>CM054059.1:374007737-378807737 GCA_028641055.1 Alopecurus myosuroides
AGAGCTGGTCCGAGTAAGATTGGCGGGAATCTACTCGGGCCAGAAGTCAAAGGAGCCGTTCTGACACAGGATCCCGCGTATCCTGGGTCCGTACTTGGCACTATTCAAACTATTGTTCATCTGGGACCGGCCTGCCTGACAGCGACAGTGTGGAAGCAGGCGGTCGCAGGATAAGGGGGCCCTACTCTGTGTTTGGCACAGTGATACCAGACTGTCCCCTTGGTTTTGCCCAACGACTTCCCGGATGCAGCCAAGATTAGGAACCAAAGCTGTCAGCGGGAACTCGGAAGAAGGACGATGTGCACACTATGTCGACACTTGTCCATGTTTGGACGTATCCGGCTGGGCACCATGTATATAAGGTGCCCCGCCGCCTCCTGCGTGAGGATCGCATGCTGGGACACAAGGAAACCCTAGATTCTTGACCTAGCTCATCACAAAGAGAGAAGAGTGGCTACTCGGTAGCAAGAACTTTGTACTGTGGCTACTCGGTGAGACATCTGAATACACAAAGAAAGGTAGGAGTAGGGGTTTTACCTCCTCACGAGGGCCCTGAACCTGGGTAGATCGTGTTGTTTGCAGTGTTTAGTTCTTACCTCACGCGGCTACTCGTCGCGTGATCCCTCCCCGAGCACCTCCAGCGTCCATCGTTCCCACAACTTTAGCCATCCTATGGCATCTGCCGTGACACCACCACGACAGTTGGGGCCCACCGTGGGGCAACCAGCGGTGCTGGCTGGAGTTTCTGTTCGGACGGGATCTTCTTCAGCGGAGCGCGTAGTCTGTGGCCTTGTCCACAGATTCGGCTCCTTCGACTTCGTCACCGACAACGCCGGCGATTTCGGCGGCAGGGCCATGCCGGAGGGCGGCTCGGTGATCTCCTTCGGCTCTCACCTCGTCTACGTCGCCACCGTCGCCAACCGCGCGTACCCCGAGATGGTGCATGACGCGGAGGACCCTCCTGCGGTGATCGCTGCTCGCGGAAGGCCCGCGTGCCGCTCTGCGGACCATGCTGAGGTGATGGTGACCGGCTTGGCGGCAAACGCTGGTGCAGCTGCTGCTGGCGCCGCGGCCGTCGTCGAGGATCTTGCTGCACCGAGCGCTGGTGGCAGGACTCACAGGCCTTACGAGAAGGAGTGTAACCTCCCTCCCTCCACCACTCCGACTATTCCCGCGTCGGCTGGACGGAATGGTATGCCAACCCCCACCAACCTCGAGCTCCTGAGCATGAAGGAGCAGCTCGAGCGGCAACGCCAAGAGCTGCTCGCCGAGCAGGCGGAGTTGGACAAGGTCAGGCTTGAGTTGAGTCTAGACCAGCTTGAGTACAACAGGGCTCACGGCTTCACCCCAGTCACTAGGAGAGCTAGCAGAGTAGGCGCCACGCGGCGCAACCTGGGTGCCGAGATGGCGACAGTGGTAGAGGTTCCCGCTCAGTCCGCCACCGCAAACACTTCTACTAGGCCTAGGTATAGCACACCTGCCAAGACACTTAGAGCTGCAGAGGCTGTGGCTGCCGAGTTGCCTCGTCTCGACGGCGACGCGCGTATTAGGCAGCAGGAAAGACTCAACGAGTTGGTGTTGGAGGCTGCTAGGCAGAATCAGGAGTTCCGGAAGGCCAACCCGGGTGCTGGAGCTTTGCAGGTGGTGCACTCGCACGCGGCTAGATCTAACGATCAGGCCTCGTCTCCGCATCCCAGCCGCGAGAAGAGCCGCAGCGGACGCTCCGCCAGAGATAGGCAAATGCAGGTGTATGACCCGGCTGCTGCCGCGAGACAGCCTGCTGTGCCGCAGCAGCCCGGGCAGGAACACAACGCTGCAAGAGCAGGCTCTCAAGCCCATCAAGCTCAAAGCCAGGCTCGAGGTGGAGCACGCCCAGGTCCTTCTCAGCATCCCGCAGCTCAGCCTACTCGGCAGAGGCAGCAGCCGCGCGCAGTGGCGCCAGTCGCCAACCCGGTGGAGCAACCTGCAGCTGTGCAGGTGGACCGATATGATGACGGCTACTCGGCCATGGAGATGGCTGGCTATGACATTCAGGACCGTGTTGGCGAGCGCGTATTGGCGCCTGGAGATGCGAGGCATCAGCTGGACCGGATCAACTTGTCAGCTCGGTTGGAGAACACGGGTCCTCCTGGCCCCGAGTGCTTTGGCCCGCGCATCATGAACGAGCCGTCCGTGAAGAACTTCCAGCTCGCAAGGGGCACCAAGAGCTACAATGGCAGCACCAAGCCAGAAGATTGGCTCAATGATTACGTCACCGCAGTCCATATTGCGGGCGGCAACAGGAGATGGGCGGTACGGTACGTCCCGCAGATGCTAGAGGGTCCAGCTCGCACGTGGCTAAACAACTTGCCCAAGCACAGCATAAACTGCTGGCTGGACTTCTCGGATGCCTTCGTCAGCAACTTCACCAGCACCTACAAGAGGCCGAATAGGCCACAGCAGCTGTCCGCTTGCAGGCAGCGAGAGGACGAGACAGACCGCGAGTATCTTACTCGGTGGAGTACATTGAGGAACACCTGCGAAAGTGTGAACGAGGCCCAGGCCATCACTTGGTTTGCGCAGGGATGCAGGCATGGCAGCATGTTGTGGCAGAGATTGCAGAGGGAGATGCCAAACACTCTGGCGGAGACCATCAAGATTGCGGATCAGTACGCACTCGGTGATCCTACTCAGCCCCTGATGGACTCCTCTGAGCCGAGAAGAAACTACAGCAACAGCAAGCGCAACGAGTTCCACAACAAGCGCAGGGGTGACCGAATAGATACTCGGTACGACCCTGAGGAGGTGAATGCAGTGACTGTTGGAGCTGGTGGTAGCCAAAGGCAGAAACCTGCTGGAGCCTACGGGCAGAACCAGAACCAGGGCCAAGGCAACAAGAAACCATTCCGTACTTCTCAGTCGGGTAGCGGCAACTCCGAGCAGCCGAAGAAGTTCGTCTTTGACGACATGAAGGATGGCCCATGCAGTTTTCACACTCACCATCCCTCGAGGCCTGCTAACCACACTACTCGGCAGTGCGAGTGGTGGGATGTGATCAAGAATGATGGCTTGCCTCCTCCTCCTCCTCTGCCAGCGGCCAATGCCAATGTGCAGCCTACTCGCGCACCCGCAGCTCGGCCGCCAGTGTACCCGAGAAGAGAGAATGTGAACCAGGTGGCTTTAGGAGCCAACCGTCACTTCAACAATGAGAGCTACCGCAACAACAACAACAACTACAACCGCAACAACAACAGAGGCAACAACAACTACCAAGGCAACAACAACAACGGCAACAATGGGGGCGGAGGCTCCAACCAGTACCAAGAGCATCACGAGAGCTATATGATCTTCACCTCGGAGCCAGTCGACAAGCAATCACAGCACATGCGTGCCATGGAGGTCAATGCAGTGATTCCTGCTGTCCCTCACTACATGTATTGGTGTGACCAGGAGATCAGGTGGTCCCGAGTGGATCATCCCAAGGTGATGCCCAATCCGGGTAGCTATGCCTTGGTGCTGGATCCTACCTTCCTGGGTCCCGAGAAGAATGTGAGGTTCAGCAAGGTGCTAATCGACAACGGCAGCAGCATCAACATCGTGTACAAAGACACACTTGAGAAGCTTGGCCTGGCCGAGAACATGATGCTGCCCAGCAAGACCACTTTCCATGGCATTGTGCCCGGGATCTCGTGCAACCCGATTGGCCGAGTCTGGATAGATGTGCTATTCGGCACCAGGGAAAACTGCCGCACAGAGCGCCTGCAGTTCGAAGTGGTTGATCATCAGAGCCCTTACCATGCTCTACTCGGCAGGCCTGCTCTGAGCAAGTTCATGGCCTCTACTCATGTCGCATATCTGAAGATGAAGATCCCTGGTCCCAATGGCATAATTACGATCTCTGGTGATTACAAGAAGTCCATGGAGTGTGCCTCTGCTGGTTCCCAGTTGGCGGAGTCGATGGTGATTGCTGCCGAGAAGAAGAAGATGTATGAGGTGGTGGCTATGGCGCAATCCGCGCAAGCTGGCGCGCAGGGCGTGCCGAGTACCCAACACGGGACCGCATTCCAGGCATCTCAGGAGACCAAGAAGGTCCAGGTCGACCCCGAGTTCCCCGACCGCGTAGCCATCATTGGCTCCGGGTTGGCGGAGAAATAGGAAAGCGAGCTCATCCACTTCCTCCGTGAGAATCGGGATGTATTCGCCTGGTCCAATGAAGATCTACCAGGAGTCCCGAGGGAGTTGGTTGAGCACTCATTACATGTGCGTCCTGACGCCAAGCCAGTGAAGCAGGCTATGCGCCGCTTCGGAGATGAGAGAAGGAAGGCCATTGGTGATCAAATCACCAAGCTGCTGATAAGCAATTTCATCATGGAGGTGCTGCATCCGGATTGGCTAGCCAACCCGGTCATGGTCGAGAAGAAGAAGGAGGATCCCAAGGCAGCTACTGCATGGCGCATGTGTGTCGACTACACCGACTTGAACAAGGCATGCCCCAAGGATCCCTTCCCGCTACCTCGCATCGATCAGGTGATCGATTCCACTGCTGGTTGTGAACTGTTGTCTTTCATAGATGCCTACTCTGGTTTCCACCAGATTGCACTCAATCCTGCTGATCAAATAAAGACTGCTTTCATTACCCCGTACGGGGCTTATTGCTATCGTGTCATGTGTTTTGGCTTGAGGAATGCGGGTGCAACCTATCAGAGATGCATGCAGAAATGCTTGCACGACCAGCTCGGCAAGAATGTGCAGGTGTACGTAGATGACATTGTCATCAAAACGAATAAAACACATACTCTGCTTGCCGACCTGGAGGAAACCTTTGCTAACCTACGCAAGTACAAAATGAAGCTGAATCCGAGTAAATGCACCTTTGGTGTCCCGGCTGGTAAGCTACTCGGCTTCCTGGTGTCTAGTCGGGGCATTGAAGCCAATCCTTCAAAGATAAAAGCTATTGAGAGCATGTCTTTGCCGAGATCCTTGAAAGACGTGCAGAAATTCACTGGTTGCTTGGCATCTCTGAGCCGTTTTCTGGGCCGAATGGGCGAGAAGGCCCTGCCTCTGTACCAATTGATGAAGAAAAGTGACAAGTTTGTCTGGACTCCGCAAGCGGATGTGGCATTCAACGAGCTGAAAGCAATGCTGGCTAGCGCTCCCATCTTGGCTAGTCCGCTACCCAAGGAGCCAATGCTGTTGTACATTGCTGCGACTAACCGAGTAGTCAGTGTGGTGATTGTGGTGGAGCGAGAAGAAGAAGGAAAGAGTGTGCAGCGCCCAGTGTACTATCTCAGTGAAGTGCTGTCCAGCTCCAAGCAAAACTACCCGCACTACCAGAAGATGACCTACGGCGTGTACCTGGGCGCCAAGAAGCTAAAGCATTATTTCCAAGAGCATCCTATCACGGTTGTGAGCTCTGCTCCCATCTCGGATATCATGGGTAACAAGGAGGCGAGTGGCAGAGTTGCCAAGTGGGCAATCGAGCTGGCCGCGTATGCACCCGCGTACGCGAGAAGAGAAGCCATCAAGTCTCAGATTCTGGCGGAATTCCTGGTGGATTGGGCCGAGGTGCAGTATGAACCTCCTGCTCCAGTTTCTAATTACTGGAAAATGCACTTTGATGGCTCGAAGGTGAAGGAAGGCCTTGGTGCTGGCGTAGTGCTTACGTCACCCAAGCGAGATCAACTCAAGTATGTGCTGCAGAATCACTTCAAGGCGTCCAACAATGTAGCAGAGTATGAGGCAGTGGTGCATGGTTTGCGAGTAGCCAAGGAGGTTGGCGTGCAGCGCATTATATGCTATGGCGATTCAGATCTGGTGGTGCAGCAAGTCTCTGGTACTTGGGATGCTCTAGATGCCAACATGGCATCCTATCGCTTCCTGGTACAGTCCATGACTGGATTCTTCGAAGGCTGCGAGTTCCAGCACATTCACCGAGCAGAGAACGAAGCAGCAGACGAGCTGTCCAAGTTGGGATCTTCTCGGCAATCCATCCCGGCGGGAGTTGCCTTGGAGCACTTGAGGAAGCCATCCGTCAAGCCTTCTCCCAACTCGGAGTCCATATTTGTTCCTTCTCTGCCAAGTGAAGAATCTGATCCCATGGAGATTGACTGGGAGAATGCTGCAGGAAACCCGGGGACTGCCGCTCCCGACTCGGGGACTGCCGTCCTCTACTCGGGGACTGCCATTCCCTACTCGGGGACTGCCATTCCCTACTCGGGGACTGCCATTCCTTACTCGGGGACTGCCATTCCCTACTTGGGGACTGCCAATTCCTACCCGGGGACTGCTGTCCTTAACTCGGGGACTATCGCATTCATTGAGGAAGTCCTTGCCAATCGATCTGGGCTTCAGAGAAGTGCTCCCATCCCTAAAGAGCAACCAGAGGCGCATGTCCCGATGGAAGTAGACGAACCAGTGTTTCTCACACGGGAGACACCGAGTTGGGCCATGCCCATATTATCCTTTCTAAGGGACGGCACTCTGCCAGAAGATGAAGTGGCTGCAAGACAAATTCAGAGAAGATCCAAGGGCTACACTATATTCCGAGATGTGCTGCACAAGAGGAGTGCCACCGGCGTGCTGCAACGCTGTGTGGATCCAGTAGAAGGAGAAGAGATTCTGGTAGAGATACACCAAGGAGAATGCGGGCACCATGCCTCTTCTCGGGCATTGGTCAAGAAAGCTTTTCGGCATGGCTTCTACTGGCTCACAGCACTGCAGCAAGCTGAAGACATCGTGAGGAAGTGCAATGGCTGCCAGATGTTCGCGAGTAAGATTCACATGCCTGCTTCCGAGCTGAAAACCATTCCTATCACTTGGCCATTTGCTGTTTGGTGTTTGGACATGGTCGGACCCTTCCAGCCGGCTAGAGGCAACATGACTCACATCTTGGTCATGGTGGACAAGTTCACCAAGTGGATCGAGGTGAAGCCTGTTCGGAGGTGCGATGGGGCCACAGCTGTGAAATTCGTGAAGGATGTGATCCTGAGATACGGCTACCCGCACAGCATCATCACCGACAACGGCACAAACTTCGCAGAGGGAGCGATGGTGCGGTTCTGCAGAGATAAGCACATCCGGCTAGATGTTGCGTCTGTTGCGCATCCAGCCTCCAATGGACAAGTGGAAAGAGCAAACGGCATGGTACTGGCAGGCATAAAGCCAAGGCTGATGGAGCCACTCCTGAAAACACCTGGGTGTTGGCTAGACGAGTTGCCAGCGGTGTTGTGGAGTCTAAGGACTACCCCTAACCGGTCAACCGGCTACACGTGTAACATCCCAATTTTTGCTAAAATAGGGTGTGGTGTTGTGTTCATCTCATACATGCATGAAAACAAAATTTGAAACCAATTTAAACTAATTTAAAACTGTGAAATTTAAATGGTTTCAGAAAATACCACAAACAATACTTAAAGTGGGTTCCAAAATTTTGTATTGAAAAATATTTCAAATACACCAAAGCAAAACATGGTTTTGTTGGAAATTTTGTGAGCTTTCCAAAAATAATTTTTGCCAAATTTTATTCTTGCAAAAAGGGCCTCAAAATTTTGTTTTCTGTTCTATTCTAGTAGAGAAAAGGACTAATTTGCAAATCTCAGTTCCTCTAGGGGGTTTCCGAAAATGTTGCTTTGTCTTCTTCCTCAGGCCAGAACAAGCACCTGCGTGGCCTCCATGCCCCGTCGATGCCACCTCCTCCTCCCTGCCTCTCTCTTCGACTGGATAGGGGCAGATATACGCCGTGGCCTTTTCTCTCTCTCTCTCTCTCTCTCTCACGCAGCATCCCCTCCCTCTCTGTATCCCTACCGTGAACAAACCCTAAGCCTACCGCCTCACCGGCCGCCGTCGAGCGCCGCCGTCTCCGGCCACCTTAGGCCGTGCTGGGCTGCTCGGAACCTACCTTACCATCCGCTCTACCCCCTACTCGACGGAATTGGGTGGGCATGGCCGGAGCTGAGAGATCGCCGTCATCTTCTACGAGTCCGGCCGCCGTCGATTCCGCGATTTCCGGCCAACTCCGACCACCTACTGCTTCCCCGAGAACGTCTACGTGCTCCTGGTGAGCAGGGGCTCCTCCAGGACCCCTCCTTTCCCTTCCTCTCCCTCCGAATCGATGCACCGTCGATCACCACCGTGGGCCGCCGCCGCGCAAGCTCGCCGGCGAGCTTCCGGCGAAGTCTAGCAAGCGGCGCCGCCACCAATAGGTCCGGCTCGGCCTCCTCTATCTCGTGGTGCCTTTCGTTTCGGGGAATTCGCGATCAATTGATCGATTCCTTCCACAGCAAGTTCTCTGTGGCCATTGATGACGTCATCCCGACGTCATAATGACGTCATAATCTTGTCCGTTTCCTATTTCGAGAAGATGGTTATTAATTACAGAAAATTGTCTAACTTTAATAATTCAATAACTATTGTTATATAATTCAGAAAAATATAATGAAAATATAGGAGTGATCAGAAAAATAAGATCTACATGAAAATGTCACTTTCATACATGTTTGACACATTTTATTTTTGGACATTATTTTAATATTGTTTAATCATTTAAAAATAGAAAAATAAGTTTTTATTCAATAAAATTAGAAAATTAAAAGTTATATACCATTTTGCTCAAAATGACAAGTGCAATCTATTTATGATGTTTTCAACCTCATTTGAGCAACTAAAATGGTACTCACTTCTATAATCGCCCGAAACCCCCTCCGGGGTCTATTTTCGGGGTAATTTCAGTAAAATTGCTTAACCAACATCCAAACCCTAGCAACCCATTGAACATGCCTATGGCTTTATTTCAGTGCATTAACCTGCTCATGCATACATATTGCGCATTGCATCGATGCCATGTGTTGATTGTTGTTCTTCATGTTTCGGTGTTGTTTCCCCCTCGGTAGAACGTGACTCCGAAGTGAAGGCCAACAAATCCAATGGTGAATACTTGATCTTAACCGACAAGTCAAGCACTTATTCCAGAAGATCTTTATCTGGTTTTCTTATAACCAAGGCAAGCATAACCTCTTATCTGCTCATATATGATTTCAAAGTGATTTGAATCTCGTACTATGCATTCGGTTCCAAAACTATTTGATGTCAGTAGATAGAGTTCTCCTATATACTGCATAACCTAGATATCTTGATCCACTGCACCTAGCAGCTATAGGTTTGCTTGTGCGCGCTCCGCTAAACCCTGTGAGTCTTGCTTAGCCATGCCTAGTTGTGATCTGATCCATCCGGTTGATGAATCTGGTCAATACGTGAATCATTTATGTCAGGTTGTTGTGAATTGTATTATCTTTGATAAACTTGTTTAAACAACGGCATGGATGTGAGGCCACAATGGGTTGTGGCGTTTTGTCCTGTTCATGCCCCTAGGAGCGAGTTCTCGCCTTCGAAGCCAAGACTGAGCGTGCAACCACACGCGGGGCCTAACAGACCGCGCTCGACTAACTAACTTGTTTGGCCACGTCCATGAGTCACGTAGTTTGATCTTTCCATCTGCGTGTGAGTCAGAAAACGATTTGGAGAAAACTTAGGGCGTGACCGGGACAAGTGATGGACGTACACGGATCTTGTTCCCGACTCACAGAACAGGTGCTGTCAGGAGGTGGCCAACTCCCTGTTGACGGGGTGGCCCTGTTTGGGTTGACTCATGGATAGGGTCGAGTAAGGTAAAGGTCGTGGCCAGCCACCCTCTGCCGCGCTCCATGGACGAGCGTACATGTGGCGTTAAGAGTCGGATGGTACGTGTGGGTAAAGTGTACCCCCTGCAGGGATGAATCTCCTCGAGAAGTCGTGTCCACGGTTACGGACGACTTGGCAACGGATTCTGTGATCATAGATAACTTCAACGGAATGACTAAAACTTGTTAACCATGATTGAAGGATGCCTCCCTGGAGATGCCGGGAGGGGTGATCCTTGTAGCATGAGATAGTGTGGGAATGAGAAGGACTTGTTGGAATACAAGAAGATGATGATTACAGTAGTTGACTAGTTTTCTCATCTGTTTTCAAAACATTCCATGAGACGTGCTATTCCTTCCTCAACTTGGAAAACAAAGTTGGCTTTACGCAAAATAACCTTCATAACTCTTTCTAAAAGATAGCAGGTATATAATAGGTTAACTAAGTCTTGTTGAGTACCTCCCGTACTCAGGTTTGCTTAATTTTGGTTCAGGAGAAGAAATCCATCGGTGGTGATTCAACGTGGACATCGACGAGTAGTTTGGGGTTCCCAGGTAGCAGCCTGGAATCTATGGGCTGGGACGTCGCCTTATGTTGCGGCCTCTTAGGCCTTTTTGGTTCTTGTTGATTAGCAACATAATTTGCCTTCCGTTGTCTGATGTAATGTTGGGTCGTGTGACCTCTGCTTGTAAGCTATACTCTAGTAACACCTGTTTAATACAAGTTTCTTGTTTAGAGTACTGCTTTGATCGGTTGTTGGTTTCGAGCTCATTGTTATACAGTTTTGGCTATGCCTGCATAGTTGTCGCAGTCGAGGGGTTGTGGAGCCGATGATCCATGTCCGAGCCCGCCTGTCGATGTGATCGGCCTGGGGCGAGGTAACCCCAGTAACCCTCGATTGTTGTTGCACTTTATGGACACATAGCAGCTCTGTATAGCTTTGGTCCCGTTTCCTTCAGTTTCATTCGATTCGTGGACGCTTTGATATGCATAGTTGGTTATGACTAGCATGGATACAAGGAGTAGTAGACTGGGGATCCGGACTACGTGCCGATGAATCCAGTCTGCCTGCCGTTGTTTGTTGCGGCCGGGGCTGGTAACCCTGAAGCCCTTGTGAGTCCATGGCTAGGAGCTCATAACAGTATGTATATCTCTGGGTCCGGGGTCGTGACAACACGCCATTCTTCTTGGTATACGGGGCTGAGGCCGTGTTGCCAATAGACCTAGAGCATGACTCCCCCCGAGTAACCCTCTACACTGAGGTGGAGGCGAGAGAAGCTCGAGAAGACGACGTTGACCTGCTTGAAGAAGTAGGAGAGCTGAATCTGTCACGTTCGGCTATCTACCAGCAAAACCTGCGGCGTTATCATAGCCGAAAGGTGAACCCAAGGGTTTTCCGAGAAGGAGACTTGGTCCTTAGGCTTGTGCAGCGCACAGCCGGGATGCACAAGTTGTCTCCTCCATGGGAAGGGCCCTTCATTGTGAGCAAACGCTGCACAACGATGCTTACTATCTTATAGATGCGCGCCCACCACAGGCGAACAGGGCAGATAAAGCTGGAGAGAAAACCAAGCGCCCTTGGAATGTAGCTCTACTCCGTCGTTTTCATTCGTGAGCAAAGATGTGTATGTACCCTCTTATCTGAGTTGAAATTCTATTCTGCAATCTAAAATTGAACTCGGGGACTGCCCTCGTCCAAAATTTCTCTAAGTGTTTCTACTCGGCTTTACCTTTTGCCTATTCGGTTGCTCTACTTCAAAATTCAAAGGTACATTGAGTATTGTGTTTAAACCTACATGCCAACTCTTCGACTTTGCTGCTGTCCGAAACCCGGCTTCATGGCAAGCAAGAGAACAAGCAAAAGGTCCATGAGCACAAGAAAAATTACTAAGGAAAGGAAGAGTGCAGGAACCGAGTAGGGTGCTTTTATTACTGTTATGTGTCTTATCTTTTCGGCTAAGTGGTGGGCTGCGTTACTATGATTGTTTCTAAGCGGCTAAGTATTTGCAGCTCTACTCTTTAACTCTTGTGACTCGAATACCAAAAAAGCAACAAGTTGCGGGTAGAGCTGAGACTAAAAGAGAGAGTGAATAAGAAATGCAACTCGGGGACTCGCATGATAACGCAACCCGGCATCGAGCCCAGGCTGAACAAATTGATTAAGTTGAAAATAACAAGTGGGAATAAAAATGAGTAGCAACGGAATAAATAGTCTGATACATTTGCACCCGGCATCCCGGGGATCTGATAAATGTTTGAGAAATAAAGCTGCAGGGTAAACTCAGGTCGAGGCGGCGTTCTCGGTGCTAGCCTTAGCTGCCTCGTCTTCGGTAGTGGCAATGGTTGTGTCCGCCTCTGCACTGGCATCAACAGACTTCGCTGCTCCGTCCTCGGCGTTGGGCTCAGTGGCTACCTGGTCTGAAGTGGCCGTGGCCACCGAGACGGGCGTTGTCGCAGAGGTGGAGCCGCTGGCTTGGGCGCGAAGGTTGACGGTGTCGTCAAGGGCAGCTCCCGACGAGGTGCCGAACTCGAGCGCGGAGGTGTCGATCGACATCTCCACGTTCTCGTCCTCCTCATCGCTACCCGCGATGACCGCGGCCTTCCCTTTCCCGTCCTTGGCGGCTGGAGAGTCGAAGTAGCTCAGGTCCGGCTCGTCAGTGTCCGTCTCCTCGTCTTCATCCTCCTCCTCGCCCTCGTCCACCTCGGTGTCGGGCTCAGTGAGGCCGTCGATGAAGGTTGCTGTGTCGGCATACTGCGCGATCTCGTGAGCAATTACCTGGCGAATAGCCACGCAGTCGGGGTCCTTCTCCCACTTGGAGTCTCGGCGCATCTCGCGGATGATCTGCATATTCAAGTTCTCGTACCAAGTGGTGACGAAGAGCAGCATCATGTCCGCACCTGCCCGAGCTCCCGAGGCGCGCCATTTCTTCAATTCAGCTTTCACGCGCTGCAGCTTCAAGGCAAGCCCAGAGATCGTTGTCGGCGCAGAGTCCTCAGGCCAGAAGACGTTGTGGATCTGGAAGGCGACGCGCACCAACTCGGTGCCCACGCCCGCTAGCCGCGGACACTGGCTCTGCATAATCAGGATACTCTCCTCGATTTCTTCTCTGGTGTCCATAGGCTCGCCCTTCTCAGCACGAGCTGCTCGGATCTTTTCCAGGGCGGGCACGCTAGAAGATTCAAGGTTGGGAAAGATTCCTGCAAGAGCTATCGAGAAGATCAGAAACGATAACAGAGTGGAAGCATGAAACGAGAAGCAGAGAAGAAAGGCGCAGCCGAGTAGCGGAGAAGCGGAGAAAAGGAAGCACTTACTGTTCAGATCATGGCGCAGCCCTAACAGCTGGGTCTTCCATGTTTCCTCGTTGGAGATATGCTTCTCTTGGATCAAGCGGAGCTCCTCTAGCTGAGTGAAGAGCCCAGCGTTGCTTTTCGTCAGCACCTCACACTCCTGCTTGAGGGTTCTTTCCCTGGCCTTGGCTGCTGCTTCGCTCTTCGCCTTCTCGGCGATTACTCTAACTCTTTCGGCACCAAGATTGATAGCATCCAGGAGCGCAGCCTGCAGCTGGACTTGGAGCTTCTCCATCCCAGTAGTGTGCTCTTTCATCAGCTCGACAGCCTGGCTGGACAACTGCTGCTGCACCTCAGCCGGTTTGAGGCAGTCTTGATGCTCCTCAGCGAATTTCTTATGATCTTCTGCGGGAGGCAAAGCACGGTTAGCAGAGAAGCGAAAGGAAGAAGCACAGGAAAGGCCGAGTAGATGGCAACGTACCTTCCAATCTCTTGATGGTGGCCTGGCCACTCTCGACGAAGGCACGGCAGTTCTCGTGCTCGTCAGACAGAGCCTTCAGCTTCCCTGCAGGGTGAAATCAGTTAGCGCAAAAAAGCAGAAGCGGGCGTAAAACACCAAACGCAAGAACCGCGCAGCTAGAAGCGTACCTTCAACTTCAGACAGCCTCAGAGTGCTGTTCATCACTTCCTTGTCGGCTTCCTCGGCGATCGTCTTCTCTTTTTCCAAGGCGGCAATGCGCCTCTTGGCAATGGCATGATTCCAGAGTAGCCGACGATGCAAGTTAGTCCGTTTCAGTACGCTATTCTGAGAAGCAAAAGAAACAAGAATCAGGCAAAGTACTTGAGATTCAACCCGAGAAGGCGGCTACTCGGGAGAGTGTCCGCCTACTCGGCCAGAATCTCGGGGACTGGGTGATGGATAAGGAAAAGAGGAAGAGTAGAAAAGAAGCGAAAATGCAACTCGGAGAGGATGATTAGGAACTTACCGCGTAGGATTGCTCGAGGTCCTCGGCGTTCTTGCGGTGGACAAACATCTTGGCAGCAAGTGTAGCAGAGGTGGTCGAGACGGTCATGGGTTTGCAACCCAAGTCCACCTTGTTCCAATCCTGACGCATATGGTCGATGTCGCCCAGATCGATGCCGTTCCAGTTGGGGTTGCCGAGAACTTTGCTGTCCCACTTGGCGTCGATGAAGCCGATCAGGTCGAGTACTTGCTCGAGGCTCTGGGACGTTATCGCCTGGTCTTGGACTCCCCGAGAAGCAATGGAGATGGACTTATCTTGATTTGGGGCCGGGGGCCTGGAGTCCACTGCCACGGCTTTCCTCCCTTTCTGAATAGCAAGATTCCGGTCCTTGGGGGAAAAGCCGACCTGGTGCTGATGGCTAACCTTCACCATGTAGTCAGGGTAGCAGGGCTGATCAGCTGCAGCGGCGGCGGCAGCAACCGCGTTGGGATCGCGAATAACCAGCTGACTGGACTGGCCAGTTGATGTTGGCGGCGGCATGTCGGCAGCCCGCTTCTTTGTCTTCTCCTTTTGGGCAGTTGGCTTCGCGGCGATTGGCTTCTCGGTTTTCTGTTTCTCGGTCTTCTTCTCCTCAGCCTTCTCCTTCTCGGCGGCTTTCTTCTCGGCTGCCTCTTTCTCTGCAGCATCTTGGGAACTCTTCCTTGTAAGCGGCCTGGCCGGAGGGCTGGGTGCAGCATCGGTTGTCTGCACCGAGGAGGAATCAGGCTGAGCGTTACCCTGATCTGTTGGTGGCGCCAGGGGCGCGCTATCCGGTGCGACATCAGGCTGGGCGCTACCCTGCGCGGCGACTGGTTGCACGTCGCTTAGAGGGTAATGCCAGTCGCGTCTTCTACCCGCTGCTCGGCAGCGGGATCCGGCTGTGAGACATCCATTTCTTCTACCCGCGGCTGGGCCGCGGGGTCTTCTTGTCCAGCAGCCCCTGTTGCTAGCTGCTCCTCTCCTTCTTCCTGCCGCTCAAGGGCGGCGTCGTGGTGCATCTCTGTCTCTTGATCTTGGTTCTCCTCGGCGGTGTTGGCCGGAGGAGAAGGTGGCTTCTCTTGATGAGCAGCGTCCTGCGCCTCCTGCTCGGCGCGGGACTGCGGCTCTGGCTCGGCGTTCTGGGCATCGGTGCCCTCTGATCGTGCATTGGCGGCGTCGTTCTCATCGCCGTCGAGGTCGATTAGATTGTCGACATCAATGGCAGCCTTCTTCTGAGTCTCGGTGGACGCAAGAGCGGCGTCCGCATCCAAGGGGGCTCTGAGGAGAAAATTGGGGTCAGAAATAAGAATAGGGCAGAGGAAATCAAAAGAAAATAGCGAGGCAAAAGGATTGGGAGTCAACCGAGAAGAACGAGGTGAGCCAAAGCGTACAACCGAGAAGGAACTTACCCCTTGCGGGAAGGAATCGCTGGCTTCTTTCTCTTCACGACCCTCTTGGTCGCCTTCTCGGTCGCCTTCTTCTTCTTGGCGGGAGGTTCTTGGGCGCCACTACCTGTCCGTTTGCGGGTGGCAGGAGCGGCAACTGCAAGAGGCTTGACGACCTGGGCCGCCTCGTCCTCATCCTCATCCTCGTCTTCGCCGCCAGCATCAGCGACGTCTGTGAAATAGAAAGGAAGAAAATCACTTCAGAAGCAGAAAGCGATTGGTTTGCGCTGCTCGCAATCAGAGGGGATAAGTTCCATTACCTTCAACTTCATCCTCGGACCAGTCACGAAGAGACGATTCCGCGGGACGATCACCCGCCTGGGCGGCGTCAGAAGAATCGAGCTGGTCCGTGGTCTCGAAGGAGGCCTGGTCATCTTCCTCTCGGTCAGATGACCAGTTGCCCTCAAAGCGCTCACAGCTCTCAGCAAGCTGGCGGTCAAGGACCTGAAAGACAGAGAAACATTGCAAATTAGCCGAGTAGCGTGAAGGCATTCTACCCGGATGGGCGTGCAAACACAAAGCACACTAAGCCTAGGGAAATTTGCTAAGTATCCTACTCGGCAAGGCGTGCAAACAGCAAGCACATTAAGCCTAAGTATTTCTCCTAAGTATGCTACTCGGCAAGGCGTGCAAACATCAAGCATACTAAGCCTAGGCAGTTCTGCAAAGTGCTCTACTCGGCGCGGAATGCAATTGCTAGTCGCGGCAAGGAGAGAAGGCTATCTACTCGGATTACATATATACTGGAAGCAGAGTAAGGAGAACGTACCCGTGGGATCGGCTTCGTGCGGCTAAAGGGGATGAACCCGTACTGCCAGTTATCTCGAAGGCCTGTGGTCAGGATGGACCTTGCGTGCGCGGCGACTTCCGCGTTGCTGAGCTCGAACGTGGTCGTCCGAGTGCAGTCGCGGGGGCCTCCCAAGTAGCACATTGGGTGGGAGTGCTGCTGCAGAGGCAGCACCCGGTTCCGGATCCAGCAGGCGACGGGGTCATCGCTCTTGAGGCCCTCTCCGATTAGCTCAGCGAGCCGCTCCTCCATCTGGACGGCGTTGCGGTCGTTGGAGGGCTTCGTCTTCCAATTCTGCCCGGATGGAGCTCGGTTGCTCCAAGCAGGCAGATTGATGCGGTCCGTTACCTTTCCCCCCTTCGTGGCGGGGATATTCTTCACGTAGAGGAAGGATTTTTGCCACATACGGACGGAATCCAAGCCCTTGATGCGAGGGTGGTTGGTTCCCGTCCGCTGCACCATCATGGCGCTGCCGGTGTCGGTTACCCGACTACCAGCGGCCGCGCCATCCTTCTTCCCTGTGCTCTGCTGGCGGAGGTGGAAGTACTTCAGCCATGTCTGCACCGTGGGGCGGACGCCAAGAAAGGCCTCGCACACCACGGTGTGATAGGCGAGGAAGACGACTGCGTTTGGGGGAGATGGTGCATCTGAACACCAAAGTGGTCCAGAAAGGAGCGGAGGAAATCGGATGCCGGCAGGCCGAATCCTCGCGCGAAGTGCGCGAGGAAGACGACATGCTCGCCCTCCCGCGGGGCCGGAACGAGTTCGCCGTCGGACGGCCGGCACTGAACACCATGAGGAACCCTCCGAGTGTTCACGAGCCAGGAGCATTCGTCGACGGTGACATCAGAACCAGCCCAGCCGGCGCGAGCGGCCATGGCACCGAGTGAGAAAGCGGTGGAAGGTTTGGAAGAGTCTGTTGGAAAGAATGAATCCGCGGCGGCGCAAAGAGTTGCGTGGCGGCGGAGCGCTCGGTGGCGGAGAAGAAACAGAGAGGCGAAAGAAGAAAGTACGGAGGAAGGAGAAAAGGAAGTTACCGATGGGGGTATTTATATCCTCTCCTCAGATTACCGTTACCATCGGGGTAGTGGGATCAATCGTGGCCATAACTCTCGTGTGGTGGGGCCTGTGGCCGGTTAGAAACGCACGAAAGCGCGGAACGCGCGCGTAATGGCCACAGTTGATCCCACGACCAGATCGTGGGTTATTACTGCGCTTGATGGGACATGACGAGCCGGTGGGCCCGCTCCGTGAAACTGGGCGCATGGCACGTCGTGTCCTGGGCAGCGAGACGTCGGGGTCGCGGATGCCTGACACGTGTCCAGTTGCGGCACGGAAGGCTGGATTGTGCTCTGCGCTGCAGAGACTCTGCTTGAGAAATTCTCTAAGTCTTTTCACTAGGACGCAGAGAAGGAGACTAGCCCTATTCGGAAGAAAAGAAACCCAAAGCACCTTCCAGAGTGCTACTCGGAGGTTTTACTCGGCATCTTGAGGCTCAAGGGTAGTGTTGCAAAGATTGGTTTTAAGCTGGCAGAGCCTAGTGAACGAGTTCGCAAGACTCTACCAGCTTCGGGGACTGATGTCGGGGGGTTACCCCCGAGTAGGGTAAAGGCAAGTGGTAAAGGCAACAGTCAGAAGGGAAGTTTGGTCGAGTAGCCGCCTACCCGGTACTTGCTACCCGGTCGACTGCTACTCGGTCCTACGAAAAGATGACCAGAAGGAGATATCAAGAGAGTTATGTCCTTTCGAGTAGAAGAGCTGGTCCGAGTAAGATTGGCGGGAATCTACTTGGGCCAGAAGTCAAAGGAGCCGTTCTGACACAGGATCCCGCGTATCCTGGGTCCGTACTTGGCACTATTCAAACTACTGTTCATCTGGGACCGGCCTGCCTGACAGCGACAGTGTGGAAGCAGGCGGTCGCAGGATAAGGGGGCCCTACTCTGTGTTTGGCACAGTGATACCAGACTGTCCCCTTGGTTTTGCCCAACGACTTCCCGGATGCAGCCAAGATTAGGAACCAAAGCTGTCAGCGGGAACTCGGAAGAAGGACGATGTGCACACTATGTCGACACTTGTCCATGTTTGGACGTATCCGGCTGGGCACCATGTATATAAGGTGCCCCGCCGCCTCCTGCGTGAGGATCGCATGCTGGGACACAAGGAAACCCTAGATTCTTGACCTAGCTCATCACAAAGAGAGAAGAGTTGCTACTCGGTAGCAAGAACTTTGTACTGTGGCTACTCGGTGAGACATCTGAATACACAAAGAAAGGCAGGAGTAGGGGTTTTACCTCCTCACGAGGGCCCTGAACCTGGGTAGATCGTGTTGTTTGCAGTGTTTAGTTCTTACCTCACGCGGCTACTCGTCGCGTGATCCCTCCCCGAGCACCTCCAGCGTCCATCGTTCCCACAACTTTAGCCATCCTATGGCATCTGCCGTGACACCACCACGACAGAGAGCCTGCAGTTTGAGGTGGTTGATCTTCAGAGCCCCTACCATGCTCTACTCGGTAGGCCTGCCCTCTCCAAGTTCATGGCCTCAACCCATGCTGCCTACCTGAAGATGAAGTTACCTGGTCCCAATGGAGTCATCACCATCTCGGGTGATTACAAGCGTTCCTTGGAATGCGCGTCTGCTAATTCTCAGCTGGCAGAGTCCATGGTCATTGCTGCCAAGAAGAAGAAGATACACGAGGTGGTGGCTTTGGCACAAGCAGCGCAAGTCGGTGCGCCTGGCATACCGAGTTCCCAGTACGGAACTGCATTCCAGGCGTCCCAGGAGACAAAGAAGGTCCAGGTTGATCCTGAGTTCCCAGACCGTGTTGCCATCATTGGCGCCGGGTTAAGAGATAAATAGGAAAGCGAGCTCATCCACTTCCTCCGTGAGAATCGGGATGTCTTTGCCTGGTCCAATGAGGATCTATCGGGTGTCCCGAGGGAGTTGGTTGAGCACTCGCTGCATGTGCGGCATGACGCCAAGCCGGTTAAGCAGGCTATGCGCCGCTTTGGTGATGAGAGGAGAAAAGCCATAGGTGATCAGATCACCAAGTTGCTGATCAGTGGATTTATCATGGAGGTACTGCATCCAGATTGGCTAGCCAGCCCGGTTATGGTCGAGACGAAGAAGGAGGACCCCAAGGCCGATACCGCATGGGCATGTGCGTGGACTACACCGACCTGAACAAGGCCTGCCCCAAGGATCCATTCCCGCTACCCCGCATAGATCAGGTGATCGATTCCGCTGCTGGTTGTGAGCTTTTGTCTTTCATAGATGCCTACTCTGGTTTTCATCAGATAGCTCTCAACCCGGATGATCAAATAAAAACTGTCTTTATTACCCCGTTCGGGGCTTATTGCTATCGTGTCATGTGCTTTGGGTTGCGGAATGCTGGGGCTACCTATCAGAGATGCATGCAAAAATGCTTGCATGATCAAATTGGCAAAAATGTGCAGGTGTACGTAGATGACATTGTCATCAAAACGAATAAAACACATATTCTGCTTAGTGATATTGAGGAAACCTTTGCCAACTTGCGCAAGTACAGGATGAAGTTGAATCCGACTAAATGCACCTTTGGCGTCCCGGCTGGCAAGCTACTCGGCTTCTTGGTATCCAGTCGGGGCATTGAAGCCAATCCTTCAAATATAAAAGCTATAGAGAGCATGTCTTTGCCGAGATCACTGAAGTATGTGCAAAAGTTCACTGGATGCCTGGCTTCTCTGAGCCGCTTCCTGGGCAGAATGGGCGAGAAGGCCTTGCCTCTTTATCAATTGCTGAAGAAGAGTGACAAGTTTGTCTGGACACCACAAGCTGATGTAGCATTCAAGGAGCTGAAGGCCATGCTGGGTAGCGCTCCCATCCTGGCTAGTCCGCTACCCAAAGATCCAATGTTGTTGTATATTGCAGCAACCAACCGAGTAGTCAGTGTGGTGATTCTAGTGGAAAGAGAAGAGGAAGGCAAGACTGTGCAGCGGCCAGTGTATTATCTCAGTGAGGTGCTATCCAGCTCCAAACAGAACTACCCGCACTACCAGAAGATGACTTACTGCGTGTACCTAGGCGCCAAGAAGCTGAAGCACTATTTCCAAGAGCGTCCCATCACGGTGGTGAGCTCTGCTCCCATCTCGGATATCATGGGTAACAAGGAGGCAAGTGGCAGAGTAGCCAAGTGGGTGATTGAGCTAGCTGCGTACACTCCTCTGTACGCGAGAAGAGAAGCCATCAAGTCACAAATACTGGCAGATTTTCTAGTGGATTGGGCTGAGGTGCAGTATGAGCCTCCCTTGCCGGAAACCAACTACTGGAAGATGCATTTTGATGGCTCCAAAGTGAAGGAAGGACTTGGTGATGGCGTAGTGCTTACGTCACCTAAGCGAGATCAACTCAAGTATGTGCTGCAGATTCATTTCAAGGCATCTAACAATGTGGCCGAGTATGAGGCCGTGGTGCACGGCTTGAAGGTAGCCAAGGAGGTTGGCGTGCAGCGCATCATCTGTTAAGGCGACACAGATTTGGTGGTGTAGCAAGTATCCGACACCTGGGATGCTCTGGATGCCAACATGGCATCGTATCGGTTTCTGGTGCAAACCATGACATGATTCTTTGAAGGATGTGAGTTCCAACATATACACCGATCAGAGAATGACGCAGCTGATGAGTTGTCCAAGTTGGGGTCTTCTCGGCAGTTCATCCCGGCTGGGATTGCCTTGGAGCATTTGAGGAAGCCATCTATCAAGCCATCCCCCAACTCGGAGTCTATCTTTGTTCCTTCTCTGCCAAGAGAGGAAGCTGTTCCAATGGAGATTGACTGGGAGGCTGCAAAAGAGAACCCGGGGACTGCTCCATTCAACCCGGGGACTGCTCCATTCAACCCGGGGACTGTCGCATTCATCGAGGGGATCCTTTCCGAGTACCCGGGGACTCGGGGACTTGTCTCCAACTCTGAAGAGGTCTTGGTGGATGATCCAATGGAAGTGGACGAACCAGTGTTTCCCACACGGGAGACACCGAGTTGGGCTCTGCCCATACTATCCTTTCTAACGGATGGCACATTGCCGAGTGACGAGGTTACGGCCAGGCAGATACAGAGAAGATCCAAGGGCTACACTATCCTCAACAATGTGCTGCATAGAAGAAGTCCTACTGGCGTGCTGCAACATTGCGTTGAGCCAGAGGAAGGAGAAGAAATTCTGGTGGAGATACACCAAGGAGAATGCGGACACCACGCCTCTTCTCGGGCTCTGGTCAACAAGGCTTTCCGGCATGGTTTCTTTTGGCTCACTGCCTTGAAGCAAGCTGAAGATATAGTGAGAAAGTGCAACGGCTGCCAGAGATTTGCAAGTAAGATTCATATGCCAGCTTCCGAGTTGAAGACCATTTCCATTACTTGGCCGTTTGCAGTTTGGTGTTTGGATATGGTGGGGCCTTTCAAGCCGGCTAGAGGCAACATGACTCACATCTTGGTCATGGTTGACAAGTTCACCAAGTGGATCGAGGTCAAGCCTATTGGGAAGTGTGATGGAGCCACAGCTGTGAGTTTTCTGAAGGATGTGATCCTGAGATACGGCTACCCGCACAGCATCATCACTGATAATGGCACAAACTTTGCTGAGGGTGCTTTTGCGAGATTCTGCAAGGAGAAGCGGATCCGGCTAGATGTTGCATCTGTTGCGCATCCGGCCTCCAATGGGCAAGTTGAGAGAGCAAATGGCATATCCGGCATAAAGCCAAGGCTGATGGAGCCATTACAGCGAACCCCTGGTTGTTGGCTGGACGAGTTGCCGGCGGTGTTGTGGAGTCTAAGGACTACCCCTAACCGATCAACCGGATACACACCATTCTTCCTGGTATATGGAGCTGAGGCCATGTTGCCCACTGACCTAGAGCATGACTCTCCCCGAGTAACCCTCTACACTGAGGCAGAGGCGAGTGAAGCTCGAGAAAATGACGTTGACCTGCTAGAAGAAGCAAGAGAGATAACTATGTCACGTTCAACTGCGTATCAGCAAAACTTGAGGCGTTATCATAGCCGGAAAGTGAACCCAAGGGTCTTCCGAGAAGGCGACATGGTCCTTAGGCTCGTGCAACGCACGGCCGGGATGCACAAGCTATCCCCTACGTGGGAAGGGCCTTTCATTGTGAGCAAGGCTCAGCACAATGATGCCTACTATCTAGTTGACGCACAGGCACCCCAGAAGAACAAGCCGGATAGAGCTGGAGAGGAATCTAAGCGCCCCTGGAATGTAGCTCTACTCCACCTTTTTCATTCATGAGCAGAAAGTTGTATGTATCTCTTCAACCGAGTTAAAATTCTAGTAGGCACTCCGAATTCAAACTCGGGGACTGCCCTTGTCCAAATTTGTTCCGTGTTGTTCTACTCTGTTTTACTTTGTCTACTCGGTTGCTCTACTTAGAATTTCATGAGCATATTTAGTAATGTGCTTAAACCTAAAGGCCAACTCTTTGACTCTGCTGCTGTCCGCAACCCGGCTTCATGGCAAGCAAGAGAACAAGCCAAAGGTCAATGAGCACGCGAAAAATTGCTAAGGAGAAGAGAAGTGTAGCAACCGACTATAGTGTTTTTCACCGTTTCCGTTTTCTCTTTTTGGCTAAGTGGTGGGCAGAGTTAATATGCATCTTTCTAAAGGGGCTGAGTATTTGAAGCTCTAACTTTGAAATCTTGTGACTCGACTACCAAAAAAGCCACAAGTGGCAGGTAAGAGCTGAGATAAAAAGAAAGAGTGGATAAAAAATGCAACTCGGGGACTTGCGTAATAACGCAACCCGGCATTGAGCTAGAGTTGCTAAAACTTCAACTGAAATAAAAACTGAGTAGCGAAAGACATAAAGGTTTTGGTTACATCTGCACCCGGCATCCCGGGGATCTGATAAATGTTTTGAGGTAAAGCTTGCAGGAATTACTCAATAGTGGCGGTGTTGTCCGCATCGGTGGTGGCAGAGGTAGTGGGCTTAGAGGTTGCTGTAGCCACCGAGATTGGATCTGTTGTAGAAGTGGACGCGGCAAACTGGGTCCTGGGCAGCGGGTTGACACCAGTTGGCGCAGCACCAGTCGTACCCAGCTCGGGAGCTAGCCCCTCGATCACCATCTCGGTGGTGATGGTGGTCTCCTGACCGATGACTTGCGACTGCTCTGCCTCTGCGTTGGTGGCCAACTCAGATTCCTCCATGTTGACCAGCTGCTCGGTCCCCTCAATCACCTTGGCCTTCCCCTTCTCGGATGCTCTCTTGGCAGCGTCATCCTCAGACTCGGCATCAACATCCTCATCGTCCTCATCATCCTCTTCTTCAGCTTCTGTGTCCGGCTCGGGGAGGCCGTCGATGTAGACACCCGTGTCGGCGTAGGAGGCAATCTCATAGGCTATCTCCTTGCGGCGAGTAATGCAATCCGGATCCTTGGTCCATTTGGAATCTTCCTGGCGCGTGCGGATCCTGTCGAGATTCAGATTCTCGTACCTGCTAATGATGAAGTTCAGCAACTCGTCAGCTCCTGCCCGAGCTGCGGAGGCGCGCCACTTCTTGAGCTCGGCCTTGACTCCATCCAGGTGCTCGGCAATTTCGTTGAAGGTTTCTGGCACCTCCTTCTCAGGCCAGAATAACTTGTGCAATTTGAATCCAGTGGACACCATGGAGGTGCCCAGGCCCTTGAGGGAGCGAATCTGTGTTTTGATGTTGAGGAGATGGTCGTTGATAGTGGAAGTGTTGTCAATAGGCATACCAGATGCAGCTCTGAGTTTCCTTGCTTTATCCATAGCTGGCACACCAGCAGAGCGGAGTTCCGGGAAGATGTCTAAATAAGGAACTAGTAAAAATCAGAAACAGAGACCGAGAAGAAGCAAAACCAAGTAGGGGAAGGCAGAGAATAGAAAACCAAGCCGAATGCATAGTAAAGGGAACTCACATTCTAGGTCCACCAGCAGGGCTCCCAGCTTGATCTTCCAGTCATTCTCGTACGAGATGTGTCTGTCTTCGATGCGACGTGATTCCGTGATCTGAGTAACAAGAAGCCGGTTATGTTCCTTCAGCATTGAGATCTCCATCTCGAGTGCCTGCTTCTCGGCTTTGGCGGTCTTCTCGATCTTATTCTTCTCGTCAACATGATTGATGGCGGTTTGGAGTGCGGCTTGGAGATCGAGATGGAGATTCTCGTTTTCCGCCCTCTCGGCAGCGCGTTCCTTCTCAATCTCTGCTTCTCGGGTTTCCAACTGCTGCTGCACCTCGGCAGGCATAAGGCAGTTCAGGTGTTGCTCCCGGAATTTCTTATATTCTTCTGCGAGAAGAACAACATTGTCAGTAGAATAGCCAAGTAGGAGAACACAACTGCAGAGAAAAAGGAGAAAAACTCACCTTCCATAGTAGAGATCTTGCTTTGAGCAGAGGCAGCAAAGACTTCGCAGTCTCGGTGCCTATCCATCAAGTCCTTGAGCTTGCCTGCAGAGAAAACAGCAATGAAGCAAAAAAGCAAACACGGGCGTAAACACAAAACGCACAAACCGAAATGCTGAAAGCTTACCTTCAACTTCGGAGATCTGGAGAGTGCGGTCCAGGGTCATCTTTTCCATCGCCTCGCTGTCTTTCTTGTCAGCTTCAAGAGCCTCGATACGATCCTTGGCGATGCGGTGGTTCCAGAGCAGCCGACGGAAAACCCTAGTCCTCTTCTGGATGCTATCCTGCAAAGAAGAAGAGAAAAAGTGTAAGTCTTTTAGGAGATTTGGCCCGAGTAGATGGCAACTCGGTTGAGTCTCCAACTACTCGGCCCGAATCTCGGGGCTGGGGGAATGACTAAGAGGAAAAGAGAAAACGAGAAGAGAAAGAAGAAACCGGCAACTCAGAAAATGCAAGAAGGAGAAGAAACACTTACCGCGTAGCCCTGCTCAATGTCCTCAATGTTCTTGCGCATAACAAACAGCTTTCCGGCAAGGGTGCAGGCAGGGCTGGCAACCGTCATGGCGATAGAACCAACATCAGCTTTGTTCCAGTCGATGCGGTAGTGGTCGATTTGGTCCAGCTCCATACCATTCCATTTGGGGTTGCCATGCACATTGTTGTTCCAGGCCTGGTCAACGAAGCCTACTCGGTCCAAGATGGCAGTGAGGCCTTCTCCTTCAATTTCGTCATCTTCTTCGCCACGCGAAAAGAGCTCGAGAGTCGCTGCCTTCTTCCCCTTGGACTTGGAGGTTGTTCCCACAGCTTGGCCTTCTTTCAAAACGGCTAGTCGCTTCTCTCCCTTGGACAGCGGGATCTTGTGGCGCTATGACAGGGTCATCATGTACTCGGGGTAGGTAGCGCTCTGCTTCTCGTCAGGGCCAGTGGTAACCCCGGAGGCAGCCGGGTTGGTGTTTGAACCAGAGGGAACAAGTGTAAGCTAGGTGCTCTTCACCTGCTTCCCGGACGGATCACCTCGTGGCTTTGGAGGCCGCATCTGCTGCCCGGCTTGCGAGGCGCTGCGCCTTGGCTGATGTCGGGTGGGCTCGGTTCCAGACTTGATGATCTTCCTGGTGCTCGGAGTAGGGTTTGGCCGAGAAGCAGTTGGTGGCGCTTGGGGAGTTGGCTGAGGAGGTGTCGGTGCTGATTGAGTTGGTGGAGGAGTTGGTGCACGGGGTGGAGTCACCTGTTGAGTTGGCGGCACTGGTGGTCGGCTACCCGGTGCAGCATCTGGCTGCACTTGGTCTTGATGGGTGAGCTCCACCACGTCTTCTTCTACCCGCTGCTCTGCGGCGGGGTCTTGCCTTGTGTCTACATTGTCTTCTATTCGCGGCCCGGCCGCGGGATCTTCTTGTTCAGCAGCGTTGAGGTCTTGCTGCTGCTCAGGGGTGGCGTCTGGCCGCTCCAGGGCGGCATCGTCTTGTTGCCCGGCGGCGTCTGCAGTATTTTCCCCAGCTGATGCAGCTGGGGGAGATGGCGGCATCTCGTCGTTGGCAGCATCCTGGGCAGCTTGCTGCGCGTCAGGTTGCTGCTGCTCGAGGATGGGATCGGTGTCTTCCCCGGCGCCAGTGTTCTCAGCGCCGAGATCTCTTTCTTCATCAACAGGGGAGGACGCACGCGTCCTATCCTGCTGGTCCTGGTCTTCATCTTCGTCCGAGAGCTCTATGAGTTTCTCTCGGGGCACAGCTGTTTTTCTCTTGGGGCGAGGAGCGGCCGCAGCAGCATCCGCATCGAGAGGGGCGCTGGAAGAAGAAACAAGTTCAGAAAGGAAGCAGAAAGAGGAAGAAAAGGAAGCGGCAACAAATCAAAGTGCTACTTGGAGAAAGACTTACCCTTTGCTGGTAGGGGCTGTCCTCTTGCGGGAAGCGAGGGCCTTGGGGCCGCCTTTCTTCTTGGGTCTCTTGGAGGGGGGGTTCCTGGGCACCACATACCACCCTCTTCCAAGTATTGGGAGCGGCCATGGATAGAGGATCAACCTCCAGGGGCTCATCCTCATCGTCCAACTCAGGCTCCTCTACAGAGTAGAAGAAGAAATGAATTCAGAAATAGAGAAGGGAATCAAAGTGCGCTACTAAATGAGCAGAGAGATGAACTCGGTCACCTTCTTCATCTTCGGACCAATCCCGAATAGAGGGACCTGCTCGAGACTTACCAGGTTGAACAACATTGGGGATAAACGGAGTATCCTGGGTGTCGTAGGCAGTCGTGTCGTCGTCGTCTCGGTCCTTGGTCCAGTTGGCAGTGAGAACTTCATTGTCTTCTTCTCGCTGGCGTGGGATGTGCTGTTGGTGCAAACAAAAAGCACAGAGAGTTGAGTTCTCAGCTAAGGAGTTCTACTCGGGATGGCATGCAAACACAAAGCATATTGAGCTAAGGAGTTTTACTCGGGATGGCATGCAAACACAAAGCATATTGAGCTAAGGAGTTCTACTCGGGAAAGGATGCAAACACAAAGCATATTGAGCTAAGGAGTTCTACTCGGGATAGCATGCAAACACAAAGCATATTGAGCTAAGGAGTTCTACTCGGGACAACATGCAAACACAAATCATTGAGCTAAGGAGTTCTACTCGGGATAGCATGCAAACACAAAGCATATTAAGCTAAGGAATTCTATTCGGTATGAGAGTGCAAACACAAAGTACAGAACACTAACCTATTCGATGGGTTTGGTGCGCCTATACGGCTCGAAGCCGTACGCCCAGTTCTCGGTGAGCGATGTCTGCATGATGGACCTGGCCTAGATGGCCACATCCGCCTTGCTCAGCTCGAATGTCGTCGTCCGGGTACAGTCCCGTGCACCTCCCATGTAGCACATCTTGTGCACTCGGTTCTGGGGCGGGAGTAATCGGCGCGAGATCCAGCAGGCAATGCGGTCATCCTGGATCATCCCTGCCTTCACCAGCTCGGTCAGGCACTTCTCGACCTGGACGACATCCGGCACCGTCTTCTTCGGGTCGTAGCCCCAGTTCTGCCCGGTGGGCAGCTCGTTGACAAACGGAGGGAGCCCTATCCGGTCTTTGACGGCTTTTCCCTTCTCGGCGGGTACGTTCTTGACGTAGAGGAACCCGCGTTGCCATTTGCGCATGGTGTCCAATCCTTTCACTCTCGGGTGATGTCCAGTGCGGCGTCGGAGCATCATAGCACTACCAGTCTTGGTCATCGAGCGAGGGCCAGATGTATCGCCAGGATTTGGAACCTTTTGCCTACGGAGGAAGAAATATCTTCCCCATGTGTGGATTGTTGGGTAGACTCCCAGGAAGGCCTCACACACGGTGGCGTGTGTGGAAAGCATTATGATTGCATTGGGTGGAAGGTGATGTGGTTGGACGCCAAAATGGCGAAGGAAATCAAGGAATAAATCGGAAATTGGGAGGCTAAAGCCACGTTTGAAATGGGATAAGAAAACAACATATTCACCCTCTTGGGGTTCCGGGATTGTCGTGGTGGTGTCACGGCAGATGCCATGGGATGGCTAAAGATGTGGGAACGATGGACGCTGGAGGTGTCCGGGGAGGGATCACGCGACGAGTAGCCGCGTGAGGTAAGATCCACACAACTCAAACAACACGATGTACCCAGGTTCAGGGCCCTCGTGAGGAGGTAAAACCCCTACTCCTGCCTTTCTCTATGTATTAGGATGTCTCTCCGAGTAGCCACAGTACAAATGGTAACGCTACCGAGTAGCCTTTCTCTCCTCTCCGAGTAGGGCTAGGTCAAGAACTTAGGGTTCCTAGGGTTCACTATGAGCCTGTGTGTACGTGAGAGCATGCCTCGCGCAGGAGGCGGCGGGGCACCTTATATACACGGTGCCCAGCCGGATACGTCCAAATCTAGACAAGTGTCGACATAGTGTGCACATCGTCCTTTCTCCGAGTACCCGCTGACAGCTTTGGTTCCTAACCTTGGCTGCTTCTGTAAAGTCGTTGGGCAAAACTAGGGGACAGACTGGTAACACTGTACCTAGGCACAGAGTAGGCCCCCCTTATCCTGCCACGGCCTGCTTCCATGCTGTCACTGTCAGGCAGGCCGTCCCCACGTGAACAGTAGTTCGAATGCTGCCAAGTACGGACCCAGGATACGCGGGATCCTGTGTCAGAACGGCTCCTTTGACTTCCTGGCCCGAGTAGTTTCCCGCCAATGGTTCCCGCCAATTGTACTCGGGCCAAACCTTTACTCGTCAGGGCAGAACTTGATTGATATCTCCTTCTGGTCATCTTGAGGTGAGACCGAGTAGCAGTCGACCGGGTAGCGAGTACCTGGTAGTCGGCTACTCGACCAAACCTCTCTTTTGTAAGCGGCCTTTACCACCTGTCTTTACCCTACTCGGGGGTAACCCCCCGACAGCAGTCCCCGAAGCTGGTTGAGTCTTGCGAACTTGTTCACTAGGCTCTGCCAGCTTAAAACCAGCCTTTGCATCTCAGCCATCGAACCTCAAGATGCCGAGTAGGTCCTCCGAGTAGCTATCTGGAAAGTACCTTGAGTTTCCTCTCTTCCGAGTAGCACTTGCTTTCTACTCTGTAACCGAGTAAAAAGACTTAGCGAAATTTCTCAGATTGAGCCTCTGCAGCACAGAGCACAATCCAGCCCTTCACGCAGCAACTGCACACGTGTCAAGCATCCACGACCTTGTCGTTTGGTTGCCCAGGACACGACCTGCCACGCGTCCAGTTTTCACGCGATGGGCCCACCGGCCGTCATGTCCCATCAAGTGCAGTTATAGGCCACGATTCGGTGGTGGGATCCACTGTGGCCATTACGCGCGCAACCGGCTCTTGTGTGCGCTTCTAGCCGGCCACAGGATCCGCCACACACCACAATCGATCCCACTACCAAGACGGTAACGGTAAACTCGCGGAGGGGATATAAATACCCCGCCGGTAGCTTCCTTTTCCCCTTCCCTCGCACTATTCCTTCTCTGTCTCCTGCTCTTCTCCGCCACCGTGCTCTTCGCCGCCGCGCAAGCTCTCGCGCCGCCGCGGATTCGATTCACCAGCCAACTCCACCCGAACTCTTCCACCTTCTCAACTCGCTGCAATGGCCAAGTCAGGCTGGGCCGGCTCCTGCGTCACCGCGGAGGATTGCGCCTGGCTCGTCAATACCCGGCGAGTCCCTCCCGGCGTGGAGTGCCGGGCGCCGGACGGCGAAATCGTGCCGTCCCCGCGGGAGGGGGAGCGCGTCGTCTTCCTGGCGCATTTCGAGCGCGGGTTCGGGCTACCCGCCTCGGATTTCATGAGGAAGTTCCTCAATCACTTCGGCATCCAGATGCACCATCTGCCGCCGAACGCCGTGGTCTTCCTCGACTACCACGCCGTGGTCTGCGAGGCCTTTCTCGGCGTCCGGCCCACGTGGGAGACGTGGCTCAGGTACTTTCACCTGCGCCAGCAGTCCACCGGGAAGAAGGACTCCGCGGGCGTCGCCCGCGCCACGGACACCGGCTGCGCCATGATGGTGCAGCGGTCCGGGACGAACCACCCCCGCATCAAGGGGCTGGACTCCGTCAAGCTATGGCAGAAGACGTTCCTCTACGTCAGGAACGTTGCCGCCGCGCCAGGAGCCCCGGTGAACGACAGAATCAATCTGCCCGTTTGGTGCAATCGCGCCCCAATCGGGATGTACTGGAAGGACAAGCCCGTCAGCGACGACGACGCCATCGAGATGGAGAACCGACTCGGCTGGCTCAAGGCGGAGGGCCTCAAGAACGACGACCCGGTGGCCTGCTGGATCCAGCGCCGAGTACTGCCCTTGCAGGAGCGGTGCCATCTCATGTGTTACATGGGAGGGCCCCGCGACTGCACCAGGACCACCACCATCGAGATCGACAACATCGACGTCCCCTGGCACGCCAGGAACATCTTGACGACAAGCCTTGGCGACCACTGGCAATACGGGTTCGTCCCGTACAGCCGTACAAAACCGATTGAGCGGGTACGCCTTCCTTACTTTGCTCTCTGCATACATTTTCCGAGTAGATAACTTCTCCTCCTTGCATTAGCTAGCAATTGTCTTGTGTTCCGAGTAGGACACTTAGCCGAATTGCATAGGCTTAGTATGCTTTGTGTTTGCACGCCTTGCCGGGTAGCCTACTCGAGAATGTTTCTTAGGCTCCGTGTGCTTTATGCTTGCACGCCCTTCCGAGTGACGTCTCTCGGCAAACATGCGTAGGCTTAGTATGCTTTGTGTTTGCACGCCTTATCTGAGTAAAATGCTTAGTAAATTGCCTAGGCCTTGTGTGCTTTGTACCTGCACGCCTATCCGAGTAGAGTTCCTTCCTGGTACTCGGCTGGTTTGTGATCCTTCTCTGTTTTTCAGGTTCTTACTCGCCAGATAATCGAGAGCTGCGAGGTCTTCGAGGGCAACTGGTTTCCTGACCGTGAGGAGGATGACGTGCCTTCTTCTGATGCCATGGAGCAGCCCAACCTCTCTCGCTCCCCCGTCCCTGACAAGCGCGATGCTCTCCGCACCTGGTCCGACGAGGATTTTGATGGTAACTGTACTTTCATTCTGTTTGTCTCCGAGAAGCATCAATCCCTCGTTTGCTGTTTCTGATTCTTTCCTCTTTTCTCTTTGATTCCCAGATGAAGCTGCCGCGGACAAGGACGACGAGGACGAAGACGAGACCGAGGGCGATGCGCCCCTAGTCGTCAAGCCCCTGGCCGTCGCCGCTCCTGAGACCCGCAAACGGGCTGGTAGCGGGGCACCAGCGCCCCCTGCCAAGAAGAGGAAGCCCGCCGAGAAGAAAACGGTTGCAAAAAGAACCAGACGAGAGCTCAAGTGCACCACCGCGTAAGCCCTCTCCTCGGTCACCTCCCTTCTCGCGCAGTATTACTTTCCCAAATTCCTTCTGATTTCTAGTTTCCCTTTCTCTGCAGTCCTCCTATGGACGCGAATGCAGCTCTCGCGTCCGACCAAGCCAAGAAGAAACCAGTACCTCTGGTCAACCTGGACGATGATGATGATGACCACAATGCCAACACTGCTGCTGCCAATCCACAGGCCGCTGATGCACAAGGAGCAGCGTCTGAACCCGCAGCACAGGACACTGCCGTCCACGACGAGAGACCCCCTTCTCCTCCGGCTAGCAACGCCGAGGAGAACCGAGATCACGAGATGCAAGACAACACCGCCGCAGAGCGGCCTGAAGCAGAGCAAGAGCAGCCCGCCACAGGGGCTGCTGCACAAGATAGCCTCGCTGCCGCGCAGCGAGTAGAAGACACCACCGCCACAGATGCCACTGCTTATCCATTGAGCAGCGTGCAAACGGGCGCGACACCGAGTAGCGCCCAGCCAGGAGCTGCACAAGGCGACGGATCTGCAGCGCCACCAACTGCGCAAGGCCCTACACCGCCAACTGCGCAAGGCCCTACACCGCCAACTGCGCAAGGCCCTACACCGCCAACTGCGCAAGGCCCTACACCGCCAACCTCCTCCTCGCCGTCGAAGACCAAGGATACATCCAGCCCTCCTGCCGGGCGAGTAACCAGGCAGCGAGCCTTGGAAGCTCTGAGGGACGAGGTTGTCAGAAGGGAATCCGAGAAGGAAGCCGCTGAGAAGGCCAAGGCCGAGGAGGAAGCCGTCGAGAAGGCCAAGGCTGAGAAGGAAGCTGCTGAGAGAGCCAAGGGCGAGCAGAAGAAAACCAAGGCTGAGCAGAAGAAGGCCGAGAAACAAGATGCCGAGAAGGCAGTCGCCGAGAAGGCGCAGGCCAAGGCTGACGGGAAGAAGACTGCGGATCCCGAGAAGCAGAGGGTTGAGAAGGAGCAAACTAAGAAACGGGCCAGAGACCAGGGTACACCCTCAAGCGGAGCGCTCATGATCCGCGAGTCCGGCCCAATTCCTGCTGCGCTCTCTGCGGACGCTCGCGCTGCTGGCCAGCCTTGCTACCCGGAGTACATGATCGAGGTTAGCCAACAGCACACAATCGGCTTCCCTCCCAAGGACAAAGCTTTAGCTATCCAGAGGGGAAGGAAAGTTGTAGCCGTGAACTCCCCTCCTCCAGATCCAAGCCAACCCCAGTCTATCAACATTGCTTCTCGCGGAGCCCAAGACAAACCAATAACTTCCAAGGGTCTTGAACAGGTTTTGGACACCGTTGGCCACATCAACGCCAGGTGGGACAGCAGGGTTCTCGGAGAGGAGAAATGGCACGGCTTGACCCTTGGCTCCATCGACCACTACCGCGTGGGTTGGAACAAGGTTGATCTGGGACACAAGCCCATGTCCGTCTCCACCGAGACCGCAACCCTTGCAGCCAAGATGTTCTTGCATCGCAAGAATGCCGAGGACATCGAGCAGTCCTACGCAGTAAGTCCTCCTTGCCTTTTCCGAGTTGAAATTTCTTCTCTTCTACTCGCCTTTCTTCTCTCTTACCATCACCCCCAGTCCCCGAGATTCGGGTCGAGTAGACGGATACTCTCCGAGTAGCCTTTTACTCGGGTCGAATCTTCTCTGCTTTGCCTAACTCATTTTCTTCTCGGTTTTCAGGATAGCGTTCTTAAGCGGACCCACTTATACCGCATCCTTCTCTGGAACCACTCCATCGCCAGGAGGCGTATCGCCGTACTGGAAAAGGAGAAAGCAATGGCTGAGGCCGCGAGCAAAGATGCCACCACCAGCACCCAACAGCTGGCTGAAGTGCAAGGTACGCCTTTAGCTACGCGGTTTCTGCGTTTTATGTTTACGCCCGCTTTTGCTTTCTTATGCGCTAATCCTTCCTTCTCTGCAGAAAAACTAAAGGCCTTGGCAGATGAACATGAAAAATGCCGTAGCTTCGTGGAGAACGCCGAGGCCACCATAAAGAGACTTGAAGGTGAGTTTGCTGTCTACTCGGTGTGACCTTGAATTTGGTTCCTCTCTGCTTATTTACTGACCTCATCTATCTTTTCGCAGAAGATCATAAGTCATTTGCTGAGGCACACCAAGATTGCGTCAAGCCAGCGGAGGTGGAGAAACAGCTATCCGACCAGGCCATTACTCTGATGAAGGACCACACCACCGAGATGGAGAAGCTGCAGCTCCAGCTTCAGAAGGCACTCCAAGATGCCGTCAAGATTGGCGCCGAGAGGGACAAGGCAATCGCCGAGAAGGCCAAGGCCGAGACCACTTTCAAGGCCAAGGAAAGGGCCCTCGAGTCTGAATGTGAGACCTTGAAGAAGACCAACGCTGATCTCTTCGCTCAGATGGATAGCTTGCGTCTGATCCAGGAAAAGCACATTGGCAATGAGGAGTCCTGGAAAACCAAGCTGCAACAGCTGCGCCGCCAACTGATCGGTAAGTTTTCTCTTCATTGCATCTTTTCTTCTCGGTCTTGTTCCTTCTCGGCTTCTTCTTTCTTCTCGGTTTTTGATCTTGCCACTTGCTATTTCAGATATCTGGCCTCGTCTTGATTCTTCCTCTGCGCCCACGGTAGCCAAGGCCCGGGCAGTTCGCCTTTCGCTGGGTGAGCCGATTGACACCAGGGCTGATATCGAGGACAGCTTGCTGGTGCTCAAAGGTTACTTCGAACAGCTAGCCGGCGTCGGAACTGACTTGGTGCATGCTGGCTTTGAGCTCCACCGGCTGTTCTGGCCTCATGACCCCCAGCCAAGAAACATGCGGGATCTCGCCCTCAAGCTGGAGAGCGTGAAGGCCGAGCTGAAAAAATGGCGAGCCTCTGGAGCCCGTGCTGGTGCGGATGTGATGCTTCTCTGCATAGCATCTTGGTATGAAAACCTGGATATGCAGCGCATCCGCGGGAAGCGCAATGATTCCAAGTGGGAGTTGGATGCCGAGAGCGTGGCCTTGCGCAAGCAGATTGCGTATGAGGTCGCAGAGTGCGCCGAGACGGAGGTCTACATCGAAGGCGTCCCCGAACCCGACACCGAGTACGAGGACGAAGGAGATGATGACGAAGACGAAGACCTTGACGGCTTCTTCGAATCTCCCAAGGGCAAGGCCGGAAAGGGAAAAGCCACCGCCGTCGCGAGTAGCGATGAAGACGAAGGGGCGCACATCGACAGCGAGCCACTCGACTTCGGCACCTCCTCAGGTGCTGCTCTCGACGACACGGTGCCCCCTCCTGGCCACGCTTCATGCTCCTCCTCGGCTCCAGGACCCGTCTCGGTGGCCACGGCCACTTCTGACCAGGCAGCCGCCCAGCCAGATGCCGAGATGACGGAATCCGCCACCGCCCAGGCGGGAGCGGATGCCACTCAAGCTAGCACCGAAGGAACAGCTGCTGCGACCGCCACTGAAGAAACTGCTGCCAAGACCGCCGCCGAGGAAACCTCAGCCAAGGCCAGCGCCGAGAACACCGCCTCCTCAACTTGAAGCAACCTGCAATCTTTTTTCACTTGAACTCTTATCAGATCCCCGGGATGCCGGGAGCAGATGTAACAGACTATCTTTATCTTGCTTGCTACTCAGTTTTTTATGCCCACTTTGTTTATGTTGACATTAATCAATTTGAACGACACTGGCTTGATGCCGAGTTGAGTTTCCATGCGAGTCCCCGAGTAGCATTTCTTATTCACCCTGTCTTTTCATCTCTGCTCTACCTGCGACTTGTCGCTTGTTTGGTATTCGAGTCACAAGAATCAAGTAGCAGGGCTGCAAATACTTAGCCGCTAGAAACAATCATGGTAACGCAGCCCACCACTTAGCCGAGAAGACGAGAACAGGGAACAAAAAGTAACTGACAATCTACTCGGTTCCTGCACTCTTTCTTCCTTAGTGGTTTTCGTGTGCTCATTGACCTTTTGCTTGTTCTCTTGCTTGCCATGAAGCCGGGTTTCGGACAGCAGCAGAGTCGAAGAGTTGGCATATAGGTTTAAACACAGTACTCAATGCACTTATGAGTTTTGAAGTGGAGCAACCGAATAGACAAAGGAAACAAGCCGAGTAAAACACTTAGAGCAAATTTGGACGAGGGCAGTCCCCGAGAACAATTTTAGATTGCAGAGTAGAATTTCAACTCGGATGAGAGGGTACATACACATCTTTGCTTACGAATGAAAACGACGAAGTAGAGCTACATTCCAGGGACGCTTGGTTTCCTCTCCAGCTTTATCTGCCCTGTTCGCCTGCGATGGGCGCACATCTACAAGATAGTACGCGTCATTGTGCAGCGCTTTGCTGACAATGAAAGGCCCTTCCCAAGGAGGAGACAACTTGTGCATCCCGGCTGTGCGCTGCACAAGCCTAAGGACCATGTCTCCTTCTCGGAAAACCCTTGGGTTCACCTTTCGGCTATGATAACGCCGCAGGTTTTGCTGGTAGATAGCCGAACGTGACAGAGTCAGCTCTCTTGCTTCTTCAAGCAGGTCAACGTCGTCTTCTCGAGCTTCTCTCGCCTCCACCTCAGTGTAGAGGGCTACTCGGGGGGAGTCATGCTCTAAGTCTATTGGCAACACGGCCTCAGCCCCGTATACCAAGAAGAATGGCGTGTAGCCAGTTGACCGGTTAGGGGTAGTCCTTAGACTCCACAACACCGCTGGCAACTCTTCTAGCCAACACCCAGGTGTTTTCAGCAATGGCTCAATCAGCCTTGGCTTGATGCCTGCCAGTACCATCCCATTTGCTCTCTCAACTTGCCCATTGGAGGCAGGGTGCGCGACTGACGCAACGTCTAGTCGGATATGCTTATCTCTGCAGAATCGCACCATTGCCCCCTCTGCAAAGTTGGTGCCATTGTCGGTGATGATACTGTGCGGGTAGCCATATCTCATGATCACATCCTTCACAAACTTCACAGCTGTGACTCCATCACACTTCCGAATAGGCTTCACCTCGATCCACTTGGTGAACTTGTCCACCATGACCAAGATATGTGTCATATTGCCTTTAGCCGGCTTGAAAGGACCAACCATATCCAAGCACCAAACAGCAAAGGGCCATGTGATAGGAATTGTTTTCAACTCGGAAGCTGGCATGTGAATCTTACTTGCGAACATCTGGCAGCCGGTGCACTTCCTCACAATATCTTCAGCTTGCTGCAGTGCAGTGAGCCAGTAGAAGCCATGCCGAAAAGCCTTCTTGACCAAAGCCCGAGAAGAGGCGTGATGCCCACATTCCCCTTGATGTATCTCCACCAGGATTTCTTCTCCTTCTTCTGGGCTCACACAACGTTGCAGCACGCCGGTGGCACTTCTCTTATGCAGCACATCTCGGACTATGGTGTAGCCCTTGGACCTTCTCTGAATCTGCCTCGCAGTCACCTCTTCTTCAGGTAACGTGCCGTCCCTTAGAAAGGATAATATGGGCATTGCCCAACTCGGTGTCTCCCGCACGGGAAACACTGGTTCGTCCATTTCCATTGGGACAGGCTCTGGTGGTTGCACAGGAGGAGTAGGAGCGCTTCTCTGCAGCCCAGACCGATTGGCGAGAACTTCTTCAATGAATGCAACAGCTTCTGGGTTGAGGGCGGCAGTCCCCGAGTAAGGAGTGGCAGTCCCTGAGTAGGGAGTGGCAGTCCCCGAGTAGGGAATGGCAGTCCCCGAGTAGGGAATGGCAGTCCCCGAGTAGGGAATGGCAGTCCCCGAGTAGGGAATGGCAGTCCCCGAGTAGAGGACGGCAGTCCCCGGGTTCCCTGCAGCACCCTCCCAGTCAATCTCCATTGGGTCAGATTCTTCACTTGGCAGAGAAGGAACAAAGATGGATTCCGAGTTGGGAGAAGGCTTGATGGATGGCTTCCTCAAATGCTCCAAGGCAATCCCTGCCGGGATGGACTGCCGAGAAGATCCCAACTTGGACAGCTCGTCTGCCGCTTCGTTCTCTGCTCGGTGAATGTGCTGGAACTCACAGCCTTCGAAAAACCCAGTCATTGACTGCACCAGGAAACGATACGACGCCATGTTGGCATCCAAAGCATCCCAGGTACCTGAGACTTGCTGCACCACCAGATCTGAATCGCCATAGCATATAATGCGCTGCACACCAACCTCCTTTGCTACTCGCAAACCATGCACCACTGCCTCGTACTCGGCTACATTGTTGGATGCCTTGAAATGAATCTGCAACACATACTTGAGCTGATCCCGCTTGGGTGATGTAAGCACGACGCCAGCACCAAGGCCTTCTTTCACCTTTGAGCCATCAAAGTGCATTTTCCAATAGTTGGAAACTGGAGCAGGAGGTTCATACTGCATCTCGGCCCAGTCCACAAGAAATTCCGCCAGGACCTGAGACTTGATTGCTTCTCTTCTCGTATACGCGGGAGCGTACGCGGCTAGCTCGATTGCCCACTTGGCTACTCTGCCACTCGCCTCCTTGTTTCCCATGATGTCCGAGATGGGAGCAGAGCTCACAACAGTGATGGGACTAGTGTCGCTGGGCGCGGCTGCTGCCTCTGCCGAGTAGGCTGAGCGGCGGGTTGCCGAGAAGTACCCGGACGCGCGGCTTCTCGGACACGGCTTTGAGCTTGATGGGCTTGAGAGCCTGCTCTTGCAGTGTTGTGTTCCTGCCCGGGCTGCTGCGGCACAGCAACCTGTTTCGCGGCAGCAGCCGGGTCATACACCTGCATTTGCCTGTCTCTACCCGAGCGCCCGCTGCGGCTCTTCTCGCGGCTCGGATGCGGTGACGAGGCCTGATCGTTAGATCTAGCCGCGTGCGAGTGAACTACCTGCGAGGCTCCAGCTCCCGGGTTGGCCTTCCGAAATTCCTCGTTCTGCCTGGCGGCCTCCAGCACCAACTCATTGAGCCTCTCCTGCTGCCTGAGACGCGCCTCTCCATCCAGGCGCGGCAACTCGGCAGCCACGGCTTGCGCAGCTCTGAGCGTCTTGGCAGGTGTGCTGTACCTTGGCCTTGTGAAGGTGTTCGCGGTGGCGGACTGCGCGGGCTCCTCCGCAACTGTCGCCATCTCGGCACCCAGGTTGCGCCGCGTAGCGCCCACTCTGCTGGGCCTCCTGGCAACCGGCGTGAAGCCGTGGGCCTTGTTGTACTCGAGCTGGTCCAGGCTCAGCTCCAACCTGATCTTCTCCAACTCCGCCTGCTCGGCAAGCAGCTCCTGGCGTTGCCGCTCAAGCTGCTCCCTTGCGGCTAGGAGCTCGACGTCGGTGGGAGTGGGCATACCAGTTCGCGCGGCAGACGCGGGGATGACCGTAGACGTGGAAGGCGGCAGGTTGCTCTCCTTCTCGTAGGGCCGGTGGTTCCTGCCACCAGCGGGCGGGTCGTCAACCTCCTCGACGACGGCCGCAGCGCCAGTGGCAGCTGCGCCAGTGTTCGCCGCCAAGCCCGTCACCATCACCTCAGCGCAGCATGCAGAGGTGCGTGCAGGCCGTCCGCGAGCAGCAACCACCGCGGGAGGATCCTCCGCGTCTTGCACCAGCTTGGGGTAGGCGCTGTTGGCGACGGTGGCGACGTAGACGAGATGCGAGCCGAAGGAGATCACCGGGCCGCCCTCGGGCATGGCCATGCCGCCGAAACAGCCGGCGTTGTCGGTGACGAAGTCGAAGGAGCCGAATCTGTGGACAAGGCCACAAACTACGCGCTCCGCTGATGAAGATCCCGTCCGAACAGAAACTCCAACCAGCGCCGCTGGTTGCCCCACGGTGGGCGCCAACTGTCGTGGTGGTGTCACGGCAGATGCCATGGGATGGCTAAAGATGTGGGAACGATGGACGCTGGAGGTGTCCGGGGAGGGATCACGCGACGAGTAGCCGCGTGAGGTAAGATCCACACAACTCAAACAACACGATGTACCCAGGTTCAGGGCCCTCGTGAGGAGGTAAAACCCCTACTCCTGCCTTTCTCTATGTATTAGGATGTCTCTCCGAGTAGCCACAGTACAAATGGTAACGCTACCGAGTAGCCTTTCTCTCCTCTCCGAGTAGGGCTAGGTCAAGAACTTAGGGTTCCTAGGGTTCACTATGAGCCTGTGTGTACGTGAGAGCATGCCTCGCGCAGGAGGCGGCGGGGCACCTTATATACACGGTGCCCAGCCGGATACGTCCAAATCTAGACAAGTGTCGACATAGTGTGCACATCGTCCTTTCTCCGAGTACCCGCTGACAGCTTTGGTTCCTAACCTTGGCTGCTTCTGTAAAGTCGTTGGGCAAAACTAGGGGACAGACTGGTAACACTGTACCTAGGCACAGAGTAGGCCCCCCTTATCCTGCCACGGCCTGCTTCCATGCTGTCACTGTCAGGCAGGCCGTCCCCACGTGAACAGTAGTTCGAATGCTGCCAAGTACGGACCCAGGATACGCGGGATCCTGTGTCAGAACGGCTCCTTTGACTTCCTGGCCCGAGTAGTTTCCCGCCAATGGTTCCCGCCAATTGTACTCGGGCCAAACCTTTACTCGTCAGGGCAGAACTTGATTGATATCTCCTTCTGGTCATCTTGAGGTGAGACCGAGTAGCAGTCGACCGGGTAGTGAGTACCTGGTAGTCGGCTACTCGACCAAACCTCTCTTCTGTAAGCGGCCTTTACCACCTGTCTTTACCCTACTCGGGGGTAACCCCCCGACAGGGATGATCTCCTTACCGGGAGGCCGGCAGACGACGCCGGGAGGGATGCGGCACGTGTTGACCAGCCATTGGCAGTCTTCCGCCGTCACATCTGAGCCTTCCCAACCGGCTCGGGCGGGAACTGCATCTTCTCCGGGAGCCATGGAGGCGGAAGCGCTCGTGGGAGATTGGAATCAACGGAGTTGCGCGGAGGCACTTCTCTCTGTCTCTCTCGCGGTGCGTGGAGCAGCGGCGCAGCGAGTGCTTGCGGTGGCGGTGTGCTCGACGGCGGTGGCGGTGTGCTCGACGGCGGCGGCGAGGTGAGGAGGCGTGAGATTGGGAAGAACGGGAAATAGGAGAAGTGAACGTCGCGGGGGTATTTATCTCTCCCCCTCGAGTTTCCGTTACTGGTGGATTGATCGTGGAAAATGCACGTGCGGCGTGGGTTAATCGACCGTTAGAAACGCACACAGCGCGAAACGCGCGCGTAACGGGCGCAGTTAATCCCACGTCCGGATCGTGGGCTCTCGAGTACGGTTGACGTGACCTAACGGGCTGTGGGCCCTGCGTGCAGAGGCTGGCGCGTGGCCTGCGTTTGAACCGAGGCGTCGCGGTCTCTGTGCGCGCCACGTGCCCCACAGTGACACGGGAAGTTGGATTTGGTCTGATTCAGCGGGATCATGTGCAGAATTTCACTAAGTCATTTTACTCAGCAGCACAGAAGAAAGAGTGATTTACTCGGAGGTGAAGAAATTCAAGTAAGAGATACGGAGCCAAGTTGAGGTGCAACTCGGCCTTTCTCAGTTATGAAGACAAATTCTGTTTTAAGCTGGCAGGGCCCAATGAACAAGTTCATTGGACTCTACCAGCTTCGAGGACTAATGTCGGGGGGTTACCCCCGAGTAGGGGTAAGGCAAGTGCTAAAGTGAAGGTCAAGGTACTGTTGACCGGGTAGACGGCTACCCGGGTACTTGCTACCCGGTAGGTTCTATCCGGACATGTTCACTAAAGGCCAAGAGAAGATATCAAGGAAGTTATATTCGTCCGGGTAGCGGTCAATTGGTCCGAGTAGATGGACTGCGTTCCTACTCGGGCAAGAAGTCAATGGAGCCGTTCTGACAGGATCCCGCGTATCCTGTAGCCGTACAGGCATGCGGTTCAACTTACGGAGCGCGTGATTATCCGCGCTATGGCGTGGCTACAGTGAGGTAGGCGCCTGCAAGTCCCGTCACTGACAGAGGGGACAGGACAGGTCTAGGGGCCTACTCTATCTCACTCACAGGGTGGACAGGTCCCATCTCCCGAACGGCGCGACGACTTCCCGCACCCGCGTCAGCGAGAAGCCGGAGGCGTGTGCTGTCCTGCACTGGGCATGTCCCATCAAGTGTACCTTATAGTCTTTCTTTATTCGGCTGGGCACTAGTATATAAGGTGCCCTGCCCCCTCCTGCGCGAGGGACGACGTTGCTTCACTTTGCATTTATTGCTAGAACCAACACTAGAGCTAGAGAGAACAGCCGAGTGGCTACTCGGCCAAGAGACATACTTTGTACTGTGGCTACTCGGAAAACAGACACACAGAGAGGTAGGCAGGAGTAGGGGTGTTATCTCCACACGAGGGCCCTGAACTTGGGTAGATCTTGTTGTTTGCAGTGCTAGAGATTCCTACGCGCGGCTACTCGCCGTGCGATCCCTCCCCGGATACCTCTAGCGTCCATCGGCCCCAACACTTTAGCCATCCTATGGCATCTGCCATGATACCACCACGACACATTAACTACTAACAAGTAATCCACATCGGGAGAGAGATCTAGTGAAGAACAATGATAGAGACCCCTAATTGTTATAGCGGGATGAAGGTGGATGATGAGGGTGATGGTGCTGGTGGTGATGATGAAAATGACGATCTTGATGATGCCCGGAGCGATGACGGTGACGATGGCAATGATCCCCCCTCTCCAGGGAGAAATTTTCTCGGCATACTTTTCTCTATCTGTTGTTTTCCGCCACGAGGCGGTGGCGGAATAATTCTTCGATGGTGATCTGGGGCTTAGGGTTCCCTGGGGTCAAGTACGCGAAAGGGGGCACCCAGGAGTGGGCCAAGGGGGCTATACCACCCCCAGGCGCGGCCAGAAGGGGGCGCGCCGCCTGGTGGTGTCGGCCCAGGTGGCCCCCTCCGGGTGCCCTTCTGGCTGACTTCCTCCTCGGAACTTCTAAGACTCCTCTAGTATCCACCCCTCTTCTTCTGATATTATAGAATAGGGTATCCCTACGGTGCTTTTTCCATCAGATTTCTGGTCCCGGTGTTTATTCTGTAAAAATTATGAAACATGCAAAATAAGATAAAATAACATAAGTAATGCATCATAACATAAAATATATCGATGAATAACATAAAATAACAATATCAAATAGTGATGCTAAATGGACGTATCAACAGCGTCGCGGCCCTTGTGCTCCAGGCAGGGCCTCCTGCATGCACTGTCGACCATGCGTGCGCACGGTCGATGGCTGCATGGTGAGCGTCTGAAAGCGCATGGTGCCCCCATATGTGATTTTGGTAATTAATGAAAATCCTTATGGACTAATGTTTGCATTGAGTTATCCTTGTAGATCTTGTCCATAGGAAATAATGGAGTTCATGTGTTGAACTCTATTAGCTTCCTTGATGGCCATTGTTATATTCAAGGATTTATATGAAGAATGGTCATGGTTTGATTTGAGCTTATTCCTAGTGTGTCTTGAAGAAAAGGATTAGGTGATATTTCATTATCATCTTCAAGACATCATCATTTGAAGTGAGAAGCAAAGATACAAGGTTGATCAAGCAAGTGATCAACACACAAAGCTACATTTTGTACCAAGTGGGATTGTGTATCTCATGGTATGGTAAGCAATTGTAAATATAGCTTTGTGAACTAACCCATGATATGTGTGTGTGGCATCTCTATGTGTGGTTAGGTATCTTTCCATGGGCATGAACCTAAAGGAAGATTTCATATAGCCTGTGGTCTATGTCGTCGTCAAGCGGTGTTCGTCATCTAGCTTGACGTGGCAGCTCAAGTGAAGCATCTAGAAGATATCCTATGCTTGATGCTTGCCACCCTTTTGGAGATTGTGTCCTTGTGAAGATTTGCCGAGAAGTGTCTCTCCCATAATGGTGTATGGGGGAGCAACTTGCAAGTCTTCATCAAGCGGAGCTTGTGCTAGCAAGCGCAATCAAGAAAGAAGATCCAACTTGAGAGAGTCAAGACCGTCATCATCTATCTCAAGTGGAATGCTCAAGGCAAAGGTATAATCTTTATAGGTTTTCTATTTTACCGGTCTCGTGTCTTTGGGAGACCGGGTTATAGGATAGATAGTCGTACTATCAAGAGGGGCTTTCAAGTGAGTAACTTGATCGAATCGTTATGGAGAGCTCAAACCTTTGCATACTTGCATATCATCTTTCTTGGTTCTTATTTGGCTTTTATCTCCTTGGGGTTTTAGTGCTTGTCGTGATCTTCATGGCAAGCCAAGGTTTATCGAAAACGGTTTTGGTAAGAAAAAACTTGTTGCGTTTTCGGTGGTGAAAATATCCGGTTCAGCTTTGAGAATGTTTCCACACCTTCCATGTGTGGTCACTTCTCCATTCCTTTTTTTTTTGGATAGTCCTTGTTATTACCTTTCCAACCCATTTGGATTCACCTATTTCAGATTTCATTCGCAAAAGTTATGTGTGTTTTCGTGTTGGAGGTTTACCGGGTGTTCCTATTTGAGAGGTCTAAACCTTTACCCGTTTGGTTTTATCTTTAATTGCTGTACAATGATTTTTCTCTGCATATTCTTTTATTTCTCGTTGTTGCGATTTCAACGAGCTCAAGAACATCGAAAACGGAGTCCGTATGCAAAAGTTATATCATTTCTCGTATCGGTGTTCAGTCACTCTGTTGCAATCCGGAATTATTCCGGACCATTCCGATTTGGCTGCGAAAACCTCTTTTGCAATCTGGAATCGCTCCGGAATCATTCCGGGCCATTCCGGACCACTCAGGAATCATTCCAGACCATTCCGGAAGCTAAAGTTAGCTCTTGAGGCTATCACTTCAAAGGTAACATCTTGTGAGCCTCATGTTGTGGTTACTAGCACAATATCGTCTAGTAATGCTATATTGCCTTGTGCTAGTGTTAGTAATTCATCCTCTCATAATGTTTCTATTCTTGTGATGAATTGCTTTCCTTGCCTTGTTGCTCTAACAATGAAGCATCTACTTCCTCTAGCTCTTGTGTTGATTCTAACCATGTAGAGGAAATTAAAGAGCTCAAGGCCCAAGTCACTTGTTTGAAGAAAGACTTGGAAAAGAGTCATGAAGGGAGTTCCACCCTTGACAAGATGTTGAGAGTGCGAAGACTTCCCAATGACAAGAGTGTATTTGGATTCAACTCCAATATAAAGAACAAGTCCATGGTTGACAAGAAGAAGGGCCAAGAACAAGAAAAATATTAGGCCAACATTATTTGCTTCAAGTGCAAGATTGAAGGGCACCATGTTAGATATTTCCCTTTGAAGAAGAAGCTTCTTAGTGAGAAGCAACTAGGGAAGCGGCGTCTTGTTCAATCTCATGCTCAACCACGAGTTGAACAACGACCACCTCCTAAGAAGACTCGAGCCAATGCTCCTTTTGTTGAGAAGCCTATTGAGAAGAAAGAAAAGAGTCGATGATGCTACCTTTGTCGTGAGAAGGGACACTTTGCTTCTTCATGCACTAATGGTACATTATCCAACCCTATCCTTGTTGATGATGTTTATTCCATTCGGAAGGATAATGCAGGCAATGTGTTTGCCAAGTTTCTTGGTACTCAAAGTGGTGTCAATAAAAGAACCATTTGGGTTGCCAAACCTATTGTGACTAACCTCTTAGGACCCAACTTGGTTGGGGACCAACAAACTCAAACTTGATCAATAGGTGTTGTTGAAGGGCATTGGAGACTTGGCTATCTCATGAAGAATTAAGGGATCTTCATCAATTATATTTCCTCAAGCCAAGTAACTTCGATTATATATATCTTTTATCCAATGTTCCTCCATCCGGTAACTTGTACTTAATTCATATATACATTGAAAGTTGCTTGCTCCCTTTCATATGTTAGTTTTGTTTCTATCATGTGTTTGTATGTGGTGTGCTTACTACTTACCCATCTTGGTTAATCTAGTATGAATTTTTTGGTTTGCGCTCCATGTACTTGTTTGCTTTGTGTTGAGCCTTCATTGCAATTATTGTTTATTTTAGTTGGATCTTTGAGAGATTAATGGACTATCCCATTTTGGGGAAGTAATATGCTCTTGGCACTTTACTATCCTAAAATGTGTGTACATGAGGAAAACCACTTAGTGTTGATATATCAATATTATCTTGTCTCTATGTGGTATGTCTTTCTCATGAGAAATTCAAATTCTAATGTCCATTAACTTTCTCTAGTTGGATTTATTTTCTTTGCCTCTTGTTAAAAAAATGGATTATCACATTATGGGGGAGTAATAAGCTATGTGCATATTACAAGCCTATAAAATGTGAAGATGTGAGGTATTGCCACCTAGAGTTGATATTATTAGTTCTTGTTCCTTTGTGGCATGTTGCTCAAACAAGTTCCATATTTACTTAAAATATCTTTTGTCCCTTTTATTTTGGTATCTTGTTTGTAAGAGAGTTTCTTGGTGCTTTGCATATTCGATTCTTTTTAGAAGCCTTCAAGAATCTCTATCTAAGCATGTTTTTCTATTCCTATCTTTTGTCACATGCGTATGTTTTGTAAATATGATTGTGAACAAATCTTCCACCGAGAAATTTCCCCATGCATCTCTTTTCTTTGACAAGTGATAATAATTTGTGGAAAGTTTATTAATCATATTTACTTTGGCCTTTGCTCTAACAATGCCTTGTTTGTTTCCAAGGATTTGTTTTGGTTCAAACTCCTTTGTGTCTTCCTTTTGTTCTACTAAAAATTTGTTTTATGCTTTCTTGTGTTAGGAAAAGAAATTATCCCATTATTGTGCACTTTGATTCATATTCATACTTATTTGTGTTGTACTATTCTTGGAGAAGCTACCCTACATTGAGTAGAACACCATTCTTTAAATTGGTATTGCATCTAATTGATTTTATTTAAACATGACTAGTGTCTGAATAATATATATGGAGAGTAATGATTCCACTGTGTGCATTTTGTATTCAAATGCAATATCATAAATAATGCACTATTCTTGGAAGAACTTTCCTATATGCGTTCGAACACTTGTTGTCGTTAAATTTGTATTTTATCCGAATGACTTGTCTCTTTGGAAGACGAACATTTTTTGTCTTGGTACTTTGTGTGCTATCATGAAAAGTGTAGAGGGTTTGTTTATTCTTTGATTTTCTTTGGTTTCTTCTCTATTTGGTTTCCTCAATCATGTGTTTATTTGGGTATTGATATAATTTGGACAATTCACTTTCTTTTCACTCTTGTGAGTGGCTTCTTGGTTTAATTGGTTCTTTGTCCAATCTGTATCTTGTTTTGGTTCTTGAAAGTTTTGTGCATGCATATTTGCTATGTATATCTTTTGGCATGCTTACTTTCGTTGATCCAATATATAGGATAAACTCCATAAAATCCTAAATGGCTAAGATGTGCATGCAATTCAAATTCATATTAATATGCACATATTTATGTGGAGTTTTTCCTATGTATTGTAGTTGTTCTAACTACTTTGGAACCAATGAGTTTGGGTACCATTTTGTACTTGATTTTTGTTTTTAGGTACAATGGAGATACATTGGTTGCTTGCCTCATTCATAAGGAAGGTGTTCTCACCATGGGGTTATAGGAGTCAAGCTACGATGATTAATGAATTCGCATCCTCTTCATCACCAATGTCGTCTCGGTAACAAGTATCTATTCCATGCATACATTTCTAGTTTTGATCCTTGTGTAGGTTGCTTCTTGGCATGATTTCCCTTTGTTGCATTTCATTTGGTTCTTGCAAATGTCTTATCAAAAGCATCTTTATTGCAACTATGAGTAATCCGGGATGATTACATACTAAGGGGATATTTATAATCATATTCATGATTCACCAATCCCAAGTATATTAATCTAGCAACTTCTACTTGAAGTCTCTCATATGCAATATTGATGGATTCTCAAAAAACCATTTGAATCTTTTGTGATATGCGTTACCTTTCTCGAAGCATTCCAACTATCACTTTTCCCTTGTGATATTTGTGATGCTTTGATGAGTTTATTGATTTTTCATCTATATCCCCTTTAAGATTCAATTAAGCTTAGTGCTTTGCTTTAAAGCAAAAATCTTACTGGTATATTTATGAACCTCTCTTGGATATAATGTTCTTCACCTTTGTACCTATTTTGTGTGTGCATGTTTCTTTGTTGATATATATCTTTGTGATTGGTGTCCACTTAGAAACTTATACACACGGCAATAGTTACAGGTTTAATTGATATTCTTTTTCTTTAGTTACCACATTTTATTGCTTTATATTCTGTGGTGGTTCCTAAAAGGCACAAGCTTTCCTTTTATTTTGGTATTCCTTTTGCATCTTAATAAGCTTGTGGACCTATGTGTTTTATCCTTTGATGGTTTGTGTGTATGGGAAAGACATGATATGCACTATGTGCCTCCTTTATTAAAAGTCTATGTTGATGATTTTATCATCCTATTAGTCTCCTAAAAATGTTTTCCTTGTCACACCCATCTACTTCGGTTGAGTAAGTCTTTATTTGTCGCTTCTTGATCTTAATTGCTCAACTTTTGTTTGTTTGCAAGTTGCTTTGCTTCATTTCCAATCTATTCTCTTGCTCTTGTTTGTGTTCAAAATTATCTAGAAGGGAGTGATGAGTCCATGTTGTGCACATTATATAGTAATTCAAACCTAACATTGTGCATGTACCTTGGGGAGTTCCCTCTTGATTTTCTAGAACACTTGGTTGATCTTATCAAAATATTGATTTTGGTCAATCGGTTTTTCGGATCCTTTGGTTGGTTGCTTCTTTGTGAAAGTATCATTCAATTTGACATTGCTTGTAAATCTTTGGATCCTCAATATAGTTTGATCTCGCTCCATCTATTCGTAGTTGGATATATGCTCTTGATTTCACTCATATCATGAGGAATGCATACACTATGGGGGAGCTCTTATTATATTGACCTTCTAATCTTTTTTCCCATTTCGGCAATGGATGCCAATGGGGAGAAGTTTAGAGGGTTTACGGTAATTTGGTTTTATGCCTTAGTTTCGTTCTTAAGCATTTTCCTTCCACGCTATTGCATCCTTGCTCTTTGTTTTGCACGGTTGCTTAATTCATCATATAAACCCTCGTAAAAAGGGATTGTCATCAATTACCAAAATGGGAGAGATTGAAAGTGCATGGTGCCCCATATGTGGTTTTGGTAATTAATGACAATCCTTATGGACTAATGTTTGCATTGAGTTATCCTTGTAGATCTTGTCCATAGGAAATAATGGAGTTCATGTGTTGAACTCTATTAGCTTCCTTGATGGCCATTGTTATATTCAAGGATTTATATGAAGAATGGTCATTGTTTGAGTTGAGATTATTGCTAGTGTCTCTTTAAGAAAAGGATTAGGTGATCTTTCATTATCATCTTCAAGACATCATCATTTGAAGTGAGAAGCAAAGATACAAGGTTGATCAAGCAAGTGATCAACACACGAAGCTACATTTTGTACCAAGTGAAATTGTGTATCTCATGGTATGGTAAGAAATTGTAAATATAGCTTTGTGAAATAACCCATGATATGTGTGTGTGACATCTCTATGTGTGGTTAGGTATGTTTCCATGGGCATGAACCTAAAGGAAGATTTCATATAGCCCGTGGTCTATGTCGTCATCAAGCGGTGTTCGTCATCTAGCTTGACGTGGAAGCTCAAGTGAAGCATCTAGAAGATATCCTATGCTTGATTCTTGCCAACCTTTTGGATATTGTGTCCTTGTGAAGATTTTCCGAGAAGTGTCTCTCCCATAATGGTGTATGGGGGAGCAACTTGCAAGTCTTCATCAAGCGGAGCTTGTGCTAGCAAGCGCAATCAAGAAAGAAGATCCAACTTGAGAGAGTCAAGATCGTCATCATCTAGCTCAAGTGGAATGCTCAAGGAAAAGGTATAATCTTGATAGGTTTTCTATTTTACCGGTCTCGTGTCTTTGGGAGACCGGGTTATAGGATAGATAGTCGTACTATCAAGAGGGGCTTTCAAGTGAGTAACTTGATCGAATCGTTATGGAGATCTCAAACCTTTGCATACTTGCATATCATCTTTCTTGGTTCTTATTTGGCTTTTATCTCCTTGAGGTTTTAGTGCTTGTCGTGATCTTCATGGCAAGCCAAGGTTTATCGAAAACAGTTTTGGTAAGAAAAAACTTGTTGCGTTTTCGGTGGTGAAAATATCCGGTTCAGCTTTGAGAATGTTTACACACCTTCCATGTGTGGTAACTTCTCCATTCCTTTTTGTTTGGATAGTCCTTGTTATTACCTTTCCAACCCATTTGGATTCACCTATTTCAGATTTCATTCGCAAAAGTTATGTGTGTTTTCGTGTTGGAGGTTTTACCAGGTGTTCCTATTTGAGAGGTCTAAACCTTTACCCATTTGTTTTTATCTTCCATTAATGGACAATGATTTTTCTCTGCATATTCTTGTAGTTCTCGTCGTTGCGATTTCAACGAGCCCAAGAACATCGAAAACGGAGTCCGTATGCAAAAGTTATAGCATTTCTCGTATCGGTGTTCAGTCACTCTGTTGCAATCCGGAATTATTCCGGACCATTCCGACTTGGCCGCGAAAACCTCTATTGCAATCCGGAATCATTCCGGGCCATTCCGGACCACTCCAGAATGGACGGAAAAAGTGGAAAACGGCTAGTTTTTTAGCACCTATTTAAGGGGCTTTCTTCCCCAAAGTCCCCAAGACTTTCCCAGGCCGTTTTTGATCTCTCTCTCTCCACCATTGTTGACTTTGGAAATCTTGCTCCTCTCTCAATCCCTCCAATGATTCTTGCATATCTTTGAGGGAGAAGTTAGAGGAGATCTAGATCTACATTTCCACCAATCCATCCTCCTTCTTAGTGAGGGAAACCTAGTAGATCTTGATCTTGGAGTTCTTGGTGTTTCTCCTTTGTTCTTCCTCTCTTATTCCCCCATAAGCATTTTGTTGCTTTGTTGGAATTTGAGAGTGGAGGATTTGAGCACTTGTGCTCTTGCCATTAGCATCAGTTGCATCGGTTTGGTCTCTCCACGAGGATTCGTGGAAGTGAAAGTTTGTGAGCTTGTTACTCTTGGGTCTTGGACCCTAGACGACTTGTGATGTTCTTGGGAGCCTCCAATTGAGTTGTGGATGTGTGCCCCAAGATTGTGGTGACACCGAGAGCCTCCAATTTAGTTGTGGATGCGTGCCTCGGGTTTGAAGGTTGCCAATAGTGGAAGGTGAACTAGGCCTTTGTGGCGGGGTTCATTGGAGAATAGGGTGAGGCCTTTGTGGCGTTGAGTAGGCCTCTTGTGGCGAGCTCACACCCCTCCAACGAGACGTACTCCCCTTGTGAGAGGAACTCGGGAATACATGATCGTCTCCGTGTGCCTCGGTTATTTCTATACCCGAGCTTTTTACTTATGCAATTTACATTGTGATAGCCTTCGAGCTTGAAGTAATATATCTTGCTATCACCTTGTTACTTGTCTTGCTTAGCATAAGTTGTTGGTGCACCTAGTTGACCCTAGAATATTTAGGTTGTGTGCTTGTTATTTTAAACACCTAGTTTATTTCCGCATTTAGCAAGCCTTAACCGGAAAAGTTTTAATCGCCTATTCACCCCCCTCTAGGCGACATCGTTGTCCGTTCAACGTCGCCTGCGTTGGAGACTCCAGAGGCCGTGTCGGGTGCGCATGGGACTCGCCGGCAGGAGTCGTGTCACGTCCACGTCGTAGCGCGGGAGAGTGGTGGGTACCGCCGCTGGAGAGGCTGGAGACGAGATCGCCGATGGTTGTCCGCTTCCAGGACCGTGCCCTACAGCCGGTCCAGTCAGCGCGGGAGGTGACCTTGGTGACGGAGATGTGAGAGAACACCTTAGCCCCCTTCCTGGAGCGCCAAATGTCAGAGAAGCGGATCTGTCCTCGAGAGGGGGAACCACCTTCTAACGCACCTCGAGAGGCCTCGAGAGGGGAACTCACGAAGACCAGCAATGGAGACACGGAGAGTTTACCCAGGTTTAGGCCACTGTGATGGTGTAAAACCCTACCCCTGTCTGTCTGATGGATTGCACTACAATGTGAACAACACAAGCGCGAGCTCGTGCTCGGAACAAACAATGTGGACTCTCCTAGGGATTTATCTATCTATTTTATGACCGATTCCCTTATACGAGGGAAGGAGAGTGGTGGTGTAGGTCTTGCACTCCTTGGGAAACCCCAAGAGGAAGGTATGATGAGCACAACAACAGTTTTCCCTCAGAATGAAACCAAGGTTGAATCGACCAGTAGGAGTAAGGAGTAACTTCAGAAGGTTGATGCAGCTGAGATGGCAGGGCGCACTACCGGTTCAGCAGCAACTTGGAACCTACACAACACAAACAATTCACTTTGCCCCAACGAAGCAGTGAGGTTGTCAATCTCACCGGTTTTGCTGATAACAAAGAGGTTAAATGTATGGTGTGGAAAACAATATGAGAACAGTATGAAAAAAGTAGCAGAAGTGTGAAAACAGTGGAAGCAGAGTGAAAGCAGTGGAAGCAGTGTGTGTATTATCAGAATGAGAAAATGTACCGGGTCCACATTTCACTAGAGGTGTCTCTCCATAGAAGATAAATAACATGTGTGGTGGACAAATTATAGCTGGGCAATTGACAGAAATGAAGGCTGCACCGTAGTGCATATGCGAGACATAAACATTACTGTGTGATTCATGTTGGTATTACAACAAGACACATAGACCGTCATCCAAGTGCATCTATGACTAATAATCCACCCTTCGAATATCATCCGAACAAATGTAAGGTATTAAGTTGCAAGCAACAGATTATCGCAGTACACAAAGTGTGTAATGTAAACAATGTAAACAAAGTAAACACGTTGTTTTCTTCCTAATGGCAACATCACATCCTCCATCAGTCACGTTTCTGTCACTCAAGCACAGATGCAAAGGAGGCATGAACCCACTATCGAGCATAAATACTCCCTCTTGGAGTTACTAGCATCTACTTGGCCAGAGCATCTACTAATAACGGAGAGCATGCGAGATCATAAATAACATATGCATGAAGATAACATGATAGATTGATAATCATACGACATAGCAGTCAACATTCATTGGATCCCAACAAACACAACATGTAGCATTACATAAAGATGATCTCGATCATGTAGGCAGCTCACGAGATCTAAACATGAGGTACAAAGTGGACAAGAAAACCATCTAGCTACTGCTATGGGCTCGTAGTCCAGAGATGAACTACTCACACATCACTTTGGAGGAGGGCATGGTGGTGTAGACCCCTCCGGTGATGAATTCCCCTCCCGGCAGGGTGCCGGGGAGAGCTCCAGAACCCTCCCGATCTCGGGATGACGATGACGGCGTTCTCGGGTGTTTCTCGGGACGAAGTGGTATCTTTTTAGGGTTGACATATCGGGGGGGTATAAATAGGCGAAAGGGCGATGGCGGTGGACGCCCGCCCGAGGGGCCCACACCACCCCCGGGCGCGGCCAGGGGGCGCACCGCCCTATGGTGTGGCCCCCCGTGGCCCCCCCTCTGGGCCTCTTCAGGATTCCCTGGAACCTTCGGGAATTCTAGGACTTCCGGGCTTCGAATTTTCCAATTCCGGGAATATTTATAGAACAACTTTTCTGAAACTAAAAACAGCAGAAAACAGGGAACTGGCTCTGTGGCATCTTGTCAATAGGTTAGTCCGGAAAATTGATAAAAATGACATAAAGTGTATAGCAAACATGTAGGAAACAACATGAAAACAACATGGAACATCAGAAATTAAGGATACGTTTATGACGTATCAGAGAGCCCTTCTTATACTGGCTTTTGGACCTCTTTCCCTCTCATTGGGCGGGAAAGGGCTACCACAATGTGCCACAGGAGTACATTGAGGCTTCCTGCAGCACCCGTTGTCGGCGGTCGTCGAGGATAGTGCCACCGCCCGTGGCAGAGAGGTAGGGGCTCTGATGACGCTCCCTTCGTCTTGTAGTGGTAGACCGGTCTCCTTACACCAAAGGGGAAAGCCGTGGTCAGGGCTTTGGCGCGCGCAGCTGTGCTCCACACTTTATACAAGAGAATGGAAATTGCGGCCAAATTCGCTCTGCGGCCCATGTGGTGCCTCCGTCACTCGTGTAGAGGCTCGAGTGTCACCCCCACATCGGCTGTACCCCAACGGGCGAGGGTTCCTTTGGAGAGGAGCGCGGGCGAGGCAGGGCTCCTCTCCGGCAATGCGTGAGGATATCACCGAAGATGGCCCCACGCTAAGGGATCTTCCTTGGCGAGAGTGGGGCCAATGCGTCCATTTCTTGTGGCGAATCAGCGTGGACTCCTTCCGTACTAGGTGGGATGGGCCCGCAATAGACGGCACAGGATACCCTGGTATCCATGGGTCCGACAATATCTTTATGATCCAGATGCATGGTTTTTTCTCGAAAAACTTCTTGACCTCGGTCCTGAACCATTCTCTACTTAGAAGCCAAGTCTGTTAAACACACACAAAAAGAAAAAATAGAACATAAGGAAAACCTGAATAGAAAGCGGTTTGTATGATTAAAAAAAACAATGAAAAAGACTGGTTCTATTGGAAGTTACCCTTATTCCTAGTGGCACGATTACTTTCTTGGAATCCTCTGGCAAGCTATACATGATGGATTGGAAACCAATCTCGACAATCGAATCTTACATCTCCCCTCTGGGTTTCATTGATCGCGCAAGCTCTCTAGTAGTGACATAGTAATCGATGTGGTCGATGATGTGTGGGCTGCAAATTTACAAGAAAAAAAAAGATTAATACAAATGATGGTATGCAATTAAAGAATGCCAGAAAAGAAAAAAATTAATCTTAACAAAGTATGCACTAACCTGTCATCTCCTTTGACCCTGTTTGTCCCCTGCCCAAGCCTCAGAACAACATTGTATGCTTCTGTTGCTTCCCTTGAAACTGAAAATGTTGCCTTGCTTTTATAATCAACAAAAGGTGATTTCCTCCATGTCGGAAACTTGAGGATCCTCCTTTCGTGTGGTTCATGCATGGGTGTCGTTGTGGCGCTGCTCGTTGACCCAATGTTGATTGAATTTGACAGATCGGCCCCTTTTGCTGGGGTCCAAAACCCATCTCCTGAACCTTCATGTTTTCCTTTCTTCATATCGACACACCGTTCTGCCTCCCCACAAACTCTTTTGACCTCTTCAGGATCCCACTTGTCTTCCCAATCATCAATTGTTTTCATTTCTTTGCATGGTGTTCATCCTTCGCCTGTGCCAGCTAAGCTCTCAACAGATCTGCTTCCTTTCAGTCATGAATGCTTGTTGTCCAGTTGTACCTCGCTTGTTGGTGACAAACATGCTACTTTTGTTGGGAGGGGCTTGGTTTGCTGCAACTTATATTAAGACACCTGGGTTTGCTCGGGAGGGGATTGGTGACAGGCATGCTGCTTTGTAGATGCAGGTTCATCAAACCCAGGACCTAGTGAAAAATTGGGTGCATCACTGAAATCATGGGGCGAAACAAGTGCCTTGATCCTTTGAACCTTCTGTGCATCCATTGGAGCCTACCCAGTTGCTTGTTGAGTTCAAATCCTCTGGATTGGAACTGGAATACTACGCTCACGAGATGCCAAATGCAGCTCTGCCTTCCCATCTTGCGTGGTGGAGTTGCCGATGTGCATGTTGCTTTGTGGGAGTTGCCCATGTGAGGTCCCATAAAGAAACTTAGTATGTGGGAGTTGGCCCTGTGGTTTACAAGGAGGAAACTCTACCTCCTTGTTTCCAAAAGGCAACTTTTTATTTGCATCTTGGTTATCTAATATAACATGAGGCAACTCCTCTGTCTCCTTTTGCTTCTGTGATACATGTCCACCTGTCAGCCTGGGTACTCTGCCCCTTTGTGCTACAACCTTGGTTCTGGCAACATTTGTAGTTGCTGTAGGTATGACTTTTGTTTGGGCTCCCTTTCCTTTGCGCGTTGATGAGCCAATTCCGGACATTTTTTTGAATATCTTTCTCCTCACATGTTTTGGGCACATCTCTCCCGCTTTTGATAGGACCCTCAAAGCTTCTTCATCTAGTCATCGTCCCTTGCAGATTTTCTAAGTATGAAAGACTTGTACTATAGCTGCTTTTGTTCATCATTCATTTTGGGAACCGGCAACAATAAGCTTGTGTCGGTTTTTGCATATACCAGTAACATCCTTCAGTTCTCCTCGGACAAACCGGCAGCCCTGGGACGTGCAGGGCTTTGTGGCGTATTCATGAACTTTTTTTAGGAGCCCTCACCATTTTTTTAGCCACTCGTTTGATGTCAAGCACTCGTTAGACCCGTTGCTTGACTCCGAGCATGAGCCATCGACAACTTCATCTGCCTGCTGGAAATCACCGTCTGCATCAGCAACTGTTGTAACCTCGTCATTGTCATCAGATTTTCCACTGATATCTCCCCTCTCCTGATCATTTCCTCATCCGCTATCATCCTCATTGCCCTCTTTCCTGTAGTTATCTTCAACAGCCTTGTCACCCTCTTTTCCACTGCCATCCTTGTCACCTTCCTTGTCACCTTCCTCGTCATCACCGCCATCTATGGTGTTTGTGTCATCGCCACCACCACCCCTAGTCCGCTGCCACCGACACTACCCTTGTCACACTCGTGGCCATTTTCATCATCATCCTCATCACCCTCCTCATCATCGCCCCTGTCAGCATCCTCGTCATCATCACCACCGTTAGCATCCTCGTCATCGTTCGCATCACCGTCAGTCTCTTCTCCACTACCACCATCCTCGATTTCTTCTTCGGGTTCATCAGCTTCAGTTTTGCTCTCAACGGGCTCAGGCGAGTCTAGTTCATTGACTCGCTGCCGCTTCCTTCTGTCTGGCATGGTGCTAGCCTCTACTTCATCCTCATCCATCTTGACAAACGTCTCGATCATTGCTTCCATTTTCTTTGAATAGTCAGAGCACATATTGTTCACCATCTTTGCGAGCTTTAATTTCTTTTGCACATGTAACCACACAAAAAAAAGTTGTTAGCACAACTATGGGGAAACAAAGAGATGCAAGGTCTTCCATAAGGCAACTTCATCTCGTCAAGTTACCTGTGGGTTGTATCCTGGTGGAACACGCGATGCCACAAATGATTCGACGACTGAGAAACCCCCAAACAGCCTATCTTTAAGTATTGCCCCAACATCGTCCTTCAATTGTCGAAGCTATGAAAAAAGAACAACAACAAGAACAGTTAAAACCAAAAAGTTTCTTCATCGAGTTTAACAAATTATTGTGCAAACCTTAAGGGGAACTAAAAAAAATTACCCGCAATCTTCCATAGTCACCATCGTACTTCGTATCCTTCCATAAGACATCTGCAATCGCTTTTGCCAGTCCAAGCTTCAGCCCTTATCGCACACTTCTTTACAGCCACATCCACTTCTAATGAATCAAGATATAAAACCTACATCTTATGGAAACAAAACAATGTTAGCAAAAAACAAAGATACTAAAGTTCTCTTGCATAGCAAAGCAAAGTGCTTATAAAAAAAGCACATGAAAAGGCTTACCACAAGGTGATAGATACAAGCACATACCGATCCTTTTTTTTTAGCTCATTGCAAGCTTCAGCTAATCCACGACAAAACGGCTCCAGTTTTTTAAAGGGACATCTTCCAAATTCATTAATGCCTTTAATATATCTGTTGAGGAAAAATTTGGCAAAATTGATGTTCTTTGCTTTTAGAGTTGATAGCCTTTCTCTTGATGTTGATTTTCTGAAACTAAAGGTTATGCCATGATGTTAAATAAAGAAAAACTTTGAATGCTATCCAAATTCGAATTGATGATAATGTTAGGATGTTAGCTGGATTGCATGCTAGATTGGAAAGAGGAGATGAAATAGATAGAAAGAATAATATAGCTAATGTTTGCACCATTACCACCACTAGTGAAACTGAAGCTTCTCATGCTAAAAAACCTTCTACTATCAATGGTAAAGTAATTGGTGTTGGAAACACTCCCACTTCTGCTAGTAAAAATGCAAAAATGCCTGAAAACTGCTAAAAATGCTCCTGATAAAAGTGCTGAATTTTTTTGAAACATGGGGACGATGGTCCCATTATATTTGATAAAAATGATCTTGACATTTATGATTGCAACATAACTGAAGTGATTAAGTTCTTACAAAATCTTGCTAGTTTTCCTAATGCTAGTGCTATGAATATGTCTTTCACATAACATATCACAAATGCTCTCATGTAAATTAGAGAGGATGAATTAAGATGTGAAGCATCTATCCCTAGGAAGATAGATGATGGTTGGGGGACTATTATTAAAATGAAAGTGAATGATTTTTATTTCAATGCTCTATGTGATCTTGGTGCTAGTATCTCTTTTATGCCCAAGAAACTCTATGATATTCTTGATTTACCACCATTGGAACCTTGTTTGGATATTCGTCTTATTGATAATGTTAGAAAGAAACCTTTGGGGATAGTTGATGATGTTCTTATAATGGTTAATAACAATCTTGTCCCCGTTGATTTTTTGTCTTGAATATTGAATGCAAAGCTTCTTGTCCAATTGATTTGGGAAGACCTTTTCTTAGAACTGTTGTTTCTATTACTGATATGAAACAAGGGAATATTAAATTTCAGTTCCCACTCAAGAAAGGTATGGAACACTTTCCTAGAAAGAGAATGAATTTGAATTTTGATTCCGTTATTCTAATAAGTTACAATTTGGATGCTTCTTCTCTTGAAAATACTTGATTCCACTTTTCTGGGCCTAGCTAAAAGGCGTTAAAGAAAAGCACTTCCTGGGAGATAACCCATGGTTTTATTTTTGCTTTGTTTTTAAATGTTTTCTTTGAGTAAATGGGTTATATAATTATTTAGAAACTCCTTTGTATCTTTATTTTCATGTTTTAGTCGTGCCAAGTAAAATTTCTGACGAGAGTTCGAGTTGGTTTTCGGATTTCTGCGTAGGAAACAGATTTCTGTTGTCCACCATAATTTTTTTTATAAATCATAGAAATATCATAATGACCTGAAATTTCTTGTGCTTATTACTCGGCTAATTCCGCAACTTTTTCATACTTTAAGTTTTTCGATCTGAGCAACGTAAGTGCCTCGAAAACTTCGTCTTTACACACTATTCTGGTTTTGACAGATTCTGTCATTTTTCTTGCATTTGCTCTTTTGTAATGTCAAGTGGATTTATTTGCTTCACGAAACATCAGTGGAAGTAGCTAATTTTTAAAAGTATCAATAGCACTTGTGCCATACAGAACCAATGGATTTTTAATTGTTGCACTAACCCTCTAATGCGATTTACTCTTTGAGTGTGGTGTGATAGAAGTTTTCAAGGGTCAAGAGAAGAGGTGATATATGTGATCAAGAAGAGTGCAAGGTCAAAGCTTGGGGATTCCCCCATGGTTCATCCAAGAATACTTTTATAATACTCAAGCATCTAAGCTTGCGGATGCCTTGGGCATCCCCTTTTTCATCAACTATCTATCAGGTCACTTCTCGTGAAACTATATTTTTATTCGGTCACATCATATGAAGTTTACTTGGAGCGTATATTTGTTTTTATTTTGTTTTCTTTTGTTTTCCTTTGTTTTCTTTTGCTTTCCTTGCTACAATAATATAGTTGTACCATAGCATTATTTGTTTGGGAGAGAGACACACTCCGCTTTTTCGTTTGAATACTTGTTATGCTAGTATTCTTAGTTTTTCTTCTAGTTGCTGCAAAAATTCATGTTTAGCTCTCGTTTTCATTGCATCTCTTATTCAGAGATGTTAGTTTTAGTAGTGTTTTGCGAGTCCTCTCATGTTTGCTTGCTGTAGAATTTAGAGAGTTTTTGTTAAAGCATGTTTTGTATGGTGCTTGTTGGGAAAAGAAATTGCTGCTTGACGTAGAATTTTTAACGGTGCAAGTAGAAGCTTGTATAGACTGTTGCTAGACTTTTTCATATCATGCTAGATGTTATTTTAGTTTTAAAGCCTTGTGTTTGTTTAGTAGCATGATTATCCTCAATTAGCCGAGAGTTCTAATGTGCCATTGAAAGAATCATGAGTTGTTCTTGTCATATTGTAGCATAAACTTGTGGTGTTCTCCTTTGAATGTTTTATTTGGTTGACTTGACGCATTCTCACACCATGTTTATGACTATGAACCAGTCAATAATAGCCTCCATGATCATTTAGTTTTTGAACTTGTGGTACCACTTTTGCTTTGATTAATGATGTTTATGTCGCTATGCATGATTATGGCTCTTATGCTCTCTTGATTTGTCGCTCCCAGTCTTTTGCTAGCCTCCACCTATACCGAGTATGACCTCTAATCTTGCATACAACTCCCAAAAACCAAAGTTTTCCATTGTGTCTACCATACCTACCTACATGTGGTAATTAACCGCCACTCCAAAGTAAATTGCTCATGTGTTACCTTTAAAACTTTCAAAATTACTCATGTTTTGTCCTCCTGTTTTAGCTCATGAGGACGTAAATAAAGAATCTTTATCTCACTTGTTGATTGGAATTTCACACCCTGGACTAGTGTCTTCATCCGCTTATCCAATGATAGAAGAGCTGGCATCGGGGTGCCCAGCCCCAAATTAATAACACAAATTCTCTTCACTATTTTTGCCCCTGATTTATCAGTCAAAGCATAATTGTGTAAACAAAAGAGAAAGAGGGATGACCTTCTACCCAGATGCGTCCTTCTATGGGAGCCGCTCTTGTGAAGTCTAGTTGGCTTGTGATGTACTGTATTTTTTATTTACCATTCGTTGACATAAGCATACACCTCTCTTAAAAAATATAGACACTCCTCCACGGTATGTGATTGTTGGCAGGCACCCGAGGATTCGGTTAGCGCCATGGTTTGTGTAACATGGTTGGGAGGAGTGTCGACCTTTTTATACCTCTGTTTAATAAAATAAAAGCTCTAGCACATGAGTGATCCATGCTTCCCTCTGGGAAGGGCCTTTCTTTTTACTTTTATGTTGAGTCTCCATCTTCTAACTTTATGCACGGTTGAGAGAGCATAGTTGCCATTCCGAGTTTTATGTGAATTTATCCCGGAAACATTATTAATTGATTCATGATGTGTTATTGCATGTTCTCTAATTATTTGTTCTAGTCTTCCTCATGAACTTTGAAGGTGTCCTGGCATTTATTTTTCCCCACTCTTATGGACTAGTGAAATATCACTTTGACATGTTTTCTCTATACTTGAAACAAATGTATATCTTTCTTTGCATTGTTATTCATGATATTTTATTTGAGTTACTTCTCATGATGCAAGGTGATTGCTATGCTTTATTATTAAAGTTCTATTTATCATGTTTGTGTTAAAGTTCTACGATCTCAGCTTACTTATGCTTTTACATTATTGATGATCAAGTTTATGTTGGTAGCATGTCACCTCAGAAATTATGTGTTTTTATCGTTTACCTACTCGAGAACGAGTAGGAACTGAGATTGGGGATGTTGATACATCATAAATGTATCCTTAATTTCTGATGTTCGATGTTGTTTTCTTATTGTTTCCCACATGTTTGTTATACACTTTATGTCATTTTTATCGATTTTCCGGACTAACCTATTGACAAGATGGCACAGAGCGAGTTCCCTATTTTCTGTTGTTTTTAGTTTCAAAAAAGTTGTTCTGGAAATATTCTCGGAATTGGAAAATTTGAAGCCCGAAACTCTTAGAATTCCCGAAGGTTCCATGGAGTCCCGAAGAGACCCGGAGGGGGGCCTTAGGGGGCCCACACCATAGGGCGGCGCGCCCCTGGCCGCGCCATGGGGTGGTGTGGGCCCTCCCGTCCTCCACCGCCTTTTCTCTTTCACCTATTTATACTCCCGAGACGTAAAACCTAGATATATTCTACTTCGTCCCGAAAAACACTTCAGGCCGCAGTCATCATCATCTCGAGATCGGGAGGGTTCTGGAGCTCTTTCCGGCACCCTGCCGGGAGGGCAATTCATCACTGGAGGGGTCTACACCACCATGCCCTCCTCCGAAGTGATGTGTGATTAGTTCATACCTGGACTACGGGTCCATAGAAGTAGCTTGATGGTTGTTATCTCCACTTTGTACCTCATGTTTAGATCTTGTGAGCTGCCTAACATGATCAAGATCATCTTTATGTAATTCTACATGTTGTGTTTGTTGGGATCTGATGAATGTTGAATGCTACGTATTCTGATTATCAATCTATCATGTTATCTTCATGCATTTGTTATGTATGATCTTGCATGCTCTCCGTCATTAGTAGATGCTCTGGCCAAGTAGATGCTAGTAACTCCAAGAGGGAGTATTTATGCTCGATAGTGGGTCCATGCCTCATTTTCATCTGTGATCGAGTGACGAAAACGTGACGGATGGAAGATGTGTTGTTTCCATTAGGGAGAAAACAACGGTGTTTACCTAGTTTACATTGTTTACATTACACACTTTGCTTACGGCGATAATCTTTTGCTTGCAACTTAATACCCAACGTTTGTTCGGGTGATATTCGGAGGGTGGATTATTAGACATAGATGCAGTTGGATGACGGTCTATGTAATTTGTTGTAATGCTCGCATGAATCACATAGTAATCTTTATGTCTTGCATATGCACTACGGTGCAGGCTTCATTTCTGTCAATTGCCCAGCTGCAATTTATTCACCACACATGTTATTTATCTTTCACGGAGAGACACCACTAGTGAACTGTGGACCCCGGTCCATTTTCCTCATACTGATAAAACACCTACTACTTTCATACTTCTCTCATACTGTTACTACTGTTTTTCACACCATACGTTTAACCTCTTTGTGTTCAGCAAAACTGGTGAGATTGACAGCCTCACTGCTTTTTTGGGGCAAATTGATTTGAATGTGTTCTGTAGGTTCCACGTTGTTGCTGAATCGGTAGTGCACCCTGCCACCTCAGCTGCATCAACATTCAAAGATTGCTTGTCCTCCTACTGGTCGATTCAACGTTGGTTTCTTTTCTGACGGAAAACTTGCCGCTGCACTCTTCACAACCTTTATCTTGGGGTTTACCAACATCAGCCATCAGAGCCCAAAGTAGCGCATCAGATTGCAAAAGAACAAGGATCAAGCGGAGTTAATCCTCTACACATAGCCTCGGTGAAAACATCCACTTCACTGGCTTGGCTAGTCGGCTCGGTCTCACTTCCAGGAGCGTGCCAATGACATACATCCTTGGGAGGCAAGATCCCTTTCTCATCTCGCTCCTGGAGATGCGCGTCTTCCACCAGGAGCCCTCCAAATTGCATGTGATGAGATTTTTGGTGGCTTTCGCGGCTTGTTTCTTGATCTTGGGGGACATGGTTGGACGATGAGAAGTGAGATTGGGAAAATGAAGACGACGACGCTCAGGGGAGTAAATGGAAGCAAGGATGATCGAGATCATGGGTCAATGTTATATGTATGCGTTGAGGCGTGTGACGCCCCGAGATCGGGCACTATGCAGATTTCAGCATTTCCGCCAGAATCCACATAATAACCGATTCCAGGTTGCCACTTGTGATAACATTACAACAGTTCACGAATATTCCGCAACAACAACAGAAAAGATATATATACAAAAAGACTCAAACGAGTCAAGGATACAACTGATACAATACAAAGATCCAAATAACAGCGGAAGAAACAACATAGCGTCCGACTACGGACAAGATACAAATTGGACTAAGAGTCCTGAAGATAACCGATGGCGTCCAATCCCTGCCCAGGCCAAGCCGGAGGGATTCCCAAGCTAACGTCGTCAGACTTCAAACCTGTTGACTGCAATGTGGAATATGCAGCCACGAAAAGGATTCGTGGGTCAGTACGGTTAAGTACTGGCAAGTGGATAACCCATACTCACAAGATACCGGCGTAACCAATCATCACAAGATACAAATACTTTGGGTACAACGGAAAGGAAGGGATTATTGCAAAGAAGCGGCAGCTGGCTGCACTAACTAACTACAGAGACGCGCTACAACATCCGGCTAAAGAAAGGGATAAGATAGCGTATCAGAACCAACTACAACTACTCACCAAACAATACCCATCCAATGTTACCCCCTACTAAGGAAGCAACCCAAGGAAACTCACACGGTTGATTAAGGTGACATTCATTTTTATGGTGGAGGTAATCTATATTACTAGTCAAGTTATCATCGTTAATTGTAAGTTGTCTGAGTACTTGTTAGCCAGCACTTTCACCAAGTCATCCATAACCGCGGACAACACGGCTTCTCGAGAAGATTTAACCCTGCAGGGATGCACCAATTTGGCCGTACACGTAAGAATGACCCGCCAGATGGAAATGCACTTCCACCAAGCGAGGCACTCAACACAACCCAACTCTTCTTCGCATCAAGCCCAAAGAACCATGTGATGTGCGTGCGCGGCTAATCGAGCCCCCACGAAGAAAAGGGGGACCCTCATAGCACTGGAAGACCACGCCGCCCTAAATGCCGACTACAAAAGTTCCACCCTGGCGCCAAGGGTTCGCACCTGCATATGCATGCATCAAATGGAAAACCCGAACTAGGTGTGGCGATTTGGACGAGATGCGAATCGAATCAGAATTGCGGGGGGCGCCCATACTCGCTTCCCACATGCGGTTAGCGCGCTCATCATGGATCGGAGGACAAGACCCTTTTCCTAATTAAGGTCGACACTAGCAGGCCTCAAAACCACGCCGGGCCTCCTGCCGGTGCCTTATCATCAAATTATTATTACCCCAAGCATTAACATGTTGTTGATTGAATTGAAACCCAACTATCAAACTAAACAGGTGATAAGACGGACAACAAGACTTGAGCGGAAACAACACTAAGCATGCAACTACGACACGAGGGCCAACAAGGTAAACAAACAACAGTTAATAGGAAGTGGAAGGAAGGCTATATCATGGCTGCAAGGTAAACATATGATAGGATCGAGACACAAGCATCGAATCATAAGGCTAGAATAAAGGCAACGGGAAGAATCGGTAACAAGTGATGAAAGGCAGCCATAGGTAGCAAGTGAGTATACTTGCCTGGAATCCAGCAAGTAGAGGTACATCCGAAGAACTTGTCGTTGCTCACATCATCTCAACGTCCTATCCGGGAAGAAGCAACGAACTAGAACAAACACCGGATGCAACAATTACTACTACGGCAAAAGATCCAGCATGATCAAGATATGGATGCATGACAAGTTTAAGGATGCATCAAAGATAAACTAGTTGACATGGTAAACATATTTAAATGGGCCCATATGCAATTTGGATTGCATATGGAAAAGCCCATGAATTAATGTTGAATTAAATGATCTACAAATAACCATCATGTGAAAGTTGATTAGAATGGTGCAGGGATGATGAAAACAATAAGAAAACAACTTTAGCTTCAGTTTGATATGATGTTTACCAAGTTTGGAATTTTATTTATTAAGTTATGAACTTTGGCATTTTAAATGATTTAAACAAACATTTATTGTTTTCACCAATTTTAAAGGTTCAAAACAGATAACAAAATTTATATTTGGAAAGAACACAAAATTTTAGATGGAATACATATTTCATTTGTGGAAAAATGGATTTAAAATGAGCAAGTTATTAATTTGATAATTTTAAATGCATTAATTAAGAAATAGTTGTTTTCAGCAATTTAAATTGTTCAAAACAGAAAACAAAGTTGATATTTGTAAATCTTATTCAATTTTGCATGGAAAACATATTTTACATGTTGGAATTGGATTTGAATTGCCCAAGTTATGAATTTTGCAATTTAAAAGGTGTAATTAAAGCATTGAATTATTGCACGAATTTTAATTAGGAAAAAACAGTAAACAAATTGTATTGAAAAGGTTGAAAACATGTATAAAATGTTTCAATGAACAATTTGAGCTATTAAACATAATTTTTGGGTTATTATTGAATTTATTATGCAATTCTTCATAAGTATTTTATTCTGCCCTTTTTAGTAAACAGAGGAAAACATGTTCAAATTTAATTCAATTGTGACCAAATAAAATATCAATGTGTAGAGTTTGTTAAGACAAATTTTTAGAGCCCAAGTTTGCTCAAATTGGGTGAACAGAACTCAAGTTATGAATTCCCAAAGTTTCAAATTTTAATAGCTATTTCTGTATTTAATTATTTAGTGCAAAAATTATTACAGAAACATGTTGCAACTTTGTTACTAACAGAAGAAGCACAAGATGCTGAATCCATAGAAATTTGAATCATTGAAATTGGAGCATTTTTCAATTTGTTATGGATTTTACAAATAAAGATTCAGGTCTGTTTTCTGGATTTCGGGAAATAAAAGAAAATGGAGGAAAAGGGGGGCTTTCGCTGCGAAAGGGGAGATTCGAACCCGGGGCTCCAGGGCGTGCGGACGGGGTGCTAGCCAGTGGGCTACGGTGCGCTTCGTGATAGATCTGGGCATCGGGCCCCTATTGAGGTGGATCCCACGCGGAAACTGAACTGAACAAGGTTCAGTTCCTGTACTGCGACGATGGCGGAACGGACGAGGCTGCCGCTCAAAGGAGGACGACCAGCGCATGTGAAGCGAGGGGAAACGGAGTTGGGAGGTGCGGCTTACCTTGCAGACGAGCCGTGGTTGCCGAAGGGGCTCGCCAAGGCATAGGGAACGACGAGGAGTACGCTCGGCTGGGATGGCGGCGTGCAGCGACGGAGGAGGCCGACGGCGAAGAAGATGAAGCTCACCGCCTCCCTCGTGCGTTCACGGCCTGGATCTTCCGCGGGGAGGGAGCCGGTGGTCCGGGGGTTCCATTCCCGCAGACGGCGAGTCGATGCGGTGACCACGGCGGTGGCGCCACAGCCTCCAAAGAGCGGTCATGGTGGCATCGTCGTGTCTTCAGTAGATACAGAGAAAGAATTGGGGAGGGACACCAGGAAGAAAGAGATGGGAGGAAGCTGCGGCCAGGGGAAGGAGAGGAGATGGGAGAGGGTTAGGGTTTGAGGAGGAAGAGGGGTGGCTTTAAGGGAGGGGAAAGGAGGGGAGCAGGTGGCGTGGTGGTTTGGTGAAAGCGACAGCCTCCTCTGTCGTACGGAGAAGAAGGAGTGGAGGTGGGCCGGGTGGAGAGGAGATGGGCCGGGTGGAGAGGAGATGGGCTGGGCTGCTCTCTCTCTCCCTCTTGTAACCTTTTTTTTCCAATTTGTTTGTAGAAAAGAAAAAGAATAGAGAGGAGAGAAATTTTGAGGGTTTCTATTTATGAAATAATTTTGTTGGATTAAACAGCAATAAAGCCCAAGTGTATGAAACTTTGTTTTTCAAAATGTTCAAATTACACCATGTATTTTGAATTTTGGAAATTTGAATTTAAATTAGGGTTTCATACAAAAGGAATTTTTAAAACCAAACATATTTTAATATTTTCAAATCAATTATAAGTTACAATTTGAAATGATTTGTTTGCATTTTAAATTGGTTTGAAAACAAAGGTGCAATGCATATGATGCCTGATGCAATGCAAAAAAAAGAAAAACAACCAAATCCTATTTGGGGGAAATCCCCCGGGTGTTACAGACGACACCACTAACAAGGGATTGCGCCCTCGCAATCCACCCACTAACCCGGGAGGGGAAAGAAGTTCGACTATCGATTCTTCATACTTCCAGTTGAACTCCTCGACGCCACTAACAAGGGCTTCTCGACACCACTAACAAGAGATTCTTGCTCGGGTTGATGACGATGTTCTTCCACCAGGAATCTTCCGATGATCGAAGCTATTAGGTTAAAGGCTAAGAAACGTCCACCCACGTAGGGTCCTAAAACTTTGAAAGATAGATAAGGGAAGAGACTCCAAAACAAATAAGGTAGGAGGAGAAATAGAATAGAGATAAGGAGAAAACAAGAATCCTATTGAGATGTTTCCAAAACAGGTTTTGCACAAATAGTTTTTGACACTCTAGAAACAACGACCGTTAGCGAGGTTATCCTACAGGCTTTGCGGATCCGTTGCTTCGATAACCATTCGTATCGAGACAACATCGGGAATCGGAAACCTGGCTCTGATACCATTTGTGACGCCCCGAGATCGGGCACTATGCAGATTTCAGCATTTCCGCCAGAATCCACATAATAACCGATTCCAGGTTGCCACTTGTGATAACATTACAACAGTTCACGAATATTCCGCAACAACAACAGAAAAGATATATATACAAGAAGAATCAAACGAGTCAAGGATACAACTGATACAATACAAAGATCCAAATAACAGCGGAAGAAACAACATAGCGTCCGACTACGGACAAAATACAAATTGGACTAAGAGTCCTGAAGATAACCGATGGCGTCCAATCCCTGCCCAGGCCAAGCCGGAGGGATTCCCAAGCTAACGTCGTCAGACTTCAAACCTGTTGACTGCAATGTGGAATATGCAGCCACGAAAAGGATTCGTGGGTCAGTACGGTTAAGTACTGGCAAGTGGATAACCCATACTCACAAGATACCAGCGTAACCAATCATCACAAGATACAAATACTTTGGGTACAACGGAAAGGAAGGGATTATTGCAAAGAAGCGGCAGCTGGCTGCACTAACTAACTACAGAGACGCGCTACAACATCCGGCTAAAGAAAGGGATAAGATAGCGTATCAGAACCAACTACAACTACTCACCAAACAATACCCATCCAATGTTACCCCCTACTAAGGAAGCAACCCAAGGAAACTCACACGGTTGATTAAGGTGACATTCATTTTTATGGTGGAGGTAATCTATGTTACTAGTCAAGTTATCATCGTTAAGTGTAAGTTGTCTGAGTACTTGTTAGCCAGCACTTTCACCAAGTCATCCATAACCGCGGACAACACGGCTTCTCGAGAAGATTTAACCCTGCAGGGATGCACCAATTTGGCCGTACACGTAAGAATGACCCGCCAGATAGAAATGCACTTCCACCAAGCGAGGCACTCAACACAACCCAACTCTTCTTCGCATCAAGCCCAAAGAACCACGTGCTGTGCGTGCGCGGCTAATCGAGCCCCCACGAAGAAAAGGGGGACCCTCATAGCACTGGAAGACCACGCCGCCCTAAATGCCGACTACAAAAATTCCACCCTGGCGCCAAGGGTTCGCACCTGCATATGCATGCATCAAATGGAAAACCCGAACTAGGTGTGGCGATTTGGACGAGATGCGAATCGAATCAGAATTGCGGGGGGCGCCCATACTCGCTTCCCACATGCGGTTAGCGCGCTCATCATGGATCGGAGGACAAGACCCTTTTCCTAATTAAGGTCGACACTAGCAGGCCTCAAAACCACACCGGGCCTCCTGCCGGTGCCTTATCATCAAATTATTATTACCCCAAGCATTAACATGTTGTTGATTGAATTTAAACCCAACTATCAAACTAAACAGGTGATAAGACGGACAACAAGACTTGAGCACAAACAACACTAAGCATGCAACTACGACACGAGGGCCAACAAGGTAAACAAACAACACTTAATAGGAAGTAGAAGGAAGGCTATATCATGGCTGCAAGGTAAACATATGATAGGATCGAGACACAAGCATCGAATCATAAGGCTAGAATAAAGGCAACGGGAAGAATCGGTAACAAGTGATGAAAGGCAGCCATAGGTAGCAAGTGAGTATACTTGCCTGGAATCCAGCAAGTAGAGGTACATCCGAAGAACTTGTCGTTGCTCACATCATCTCAACGTCCTATCCGGGAAGAAGCAACGAACTAGAACAAACACCAGATGCAACAATTACTACTACGGCAAAAGATCCAGCATGATCAAGATATGGATGCATGACAAGTTTAAGGATGCATCAAAGATAAACTAGTTGACATGGTAAACATATTTAAATGGGCCCATATGCAATTTGGATTGCATATGGAAAAGCCCATGAATTAATGTTGAATTAAATGATCTACAAATAACCATCATGTGAAAGTTGATTAGAATGGTGCAGGGATGATGAAAACAATAAGAAAACAACTTTAGCTTCAGTTTGATATGTTGTTTACCAAGTTTGGAATTTTATTTATTAAGTTATGAACTTTGGCATTTTAAATGATTTAAACAAACATTTGTTGTTTTCACCAATTTTAAAGGTTCAAAACAGATAACAAAATTTATATTTGGAAAGAACACAAAATTTTAGATGGAATACATATTTCATTTGTGGAAAAATGGATTTAAAATGAGCAAGTTATTAATTTGACAATTTTAAATGCATTAATTAAGAAATAGTTGTTTTCAGCAATTTAAATTGTTCAAAACAGAAAACAAAGTTGATATTTGAAAATCTTATTCAATTTTGCATGGAAAACATATTTTACATGTTGGAATTGGATTTGAATTGCCCAAGTTATGAATTTTGCAATTTAAAAGGTGTAATGAAAGCATTGAATTATTGCACGAATTTTAATTAGGAAAAAACAGTAAACAAATTGTATTGAAAAGGTTGAAAACATGTATAAAATGTTTCAATGAACAATTTGAGCTATTAAACATAATTTTTGGGTTATTATTGAATTTATTATGCAATTCTTCATAAGTATTTTATTCTGCCCTTTTTAGTAAACAGAGGAAAACATGTTCAAATTTAATTCAATTGTGACCAAATAAAATATCAATGTGTAGAGTTTGTTAAGACAAATTTTTAGAGCCCAAGTTTGCTCAAATTGGGTGAACAGAACTCAAGTTATGAATTCCCAAAGTTTCAAATTTTAATAGCCATTTCTGTATTTAATTATTTAGTGCAAAAATTATTACAGAAACATGTTTCAACTTTGTTACTAACAGAAGGAGCACAAGATGCTGAATCCATAGAAATTTGAATCATTGAAATTGGAGCATTTTTTAATTTGTTATGGATTTTACAAATAAAGATTCAGATCTGTTTTCTGGATTTCGGGAAATAAAAGAAAATGGAGGAAAAGGGGGGCTTTCGCTGCGAAAGGGGAGATTCGAACCCGGGGCTCCAGGGCGTGCGGACGAGGTGCTAGCCAGTGGGCTACGGTGCGCTTCGTGATAGATCTGGGCATCGGGCCCCTATTGAGGTGGATCCCGCGCGGAAACTGAACTGAACAAGGTTCAGTTCCTGTACTGCGACGATGGCGGAACGGACGAGGTTGCCGCTCAAAGGAGGACGACCAGCGCATGTGAAGCGAGGGGAAACGGAGTTGGGAGGTGCGGCTTACCTCGCAGACGAGCCGTGGTTGCCGAAGGGGCTCGCCAAGGCATGGGGAACGACGAGGAGTACGCTCGGCTGCGATGGCGGCGTGCAGCGACGGAGGAGGCCGACGGCGAAGAAGATGAAGCTCACCGCCTCCCTCGTGCGTTCCCGGCCCGGATCTTCCACGGGGAGGGAGCCGGTGGTCCGGGGGTTCCATTCCCGCAGACGGCGAGTCGATGCGGTGACCACGGCGGTGGCGCCACGGCCTCCAAAGAGCGGTCATGGTGGCCTCGTCGTGTCTTCAGTAGATACAGAGAAAGAATTAGGGAGGGACACCAGGAAGAAAGAGATGGGAGGAAGCTGCGGCCAGGGGAAGGAGAGGAGATGGGAGAGGGTTAGGGTTTGAGGAGGAAGAGGGGTGGCTTTAAGGGAGGGGAAAGGAGGGGAGCAGGTGGCGTGGTGGTTTGGTGAAAGAGACAGCCTCCTCTGTCGTACGGAGAAGAAGGAGTGGAGGTGGGCCGGGTGGAGAGGAGATGGGCCGGGTGGAGAGGAGATGGGCTGGGCTGCTCTCTCTCTCCCTCTTGTAACCTTTTTTTCCAATTTGTTTGTAGAAAAGAAAAAGAATAGAGAGGAGAGAAATTTTGAGGGTTTCTATTTATGAAATAATTTTGTTGGATTAAACAGCAATAAAGCCCAAGTGTATGAAACTTTGTTTTTCAAAATGTTCAAATTACACCATGTATTTTGAATTTTGGAAATTTGAATTTAAATTAGGGTTTCATACAAAAGGAATTTTTAAAACCAAACATATTTTAATATTTTCAAATCAATTATAAGTTACAATTTGAAATGATTTGTTTGCATTTTAAATTGGTTTGAAAACAAAGGTGCAATGCAAAAAAAAAGAAAAACAACCAAATCCTATTTGGGGGAAATCCCCCGGGTGTTACAAGGCGGTCCACCATCATCCAGTAAAAGGACATTTAGGGCTGATAATATGGTTGTCAGTGGGTGTAGAGAGAAATAAGGGGGTATAGCAGCGAGTCGCTGAAGATACCCTCCAGATAAGATTAGTTCATTTTCTCTGCTCGGGAGTTCACTTTAGACGAACAACTCACAACTCAAGACTGGAGATTTACGACATCAGGAGAAGTCACAGTTGTACCCAATTTGAATTGGGGGCTAATGTTGGGGGATATCCGACAGTTAGGCCCACAAGGAGAGGCGACTACAAGGAGACCGGCCCCTTGCAACCTACCCAAGTACGGATTGACCTTCCCAAAGATGACGCAACTCCTTGTTAAAAAATACGACTAGGAAAGTAGTGTTAGTACCATAGTTGGGCTACGAGTCCTAGTAGAACTCTTGTTTCCAAACATAGTAAGGCCCTACAAGTCACCACATGTATAAGGGGCTCGAGGGACCAAGGGGAAGCCCTAAACTCAACTTAGATCTTGAGACACAACTCGCTACAAGGCACATTGTAATCAGGGAGATAATAAAGAAGCAACCTCGACTCGGGCGAACATGCGAACACGACTTCGGTTCTGGTGTGCTTCGGGTGAAAACCCTGCATCAGCCTCGGTTAATGTCGGCGATGGCGGAACTCTCGATCGTCGCTCCACTCCTTGGAGGCATTGATGTGGATTCTCTCACATCTCGCATTAGGGTATGGTCTGCTCGAGTCAGTGTTGCTCTTCTTTCTTCATCGGCTAGGTGGTGCACGGATCTGGGACCGACGTTGATGTCAGAGCGGCGGTTTCGGATGTTCGGTTTGTCGTGCTGCATTGAGATGTTAGAGTGGTAGTCTTGGTCGTTTGGGCCACTTAGTCGTCAACTCATGTGGGAGGCGGCCTTGGGGCCGGTATGGATGTCAAAGCGGCGTCTCCGGATGTTCGCCTCCGCCTTGTTGCATTGACGTGTTTAGGTGTCGGTCTTAGTTGTTTGGGAAACTTGATCAACGACTATTGTGAGGCGCGGCCCCGGGGCCGTCGTGGTGTGCTTTCTATTGTATTGTATCGGTTTTAGGCCAGTTTCTCTTATAAATTGACCAATTCTTTTCTACTAGATCAATTAAAAGACAATTTTTTTGCCTCGTTTCAAAGAAAAAGTTTATTGACAATTTCTTCAACGACGTGCGGAGTATTATCTAGTTTTTGGAATTTGATAGCCTACATGGACGCCCATAAAAATCCAACACAGTCGAAGGATGATCATCACTACACGATCAATTCAAGTGGAAGTTTGACCGATGGATTTTATTTTAGAGAAATTTCGAAATTCTTCATCAACGACTAAATCTTGTAAGCGTAGTTGTATGGTAGAGGTTCCTATATATCTAAGGTGGTTACCGTGAACTAAGAGCATCTCCAACATGCGCCGGAAACGCCCGTGCGCTAAAACGCGTTTCCAGCGCCAAAATATGCACATTGCAGTGCCGCGCGGACAACAAGAATTCCAACGGCTGCATATTCCACGGCGCGCGTTGCGGAGCTTCACAAGGCCGCCAAATTGCAGCGCGACGCGACACAAAAATTAAACTTCAAACTTAAATTTTATTGAAATTCTAGCGATACAACTAAAATTGATTGAAAACGAACTACATCTATTCGTCTTTGGAGGACGATCCCTCCTCTTCTTCGCTCCAAAGATCGTCCCACCGGGTATCATTGTCGTCGCAGGTGGTGACGCCGTAGAGCTTCGCCTCCGCCACGGCTCTCCTCTCTGCACGCTCCGCCGCCCTGGTCGCCCAAAACTGCTCGTCGGCGGCGAGGTCTTCAGGGTGGCGCGTCCGCCACTACGCCATGAGGCGCTCGTCCCTCTCCGCGACGAGGAGGCGCGTCTGGATCTGGTGGTGCGCGCCGCGATCCACAAACGTGTCCATGCGCGACGCGAGCTCCTGCGCCTACTGCGCGTTGAGGACCTCCGGGAAGTTCATCTGCGCGCGGGGACGGCCGAGCCGCCACGCCGCCGTGCCATAGTCGCGTGCGGCCTCGTGCGCGGTGTCGAATGTACCGAGGGAAATTCGCTCGTCGACCGAGCGGATCTCGGCGTAGTAGGTCCCCGAGGTCGGGGGCGGACGCCGCGGTGGCATGGCGGTGTTGCAGCGCGTGAAGAAGCGAAGGGGGGGAAGAGACAGTTTGCTTGCGTGGGCGCTTGGCTGGGCAGCACGCTGGAAGCGACGCCGACGCGCGACTTGCCGCTTCCGCGTGCACGTGCATAGTTTTCGCGCGTCTGCTGGAATCCACGAAATGTAGCGCGGCGCGAAAACGCGTGTGTTGAGCAAAAATAGCTAATTGTCCAATCATATAGTTGCATGAGCACCGTATCGTTAAATTTAGATATAACCTTTAAGGGACAATATATGTTCTTAAATTTTTAATGCTCGTTGAAAACTAATACTCTCTCCGTCTCAAATTAATTGTCACAAAGTTGAGGTGAATCCGATGGTCACATGGTCTTTTAGGAGGGAGGGTAGTGGGTTCTAAGAACACATCAGAGAAAGAGGACCAAACCTGCTTGAGTCCTCTTCTACATCTTGAGTACTTCCCACTCCAATGGATCTCGTTTTTAGAATAGCTTTGATCCGGCCATGTAGAGCACTCATAGAGGGCTCGGACCCTCTTAGCAGCTGGATCCTTCGGGAAGCCATAGTAGGGATTACGTCAGTACATTCTTAGGCGAGCAGTGGGTTATATAACCCCTATTTTTTACCATCTTTATTTTTTAGGCATGGGACCAAACCAAGGTTGATCGAAGTTGAACATTCCTATGGAACCCCCCTAACTTTGTGACAATTAATTTGAGACGGAGGGAGTATATATTTCAGTGAGTTTGAGTAATGTCGTTCTCTTTAAGTAAGAGAAACAGTACATGGACAATTGAGAGGTTCCCCGCTGCGTCGCATACGAGTACTTTGTTCAGCATCGACCCATGCCTAGCTAGCCAACGCTTCCACTGCAAAAGTCAGCTCAGTTGACGGCACCCTAGTTGAGCTCCCTGAATTAAAGCCAGTAGATGGAAGCCTTCAATGCAGCAGTAACTGTTAAGCGGCTCAAGCTGGAGTAGTTGACGACGATCGATATGAGACCGGACGGAACGAGCCGATGATCGGGCGCGTAAATGCATCGATCTACCATTGTAGCGACGCAGCGAGCAATCCATGTGTGCCCATTGCTGCTAGAGGATCCGACACAGGCAGCGGCTGACCCACGGTATCGTCTCCATCCATCAACCGCATCCATTCCATTCACGCCTGTCGTTAGACTTCGTCAACTCGAGATCGGGATGCCATCCATCAATGTTTGATTTAAGAAGAAGATAAATACGTGCACCGCGTGACTGATAATGCATCCAGTGAAATATTTTGCCGACAGAAAATACACTTCGCTCTCTAATACTCATAGCTAGGTTGGTAATTTCAGCTAGACGTGGAGTAGTTTTAAGCTACTTACACTCTACAGTTCTAAGCTTACTACTCGCACATGCGCTGCAGAAGTCAGCAGGACGAGCAAGAACACCATCGATCCATTAACGCGCTCTACTTACTTCTCACCTGCCAACATATAACCAATTAAGTGGACCTAGGGGAATTAATAGACTTCATTCCATCGCATCCCTCTCATCCCTTCAGCTCGATCAGCTGCCTATATAAACACGCACACAAGGTTTTCTTCTCCCAGGGCAAACACGACCAACCAACAAGGCTCCCAGATAACAAGTTCTTTACGGTGCTGAGAGCCCATGTTCTGAGAGACAGCCAACCCATGTTCTGATCATTACTTCATTAGCTAGCGTTGCTGATTGCTTCCAGCATTCGTCCCGGACGGCCATGGCTGTCCGTCTCAAGAAGCCTCTTTGTGTTATCGTCGTGGCCTTCCTTTGCTTCATATGTTTGGTTCATGCTGACTTCGACGATGAGCCGCCATATGGACCGGGAGGGTTCGGCCGTGGCCCAGGCTTTGGTCGTGGGCCAAGAGGGTACGGACGTGGACCTAAATTTGGTCGTGGGCCTTTCGGCCGTGATTGCCGCTTCGGTAGGTGTCGTGGCGGTGGTGGAGGCTTTGGGGGTGGAGGCGGTGGTGGGCTTGGTGGTGGAGGCGGTGGACTTGGTGGGGGTGGCGGGCTCGGTGGTGGAGGAGGTGGAGGTTTAGGAGGAGGCGGTGGACTTGGTGGAGGTGGAGGTGGTGGTTTAGGAGGAGGCGGCGGACTTGGTGGAGGTGGTGGTGTTGGCGGTGGAGGCGGGCTTGGCGGTGGTGGAGGTGGTGGTTTAGGAGGCGGCGGTGGTCTTGGTGGAGGTGGTGGAGTTGGCGGAGGCGGTGGCCTTGGTGGAGGAGGAGGTGGCGGTTTAGGAGGAGGAGGAGGTGGAGGTTTAGGAGGAGGAGGCGGACTTGGTGGAGGTGGAGGGCTCGGCGGAGGATTAGGAGGTGGGGGAGGTGGCGGTTTAGGAGGCGGTGGCGGACTCGGAGGGGGAGGAGGTAAAGGTGGTGGCTTTGGTGGTGGAGTCGGAGGTGGAAGCGGTGCTGGAGGGGGCGTTGGTGGAGGAGGTGGTGGCGGCTTTGGAGGCGGAGGTGGCGGCGGGATTGGTGGTGGAGGCGGTAAAGGTGGTGGCTTTGGAGTTGGCGGCGGTGGTGGTAGTGGATCTGGCGGAGGAGGAGGCCTTGGTGGTGGTGGTGGAGGCGGAATGGGTGGAGGTGGTGGGCTTGGAGGTGGTGGAGGTTTTGGAGCGGGTGGAGGCATGGGAGGTGGAGCTGGTGGAGGCGGTGGTCTTGGTGGTGGTGGAGGTGGAGGGATGGGTGGTGGTGGAGGCGGTGGGATGGGTGGTGGCGGTGGATTTGGTAGTGGGGCAGGAGGAGGCTTAGGTCATGGTAGCGGTGTTGGTGGAGGAGGTGGAGGGGGTCTCGGTGGTGGTGGTGGGTTAGGTGGTGGTGCCGGAGGAGGACTCGGGCATGGAAGTGGACTCGGTGGTGGGCTTGGACATGGTGGTGGCCTCGGCGGAGGTGGTGGTGGTGGCATTGGTATTGGTATTGGTGTGGGTATTGGCGTTGGTGTGGGAGCTGGAGCGGGAGGTGGTGCTGGGGCCGGTGGTGGTGCTGGCGGTGGTGGGCATTAAATTTTCAGCTAGCCGCGCATAAAGAGCTAGAGAGTACTATTCCGTGATGTCCACACTCTTAACCGGTAGTCTTATTTGCTTATGTGGTTTGTTTTCATTGGGGATCGATGTGATTGGTTATTTCCCTCGTTCGATTGTTTTGTATGTAACCCGTGCTCAAAACATCCTAAGCTCCGATAGAGTTGGACCATCGAACTACTTGTAACAAATATTGATGTAAAAGAGACTCAAATGCATATGATACATATCATTCAAGTGTACATAGTTCGTGTTCTAGTTCATGTGCAATTTGATGGATATGTAATCGGCTTCATTTGCAATGTGGTGGTTCGGTTCCTTTGCAATCTGAAGGTTAGGTCCGAGCACAATTTGATGATACAGAGGGAAACATATGGTTTCTACAGTTTTTTTTTTAACTGGGAGAGGCCCAGAAGGGCCTCGAAGCTGCATTAATTGACGGTGGACTTTACACGGAGAACCACAAATAAAAAGAAAAGTACATCTTGGTCCTCGAAATTTGCATAGAAGACCCTGGAACAAAAAAGGAGAAAGAAATCGGGTCCTGGTCTTCTTCCTCCACCACCGCAACGATGGAACAGCTCACGCAGCCGGCTTCTCCTCCATCACCGGGGAACTTGCCACTTGGGATGGACAAGAAGTGAAGTGCCAGCGCCGATCTGTTGAAGTAGGGTCTCCGTAGGAGGTTGAACATGTGCCTCTTCACAGGCACCAAGGAGAGGCCATTCCAACGGCCAAAGATCATGACATCACTCAAAGCTACCATGGATGCATCTCCAAACTGCAGCTCACAACTCCCCTGTCGCGTTGTAAGAAGCCAAAATCTACTCCTTTCCCTTCCATCTCCATCACCTCGATAGCCAATAGAGGGGCGAAGAGCAACAAGAAGAAACTCACCAGCACAACAACCCACCATCAGATATGGAGATGGGAAGCCGGGCTTATTTGAAGGGGGAGAAGGGGCACCACCTCCGGCCATGTTCAGCTCCGACCTCAGGAGCATGACGGCGAGCAGCATCACCACCAGGCACCACCAAGGACCGCTCGCAAGATCCGGCGGCGAACCTCCCCACGGCATGACGCCAGTCCGACATATAGGCCGCAAACAACAGGTAAAGCAAAGCTTACTACTACTACCTAAAGCTACTCTATACAGAGGGAGCCGACACCCCAGCCCTTCTCTAGACCAACCAGCGCGAGCGCCGGCGGCGAGAGAGGACGGAACCAGAGACCCTCAGCTGACTCTCAAAGCAGCAACAGGGTGACCTTTCTATAGTGATATAGTACTATTCAAGTTGAGTCTTCATTTTTTTTCTTTTTTTTAGGAAAGACTTCAAATTTTTGAATCCGACACTTTCATCTTTCGCTCTGCACTTAGGAAGTAACTTGATTGGAGAAAGGTTACATATGAATGGAGAATTCAAAGGCTAGAGATGTCTCGCCATGAGCATTATTCTCTCTTTTCCTAAGCTGGTTTGTGAGCATTTTCAACAGAGAAATCATAACGTGGCTAGACTAGATGGAAGAATTTTTCTTGAGAAAAATTATGCTCTAACCAAGGCTATGAGCTCATACATGAGAAACGGACAAAGCTTTTCATACATGTTTAAAATATCTTTCTGGTGACAGAGCATATGCTCCATGCGTCAAAGTGATTTTTCCCTTTTGTTTAAAAACGAATAACTTTAAAACCTGATGGGCTTGGTTTTTGTCGCTCAGAGTTATAGGACTGGGGCACATATATGATGTTGGGCTAGTGGGCTGGAGACGTAGAAAAGCTTCGGTGACATGGGAGACTTTTCCGTGTATACAGATGGCACTCCCTGAAAATAAGAGAATGAAATGACATGAAAGAAAAAGTCAAGGAGAGGTTTGGTGTCGCGTACGGACCTAGTTATGTAGGGTTTTTGGCTCCTCCGGCGACGTCCGTCCCGGGGTGAGATCGGAAAGTATCCGACCAGGGATCTGATCAGAGTTTGAAGGCAACTTGGAGAGCGTCCCAAGGCGCACCGTTTTAACCCGAAGGATCGTCCCGTGGAGGCGTTCTAGGGTTCTCGATGCTAGTTCTCGCAAGCAGTTAGCGAAGTGGCTATTCCAATCTCAGGCCGGTTTCGTGTCCGGAAGAAGTCCTCATCGAGGGGAAGGCGATCCTCTTAAGTCCTAGGTTCTCCTAGTGCGATCGGGGATCATTGTGGTTGCTCGATCAGAGTTCGATGACAGAAGCCAGAGTTCATGGCGTCTGGTGCCGATGGAACGAGGAGGCAGACAGGAGGGGAAGGGGATGAGGCCCTAGCTAGGGAGATGCTTAACCTGGAATTGCGAGAAGGGGAACTGGACGATGTTTTCATCGGGGCAGATGATCTGAAGGACTTACAGAAGCAATCCCGGTGGCTAGCGGTAGCAAAGGTTAACACGACAAAACCAGTATCGGCTAGTGCTATTTTCGAAACCCTCAGAGGGGTTTGGGGTTTGGCGCATGATCCCGAATTGAGGGAGGTGGATGATAATCTATTTACTTTCAAATTTTTCTGCCTGGGAGACTGGAATAAGGTAATGCAGCAGGGGCCCTGGTTATTCAAGAAGTTGGTGGTGATTATCGTCGAATACGATGGCTTAGGGAACCCGAAGAACGTGAAGCTGGATCGTACCAATGTTTGGGCTCAGATTCACTAGATTCCGGAGCTATATAGAGTGGATAGAGTGGTGGATGAATTAGCAAGGAGGATTGGCAAAGTCCAGAGTGTGGAGATGAAACCTACACGTTATTTTGAAGGAGATTATGTGAGAGTCAGAGCAAGCGTTGATGTAAGGTCTCCTCTTATTAGATTTGTTCCACTTAATGTAGGTGGGAAGAGAGGGCTACTCCTGGTAAAATACGAGAAAATTGGTTATTTCTGCGATGTTTGCGGAATAATGGGCCATGACCTTGAAGAATGTGGGGATGGATTACATGATCAATCAACATTACAATATGGGAAGTGGCTATTTGCTAAGAGGAGGATACAGTCCAGTCAGTTTGGTTTTAGAGGAGGATTCTCTGGAAGAGTTGGTGGCCGAGGTAGAGGTCTTGGTGTCCAACAATATGCTAGGAAAAGGAACTCGGCAGATATGGATGAGGATGAGAGGGAGTTAAGTGACACGATGTCTAGCCCTTTGAAGAATCCTGAAAACGGACTTATAGAGGAGAGAGTTTTGGAGGGGGATGTGACAACCGTGGGAAAGAAATTGAATTTTGATGGCAGTATGGGAAACAGGGAGAAGGAAGTGGTAAACCCTACTATACCTCCACTCCCGCAGGCATATATTCAGCCACGCATTGTTAAAAAGGCAAAGAAGGTGGCAAATGAGAGTGGTTCGGCTTCGAATGATACATTATCGGCGGCTCGCTTCGAGGGTGACCGCCGGGAGCAATGAATCTACTCAGTTTGAACTGTCGGGGCTGCGGGCGGCTCGAGACAGTTCATGAGATATGCAGCTTGATTAAGGTGCATCGCCCCGGTTTAGTTTTTCTCTTGGAGACTAAACTGCCTGAGACGAGAGCAAAATATCTGAGGTTTCGTTTTGGTTTTCAAAATTCATTTGCAGTTAAAAGTGAAGGGTTGAGTGGTGGATTGGCCCTTTTCTGGAATAATGATTCTAAAGTAAGTTTAAAATCCTTTAGTAGATCTCATATTGATGTGTTGGTGCGGAACGACTTATTGGGAAATATTGAGTGGAGGCTTACTGGCTTTTATGGAGATCCAGTGAGAGCAAAAAGGAAAAAGAATTGGGAGCTCCTGGAATATTTGAGGAAGGAATTTGATAATCCCTGGCTTTGCATGGGGGATTTTAATGAGGTCCTAGATGAGAGTGAACAATTTGGAGGGGTGGTGAGACAAGATTGGATGATGGAGGGATTCCGTGACACTGTTGATCTATGTCGGTTTACTGATCTCGGATTCTCGGGGTTGCCTTATACCTGGGACAATCGGCAGCAGGGGGTCAGAAACATTAAAGTGAGACTTGACAGAGGTTTTGGGGACGATAAATTTATGCACCTATTTGCCAAGTCATCGGTTTCCCACATTCAGACTACTACATCTGATCATTGTGCACTATTGGTTTATGTCCAGTTAACCGAATCAGTAAGATAGGGGGGACTACCTAGGCCATTCCGATTTGAAAATGCTTGGGTAAGACATGATCATTATATTTCGGTGGTTGAGGAGGTGTGGCAATCTAACTCAACTGACCTTGCTGGACTCTGTGATTCCTTGAGTGCTACTAGAGGAAGATTACATGAGTGGAGTGTTACAGTATTTGGGGATGTACAAAGGCAATTGAAAAATATGAGACAAAGATTAGAAAGTCTGCGAGAAAGAAATTTAAGAGGAGGCCCAACCAATGCCGAGAGGAGTTTAATGAACAGGATTTCGGAATTCTTGGCTAGGGAGGAAACTATGGAGAAACAACGCTCGCGAGTTCAGTGGTTAAAGGAGGGGGATCGCAATACATCGTATTTTCACGCGAAAGCAAGGGAGCGATCACGTATAAATAAAACTACATCTTTGACTATGGAGGATGGTTCGGTGACCAGTACTCAATCCGACATTGAGAGTGTTGCTGCTACTTTCTATAGGGACTTATTTACTTCAGATGGAGGGACTAATCCTGGACTAGTTACTGATTTAGTGGAAAGGAAAGTTGATGATGAATCGAATGCGAGGCTATGTAAAAATATTATGGAAGCTGAAGTGGAAAGTGCAATATTCATGATGCACCCTAATAAATCACCAGGCACGGACGGATTTACTGTCGGTTTCTATATTAAACACTGGAATATTCTGAAGAAGCCAGTCTCGGAGGCAATAATTAAATTCTTTGATACAGGTATTACGCCACCGTGCGTGAATGAGACTATTTTAGTGCTGATTCCAAAAATTAAGGATGCTAAGAGTCTTACACAATTTCGGCCTATATCATTATGTAATGTGTTATACAAAATTGTTTCTAAGGTTCTGGCTCTAAGATTAAGACCAATTCTGGATGGACTTATTTCTGAGGAGCAGAGTGCGTTTGTGCCGGGAAGGTTAATCACAGATAATGTCCTTACATCATATGAGTGTATACATTATTTGAAGAGGAAGAAAGGTAAAACGGGTGATTGTGCGATCAAACTGGATATGGCTAAGGCCTATGATCGGGTTGAGTGGAGTTATCTCAAGAAAATTATGGAGAAACTTGGTTTTGAGGAGAAGTGGATTAACAGAATAATGGCATGTGTTCAGTCGGCCTCCTTCTCTGTGAGGGTGAATGGATCTCTGTCGGCTAATTTCAAACCGTCAAGGGGTATTAGACAGGGAGATCCGATCAGCCCGTATTTATTTCTTATTTGTTCTGAAGGACTAACATGTTTGCTCAAGTATTTTGACACATGACACTTAACCAGGGGTGTGAAAGTGGGAATTCATGCTCCTTGGATTTCTCACCTTCTGTTTGCCGATGATTGTATTATATTCTCTCAAGCAAGTCTGTTGGGAGCTCAAAAAATTAATCAAATTCTTGAAAGGTATCATATTGGTTCGGGCCATCTTGTGAATAAGAATAAGTCGGCTATATTTTTTAGTGCAAATTGTACCAATGAGATGAAACAAGTGGTCCATACAACGATAAATATTTCTAATGAAGCGTGGTTGAAAAATATTTGGGATTACCTACGGCTGTAGGTAGATCTTCTGATGAGTTATTTGAGGGCATTCTTACTAAGATTAAGAGACTAGTAAATGGTTGGGTGCCCCAACATCTAAACAGTGCATGAAGAGAAGTGTTGATTAAATCGATCTGCCAGGCTATTCCAACTTATTCGATGAGTTGTTTTAAATTGTCTAAAAAGTTGATTAAGAAGATTACTGGTATTATTGCGATATTTTGGTGGGGAGATGATGAGAATAATCGCAAGATGCACTGGAGAAAGTGGAGGGAAGTGGCTGTGCCTAAATGTGATGGAGGAATGGGGTTTAGGGATCTCGAACTTTTTAACCAGGCTATGTTAGCCAAACAAGGTTGGAGAATTATTACTAACCCTGATTCTTTGTGTGCTAGAGTTCTTAAGGGTAAATATTTTCATTCTGGAGATTTCATGACGGAAACAAAGAAGAAAGGATCATCTCAAACATGGAGAGCTATTATCCATGGGACAGAAGCACTTAAACTCGGATTAATAAAGAGGATTGGAGACGGATCATCTATTAGGGTTTGGGAGGATCCGTGGATTCCTGAGAATAATGGTATGAAACCGCTGAGACGTGATCCAGACAGTGAGATAACAAAGGTGGAGGAATTACTGGATCCTGAAACGAATATGTGGAGGGAGGAGATTGTTCGACAAAACTTCATGTGGTCTGATGCGGAGGCAATTCTCCGTATGTTTTTGGAGGATTCTTGGGCGTGGCAGCCCGAGATGTTGGGAATATGCCCTAGAGGCAATCATGTATGATGTAATTCCCAATGTATTCATAAAGTCATTAAGTCGTCCTTGTTTTGAACATCTGATATATTTCATTGAATATGTGATTCGATTGTGGAACTATGTATTCATGTTGTTCACACTAAATTGTCCTTGGTCATCAAGGTTGTGTTGGACACACACCCTAGACTAATGTGAGTGTTGGCTGATGACTCGGTTCCACTTGTCATGGGCATGGCGATGCCATTCCAACGTTCACAGACTTGGCTAAAGAGTTTAGCAAGTCGGACTGACCCATATTGAGATGCAACGAGCAAGTCGTCATTTGCATGTCTCAATCAATGTATCCTTAGACCTGAGATTGTCGCACAATCCGAGTTGTGGATCACCAACTTAGGTTCTGTCAAACGTTGTTCCGTGACAAGGCAGTTATAAAGGCAGAGTTCGGGTCGAATGAGAAGCAAGCTGCATGATGTGGATAATCAAGATGGGATTTTGCCCCTCCGAATGGAGAGATATTCTTTGGGCCCTCTCGAGTGATATGATTTCAGAAGCATGGCCATACGTAACTCGGTTAAGTGTTAACTGGGTCTATTGACTAAGAGTTAGTCAGATGAATCATATATCACGGACCGAGAAGAGAGTTGAGCTATCAGACAAGGCATGTTGACTACTCGGCTTTTCTAGTGTGCTACTAAAAGGATGGTCTACTACTGAATGACTAATGTCATGGAATTCTTCCACTACTGATTAACTGGACTGCGAAGCCCGGTCTTCCCTTCTCGCCCAACGGCGTATTAGCTATGCGTGATAATTTTTCTAAAAAGGGATGACGATAAATCGCCTATAGTTCGACAAGGTATATCGTGACGCAAAAGGGACTAAGATGAAAGTCACATTGGAAGGTATGTCGTCATAACTCAATGGGACTTGGGAGTCGGCACGTTCTGCTAGGAGCCGCTACCGATTGATCGATTGAGAGTCGGACTCCAATCGTGTCCAAGTCGCCATGAGCCTGCAGGGTCGCACGCTTAAGAGCGGGAGCAAATGTATTGGTCGGTTCGGACTCGAACCGAAAATGGACTGAGTTTGTGAGTCGGACTGACAGAGGGAATGGGCCACAAGTGTTGTGAAGCCCACTACCATTCGCTATATTAAGAGGGGCGCAGGTTGCCCAGCGGGCACGTTACTCCACTCACATGTGTTGGGAACCCTAACCCCACTCAGTCCAGCCGTCGCACCGGACCTAGCAGTCCGCCGTCGGAGCTCCTCCTCGTACGTGTGGATAGCGGCAGAGGTGTTGTACGTTCAGCACTTCGACGTTCGCGGGATTGGATCGGCTGGATCGGATCGTGGGACTCCGCTGCACCGACGTGCTTCATCGATAATCCGCAATCGTGCGTCTAGTGGTAATCATCGTGGCCTTCTACCTCGGCTAGATCTTGGAAGTACCGCGTAGGAAAAAGTTTTGTTTATCTCTACGCGTTCCAACAGTGGTATCAGAGCGGTTGCTTCTGGTTTTAGGCCCGAGATCCGCACATATGTGATATGTAGTTAGCGTTAGATGTGATCTAATTGTTGTTTTGGTGGTCGTTCTATGAGATAGATCGGTTTTGTACAAGGTTGATTGGATCAATCGTACTCGGGTTTAATGGATGATCTGGTTTCCGTGATCATACTGCTAAGGTCGTGGAACAACTTACCCCTACCGGTCGGTTTCCGCCATCGGGGTATACCGTGACACATAAATCCAGTTGCGGTGATCGAAGATCAAAGAGTTTGATCGAATCGGAATACGGATCAGATTTGGGTAAAATCGTTTTATCCGATGAAGAAATCCATGTTCGGAATGCAGATGAGATCTGCGTTGTAACAGCCCAAGTATGAAAACCTACCATTTAGAATGTTTGATTTCCTGTTTAATTAAAGTATTGCATCATGTCATCATATTGTTGCATTTGTTTCTTTTGTTTTGCATCTGTTATTCTTTGTTTTCACAATAAAACTCAAACAATTTCAAATGCTTTGTTTTCATACTTGTTCTGTTACAACTTTGGAAATAAAAATCTCAAATAAAACCAACCATTTGTTGTCATATTTTCCACATTGATCAACAAATAAAATGGTGCTTTCGTTTCAATTAAATAAGTCCCAATTTGCTTTCAAACTCAAAACTCAAGTTCAAACAGCACCAAATTCCAACTCATGAAAGCTAACAAACTATTCTAATAATTTTATTCACTTTAATAATAGGATTCACCCTATTAAACTTGTTGTTTTCAATCATTAGCCAAGTAATTTGCAAATATTCCAATTCAAACCAAGTGTTTTCAAACAGCACCCAAATGCAACTTATAAAATCAGCATTATAACCAAACCAATTGTTCCATTTTAATCATTAGGGTTGCCCCTAATAAACATGTTGATTTTTAATAATAAAAACCAATTAAGAAGCAATTCTTCCAAATATTGACTTAAATTACAAAACAGTAATTAAAAATTAGTCTTTTGAAAAAACCAAACTTGGCATTTGTTTTCTTTTAACCTAACTAGCTAACACTAATTTTTCTAAAATTTCTATTAACCTAAAAAAAAAATCATCTTTTCTTCCATTTGGTTTTCTACCAAAAAAATAAAATAAAACAAACCGAAATTGTAAAAAGAAATGGTTTAGAGGGGGAGAAAACACAGCCCATCATCCTCCAGCCCACCCCAATCTACTTACCCCCCAGCCCACCTCTGGCCTTCGTCTTCGTACGGACGCAGAAGGACAGCCGTTGTCGCTGTCCTTCCCCTCCCACCGTGCGATTTTCCTCCCTCACTCCGATGCTCAGCCGTACGCGCACCGAACCCCTTAAAGCCCCCTCCCTCCTGCTCGACCTAACCTAGCCTTCCTCTCCTTCCCATCCGCCGCCGATTCCCTCCTTGTTCTTCTGCTCTCTCCACCGAAACCAACGCGGCCGGCCACCGGAATCCTCACCACGCCGCCGCTACGGAGTGCCGGGAGGACAGCTTGGCGCGGGAATCGCACCGCGGGGTATCCGTCGTCGTGTGCGCAGAAGGATCGGCGTCGGAACGGCCCGAACCGGCGTCCCCGCCAAGGTGTTCCCGTCAGCAACCATGGTGGCCTCTTCGTCTACATCGTGCACAACGCGGCATCGTCGTCCTCGGGCCTGTACGACTCCGGCAGCGCCTCCGCTGTGAGTCCCTCTCCCGTACCCCCTCATCCTCGGCCTCTTTTACCTACTGCATGTGATGATCCACGGCGAGCAGAACCTCCGGTCACCATGGATGGACGTGGAAGCTCCTGTACGAGTCCTCTACCTGCGATCTTGTCCACCCCGTCACGCACGTTGTGCACCCACCGTGTCAACCACGTCCCAGCGCCCCTTGCTACCCTCGAGAACGTAACGATCGCTATTGATTCCTAGCAGCCGCATCAGTTCCTTCCCTGAACCTGTATGTCTGTTCGGTGCTGTTAAAATTCAGTTAAAGTTCGATGTATGCCTTTTCTTCAGACCGTGCCCTGTATCGACAAGCGAACAGCAACAGCGCAATGGTAGCGAGTCCGTGCGCGCAGCGGGGCGTCCTGGGTTCGAACCCCAGGGGCGCACCACTCCCCCCCCCCCCCTTTTTCCCTTTTATTCGCGCAGCGCGCGCGTGACCCCACCTGTCAGCCCCCTTGCAGCCAGCGCATCACACCCACGCCAGCGCGGCGCCACCGTGGCAGCTGACCCCACCGTCAGCCCGCGTGGGTAGCTGTTTCCACGGTGGGAAAAGTTGCTGCAATGTTTCCTCTTTTTTCCAAAATGTCTATTAACCTTAATAACATCTAAAATTCATATCTCTTGCACATTAACTCAAAACAGAAAACTTAACATATGAAATCCCTTCAATTTTAAATGCTCCACCCAAATATGAATTTTATCTACTGTTTTGAATTTTCCAAATACATTTAAAATTCAAATTTGAGTAATTCAAATGTAATTTGCAATAATTCATAAATAATTCATACTAATTCCAAATAAGGCAAATAAAATATGTTTTTCATACCATTTTGAATATCCTATTCAAATATAAAATTTGTTTCCTTGTTTGAATAATTTAAATTGCCTAAATGATTTAATACTTGTTTAATTCAATTAAATTTGATAAAATTATAATTTGCTCAAAATAAAATATTTTTGGACATGCAAAATGTGTTTTCAAACCATCAAAGTGTGAACTTTTCAAATGTGAATTTGAATTTATGATTTGAACAAATAAAATTCAAATAATATTCAAACTTGTTTTAAATTCAATTAAAACTTGTTTAATATTGTTTAATTCATAATAAATTCATCCTAATTCAAATTTCCATATTTGAAACATGTAATCCAACTAAAATTTGATGTTCTTTTCAAATATAAATTTTGTTAATTGTTTTGCACACTTTAAATTGATGAAAACAATAATTGTTTGTGTGACATGTTTAAGTAACCCAAAATTTCTAAACTTACTAAATGATTTCCAAAACTTGTTAAATCCTTTTATCACTTGCATCTATTATTGTTAGTTGTTGTTATTTTGTTGTTACCATCATGCATGCATCATGCTAACAACTTTCACATAATAATTAATTGCAAATCATTTGTTCCACTTAATTCATGGACCTTTTTTCATATGCAACTCAAAATTGCATAGGGGTCCATCTTAATTGTGTTACATGTCACTTAGTTTATTTTGATGCATCTACTAAATTGACATGCATCATCCCATGATTGTGCACTATGCCATGATGATGATTGATTATATTTCTGCCTTGTTTGCTTCTTCTCGGATAAACGACGACGTTGAGACCGACGATACTTACGACACCCCTTCTAAGGAGTTAGCTCAGTACCAGGCTACTGGGTTTTGCAGGCAAGTTATCACTCACATGAACCATCGTGTTCCTTTCAACATTGGTTACCGATACTTTCCGTTGTCTATTCTGCTAGCCCTATGATTAGTTGCTTCTGTTACGAACCTGTCACATGAATCCTTTAAACCTGATAATGCCTCATCTCCCTTCCTACCACCCATTGTTTGAGCCAGTGTCTTACTAGCATGCTTAGGTTGTTTTGCTCGAGTCTGCTACCCGTTACTTTCTGTTACTAGTTCTATTATGTTCTGGGGGCTCGATGTTTAATCAATCAATCATGCTAATGTTATTGTTAAATAATAAATTTGATGATAAGGCACCGGCAGGAGGCCCTGTGTGGTTTTGAGGCCTGCTAGTATCGACCCTAATAGGAAAAGGGTCTTGTCTACTGATCCATGATGAGCGCACTAACCGCATGTGGGAAGCGAGTATGGGCGCCCCCCTCAATTTGATTTGATTCGCATCTCGTCCAAATCGCCTCATTTAGTTCGTGTTTTCCATTTGCCGCATGCATGTTTTTGCGAGCCCAGGCCAGGGTGGAACTTTCGTAGTCGGCATATAGGGGGACACGTTCTTAGAGTGCTATGAGGGTCCATTTTCTTCTGGGCTCGATTAGCCGTGCGCCCAAGGTTCTTTGGGCTTGATGCAAAGAAGAGTCGAGTTGTGTAGAGTGCCCCGCTTGGTGGAAGTGCATTTCCATCTGGCGGGTTATTCTTGCGTGTACGGCCAAATTGGTGCAACCCTGCAGGGATAATCTTCTCGAGAAGCCGTGTTTTCCGCGGTTATGGATTACTTGGTGAAAGTACTGGCTAACAAGTACTCAGGACAACTTAAACCTAATGATTAACAACCTTACACCCACTGATTAACAACTTGACTAGTAATAGGCTTATTGACACAATAATATGAACCATCTTTAATCCAACTGTGTGAGTTATCCTCGGATTGCTTCTTTGGATAAGGGGCGAGATCCAGGATGGGTTTGTTTGAAGTTATCCTTCAGTTGGTTACAATACTCGATCTTATCTCCTTTCTGTTAGCCGGAAGTGGTAGTAACTCTGTAGTTGTTTAGAGCAGCCAGTTGCAGCATCTTTATACCCCTTTCCTTCCGTTGAACCCAAAGCATCGGTGCTTGGTGTTGACGGGTTACAATTTGGTGAAATGTGAGTCTTGCTTGCCAGTACGTTTATGTACTGACCCCTTTGGGGCTGTGGTTTCCGCAGACCTACGTTTCCGAGGATCTACATGGTGGCTACTACGTGGAGTATGCCGAGACTGCTGACGAGTAGATAGCGGACCCGGGCAGGATCCGAGACTTCGTGGATGGGCTCCGTCTTTTCGTTTCCGGCCTCTTAGGCCTATTTGGTTCTTGTCTGTACTCAGACATGTTGAATGCTTCCGCTGTGATGTAATGATGGATTGTTGGGACATGTGTCTCCTGGATGATTGTATTTGCTATCTCTGCTCTAATGAGAGCTATTTGCAACTTATTTCCATCTTTTGTGTCGTAGAGATCTGTTGTGATATCAGTTGTTCAACGCCGTTGACGTACCATGTGTGTATGGTTTGAAGTACGTCAATGGAAGTGTCCTGATTTCTATGGGATAGTTTACGTCGACGCTGAACAGATAGGGGTTGGTTGTCACACATACGTGTGTTGGCCTACTCGTAAGAGGACGCGGGTGCCGGTAAGCCCCGTAATCCAATCTACTACTGTTCAACGGAACGGCGAGTATCCTTTAGAAGTCCGGGTGCGACAAATGGTATCAGAGCCTGTCTGCCTGTAGGATCCCTTTTTACTGGTCGCAGTGGAGTCTAAAAACTATTTTCTAGCTATATAGGAAAAATGAAACGTGAGAGTAGGAATTCTGCCATTTTTCTTCTTTCCCCACCCACCCACCCTTTTCTGGTAAGGAAGTGCAACGTTGTTTTCCCTTCTCATCTAAACTTTCAAGTTAGGATTTCACGAATTCTGGTTTCTCTAGGATGGTTATATCTACTAGACCATAGGAATGGAGGTGGTTGTGACATGATTTATCATGTTGCCTACTCATGATTGAGAACGGAGGCGTGTAAGCCCCGGAAGCAAATCCTCTATTCCTTAAGCAGTAGATATTGATCCTTTAGAAGCCCGGATGGGTTTTCCGTAGTACCTCAGGAGTTTTGTTCTCGTTTTCCCCTATGTTGATATCCTGTTCTTCTCAACATCCTTTTCGTCCGTTGAAATCTTGTTGCTGTTTTCCATTTCAGTTCTTCTACCGGCATCTAATCAAACTTCCCAAATATCAAGTCTATCTGGCCAGAAAGGTTGTTGCTGTTGTTGTTGTTGTTGTTGATTCCATACTATGAGAGCTGGCATCCCTATCACCTGGGGTTGTTTCGAGGAAGCATTCCTGAATCACCACATTCCAGATAGTCTATCCTCCAAATGAATCAAGTTCCATTCAGCTATACACCCTTGGTACAAAAACCTCTTCCTTCAATTGAAAATGTTCCGGTGGTTTGCTAATTCCCTGACGTCTACCCAAGAAGTTTCCGGACCTTTTCTTTTCTCAGTAGGAATCTCGGGGCGCGATTCCTTCAAGGGGGGGCGTTTTGTAACAGCCCAAGTATGAAAACCTACCATTTAGAATGTTTGATTTCCTGTTTAATTAAAGTATTGCATCATGTCATCATATTGTTGCATTTGTTTCTTTTGTTTTGCATCTGTTATTCTTTGTTTTCACAATAAAACTCAAACAATTTCAAATGCTTTGTTTTCATACTTGTTCTGTTACAACTTTGGAAATTAAAATCTCAAATAAAACCAACCATTTGTTGTCATATTTTCCACATTGATCAACAAATAAAATGGTGCTTTCGTTTCAATTAAATAAGTCCCAATTTGCTTTCAAACTCAAAACTCAAGTTCAAACAGCACCAAATTCCAACTCATGAAAGCTAACAAACTATTCTAATAATTTTATTCACTTTAATAATAGGATTCACCCTATTAAACTTGTTGTTTTCAATCTTAGCCAAGTAATTTGCAAATATTCCAATTCAAACCAAGTGTTTTCAAACAGCACCCAAATGCAACTTATAAAATCAGCATTATAACCAAACCAATTGTTCCATTTTAATCATTAGGGTTGCCCCTAATAAACATGTTGATTTTTAATAATAAAAACCAACTTCCAAATATTGACTTAAATTACAAAACAGTAATTAAAAATTAGTCTTTTGAAAAAACCAAACTTGGCATTGGTTTTCTTTTAACCTAACTAGCTAACACTAATTTTTCTAAAATTTCTATTAACCTAAAAAAAAAACCATCTTTTCTTCCATTTGGTTTTCTACCAAAAAATAAAATAAAACAAACCGAAATTGTAAAAAGAAATGGTTTAGAGGGGGAGAAAACACAGCCCATCATCCTCCAGCCCACCCCAATCTACTTACCCCCCAGCCCACCTCTGGCCTTCGTCTTCGTACGGACGCAGAAGGACAGCCGCTGTCGCTGTCCTTCCCCTCCCACCGTGCGATTTTCCTCCCTCACTCCGGTGCTCAGCCGTACGCGCACCGAACCCCTTAAAGCCCCCTCCCTCCTGCTCGACCTAACCTAGCCTTCCTCTCCTTCCCATCCGCCGCCGATTCCCTCCTTGTTCTTCTGCTCTCTCCACCGAAACCAACGCGGCCGGCCACCGGAATCCTCACCACGCCACCGCTACGGAGTGCCGGGAGGACAGCTTGGCGCGGGAATCGCACCGCGGGGTATCCGTCGTCGTGTGCGCAGAAGGATCGGCGTCGGAACGGCCCGAACCGGCGTCCCCGCCAAGGTGTTCCCGTCAGCAACCATGGTGGCCTCTTCGTCTACATCGTGCACAACGCGGCATCGTCGTCCTCGAGCCCGTACGACTCCGGCAGCGCCTCCGCTGTGAGTCCCTCTCCCGTACCCCCTCATCCTCGGCCTCTTTTACCTACTGCATGTGATGATCCACGGCGAGCAGAACCTCCGGTCACCATGGATGGACGTGGAAGCTCCTGTACGAGTCCTCTACATGCGATCTTGTCCACCCCGTCACGCACGTTGTGCACCCACCGTGTCAACCACGTCCCAGCGCCCCTTGCTACCCTCGAGAACGTAACGATCGCTACTGATTCCTAGCAGCCGCATCAGTTCCTTCCCTGAACCTGTATGTCTGTTCGGTGCTGTTAAAATTCAGTTAAAGTTCGATGTATGCCTTTTCTTCAGACCGTGCCCTGTATCGACAAGCGAACAGCAACAGCGCAATGGTAGCGAGTCCGTGCGCGCAGCGGGGCGTCCTGGGTTCGAACCCCAGGGGCGCACCACCCCCCCTTTTTTCCTTTTATTCGCGCAGCGCGCGCGTGACCCCACCTGTCAGCCCCCTTGCAGCCAGCGCATCACACCCACGCCAGCGCGGCGCCACCGTGGCAGCTGACCCCACCGTCAGCCCGCGTGGGTAGCTGTTTCCACGGTGGGAAAAGTTGCTGCAATGTTTCCTCTTTTTTCCAAAATGTCTATTAACCTTAATAACATCTAAAATTCATATCTCTTGCACATTAACTCAAAACAGAAAACTTAACATATGAAATCCCTTCAATTTTAAATGCTCCACCCAAATATGAATTTTATCTACTGTTTTGAATTTTCCAAATACATTTAAAATTCAAATTTGAGTAATTCAAATGTAATTTGCAATAATTCATAAATAATTCATACTAATTCCAAATAAGGCAAATAAAATATGTTTTTCGTACCATTTTGAATATCCTATTCAAATATAAAATTTGTTTCCTTGTTTGAATAATTTAAATTGCCTAAATGATTTAATACTTGTTTAATTCAATTAAATTTGATAAAATTATAATTTGCTCAGAATAAAATATTTTTGGACATGCAAAATGTGTTTTCAAACCATCAATGTGTGAACTTTTCAAATGTGAATTTGAATTTATGATTTGAACAAATAAAATTCAAATAATATTCAAACTTGTTTTAAATTCAATTAAAACTTGTTTAATATTGTTTAATTCATAATAAATTCATCCTAATTCAAATTTCCATATTTGAAACATGTAATCCAACTAAAATTTGATGTTCTTTTCAAATATAAATTTTGTTAATTGTTTTGCACACTTTAAATTGATGAAAACAATAATTGTTTGTGTGACATGTTTAAGTAACCCAAAATTTCTAAACTTACTAAATGATTTCCAAAACTTGTTAAATCCTTTTATCACTTGCATCTATTATTGTTAGTTGTTGTTATTTTGTTGTTACCATCATGCATGCATCATGCTAACAACTTTCACATAATAATTAATTGCAAATCATTTGTTCCACTTAATTCATGGACCCTTTTTCATATGCAACTCAAAATTGCATAGGCGTCCATCTTAATTGTGTTACATGTCACTTAGTTTATTTTGATGCATCTACTAAATTGACATGCATCATCCCATGATTGTGCACTATGCCATGATGATGATTGATTATATTTCTGCCTTGTTTGTTTGCTTCTTCTCGGATAAACGACGACGTTGAGACCGACGATACTTACGACACCCCTTCTAAGGAGTTAGCTCAGTACCAGGCTACTGGGTTTTGCAGGCAAGTTATCACTCACATGAACCATCGTGTTCCTTTCAACATTGGTTACCGATACTTTCCATTGTCTATTCTGCTAGCCCTATGATTAGTTGCTTTGTTACGAACCTGTCACATGAATCCTTTAAACCTGATAATGCCTCATCTCCCTTCCTACCACCCATTGTTTGAGCCAGTGTCTTACTAGCATGCTTAGGTTGTTTTGCTCGAGTCTGCTACCCGTTACTTTCTGTTACTAGTTCTATTATGTTCTGGGGGCTCGATGTTTAATCAATCAATCATGCTAATGTTATTGTTAAATAATAAATTTGATGATAAGGCACCGGCAGGAAGCCCTGTGTGGTTTTGAGGCCTGCTAGTGTCGACCCTAATAGGAAAAGGGTCTTGTCTACTGATCCATGATGAGCGCACTAACCGCATGTGGGAAGCGAGTATGGGCGCCCCCCTCAATTTGATTCGATTCGCATCTCGTCCAAATCGCCTCATTTAGTTCGTGTTTTGCATTTGCCGCATGCATGTTTTTGCGAGCCCAGGCCAGGGTGGAACTTTCGTAGTCGGCATATAGGGGGACACGTTCTTAGAGTGCTATGAGGGTCCATTTTCTTCTGGGCTCGATTAGCCGTGCGCCCAAGGTTCTTTGGGCTTGATGCGAAGAAGAGTCGAGTTGTGTAGAGTGCCCCGCTTGGTGGAAGTGCATTTCCATCTGGCGGGTTATTCTTGCGTGTACGGCCAAATTGGTGCAACCCTGCAGGGATAATCTTCTCGAGAAGCCGTGTTTTCCGCGGTTATGGATTACTTGGTGAAAGTACTGGCTAACAAGTACTCAGGACAACTTAAACCTAATGATTAACAACCTTACACCCACTGATTAACAACTTGACTAGTAATAGGCTTATTGACACAATAATATGAACCATCTTTAATCCAACTGTGTGAGTTATCCTCGGATTGCTTCTTTGGATAAGGGGCGAGATCCAGGATGGGTTTGTTTGAAGTTATCCTTCAGTTGGTTACAATACTCGATCTTATCTCCTTTCTGTTAGCCGGAAGTGGTAGTAACTCTGTAGTTGTTTAGAGCAGCCAGTTGCAGCATCTTTATACCCCTTTCCTTCCGTTGAACCCAAAGCATCGGTGCTTGGTGTTGACGGGTTACACTTTGGTGAACTGTGAGTCTTGCTTGCCAGTACGTTTATGAACTGACCCCTTTGGGGCTGTGGTTTCCGCAGACCTACGTTTCCGAGGATCTACATGGTGGCTACTACGTGGAGTATGACGAGACTGCTGACGAGTAGATAGCGGACCCGGGCAGGATCCGAGACTTCGTGGATGGGCTCCGTCTTTTCGTTTCCGGCCTCTTAGGCCTATTTGGTTCTTGTCTGTACTCAGACATGTTGAATGCTTCCGCTGTGATGTAATGATGGATTGTTGGGACATGTGTCCCCTGGATGATTGTATTTGCTATCTCTGCTCTAATGAGAGCTATTTGCAACTTATTTCCATCTTTTGTGTCGTAGAGATCTGTTGTGATATCAGTTGTTCAACGCCGTTGACGTACCATGTGTGTATGGTTTGAAGTACGTCAATGGAAGTGTCCTGATTTCTATGGGATAGTTTACGTCGACGCTGAACAGATAGGGGTTGGTTGTCACACATACGTGTGTTGGCCTACTCATAAGAGGACGCGGGTGCCGGTAAGCCCCGTAATCCAATCTACTACTGTTCAACGAAACGGCGAGTATCCTTTAGAAGTCCGGGTGCGACATGCGTTTTCCAAAACCGCCGGCTTCGCCCTGTCGTAGCGCCTTAGATGTCGTTACGAGTTTCACAACGCCGGTAGATATCGTGTCTATGCATAACTTGTTTTTGCAGGAAGTTGTGAATGATATGGCTTATGTGCATGTGATGTGTGTAATCCATACATGATCTGCGTATCATGTTTTTGTCAGCCGGCTGGAGCCTAGGTGTTGTCATTTTATTGTATAACTGCCTGCGTGTCGGTTTCTCTATGTAATTTTTCTTTTACTAGCTAGTGTAGCTTGTTGGAGAACCCGGATGACATGCAAGTCGATGTACAAGTCGGCTACATGGAGTAAGATGGCACGTGACAAGAGTTGGCACGAGTCTACTTACAAGCTTTGTGGAGATATAGATCACCATGAAGAGATCCATACCATTTCACATTATAATTGCTTTATTTGTGTTATTGTTATGCCTCTTTTTACCTATATTTAGATAGTTGGTAGATTTTAATCCCTCAAAAAAGGTCTAGTCGGTCGCCCCGCCAGTGCTGCACCATCACAAGTCGGACATTATTGGTAGTGGGCTCATAAAATTGAGGGGCTACCAATTCTTTCCGATTAGGTGGGTTTGAGTCGGACTCTTACAGCGGAGCACTTGGTAAACTAGACGAGTCCATCACAACGGTTGTGGGGCTCGGGGCGAGGTAGGTTGGGAGCCGGGGCATGTGATGCCACCCAACTAACAGGAGTCGTATTGGATACGATTGGCAAGGTGTTGCCTACCTAGATCACTTGACGGCTAGCGGTGATGCTAAACCTCACTAGTCGGCTTGCTTATTTAGGATCTTAAATCACTTAGCAACCATCGGAGGGGTGTTGGTTCTAGTGGGAGCATAAGTATTAAAGCGTTTAATATGCCTGCTCTTTTGTGAATACATGTCTTAAGTGTTTTTGCATATTTTCTGTTGTAGATCAATGACACCTAGCAACCTTCCTCAGTTGTCCACTTTTGCGTTAAGGTCAATCCTAGAGAAAGATAAGCTTAATGGAACTAATTTCACCAACTGGTATCGTAATCTGAGGATAGTCATCAAGCATGACAAGAAAGAACATGTTCTAGAAACTCCACTTTCAGAAGAGTCTGATGATGATGCGACTGTCGCTGTCATGAATGCCTACCGTAAGACTAGAGACGAGTCTACGGAAATTAGCTGTATTATGGTTGCACACATGGAACCGGACTTGCAGCAGCAGTTCGAGAATGTTGAGGCCTACGATATGATCGAAAGCCTCAAAAGTATGTTCCAGGCTCAGGCAAAGACCGAGAGGTATCAAGTCTCTCAAGCTTTGCTGGGTTGTAAGCTTAAAAACGGTGATCCACTGAGTCCGCATGTAATCAAGATGACTGGTTACGTGCAGTCTCTGGATCGGCTGGGCTTCCCAATTAACGAAGAGTTCGCTACTGATATAATTCTGAACTCTCTTCCTAGTGCGTATGGTCCGTTCATTTCGAACTACCAAATGCATGGTATGGATAAGAAGATCACTGAATTACATGGGATGCTCAAAACGACAGAGGCTGATCTCAAGAAAGGCGCCAGTCAAGTGTTGATGGTGCAGAATAAGGCTAAGTTCAAGAAGAGTTCTTGGACTAAGAAGAAGAAGGATAAGTCAGGAGGCAACGCCCGTGGCCCTGTCCAGAGCGCTTCCTCAAAGACTAAGCCATCTCCTACAGCCGGAGCCAATTGCTTCTATTGCAAGCAGGATGGCCACTAGAAGAGGAACTGCACCAAGTATTTGGCTGACAGAGCCAAGAGTGAAGGTGTGACTTCCAACTCAGGTACGCTTGTGTGCAATGTTATGGACATTTATCTTGCTGATGCACCTAACAGTTCTTGGGTATATGATACCGGATCAGTTATTCACATATGCAACTCGTTGCAGGGACTGGTAAGAACTAGGAGCGTGGCAAGAGGAGAGGTTGATATTTGGGTCGGCAACAAGGCGAGAGTCGCTGCGTTGGAAGTCGGCACGATGCAACTTCATTTACCTTCAGGATTTTTAATGGAGCTGAATAATTGTTATTATGTTCCAGTGCTTAGTCGAAACATTATTTCCGCCTCATGTTTGATGAGACAAGGTTATGAGTCGAATATTAACAATAATGGTTGTTCTTTATATTTGAAAGATATGTTTCATGGCTTTGCACCCGTTCAGAACGGGTTATTTATTTTGAATCTTGATAGTGAATCGGTCTATAACATAAATGTTAAAAATGTTAAAACCAAATGATCTGAATATGACTTACTTTCGGCATTGTCGGCTTGGTCATATAAGTTGGAAGCGCATGAAGAAACTCCATGATGATGGACTTCTAACTTCGTTCGACTTAGAGTCATTCGAGACATGCGAATCATGCCTACTAGGCAAAATGACCAAGACACCTTTTGCAAGGAGTTGTGAAAGGGCGTCCGACTTGTTGGAATTAATACATAGTGATGTATGTTGTCCAATAAGCACGACAGGCAGAGGTGGTTATGAGTACTTCATTACCTTCACTGATGATTTGAGTAGGTATGGATATATCTATTTAATCAAACACAAGTCGGAAGCCTTTGAGAAATTCAAGGAATTCCAGAGTGAGGTACAAAATCAACTCGGCAAGAAAATAAAGTTTTTACGGTCAGACCATGGAGGCGAGTACATGAGCCATGGGTTTGATGACCATCTAAAGAGCTGTGGAATAGTTCCTCAACTCACTCCGCCGGGTACACCGTAGAGAAACGGTGTATCGGAACGGAGAAATCGAACCTTGTTGGACACGGTACGATCAATGATGAGTCAGGCAGATCTACCTTTATCATTTTGGGGTTATTGTCTAGAAACTGCAGCGTTCACACTAAACAGAGTACCATCAAAGTCAGTAGAGAAGACACCGCATGAGATGTGGACTGGCAAAAGGCCAAGTTTGTCTTTTCTTAAGATTTGGGGTTGTGAAGCATTTGTCAAGCGACTTCAGTCGGACAAGCTCACGCCCAAGTCGGATAAGTGTATTTTCGTGGGGTATCCGAGGGAAACCTTGGGGTACTACTTCTACAACCGGGAAGAGGGAAAAGTGTTTGTCGCTCAGAATGGTGTCTTCCTTGATAAAGAGTTTCTCAATCGGGGAGTCAGTGGGAGCACAGTGCAACTTGAAGAAATTCGAGAGGAACCGTCTAGGGGCGAGTCGGCAAGGGCCTTGGAGGCTGAGCCGGTCGTGGTACCTACACCGGTAACAGCACCTGAACCACGGAGATCTGCCAGATTACAAAATGCTCGTGATGTTTTACTGTTAGACAGTAATAAGCCGGCAATTTATTCGGAAGCGATGGTGAGATCTGATTCCGAGTCATGTCTTGGATCCATGAGATCCGAGTTAAAGTCCATGGATGAAAACCAAGTTTGGAATTTGGTTGATCTGCCTAATGGTGCAAGACCCGTCGAGTGCAAATGGGTCTTTAAGAAGAAAACTGATATGGATGGAAATATTTCTGTCTATAAAGCACGACTTGTCGCGAAGGGGTTCCGACAGGTTCAAGGAGTTGACTATGACGAGACCTTCTTGCCAGTAGCGATTCTTAAATCAGTTCGGATCATGTTAGCCATAGCAGGCTATTTCGACTATGAGATATGGCAGATGGATGTCCAGACGGCTTTCCTTAATAGAAATTTAACTGAGGACGTGTATATGATACAACCCAAATGTTTTGTCGATCCGGCTAATGATGACAAGGTATGCAAACTTCAGAAATCCATTTATGGGTTGAAGCAAGAATCTCGGAGTTGGAACATTCGCTTTGATGAGGTAGTCAAATCGTTTGGCTTCATCAAGAGCGATCGTGATTCTTGTTTATACAACAAGTTTAGTGGGAGCAAAGTAAATTTTCTAATCTTATATGTGGATGACATATTACTGATGGGAAATGATGTCATGATGTTGCAAGAAACCAAAGAATCATTGGAAAGCAGTTTCTCAATGAAGGATTTGGGTGAGGCGACTTACATATTAAGAATCAGGATCTATAGAGATAGATCAAGGCGGCTCATTGGATTGGGTCAGAGTACATATCTGGACAAAGTTTTGAGAAAATTCAAAATGGAAGAGTCTAAGAAGGGATTCTTACCGATGTCCCATGGTATAAAACTTAGCAAGACTCAGTGTCCTTCGACGACTGATGAGCGAAGTCGGATGAGTGTGATCACTTATGCTTCTACAATCGGATCCATCATGTATTCCATGATTTGTACTAGGCCAAATGTTTCCTATGCTCTAAGTGTAACAAGCAGATACCAGGCTGACCCTAGCGAAGCCCACTGGGCAGCGGTTAAAAACATCCTTAAGTACTTGAGAAGGACTAAGGAAATGTTCCTAGTTTATGGAGGTGATGATGAATTCAGTGTAAAGGGTTACACGGATGCGATTTATCTCACCGACTGAGATGATTCTCGTTCGCAATCTGTATATGTGTTCGTAATGAACGGAGGGGCTGTGAGCTGGAAGAGTTCCAAACAAGATACAGTGTCTGCATCTACAACAGAGGCTGAGTATATTGCTGCCTCGGAGGCTGCAAAGGAAGCTTTTTGGATCAGAAACCTCCTGATAGATCTTGGTGTGGTTCAGGGCGCGTCCAATCCTTTGGACGTATATTGTGACAACAATGGTGGTATCGCACAAGCCAAGGAACCTAGACAACACCAGAAGAACAAACATATACTCATGCGTTACCACCTCATTCGCCAGTTTGACGAACAAGGTGATATCAAGTTATGCAAAGTACACACGGATGCAAACATTGCAGATCCGTTGACAAAGGCGCTACCACAGCCAAAGCATGAGGCGCACACGAGAGGTATGGGCATTTGATGCCTAGGCATATGATGCCAGGATGATTGACTCTAGTGCAAGTGGGAGACTGTTGGGAATATGCCCTAGAGGCAATCATGTATGATGTAATTCCCAATGTATTCATAAAGTCATTAAGTCGTCCTTGTTTTGAACATCTGATATATGTCATTGAATATGTGATTCGATTGTGGAACTATGTATTCATGATGTTCATACTAAATTGTCCTTAGTCATCAAGGTTGTGCTGGACACACACACTAGACTAATGTGAGTGTTGGCTGATGACTCGGTTCCACTTGTCATGGGGGCATGGCGATGCCATTCCAACGTTCACAGACTTGGCTAAAGAGTTTAGCAAGTCGGACTGGCCCATATTGAGATGCAACGAGCAAGTCGTCATTTGCATGTCTCAATCAATGTAATCCTTAGACCTGAGATTGTCGCACAATCCGAGTTGTGGATCACCGACTTAGGTTCTGTCAAACGTTGTTCCGTGACAAGGAAGTTATAAAGGCAGAGTTCGGGTCGAATGAGAAGCAAGCTGCATGATGTGGATAATCAAGATGGGATTTTGCCCCTCCGAATGGAGAGATATTCTCTGGGCCCTCTCGAGTGATATGATTCCAGAAGCATGGCCATGCGTAACTCAGTTAAGTGTTAACTGGGTCTATTGACTAAGAGTTAGTCAGATGAATCATATATCACGGACCGAGAAGAGAGTTGAGCTATTAAGGGATGACGATAAATCGTCTATAGTTCGACAAGGTATATCGTGAGGCAAAAGGGACTAAGATGAAAGTCACATTGGAAGGTATGTCGTCATGACTCAATGGGACTTGGGAGTCGGCACGTTCTGCTAGGAGCCGCTACCGATTGATCGACTGAGAGTCGGACTCCAATCGTGTCCAAGTCGCCATGAGCCTGCAGGGTCGCACACTTAAGAGCGGGAGCAAATGTATTGGTCGGGTTGGACTCGAACTGAAAATGGACTGAGTTTGTGAGTCGGACTCATAGAGGGAATGGGCCACAAGTGTTGTGAAGCCCACTACCATTCGCTATATAAAGAGGGGCGCAGGTTGCCCAGCGGGCACGTTACTCCACTCCCATGCGTTGGGAACCCTAACCCCACTCAGTCCAGCCGTCGCACCGGACCTAGCAGTCCGCCGTCGGAGCTCCTCCTCGTACGTGTGGATACCGGCAGGGGTGTTGTACGTTCAGCACTTCGACGTTCGCGGGATTGGGTCGGCTGGATCGGATCGTGGGACTCCACTGCACCGACGTGTTTCATCGATAATTCGCAATCGCGCGTCTAGTGGTAATCATCGTGGCCTTCTACCTCGGCTAGATCTTGGAAGTACCGCGTAGGAAAAAGTTTTGTTTATCTCTACGCGTTCCAACACGAGAGGCTGGGGTATTTCTCGGTTAGATCGGCTTATAAAACATTGCTATAAAATAATAGAGCTGGATAGAGGGTGGCGTCATCTTCGGGAGGCATGGAGTCGATGTGGAGGGTTCTATGGAAGTTACCGATACCTCCCAAGGTAAGAAACTTCTGGTGGAGAGTAATTAAAAACTTTATTCCGACAAAACAGGTACTCCATTGTAGACACATTGAGAGGGTGGAATTCTGTGATTTCTGTGGCAAAACCGAGACAGTATACCATGCTTTCTTCGAGTGTACATGGGCTAAAAATTTCTGGGCGGAACTCCATAGCTTGACAGTGGTGAAACTACCCAAGCTACACCCGGAATATTGGGCCTTGGACATGATTGATAACAGCAAGGTAAAGAGAGTGGATAGTGCGGTGATTTTATGTGGTGCTTGGTCTGTTTGGAGGGAGAGGAATTCTAAGCGACATGGAGAAGCATCTAAATCAATCTCGGGCTCTGGTAAGTGGACTATGGACACTACAAATGATCTCTCTATCTCAGGTCAGCAATCGTCAGTGGTGCAGGTGGCGAATATTGCTAAATGGCGACCACCGGATCCAGGTACGGTTAAGATTAAAACCGATGCAAAATTTGATGTAGCAAATCACCACGGAGCCACAAGGGTTACGTTTAGAGACAATTTCGGACAATTGTGCTGTGCCCAAGCAATTTGGTATGATTCAGTGGTGTCGGCGCTGGTGATGGAGGCATACACTATTCGTGATGGTATAAAGATGGCTATTGAGAGGGGTTTTCATAAAATTATTCTGGAGACTGACTCACAGCAAATTGTCCAAATGTGGTCATTTTCAAAATTCGATAAATCAATCGTAGCTCCAATTCTTACGGAAGTTAGTGAGCTCTCAGGAAATTTGGAGGAGTTTAATATTCAGTATATTCCGAGAAGAGCGAATGAACTGGCACATTTGTGTGCCCAGTACTGTAACCAGGATAGAATTAGATGTCTATGGATAAATTATATCCCGCCCTTCCTTGATGCATGTATCAAGAGTGATAAGGGGTAGCCCGATCTTCTCAGTGAACTCTCTTGATAAATTGATAACCAATGTGATACCTCGCTCTCTCCTTTGGCTAAACCCTGTTACCAACTGCAACAGCACTTAACCCCTTTGGATATTCGAGACTCCACACTCTTGCACACGTAGCCACCGACTACAAGTGGTCCTGTTTCTCCTTATTCCCAGTGGAACAACAGAATACACTCAGATTTGCAAAGGTATATGATTCAAGATGAATGCTTCAAGCAATACAATCTAGAAGTCTAGGGTTTTTGTTTTAACGTAGTCTAACCTAATCTATGCGCCCCAAGGGGTATATATGAGGGGTGGGGTGCGGCCACAAGGTGCATTGCGCAAGCAACACCCACCAACCCGAATAGGAACCCAACATGGGTCTAGTTTTGGACTTGGACTCAACCACAATAGATACAAACCGACCCATTCTAGGGGATGCGGCCATAATGGTATACAAACCATGTATAACTATATGGGACTCTATATGGCGCATTGATACTTCTTTGCGGGCGCCCTCCTCTTGTTATGTCCCTCCATGAGTGTGGAATAACAATCTAGCACTTGTTCTCCACACTTGTAGAATTGTTTTTATCATGTTCAACATTTGTTTTCAGCTCCTCTTCATCCATGTGTTTTCAGCTCCTCTTCATCCATGTGCATCATCTCTCCTTGTTCTCCCTCCTTAATGCTTGTGTTATCAACAAACCTAAGAATACAAACATGCATGGATTTAGGTAGTATAAAGCTCTCATAATCACAAATGTTATACTCAAGTAGGAGTGAATTCACCTGTTGTTGTAATAGTTTAGTCCTTGATCTTGTCATAGGACCAATCCTCACTTCATCATTCTTTGTAGGAATATCATCATGTGAAACAATAGGTGAAACACTAGGGATGTCCTCATCATCCTCCCCCTCTTCAAAAGCCTTGATGTCCACATCAAGGTTGTCTCCATGATATGGTGTCAAATCAGAAACATTGAAGGAATTACTCACTCCAAACTCATCAATTGGAAGATCTATCTTGTAAGCATTGTCATTTATTTTTGCAATCACTTTGTAAGGACCAGCACCTCTTGGCAATAATTTTGATTTACTTAGCTTAGGGAACCTATCCTTCCGAAAGTGTACCCATACCAAATCTCCCTCTTGAAAAATAACTTCCTTCCTCTTTTGATTTCTCTTTTGAGCCACATACTTCCCTTTCTTCTCTATAGCATCCATTGTTTTCTCATGTATCTTCTTCACAAAATCAGCCCTTTTGGATGCATCCATATTAATTCTCTCTTGAATAGGAAGTGGTAGCAAATCAAGTGGTGTAGTAGGCCGAAATCCATAAACCACCTCAAAGGGAAAAAAATTAGTGGTCGAATGCACAGCCCTATTGTATGCAAATTCCACATGTGGCAAGCACTCTTCCCACTCCTTCAAATTCTTCTTGATCATGCTTCTCAACAATGTGGACAATGTCCTATTTACCACTTCAGTTTGCCCATCAGTTTGGGGGTGGCAAGTAGTGGAAAATAACAATTTAGTTCCAAGCTTCCCCCATAGTGTCTTCCAAAAGTAGCTCATGAATTTGACATCTCTATCAGAAACAATAGTTCTTGGCACTCCATGTAATCTCACAATTTCTCTAAAGAATAATTTTGCAATGTGAGAAGCATCATCACTCTTGTGGCAAGCAATGAAGTGTGCCATCTTGGAAAATCTGTCCACAACTACAAAGATAGAATCATGTCCTCTTTTTGTCCTTGGCAAACCCAAAACGAAATCCATACTTATATCCTCCCATGGTGTACTTGGTGATGGCAATGGTGTGTACAAACCGTGGGGCTTCAACTTGGATTTTGCCTTATTGCAAGTAATGAATCTTTGCACCAATCTATACACATCTCTTCTCATATGTGCCCAATAAAAATTCTCAGCCAACATAAGCAATGTTTTCTCTCTTCCAAAGTGTCCCATTAATCCTCCACTATGAGATTCATGTAATAAGAATAAACGCAAAGAACACTCGGGAATACATAATTTGTTAGCTCTAAACAAGTATCCATCATGTATATGAAATTTATCCCATGCCTTAACATTAGTACATTTATTAAATGGCATAGAAAATTCATTATCATTAACATATAGCTCTCTAATACCCTCCAAACCCGAAACCTTGATCTCTAAATTGGAGAGTAACATATTCTTTCTTGATAAAGCATCAGCAACTACATTGTCCAATCCCTTTTTATGTTTTATTATGTATGGAAAAGACTCAATAAATTCAACCCATTTAGCATGTCTTTTATTCAGATTTGATTGGCACTTTAAGAATTTTAATGCTTCATGATCACTATGTATAATAAATTCTTTAGGCCATAAGTAATGTTTCCACACCTCTAAAACTCTCACAAGTGCATATAGTTCCTTATCATAAACAGAATAATTCAATTGTGCACCATGTAGTTTTTCAGAAAAATAGGCAATAGGTTTCTTTTCTTGCATTAATACTCCTCCAATACCTATGCCACTAGCATCACACTCAATCTCAAAATGTTTGTCAAAATTAGGAAGCATTAACAAAGGGTCCGAAATCAACTTCTCTTTAGTAGCATCTTGTTCAACTCCCCACACAAATTCTACACCCTTTTTAGTGAGTTCATTCAAAGGTGCAGCAAGTGTACTAAAATCTTTGACAAATATTCTATAAAAACCGGCTAATCCATTAAAACTTCTTACTTGACTCACATTAATAGGAATAGGCCAATTTTTAATAGCTTCAATTTTTGATTCATCTACTTCAATCCCATGTTTAGAAACAACATAACCAAGACATATGACCTTATCTTTGCCAAAAGTGCACTTCTCTAAATTTCCATACAATTTATGTTCTCTTAGCACATGCAAAACTTGTCTAATATGATCAATATGCTCATGTTCATTGTGGCTATAAATAAGAATATCATCAAAATAAACCACCACAAATTTACCAATAAAATTTCTCAAAACATGGTTCATTAATCTCATGAAAGTACTAGGTGCATTAGTCAATCCAAAAGGCATAACTAACCACTCATATAAACCAAATTTTGTTTTAAAAGCTGTTTTCCACCCATCCCCCTCTTTCATCCTAATTTGATGATAACCACTACGCAAATCAATTTTAGAGAAAATAGCACTACCACTTAATTCATCTAACATGTCTTCCAAACGTGGTATAGGATGACGATAACGAATAGTGATATTGTTAATTGCTCTACAATCTACACACATGCGCCATGTTGTAACATCCCAAGTATGAAAACAACCTTAGAATGTTTTGCTTCTTGTTAATTTATGTTAATGCATCATGTCATCATAAGCATTGCATGTGGCATGTGTTTCAATTTGAAATTCAATTCAATTTCAAACCAATTGGTTCATACTTGGTATGTTCCAATGTTTTCAAAATAAATCACTAACAGAAACAAATCAATTGCTTTCATAAACTTGAATTTTCACATAATTGACTTGGTTAAGTTTTCAAATAATTCAATTATTGCAAAATTCAAGCAAATTCATTTAAAATTCAAACAACAACAAATATTTAAAATTTTGAAAAACCAAAGTTGGTGCAACTGGGCATTTTCAGTAAGGAACTCATAAAAATTATCACCATAATTTTTAGGGTCCCAAAAACCCCTTCTTTTTCCTTCTCTTTTCTTCTCTACAAAAAAAAAGGGGGAGGCAGCCGAACTGGGCCAACAAGGCCCAGTCAGCCACCTACAACCCAGCAGGCCAAGGCTAGAAGCAGCCCACCCCATCTCTTCCTCCACCTCCGTACGATGTCGACATCGGTGGTGACGGAAGCAGCTCACCCACCGCACCTCCTCTCCACCTGCTCCCTTTCCCCCTCCTTATCTACTCCCCGAGACCAACCCTAACCCTAGTTTCTCCTTCCCTCCTTTCTTCTCCCTGCGCCGCCATCCACTCCTTCTCCCTTCTCTCTGCTTTCTTTCTTTTTTCTGAAACTTGCCACCAAACAGGGAAAACACCTTCAGAGCCTTGCACGCCGCCGCATCCCTGGCCTGCCCCGCGCCGTGCCGTGCCCGGGAATGGAAACCCCGGGGCACGGGCTCCCTCCTCGTCGAGTTTCCGGGCCGGTGATGGCCTAGGGGTGACGCATGCTTCCTCGACATCTCCGCCGGCCACCACAGCCGCGGCGACACCGTCGCTCCCTCTGTTGCCTCGTCTCGCCATCTTCCCCAAGTTCTCCTCGCCGGAAACGCGCCTGTGGTGAGCGCCCTGGATCCCTCCCCTCAAACCCCTTGCTCTGGTGGCTAGCCTTAGCGCTGCAATTCGTTAATTTCCGGCGGAATTACTTCCCATCCGTCCGTCCGTCGCTGTTCTCTGAAGGAAGAAACGAACGAGTGTTTGGTCGTCAGTTAAAAACCAATAGAAAGCACGTCCTTTTTTTTCTCTCTTCAAAAGCAAGCGCGATCCAGATCTAAACAAAGACGCAGCAGTGGCCCAGTGGTTGGCGCTCTGCCTCCACCGCACGCGGTCACGGGTTCAAGTCCCCGCCGAAGCACCCTTTTGCGTTTTATTTCTACCACATGCTCGCGGACCCACCTGTCTGTGACCCGTGTGGCACAGTCAGCAGCCACCCTGCCACGCAGGCGCCACCGTGGCCTAGGGCCCCCTTGTCAGTGACTCTGGCTGGGTCACTGCGAGGTGGATCTGGATCTCACATCCAGATCAGTTTTCTTTTCACAGTTAAGCCCCTGGCCTCACAGAAAGATCCTTGTAACTTTTAAAAACTGGCAGAAAAGTCTCTGTAATTCAAATGCCCATATCTTTGTCATCCAAACTCCAAATTTGAACAATAAAATATGTATTCCATTCAAAATTCCCTTAATTTTCCAAATATGCCTTTTGTTTGCTGTTTTGACAAACTAAAATTTAAGCAATTTTCTATACTTTATTCATATCATTTAAAATTGCATAAATCATAACTTGGTCAAATTAAATCCAATTTCAACTTGTAAAATATGATTACAAACCAGAAAATTATAATCTTGTCAAATATGAATTTTATTTAATGTTTTGAGCAAATAAAATTCATGCACCTTTCTATACTTGAATTAACTCATTTAAATTTGTTTAATTCATAACTTAGTCAATTTAGTTGCAAATTCAATTTGTAATACATGTTTTCCAATCACAATTAAATTTTCTACCCAATTATGAAATAATATCAAGGTTTTGCATAAATAAAATTGTCACCATTTTCAATGCTGATTTTAAATCATTTAAAATGCCAAAGCTCATAACTTAATAATTAAAATTCCAAATTTGGCAAATGAAGTATCAAAAAGAAGCTAAAGTTGTTTCCTTGCCGTTTTCATCATGCAGCATGCATTTAATCCACTTTAACTTAATGTTTACTTGTAGTTCATTAAATCCACTATTAATGCACATGGGCTTTTACCAAATGCAATTCAAATTGCATATGGGTCCATTTAAAAATTGTTTCTTATGTCTAATAGTTTATCTTGATGCACTATTTAAAATTCCATGCATCATCCCATGTTTGTGCATTATGCCATGTTATTGATTGTCGTCTCTCTTCGTGGTTTGTTGCTTCTTCTCGATTAGACGACGACGTTGAGACAGACGAGGTTTACGATACCACTTCACAGGAGTTAACTCAGTACCAGGCTACTGAGTTTGCAGGCAAGTATTCACTCACATGAACCATTGTGTCTGTTCCACACTTGATACCGATACTTTCCGTTGTCTAATCTGCTAGCCTTATGATTCGTTGCTTGTGTTCCGATCCTATCACATGTTATCATGTAACCCTGATATAGCCTCACCTCCACACCTATAACCCTGTTGCCTATTGCCTGTGTCTTACTAGCATGCTTAGGGTTGTTTGTGCTCGAGTCTGATGTCCGTTATTTCTTTTACCATATTTATTATGTTCTGGGGGCTCGATGTTTTAAACAACAACCTGTTAATGTTTGAGGTAATACTAATTTGATGATAAGGCACCGGTAGGAGGCCGGGTATGTTTTTGAGGCCTGCTAGTGTCGAACTCAGGAAAAGTTCTTGTCCTCTAGATCCATGATGAGCGCGCTAACCGCATGTGGGAAGCGTGTATGGGCGCCCGCCGCAACTCTGATTCGATTCGCATCTCGTCCAAATCGCCACACTTAGTTCGGGCTTTCCATTTGATGCACGCATTTGCAGGTACGAACCCTTGGCGCCAGGGTGGAACTTTTGTAGTCGGCATTTAGGGCGGCGTGGTCTTCCAGTGCTATGAGGGTCCCCCTTTTCTTCGTGGGGGCTCGATTAGATGCGCACGCACAGCACGTGGTTCTTTGGGCTTGATGCGAAGAAGAGTTGGGTTGTGTTGAGTGGCCTGCTTGGTGGGTTTGATCCCCGCCTGGCGGGTTATTCTTACGTGTACGGCCAAATTGGTGCATCCCTGCAGGGTTAAATCTTCTCGAGAAGCCGTGTTGTCCGCGGTTATGGATGACTTGGTGATAGGGCTGGCTAACAAGGATTAGACAACGTACACCTAATTAATAATAATTTGACTAGTAATAGGCATATTGTCACAATAACCTGAACCTTCATTAATCCAACTGTGTGGGTTATCCTCGGATTGTTTCTTTGGATAAGGGACGAGATCCAGGATGGGTTTGGTTGAGGTTAGTGGTAGTTGGCTCCGATGCGCTATCTTATCCCTTTCTTTTAGCCGGATGTTGTAGCGTGTCTCTGTAGTTGGTTAGTGCAGCCCGCTGCCACACCTGTGTATCACCTATCTTCCGTTGAACCCAAAGAATCTGTACTTGGTGTTGTCGGGTACACTTTGGTATCTTGTGCGTCTTGCTTGCCAGTACTCGTCCGTACTGACCCCTTTGGGGCTGCTGGTTCTGCAGACTACGTTTCCGAGGATCCCCATGGTGGCTACTACGTGGAGTATGACGAGGCTGCTGACGAGTAGGTAGCGGACCCGGGCAGGATCCGAGACTTCGTGGATGGGCTCCGTTCTTTTCGTTTCCGGCCTCTTAGGCCTATTTGGATCTTGTCTGTACTCAGACACTTTGGATGCTTCCGCTGTGATGTAATGATGACTTGTTGGGACATGTGTCATCTGCATGACTGTATTTGCTATCTCTGCTCTAGTGAGAGCTTTTGCCACTTATTTCTATTTCTTTGTGTCTTAGAGATTTGTTGTGGTATCACTTGTTCAAATGCCGTTGACGTACCATGTGTGTATGTTATGAAGTACGTCAATGGAAGTATTCGGATTCCTATTGGATGGTTTCACAGACGATGAATAGTAGAGGATGGTTGTCACACGTTTACGTGTTGGCCTACTCATATTGAGATGCGGGTGCAGGTAGGCCCCGTAAGCCAATTATCTACTATTTAGCGGGCTGTGTGTATCCTCTAGAAGTCCGGGTACGATAAATGGTATCAGAGCCTGTCTGCCTGTAGGATCCCTTTTACTGGTCGCAGTTGAGTCTAGAAACTATTTTGTAGCTATATAGGGAAAAAATGAAACGTGAGAGTAGGAATTCTGTTCTTTTATTTCTTTCCTCACCCACCCTCTGGTAAGGAAGTGCAACGTTGTTTTCTCTTCTCATCTAAACTTTCAAGTTAGGATTTCACGTATCCTGGTTTCTCTAGGATGGTTATATCTACTAGACCATAGGAATGGAGGTGGTTGTGACATGATTTTCATGTTGCCTACTCACGATTGAGAACGGAGGCACATAAGCCCCGGAAGCAAATCATCTATTCCTTAAGCAGTAGATATTGATCCTTTAGAAGCCGGATGGGTTTTCCGTAGTACCTCAGGAGTGTTTGGTCTCGTGTTTCCCAAATGTTGCTTCGATATCCTGTTCTTCTCAAAGATCCTTTTCGTCTGTGGGAACCTTGTTGTTGCTTGCCACTTCAGTTCTTCTACCGGCGTCTAATCAAAGCTTCCCCGATCATCTGCAGATGGATCTCAGGTTCTACCCGCAGGTGGTTCGTATGACTCGTTGTGAGAGCACTACCGGTTATCCGGAGATGCTGAGAGACATGGTCACTTTTCTGGGGTTCCGTTGGGCACCAGAGTACCAGGTCTACGAGCAGCAGCAAGAGTTTGAGCAGACCTACTACCAGGCTATCGTCTACATTCTGTCAGATGATGGCATGAGCGTAGTCCACCGCTACGAGGCAGTGGGTTCCACAGTGGATATGGCTGTGCAGCAGGCAGCTTATGTGAGCCTCACCGTCCTTCGTGCTGACTACTGGGGATTTGACGATTCTATTTATCGCCACATTCCCCGTGGTTACATCACTTCGGAGGGAGCTCACTTCACTCTCTACGGCAATTTGGATGTTTACGAGCATGGTAACTCCAGGCTGCACACCACCGCTCAGTTGGTGAGACACAGTGACGCAGTGGCCCGCACACTATCTCAGGAGTTGGCTTCAGTCAGAGAGCAGCTTTACCTTGCTTTGACTCGTCTGGCGACTTACACCACAAACTTTGTTGGAGACGAGCGCTTTGCACGTTTCGATCAGCCAGTTGGGCGTCGTCTGCCAGATGCTGGAGGTTACGAGCCGATCAGAGGTCCACTCCTTAACCTTGGTGCTGGTTACACTGGGATTCCCCGCTTTGGAGCACAGGGAGTCGACGCTATGTACTTCACCACGCCTAGAGTCGGTCTCAGAGCACGTCAGATCTACGTGGATCGTCGTTCCACCTACTTTCGTGGGCGTAGTCCTCACCGTACCTCTCGCCGTACTCCTCGCCGCCGTCCTGCGTGATGAGCATGGGAGTACCGATGTATCCATTCTTAGCCATGTTTAGTTATCCTTTGGTATTCGAACCATTTATGGTGTGTTGGATATTCTGTTGTACTTGAACATGTGATGGTGTACCTTTTGGTTATCTATTCATGCGTCAGAGTAATCTCACTTTCGGTTGCCAAGTCTATCCTTTTCTATTGTTGTGCTAAAATGCATTTCCATTGAGGATGCCGCCAACAAGGAACACCACGCCTGAACCACCGCCAATCACGGAGCTGTTGACTCAGATGACCCAAGTCATGACGCAGATGGCTCAGTTTCAGGCTAATCAGCACATCAACCAGACAGCTCCACGAGTGAGCATCAAGGAGTTTCTCAGTCTGGGTCCAAGAGCTTTCGTGGCCACACGCGAGCCTCTAGACGCTGATGACTGGATCCGTGAGATAGCCAAGGCCTTGGATATTGCACACGTATCTGAAGAAGACAAGGTCAAGTATGCCTCCTATCTGCTGAAGGGTCAGACAGCTTCTTGGTGGGAAAACTTCCAGGCCATGAGAACTGGCATGCCAGTCACGTGGGACCGTTTCAAGGAAGCCTTCCTGAAACACCACATTCCAGATGGTCTCATGGAAAGAATGCGTGAAGAGTTTTGCTCTCTCAAGCAGGGCAAGTTGGACGTCATCGGGTATCAGAGTGAGTTCAATCGCCTCGCTCGATACGCTGGAGATGAGGTGTCCACTGAAGCTAAAAAGATGGCAAGGTTCCGCAGAGGTTTTAACCCGGAACTCAAGTATGCCCTCACCAATGTCAAGGCCGACAGCTTCGAGGATCTCGTTAACACCGCGCTCAATGAAGAAAATGGGCGCAAGGCGTTCGAGGAGTCTCGCAAGCACTCGCGTGAGGGTGGTTCCTCCTCCAACATGACCACCCCTCCGCAGAAGCGCCGCATCTGGGTACCAAATGGTGCTGTCTCTCGGGCTCCATATGCCCAAACTTCTCCAGGCTTCGCTCCCCGCCCACCCAACCCTGCTTAGGGGCATGATCCAAGGGCTTCGATGGCGCAGCCAAGGCCAGGGCCTCCTCGTGTCGTCACATGCTACAAGTGCAAGCAGACGGGACACTACGCCGACAAGTGCACGCAGAGGCAGCTACCTCCACCACCACCTCGTCCTAACACAAACCAGGCAATGGTGCGCGCTCCCTCGCCTAAGTCCTTCAACTCCAACAACAGGCCTGTCGGGAGGACCGCAAGGGTGAACCATGTCAAGATCGACAAAGCTGAGGAAGCTCCTGACGTCGTTCTCGGTACACTTCCCGTAAACTCTATTACAGCTAAAGTGTTGTTTGATACCTGTCGAGACATCATAGTAGTTTTCATAGACTGGGGTGCCATGAGACTACGGTAGAGACGTGGGGTAACGGGATAGCGTAGTAACACAGAACACGGGATTTACCCAGGTTCGGTACGTCGCGACAGTACGGCGTACCTACTCCTGCACTTCTCACTATGTGGGACTAAAGCCCGTATAATAAGGTTACAATGTAAGGGAATAGATCCAGCTACTCGTCGAGGATGAACTTCCCGGCGAGTTGCGTAAGGCTTGAGCTTGAACCTAGAACCTTGGAACTAAAAGGAACTTATGAAATCTATCTCCCGTCCGGCTTTATATAATAGCCGGATTAGGGCTTACAGAACCAGAAACCTAGAAGACTACGTTTAACTTGTAACTTGGAAAGTAAGGAATCCGTCTTCTCCTCCAAGCCAGATCACGCGGGCCGTGATCCGGGTTCTTCTAGAATCCGGCTTCTGCGCGTCGGACTACTGGGCCGCCCAATGGACCTAAGCCCATTACCATGTAGGCCACCCTGGTAGTCCGGCTCTTTTGTCTACCATCTTCTATACCCCTATTCAGTATATATCCGACAGTAGCCCCCAGGAAGGATCAAAACTCTGAAACTCCACCTTTCGTCAAATACATTTTGTCCGGGAAAACTTGATTCAGCAGTCTTGATTCTTTCTTCTTTCCTTTTGAAGGAGATGGTAACATAAAACTCGGAACTATGAAAATCCGGCTTTTCTTCTCGCGATCCTTCGCGGAAAAAGAACTTATGACATCAGCGCCTCAATCACGCTGACGCAAGCGCCGCTTGGTTTCACGCGGGAAACCCTGCAACGTATCTCTGACAGATTCTCACGAGAAACGAGGAGATAGCCATCATTCCTCTGTCGTTCCGTTTCCCGGATTTTCCGGCGAGCGACACGCGTCGAACATCCAACGGTCAAAAGAGCCGTTGGCGCGTATCTAGAGGTTTTCAGGCTATAAATAGCCGTCCTCGTCGTCATCGGAAATCTTTCCTCACTCCACACTGCCCACGCCATTGACGCAAACGCGAGCACGAGAGCAAGAACGAGACCTTGCCCCGACGAGCCCTTTGCACGCCGGAGCGCTCCCTCTCCACCGAAAAAAATGGCCTCTCCGTCGTCCTCACCGGCTCGCGCCTCCATCGACGAGCTTTTGGGCGACCTAGATCCACAGCTGGGGTCGCCCAAGCATGCCGGCGGCGGGCCGGAAAAGGCCACGACATCCGCGGCGGGCGGAGGAAATGCTTCCGCCTCCGCGGACATAGCGGGCCCAAGCACCACGACAACCCCGCCGTTCGCACCGGAAACGGCAGGGGACAAGATTCACTCTCGTGGCACTGAGCGCTTCTCCACCGGAGCTGATGAAGAAGCGGAATTTGTCGGAATTTGGAATCAGAGTAATACTTCACTCGTCCTCCTTCGTCGGATGTCAAGGGATAGATTAATAGTTAAAGGCAAATGGCGGATCTCGAAGAATGAGCCAGAGCCCAAGCCAAAGGAAGGAGAACGCGTCCTCCTTACCTCTCATATCACGAGAGGTATGGGTTTTCCCCCTTCCGCCTTTTTCCTAGATGTCCTCAACTTTTATGGTGTTCAACCACATAATATCTCTCCAAATTCTATCCTTCAATTAGCTAGTTTCCAAGCTCTTTTCGAAGGGTATCTTGGAATAACTCCCAATTTAGACTTCTGGCATTATTGTTTCGAGGTAAAACACAACATCACAAACGGTGTTTCGCCCATCTGCGGTACCATATCTTTTATCCTCAGAAACTTTAGGGAAGAATGGTATCCAAAGATAAGAATGCCGAAACCTAACCAATCTTGGCTAGGTTCTTTCTTTTATCACCAAGACATTCCGTTCCCCAACAAAGAAACCGGAATTCCTCCCTTTGTTAATTCTGCTGCTATTCCTCATGAGAATTGGACACTTGCAGTAACAGAGGATTTGCCTGAAAGCCTGATGAAAATAAAGCGTCGCATTGCCAAACTTTCTTCTTCTCAACCACCTTTGGTTTGGAAGGATATCGTTTTATGCTGGTTTGGACGTCGCGTACAACCTTTATCCCTTCGTTCCCGACTTCTTTGTGAGTACACGGGACCGGAAGATAGCATGAGAGGCACCGATAGGTCCTTTAGCAAGAAGGATTTTATAGAACGCCTTCATCAGATAGTTGCCGCCGATAGCCAGATTGAGGAAAGTCTAGCCATATATCATGCGGAAAATCTGGTTCCTAAGGTACTTTTCTTCCCTTGTTTCTGAGTTTCCTCAGATTATCTTCTCTCTTCATTTTTAACATACTGTTAACTCTTTCCTAGTTTGACGAACTTGGAGAAAATGATCTTGCTTCTGATGCTGAAATCAGCAAATTATATGCTGAGTTTTACAACAACCAAAAGCGCAAGAGGCAAACTACTATCAAAGAAGAATTTCCTTCTGCAGCTACGGGTAAAAGGGGGAAAACGAATATGCCAATGGGCGGAAATTTTCAATCACCCGTCAGAAACGAATTCATTCCTGCTCCAGATGATATCCGGGTGAAAGAAGAACCTTTCGACAACCTCGGATATATTCGTCCGGAAGCTAAGAAGTTTTTTGCTCCTGCGCCTCTGATTCGCCCTTGGCCACAAAATGGATTAGTTATCCGCAACAATATCGCATTCTCGCCCCGCCAGGTTATACACGATGGCCTTCACCACGTAGGAATTCTTTTCATGGAATATGCCAGAGAATTCAAGGAGACCTTAACTGATTTGCGAGAAATGAGCCAGGTAATCCCTCTAGCCCCCAAGCATTAAGTTGAAAATCTAAATTCTTCTTAATGCTTCTTTGTATGCTTGTTCAAACTTAAGCATCTGGCTTTCATTTCCATGTTTCAGCATTCCGCAGATGCCATAAACGTGGAAGTTTTGAAAAAACTTAGCCTCAAAAGCAGAGAAGTAAAAACACTTCAATCTGTTATTGAGTCAAAAAGCAACGAACTGGCGTCGACTCAAAAGCAATTATCAAAAGCCACCGGTATTTTACTTCGTGTTTATTGATTTTTGCTGGAAAATCATTGCTAGACCTTGCCGTAATGTCGGATTATTTTGTCCCTACTTTTCAGCTGCTTTAACCAAAGCCAAGAAGCTCACAGCAAACGCTGCTTATTTTTCTCAACTTCGTGAAGAAAACTCCAATCTTCAAAGAGAACTTTCAAAAGTTTGAGAAGAATTGGAAGCCAGTAATCTAGCCCTTGGGATTGCGCAATCCAAGGCTTCTTTGCAGGCAGCAGAGGATAAATCTATTATCAATGATTTAGAAAGTATGCTATTTCCTCGTATGAAAGAAAGCGATGAAATTGACGCGGTTCTTGGTAAGTTGACTTCTTTTACCAATACTTTCATGTCATATTTCTTGTATTTTCTAATCTTTGCCTTTGTCAAAAAAGCAGAAAATTTTCCAGGGATTTCTCGGACGGAAAAGATCCGGGCCTTTGGGAAGATATGGAATTCAATCAGAAATGCAGGAATGCACTTAATTAATAAATTCCTGCCCACAAGCAGTATACAATCTTCAGAAGTTTACCGACTTCCGGATGGCATCATGGAGGTAGCAAATTCGAAGGAATCTTTCCTTCGCTCTGCTGCACGGGGTGGTGCGCGAATGGCACTTGGCCTCATGCGCTTACACTACCCTGATGCAAAATCCTGGCGTGTAGCATCCGGTATTCCTCAAGAATGTTCAGAAACACAAATAAATGCAATCTTTAAAGAAGTTGAAGGCCATGCCACTCAGATTGCCTCCATGGTGAATATCTCCATTACTTATCCGGAAGAAGAAGTGCCCGCAGCCCCCGAGAATGATGGCAGTGATGAAGACTCAGAAATTTAAGGGGGCGCACTTGACCTGGATGATGGATGTGTATAGTAGCTTTTTTACAATGTAATTCATATTGTAATGCTTCTATGTCATTTGTCGGAACAAGAACTCCGCCTTTTGCGATTTCAAACTTCTTGCAAAGTTTTTCCGGGTTTGGCTGTTCCTTTATCTTCTAAGTAATCTGGTATATATGCTTTAACTGTCCTTAGTGTTTGAAATGGCTCAAATAGCATTATGAATCGTTATGTCGAGTAACTGGGGACGAACCAAGCAGTTTTGAAACTCGAAAACATGAATCATGCTAAAGGCATTTTTACTAACTAGTTCCAGTAACCCAGCATACGCACGATCAGATAAAACTTAGAGAAAACAAGGAACTGTTTTGAAACTTGGGCACGCAGGCACAATCCGAGTTTCCTTTAACCTTTAAAAGGCCGAATCATTCAGCTTTTAAACACCGAGCACGCAGGCACAATTCGGGTCAACATTGAGTATTTGTAAGATCATTGGGAAATAGATAAAACGGAAATATTTTGTACTTATAATGAATATGAATTCCGATAACTTTATTTCATGATCTCAAAGATGTTTACATAGAAATTGAACTAAGTGTAGAAGGGACGTAATTGCTGGATACTCCAAGGCCTATTTGTCTCTCCTAGTTCATCATCTATTTTTCTCTTTCTTTTGCGATTCGGCTTCTCGGGGTCGTCCTCCGTATCTCGAATGTCAACAAGATAGTATGATCCATTCTTCATGGCTTTACTGATGACAAATGGTCCTTCCCATACCGGGGCTAATTTGTGCTTCCTTTTCTGCACCAATCTCAGCACTAAGTCACCTTCTTTAAAAGAACGATGCCTGATTTTCCGACTGTGATAACGTCGTAAGCCTTGCTGGTAGATGGCGGATCTTTGAAGTACAAGTTCTCGTTCCTCTTCTAAGAGATCGACGGCATCCTGTCGTGCTTCCTCGGCATCCGAGTCGTCAAAATTCTGCACTCTCGGGCTATCATGGATCATATCCGTTGGAAGGATAGCTTCCGCACCATAAACCAGGAAAAACGGGGTTTGCTCGGTTGACCTATTTGGCGTCGTTCGAATACTCCACAACACGGAAGGTAACTCTTCTACCCATGCTCCAGCTGCTCTATGGAGAGGAGTTTCAAGTCTTGGGCGTATTCCTTGCAGGATTGAACTGTTCATTCTTTCAACCTGTCCATTAGATTGCGGGTGTGCCACAGATGCAAGATCCAAGCGAATTCCCGTTTGTTGGCAGTATTTTGCCAACTCTCCAATGGAGAAATTTGTCCCGTTATCAGTTATTATGCTGTGTGGGACGCCATACCTCATTACTAAATCAATAATGAAATTTCTGGCAGTTGCGCCGTCCAGCTTTTTGATGGGTTTAGCCTCCACCCATTTTGTGTACTTATCTACTGCTACGAGTAGATGTGTAAGTCCACCTCTTGCAGTTTTGAACGGTCCCATCATGTCTAGCCCCCAGACCGCAAACGGCCATGTGATAGGGATAGTTTTAAGTGCTTGGGCCGGCAAATTGGTCTGCTTAGCGTAATATTGGCATCCTTCGCATGTATTCACTATGCGTTCGGCGTCTGTCTTGGCTGTTAGCCAGAAAAACCCTGCACGGAATGCTTTTTTGACTATGCTTTTTGATTGAGCATGATGTCCGCAATCGCCGGCATGGATTTCTTGCAATATTTCTCTTCCTTCTTCTGGTGAAATACACCGCAGAAAAACTCCAGAAGTACTGCGTTTGTATAAGTGGTCGTTGATCACTACGTATCCTTTGCATCGACGCTGTATTTGCCTTTGCAGGACTTCGTCTGCTCCTTCCGGGTACTTCTGATTGACTAAGAAGTTTAAGTACGGGATTGTCCAATCCGGTTTAACGAGCATGACTTCAATTGTTTCAGATGCTAGAGGGTAATCAACGTCTCCACCTTTTATGGACGGTTCATGCAAATGCTGGACGAATACCCCTGGTGGTAAATTTTTTACTCTCTCTGATCCCATGCGGGCTAACGCATCCGCGTTCCAATTTTCCTCCCTTTTTATGTGAAGGACTTCGAACCCGAAGAAGCAGATGGCAAACTCATCCACCGTTCTCCGATATTCGGCCATTATAGGGCTTTTCGCGTCCCAGGTTTGGTTGAGCTGATGTTGTACCAAATCCGAGTCTCCATAGCACAAGATGCGTTTTACCCCTATTTCTTTTGCAATATGCAAGCCATGAAGCAAAGCTTCGTATTCTGCCACATTATTATTGGCGTTGAAGTGTATTTGCAATACGTACTCCATTGTGTCTCCCTTGGGAGATTTTAGAACTACGCCGGCTCCAGCTCCTTCCTTCATCTTGGATCCGTCAAAGTGCATGATCCAGTACTCGGATTCTGGCATCGGTGTATTTTCCATTGCTTCTGTCCAGTCGGCGACGAAATCTGCCAAAACCTGGGATTTTATTGCCGTCCTTGGCTGGTACTTAATGTCGAAAGCTGCCAGCTCGATGCCCCATTTAGCTACTCGGCCGGTTGCCTCCGCATTGTTTATAATATCTCCTAGTGGTGCTTTACATACCACTGTTATAGAATGTCCTTGGAAGTAATGGCGCAGCTTTCTGGATGCAAAAAATACGCCATATGCCAGTTTCTGATAGTGCGGGTATCTTTGTTTGGATTCGGAGAAAACTTCGCTTATGTAGTATACCGGATGTTGATCTGGTATGCTTTGCTCTTCTTTTGTCCGTTCCACAACGATTACCGCGCTAATAACCCGACTAGTAGCCGTAAGGTATAGTAACATGGGTTCTTCATCTTTGGGAGATGCCAAGATGGGAGCGTTCATCAAGGTTTCTTTTAACTGGGCTAACGCTGCATCGGCCTCTTCTGTCCATTCGAACTTGTCGGATTTCTTTAACAGTTTGTATAGTGGTAAGGCTTTATCCCCCAGCCGACTAATAAATCTGCTGACGGCTGCAGCGGAACCCGTCAATCTTTGGACATCTTTTACACATGTAGGCTTTGAGATATTCAAGATTGCCTTGATCTTTTCCGGGTTAACTTCTATTCCTCTGTGAGAAACGATGAAACCCAGAAGTTTTCCTGAGGGAACCCCGAATACGCACTTAGATGGATTCAACTTCATCTTGTAAGTGCGCAAGTTTTCGAAGGTTTCTCGCAAATCCTCAAGGAGTGTATCTTTTTCCTTGGTTACGACAGCAATATCGTCTACGTAAACATGGACATTTTTTCCAATCTGACTATGCAAACAACGTTGCATGAAACGCTGGTAGGTTGCTCCTGCGTTCTTCAGGCCAAAAGGCATGGTTACGTAGTAATACGCCCCGTACGGGGTTATAAAAGAAGTCTTGATTTGATCTTCCTTTTTCATGCGTATTTGGTGGTACCCGGAGTATGCATCCAAAAAGCATAAAAGCTCGGAGCCTGCAGTGGCATCTATTATTTGATCGATTCGCGGCAGCGCAAACCTATCTTTCGGACATAACTTGTTCAATCCTGTGTAATCTATACACATTCTGAGGGCAGTTGTGTCTTTCTTCGGTACTAACACCGGATTTGCGGACCAGTCAGTATGGATTACCTCCCTGATGAAATCCGCTGCTAAAACCCGGATAATTTCCTTGCCAATAGCCTTCCGTCTTCTTCCGTCAAATCGACGGAGACCTTGTTTGACGGGTTTTGATCCGGGAATAACCTTGAGTTGGTGCTCAGCAAGTTCCCTGGGTACGCCTGGCATGTCAGCTGGACACCAGGCAAAAATATCCCAGTTCTCACGGAGGAACTTGATGAGCTCGCCTTCCTATTTGTCGGTCATCCCAGTCCCTACAACGACGAATTTTGTCGGATCTTTGGGATCTAGGATTACCTGTCTTGTATTCTCGGATGCCTTGAAGCTATCTGTTGGCTTCCGAGTTTCTTTTCCTGCCGGCATTTCTTTCGGCGATACCTCCTTGGCTAACTCCTTCAGTTCTTCCTGAGCTATAACTCTTTGAGCGCAAAGGGCGTTTTGCTTCTCCAACTCATTTGCCAGCTTGAAATCACCGGCAATTGTGATTACTCCTCCTTTGGGTCCTGGCATCTTCAGCTTGTTGTAGATATAGCAAGATCTTGCCATAAATTTGGCGAAAGCCGGACGTCCGAGTATTGCGTGATACACGCTTTCGAACGGCACAACTTCGAAGGATACTTTTTCCTGCCGGAAGTGATCTTTATCTCCGAAGGTGACATCTAGGGAAATTTCTCCTAGGGATCATGCTTGCCTGCCAGGAACAATGCCATGGAAGCGTATATTGCTGTAGTTGAGCTGGGATTCGGATATCTTCAAGTGCTTCAGTGTATCCAGGTACATTATATTGATGCTGGATCCTCCGTCCATCAGCACTCTTCTTAGCCTAGTGTTTTGAACAATAGGGCTTACAACAAGAGCTTGTGTGCCGGGTTCCGGGATATTTCCGGGATGATCTGACTGATCCCAGATTATCGGCGTGTTGGAGTACTTCAAGAATTTCGGGGTCGCAGGAACAACCGCGTTTATTTCTCGAAGTGTCCTTTTGGCCACCTTTGCTGACGGGGTTGCTAGGAAAGTTAACATTGCTTCTCCGTCAACTCTCGGAAATTTAGGTTCGCCTTTTCGCTGCTATTCCTGGATTTTGTCATCAGTGTCCGATTCACTGTCTTCTTTTTCAGCTTCTGGCTTTTGTTTGGCAGGTTTCCTCTTGGAACCCTTCCCTTTATTTCCGGATCCTGCATTGCCTTTCATATGCTTGTTTAGCCGGCATTGCGCGTTTGTGTGGGTTGGTTTCCCAAATTGAGAGTGGTGGACGCAGGGTTCCGACTTAATTCTCTCCCATTCTTCAGGAGTGTAATTGATGGGATCCGGACTGCGGCCTTTCCACTTGTTCCCTTTTTCTCCTCCAAAGGCTAAGTTAACCTCCTTGGGCTTTGTTGTTGACTCCGGAGTTCCTTTTTTGTCAGAACGAGGTGTTTTCTTGGCCAGTATCAGTGACTCAATATTGCCTCCTCTTGCTCTGATATTGTCTTCGGCTGCAGCATGCTCATTAGCGGTTGTAAGCATAGATCCGAGATCTTTGTGCTTTTTAGAACCAACCATGAACGGTACAAGTCCGGGTTTTAGGCCATTGACGAAAGCATGCATTGCTTGTACGTCAGTTACTCCAGAGCAACTATTCTTCATTGCAGTCCATCTGGAGATGAAATCCACATATGGTTCGTCTTCAAATTGGGTGCAACGGTTCAGCTGGTTGATGCTATTTGGGCGTTTGTATGTTCCTCGAAAATGCTGAGTAAATACTCTCGCCATATCATCCCAACTGTCGACAGTTCTTGATGGTAAACCATTAATCCAATCTCTGGCTCCGTCTAGCAACATTAGGGGAAGAAACTTGACAGCTTCCAGGTCTGTCCCGTTGTTGATCTGGACGGCTGTGTAATAATCTGAAAGCCAGGTATCCGGGTTTGTACTGCCGGTATATTTTTGGTAGGTTGGACCAACTTTGGCGAAGCCAGAATGCAGGGTTATCCTTCGGATCCTGTCTGTAAAACACTTAGGACCAAAGTATAGATCATCCTTTTCTGCTCTATCAATATGTGCAGAATATCTCCCGGCTGAATGGACAGAAGGGGATCTGCTCCTTTCTTTTCCATTGTTGCGCGGACGCGTTTTTCCGAGGTTATCTCTATCTCTTCCGTTGTCACGCCCTCTGGGATTAGGTGGAGTCCTGCTCCTGTACCTTTCCTTATCTTTGGGCGGTGTCCGAGATCTTTCACGTCTGTGAGGTGTATCGTATCTTCCAGCTTTTTCAGCTGGGTTTCTCGGAGGTGGCATTATTTTGCCGTCATTCCGGTGTTTGTCTTCCCGATCGTGTGGTTTATATCCATCTTTCGGGAGATGAGGTCCGGTTCTAGACGCTGCGTCCCGGTTGTCGGGGTTTTTCTTGTCTTTTCTCGGATCCTCTTTTTTATCCGAATCTCCGGGTTCTTCCGGTCCAGGTGCTCCAGCAGCGCAAGTAACAGTTTTGCAGAGGGAGGAATTATCATGCAGCCTCCCTGATCGTTCTTGGCCTCGCTGTTGCTGCTGTAATGCTTTTCCTAAGAAAGCATACACCCCTTGGAGTTTTTCCCCGTTGGAGTACAGATCATTGTTTAGGATGGCGAACGCTGCTTCCGCGTTTTCAGCTGCGGTTTTGTATATTGGTTCGCCCTTGGCATCTTTGCCGTTTAACTGCTTTTGCCAAGATGGGTTATAGAACCTTTCTTTCGGCGGCAGTTCTTCCGGTTTTGCAATTCCGGGTAACCTAGTAGGTTTTAAGGCAGATCTATGCTTTCTCTCGTACTCCTCAATTTCTTCCTTCATGATTTTGATGTCATTATGGGTTTGTTGGAGATGTTGCCGAGATCTAAGCAGATGTTGCTGTTGCCGTTGGAAAGCTTGTCTCCTGGCTTCCAGCATCTCAGGGGGTTCATTGGGTCCCACTGGAGTTTGTAATAGTTCTTGCTCTTCCAGTTCTGTCATTGGCGGAGCAGTGATTTCCTTAGATTTCTTTTCCGTAGGCTTTGTGCCACTAATATCTCCAACTTCCAGGTTTTCATCGGCGAGATCAGCTGACTTTTTCTTCCGGAGTTTGTACTGGAGTTTTTTAGAAGCACGGTGCTTTTTCTTGGAAGACGGAGGTTTTTTGACAGGTTCATCCTCTGTCATCTCCTTGACATTAGGGAATATCGGAGAAGTTTCTCCGTCTTCCCTCTCTTCCACTGGCGGAGGGGTTTTAGGGCTTTCCTGGCTGTCGGCACCCGTTGTATCAGCTGGTTTTGCCATTGGCACTTCATGGAATCCCTCTTGAAAGGACTTAACTTTTCTTACGAAGGCATCATCATCTTCGTCTTCGGATTCGAAGTTATCCGATCCGGTTTCCGACTCCAATCTCGCCTCAATGGCGGCAAGCACGGACTCTGTTTCCGAGTTCATCGTCTGGTTGACGGATGTCGGATCTTCCGTCTCTGTGACGGGTATTGGTTCTTCCGTCTCTGTGACGGGTGTATTGTTGTCTGCCTCTTGCACGGGATTTCCGTCATCCGTGTTTTCGGCGATCTCGGATTGCACCATGCCGATAAAGTGCGTATCACTGTTTTGTCGGCGATCTGAGCAAAATCCGGCATCATAGTCGTCTTCGACTGGGTACAGGGCGGGTGGGATAAATTTGCTTCCACCGCAAAACCCCATTGCCTCCGCGGTTAATCCGATAAAGATGTTAGCAGATCCAATCGGTAAAACGCACGCACTTACCAGGTGGTTTTGCGCCGGTATGTAGGATCCGTTGTCGAGGAAGCGCCCGACGTCGTCGTCGAATTCCAGGCTTCCGACAGTGATCGATCTTCCAATTCCGCCGAGTATCCCATATCGGAATTTCACGCCTGACGTCGTTTGCCCCACGGTGGGCGCCAACTGTCGAGACATCGTAGTAGTTTTCATAGACTGGGGTGCCATGAGACTACGGTAGAGACGTGGGGTAACGGGATAGCGTAGTAACACAGAACACGTGATTTACCCAGGTTCGGTACGTCGCGACAGTACGGCGTACCTACTCCTGCACTTCTCACTATGTGGGACTAAAGCCCGTATAATAAGGTTACAATGTAAGGGAATAGATCCAGCTACTCGTCGAGGATGAACTTCCCGGCGAGTTGCGTAAGGCTTGAGCTTGAACCTAGAACCTTGGAACTAAAAGGAACTTATGAAATCTATCTCCCATCCGGCTTTATATAATAGCCGGATTAGGGCTTACAGAACCAGAAACCTAGAAGACTACGTTTAACTTGTAACTTGGAAAGTAAGGAATCCGTCTTCTCCTCCAAGCCAGATCACGCGGGCCGTGATCCGGGTTCTTCTAGAATCCGGCTTCTGCGCGTCGGACTACTGGGCCGCCCAATGGACCTAAGCCCATTACCATGTAGGCCACCCTGGTAGTCCGGCTCTTTTGTCTACCATCTTCTATACCCCTATTCAGTATATATCCGACAATACCGGAGCATCACATTCTTTCGTGTCAAAGATCTTTGCTACAACAATTAAACTCCCTTTTGTTGGTTTGGGTTCCCCGCTAGTGGTCAGCTCCCCTGGAGAAACTATGCAAACTTCCAAGATCAGTCACAAAAATCAAATTCTAATTGGAGGCCACATATTCCTTGCTTCTCTCATACTGCTTGGCAATTCTGACATTGATGTCATTCTTGGTATGGATTGGCTGAAGGCCAATAAAGCAAGAATTGACTGTGCTCAAAAGTCAATAACTCTGTTCCACCCTTCTGGACAGATAATCTATTCTCCACATGAATCAAGTTCCAGTCAGCTAAACACCCTCAATGCAGATCCTCTACCCTCACTTGAAAATATTCTGGTGGTTTGCGACTTCCCTGACGTTTTTCCAGAAGAGTTGCCAGGAATGCCTCCGGACAGAGCTGTTGAGTTCGTGATCGAACTTGAACCAGGTACTGCTCCAATCTCTAAGCATCCCTACAAGATAGGAACTCCCGAGCTAAAGTTGTTGAAGGAACAAATTGATATGTACATGGAAAAAGGTTACATTCAACCTAGTTCCTCGGCTTGGGGATGCCCAAATCTGTTCGTTGCGAAGAAGGATCAAACAAAGAGACTCGTTGTTGACTATCGTCCTCTTAACGAGAAGACCATCAAAAATAAGTATCCAATTCCTCGCATCGATGATCTTTTTGATCAACTTGCTGGAGCCTCTATATTCTCCAAGTTGGACTTGAGAATGGGTTACCATCAAATAAAGATCAGAAAAGAGGATATTCCAAAGACAGCCTTCACCACTCGATACGGCCTATATGAATTCACCGTCATGTCCTTTGGTCTCAACAATGCACCGGCGACCTTCTCTCGACTCATGAATTCTGTCTTCCATGAATACCTAGACAAGTTCATTGTGGTATATCTTGATGACATTCTTGTCTACTCAAAATCCGAGGAAGAGCATGAAGAACATCTTCGTCTCACTCTCGTTAAGCTTCGCGAGCATCGTCTCTATGCCAAGTTCTCCAAATGTGAGTTTTGGATTTCCGAAGTCGTTTATCTTGGTCATGTCATCTCTGCCAAGGGCATAGCCATTGATCCAGAAAAGGTTAAAGCAATTGTTGATTGGAAACCTCCAAAGACGGTGGAGCAAGTCAGAAGTTTTCTTGGTTTGGCTAGCTATTGCCGTCGCTTCGTCCCAAACTTCTCCAAGATTGCCAAACCTCTCACTGACCTCACAAAGAAGGACAAGAAGTTCGTCTGGTCTCCACAATGTGATGAAAGCTTCAATCTCCTGAAGACTAAACTCACTTCTACACCAGTTCTGGTTGGCCCAGATCCTTCCAAATCTTTCCAAATATTCTGTGATGCTTCTCTCCAAGGTCTAGGTGCAGTTCTCATGCAAGAACGTCAAGTTGTGGCTTATGCTTCACGTCAGTTGAACACACATGAGCTCAATTATCCCACTCATGACCTTGAACTCGCAGCAGTTGTGTTTGCCCTCAAGAAATGGAGACAATACTTGTTGGGTAATCGCACTGAAATCTTTTCCGATCATAAGAGTCTAAAGTACATCTTCACTCAACCAGATCTAAACCTCAGACAAAGGAGATGGATTGAAAAGATCAAAGACTTTGATCTTACCATTTCTTACACTCCAGGCAAGGCTAATGTTATGGCCGATGCTCTCAGTCGCAAGTCGTATTGCAATAATCTCATGATCATGGAAAGCCAACCTCCTCTTCATGAAGAATTCCAAAAACTGAATCTTGGTCTTGTTCCTCAAGGCTATCTTGCAAACTTGACAGCCAGTCCAACTCTCGAGGACAAGATTCGTTCTCAACAACTTCGTGATGCTGAAATCAAGAAGATTGTAGAACACATCAAAGCAGGCAATGAGAAATTTGAATCCTTCTCAATTGATGACAAGGGAACTGTGTTCTTCGAAGGACGCATTGCAGTTCCTCAAATTCAAAGTCTCAAAAATGTCATTCTCAAGGAGGCTCATGAAACTCCTCTCTCCATACACCCTGGAAGTACAAAGATGTACCAGGATCTCAAGACACTGTATTGGTGGCCTAGCATGAAACGTGAAATTGCTCAATACGTTTCTGAATGCGACGTCTGTCAGCGTGTCAAGGCAGTTCATCAGAAAACAGCAGGTCTTCTCCAACCTCTGAAAATCCCTGAATGGAAGTGGGACATGATTGAAATGGACTTCGTCACTGGTTTTCCAAAGTCCAAGAGGGTCAACGATGCAATCTTCGTTGTCATTGATCGACTCACTAAAGTCGCTCACTTCTTTCCTGTCAAAGAGACAATCTCAGCTAGTCAGTTAGCAGAGCTCTACACAGCAAAGATTGTTCCTCTTCATGGTATTCCATTGGAAATAAGCTCAGACCGTGGAAGCATATTCACTTCTCATTTCTGGAAAAGCTTTCAAGAATCATTGGGCACCAAGCTTCTGTTTAGCACAACCTATCATCCTCAGTCTCAAGGGAAAGTCGAAAGAGTCAATCAGATTCTCGAGGATATGCTCAGAGCATGTGGTCTCTCTTTTGGCATGAAATGGGAGGAATGTCTTCCATATGCTAAATTCTCCTACAACAACAGCTTCCACGCAAGTCTAGGCATGGCACCATTCGAGGCTCTCTATGGCCGCAGATGCATGAGTCCAATCAATTGGTCTGGAGCTGGTGAACGTTCACTCTTAGGCCTTGACATTGTTAAGGAGGCCGAAGAGAAAGTTCGCATCATTCGTGACAATCTGAAGATTGCTCAGTCTCGTCAGAAAAGCCACTATGACAGCAAACACAGGGACATGGTCTATGCAGCTGGAGACAAAGCATATCTCCGTGTTACTCCCCTCAGAGGCACTCATCGTTTTGGTGTCAAAGGGAAGCTTGCACCAAGATATATTGGTCCCTTCAACATTCTCTCAAGGCGTGCAGAAAATGCCTATCGTCTTGAACTTCCAGAAAAGCTATCCAAGGTGCACGATGTCTTTCACGTGTCACAGCTCAAGAGGTGCTTCAGAGATCCAGGTCGTGCAGTTGATCATGACTCCATTGAACTGCAAGAAGACCTCTCTTATGAAGAGCATCCTATTCGCATTCTCGATGAGACCGAGCGCAAAACTCGCAACAAGAGCACCAAGTTCTTAAAAGTGCAGTGGTCTCATCATTCCGATAAAGAGGCAACGTGGGAGACCGAAGAGGATCTTCGCAAGAAGTATCCGGACCTTTTCTCTTCTCAGTAGGAATCTCGGGGCGCGATTCCTTCAAGGGGGACGTTTTGTAACATCCCAAGTATGAAAACAACCTTAGAATGTTTTGCTTCTTGTTAATTTATGTTAATGCATCATGTCATCATAAGCATTGCATGTGGCATGTGTTTCAATTTGAAATTCAATTCAATTTCAAACCAACTGGTTCATAATTGGTATGTTCCAATGTTTTCAAAATAAATCACTAACAGAAACAAATAAACTGCTTCCATAAACTTGAATTTTCACATAATTGACTTGGTTAAGTTTTCAAATAATTCAATTATTGCAAAATTCAAGCAAATTCATTTAAAATTCAAACAACAACAAATATTTAAAATTTTGAAAAAACAAAGTTGGTGCAACTGGGCATTTTCAGTAAGGAACTCATAAAAATTATCACCATAATTTTTAGGGTCCCAAAAACCCCTTTTTTTCCTTCTCTACAAAAAAAAGGAAAGAAAAGAAAAGGGGGAGGCAGCCGAACTGGGCCAACAAGGCCCAGTCAGCCACCTACAACCCAGCAGGCCAAGGCTAGAAGCAGCCCACCCCATCTCTTCCTCCACCTCCGTACGATGTCGACATCGGTGGTGACGGAAGCAGCTCACCCACCGCACCTCCTCTCCACCTGCTCCCTTTCCCCCCTCCTTATCTACTCCCCGAGACCAACCCTAACCCTAGTTTCTCCTTCCCCTCCTTTCTTCTCCCTGCGCCGCCATCCACTCCTTCTCCCTTCTCTCTGCTTTCTTTCTTTTTTCTGAAACTTGCCACCAAACAGGGAAAACACCTTCAGAGCCTTGCACGCCGCCGCATCCCTGGCCTGCCCCGCGCCGTGCCGTGCCCGGGAATGGAAACCCCGAGGCACGGGCTCCCTCCTCGTCGAGTTTCCGGGCCGGAGATGGCCTAGGGGTGACGCACGCTTCCTCGACATCTCCGCCGGCCACCACAGCCGCGGCGACACCGTCGCTCCCTCTGTTGCCTCGTCTCGCCATCTTCCCCAAGTTCTCCTCGCCGGAAACGCGCCTGTGGTGAGCGCCCTAGATCCCTCCCCTCAAACCCCTTGCTCTGGTGGCTAGCCTTAGCGCTGCAATTCGTTAATTTCCGGCGGAATTACTTCCCGTCCGTCCGTCCGTCGCTGTTCTCTGAAGGAAGAAACGAACGAGTGTTTGGTCGTCAGTTAAAAACCAATAGAAAGCACGTCCTTTTTTTCTCTCTCTTCAAAAGCAAGCGCGATTCAGATCTAAACAAAGACGCAACAGTGGCCCGGTGGTTGGCACTCTGCCTCCACCGCACGCGGTCGCGGGTTCAAGTCCCCGCCGAAGCACCCTTTTGCGTTTTATTTCTACCACACGCTCGCGGACCCACCTGTCTGTGACCCGTGTGGCACAGTCAGCAGCCACCCTGCCACGCAGGCGCCACCGTGGCCTAGGGCCCCCTTGTCAGTGACTCTGGCTGGGTCACTGCGAGGTGGATCTGGATCTCAGATCGAGATCTGTTTTCTTTTCACAGTTAAGTCCCTGGCCTCACAGAAAGGTCCTTGTAACTTTTAAAAACTGGCAGAAAAGTCCCTGTAATTCAAATGCCCATATCTTTGTCATCCAAACTCCAAATTTGAACAATAAAATATGTATTCCATTCAAAATTCCCTTAATTTTCCAAATATGCCTTTTGTTTGCTGTTTTGACAAACTAAAATTTAAGCAATTTTCTATACTTTATTCATATCATTTAAAATTGCATAAATCATAACTTGGTCAAATTAAATCCAATTTCAACTTGTAAAATATGATTACAAACCAGAAAATTATAATCTTGTCAAATATGAATTTTATTTAATGTTTTGAGCAAATAAAATTCATGCACCTTTCTATACTTGAATTAACTCATTTAAATTTGTTTAATTCATAACTTAGTCAATTTAGTTCCAAATTCAATTTGTAATACATGTTTTCCAATCACAATTAAATTTTCTACCCAATTATGAAATAATATCAAGGTTTTGCATAAATAAAATTGTCACCATTTTCAATGCTGATTTTAAATCATTTAAAATGCCAAAGCTCATAACTTAATAATTAAAATTCCAAATTTGGCAAATGAAGTATCAAAAAGAAGCTAAAGTTGTTTCCTTGCCGTTTTCATCATGCAGCATGCATTTAATCCACTTTAACTTAATGTTTACTTGTAGTTCATTAAATCCACTATTAATGCACATGGGCTTTTACCAAATGCAATTCAAATTGCATATGGGTCCATTTAAAAATTGTTTCTTATGTCTAATAGTTTATCTTGATGCACTATTTAAAATTCCATGCATCATCCCATGTTTGTGCATTATGCCATGTTATTGATTGTCGTCTCTCTTCGTGGTTTGTTGCTTCTTCTCGATTAGACGACGACGTTGAGACAGACGAGGTTTACGATACCACTTCACAGGAGTTAACTCAGTACCAGGCTACTGAGTTTGCAGGCAAGTATTCACTCACATGAACCATTGTGTCTGTTCCACACTTGATACCGATACTTTCCGTTGTCTAATCTGCTAGCCTTATGATTCGTTGCTTGTGTTCCGATCCTATCACATGACCTCCACACCTATAACCCTGTTGCATATTGCCTGTGTCTTACTAGCATGCTTAGGGTTGTTTGTGCTCGAGTCTGATGTCCGTTATTTCTTTTACCATATTTATTATGTTCTGGGGGCTCGATGTTTTAAACAACAACCTGTTAATGTTTGAGGTAATACTAATTTGATGATAAGGCACCGGTAGGAGGCCGGGTATGTTTTTGAGGCCTGCTAGTGTCGAACTCAGGAAAAGTTCTTGTCCTCTAGATCCATGATGAGCGCGCTAACCGCATGTGGGAAGCGTGTATGGGCGCCCGCCGCAACTCTGATTCGATTCGCATCTCGTCCAAATCGCCACACTTAGTTCGGGCTTTCCATTTGATGCACGCATTTGCAGGTACGAACCCTTGGCGCCAGGGTGGAAATTTTGTAGTCGGCATTTAGGGCGGCATGGTCTTCCAGTGCTATGAGGGTCCCCCTTTTCTTCGTGGGGGCTCGATTAGCTGCGCACGCACAGCACGTGGTTCTTTGGGCTTGATGCGAAGAAGAGTTGGGTTGTGTTGAGTGGCCTGCTTGGTGGGTTTGATCCCCGCCTGGCGGGTTATTCTTACGTGTACGACCAAATTGGTGCATCCCTGCAGGGTTAAATCTTCTCGAGAAGCCGTGTTGTCCGCGGTTATGGATGACTTGGTGATAGGGCTGGCTAACAAGGATTAGACAACTTACACCTAATTAATAATAATTTGACTAGTAATAGGCATATTGTCACAATAACCTGAACCCTCATTAATCCAACTGTGTGGGTTATCCTCGGATTGTTTTTTTGGATAAGGGACGAGATCCAGGATGGGTTTGGTTGAGGTTAGTGGTAGTTGGCTCCGATGCGCTATCTTATCCCTTTCTTTTAGCCGGATGTTGTAGCGTGTCTCTGTAGTTGGTTAGTGCAGCCCGCTGCCACACCTGTCTATCACCTATCTTCCGTTGAACCCAAAGCATCTGTACTTGGTGTTGTCGGGTACACTTTGGTATCTTGTGCGTCTTGCTTGCCAGTACTCGTCCGTACTGACCCCTTTGGGGCTGCTGGTTCTGCAGACTACGTTTCCGAGGATCCCCATGGTGGCTACTACGTGGAGTATGACGAGGCTGCTGACGAGTAGGTAGCGGACCCGGGCAGGATCCGAGACTTCGTGGATGGGCTCCGTTCTTTTCGTTTCCGGCCTCTTAGGCCTATTTGGATCTTGTCTGTACTCAGACACTTTGGATGCTTCCGCTGTGATGTAATGATGACTTGTTGGGACATGTGTCCTCTGCATGACTGTATTTGCTATCTCTGCTCTAGTGAGAGCTTTTGCCACTTATTTCTATTTCTTTGTGTCTTAGAGATTTGTTGTGGTATCACTTGTTCAAATGCCGTTGACGTACCATGTGTGTATGTTATGAAGTACGTCAATGGGAGTATTCGGATTCCTATTGGATGGTTTCACAGACGATGAATAGTAGATGATGGTTGTCACACGTTTACGTGTTGGCCTACTCATATTGAGATGCGGGTGCAGGTAGGCCCCGTAAGCCAATTATCTACTATTTAGCGGGCTGTGTGTATCCTCTAGAAGTCCGGGTACGATAAATGGTATCAGAGCCTGTCTGCCTGTAGGATCCCTTTTACTGGTCGCAGTTGAGTCTAGAAACTATTTTGTAGCTATATAGGGAAAAAAAATGAAACGTGAGAGTAGGAATTCTGTTCTTTTATTTCTTTCCTCACCCACCCTCTGGTAAGGAAGTGCAACGTTGTTTTTTCTTCTCATCTAAACTTTCAAGTTAGGATTTCACGTATCCTGGTTTCTCTAGGATGATTATATCTACTAGACCATAGGAATGGAGGTGGTTGTGACATGATTTTCATGTTGCCTACTCACGATTGAGAACGGAGGCACATAAGCCCCGGAAGCAAATCATCTATTCCTTAAGCAGTAGATATTGATCCTTTAGAAGCCGGATGGGTTTTCCGTAGTACCTCAGGAGTGTTTGGTCTCGTGTTTTCCAAATGTTGCTTCGATATCCTGTTCTTCTCAAAGATCCTTTTCGTCTGTGGGAACCTTGTTGTTGCTTGCCACTTCAGTTCTTCTACCGGCGTCTAATCAAAGCTTCCCCGATCATCTGCAGATGGATCTCAGGTTCTACCCGCAGGTGGTTCGTATCTTAGGCTAATCACATTTTGCTTATGTGGCACTATAGTTAATGAAGAGAGATAGTGAGGTTGTATCTTAGGCTAATCACAATGGGGAGTAACATATACTAGTAACATACACGTTATTCTAGGCTATTTTACCACCTCCACAATGGGTAGTAACAATGATGTGGTGTCATGCAAGCATCTATTTATTAGGTTGTAGACTCAAGCTATCTTAGGATGTGTGATGTCACGGTAACTAGCTAAGTTACCGCAACACTCTCTCTCCTTATTAAATACTTGCCACGTTAGTTTTTTTATCCTATGTGACATTAATGTTACTAGCGAAGTTACTTCCACTGGGGCTAGCCTTAGGCCTTCCGTAATGGGAGTATCTTAGCGCGGTATCATAGGCAACTTGCTTATGTGGCACCATAGTTAATGAAGAAAGAGAGCGTAGTTGTATCTTAGGGCATCTTTAATGGGTTGTAAGATAAGGCCGTATGATAGTTGTCCAACTCATCAACCAACAAGGTATTATACAACTATCTCAATGGTTGTTGGTAGAGTTGTTGGTAAAGTAGTACAATCTATCCATTCATATAGTCCATTTAGTGGGAACAAAGAAAAAAGTATCTTGACATACGTGCTACCTTGTTGGTTGCATATCATACAACTCATATTCTCTCACCTAATTATTACTATGCCATGTAGGATTTTAGCCTAGTTGGCATGCTATCTTACGATGACATGTACATTGTTGAAGATGCCCTTATATAACATACGGCTCTAGCACGAGATCATAGGCAAAAAAAAGTTGCTAGCCCAATCACAATCAAGTATTAGCCCCAAATCATTTAATGCAACTTGTTTTAGAAACAACCTCTAAGAAACAATGCATTAGGGCATCTTCAATAGTTATAAGATAGAGGTTGGTAGATTTTGCCACATAGGATTTTTGATGATGTGGCATAAAATAAATGGGGTGAGAGAGTGAGGTTGTATGTAGATTAACCAACAACCCTTGCACAAGCTCCAAGGTAGAATAGAGAGAGGTCTTGCACATTCTCTCACCTCCTACTGGTCAAACTACATACAACCATTGGAGTGGTTGTAAGATGTGTTGTTGGTTGATGACATGTCCAATTTTACCAACAAGTTAACCAACAAACTGTTAAAGATGCCCTTAGGATGGTTGTTTCTTAGATCCTAGTCATACCTAGGATATCGCGCTAAGATACAATGCATTACGGAAGGCCTTGGCACGTGGCCATAGGCAAAAAAAAAAGCTCGCATGAGCACAAAATCATTAATTTAAATACAATATCTAAGATAGTACAATGCATTGTATATGTTGCCTCTTAAGTTTTTATAAGACATATGATAACGTGCTAAGAGACGGTGCATTGGGACAGATTTCCCTAAAAAAGAAAAGCATTAGCACGGTACGGTGGACATGTTTCTAGGTCAAATGGGCGTGCAGAGAAGGCCAAAGCGATGGCTTTCGATCCGTGCTTGTCACGCTCGACAAACATTAGCATGGGGAACATCAAGTCATCAACGCATCTTGCCATTGATTAAATGGAATCCATCGATCCGGCTGATGGCTGCTCCTTCCGGAGCACACTTCCCCGCTGACCCGGTCAGCATCAACCCTGCAGTTCCTTCCCGCCATTTCGTCTCCGCACGACCGACCTAGCCCCACCCCCACACAACCCCCCCGCTTTAAAAATCACAAGCATCCCACCCGACCTACCCCACCCCTCGCGCCTCCTCTCCTCGCTTCCCGCGCCGCCGCCGCCGCCACGCGATGCCTCGCCGAAACGTGAATGCATCTGGTAAGTCAGTCGCCGTCTCCTTGCACTCAACCCACTCACACCCCAAAACCCTAACTCCCCTCCTCCCATCGCAGGTGCCTGCAGCAGTCGTCGCCGCCGCCGCGACGACGACGACGACGAGAGCGTCCCCTCCGATAATACCTCCGACTCCGACTTCGTCGCCGATACGGAGGACGAGGCGGGGGAAGACGACGACGATTTTGCCTCCGACGAAGACGTTGCGGCGGCGCCTGCGGTGGTGCCCGTGGTGGTGGCGCCGCCCCCGGTGCTGCCACCGCGGCCACGCAAGGAGAAGGGGAGGAGGAAGAAGAAGCACAAGGGGAAGGACAAGCCGTCCCTGCCGTGGAAGGAGTGGGAGGATGCTAATGCTAAGTGGCTCGACGTGCGCGACGAGGCAGAGGAGAAGGCGGACGCCTCCGCGACCACGGTGCTACCGACGGCGGAGCCGGCCCCGGAGGTGCTCCTCCAGCTGCTTCGCTTCCAGAAGGAGTGGCTCGCATGGGCGCTGGCGCAGGAGGCCTCTGTCTCGCGCGGCGGCATCCTCGCCGACGAGATGGGGATGGGGAAGACCATCCAGGGTATCGCGCTCGTCCTTACCGCGCGCGGGCTCCGCCCCCCGCCCTCAGCCTCCCGCCCTTCGCCCTCCACGGGCCTCCCGATGCGGCGGCGGGTGGGGTGCACCCTGGTCATCTGCCCCGTAGTGGCCGTCATCCAGTGGGTGCAGGAGATAGAGCGGCACACGGCCAAGGGCAGCGTGCGCGTGCTGTCGTTCACTGGCCCCAAGCGCCTGCTTCGGAAGCATGATTTCAACAACTACGACTTCGTCGTCACTACCTACTCAACCATTGAGAACGACTACCGGAAGCACATAATGCCACCCAAGATTCGTTGTCAATACTGCGATAAAACGTTTCACCCCGACAGGATGAAGGTTCACTTGAGATACTTCTGTGGACCTGATGCCCTGCGTACTGAGAAGCAGGCCAAGCAGAAGAGCAAAAGGTGGAGTGACAAGAAAGACAAGGGGAAGGGAAATAAGAAGAGGAAAAGTGATGCTGAGGAGGAAGATTTTGAGGAATCGGAAGAATTGGGTACCCAATCTAGGGGCAAGTCCCCTCTGCACTCTGTGCGCTGGGAGCGCATTATCTTGGATGAGGTGATTATATGCCCTGTCTTAGTCCATTTTTAATACTATGCCAACCATACGATTAACTGCACATATAGATGTAAATTCTCAGGAAATAAATCATTTTTTTTTTTTAAAAAAAGAACACATTGTCATGCTCCATTTCGCCATGTGGCTATTTTATTTCCTAGGGATGTAACCCCGCTTTCTTTGACTAATCATGATCTCAGATTGTAGTGATCAAACATGGCAAAAGTGTATTCTACGCAACTAATGATACCTAGTCTTTTTGTTTGATTCGTTGACTAGCCTAAGAGTATTTGATCTGTTAAACTCTACCATTTGATTTCTTTGACTAATCAAGAATCAAACTCTACCATTTGATTTCTGTTATGTATTCGTAAAAATTCAGTACATGCACAGTAGGTATACTTGTCATATTGCTTCTTATGGCCTCACATTGTAAGCATACATCATTTTCTGCTAATCGAAATCTATTGTATTAAAAGTCGATAGAACCATTTTGATATCATGGAGCAAGAAAGCTAACAAGCAATTATGCAAAATCCACAACTTTAATAGCTCTGAATTGATGTCCAAAGTTTTTGCCCTAGCAGCCACTGTTCTGCTGTTATTGGATGTTCCTATTTTGTTGGTGTTTTCCAACACTATGACCAGCGGCCTAATTTCATGTCTTAAGGGAGTTTGTCCAGCAATATCTGCTCTATTTCTGAAAAAAAATCGGTTATATACGTATGTTTCAGTTGATAATGGAGATCCAAGGATTTTCTGAGTATGTAGCTATTGGCTTAATCTTATTGGTTCATCGTCACACTGTTTTATGAATCTGAAGGGTTGAGACCAACTTGTATACTTGGGAGACACTGTCATGTTCACTACACAGTGGTTTTCTTGTCTCCAATCTGTAATATCTTCCTGACAGTCAATTGAACAATGAGTGCCCCATTTCTTTTTAAAAGATGATTCACTCCTTGCATGTTTTTTCTGCAGGCTCACTCCATAAAAGATAGACGATGCAACACTGCAAAGGCAGTTTTTGAATTGGAGTCGGAATACAAGTGGGCTCTGAGTGGGACACCGTTGCAGAATCGCGTTGGAGAACTTTACTCACTGGTCTGCAACTAACATTTGAAGATTCTGACCTGTTTCTTTTTAGCTTGTCTATTCTTACCGTTGTTTTCTCAGATTCGCTTCTTGCAAATCTTCCCCTACTCGAACTATTTCTGCAAGGATTGTGACTGTGAGATACTGGATACCCAGTAAGATCTGCCTCTACTAGTACTATTCTCAATAAATAAAATCCCTGTGTTGATTTTTACGTGGATCTGCTGTGGTATTACTTCCAACTCTGTTACTGAGTTTACACTTAATACACCTACATCACCTAGGAAATAGTCCCCACTAAATTGTTCACCATAGAGAAGCTATGGATGCTTGCCCACTTTAACATAACATTATTTGATCAAATGATTTATTTATAATAGTAGTGTTTTTTCTAAATGCATTTGTCAACATATCACGTCACAATAGTGAAGTTTTCGAGCGGTATATATTATGGAATGGTTATGATCTATAGGATCCACCAGTCGTTCATACATGGCATCACAATACCGTTTCTTTGACTTGTACCAATTTTTTATTGCCAGATGGGCCCTGTCGGTTGTAACTGTTGCAAGATTAGAAGTGTATTTCTGTAAAATTTTGTGCTACAAAGTGTAGTTTTATGGTAGTTTTAGCAAAAGAGGTGTAGTTCAAGTTTACTCTAGTATGAATGTAATTGAGGGTTAATGTTCCCTCCCTCTAGTTGTGTCACTCAAGTTTTGAGTTGCTACTGTTCCCATTGTTCTTATTTCTTCATTTTGGTTGATGACCCCTATTCTCTGGCAGGATGAAGAAAAAATGTGACTGTGGTCACTCATCAGTTAGGCACTTCTGCTGGTGGAATAAGGTCAGTTACAGGGTTTGATATGTCCCTTATTTTTATATTTTCATTTATGACATTATCTCTGCTGACACAAAGCCAATCTTTAACAGTACATAGCGACACCGATACTACATGGGTCAGCGAGTTTTGAGGGTAGCAGAGCCATGACTCTTCTCAAGGAAAAAGTCTTGAAGGGCGTAGTGTTAAGACGGACGAAAATAGGCCGAGCAGCAGATCTTGCTCTTCCACCAAAGATTGTAAGTCAGCATAACATGTTATAACATGATGAATTTATTGACTCCTCTTTCTACCAGTTGTAAGAAGTTCAATTTTTACATCTTAGGTGACATTGAGGCGGGACTCTTTTGATAAAAATGAAATGGAATTTTATGAAGCGTTGTATACTCAAAGCTGCACACAGTTTGATTCGTAAGTCCTCCTTTTCTGCTTATGTACTGATACTATGGATTATTGAGTAGACATCGTGTGGTTATTATGCTGGTTCTGCAAAGTTGGAGCACAGGTTTCTTATGAACAAGAACCCATTTTACTAAACTTATAACAGGTTTACTTTGTAATGCGTCGTCACAAAGAGCCATTGTTTTAGGTTAGAGTTCATCCATTTGTTTTATTTGGCTCTGTTTTAATTAACACCAATGCCTCTGGATTGGAGTTAAACTTACAACAGAAGCAAGTTGCATTGCAAAGAGGCTCTGCTCCTAGTTTCATGGTTCCATCCTATACTCGATGGACGTGGTGTTTTTGTAATCGTTGAATCCTATTTGTTAAATAGATTATGCATGCAACATGTTCCTCTTTTGCAAGATTTAAGGTTTTTCAGAAAGTCCAACACTGTTTTCTCCAGGTATGTTGTTGCTGGAACGCTGCTTAACAACTACGCTCATATCTTTGACCTCCTCACAAGGTTGAGACAGGTAAATCCTTATAAATATTGGTTATGGGTGGACATAATCCCTTGGATATCCTCAGAATGCCTTATTTGTCTCATTTTTGTACCGTGAAGCAAGCAAGTCTACTCGACTATTTTTCATATAACTATGCCATTTTTTCCTATTAAATTTTACTCTTAATCATTTCTCTTTTGTTGAAGCACCATGTTGATTGTTCCATCAAAATTGTAGGCTGTCGATCATCCATACCTTGTCGCATTTTCTAAGACAGCAGCACTTCGTGAAGAAAGCAAAAAAGAAGGAAATGATGCCATGGAAAGCCTGTGTGGAATATGTCATGATTTGCCAAAAGATGTCGTGGTTAGTGGATTGGCCCTGAAAACTTATTTATGCTCATGTGTTGTTTTTCAGGGGTTATAAGCTGAATTTCACACCTAACATTCCTGTCAACTTGTCAAGGTTACCTCTTGTGATCATGTATTCTGCAAGACTTGTTTGTTGGATTACTCTGCAACTCTGGGGAATGTTTCGTGTCCAACTTGTTCAATACCCATTACTGTCGACTTTACAACCAAAAACTCGAGAGAAAAGATCCCTGCAAATATGAAGGGTTGCAAACGCTCAGGAATATTAAGCAGACTACAAAACCTAGCAGATTTCAAGACGAGTACAAAAATTGATGCCTTGGTAAGTCGAAAAACTTAGTCAACATGTGTTGTTTGTAATCAAGTTCTATGTTGACATGTTTTGCATGTCGGGCAAGAAACTCGAACTATCATCATAAGCCTTTTTATGGAGGAGTATCTGGGGGGTGATAAAATGTATCTGTTAAGTCTATTGTGACTATGGGTCATGGCATTTTTTACTTAAACATTCAGTCACTACTAAGCACAATAAGATTATTTAGTCACCAACTCGTCATTAAGCATAATAAGAGCATCCGCTATTAAGACTATTATGTGAATAGTAGACCGTAATATGTGCAAAATGATTTAGGGCTTGAGGTCTAGCTGTAATTTGTAGGTTGTATAGTTCTGTACATCTCCAGGTTTTGTAGGCTTGCTCTTGGATCCTCCTTGTCTTTGCTAGGCCTAGTTGTTGTTTTTTGATCCGTTATTCATGTTTTTTTTTTTTGGCTTTGCTGTAGTTGCCATCTCGGTGCCTTGTTTCTGATGAAAAAGACACCAGTCGGCAGTGTGGTGTTTGTTTGAGAAAAAATAATACTAATATTGTGCTTAATGCAGAGAGAAGAGATAAGAAACATGATTGAGCATGATGGTTCAGCAAAAGGGATTGTGTTTAGCCAGTTCACCTCGTTCTTGGATCTGATAGAATTCTCTCTGCACAAGGTAAAGTTCAGAAACTTTTAGTGATACTAAGCATTGCAATTGTTGTTTACGGATAAAAGAAATAATTTGTAATATGGTTTGACAGTCTGGCATCAAGTGTGTGCAACTTAACGGGAAGATGAACATGGCTGAAAAGGGGAGAGCTATAGACACCTTCATAAATGACCCAGATTGCAGGATTTTCCTGATGAGTCTGAAAGCTGGAGGAGTAGCTCTAAATCTTACTGTAGCATCTCATGTAAGATGGGTGCATCCTCCTCCTTATGTCTTCATTTAAGGCAGCAATAACCCCGTGCGTTGAAAAGAAGAAGAAAATTCTTGTTGATGCTGCTTATTATGTATATTGTCTGCTGCGTAGGTTTTCCTGATGGACCCTTGGTGGAATCCGGCAGTGGAGAGCCAAGCGCAGGATCGAATCCACCGAATTGGACAGTTCAAGCCTATCAGGCGAGTTAATTTAGTATGCAAATACAAGTGGACACATATTTTTCCCTGAATGATACTGCTCCTGCTTTTCTGATTCGGCATAGTGTTTGACCTTGTGGTGTGACAGAAGCATGAGGTTTGTGATCAAGGACACAGTCGAAGAGCGCATCCTGCAACTGCAAGAGAAGAAGCAACTTGTGTTCGATGGGTAATCTCTTCCCGTCCAGTATCTCCCATAATCCGCAGTAGTATTACTACACCACTGTTCGCTTCAGCGGTGGATGATTTAGGCTGATACCATGTTGCCCGCCTGTTTGCAGCACCGTGGGTGACTCGCCGGAGGCCATGTCAAAGCTTACGGAAGCTGACCTGAAGTTCCTGTTCCAGAACTAACCAACCGTCCCTGATATCGGAATACGTCCCGTCCAGGAGCCTTGGAGGAGGCCAGCAAGGCGCGCGCTTGTACTGCATTGCATATTCGCATGCCCTTTTGATCTAGCCAGCCCTTAGGATGCATTTTATTTTTGAATTGGTGTAATGGGAGGTTTTAAACAAGATGGGTATCCCAGTTTACTTGTTTGGGAAAGTTGGTTGTTATTATTGGTCTGATGATATCCCAGCTCTGCCAATCGCGTCGCATGAGACGCGAGCAGCAAAAGCAAAACACGGGAGCTTGTCTGGTGCGCTAACGCGAGCGGGGCCCTGCTTACAAAGCTGCCGACGTAGTACAGTGCGCACGTACAGGCTCGGCGCGCGCATCTAAAGCGGTGACGCCTTGTGTGCAGCACTAGCAGAGAGTGGCTGGGCGGGGGAAGCGAGCGCACCATCGCTGCTCTTTGCCTTATCCGGCAGCTATGTATCACAGCAACTCTGATTGTCCATCTCTTTCTGACGCGAGGTTTCTATCTTTGCTCACGGAGTCGTGACTCTGCACGCATAAGCTAAGCGCTGTTACGCTTTTGGCAGTTGAGTCTGTTTGTTCGGTCCTCACGAGGACGTACGCGGGTGGAGCATTTAAAGTTAGTTACCTCGCTCGTCTGTTCGGTGTTTTCAGGAGTAGGTACTGCAACACCCTCGGCCTATTTATCTCTCCGCCGAATACTCTGATGGTTTCGTAGTACATTCTCGTGTCGTCAGTAAGGGTGGACCAATATGCTGCAGTCTACACGCGCAGGCAAATGACCAAGGCTCTCTACATTTGGGTACGGAGAGGCACACGCACGCCGCAGGTGCGAGTTGCCCAGCCTGAGCATAATCATTCATCGCCGTCGTTGCTCGTGGAGAGAAAATCATCGGCTCCATTCCAAACTTTAGGTTGGACCAGCCTGTGTCTACCCGTCAAATTAGCAAAACAGTACGTGTGGATGTTGAATAATCAGGCATAATTTCCACGATTAATTCCAGAATATAAATCATAATGACAACAGCTATTAACACGTGAAACTCGAACATACTAGATGCAGCAGACAACATGAATAATAGCAACACGATCTCTCTAAACATGTAAACAGTAGGCATGTTAAACAGACAGATCAGGACACAGATTCCGTACCGGTCGTTTGTAGCGACGTTGTTGATGACAACGTTGGCGATGACAAGTCGGAGTAGACGACGCTTGAGGCGATGGTACGCAGCACCGCCTGACTTGTTAGGCAGACGAGCCGTCGTGGAAGCAGCGAGCAGTCGCGCGAAGCGCTTCCCACAAACCTAATTCGCCCTCTCCCGTACAGGATCACAAAGGCGACTGGTTCCGGAGACCTGCTCTCCCGTTTGCCGTGGACGCCGGCGCTCGGGATGGAGTAGACTACCTTGGCGGCGCAAGGAACGAGGTGGCAAACCTAGATTGGTTTCGGTATGTGTACAGCGCCCACGGTGCGCGTCTTTTATACCTAGATTGGTTTCGGTATGTGTACATATGGGCCATTTTAAGATTTCAGGATTTGTCTATTGGGCTACCCACATATGGGCCCAATATTTCAGCACACACATATGGGCCAAATATTCCAACAATCCCCCACCAGATCTCAAATGCCCATTTGAAGATTTGCCAATCCTCGCTACTTGTTTATATACCAGTGTTTCAGCAGAGACTGTTAAGTTGAACTTCCGCCTAAAGCCTTAAGCTACATCTATCAGCAACTTGAACAATGGACTATGCCTTGAATTGCAAGCTTTGTGCCAATAGACTTTACTCAAAGTCATAACTAGTACTTGCTGCCAGTAGCCTACCCCGCGGGTGGAGCATATGCGTCGTACTCCGTGGTCTCTTCATGAGTTTACTAGAGATCACCCAAATCTCATAGACTGCGACGTTTACAGTCGGACTCACATAGGTGTGTTCTTTCAAGAATGCTCTGTAGGACAACATCTTTGCTATAAATAGCCAACATAAACACATTAAGGCATGTTGCCAACCTGCCTTGCAGCTCTTTGAGAGTTATGCATCATCACTTAGAGAGGGTTTACCAAATACTCTCCTCAGTCAAACCACTAGTTTGTTCTTCCTAGGTCCTAATTCACGGGATCTCCGATCACATAGGTTGGGTTACCACTATGGTGTAACGCTCACGGGTCTCATACCCATCTCTCTCGATGCACTATCTATCACATTTCGTGATAGTCCCTTCGTAAAGGGATCTGCCAGGTTTTTGTCTGTTTGAATATACGTAACAGTAATTACTCCGGAGTTTCTCAATTTCCTGACAGACTTCAAACGTCTTTTGACGTGCCTTGATGACTTCGCATTATTCTTAGAACTGGTCACCTTGGCAATCACCGTTTGATTGTCACAGTTCATGAGGATAGCCGGTAATGGTTTCTCAACCATCGGCAAGTCTATCAAGAGCTCACACAGCCATTCTGCCTCAACAGTGGCTGTATCTAAAGCAGTAAGTTCTGCTTCCATGGTTGACCTCGTCAATATGGTCTGTTTACAAGACCTCCATGACACCGCGCCACCTCCAAGAAGAAATGCATATCCACTTGTGGCGTAGAGTTCATCTACAACTGAGATCCAGTTGGAGTCACTACATCCCTCAAGCACAGCAGGGTGCCCTGAATAATGAATCCCATAGCTCATAGTACCATTCAGGTAGCGCATGACCCTTTCAAGTGCATGCCAATGATCATTACCCGGGTTTGACATGAACCTGCTCAATTTGCTCACAGCAAAAGAGATGTCAGGCCTCGTCACGCTCGCAAGGTACATGAGTGAACCGATTATTTGAGAGTATCTCAATTGATCTTTCTTAATCCTCTTATTCTTTCGAAGCGTCACACTAGGATCATAAGGTGTTGGAGAAGGCTTGCTATCAATAAAGCCGAAACGGCTCAAGATCTTCTCAACATAGTGTGATTGCGTCAACGTAATCCCACTCTCATCCTTAATAAGCTTGATGTTCAGAATTAAATCAGCTTCTCCCAGATATTTCATATCAAAACACTTTGATAAAAAAGACTTGACCTCATTGATCACAATTATACTTGTACCGAAAATCAGTATGTCGTCAACATACAAACATAATATAACACTATCGCCCCCACCATGGCGGTAGTATACACACCTGTCAGCCTCATTAATGACAAAGCCCATAGAAGTTAAAGTTCTGTCGAACTTCTCATGCCATTGCTTAGGTGCTTGTTTCAGTCCATACAAAGATTTTAACAATTTGCACACCTTTCTCTCTTCACCTTTTACCACAAACCCATCAGGCTGATCCATATAGATTTCCTCTTCCAACTCTCCGTTAAGGAAACCTGTCTTTACGTCCATTTGATGAACGATAAGACCATAAGAGGCAGCCAGGGAAAGTAGTACAGGAATGGTGGTCAGTCTAGCAACAGGTGAATAGGTGTCAAAATAATCTTCGCCTTCTCGCTGAGTGTAGCCCTTGGCTACAAGCCGTGCCTTGTACTTCTCAATAGTACCATCAGGCCTTAGCTTCTTCTTGAACACCCACTTACAGCCCACTGCCTTACAACCATAAGGTCGTTCAGATAACTCCCACGTCCCATTAGAAAGAATGGAGTCCATCTCGTTATGGACAGATTCTTTCCAGTCATCTGCATCTGGAGATGCAAATTCTTCTGCAATAGACGTAGGAGTATTGTCCACAAGGTACACAATGAAATCATCACCAAAGGATTTTTCAATCCTCTGTCTCTTACTCCGTTTAGGAGCTTCATTGTCATCCTTCTCAAGGACGTTCTCATCATGTGGTTGTTCAGTATGATCACTAGATGTACTAGATTCCGGAATTAATTCAGAAGAAAATTTAGCAAAGCTATGCATATCTTTCATAGGAAACATATTCTCAAAAAATGTTGTATCGCGAGATTCCATAATAGTATCAACATGCATATCAGGCACCTCGGATTTAACCACTAGAAATCTATAACCAATGCTACGCTGAGCATAACCTAGAAAGATACAATCCACTATTTTTGGTCCGAGTTTGCGTTTCTTTGGAATTGGAACGTTGACTTTTGCCAAGCATCCCCAAGTACGCAAATAAGAAAGTGATGGTTTTCTCCCAACCCACTCCTCATAAGGGGTTTTCTCTTTATTATTGTTAGGAACTTTATTCAGGACATGACACGAAGTCAACAGAGCCTCCCCCCACCATGCCTTAGATAAACGAGCAGTGTCTAACATGGCGTTCACCAAGTCGGTCAGCGTGCGGTTTTTCCTCTCAGCAATTCCGTTTGATTGTGGCGAATAGGGAGGCGTCCTCTCGTGAATAATACCGTGTTCCTCATAGAATTCATCAAATACTTTAGAGAAATACTCTCCACCACGATCCGACCTAAAACGTTTGATCTTTCTCTCTAATTGATTTTCAACTTCAGCCTTATAGATTTTAAAGTAGTCTAAAGCCTCATCTTTAGTTTGCAACAAATAAACATAGCAGAATCTAGTAGCATCATAAATGAGTGTCATGAAATATCTCTTTCCACCTTTTGTCAATACACCATTCATCTCGCATAGATCAGAATGTATGAGTTCTAGAGGTGCCAAGTGTCTCTCCTCAGCTGCCGTGTGAGGCTTTCGAGGTTGCTTAGATTGCACACAACTATGGCACTTAGAACCTTTGGCAATGGTGAAATTCGGAATTAAACTTAAACTGGATAGCCGCGACAGTAAACCAAAATTAACATGACATAAACGAGAGTGCCATACACTAGCATCTGAATCAACATTGCCACAAATATGGTTTACTGACTTATTGCAAAAATCGTAAAGAGAAAAGCGGAACAAGCATCCGCACTCATAGCCTTTACCAATAAATTGTTCAAATCTCGACACAACTACTTTATTGGACTCAAACACTACTTTAAACCCATCTCTGCAAAGAAGGGAGCCGCTGACGAGATTCTTATTCATAGAAGGGACATGCTGCACGTTTCTCAGCTGCACGATCTTTCCCGAAGTAAACTTCAGATCTACCGTGCCAACACCACGAACAGAAGAATGTGACCCATTCCCCATTAGGACGGAAGAATCCCGTGCGACCTGATAAGAAGTGAAAATAGAGATGTCAGCACACACGTGAACATTAGCACCCGTATCAATCCACCAACATGGAGATTGAAACACTGAAAGTACCATCGGTATATTACCATACCCATCAGTGTTGCTAGCGGTCACCACGTTGACATTCTTGGAGCTTTTTTTCCCTTTCTTGTCTGCACGGTCTGGGCAGTCAACAGAAAAGTGGCCGAGCGCTCCACACGTAAAGCACTCGAGCCCAGCTTTGTTCAACACCTTCTTCTTCTTATTCTTAAAGGCAGTAGTGTTCACAGGACCATTGAACTGGGGCTTATAGTTCCCTTTGTTCTTGCTGTTATTCTTGACGTGATGATTTTTCTGCACCATATTGGCACTAGACTGCAAATCACCACCTCTCTCAGTTGTGTCCTTTGCCCGAGCTTTCTCCTCAACATCAAGAGACGCTATCAGATTTTCAACTGATATCTCCTGTCTCTTATGTTTGAGAGATGTGGCGAAACTCCTCCATGAAGAAGGCAGTTTTGCAATAATGCATCCAGCCACAAACTTATCAGGAATCACACACTTGAGCATATCAAACTCCTTCGCAATGCACTGTATCTCATGAGCGTGTTCGATTACAGAACGGTTATTCACCATCTTGTAGTCGTTAAAGCTCTCCATGATTTACAGCTCACTGCCAGCATCGGACGCACCGAATTTAGTATTCAGTGCATCCAAAACTCCTTAGCGTCTTCGATGTGCATATACACATCGCACAGACGTCCCTCCAGGACACTCAGAATACAACCTCTGAAATTATTATTGGCTTCCTTGAAATTATTCTGAACCTCGTCAGAAGCTCCTTCAGGAAGGCCATTCATAACAATATCCCACACTTTCATGGACTGGAGCCACAGCTGGCTTCTCAGTTGCCATCTCTTAAAGGTGGTACCATTGAACCTTTCCGTTTTCATTGAATCACTTAAGTGGGCCATAGTCAGTTCAGGAAATTGCCTACAATTAGGTTTTTGGATTGTTGAATAATTAGGCATAATTTCCACGATTAATTCCAGAATATAAATCATGATGACAGCAGCTATTAACATGTGAAACTCGAACATACTAGATGCAGCAGACAACATGAATAATAGCAACACGATCTCTCTAAACATGTAAACAGTAGACATGTTAAACAGACAGATCAGGACACAGATTCCGTACCGGTCGTTTGTAGCGACGTTGTTGATGACAACGTTGGCGATGACAGGTCGGAGTAGACGACGCTTGAGGCGACGGTACGCAGCACCGCCTGACTTGTTAGGCAGACGAGCCGTCGTGGAAGCAGCGAGCAGTCGCGCGAAGCGCTTCCCAAAAACCTAATTCGCCCTCTCCCGTACAGGATCACAAAGGCGACTGGTTCCGGAGACCTGCTCTCCCGTTTGCCGGTGGACGCCAGCGCTCGGGATGGAGTAGACTACGTTGGCGGCGCAAGGAACGAGGTGGCAAACCTAGATTGCTTTCGGTATGTGTACAACGCCCACGGTGCGCGTCTTTTATAATGCGGTTCGGAAAACCCTAACGCGTGCGACGTGGGAGGCCCACGCCGCATGTCCGAGTCGGTTGCAGCACGCGATTCGGGAGCGACCCGAACCGCCTCAGCTGTGACGCGTCCGTCACGACTACGAAATCGGTTTTTCCAAAACAGCAAAATAAACATAATTATTGTCTCGGCTTGGGGCTCGATTCACGAAACACGATCGCGACGTGTCGTGTCGTGTCGAGTCGAGACGAGCGAGCGGCGGCGGAGGAGGAGGAGGAGTGCGCGAGAGGCTCTCTTGTTCTCACTCACATACAATCCCTACAACAGTTCACCTTATAAGGTGGTGTGCAACTCCTCAAACTTCCAATGTGGGACTAAACTTTCCACTCCCACCACTCACTTGTACACATGGGCCATTTTGAGATGTCAGGATTTGTCTATTGAGCTACCCACATATTGGCCCAATATTTCAGCACACACATATGGGCCAAATATTTCAACAATGGATGCAACTCTGCGACCATCGTTTTTGCGGTGAGCCGCTTCCTGACGCAAGAAACACACAGCGCGGAGCCATGGCACTCAGGTAAGGCTGGAATTAAAGCTCTCGCCGGCAGCTTGCAACTTGGGTCGGCTTGAACTCAACTCGTCATCTAACTAGTCGAGCCAAGTTTTATCTTGTTAGGGCATCTCCAGCCGCCCCCTCAAGAGCCCCCCAAGCGGCCTTTTTAGCGCCGGCGAAACAAAAGAAAACACCGTTTTTGCACCACTCGTCCCCCCCCCCCCCCCGAAGTCCAAATAGCGCTGATTTCGCGCCGCCGCACCCAGGCGAAACCCAACCCGCTGAGTTCGACTTGGGGGGGGGCGAAAACGCGGGACAGCCCACGCGGGCCAGCGCTGACAGCGACGCGTGGGAAAACCGCGGGAACAGAAACCCCCGTGAACTTCTTCTCGGCTCCCGCGTAGTCAAATGCTGCCGACGTTTATGGCGTGGCGGGCGACCAGTGCATGCGCCCGCTCAAAGACTACCGGAGTAATGGCATGGCGGGCGGCCGCGACGGCACGCGGCACAGTAAATGCCCCGCCAGGGCTGCAAAAGGCCCCTCGCCGCTCGCCGCTCTCCCCATTCTCCCCTTCGCCGCTCCCACTCTCGCCGCTCTCCCCATTCTCGACGTCCACCCCCCTCGCCGTTCCCCTGAGATGTCGAGCTACGACGCCGCCGCCGCCGCCACCTCCGCAAGCACGAGGCCTGGGCGTTGTACCGGGCGAGGTACCCGTGCCCGCCCGATATGCGGGTCCCAAGCGTTGCCGCCGGGCAATCACGCTGGCAGCTCAGCGTGGGTGGGATCCCCGTGCCCCCATCCCCTCCAGCGACGCGGAGTTCAGGCAAGACATCGACGAGGTCCGTCGAGAGCTGACGCCGGACCAGGCCGCGCGGCAACGACGCGTTCTGGTGCGAGTATCTCCAGCGCCGCCACGACAAGGACGTCGCCGCCCCGGGCGACAACGGACCTATCGAGGGTCGTGCCAATGGCGTCAGCCGCAAGAGGTGGTGGGGAGGCGAGCACCACACTCTCGAGTGGGTGCTCGACTACATTGAAGCCGGCAACAAGCCCCGGCTGCAGATGCCGCCCCGCCCGCACCCGTCGTGGACACCGCGACGGATGGGCGGTTCCTCGTCGGCCACCTCCTCTTCCTCCGGCGCGGCGTCTCTATCCCTCACCCCTCCCCTCCTCAACTTCGGGCGCCCTGCCCCCAGGCGCAGCAGCGGCGTCCTGCGCATCGGCGAGCCGCGCCAGCAACCCGCCGCAGGCTTCGAGCGCGTCGTGCGCCCGGAGAAGGAGGTGGAGGAGGGCGACGAGGACGAGTGGCCTGACATGAAGGCCACATAGGAGCTCTCGCTGAACACCCTCCAGCCGGTCCCTGACGACGTCGCCGCCGACTGGAGTCTGCGCGAGAGCACCCAGGAGGAGCTGGAGCTCCAGCGCCGGCTCCTCGCCGAGGCAGGACGGCTGAAGGCGCAGCGCCAACAGGAAGCCGCTGCCGATGCGGCCCGCCGCCGTGTCCCTCCCCCTCCACAGCCGAAGGAGGTCGACTACGTCGTCCTCGACCCCGACAGCGAGGACGAAGCGGAGTTCCGGCGCGCCCTGGCGGTGAGCAGGTGGGGCGACGCCGACGCAGGCCCGAGCGACCCGCATTGCGGCGAACCCGGCGCAGGCACGAGCAGGTGGGACGCCGACGGCTGCGACGACGGCGACTACAGCCAGGCGATCGCGGCGAGCCTCGGCCTGTAGTAGACGTAGCTTAGGGTTTCGATGTTTTTTTTATGTTTTTAGTTCAATTTCTGTAAAAATATCGTCGAATCTATGAATTTGCGCCTATTTCAACGAATTCGCCGTTTTTGAATTAATTTGGGCCGAGACTTGGGCTGGGGGGCGACTGGAAACCGCGCCCCCAGGTTCCAGATTAGCGACGTTTGGCGCCGCGGCGCCACCAAAACAACGGTGTTTTGGGCCCTGGGGGGGGGGCGACACGGCTGGAGATGCCCTTAGAATCGGTCTCTAACATGTACGTGAGGTGACCTCATGTACTGTAATTGTATTTTGTACCTGTCAAAGTATATAAATAGAGGAGTGGTGGAGGCATAGGCCCCGTGAAAACCCTAAACCTATTCTTCAAACTTGGTATCAGAGCCTCATCTGCCGCCGCAACCGAGAGACCTCTCCTCCGCGTCCGCAATGACGACGTCCGCTCTCTAGCTCTCTCAGTCCGTCGGGGCGATCACTTTCTCGTCGGCTACCTCCTCGGCTCTATAGAGCCTGATATCGCCAACCAGCTCATTGGTTGCACGACAACGTCGGAGGTATGGACCGGCGTCCATGCCATGTACGGCGCCCGCGAAGACCCTCACATAGGGAGAGGGTAACAAGGCCGTCACCTTTCCTAACGCGGAGTATGAACGTTGGTGGTCGAGCGACCAGAAGACCTTCGTCTACCTCGTAGGCTCTGTAGAGCCTGATATCGCCAACCAGCTCATCGGTTGCACGACAGCTGCGGAGGTATGGACCGACGTCCATGCCATGTACGGCGCTCAGGTCGTGCCAATGTTTGTTACATCCGCCGCCAACTGTCATCCACGCGCAAGGAGGACCTTTCCGCCGCCTCATACATGCACAAGATGGTTTTTCGCCGATGCCATGGCAGCCGCCGGATCCCCCGTCTCCAATGATGAACTCGTCGACCATAACGGCATCGGCCTCGGCTCCGCGTACAACTACATCGCCGCATCGCTTACCATCGGCAACAAGTCGGTCTCCTACGAGGATTTCTACCCCGCCATCCTCTCATACGAGTCTCTCCAGGCGCAGCAGGCTCAAACCGAGGGGTGGTATTCCTCGATTAATGCGGCGTCGCGCCCCCACGGCAATCTTGGCCGCCCACGCGCGTCGGAGTACCCTCCACCGCATTAAGGTGGATGGAATCATCCCACTGGCAATGGAGGCCAGCAAGGGAAAGGTCGTCCCAATTACGGCAATAATGGTGGCAACGGCAGTGGCAGCCGCACCGGAGGTGATGGCCGTAACGCCAGAAGTGATGGTCACAGCAACGACGGCAACGGCCGCAACAACGGCGGTGGTAACGGCCGGAAGTGGAGATCGCGCTGCCAGATTTGTAGCAACTGGGGTCATGAGGCGTACGACCATCGTAGCCGCTACGATCCATACCACCGCACGGGCAACTCCGTTGTCACGACCTCGAACTCGGTCCCTCCCTGGTACATGGACTCCGGATTCATGGACCATTTGATGAGTGATCTCGAACGCCTTCATATGCACGAGCGCTGTGGAGGAAAGGATCAATTCCAGGTGGCCAATGGTGCAGGTTTGTCTATTTCGTATATTGGTCATTCGACTTTAGCCAGTTCATCTCTAAAATTGAACAATATCCTTCATGTTCCTCATCTTAGCAAGCATCTCCTATCCGTGTAGCGTCTTGTCCATGATAATGACATGTTTATTGAGTTTCACCGTAACTTTTTCCGTGTTAAGGACAAGGTCACGAGGAGAATACTACTTCACGGTAGAAGTCGGGGTGGACTCTACCCCATCCCGTTCGCTCGCGCGTCATCGTCATACCGTCATGTCTCCGCTAGTGTCGCCACATCATGCATCAACGTCTTGGGCATCCTACAAATAATGTAGTTAAGTCTATTGTCAAAACTCATGAGCTTTCGTGTTCGTCAGACACTTTGCCTTTGGTTTGTGATGCTTGTCAGCGTGCCAAGAGTCGCCAATTATCTTATAATGTTTCCTCTCGTGTTTCTACTGCACCTCTTGAGTTAGTTTACTCTGATGTTTGGGGTCCAGCTCGTACGTCATCTCGGGGTACAAGTACTATGTTAACTTTATTGATGATTATTCGCGTTTTTGCCAGATCTATCTGCTTAAGCGTAAGTTTCACGTTGAACAAGTATTTTATGTTTTCCAGACTCATGATGAACGCCTTCTAGACACTAAAATTAAGGCCGTTCAGTCTGATTGGGGTGGTGAGTATCATAGTCTCCATCAGTTTTTCCGCCGCACGGGTATCTCTCACCGTGTTTCGTGTCCTCACACTTCTCAGCAGAATGGCATCGTCGAGCGCAAGCATCGCCATCTAGTTGAGACAGGGTTTGCTCCGCTTGCACACTCGTCGCTTCCCCTGCACTATTGGGATGAAGCGTTTCTGACTGATTGCTATTTGATCAATCGCATGCCCACGCCGGTTCCTAAAAAGGAAATACCAATCTCTCGCTTGCTTCATGTTCAGCCAAATTATGATTTTTTTCCGCATATTTGAATGTGCCTGTTGGCCAAGTCTGCGCAAATACAACTCCCACAAATTAGATTTTCGATCTAAGATGTGTGTCTTCCTTGGCTACAGTCCCATGCATAAGGGTTACAAGTGTTTATACCGCTCTACGGGTAGGATTTATATCTCTCGTGACATCGTTTTCGACGAATCCGTGTTTCCCTTTTCTACACTCGGTGTATCGGTTGACGTGTACGCTTTTACACAGTCCATCACGTTTCCTTCCAATGAAGCAAATATGACTTAACTTACCTGTCATCTAATCCGCCTATGTTAGGCGAATCTTCTCCTGTGCAGGTGACCGACGTATCTAGCGATGCGCCCTCGCGCACGATCGACGTGCATGGTGAGTTGCATGTGCCAGCCCCGGCTTCTCCCGCTGCTGCAGCCTCACCCGCGATGGGCTGGCCCACGATGCCTCCTGCGGCCTCTCCCGAGATGAGTCGGCCAACGACACCTCCTGTGGCCGCACCGCATACGGCGTCCGGCTCGTCTCTATCGCCCACGGTTTCGGCCCAGCCCGTGTCGCCCGTTTCCGCGACACAACCTCTGTCGCCGGCCGTGCCATGTCCGGCTGGGTCTCTCGACGTACCTACTCCATCGACAGTTCACCCCATGGTGACCTGCCATCGCGATAACACGCGAGTAGAGAAGGAGTTCAAGGACGGTACAGTCCGATATGATCCTCGTTGTCAAGCCTTCTTTGCTGCACCGATTTCTCACTGTGACGCGTTGCACGAGCCTGCATGGTGAGATGCTATGGCGGATGAGATTGCCGCTCTCCGCGAGACTCGGACGTGGATCCTTGTGCCTCGTCCTCCCGACGTCAACATTGTTGGTAGCAAATGGATCTTCAAGACTAAGCATTGCCCCGATGGCACCATTGACAAGCATAAGGCTCGCTTGGTAGCTCGCGGTTTCACTCAGCAGCATGACATTGACTACGGCGACACGTTTAGCCTAGTGGTGAAACCTGCCACAGTGCGTTTGGTTCTCTCTCTCGCCATTTCTCGAGATTGGTGTCTTCGGAAGATTGATGTTAGTAATGCATTCCTTCATGGGTTCTTGTCGGAGGATGTCTACATGCAGCAGTCACCTGGTTTTGAGGATGATCGTTATTCCTCTCGTGTCTACAAGCTTCAGCGTTCTTTATACGGCCTAAAGCAGTCACCTCGTGCATGGTATGCGCGTCTGAGTGAGCTCCTTCATCAGTTTGGTTTTGCGTCTTCCAAGGCTGATACGTCACTATTCATCTTCTCTCGAGATAGAGTTCAGCTTTGTATGCTGGTTTATGTTGATGACATCATTATTGCTGGCTCGACACCGGATGCGGTTGATTGTCTAGTCGAGTCCTTGGCTGCTAGTTTTCCTATCAAGGATGTAACACCTGTGGTGTTACCTGTTTGTTTGCTTGCATCATATGCATCACATTGCATTGCACCATGTTTGCATCACAACTGAAAATTTCAAAACAATTTAAACTTTTAACCTTGCTCAAAAACTTCCAATTTCAAACTTGCAACTAGAACCCCTAAATTGTTTTTCCACTGGTTGATTTTTGTTTAAATCACTTGTCTGTTGCAATCTTTCAAATAAAGAATTACAAATCAAAACATCTTTTGCTTCCAATCAATTCCTTAATGTTTCAACTATTAATTTGTTGCCTATTTCAATCAATCACCTTAATCTTTTATTTTCAAATCCATTCAAAACTCAAACCAATTCTCAAATCATCAATCCTTTGAATCCATGAAATTCACCACTAATTGGAATCCCTTAAGTCACTTCCAAACCCTAGGGGAAACCCTAGTGAAAATACCTTATTTTCTAAATATTAATTAATATGGCAATTCTCAATTAAATTGGTTCAATTTTGAAACAACAAGCAAAACCTTTGAAATTTTGAAAACAAAAACTACCTAATGGTTGCATTTGGTCTATTAAACTTCCCCAAATTTTTTTCCAATTCTTTTCCTAAAACTAAACCTCTCTTTCTCCCAAAAGCAAATGCTACAAAAAAAAAAACGAAAAATAATAATAACAAGAGGAGATGGAGGCAGCAGCCCATTTTCCCTTCTCTCCCCCCAGGCCCACCACTTCCTTTCTTCCCCCCCAAGCCCATCTGTTTCTTTGCTGGCCCATACCCCTTCCAGGCCCTTTCTTCCTCCTGCCAACGTCACCTCTGTACGAACAGAGAGACCACCGCAGGATCTTCCCACCCCAGCTCGATGAGCTGCCGTACTAGGTACCTGCCACCATAAAACAAGCACCCACCACCCTCTGCCCTAGCCAACCCTAGAAACCCTAGTTACATTCCCTTCCATCGCCGCCATCCCCCTCCTTTCTGCTCGAGCCTTTCTCTGATCTTCTGAACCATCAACAGAACCCCAACCGAGACCATCACTGCTCCCCCTCGTCGCCGGTAGCCCGGCCACCTCGAGGAGCAGCCGCGGCTGGGAATGGAACCGCGGCGGTGCGGTGCGCCTCCCCGTGCCCTCGCCTCGCGCTGGGATGGACCACGCCGGCCGCGCCATCGCCGGAGATGCCCGCTGCTGCCTGCGTCAGGCAGTCGTCATCGACCAGCGCAGGTGAGCGCTCGGGTCCTCTTCCCCTCCCTCGCCTTTCCTCTGTACCGTGCGCTTCCACATGCCAAGCACCGCACGCACGCCGCCACGCAACACATCCACGCACTCGCCAGCACCCGCCGTGGCAGCCGGAGAAGCCCTCGTCGATAGCTCCTGTAGTCGCAGAACAATTCCGTTCGTCAGTTTCGTCAGTCAGCTAAACTGACGGGAATAACACCTCATCTGGTCACCTGCACTGAACCTGTCACGAAACGCAAGCGAGGCCAGCTGGTCCGGTTCCATCCGCGCGAGCAGTGCGTTCCGGGGTCGAATCCCGCGGGCGCAACATTTTTTTCCCTTTTGCGTTTCCTTCCGCGCTCAAGGGGCAGGGGCCCACGGGTCGGTCACACCTGTGGCCACCTCACCACGCACACGCCCGCGTGGCTGCCACGCTGGGCCTGGCCCGCAGGTCAGTGGCACGGGCTGGCCTGCAGCTCGGTAACAAAATGATTTCTGCGAAATTCCAACAATTCCAAAATCCTTTTAAATAGCCGCATTCAAACCAAACTTCAAAATTCAATATCTTTTGTTCTGTAATTTCAATAAATACAAACTTTATATGAATTCTGATCCAAATCTTCTAATCTTTCCAAATATCCAATTTGTGTTCTGATTTGGAAACTTCAAATGTATTTAAAATTCAAACTTAATTATTTCAAATGCTAATTTCTAAAATCCATAACTAATTATTTATAAGTCCAAATAATGCAAATAAAATATGTTTTCCATACCATTTCATCTCACCTTTTCAAATATAATTTTTGTTTTCTGTTTTGAATAATTAAAATTGCCTAAACCATTTAAATCTTGTTTAATTCAATTAAAAATTGTTTAATATTGTTTAATTCCTAATTAATTAATCCTAAGTCCAATTTCAAAATGTGAAACATGTAATCCAACTAAAATTTGATGTTCTTTTCAAATATCAACTTTGTTATTTGTTTTGAACATTTTAAATGGTTGAAAACAACAAATACTTGTGTGTTCCCTTTAAGGCACCCAAAATTCCCTAAGTTAATAATAAAATTCTAAATTGCCACACCCTATCTTAATTGTTTCTAATGTTGTTATTTTGCTGTTTCCCTTTTGCATGCATCATACTAAACCACTAGCACCTGTTGATTAGTTAGAAAACAAATAATCTAACCATAACTCATGGGCTTTTCATATGCAACTCAAATTGCATGTGGGTCCATTTAATCCTGTTTCTATCTTGTCAGCTAGTTTATTTCTATGCATCAATTAAATTGTCATGCATCCATATCTTGATCATGCTGGATCTTTTGCCGTAGTAGTAATTGTTGCATCCGGTGTTTGTTCGAGGTTCGTTGCTTCTTCCCGGATAGGACGTTGAGATGATGTGAGCAACGACAAGTTCTGCTACCTTGCGGGATCTCAGGCAAGTATACTCACTTGCATGCCATATGGCTGCCTTTCATCACTTGTTACCGATCCTTTCCGTTGATTCTTTTCTGCTAGCCTTAGTGGTAGTTGTTTCTGTTACGAACCCATCACATGAATCCTTTAACCCTGATATTGCCTCAACCCCATACCTACAGCCTTTGTTTGTGCCTGTTCTTATCTAGCATGCTTAAGGTTGCTTTTGCTCGAGCCTGTTGTTGATTACTTCTTTTACTATCGTGCTATTATTGTTGTTACCGTTCCGGGGGCTCGAAATATTAATCAATCAATCCTGTTAATGCTACTGCTAATAATAATTTGATGATAAGGCACCGGCGGGAGGCCCACGGGTGGTTTTGAGGCCCGCTAGTGTCGACCCCCTAATTAGGAAAAGGGTCTTGTCTACTGATCCATGATGAGCGCACTACCCGCATTTGGGGAGTATGGGCTCCCCCTCAGTTTGACTCGATTCGCATCTCGTCCAAATCGCCGTACTAGTTCGGGCTTTCCATTTGCTGCATGCATGATCTTGCGAGCCCTTGGCGCCCGGGTGGAACTTTCGTAGTCGGCATTTAGGGCGGCGTGGTCTTCCAGTGCTATGAGGGTCCCCTTTTCTTCGTGGGGCTCGATTAGCCGCGCACGCACAGCACGCGGTGCTTTGGGCTTGATGCGAAGAAGGGTTGGATTGTGTTGAGTGCCCCGCTTGGTGGAGTGGCCGCTCCATCTGGCGGGATATTCATGAGTGTCGGTTACTTTGGTGCACCCCTGCAGGGTAAATCTTCTCGAGAAGCCGTGTTTTCCGCGGTTATGGATTACTTGGTGAAAGTACTGGCTAACAAGTACTCAGGACAACTTAAACATAATGATCAATCATGTTTCACCCAATGAATAATAACTTGACTAGTAATAGGTTATTCACACAATAACTTGATTCACCTTATTATAACGGTGTGAGTTATCCTCGGATTGCTTCTTCGGATAAGGGGCGAGATCCAGGATGGGTTTGTTTGAAGTTATCTTTCAGTTGGTTACTATCACTCGATCTTATCCCCTTTCTGATAGTTGGAAGTGATAGAATCTCTGTAGTTGGTTAGTGCAGCCTGTTGTCGCTTATTTGCAATAACCCCTTCCTTTCCGTTGATCCTAAAGTATTTGTATCTTGTGATGACTGGCTACGCCGGTAACTTGTGAGTATGGGCTTTGTCCCCCTTGCCAGTACTTAACCGTACTGACCCACGAATCTCTTTCGTGGCTGCAAATTCCAACTTGCAGTCAACAGGTTTGAAGTCTGACGACGTTAGCTTGGGAATCCCTCCGGCTTGGCCTGGGCAGGGATTGGACGCCTTCGTTTATCTTCAGGACTCTTAGTCCAAGTTGGATCTTGTCCGTAGACGGACGATATGTTGTTTCTTCCGCTGTTATCTGGATCTTTGTATTGTATCAGTTGTAATCCCTGGCTCGTTGAGTCATCTTGTATCTTTCTGATGCTGTTGTAATTGTGGATTATTCGTGAACTATTGTAATGTTATCATAAATGGCAACCTGGAATCGGTTATTATGCGGAATTGGCGGGAATGCTGAAATCTGCATATTGTTCGATCTCGGGGCGTCACAAATGGTATCAGAGCCTTGGTTCCGATTCCCGATATTGTTTAGATACGAATGGTTATCGAAGCAACGGGTCCGCAAAGCCTGTAGGTTAACCTCGCTAACGGTCGTTGTTTCTAGAGTGTCAAAAACTATTTCTGCTAAACTATTTTGGAAAAACATCTCAATAGGATTCTTGTTTTCTCCTTATCCCTATTCTATTTCCCCTCCCATCCTATTTGTTTTGGAGTCCACTCTCGTACTCAATCTTTCAAAGTGTTAGGATCCTACGTGGGTGGACGTTTTCGGAGCCTTTAACCTAATAGGTTTGATCATCGGAAGATTCCTGGTGGAAGAACATCGTCGTCACTCCGAGCAAGAAGCCCTTGTTAGTGGTGTCGAGAAGCCCTTGTTAGTGGTGTCGAGGAGATCAACTGGAAGCACGAAGAATCGATAGTCGAACTTCTTTCCCCTCCCGGGTTTGCAGGTGGATTGCGAGGGCGCAATACCTTGTTAGTGGTGTCGTCTGTAACACCTGTGGTGTTACCTGTTTGTTTGCTTGCATCATATGCATCACATTGCATTGCACCATGTTTGCATCACAACTGAAAATTTCAAAACAATTTAAACTTTTAACCTTGCTCAAAAACTTCCAATTTCAAACTTGCAACTAGAACCCCTAAATTGTTTTTCCACTGGTTGATTTTTGTTTAAATCACTTGTCTGTTGCAATCTTTCAAATAAAGAATTACAAATCAAAACATCTTTTGCTTCCAATCAATTCCTTAATGTTTCAACTATTAATTTGTTGCCTATTTCAATCAATCACCTTAATCTTTTATTTTCAAATCCATTCAAAACTCAAACCAATTCTCAAATCATCAATCCTTTGAATCCATGAAATTCACCACTAATTGGAATCCCTTAAGTCACTTCCAAACCCTAGGGGAAACCCTAGTGAAAATACCTTATTTTCTAAATATTAATTAATATGGCAATTCTCAATTAAATTGGTTCAATTTTGAAACAGCAAGCAAAACCTTTGAAATTTTGAAAACAAAAACTACCTAATGGTTGCATTTGGTCTATTAAACTTCCCCAAATTTTTTTCCAATTCTTTTCCTAAAACTAAACCTCTCTTTCTCCCAAAAGCAAATGCTACAAAAAAAAAACGAAAAATAATAATAACAAGAGGAGATGGAGGCAGCAGCCCATTTTCCCTTCTCTCCCCCCAGGCCCACCACTTTCTTTCTTCCCCCCCAAGCCCATCTGTTTCTTTGCTGGCCCATACCCCTTCCAGGCCCTTTCTTCCTCCTGCCAACGTCACCTCTGTACGAACAGAGAGACCACCGCAGGATCTTCCCACCCCAGCTCGATGAGCTGCCGTACTAGGTACCTGCCACCATAAAACAAGCACCCACCACCCTCTGCCCTAGCCAACCCTAGAAACCCTAGTTACATTCCCTTCCATCGCCGCCATCCCCCTCCTTTCTGCTCGAGCCTTTCTCTGATCTTCTGAACCATCAACAGAACCCCAACCGAGACCATCACTGCTCCCCCTCGTCGCCGGTAGCCCGGCCACCTCGAGGAGCAGCCGCGGCTGGGAATGGAACCGCGGCGGTGCGGTGCGCCTCCCCGTGCCCTCGCCTCGCGCTGGGATGGACCACGCCGGCCGCGCCATCGCCGGAGATGCCCGCTGCTGCCTGCGTCAGGCAGTCGTCATCGACCAGCGCAGGTGAGCGCTCGGGTCCTCTTCCCCTCCCTCGCCTTTCCTCTGTACCGTGCGCTTCCACATGCCAAGCACCGCACGCACGCCGCCACGCAACACATCCACGCACTCGCCAGCACCCGCCGTGGCAGCCGGAGAAGCCCTCGTCGATAGCTCCTGTAGTCGCAGAACAATTCCGTTCGTCAGTTTCGTCAGTCAGCTAAACTGACGGGAATAACACCTCATCTGGTCACCTGCACTGAACCTGTCACGAAACGCAAGCGAGGCCAGCTGGTCCGGTTCCATCCGCGCGAGCAGTGCGTCCCGGGGTCGAATCCCGCGGGCGCAACATTTTTTTCCCTTTTGCGTTTCCTTCCGCGCTCAAGGGGCAGGGGCCCACGGGTCGGTCACACCTGTGGCCACCTCACCACGCACACGCCCGCGTGGCTGCCACGCTGGGCCTGGCCCGCAGGTCAGTGGCACGGGCTGGCCTGCAGCTCGGTAACAAAATGATTTCTGCGAAATTCCAACAATTCCAAAATCCTTTTAAATAGCCGCATTCAAACCAAACTTCAAAATTCAATATCTTTTGTTCTGTAATTTCAATAAATACAAACTTTATATGAATTCTGATCCAAATCTTCTAATCTTTCCAAATATCCAATTTGTGTTCTGATTTGGAAACTTCAAATGTATTTAAAATTCAAACTTAATTATTTCAAATGCTAATTTCTAAAATCCATAACTAATTATTTATAAGTCCAAATAATGCAAATAAAATATGTTTTCCATACCATTTCATCTCACCTTTTCAAATATAATTTTTGTTTTCTGTTTTGAATAATTAAAATTGCCTAAACCATTTAAATCTTGTTTAATTCAATTAAAAATTGTTTAATATTGTTTAATTCCTAATTAATTAATCCTAAGTCCAATTTCAAAATGTGAAACATGTAATCCAACTAAAATTTGATGTTCTTTTCAAATATCAACTTTGTTATTTGTTTTGAACATTTTAAATGGTTGAAAACAACAAATACTTGTGTGTTCCCTTTAAGGCACCCAAAATTCCCTAAGTTAATAATAAAATTCTAAATTGCCACACCCTATCTTAATTGTTTCTAATGTTGTTATTTTGCTGTTTCCCTTTTGCATGCATCATACTAAACCACTAGCACCTGTTGATTAGTTAGAAAACAAATAATCTAACCATAACTCATGGGCTTTTCATATGCAACTCAAATTGCATGTGGGTCCATTTAATCCTGTTTCTATCTTGTCAGCTAGTTTATTTCTATGCATCAATTAAATTGTCATGCATCCATATCTTGATCATGCTGGATCTTTTGCCGTAGTAGTAATTGTTGCATCCGGTGTTTGTTCGAGGTTCGTTGCTTCTTCCCGGATAGGACGTTGAGATGATGTGAGCAACGACAAGTTCTGCTACCTTGCGGGATCTCAGGCAAGTATACTCACTTGCATGCCATATGGCTGCCTTTCATCACTTGTTACCGATCCTTTCCGTTGATTCTTTTCTGCTAGCCTTAGTGGTAGTTGTTTCTGTTACGAACCCATCACATGAATCCTTTAACCCTGATATTGCCTCAACCCCATACCTACAGCCTTTGTTTGTGCCTGTTCTTATCTAGCATGCTTAAGGTTGCTTTTGCTCGAGCCTGTTGTCGATTACTTCTTTTACTATCGTGCTATTATTGTTGTTACCGTTCCGGGGGCTCGAAATATTAATCAATCAATCCTGTTAATGCTACTGCTAATAATAATTTGATGATAAGGCACCGGCGGGAGGCCCACGGGTGGTTTTGAGGCCCGCTAGTGTCGACCCCCTAATTAGGAAAAGGGTCTTGTCTACTGATCCATGATGAGCGCACTACCCGCATTTGGGGAGTATGGGCTCCCCCTCAGTTTGACTCGATTCGCATCTCGTCCAAATCGCCGTACTAGTTCGGGCTTTCCATTTGCTGCATGCATGATCTTGCGAGCCCTTGGCGCCCGGGTGGAACTTTCGTAGTCGGCATTTAGGGCGGCGTGGTCTTCCAGTGCTATGAGGGTCCCCTTTTCTTCGTGGGGCTCGATTAGCCGCGCACGCACAGCACGCGGTGCTTTGGGCTTGATGCGAAGAAGGGTTGGATTGTGTTGAGTGCCCCGCTTGGTGGAGTGGCCGCTCCATCTGGCGGGATATTCATGAGTGTCGGTTACTTTGGTGCACCCCTGCAGGGTAAATCTTCTCGAGAAGCCGTGTTTTCCGCGGTTATGGATTACTTGGTGAAAGTACTGGCTAACAAGTACTCAGGACAACTTAAACATAATGATCAATCATGTTTCACCCAATGAATAATAACTTGACTAGTAATAGGTTATTCACACAATAACTTGATTCACCTTATTATAACGGTGTGAGTTATCCTCGGATTGCTTCTTCGGATAAGGGGCGAGATCCAGGATGGGTTTGTTTGAAGTTATCTTTCAGTTGGTTACTATCACTCGATCTTATCCCCTTTCTGATAGTTGGAAGTGATAGAATCTCTGTAGTTGGTTAGTGCATCCTGTTGTCGCTTATTTGCAATAACCCCTTCCTTTCCGTTGATCCTAAAGTATTTGTATCTTGTGATGACTGGCTACGCCGGTAACTTGTGAGTATGGGCTTTGTCCCCCTTGCCAGTACTTAACCGTACTGACCCACGAATCTCTTTCGTGGCTGCAAATTCCAACTTGCAGTCAACAGGTTTGAAGTCTGACGACGTTAGCTTGGGAATCCCTCCGGCTTGGCCTGGGCAGGGATTGGACGCCTTCGTTTATCTTCAGGACTCTTAGTCCAAGTTGGATCTTGTCCGTAGACGGACGATATGTTGTTTCTTCCGCTGTTATCTGGATCTTTGTATTGTATCAGTTGTAATCCCTGGCTCGTTGAGTCATCTTGTATCTTTCTGATGCTGTTGTAATTGTGGATTATTCGTGAACTATTGTAATGTTATCATAAATGGCAACCTGGAATCGGTTATTATGCGGAATTGGCGGGAATGCTGAAATCTGCATATTGTCCGATCTCGGGGCGTCACAAAGGACATGGGTAAGTTCGAGTATTTTCTTGGATTGGAAGCGTCCTACAATTCAGGGGGCGTGACGGTAACTCAATGGAAATATGTGTTAGATCTTCTTCATCGAGTGGACATGGAGAATTGTAAGTCCACTCCCACTCCATTGTCGACATCAGAGAATTTGTCTAGAAGTACTGGTACACTGCTTGGCACCGAGGACTCATTCAGGTACCGCGGCACTGTTAGTGGTTTACAGTACTTGGCACTTACCAGACCAGATATCTCGTTCGCTGTGAACAGGGTGTGTCAGTTTCTCTCGCAGCCCACTTATGTGCATTGGGAGACAACTAAGCATATTCTGCGATATGTCGAAGGAACGCTGCATACATAGTTGTGTTTCCGCAAGTCCTCTTCCGCTGGTATTAGCATTTTCACTGATGCTGACTGGGTTGGTTGTGTGGATGACCGCTGGTCCACGGGTGGTTTTGCTGTGTTTGTTGGACCGAACCTAATTTCCTGGAGTTCGAAGAAACAACCTACAGTCGCAAGGTCGAGTACCGAGGCCGAGTACAAGGCACCGGCGAATGGCGCTGCTGAAGCTATGTGGGTGGATTCATTGCTCAAGGAGCTTGGAATGATCCAGCAGCGTACACCCATACTTTGGTGTGATAATCTAGGGGCTACATATCTCACGGCAAATCCTGTCTTCCATGCTCGTACTAAGCACATTGAGATCGATTTTCACTTCGTGCGAGAGCGAGTTGTTGCAGGTGCACTCGAGGTTCGTTTTATCTCTTCTAATGATCAACTGGCTGATGTGTTCACAAAGCCAACCACTCGACTGATGTTAGCCCGATTTAAGTCCAATCTAAATCTTGTATGTAATAGTTTAGATTGAGGGTGTATGTTAGAATCGGTCTCTAACATGTACGTGATGTGTAAACCGGTACACATTGTAATTATAATATGTACTTGTCAAAGTATATAAATAGAGGAGAGGTGGAGGCATAGATCCCACGAAAACCTATTCTTCAAATTCATCTTTGGTTAGTAAAGGAGTCCATAAGCCAAATTTACTCATTTAACTCGGTAGAACACGCAAACCAACCTGTGGTTGGATGGTTAGGAGGATGGTTGAACCCCCAGGCCACCAGAGTTCAATCCCCAGGTTTGACACATGTGTGTTGCATTTAGGCAGAATATTCTTTCAGTGGGAGGCGACGTTCCCGTCGACAAGGAGGCGCCTGTGGTGACTTCATCAATCTCAAGACCCACCGGCTCGGTCTCTCGAAGATTCTCATAGGGGTAGTGTGTGCGTTCATAGGGGCGAGTGTATGCGCGTGTATGTGAGTGCTTACGTTTGTACTGTGTTTCTCAAAATAAACTCGGATAGAAGACAATGGTAGTAACATACTTGCCATTTTGTCTATGTGAACAATTATTCCTGATCGTTGTAATTTATTGCCTATATATTGCTTGTTGGTGTCATATTATCAGTGAATGTCATAATGCTTGCATCATACATCACCAAATAACCAGGAACAATTCTATAGACGAGTTATGATGTTGCCTATTCATAGTTTTACTAAGATAAACGAACAAACTAGCGAGTTTTGCGAGCAAGCCAAGCCAGCTCGTTAGCTGAATAGTTTTAACGAATCATACGTATCGCCTTGAATTCTAGGCATACATGCAGAAACACGCATGCACAAGTGGAGAGTCGAGTTTTTTCATGAAGAGAGACATCTATAGCCAAAACTGGCCTCTTTTCAAAATTTTAAACATAAATGATCATGTTTCGGAACTAACCATTATTCATGAAGCGAGTCCCAAAAGTTTCATGTCCCATATCATAATATCTGGTCCACCGCTTCATGCTATTGGAGGTTATCACACGGTGGATCATGACATTGTGTTATGTAGGATGAAGGCTTAGGGGTATTGCAATTAGTCTTGAAATAGAGATTTTTGCTGAATTTTTAAAAAGAGGTAAGTTTTGTTAAAATCCTCGGCATCTAGAACCGCCATATGGAACAAGATCGAAGACAAAAAAACACTTTTCCATGGCCAACATAGGTTGGAGAAGTTTCTTTCTCGTTCTCGGTGTAGTGGAGTTTTGTTATTTAGCTCTGGTAGGACAGCCCTGGACCATGTACTATTCCATGTAATTGTTTTTACAGGGAAATAGATATTCCATTAACCGATGTGCACACTTAAAATCACTAGCAACCAAGCCAGATACAAAAGGAGGGCAAACATCTGCCCAACCAGAACATTCGGTCTCAACATGAGAATCGAAATGAGCAAGGGAATGAATGACCATGTTACAAGCCCTTGGGCAGAAAATAAACTCATGACCATCAAAATTCCCAATGCAAGTACTTCTAACTTCTCGGAGGAGCACACCGAGCTGGGAAATCGCATGACTTCTTGAATTGAGGCTTTGGAACAAAGTCTCGGAGTCTGACTAAAAACAAACCCTATTCAAACCAAGTGTCAGCACTCCTTCTGTCGCTGATACACATGCATCAACCTCCGCTTGCGGTGCATCTCACAGATGTCGCGGTTTCCTATCGCAACCACTATAAATTTAGCAAGTTGGGTCTAGCTACAAAACTCTATGCCCCATCCCTTGTACGCTCTCCGAATGCCGCATTGAATATTACTTTCACCTAGGATGTCAGGGATTTTGTCCATACCGATGTTGTCGGGTGAAAACCTAAATCTATTACATGCCTTAGATTGTAGCCTCTCTTTCCACCCATGGATATGTTGCCATATTCATTATTTTAGATACACAAACTCCTTGCTTTTTTGTGCCCCCCCCCCCCTCGGAGATGTACTAATAGCCCCAAGTGTCTCTCATTCCTGGATTTCCCCGGGATAACACAATGCACCAAGAACAAATTTCTTTGTTATGCGAGAGGTACCTTTGATGAACATTGCCAAGGAAATTTCTTTAATCCTCTATCCAAACTGGACTTCATACAGAGCAAGGATCTGTTGTACCTTAGTCGCATTCTTGATGTTAGCATTCAAGAAAATGAACGAGTCATCCGCAAAGAACGGATGATTGATCTTTGGTGTTGTTGGCGGAGTTTGATACCTTGGATCACGCCCTCGGTCCTCTTTTGCATGGCTAATAAGCGCCGCTCTCAACATACAAAATGAAAAGGTATGGGGAGAAAGGCCCCCCTGCCTTAGCCGTCTCTCCGGTGTAAAAGGCTCCATCAAGTTCATGTTCACCTTGCCTTTGTAAGTTGCTGATTTCACACAATTTATATTTACTTGAATCCATGCCTTGGCAAAACCCAACTTCTTTACCATAAGTTCCAAAAAATCCATTTTACACGGTCATGTGCTTTACTCATGTCAAGTTTAACCGCCACCATGCCATCTATCCATCTTCTTATGATGCATCATATGTGTAATCTCGTAAGACAAGAGCATGTTGTCCTTAATCATACGTCCTGGTATAAAGGATGAATGTGTTTTGAGATAATGTGTGGGAGACTCATCCGGTTTGCGAGAACTTTGTAAATAATCCTGTAGCGCATTGAAAAGGCTTATCGGTCTAAAATCTGTGATCCCCTCGTGATTGTTAACTTTGGGGGGGGGGGAGGGTAAGAACGATGGTCATCTCATTCCATCCCGTCAGCATCTTTCCTCCGTTTAGAACAACCAACACATCGCCTTGAATTTTTGTAGCTAGCATATAGAAAAAATTAAGATGGCTCGCGTATCATCTGGTCCTAGTAAATTCCCAACCGAATCCTATTTTTGAAAGTCAATTACATCGATCCTCCTTAATATCCTTGTTAACAAATTCACGGTTAATTGGGAGATTCATATACTCTATACCACATTTTGGACGTGGCAAAGAAGATCATCAGTTTTTTGCCCTATATAAGACATTGTTCGGTATCCACCTCATGTGGGATGTAAGTAGACATCCACTTGAAACCTTTCAGGCGGCCTAAACAGGTGTAGAATCCCACTACCCATTAGGTTATTGACTCGGTGTCATTTTGGACTTCGCACACGAGGGATGTCAAGCCTCCCATCCCGCCACCACTAGAAGGAGTGACAAAAATCATAGGTTAGTCTCCATTGGAGAATAAAGAAAAAACAAGAGAGAAGGGAATGGGATAATGTTGAAGGAAAAAATTGAGATCAAGCAACGACTGTTCCCCACAAGGTTGTGAATTCTAGATTCACTACCTTATCTCCTTCAAGTTGTGGTTCCACCATATTTGGCGAGATAGCTCCAATCGATAACTCATGTGCCACAAATCTTGTTGTTGCATCTAAGATCTGTGATAACTTTCTTGATGTCAGATCCTCTAGTGCTCTTTAGAGAAGGACATGTTGTTACCCACACTTGATAATTGTGGAAGAAGATTTGGATGGCTTCGGCCCGTGGTTTTTTCTCTCAAGTTGAGAGGTTTTCCACGTAAAAGGTCTGGTATCCCTATTTTGATTTTTTATTGTTGTTATGAGAACCTCTCTCCCTAGGAGAGACATTTTCTCCTTGTGCGTGAGCTTCTCTCCTTAGGACATATAATGTCAATCCCCGAGTGCAAGATATGAAGTGTCATGTCTACTCTATATATTTTATGCATGTTTTCCTTCCGACACAAGAGTAACGATCCATGAGTTAGTATTCAAGTGGTACAGTTACAACTTATTCCATTGTCTATTTTTATCATCATGTTTAAATGGTGCTAATGTTCATTACGTGGTAATAGATGTGCTTAGTTTTCCCAACCGAGTGGTATGAGAAATAAACTTTATTGCTTGCACCGGCTTTGGAAGAAGACACGGCCACAAGTGAACGATAAACCTTGATTCTTCCGGTTTCTCATTATGGAAGGCATAATTTATTGTAAGTATTTGTACGATCCAATTGTGAAAGATAAGATAACGACCGGTGTCACGAAAGAAGATTAGAGAGTTTTGAGCTGAAAGTCAATATGGATGATTCGGTGTAGGCAGTGTATGAGAGGAAGACAACTATGAACAAGTCATCAGTAATGAGAAGACTTGCAGAGCTTGAGTACCAAGGTGACAGTAGTGTGATTGAACACTTGAATGTCTTCGAGTGCCATATAAATAAACTTACAACCACGAAGGTCAATTTCGAGGATGTGATGTAATCATTGTTGATGTTGAGTTCCATGCTTGATAGCTGGAACTCGCTTGTTCTGCCCATAAGCAATTCAGCTCCATATGGGAAGCTAGCATTGCAGAAGGTGAATAATAGCATGCTGAATGAAGAAGCCAGACAGGGAAGAAAAAGTCGATACCGCTTCTTCTGATGCACATGTGACTGAATCATATGGTAGAGATGAAAACCATGGACGCGGCCAAGCCAGATTTCAATAAAGTAAGGAGAAATTCAATAGGAGATCAAAATTAAAACAGATAAAATATTTACTTTCTTTTACTGTGGTAAGCCAAATCACATGAAGAGCGAATGCAAGTATGGCACGTGGTAAACTTGCAAATAAGCCTTTGCAAAATAGAGAATGGTACCGCCATGATTGAAAAATGTGATGAGGTGAAGACTATCTAGTCACTAAAGATGGAGAATTATGTAGTGTTTGTTTGTGGTGATTCCATGTGTTGGGTTTTGTATTTAGGTGTTGATGCGTCCATTTCATACACGATTTTGCTTATGGTTCTTTATATGTTTACATTACAATTTTTACATTGTTCTATATTAACTTTTATCTTTGGACCGCCATCATCTTCTTCCAAAGGTAGCCTTTGGTCGACGGGGCGACTTAGTTAGAGGAGGCTGGTGGAAGGTATCAAAGCGGGTCGGCGAAAGTCTGGAGGACGCGCCTTGGCCATTCTGACAACCATTGTGTGCCTCGTGAGTGATGCGGAGAACAACCGTTGCTGAGAGGGCACGTGGGGGAATTTCCCCTCACGCCAAGATGTTTGTGTTTCTCGGTTTTGGGTATTGGTGGGTGTTTTTCGGAGTATATAAAAAAAATCTGTCAACTATGTTTGAATTATTTCAACAAGTGAAGGATGCCGTGTTATTTTCATAGAAGAGTGTTTATACTATGATTTGATCCCTACTATAAAATGACTGTCTTTTTTTCTAAGTATGATTACTTTTAGTATGAGGTAGAGTTGCTCTTGTGGTCAAATGCGTCCCCCCCCCCCCCCCCCCCCCCCCAAAAAAAAAAAAACAAATTGAACAAACTTTGCCAATTAAAAGTCCGTAATTAACATGCGTGCGGATGTGTCGGTGCTTGTGTATCCAATCGGTAAAAATAAGCGTGCTTCTAGAATACTGCTGCCAGGCGGTGAAGTTAAAGTGTATTCCCTGCAATGAAAGAACCATATAGCGAAATTGATTGGGTGGAACGAGGCAGTCCTCTAATCTCAGATCGCTAGCTTAACGCCGAAGAGAAAGGCAGGCGATGGGCATTCTAGGAGGGTCCCGTGCAGGTGCAGGAGAGGAATCTAGGACGCCGCCAGGGTAAAGGCAGTCGGGGCAAAGCAAGTCCGGCCCACCTCCAAGGATGCTATGCATCGCACGAAGAAGCGATGGCCAATTTATCCACCAGATCCTGTGTTGCCAGGGCAGGTGTCGCAGCGCCTCGCGTGCCAATTAGAAAGCGAAGCGAGTAGTTTTACACGTTTCGCACGATATATATGTGCTCTATGTACGGAGTAGAATCTATCAATTTGCATATAAAACTATGTGTACTCCTAGGCCGTGATATTCTACTCTGTACGGTGGAGGGGGAAAAGTTGAAACTATCCTGGATTGTTTTAGGCTAGCAGTCTCACACTAGGCAAAAAAATTTGTCATGACAAATAATTAATATGGAGAAATTGTGGTGATAACATAGCTTACCATCACATCACATATTTCAATACATTATGTGTCTACAACCTAGTAAATGCATATTTGTATGACAGCGTATATGTTACTCTCCACTATGAAAATAATAATATCATGTTACTATTCTTATTTACTCTCCACTATGACCATCCTTAGGAACAAACTGACCAAGGAAGCAACCGCATAAATTGAGAGCATACCCAACGTCCCCCCCAAAAGGGACCAAAATCGGTCCTCTTTTGGTCATTTTAGGGTGGTCCGCGGAGAAAAGATCCCTCGAGTTAGGATGGAACCACCCCAACGCCCGCCCCCCTCAAATTGAATTTTGAAAAAAAATACGTCAAAACACTAATTTAGCTAAACTTAGTTGCATTTCATATAGGGCCGGAATGCCAATGCATACATCTTGGCCCGAAGGCCAGTACATGCATAGTATTTAAAAAAAAAAACTAACTAGTTGTTAGAGTTCGGTGCCGCCCGCCGCCGCTGCGCCTACCCGTCGTCGTCATCGACGCCGGTGTAGTCATGTAGACGGGCGCGTGCTCCGGAGGCGGGGTCTCTAGTGCGGGAGGGGGCTGTGGCCATGCGGGAGCAGGAGCCCATGGCTGCCTGGCCTCACGGGCATGCCACGGTGACCAAGGTTCCTCGCAAACCTTGGCCGCCAAGACCTCGAGGGCGGCCGTCACATCTTGGCATCGGTCTCCCGCGAGGCCTTAATGGCGTGGCAGAGGTCCGCGGCCTCCTCCTCCTTCGCCTCGGTCTGGTCGTCCTGCTCCGTCTGCATGGCGTCGAGCTCGTCGAGGTACTCGTTGAGCCCGCTGTCGTCGCTCTCGCTGTCGTCGTCATGGACGTCGATGACGTCCGCCACTCCGGGCGGCAGGGGCACGCGAGTGGCGATGAGGCGCCAGCCTAGCGGGAGGTCCACCCGCGGCCACGGGATTGGCATGCGGTTGCGGTAGAAGGTCCTTGCGATATCGAGCGAGATCCTCATCAGGGGGCCATGGTCGTCGGGGAGGGTGCTCCGGGTTTTTTTGATGCGGACGGGGACGCGCACCGGTCCTATTAAAAAGGACGCGGCGAGGTAGGCGAGAGAGCGCCCCGTCACTGGCAGGTGGGCCACCAAGGCGACGCGTCAACGCGGCATACTGCCAGCCGGGCTAGAGAGAACAGAACGCGCGTCCGCGGACCACCCCAAATATGGACCAATTTTGGGCCACGTTTAGTGGAAACTCGTCCTTCTCCCACGATTTCGTTTGGGAGGAGGCGTTGGAATGTTTTTTTTTAACCCAAACCGGTCGCAGGGACTGAAATGGACCGTTTGGTGATTGGGTGGGGGGGGGGGGGTGTGGCGTTGTAAGCTCTAACATGTGACGTCCGTACTGCTGGAAGGCATTTTGGGTGCAAGTCGTGGTAAATTGTGTCCGGAAGGCAGAATGGTTTGAAACGCGGAAAATGAATTTAAATGTGCAGCCGCAGTCGTTGATTTGGAGACGAGCTGGTTGGACCCTCAATTCTGAAGGACCAGGTTGAGTGGCAAGTGTGACCGCACGTCTCCTGGTGCGACGTCCAGAGTGAGGATGGAGACGGAGACATGGCTAGAGCAAGTGGGAGCCGGTGGATTGAGGACTTTGCGGTACCAAGCCGATGACTGGCACTGGCTTCCCAGTCGTCATCCCGACTTGATAATTGACAATCACTCAACCCTTGCCCCATCGCGACAAGCATAAGACTAGTGTACTTGTTTGGTTTGAGAATGTGTCGGTTCTTCTGAGAGTGACTGCTTCAAACGATCTCACTATCACAGTAGTATATGTCTACCGTGAAATCAAAATCCAAGGCTGCGGCTGTGCACAGAACTTGAAGATTGCAATAGTACATGACGACTGTCCCTTTACTGGGTTCCTGAGTCGTGACAGGCTCAGAACACTTTTCGCGCGGCAAACTAGGGGCATTTGATGTCATCGCCCTGCCGTGGCCGAGAAGGACGAAATGAGCTATCCAGGAAGGCAAGAAGGCACATGCACGGCCCTGGAATACTGCTCCTGTACTTTACTTCATCAACCACCCTCTCGCTATCGCCAACACTGCAGCTGCGATCACGACCATATGTAGGAGTACATATTTGCCATATTTTATGAACGATGGGTCGTCCGTGTGTAACTGTGTATGTGCCTAATCTAAAAGTTTTTCTGTCCGCTAATTTCATTATACTATACGCACTGTTTTTCCGATGCATGCAAACACGACAGCTTTGACGTCCCATGGGGCAAAACTATTGGCCCCGTTTTTTTCTTAAAGAATCTCTAATTTTGCCTCTACCCGGTCGCCAACCTCATAACATTCTCAAGAAAAAATCAGCAGTAGAAATCACGTTTGTAATTAACCTCCCGTCATAGCTAATTTTAATCACCTTTCTATTAAGATCCATCTTGGTTGTCCTATCTCGATCTGACTCCGAACGATTCTGGGCTAACCCTGCAGCGACCCTACCAGATACTAGACGTTAGCGGTAGCTTCATAGCTTGGGCCAAACAACACTCAAATTAAGCCAGCAACTCATTTAACATCGCACACATTTTTAGTATAAAACTAAGTTTAGTTAAACTCTCTCTGCTTTTGTGAATTGGGATGAGAATTTCAGCTCCGGGAACTGTAGAATATTGCTTTTCATATTCATATTTAGATTACATTTTTTGAAAGTTACTCCAATCGTCAATTGATCGCTTCCATTCTCGATCCCATGAAATGGATGCTCAACATGACAAATGTAAATCTCTGAATCTTTGATGTCGTTGCGCTCCCGCTTCCCGGTCCCTTTCGCCCCGCCAATTTCTTGCCTCTGACATGTTGTGGATTCTAATCAGGGCTGCTCAAATGCACAGCGTGGTTTTAGGTAAAAATCAACCAACCAAGCGGGGGATAAACACAATCATTATAAATATCCCCTCCGTTCCAAATTAATTGTCTCAAAGTCCATTTTTGTCCAACTTTGAGACAATTAATTTGGAACGGAGGGAGTATGTATTTACGCAATGTCTATTGACAAAATCTAAAGATTCAACAAACAACTAGAAAACCACTATAAAACCAGAACAAAACTATGTAAAATTCCTACTAGTAGCAGCATGTGTGAATGGAAGACATGGACCCCGGCAAAGATAGGAAGGGATTTATTTTTCGAATATAAAAAGGTCCAGAAATTGCCGTGCTGTCAGAAAACATCAAAAGCCAGATGGAAAAAATAACAGGAGAGAGAATGTGATAGCGACACGGCCGCACACCTATGTGGACCTTTCCTATGGACCAAAACCCAGGAAAGCGGCTCAGATCTCACGCACAAACTTTGGCGGTAAAAAGGTCTTGTAGTTCTGAATTTAGGTGTCGGATGTTGAGGTTTTCGTTTGGTCACGTTTTCCTTTGAAACTGCACACTACTGGTATGGCCGTATGGGGTTGTATTTGCGGTTTAACTTTCTGTTCTCGGTTATTTGGTCATAGCCAATTGTAAAATTCATCACCGTTTAATTGTTGCAAGACTACTTCAGTACGCTAGTCATATAGTTTGTTAGAATATGAACTATGAAAATGGTGTGTTGTTGATAGTTAGTACTCTCTCCGTGTCGAAATGAAACATGTTTTAGCATTTCCTAAAGAACACGTATCTAGACATATATTTTAGTGTAACATACATATAAATCTACACACTAAAATATGTTTAGATACGTTTTGTCTAGAAAACACTAAAACATCTTATATTTTGATGCGGGGGGAGTATATTAGAAACAAAGACCAAAACAATACGTATATGGTATTTGGCCGTATCATTGCAACGGTGCTTGTGCATGCGGGTATGAATAAAAAGAAAAAATTAATGATTATCATTTGTGAGCACCTGTCTTCAACGCAAACGCCTGTCTGTAGATGATAAAGTTTTTTTCGGCGTCAGATAATACTTGTGTTCGTGCGGGTGATACGGCGCAAAACAGTGTCGCTTTGTTTTGCAACGCCGCGAGAACAAATCCTAGTACTGGATGGAATCTCGCATAATTGTCAAGAATTTCTTCGTATCGTCTATTTTTAATTTTTAGCGTCTCCAATGCGCGTGCTCTTAACAATTACATGCATGTAATGAAAGTATTACAAATACATATAGCGGCATATATATTGGCATACACAACTGAGATAAAATGCTTGTAACTATGCAATAGGGAAGAAGCCAAGGACAGTACCACGCGCAACCTCGTGTTACAGACCGAAGAGTATCATGGTATTTGAAAGAAATGACGATTATTTTGTGTCGGGGGTTACCCCGAGTAGGGTAAAGGCAAGTGCTAAAGGCAAGATCAGAAGGGATGTTTGGTCGAGTAGCCGGCTACCCGGTACTCGCTACCCGGTCGACTGCTACCCGGTCCTACACATAGATGGGCAGAAGGACAAATCAAGGAAGTTGCGTTCCTCCGAGTAGAAGAGTTGGCCCGAATAGAAATGGCGGGAATCTACTCGGGACAGAAGTCAAAGGAGACGTTCTGACACCGGATCCCGCGTATCCCGGGTCCGTACTTGGCACTATTCATGGCACTGTTCATCTGAGGACGGCGTGCCTGACAGCGACAGTGTGTCAGCAGGGCGTCGCAGGATAGGGGGGACCTACTCTGTGTTCGCCGCAGTGATAACAGACTGGTTACTTGGTTTTGCCCAACGACTTTCCGCACCGGGACAAACTTGGAAGCCAAAGCTGTCAGCGGGAACTCGGAAGAAGGACGGTGTGCACACAATGTCGACATCTGTTTGTATTTGGCTGTATCCGGCTGGGCACCGAGTATATAAGGTGCCCTGCCTCCTCCTGCGCGAGGGACGATGACCTAGATCACACTCTGGGCTCAGATTCTTGACCTAGTTCTTCACGTAGAGGGAAGAGTGGCTACTCGGTTGCAAGAACATTTGTACTGTGGCTACTCGGTGAGACATCAAAATACAGAGAGAAAGGCAGGAGTAGGGGTTTTACCTCCTCACGAGGGCCCTGAACCTGGGTAGATCGTGTTGTTTGCAGTGCTTGTTTCCTACTTCACGCGGCTACTTGTCGCGTGATCCCTCCCCGTGCGCCTCCAGCGTCCATCGTCCCCACATCTTTAGCCATCCTATGGCATCTGCCGTGACACCACCACGACAGTTGGCGCCCACCGTGGGGCAACCAGCGGCGCTGGCTGGAGTTTCCGTTCGGACGGGATCGATTTCTGCTACCGGAGAGCGCGTGGTCTGCGGCCTCGTCCACAGATTCGGCTCCTTCGACTTCGTCACCGACAACACCGGCGATTTCGGCGGCAGGGCCATGCCGGAGGGCGGCACGGTGCTTTCTTTCGGCGCGCACCTCGTCTACGTCGCCACCATCATCGACCGCGAGTACCCTGAGCTGGTGCATGTCGCGGAAGATCCACCTGCTGTCATCACCGCGCGCGGAAGGCCGTTGAGCCGCTATGCGAACGTCGCGGAGGTGATGATGACCGGCCCTGCTGCTGACACCGGGAAGGGCGCGGCTGCTACCGCTGCGGCCGTCGTCGAGGATCTCGCTGGCTCGAGTGCTGGCGGGAAGACGCACAAGCCTTACGAGAAGGAGTGCAACCTTCCGCTCTCCACTACTCCGACAATCCCTGCGTCTGCTGCGCGAACGGGCATGCCGCCTCCCACGGATCTCGAGCTCCTGACCATGAAGGCGCAGCTCGACCGGTAGCGCCAGGAGCTGCTCGCTGAGCAGGCGGAGTTGGAGAAGATCAGGCTAGAGCTTAGCTTAGATCAGCTTGAGTACAACAAGGCTCATGGTTTTACACCAGTTGTTAGGAGAGCTAGCAAAGTAGGTGCTACGCGTCGCAACCTAGGCGCCGAGATGGCAACGGTTGTAGAGGCTCCCAGTCAGTCTGCCACCGCAAACACCTCTACTAGACCCAGATACAGCACACCCGCCAAAACACTTAGAGCTGCTGAGGCTGTAGCTGCCGAGTTGCCGCATCTAGCTGGCGACGCGCGCGTTAGGCAGCAAGAAAGGCTAAACGAACTGGTGCTAGAGGCTGCTAGGCAGAACGAGGAGTTCCGAAAAGCCAACCCGGGTGCTGGAGCTTCTCAGGTGGTGCACTCGCACGTGGCTAGATCTAACGATCAGGCTTCATCACCGCATCCTAGCCGTGAGAGAAGCCGGAGTGGGCATTCCGGCAAGGGTAGGCAGATGCAGGTGTACGACCCGGCTGTCGCCGCGAAACAGCTCGCTGTGCCGCGACAGCCCGGTCAGAAACACAACGCTGCAGGAGAAGGCTTTCAAGCCCATAAAGCTCAAAGCCAGGCCCGAGATGGAGAGCGCACAGGCCCTTCTCAGCATCCAGTTGCTCAGCCTACTCAGCAGCGGCAGCAGCCGCGTGCAGCGGCGCCAGCCGCCAACCCGGTGGAGCAGCCTGCAGCTGTGCAGGTGGACAGATATGATGATGGCTACTCGGCCATGGGGTTGGCTGGCTATGACATTCTGGATCGTGTGGGCGAGCGCGTGTTGGCGCCTAGAGATGCAAGGCACCAGCTGGACCGGATCAGCTTGTCGGCACGGCTCAAGAACACGGGACCTCCCGGCCCCGAGTGCTTTGGCCCGCGCATCATGAACGAGTCTTCCGTGAAGAACTTCCAGCTCGCAAGGGACACCAAGAGCTACAATGGTAGCACCAAGCCGGAAGATTGGCTCAATGACTATGTCACCGCGGTTCATATCGCGAACGGCAACCGGAGATGGGCAGTGCGGTACGTCCCGCAGATGCTAGAGGGTCCAGCTCGCACTTGGCTCAACAACTTGCCCAAGAACAGCATCAATTGCTGGCTGGATTTCTCGGAGGCCTTCATCAGCAACTTCACCAGCACTTACAAGAGGCCGAATAGGCCACAGCAGCTGTCCGCTTGCAGGCAGCGGGAAGACGAGACGGACCGCGAGTACCTTACTCGGTGGAGCACATTGCGGAACACCTGTGAAGGTGCGAATGAGGCCCAAGCCATCACTTGGTTTGCGCAGGGTTGCAGACATGGCAGTATGCTGTGGCAAAGGTTGCAGAGGGAGATGCCAAACACTCTGGCGGAGACCATCAAGATTGCGGATCAGTACGCACTCGGTGATCCTACTCAGCCCCTGATGGACTCCTCTGAGCCGAGAAGAAACTTCAACAGCAACAAGCACAACGAGTTCCGCAACAAGCGCAGGGGTGACCGAATAGATACTCGGTACGACCCTGAGGAGGTGAATGCAGTGGCTGTTGGAGCTGGGGGTAGCCAAAGGCAGAAACCTGCTGGAGCCTACGGGCAGAACCAGAACCAGGGCCAAGGCAACAAGAAACCATTCCGCGCTCCTCAGTCGGGTAGCGGCAACTCGGAGCAGACAAGGAAGTTCGACTTCGACGACATGAGGGATGGCCCGTGCAGTTTCCATACTCAGCACCCCTCGAGGCCTGCTAACCACACTACCCGACAGTGCGAGTGGTGGGATTTGATTAGGAATGAAGGCTTGCCTCCTCCTCCTCCTCTGCCAGCTGCAAATGCCAATGTGCAGCCTGCTCGTGTACCCGCAGCTCGGCCTCCAGTGTTTCCGAGAAGAGAAAACGTGAACCAAGTGGCTTTAGGAGCCAACCGTCACTTCAACAATGAGGGTTACCGCAACAACAACAACAACCACAACCGCAACAACAACAGAGACAACAACAACGGCAACAATGAGGGCAGAGGCCGCAACCAGTACCAAGAACACCATGAGAGCTACATGATCTTCACTTCTCAGCCCGTCGACAAGCAGTCACAGCACAGGCGAGCCATGGAGGTCAATGCCGTGATCCCTGCTGTTCCTCACTATATGCATTGGTGCAACCAAGAGATCAAGTGGTCCCGAGTAGATCATCCCAAGGTGATGCCCAACCCGGGTAGTTACGCTTTGGTGGTCGATCCTACCTTCTAGGGTCCCGAGAAGAATGTGAGGTTCAGCAAGGTGCCGATCGACAACGGCAGCAGCATCAACATTGTGTACAGAGACACACTCGAGAAGCTTGGGCTGGCCGAGAACATGCTGCTACCTAGCAAGACCACTTTCCATGGCATTGTGCCGGGAGTCTCGTGCAACCCGATTGGCCGAGTGTGGATAGATGTGCTATTCGGCACCAGGGAGAACTGCAGTACAGAGAGCCTGCAGTTCGAGGTAGTTGATCATCAGAGCCCCTACCATGCTCTACTCGGCAGGCCTGCGCTGAGCAAGTTCATGGCATCTACTCACACTGCGTATCTGAAGATGAAGATCCCTGGTCCCAATGGCGTGATTACCATCTCTGGGGATTACAAGAAGTCCATGGAGTGTGCCTCTGCTGGTTCTCAGTTGGCGGAGTCCATGGTGATTGCTGCCGAGAAGAAAAAGATGTACGAGGTGGTGGCTATGGCGCAATCCGCGCAAGCTGGTGCGCAGGGCGTGCCGAGTACCCAGCACAGGACCGCGTTCTAGGCATCTCAAGAGACAAAGAAGGTCCAGGTCGACCCTGAGTTCCCCGACCGCGTAGCCATCATTGGCTCCGGGTTGGCGGAGAAATAGGAAAGCGAGCTCATCCACTTCCTCCGTGAGAATCGGGACGTGTTCGCCTGGTCCAATGAAGATTTCCCAGGAGTCCCGAGGGAGTTGGTTGAGCACTCATTACATGTGCGTCCTGACGCCAAACCAGTGAAGCAGGCTATGCGCCGTTTCGGAGATGAGAGAAGGAAAGCTATAGGTGACCAGATCACCAAGTTGCTGATAAGCAATTTCATCATGGAGGTGATGCACCCGGATTGTCTAGCCAACCCGGTCATGGTCGAGAAGAAGAAGGAGGATCCTAAGGCTGCTACCGCATGGCGCATGTGTGTCGACTACACCGACTTGAACAAGGCATACCCCAAGGATCCTTTTCCGCTACCTCGCATCGATCAGGTGATCGATTCCATTGCTGGTTGTGAACTGCTGTCTTTCATAGATGCCTACTCTGGTTTTCACCAGATAGCCCTCAATCCTGCTGATCAAATAAAGACTGCCTTCATTACCCCGTACGGGGCTTATTGCTATCGTGTCATGTGTTTCGGGTTGCGGAATGCGGGTGCTACTTATCAGCGGTGCATGCAGAAATGCTTGCACAATCAGCTCAGCAAGAATGTGCAGGTGTACGTAGATGACTTTGTCATCAAAACGAATAAAACACAAACTCTGCTTGCCGATCTTGAGGAAACCTTCGCTAACTTGCGCAAGTATAAAATGAAGCTGAACCCGAGTAAATGCACCTTTGGCGTCCCGGCTGGCAAGCTACTCGGCTTCCTGGTGTCTAGTCGGGGCATTGAAGCTAATCCTTCAAAGATAAAAGCTATTGAGAGCATGTCTTTGCCGAAATCCCTGAAGGATGTGCAAAAGTTCACTGGTTGCTTGGCATCCTTGAGCCGTTTTCTGGGCCGAATGGGCGAGAAGGCCCTGCCTCTGTACCAGCTGATGAAGAAAAGTGAAAAGTTTGTCTGGACTCCGCAAGCGGATGTGGCATTCAACGAGCTGAAGGCAATGCTGGGTAGTGCTCCCATCTTGGCTAGTCCGCTACCCAAGGAGCCAATGCTGTTGTCGTGGGATAATCACGGCAGATGTTACCGGGGGTAACTGATCTAGGGGCAAGTCGACACAGGTATTTGGGAGAGGGTTTAGCTCGAAGGAAGACATGGCGAAAAGCAATCTAAGAGCCGGAAAACAACTCGCCGGATCTCGATATGATTATACTGGATACTCGATAATAGGTGTTACAGTTATGACTTGAATCTCTCTCAGGCGAAGCCTAGGGGTTGGTTTATATAGTACTCATACCCCCTTTGGCTTGCCATACAAAGCGCTCCTTGAGTCCTACTCGAACTCTATATACAAACCTAACTTTCCTTACCATAACCCACAATCCGGGTTACGATCCTTACAAGCCCTGGGCCTTTCTGAAGCTTCTTTGTTCTTAGCCGGATTTGGTCCATCCGCCGTTTGGGCCGGATTACACCTGGGAGTTGGCATACCGGGTTACTATCCCCTCATCAGTAGTCCCCAGGATAGCGCGGGCTTCATGGATTCATTCGTGAGGCGCTCGCTATCCCGATAGCTCGATCCTTCCTCGAACGCCTAATGGGCCTTTCCATATTTGAACCCTTGCTCCGAACGCCCACAACGCCAAATCCGCGCGGATAATTACTGTTCCGCAATTTCCGGCTTTCTGGCCGCGGGTGAGCTCACCACCTCCCTTATAAATATCAGCAGAGGGTAACCCTAAACCATTCACCTCGTTTCGTCATTTCTTTCTCCTCGCTCCCTCACAGTTCCGGCCGCCGGGCTCACGCGCGCTTCCAGAGATAAGGCCACCTCCGGCCGCACCCGACCTCGAGCTCTCCAGCGCCGCCATCGAGCCCCGCCGCCACGCTCTTGTTTCTTTCATCAAGGACTGTGGTGAGACACTCAAGCCGCGCCGCGCACCGGCCTCAGTTCGGACCTCAACTCCTTCGGTAAGCCCCCCTCAACCATCCAACTGAAACCGGCAATTTCATCAATTTGACCAAGATTGGATCTGAGTCAACCCGCAAATCGATTTTAGGGAACCATCAAATTAGTCCGCTTCGATAGTCCTTAGCTTCTTCTAGCACCTGATACGCAATCACCACCCATTTCCGCGCCCTTATTAACCATTAAACTTCATATAAGATTACTTGCAAGTCCTTCGATTCTAGATCCGTTCCGCCTTGTTTTCTCCGCCTGCCGCATTAACACCCGGATAATCCTTCTTTTCCAGTTAATCCCTCCTCAGTAAGGTATGGGCAACCATCCATGTTCACCCAACCCACCTCAATACGTAAGTAATTAACAATTTACTCAACTTCATCCGACACCCGGAAAATCTTCAGCACTTAGCTTCGTAGCGCATTACCCGGGTCTTGTTTTAGCCTTCAGCGTCTTAATGTCTCCAGATTCAAATGAGTTGATGTTCCGAATCTTACCCCACACATTTCTTGTCCCTTGCAGGTCAGCTCCATGGCTCCTAAAAGACAGGGAAAACACCCGGCTCCTGCAAAGACCTCCCAAACCGCTTCTGCCGACTGGGGCCGGTCTTCAACAACGAAGGCCAAACTGGATGGGATGGCCGAGCTAGGAATCCTTCCTTCCCAAAAGGAAATACACTGGAGGGCTCCTGGCGATGAGACCCGTCCCACTCCTACCGGGAATGAGGTAATCTGCTTTACCGAGCACGTGATCCGGGGGTTCCGTCCTCCGGGTCACCCCTTCTTCCGAGAAATCCTAAGCCACTACGGCCTCCGGGTGTTCGACATAGGGCCTAACTCTGTGCTGAACATCACCCACTTCATAGTCTTGTCCGAGTCTTACCTGTGCATTCAACCAAGCCTAGCTCTTTTTACCGAGTTATTTTACTGTGAACCGTGCCGCGAGAGCGATGACGGAGCAATCCTTACTTGCGGCGGGATATCTATCCAACGCCGCAAGCACTCGCTGATGCCAGCCCTTAATCTGAACTCCCACGCCAAAAATTGGCAGCTATCCTTCTTCTATTGCCATGATACCTCTCCGGATGGCGAGAGGAAATTGCCGGGTTACTCGGAGACCCCCCTCGAACCCTCCGCGTCTTTCAATGCTTTTGCGCCTGATCCTGATAGGGAAGAGATTCAGCCCCTTCTGGCCAAACTAGCAGCTTTCTCAGCCCATGGCCTTCTCGGGCTCAACTTAGTAAAGACCTGGGTGGAGTTCCGGGTTCAACCCAACTCCATTCGTTCAAAACTGCTGCACGAATACTCGGGCCATATCACAGACTCCCTCCGCTACTCCACCAAAAACTTCCCTGCCGGTAACACCATCAAGACCATCAAGGGCTTCTTGGTGGAGAGATTGGACGTCATAAAGAACACCGCCGGGTTACCCCCGTTTACTCGGGAGAATCCCGCCCCAGCGGTGAGTCCTGCCCCCTTTTTCTTATTTCAGTACTTTCGTCCGCTACAGCCTTTAACCATCATTTGTATTTACCTGTTTACAGGCTGACGATCCCTTCTGGAAAGTCGAAAACTCTCCTCCTTCTCAAGACCCCGAAGAAGAGGTCGAGTCTGTGGATGATGATGAGGGTATTCCTCCATAACCTTTATACCTGCCTTTTATCTGTGCTGTTTCCCTTATCTGATACTTACTCGGCTTTCAGGGTCGGGGGATGACGAGGAGGAAGAAGAAAATGACCCGGAAGCCACCGAGTCTGACCGGGAGCCTCCAGTTGGAAACAAAAGGAAGGCTAGAGGGGTAGTTGAAAAGGTTCCCTTCTCTTCTGTGTCTCGTGCGCCTTACTCCTTTGCTGCTATGCATGAACTTAACGAGCGATTATCACATTCACCCTTCTTGAAGGATCCTCTTCCGACTAAACGTAGGGTGACCCGGAATTCTCCGGGGGATGATCCCCTTAACCCGGGTACTCCTACTTCACCTACTCATCGAGCCAGTACCCCTCCAGCTCAACCTTCCCAATCTCCTCAGCGTCACCCGTCTCCTACTCATCCACTTGCCGGGCAATTTCGCGTCCCGCAGCCAGTGCTCTTGCCAACGTCATCCGCTTCCAGTGGCGAACTTCCTCCGGACTACGCCGTAAATACCGGGTAACTACCTTTATTTGCATTTTCTCGTACTTGTTACCTTTCCTTTTTCGGTACCTTCTACCGATCCATGTCCTCCTTCTTGTCTTCAGCGCCACAGTTACGCTGAGCGACCAGGATATTCCTGAACCGGAAGGACAGGAAGAGGAGAAGCCGAGTGATGACATGGACGTTGAGATTGAAGACGAGGCCGAGGACGGAAAAGAAGAAGACCCTTTCAAGGACCCAATTCCACCGAAAACTGCATCACCCCAGCCCTCTGAAGAAGTGGACGAAGACATCATCTTGGAGACCAAGCCGGGCTCTCCTAACCCGGACGTTCGAACGACCCGGGTTTCGACCCCCAGACCCGGAACAGCTCCTCCACAAGAGGGCCAATCCTCCGGCCCTTCTCAACTTCGTCCTGAAGACATGACCTTTGCTCAGATGCTAGATGCCCTTCATACCTTGAAGGGTGACGAAGAAAACTTACTAGATGCCTTAATACTCAAGCACGAGGTAATCCCGACTAACACCAATTGATTCCATATATAGTCCCCAAGTTCCGAGTAAATTACTAGGTAGCTTGCTTGGAACTTTGCATAATGTTTCTGGCTGACCCTTCTTCATGCTTCCCTACAGGACTATGTTTCACAGTTGGAGAAGAAACTGGCCAAATCCACCAAGCTTGCTGAAAAAGAAGCGGCCCTTCGTGAAGCTGCTGAGACTGAGGCTCACAGGTGCCAGAAGATGACGAAAAAGTACAAGAAGAGAGCTCGTAAGGCAAAAGGCAAACTGACAACTCTTTCTGCTCAAATTGATGGTGTTTATCGTACCGCAACTGGTAAGATTTTTGAATTTCACCTTTTGTGACTCGGATTACTTTGATTTGAACAACTGCACTTGTTTGCCTACTATCTTTGCTTCTTTTGCCTTTTTTAGCAGGGCCACATGACGCTGCCCCCGAAGGAGATGATGCTGCCAAGCTTAAAACCATCAAGAATACTCTTCGCCAACTTTGCAGCGGAGTCAGTTGGATACTTGACGAGTTACGTCTGCCGGGTATCAGGCCGGATAACATGAAGAAGTTACTAGAGAGCTGCTCTACCATCCCCGAATGGATTTGGCATTGGAAACGGTCCTCCTGCCGCTTTGGGGTAACCCGGGGACTCGCGTTAGCTAAGGCCTACGCTCCCAAGCTAGAGCTGTCCAAGCTTATGAGCGGATTCCCAGAGTTCAACTTGGATGGGTCCAAGTTTTTGCCAAAGGACTTCAAGGCTATTCAGAAAGAAGTCCGTCATCCGGCTAGTGTTATCGCTGATGCCTTAGAAATTGATGTGATTCTTCCGGCTTATGATGCTAATGACAAGGTTGTCAAGGCTGACCGCCCCCAGCCGTTCGATATGCTTGTCCGTTGGAGGGAGGAAGCGATCAAGTTAAAGGAAGAAGCCGCCAAGAAGGCCGAGGTCGACTCTGCTCCTGCAACTTCTGCTGCGCAGCCCGAGACTACTACTGATCCAAGTGGCACCAAGGGCAAGGCCAAGGTGGATCCTGCAGCTTGAAGTAACGCTTATCATTCCACATGCGTCAATCGGCGAAGCGTCGTTTACAACAGCTTTACTATTCGTTTAAGCAGAGCGCCTGTGCTCTTTTGATACTTTTATGATATTGTAATACTTTGAGTTAAACTCCCGATGCACTTTGCGCCCCTTTGGGCTTTTGATGAATGTATCTTTGCGTTTTCTTATTCTTGATATCCACTTGCTTTATTCTCGATAACTTATACTTCTTTTTTCTTAGCAAAGCCCGTCCTCCGGGTTTCGTCTGAGACCCGGATGCGTGGCTCGTTGTAATTTAATCGGCTGGATGATGTTGTTTCCTCATTAGAGCTCATAAGTCCCCAGCCCGGGTTTCCGCGTCTAGGACACATGATTGTTTCTTTTCAAGGAAACGAATCGCCCATCGCTGGATGCCCAAAACTTCAGGACAGCTTTTATGAGGTTTGAAGTTATGCTTGATAATCGTTGAGTTTCCGGCTGTAAGCCTTATACTCTGCATAACCTGTGGTTTAGATGACCCTTTCGACTATCTTGTACTATAAGCCGGCTTTCGCGTGGATACCATGTTGTTACATCAATACGAAAACTGGGTCAAACAAGTCCCTTTTGGGTCTCATGACTGATAGTAATCGTAGGCGAACAGATCATGCCACTTTGTTGCGAGTCACATCGAGCTTAAGTAAGAATAGACGAGAATTTTGGACTTCTTTGTCCGGTTATAAGATTGTAGCCGCACTCGTTTTTTCGAGTTGCCGGCCCCTATAACTCATTGGCATCAAGGCCGGGTCTTTTTTGAGTTTGCAGCTGTGCTTGTAGGAGCAACTAGCCCTCAAGACCTAAATATTTTACGCCGTATAAATGACAATTGTCTCTTTTCTCGATAATCCCCTTTTTATTTGATATGAGAAAATTAGGCCAGCAAGCCGCCTCATTAAAAACCCATCCAGTCCCCAAGGGTGCCCTGGATAGGAAAAGAGTGCGTCTGAAACCTGCTTCCTGTTACATCATTTTCTGCTAAGTATAGTATGGACGTAGCTGAGCCACGTTCCATGGTCTATCTCTTTCTTGCATAGGCGCAGTAGTATGAGCAGTGTCGTTGACTGTGGCCGATTCTTCTCTTGCATCTACCAAGTAATATGACCCATTATGTAGACTCCGGCTTATGATGAAAGGTCCTTCCCATGGCGGCGATAGCTTGTGTTTTCCCTCGTTTGATTGAACCAAGCGCAGGACCAAGTCTCCCTCCTGGAAGACCCGGCTTTTTACCCGCCGGCTATGATATCTTCGCAAATCCTGCTGATATATGGCTGACCTTTCTAAGGCTTGCTCCCTTTGTTCTTCTAACATGTCCACGGCGTCTTGCCGGTTCTTCTCGTTCTCCACTTCGACGTAGGCTGTCACTCTTGGTGAATCATGAATGATGTCGCTTGGTAATACTGCTTCTGCGCCGTAAACCATGAAGAAAGGCGTCATCTGGGTGGACCGGTTAGGTGTAGTATTGATACCCCAGACCACGGAAGGGAGTTCTTCAACCCACGCTCCAGCGGCCCTGATACAAGGGACCCTTAGCCGCGGTTTCAATCCTCGAAGTAGCTCTTGGTTCGCCCTCTCCACTTGCCCGTTGGCTTGCGGATGTGCCACTGATGCCACATCAAGCCTGATTCCATTGTTGCCACAAAATTTTTCCATCTCTCCAAGGGACATGTTGGTTCCGTTGTCAGTGATTATACTGTGGGGATATCCAAACCGGTATATGATTCTTTTCAGGAATTTGACTGCTGTGGCCGCTTCACAATTGGTAACCGGCATAACCTCCACCCACTTGGTAAACTTATCGACAGCCACTAAAAGATGTGTCTTCTTGCATGGTGACATATGGAAAGGGCCAACCATGTCCATACCCCAAACAGCGAATGGCCAGGTTAGTGGTATTGTCCGTAACTCCATAGCCGGCACATGAGTTTGGCGAGCGTACCTTTGACATCCATCGCATCTTGCCACTATCCGCTCCGCGTCTGTTAAGGCCGTGAGCCAGAAGAACCCATGCCGATAGGCCTTAGCCACAAGGGATCTTGTGGACGCATGATGCCCACAATCACCTTCGTGGATCTCCTTAAGGATTTGTCGGCCTTCTTCCGGTGTCACGCAGCGCAGAAAGACTCCTGTCGCGCTTCTCTTGTACAGCTCCCCATTGATAATAGTATATCCTTTTGCCCGCCTCAAGATTTGTCTTGCTAATACTTCCTGCTCTGGCAATTCGCCCCGTGATAGATAGGCCAGATATGGCTCTGTCCACTCGGGAACAGTACGTATTGTAGCCACAAACTCCTCATCCGGGTCTCGATTTGCTAGTTCTTCCTCAGACTCGGATTTAACTGACGGTCGCCATAGCTCATCCAGGAAAACATTAGGTGGAACCGGCTCTCTACGCGAGCCGAGTCTGGCGAGTGCATCCGCTGCCTCATTTTTTCTTCTGTCTATGTGCTCTAGTTCATACCCGGAGAAACACCCGGCAACCCTATCAATCTCTCTGCGATACGCTGCCATAGTGGCGTCCTTCCTATCCCAGGTTCCTGATACCTGCTGCACCACAAGATCCGAATCCCCAAAGCATCGTATCCTTCTGATGTTCATCTCCTTGGCTATCTTCAAGCCGTGCAGTAGGGCCTCATACTCGGCCACGTTATTTGAACAATCGAAGTGAATCTGTAGCACGTAACTTAGTTTGTCCCCCTTTGGCGACGTCAGCACCACTCCAGCTCCTGACCCTTCGTACTGCTTTGATCCATCGAAGTGCATGGTCCATGACTCGGAATTTGGGACTATAGTAGCCATTCCAGTGTGTGTCCAGTCGTTAACAAAATCGACCAAAGCCTGTGACTTGATTGCTGATCTGGGCTCGTAGCTGATATGATAATCTCCCATCTCTATTGCCCATTTGGCTATTCTTCCCGTTGCATCCGAGTTTCTGATGATATCCGACATTGGTATTGAACTAACCACTGTTATGGGATGTTCTTGGAAATATGGCTTCAACTTCCGGCTGGCCATAAAGACCCCAAACACCAACTTTTGCCAATGTGGATAACGCTGCTTTGCTTCCGATAACACCTCGCTGACATAATAAACCGGCCTTTGGACCGGGTATCCCTTCCCATCCTCCTTGCGTTCTACGACAACTACCGCGCTGACGGCCCGGGGACCGGCGGCCACGTATAATAACATAGGTTCTTTAGGACCCGGGGCTGCTAGTACTGGTGCTTCCGACAATTGCTTTTTTAGCGCTTCAAGCGCCTCATCTGCCTCCTGATCCCACACGAACTTATCTGACTTCCGCAAAAGCCGATACAAGGGTATTGCCTTTTCTCCAAGCCTGGCTATGAACCGGCTCAAGGCTGCTACGCAGCCCGTGAGCTTTTGAACATGCTTCAAATTTTCCGGTTTCTTCAAACTTTGGATGGCTTTGATTTTGTCCGGGTTTGCCTCGATTCCTCTCTCGGAGGCTATAAAGCCGAGTAACTTCCCAGCCGGGACTCCAAATACGCACTTCGTTGGGTTAAGCTTCATCTGGTACCTTCTCAAGTTTTTAAATGTCTCCTTCAAATCATCAATGAACGTTTCTGCCTTCCGGGTCTTAATAACCACGTCATCCACATACGCGTGCACGTTGCGCCCAATTTGGTCCTCGAAGCACTTCTGAATACATCGTTGGTAAGTTGCGCCCGCATTTTTCAATCCAAACGTCATGGTTTTGTAGCAGAAGGCCCCAAAAGGGGTTATGAATGACGTTTTCTCCCAATCCTCCCTTTTGAGTTTAATCTGGTGGTACCCCGAATATGCGTCCAGGAAACACAGCAAGTCGCTTCCGGCTACCGCGTCTATGATTTGGTCTATCCTTGGTAGTGCGAACGGATCCTTTGGGCAATGCTTGTTGAGGCTCGTGAAATCGATACACATCCTCCATTCATTTGTCTTTTTCATCACAAGAACCGGGTTTGCTAACCAGTCGGGGTGAAATACTTCCATGATAAAGCCTGCGGTTAATAGTCGCGCGATTTCCTCACCTATAGCTTTTCTCCTTTCCTCATTCATCTTTCTCATACCTTGCTTCACAGGCCTGGCCTTGGGATCCACGTGCAAACTGTGCTCTGCCAACTCAGTGGGAATACCCGGCATGTCGCTGGGTGTCCAAGCAAACACATCCGCATTTGAACGGATGAATTCCACCAGAGCCTTTTCTTGCGCATCATCTAGATTGGACCCTATAGTGAATTGCTTGGTGGGATCTCCCTCCACAAAATCTACTTTCTTGGTATCTTGAGCTGCCTTGAACTTCACTCTTTCGTCTTCAGCATCTGGCCTTCTCAACGCTGTACCATCATCCGGATCCACCTGCGACCGGTAATACTGAAGCTCTTCCTTCCTGCAGGCTTGTTCGGCCATTACCGAATCTCCCTCATCGCACTCGGCTGCTATATCCCGGTTTCCATGGATAGTGATGGTCTGCTTGGGGCCCGGAATCTTTAATTGCAGATACACGTAGCACGGCCTAGCCATGAACTTAGCATAAGCCGGCCTTCCGAACAGAGCGTGGTAGGGGCTGTGCAGCTTGACTACCTCGAACGTGAGCCACTCCACCCGATAGTTATCTACCGATTCTCCAAAGGCTACTTCCAACGCAATTTTTCCTTCGGGGCGTGCCGAATGACCTGGCACGATTCCATGGAACACCGTCGAACTTTTTTGTAGCTGGGACTCCTTGAGGTTCATGCGCAAGAAGGTTTCCCAATATAGGATGTTGATACTACTCCCTCCATCCATCAAGACTTTCTTCAGCTCGTAACCATTGACCTGGGGTGCCACCACTAATGCCAAGGTTCCGGGGTGCTTTATTCCTTCCGGGTGATCCCTTCTGCTCCATGTTACCTCTTGCTCCGCCCATCTCAAGGATCCCGAAGTGGCCGAGGAGGCTGGATCCACTGTTTGCTTCAACGCCCCTTTGTCCCTGCTGGAAGTCCCTGTAACATGCACATGATATTGTCCTTTCAAATTGAGCGTACGTACCATGCCGATGAAGATATTGATTTGGCCGATTGACACCATGGATCCGGATTCGAAGTGATCCGGCTCCAACTCCCACCCGGAATTGTCCACTATCTGCTCTCCTTCGTCATTGGAGTAGATCTCGCCGACGACAAAGTTCTCCATACTCTTCCGAGCTTCTCCCGTGATGTAAACACCTTTGGACGCAGGCCCCACGGTGGGCGCCAACTGTCGTGGGATAATCACGGCAGATGTTACCGGGGGTAACTGATCTAGGGGCAAGTCGACACAGGTATTTGGGAGAGGGTTTAGCTCGAAGGAAGACATGGCGAAAAGCAATCTAAGAGCCGGAAAACAACTCGCCGGATCTCGATATGATTATACTGGATACTCGATAATAGGTGTTACAGTTATGACTTGAATCTCTCTCAGGCGAAGCCTAGGGGTTGGTTTATATAGTACTCATACCCCCTTTGGCTTGCCATACAAAGCGCTCCTTGAGTCCTACTCGAACTCTATATACAAACCTAACTTTCCTTACCATAACCCACAATCCGGGTTACGATCCTTACAAGCCCTGGGCCTTTCTGAAGCTTCTTTGTTCTTAGCCGGATTTGGTCCATCCGCCGTTTGGGCCGGATTACACCTGGGAGTTGGCATACCGGGTTACTATCCCCTCATCAGCTGTTGTACATTGCTGCTACCAACCGAGTGGTCAGTGTGGTGATTGTGGTGGAGCGAGAAGAAGAAGGCAAAAGTGTGCAGCGCCCAATATACTACCTCAGTGAAGTGCTGTCCAGCTCCAAGCAAAACTACCCGCATTACCAGAAGATGACCTATGGCGTGTACCTGGGCGCCAAGAAGCTGAAGCATTACTTCCAAGAGCATCCTATCACTGTTGTGAGCTCTGCTCCCATCTCGGATATCATGGGCAACAAGGAGGCGAGTGGCAGAGTAGCCAAGTGGGCAATCGAGCTGGCCGCGTACGCTCCCGCGTATGCGAGAAGAGAAGCCATCAAATCTCAGATTCTGGCGGAATTTTTGGTGGATTCGGCTGAGGTGCAGTACGAACCTCCTGCTCCAGTTTCCAATTACTGGAAGATGCACTTTGATGGCTCGAAGGTGAAGGAAGGCCTTGGTGCTGGCGTAGTGCTTACGTCACCCAAACGAGATCAGCTCAAGTACGTGCTGCAGATTCATTTCAAGGCGTCCAACAATGTTGCAGAGTACGAGGCCGTGGTGCACGGCTTGCGAGTAGCCAAGGAGGTTGGCGTGCAGCGCATTATATGCTATGGCGATTCAGATCTGGTGGTGCAGCAAGTCTCTGGCACTTGGGATGCTCTGGATGCCAACATGGCATCATACCGCTTCCTGGTACAGTCTATGACTGGATTCTTCGAAGGCTGCGAGTTCCAGCACATTCACCGAGCAGAGAATGAAGCAGCAGATGAGCTGTCCAAGTTGGGATCTTCTCGGCGGTCCATCCCGGCGGGAATTGCCTTAGAGCACTTGAGGAAGCCATCCATCAAGCCATCTCCCAACTCGGAATCCATATTTGTTCCTTCTCTGCCAAGTGAAGAATCCGTTCCAATGGAAATTGACTGGGAGAATGCAACAGAGAACTCGGGGACTGTCGCTCCCTACTCGGGGACTGCCACTCCTTACCCGGGGACTGCCGCTCCATACTCGGGGACTGCTGTCCTTAACCCGGGGACTGTCGCATTCATTGAGGAGGTCCTTGCCAATCGTTCGGGGCTTCAGAGAAGTGCTCCCAACCCTAAAGAGCAGCCAGAGGCGCCTGTCCCGATGGAAGTGGACGAACCAGTGTTTTCCACACGGGAGACACCGAGTTGGGCCATGCCCATATTATCCTTTCTAAAGGATGGCACTCTGCCAGAAGATGAGGTGATCGCAAGGCAGATTCAGAGAAGATCCAAGGGCTACACCATATTCAGAGATGTGTTGCACAAGAGAAGTGCCACCGGCGTGCTGCAACGCTGTGTGGACCCAGAAGAAGGAGGAGAAATTCTGTTGGAAATACACCAAGGAGAATGCGGGCACCACGCCTCTTCTCGGGCATTGGTCAAGAAACCTTTTCTGCATGGCTTCTACTGGCTCACAGCTCTGCAACAAGCTGAAGACATTGTGAGGAAGTGCAACGGCTGCCAGATGTTCGCGAGTAAGATCCACATGCCTGCTTCCGAGCTGAAAACCATTCGTATTACTTGGCGGTTTGCTGTATGGTGTTTGGACATGGTTGGCCCCTTCAAGCCGGCTAAAGGACACATGACACATATCTTAGTCATGGTGGACAAGTTCACCAAGTGGATTGAAGTGAAGCCTATTCGGAAGTGCGATGGAGCTACAGCCGTGAAATTCTTAAAGGATGTGATCCTGAGATACGGCTACCCGCACAGCATCATCACGGATAACGGTACAAATTTTGCTGAAGGAGCAATGGTGCGGTTCTGCAGAGATAAGCACATCCGACTAGATGTTGCATCTGTTGCGCATCCCGCCTCCAATGGGCAAGTGGAAAGAGCAAACGGCATGGTGCTAGCAGGCATAAAGCCAAGGCTGATTGAGCCATTGCTGAAAACACCTGGGTGTTGGCTAGACGAGTTGCCAGCGGTGTTGTGGAGTCTAAGGACTACCCCTAGCCGTTCAACCGGCTACACGCCATTCTTCTTGGTATACGGGGCTGAGGCCGTGTTGCCAATAGACTTAGAGCATGACTCCCCCCGAGTAACCCTCTACACTGAGGTGGAGGCGAGAGAAGCTCGAGAAGATGACGTTGACCTGCTCGAAGAAGCAAGAGAGCTTACTCTGTCACGTTCAGCTATCTACCAGCAAAACCTGCGGCGTTATCATAGCCGAAAGGTGAACCCAAGGGTTTTCCGAGATGGAGACATGGTCCTCAGGCTTGTGCAACGCACAGCCGGGATGCACAAATTGTCTCCTCCATGGGAAGGGCCCTTCATTGTGAGCAAAGCGCTGCACAATGATGCCTATTATCTCGTGGACATGCGTACATCACAGGAGAACAGGGCAGATAAAGCTAGAGAGGAATCTAAGCACCCCTGGAATGTAGCCCTACTTCGTCGCTTTCATTCGTGAGCAAAGATGTGTATGTACTTTCTTATCCGAGTTAAAATTCTACCCTGCAATCTGAAATTAAGCTCGGGGACTGCCCTCGTCCAAACTTTCTCTGTGTGTTTCTACCCGGCTTCCCTTTTGTCCACTCGGTTGCTCTGCTTAAAATTTCACGAGTACATCTAGTATTGTGTTTAAACCTACATGTCAACTCTTCGACTCTGCTGCTGTCCGAAACCCGGCTTCATGGCAAGCAAGAGAACAAGCAAAAGGTCAATGAGCACAAGAAAAATTACTAAGGAAAGAAAGAGTGCAGGAACCGAGTAGGATGTCTTTTACCGTTGTTTCTTGTTAACTCCTTTTCGGCTAAGTGGTGGGCTGCGTTACTATGAGTGTTTCTAAGTGGCTAAGTATTTGCAACTCCAACTTTGAACTCTTGTGACTCGAATACCAAAAAATCAACAAGTTGCGGGTAAGAGCTAAGATAAAAAGGAAGAGCGAATAAGAAATGCAACTCGGGGACTTGCATGATAACGCAACCCGGCATCAAGCCAAAGTTGCTCAAATTGACTAAGTTAAATATCAAACATGAATAAGACTGAGTAGCAAACGACAAGCATGATTGTTTCGATACATCTGCACCCGGCATCCCGGGGATCTGATAAAAGTTTCAAGGATAAAGTTGCAGGAAGTAATCAAGTAGAGGCAGCAGTGTTCTCGGCGTTGGCCTTGGTGGCTTCAGCATCAGCGTTGGCCTTGGCAGCATCAGCTTCCGAGCTGGCGATATCAGTCGTAGCAGTTTCAGCTTATGGATTGGTGGCAGCCTGTTCAGAGGTGGCCGTGGCCACCGAGGTGGCGTCCGTAGCCGAGGTGGAGGCCGCAGTCTGAGCGCGGAGTCGCGCCGTGTCGTCGAGAGCCGCACCTGATGAAGTGCCGAACTCGAGGGCCGCAGTGTCGATGGTCATCTCCACGCTCTCGGCCTCCTCTTCGCTGTCCGCGACGACCGCGACCTTCCCCTTCCCGGTCTTGTTGCTCTCGCTGTCGAAGCTGCTCAGGCCTTCAGACTCGGTGGCATCCTCGTCTTCATCCTCGTCGTCATCCTCGCCCTCCACCTCCGTGTCGGGCTCGGTGACGCCGTCAATAAAGCGTGCGGTATCCGCGTACTGGGCGACCTCGTATGCGACCCGCTGACGGCGAGCCACGCAGTCGGGATCTGTCTCCCACTTCGATTTCTGCCTCATCTCGAGAATGACGTTAAGGTCAAGATTTTCATACCAGCTGCAGATGAACAGCAGCAGCATGTCAGCACCGGCCCGAGCTCCAGACGCCCGCCATTTCTTCAGCTCGGCCTTCACGCCAGTCAGCTTCTCGGTAAGCCCACGGATGGTTGTTGGCGCAGATTCTCGAGGCCAGAACAGGTCATGGAGTTGGAAGGCAGTGCGCACCAGATCGGTGCCCACGCCCCTTAGGCGCTGGAGCTGGACCTGCATGGTTGTGATGCTGTCTTCAATCGAAGCTTTGGTATCCATAGGCTCGCCCTTCTCGGTGCGAGCAGCTTGGGCCTTTGCCAGAGCAGGCTTGCAAGACGAGTTGAGGTCGGGGAAAGTTTCTGCAAAAGCTATAAAAAAGATTAGAGACAGGGGCAGAATAGAGAAACGAGTCGAGCGGAGCAAAAGGGAAAAGTGAAGTGCAGAGAAGTGGGCACTTACTATTCAGGTCGTAGAGTAGCGCCTGTAGCTTGCTCTTCCATGACTCTTCGTCAGCAACATGCTTTTCTTCTACCCTCCGGAACTGCGCCAGCTGGAGCATGAGATCCGAGTTGCTCTCCCTCAGCGTCTCGCATTCCAGCTCGAGAGCCCTTTGCTTGGCCTTGGCTGCTGCTTCGATCTTTTTCTTCTCGGCCACTGTTTTATCTCTCTCGGCAGCTAGATCAACGGCTTTTTGGAGAGCAGTTCGCAGCTGGACCTGCAACGGTTCCATCTCGGAGAGGTGCCTCTTCTTGAATTCCACCTCAAGGCTTGCAATCTGCTGCTGCACCTCAGCAGGCTTGAGGCAGTCGAGATGCTCCTCGACAAACTTCTTATGGTCTTCTGTGAAAAGCAAAGCACGGTCAGCAGAATAGCCAAGATGAAAGCAAGAAAGCAAGCCGAGAAGACATCAACTCACCTTCCAGCTTCTTGATCGTGGCTTGGACGCTCTCAACAAAAGCGCGACAGTTCGCATGCTCCTCTGCCAGGGCGTTGAACTTGCCTGCAAAGAAGAATCGATTAGAGCAGAAAGCAAAAGTGGGCGTAAACACCAAACGCAGGAACCGCGTAGCTAAAAGCTTACTTTCGACTTCAGAGATCTTGAGGGCGCTATCCATGACCCCCTTCTCCGCCGCCTCGTCGGACTTGCGCTCCAATTCCAGGGCCTCAAGACGCCTCCTAGCGATCCTGTGGTTCCATAGCAGCCGCCGGTACAGGTTGGTTCTTTTCAGAAGGCTATTCTGAGAGGAAGAAAGAAAAAGAATCAGACAAAGTCGTGAAGATTCAACCCGAGAAGGCGGCAACTCGGTTGAGTACCCGCCTACTCGGCCAGAATCTCGGGGACTGGGGGATGGATAAGAAGAAGGAGAAGAGTAGAAGAGAAGGAAAATGCAACTCGGGACGAATGAGCAAAGCTTACCGCGTAAGTTTGTTCAAGATCCTCTGCGGCCTTGCGATGGACGAACAGCTTGGCGTCGAGCGTGCTGGTCTTGGACGAGATAGTCATGGGTTTATAACCCATGTCCGCCTTGTTCCAGTCAATGCGCATGTGATCCAAATCGCCCAAAGCCAAGCCGTGCCAGTTCTTGTTGCCAAGGACTTCGCTGTCCCACTCAGCGTCAATAAATCCAACCTGGTCGATCATCTGCTCAAGGCCCGTGGACGTCACCTCGGCTTCCTGAACCTCGCGCGAGAAGATCGAGAGGGACCTGTCCTTATTCCTGGCTGGAGGCTTGGAGTCCACTGCCGTGGCCTGTTTGCCCCTCCTGATAGCAAATTTCTTTTCGGCTGGGGTCATCGGGATGCTGTGCTGCTGGCTCATCTTTACCATGTAAGGTGGGAAGCTAGGTGGGTCAGGTATGCTTGATCCCGCGGCGGCGTCAGCAGCCGCGCCGGAACCACCGATGGTAAGTTGCCGGCCTTGAGGCGGCGGCATCGTGGCAGCATCCTGCGCACCGCCACGCGAAGGATTCCTGCGGACGGGGGCATCTGACTGGCCGACTTGCTTCTCGGCGACTCGCTTCTCGGCGGCCTTCTTCTCAGCAGTTATCTTTTCGGCGGCCTTCTGATCAGCAGCCTTCTTCTCGACAGCTTCCTGCTTGATTTTCTTCACATCCGGCTTGGCCGGAGGGCTGGCTGCAGTTTTGGTCTTCTTCACCGGTGGGGAGTTTGGTGCGGTGGAGGAAGTGTCCTGCTGGCTAGGCGGCGCCAAGGGCGTGCTACCCGGCGCAGCATCCGGCTGCGCGCCGCTCGGAGGGTCCTGTTCCATCTCATCGACTGTCTTAACCCGCTGCTCGGCAGCGGGATCTTGCCGTGTCTCTTCTGGTTTCTCTACCCGCGGCCGGGCCGCGGGGTCAGTTTGGTCAGCAGCCCCTGTTGCTGGCTGCTCTTGATTCTCCTCCTGCCGCTCAAGGGCGGCCTGGTCATGCTGCTCGGGATCTTGTTCTAAGTTCTCCTCGGCCGTGGTGGCTGGAGGAGAAGGTGGCCTCTCGTCGCGATCAGCATCCCGCGATTCTTGTTCTGCGCGGGCCTGCTGCTCCTGCTCGGTGTCGTGGGCGTCGGTGTCCATGTACAGAGCGTCATCCGAGTCTTCTCCTTTCACGGGAGAGGACGCACGCGCCCTGTCCCGTGCAGTGTCCTCATCTTCCTCAGAGAGCTCGATGAGGTTGTCAACATCGATGGCGGTCTTCTTCTTGGGTTTGGTGGATGCGACGGCAGCACTAGCGTCCAAGGGGGCGCTGAAGAGAAGAAAGAAGTTTAGAAAAGGAAAAAAGGACAGAAGAAATCGAGAAGCGGTCTCGGAACAAGGAGTTCAGAAAAAGCGGAAACAACAGTGCGCAACTCGGAAGAGAAGTACATACCCTGCACGGGAAGGGGGTAGCCGTCTCCCCTGCTTGACCTTCTTCACGGCTCTTTTGGTCTTCTTGGCGGCGGGTTCCTGAGCACCGCTGCCCGTCCTCTGCCGAGTATTGGGAACGGCTACGCCGACTGGGTCGACGTCGAGGACGTCCTCGTCCTCCTCCTCCTCAGCATCAGCGTCAGCATCAGCATCGGCATCCTCTATAGAATTGAGAAAGAGAAACCAGTTGAGAAACAGGAAGAGATTGGGTTGCGCTACTCGCAACCATAAAGGTGAACTCAATCACCTTCGTCGTCGTCCTCGGACCAGTCGCGGACGGACGCGTCAATGTGGTGCTTATCCGTCTGGGCGGCATGAGGGATGTTGAGCTTGTCTGCGGTGTCGTAGGAGACCTCATCGTCCTCCTCTCGATACCCTTCCCAGTTGTCCTCGAAGCGTTCCATGCTTTCTGCGAGCTGGCGAGCAAGGACCTGGAACAGAGATAAGCACCACAAATCAGTCGAGTAGCATAACGACATCTTACTCAGCGAGGCGTGCAAACGTAAAGCATATGAAGCCTACCGCTAAGTATGCTACTCGACAGGGCGTGCAAACACAAAGCACATTAAGCCTAGAGGAAACTGCTAAGTGTGCTACTCAGCAGGGCGTGCAAACATAAAGGATATGAAGTCTACCGCTAAGTATGCTACTCGACAGGGCGTGCAAACACAAAGCACATTAAGCCTAGAGGATACTGCTAAGTGTGCTACTCGGCAGGGCGTGTAAACACATAGCACATTAAGCCTAAGCAGCTCTGCTAAGTGCACTACTCGGCGCGGAATACAGATACTAGGCACAGCAAGTTAAGAAGGCTATCTACTCGGAATCTGTATACAGGAAACGGGATGAGAAGTACTAACCCGCTTGATTGGTTTGGTGCGGCTGAACGGCACGAAGCCGTACTGCCAGTTGTCCTTGAGGCCAGTGCTCATGATGGAGCGCGCCCAAGTGGCAACGTCCGCGTTGCTGAGCTCGAACGTTGTTGTCCGAGTGCAGTCGCGGGGGCCTCCCATGTAGCACATGAGATGGGAGCGGCGCTGGAGTGGTAGTACTCGCCTGGAGATCCAGCAGGCGATCGGGTCGTCGCTCTTGAGCCCTCTCGAGATCAGCTTGGCGAGGCGCTCGTCCATCTGCTTCAGGTCGTTGTCGAGGGACGGCTTGGTCCGCCAGTTCTGCCCGGTGGGAGCCGCGTTGGTCCAGCTGGGTAGATTTATTCGGTCCTCCACCTTGGCTCCCTTCTCGGCGGGAATATTCTTCACGTAGAGGAAGGTCCTCTGCCACTTGCGGACAGAGTCCAACCCCTTGACGCGCGGGTGATTGGTTCCCCCGTTCTGCAACATCATGGCGCTGCCTGTCTCCGTCATTCCGCGGCTGCTCTCTGCGCCATCTTTCCTGGCCTTGCTCTGCTTCCTAAAGAAGAAGTAGCGGGACCAGGTCGCCGAGGTGGGCCGTACGCCAAGGAATGCCTCGCACACCACGGCGTGGTAGGAGAGCATGACGACAGCGTTCGGCGGGAGGTGGTGTGGCTGGAGGCCATAGTGGTCGAGGAACGTCCGGAAGAAATTCGAGACCGGGAGCCCGAATCCTCGCGCGAAGTGCGCGAGGAAGACGACGTGCTCGCCCTCCTGCGGAGCCGGGACGAGCTCGCCGTCAGGTTGCCGGCAGCGAACACCGGGAGGAAATCTCCGGGTGTTCACGAGCCACTGGCAGTCCTCGGCGGTGACCTCAGATCCAGCCCAGCCGGCGCGAGCGTCGTCGTCACGAGCCATCGCGGCGGAGGGAAGGTTGGCTGAAAGGTTGAAGGAGTTTGGGTGGAGAAGCTCGCAGCGGCGCGGTGAGATGCGCGGCGGCGAGATGCTCTGCGGCGGCGGAGAAACGAGGAGACGAGGGGAAAGATGGAGCGGAAGAAGAAGAAGGAGTTACCGAGGGGGTATATATACCGCTCCCCGGGTTGCCGTTACGAATTGAGGTAGTGGGATCGATCGTGGCAGAAACCGTGCGGCATGGGATCTGTGGGTCGGTTAGAAACGCACATAGCGCGGAACGCGCGCGGAACGGCCGCATTAGATCCCACGACGAGATCGTGGGCAATTACTGCGCTTGATGGGACATTACAGGCTAGTGGGCCCAGGCCGTGAAAACTGGGCGCGTGGCCTGTCAGTTCCCGGGCACCGAGGCGTCGGGGTCGTGTCTGCGTGACACGTGCCCAGTTGCAGCGCGGAAAGCCGGATTGTGCTCTGCCACGCAGAGATTCCGTTTCAAGATTTCACCAAGTCATTTTACTCGGCTACAGAAATGGAAAGTGGTTCTATTCGGAAGAGAAGAAATTCAATCAAGGGCTACTCGGAGGTTTTACTCAGTATCACAAGGTTCAAGGGTAAGACTGTCAAGGTTGGTTTTTAAGCTGGCAGGGCCCAGTGAACAAGTTCGCAGGACTCTACCAGCTTCGGGGACTGCTGTCGGGGGGTTACCCCCGAGTAGGGTAAAGGCAAGATCAGAAGGGATGTTTGGTCGAGTAGCCGGCTACCCGGTACTCGCTACCCGGTCGACTGCTACCCGGTCCTACACATAGATGGCCAGAAGGACAAATCAAGGAAGTTGCGTTCCTCCGAGTAGAAGAGTTGGCCCGAGTAGAAATGGCGGGAATCTACTCGGGACAGAAGTCAAAGGAGACGTTCTGACACCGGATCCCGCATATCCCGGGTCCGTACTTGGCACTATTCATGGCACTGTTCATCTGAGGACGGCGTGCCTGACAGCGACAGTGTGTCAGCAGGGCGTCGCAGGATAGGGGGGACCTACTCTGTGTTCTCCGCAGTGATAACAGACTGGTTACTTGGTTTTGCCCAACGACTTTCCGCACCGGGACAAACTTGGAAGCCAAAGCTGTCAGCGGGAACTCGGAAGAAGGACGGTGTGCACACAATGTCGACATCTGTTTGTATTTGGCTGTATCCGGCTGGGCACCGAGTATATAAGGTGCCCTGCCTCCTCCTGCGCGAGGGACGATGACCTAGATCACACTCTGGGCTCAGATTCTTGACCTAGTTCTTCACGTAGAGGGAAGAGTGGCTACTCGGTTGCAAGAACATTTGTACTGTGGCTACTCGGTGAGACATCAAAATACAGAGAGAAAGGCAGGAGTAGGGGTTTTACCTCCTCACGAGGGCCCTGAACCTGGGTAGATCGTGTTGTTTGCAGTGCTTGTTTCCTACTTCACGCGGCTACTTGTCGCGTGATCCCTCCCCGTGCGCCTCCAGCGTCCATCGTCCCCACATCTTTAGCCATCCTATGGCATCTGCCGTGACACCACCACGACATTTTGTTAGAGATATTGTTCTGTGGGAAAGTCCACTGTGATATAAAAATGACTAACCGGTAGTCTAACCTAATTTGATAAGTGAAGGAAATAAAAACCATATGTCGGGGATATCCATAACAAGGTATTCACCGGCACGATTATCAGGGTGGCACTAAGGTTATGGGGCAGGAAGCCTCATGAGGCAGCCCAGTAGACCGACGCGCAGGGAGGAGGCATCCACACGACGACCCAGAATATGGCTGGGCTAAGCAACAAGTCGGACGACGTAGATCTTAGGTCATAGCTTTGTACGGATAGGATCCTCTCTCTAAGCCTTGTTCCGGCTACCTATATAAAGCCGAATGGGAGAAACCCTAAGGGGACAAGTCTTTCAGCTCTAACTGATAGAGGTGTTGACCTCTAGGTTGACCCGATCTTCACGGATTGATGCACGAGAGGTGGCGAGATTGGGAAGAACACAATGAACTCACACACACAAAACATGGGATAACTTGTGGAGCCTTCAAGTGATCGCAAACCCAAGTCAACAACACGCTAATTGAAACCGATTCCTCTCACCGTCTGGTTCATCGATCCAACAAAAGTCGCAAAGGGGGAGGTTGGCAAGAACTAGTTAGAGAGATCTTGATATAGCCATGAATCCCATGGGGGAGGTTCTCCACATGGGAGGGTAGCACAAGCCCAATTCTATCTCACATCAACTCTATCCCTAGCTAGGAGCGGGAGGGGGGGTATTTATAGGCAAGAGTGTTGGTAGAGGGGTACAATGGTCAGAAGCCCCAAAAGACATGCATGTCAAAGTTGGTCAACTACGTTGGCTGGTTGGTAAGTTGGTTCAGCTGGCACTGGAACCGGTCTAGGCCGGTGTTGGGGCCGGTAACCCCTTCTGTAAGGCCGGCGCAGGGTCGGTTGGCAGGTCGGCCAGGTCAGCGCTGGGGCCGATCTTGGTCGTCTGGAACCGGCCTAGGGGCCGGTATCCCCTTCTGTTAGACCGGCGCAGGGACCAGCCTGGATCTGCGGGCGCGTCGGTTTGACCGATGCTGGAACCAGTCTGGGTCGGCCATGGCCGGCGCTGGAACCGACATGCTCGTCTCGGCTTTTATGTTAAAGTCTTCGCTTCTTCCTCCTCTTCCATGTGTACGTCGTGGAGGGCCTTGAGTCTTGGGGCTCCTCGACATCGTCCCTCACGTTCTGTCGGATACATGCCGATTAGGGGTATGTCCAGCATTGGCCTAAAAGCCGAATTACCAGGGTGGTCCATAGGCAATCGATCATAATCCATTGGACGGCCCAGTAAAATAACGCGCAGGAAGCCGGATTCTAGAAGGACCCGGACCACGGCCCAAAGTGGTGCGGCTTGGAGGAGAAGACGGATTCCTTACTTTCCAAGCTAGATACTTTCTGTAGTCTTCTAGGTTTCCTTTCTGTAAGCCCTAATCCGGCTATCTATATAAAGCCGTACGGGATCAAGAACAGATAGACAATTAGCTAGAAGCCAACTCGTAGAGAAGTTGATCCTCGTAGAGTTAGCGAAACCAGACTCACATTTGTACTTTGTATTCTTCAGGCTTCAGCCTTGATTTAGTGAGATTGCAGGAGTAGGAACGCCGCCTTAGTTGCGACGTACCGAACCTGGGTAAAACTCAGTGTTCTCGTTACAGTACTTCCATGTTCCCCACGATTCTACCAGTAGGCTCATGGCACCCCCCGTCTATGAACTCTACTACGATGTCTCAACGCATTCGTACTCGTCGGATCACACCTATCAATGGACGAGTGTCGATGGTCAAGTAGTATACCATCCAAATGTGTAAGAAACAGGGACTCAAAGAGGAATGAGTTCACCTTTTGAATCCATTGTGACTTGGCATATGATGGAGTGTGAGACAAGATCAGTGGGATGGGTCGCGCTGCATCATCTCCCCCCCCCCCTGAAAAAGTGTTGTCCTCGATGCTAACTCGTCATCAACTTGTAGAGGAGGAAGATGGATTGTCGTAGAAGTCGAAGTCACCATGTTGTCATCCTTGATGGAAATAATATGGGAGATCTTCAATGTTCCTTCGATCTTCATGTAACCTGCCAGGATCACAATGAAGACGAAACAACACTCAAAGAGTAGCCAATTCGTGAAGCTCATAGCATGGGTTTCTAAGTAGAGGGACGACACCTTAGCAAGATGTCGATGTGGTTGTCTTGCAAGATCCTCCGTCATAGAAAGGTGGGGATGTAGCCATTCATGCCATCTCATCCAAAGGTAGAATCTACAAGACAAAGACCAAGCAAACCATGTGTGTGCAAGATAGATGAGCATATCATTCATGACATGTTTGTTTTTGTTCATAGCACCATTAGCACAACACAAATATAGGAAACCTAGTACATATGGAAGATCAATGTGCAAGCAATTCATTGAAACATCTCTAAAATTTGAGAACACAAAATCTCCATGAAAATTTGAGGAGTTGCACACAAAGCATTGGAAATGAAAATTTGTCAAAATCCTTGGTGCAATAAGATACATTGGCAAAAACACAAGATGAAGAATGTCCCAAATTTGTGGAAAACGATATGTGTGTAGTGTATTTCTCCAAAGTAACTACACATATTGCCACATGTCTAATGGCTAAGTCTGACGTGGGATGGATTTGGCATCGCCGCTTGGGCCACGTCGGTATGAAAAACTTACAAACTCTTGCGAAGGGTGAGCACATGGAAGGACTAACAAGTGTGAATTTTTCCAAAGATCGTCCTTGTATCTCTTGCATAGCCGGAAAGATGCATGAGAAGTATCACCCCAAGAAGTCAATCATTTCCACAAAGAGGCCCTTTGAGCTCATTCACTTGGATTTATTCGGGTCTCCTATATATGATAGTCTTGGTGGGAAGAAATATTGCTTGGTGATTGTTGATGATTATAAAAGATACACATGGGTATTCTATATCAAGAAGAAGAGTGAGACCCAACAAAAGTTCATTGTTTGGGCCACGGAAGTGCAACGTCACTATGATACAAAGATCTTGGCAATAAGGAGTGATAATGGGTCAGAGTTCAAGAACTACGCCATGGATGAATTATTGAGTGATGATGGGATAAGGCATGAATTTTCCGTTGCTTACACCACTCGACAAAATGGTGTGGCGGAGAGAAAGAACCTACACTCATTGATATGGAAAGAACTATGATGGCCGAATTCAAATCCCCATATAACTTCTGTGTTGAAGCCATCAACACTGCTTGCCATATATCCAACTGTATCTTTCTCCGTCCAATGATTGGCATGACTCCATATGAACTCCTAACCGGTAACAAAGCCAATCTCAAGTACCTTCGATTTTTTGGGTGCAAATGCCAAGTCTACATTAACGGCGCTAGATTATCTAAATTTGATCCTAGAACTTTTGAAGACATATTTGTTGGTTATGCCACGAACTCTCATGCTTATAGAATCTACAAAATAGCCACCGGTTGTGTTGAAGAATCTATGAATGTAGAGTTTGATGAGGATAATGGCTCCCAAGTGGAGCAAATTGATTGTGACGATGTTGGTGATGAACCTTCCTACATAGCCATAGGAAGTATGTGTATAGGTCCTCTTATACCCATTGAGGGACACCTTGTGGCAAATGGGGATGGAACAAGCTCTACGCAAGTGGAGGCCTCTATTTCAACCATTAATCAAACGGTACACCAAGAACAAGACCTTCAAATTTATACCACTCATCGAGAAAGTGATTAATATCCACCCAATGATAATGGTGGTCATGATATTTGTGACTCTTCACCAAGAACTCCACTCTGGGTAGATCATGGCCTTGATGAAGGAAATGGAAAGGATGTTCCTCCAAATGAGAATCCCGATGATGCACTCATTCGTAGGAAATCTCTTCAAGCCGCAAGATTTCATCAAAGTCACATAATCAAAAGAATGTTATTGGTGGATTGGGAAGAAGTGTACCCACTCGTGGTCAAGTACTCAAGTTTTATGGTCTTCACTCCTATCTCTCTCATGTTGAACCTATCAAAGTGTATGATGATCTTGAAGATGGATATTGGGTTCAAGCTATGCATCAAGAGCTCCATAATTTTGAAAGAAACAAATTATGGTCTCTAGTGGAAAGACCCAAGGATCATAATGTCATTGGAACAAAATAGGTGTACAAAAACAAGCAAGATTCTCATGGGAAAGTGGTTCGCAACAAGACTCATTTTGTTGCTCAAGGCTACTCTCAAGTTGAAGGACTTGACTATGGTGAAACTTTCGCTCTCGTCGCTAGACTTGAATCCATTCATATATTACTTGCATTTTCCATTAGTCATAACTTCATCTTGCATCAAATGGATGTTAAAAGTTCATTTTTAAATGTTCCCCTCAATGAGTTGGTATATATTAAACAACCTCCGGGTTTCGAAGATACCATGTATCCTAACCATGTCTACTTACTCCATAAGGCTTTGTATGGCCTCAAACAAGCCTCACATGCTTGGTATGATCATCTAAAGGATTTCTTAGTAGATCGTGTGTTCTTACTTGGGTAATTGATCCTACACTTTTTACAAAGAGTGTATATGGATTCTTCTTTGTGTGCCAAGTATACGTTGATGATATTATATTCGGATCTACTAATTTGGCTTTTGTAGAAAAAAAAATCTAAGCTAATGACGAGTGAGTTTGAGATGTCTATGATGGGTGTATTGAAATTCTTCCTCAGTTTTGAGATCAGGCAATATTATGAAGGAGCCTTCATTTGCCAAGCAAAATATATTCAAGACATGCTCAAGAAATTTTATACGCTCAATGCTAAGCCATTGGATTTCCAATGTCAACAAACGTGAATCTTAAAATAGATCACGAAGGTATACCGGTTGATCCAAAACTATATCGTTCTATGATTGGCTTTGCTTTATCTCTGTGCATCTAGATCGGATATTATGTTTAGTTTGGGTTTGTGTGCAAGATTTCAATCTAACCCCGAGGAAGGCCATATGATTGCGGTCAAGAGGATTCTTAGGTACTTGGTTGACACTCCCACTCATGGTATTTGGTACCCATCAAATACAGGTTCTGATCTTGTGGGATATTCGGATGCGGATTTGGGAGGTGACAAAGTGGATAGAAAATCAACCTCGGGTGCTTTCCATTTTCTTGGTAGGTCACTCGTGTGTTGGTCTTCCAAGAAACATTGCCACCTCCTCCACGGAAGCAGAATATATTGCCGTCGTAAGTTGTTGCTCCCAGTTATTATGGACGAGGCAAATTCTTAAGGATTTTAGAATTAAGACAAAGACAATGCCTCTTCTATGCGAGAATGAAAGTGCTATAAAAATTGCCCATAATACAGTGCTTCATGGTAAGACCAAGCATATTGAGATTCGGTATCATTTCATCCGTGACCATGTGGCCAATGGAGATATTTCCATTTCATATGTCAACACCAAAGATCAAACTTGGATATTCTCACAAAGCCTCTTGATAAAAACAGATTCAAGAATTGAGGAGTGAGATCAATGTCGTATGCGCAAGCAATTTTAGTTGATTGAAAATCTTGCATACACACCTCCACTAGATTTCTATTTGGCGTTTAGATTCAAGTATGGATATAGGGGGAGTGTTTCTCAACTCATCAGTCAACACTATCTATATAACGAAGAAATAAAAAATTCACGCATAATGGTCACACTTGTGACAAAATGTGTTTCAATGATGAATTTCGACAATGCACCCAAAATATATCTTCGCGGTGTCATATCGAGCATACTCATACATGGTGGCTACGGCCATCGACCCTATCAAGGATTTTGGACTTTGATGGATTGTCTTGGAAAATTATTTGTTTCTTGATTCATATGCATATTTTTTCTTCATATTCCATATCACATCTAAGTTTTTTCATTTTTTCCCATTGGATGTGTGAAGAAATCATCATGCTAATATTTGCTTCCATGTGCCCATTATCATACTCTAAATTCTTCATGTTCCGTATATCAAATATTGCATAGTGTACATGGTAAAAAGCTTTAAAATTGGAACAAAAAATATAATAATAATAATTTTTTATTTGTTTTACATGGTCAAAACCAAAAAAAAAATTGAAAATCAAAAATTTTGGTTAAAATATGCAGGAATGTCGGCCTGGGGGCTAACCTAGCCGGCTAGGAGGATGGTTGAGTCTGTGAGGTGGTCGGCATGTACCTGTTTTTCCGGTCAGGGTCGGGGTTCGGGCCGGCCGGCTCGGGTTGGTGCCCGGCCTGGCTGGGCTCTCGGGATCACTTAAAATCGTGGGAGGGTCGGGGTTCCAACAACTCCCCTTCTCCTTCTCCTTCCCCCAACCCGAAAAACCACTATCGGTGCTCTCCCCCAAGGTCTCCTCCACTCATCCCCTTCCCTCTAAGCCCAATCCCAACCACCCAATCTCTCAGATCTACTAACCGTAGCTCTGATCTCCCCTCTCCTCCACAAGGAACCTCCATTGGTGGGAGTTTGGGGGTGATATCCTCCATTGTTGGTGCTCTCTCAAGATGGCCTCCAACCAGCGTATTGCTTTGGTTTTTTCCTCTATTACTAGTATTTTCCCTCACTTAGCAACATTCTCTCTTGAGTTTTCACCTAGCACACTTCCCTTGTAGAGATTTAACTTAGAAATTTAGGTTTTTTTTTATATACCATGTTAGGGTTCATCCTAGTGCTAGTCTCACATTGCCTCATAGCAAATCTCCCTAGTATCATATAATACCCTACACTATGTTGGGGATTTGACTATCATGTGAATTTTTTCTCACACAAAAAAATGCCATATTCCTTAAGGTTAAATCATATCCAACACATTGTTTTATCTTAACTCTTTTATCACTAAGGATTTCAAATAAATCTTTCAACATAGTGTGATAATCTATATTTTTCTATTGTGCCCCCTAGCAATGTTATTTACTCGCTAGACCTATTAAAAGTTTATTCCCTATCTTGTCCAATGGTAATTTCTCCTAATAGAAACTCTTTTATCTACCACAATTTCCATTTTGACCATGTAAACTCATCATGCATATACATATACATGTTCTCAAATTCACAGGCTCTGGCACCTTCTCAACCCAAGGGAAAAGATCTTGCCATTTATGTTCATGAGAGGGCAAATAAGAGCGTTGCTGACGCTTGTAGCTCCACTTCCTCTCACAAGAAGGGGGCATCCCTCCCTGTTAACAAATATGAGCTAGGGAATATATCAACACCGAGGGCTGGGAGAATCACCGATTGAAGTTCAATCTGTATGCTTTCCCTCACCGTACATGCCGTGATAACTGGTTATATTGCAAGATGCATTAGTAGGTTCATGAATTTGTGATTTATAAACTCGAGAATGATCATGTACCCCGACATTTCTATGATGCGGAAGCAGAAAGAGAACAGTTGCCAGAATTGATGGAGGTCATTGACTTTCATGAGATCAGAAAGCTTATGGAATGTGACCGTCAGTTCTCTCCCGCCTTGCTTCGGAAATTCTATGCCACGGTTCATTTCTCCACTGAGGGTCGTCGTGCCATGACATGGATGAGTGGTGGTGTCAAATTCCAGGCCACCCTTGCTGAGTTTGGTGCTCTCTTTGGTATAGAGGAGGCAATCTTCACTCATTTCTCGCATGTTCGGATCCATGGTGATGAGAGGCTGATACTGAAGGCCAACCGTGGTATCAAACATTGCTACCCTCTTAGTGTTTGCTCAATGCATATCCTTAAAGCCCAGTTCTTGACATATTTTTGGTATGTCATTCACACTATTCTGCGGAACACAATTAGTGTGAAGTATGGGGAAAAGGGCAATGTTCGTAGGTGGATGATCAATCTTCTCCACCATATTTTTTAAGCTAAACACGACAACAAGAAGCTTGATGTGTTGGATTACATGTGGAACAAAATGAAGCTTACCGTTCTTGACAACAAGGTCCCTGTCGGGGGATGACCCACTGGTAGGGTAATGGCAGGCATAAAATTATGTCTAGGTATGGACCGGGTCAATGTTGACTGACATAGGATGGACCAGCATAAGTCCCGTAGAGTCATACTGGTGAAAACCGACATATCCTGACCGAGATACATAATGTATGTCGGAATAACCTCGTATCATCTTGTTTACGGGGGAGGCCCGACCGAGTTGAGTAAGTGTGGCACCGAGAAGCCGGCATAAGGAAGGTGCAAGTGATGTCGGATGCAGGTCAATGAGAGTATCACATCCCTGCTGTTGTGGAGCAGGTACACGCGTGATGGCTCAAATTACAAGGTGAAAAGGTCTCTCCCGTACCGTTGACCACGTATGAACGTGGGAGAAGTGGTCATGTATGGGGATGCCACGTCCTGTCCAGGACAGAGGCGACAAGGATGGCAGAGGGATGACATAGGCAAGACTTTGGTAGCCGTAGTTGGTACCAGTGTGCTCAGTCACAGTGTTATGTACTTGTATCCTGGGCACCAGTATATAAGATGCCCTAGGCCCTAGTGTGTGCGATGGGGGGGGGTCGAGAGACTTTCAGATGATCAGTAGATCACTCACTAGGTAGAGAGAACATTGCTCTATTGCGAGCTTGTTCTTCCTCCTCTAGCAAATACCGCTCTAGGAGCACCTGTGTAACCCAGATTCTCATCCATATACAGTAAGATTGGCACGAGTAGGGGTTTACCTCCTCACGAGGGCCTTGAACCTGGATACATCATGTGTTTGTTTTGTGTCTTCCGTGTGCGTTCTTCAACGCGTTATCCCTCCCCGGTACCAACAGCGTGCATCGGCCCCCAACTTAAGCCATCATATGGCATCTGCTGTGACACCACCACGACAGTCCCCATCTGTGGCTCTTACCTTCAGAAACTCATTGACACAAATATTTCTTCTCATCTCATCGACAACTATCAAATGGTTGTTCCTACCATGAGACCCCTTGATGGTGCAGATCATGCACTCGTTGGGAGACCCCAAGAGGAAGGTGTCATGAGCATAGCAGCAAATTTTCCCTTAGAAAGAAAGCAAGGTTGAATCGACAAGTAGGAGAAAGAAGAAACTTCTGAAGGTTGATGTAGCTGAGGTGGCAGGGCGTACTACCGGTTCAAAAGTAGAGTGGAACCTACACAACACAATCAAATCACTTTGCCCCAACGAAGCAGTGAGGTTGTCAATCTCACCGGTTTTACCGAACACAAAGAGGTTAAACGTACCGTGTGGAAAATAATATTTGTTTGCAGTAGATGAAAGAGAACAGTGATGGTAGTAGTAAAACAGTAGCAGCAGTATGAAAACAGAGACTGCAGTGGTTGTATTATCATGTCGGGAATATGCCCTAGAGGCAATCATGTATGATGTAATTCCCAATGTATTCATAAAGTTATTAAGTCGTCCTTGTTTTGAACATCTAATACATGTCATTGAATATGTGATTCAATTGTGGAACTATGTATTCATGTTGTTCATACTAGATTGTCCTTGGTCATTTAGGTTGTGCTGGACACACACCCTAGACTAATGTGAGTGTTGGCTGATGACACAGTTCCACTTGTCATGGGCATGGTGATGCCATTCCAACGTTCACAGACTTGGCTAAAGAGTTTAGCAAGTCGGGCTGATCCATATTGAGATGCAACGAGTATGTCGTGATTTGCATGTCTCAATCAATGTAATCCTTAGAACTGAGGTTGTCGCACAATCCGAGTTGTGGATCACCGACTTAGGTTCTGTCAAACGCTGTTCTTGCCAAGGCAGTTATAAAGGCAGAGTTCGGGTCGAATGAGAAGCAAGCTGCGTGATGTGGATAATCAAGATGGGATTTTGCCCCTCCGAATGGAGAGATATTCTCTGGGCCCTCTCAAGTGATATGATTCCGGAAGCATGGCCATGCGCAAATCGGTTAAGTGTTAACCGAGTATGTTGACTAAGAGTGTTCGACGAACTTTCGCTCGACGGAAACAAAACAAGAAAAATAATATATGGCAAACACACAACAGTATATGGGAACTCTGTAACTTTATTGATCATTGTATTGAATACAAAGTACAAGTACATGCTCCATTGGGAGTTTGCCTATTTTGCCTCCTACGACTATGATTAAGGAGATCTGACTGAAGAGATTGCGTGTAGTCCGCTGATTCCCGGCGCTTTTGCAAAGCGGCCGGTTAATTACATCCGTAGGTCAAGCCTACGGAAAACCTCCGATTAAGCTGCGTCATAGTCGTCGTCGTTCGAGATGATAATGGGAAAGAGAGTGGCTTTGTTCCGCCAAGATTCAATCACGTACTTCCACGCGAACAATCAAGAGTGAGACTAGATGAAAAGGGTAGCTTTTGCCTCGTCGGTGCCCAGCCAAAACCCTGATTCCATCGGATTGGACATGTGTATGTGTTGCTTTTGCCTCGTCGGTGCCTAGCAACGGTGTGTCCATCTCAGCCAAATTGGGACGTGTTAATAACATAGTAATCAAACCTTGCCGTCACTCGGCGATAATTTCGTCTGGCCTCGTCGGCACTAGACATAAAACGGGTATGACGAATTCAACCATAGTTAAGTATACACTAGGCCGTAGATTCGAGCTAGACAATGGATGAAGCATGTCTTTACTCTTTTGTTGTAACCACAAGTTCTTTTGCAAAGAACAAGGTCGTATACCGCCGACATAGATGAAACAGTCGGGCGATAAACTTTTGTGAGGGTTCCCTCTACTCCACACGATTGACATCGATGAATCGGTCAAAACCATGGGCATAGATTACACATGGACGACATTGATGAAGCAGTCGTTGCCATGGCCTAAGATCCAAAATTAATTCCACATCGACGACGTTGATGAAGCGGTCGTTCCATGATGGTGAAGATGCACGGTCACTTCCGCATGGCCGACTTTGATGAGGCGGTCGCTACCATGATCGGATGCTCCACGTGAACGACGTTGGTGATGCGATCGTTTCATAGTTGTAGATTTCCACATGGGCGACGTTAATGAGTATGTCGTTGCCATGGTCGTAGATCCGAAATTACTTCCGCATGATTGACGTTGATGAGGCGGTCGTTCCATGGTGGTGAAGATGCATGCACGGTCGCTTCCGCATGGCCGACGTTGATGAGGCGGTCGCTACCATGATCGGATGCTCCACGTGAACGACGTTGGTGATGTGGTCGTTTCATAGTTGTAGATTTCCACATGGGCGACGTTAATGAGCATGTCGTTGCCATGGTCGTAGATCCGAAATTACTTCCGCATGGACGACGTTGATGAGGCGGTCGTTCCATGGTGGTGAAGATGCATGCACGGTCGCTTCCGCATGGCCGACGTTGATGAGGCAGTCGCTACCATGATCGGATGCTCCACGTGAACGACGTTGGTGATGCGGTCGTTTCATAGTTGTAGATTTCCACATGGGCGACGTTAATGAGAATGTCGTTGCCATGGTCGTAGATCCGAAATTACTTCCGCATGGACGACGTTTATGAGGCGGTCGTTCCATGGTGGTGAAGATGCACGGTCGCTTCCGCATGGCCGACGTTGATGAGGCGGTCGCTACCATGATCGGATACTCCACGTGAACGACGTTGGTGATACCGTTGTTTCATAGCTATAGATTTCCACATGGGCGACGTCAATGAGCATGTCGTTGCCATGGTCGGATGAGAAGATATATCAGATCATGCCCTTCGTGAGATACTAGATCAATTTTGCTTCACGCTTGATCGATCGCTTTTGGCCAAAATAATACTCAAAACTTGTTGTTTCCATCACACCAAATCAATCTCACGATAAGATCTTACGACTTACCCTTGCAGCCCACCATCGGCATATTGTTGTAGCTCCGAGACGGCGTCCGCGTACAAGAACGAAGCGGCGACGAGATCTCTATTTAGGTGTGTGGAGAATTTTGGCGGTAGTTCACGGGGGCGCGTACGGGCGTGTTGCGTCTGTGCGTGCGATCCTTCTCCGTGCCGCCCGCGTGCGTGCGTGCGACCTGTGGTGTATGTGCCTTGGCTTTGGTATTTCAGCAGCCTGCCGGCCGTGCGGCGCTGCGTGCGTGGCTCTCCCCGCGTACGTGCGTTTCCGTGGCTTTTATAGGCAGCCGATGGCCATCGTCTTGGCTCGCACGGCAATGAGTTTAAACGGGGACAAGTTTATCTCTCCACACACGCGCTCGTCGCCAGCCAATTAGCCAATCTGTTGATCATGACTCATTTTGACGCGCACGTTAGCCTTCTAGAAGCTCCACATCGCCTCTATCTATGTATTGTGGGCCTGTATGGTAAAGAGCAACCCGTGCTGGCCGAATTGCTAACGCCAAGGACCCTTGAACGTTAAAATACACATGCATACACCTAGCTTTTCGATCCGTGATCAAAAATGTGAATAGCTAGCTAGCTTGTCTCCATGTTTATGTTTCAAACCTTTGTATTTCTTAAACGGTTTGTCGGAATTGCAATCTGTTTGCGCCACTGTGACGTGGACGATGAACTCTACAAAATGAGTGCAATATCACATATATATCTTTCACAAAATATTTACACCTTGTGGGTCCCACACGTCATAGACTAGAGAAAACGTTGTCTTTTGTGTATAGGGTAGCAACCAGGCAACCGATCGGTTGGTGCTCAAAAGCTGAACTAGCTAGCTCATTTGCATATAGATGTTTCAAATATTTGTATTTCGCAAACAATTCATAAAAAAATGCAATCCGTTTGCGCCAACAAGCTATAGACAATGAACTCTACAAAATGTGTCCAATATCAATATATATTATTTCTGAAATATTTTGTATTGCGTGGGACCCACACGCCATGTAAAAGACTATGAATAAGTTTAATGAATATTGGTAAAAAATTCATCAAACAAATCTCCCCGCCAAGTATTGTGCGTGCGGCGAAGCAGCGGGTACTAGACTTTGCGAAAGAAAAGGAAATAAGAAGGACGAAAGCTCACGAGACTTTATGATAGCAACCGTATTGCAATGCATGCCCGTGAAGGCATATGGTAAGTACTTCCGGTTTACTCCATTGTGACTATATTGTCAGCTAATGGATAGAAAAAAAAACAACCGATGGACAGTATATTTCCACTGTGTCCAGTTTTGTGACGCATGCATGGATATTGTAAATGCACTATGAGCAATTTTTAGTTCGTGCACGAAGCATCAAGACGAGACCTGGCGAAATACTCGTGTCACTTCTTTAGCAGGAACCAATGAGATTCAGAATGTCGTATGACAAAATATGGCGAATAGTTCATGCCATTATTTTTAAGGGATAATATTTCCGTTCTACCCCATCACGGCCATGTATTTGGTTCCGACCGGTAGAGTACTCAACATTTATTCGTAGTTTCTTCTGTTTTAATTGCGCATGTCCATGCAATTATTCAATAACACCTATTAGGGAGAGTACAAAGGAATATGGCGAAATACTCATGCCATGTAAAAATCATGCCTTTATTTATTCCCATCGCGACCATATACAACATGGTGCCAGCCGATGGTGAAGGCATTGTAAGATATAATTCATCAAGTAAGATGCGACCATAAAATGATGTTGGTGCCAGCCATCAAACTCGAAGGGTTTTACAGGTCGACACTGACCGCAATGGTGTGTTGAACTGCTCCCATAAATTGTTTCCCGAGTTTAATGCGATCGTAAGAAAAAAAACGAACGATGCCATCCATCAGACTCGAGGGGTTTCACAGCTTAGCACTGGCCGCACTGGCGCACCTTGCTGCTCCCAATAGTTGAAGCGTCGGAACGTCGTCGACGATGTAGATGAACTAGGCAACAATGGTGCCTCCAGCGTGGTCGGTATGATCAGTGGAGGGAAAATACCCCCAACGTTGTTGATATGATCAGTGGAGGGAAAACGCCCCCAGCGTGGTTGGTATGATCAGTGGAGGGAAAATGCCCACAGCGTGGTTGATATGATCAGCGGAGGGAAAATGCCCCCAGCGGCGATACATACGTTGGTATAGTCTGGACGACCAACAATGACGCCTTGCATGCACCGAGCAAGGTTGTTTATTATGGAAGTAGTTGCACGAGCCTCATGAAGAAACGTCATGGATCATGAGCATACATAAGAAACACACGGAAGAAACAAAACCATGAAAAGCAAAACAAAGGGTTTTTTTTTGTTGGAGATTTTGGCTTTTCCGCTAAACACTAGCTATGAGTGTGATATCAGAAAAGGCTGCCGAAGGACTTTGTCATTGGGAACCGTCGAAGAACCATGACGGTTATGATTCAATAACCTTTTGTTTCACGTGTGTATGTGTGTGCATTGGGTAATCCCGAGAGGCAACAAAGAATCGTACCCTAGCCCATCGAAGCAATGAGTAACCACATAGCTCCACCATGCTTCCTTCCATGCCTCAAGAACGCAGAAAACATGGGTGAGGAAGAGTTATGATAACTGGTTTTGGGACAACAGCTTGTAAAAGTTTATCATGCCTTTGATGAGGGGTGGTGAATGACTACCAACCGCCTTCTTTCAAACGATCCCCTTACTTCCCAGAACCGTTGGTCTTGCTTGGAACTTATGGAGACTTTCTTTCTACGAGGATTGCTTGTATGACCTTTTTTTTACTTCATGATGTATTTTTTTTTTGAACTTGCTTGGAACTTGCTTCATTAGCTTGATTGGTCGAATTTGCTGGAAGATCATTGACATTTCTTCGGGGAACCACCTTGAGAACTTGGAAGGTAGCCATCCACCTTGGTGAACTAAAAACCCTCAGGCATATTATGTGGGGCTTTTTTGTGGCACACCCCAGGGTTGCCAAGTGGCTACACACCAAGTCCAACTTATGTTGGATTAGGCAGCCCTTTCCTGATCTTTTCCTAGGATCTTCCCTGGGGCGAGGTGTATCTACGAACCCAAGGCACATCCAGAAGCATGGGGATATGGGACCTCATTACTCGGAAGTGTCCCAAGTAGTCTCCTCCATTGCCTCTCGGAACATATACGGTGTTGTGTGTTGTGTGTTGTGGGTTGTGGTTATAGGTGCCGCTCCACTTACCACGATTTGCACCGTGCTTCCGCTAGACAAGTCATAGGGCAGCCAAATCATCGGTCACGAGCTTTGTGTGATTGGGAAAGCCATTTTAATGTAGGACTTGATAGTCCATGGTTTAATAAAACATTTTTTTTAAAGCAAAGATAACAAAGAGAGAAAAAACGAAAACAAATGAGAGAGAGAAAATGTCGGTATGCGGAAATGATCACGCGTAATATTTCTTTAGATAGCACCCATTGATAGGTGGCATTGGGCGTTCACCATGTTGATCGATCAGCTGGTAAGCACCGCCATCGTACACTTGCTCAATGACAAATGGCCCTTCCCATTTAGGCTCAAGTTTTCCTTTCGCTTTACCTTTTACCACAATGGGGCGCCGGAGTACAAGAACTAGTTCTCCCTTACGGAAAACTCGTGGTTTAACGAGCTTATCATATGCGCGTACCATGTTTCGACGATATAGGTCTAAATCTTGGAGCACGTTGAGTCGGTCTTCTTCCAAGGAATCCAGCTGCTGAAATTGTAGCCGAATTTGCTCATCTTGGGTAATATCATCATGCATGGCCACTCTTAGGGATGGAATTTCCACCTCTAGAGGGAGAACGGCCTCACTCCCATAGACTAGAGCATATGGAGTGGCTTGGGTTGGTGTACGAACCGTAACACAATATGCCCAAAGAGCTTCATAGAGACAATCATACCAGTCATGGTGATGTTTGTGTACTGTCTTTTTTCAAGATTTGGCCAAGGGTCTTATTAAATACTTCAATTAAGCCATTGGCCCATGGATAGTATCCTGTAGAGTAATTCCACTGAATCTTATACTTGGTCATGAATCGGACCATCTTATGCGACTTAAAAGCCTTGGCATTATCGGAGGTAATGCGATGTGGGACTCCAAAGCGATAAATGATATTACGCTCTAGAAATTTTATAACGTTGTCGGTTTTTACCTCACTTAGTGGTACTGCTTCCGCCCACCTAGAGAAATAGTCCGTGACAGCAAGTATGAATTTGTGCCCCTTGGAGGATGGGGGATCAAATGGACCAACAACATCTATACCCCATGCATCAAAAGGCCATGCGGGTACGGTTGGGTGTAGAGGGACTGGTGGTTGGTGTTTTATAACACCGTGGATTTGACAACTGTGGCATGCCCTCACTATGTTAAGGCAATCTTTCATTACCCCAGGACAATAGTAGCCACTTGGTTTGATACTATGATACATTTTTTGTCCACTTTGATGCCCACCGCAAACACCATGGTGGACCTCTTGCAAAACATGGTCCGCTTCTTTTCTGGATACACATCGTAGAAGCATCTCTTGCCCAAAAGCACATCGATAGGAAGTCCTTGCTTTAACTACTTAGGAAGGCATGCATCGCTGCAACCTACGTCTTTCCACTGTGTCATTTGGGAGTATCCCATGATTAAAGTAATCAATGAATGGTTTGCTCCAATCATCGTTGCAACTGACATTGGCAACAACATGATGCACTTCGCACTCTGGTGGAATTAGTTCTAGTACAGCTGGAAGGATCCACCTTTCCTCTGTTTGCACATGAGGGGTCTCCCCTTCAAGGAGCACCAAGGACGATGCAAGTTTATCTAATGCATCGGCGGAAGCATTCTTGATTCGTGGGACATGCAATAGTTGTATGTGTTCCAAAAAATTCATGAGGATTTGGGCTTCCGTGTGGTATGGCACTAGTTCTTGTTCGCGCACCTCGTATATATTATTGACTTGGCGAACTCTGAGCTGAGAATCACCGTATACCAATATGTTATGCACATCCATGGAGAGTTCTAGTAGAAGGCCAAAAGGAGGCCTCGTATTCCGCTTCGTTATTTGAGCACTCCTCTTTAAGAAGGGAGAAAGAGTGGTGTATGGTTCCTTCTTGAGGGGTTTTGAATACCAAACCGGCGCCAACACGCCGTTTTACTTCACCATCGGGCTCCACCTCTGTACGAGAGGCTCCGTCAAAATATAGTTCCCATTGGACTCGAGGTCAATCGTAAAAACCTTCTCATAAGGCAACGCGACGACCAATTGTGAGACACCGGGTAAAGGATGTGATGCAAGAAAATCAGCCAATGCTTGGCCTTTAACTGCCTTTTGTGGGACATAAGTAATATCAAATCCCATCATGGCTACAACCCATTTACCAAGGCGTCCCATGAGAACAGGTTGATTTAGCACGTACTTTATGGGGTCATCACGTGCTATAACTTGTATTTGATGTGCTAACATATAATGCCTTAACTTTTTTTAGAGAAAAAAATGAGTGTTAGGCACAACTTCTCTATGGGCGAGTAATTATGCTCAACACCAGCCATGGTACGAATTAAGTAGTAGCAAGTCACTTCTTTTCTCTCATCATTGTGTTCGGCTAAAAGTGCACCAACCGAAGAGGGTTGTGCAGCAATATAAAGAATAAGCGGCCGCCCTTTAATTGGAGCAGCTAGAACAGGAGGGTTTAGTAAATATCGCTTGATACTTTCAAGCGCATTTTGGCATTGTTCATCCCATTCAAAGAGAACTCCTTTCCTCATTAGTCTCATGAAGGGCTGGGTACTCCCTGAAAGATTAGATATGAAACGTCGTATATACGACAAATGACTTTGTAAAGATTTTAACTCTATGAACCATCATCCACGTGAAATGTTGGTTTTTTCTTTCCATCATCTTGAGGATCATATACATAGGTCATATGGCATGTACAATATTGCGCAACGCCATACTCTTCGTCCTTATTTTCATAGTATTCAGATTGGATATAACCCAAACCGTACTTCGGTTGTGTCTTCTTTTTACTCTTAACAAGCTTCTCGGCTTGTTCCCACCACTCCTCGCAAATGGAGGGTGGTACCTTATAAAAGAGGGTAGGGTCAGAACCTCTGTGATGTCCTGGGACAAAACAGATTTCCAATGGCATTGTTACTGATACGTACATGGACGGGGGTTGTTTAAGTATAGCTCCCCTTGATTTCTCTATCTCCTCAACCCTTTTCTTTACGGTTACTTCTGATGGCGTGGAACCTTCAGTTGTGGGCAATTGTAGCACAATGGAGGAGGGTGCTTTGCTCGCGCTGTTAAGGAGTTTAGGAACTCCTCAATACGAGTGGAGCTGTAGCGGAAGCGTCCACACTCTACAAGGGTGATGGTGTTTATAGTGTAGCAGTGAGGAAGTCCTCATTGCCTAAATAGAAGCGACTATAATTGCGAGGCATTTCCATGGAGGTCGTCCACTCCCGCGATCTCTACGTGAGGCTTTTATCCATGAAATATGGTTGCCTAAGGACTCGGTCCCCAAATAAGGGGTAGAGTTGGGTGTGATGAGCATATTTTAGGGAGGGGCCACCCTTCCTTGTTCGGTTTGCGGCTCCTTGCTCGGGAAGTAATATTTTGCATCAGCGTGATGTGCTTCTTGGATGGTGTAAGGGTTTGGATTACTGGCTATGCGGTGTTGTTCACCCCTTCCATCCACAAATTTTAAGCATTGGTGTAGTGTAGAGGGGACTACTTGGTACTTGTGTATCCATGGTCTACCCAACACTGTTGAATATGAGGTCTTTGCTTCAATAACAAAGGACCACATCTTTAAACTGAAGGTTGAAATTTGAATTTTCAGAGTAATAGAGCCCAATGCGGACCTTCCTTGATTATTGAGACCACAAATTACAACTTCAGTTGGCTCCAAGTCATCCACCTTGAAGCCAGCACGAGTTAAGCTTCAAACCGGCAATATATTTACGGCAGAACCAGGATCACTGAGAATGCGTCTCAAGTGAGCCTTTCTAATGTTGCCTTCTATATAAAGTGGGCGATTAGAATTATCATCTCCAATCACTTTATCTTCCTATGTGAAGGTAATTTCATTTGTGCTCGAGAAGTTGCACAGTATATTATGCTTCGCCATTGTTACTTCATAGCGTTTTGAGTCTTCCAGAGGTTGAATAAGAGCTTGCCGAAGCTCAGGCACCAACATTAGTGCATCATACACACTTAGAAGTGCGGGGACGCATTTCATGTGTCCTAATATGTTGTAATCTATGTTTGGAGATGTCCCATCACCCTCTACGGGTTCTTCCTCCGTATTACGCTTTTCAGTGACAACCTCCTTGGGGTCACCTATTTTTCCTCCCACAACCTTCTTGGGTTGGATTTTATGAAGCTCTTTCAGAACCTTTCCTCCTCGGAGGTTCATATTCACTTTAGCTTGAGACTCATGTGGTGCACTTTCTGCATGCAAAGTCTCTCTTTCACGTGGTGTTACCACATCATCATTAGAAGAGACGATGGTATTAGAAGAATAGTCAAGTATGACATTGGATGTAGCCTTTCTTGGTGAAGGTTGAAGGGGTATTTTCCTCCATCTTATCTCCCGTAGAACTAGACATTTGCCTCCAAGTGTGAGGCTTGAACTGCTCCAAGGTTCATGTTTACATCTTTAGAAAGCGACCCTAGTGAGGGACGGCCTACATATATTGCGTGTATCTCTATCTCCTCATTCGTGATTACATTACCATTGGCAGAAGAGATATTAGATTTACCATATTGAATGACAATGCTTGATGAAGCATTGTTGGGAGAAGGGGAAATCATTCTTGGACTCCCCCACTTCTACAGTTTTAGGACAGTGCCCCCATACGCAACGCATTAAGTATGCCAAGGTGCATACATGGTCACCCTTGTTGGGAATATGTGAACGGTATAAATGGGAAACCACATGTCAATGGCTTGATTAGCCGTCAGTGAAAATTGATATTTATAGTGATGGTGCATTGTCACTCAAACAATGGTTTCGGTATCATCCACCTCGGACACTCAAGGTTACACACTCATGGAAAGAATACGATGCCCCCAAGCATGTGTTGAATAGTCCAAGATAGTGACAGAGAGTAGTTTGAAACATGTACTTGGTAATCAATCTCAATTTATTCTTGAACATGCATGTGCTAGCACCTGAGGACTTGCCGAAGCGATCGTTTGAAAATTCTATGTAATCTGACGTCACTAGTCCAACTTAAAGTACGGACTTTGATGCCCATATGAAAATTGCAGCTCCAGTTTTAGCTCAGCTGTCTTGTTGAGGGAAATGAAGCCTACACTTAGTATGCATCACTTGATACAATGTGGGTATATCTTGTTTCATAAGAAAATTGAAGAGGTAGTGGAGTAGTTCGGCTAGTAATCGATGGTGGAGCGGAGAAAGGTACAAACCTCAACAGGTTGTTGTACACGTTAAAATGGAGGCGGCATATTTTTCCCCCTGTTTATACTTGTTCGTGGTGCACGTGCATTATTCTCAATCATGAGTATTTTGCTCATTTCTCAGGGACACTGGTCGCCACTCTTGGCGCTACCACGAGTTTCAAAGAGAGTTTGTTTTCTTATCTCAAAGAGTCGGGATAGACGGGGATCTCCTGCGAGGTGCCCATGTTCCACTATCATGTTGTGGGCGATGACTAGGAACATGGCATCTAAATCACCCTGCACCGATGACTCGGGTGCTTGTGACTTGCGGTCACGAGCTTTAAATATTGTCCCATTGCCATCATGGGATGAAAATAGATATTTCATAGGTACATGGTGCATTGACATGCTCCCAGTTTGTTAAGGTGGCTCGCGGCCATGGATTTGATGCTTTGATGTTCTTTGGTGAGATCTCAATGGCATGGTGATGCACAATAAAACCCAAAAATAGACCAGATTATACAGCAAAGCCATATTTTAGAGGATTTATCTTGAGTTGATGCTTCCTCGGACGATTAAAGACGACTCGTAGATCATCCTCATGGTGCAGGAAATCTCTAGTTTTGACAACCATGTCATCGACGTAACATTCCACAGAGCCATGGACGAGGTCATACAAAACAATGGTGATGGCTCGTTAATATGTTGCACCAGCATTTTTAGTCCAAAAGGCATTACGGCATAATAGAAATTGCCCTTGGACGCGTGGAAGGTGGTGTCGATTGCATCATGTTCATCCATCTTAATTGGACTATAGCGGTATGATCCGTCAATGAAGGATAAGGCGCCATAACCTCTTTGACGAAGTCGGAGGTGATGAGCTTATCCACCTCGACAATAATATTATCTTGCAGATCTAGGCGTAAACGGCGTGGTTGCTGCTTCATTGGCCTGAGCTGAGCATCGATTGCTAGCTTGTGACTGGCGACCCGTGGGTCTAGCCCTGGCATTTCTTTATAAGACCAGGAAAACAGTCCCGAAACTCCATTAGGAATTCTCGGTAACTTTCACGTTCTTGAGGCGCGAGAGAGGCACTAACAAAGGTTGAACGCGGGTCATCCTTTGTACCCATATTGATCTCGACTAACTCATCGACAATACATTGTCCCTCGTCTTCAAGCTGATCTGGGGCTAGAGCAGCGTCAAGTACCTATCTTTGATTGATTCTCATGGCTGTATGAGCCTAAGATAGAAGATAAATTTCACTTTCGCCTTATGCTATAGTCAATCCCGAGAGCCCAGATGGATCTAGGTGTTTTGAAGGTTGCAGAACAATTTGGCAAAGAGTGGATGATCAAGCTCGCAACATGTGACAAAACCTCACCCCAACATCATGTTGTGTACAGTCTGGTCTCTAATTAAATAGAAGAAAGTACGTAGACTAGTACAAATCTCTTATTCTCAAGTTGTCAAGAAAGTACAACCATGGAGAAATAGTCAGGCAGATCGCCATGGGAGAGGTGCACCTTGCCCCCTGTTTATATTAAGCACAAAAGTTTGTAGTCAAGACGATATATTTGGCAGCTCCAACCATATTCATCCATGTCGATTAGGGAGATGTCCACTCTTCATGCGAATTAGAAGGTAATATGATCATACTGCCGACATGTTCACGTCAGTGAATATTGATATTTCTAATGCTAGAGCATTATTATTCCAACAAATAATATAATAGCCTTAGCATCGACTGGTGGCAACGTCTTCCACCTCAGACGCTCATCTATGGGGAGCTGACATTGCCCCCAGCGATCAGGCATAATCTGAAAATATCACACCGTCGAGAGAATCTGCATTCCGATGAACTCTAAGTGAGTACGTGATGTTAGCACATCCTTACATGGTGCACATTTGATAAGATAAATAATGGAGCATTCATAATCCATGCAAGCCTGATAATTAATTAACATGTCTACATGTCATCATGTATAATGCTTCACCGTCGTCCTCAGAAGCTTCTCAAATGGTAACGACACCTTTTTTACAACACGTGAAGAAGATAGGCCTCGACACGTCAACACCATCAACGTAGGTAGACTTGTCACTTTGTATAAGACGTAGGCAGACTGTTATCCAGCATCAGCCGCTGGCTCTTTAATGTGATGCTCTAGAACCGCCCATTTAGGCAGCGATCCGAGCTCGTAATGATAGTTTCGGAGCATGCCTCTCGTCTTGATAATGGTAACCGTGGGAGAAGAACTCACTATACTGGAGGAAATTCTTGAATCCACACACCTCCATGTTATATATTAAAATACCCGTGATATGATCAAGCTTCAACATACAACGTAAGTCATCCCACAAGTATGCCATGGATTTCTTCTAGAACATATTACTCTATGTGCTTTCAGCACAAACAGTCATGTATCCGATCAATGGTATTATTTTAGCATCAATGGATGGTGCTTTGGGTTGCCCCCAGTTGATAAAAAAAAAACTCGTGGCCATGGACTTGTTGCTACAACGTCATCAACTGATTTTGGAGCTGTTGCAACTAACGTTGCACATCATCAGAGCGAGGAGCTGGGGCCTTATTGGATAGTACATCAAATACGTTTCCACTCGTGTCGTTTCCAGCCATAATGTGACATGCCGAAACTAACACCGTTAGATTGAAGTGATTAAACTTATTAGCAACAGAAGGGTCACAACCTAAAAAAGTTGCGACATGTTTCAAAGTGCGAGTCCAAAACTCATTCATGATCGCTTGTCTGACGTGCTCTTTCATCCGATGTGGCCTTGCAATACACTCGGTCGAAGAAAGAACGTAAGGCTCACTTTCCGGGTCTAAAGACTCATCATCATGAAGTGATGATGTATAGAGTTTAACAATATAATTGCTCAACTGAGCATGTAAGTTCTTTAGATTACAAAGCCTTCAATGATAGTTACGAAGGGCATTAGTATATTTCACTGATTGAGCATTGCGGACGGACCAAAACAGGCGGTAGGTAGCCATGTCGAGACCCTCTAGCAGCTTAATCTTATTATTTTCCTTGGCCGGCAAAGTAAACTCGGCGCAACATGCTTTCTCTGTTTCAGCAGCACATATGGAATTCAGAATCCTAAGTCTGCTGGTAGTAAATTATTTTCCTCCATGCTTGATGATAGCCATGGGAGATATCGGTCCAAACTAGATGAGATCCAAAGTTGGGACATGCCTCTTCGCTTTCTCAATGATGATCATAGGGAAGAAATCACCTACAAAAGGGAATCCATATATTGCCGTATGATACTAACCAAGATATTCGTAAAGGATATACTTTTTTTTTTTTGAAGCGCAAGAAATCTTTCCGCATGCACGTGTGTGCAAGGGATATTGTCTCCCTCTTGTTTTTATCATCACACGAAAACACTTTGGACGATGAGACCAACGAGATCATTTCATTTATTTTTTTCTCTGGGGTGCATGGTACACGATATTTTTTTAAAACATCTGCCTGCCATGCACGCATGCATTTATCTAATGCAAAAGGCGTAGAGCTGTACTACGTGCATAGACCATGCATGCACGTATTTTCTTTCTCAACGAAGAAGCTTATGCATCAACTCCACCGCCAGATACTTTTGAACGGGATAGTTGAATATACTGTGCGCAACCAACACACAATTAATTTCACCTTTTTAAGATAGGCTATTGAACCGGTATCAATGGATAGCATAGCGGGTTCTTGAACATTGTCGTCGTCGGCGCAACCATGGAGTGCTAGCAGTGCATGTTGGTGAAACGTGCTTCACCTTCAGAACATCACGGTTAAAACCTTTTCTGTTGCCAGCAGAATCGATACCATCTTGATCAACTTTTTATTATTACCAAGCACCACCACTCGTCCGAGTATGCCATGGAAAAATACGTAGGGGACATATCCCTGCATGGTCCAAGCAGCTTTTGATTCACAAGTACTCATGATGTTGCGAGTACGTGCATCAACAGTGAATTTCCTTTACTTTCACCATTTGACCAAGTACTTTAGCATATCAATCGCTAGATGCTTATGAACATGTAACTTGTGCATTCATGCACGCACATAATAATATTGGACGACGATCGGAGCGCAGCAAAGATGGGAGGAGAATCAGGTCCCACCGGGCGTGCCATTTTTGTTCGACGAACTTTCGCTCGACGGAAACAAAACAAGAAAAATAATATATGGCAAACACACAACAGTATATGGGAACTCTGTAACTTTATTGATCATTGTATTGAATACAAAGTACAAGTACATGCTCCATTGGGAGTTTGCCTATTTTGCCTCCTACGACTATGATTAAGGAGATCTGACTGAAGAGATTGCGTGTAGTCCGCTGATTCCCGGCGCTTTTGCAAAGCGGCCGGTTAATTACATCCGTAGGTCAAGCCTACGGAAAACCTCCGATTAAGCTGCGTCATAGTCGTCGTCGTTCGAGATGATAATGGGAAAGAGAGTGGCTTTGTTCCGCCAAGATTCAATCACGTACTTCCACGCGAACAATCAAGAGTGAGACTAGATGAAAAGGGTAGCTTTTGCCTCGTCGGTGCCCAGCCAAAACCCTGATTCCATCGGATTGGACATGTGTATGTGTTGCTTTTGCCTCGTCGGTGCCTAGCAACGGTGTGTCCATCTCAGCCAAATTGGGACGTGTTAATAACATAGTAATCAAACCTTGCCGTCACTCGGCGATAATTTCGTCTGGCCTCGTCGGCACTAGACATAAAACGGGTATGACGAATTCAACCATAGTTAAGTATACACTAGGCCGTAGATTCGAGCTAGACAATGGATGAAGCATGTCTTTACTCTTTTGTTGTAACCACAAGTTCTTTTGCAAAGAACAAGGTCGTATACCGCCGACATAGATGAAACAGTCGGGCGATAAACTTTTGTGAGGGTTCCCTCTACTCCACACGATTGACATCGATGAATCGGTCAAAACCATGGGCATAGATTACACATGGACGACATTGATGAAGCAGTCGTTGCCATGGCCTAAGATCCAAAATTAATTCCACATCGACGACGTTGATGAAGCGGTCGTTCCATGATGGTGAAGATGCACGGTCACTTCCGCATGGCCGACTTTGATGAGGCGGTCGCTACCATGATCGGATGCTCCACGTGAACGACGTTGGTGATGCGATCGTTTCATAGTTGTAGATTTCCACATGGGCGACGTTAATGAGTATGTCGTTGCCATGGTCGTAGATCCGAAATTACTTCCGCATGATTGACGTTGATGAGGCGGTCGTTCCATGGTGGTGAAGATGCATGCACGGTCGCTTCCGCATGGCCGACGTTGATGAGGCGGTCGCTACCATGATCGGATGCTCCACGTGAACGACGTTGGTGATGTGGTCGTTTCATAGTTGTAGATTTCCACATGGGCGACGTTAATGAGCATGTCGTTGCCATGGTCGTAGATCCGAAATTACTTCCGCATGGACGACGTTGATGAGGCGGTCGTTCCATGGTGGTGAAGATGCATGCACGGTCGCTTCCGCATGGCCGACGTTGATGAGGCAGTCGCTACCATGATCGGATGCTCCACGTGAACGACGTTGGTGATGCGGTCGTTTCATAGTTGTAGATTTCCACATGGGCGACGTTAATGAGAATGTCGTTGCCATGGTCGTAGATCCGAAATTACTTCCGCATGGACGACGTTTATGAGGCGGTCGTTCCATGGTGGTGAAGATGCACGGTCGCTTCCGCATGGCCGACGTTGATGAGGCGGTCGCTACCATGATCGGATACTCCACGTGAACGACGTTGGTGATACCGTTGTTTCATAGCTATAGATTTCCACATGGGCGACGTCAATGAGCATGTCGTTGCCATGGTCGGATGAGAAGATATATCAGATCATGCCCTTCGTGAGATACTAGATCAATTTTGCTTCACGCTTGATCGATCGCTTTTGGCCAAAATAATACTCAAAACTTGTTGTTTCCATCACACCAAATCAATCTCACGATAAGATCTTACGACTTACCCTTGCAGCCCACCATCGGCATATTGTTGTAGCTCCGAGACGGCGTCCGCGTACAAGAACGAAGCGGCGACGAGATCTCTATTTAGGTGTGTGGAGAATTTTGGCGGTAGTTCACGGGGGCGCGTACGGGCGTGTTGCGTCTGTGCGTGCGATCCTTCTCCGTGCCGTCCGCGTGCGTGCGTGCGACCTGTGGTGTATGTGCCTTGGCTTTGGTATTTCAGCAGCCTGCCGGCCGTGCGGCGCTGCGTGCGTGGCTCTCCCCGCGTACGTGCGTTTCCGTGGCTTTTATAGGCAGCCGATGGCCATCGTCTTGGCTCGCACGGCAATGAGTTTAAACGGGGACAAGTTTATCTCTCCACACACGCGCTCGTCGCCAGCCAATTAGCCAATCTGTTGATCATGACTCATTTTGACGCGCACGTTAGCCTTCTAGAAGCTCCACATCGCCTCTATCTATGTATTGTGGGCCTGTATGGTAAAGAGCAACCCGTGCTGGCCGAATTGCTAACGCCAAGGACCCTTGAACGTTAAAATACACATGCATACACCTAGCTTTTCGATCCGTGATCAAAAATGTGAATAGCTAGCTAGCTTGTCTCCATGTTTATGTTTCAAACCTTTGTATTTCTTAAACGGTTTGTCGGAATTGCAATCTGTTTGCGCCACTGTGACGTGGACGATGAACTCTACAAAATGAGTGCAATATCACATATATATCTTTCACAAAATATTTACACCTTGTGGGTCCCACACGTCATAGACTAGAGAAAACGTTGTCTTTTGTGTATAGGGTAGCAACCAGGCAACCGATCGGTTGGTGCTCAAAAGCTGAACTAGCTAGCTCATTTGCATATAGATGTTTCAAATATTTGTATTTCGCAAACAATTCATAAAAAATGCAATCCGTTTGCGCCAACAAGCTATAGACAATGAACTCTACAAAATGTGTCCAATATCAATATATATTATTTCTGAAATATTTTGTATTGCGTGGGACCCACACGCCATGTAAAAGACTATGAATAAGTTTAATGAATATTGGTAAAAAATTCATCAAACAAAGAGTTAGTCAGATGAATCGTATATCACGGACCGAGAAGAGAGTTGAGCTATTAAGGGATGATGATAAATTGCCTATAGTTCGACAAGGTATATCGTGAGGCAAAAGGGACTAAGATGAAAGTCACATTGGAAGGTATGTCGTCATGACTCAATGGGACTTGGGAGTCGGCACGTTCTGCTAGGAGCCGCTACCGAATGATCGATTGAGATTCGGACTTCAATCGTGTCCAAGTCGCCATGAGCCTGCAGGGTCGCACACTTAAGAGCGGGAGCAAATGTATTGGTCGGGTTGGACCCGAACCGGAAATGGACTGATTTTGTGAGTCGGACTCACAGAGGGAATGGTCCACAAGAGTTGTGAAGCCCACTACCATTCGCTATATAAAGAGGGGCGTAGGTTGCCCAGCGGGCACGTTACTCTATTCCCATGCGTTGGGAACCCTAGCCCCACTCAGTCCAGCCGTCGCACCGGACCTAGCAGTCCGCCGTCGGAGCTCCTCCTCGTACGTGTGGATACCGGCAGAGGTGATGTACGTTCAGCACTTCGACGTTCGTGGGATTGGATCGGCTGGATCGGATCGTGGGACTGCACTTCATCGACGCGTTGCATCGATAATCCGCAACCGCGCGTCTAGTGGTAATCCTCGTGGCCTTCTACCTCGGCTAAGATCTTGGAAGTACCGCGTAGAAAAAATTTCGTTTGTCTCTACACATTCCAACATATCAGTATGAGGAAAAAAGACCGGGGTCCAGAGTTCACTAGTGGTGTCTCTCCATAGAAGATAAATAACATGTGTGGTGAACAAATTACATCTGGGCAATTGACAGATATAAAGGCTGCACCATAGTGCATATGCATGACAGTTATGATCCCCAGTTACGGAATGGTGTTTGATGACATCCAAAGTATAACGTTTGATCGTGCGGTCACTAGGTATTCCCATGGTATAGGAATCATAGTCAATAAAAACTTCATATGTACTTCTCTAAATAGATTACAGTTGTTTAGTCTCTTTTAGCAAGATCATATACCTGGGTCGGTTCGGTACTATTATTACCATAACAATAAACTCTTATGTTTTGTTAGACTTTTTAACCAAGTCCATGATCAGGAAAATATGATTATCTCACAAACCATAAGATAATGTAGGAGAAAATATTAGGAACTCTTATTTTTTTTTATGTCTTCACACCCGCACAAAGATTCTCCTTTGAAAACTCATTTTTCAAGTGTTATAGTGGTTGTAGCATGATGACGTAAACTTAATTCTTAACTTGGAGATAGAATAATAACTGAATATTATTGTCTCTAGGGCATATCTCTAACAGTCTACCAATTTCACTAGAGTCAATAATACTCTAATTAGTATGATGACATAACACCTATGGAAATCCGGTGTTACTCACACTATGCATGTGGTCCCTTAGACCATTCTATTTCACCTTTTAATCTTATCAACTTGTGATAAACTTGTGTTTGGATTTATTAGGAATTAGATTTGTGTGTACCTGGCTCTGTGGTAGTATTAATATTTCAAGTGTCTCCAAACGAATTATCATACCGTGGTTTGAAACCGCACTAAGTCGAATGACTTTTATCCAATAACTTGCAGTCTACAATGTCTCACATTGTGTTGCAACTATCCATAGCAATATATTGTAGAGTCCACTCATATTACTCTATTGTTAATATTTATACAACATACAATATTATCAATTGAAAAATCATAATCTGAATTAAAATCAATAAAGATTTGATTTTGTAAGTCTACAACAAATATATATGTGAATATGTCTCACAATATTATTTGCATCTATACAAAATCCTACTGAGTCATTTTATACTTTGTAATACCACCGCAAAATGTTTATGTGAGAACATCTCCGCTGGTCTACGCTGTAGAATTTCAAAAATTGCCCTACGTAGTCCGCCAAGATCACTATGTAGATTATGAGGCACACCCATACATGCAAGGATCACGATCACGACTCACCGGGTAGGGGAATCGATGTAGTCGTAGAAAAGTTTGGAACGATCATAAATCCTCAAAACTAGGCCTGGTTGCAAGGATACCGCTAAGCCTTCCTCATCAAGGATCACACTTGTAATCCCTCTTATGGTGTGCACATGTACTCTCGTGCCAGCCCGTCAGCTCTCCGCCGTACATGACTCGGCACCAACAAAGAGAGACAGCCTTTCGGCGTTGCTAATTGGTAGCACTAATCAACTGCGATTAGAGCAATATAAATCTGGAAGTTTCTCAACACATAAGAGAGAACTAATAATTAGAGGTAGGTCTAATCGGGAGAGGACACCTCGAAACCCAATTAGAATAATCTATAATTCAATTAGAGGGGCTCTAATTAGACCCTCTAATTCTACTAGAGAGAGAGGAGCTTGCTACAAAATAATGGTTTAGCTTTAGCCTTGGGTCCTTCTTATAGTTGGAGGGATAGTGAATTTCTAAAGGGGAGGAGGAGTCCTAGTTGAGCTAGGATGGGGCTTGCCCGAACCATGGAGGTGTCTGCACCCCCTCTCATAGCTCAATTCAGATTGAACTTTCTTGTGGGAGTCCAACTCCACCTCCTCTCTTCTTTTTCTCTTTTCCCTTTTATTTTATCTTTTCCTTCAAATAAAATAGGAAAAAAAGGTTCCTAGTGCCATGATTGTAGGCCATGGGGCCCACCTGTCAGCCGCACCTATTGGTGGGCACTAAGGGTGAAATTTCCCCCCTCCGGCGCTCCCCCCTCTCGGGTTTGCCCGAAACTCTTCCAGCACCCTATGGGCCCAATAGATAAAATCATCGATATTATCTACTGATGTTTGAAAATTAATTATAAAATCCCGGTACATTGCATGTCCTCCGTTACCTCTCATATAAATTATTCCTAACACCAGCATAATTTCTCCCTTATAGAAACTTCCCAAAAATCTCTGCGATTGACACTGGACTTGTTTCTGTTACATCGTATCGATATCGAACATTCATAAAACCGATAACAACATCTTAATTCTCTCAATTAAAGGTTGGCACGGCTTAAGCGTGTGGTCTGTAAAGACTCAATAACACACAGACATATTTGGAAACTTACCGAACAATAACCAATAGCGGGACCGTGGGAGCCCATGATGGCTCCTGTGTGTTTGATATGTTGCAAACGTATATACTTTTCCAACCAGTTTTCTTGTTATTTTCCCCTCATGTTTGCACGGTTTGGATCAAACTAACATGGATTAATTCTACTTTCAGCAGAATTACCCTTGGTGTTTAGTTTTGTGCAGAAATTCGGTTTCCTCGGAAAATTCTAGAAAAATCCCAAAATTTATTTTCCCCCGGAAGACTCCTGGGGCCCGAAGGACAGCTGGAGGGGGGCCACTGGTCACCCAGGGGGATGCCAGCCGCGGGCCCCCTCTGGCCGCGCCTGGGGGCTTCCTGGGTGACTGGGACAACCCCTAGAGTCCCCTTTGTCATAAAGGTGCCTTCGTCCCCGAAACTGAGAACCCCCGAAGGATTTTCCCGAAAATGATCCGCAGCTCCGCCAACACCCGAAACCCTAGTTCTAGAGACAGAAGTTCATGTTCTGGCACCCTGTCGGGACGAGGATTGGAGAGAAATCGTCGCCATCATCATCGCCATCGCCTCTCCATCAACCCTCCATGATTCTCCCTTTGACGTGCGAGTAATTACCTGATGTAGGCAGAGGGGATGGTAGGGATTGGATGAGATTCATCATAGTAGATCACGAGATTGTTAGGGCTTACTATTGTTGTTTATTGTCGTTGTTGCAACTTGGAGTGCTTAATGCTTTTCACTTAGGGCCCGGGCGCCATGATTTCAGATATGAACATGTTATGTTTTCACGAGTATAATTGTTGTTTTGGATCATATCTACTAGTTGTATACACTTATTATTATCCGGAATCCGAGACCCTAAGGTGACATGGTTGGGATATCGGGGAGTATGGACTCTAGTTCGAGGATTACATGTTTCCACCGTATGTTAATGCTTTTCTCTGGTGCTTGGTAGAACAAGTACCTTAATTACCATTAGTTCTTTTTTGGACGCACAACAACGGGATGGTAGGACAAAAGATGTCGTGCAAGTTCTGGAGGGGTTTCGTAGAAGAAAACAAAAAAATTCTTACCAATGATAACCGAAACTAGCCTGAATCTAATACTATGCAGATATTGAGCAACGGAGGAATAACGGAAATCATACCCTTGAAGACCGAAAGCGGGGATTACCCTCTCGCACAAGGGTTGTCGATGAAGACGGCAAAGTCGATCACGAGGCCGAGGAGTCATTTAACGACTAGTGCCCCAAGTATTGCTCCTCGTGGGATTGATTACACACATATGGTGTAGACTATGACTCCCGGCCTCCGACCCAGCGAAGGTTGCAGAAGTAGAGCGATGGACCAGAAACTAATAGTACGTCAGTGTGCTTATAGTGGAGAATTCTCAACTCCTAGCACAACTCCAAAGGGAACCACGATTGGAGAAGAAAGAAAATAGAGAGATGGATTGGTGGGAAAAAGGGGAGGGGTGCCCTTATTTATAAAGGGGGAAGGGGGATCCTTTCCCCTTGGCCATTGTCGATTAGTCATCTCAACAAGTCCCTCGGATGATCCGATAGGGTTTCTATTAAGAGAACTTTTGAACGCTGGTGATGATCGTCGGCTAACAGGGGGCATGATTTACCCAGGTTCGTAAAACCCTTACTCCTGCTCTTTCGATCTGTATTATGAGTAGATGGGTTACAATGGGGGGGGGGGTGCTCAAGTTGAGAATATTGTCTCGAGCTCAAGCCTTTGGTGATGAGAAGTTGATTGGCCTCCCCCCGGTGGTTCTCCTAGCCTTATATAGGTGGCCAGGTCTCAAACCATCCCCGGGGGGGTACAAACCCTAGTTTTAGGTCGGCTACAAGTTTCCTTCTTGATCCGCAAGTCTTTGCGGGTGGGCTCTTGTTGGGACTTCTAGAAATGTAGGTGGCACCCCCCTCTGGGCTCAGGTCTTGGGCCTTGGACCGGGTAGTCTCACCCGATAGGTCCAGGATTCTCCCCCACGTCAGTAGCCCCCGAGTGTTTACTCGATTGAGAATCTGTCAGGTGGACACTCAAAGTTTGTTTTGATTTCCTTCGATTGACCGTTCAATCGCCTGTTTTTTGAGGGCGTATACCCTGTGCGCGACGCGCTCATGTACTCGAGTATCGAGTGATGAATGTGCCTTATGTTGGCGGTTTTCGCAGAAGGATGTGGCTCAGTCGTTTGGCTCTCCCGAAAGTTCAGGGCCAATTAATTGCATCTAGGGCAAAAACGGTTCTGTCCTACACAAATTCGAGACCTCCGACTCGAATCTGGCGAGGTGATCGTTGCGACTGGGCCGTGAGGTCTTATCGAGTCGAACTTAACCTAAAGGGGTACCCGGCGCGTCCGCTAGGATTTTTCTTCGTGTTGTTAACACGGAAATTTACCGGAGGACGCAGCTTGAGTGCAATTCCAGCCCCACAAGAGAGATCTTTGGGGCTTACCTTCGTACTCGAAGGAATACGACATCCGGATGTGCCTAGTCGGCCGAACGATCCAGAATAAGGATGTGTAAATACATCATATGATAGAGTGGCGGGAGCCGCACACTCGCGATTTTTACCTTAGTCATCTTCTTGCGAATCTTCGAGTAAAGAGATCTTCTTTCTTTGTTGATCTTATGCGAAAGAGATTTCGCGTTGTCATTATTACACGAAAGAGATTTCGTGTCAAGGTGCTCGTGCGAAAGAAATTTCGCGTCTTGATGAGCCCATACGAAAGATATTTCGTTTTAGGGATGCTTATGCGAAAGAAATTTCGCGTCTTGATATGCCCATATGAAAGAAATCTCGTGTTAGGGTACCTATGCGAAAGAATTTTCGCGTCTTGATGTGCCCATACGAAAGAAATTTCGTGTTTAGGGTGCTCATCCGAAGAAATCTCGCGTCTTGATGAGGTATGCAGTGATGTCATTGCGCACTTTGTTTGTTCTGGCTGCTCCCGATGGGACGTGACGAAGCGGAGCAGAGCGCGTGGGCCTACCTTGTCAGCTTTTTGACCGGAGACGATAGGTCGTGTCCGGTTTTCCCGTTGGCCACGCGCTGTAAATGTTGCTGCCGCTTCGTTTCCGCTTCACGCGTGGCAGCCGCGATGGGCGCCACGTTGCTAGATGTACGACTTGGATCAGCCCAGCTTGTGTATAAATGCTGACCCTTAGGAGAGGGCTAAATCTCCCGGCTCTTTGTTCACCTTCTTCCTCCTCGCGCACACCTCCCCCTCTGCAAGCACAAAAGAGCTCCAATGGTCGGAGGAAAGAAACGTAGCGCCGCCGTGTCTTCCTCGAAGGATGTGGCGAGTGCATCCGTGTTGCCTCTCGTGAAGACAGGCGATTGGCGCGCCGCGAACACCACTAGGAAAAGCATCACGGAGATGCAGCGGGAGGGGTTGCTCCCGGCAGACCGCGTCCGCTTGTCCAAGAAGGAGGAGGTTCCTAACCCCCTCGCCAATAAGCGCGTGTTCTTCTCCGAGCACGTCTCCCGCGGCCTTTCTCTCCCTCTCAACCCCTTCCTGCTCGGTCTCCTGTATGTGTATGGCATACAGTTGCATGACCTCCCTCCAAACGCAATTCAGCACATATCGTGCTTTATCATGCTTTATGAGTGTTTCTAGGGGATCCGCCCGCACTGGGTCCTCTGGAAGGCTATCTTCATGATGCGGATCTTCCGGGAGAGGGCGCAGCCAGGCGAGAAGGAGGGAGAGCCGCTGCACACCGAAGCCTTCGGGATTCAGGCAAAGACATCCCCTACCTGGAGATGTACTTCGTCGACTCGGCGCAGGGGTGGAGGAAGAAGTGGTTCTACGTCACCGACACTAGCGCGAATGGAGCTCCCGAGTTCCAGCCATTTGCCATTCTGAAGCAGCAGAGGTCTTGGCCGCACAAGCTCACCGCCGAAGAACGTAAAATCGTTGCTCCCCTACTCGCGAAGGTGGCAAGCTTCCGTAACAGGGAGTTGGGAACTCCGTTGAATGGGATACACCTGTCGGGTGTGTTTCTTCAACGGAGGATCCAGCCCCTTCAGGAGAGGCCATCCGCCATATGGGAGTACCAGGGCACCCAAGACCCCAGCCGTGTTTACGAGGATATTCTCTCGAATGCTGAGTTCGAGAGGAAAATCGCGGCCGTCACCAAGCTGAAGAAGGGGGAGGTCTGCTCGGCGTGCCCTTCCGAGCGATTCGAGGCTTCGAACCCTCCTCCGGCTAAGGTGAGCTTTCTTTTTCTTCTTTCTTGCCTTTGTTTCTTTTCAGTTTGGATTTTCATTGATTGAGAATTTTTCCTCCCTTTTCTCTTCTGCCTCCGTAGAGCTTGAAGGTGGCGACGTGTTACCCGCCAATTTCTGCGGAAGATGCCTCAAATCTTCTGGCGAGTAACGTCGAAGCCCCTCTCGAGACTAGTGTCGCAGAAGCTGACTCAAGCTCCGAGCGCGACTATATGGACGACGAGGAGGAGTCGGGTAGCGACCAACTCCGTCACAGCAAGCGCCGCAGGCACGAGGATGACGAAGTCACTTCTAAGGATAGCTCCTTGGGTGATGGGTCCACCAAGGCGACTGAGCCTCTCCAAGTGCCTCCCCTCTATGCGCTTCCACCTATTGGTCGTCCGCCGAAGGTTTCCACCACTTGGAACCCGGACGTTCTTGATGATGACGACGAGGACGAGTAAGTGTTTCGCTTTCCGCTCTTAATCACGAATTTTTCTTCTTCTTGTTCTTTTTTGTTCTGATTTTGCTTTCAATAGCAGCCTTGCGACTATCAGTCCTGGTCGATTTGCCTCTTCGATTCCTTCCGTGAAGAGGAAGGAGGCTGTCGCGGATCCTGCTCCAGCTGATGAGGTTGCCCAAAGATCTCCAAGCCCCGCAGGAGCAACTGAAACCCCGGAGTACGGGATGCCCGGCTTCGCGGGTGGAGCGTCAGCGAGCAAGGAAATCTCGGGTAGCTCTGCAGATCCTCTGTCTACTGCCCAGGGCAAGGTAAGCTTGTTTATCTTCTCGCATTCTTGTTTTTCTTGTTCGGAGTTTTTATCTTCAAGTCGTACTTTTTTTCTTCCGTTTCTTCGTTTGGCTTGAATTTTATCGGGTGTACGGCAGTGCTCCCTATGAGAGTAGCCCCCGAGGCTACACTCGACTGTGTACAGTCGTGTGTAGGCTCAAGTGATACATCTTTTGATTCAGATTTTTGCCTTGGTTTTTTTGCAGGCTCTCCTCGACTCCCTCGCCGCTTTTGGGCGTCGAGTGCTTTCGGCTGAAGCGGACTACGTTTTCCCTAGGGCGGATCGCGATCGGCTTGTCCAGGATGGACGTTCCCTTCAAGGTAGGCTAGTGCGCCTTTGTTGTCTTTATTACTTCTTCTTGATTGTAATTTTCACTCCAACCGCATCTTTTTCACTGCAGATGAGGTTACCCGCTTGAAGGCTGAGAAAGCGGAAGCTGTCTCTCGTGCGAAACTCTTGAGACAGAGCTGGAAGCCTCCCGAAATGAGTTGGAGTCTGCCTGCAAGTGCTCAGCCGATCTTGAGGAGAGTCTCACGGGATCTCAGGGGGCCTTAAAGCAGCTGGAGGAGGCGGGTGCGAAGCGCGACAGTGACCTGGTCGACTCCATCCGACCTTTGGCTCAGAAGCTCGCGGGTAAGTTGTGCTTCGCCCTTCTTTGACTGCGACCTTTATTTGCCCTTCTTCTGATGATTATTTTGTCCTTGTCTTAGATGCTCTTGGGGTTGGGCTGGAGCTTCCCGGATATCAGCGACTGGACGCCCTTACTGACATGTGCTCCCAGCTCCAGGAGCACACGAGCAGAATCTGCTCCCTTGTTGGTGATGCCACCCGAGTGCTGACGCAGTTTCACGAGCGCATGTTCGCGGACGCGGCGGTTCCTCCTACCTTGGGCGGCCTTCAACAAGTCTTTCTTGGCGATGAAGATCTTCTCCACAAGTTTGCGCTCGCGCAGACTGAGTGCGGGGCCAAGACAACAATCCACTTTTCCTTGGCGTATGGAGTCTCGGGTGACCTAGAGAAGGTGTACTCGGGCATTCCTCGCGACTCCACTGGAAAGAAGGTAGTAACATAATTCTACTAAAACTAACAACTCTGAATAAGAGATGCAAGAAAAATATGAGCTAAAAAGGATTTTTGCAGCAACTAGAAGAAAAACTAGGAATACGAGCATAACGAGTATTCATATGAAAAAGCGAAGCGTGTCTCTCTACCAAAAAAGAATTCTAGGTTCCAATGATATTATTGTAGAAAACAAAATAAAACAAAACGAAAAATAAAAGACGATCCAAGTAAAATTCATATGATGTGACCGAATAAAAATATAGTTTCACTAGAAGTGACGTGATAATTTGTTGATGAAGAAGAGGATGCCTTGGGCATTCTCAAGCTTAGACGCTTGAGTCTTCTTAGGATTTGCTGGGATGAACCACGGGGGCATCGCCAAGATTTGGCTTTGCACTCTTCTTGATCACATTATATCACCCTCTTCTCTTGACCCTTGAAAACTTCCTTCACAGCACACTCAATGTAATTCACATTAGAGGGTTTGTGCACAATTAAAAACCCACATGTTCTGCGAGGAAACAAGAATTATTGATATTTTTAAACATTATTTATAGCCACTAATGTTTTGTGTAGCAAAGAAATCCACTCGACATAGTAAAAGAGAGCATGCAAAAAAATGGCAGAATCTGTCAAACCCAGAACATTCTGTAAAGTCGATTTTTTTCGGGGAACTTCAGTTGCTCAGATCGAAAAACATAAGTAACTAAGTTTTGGAGTTAGCTGAGGAATAAGCACAAAAATTTTCAGGTCAGTTTGATCTTTCTTTGATTTATACGATTTTTTACGGTGGACAACAGAAATCTGTTTTCTGCGCAGAAATCCAAAACCAACTCCAACTTTCCCTAGAAACTTTAGTTGGCACAACTAATACATGAAAATAAAGATACAAAGGAGTTTATACAGAAGTATACAACACCTTGACTCAAAGAAAACAGAGAAAAACAAAGCAAAAATAAAACCATGGGTTATTTACCAATAAGTGCTTTTCTTTAACTCGTTTTAGCTAGGCCCAGAAAAATGGAACCAAGTGTTTTCAAGTGAAGAAGCATCCAAATTGTAATTTGTTCGAATAATAGAATCAAAAGGCAACTTCATTCTCTTCATAGGAAAGTGTTCCATATATTTCTTAAGTGGGAATTCATATTTAATATTCCCCTCTTTCATATCAATAACAACACCAATGGTTCTAAGAAAAGGTCTTCCCACAACAATAGGACAAGAAGCATTGCATCAATATTCATAACAACAAAATCAACGGGGACCAGGTTATTATTAACCATGATAAGAACATCATCAACTCTCCCCGAAGGTTTCTTTCTAACATTATCAATAAGACGAATATCCAAATAACAGAGCTCCAAAGGTGTCAAATCAAGCATATCATAAAAAAAATTAGGCATAACAGAGATACTAGCACCAAGATCACATAGAGCATTATAATAAAAATCATTCACCTTCATTTTAATGATGGGTTCCCAACAATCATCTAACTTCCTAGGGATAGAGGCTTCACATCTTAATTCATCTTCTCTAATTTTTATGAGAGCATTTGTAATATGTTTTGTGAAAGCCATATTCATAGCACTAGCACTAGGACAACTAGAAAGATTTTGTAGGAACTTAATCACTTCAGATATGTTGCAATCATCAAAGTAAATATCATTTTTATCAAAGGTAATGGGACCATTGTCTCCCATGTTTCTAAAAATTTCAGCACATTTATCAGCAACACTTGTAGTAGTTTCAGGAAATTTTGAATGTTTAACAGCAGGAGTGAGAGTATTGCTAACACCAATTACTCTATCGTTGGTATTAGAAGGTTTTCTAGCATGATAAGCTTCAGTTTTACTAGTAGTGGTAATGGTGCAAACATTAGCTATATTATTCTTTCTAGCTATTTCATCTTCTCTTTCCCATCTAGCATGCAATTCAGCTAACATCCTAACATTGTCATCAATTAAAATTTGAATGGCATTCAAAGTTTTGCTTTCTTTAACATCATGACGCATAACCGTTTTAAGAAGATCAACATCAAGAGCAAGACTATCAACTTTAGAAGCAAGAACATCAATTTTGCCGAAGTTTTCCTCAACAGATTTATTAAAAGCAGTTTGTGTACTAATAATTTTTTTAAACATGTTCTCAAGATCAGAGGGTACACTTTTATTGTTGTTGTAGGAATCACTATAAGAATTGACATAACCATTATTATTATTGGGAGGATATGGCCTATAGTTGTTGCTACCAAATTATTCCTATAAGCATTGTTGTTGAAAATATTATTTTTTAATGAAGTTCACATCAACATGCTCTTCTTGAGCAACCAAAGAGGCTAAATGAACATTGTTTGGATCAATAGGAGCATGGACATTCACAAGCATAGACTTGATAGCATCAACTCTATCACTCAAGGAATATGCTTCTTTAACAGATTTACCTTCTTACTTGTTGTAACTCCATCAGTGTGCCATTCAGAATAATTTACCATCATATTATCAAGAAGCTTTGTTGCTGACCCCAAAGTCATGGACATAAAGGTTCCTCCAGCAGCTGAGTCCAGAAGGTTTCTTGAAAATAAAATTTAGTCCTGGATAAAAGGTTTGGATGATCATCCAAGTAGTCAGTCCATGAGTGGGACAATTCTTTACTAAAGATTTCATTCTTTCCCAAGCTTTACCAACATGTTCATTATCAAGTTGCTTAAAATTCATAATGCTACTTATTAAAGATATAATCTTAGTAGGAGGATAATATTTTCCAATGAAAGCATCTCTACATTTAGTCCAAGAATCAATACTATTTCTAGGCAAAGATATCAACCATTCTTTACCTCTTCCTCTCAAAGAGAAAGGAAAAAAAAATCAATTTAATAATATCTCCATCTAAATCTTTATATTTTTGCATCACACATAGTTCAATAAAATTATTAAGATGGGCGGCAGCATCATTAGTACTAATATCATAAAATTGCTCTCTCATAACAAGATTTAACAGGGCAGGCTTTATCTCATAAAAATCAGCAGTAGGAGCAGGTGGAGTAATAGGTGTGCTAATGAAATCATTGTTATTGGTGCTAGTAACTCACACAACTTAGTTTTCTCGGGGATACCCATTTTAACAAGATTAAAAACTGGATAGAAAAGATAACTAGAATAAGAACTAATTTTTTATATTTTGATAAAGAGAAGCAAACAAGACAAAATAAAATAAACTAAGCAAAACAACAACAAAATAAAGAGATTGGAAGTGAGATACTCCCCTTGTAGAAAATATCTCCCCCCCGGCAACGGCGCCAGAAAATAGTCTTGATGGTGCAGATCTTGCACTCCTTGGGAGACCCCAAGAGGAAGGTGTGATGAGCACAACAGCAAGTTTTCCCTCAGAAAGAAACCAAGGTTGAATCAACCAGTAGGAGAAAGAAGCAACTTATGAAGGTTGATGCAGCTGAGGTGGCAGGGCGCACTACCGGTTTAGAAGCACCGTGGAACCTACACAACACAATCAATTCACTTTGCCCCAAAGAAGCAACGAGGTTGTCAATCTCACCGGTTTTGCTGAACACAAAGAGGTTAAACGTATGGTGTGGAAAATAATATTTGTTTGCAGTAGATGAAAGAGAACAGTGATGGCAGTAGTAAAACAGTAGGAGAAGTATGAAAATAGAGATTGCAGTGGTTGTATTATCAGTATGAGGAAAATGGACCGGGGTCCACAGTTCACTAGTGATGTCACTCCATAGAAGATAAATAACATGTGTGGTGAACAAATTACAGCTGGGCATTTGACATATATAAAGGTTGCACCGTAGTGCATTTGCATGACATGATGATTACTATGTGATTCATGCGGGCATTACAACAAGACTCATAGACCATTATCCAACTGCATCTATGACTAATAATCCACCCTCAGAATGTCATCCGAGCAATCCTTGGGTACAAAGTTGCAAGCAATAGATAATCGCATTAAGAAAAGTGTGTAATGTAAACATCGTTGTCTTCTCCCTAATGGCAACATCACATCCTCCATCCTTCACGTTTCTTTCACTCGAGCACAGATGCAAAGAAGGCCTGAACCCACTATCAAGCATAAATACTCCCTCTTGGAGTCACTAGCATCTACTTGGCCAGAGCATCTTCTAACAACAGAGAGCATGCAAGATCATAAATAACATACACATGAAGATAACATGATAGGTTGATAATCAAGAGACATAGCATTCAATATTCATCGGATCCCAGCAAACATGACATGTAGCATTACAATAAGATGATCTTGATCATGTAGGGCAACTCACAAGATCTGAACATGAGACATAAAGAGGAGAGAACAACCATCTAACTACTTCTATGGACCCATAGTCCAAGGATTAACTACTCACACATCATTCTGGAGGTGGGCATGGTGGTGTAGAGCCCTCCGGTGATGATTTCCTCTCCCGGCAGGGTGCCGGGGAGAACTCCAGAACCCTCCCGAACTTGGGTTGATGATGACGGTGGTCTCGGGTGTTTTTCGTGGAAAAGGTCGATCTTTTTAGGGTTTATGCCCTGGGGGAAATAAATAGGCTAAAGGAATATGTCGGTGGGTGGCTAGGGGGCGCGCCACCCTATGGTGTGGGGCCCCTGTGACCCCCCCTCCGGGTCTCCTCCGAACTCCGTGGATCCTCCAGGAATTCTAAGACTTCTCGGCTTCAAATTTTCCAATTCAGAGAATATTTTGAGAACAAATGTTTTGAAACTAAAAATAGCAGAAAACAGGAACTGGCTCTATGGCATCTTGTCAATAGGTTAGTCCGAGGAAATCGATAAAAATGGCATAAAGTGTAAATGAAACATGTAGCAAATAACATGAAAACAACATGGAACATCAGAAATTATGGATACGTTTATGACGTATCACCCCTCTAATTGAATTAGAGCTTCTTCTAATTGGGTTTTGAGATGTCCTTTACTGGTTAGACCTAGATCTAATTAGTAGTTCTCTTTCATTTGTTGAGAAACTTCAAAATTCATATAGCTCTAATCGCAGTCGATTAGTGCTACCAATTAGCAACACCGAAAGGCCGCCTCTCTTCGTCGGTGTCGATTCCCAGAGAGAGGAGAGTGATGCTTGCAGAGTTGATGAAGTTGTTGGAAACCCCAAGAGGAGGGTGTGATGAGCAAGCGACAAGAATTTCCCTTAATTAAGAACCAAGGTTATCAATCCAGTAGGAGGAAGAGGATCTCAGGAAGGTTGATGCCACTGACGGTGGTGCTGGCGCTTCACCGATGTCAGCAACAACGTGGAACCTGCACACAACACAACCAAAATACTTTGTCCCAATGGTACAGTGAGGTTGTCAGTCTCATTGGTCTTGCTGAAAACAAAGATTAGACGTATAGTGTGGAAAATGATGTATGCTTGCAGTAAGTAAAGAAAGCAGGAAATAGTTGTGGTTTGTTTAACAATGTGGAAAAATGGACCGGGGTTCATAGGTTCACTAGTGGTGTCTCTCCATAAAAGATAGCATGCTGGGTGAACAAATTACAGCTGGGAAATTGACAAATAGAGGTTGCACCGTAGTGCACATATATGACATGAAGACTACTATGATATTTAGTGCGGGCATTACAAAAATATACATAGACCGGCATCCATCTGCATATATGACTAATAATCCACCCTCGGGTTATAATCCGAACCCCCTTAGGTATTAAGTTGCAAGCAACAGATAACTACATTAAACAAAGTGTGTAATATAAGCAATGATTATGCACGCGGGCACTCCCACCGCTGTTTTCTCCCTAATGGCAACAACACATCCCCTACTTCACGTTTCTTTCACTCGAGCAAGGTGGTGAGGAGGCATGAACCCACTATCGAGCATAAATACTCCCTCTTGGAGTCACTAGCAACTACTTGGCCAGAGCAACCACTAGCAACGGAAAGTATGCAAGATCACAAATATCACAAGCAAATAAAGACTATAATCAACTTGGCATAAGTTCAATATTCATTGGATCCCAACAAACACAGCATATAGAATTACATAAGACCAATCTCGATCATGATAGGCAGCTCACGAGATCTAAACATGGAGGCATATGAGGAGAAGACAACCATCCAGCTACATCTATGAACCCGTAGTCCAAGGACGAACTACTCACGCATCACTCCGGAGGCAGGCATGGTGATGTAGAAGCCTCCGGTGATGATCTCCTCTCCGGTAGGGTGCCAGAAACAGCTTCAGAACCCCCTGATCTAGGGTTGACGGTGACGGCGGTTGCGGAATTTTTCGGGGACTTTTATCACGTCTTTAGGGTTTTCCATCCGGGGGGATTAAATAGGCGAAATGGCAAAGGCGGTGGAGCTCCAGGGGCCCCACACCCATAGGTGGCGCGGCTAGGGGAGGACTCGCGCCACCCTATGGTGTGTCCCTCCTGATGCCCGTCTTCGACTCCTCTTCGGTGTTCTGGATGCTTCCGGGGAAAATAGGCACTTCGGGCTTTGTGGGGTCCAATTCCGAGAATGTTTCCAGAATAACTTTTTTGAAACCAAAAATAGCAGAAAACAGGAAACTAGCACTTGGCATCTTGTTAATAGGTTAGTCCCGGAAAACGTATAAAAATGCTATAAATAAGGGAGAAAACAAGTAGCAATTGACATAATATGATCATGGAGCATCAGAAATTATAGATACGTTGGAGACGTATCAGAGAGCTGGCAGGTTTACACGCGCGTATGCATGCACCACATAAGTGGGATTACACGTGTGAACCTTGACGAGGGAGGCTTAGCAGCATCCTTGCAACTAGGCCTAATTGTGAGGATCTACAATTGTTCAGAACTCATCTACGACTACATCGATTTCGCTGCCCGGTGAGTCGTGATCCTAATCCTTGCATGTATGGGCGTGCTTCATAATCTGCATTGTGATCTTGGCGGACTACGTAGGGCATTTTTTTAAAATTCTACAACGTAGACCAGCACTCGAGTGCTCCATCCATCATGCCTAATGCCCGGAGTGTCTGCTGGTGGATCCCCGCTCCCGGGTCGCCAACAAGTGGTTGTATGGACATCATGTACGTATTCTCCTGTAGGAGGCCATCTTGGGGTTTCTTGGGCACCATGTACCCGAGGGTATTATTCGTCTAAAACTTGAGGTTGTTGTTCGTTGCCTGGACCGATTCCCCGAGCATCCTAGGTATGCGGTATTGGCGCTTAGTTGCCCATTCCACCGGCCTTGGGTCAGCTTCCTTCCTGGCTCTATTTGTTCTCCCAGTGTTCCGATTTTCGGGTGCTCCTAGACGATCGTCCAGGTCTTTTGCCAGCTTCAGTAGTTTCCTCTTTTGTTGACTTAAGGCGTGATAGTACGCCAATTGTGCTTCCCGTGTAGCATCCTCTTGCATGCTTTGGCCTGCAGCGACTGCATGATCTGCTGCTTCCATCACCCGGTTGGAGATTTTCACCATGGATCGAGTGCACCCTTCCTCTTGCGGATGACTCAGGATTCCGAGGGACTCGCGGGTCTCCTCCGTCTTCTATCTCTTCTTCTGTCGGATGCCTATCTTGTGAGGTGTTTCCTCCGTTGTTATCTTCGTTTTACTCCGTCCTCGTCCTCATCTCCGTCCTCATCTTTATCCTCGAGTTCTCCCTCTTCTTCCGCTCCATTTTTTGTCACCCTGACGGGACCACATGGGTAACAAGGATCTTCATCGGTATTAGTACTGGGGCTTGGGGTAGCCGTTCCATCACTATCTTCAACCTCGGTGCGGTGCACCAACCCGATGAAATGATGGAGGTAGGAGCGGATAGGGGAACTCGAGTCAGAATTAGACCCAATCTCGATCTCAGAGTCGTGAGACGGTGGCACGGTGACGGCCGGAGCGGACGGAAGCGTCGAGTCTGGGAGGCGCAAAACACCCACGCGAGTAGCGTGGAAGTTCAGTTCACTAAACGCCAGGTTGATGCTTTTGTTGATGTTGTCAAAGGACGGGAACAATGTTGGCGAGTGCTCGGTGAAGTCCAAGGACTCGGATTGAATCAGATCCATATTGCTCGTCGAGTTGTCGTTTGCCGTTGTTGTCGAAGAAGCCTCGAATCCACCGCTCCAGATTCCCACAGACGGTGTCAAATGTCCCACGGTTACCACGACATATCCCATGCTTGTTGGGCTAGGGTTTCGTAAGGGAGAAGAACAATGGTGGACTACTCGGCTTGACAGGACACGAGGGCACGATTTACCCCGGTTCAGGGACCTTCGGGAAAGGTAAAACCCCTACTTCCTTCCTGTGTGACGATATTCTGGCGAGTTGGTCTCGATCATAAAGGATTGCAACGCAGAGTATGGTCCGTCGCAGGATGTCTCGGGTGTGTGTTCTAGGGTTAGCTATGAATCTCTCCCAGCCTTTATATAGGAGGCCGGGTCTCAGGAGTTCGTACATGAAAAGAATCCAACTAGAGTCGTTTTCTACTCTAGCCTTGGTTCACAAGGCAAGTCTTCTCCGAGTTAGTCTTCTACCTGTATCCTTGGATGAGCCTTGGACCCGATGTTCCATGGGCCTTCTCAAAGGCCCCCATAGCTGGGTTGCACCCAATGTGACAACCGTGGGTGCCAATTTGGCATCCCCACGTCAATTTTTAACTCTAGTGCAGGTGGGAGACTACCGGAGATATGGCCTAGAGACAATAGTATTCAGTTATTATTCTATCTCGTCACGCAAACGACCATGTGTCTCACGCAACGGTTCGCGTTTGACGACCCGAGCAGCGACTCGGGAGGCGACTCGGGCGGCGCATCGTGCCTCACCCTCGGCCACCGCTCTCCCCGTCGTCCTCGCCGGCGCAAGGGGCGCAAGGCGGCGGCGCGGATCTCCTCTGCCGCTTCAGAGGTTTGGAGCTTGGATGAGGCCGCGCAAGGGTGCGGGCGCTCGCTCATCGCCGACGGGTCCTCCGCCCCATCTTCTCCGCGAGCGGCACCTAGGAAGGTGACCCTGGAGCCCTTCTTGATGGCGGCCCTGGCCTCGCTCCCCCGCCCCCCGTCTTCTCCTGCTCCCAGCCGAGGGCGGCGCATGCAGCGGCGGTCTCGCGTCGTGGAGATCCAAGCTCGGAGGCGATCGAGGATTTTCCGCCGCTGGGGGGTCCGTGCGTGCCTGCTTCATCTGCGCCCGTGGCGGCGCTCGCTGGGCGGCCGGAGTCCGTGCTGGTGGGTTCTCTGCTGGTGCAGATCTCACCGGATCCGCGGTCAACAGCGCCGGCGGCGGCTTGGGACCCCGGCGTGGAGCTAGGGTTTCCCCTTTCCGAGGGGGTGCGTGCGCTGGGCCTGAGGGACTGGTCTGGGCCGACCCATCTCCCCCCAAGTGTCCCAGAATCATGCTCACAGCTTTTCCAAGGGAACGTGCTGGCAACTTGTGCGCTGGGCCCGGACCGTGGGGGCTCTCGGCCCAGCCCATCTCCAACCATCACTCAAGATCCTATAAGAGGCTGGATATGGATCCCAACCCTGACCCTAGACCTTTCCCGCAGCTTCCCCGCCTCCTCAGACGACGTGAGCCGCCACCACAACCGCGCCAAGTTCCTCGTCCGCCCCTCGCTCCCATCCCTTCCTTGTCCCCATGGAGCGAGATACGGGCCGTGGAGATGAGGCGCGCAAGGGGAAACGCACCTACGCGGCGTACGCGGGCGGTGGCGACCGGAGGGAGCTGGAGGAACGTTTGCATCGAGAGGTGGAGGAAAACCGGCGGTCTTTCGACCGCGGGCACTCTTCCCCGCGGCGCAGCCGCGAGCGCGAGCAGCGCGATGGCCGCGATCGGGAACATCGCGACAGAAGATGGGAGGGCGGCAGTGCGCAAGGTAGATCGCAGAGGGGGCGCCCCTTTGGCCGCGGAGGCGCGCGTGGCCAAGGTCGCTCCGGCTTCCAGAAGAAGAACATTGAGGGCACGGTCGAGGGGACCGGTGGTTCCTCAGGCTCGGGAGCAGTAGCAGGGGCTACTGACGCTTCCAAGGCCACCTGCTACAACTGTAGCAAGATCGGGCACTTCCAAGCTGACTGCACATAAGAGCCATACTGCGTGAAGTGCAACGCGATCGGCCATCCCTCGGCGATGTGCACTGGCTCTGATGACAGCTTCGACCCCTATTGGGTTGGGTTCGGATTGGATGGTATAGGCTTCATGTGCCTTGAAGTGGAAGAAGGGGAGATGGGGAGGGCCCCCCCGAATTCGGCGACGGTGTTCGTCGAGGGACCCGAGCTCACTGCCTCTGAGGTGGAGGCGAAGTTCAAGGAGCTTGTCGATGATGAATGGAACTGGCAGGTGAAGCAAATGAGTTCGGCGGACTTCTCGCTAGTCTTCCCCTCTGCAGGCAACCTAAGGATGGCAATCCGTGGCGGAGGGCTCCGTCTACCTATCTCAAAGGCTCGCGCCATTGTTCTGGAAGGTGCCATCCATGAGCACGCCTCCGAAGTCCTGGCCCCGATGTGGGTGAAGCTGCATGGAGTGCCCCCTCCCTTCCGCTACGCGAGCAAGCTCCGGGTCGGCGCCCGCCCGGTGGGGCGCCCGATGGTTGTGGATGAATCCACCTTGGAGGACCCTTCCATGCCTGTCCGCATGCAGTTCGGCTGCAGAGCTGGAGCGCGGATAGTGGAGTCCTTTCCACTGTTCGTGAATGAGCAAGGGTTCAAGATCCGGGTGGAAGTGGAGCGCGCTGCTGGGGGAGCCACTGCAGTCTCCCCTCCTCCTCCGCCTCCACCCCAAGAAGACAAAGATGACGCCGCCGAGAAGAGCTCTGAGGAGGACACAGAGGAGTGGAATGGGAAGCGCGGCCGCCGTTGCCCTTCGCCTAAGGAGGCCCCGCCGCCCAAGAACACGACCTCATCTGGTAAGAAGACACACTTGGGGTTGGGAACCCCCCACCTCCGCGCTGAAGGGTCAGTATGGCTCGTTCTTATCGGCCAAGACCCTGGAGCTGGCCTCCATCGACCCCTCCTCTCCGCCTTGCAAGGAAGTTGTGCTGTCCACGGATGTGGTCTCTCCTGCCCCCTCCCCATCGCTCACGCTGTCCGGGATGCACGGGACGGGGCTGGGGAATGACTCGACCCCCAACTGGTCATCTGACCCGGCAGCTGCGCGCGCCAGGGAGCGCCGCAGTAAGAAGAACGCTGACCGCCCCGCAAAAACACTCGCCGGTGAGCTGGGGTTGTTCCCTCAACCGGACTTCTCCGGAGACTCTGCTGCAACGGCGGGGGTGATCCCGGCGCTGGCGGCCATTCCGGTCTCCTCCACCCGCAAGAGTGCGCGCGGCGAAGGGATGACAGAGGGCTCGGTGCTGGACCGGGCCGCCGCCAGGGTGGCTGCTCGCAATGACACAAGTACCCCAACCCCCAACATTGATCACTTTGCACTTTTCCCAAATATCGATGACGATCATCTCCTCACGGTAGCTAACGATAGCGGGATAGTCCTCGACCCCACGACGGTAGCATCCCCTAAAGAATTCCTCTCCATCATTAGAGCGTCCGAGCTTGCCCAAGCAGAGCTGGCCCTTGCCAGAGAAGTGCAGATGGCCAAGAACCAGGAGGCAACTCTTGCCGAGAATCTGGATGGGTCCCAACACTTGCCAACCACGCCGACAGCGGCGGGAGGGGATAGGGATCCCTCTGCTCTAGCCGACCCACTCCCTCTGGAGTCAAGGGACTCCTCGAGTATAATTGGGATGGAACCAGGGTCCTTCTGCCCAACTCCCCTCCCCCTCCGCGGCAGTGGCTCGGGTGGCCCTGCTAAGAGAACCAGGAAACAGGTGTTAGCCCGCCAGCAACCCAAAAAACCCTACACGCGAAAATCCAAAGGAAAAAAGGGAGACTCTGCCCCCACCCGACCCAACACCTGCCAAGCACGGGATACCCCTTTGGTGTCCTAATGCATTGGCTTTTTCTGAACATCCGCGGGTTCAGCGCGCCGGGGCGTCGAACTCTGCTAAAAGATCTTCTCCGGTCACATAAAATTGACATAGTTTGCTTGCAAGAAACAATCAAACAGGATTTCTCCGACAGGGAGCTGCGCAGCTTAGAAACAAACGACCTTTTCTTTTGGAACTGGCTACCTGCGACTGGCCAGTCGGGGGCATGCTCATCGGAGTTAGAGACAGTTTGTTCGAAGTAGGAAGCATGGACAGGGGTGCCTACTTCCTGAGCCTCGAGGTGTTTCATCGCCCCTCGAGTATGAAGTTTCTCTTCATTAACATATATGGTCCCGCTGATCACTCGGCCTCGGCCCAATTCCTGCAAGAGATTTCTACTAAGATCGATAATTCCAACCTCCCGATAGTGATGGGAGGGGACTTTAACCTGATTAGGGGTGGCCAGGACAAAAATAACGACAATATTAACTGGGCCAGGGAGGCATTGTTCAACCTACACATTGCCAACTGGGGCCTTCGAGAGGTTGAACGGGCCGGGGCTCGTTACACCTGGACGAATAAACGACTGAACCCAATTAGATGCGTGCTTGACAGGGTTTTCATCTCTCCAGCCCTTGATACTTTGTTCCCACTCTTATCTCTGGTAGCTGAAACCAGCCTGGGGTCGGAGCATACCCCTCTCATCTTGGACTCGGGCGAGGGCACCCCAATCCGCAGCAACCGGTTCTTCTTTGAGACCGGTTGGCTGGAACTGCCCGATTTTTCTGAACTCCTTTCCGCTAAGTGGGAAAACTTGGCTCGCCTGGTACAAGGAAGGGACATCATCGACTGGTCGAACTTCATGAGCGGGGGCACTAGACAGTGGCTTAGAGGTTGGAGCCTTAACCTAGGGCAAAACCACAGAGAGAATAAAGAGACGCTACTCAGATCAATAAAAGATCTCGATGCGAAAGAGGATTCCCTCGGCCTGGAGGACGAGGAATGGGCCCTTCGCTTCCACTTAGAGGACCAACTCATGCACCTTTTCAGGGCTGAGGAGGAATATTGGAGGCAAAGAGGGAGAATAAGGTGGACGCTCCAAGGGGACGCTAACACCGCTTATTTCCATGCGATCGCTAACGGTAAAAGACGCAAATGCATCATCTCCTCGCTCATCAAGGGTGACGAAGTGATATCGGAGAAATCAGCGCTACAACAACACATCTACGACTTTTACAGAGAGCTACTAGGGTCGACCTCTCCCAGACATTGTGGACTTGCCCTAAATATTTGGGCTGACTCACAGTTGGTCTCGGACCAGGACAATGCTGCCCTATGTCGCACTTTTTCAGAAGAGGAACTCGAGGGTCTAGTGAAAGAGATGAAAACAGATACCGCTCCCGGACCGGACGGGTTCCCGGTGGTGTTCTTCAAACGATTCTGGCATCTGGTCAAGAACGGGGTTCTACACATTTTAAACGATTTTATTCTGGGCAGAATAGACATTTCGAGACTAAACTTTGGGGTGTTGTCTCTGATCCCCAAATGTCCAGGTGCAGATACCATATCCCAATTCCGACCAATCGCGCTCATCAACGTGATCTTCAAGATCATTGCTAAAGCCTATGCAAGCAAACTAGATCCAATTGCCAACAAAGTGATTAGTCATAATCAGACGGCCTTCATTAAAGGGAGGTTCATCTTGGACGGTGCTCTTACCCTTCAGGAGATCGTCCACGAGTTAAAATCCAAAAACCTTGGGAGGATACTTTTAAAGTTGGATTTCGAAAAGGCCTATGACCGGGTTAACTGGGACTTCCTTATGGACATACTCTGGCGAAAGGGTTTCGACGCAGGGTACATCCATATGATCTCTCAACTAGTCAAAGGAGGTCAAACGGCGATCTCCATTAATGGAGAGATGGGCCCGTTCTTCCGTAATAAAAGAGGGGTGCGCCAGGGCGACCCACTCTCGCCTCTGCTTTTTAACTTCGTTGCCGAGGGCTCTCGGCAATTCTACATAAGGCTAATTCTGCCGGGCATATACATGGGGTGGTCCCGCATCTTTTCCCTGGCGGAGTAACGCACCTTCAATACGCAGATGACACGATCATTATGATCCAATGTGTTGACCATGAGGTAGCTAACCTTAAGTTCCTCCTCATGTGCTTCGAGAACATGTCGGGACTAAAGATTAACTACCATAAAAGCGAGGTCATAGTTCTGCATCAGCCGGTGGATGTTCAGCTTAGGGTAGCGCGACAGCTGAATTGCAAACCCGGGAAACTCTCAATGTCTTATCTGGGTCTCCCGGTTTCGGATAGGAAGTTGACAAAGGAACAATGGGAGTTCCTAGTTCATAAGTTAGCATGCAGGGTGGAACCTTGCGTTGGAAGATTTCTGTCATCAGGGGGCAGATTAGTCCTCTCCAACTCCTGTCTTGATAGCCTCATTACCTATGCTATGGGGCTGTTTCTCATCCAGAAAGGGGTGCACGAGAAACTGGATTCACATCGAGCAAGATTCTTTTGGGAGGGCTCGGGGCCCAACAGAAAGTATCACATGCTCAACTGGCCATCAGTCTGTCGCCCGAAAGAGTTTGGAGGTCTCGGGCTGATCAACTCACTTATTATGAACAAAGCTTTGATGCTTAAGTGGATCTGGAAGCTGTACCAGGCGGGTGATGAGCTGTGGGCAGTCATTATCCGCAACAAATACTCGCCCGAGGGCTACATATTTGCTAGCACGACTAGAGGGGGATCTCAGTTCTGGAAAAGCTTGCAAAAGATCAAACAATTATTCAAGTTAGGAGCTAGACACCACATTGTCAATGGCCGTCGAACCCAATTCTGGACTGACCGGTGGACGGAGGACGGGCCTCTCTCTAGCAAATTTCCCCTTCTTTTTAACATATGTGACAACAAAGACATCTCGGTTGAGCAGGCGATCCTAGGGGGGATTCGACTGCGTAGATCGCTAGATCATAGAGGTCTTGCTCAATGGAATGAGCTAATTGTCCTTACCCAAGGGACGCACCTTGCCCTGGGACCCGACAAGATCTCTTGGAGCCTCGAGAGCTCGGGGCAATTCTCGGTGCGATCTATGTACGCTGCCCTTTCTCAGGGGACTCCGATTCCCTTCCATAGAGATATCTGGGAGGCAAGGTTTCCCCTTAAAATCAAAGTCTTTGCCTGGCAGCTCATGCTAGATAGGCTTCCCTCTGGCGATCAAATTGTGACTCGCCATGGCCCCTCGAATGGCCTCTACAAGGTCTGCGCGGCCCCCGAAACAGCGGATCACATATTCTTTGCATGTTCCCTAGCCTCGTTCTCTTGGAGTGTGGCGCAACAGGCCCTAGGGAGGGCCTGGAACCCAAACTTCAGACACCAATGGTTAAATTTGATTAGCGCGGCGAATCCTAGAGAGGCTAGACGCGGCTAGTTGTTGTTCCTCACCCAATCTTGGGCATTGTGGAACATCCGTAATAAACATGCCATAGAAGGAAAGATTATTAATCATCCCGCTGACATTGTGTTTAAAACCACCTTATTCCTGCAGCTTTGGACACCTACGCTCCGGGGGGAGGACCAGGAGGATGCTAGACTGCTCATCTCAGAGTTGAAGACGATTCATCGATCTTGTCTCCAGCTCCGTGCCTAGTCGTGGGACTGCTTCCTCCCTTTGCGGCCCTTATCCTTTTACTGTTCGGCTAAAGCTGTATGCCCAGCATGTTGTCGTTTTTCTTTTACTTCATCTTAGGCTAAGCTGTATGCCCAACACGATGTTGTCGTAGTTGCTTCCTGTTCTTTGGCTAAGCTGTATGCCCAGCATTCTGTATCGTAATCGTTGAACCTTGTTTGGCTTTGTTAATTCAAAGTTGGGCGAAAGGCCTTTTATCTAAAAAAATCATTCTATCTCCAAGTTCATTATTAAGTTTATATTATTACGCTATTAACTGCTATAGTACTTGAAAAGTGAGTTTTCAAAAAAAAACTTTCTGCTGTGTGAAGATATAAATAAACAAGAGTTACCAATATTGTCTCTAAGATTAGCATGTGTTGTAAGATGATCATGTGTGAAGATATAAATAAACAAGAGTTCCCAATATTGTCTATAAGATTAGCATGTGTTGTAAGATGATCATGTTTTCCTGGTGAGGGACTTTGATAAGTCTAGCAAACATAAGAGTTTATTGTTAGGGTATTAATAGTAGTGAACAGACCCAAGTTTATGATCTTGCTAAGAGACTAACAATTGTAATATATTTATCAAAGTTAATATGGAGTTTTCATTGGCTAGGATCCCTATACTATGAGAATATCTAGTGACCGCACAATCGACAATTATGCTTTGGATGTCTTCAAACGTCTACCGTAATAGAACACTATAACGTTGACATCTGAGTATAACCTAGAGCGTGTAACAGAATTGAGATCATTCAAGAATTGTACCTAACTCCTCTAGACCATAGAGATATACATCCTCTGGGCCCTCTCAGTATCACCGGTGTCAACAAATTGTCTGGACAGACAGTGTGATTTATCACACGGAGATCGGAGATATGAATGAGAAAAAGAGAACATTATCGATACGAGTTTTATATGTGTTATCATCAAAGGGTTTGATCAGACTAGAACACATTATATCACCTCATGATATCGTTGGTATCGTGAAGTTAAAGGAATAAGTGCAATGAGTAACTTGAAGGTTCGCTCGTTCTTCGTGGACACACATGGGCCATCATGGGTGTCCATGGCTCCGCTGTGGGTTATTGTTTGGTATGTTCTCGAACATGCCTAGGTGTTACCAAACCTTTACGGGTTACATGATTAAGCCGTGTTAACCTTTAATTGAGAGATTTTTAGTACTATAAGTGTTTTGAGAAAGTTCGGAGTCGTTTCGATGTCACAGGAATAATTCCAGAGTCATTCAGAGGTGTTCCGGTGAAGTTATTATGAGAGATAAATAATACCGGGAGAGGGCAGAATTATTTCAGAGATGTACGGAGGAGGGTTTTCGAAGAGTTTCGGAGAAAACCCGAGAAGGGGGGAAGTGCAAGAAGGGGGAAAAATTGTCCCATGGACGCACCCAATTATTGGGTGGCGCTAAGTGGGCCCATGGTCCATATACAAGGTGCATTGGCCTCCCCAGAAAACTTCCTTATTTGGTTCAAGAGAGAAAAGTAAAAAACCAAAGCAAAAGGAAGAAAGAAAGAGAAAAGGAAAAAGGGAAGTGGAGTGGGCTCCCAATAGGGAGTCCAATCTGAGTTGCCCTAGGAGGGGGGTGCGGCCAGCCTTTGGCTGTCCCAAACCGACCTCCCCCTATAGAGGTGCCCTAGGCGTCCCACTATATAAAGGACCCCAATCGCTTGGAATCAAACACAAAAAAAGATCAATTCGCCTTGAGCCTTTCTCTCTCTTGTATAATTAGAGGCTCTTTTAATTGGGTTTTTGAAATTTCCTCTTCCAATTAGAGAGTGCTCTTATCTCTAATTCCCTCTCACGTGTTGTTAACACCAGTCTCATATAGCTCTAATCAAGTTGATTAGATTTACCACTAAAAACTACGATGAAAGGTTGCTCTCTCTTCGTTAGCGCTGAGTCCTGAATGGTGGAGTGCTGGCAGGTTAAAGCAAGTGGATGCGTGCATACTATAAGATAGCACGCGTGATCCTTTATGAGGGAAGCTTACCGACATCCTTCCAACTATGACTAGTTGTGAGAATCTACGATTGTTCATAATCTACTATGACTACACCGTTATTCTTCTACCGGTAATCGTAAGTGCTCGATCAACGCATGTGTGGGCATGCATCATTCTCTTCATAGTATCTTGGTGGTTACATTGGACAATTTTTTTTAAATTCTGCAACGTACACGAGTAGTTAGCAAGTCACGGGAATCCATAAGCCCATGTCAGTAGATAACAGGGGCATCGCATACCCCTGATCAAAACACAATAGGTTGAACAAACTGTCATACCTAACCACACTGGTGTGTGCTCAGGACAAGTGTATCCCTTCGCAACAGAGGTGCCGACCTTGAAGATGGTGATCTTGAAGCCAGTCGTCGTGATCTTAAAGACGACAACATCGTGCTCCTGCAGATTGAACTTCTCGATGACCTTTGGCCAGTTAAGCCCCAACACCACCTCCTCGCCGAAGGGCCTCACTTGCACCCAGTCGTCGCAGAGCTGGCACACGCTCAACGACATGCAACGGGGAGGGAGATTTTACGCCAGTTCTTCAGGGGCTCATGGAAGGACCTGGGGACGATGACCATGTGCATTTCATCCCAGTCGAGCTACACGTAGAAGCGGTGGGGCCATACTGTGGCCTTGTGGACGAGCTGGGGCTTTTTGCCCTGCGCACCCTTCGCCTCCTTGGCCGCCTTCTCCTTCCTCCTAGGTACCACGCTCAATGACATGCAACGGGGAGGGAGATCTTACGCCAGTTCTTCAGGGGCTCATGGAAGGACCTGGGGACGATGACCATGTGCATTTCATCCCAGTCGAGCTACACGTAGAAGCGGTGGGGCCATACTGTGGCCTTGTGGACGAGCTGGGGCTTTTTGCCCTGCGCACCCTTCGCCTCCTTGGCCGCCTTCTCCTTCCTCCTAGGTACCACGGTCTTCAGTACGTGCTAGTTGATCAGAATAATGCCCTCTAATTCCGGAGGTGCGTGGGGGATATCCCAGTCGTCCTTAAGTACCTTGTCAACACGTTGACACTAGTTAGTGCACATCAATCGCACAATGGCAAGAGATGCAATCAAAGCACAATGCAAACAAATGGCAAGCAAGCAAATGCAATGCACAATGGGATGCAATGCAATGCAGTGCACATGCATAATGGCGGTCAAGACTAAAGCAACGGACATGCACGATGCGAGCAAGTGATGTCTACGCACACTTCTATTCTTGTAGACAGTGTTGAGCCTCCAAGTACAGAGGTTTGTAGAACAGCAACAAGTTTCCCTTAAGTGGATCACCCAAGGTTTATCGAACTCAGTGAGTTAGAGGTCAAAGATATCCGTCTCAAGCAACCCTGCAATTACGATACAAGAAGTCTCTTGTGTCCCCAACACACCTAATACAATTGTCAGTTGTATAGGTGCACTAGTTCGGCGAAGAGATAGTGAAATACAAATAATATGGATGATTATAAGTGATAATATAAATCTGAAATAAAAATGACAGAAGCAAACATATAGCAGAACTGATTGTAAACGACGTTTCAATGCTTAGGGCCTAGGGATCATACTTTCACTAGTGAACACTCTCAACAAAGATAACATATTTGAATGCATAAATATCATCTCTTCACTATGCTACTCCGAACCACTCTCCGGTCGGATAACAAACACCAATCAACGCGTAGGGCTGTAACATCACTCCTCAAGTCTGTATTCCCTCTCTAGGGCACCCCATGCTGTCACTATGAGCGCCCCAAATTAGTACTAAACAAATGCCACAATCTCATAGGGTCATCCAACACAAGATATAAATATCATGTTAAACCACAAGGTGCACACACTGTCACCTTTACACCGTGATCAAAGTGTCTACGAAGATCTCATAACAAAATCACTTGAGTAGCATGACATATGAAGAGTAACATCTACTTATTCAACTAGATTACAAAGCTCATGATCATATAAAGACCACACCATGTGAGAGAGATGAAACACATAGCTACCGGTAGAGCCCTCGGCCCCGGGGGAGAACTACTCCCTCCTCATCATAGGAGAGAGTAATGGCGATGAAGATGGCGGTGGAGTCGATGGAGATGGCTCCGGGAGCACTTCCCCGTCCCGGCAGGGTGCCGGAACAGAGATTTCTATCCCCTGAAACCTGTCGGCGGCGGTGGCGGAGCTACGGAACTTTTCGGGAAGGGGGCCGATATTTTTTAGGGTTTATGCATCTGGGGGACTTTATAGGCGAAAGAGCGATGGCGGTGGGCGCCCGAGGGGCCCACACCACTAGCCGACGCGGCCACGGGGGAGCCCGCCGGCCCCATGGTGTGGCTGATCGAGAGCACCCCTCCGGGTCTCCTTTGGACTCCATTGACGTGTCGGGAATTCTAAGACTTTTGGCTTTTGTTTCATCCAATTCCGAGAATATTTTCAGAACAACTTTTCTGAAATAAAAAACAATAGAAAACATGAACTGGCTCTGTGGCATCTTGTCAATAAGTTAGTCCCAGAAAATCGATAAAAAAACATAAAGTGTAAAGAAAACATGTAGCATATAGTATTAAAACAACATGGAACATCAGAAATTATGGATACGTTTATGACGCATCAGCAAGCAGTGGCAAGCAACGAACATGCACAATGCACAATGCAAGCAAGTAGTGACATGTGCAATGCAAGCAAGCAGTGACAACATTTACAAGCAGCAATGACGAGCAAGAATGACAAGCAACAATGGAAAAATTGCATGTCACATGACGTGAAAAACAACCAAATCAAGCACTAATGCACCATCTACAGATCTAACAAGTGCAATTCTACATAGCGCCTACAGATCTAGCAGTTTCCCTTCTATGCTCCTACAATGGTGAAGTGAGCAACCGCCATGCACTACTGACAATTCACAGCAACCGTCACTCAAGATTCAGACCAAAACCTAAGGGAGTCTTCTACCAATCTACCATCTAGCATCTAGAAGGGTAAATGCAAGGCTAGAAGTACATACTGAGGGCGGTGCAGGCCGCGCATATGGCGCCAAAGTCGTGGAAGATGGCGCCGGAGTCGAGGAGGACGTACGACGCCAAAATCCCCACTAGTGGCGGCGTGCGCAAGGGCTCCATCAGTTCAACCGGACCCGCCGAAGGTGCAACCCATGGTGGCTTGACCACGGATGCGTCCGTCGATGGCGCCTTCGTTGCAGGACGACGGGTGCAGACGGGGGAGGGCGCACAGAACACCCATTGGAGCTCATCGGTGGAGATGTTGCGCCCGATGATGACGTCCATCCATTGAGAGTGCACGAGGTCGCCGATGGCGGAAGAGCGGGTGGGTCGGCGCGACAGTGGAGAAGCTCCGACCATTGGAAGCGGAGAAGAAGAGACATAGCGGTGAGGCGAGTGGAGAGGACGGTGAGGGGGCAGGGAGTTAACCCGAAACGTCACGTCTCCCGCGCTTCACAACGCATGCGAGTAAGAGGCACGCGATCTCTCCTCGGTCTGACTGTGTAAAAACATGCGAGTAAGATCTCTCCTCGGTCTGACTGTGTAAAAACGGCCGATGCGGCCGTTACCAATGGACCACCTTTTTACGTATTTTAATGTTCGTACAGTAAAAAAACGCGGACCAGCCCAGACAACCAAACACACCAAATTGGCACCGAGGGATTTGTTTTCGGTTCTCAATGGGCAACCAAACACAACCATGCTAGTACTGCAATAATTAAGAATCCATTCATTTTTGTGTACACTTAAGTAAGTGGTAATACCAAGATCAATTTTGAGGTGTTTTACCCGGAAAAAAATTCTAGGCGTTTGACTAAGTGTCTTCAATTATGTGGCTACGTGTTCTTGACTACTAAAAAAATGTTCCATTGAATAAAAAAGTTGTGACCTAATGCTGTAGTACAGTATACATGAGATCTAACATAGAAATTATAGTACTCGATAAAATTGCTGCGTAACTCGAGGATAATTCCCATAGCGAAGTGCTTAAATAGGCCGTACTGTATGTACAGTATCTGCAGTCAGCTAATTGAATAGCAATAATTCGGGGTTTCCATAGACCAAGCCCACACACCCATCTTCTTCTCGGCGGAGGAGAGAGAGAGGAGCAAAAGTTAGACTAATGGCCGTAGTGGTTGGTGCAAGTCGCTACTAGGAGAGAGAAGAAGATAGGGATAGGGAGAGAGAAAGAGAGACTGCCTGTGCGTGTGTGTGGAAGAGAGAGAGAGAAAGGGCGAGTGAGGAGAGAGAAGGACACAGGCAGACGCAAGCGATAGAATTAAACAAACAAAAGCAGCCGTAGAAAAAAAGCGTAGCCAAACCAGAACCAAACCCCAAGAAGAGGACGGCAGCAGCAGCACCAGCAGCAGCTAGCCATGCCGCGGTCGCCGTCGCCGGAGAGGACCTACCCCGCGCGCAGGAGGGGAGGCGCCCACCACGTCCTCCCGTCGCGCTGCCGCTCGCCGTCGCCGCCGCCGCGCCGCTCTCTCCGGCCGCGCCGCGCCGCCGCCGCATCCTCCCGCCCGCTCGTAGACGACTTCTTCCCCTTCCCGTCCTCGCCCTCCTCGTCGCCGCCTCGCCCCCAGCACCGGAGGGCGCCGGAGCCGGAGCCGTCCAGCTCCGATTCGGACGGCGGCGCCGTGGCCGGCTCCTCCGCCTCCGACCGTCGTCGGCGCAAGCTCAAGCTCGTCGTCAAGCTCTCCCAGCTTCCTCCGGACCAGCACCACCGCCGGGCCCCACCTCCCCCTCCCTTCTCGGACTCATCCGAGGGGGAGGAGCAGCCACCTGGCGACGGCAGCGGCGCCGAGGAGCAGGTCAAGCCGCCCAAAAAGCGCCGGATCGAGTCGCGCGACGACAGATCTCGCAACAGCGAGGTGAAACATGCCGCCCGATTGGTCATCGCCCTCCACTTTACTTCACTTTTACAGTTGGTTGTAACGCGAGATCTGCTTCTTCTTTTAGGTTGCTGCAAGGAGCGACGCTGCCAGCGCGCCAAGGACGAAGCGGCTCCCGGTGCCAGGTTCGATTTCCTTGCTTTCTTGCTCATCTCTTGGTATTCGGTAACGGGATTATGACTTTTGAGTGCCTTTTTTTCCAAGAGACGAAACTGATTTTTTTTTGTCTTTTTTTTTGTTTTTGCTTGATCGATTTAGGGACGGCAAGGACGACGCCGTTGCCAGATCGGCAGACGCTGGATATGATTCTCGACAAGCTGCAGAAGTGCGTGTTTCGCGACCAGTACTTATGCTAAGCTGGATTTGGTATCATGATTTGATGATCTTATTCTCTTTTGCTACCGTTTGATTCTGCAGGAAGGATACATACGGCGTGTTTGCCGAGCCGGTGGATCTTGAGGAGGTCAGGACATTCTTCCTGCGTCATTCTTGTTGGAGATGCTAATCCCTTAGAGGCGGTATTGAGTGTTGATGATGCATTGGTTGTTTTGATTGGCGCAGTTGCCTGACTACAACGATGTGATTGAGCACCCAATGGACTTCGGTACCGTCAAGAGGAAGCTTGCCAGGAATGCATATCGCTCATTCGAGCAATTCGAGGTCAGACTTTCGATTTTGTCGTATTAGCAAACTAAACCGCGCGCTGCGAGTGGAGAGTTGCTGTTTGTTGGTTTGTTGCTTGAATGAATGTTGTGGTTGGGGATGGTGGGTCATTTCAATTCATACTATATTTGTCTGGGAGTGAATTTAACCTACAAGGATCTGTCCAGTGCCAGAAGCATACTTTGACACTTGTTCTCCTTACCTTGAACCTCAATTTTTTTTTTCCAGAAGTTGCCACTTTTTCGAATTAAATTTCCATTCGTTGCTCTAGTTTTAAGTTCTGTAGGTTTATCACAATTACTGAGTATTCCAATAATAATTTTCGAAAAATGGGTGATAATAAATTGCAGGATGATGTCTTCTTAATTTGCAGCAACGCGATGCTGTACAACGCGCCTGACACAGTTTACTTCAGACAGGTATATGGGCAGCCTTTCTGAAAAATTGATGCACTCACAGCACCATCATTTATCAATTCTCATTCAACGTTTCTTGCTATGCTTACTCATTTAGGCCCATTCCATACAAGAGCTGGCCAGAAAGAAGTTTCAAGAACTGAGAGATGAGGGCATGCCTACAGAAAACCAAGTAAAGAGTGAACAGAAAGTTAAACCTATATCTTGCAACAGAGCACCTATTAAGAAGCCTGTTTTGAGGTATTCGGAAGATGATCTAGACTTCTTGATTCACAAAGAGCCAATTAAGAGACCAAATGCGAAAATTTCAGGAAATGATATAAGCTTCAAAGATCAAGTCAAGAAACCCGTCTCTAGGATTTCAGAGAACTCAAATTCATTCCATAAAGAGCGAATTACTAAACCAATTTTCAGAAATTCAGAGAATGATTTGAGTTCCTCATTCCCGGGAGAGCAGGTTAAGAAAACCATTTCCAGAAATTCAGAGGATGATCGAAGTTCCTCATTCCAACCAGCGAAAGTTAGGAAAGCCATTTCGAGAAATTCAGAGAATGATCGAAACTCCTCATTCCACCATATGCAAGTTAAGAAAGGCATTTCAAGAAGTTCAGAAGATGATCGAAGCTCCTCTTTCCCCCTTCACCAAGTCAAGAAACCCACTTCCCGGAGTTCAAAAGATGAGTTGTCATCCCAGAAGACACACATTAGGAAGCCAGTTTGCAGAAATGGAGAAGAACCAGATTGCTCATCACACACAGAGCCATTTGAGAACCCCATTTGCAAGAAGGGAGAATATGTAGGCTTATCCCCAGAAAAGCTTGTTGAGGACCCCAGTTGCAGATATGGAGATGAGTTGGGCCACTCATGCCAAAAAGAGTCATCTAGGCAGCCTATTTGCAGAGATGAACAAGATGATCTAGGTTATTCCTGCAACGAAGAGACTGTTAAGAAGTCAGATTGCCTGAATAGCCAAGACGCTTTGGGTTCAAATGTCTCTCCTGAAACCATTGTTTCTGCCGGAAATGGCTCTGATGGCTTAAGCGTGTCACAGGCTAATGATGCTGAGCCCCCAGAATGCACCTTAGCCAATGGGTGTTCTGACAAAGATATCAGTTCTCCAGTAGACGAGATCAGATCTGAGAAGACTGAAGATGTTTCAGGTATCATTTTCACTCAGCTCCTCCTCCTCTACTGAGGTTGATCCATCAATGAAAGGCCTAAACAGACACACCATCTAGTATATAATTGGGAGATTATCCCTTAAAATTTTCAATTAGAACTTTGTGGAGTCCCTAGAATGGACAATCAGCAAACAAAGGATGACCGTTGGAAGGACACTATGTTACATCCAATGTTTGTTATTTAAATGCTGTATGTGTGAGGTTCCTATGTGTTATTCAGGTGTTGTATTGATAGTTAAAATGCTTTATAATCGCATGTATATTTTGCTAAGTTTTCATTGAGATGCATATCTTGCAGTCCCATTTCATCTGGAGGAACTTCATTTGATTACCCCGACATAACTAAGTTCTTAAATTAACCCAAACTTTCTCAAATAAATTAGTGACATTCTTATTCTTTCTTCAATTTTCAGCCAGAGATTATTCAGCAAAAATTAGCCTCAAATCATTTGTGGTTGATGAGACTAGAAGGAAAACTTATCATGCACCTGAAGACCAGCCTTCATCAGATTCTGACCCAACTTTTGATGTCTTCTGTGCGGAGCCAAAAGAGCTGATAAGTGTATGTTAATACATCTGATTAAATCCAGTCCTACTTTCAGTTTGTTTTGCTGGTTAGTTCTTATGGTGAGATGCACCCTTGCAGGTTGGACTTCATTGTGAGCACTCGTATGCAAGAAGCTTGGCTCGTTTTGCTGGTTCACTTGGTGCCCGAGGCTGGAGAATCGCTTCTGAGCGCATTCAGCAGACATTACCTGCTGAAGTGAGGTTTGGACGTGGTTGGGTTGGGGAGTATGAGCCACCATTACCATCTATTCTTGCTGTGCAAGATCAATCACGTAGTCAGGTTGCCTCTGATGCGAATATTCAAAGGAAAGCTTCACTGCCCAGAGATAATGAAAGAGTCAGGCCAAAAGAAAGCATTAGTCCAAAGGATATGAGTTTGAGCCTACTTAATCGGATAACCACTGTCAATAACGTAATTGGTGTGACTGGTTCACTTGAGAGTCCAGAATTTAAGCCAAGATTATTTGATGTTACTACTGAACCCCAACAGAGGAACACCGATGCCTTACCACTCCACGAGAAACATAGTGTCTCGAGAAATGTTGTGAAAACAAAAAGAGCAACCAGTGAACAAGTTAGGAAAAGCAGGCCCTCGTCCAACGCCCGCCCTCCTGAAGTGCAACCACATAGGTCTGAATGTTCAAAAGGAGCTTCTTCTAGCGCGCATGATATGCCTGCTGTGAACAAAATGGCTGGTCAGCCTGCAGCCTTTTTCCAACCACCAGAAGCACTCAGAACTCAGCAAATAAAAAGTGACCCGTCTAAAGGTGCTCGCCCACTTGAAATGGCACCTCAGAGGCTCGAGTGTCCAAAAGGTGCTGCTTCTGGTCTTCATGATATGCTTTCCCAAAACAACAGTAATGGGCATCCAAAACCCTTTTTCCAGTCACAAGAAGCAGCTGCACCACAGCCCAAAAACGAAGCTACCTGGGTGTACCATGGAAGACCGGGTGATGCAAAGTTTGGAAGTTCTGAGAAAAGCAGACCAATGAGCAACATTGGATTCATCACAAAAAATCCAGTAAATGCCAATGGCTTTGCCATGCATGCGAGCGCACAGAATAGTATCATAGACCATGCCAAGTCAATGGGTGCAATACCTGGGCAAGTAAACGTGCCAAACCGAGGGTTTGATGCTTCCCGGAGTGTTTTCTCCGCTTTTCCAACAGCTGCTAGGGAGAACCAGAGCATTCCATCTGCTCCTGTAGCTCAATCTTGGATCTCATTTGGTGCTTCATCAGAAAGCAAACCAACCATTGCGAGTCCAAATTTTCATGACAGTAGTTCTGGCTGGAAGATGCCATTTGCAAATGTTCGTACTTCTGATGAATCGAAGATAAGTGCTGTTCCTCAGTTCTTTAGACAACCTGTTCAGGTTTCTAGAGAAATTCCAGGTCAAAACAAGGGCTTGGTAATATTCCCACAGTTGGTCCAGAGCGATTTCTCAAGATCACAAGGCCAGCCACAATGGCAAGGGCTGGTTCCCCACATGCAACAGAAGCCAATGGATATGCTCCGCCCAGACTTGAACATTGGATTTTCGTCTCCAGGTTCACCACCTGCTCGACAGTCTTCTGGCATCAATTTGGAAGCACAGCAGCCAGATCTTGCTTTGCAGTTGTAAGCAAGGGAATGTGTAATGAACACATATGAGTATAAGATCGGATGCAAGACACAGAAACATGAAGCATGCAAGGATACGTGGAACCCGGCCGTAAAATTGGGCAAAAGCAGTAATGGGACATCCATTACGTTGATATTCGTCAATATGGGATGGTAAACAGTTCCCAGCGCAGGCCTATCCCTCCCTGTTGCACGATATCAGGATATGGATGGATGAACACTGCTCGAAATAAAATCATTGGCCCCTTTTGGTCGGTAATGGAGTTCAGGATCCAGCATTTGGAGAAATGCTGTGGCGGCATGCCCATGATCCGAGTACACCTCGAGCGAACTCTTCTGACCACACAGTAGCATTCCTGGGGTAGAAATTTTGCACCAGAATTTAGGATATATCTTGAGTAGTTAGACTGCGTGGTCACCCCAATGTTAATGCCCATGTCACATTGTATGTTTGTTGTAAATGGTTCAGCATTGAATAGATTGTTAGACTAGAGCAGCCACGTTTACTCCTTTCTCTGAATGAAAATTGCTTCTCCTTCATGTTCCGTGCCAGGAATGGAGTGTTCCATTCGGTTGAATCGTATGCTGAATGAAAGATGTTAATACTCACGTCAGGATACTCCAGACTCTGGCATTTGGTGCAAATATTGTTATACCAGTGAGCAGGGTGAACGTACATGTATTTCATTCCTCAGTCTTAAGAATAGAAGAAAGGGTTTTGGCAGCGATCTTGGAGGAACGTTTCTGAATTGTATTGATACTCAGATCATCCAACCTCTGTCTGGTTCACTGCTGGTTTTGAAGACGTGCTGCTGTACAGTTCAAAGAAAACAAAAAAGTGCTGTGCTACCGTAAGGATGTCTACATCTCTGAACGACGCAAGACATGGTTAAAGTTTTAATGCCCTCTATGTTTGCATTACATTTGTTGTTTCAAAGCACTTAATATTTAATACACTTTCAGATATGAGATTTAATTGATATACTCCTTTTGGCGTAACAGATTTTGTATAAACAAAACTTATATTGATTTGTCTAAATGACCCTGCAAAGTCATGATCCTCTTTTTTTTTTTCTGGCACCAAATGGAACTCTCATGTTTTCTCAATTTCTCATCTACAGAAATGGTGCTAATCAATATTGCTCCGTACTTGGGTTCAACAAACCCCCATTTACAGAGCCCAATGCCCTTCACGGAGTCGTGCTAACCGGATAGCAGGAAAGCACACGCAAAAACGTCGCATTTTCTGGCGCATATTGAACATATTAGTGTCAGACATCTTTGTGGTTTGCTAAGGAATTTATTCGAAGCTGGCATGAAATAGTTCATCCTGAGAAACATCGACCGGATTTGCCTCCTCTTGATGCTGCCTATATTCTTGGAACTGGAAGGGTATAACCATATCATGATCTCATTGCAGCAAGGGAGCACTGGATTGTAGGTCCTTGAAGGTATTCCTAGGGCGAGGCTCGGCCATCGATGTTTTGTCTATGTAAAATATTAATGAACTGCCTGCAATCAAGAAATTTCGACCATATGGGTTCTTACATTGTGGACACAGAATAAAAATAGAGAATAAACGTATCATGTTCCCATAATAGTGTGTAAAAGAATGGATACTGCTTCAGGTTTCTCCTGTTCATGTTCTGTTCAAGTGGAATATAACAGTAGAAAAGTCCGTCCAATATTTTTATTTTCGCACAGCAATTGACGCCTAGCTACAGAGTGACCGACGACGCAGGTACTCCCTCCGTTCCAAAATACATGACTTATATTTGTCCAAATATGCATCTATGTAGACATGTCTTAGTGTATACATATGTGCATATTTGGACAAATGGAAGTCAAGCATTTTATAACGGAGAGAGTAAATGCTAATGTGATTCTTGCTAAACCATAGGTGAAGCTGTCATTGCTCAGTCCAACAAACTATGTTGATGAGAGATGGCCTATCAAAAGATCCGATGCACAGAATATTTTTTATAAACAGACAACTTCTGTGCCGCAAGATTAGCAGCATACTTTCCATTTTCCTAAATTCTCATTGGTTTGCCCTTGTCCATCCTGCCACTCAATCTCCGCTAAGATAGCTTGGCTCCCTCTTTAGGTTTGGTGCATTCGGAGGGCAGAGTTTCAACCCCTTGAGGACAAAATGGCAAATAAAATTCCAACGTGGAATGAAAAGTACTTCAATGCGGCTGGCCGTACCGCTGTTGTCAAGTCCGTTCTTACCTCCTAGCCATCTACCATTTGACACTGCTTATTGTCGGTTCTGAAGTTTTTCACAACTTGAAAAACCTTGACCGTGCGTTCCTTTGGGCGGGCGCCGGGCGCTGATAAGGTTAGAGGTGCCCAGTGCAAAGTCAATTGGTAAACGATATGTCGCCCCAAGGAATTTGGGAGGCTTGGTGTCTTTGCATTTACAAGTTCGCTTGAATGAAAGGACCCTTCTAAGATTTGGTGTGGCATGGACAACCCTTGCACAAAAGAGGACATGGATCTTTTCTGCGACACCACATCTATCACGCTTGGCAATGGCAAAAAGACGCCGTTTTGGGACGCTCCTTGGGTTGATGGGATTTAGCCACACTGCCTCTAATCTATTTGGCATCCCAAAAGAAAAGGCGGAGTGTTGCGGACGCATCGCATAGTTATGGTGGATTGCCAAAATTACTGGATGATAACTTCATCTTCGCTCAGTTGGAGCAATTCTTTAACCTTTGGGCGAAAGTTAAAACATTGCCTTTCAAGATGGGGTGGAGGATGTGATATTGTGGAAGCTTTCGGCAAGTGGCCAAAATTCGGCATCATCGGCATACAAGAGCCAACTTTTGGAAGCCACCTCATATGACATGAAAACATGGCCACGAAAGTTTCGGCCCCTTCCAAGGTCAAATTATCCACTTGGATTTCTATTCAAAATAGGATTTGGAAGGCCATAGGCTTGATAAAAGGGGTTGACCAAATTGTGGGCTATGTCCGTTTTGCAGGAGAACCACGAGTTGACGGCGCACATTCTCGTCCATTGCTGCTATACTGTGCGGATTTGGAACCTCATCAAGGAGTGGCTTGGTATCTATTACATTGATCAACATGTTTGGCAAACTAGAAAGCTATCGCCTTTGTCACCCTTCTCACCTCTTGGAAAATTTGGAATGAGAGGAATGGTCGGGTCCTCTGTAACAAACATTCGCCGGCTACGGTGCTCTTGAAAAAATCAAGAAAGATGCAAAACTTTGGATGACTGCAGGTACAAAACATTTGAGCAAAATAATGCCGGAAGAGTGGTCCAGCTTGTAATTCCTTATTTACTTTTCTGCAAAACCCTCTCCTAATTAATAGATTGAGTCAAAGGTTTTGCATCCGTTTAAAAAAAAAATCTTCATTTCAGAAGTTCAGAAATATAATCTACCTGCAAAAAAGTCACTGAAAAGAAAATAAACTCGAAATTGAGATCCCATTTTGTACCTTTATCAAGCTATTAGTATCAATCACTCATATACGCTTGATTGTAAGGTTGGTCATTTTTCATCCATTTCTCTCTTTCTCTTTGCTCTCAATTTACTCTTTTTACCTAGGAATATGTGTAAATGTTGAGTATTGCACGAGAACCCACTTGTTGCCAATGTTACCATGCTTATAACTCACTATTATAAATGCTCTAAAACACATTTTCTGTATGCAAATACCAAAAGTGTCATCCGTCATCCCAGTTGGCGAAGGCAAATGTGCGTCGTGCCGAGAGGTGACCTAGGATGATCGCTAGATTTTTGTCAGGCTAATTTTGCCATTTCCGTTTAGAGGGGCTATTTTATATAATTGCATAGCACACACAAATTTATTTGTACAAAATGGTTCGAACCTGTGACCTATGCTAGGATGGCAGTGTGCCAAGCGTCGCTCCTAGTTTTCCGTTAGGGTATTTTTGGCATTTATGTTTAGAGGGACTATTTTTGGCATTTATATTTAGAGCATCTCCAATGGCTCCTCTAAATTTGGTCCTCTATATCTTCATATAGAGGATCATCTAAAAATATTCTTTTTTAGAGGTTGCTAGTTTTTCAGTGGAATGTCTATATTTAGGACGTCTATACTCTCTCATATTTTTTAATAATATCTTATAACTACCGTTCAACAAATTTTTTGATCTGAAAATATTTTGTTGGATCTAAAAATGGAATACAAGTAAAAAAGCTAGCTACAAAATAGCAAAGATCAATCGAGCTATTTGTTGGATTTCCTAGCTATTCACCGCACGGCAATCTGAATACATGGAAAAAGCTAGCTACAAAGTACCAGACCAATCGATCAGATCGGGGCTCAGCTAAAAAAAAAAAGAGACATAACCTCAACTACCACAGGGCGGACGGCCATGGCGGGTTTAGCCACTCGCCCGACTACCTCAGCACGCCGCCAAGCGCCATCGGTTGGGATAGAGGATCATCCATCCGTCCTCCATCCCTGGAGGACGCGTACTGGACGGAGAGATCCTCTAAATTTTGGACGCTCCTTTAGAGGAGCCACTGGAAGCGTTTTTTCCGCGCATGGTCCTCTATTTGAGTGTAGACGTCCGTTTAGAGGAGCCACTGGAGATGCTCTTAGAGGGGCTAATTTTGACGATTGCAAATCAAACAACGATATAATTGTAAAAAATGACTCAAGCCTAAGATCTATGGTAGGATAAACAAGAGGAAATCAACCAAACCAGTGAATATATGTGTTTCATTCATTTCCTGCTTGTATTTATCTAAGGATTTGCAGCGCTCCATTTGAAGTCCTTCAACCTCCACACCAATTGAATTGTAGGAGTTTGAATCCATCAACCACAATGACGATATTACATCTCATAATCGTTGGTGCTACCTCTCACGGCCAGAAGTGACACAAAGGTTTGAGAGGTCTTTTAATGGGAAACGGGGCCAAAATACCCCAAATCTTCGTTGATAGCGGCGGGTTATAGAAAAATTTAGTATCTTAAAAAGATCAGAAATTACAACCAAAACCTTACAATTTGCAAAGGGATTATTACTCCTGTGTCCCTGATTCCTTAGTTCTGCTCACTCTTCCCCACGATTAAAATTTTTACTCACTTTCCCCATCTTCTTAGGTGAAACTCTCACGAATGCTCACACCCGACGTTGCTGTGTCTTCCATTAACTCTGACTAGTGGGGCCGTGTGGGACTATGTCGTTTGTTGGACCTGACAAGTGGGACAAGTGCGGCTGCATTTCTGTGGCATTGTCTGTTGGGCCGTTATATGATTCGTACGTCGTAGAACGGGTTGAGTTTGTTGATAATTAAATTCAGCCTGCTAGTATACCCACGCGCGCGGTTAGCCTTTTATGCATATCATCGTTTCAACCTGCTATGCATGCGCGCGACGTTGACATTGATGTGCGCAACGTTGACTATTTTGCATGCACGGCTTAAAAGGCTTCGATTCGGCCGCCACCTAGCCATGCACAGCTGCAATTCAGTGGCAACGCTGCCATGCATGCCATGCACACAACCACCTAGCCACCTAGCGATGCACGCCATGCACGCAGCCACCTAGCCACACACACGGGTGTGATTCGGTCGCCACCTAGCCACGGCGCCTGCAACTTGATTCAGTCGCACGCTCGATTAATTTGTCGCGTCGTTTCACGCGTCGAGCCACACATCGGGGCACAGCCAGACTGAGTGATGTGAAAACAGACAAAAAAAGTACAACCGCGACGTCTTGATGCAGTGTGAAAAAACGGCGGTTCCATCCATACTCTCCTCTCCCTGGGCTATTTAAACCGCTTCTCGTAACCTCCTCCTCCACATCTTCAATCTCCGTCTCTTCCCCATTCTCTTCTCTCCAACCAGAGCCAAAGCACAACCGACGACTCGACGTACGTGAAAATGCAGTTCAACGCGCCCACATTCCGCTTCCCGCGCACCGTGCCGGAGGTCCGCTACCCCCCGGCAGGATCGTTGAGACCGCGCTGCGCGTCTGGGCGTTCTCACGCCGGAGGGACGATACGGTGTTTGCCCGTGGTTTCCTCCGTGCGGGCTTTAACCACCTCCCGGCGGGGTCGCCAGTCATGTTCCGTCTGGAGGAACACCACGCCCACTCCAATGCTCCGGTGATAGACCTCGTCGCCTACTTCACAAACAAGTTTGATGCGTACTACCTGCTCGGCTGCGTGTTCTGGTGTGGATATGAGTTCATCGCATTCATCACCTACAGCATGTACACTGAGTTCGAGAGCATATTCCCCGAGGAAAACCACATGCACACCCTCCCTTACTATCTCGGCGATGACGACCTCGAGGAGCAGTGAAGACGACGAGTACGGCGTCAAGGATCTAAGAATCCCACGTAGCGATCTAAGAATCTCATATTATGTAGAGATCCCTATTATGTACCGTACTAAGTATATCATATGTGTCATCCGTACTATGTATATCATGTGTCATCCGTACTATGTATATCATATGTTCCCCGTACTATGTACCGTACTATGTAGCGATCTAAGAATCTCATATCTAAGTTATTTATCGTTGGTGTGTGATGAGTTCTTTTTTTCTGTATTCATATTATTTCCAAGTGGTTTGCCCCAAGTTTAGGCCTTTTAGAGTAGACGCTAGGATTAAAATCCGGCCAATTACCATAGTTTCCGGTCCGAGTCCGAGGCGCTAAGATCTTTTTTTTCCTATGCATGTCTACAAGAGGCTAGAGTTGTACACGGCGAAGAAAATTTATAAACTAGTAGTTACACTAGTTTGTGAAAAAGAAAAGAACCCAAACTAAAAACTAAAGCAGACAAATTTATGAACTAGTTCTGTGTATGCTGAGATAAGGACAGAAAATCAAAACATATTTGTGAACTAAATAAGGTTAGATATCAAACTAGTCGAGAAAATAACTCATTTTTTTTTGCACGTGCATGACAACTAACTTGTGGAAAAAAAGAAAAATAACATTCGTTTCCTTTTTTTTGCATTCTTAAAACCTTTGCATTTTGTGAACACTTTGTATTTTACTATCACCTCCAGCAAATAGAATAGGGTGGGCAATCAAACCTCAAATAAATGAAATCTTTTTGAATCGTTGAAAGAAAAAAAAATCAGAGCATCGCGTGTTTGTGGATTTTTCCTATAACTCGGTGTAACCAAACTGAAGCTAAACTGAACAGAAGAGAGTGTTCCTCTGAAGAAGAGATGGTCTCGAGGTATTTGTGCTACGCAAGTACTGCTAACTGTCATCTAGTCAACTAAAAACTAGGTATAATAACAAACAAACTTAGATGATCTCGAGAGATGTGCATTGAAATCTATCACATTAAGGTTTTATGACATGGACTTAACAGAAAGCTAACAGTACACAACATCTCTAACGAGGGTTGACCAGCAGGTAAACAAATCCTACAACAACAATGCAAAAATAAAAGCCTAAACCTATCATATTTGCTTGTTGCATCACTTGAATCATATGCTTCAAGTTCTTGTTCATCTTGTTCAATTCACCATTCAGATCTACATCCCCCACTATCGAAGCACCCTTCAACTCTGCATTCCCCATGTTCTTCACGGATGGAGACATATTGAGCTTGAGGGTTGGATCCCCCTTTAAATCAATCAAGCCCTCCATTTGAAGACTCTCCACATACTCATCCATCCACTCGAAATGATTGCATTTTTTCATGATCTGAAAACGAAATAATGAAGCATAAATCCCAACTCCGTGGATGCAAGAAGAGAACCCAGATCTGGAAACAAAAAATTCAGAGCTAAAGGATGCGAGAGGAACCAAGATCTACCTGCCCCTCCGTCCTGCTCTCGCATCTGGCAAACTCACGCCCAAAGTTGCCATTTTCACCTTCTTCGAAGTCCACCGCTTTAGTGGCGCGGTGCATGGGAAGTCCGGACACCGCTGCATCGACACTGAACCATACGTAGGCCACGAGGGGCGGGAGGATGAAGTGGAGGTTGACATTTCGCCGGAGAGGAAGAAGAACTGCTCTGTCGCCGAGATCCGAAGGGGAGGCGAGCACGGGCTGCTGTGTGACTGCGTCGATGGGTGGGGGAGGGCACGGGGTGCTATGTGACTGTGTTGATGTGTCAGTGGAATACAACGGCGCGACCAATAAGGATTTAGAACCAGCCTCCTGCGTATCGTGCTTACTTCCAGAAGACTGAACTCTGATCTCAACCGTCGACGCCATCCAACGGTGTGGAGACGGCGCGCGGCCCTGTCCCCAAAATTCCTTCTAGAAGGTCTGATCTTACGGCTGGCATTGGGGTAGGGTATGATCGGATGGCTGACGTTTGGCGCTAGGGTTTTGGGGTTACGAGGTTATCAGGGTTTTGGGGTTATTAGGGTATGACCGAACTTCAAATGACCATAACTAATTCAAAAAATAAAAAAGGGAAACAAAGCTTAGTTTGTTAGCTTATAAGCTATAGTTACTAGAAAAAAAATATAAACATGCTATAGGAACATTTTCAAGAAAAATCATTTTCACAAGCGAGCCATCAAAATCAGGTTCAAATGACCATAACTAATTAAAAAAAGCACAAAAAGCTCACATAGCTGTCATATATGACGTGGTTATGAGAAAAAAATAAACTCGGTGTCAAGACATTTTCATGAAAAAGACTTCTAAAAAATAAGCAATCGTGTATAGACCCGTTCAGACTTCGATGGAGAGTGAAGAAGGGTTTGGTTTTGAAAAAATTCAAAAAAAATCACCAAAGCTTCCTTTTGGAGTGAATGAGACGGTTCTGAACTTACTTTTACATTTTCATATCTCAAACGTGTGTTTTGGTGGTTTTCAATTAAAAGCAATTTTTTCAATAAATAAATAAATAATATGGAAATTAATTCAATAAATAGTGAGACTTCGATTGGACACTATTTAGATAGAATAGGTGTCACCTAAAAGATACTGTCTCATTTAGAGAAGGTAAAAAAAAAACTTGATTACAAATGGGGCTTTTACCCTAGATTAAGAGCTCATTTATAACACGTTTCTCCTTTGGATTGATCACCTTAAAATATTGGGGTTCAAATGTTGGTGAAAGTTCAGCTTTAGCTCAAACAAGTACTAAAGAGCAATAGATTTGAAATTTTTGTACAACTTCAACTTTGTCTCAAATTATAATTTTGTTCCAAATTCAAATATTGCTTCAAATTCAACCTTTGTTTTAAATATACATTCTGCCTCACATATGATACCAAAGCACAAAAAATATTATTAAGACATATAACTTATCACAGGATCTCAAGTTGACAACCCAAACACCTAACTACAAATACATCAAATTCAAATTCATAGTTCAAATTCAAATCTTCGTCATGCTCCTTGTGTGAGAAGATGGCTTCACCATCTTGCTCCGGGTTTCCCTAGCTGGAGTACTCTTTGGAATCATCTTGTTCCTTCTGATCTTCCCTTGGGGTTGTGGCCGTGGAGGCGGTGACGGAGTAATTCCACTCGGCGAGCACTCGACGACAAGTTGACGGTCATCTGTGTGTTTACTAATCCTTAAAGGAACAACTGGTACAATTACTCTGTCCTCTTCTTCTGTTATAGCTTCAAAACCATCAAGAGCCATGGATTCAAATTATAAGCCATCTGATGATGACCGAACTTCATTTTCTTGGGCTCTATCCTCTTCTTCTCTTATAGCTTCCTCTCTACACCTTTTGTTCCCTCTGCCTCCATTTATCCTAGCGCCGAGAAATAAAATTATAAGACATATGGAGAAAAGTGAACAAAATGCATAAAAAGGGAATGCACACACATACCAAGGTGCTGCTTCAACGAGGAGTGCATCTTCAGAATTAATTGCTGCTGCATGGTCCCCTCCATCTTCAATCTCCATTGCTGATGCATTATCACCTGCATTTGCTGTTGTCCATAGGTCCTCTTCTCCAAATGATGCATCCAATGGATTGGAACAAAGCCTATCAATGTCCCCAGAATTCCATATTTTTTGCACACCCTCTTTTTTGGTACACGAACCTCTTCACCTGCTCTGTACCTGTTTTTTCTTGGTCTTACTAGTGGTCTAGTCAGTAAATGAGAGTGGAGTTTGAACCGTGCCCGATCGTTATCCACCTCCTCTTACGAGGACGCGTGCGGCGCGATGTGCTTCAGCAGCAGCATCCGTGAAGCACTGATGCCAAAGATATTCAAACTCACCACAGAAGTCCCGAAATACGACGGCTCGCAGGAACCCAGGACCTGGCTCACGAGAGGACCACCCTCCACGGGTGTATCGAACGGGGCACGCGATGCTCGTCATCCAGGCGCAAATATGCAACTACGACCTAGCCAGGGTGTTCATGGATGGTGGCAGCGGAATAAACATCATATATGCGGATACACTCCATAAAATGAACAAGAACTTGGAGGGACTCGCAGAATCAGAAACATCCTTCCACGGGATATTACCGGGTAAAGCGGATGACCACTCCGAACAATTAACTTGGTGGTGATACTCGGAGATCCGTGCAATTACATGAGAGAATTCCTGGACTTCGAGGTAGTCGACTGGCCATCATAGTACCACGCCATTCTCGGCCGAACAGCGTTCGCGAGATTCATGGCAGTACCCCACTACGCCTACCTCAAGTTAAAACTACCAGGAGAATACGGCACGATCACCGTAAACGGAGACTTCCAAAAGTCAGAAAAGTGTGACAACGATTTCCACGAAATCGCAAAATCTTTCGGGATGCAAGAAGAGTTGGAAGAGCTGGCAAAAACCACGGACAACTCCGTGATGCCTCTAACCAAGAAAAATGCTCCGGACCTCGAGTTTAGCTCCAATAGAGACACTCGAAAGCACCAAGTCCACCCAACAGATTCCGCGAAGACGACGATCGTGTCAACTACCCTGTCATCCGCATAGGAAAGCGAGCTCATCGAACTCCTCCGTGAGTACTAGGAGATTTTTGCTTGGCAACCATCCGATATGCTAGGGATACCTAGAGAGTTTGCCGAGCACTCATTAGAAGTATTCAAAGACGCAAAACCAGTCAAACAAACCACTCGACGCTTCTCCGAGCCAAAGCAGGAAGCACTCGGAGAAGAAGTGAACAGACTCCTAGCCGCCAAGTTCATCAGGGAGATCAAGATATCCACCTGGTTAACAAACCCGGTGCTGGTCCCGAAGAAAACACAGACATCCTTCGCGTGTGCATCGACTACACGTCACTGAACAAACACTGCTCCAAGGATAACTTCCCGCTCCCGCGGATGGACCAGATTATCGACTCCACAGTAGGCTGTCAGCGCCTCTCCTTCCTCGATGCCTACTCGGGTTATAATCAGATCAGGATGAAACATGAAGACGAGGAGAAGACATCATTCATCACACCACACGGTGTCTACCGCTACATGACAATGCCTTTCACGCTAAAAACCGCAGGCGCAACATATCAGCGCTGCATGCAAAAATGCCTCGCCAAGCTCATTGGCAAGAACGTACAGGTGTACGTTCACGATATCGTCATCAAGACTCGGGTGGAGGACACACTCCTCGAGGACATAAGGGAAACATTCGACGACCTCAACGCATACAAAATCAAGCTCAACCCGACGAAATGCGTCTTCGGCGTGCCCGCCGGCCAGTTGCTCGGCTATCTAGTCTCAACTCGAGGAATAGAAGCAAATCCAGAGAAGATTCAGGCAATCCTAACAATGAAAGAGCTAACAAATCTCCACGGAGTCCAACAGCTGGCAGGGCGACTGGTAGCCCTCAGCAGGTTCATCGCAAGATTGGGTGAGCAGACGCTCCCCTTCTACAAACTGTTGAAGATAACGGACAAGTTCGACTGGACGCCAGAAGCAAAACAGGCGTTCGTCGACTTGAAAAGAGTGCTGCAAAGCAGGCGCATACTGGCAACACCGCAGGAAAGGGAACCCCTCTACCTTTACCTAGCCGCAACTAATTAGGTGGTCAGTACAGTAATAGTGGTCGAGCGACCAGAGGACGGAAAATCATACGGTGCTCAGACCAGTATACTACCTCAGCGAGGTACTTTCGCCGTGCAAACAGCGATACCCCCACTACCAGAAACTCGCGTATGGAGTGGTCCTTATAGATCGCAAGCTTAAACATTACTTCCAGGAGCATACCGTCACAGTGCTAAACGACGCATCACTCGGTACCATCATGAATAACCCCATGGCATCCGGAAGAATCGCAAAGTGGAGAATCGAGCTAGGCGGCCGGGACATAATATACATAGGACGCAACACCCTCAAATCCCAGGTGGTCATAGAGTTCCTCTGTGAGTGGACAAAACTGCAAACTACAGGAGCTCCCCAGAGTACACAAGATCCTGGATCATGTACTTCGACGGGTCGAAAAGAAACGAAGGGGAGGGAGCCGGTGTAATCCTCATATCGCCAAGAGGCGACAAACTAGAGTACATTTTACGTCTCGACTTCCCCCTCGACAATCCGGCATCCAACAACGACGCCAAGTATGAAGCACTCTTGCACGGCATGAAAAAGGCGATCGCCTGCGGTGCCACTCGACTGATGATATACGTAGACTCCAACCTCATCGTACAACAAACGATAAAGGAATGCGACTTCGCCGCAGACAACATGATCGCTTATCGCGACATGTATAACCTGCTCGAAGGAAGCTTTAAAGGGTGCAAACTGAAGCACATTGCTCGGTCAAGTAACAAAGAAGCTGACAGATTGGCGAACATCGGGCCAACAAACGCCCCAGTCCTGCCAGGAATTTACTTCGAGCGGATCAACAAAAGATCAGTCAAACTGAAGAAGCACATGGAGGCGCCAGCAACAACAGAAACATAACTCAGTCAATAAAGCGCCATCATTGAACTCGCTCACAACATCTCAAGGCAAGTCTTCCTAGTCGAGCCAATCTGGACGAACAAATACCTCGATTACTTGCTCCGAAAGAAGCTCCCGGAGGACATCACTGAGGCAAGGCAGATCGTTCGGCGCAGCAAATCCTTCCGGGTGATAAAAGACAAACTCTACAAACAAAGTATATCGGGAGTCCTCCAACGGTGCATCGCACCCAAAGATGGAAAGGAATTGCTATGAGACATACACCAGGGCGACTGCGGACACCATGCAAGATGGAGAGCCATACTAGGCAAGGCTTTTCAAGCATGATTTTACTGGCTAACAACAGCCAAAGACGCCGAGGAACTGGTCGACAGGTGTGACGCTTGTCAACGCTTCTCGCCCAAGCCACACGCACCAGACATGGAACTCCACATGATCCCTTTGTCCTGGCCATTCGCCCAATGGGGGCTCGACATGGTAGGACCATTACGGAAGGAAACACCTGGTGGATACACTCATCTGGTGGTCGCAATCGACAAGTTCACCAAATGGATAGAAGCAGTCCCAGTAACATCGCAGCATGCGAAGTGCGTAGTCCAATTCCTCGAAACCATCGTGTACCGATTCGGTGTCCCTCGCAATATTATCACGGACAATGGGACCAACTTCACGACCAAAGAGACGAGAGCCTTCTGTGAAGAAAAGGGGATAACTCTCAGCTTCGCCTCGGTGGCACACCCCCAAATAAACGGACAAGTCGAAAGATCCAACGGATTAGTTTCGGCTGGCCTCAAGAAACGCCTACTCGTCAGGCTACATCCTGCAGCAGGACATTGGGCCGAGGAGCTACTGTCTGTCCTATGGAGCCTGAGAACAACTCCAAATAGATCCACCAACTACACGCCATGCTTCATTGTTTACGACACCGAAGCAGTCCTGCCCGAAGATGTTCGATTCAGCGCTCCGCGAGTTGTTGCATACAGCGAAGAAGCCTCCAACAGAGCACTCGCGGAAGACATGGACGCACTGGATGAGTCCAGGGACGTCACACTCGTAATATCCGCCGCCTACCCGCAAGCACAGCGCAATCACCACAGTCGCCACATTCGCAGCAGATCCTTCGTAGTAGGCGACATGGTGCTGCGACTCAAGCAAGAAAGCGGACACAAGCTCGAGCCACCGTGGGAAGAACCCTTCATCACACACGAGGTCATTCCTGGAGGTTCCTATCGCTTGAAAAAACCAAAAACAGGCGGCGTCTACTCCAACCCATGGAACGTGGCACACCTACGCAAGTTCTATCCTTAGAATTTTTCATTACTCGCAAGATATAAGGCTGCTCCATCCAGATTGTAACCCGAGCAAAACACATGGCTTCTTAGTCATTGCAATACAAAACATGACTTCTCAACGATAGCTACAAAGACTACTCAGTCTCATTTTTTTTTCTATTTCTTCCTTACATGCTAACAACGGGAAAACCTCAACACACGGGGGCTACACCAAACTAGCATAAACATTCTTCGAATGCCCATACACAAACTTTTTACAAGGTTATAGGGTGCACACCTTAAACACCTTAGACAAAACAATAAAAAAGGTATATGCACATTAACACTAGACAAAACTATCGCCGCACGACAACCTCTCGAAGCAGCCGCTCCGTCTCTGCAGCAGTCAGCCGCACGATTCGCTCCTCTGCAGGTCACAGAACCTCACAGTGAGGAACAAAATGCACAGGTGCTCCTCGGGTCTCAGGAAGTCGCGCCACAAAGTTGAAGTTGACGTCAGGGTGCCATAGCCGCACAAAGGCGAGCGCCACCTGAGTGCCACAAATGAGCTGCTGATGCACACACTCGCAAACATCCTCCACCCGACGAAACATCCTTAGGAAACCACTCAGTCTATCAGGAACAACCTTGAAAGGGTACAATGCCCGATAGACCGAAGAAAGGGCCTCCCGACAAGACTCAACAAAGAGTTGCGCCTGGCTTACTCGATACTGCAGAGTGGCCAGGACAAAATCCCTGCAGCGGTCAGACCAGAAGTTGCACGCATGGAGGTTGGAGCTGCTCGATTCGCAGGCGACGCGGTTATCCACCCAGTGACCTTCACACACTCCATCAGGTTCAACAAGTGCATGGACAGGAAACGCGTCAGACCACAAGCAAGAAAAACACCAAAAACACTCGGGGGCTTGCGGAACTTACAAAGCATGCTCTTTGTGACGCTCGCCAGCTCCTCCATCACAAACTGCTCGTGGTCAGCAGCGAGCTTCTGCTTGGACTTGGCAACATCCGCCACATCCTGCAGAGCTTTGAGCTTACGCTCACCATCCGCGACGCGGTCACGAAGCTTGGCAAGCATACTCGCATCAGTAATCAGCGGCTCAGTCGAAGGAGCAACACCGCTTGACGAGCCACCACCAGAGTCTATAACCTGGAAAGAACAAAGGAAGAACGACAATTTCAGTCTTAAAGCCACACCCCACTCGACGAATTACAACAAATATATCCTCGAGTGCTCGGGGGTTACTCCCATCGGGAGAGCACAAAGTAAGGCACAATAACAAAATGCTGACATTTTTAAAAACATCTCGATTGGAAAGAAAAGTAGGGATACTTCCCAAAGTTTATTACACAGACGAGCATACAAAAGAACAAACGACGCTCATCCTAAGAAACTATGAACTTTCCAGAGGTAGCTTCACTCGCAGCAGGCTTCGCACCGCGGCCGCGAGAAACTACCTCGGAGAGCATCTTCGCTAGCTTCCCCGCATGATCGCCAAAGGGTCGGAGCTCTACCTTTTCGCCCAACTCATCTCGAGGGAGCTCTGAATACACCTTCTCCAGGTCACCTGAGATGTTGTGCGCCAAGGCAAACTGAATAGCCGTCTTGGCTCCACACTCGGTCTGCGCGAGGGTGTACTCCTGAAGGGGATCGGCTTCGCCAAGAAAGACTTGCAGGAGCCCCCCAAGAGTTGGTGGAACCGGCACTCCCACAAGTAATCGCTGGTGCAGCCGCGACAACTCTCGAGCAGCATCATGCAGACCGAAACAAGCTTTGTTTCCGTGCTCTTGTAGTTGAGTGCACACGTCCGTCAGAGCGTCGACTCGGACCCCTACGGCTAGCGCCAAATCAAGTCCAAGTGCATCTAAAACAGAAATGGGATGAATCAATATATGGAGGAGAAAGAAGCAAGTTATAAACGAAAGAAATTTGCGGATAACCCACAAGCCAAGGCCTAGGCTACGAGACGGAGGACGTCGACCAGATCATTGTCATGCGCCGCACTTGCGTCCTCCAGTTGCTTCAAAGACTCGCGAGATTTAGCGAGATGGTCGGCTGCATCCTTGCGAGTGGACTCTAGCTCCTTTCGGGTAGACTCCAGCTCCTTCTCAAGATCTTTCACCCAAGAATTATCCTTGATCTTCTCAGATTTCAAGCGGGCAACCTCGTCTGCAACATGGATTGCGCACATCAAGCGACAGTCGCGGCCAGAAGAAACAGACCCAAAGTAGGAAGCATATGTTAACTCACCCAGCAAAGAGCAAGCATCCTGAAGAATTTGGTCGCGCTCTCCCCAAATAGAAACACACTCCGCCTCGGCCATGACAAGGCGGCGCCCAAAGCCAGCTAGAGAATTGAGGATAGCCCGCAGGATTCCCTACGGGTTAGAAAGTTATCGCTTGAGCCTATACACGACTGTACATAGTCAAGTATAGCCTCGGGGGCTACTCCCGTCGGGAGCACTGCCGTGCACCCGATAAAAACCAAGACCAAGAAGTGAACAATGAAGCAAAAGTCTCGACCTAAGTCTATAGCCAACTGCGAGCAGTTGACCATAGACTCGGGGGCTACTCCCATCAGGAGCATTGTCGTGCACATGATAAAAAAGGACAAAGCGCGGAAAGATAAGGAGACATCACCTTGCCATGCGGGGTCGACAAGGGGTCAGGCGAGCTAGACGAAACTTCCTTGCTCGCTGACGCTCCGGCATCCTCGGGCTGCCCACCCGCCAAGCCAGGAATCACTTTCGCAGGGCTTGGAGGTCGTCGAGTAGAACTCGGAGCTGGAGCGGGGTCTGCAACGACCTCCTTCTGCTTCATAGACGGAGCCAAGGATGCGAATTGATCCGTGCTGATAGTCACAAGGCTAAAACAAAAGTCAAAATCGGAAGAGAAAAGAATAACCCCATGTCAAAGGAAAAACACATGACTCACTCATCCTCATCGAGGTTGTCCGGGTCCTAGGCAGTGGGAATCTTCGGTTGGTGGATGGTGGGAGGAAGTACGTTGAGAGGAATCGCCTGAATGGGCCTAATCTCCTCGACCACGTCATCACTCAAGGAATTATCCTTGGAAGTGACCTCATCCTCCTCCGCTTTGCGACGCTTGCGCTGGCGAAGTGAAAGCTCTTCTTCCTCTTCCTCCCCCTCTACCTCCTCTCGCTCATCGCTGGACTCTGCGTCCGCAATGCTGGCTTCGGGTGGAGCCTTGAGGTTGCTCGCCAGAAGATCCAAAACTCCATCGTCCGCAGAAAGTGGCGGGTAGCACGTCACCACATCCTGGTTCTACAAAGGCAAAGGAAGAAGAGACAACGGCTCAGTCGACGAAAACCCAAAACAGAGAGAAAAGAAACAGAAGGATAAGAGATTTGCCTCATTCGGAGGATGCTGAGCATCAAAAGGGGTAAGAGGGCACGGCGAGTAACTCTCCCCTTTCTTCAAGCAAGTGATGGCGGCGATCTTCCTTTCGAATTCCGCATTCGAAAGAATGTTATCGCACGTTCGGCTCTGATCGTTGACGCCCGTAAACTCCCATAATGGGGTCGGCCTGTCTTGTATCGGCTAGACCCTCCGCCACAGGAACACACTCGCCAAGTGTATCCCGTTTAGCGGGGTCCCTTGCTCCTTGTCACGGAAAGACCCAACTTTCGCGAGCAGGGGAGGAACCACCTTGGACTCCTCGGCTAAGAACGCGTGCGACCAGGACTTCCTCCGCTTCAAGACTGCGAATGGGTGAAATTCTGGAACGGCACCCGCGTCATTGTCTTCAATGTAGAACCATTTCCGGCGCCACCCTTGCGCTGAGTCGACAAAGATCATATCCAGATACAATAAGTCTTTGTTCGCCTGGATCCCGAAGCCGCCGGTCGCCAGTAGCTCTCCGATCTTCTCGCCTGGTAGGGGCTTCTCCCGAAAGATTCGCACCTTGAAGATAGCCTTCCAGAGCCCCTATGTGGGCGAATGCCGAGGAAGCACTCGCACAACACAGTAAAACACGAGACATGTTGTATCGCGTTGGGGGGGGGGGAGGTCGTGCAGCTGTATGCCATAGACATACAGCAGCCCGACGAGAAAAGTATGGAGGGGAAATGACAGACCTTGGGCGATATGCTCCAAAAACGCGATGCGCTCGTTAGCGCGCGGATTGGGCATCTCTTCCCTCTTCGCCGACATGATGACGCGCTTGGAGTCCTTTGGAGGAAGCAGTCCCTCCCTCTGCATCTCGGCGACGCTCTTCTTCGTCGCATTGGACGAGCGCCACTCGCCCGTCCTCTTCACCGGGGCCGCCGTGGAGGTGCTGGCTGCCTCCTTGCCGGAAGCCGCGGCTGTGCCGCATTTCTTGCCTCCCGCCATTGGAGCTTGGTCTATTCTCGCAGAAAGGGAGGAGTGCGCTAGAGGAGGAAGAAGGTGAATGGAGGCCGGGAAAGTAATCTTTTCCCTAGGGCCTATTATTTATACTAAGGCCAAGCCACTGTGAGGCGTTGATCTATGGACGTGGCACTCATCCCTGCCGCCACGTGCGGAGCGGAAACGAGGAGACGTCGGACGGTTACCCCCGCACGATCTTTTACGCAAGATCGTGCGTAATTACTGCACGTCCAACGGATAAACCGGTACACGACGACTTGTTTCCGGTCAAAAAACTGACAAGGTGGGCCCTACGCGCCCTGCCCCACTACGTCACGTCCCATCGGGAGCAGGCGAGTGCAGGATTACGTCATTGCACACATCATGACACAAAATTTCTTTGGTATGAGCATTATGACACGAAGTCCCTTTCGTATGAACATCTTGACACAAAATTTCTTTCGTATGAACTTCATGACAGGAAATTTCTTTCGTATAGATCAAGAGTAAGAAGACCATCTCACTCAAAAAAAGCATAATAATAACAGTGTCACTCGCCATTTTTTAGGAGCAGAAGATAGCGTCCGTGGTGCATCCAAAATAAAATCACGAGTACGCGGCTCACGCAACTCCGCATTACAATGTACTAACACATCATCTTACGCTGGATCGTTCGGCCGACTAGGCACATCCAGATGTCGTATTCTTCGAGTACGAAGGTAAGACCCAAGGATCTCTCCTATGGGCCTGGAATCGTACTCAAGCTGCGTCCTCCAGTAAATTTTCCGTGTCAACACGAAGAAAAGTCCTAGCGGACGCGCCGGGTTCCCTTTTAAGGTTAAGTTCGACTCGATTAGACCTCTACGGCCCAGTCGCAATGATCGCCTTGCCGAGTTCGAGTCTGAGGTCTCGAATTCGTGTATGCCATAACTGTTTGTGCCCGAGAAGCAATTAATTGGCCATGATCTTTCGGGAGAGACAAGTGACTGAGCCATATCCTTCTACGAAAAAAGCCAAACTCAAGGCGAACTTAATGCTTGATACTCGAGTACATCTCACATAGGGCACACACCATTCAAATCAAGTATTCAATTGACTCAGTCGTGAGATCCAGAAACGTACTTTGAGTGCTTACTCGACTATTCTCAGTCGAACAAGCACTCGAGGGTGACTGACGAGGGGATGACTCCAGGACCTGTCGGGTGAGCCTACCTGGTCTATGACCCAACAGTGAAGCCCAGCACAAAGGACTACCCCGTGGCTCTAGAAGGCCCAGCGGCGGCCCACCTGCAAGACTTGCGGGGCAAGATGGAAAGCTTCCACCGACTAGAGCTAGGGTTTGTAACCCCCTCGGGTATGGCTTGAGACCCGACCATCTATTTAAAGGCGAGGAGAGCAACCCGAGGAGGGCATCCAATCTCAGCTTTTCATCACCATTGCCATAGCTCGAGATCCAATCTCTCGGCTAGCACACCCACCATTGTAACAATCCTCATAATACAAAGACAGACAAGCAGGAGTAGGGTTTTACCTCTACGAGGGCCCCGACCCTGGGTAAATCGTGCCCCCTGTTAGACGATGTTGTCACCAGGGCCTACTTCGTTCTCTTACTCGAGACCCTATCAGACCATCCGAGGGATTTGTCGACATGACAAAATCGACAGTTAGTGTATTTACTATTAAGAAAAATCATTGGAGTACGGGAAATTCTAGGGATAAGTGGGGATAAAATCAAACAAATAGACTAGAATCAAATGGGATTTAGGAATAGCCGAGAATTTGGGGTTCAGCTAGGATTGTCCCAACGAATCCCAAAAATACACTCACAAATGAAAAAAACAAACCGGGCTCGAGTGGCTTCCCTGCCTGGCTCTCCCATTGAATTTATCGGGAAGCAGCAACAGACAAGAACCATAACGAATTCGTGCAAAGTAAATGTGAAGGACTACCAGTGCTGCTCCCGGAAGTCCGAAACAGGGAACGAATCTCTGTGGATTCTTGTACTACCATGTCTAGTTGACCGTAGCACTCTACTCATACCTTTGATCAAGATTTTTCCGAATGTAGTAAGTGTCTTTTTACCCAGTGACACTAGGCTTATCGAACCAGGAAGTAGGTACTTGATAAGTGATACGTCATAAACGTATCCTTAATTTCTGATGTTCCATGTTGTTTTCATATTGTTTCTCACATGTTTGCTATACACTTTATGCCATTTTTATCGATTTTCCGAACTAACTTATTGACAAGATGCCACAGAGCCAGTTCCTTGTTTTCCGTTGTTTTTAGTTTCACAAAAGTTGTTCTGAAAATATTCTCGAAATTGGAAAATTCGAAGCCCGGAAGTCTTAGAATTCCTGAAGGTTCCACGGAGTCCCGAAGAGACCCGGTGGGGGGCCTCAGGGGTCCCACACCATAGGGCGGCGCGCCCCCCTTGACCGCGCCGGGGGTGGTGTGGGGCCCCCAGGCCTGCACCGCCTCTGCCCTTTCGCCTATTTAATCCCCCTGAGACGTAAACCCTAAATATATCCCACTTTTTCCCGAGAAACACCCGAGGACGCCGTCTTCGGCCTCCCGAGACCGGGAGGGTTCTGGAGCTGTCCGCGGCACCTTTCCGGAGGGGGAAATCATCACCGAAGGGGTCTACACCACCAGGCCCTGCTCCGAAGTGATGCGTGAGTAGTTCATCCCTGGACTACTGGTCCATAGAAGTAGCTAGATGGTTGTTCTTTCCACTTTGTACCTCATGTTTAGATCTTGTGATCTGCCTATCATGATCAAGATCATATCTATGTAATGCTACATGTTGTGTTTGCTGGGATATGATGAATGTTGAATGCTATGTCTTCTCATTATCAATCTATCATGTTATCTTGATGCTTATGTTATTTATGATCTTGCATGCTCTCCGTTATTAGTAGATGCTCTGGCCAAGTAGATGCTAGTAACTCCAAGAGGGAGTATTTATGCTCGATAGCGGGTTGATGCCTCCTTTGCATCTGTGCTCGAGTGATAGAAACATGACGGATGGAGGATGTGCTATTGCCATTAGGGAGAAATCAATGGTGTTTACCTAGTTTACATTGTTTACATTACACACTTTGCTTATGGTGATAATCTGTTGCTTGCAACTTAATACCCAACGTTTGTTCGGATGATATTCGGAGGGTGGATTATTAGTCATAGATGCAGTTGGATAACAGTCTATGTATTTTGTTGTAATGCCCGCATGAATCATATAGTAATTTTTATGCCTTGCATATGCACTATGGTGCAGCCTTTCATTTCTGTGAATTGCCCTGCTGTAATTTGTTCACCACACGTGTTATTTATCTTACACGGAGAGACACCACTAGTGAACTGTGGACCCCGGTCCATTTTCTTCATACTGATAAAACACCTACTGCTTTCATACTGCTGCTACTGTTTTCCATACCATATGTTTAACCTCTTTGTGTTCAGCAAAACCGGCGAGATTGACAACCTCACTGCCACGTTGGGACAAAGTGATTTGATTGTGTTGTGTAGGTTCCACGTTGCTGCTGAACCGGTAGTGCACCCTACCACCTCAGTCGCATCAAACTTCAGAGATTGATTGTCCTCCTACTGGTCGATTCAACCTTGGTTTCTTTTCAGAGGGAAAACTTGCTGCTGCACTCTTCACACCTTGCACTTGGGGTCTACCAACGTTAGTCATCAACAAAGTTTTCTGGTGCCGTTTCCGGGGAGGAAGAGAATTTCTTCAAGGGGAGTCTCTCACTTCCAATCTCTTTACTTTGTTTTTGTTTTGCTTAGTTTATTTTATTTTGTCTTGTTTGCTTCTCTTTATCAAAAACAAAAAAGTTTAGTTCTTATTCTAGCTGTAGTTTTATTCCTGTTTTCAGTATTGTTAAAATGACTACTCCTGAGAACAATAAGTTGTGTGACTTTACTAGCACCAACAACAATGATTTCATTAGCACACCTATTGCTCCACCTACTCCTACTACTGATTTTTATGAGATAAAACCTTCCTTGTTAAACCTTGTTAGGAGAGAGAAATTTTCTGGTGTTAGTACTGCTGATGCTGCTGCCCATCTTAATAATTTTGTTGAAATATGTGAGATGCAAAAATATAAAGATGTAGATGGAGATATTATTAAACTGAATTTTTTTCCTTTGTCTTTGAGAGGAAGAGCTAAAGAATGGTTGCTGTCTTTGCCTAGAAATAGTATTGATTCTTGGACTAAGTGTAAAGATGCTTTCACTGGAAAATATTATCCTCCTGCTCGGATTATATCTTTAAGAAGTAGCATCATGAATTTTAAGAAACTTGATAATGAGAATGTTGCTAAAGCTTGGGAAAGAATGAAATCTTTAGTAAAGAATTGTCCCACTCATGGACTGACTACTTGGATGACCATCCAAAAAATTTATGCAGGTCTAAATTTTTTTTCAAGAAACCTTCTGGATTCAGCTGCTGGAGGAACCTTTATGTCCATGACCTTGGGGTTAGCAACAAAGCTTCTTGATGATATGATGGTAAATTATTCTGAGTGGCACACTAATAGAGATACAACTAGTAAGAAGGTAAATTATGTTGAAGAAACCTCCTCTTTGAATGAAAGACTTGATGCTATTATGTCTATGCTTGTGAATGTCCATGCTCCTATTGATCGAAATAATGTTCCTTTAGCCTCTTTGGTTGCTCAAGAAGAGCATGTTGATGTGAACTTCATTAAAAATAATAATTTCAACAACAATGCTTATAGGAATAATTTTGGTAGCAATAATTATAGGCCATATCCTCCCAATAATAGCAATGCTTATGGTAATTCCTATAACAACAATGAAAGTGTACCCTTTGATCTTGAGAACATGCTTAAGAATTTCATTAGTGCACAAACTGCTTTTAATAAATCCGTTGAGGAAATTTTTGGCAAAATTGATGTTCTTTCTTCTAAAGTTGATAGCCTTACTCTTGATGTTGATTTTCTAAAACTAAAGGTTATGCCTCATGATGTTAAAGAAAGTAAAACTTTGAATTCTATTCAAATTCAAATTGATGATAATGTTAGAATGTCAGCTGAATTGCATGCTAGATGGGAAAGAGAAGATGAAACATCTAGAAAGAATAATATAGCTAATGTTTGCACCATACCTCCACTAGTAAAACTGAAGCTTATCATGCTAGAAAACCTTCTACTATCAATGGTAAATTAATTGGTGTGTGAAACACTCCCATTTCTGCTAGTAAAATTGCAAAACTGCATGAAACTGTTAAACATGTTCATGATAAAAGTGGTGAAATTTTTAGAAACATGGGAGACAATGGTCCCATTATCTTTGATAAAAATGATCTTGACTTTGATGATTGCAACATAACTGAAGTGATTAAGTTATTACAAAAGCTTGCGAGTTGTCCTAATGGTAGTTCTATGAATATGGCTTTCACGAAACATATTACAAATGCTCTCATGCAAATTAGACAGGATGAATTAAGATGTGAAGCCTCTATTTCTAGGAAGCTAGATGATGGTTGGGAACCTATTATTAAAATGAAAGTGAATGATTTTGATTGCAATTCTCTATGTGATCTTGGTTCTAGTATCTCTGTTATGCCCAAGAAACTCTATGATATTCTTGATTTACCACCATTGGAACCTTGTTATTTGGATATTCGTCTTATTGATAATGTTAGAAAGAAACCTTTGGGGAGAGTTGATGATGTTATTACCATGGTTAATAATACTCTTGTACCCATTTATTTTTTTGTCTTGAATATTGAATGCAATGCTTCTTGTCCAATTGTTTTGGGAAGACCTTTTCTTAGAACTATTGGTTCTGTTATTGATATGAAAGAAGGGGATATTAAATTTCAGTTCCCACTCAAGAAAGGAATGGAACACTTTCCTAGAAAGAGAATGACGTTGCATTTTGATTCCATTATTCGAACAAGTTACAATTTGGATGCTTCTTCACTTGAAAATACTTGATTCCACTTTTCTGGGCCTAGCTAAAAGGCGTTACAGAAAAGCACTTCTTGGAGATAACCCATGGTTTTATTTTTGCTTTGTTTTTCTATGTTTTCTTTCAGTCAAAGGGGTTGTATAATTCTGTAGAAACTTCTTTGTATCTTTCTTTTCATGTTTTAGTAGTGCCAAGTAAGGTTTCTGACGAGAGTTGGAGTTGGTTTTTGGATTTCTGCGTCGGAAACAGATTTCTGCTGTCCACCGTAAAAAATCGTATAAATTCCAGGAAGATCAGAATGATCTGATTTTTTTTTCTTATTCCTCCGCTAATTCCGCAACTTTTTCGTTCTTTAAGTTTTTCGATTTGAGCAACATAAGTGCCTCAAAAAATTGTCTTTACAGACTGTTATGGTTTTGGCATATTCTGCCATTTTTCTTGCATTTGCTCTTTTGCGATCTCAAGTGGATTTCTTTACTTCACGAAACATCAGTGGCTGTAGCTAATGTTTAAAAGTATCAATAGCACTTGTGCCATACAAAACCAATGGATTTTTAATTTCTGCACTAACCCTCTAATGCAAATCACTGTTTGAGTGTGGTGTGAAGGAAGTTTTCAAGGGTGAAGAGAAGATGTGATATATGTGATCAAGAAGAGTGCAAGGTCATAGCTTGGGGATGCCACTGTGGTTCATTCAAGAATAATTTTAGAATACTCAAGCATCTAAGCTTGGGGATGCCCGAGGAATCCCCTTCTTCATCAACTATCTATCAGATCACTTCTCGTGAAACTATATTTTTATTCGGTCACATCATATGAAGTTTACTTGGAGCGTCTGTTTGTTTTTATTTTGTTTTCCTTGCTGCAATAATAAAGTTGGATCCTAACATTCTTTGTTTGGGACAGAGACACGCTCCGCTTTTTTGTTTGAATACTTGCTATTCTAGTATTCTTAGTTTTTCTTCTAGTTGCTGCAAAAATTCTTGTTTAGCTCTTGTTTTCATTGCATCTATTGTTCATAGCTGTTAGTTTTAGTAGTGTTATGTGAGTCCTCTCATGTTTTCTTTCTGTAGAATTTAGAGAATTTTTTGTTAAAGCATGTTTTGTGTGGTGCTTGTTGGGAAAAGAAACTGCTGCTTGAGGTAGAATTTTTAACGGTGCAAGTAGAAGCTTGTATAGACAGTGGCTAGAATTTTTCATACCATGCTAGATGTTATTTTAGTTTTAAAGCCTTGTGGTTATTTAGTAGCATGATTAGCCTCAAATAGCTGAGAGTGTTTAATGTGCCATTAAAATAATCATGAGTTGTTCTTGTCATATTGAAGCATAAATTTGTGGTGTTCTCCTTTGAATGTTTTATTTGGTTGAGTGGCACATACTCACACCATGTTTATGACTATGAACCAGACAGGAATAGCCTTCATGATCATTTAGTTTTTGAACTTGTGGTACCACATATGCTTTGATTAATGATGTTTATGTCGCTATGCATGATTATGGCTCTTATGCTCTCTTGATTTGTCGCTCCCAGTCTTTTGCTAGCCTCCATCTGTACTGAGTATGAGCTCTACTCGTGCATCCAACTCCCTAAAACCAAAGTTTTTCCATTGTGTCCACCATACCTACTTACATGTGGTAATTAACCGCCACTCCAAAGTAAATTGCTCATGTGTTACCTTTAAAACTTTCAAAATTACTCATGTTTTGTGCTCCTGTTTTAGCTCATGAGGACGTAAATAGAGAATCTTTATCTCACTTGTTGATTGGAATTTCACACCCTGGACTAGTGGCTTCATCCGCTTATCCAATAATAGAAGAGCTGGCAGCGGGTTGCCCATCCCCAAATTAATAACACAGATTCTCTTCACTATTTCCCCCCCTGATTTATCAGTCAAAGCATAATTGTGTAAACAAAAGAGAAATAGGGATGACCTTCTACCCAGATGCGTCCTTCTATGGGAGCCGCTCTTGTGAAGTCTAGTTGGCTTGTGACGTACTGTATTTTCTGTTTACCATTCTTTGACATAAGCATACACCTCTCTTAAAATATAGAGACTCCTCCACAATATGTGATTGTTGGTAGGCACCCGAGAATTCGGTTAGCCAGGGTTTGTGAAAGATGGTTGGGAGGAGTTTCAAGTTTTTATACCTCTGTTTAATAAAATAAAAGCTCTAGCACATGAGTGATCCATGCTTCCCTCTGCGAAGGGCCTTTCTTTTACTTTTATTTTGAGTCTCCATCTTCTAACTTTATGCACAGTGGAGAGAGCATTTTTTCCATTATGAGTTTTATGTGCATTTGTCCTAGAATCATTATTAATTGATTCACGATGTGTTATTGCCTGTTCTCTATTTAGTTGTTCTAGTCTTCGTCATGAACTTTGAAGGTGTCCTGGCATTTATGTTTTGCCCACTCTTAAGGACTAGCGAAATATCACTTACATGTTCTCTCTATACTTGAAACAAACGTATATCTTTCGTTGCACTGTTATTCATGATCTTTTATTTGAGTTACTTCTCATGATGCAAGGTGATTGCTATGCTTTATTATTAAAGTTATATTTATCATGCTTATTTTTAAGTTCTATGATCTCATCTTACTTATGCTTTTACATTATTGATGATCAAGTATATGTTGGTAGCATGTCACCTCATAAATTATTGTGTTTTTATCGTTTACCTACTCGAGGACGAGTAGGAACTAAGCTTCGGGATGTTGATACGTCATAAACGTATCCTTAATTTCTGATGTTCCATGTTGTTTTCTTATTGTTTGCCACATGTTTTCTATACACTTTATGCCATTTTTATCGATTTTCCGGACTAACCTATTGACAAGATGCCACAGAGCCAGTTCCCTATTTTCTGTTGTTTTTAATTCCAGAAAACTGGTTCTAGAAATATTCTCGGAATTGGAAAATTCGAAGCCCGAAAGTCTTAGTATTCCCGAAGGTTCCACGAAGTCCCGAAGAGACCCGGAGGGAGGGGGGGCCTTAGGGGGCCCACACCATAGGGCGGCGCGGCTAGGGGTGGTGTGGGGCCCCCAGGCCTCCACTGCCTCTGCCCTTTCTCCTATTTAATCCCCCCGAGACGTAAACCCTAAATATATCCCACTTTTTCCTAAGAAACACCCGAGCCGCTGTCACCGTCATCCCGAGACCGGGAGGGTTCTGGAGCTCTCCCCGGCACCCTACCGAAGGGGGAAATCATCACCGAAGGGGTCTACACCACCATGCCCTCCTCCGAAGTGATGCGTGAGTAGTTAATCCCTGGACTACGGGTCCATAGCAGTAGCTAGATAGTTGTTCTCTCCACTTTGTACCTCATGTTTAGATCTGGTGAGCTGCCTATCATGATCAAGATCATCTTTATGTAATGCTACTTGTTGTGTTTGCTGGGATATGATGAATGTTGAAAGCTATGTCTTCTGATTATCAATCTATCATGTTATCTTCATGCTTATGTTATTTATGATCTTGCATGCTCTCCGTTATTAGTAGATGATCTGGCCAAGTTGATGCTAGTAACTCCAAGAGGGAGTATTTATGCTCAATAGTGGATTCATGTCTTTTTTGCATCTGTGCTCGAGTGACAGAAACGTGACGGATGGAGGATATGTTGTTTCCATTAGGGAGAAAACAACGGTGTTTACCTAGTTTACATTGTGTACATTACACACTTTGCTTACGGCGATAATCTGTTGCTTGCAACTTAATACCCAACCTTTGTTCGGATGATATTCGGAGGGTGGATTATTAGTCATAGATGCAGTTGGATAATGGTCTATGTATTTTACTGTAATGCCCGCATGAATCACATAGTAATCTTTATGTCTTGCATATGCACTCAGGTGCATCCTTCATTTCTGTCAGTTGCCCACCTGTAATTTGTTCACGACATGTCGATTAGTCATCTTGACAAGTCCCTCGGATGACCCGGTAGGGTTTCGATTAAGAGAACGAAGTAGGCGCTGGTGATAATCGTCGGCTAACAGGGGCACGATTTACCCAGGTTCGGGGCCCTCATAGAGGTAAAACCCTTACTCCTGCTCTTCTGGTCTGTATTATGAGTAGATCGATTACAAAGGTGGGTGCACAAGTCGAGGGAAAGATCTCGAGCTATGGCTATGGTGGTGGAAAGTATATTGGATCCCCCTCGTTGGTTCTCCCAGCCTTAAGTAGGTGGCTAGGACTCAAACCGTATCCGAGGGGGTTACAAACCCTAGCTCTAAGGCGGTGGAGACTTTCCATCTTGACCCGCAAGTCTTGCGGGTGGCCTTCCACTGGGCCTTCTAGAGCTGGGGGGTGGCGCCTCGCGTTGGGCTTTAGTCTTGGGCCTTGGACAAGGTAGGCCCACTCGACATGTCCTAGAAGCATCCCCACGTCAGTAGCCCCCGAGTGTTTGTTCGACTGAATTCAGTCGTGTAAGCACTCAAAGTTTGTTTCTGAATCTTGCGACTGAACAGTCAAATTCCTGACTTCAAGGGTGTGTACCCTGTCCAAGATGTACTCGAGTATCGAGTGATAAATGTTCCTTGTGTTAGCCTTTTTCACAAAAGGGTGCGTCTCAGTCGTTTGGCTCTCCCGAAAGATCAGGGCTAATTAATTGCGTCTTGGGCAAAAACAGTTCTGGCCTACACGAATTTGAGACCTCTGACTCGAACTCGGCGAGGTGATCGTTGCGACTGGGCTGTGGAGGTCTTATCGAGTCGACCTTAACCTTAGAGGGGGTACCCGGCGCGTCCGCTAAGATTTTTCTTCGTTTTGTTGACACAGAAAGTTTACTGGACGATGCAACTCGAGCGTAATTCCAGGCCCATAGGAGAGATCCTTGGGTCTTACGTTCGTACTCGAAAGAATACGGCATCCACATGTGCCTAATCGGCCGAACGATCCAGGATTAAGATGATGTGTTAGCACACCGTGATGTAGAGTTGCGGGAGCCGCATACTCGTGGTTTTATCTTGGACGCTCCGTAGGCGCTATCTTTCATAACTGTTGAGCGAGGCTGTCTTCTTTTCTTGATCTTATACGAAAGATATTTCGTGTCATGAAGTTCATACGAAAGAAATTTCGTGTCAGAGTGTCCATGTGAAAGAAGTTTCGCGTCCTGATGCTCATACGAATAAAATTTCGTGTCGTGAGGTGTGGAGTGACGTCACTGCGCACTCGTCTGCTCCCGATGGGACGTGACGAAGTGCGGTAGAGCATGCAGGGCCCACCTTGCCAGCTTTTTGACCGGAAAGGGGCGGCCGCGTGCCGGTTTATCCGTCGGTCGTGCAGTAATTATGCACGATCTCACGTAAAAGATCGTGCGAAGGTGACCGCCCCCCGTCTCCTCGTTTCTGCATCGCACGTGGCGGCGGGGATGCGTCCCACGCTAATAGATCAACGGCTCGTAGTAGCTCAACCTTAGTATAAATAATGAGCCCCCGTGAAGAGGACGGGCGACTGGCGCCCGTCCAACGCCACGAAGAAAAGCATCGCCGAGATGCAGACGGAGGGGCTGCTCCCTCTCGAGGACTCCAAGCGCGTCCGGATGTCAACGAAGAAGGAGGAGATGCCCAATCCCCTCGCCATCGAGCGCGTCACATTCTCGGAGCACGTTGCCCGAGGTTTGTCCTTCTCTCTCCATCCCTTCCTCGTCAGTCTGTTGTATGTCTATGGCATACAGCTGCACGACCTTCCTCCTAACGCGATACAACACATTTAGTGTTTTATCAGGCTCTGCGAGTGCTTCCTCGGCATTCGCCCGCACGGGGGGCTCTGGAAGGCCATCTTCCAGGTGCTGATTTTCCGGGAGAAGCCGCTGCCAGGCGAAAAGACCAGAGAGAGGATTAAGTTCTTACAATGGCTCTCCTCTCTCCCAGCACCCACCTCTCCCCACCCTTGACAATGGCGTCCATATCTAATCGACATGGAGGCCCTTCTTCACTGGGATTTCTCCCCGGGATTGGCAGTGGAGGCACAGGTTCCTAGAAGGTTTGGATCACCCATCAACTTCTCTCCCTCCTCGGGCCACAAGGAATTTTTTCTCGTCGTCTCTTTTTCTTCTGCCTCATTTGTGCTCAATGGGGAATCTGTGGGTTTGGGACTTCAGTCTTGCATTGGTGGTTTTCATAAGGATTTCTTGGTTTTCCAACTCTCGGATACTAGATTCAGATTTTCTGTGGCATCCAATAAAGTTGGTCATTTCATCTACAACCTACATGATAGTATTTGGCCGGATTTCATTTGTCACTTCACTCTTTTTAGAGGGATTGATCCTAAGATTACCGGTTTCGTTCACAAAGATCAAGGTGCATGGTCCTCCAAGGTTGAGTTGACTGAGATCTCCCAACGATCACCTTATCGTATTAAACCTAAGATTGGTTTGCTTGAGGCCAGTGCACGTAGGGATCATTCATCTGCCAATGAACTGGCCAAATTTGGGTTTTTCCGTGATCATGGATCCACTCTCTTTACGTACTCTCACCGGACCGTGGATCCTCCCTTGCACCACTTGGATGAGGACATTCGGATTTCTCCGACGCAGGTTACTTCTCCGGCGATGATCGGAGGTGACAAGACTATTAGCTTTGGCAAGATTATTGCACCGATTATTTCGGGCCAGTCTATTGGAAAAGGACAATTTTTTTATTCTTCATTATTTCGCCAGACTATTGGTTCGGTCTTGCCTTCTTCCACACTAGAAAATATTGAGGATCTTAGATTGGATGGTTATTCCAGACAAGATATTATTGAGTCACTTTCCATTACTTTTGTCCCGCCTCAATCACTGATTTTTGAATTGCTGGGTCGTTGTTCACGCTGTGGGCTATATGACCACCTTCGTCCCAACTGTCCTGGCGTTTTCCCCCACTGTCAGATTTTGGGCTTCATATGCGTGGACTGTGATGATACATAGGACTTCGTTGGCCCATTAGCTGATGCTGGCCCACTTGAACCTATCAGAAATATCTCTCATACTGGGCCATCACCATGTTGCTACCGCTGCCTCGAGTTGGGCCACCTGAGGAAGGATTGCAAGAATAAAATGAAATGCCTTGCATGCTACGGCTGGGGCCACCCGGACAGAGCTTTCCCTCTTAAGACTTACTACAAATACTGTCATGCGTTGGATCATTCTATTTCTAATTGTCCGCAGATCACGTGTCGAAGATGTAAACAGAAGGGCCATCAATTTCATGATTGCAATCAGCGTTTTTATGGGTACCAAAAGGTAGTACATGTCCCAATTTGGTATCCACGGCGGTGGTCGATTCGCATTCTGGGCCCTCCCCTGCTTTGACCACCCGAGACCCCGAAGAGGACTTGGTGCACCCAGCTCTTGCTACTCGTCTCGGCTTCTCCGTTCCCCCTCCCGAGCAGAGCCTTCCCATGGCGAACTTCCCCATCTGGCCGTTTGATTTCGTTTCTGCGCACTCCAACATAGATCCGGGGCCGGATGATCGTCGCCAGCGTGCTCGTCTGGTGGTTGGTGAGCCTCCTCGCACCAATGAAGACAACGCCATTGCCCTGGTAAATCCTCCTGTCATGGACAATCTCCGCCGTACTGTTTTAGATCAGATTGTGGCCTCGGTCAATGAAGATTACAATGATATTATCATTGATGCTGAGATTTCTATCCTGGGGGTCGGTCTGGTTCAGTTTTCATCTGTTGAAATCCGGGACATGATGATCCGTGATAGCCTGCACCCTTTTGATGTGTTTCATGAAGAATCATCGTTTTCCTTTATTAGGCACGATGAGGGTTTGAACATGCGCGGGCCAGTTTTCGATCTAGATGCTTGGATCTTGTTTCTTGCTTTTCCTACAGATTATCTTACAGAATACTATATCAACAAGGAAGTTTCTCTGTTTGGGAAGCTACAGTTATGGCACCGACCGGATGTGAGTAGGTCTCGTGTGCTTGTTCGGGTTCTTCTGCGTGATATTCGAGAGGTGCCTCGCAGTCTCATCGTCACCAGGGTCATCTCTCTTCCTGGACATGGTGTCTCTTGGACGGTTCCTATGTATGTGCTCAACAGCAGGCAAGCTCGTACTGATCTCATGGACACTGAAGAACCTGCTCCTCCGATGAATGCCTCCCCACACCCGTACGCGCTCCCCTATCTGACAGCTATGCAACAATACCACCTAGACGTGCAGAGATTCAATCAGCAGCAGGCTGATGCCAACTGGCAGGTGGGCAATGTGGGACACCAGGAACAACATGATGGATGGGGCAACTGGCCTGCTATTCCACAGGTCTTTCTAGGTACTGATATGCGCCAGTTTCTTGGATATGAGGGGCCATCCATTATGGATGGCGTGGCAAATTCTGACAACACTTATGATGGTGCCATGGACGCCTGGAATGAACATGTTGAGGAGGTTGAGAGGGAAGTTATGGATGTGATCCAGGGGAACAACTAGGCTGATTTAATCTTTCATCGTGCTGGTGGCAATCTGTCACAGTTGGCTTTATCTCACAACACTAGTTATTGGTCTTTCTTTGGTTGGCTCATGAGACAAGTATACACTCGCTCTATTTTGCCCAGTGAACCCGCTGATTTCCCTCAGTTCCTGTCCAATTTGATGGTAGCTATCACTGAAGCTGGTCAAAGGTATATGATGGAGATATTTGCCAGACATGGTTCACCCACTGTAGTCGTGCCACAATCTGTCCTAAGAGCTGCTTTGTTTTTTCCTTAGTCGTCCTCTGAATTTTTGACTGAATTTCCTATTCTGACAGTTGTGCTCTCTCCCGCTCTGATCGAATATCTTGATACGGTGCACTATGGACTCTCCGATGCTGAAGCTGCTATCACGCTACCTGGTACTGATGAACTGGTGGACACTGATCTTGGATTTGTGTTTGATACTCCTTCAGGTGCATACACTGAGTATCCTATACCTGGGAGTGATCAGCTTACCTCCACTGATGCATCCAGTTCTTCTACGCGTATCAAGACACGTGCTATGGCCTGTGCGAGTAAGATCTCTACTCCCCCTGTGACTACCCTTGTTAGACGTTGCACTCGTAACAATAATGATGGATTCATGCATATAGCACCCCCAGATCGTGCTCCTCGTCGCCGCAGCTCATCGGTTCCCAGGGCGATGGCACCTGCACACATGCAGATTTCTGAGATGCAGCGTATTGGTATCGAAAAATGTGGTGTCGCCCCTGAAGATGTTTTGGAGGAGATACTGCTACAAGAACATTCATCATAAATCTCCATGCATCGCTGCAGTGTTGTGACATTATGGATGCCACTGTTTTGGGGTTTATCTATCTTAGGGCTTGGATGTACTACTTTTATTGTAGCACCAGTTTGGTTGGTTTGTACTGGATCTTTCAGTTATCACCTATATGTTGGTGGACCTATGTGTTGCTTATTGTGTTCTTTTACCTATGTTGGTATTTGTGCTGTGTCAATTGTTCGTCTGATGGAGCATGTTTTATTGAGCTCACTTTTCGCATCTTTCACCACCAGTGATTCCATCACACTTTGATCTCAAATTTTGGCGTGTGCTATGTTGGAATGTTAGGGGACCGAACAATCCTGAGAAATGGCCCCTCATATTGAATAAAATTGAAGAGAGCATGGCAAATATTATTTGTTTTTAGGAAACAAAAAGGGGAAGCTTTGCCACCCAATTCATCAAAAAATTGCTCCTAAGCATTTTGATCGCTTTGAGTTTATTCCATCAGATGGGGCTTCTGGAGGTATTCTTGTTCTATGGATTGGTAGTCAATTTCAGGGGGAATTATTTTTATCTGAACAATTTGGGATCGTTCTCCAGTTCACATCACAGCAATCGATGGACACGTTTCATCTTGCGGTTTTTTATGGTCCATGTGATGGAATTGCCAGACAGAACTTTGTGGCTTGGCTATTTAGTCTGGAGATTCAAGATGACGCTCTTTGGTTACTCCTTGGGGATTTCAGTTTTTATCGCTTCTCGGACAGTAGAAACAAACCAGGGGCCAACAGATGATATGGAAACATTTAATGAAGTGATTAGTTATCACGGTCTTATTGAATTACCCATTAAAGGGAGAAACCATACTTGGAGTAACATGCAGATGGATCCGTTACTAACACAGTTAGACTGGTTTTTTACCTCGTTTGCGTGGACTCTTAAGTATCCTAATTCTATGGTCACTCCATTAGCGAGACCCACATTAGATCACATCCCTTGTGTCGTTTCTATTGGTACCACGATCCCCAAAGCCCAAGTTTTTCGATTTGAGAATTATTGGATTAGGAGGCTTGGTTTTTTTTAGACGGTGAGAACCATTTGGGATATTCATTGTCCCGGGGATAGTGCCAAGTGTATATCCTCCAAGTTGAACCTGCTTAGAAAGGGTTTAAGGAAATGGAAGCACAGTCTATCGATTCTTAATCTGTTGATTACTAATTGCAACAATACAATTCTTTTATTGGACTCGATTGAAGATGCGCGACCACTGATTTTATCTGAGTGGAATTTTCGCAACTTGATCAAAGATCAACTCGCCCATCTCCTGTGACGCCCCTGGATCGGGCACTATGCAGATTTCAGCATTCCCGCCAAAATCCACATAATAACCGATTCCAGGTTGCCACTTGTGATAACATTACAACAGTTCACGAATATTCCGCAACAACAACAGAAAAGATATATACAAGACGACTCAAACGAGTCAAGGATACAACTGATACAATACAAAGATCCAAATAACAGCGGAAGAAACAACATAGCGTCCGGCTACGGACAAGATACAAATTGGACTAAGAGTCCTGAAGATAACCGATGGCGTCCAATCCCTGCCCAGGCCAAGCCGGAGGGATTCCCAAGCTAACGTCGTCAGACTTCAAACCTGTTGACTGCAATGTGGAATATGCAGCCACGAAAGGGATTCGTGGGTCAGTACGGTTAAGTACTGGCAAGTGGATAAACCATACTCACAAGATACCAGCGTAACCAATCATCACAAGATACGAATACTTTGGGTTCAACGGAAAGGAAAGGATTATTGCAAAGCAGCGGGCTGCACTAACTAACTACAGAGACTCGCTACAACATCCGGCTAAAAGAAAGGGATAAGATAGCGTATCAGAACCAACTACAACTACTCACCAAACAATACCCATCCAATGTTACCCCCTACTAAGGAAGCAACCCAAGGAAAACTCACACTGTTGATTAAGGTGACATTCATTTTATGGTGGAGGTAATCTATATTACTAGTCAAGTTATCATCGTTAAGTGTAAGTTGTCTGAGTACTTGTTAGCCAGCACTTTCACCAAGTCATCCATAACCGCGGACAACACGGCTTCTCGAGAAGATTTAAACCTGCAGGGATGCACCAATTTGGCCGTACACGTAAGAATAACCCGCCAGACGGGGGATCAACCCACCAAGCGAGGTACTCAACACAACCCAACTCTTCTTCACATCAAGCCCAAAGAACCCCGTGCAATTGAGCGCACGGCTAATCAAGCCCCACGAAGAAAAGGGGACCCTCATAGCACTCTAAGAACGTGTCTCCCTAAATGCCGACTACAAAAGTTCCACCCTGGCGCCAAGGGTTCGCACCTGCATATGCATGCGGCAAATGGAAAACCCGAACTAAATGAGGCGATTTGGACGAGATGCGAATCGAATCAGAATTGCGGGGGGCGCCCATACTCGCTTCTCACATGCGGTTAGTGCGCTCATCATGGATCAATGGACAAGACCCTTTTCCTAATTAGGGTCGACACTAGCAGGCCTCAAAACCACGCCGGGCCTCCTGCCAGTGCCTTATCATCAAATTAATATTACCCAAAACATTAACATGTTGTTGATTGAATTGAAACCCAACTAGCAAACTAAACAGGTGATAAGACGGACAACAAGACCTGAGCGCAAACAACACTAAGCATGCAACTACGACACGAGGGACAACAAGGTAAACAAACAACAGTTAATAGGAAGTGGAAGGAAGGCTATATCATGGTTGCAAGGTAAACATATGATAGGATCGAGACACAAGCATCGAATCATAAGGCTAGCATAAGAACAACGGAAAGAATCGGTAACAAGTGATGAAAGGCAGCCATAGGCAGCAAGTGAGTATACTTGCCTGGAATCCAGCAAGTAGAGGTACATCCGCAGAACTTGTCGTTGCTCACATCATCTCAACGTCCTATCCACGAAGAAGCAACGAACTAGAACAAACACCGGATGCAACAATTACTACTACGGCAAAAGATCCAGCATGATCAAGATATGGATGCATGACAAGTTTAAGGATGCATCAAAGATAAACTAGTTGACATGGTAAACATATTTAAATGGGCCCATATGCAATTTGGATTGCATATGGAAAAGCCCATGAATTAATGTTGAATTAAATGATCTACAAATAACCATCATGTGAAAGTTGATTAGAATGATGCATGGATGATGAAAACAATAAGAAAACAACAATAGCTTCAGTTTGATATGTTGTTTACCAAGTTTGGAATTTTATTTATTAAGTTATGAACTTTGGCATTTTAAATGATTTAAACAAACATTTGTTGTTTTCACCAATTTTAAATGTTCAAAACAGATAACAAAATTTATATTTGGAAAGAACACAAAATTTTAGATGGAATACATGTTTCATTTGTTGAATTTGGATTTTAGATGAGCAAGTTATTAAATTGACAATTTTAAATGCATTAATTAAGAAATAGTTGTTTTCAACAATTTAAATTATTTAAAATAGAAAACAAAGTTTATATTTGGAAAGCTTATTCAATTTTGCATGGAAAACATATTTTACATGTTGGAATTGGATTTGAATTGCCCAAGTTATGAATTTTGCAATTTAAAAGGTTTAATTAAAGCATTGAATTATTGCACCACTTTTAATTAGGTAAAACAGTAAACAAATTGTATTGAAAAGGTTGAAAACATGTAGCAAATGTTTCACTGAACATTTTGAGCTATTAAACATAATTTTTGGGTTATTATTGAATTTATTATGCAATTTTTCATAAGCATTCTTATTCTGCCCTTTTTAGTAAACAGAAGGAAACATGTTCAAAATTAATTCAATTGTGACCAAATAAAATACCAATGTGTAGAGTTTGTTAAGACAAATTTTTAGAGCCCAAGTTTGCTCAAATTGGATGAACAGAACTCAAGTTATGAAATTCCAAAGTTTCAAATTTTTATTGCATTTTCTGTATTTAATTATTTAGTGCAAAAATTATTACAGAAACATGTTGCAATTTTGTTACTAATAGAAAGAGCACAAGATTATGAATCCATAGCAATTTTAATGGTTGAAATTGGATCAATATTCAATTTGTTATTGATTTTACAATTAAAGATCGAGATCTGTTTTTCTGGAATCGGGAAATAAAAAGAAAAAGGAGGCAAAAAGGGGGTGGCTTTGCGCCGGGGGGATTCGAACCCGGGGCTGCTGGGCGTGCGTGCACGGGCGTTACCAGTGGGCTGCTGCGGCTTTGTTGATGGATATAGGGGCGCTGGGTTTTTGAGGCAAAGGGGGCGGCTACTGTCGAAACTGAACCAAAGGTTCAGTTAACTGCACGCTCGGGAACAGATCGTCGACGACCGGCGATCGCTGCGTGCTGCGGCTGGCGGCGCTGGGTGGTGCGGCCGTGTCTCGTGCGTGTGTGCAAGGGGGACAGAGGGGAAGGGGAGAAGGGCAGGTGCGTGCTCACCCTCCCGGTGGTCGTCGAAGCAGAAGGAGGTAGCGGCGCGGTTCTGACGAGGAGGAGCAGACGGTGGCGACCGGCAACTTGGCGGCGGCGAGCTCGTGCGCCTCGGGCTCCTCCCTGGAGACGAAGATGGAGAGGGTGGTCGTGCGGTTCCGTTCCCATCGTCGGTTGTCCTCCTCGGCGACTACGGCACCGACTCCGCGAGCTCCCATATCCGGCCATGGAGGTGCGGTGGTGGGAAAAAGGCAGAGGAAGGGAGAAGGGGTGGCGGCGGCTAGATATGGAGATGGTGGAAGAAGGCTAGGGTTAGGGTTCCTAGAGGGGAGGGGAGGTAGATAAGGGGGGGGGAGAGGGAGCAGGTGGGAGGTGGGGGCCATGGAGGTGGACAGGGACAGCGACCTGTCTCTGTACGGACGAAGGAGGAAGAAAAGGGTTAGGTGGGCTGGTTCGGTTAGGCTTGGTGGGCTGGGTGTTGGGCCTGGCTGCCTCCCCCTTTGGGTTTTCTTTTTCTTTTGTTTCCCTTCTCTTTTTTTTGTAGGAAATAAAAGAAGAGAAAAGGAATAAGATTTTTGGTGTTTGCATTTTAGTAATAGTTTTATTGAATTACCAAAACAGCAAGATTCCAAAGTATGTGTGCTTATTTCCAAATATTTGAAATTGCCAAATGATTTAAATTGTTATTTAAAATTCAAATAGGGTTTTGGGGTTTGGAAATTGGGGGGATAATTTTATATAAATTATTTATTACAAAAGCCCAGTTGCATGATGTTTTGTTTTCAAAATTTCAAATTGTGCTCATGTGTTTGCATTTGAATTTGAATTTGGATTTGAATGGGACTTAGGGTTTTAATAAAAGGGGTTTTTATTAACCAAGCAAGTTAAATAATTCAAATTCAAAACTATTGAAAACAATTTGAGTTGTTTAGTTTGCAACTTTTAATTAGAAACTTGGACATGTTTGAAAGTTTAAATTAGTTTGAACTTTTGAGTTGTTTTGAAAACAAGGTGCAATGCATATGATGCAAAGCAAAAAGAAAAACAACCAACTTTCTAACTTGGGGAAAACACCCCAGGTGTTACATCTCCTTCGTTGCAAGATGGATCACTGGAGGAATAGATGCACGGCCCATTGGGCTAAGAATGGTAGTGAGAATTCGGACTTTTTCATTCTATGGAGACTGTCAGTTATCGTTGTAATAATATTGCTTCACTAGCCCGTGATGATGGCTCCCTCACGTATGATCACCATGAGAAGGCTGCATTGCTCTGGGGCACTTTCCAAGCTAGATTAGGGGCTTCTGTGGGTATTGATCGATCATTCAATTTTGAGGGTACCTTGCCACGTCACATGGATCTTGAGTGTTTATCGCGTCCATTTTTGAGTGAAGAGATTGATGACATGGTTAAAAACCTCCCGATTGATAAGGCTCCAGGACCAGATGGTTTCAATGGATAATTTATTAAAAGTTGTTGGCACATTATTAAAGGAGATTATTATCGTCTATTTGACGAGTTTTGGCATGGTTCTGTCAACTTGCAGAGTATCAATGATGCATTTCTTACAATGATACCCAAAATTAATGCTCCCACTCATGCCAACGACTATCGTCCCATCTCACTTTTGAATTCATCATTCAAATTATTGACCAAGGTCCTTGCTAATCGCCTCCAGGAGCATATTTTAAAGATTGTCCACACGAATCAATACGGTTTTCTAAAAAATCGTAATATCCAGGATTGCATTGCATGGGCATATGAATATATTTATCAAGTTAAGTCCTCGGGATCACCTGCGGTTATTATTAAACTTGATTTCTCTAAAGCTTTCGATGTCATTGAGCACGAGGCTCTCATTCGTATCCTTCAGGCTAGTGGTTTTGATGACATATGGATTAGTTGGATCCGTGCTATTTTTGCTACTGGTACATCAACTGTGTTATTGAATGGAGTTCGAGGCAAGAAATTTGTATGCATAAGTTGTGTGCGTCAAGGTGACCCTCTATCTCCCATCTTATTTGTGGAGGGCGCTGATCTCCTCCAGATGATGATCAACCGATTAATGCTCGGGGGTGAACTGACTGCACCACTGCCCATCCCAGATTATGATTTCCCTATTGTCCAATATGCAGATGACACCCTATTAATCACTCAAGCATGTCCTAGACAACTTAATCTCCTAAAGGATCTCCTAGTTGTTTTTGCAAAGGCCACTGGATTGACTGTGAATTAATCCAAGTCTTGTATGATGCCTCTCAATATCTCACCCACTCGGCTGTCGGAATTGGCTATAGTATTCGGCTGTGTCACTGGGTCCATGCCATTTATGTATTTGGGTTTGCCCTTGGGTACCACATGTCCTACGATTACTGAACTTGCACCCTTGGCTGATAGTATGGAGAGACGATTAAATGCATGTTCTCGTTTCTTGGATTATGGTGGTCGTTTAGTACTAATTCAATCAGTTCTGTCATCTCTCCCCACTCACTTTCTAGGTTCTCTTAAACTCCCTAAGGCCATTATTAGATCTTTTGATCGCATCAGACGGCATTGTCTTTGGGTTAAGGAGGGTGGGCCCGAGAACCCCCAATCCTTAGCTGCATGGGAGATGGTCTGTAGACCTAAGAAGCATGGGGATCTTGGGATCATTAATCTGGAGTTACAAAACAATGCTCTCTTGCTGAAATGTTTACACAAATTCTATAACAAATATGATACTCCATGGGTTACCCTTGTATGGAATTTATATGATAGCTCACCTCCTCATGCTCAGTCCAAGAGAGGATCTTTCTGGTGGAAAGATATTTTCAACCTCGAACATCTTTATCGCAGCATTTCACGTTTTCATATTGGAAATGGTGAAAAAACATTAGTCTGGAAAGATTTCTGGTGGGGAGATACCACCCTCTGTGACCGGTGGCCTAGATTATTCTCTTTTGTACTCAACCAGGATACTTCTGTGGCTCAGATGTACACTTCACAAAGCCTCACTGATACATTTGCTTTGCCTCTGTCTGTCCAAGCCTTTGAGGAATATCAACTTGCATCCGAGAAAATTCTTCAACTACATATTGAGCCGGCATCCCATGATCAGGTGCATTATGTTTGGGGAAATGTCTTCTACAGATCAGCACGCTTCTATAAATTTCTATTTGCCCGTGTTCCTTGCCATCACCTTATTCAGTCCATATGGAAACCGAAATGCCTCCCTAAGATGAAGGTATTCTTATGGCTCATGTTCAACGATCGTTTGAACACCAGAGAGATTATGCTCCGTCGACATTGGAAGCTCAACAAGGGCTATTCTTATGTCCTCTGTGATAGAGATATATGTGAGTCTGTCAGCCAACTCTTCTTTGAATGCAAATTTTCCTCGGATTGTTGGGATGCGATTGGCATTAGATGGGACATCACTAAACCCATTCTGGATAGAATCACCATAGCTATGGCACTATTTACTGGACCATGTTTCCTAGAGATTATGGCATGTGCTACATGGAATATTTGGAAGGCTAGAAATGAGCATATTTTTAAGTTTAAGGAGGCATCTTTTCATAGATGGCACGTTAGATTCTGCTCTGATGTTATTCTTCATCAATTTAGAGTCAAGGTTTCCCTTAAGGACACTCTCATTTCTTGGATTAGATACATAAGATGTATATTGGTTTAACCTTTTTCCCTCCTTGAACCCCCTATTTGTAACAACTTTTGTATTGTTTGGAGACCTTTGTTCTCCTATATAATTTTGAAATTCTAACCGTAGGGATTTTTCCCTACGGTGCAATCTTACAAAAAAGATCGGAGAGCCGCTGGACCGGAGGCTTCGGGATCCAGGCGAATAAGGACTTCCCCTACCTGGAGATGAGTTTTGTCGACTCAGATCAAGGGTGGCGTCGGAAGTGGTTTTATGTTGAAGACACCGGCGCGGGTGGCATTCCAGAATTCCACCCGTTCGCCGTTTTGAAGCGGAGGAAGTCCTGGATGCACTCGCTGTCTGCCGAGGAATCCAAGATAGTTTTCCCTCTATTCGTCAAAGTGGCGTACTTCCGCAACAAGGAGCAGGGAACTCCGCTGAACGGGGTACATCTGGAGGGTGTATTTCTGCGCTGGAGGGTCCAGCCTCTTCAAGAGAGGCCGACTATCTTGTGGGAGTACACGAGCGTCAACGACCGGAGCCGGACATGCGACGATGTTCTTTCGAATGCTGAATTCGAAAAGAAGATCTCGGCCATCATCAGTTTGAAGAAGAGAGAGAGCTACTCCACGTGCCCTCCCACCCCCTTCGATGCCGAGCATCCTCCGACTGAGGTAAATTTCCTGCCCTTCCTCTTTACTCTATATTTCTTCTCGTTTTGGGTTTTTGTCGATTGAGACACCTCCTTTTCCTCTTTTGCCTTTGCAGAACCAGGATGTGGTGACGTGCTACCCGCCACTTTCTGCGGATGATGGCGTCTTAGATCTTCTGGCGAGAAACGGCGAGGCCCCTCCCGAGGATAGCGTTACGGACGCGGAGTCCAATTCCGAACGAGAGGAGGTGGACGAGGAGGAAGAGGAGAAGGACAAGACACTTCTTCGTCGCAAGCGCCGCAAGGCGAAGGAGGCCGAGGTTACCTCCAAGGACAAATCCTTGAGTGATGATCGTGTCGAGGAGGTCGAGCCCATCCGAGCAAGTCCCCTCAACGTGCTTCCTCCCGCCATCCACCAGTCGAAGATCTCCACAGCCTGGGCCCCAGACAACCTCGACGATGATGATGACGACGAGTGAGTCCCGTGTGTTTTTTTCCTTTGTCGCAAAGTTGCTTTCTTCTCTTCTGATTTTAACTCCTGTTTTTAGCCTCTTCACCATCAGTGCGGATCAGTTTGCTTCTTCGAATCCGTCTGTGAAACAGAACGAGGCTATCACGAATCCTGCTCCTGCTGTAAATCCCATTCGATAACCTGCAAACCCGGCGAAGGCGGTCGACGTTCCAGAGTACGCGATGCCTAGTTTGGCGGGCGGGCGGACTGGAGATGTCGGGGCATCAGCGAGCAGGGAGATTTCGGTTAGTTCGGCTGAACCTTTGTCAACCACACAGGGCAAGGTGATGTCTTCTTATTTTTTGTATCGGGTGCACAACAGCGCTCCCGATGGGAGTAGCCCCCGAGTCTATGGTCGACTGCTTGCAGTTGGCTATAGACTCAAGTCGAGACTTTCACTTTCTTGTCTATTTCTTAAGCCCCCGAGGCTATACTTGATTGTGTATAGTCGCGTATAGGCTCAAGTGATATCTTTCTAACCCGCAAGGAATTTCTGCAGGCTGTTCTTGATTCCCCGGCGGCTTTTGGGCGCCGTCTTCTTACGGCTGAGGCGGAATGGACTTCTCTTCGGGGGGAGCGCGACCAGCTTGTCCATGATGACCACTTCTTGCAGGGTGAGTTGCCACCTGCCTCTTGCTCTGGTTCCGTTTCTTCCTGGTCGTAACTGTTGTTTGAATTACGCCCTCTATGCTGCAGATGAGGTTACTCGCTTGAAGTCCGAGAAGGCAGAGGCTACCTCTCGTGTGAAAGACCTTGAGAAAGAGCTGGAATCCACCCGAAAGGAGTTGGAGGCCACTCGCAAGAGCGCAGCCGAGCGTCTAGCTGAATCCCAGAAGTCTTTGAAGCAACTGCAGGACGCGGGTGTCACGCATGACAACGACTTGGTTGGCGTTCTTCGCCCCGTAGCCTAATCTTTGGCTGGTAAGTTAGCCGCAATTTTCCTCGTTTGTGACTTGCTTTTTTTCCTCTTCTTATATCGATTCGCTCCTTTTCTTCTTTAGATGCCCTTGGAGCTGGTTTGGCGCTATCCGGAGGAGTCCAAGTCGATGCTCTGTCGGACATGTGCACTCAGCTGCAGGAGCACGGGAATAAAGCTTGCTTCGCCCTGCGTGATGCTGCTTGGGTGCTGTCACAGCTGCACCAGCGATTGCTCGTGTACGTGTCGGTTCCGCCAACTCTCGGTGGTCTCCTGCAAGTCTTTCTTGGCGACGATGATCCTCTTCAGGAGTACTCCCTCGTGCAGACCGAGTGTGGAGCTAAGACGGCGATCCAGTTTGCCTTGGCGCACAACGTCTCGGGTGACCTGGAGAAGGTGTATTCGGAGCTCCCTCGAGATGCGCTGGGCAAAAAGGTAGCGCTTCGACCCTTTGGCGATCGTGCAGGGAAGCTAGCAAAGATGCTCTCCGAGGTAGTTTCTCGCGGCCGTGGTGCGAAGCCTGCTGCGAGTGGAGCTACCTCTGGGAAGTCGATAGTTCCTTAGGACGAGTGCCATTTTACCTTTTGTGTGCCAGTTTTTGTAATGAACTTCGGGAAGCATCCCGTACTTTTCTTTTCAATTGAACTGTTTAAAAGTGTCAGCATTTATTGTGCCTTACTTTGTATTCTCCCGATGAGACTAGACCACGAGCATTCGAAGATATATCTGTTATGAATCGTCGAATGGGGCGTGACTGAAACCGTCGTGTGTCCTTTGCCTTTTTCCAGGTTGTAGATACTGGCGGTGGCTCATCGGGCAGCGCTGCTCACTCGACTGAGCCTGCGATTACTGACGTGAGTATGCTTGCCACACTTCGTGTCCATGTCGTAGATGGCGAGCGCAAGCTCAAGGCTCTGCAGGGTGTGGTGGATGTTGCCAAGTCCAAGCAGAAACTTGCTACGGATCGCGAGTAGTTTGTGATGGAGGAACTGGCGAGTGTCACGAAGAGCATGCTTTGTAAGTTTCGCAAGCCCCCAAACACTTTTGGTGTTTTTCCTGCTTGTGACCTAACGCGTTTTCTGTCCATGCAATTGTTGATCCTGATGGAGCATGCAGGGTCACTGGGTAGATAATCACATTGTTTGTGAATCGAACAGCTCCAGACCTCACGCGAGCAACTTCTGGTCTCACCGCAGCAGAGGTTTTGTCTTGGCTACCCTGCAGTACCGGGTGAGTCAGGCGCAACTTTTTGTTGAGTCTTGTCGGGAGGCCCTTTCTTCGGTCCATCGAGCATTTTACCCCTTCGACGTTGCTCCCGATAGCTTGAGTGGTTTGCTAAGGTTGTTTCAACGGGTGGAGAGGATGTTCAAGAGTGCGTGCGTCAACAGCTCATTTGTGGCGCTCAGGTGGCACTTGCTTTTGTGCGTCTATGGCACCCTGATGTCAACTCAACTTTGTGGCGCGACTCCCTGATACCCAAGGACCACGTGTAGATTTTGTCCCTCATTATGAGGTTGAGCGACCTGCGGCGGAGCGGATCATTCGGCTGACTGTTGCGGAGACCGAGCGACTACTTCGAGAGGCTGCTGCTCGGTGATAGTTGTAATTTGATAAGGTGTATATACCTTGTATGTTTGTGCGAATCAATTTAAGGTGTGTTAAGGTGTGTACCTTGTAACCTTGTATGTTAGTTTAGTTAGTTAAGGTGTTTATAAGATGTGTACCTTGTGACCTTGTAAGATATCTGTCGTGCGTAGGCACTCGAAGATTTGTTTGATGCTAGTTTGGCGTAGCCCCCGTGTGTTGGGATGTGACCGTTTATTTAGCATGTAAGAGAAAAAAAGGAAAAAGAAAGATAAAAGTTGCGACTGGATAGTCTTTGTAGCTATGGTTGAGAAACCATGTTTTTATTGCGATGGCTTAGAAGCCATGTATTTGCTCGGGCTATAATGTGGCTGGAACAGCCTTATTTTGCAAGTGATGTACTCTCCTAGGGATAAAATTTCCTCAGATGTGCCACGTTCCATGGGTTGGAGTAGACGCTGCTTGTTTTTGGGTTTTGCAAGCGATAGATGCCTCCGGGGATGACCTCGTGTATGATGAAAGTTCCTTCCCATGGTGACTCGAGCATGTGTCCGCTTTGTTGCTTGAGTCGCAGCACCAGGTCGCCTACTACGAAGGATCTGGTGCGGATGCAGGGACTGTGGTGGTTGCACAGTGCTTGCTGGTAGACGGCGGATCTTGCGAGTGCGACGTCCCTGTGTTCGTCTAGTGCGTCCATGTCTTTTGCGAGTGCTTTATTGGAGGCTTCCTCGCTGTATGCAACGACTCGTGGAGCGCTAAATCGAACATCCTCTGGCAGGACCGCTTCAGCGCCGTAAACCATGAAGAATGGCGTGTTGTTTGTTGATTTGTTTGGAGTTGTTCCGAGGCTCCATAAGACAGACGGTAGCTCTTCGGCCCAATGTCCTGATTCAGGATGCAATCTGTCGAGCAGTCGTTTCTTGAGGCCAGCCAAAACTAATCTGTTGGATGTTTCGACTTGCCCGTTTGTTTTACGGTGTGCGACCGAGGCAAAGCTGAGAGTTATCCCCTTCTCTTTGCAGAAAGCCTTCGTCTCTTTTGCTGTGAAGTTGGTCCCATTATCCGTGATGATATTGTGAGGGGTGCCAAATCGGTACACGATTGTTTCGAGGAATTGAATTGCGCACTTCGCGTGCTGTGACGTTACTGGGACCGCCTCGATCCACTTGGTGAATTTGTCGACTGCGACCAGCTGATGAGTGTATCCTCCGGGTGTGGCCTTTCTCAATGGTCCTACCATGTCGAGTCCCCACTGAGCGAATGGCCAGAACAGGGGCCCATGTGGAGCTCCGTGGCTGGTGCGTGTGGCTTGGGTGAGAAGCGTTGACACGCATCGCACCTGTCGACCAGTTCCTTGACATCTGCGGTTGGTGTTAGCGAGTAAAATCCTGCTCGAAAAGCCTTCCCCAGTATGGCTCTCCAACTTGTGTGATGTCCGCAGTCGCCTTGGTGTATATCTCGCAATAGTTCCTTTCCATCCTCAGGTGCGATGCACCGTTGGAGGATTCCTGATATGCTTTTTTTATAGAGTTCGTCGTTTATCACCCGGAAGGATTGCTGCGCCAAACAATCCGCCTTGCCTCAGGGATATCCTCCGGAAGCTGCTTTCAGATCAAGTAGTTGAGGTACTTGTTCGTCCAGATTGGCTCGACTAGGACGATTTGCCTCGAGATGTTGTGAGCGAGTTCGATGATGGCGCATTGTTGACTGGCTTCTGTTTCTGTTGCTGCTGGCACCTCCGTGTGCTTCTTCGGTTTGACCGATCTCTTGATGAGTCGCTCGAAGTAAATTCCTGGCGGAACGGGGGCGTTGGTGACCCAATGTTTGCCAATTTGTCAGCTTCTTCGTTGCTTGATCGAGCAATGTGCTTCAGTTTGCACCCTTTAAAGCTTCTTTCGAGCAGGTTGTACATGTCGCGATAAGCGATCATATTTTCAGCGACGGCGTCGCATTCCTTCATCGTTTGCTGCACGATAAGGTTGGAGTCTCCGTATATCATCAGCCGAGTGGCGCCGCAGGCCATCGCCATTTTCATGCCATGCAAGAGTGCTTCATACTCGGCGTCGTTGTTGGAGGCTGGATCGTCCAGGGGAAGTCGAGGCGTAGGACGTACTGCAGTTTGTCGCCTCTTGGCGATATGAGGATTACGCCTGCTCCTGCCCCTTCGTTTCTTTTCGATCCGTCGAGGTACATGATCCAGTTACTCGTGTATTCTGGGGGTCCTGGAGTCTGCAGCTCTGTCCATTCGCAAAGGAACTCTACGACCACCTGGGTTTTGAGGGAATTGTGTCTTGTGTATATTATATCCCAGGCGCCTAGCTCAATGCTCCACTTTGCGATTCTTCCGGATGTCATGGGATTGTTCATGATGGTACCGAGTGATGCGTTGTTTAGCACCGTGACGGTATGTTCTTGGAAGTAGTGTTTGACCATGCGGGCTGTAAGGACCACTCCATACGCGAGTTTCTGGTAGTGGGGGTATCGTTGTTTGCACGACGAAAGGACCTCACTGATGTAGTACACTGGAGCGCCGTATGTTTTTTCTGTCCTCTGGCCGCTCGAGACTATTAACGTGCTGACTACTTGATTTGTTGTGGCTAGGAAAAGGTAGAGAGGTTCCCTTTCCTGCGGTGTTGCCGGTATGCGCCTGCTCTGCAGTACTCTTTTCAAGTCAATGAACACCTTTTTTGCTTTTGGCGTCCACTCGAACTTATTCGTTTTCTTCAATAGTTTGTAGAAGGGGAGTGCTTGCTCGCCCAATCTTGCGATGAACCTGCCGAGGGCTGCCAGTCGCCCTGCCAGTAGTTGGATGCCGCGGAGATTTGTCGGTTCTTTCATCGTCAAGATTGCTTGAATTTTCTCCGGGTTGGCCTCAATTCCTCGAGCGGAGACCAGATAGCCGAGGAGTTGGCTAGCGGGGACCCTGAAGACGCATTTTGTCGGGTTGAGTTTGATTCTGTATGCGTTGAGAGCGTCGAATGTCTCTCTTATGTCCTCGAGGAGCGTGTCCTCCACTCTAGTCTTGATGGCGATATCGTCAACTTACACCTGTACGTTCTTGCCAATGAGTTTGGCGAGGCATTTTTGCATGCAACGCTGATATGTTGCGCCTGCGTTTTTAAGCCCAAAAGGCATTGTCGTGTAGCAGTATACACCGTGTGGTGTGATGAATGCTGTCTTTTCCTCGTCATCCTGCTTCATCCTGATCTGGTTGTATCCCGAGTAGGCGTCCAGGAAGGAGAGGCGCTGACAACCTGCTGTGGAGTGGATAATCTGGTTGATCCGCGGGAGCGGGAAGTTATACTTGGGGCAGTGTTTGTTCAACAACGTGTAGTCGATGCACACACGAAGAATGTATGTGTTTTTCTTCGGGACCAACACCGGATTTGCTAACCTGGTGGAAATCTTGATCTCCCTGATGAATTTGGCGGCTAGGAATCTGTTCACCTCTTCTCCAAGTGCTCTCTGTTTTGGCTCAGAGAAGCGTCGAGTGGTCTGTTTGACCGGCTTTGCATCTTTATATACTTCCAATGAGTGCTCAACGAACTCCCTGGGTATTCCTGGCATATCTGAAGGCTGCCAGGCGAAAATCTTCCAGTACTCACGCAGGAGTTCGACGAGTGCGCTTTCCTATGCGGGTGATAGGGTGGTGGACACGATCGCTGTATTCGCGGATTCTGTCGGGTGCACTTGATGCTGTCGAGTTTCGCTACTCGGTCTGGACTCGAGATCTGGAGCGTTCTTCTTGGTTAGTGGCATCACAAAGTTATCCGTGGTTTTTGCCAATTCTTCTAGCTCCTCTTGCATCCCGAAAGATTTCGCGATTGGTGTCAAAAAAAAGATTTCGCGATCTCATGGAATTTGTTGTCGCGTTTGTCTGATTTCTGGAAATCGCCATTTATGGTGATTGTACCATATTCTCCTGGGAGTTTTAGCTTGAGGTAGGCGTAATGGGGTACTTCCATGAATCCCGCGAACGCTGTTCGACCGAGAATGGCGTGGTACTGAGATGGCCAATCGACTACCTCGAAGTCGAGAAATTCTCTCCTGTAATTGCGCGGGTCTCCAAGGATCACTTTCAGGTTAATTGTTCCGAGTGGTCGAACCACTTTGCCCGGTACTATTCCGTGAAAGGATGTTTCTGATTCTGCGAGTCCCTCCAAGTTCTTGTTCATTTTACGGAGTGTATCCGCGTATATGATGTTGATTCCGCTGCCGCCGTCCATGAACACCCGGGCTAGGTCGTAGTTGCCTATTTGCACCTGGATGACGAGCGCCGCATGCCCTGGTCGATGCACCCGTGGCGGGTGGTCCTATCGTGAGAAGGTTATCGGGTGCTCGGACATCTTCAGGTATTCGGGTTTGGAAGGTGTTGCTTGCACTGCCATGTTGACGTGGCGAGTGTTGGTCTTCAGAACTTGTCGGGACGGGCATACCTTCTGTATCATGCCTAGGAGCCCGTGGGGGTTTGGGTAGCCGTTTCCTCCTTGGTTTGCTGCGGCTGGGTTAGCTGGTGCAGGAAGGGCAGCTAGATCCATGTTGTGTAGACCTCCAGGCGGAGGCAGGGGTGGTGGTTGGTATCCTCCTGGGAGTTGCGGGTATCCCTGGCTGAGAGCTGCCCTGTTCTTCTTCGTGTACGCCTCATGGATGTCTTGGAACTTTCGACAGTCCTCGAGGAGGTGAGTGGCCTTGGTTTTGCCCGTGTGCTTATCTGTAAACAGATGCAAAGAGCAGTATCCATCAATGTCTTCCTCGGGAGTTTTATCGTCTGGTTTTGGCTTCCACTCGCGATTTCCGCGGGATCTGGTGTCGCGGTTTCTTGTTAACTCGGCTGCTACCAGTTCCGATTGATCATCCTGGTCGTAGTGTTTTCGCTTCCTCTTCCGGCAGTCTCCATTGCGGTCCTTGTCGTGCGCGGGTGAGGAGGCTTTCTCGTTGCGCAGGGATTCTTCGCCATCCGCCCATATGTCCGCTATCACCATTAATTTCCCGATTGATTTGGGTGCGGATTGCCCTAGTTCTTCTCGGAAGGCGGCGCGCCGAGCACCCTTGGTGAAAGCTTCGACCGCGACTTCCTCTGATATGTTCCCTGTTGTGTTCTTGAGTGTGGTCCATCTCTGGATATACTCGCGGGTAGACTCGCCGCTTTTCTGCCTGCAGGCTCGTAGTTCCTCGATAGATGCTGGCCGCTTGTATGTCGCCTGGAAGTTCTTCTCGAAGTCGCGGGTGAGATCATCCCAGGATCTGTAGTACGCACGCGGTCTTCCTTCGAGCCAGCTTCGGGCAGCGCCTACGAGGTGAAGGTTTAGGTACTGCATGGCTGTTATCTTGTTCCCGCGCTGGCATTTTACCACGGTCAGATAGTCTGAAAGCCAGGACTTGGGCTCTTGTGAGTCGTCGTACTTTGGTACCTCCGTCGTGAGCTTGAATCTCTTGGGCATCTGTGCCTCACGGATGTTGCGGCTGAAGCACATTGCGCCGCAAGCTTCCTCGTCAGAAGAGGTGGAGAGTGATCGGGCACGGCTCCTACGCTCGAGCTTTGTCGACCTCTCTCTGCATGATGTATCCACGCGTGTCGTATTGAGTTCAGTCGCGATTATCCTCCTGCCGCGGTTCCCTGCTGCAGTGTCGCGAGCGGCTTCCGTGGTGCCGTGGGATGTTGTCATGGTTTCGCGGGCTATCATCATCGCTGCGCGGGCTGTCGCTATGGCGCCTGGCCTCTTTGCCCCTAGGCGGCGAGGTGATCCCTTGTCTCCTCTGTTTAGTGACATACTCTCGTGTCTACGAGGTGTTTTGTCCACCCGAGGTGTTTTATCAGCTTTAGGGGTTGTTGTGTTTTTGCGGTTTTGGGCGGCGATTGCCGCTCCGGCCATGCCCAGTCCCCTATGGACCTGTCGGTGTTGCTCCACGCGGGGATCGTTTTCGGGTGGCTGATTCACCAAGCTGCGGCCAGTACCGCGGCGGTGGGAGTCGTCGGATGTATGTTACCCTCATCATCAACATGCATGAGGGAGGTCTCGAGGGTCTTGCTGACCTCGCTGAGGGACCCTTGGTCCATTTCGAGCGGTTTTTGAGACGTACTTTCCCTTCTTCGGGGGCTGGTTCCCCGTTGAGTGGGTCCTAGAAAGCACCACACGGCGCGCACTCGAGGCTTCCGCCTCTTCTTTCCTTGCTTCTAGTTCCTTGCGGGCTTCTGCCAACTGTCGGCCTTTCAACAACAGGTGGTAGTGGTACGCCGTCAGGTCTTCTTGAGAGGATCCAGGTTCTATCGGCTGGCCTGACAGTACCACTGCTTTTGCTTTGAGCTAAGAGGCTCACGGAACCTTGATGTGTTCCTGCGTGGCTCAGCTCTCCTCCTTTCATCAGGCTGTTCGGCTGAATCTGCCATGCAGACTTAGGCTAGATATGGCTCGTGAGTCCTAGGCATAGGACGGTGGTTTTCGCTGAATTTGGAGGGTTCTTCAGTCGCAATGGTATGGAAGTTGCGCGTGTTGTGGCGGATGGATCCACCGCTGGGCGCTGAGTCGCGACTGGCATCGTCGGATGGCGATTCCAGGGTCGCCGGGCTCGAGACGGACTCAGAGTCTGATCCGTAGAGTTCGATCTGGTCGTGGAAGTGTAGGATTCCCATCTTTCTAGCGCGGAAGCGAAGGTCGCCGAACATCAGGCTGATGCCCCTGGAGCCTGCTGAACACCGGACGTGATTTCGGCGAGTGGGGCGTGTAGATGAACGACCCGAAGCAGATCGGCTCTGTTGGAGTCGATGATCCCGGGCTCCATCTAAAGCTCGGTGAAGATGAGGCTGAAGATGCCGTAGATCCAGCGCCCGCCGTTCCCACAGACGCGCCAATTGTCGATTAGTCATCTCGACAAGTCCCTCAGATGATCCGGCAGGGTTTCGATTAAGAGAACGAAGTAGGCGCTGGTGACAATCGTCGGCTAACAGGGGGCACGATTTACCCAGGTTCGGGGCCCTCATAGAAGTAAAACCCTTACTCCTACTCTTCTGATCTGTATTATGAGTAGATCGATTACAAAGGTGGGTGCACAAGTCGAGGGATAGATCTCGAGCTATGGCTATGGTGGTGGAAAGTAGATTGGATCCCCCCTCAGTGGTTCTCCCAGCCTTTAAATAGGTGGCTGGGTCACAAACCGTACCCGAGGGGGTTACAAACCCTAGCTCTAAGACGGTGGAGACTTTCCATCTTGACACGCAAGTCTTGCGGGTGGGCTTCCACTGGGCCTTCTAGAGCTGCGGGATGGAGCCTCGCGTTGGGCTTTAGTCTTGGGCCTTGGACCACGTAGGCCCACTCGACAGGTCCTAGAGTCATCCCCACGTCACCACACATGTTATTTATCTTTCACGGAGAGACGCTACTAGTGAACTATGGACCCCGGTCCATTTTCCTCATACTGATAAAACACCTACTGCTTTCATATTGATTTCATAATGCTGCTATTGTTTTCATACTGTTCTCATACTGTTTTCCACACCATACGTTTAACCTCTTTGTGTTCAGCAAAACCGGTGAGATTGACAACCTCACTGCTACGTTGGGACAAAGTGATTTGACTGTATTGTGTAGGTTCCACGTTGCTGCTGAACCGATAGTGCGCCCTGCCACCTCATCTGCATCAACCTTCAGAAATTGCTTGTCCTCCTACTGGTCGATTCAACCTTGGTTTCTTTTCTGAGGAAAAACTTGCTGCTGCACTCGTCACACCTTGCACTTGGGGTCTACCAACGTTAGTCATCAATAAGGTCCCTACAAGTCTAAGAAATTTTATTTAAATCTCGTTTTAACGGACCAAATTGTTCTAACGAAAGGAGTTGTATTCAATGGATGAAAATAGGCCAGGGCTTAAGATTCCACCTGCAACAGTGCATTAGCAACATGGGATAAATAATATAAGATGAAAGTTGTTAGTGATAATTAATTCATATGCTATTAGATATATGTAGCCAATGTGTTTGTAAGTCACTATGGCTCAGATCACTGGTTACCATAGAGTAATTCATCCAACCGCTGGGCCTGTCTCGCGGGGTTGGCTTGGTATTTAAGAATGAAACGATGAAAGCATTAAGCTTTGTGACATCATGGTGGTTCCTAAGAGAATTGTTTTTAGCTGCTGCACTCCTCCTCTCACGGTGTTCCATGATCATCCTTCCACTCCTCTCCCATTATACTATTATCTTGATCACTCTTCAGGGCCTTGGATAACTGACAAGTCCTAGGAGCGAGACACATATACAAAAGCATATGCATAAAACATAATGAACTAATTAAACCAATATCCCATGAATAAGATTGTGCACATAGCTGCGAGGTTTAAGACTCAATCCTTATCCGGAGTGGACTACTTGCACATCATGATCAGATCAGCAATAGAAAACATTGTTACAAATAGTACTTGTATTGACAGATTGTTAGTTCTTACAATGTTGCCAATCGCGATGAGATCCAGATTACAATGTGATGACCCACAAGTGTAGGGGATCGATCGTAGTTTTTTTTTTGATAAATAAGAGTGTCGAACCCAACAAGGAGCAGAATGTATTGATAAATAGTTTCAACCAAGGTTTCACTGTAAACACTAGAGAACAACTGTTTAGGGATTTTTGTAATAGTAATAAAACGATAACAAGTAAATAACAATGAAAGTAAATAGTTGCTGCAAGTGGCCCAATACTTTTTAGCACAGAGAACAAGCTGGTGGTGTTTCTTATAATGGCTAAAACATTCCTGAGGACACACGGGAGTTTTCTTCTAGTTATTGTCATCACACGCCGTTGATCAATCTTTATCGTTTTGGCAAGTGGTATGTGGGTAGACCTATGCTAGTGCACCGTCCTATCCAGGACTGATGTACACTTACGATTACACTACTTGCAAGCGTCCACAAATACAAGAAAGTAATTAAGATATAAATCTAACCGTAGCAATAAACTCGTGGTATCTACTACTCCCTTATGTAAAGTATTGCAAACTGGGGTTTAGGTTTCTATCACTCCGGAAACCCACCATAAGCAATCCAACACATAATGCATTCCTCTAGGCCCATAAAGGTGAAGTGCTATGTAGTCGCCATTCACATAACACCACTAGAGAAATAACAACATAACTTAAATATCAAACTCGTAAATATTACTCAACGGGACATCACTACTAATAGCTAGACTTCTCCCATATCCTCAAGAACTAAATGATCTACTCACAACACATCATATGGATCATGATCAGAGGTGATATATGGATGAATAACAATATGGTCATAAAGTGCAAACACCGATAAATCTCACAAGTATCAACTACAAACGAGTAATTCACACCGGTAAAGATCTAGTGGAAAACAACGATATAGAACCCTAATTGTTACATCGGGATGAAGGTGGATGGTGAGGATGATGGTGCCGATGGTGATGACGATGATGCTTGATGATGACCGGTGTGACGACGGTGACGGTGGTGAGGATTCCCCCTCCAGAAGGGAATTACCTCGGCGGAATCTCCCTGCCAGGAAGGTGTTTGTTCTCTCTGTCGTTTCCATCGTGAAGAGGCGAAGGAAAAATTCTACGAAGTGGCTCCCCGATAAAATTAGGTAACGAGGGGTAAGTACCCCGGAGGAGAGTTGGAGGGGTGGCCATGGGCCCACCAGGCGTGGCCAAGGAGGGGGCCGCGCCTGGGGTTCACTTGGCTGCCCCTGGCAGCCCTTCGGGCTCCCTCGACGATTTTTTACGAAACTTCGTTTTCTGATTTTTTTCGCTATTTTTCTAACGTACGGAAGATATCCCCTCTGATAGGTGCTTTTTCCAGCAGAATCCTCACTCTGATAAATAATTCTGTAAAACTGTAAAACACAAAGAAAACAATGAAATAACATAAATATAGTGCTCTAATATAGAAAATATCAACGAATAAGGGAAAAGTAACATATAAAATAGTGATGCGAAATGGATGTATCAACTCTGCCAAGCTTAGACTCCTCTTGTCCCGAAGCGAAAACTGAACTCAGAATACATGATCACAAGTTTATAATGTGAGGTGTCGATAATAAAGAATACACACATGAAGCATCAACAATTATTCAATAAACACTAGTAATTCTACACATCAATCTTTCTAATAATGCTTCTCCAAGAGAAGTGATGATCCAAGCATGTAAAGGTATAGTGAGTGCAAATTCATTGAGCTATGGCAAACTATGTTCTTGGTCAGATAACACCTATCATATCAACCTTATATTTCTGGAAGAGTCTATGTCAGAGCTATCAAACAAATAAACATGCTTCAATTATCACAAAGTATTTTCATGAACAGAAAACTTCCAGGGATTATGTTCTTATAAAGGAGGTGAAAACAACTGACACAAAGGAAGATGCTAGTTAGCAGAGAGCCAAACTTTCAACTTGTTTACCATGATGGTAATATCAACTACAATAAAATATGGTTAAATATCATCGTGGACATATAAAAGAATGCATCTCAGTTCAACATCATAAGTTTTCTAGTAGAGGGTAGAAGGAATAGTTAAAGAAAGACCCTTCACAAAGGGAAGCATGGATTACTCATCTGCTAGAGTTATATTTTATTTTAAATAAAACAAAGGTATTGGAAATGTAATTTTGAGAGATGTGTATGTCTATGTCAATGAATGGTAGTGAAAAACTTATCATAACCCATGTCAAGCAAAGTGTTTAGACTTTTGAGAGCGGTTTCCATTAGCACTTTTCTTAAGGTTAGCACTTCCCCCACCCCTCCTTTCACAAACCAGGGTTAGCCGTATCCACGGGTACCCACCAACATTCATCAATCCATGGGGAAGTGCCTTTTCATATTACATTATTTGGCACTGACTCTCTGCAAATTTAGATGAGCAAAAATTCCATACTCATCGGGTGTAATAAGGGAGAAGAACCTTGCTTGACAAAGACATGATAAACTTTAAACTACTTCCTCGTGAGCTAAACAGGGACACAAAATAGGTTTAATATTTTGAAGGTTTTAAAGATAGCACACGAGAAATTTACTTGGAGTGGCGGTGAAATACCACACATAGGAAGGTCTGGTGGACACTTGTGGAAGGTTTTTTGTTCAGGTTTGGATGCACAAGTAGTGATCATAGTGAGTACATGGTTTTTGGCTAGCAAAGGCTTGAAGCAAACACACAATGTTCAGAGATGCATACAGATATAGAACCATGCAATGATATAAAACATGAAGTATTGCAATTGCCTTCTTTGTCACCATAACGCATAAATCATAAGAACAAAAACATGAAGGTTTTGTAGGCTTAAAAGATCAATGAGGCAATATATCTGCATGTGAAATCTCTCTTGTTTGTTCTAAGTCTCTAGGTGTTGTTACTATGACAAATGCTATGTTTGCCAATACTCAATAAATTTCTGCTACTACACCCAACATGATATCACTACTAATCACAAGACAAGCATGCGAGAATAATTTCCATGAATAGAACATATAGTGCAACAAAGTAAGAAGAAGACTTCATATCAATATTTCATCATAGGCAAACTCACACCAACTGATACAAGTCTTCACTTATAAAGGAGTGATAGCCCAACTTGAAAACAACCCTACTATATGATAACTTCCCTAAACATGATAAGACACACAACTCTAATAGTAAAAGTAAAGATAAAAATACCGGGGCAACTCTCCCAAGTTTGGAACAAGCCAAGGGAGTGCCTGTTACCCATAAGGATTAAGCCTGATTCTTTGACGGTGCCTGGATGGCTTCAATAGGAGTCAGGAAGTCTTTGATTATGAGGCAAAGTTTGATGTTTACTGCTTCCAGTATTGCCACCTAATCCTTGAGAACTCGATATTGCTCGCCGAATTGGCTGGCGACCCGATGTACATCAGCTATCATAGGTGATATGTATGGGTCTTGGCCTTGATGAGCGGTTCCCTGCACATCATGAGAGTAACCATGTTGAGGGTTAATTGATCCCACAAAGGTGGTATTGCTTGACGATGATACTCTAGGTTGGCGTGGTGCAGCTCCCCTGATCCCCTCTCTTAAGTGGTGATCCATATCTTCTTTCCTTGCAGTTATTTCTTCCTCTTTAGCCCACTCCGTGAAAGTTCCTTGATTGATGTCTTGCTGAATCCGGCGATGGCGACGGCCAGCATAATCCTCCATGCTTGAACTGAACAAGGACATCCTAATATAAAAAGTGCCGGTTCCCTCGAAGAAACAAATCAAAAACAAAACTCGTCGAAAACACAAGATACGATCCCTGGACGATCCGAGGATTATATAGCAAAAAGGTTACGGACGAAAGGAAGGTAAAAAGTCAAAACAGAGTCGGGGTTGGGCAGCGGGACTCCAGGGGACCACCAGGTGCGGCCAAGAAGGAGCCCGCGCCTGGGGCCCACTTCGGTGCCTCCGGCCCCGACTCTTTTTCGTGTCCAAAATTTTCTTATTTTCCAAAAAAAATTAAATATAAAATTTCTATGGTGTTTCGCGAAGGTTTTCTTACCAAAACTGATACATATTCCAATTCTGATTCTGGTCTGCTATGGTATTTGGCTCTAATATGATCTTCCAGAGTGAGAACCCGAACAATATCAACTTCCATGTTGTATGGATCACCAGATAAAATATTCTTGAATCTTTGGCCATTCACCACTTGTGGATTGGTGCCTTGGAAATTATTAATCTTGATAGCACCAGACCGGTAAACTTCTTCCACAACAAATGGTCCCTCCCATTTAGAGAATAGTTTTCCCGCGAAAAATCTCATACGAGAACTATACAATAATACTTTATCACCTATGTTAAATTATCTTTTGAGAATCCTTTTATCATGCCATCTTTTAACTTTCTCTTTAAATAATTTGCCATTTTCATAAGCTTCACTTTTCCATTCGTCTAAAGAACTCATATCTAACCATCTTTTCTCACAAGCTGATTTGAAATCACAATTAAGTTCTCTAACAACCCTATAAGCATTGTGTTCTAGCTCAAGGGGTAAATTAAAAGCTTTTCAATAAACCATTTTATAAGGAGACATGCCCATGGGATTTTTATAAGCAGTTCTATAAGCCCACAAAGCATCACTAAGTTTCTTAGACTAATTCTTTCTAGATTTGTTAACAATATTTTGCAAAATTGATTTGATCTCCCTATTTGATAGTTCTACTTGGCCACTAGTTTGAGGATGATAAGGTGAAGCAATTCTATGATTAACATCATATTTAGCAAGAGTTTTTCTATAAGCACCATGAATGAAATGAGAACCTCCATCAGTCATAAGATATCTAGGCACACCAAACCTAGGGAAAATTATGTCTTTAAGCATTTTCATAGAGGTTTTATGATCAACACTTTTAGTTTGAATATCTTCTACACATTTAATAACATAATCCACATCAACAAGAATATGGGTATAGCCATCTGCGGAAGGAAAAAGACCCATAAATTCAAGGGATTATTACTCCTGTGCCTCTGATTCGTTAGTTCTACTCACTTTTCCCCACGCTTGAAAGTTTTACTCACTTTTCCCCATATCCTTTGGTGAAAATCCCACGAATGATCTCATACGACGTTGATGTGTCTTTTTTAACTCTGACTAGTGGAGCCGTGTGGGACTGTGTCGCTCGTTGCACCTGACAAGTGGGACAAGTGCGGCTACGTTTCTATGACATTGTCTGTTGGGTCGTTGTATGTTTCGTACGTTGTAGAACGGGCCGAGTTTGTTGATAATTAAATTCAGCCTGCTAGCATACCCACGCGCGCGATCAGCCTTTTATGCATGCCATTGTTTTAGCTTGCTATGCATGCGCCCGATGTTGGCATTGATGAGCGCATCGTTGACTAGTTTGCATGCTTAAAAGGCTGCGATTCAGCCGCCACCTAGCCATGCACGGCTGCGATTCAGTGGCAACGTTGCCATGCACGCCATGCACGCAACCACCTAGCCACGCACGCGGGTGTGATTCGGTCGCCACCTACCCACGACGCCTATAGCTTGATTCGATCGTACACTCGATTAAGTTGTTGTGTTGTTCACGCGTCGAGCCACGCATCGGTGCACGGCCGGACTGAGTGATGTGAAAACATGCAAAAAAAAGTACAGGCTAATTAAACCACGGTGACGCCTCGATGCAGTGTGAAAAAACGGTGTTTCCATCTACCCCCTCTTCTCCCTTGGCTATTTAAACCGCGTCTTGTTACCTCCTCATCCACACTTCAATTGCCGCCGCCTCCCGTACTCTTTCTACAAACAGAGCCAAAGCACAACCGACTCGATGTGAAGATGCAGTTCAACACACCCACTTTCCGCTTCCCGCCCACTGTGTCGGAGATGCGCTACCCTCCCAAAGTGGTCGTTCAAACCGCGTTGGGCTTCTGGTCGTTCTCATGCTGGAGGGGCTTTACGGAGTTAGCCTGTGTATTACTCTGTGCGGGATTTAACCACCTCCCGGCGGGGTCGTCGGTGATGTTCCGTCTGGAGGAACATCACCCCCACTCTACTTCTCCATTGACAGGCCTCGTCACCTACTTCACAAACAGGTTTGATGCGTACTACCTGCTCGGCCGCGTGTTCTGGTAAGGATGCAAGTTCATCACATTCACCACCTACAACATGTACACCGACTTGGACAACATATTCCCCAAGGAAGACTGCATGCACATCCTCACCTACTATCTCGACGATGACAGCCTCGAGGAGGAGTGAAGACGACGAGGACGGTGGCAAGGAGGAGTGAAGACGACGACGGTGAAGTCCAGACGCTGTTGGTGTTGTGCGCCCTAGTGTTGCCGGCCCTAGCTAGTGTACCGTGCTATGTACCGTACTATGTATATCATGTGTTCCCTGTACTATGTAGGGATCTAAGAATCTCATATCTAAGTTATTTATCGTTGGTGTGTGATGTGTTATTTTTATTTGTATTCATATTATTTCCAAGTGGTTTTCCCCAAGTTTAGGCACGACTAAGAGCACGTACAATGCATCATTTTAGAGTAGACGCTAGGATTAAAATCCAGCCAGTTACAATAGTTTCCAATCCGAGTCCGAGGCGCTAAGATCTTTTCTTTCCTATGCATGTCTACAAGAGGATAGAGTTGTACATGGCGAAGCAAATTTATAAACTAGTAGTTACACTAGTTTGTGAAAAAGAAAAGAACCCAAACTAAAAACTTAAGCAAAACAAATTTCCAAATTAGTTCTGTGTATGCTGAGATAAGGACAGAAAATCAAAACTATTCAAAAAAATAACACATTTTTTTGCACGTGCATGACAACTAGCTTGTGGAAAAAAAATCTTTCCTTTTTTGGCATTTTTAAAACCCTTTGCATTTTGTGAACACTTTGTCTTTTACTATCACCTCGAGCAAATAGAATAGTGTGGGCAATCAAACCTCAAATAAATGAAATCTCTTTGAATCGTTGAAAAAAAAATCAGAGCATCATGTGTTTGTGGGCTCAAGAAAAAAAAGGCCCAACGAAAGCCATCCATCAGAGCCAAATGTCTTTGTGGGCTTATCAGTCAAAATCATGCAACGGCCCAACAAAAGATTGATTTTTCTTTGGCCCAACTGTCATCTGGTCAACTAAAAAACTAGGGAAAAACAAACTAAGATGATCTCGAGAGATACACATTGAAATTTATCGCATTAAGGTTTCATGACATGGACTTAATAGACAGTTAATAGTACACAACATTTCTAACGAGGGTTGACCAACAGGTAAACAAATCCTACAAAAACAATGCAAAAATAAAATCCTAAAGCTATCATATTTGCTTGCTGCATCACTTGAATCATCTGCTTCAAGTTCTTGTTCATCTTCTTCAATTCACCCTTCAGATCTGCATCCCCCAATGTCGGAGCACCCTTCAATTCTGCATTCCCCATGTTCTTCATGGATGGAGGCAGATTGAGCTCGAGTTGGAGCCCCCTTGAAATCAATCAAGCCCTCCATTTGAAGCCTCTCCACATACTGTCGGGGGTTACCCCCGAGTAGGGTAAAGGCAAGTGATAAAGGCAACAGTCAGAAGGGAAGTTTGGTCGAGTAGCCGTCTACCCGGTACCTGCTACCCGGTCGACTGCTACTCGGTCTTACGAAAAGATGACCAGAAGGAGATATCAAGAGAGTTATGTCCGCTCGAGTAGAAGAGCTGGTCCGAGTAAGATTGGCGGGAATCTACTCGGGTCAGAAGTCAAAGGAGCCGTTCTGACACAGGATCCCGCGTATCCTGGGTCCGTACTTGGCACTATTCGAACTACTGTTCATCTGGGACCGGTCTGCCTGACAGCGACAGTCTGGAAGCAGGCGGTCGCAGGATAAGGGGGCCCTACTCTGTGTTTGGCACAGTGATACCAGACTGTCCCCTTGGTTTTGCCCAACGACTTTCCGGATGCAGCCAAGATTAGGAACCAAAGCTGTCAGCGGGAACTCGGAAGAAGGACGATGTGCACACTATGTCGACACTTTCCATGTTTGGACGTATCCGGCTGGGCACCATGTATATAAGGTGCCCCGCCGCCTCCTGCGCGAGGATCGCATGTTGGGACACAAGGAAACCCTAGATTCTTGACCTAGTTCATCACGTAGAGAGAAGAGTGGCTACTCGGTAGCAAGAACCTTGTACTGTGGCTACTCGGTGAGACACCAGAATACATAGAGAAAGGCAGGAGTAGGGGTTTTACCTCCTCACGAGGGCCCTGAACCTGGGTAGATCGTGTTGTTTGCAGTGCTTAGTTCTTACCTCACGCAGCTACTCGTCGCGTGATCCCTCCCCGAGCACCTCCAGCGTCCATCGTTCCCACATCTTTAGCCATCCTATGGCATCTGCCGTGACACCACCGCGACAGTTGGCGCCCACCGTGGGGCAACCAGCGGCGCTGGCTGGAGTTTCTGTTCGGACGGGATCTTCTTCAGCGGAGCGCGTAGTCTGTGGCCTCGTCCACAGATTCGGCTCCTTCGACTTCGTCACCGACAACGCTGGCGACTTTGGCGGCAGGGCCATGCCGGAGGGCGGCTCGGTGGTCTCCTTCGGCTCTCATCTCGTCTACGTCGCCACCGTCGCCAACCGCGCGTACCCCGAGCTGGTGCATGACACGGAGGATCCTCCCGCGGTGATCGCTGCTCGCGGAAGGCCCGCGTGCCGTTCTGCGGACCGCGCTGAGGTGATGGTGACCGGCTTGGCGGCAAACGCTGGCGCAGCTGCTGCTGGCGCCGCGGCCGTCGTCGAGGATCTTGCTGCACCAAGCGCTGGTGGCAGGACTCACAGGCCTTACGAGAAGGAGTGTAACCTCCCTCCCTCCACTACTCCGACTATTCCCGCGTCGGCTGGACGGAATGGTATGCCAACCCCCACCGACCTCGAGCTCCTGAGCATGAAGGAGCAGCTCGAGCGGCAACGCCAGGAGCTTCTTGCCGAGCAGGCGGAGTTGGACAAGGTCAGGCTTGAGTTGAGTCTAGACCAGCTTGAGTACAACAGGGCTCACGGCTTCACCCCAGTCACTAGGAGAGCTAGCAGAGTAGGCGCCACGCGGCGCAACCTGGGTGCCGAGATGGCGACAGTGGTAGAGGTTCCTGCTCAGTCCGCCACCGCAAACACTAGGCCTAGGTACAGCACACCTGCCAAGACACTTAGAGCTGCAGAGGCTGTAGCTGCCGAGTTGCCTCGTCTCGACGGCGACGCGCGTGTTAGGCAGCAGGAAAGGCTCAACGAGTTGGTGTTGGAGGCTGCTAGGCAGAATGAGGAGTTCCGGAAGGCCAACCCGGGTGCTGGAGCTTCGCAGGTGGTGCACTCGCACGCGGCTAGATCTAACGATCAGGCCTCGTCTCCGCATCCCAGCCGCGAGAAGAGCCGCAGCGGACGTTCGGAAAAAGAGATAGGCAAATGCAGGTGTATGACCCGGCTGCTGCCGCGAGACAGCTTGCTGTGCCGCAGCAGCCCGGGCAGGAACACAACGCTGCAAGAGCAGGCTCTCAAGCCCATCAAGCTCAAAGCCAGGCCCGAGATGGAGCGCGCCCAGGTCCTCCTCAGCGTCCCGCTGCTCCGCCTACTCGGCAGAGGCAGCAGCCGCGCGCAGTGGCACCAGTCGCCAACCCGGTGGAGCAGCCTGCAGCTGTGCAGGTGGATAGATATGATGACGGCTACTCGGCCATGGAGATGGCTGGCTATGATATTCAGGACCGTGTTGGTGAGCGCGTGTTGGCGCCTGGAGATGCGAGGCATCAGCTGGACCGGATCAACTTGTCAGCTCGGTTGGAGAACACGGGTCCTCCTGGCCCCGAGTGCTTCGGCCCGCGCATCATGAACGAGCCGTCCGTGAAGAACTTTCAGCTCGCAAGGGGCACCAAGAGCTACAATGGCAGCACCAAGCCCGAAGATTGGCTCAATGACTATGTCACCGCGGTCCATATCGCGAACGGCAACAGAAGATGGGCGGTGCGCTATGTTCCGCAGATGCTAGAGGGTCCAGCTCGCACTTGGCTCAACAACTTGCCCAAGAACAACATCAATTGCTGGCTGGACTTCTCGGACGCCTTCATCAGCAACTTCACCAGCACCTACAAGAGGCCGAATAGGCCACAGCAGCTGTCCGCTTGCAGGCAGCGAGAAGACGAGACGGACCGCGAGTACCTTACTCGGTGGAGCACGTTGAGGAACACCTGTGAGGGTGTGAATGAAGCTCAGGCCATCACTTGGTTTGCGCAGGGATGCAGGCATGGCAGCATGTTGTGGCAGAGATTGCAGAGGGAGATGCCAAACACTCTGGCGGAGACCATCAAGATTGCGGATCAGTACGCGCTCGGTGATCCTACTCAGCCCCTGATGGACTCCTCTGAGCCGAGAAGAAACTTCAGCAACAGCAAGCGCAACGAGTTCCGCAACAAGCGCAGGGGTGACCGAATAGATACTCGGTATGACCCTGAAGAGGTGAATGCAGTGACTGTTGGAGCTGGTGGTAGCCAAAGGCAGAAACCTGCTGGAGCCTACGGGCAGAACCAGAACCAGGGCCAAGGCAACAAGAAACCATTCCGTACTCCTCAGTCGAGTAGCGGCAACTCCGAGCAGCCGAGGAAGTTCGTCTTTGACGACATGAAGGATGGCCCATGCAGTTTTCACACTCACCACCCCTCCAGGCCTGCTAACCACACTACTCGGCAGTGCGAGTGGTGGGATGTGATCAAGAATGATGGCCTGCCTCCTCCTCCTCCTCTGCCAGCGGCCAATGCCAATGTGCAGCCTACTCGCGCACCCGCAGCTCGGCCGCCAGTGTACCCGAGAAGAGAAAATGTGAACCAAGTGGCTTTGGGAGCCAACCGTCACTTCAACAATGAGAGCTACCGCAACAACAACAACTACAACCGCAACAACAACAGAGGGAACAACAACTACCAGGGCAACAACAACAACGGCAACAATGGGGGCGGAGGCTCCAACCAGTACCAAGAGCACCATGAGAGCTACATGATCTTCACATCTGAGCCAGTTGACAAGCAATCACAGCACAGGCGTGCCATGGAGGTCAATGCGGTGATTCCTGCTGTCCCTCACTACATGTATTGGTGTGACCAGGAGATCAGGTGGTCCCGAGTAGATCATCCCGAGTGTGGATAGATGTGCTATTCGGCACCAGGGAGAACTGCCGCACAGAGCGCCTGCAGTTCGAGGTGGTTGATCATCAGAGCCCTTACCATGCTCTACTCGGCAGGCCTGCTCTGAGCAAGTTCATGGCCTCTACTCATGTTGCATATCTGAAGATGAAGATCCCTGGTCCCAATGGCATAATTACAATCTCTGGTGATTACAAGAAGTCCATGGAGTGTGCCTCTGCTGGTTCCCAGTTGGCGGAGTCGATGGTGATTGCTGCCGAGAAGAAGAAGATGTATGAGGTGGTGGCTATGGCGCAATCCGCGCAAGCTGGCGCGCAAGGCGTGCCGAGTACCCAACACGGGACCGCGTTCCATGCATCTCAGGAGACCAAGAAGGTCCAGGTCGACCCCGAGTTCCCCGACCGCGTAGCCATCATTGGCTCCGGGTTGGCGGAGAAATAGGAAAGCGAGCTCATCCACTTCCTCCGTGAGAATCGGGATGTTTTCGCCTGGTCCAATGAAGATCTACCAGGAGTCCCGAGGGAGTTGGTTGAGCACTCATTACATGTGCGTCCTGACACCAAGCCAGTGAAGCAGGCTATGCGCCGCTTCGGAGATGAGAGAAGGAAGGCCATTGGTGACCAGATCACCAAGCTGCTGATAAGCAATTTCATCATGGAGGTGCTGCATCCGGATTGGCTAGCCAACCCGGTCATGGTCGAGAAGAAGAAGGAGGATCCCAAGGCTGCCACTGCATGGCGCATGTGTGTCGACTACACCGACTTGAACAAGGCATGCCCCAAGGATCCCTTCCCGCTACCTCGCATCGATCAGGTGATCGATTCCACTGCTGGTTGTGAACTGTTGTCTTTCATAGATGCCTACTCTGGTTTCCACCAGATCGCACTCAATCCTACTGATCAAATAAAGACTGCTTTCATTACCCCGTACGGGGCTTATTGCTATCGTGTCATGTGTTTTGGCTTGAGGAATGCGGGTGCAACCTATCAGAGATGCATGCAGAAATGCTTGCACGACCAGCTCGGCAAGAATGTGCAGGTGTACGTAGATGACATTGTCATCAAAACGAATAAAACACATACTCTGCTTGCCGACCTGGAGGAAACCTTTGCTAACCTACGCAAGTACAAAATGAAGCTGAATCCGAGTAAATGCACCTTTGGTGTCCCGGCTGGCAAGCTACTCGGCTTCCTGGTGTCTAGAAGGCATTGAAGCCAATCCTTCAAAGATAAAAGCTATCGAGAGCATGTCTTTGCCGAGATCCCTGAAGGATGTGCAGAAATTCACTGGTTGCTTGGCATCTCTGAGCCGTTTTCTGGGCCGAATGGGCGAGAAGGCCCTGCCTCTGTACCAATTGATGAAGAAAAGTGACAAGTTTGTCTGGACTCCGCAAGCGGATGTGGCATTCAATGAGCTGAAAGCAATGCTGGCTAGCGCTCCCATCTTGGCTAGTCCGCTACCCAAGGAGCCAATGCTGTTGTACATTGCTGCGACTAACCGAGTAGTCAGTGTGGTGATTGTGGTGGAACGAGAAGAAGAAGGCAAGAGTGTGCAGCGCCCTGTGTACTATCTCAGTGAAGTGCTGTCCAGCTCCAAGCAGAACTACCCGCACTACCAGAAGATGACCTACGACATGTACCTGGGCGCCAAGAAGCTGAAGCATTACTTCCAAGAGCATCCTATCACGGTTGTGAGCTCTGCTCCCATCTCGGATATCATGGGTAACAAGGAGGCGAGTGGCAGAGTAGCCAAGTGGGCGATCGAGCTGGCCGCGTATGCACCCGCGTACGCGAGAAGAGAAGCCATCAAGTCTCAGATTCTGGCGGAATTCCTGGTGGATTGGGCCGAGGTGCAGTATGAACCTCCTGCCCCAGTTTCTAATTACTGGAAAATGCACTTTGATGGCTCGAAGGTGAAGGAAGGCCTTGGTGCTGGCGTGGTGCTTACGTCACCCAAGCGAGATCAACTCAAGTATGTGCTGCAGATTCACTTCAAGGCATCCAACAATGTAGCAGAGTATGAGGCAGTGGTGCATGGTTTGCGAGTAGCCAAGGAGGTTGGCGTGCAGCGTATTATATGTTACGGCGATTCAGATCTGGTGGTGCAGCAAGTCTCTGGTACATGGGATGCTCTAGATGCCAACATGGCATCATATCGCTTCCCGGTGCAGTCTATGACTGGATTCTTCGAGGGCTGCGAGTTCCAGCACATTCACCGAGCAGAGAATGAAGCGGCAGACGAGCTGTCCAAGTTGGGATCTTCTCGGCAATCCATCCCGGCGGGGGTTGCCTTGGAGCACTTGAGGAAGCCATCCATCAAGCCCTCTCCCAACTCGGAGTCCATATTTGTTCCTTCTCTGCCAAGTGAGGAATCTGATCCCATGGAAATTTACTGGGAGAATGCTACAGGAAACTCGGGGACTACCATTCCTTACTCGGGGACTGCCACTCCTTACTCGGGGACTGCCATTCCTTACTCGGGGACTGCCACTCCTTACTCGGGGACTGCCACTCCATACTCGGGGACTGCCACTCCTTACTCGGGGACTTCCACTCCTTACTCGGGGACCGCTGTCCTTAACCCGGGGACTGTCGCATTCATTGAGGAAGTCCTTGCTAATCGGTCTGGGCTTCAGAGAAGTGCTCCCATCCCTAAAGAGCAACCAGAGGTACCCGTCCCAATGGAAGTGGACGAACCAGTGTTTCCCACACGGGAGACACCAAGTTGGGATATGCCCATATTATCCTTTCTAAGGGACGGTACTCAGCCAGAAAATGAGGTGGCTGCAAGACAGATTCAGAGAAGATCCAAGGGCTACACTATAGTCCGAGATGTGCTGCACAAGAGAAGTGCCACTGGCGTGCTGCAACGTTGTGTGGACCCAGCAGAAGGAGAAGAAATTCCGATAGAGATACACCAAGGAGAATGCGGGCATCACGCCTCTTCTCGGGCATTGGTCAAGAAAGCTTTTCGTCATGGCTTCCACTGGCTCACAGCACTGCAGCAAGCTGAAGACATCGTGAGGAAGTGCAATGGCTGCCAGATGTTCGCGAGTAAGATTCACATGCCTGCTTCCGAGCTGAAAACCATTCCTATCACTTGGCCATTTGCTGTTTGGTGCTTGGACATGGTCGGGCCCTTCCAGCCGGCTAGAGGCAACATGACTCACATCTTGGTCATGGTGGACAAGTTCACCAAGTGGATCGAGGTGAAGCCTATTCGGAGGTGCGATGGGGCCACAGCTGTGAAATTCGTGAAGGATGTGATCCTGAGATATGGCTACCCGCACAGCATCATCACGGATAACGGCACAAATTTTGCTGAGGGAGCAATGGTGCGGTTCTGCAGAGATAAGCATATCCGACTAGATGTTGCATCTGTTGCGCATCCCGCCTCCAATGGACAAGTGGAAAGAGCAAACGGCATGGTACTGGCAGGCATAAAGCCAAGGCTGATGGAGCCACTGCTGAAAACACCTGGGTGTTGGCTAGACGAGTTGCCAGCGGTGTTGTGGAGTCTAAGGACTACCCCTAACCGGTCAACCGGTTACACGCCATTCTTCTTGGTATACGGGGCTGAGGCCGTGTTGCCAATAGACCTAGAGCATGACTCCCCCCGGGTAACCCTCTACACTGAGGTGGAGGCGAGAGAAGCTCGAGAAGACGACGTTGACCTGCTTGAAGAAGCAAGAGAGCTGACTCTGTCACGTTCGGCTATCTACCAGCAAAACCTGCGGCGTTATCATAGCCGAAAGGTGAACCCAAGGGTTTTCCGAGAAGGAGACTTGGTCCTTAGGCTCGTGCAGCGCACAGCCGGGATGCACAAGTTGTCTCCTCCATGGGAAGGGCCGTTCATTGTGAGCAAAGCGCTGCACAACGATGCTTACTATCTTATAGATGCACGCCCACCACAGGCGAACAGGGCAGATAAACCTGGAGATGAAACCAAGCGCCCTTGGAATGTAGCTCTACTCCGTCGTTTTCATTCGTGAGCAAAGATGTGTATGTACCCTCTTATCCGAGTTGAAATTCTATTCTGCAATCTGAAATTGATCTCGGGGACTGCCCTCGTCCAAAATTGCTCTAAGTGTTTCTACTCGGCTTTACCTTTTGCCTATTCGGTTGCTCTACTTCAAAATCCAAAGGTACATTGAGTACTGTGTTTAAACCTACATGCCAACTCTTCGACTCTGCTGCTGTCCAAAACCCGGCTTCATGGCAAGCAAGAGAACAAGCAAAAGGTCCATGAGCACAAGAAAAATTACTAAGGAAAGGAAGAGTGCAGGAACCGAGTAGGGTGCTTTTATTACCGTTCTGTGTCTTATCTTTTCGGCTAAGTGGTGGGCTGCGTTACTATGATTGTTTCTAAGCGGCTAAGTATTTGCAGCTCTACTCTTTAACTCTTGTGACTCGAATACCAAAAAAGCAACAAGTTGCGGGTAGAGCTGAGACGAAAAGAGAGAGTGAATAAGAAATGCAACTCGGGGACTCGCATGATAACGCAACTCGGCATCAAGCCCAGGCTGAACAAATTGATTAAGTTGAAAATAAAAAGTGGGAATAAAAATGAGTAGCAACGAAATAAAATAGTCTGATACATTTGCACCCGGCATCCCGGGGATCTGATAAGTGTTTGAGAAATAAAGCTGCAGGATAAAATTCAGGTTGAGGCGGCGTTCTCAGTGTTAGCCTTGGCTGCCTCCTCTTCAGCAGTGGCCTTGGTCGTGTCCAGGCTGGCGTCGACAGACTTCGCTGCTTCGTCCTCGGCGTTGGGCTCGGTGGCTACCTGGTCTGAGGTGGCCGTGGCCACCGAGACGGGCGTTGTCGCAGAGGTGGAGCCGCTGGCTTGGGCGCGAAGGTTGACGGTGTCGTCAAGGGCAGCTCCCGACGAGGTGCCGAACTCGAGCGCGGAGGTGTCGATCGACATCTCCACGTTCTCGTCCTCCTCATCGCTACCCGCGATGACCACAGCCTTCCCCTTCCCGTCCTTGGCGGCTGGAGAGTCGAAGTAGCTCAGGTCCGGCTCGTCGGTGTCCGTCTCCTCGTCTTCACCCTCCTCCTCGCCCTCGTCCACCTCGGTGTCGGGCTCGGTGAGGCCGTCGATGAAGGTTGCTGTGTCGGCATACTGCGCGATCTCGTGAGCAATTACCTGGCGAATAGCCACGCAGTCGGGGTCCTTCTCCCACTTGGAGTCTTGGCGCATCTCGCGGATGATCTGCATGTTCAGATTCTCGTACCAAGTGGTGACGAAGAGCAGCATCATGTCTGCACCTTCCCGAGCTCCCGAGGCGCGCCATTTCTTCAATTCAGCTTTCACGCGCTGCAGCTTCAAGGCAAGCCCAGAGATCGTTGTCGGCGCGGAGTCCTCAGGCCAGAAGACGCTGTGGATCTGGAAGGCGACGCGCACCAACTCGGTGCCCACGCCCGCTAGCCGCGGACACTGGCTCTGCATAATCAGGATACTCTCCTCGATCTCTGCTCTGGTGTCCATAGGCTCGCCCTTCTCAGCACGAGCTGCTCGGATCTTTTCCAGGGCGGGCACGCTAGAAGATTCAAGGTTGGGAAAGATTCCTGCAAGAGCTATCGAGAAGATCAGAAACGGTAACAGAGTGGAAGCATGAAACGAGAAGCAGAGAAGAAAGGCGCAGCCGAGTAGCGGAGAAGCGGAGAAAAGGGAACACTTACTGTTCAAATCGTGGCGCAGTCCTAACAGCTGGGTCTTCCATGTTTCCTCGTTGGAGATATGCTTCTCTTGGATCAAGCGGAGCTCCTCTAGCTGAGTGAAGAGCCCAGCGTTGCTTTTCGTCAGCACCTCACACTCCTGCTTGAGGGTTCTTTCCCTGGCCTTGGCTGCTGCTTCGCTCTTCGCCTTCTCGGCGATTACTCTATCCCTCTCGGCACCAAGGTTGATAGCATCCTGGAGCGCAGCCTGCAGCTGGACTTGGAGCTTCTCCATCTCAGTAGTGTGCTCTTTCATCATCTCGACAGCCTGGCTGGACAACTGCTGCTGCACCTTAGCCGGTTTGAGGCAGTCTTGATGCTCCTCAGCGAATTTCTTATGATCTTCTGCGGGAGGCAAAGCACGGTTAGCAGAGAAGCGAAAGGAAGAAGCACAGGAAAGGCCGAGTAGATGGCAACGTACCTTCCAATCTCTTGATGGTGGCCTGGCCATTCTCGACGAAGGCACGGCAGTTCTCGTGCTCGTCAGACAGGGCCTTCAGCTTCCCTGCAGGGTGAAATCAGTTAGCGCAAAAAGCAGAAGCGGGCGTAAAACACCAACCGCAAGAACCGCGCAGCTAGAAGCGTAGCTTCAACTTCAGACAGCCTCAGAGTGCTGTTCATCACTTCCTTGTCGGCTTCCTCGGCGATCGTCTTCTCTTTTTCCAAGGCGGCAATGCGCCTCTTGGCAATGGCATGATTCCAGAGTAGCCGACGATGCAAGTTAGTCCGTTTCAGTACGCTATTCTGAGAAGCAAAAGAAACAAGAATCAGGCAAAGTACTTGAGATTCCACCCGAGAAGGCGGCTACTCGGGAGAGTGTCCGCCTACTCGGCCAGAATCTCGGGGACTGGGTGATGGATAAGGAAAAGAGGAAGAGTAGAAAAGAAGTGAAAATGCAACTCGGAGAGGATGATTAGGAACTTACCGCGTAGGATTGCTCGAGGTCCTCGGCGTTCTTGCGGTGGACAAACATCTTGGCAGCAAGTGTAGCAGAGGTGGTCGAGACGGTCATGGGTTTGCAACCCAAGTCCACCTTGTTCCAATCCTGACGCATATGGTCGATGTCGCCCAGATCGATGCCGTTCCAGTTGGGGTTGCCGAGAACCTTGCTGTCCCACTTGGCGTCGATGAAGCCGATCAGGTCGAGTACTTGCTCGAGGCTCTGGGACGTTATCGCCTGGTCTTGAACTCCCCGAGAAGCAATGGAGACGGACTTGTCTTGATTTGGGGCCGGGGGCCTGGAGTCCACTGCCACGGCTTTCCTCCCTTTCTGAAGAGCAAGATTCCGGTCTGTGGGGGAGAAGCCGACCTGGTGCTGATGGCTAACCTTCACCATGTAATCAAGGTAGCAGGGCTGATCAGCTGTAGCGGCGGCGGCAGGAACCGCATTGGGATCGCGGATAACCAGCTGCCTGGACTGGCCAGTTGATGTTGGCGGCGGCATGTCGGCAGCCCGCTTCTTCGTCTTCTCCTTCTGGGCAGTTGGCTTCGCGACAACCGACTTCTCGGTTTTCTCCTTCTCGGTCTTCTTCTCCTCAGCCTTCTCCTTCTCGGTGGCTTTCTTCTCGGCTGCCTCCTTCTCTGCAGCATCTTGGGCACTCTTCCTTGTAAGCGGCCTGGCCGGAGGGCTGGGTGCAGCCTCGGTTGTCTGCACCGAGGAGGAGTCAGGCTGAGCGCTACCCTGATCTGTTGGTGGCGCCAGGGGCGCGCTATCCGGTGCGGCATCAGGCTGGGCGCTACCCTGCGCGGCGACTGGTTGCACGTCGCTCAGAGGGTAATGCCCAGTCGCGTCTTCTACCCGCTGCTCGGCAGCAGGATCCGGCTGTGAGATATCCATCTCTTCTACCCGCGGCTGGGCCGCGGGGTCTTCTAGTCCAGCAGCCCCTGTTGCTGGCTGCTCCTCTCCTTCTTCCTGCCGCTCAAGGGAGGCGTCGTGGTGCATCTCTGTATCTTGATCTTGGTTCCCCTCGGCGGTGTCGGCCGGAGGAGAAGGTGGCTTCTCTTGGTGAGCAGCGTCCTGCGCCTCCTGCTCGGCGCGGGACTGCGGCTCTGGCTTGGCGTTCTGGGCATCGGTGCCCTCTGATCGTGCGTTGGCGGCATCGTTCTCATCGCCGTCGAGGTCAATTAGATTGTCGACATCGACGGCAGCCTTCTTCTGAGTCTCGGTGGACGCAAGAGCGGCATCCGCGTCCAAGGGGGCTCTGAAGAGAAAATTGGGGTCAGAAATAAGAAGTGGGCAGAGGAAATCAAGAGAAAACAGCAAGGCAAAAGGATTGGGAGTCAACCGAGAAGAACAAAGTAAACAGAAACATGCAACCGAGAAGGAACTTACCCCTTGCGGGAAGGAATCGCTGGCTTCTTTCTCTTCACGACCTTCTTGGTCGCCTTCTCGGTCGCCTTCTTCTTCTTGGCGGGAGGTTCTTGGGCGCCACTGCCTGTCCGTTTGCGGGTGGCAGGAGCAGCAACTGCGAGAGGCTTGACGACCTGGGCCGCCTCGTCCTCATCCTCATCCTCATCTTCGCCGCCAGCATCAGCGACATCTGTGAAACAGAAGGGAAGAAAAGCACTTCAGAAGCAGAAAGCAATTGGTTTGCGTTGCTCGCGGTCAGAGGGGATAAGTTCAAATTACCTTCAACTTCATCATCAGACCAGTCGCGAAGGGACGATTCCGCGGGAGGATCACCTGCCTGGGCGGCGTCAGAAGGATCGAGCTGGTCCGTGGTCTCGAAGGAGGCCTGGTCATCTTCCTCTCGTTCAGATGACCAGTTGCCCTCGAAGCGTTCACAGCTCTCAGCGAGCTGGCGGTCAAGGACCTGAAAGACAGAGAAACATTGCAAATTAGCCGAGTAGCGTGAAGGCATTCTACCCGGATGGGCGTGCAAACACAAAGCACACTAAGCCTAGGGAGATTTGCTAAGTGTCCTACTCGGCAAGGCGTGCAAACAACAAGCACATTAAGCCTAAGTATTGCTCCTAAGTATGCTACTCGGCAAGGCGTGCAAACATCAAGCATACTAAGCCTAGGCAGTTCTGTAGAGTGCTCTACTCGGTGCGGAATGCAGTTGCGAGTCGCAGCAAGGAAAGAAGGCTGTCTACTCGGATTACATATAAACTGGAAGCAGAGTAAGGAGGACGTACCCGTGGAATCGGCTTCGCGCGGCTGAAGGGGATGAACCCGTACTGCCAGTTATCTCGGAGTCCTGTGGTCAGGATGGACCTTGCGTGCGCGGCGACTTCCGCGTTGCTGAGCTCGAACGTGGTCGTCCGAGTGCAGTCGCGGGGGCCCCCCAAGTAGCACATTGGGTGGGAGCGCTGCTGCAGAGGCAGCACCCGGTTCCGGATCCAGCAGGCGACGGGGTCATCGCTCTTGAGGCCCTCTCCGATTAGCTCAGCGAGCCGCTCCTCCATCTGCACGGCGTTGCGGTCGTTGGAGGGCTTCGTCTTCCAATTCTGCCCGGATGGAGCCCGGTTGCTCCAGGCAGGCAGGTTGATGCGGTCCGTTACCTTTCCTCCCTTCGTGGCAGGGATATTCTTCACGTAGAGGAAGGATTTTTGCCACATACGGACGGAATCCAAGCCCTTGATGCGAGGGTGATTGGTTCCCGTCCGCTGCACCATCATGGCGCTGCCGGTGTTGGTTACCCGGCTGCCAGTAGCCGCGCCGTCCTTCTTCCCGGTGCTCTGCTGACGAAGATGGAAGTATTTCAGCCATGTCTGCACCGTGGGGTGGACGCCAAGAAAGGCCTCGCACACCACGGTGTGATAGGCGAGGAAGACGACAACATTTGGGGGGAGATGGTGCATCTGAACACCGAAGTGGTCCAGAAAGGAGCGGAGGAAATCGGATGCCGGCAGGCCGAATCCTCGCGCGAAGTGCGCAAGGAAGACGACATGCTCGCCCTCCCGCGGGGCCGGAACGAGTTCGCCGTCGGACGGCCGACACTGAACACCAGGAGGAACCCTTCGGGTGTTCACGAGCCAGGAGCAGTCATCGACGGTGACATCAGAACCAGCCCAGCCGGCGCGAGCAGCCATGGCACCGAGTGAGAAAGCGGTGGAAGGTTTGGAGGAGTCTGTTGGAAAGAATGAACCCGCGGCGGCGCAAAGGTTTGCGCGGCGGCGGAGCGCTCGGTGGCGGAGAAGAAAACAGAGAGGCGAAAGAAGAAAGTACGGAGGAAGGAGAAAAGGAAGTTACCGATGGGGGTATTTATACCCTCTCCTCAGATTACCGTTACCATCGGGGTAGTGGGATCGATCGTGGCCATAATTCTCGTGTGGTGGGACCTGTGGCCGGTTAGAAACGCACGCAAGCGCGGAACGCGCGCGTAACGGCCACAGTGGATCCCACGACCAGATCGTAGCCTATTACTGCGCTTGATAGGACATGACGAGCCGGTGGGCCCACTCCGTGAAAACTGGGCGCGTGGCACGTCGTGTCCTAGGCAGCGAGACGTCGGGGTCGCTGATGCACGACACGTGTCCAGTTGCAACACGGAAGGCTGGATTGTGCTCTGCGCTGCAGAGACTCTGCTTGAAGAAATTCTCTAAGTCCTTTTACTCGGACACAGAGAAGAAGACTAGCCCTATTCGGACGAAAAGAGACCCAAGGTACTTTTCAGAGTGCTACTCGGAGGTTTCACTCGGCATCGTGAGGCTCAAGGGTGATGTTGCAAAGATTGGTTTTAAGTTGGCAGACCCTAGTGAACGAGTTCGCATGACTCTACCAGCTTCGGGGACTGCTGTCGGGGGGTTACCCCCGAGTAGGGTAAAGGCAAGTGATAAAGGCAACAGTCAGAAGGGAAGTTTGGTCGAGTAGCCGTCTACCCGGTACCTGCTACCCGGTCGACTGCTACTCGGTCTTACGAAAAGATGACCAGAAGGAGATATCAAGAGAGTTATGTCCGCTCGAGTAGAAGAGCTGGTCCGAGTAAGATTGGCGGGAATCTACTCGGGTAAGAAGTCAAAGGAGCCGTTCTGACACAGGATCCCGCGTATCCTGGGTCCGTACTTGGCACTATTCGAACTACTGTTCATCTGGGACCGGTCTGCCTGACAGCGACAGTCTGGAAGCAGGCGGTCGCAGGATAAGGGGGCCCTACTCTGTGTTTGGCACAGTGATACCAGACTGTCCCCTTGGTTTTGCCCAACGACTTTCCGGATGCAGCCAAGATTAGGAACCAAAGCTGTCAGCGGGAACTCGGAAGAAGGACGATGTGCACACTATGTCGACACTTTCCATGTTTGGACGTATCCGGCTGGGCACCATGTATATAAGGTGCCCCGCCGCCTCCTGCGCGAGGATCGCATGTTGGGACACAAGGAAACCCTAGATTCTTGACCTAGTTCATCACGTAGAGAGAAGAGTGGCTACTCGGTAGCAAGAACCTTGTACTGTGGCTACTCGGTGAGACACCAGAATACATAGAGAAAGGCAGGAGTAGGGGTTTTACCTCCTCACGAGGGCCCTGAACCTGGGTAGATCGTGTTGTTTGCAGTGCTTAGTTCTTACCTCACGCGGCTACTCGTCGCGTGATCCCTCCCCGAGCACCTCCAGCGTCCATCGTTCCCACATCTTTAGCCATCCTATGGCATCTGCCGTGACACCACCACGACACATACTCATCCATCCACCCAAAATAATTGCATTTTTTTCACGATCTGAAAACAAAATAGTGAAGCATAAATCCCAACTAGTTGCCATTTACGTGCCCCTCCATCGTGTTGTCACATCTGACAAAAAATCCCAAAATAATGGATGCAAGAAGAGAACCCAGATCTAGAAACGAAAAAAATCAGAGCTAGGATGCAAGAGGAACCAAGATCTACGTGCCCGTCTATCCTGCTCTCGCATCTGACAAACTCGCGCCCAAAGTTTCCATTTTTCTCCTCCTTAAAAGTCCACCGCTTCAGTGGCGCGGTGCGTGGGCAGTCCGGACACCGCTGCATCGACACTGAACCATACGTAGGCCACGAGGGCCGGGAGGATGAAGTGGAGGTCGACATCTCGCTGGAGAGGAAGAAGGAATGCTTCGTCGCCAAGATCCAAAGGGGAGGCGAGCACAAGCTGCTGTGTGACTGTGTCGATGGGCGAAGGAGAGCACGAGTTGTTGTGTGACTGTGTCGATGTGTCAGTGGAATACAATGGCGCAGCCAATCAGGATGCAGAACCAGGCTCCTGCGGATCGCCCTCCCTTCCAGAAGACTGAACTCTGATCTCAACCTTCAACGCCATCCAACGGCGTGGAGACGGCGCGTGGGCATGTCCCCATGATTCCTTCTAGAAGGTCAGATCTTACGGCTGGCATTGGTGGTAGGGTATGATTGGATGGCTGGCGTTCGACGCTAGGATTTTGGGGTTACGAGGTTATCAGAGTTTTTGGGTTTTGGGGTTATTAGGGTGTGACAAAACTTCAAATGACCATAACTAATTCAAAAAAATCAAAAAATGGAAACGAAGCGTAGTTTGTTAGCTTATATGATATATTTACTAAAAAAATATAAACATGTTATATGGATATTTTCAAGAAAAATCATTTTCACAAGCGAGCCATCAAAATCAGGTTCAAATGACCACAACTAATCAAAAAAATCAAAAAAAATGCACGACAAGCTCACATAGCCGTCACATGTGACATGGTTATGAGAAAAAAAAACTTGGTGTCAGGACATTTTCATGAAAAAGGCTTCTCACAAATGAGCAATCATGCATATATGTGTTCAGAGTTCGATGGAGAGTGAAGGCCGGTTTTGGTTTTGAAAAAATTCAACTAAATCAAAAAAATAACCAAAGCTTCCTTTTGGAGTGAACAAGACGGTTCTGAACTTACTTTTTCATTTTCATATCTTAAACGTGTGTTTTGGTGATTTTCAATTAAAAACATATTTTTTAATAAATAAAAAAAATTGTATGAAAATTAATTCAATAAATAGTGAGACTTCGATTGGACACTATTTAGATGGAATAGGTGTCACCTAAAAAATATTGGCTCATTTAGAGAAGGTCGGAAAAAAACTTGATGACCCACAAGTGTAGGGGATCGATCGTAGCTTTTTTTCATAAATAAGAGTGTCGAATCCAACAAGGAGCAAAAGGTATTGATAAATAATTTCGAGCAAGGTTTCACTATAAACACTAAAGAACAATTCTTTAGGGATTTTTGTAATAGTAATAAAGCGATAACAAGTAAATACAAATTAAAGTAAATAGTCTCTACAAGTGGCTCAATCTTTTTTAGCACAAAGGACAAGCCAGTGGTGTTTCTTATAATGGCTAAACGTTCCTGAGCACACATGGGAGGTTTCGTCTAGTTATTTTCATCACACACCGTTGATTAATTTTTATCGTTTTGGTAAGTGTTATGTGAGTAGACCTATGCTAGTTCACCTTCCTATTCAAGACTAATGCACACTTACGATTACACTTCTTGCAAGCGTACGCAAATACAAGAAAGTAATTAAGATATAAATCTAACCGTAGCAATAAACTCGTGGTATCTACTACTCCCTTGTGTGAAGTATTGCAAACTGGGGTTTAAGTTTTTGTCACTCCGGCAACCCACCATAAGCAATCCAACCGACAATGCATTCCTCTAGGCCATAAAGGTGAAGTGCTAGTCGACGTTCACATAAAACCACTAGATAAATAACAACATAACTCAAATATCAAATCGGTAAATATTACTCAACGGAACATGACTACTAATAGCTAGACTTCTCCAAAGTACTTAAGAACTAAACGATGTACTCACAACACATCATATGGATCATGATCAAAGGCGATATATGGATGAATAACAATCTGGTCATAAAGTGCAAACACTGATAAATCTCACAAGCATCAACTACAAATGAGTAATTCACACCGGTAGAAAGATCTAGCGGAAATCAACGATATAGAACCCTAATTGTTACATCGGGACGAACGTGGATGGTGAGCATGATGGTGTTGATGGTGATGACGATGACGATGATGGTCTTGATGATGCCTGGTGCGATGACGGTGACGGTGGTGACGATTCCCCCCTCGAGGAGGGAATTTCCCCCGGTGGAATGTCCCCGCGAGGAAGGTGTTTCTTCTCTCTGTCATTTCTGTCGCGAAGAGGTGGCAGAAAATTTATACGAAGTGGCTCCCCGATAAAATTAGGTCACGGGGGGTAAGTACCCCAGAGGAGAGCTGGAGGAGGGTAGGACCCCTAGGTGCCCACAAGGCGCGACCAAGAGGGACCCGCACCTGGGGTTACTTTGCTGCCCCTAACTCCCCTCTGTCAGCCCTTCGGGCTCCCCGCCCGTGATTTTTTACGAAACTTTGTTTTCAGTTTTCTCGAGATTTTTCTGACGGCCAGAAGATATCCCCTGTGACACGTGCTTTTTCCAGCTGATTTCTGACTCTTATGAATAATTCCGTAAAACACAAAGAAAACAATGAAATAACATAAGTATAGTGCTATAATATAGAAAATATCAATGAATATGGGAAAATTAACATATAAAATAGTGATGCAAAATGGACTTATCACAATGTAGTATGACAATGGCTATGGTGATAGAGATGGCGGTGGAGTGGTGATTGCGACAACACTTCGTAGTGGTGATGAATAATGGTCCTCCCAGTTTTGCTGATTTTACCTCTCCCTTTTATGGTGGCAGCGAATGAAACTAGGGTTTAGGGGGGTCTTCCTTCATGAATTGATTCTGGGTCCTCTGATTACTTTTGGTTGTTTGATCAGGCAATCAAAATGGTGCTGGGTAGGGTCTCACATGACCATACCACTCATTGTTAAGTCCCTTCCGTATCGATTTTGACTTGTTTTTTTTAATTACTTCTTTCCTTCCTGCTAGTACCGATCTTCAACGATTTCCATGTCCAAAACCGGAAGTAGAAATATGACAAGGAGATGTGCAATTGATTTGCACATTAGTGATTAGTTGCAGGTACATAGTTAATATATCATCATTTTCATGAAAAATATGCAGTGTAAACATAGATAACGATGCGTATAATTTACACGCAACAACATTCCCAAGGTTAAACCTTGATCGTCCCGAGAAAGTAAAAATAATAATAAGGAAGTTAGTGTTTAAACCAAAACAACAAGAAGTTTAGTTCACTTAGAATCAGCAGCCTGATATCTCACTCTTTCTTCAGCTGAAAACTTAGTATGAATGATGTAACAACAATATATTATAATAGTTTAAGTAATTCAAGACAAATAAAATAAGGATCATTTTAACATGGACATTTGGAACTGTAACAATTATTCTACTTCTTGTAGAAAACACTTTCCTGCCAAGGAACATTCAGGAAGATCATATTTATCATATTGTCAATGTGAGAGCATGTTTAAATTAGTATACTTTCAGGGTAACTAAAAAAAACCACCCACTAAGATAAAGTAAAAGACTCTCTAATGATATTTTCTTTTTCATTGACTTTCAGGATGAATTAGCTATGCTAGTAATAAGACCATGCCAAAGATCGTATATGTTTCATCAATATTGTGAAGGCTAAACTAGGTTGCAACAATACTGTCACAACCGTGCTACAATCATGAGATATATATGAGGTTTCCCTTGGGTATTTTATTGCTCAAGAGTATGCGGAGTGTTTAGCTTGCAATGGAGACAATTTTACCCATCATAACATTGTTGTTGTAGATGTTTAATCGACTCATAACCAAAATCCAAGAGTTATCTCTGGTAGGTCGTTCATAGGCTAGAAGATTTGTCGACATCCCATAAGTGCAACAAAAGTGAAGATACACACATAAACCAATATATATTATGGTAATTAACACAATGACTTTGGCATGAATCTCACTTACCACTAAGCGTACTGAAAGAACATTTATTTATCCCTCATTTGGTTTTGTGTGTTAGACAACAACACTGGTGATTGTCTAATCCTGTGTCAAGTGATTTAGGTGTTTTAGGTAATTATACTTTGAAAGCATCAAACCCCCAAAAGTAAAGAAGTGAGATCTATCCTGGACGTGGAAGTAGGCCGGAGAAACTGGGGTCCCAAGACCGGAGACCCTGGTGTGAAACTCTAGAGTATCCGAACTTAGGGAAGATCGAGACTCCGGACATTTCATTCGTGGATTTGGTGAAACTCGCAGATGCCCCCTTCGGAGTAAGGCCGGAGTATGCCCGGAGATTCTGGGCATTTTTCTCTACGATGCGATGAAAACTCGCAGATGCCCCCCTCTAAGGAGTAAAGGATGGAGTTAGCACGGAGACTTTGGAAGTCTAGGGCTAGATCAAATACTCCAGTCTTCCAGGCCAGAGACTCTGGTGTAAGTTTATCTGCAACGGCTAAAAACAACTAGTTGAGTGAAGGGGTATAAATACCCCACTACATCTTCAACCTCAGCTAGCTCGACCAGAAAAGAAAGACCACCATTGTTGAGCCGACTAAAGTCAAGAGATCACGTTCCCCTCCCACCCAAACTTGTTGATCTTCGGAGGATTGAAGGAGAAGGACAAGATCTGCATATTCACCAAGGATATTTGAATTTAACCCTCATTAACTTGAGGGATTTGAGCCTAGGGTTTCCTTGTGTAAAACCTAGGCATCTTGTTACTTACTTGTGTTTCGTGTAACAGATTCGTGGTGATTTTTGGAGACTCCAGTTCAGTTGTGGGTGTGTGGCCCAAGCTCATTATAAAGGCTCCGGATTCCGCCTTGAAGGATTCCAATAGTGGAAGGTGAACTAGGACTTTATGGCAAAGTTCATCAGATAATAGGGTGATGCTTTAGTGGCATTGAGCAAGCCTTTGTGGCAAAGCTCACACCCTTCCAACAAGACGTACTCCCCTTAAAAGGAGGAACTCGGGAATACATCCTTGTATCCACGTGCTTTCCCTTCGGTTCCTTCTATCCTTTAGCTTTTACTTTGTGCTTGTTTCTTTCTTAGTGTTATCCTTTTCATATAGGGAAATTTACCTTAGTTACATCTCTAGAGAATTTACCTTTATGCCAAGCCTAAATCAAAAAAGTATTAAATTTGGAATAAGACCTATTCACCCCCTACTAGGTTCCCATACGATCCTTTCAATTGGTATGAGAGCCTCGACTCTTTATTTCGGGCTTAACCGTGTAAGAGAGTATGGGTACCGAAGGAGAGACGGCTAGTGTGCCCGACACTTCAGATACCATGGAGGATCTCAAGAATATGGAAACATCCTTGGTTTCTTCCACGGATGTCTGAATGAGTGAGATGTGTAACATGCTTGCGCAACTGATGAAATCGAAAGACACTGTGCCCTCTCCTACTCTAGAGGAGTCCACCTCGGAGAAAAAGGAAGGGAATGAACAACATAAAAATGATGTCCCTCCTAAAACTCCGAACGGTAAGGAGGAGTTCCATGGGATCCTTCATTGTTACTCACCCAGACCTCCTATTCCACACACTCATATAAACAATAGAGGTGACCCCCCTAAGGTTCATGCATCTTCTTTTTCTCAATGGAAATATTTGATGAAACCTCATTTGAATAGTTCGTGCATTGAGCTATGGGGAATCATTGAAGTGGGATACAAGGTAGTAGATCCTAGAAACTTGTCGCACCTGGACTTATAAAGGATACTCGCCGTTCCGTTGAACAGTACCAGATTGGATTACGGGGCTTACCGGCACCCGCATCCTCTTACGAGTAGGCCAACACACGTATGCGTGACAACCAACCCCTATCTGTTCAGCGTCGACGTAAACTATCCCATAGAAATCAGGACACTACCATTGACGTACTTCATACCATACACACATGGTACGTGTCGGATATATACCAAATAGGGGTATAGAAGATGGTAGGCCAAGTGCCGGGTTACCAGGGTGGCCTAAGTGGTAGTGGGCTTAGGTCCATTAGGCGGCCCAGTAATCCGACGCGCAGAAGCCGGATTCTAGAAGAACCCGGATCACAGCCCATGTGATCTGGCTTGGAGGAGAAGACGGATTCCTTGCTTTCCAAGTTACAAGTTACCGTAGTTTTCTAGGTTTCTTATTCTGTAAGCCCTAATCCGGCTATTATATAAAGCCGGACGGGAGATAAACAAAACAACCAACGAAGGAGAGATAACATAGAAGCTCTACGCCAACTCGCCGAGAAGCTCATCCTCGTCGAGTGGTTTAGATCTAAAACCCTCACATTGTAACCCTGTTTACGGGCTTTAGTCCCAATTAGTGAGAAGTGCAGGAGTAGGCACGTCGTACTGTCGCGACGTACCGAACCTGGGTAAAATCCTGTGTTCTGTGTTACTACGCTATCCCGTTACCCCACGTCTCTACCGTAGTCTCATGGCACCCCCGTCCATGAAAACTACTACGATGTCTCGACAGTTGGCACCCACCGTGGGGAAAACGACGTCAGGCGTAAGATTCCGATCTGGGATACTTGGCGGAATCGGAAGATCAATCACTGTCGGAAGCTTGGAGTTTGACAACGACGTCGGGCGCTTCCTCGACAACGGATCCTACATACCGGCGCAAAACCACCTGGAAAGTGCCTGCGTGTTACCGATAGGATCTGCTAACATCTTTATCGGGCTAACTGCAGAAGCAATGGGGTTTTGCGGTGGAAGCAAATTTATCCCACCCGCCCTATACCCAGTCGAAGATGACTACGATGCCAGATTCTGCTCAGATCGCCGACAAAAAAGTGATACACACTTTATCGGCATGGTGCAATCCGAAATCGCCGAAAACATGGATGACGGAAATCCCGTGCAAGAGGCAGACAACAACGCACCCGTCACGGAGACGGAAGATCAAACACCCGTCACAGAGGCGGAAGATCCGACATCCGTCAACAAGACGATGAACTCGGAAGCAGAATCCGTGCTTGCCGCCATTGAGGCGAGATTGGAGTCGGAAACCGGATCGGATAACTTCGACTCCGAAGATGAAGATGAGGACGCCTTTGTAAGAAAGGTTAAGTCCTTTCAAGAGGGATTCCACGAAGTTCTAATGGCGAAACCGGCAGATACCACGGACGCCGGCAGCCAGGAAAGCCCTAAAACCCCTCCGCCAGAGGAAGAGAGAGAAGACGGAGAAACTTCTCCGGTATTCCCCAGTGTCAAGGAGATGACAGAAGAACTGCCGCAAGACCGGAAGAACTGCCGCCAAAAGAAAGGTTCCATAACCCGTCTTGGCAAAAGCAGGTAAACGGCAAAGATGCCAAGGGCGAACCAATATACAAGACCGCAGCAGAAAACGCGGAAGCAGAGTTCGCGATTCTTAACAACGATCTGTATTCCAACGGGGAAAAACTCAAAGGGGTGTATGCTTTCCTAGGAAAAGCATTGCAACAACAATAGCGCGCCCAAGAGCGATCAGGGAGGCTGCATGATAACTCCGCCCTATGCAAGACAGCTACTTGCGCTGCTGGAGCACCTGGACCGGAAGAACCTGGGGATTCAGACAAAAGATAAAAAAGAGGATCCGAGAAAAGACAAGAAAAACCCCGACAACCGGGATGCAGCGTCTAGGACCGGATCCCATCTCCCGAAAGATGGGTATAAACCCCATGATCGGGAAGACAAACACCGGAAGGACGGCAAAATAATGCCACCTCCGAGAAACCCAGCTGAGAAAGCTGGAAGATACGATATACCTCACAGGCGTGAGAGATCCCGGACACCGCCTAAGGACAAAGAAAGGCACAGGAGTAGAACTCCGCCTAATCCAAAAGGGCGTGATCACGGAAGAGATAGAAACAATCCCGGAAAAGCGCGTTCGCGCAACAATGGAAGAGAAAGGAGCAGGTCCCCTTCTGTTCATTCAGCCGGAAGATATTCTGCACACATTGACAGAGCAGAGAAAGATGATCTATACTTTGGTCCTAAATGTTTTACCGACAGGATCCGAAGAATAACGCTGCATTCTGGCTTTGCCAAGGTCGGTCCAACGTACCAGAAATACACCGGCAGCACAAACCCGGATACCTGGCTCTCGGATTACTATACAGCCGTCCAAATCAACAATGGGACAGACTTGGAAGCTGTCAAGTTTCTTCCCCTAATGCTGCTGGACGGAGCCAGAGATTGGATCAATGGATTACCGTCACGAACAGTCGACAGCTGGGACGATATGGCTAGAGTATTTACTCAGCATTTCCGGGGAACGTACAAACGCCCGAACAGCATCAACCAGCTAAACCGTTGCACGCAATTTGAGGATGAACCATACGTGGATTTCATCTCCAGATGGACAGCAATGAAGAATAGTTGCTCTGGAGTAACTGACGTACAAGCAATGCATGCTTTCGTCAATGGCCTAAAACCCGGACTCGTACCGTTCATGGTTGGTTCCAAAAAGCACAAGGATCTCGGATATATGCTTACAACCGCCAATGAGCATGCTGCAGCCGAGGATGACATCAGAGCAAGAGGAGGCAATATTGAATCATTGATACTTGCCAAGAAACCCCTCGTTCTGACAAAAAAGCCACTCCAGAAACAACGACGAAACCCAAAGAGGTGAACATAGCCTTTGGAGGAGAAAAGGGAAACAAGTGGAAAGGACGCAACCCGGATCCAATCAACTACACTCCAGAGGAGTGGGAAAGGATTAAGTCGGAACCTTGCATTCACCACTCGCAATTCGGGAAACCCACCCATACAAACGCGCAATGCCGGCTGAACAAGCACATGAAAGGCAGTGCAGGAGCCGGAGGCAAGGGGAAGGGTTCCAAAAGGAAACCCGCCAAACAAAAACCAGAAGCTGACAAAGAAGACAGTGAATCGGACACTGACGAAAAAATCCAGGAACAACAGCGTAAAGGTGAACCCAAGTTTCCGAGAGTTGATGGAGAAGCAATGCTAACTTTCTTAGCAACCCCGTCAGCAAAGGTGGCAAAAAGAACACTTCGAGAAATAAACGCGGTTGTTCCGGCAACCCCGAAATTCTTGAAGTACTCCAACACACCGATAATCTGGGATCAGTCTGATCATCCCGGAAATATCCCTGAACCCGGCACACAAGCTCTTGTTGTAAGTCCTATTGTTCAAAATACTAGGCTAAGAAGGGTGCTGATGGATGGAGGATCCAGCATTAACATAATGTACCTGGATACACTGAAGCATCTGAAGATTTCCGAGTCTCAGCTCAACTACAGCAACATATGCTTCCATGGTATCGTCCCTGGCAGGCAAGCACGATCCCTAGGAGAAATTTCCCTAGATGTCACCTTCGGAGATAAAGATCACTTCCGGCAGGAAAAAGTATCCTTCGAAGTAGTGCCGTTCGAAAGCGTGTATCACGCAATACTCGGACGTCCAGCTTTCGCCAAATTCATGGCAAGATCTTGTTATATTTATAACAAGCTGAAGATGCCAGGACCCAAAGGAGGAGTAATCACTATAGCCGGTGATTTCAAGCTGGCAAACGAGTTGGAGAAAGAAAACGCCCTTTGCGCTCAGAGAGTCATAGCAAAGGAAGAACTGAAGGAATTAGCCAAGGAAGTATCACCGTCAGAAATGCCGGCAGGAAAAGAAACTCGGAAACCAACAGACAGCTTCAAGGCATCCGAGAATACAAGACAGGTAATCCTAGATCCCAAAGATCCGACAAAATTTGTCGTCGTAGGGACTGGGATGACTGACAAATAGGAAGGCGAGCTCATCAAGTTCCTCCGTGAGAACTGGGACATTTTTGCCTGGTGTCCAGCTGACATGCCAGGTGTACCCAGGGAACTTGCTGAGTACCAACTTAAGGTTATTCCTGGATCAAAACCCGTCAAACAAGGTCTCCGTCGATTTGACGGAAGAAGACGGAAGGCTATTGGCAAGGAAATTATCCGGCTTTTAGCAGCGGATTTCATCAAGGAAGTGATCCATACTGACTGGTCCGCAAATCCGGTATTAGTACTGAAGAAAGACACCACTGCTCTTAGAATGTGTATAGATTACACAGGCTTGAACAAATTGTGTCCGAAAGATAGGTTCGCATTACCGCGAATCGATCAAATAATAGACGCCACAGCAGGCTCTGAGCTTTTGTGCTTTTTGGATGCATACTCCGGGTACCACCAAATACGCATGAAAAAGGAAGATCAAATTAAGACTTCTTTCATAACCCCATACGGGACGTATTATTACGTAACCATGCCGTTTGGCCTGAAGAACGCAGGTGCAACCTACCAGCGTTGCATGCAACGTTGTTTGCATAGTCAGATTGGAAAAAATGTCCATGTTTATGTGGACGATATTGCTGTCGTAACCAAGGAAAAAGATACACTCCTTGAGGATTTGCGAGAAACTTTCGAAAACTTACGCACCTACAAGATGAAGTTGAATCCATCTAAGTGCGTATTCGGGGTTCCCTCAGGAAAACTTCTGGGTTTCATCGTTTCTCACAGAGGAATAGAAGTTAACCCGGAAAAGATCAAGGCAATCTTGAACATCACAAAACCTACCTGCGTCAAAGATGTCCAAAGATTGACGGGTTCCGCAGCTGCCGTTAGCAGATTTATTAGTCGTCTGGGGGCTAAAATCCTAACACTATACAAGTTGATGAATACATCCGACAAAGTCAAGTGGATAGCAAAGCTTTGGAGTACATAGCAGTTATGTCTCTTCTATACTTAGTTCAATATCTATGTAAACATCTTTTGAGATCATGAAATAAAGTTGTTGGATTTCTGGTATCCATGTTTTTTACAAGTTTATTATAGTAAAAGCATGTTTCCACCTTCTCTATTTCCCAATGATCTTACAAAATACTCAATGTTAACCCGAATTGTGCCTGCGTACTCGGCGTTAAGAAACTGAATGTTTTTTCAGCCTGCTAACGGCTAAAGGAAACTTGAATTGCCTGCGTGCCCAAGTTTCGGTCAAAAAATTCCTTGTTTCTCTAAGCATTATCTGATTGCGTATGTGTTGGGTTACTGGAGCTAGTTAGTAAAAATGCCTTTAGCATGGTCCATGTGTCCGAGTTTAAACTGATTGGTTACTCCCAGTTACTCGGCATGACGATTCATATTGCTATTTGAGCCATTTCAAACACTAAGGACAGTTAAAACATATATGCCAGAGAACTTAGAAGATAAAGGAATAATAACATCCGAAAAACCTTGCAAAAAATTTCATAATTAAAAATTGCAAAAGGCGGGATTTTTCATTCATACAAACAGAAGCATTACATTTTGGATTACATTAAAAGAACAATAATGCTCCTATTGTCTATTTTTACTATCCAGGTCAAAGGTAGCCCTTCAAGCATCTGATTCCTCCTCGCTGCTGTCGTCCTCGGGGATTGGAGGGATCTCCTCTTCTGGATAATTAACAGAAATATTTACCATGGAGGCAATCTGGGTGGCGTGGCCTTTGATTTCATCAAAGATGGTATTTCGCTGAGTGTCCGTGTATCCTTGAGGGACACCGGACGCCACGCGCCAAGATTTAGCACCGGGATAGTGCATACGAATAAGGCCGAGTGCCATGCGCGCACCACCCCGTGCAGCGGAACGCAGGATAGAATCCCTGGATTCCGCCACCTCCATGATGGCTCCCGGAAGTTTTTCAACCTCCGAGAACTCCCCAGTCCTTGCGGGAAGAAACTTGTTCACCAGCTGCATTCCAGCAGCACGAATTGAAGTCCACATCTTCCCAAAGGCTTGGATCCCTTCAAGCCGGGTACCATCTGGGATATCTCCTGTTTTTTCCGACAAAACAATCAGAAGTGTTAGGCAAAAAACAGAGAAGAAAAACAAGATAAAAAAGGTAACGGAAAATGACCGATAAGCTTGTCGATCTCGGAGATTTCCTCCAGGCGAAGGTTCAGAGCATTTTCTAAATCCTGAATAGTGGATTTATCCTTCTCCGCCTGTTCAGAAGCCTTGGAGTTGGCAACTCCAAGGGCCAAGTTGCTGGCCTCCAGATCCTTTTGAGCCTTCACAAGATGCTTGTGAAGCTCCAAATTCTCCTTTCGGAGATTCTCGGCATTGCCGGCATCTTCAGCTATTTGCTTGGCCTTAGCCAAAGCAGCTGGAAAGCAAAGAAAATTCCGGGTTTAGAAAATTGCCGGAATAAGTACTTAGACAAAAAATTGAATCGCAAACCTCAGAGGAAAAATGTGTACCTGATGTTTCCGACAAAGCGAGCTGAGACGATGCCAGTTCCGCCTCTCTCTCCTCAAGAATAGAAAGGAGATTTCTAACCTCCTTATTCTTGATGGTGAGTTTGTTGAAAACTTCCATGTTTATGGTTTCGGCGGTTTGCTGCAACATAGCAAGGAAAAGAATGGTTACAAAAAGCATCAATGCAAAACAGGCATGCAATTTTGTTTAATGCTTGGGGGCTAGAGTTACATACCTGGCTCATTCGGTGCAAACCCACCAAGTTTTCCATGAACTCCTTTGCGTATTCCGCAAAAGCAGTTCCGGCCGCGCTTAGGCCGTCATTGATAATCTTGAAGTCCTTGTCAAAGGTGGGAATTTCTTCGTCGAAAGTCCGAGAAAATTTCTCCACCTCTGGAGCCGCCCTTTCCCTCGTGTCCGTGTCCGACACAACGGGCTGGCTGGGCTCTGACGGCCTGGTCGTGGGGGCTGCAGCGTGCTCTTCCGCCATCGAGGACGGTGTGTCCGGGGCAACGGCGGGAGAAGGTTGGCTGCCTCGGCTGGAAACAACTTTGTGTTTCTTGAGCTTCTTTGGCTTTAGGCTGGAGGGAGGTAGGCTAAAAAAACAAAAAACCCGGAAAAGTTAAAACACGGAAGAGGGATGAAAAGTTCTCATGAAAGAAAAAGAACCCAGATGAAAGAACCTGGAAGTGGCGACGGGGATTCCGTCAAGGTCGATAATTTCCTCAGAGGAAATAATCTTCTTGCGCTTGCGTCCACCTGTAGCGGCGGTGCGCAGCGCGTCCAGCTCAGCCTCGGAGACCAATTCCGAATCTGGAAGATCCGCGAACTGTCGGACAAACAAGATCAGAATCAGAAGCTAGAAAATCCGAGAAAAAATAAAACTATACCCAAATGACTGAAAAATTACCTTGGGAACCGGATTGTCGGCCGTATACATTGGTCGACTCGCTTCGTATTGGTCGCGTGATGCGACCAACTGGTTGATGCGCCGTCGAAGCTCCTTTGCGGGCCAATCTTTGGTGGTTGTCCGCATCGGATCCTTGACTCCCGTGTATTCGCACAGGAGACGGCCATTGTGGTTGGCCAATGGCTGAATTTGCCTAGTCAGCCAGCATAGAACCGTGTCCATGCCGGTTAGAGGCGGATCCAAAGAGGTGAGCTTGGCGATACGCCGCTTGATCCTTAGTAGATCAGGCGGCAGGACTTGGACGGCTTCTGTTCCCCAATTCTCTTGGGGAACAGCGGCGGTGTTGGCAAAAGGTGGAACCCCGATGGCCTTTTTTGGAAAAGGCACATCGGGATGATAAAAGAAAGAACCCGTCCAAAATTTGACGGATTCTGATGTCTTGATCTTGGGGAACCAATCTTCCCTAAACCTCCTAAGAGTAAAGGAGATGGTCCCGCAAGTCGGAAGTGCGCCCTCCGAGGAGTTCCGCTTAACTCCGAAACAATACATCCAGAAATCTAACCTAGGCTCTAAACCTAAGTAACCCTCGAATAGGGCCTGGAACCCGGCCAAATAAAGAATAGAGTTGGGTGGCAGGTTGTGGGGTTGGATGTTGTAGTGAGAAAGGACTTGGAGGAAAAAATCGGAAGGGGGGAGCCCCATACCTCTTAGGATGTGGGAAGAAAGGAGAACCCTTTCGCCATCTCTTGGCGCTGGCTCGTTCTCGTCTTCGGGGAGCCGCCATTTCCCTTGGAGGATCAGGCCCTCTTTCTCCAAGTTTGGAAGAAGAGCCGGGGGAATGCTGCAGGCAACCCAGTTGCCTGCAGATTCCGCCTCTTCATCTGCCCCGGTGGCGGAGGCGGTGGCCGCTTCTGCGGCGGCGAGCTCGTCACCGACGAGCTGGATCTTCTCCTCTGCCGTTTCAGGGGCGAAAGGCGGGGAGGCGGCGGAGCTAGCGCCTGCAACGTCCGCGGCGGCGGAAAGATTTTCTCCGCCCGCCGCGGAGGCCGTGGATTTCTCCGGCTCGTCGCCGGCGTGCTTGGGTGACCCAACTTGGGGATCTAGGTCGCTGATGATGTCGTTGATGGCGGCGCGAGTGGGCGAAGACGGTGAGCCTGCCATTTTCGGGCGGCGCGGTTCGTTTCCGGTGCTTGGAGGTGAGGAGTGCTTGGGACAGTGCGTCGCCTGGGAGCTTGTGCGCGTCAATGGAGAGAGCGGTGAAAGTGCGGAAGGTTTTCGTTGAGGACGAGGATGGCTATTTATAGCTAGAAATCCGTCAAGATACGCGTCAACGGCTATTTTGACCGTTGGATGTTTGCCGCGTGTCACTCGCCGGAAAATCCGGGAAATGAAACGACGGGGTAATGATGGTTATCTCCTCGTTTCTCGCGAGAATCTGTCAGAGATATGTTTCTGGGTTTTTTCCGAGTAAACCTCAAACGTCGCTTACGTCAGCGTGGTTGAGTGCGCTGACGTAGGAAGTTTCTTCTCCGCGAAGGATCGTGAGAGAAAAGCCGGATTTTCAGGATTCCAAGTTTCATGCCACCATCTTTTTCAAAAAGAAGAATAAGAAGAATCAAGACTGCTGAATCAATATTTCTCGGACAAAGAATATTTGGCGAACGGCGGAGAATCAGAGTTTTGATCCTTCTTGGGGGCTACTGTCGGATATATACCAAATAGGGGTATAGAAGATGGTAGGCCAAGTGCCGGATTACCAGGGTGGCCTAAGTGGTAGTGGGCTTAGGTCCATTAGGCGGCCCAGTAATCCGACGCGCAGAAGCCGGATTCTAGAAGAACCCGGATCACAACCCATGTGATCTGGCTTGGAGGAGAAGACGGATTCCTTGCTTTCCAAGTTACAAGTTACCGTAGTTTTCTAGGTTTCTTATTATGTAAGCCCTAATCCGGCTATTATATAAAGCCGGACGGGAGATAAACAAAACAACCAACGAAGGAGAGATAACATAGAAGCTCTACGCCAACTCGCCGAGAAGCTCATCCTCGTCGAGTGGTTTAGATCTAAAACCCTCACATTGTAACCCTGTTTACGGGCTTTAGTCCCAATTAGTGAGAAGTGCAGGAGTAGGCACGTCGTACTATCGCGACGTACCGAACCTGGGTAAAATCCTGTGTTCTGTGTTACTACGCTATCCCGTTACCCCACGTCTCTACCGTAGTCTCATGGCACCCCCGTCCATGAAAACTACTACGATGTCTCGACAGTACGTCAACGGCGTTGAACAAGATGATAACACAACATATCTCTAAGACACAAAAGATTGAAATAAGTTGCAAATAGCTCTCATTAGAGCAGAGATAGCAAATACAATCATCCAGAGGACACATGTCCCAACATAACATCATTACATCTCAGCGGAAGCATTCAAAGGGTCTGAGTACAGACAAATCCAAATAGGCTTAAGAAGCCGGGGATGAAAAGAAAACGGAGCCCATCCACGTAGTCTCGGATCCTGCCCGGGTCCGCTACCTACTCCTCAGCAGCCTCGTCAAACTCCACGTAGTAGCCGTCACTGGGATCCTCGTAAGCGTAGTCTGCGGAAACCACAGCCCCAAAGGGGTCAGTACATAAACGTACTGGCAAGCAAGACTCACAGTTCACCAAAGTGTAGCCCGTCAACACCAAGCACAGATGCCTTGGGTTCAACGGAAGAAAAGGGGATATAAAAGATGCTGCAACTGGCTGTGCTAACCAACTACATAGATTCTACCACTTCCGACTAACAGAAAGGAGATAAGATGGCGTATAGTAACCAACTGAAAGATAACCTCAAACAAACCCATCCTGGACCTCGCCCCTTATCCAAAGAAGCAATCCGAGGATAACTCACACAGTTGGATTAATGAATAATGGATCAAGTTGTTGTGTCAATAAGTCTATTACTAGTCAAGTTATCAATAGTTAGGTGTAAATTGTTCTGAGTACTTGTTAGCCAGTACTGTCACCAAGTCAACCATAACCGCGGAAAACACGGCTTCTCGAGAAGATTTAACCCTGCAGGGGTGCACCAATTTGGCCGTACACGTAAGAATATCCCGCCAGGATGGAAATGCACTTCCACCAAGCGAGGCACTCTACACAACTCAACTCTTCTTGGCATCAAGCCCAAAGCACCACGTGATGTGCGTGCGCGGCTAATCGATCCCCACGAAGAAAAGGGGACCCTCATAGCACTGGAAGACCACGCCGCCCTAAATGCCGACTACAAAAGTTCCACCCTGGCCTCGGGTTCGTACCTGCATATGCGTGCATCAAATGGAAAGCCCGAACTAAGTGTGGTGATTTGGACGAGATGCGAATCGAATCAAATTGAGGGGGGCGCCCATACACGCTTCCCACATGCGGATAGTGCGCTCATCATGGATCAGTAGACAATACCCTTTTCCTAATTAGGGTCGACACTAGCAGGCCTCAAAACCACGCCGGGCCTACTGCCGGTGCCTTATCAGTAATTTATTATTACCTCAAATTAACAGGTTGTTGTTTAACATCGAGCCCCAGAATATAATCAAATATGATAACAAAAAATAACTGATAACAGACTCGAGCAAAACAACCTAAGCATGCTAGTAAGACACTGGCTCAAACAATGGGGTTGTAGGAGTGGAGGTGAGGCAATATCAGGGTTAAGGGATTCGTGTGATAGGTTCGTAACAGAAACAACTACACATAGGGCTAGCAAATTAGACAACGGAAAGTATCGGTAACCAATGTTGAAGGGAACACAGTGGTTCATGTGAGTGATAACTTGCCTGCAAACTCAGCAGCCTGGTACTGAGCTAGATCCTCAGAAGGGGTGCTGTAAAGATCGTCTGTCTCAACGTCGTCGTCTATTCGAGAAGAAGCAACCAAACAAGACAGAAATATAAACAATAAATATCATGGCATAGTACACATAGTGCACAAATAACAAAATTCATATTTGAAAAGAATACAAAATTTTAGTTGGATTACATGTTTTAAATATTGAAAAAGGAATTAGGATGAATTTATTATGACTTAAACAAGATTAAACAAGTTTTAAATGAATTTAAAACAAGTTTGAATATTATTTGTATTTTATTTGTTCAAAACATAAATTCAAACTCACATTTGAAAAGTTTATACTTTGATGGTTTGAAAACATATTTTGCATGTTCAAAAATAATTTAATTTGAGCAAGTTATGATTTTATCAAATTTAAATGATTTAAACAAGGTTTAAATTATTTAAGCAATTTAAATTATTCAAAACATGAAACAAAATTTATATTTGAAAATGTTATTTTAAATAGCATGGAAAACATATTTTATTTGCATTAATTGGATTAAATATGAATTAGTTATGGATTTTAGCAAATTGCAATTGAATTATTTGAATTCAAATTTGAAATGCATTTGGAAAATTCAAAACAGAAAACAAATGCTACCATTAGATAGACAATTTAATTTAGAGCAGTGCACATATTTTATTTTTATTATTTGAGTTTATAAAACAAAAGTTATTTGCATTTTAGTTCCAGGGGCCAATCTGTAAAAAGAAAGGACTTGTTTTCAAAACAGAAAAGATTAAAATCATTTGTTACCGCACAGAAACATACCCAGGGCACTGCCAGATGGGCCCTGGGCCTGCGCGTGCTTGCGTGGCCACGGTGTGGCTGACAGGGGGGGCCAGCCTGTTAGCGCACGGTCGAAAAAAGGTGGGATTTTCTCCCGGGGGAGAGCCAGGGCTCGAACCCTGCTCTCGAGTGCGCGCGCAACGTACTGATGCACTGCGCTGTGTTGCGTTTTGTTGTCAGTAAACGATGCGCAGGGAGGTTAAGGTGTTGCTCGCTATCTGAATTTTTAACTGACGACGAAAAGCTTCTGCAACCTGACGGAGATCGACAGTGGGCCGGCGGCGAGCTCGTGATCGTGCTCGCGTGTGGCTGCTGCGGTGATGTGCGCGTGCAAGCGTGCGGGGTGGAGCAGAGAGTGGACAGGGAGGAGGAGGAGAACACGGCTGCTCACCGTGAGGGTCAGGAGATGGTCGACGGTGAGGTGGACGCCGCGGCAGTGGCGAGGATGGCGGCGGTGATCCAGACGGCGGCGAGCTCAACGGAGACGTCGTCGAGGAAGGAGGAGGTACGTCGGTTTGGTTCCAGTAGTTAGGAGGTGGGGTGGCGCAGCGAGGTGGACGTGGTCATCGGGTTTTCAGACGGCGGCGCTCCGGTGAAATAAGGGGGTGGCAGAGAGAGGAAAACCCGGCGAGAGGGAGAGGGAAACGGCGGCGGAGCGATGGGAGAAGGGTAGGCTAGGGCTAGGGCACAGCTGCGGGGTCCTAGGGGGTCTTATAGGCGCTCGGGTGCGCTGCTGGCCGTCGGAGCGGTCCGCTGCCGCCGTGGCGCCCTCGGATGCCCTGCCGTACGTTTAGACGAAGGGGGGTGCGCGAAGCGGTATGCAGGCCGCTGGGAGTGGGCTGGGCCTGCATAGGCTAGCTGCCGCGCGCGCGCTGCCATTTCTTTTTCTATTTTTTTTGTTCTTCTGTTTTTTTTGCAGCAAAAGAAAATGGAAGAAAAAGAGGGTTTTGGGGTTATTAAAAATTCTAGAAAAAATTGTGTTAGCTCCTTAATGGATTGGTAACCAAATGCAAGTTTGGAATTTCAAAATTATTTGAATTGTGGTGCTGTTTGGATAGGTTTCAAATTTGAGTTAATTTTGGGTATTGATTGAATTATTTAAAACAAGAAATTAATTAGGGTGGTCATATGGTATAAAAGGAAACAAGTGAGCACCATTGTGTTGGTTATTTCATAATTTCAAAAGTGGGTACTGTTTGAATGTTTTTTATTTGAATTTGAAATACCATTTGGAAATAATTAAATTATTAAGAGCCATTATTTAAATGGTTGAACATTATGGAATAATTGGAAACAAGATGAGACTTTGGATTGGACTTTTGATTTGAAAATGTTGTAACATGACAAGTATGAAACACATCATTTGAAATTGTTTGATTTTCCCATTATGAAAAACAGAATAAAAACAGAAGCAAAACAAATGCAAACATAGAAATAAATATGATGACATGATGCAATACTTTAATTAAACAGGAAAACAAACATTCTAGGGGTATTTTCATACTTGGGATGTTACAAAACTTGACTAGAAGAGAAGTGGTTGATTTCCAACTCAATGTCGTGGCTTTTCACATGCTCCAACAAGCCGTGAGAGAAAAGTACTTTCCACACATTCAATAGTTCTCCACTACCAAAGAAACATGGGATGCTCTCATAACCATGTTTGTTAGAAATGAGAGTATGAAAACAAATATATTTGACGCCTTGAGCAATGATGACGAAGGGTTCTATATGCTTGATGGTGAAAACCATGAAGACATGTATCGAAGGCTCAATACCATTGCTACTTTCTTTAGTGGCCTCGTTGCCACACATGTTGATGATGCTTGGATCAAGAGAAAGTATGTTAGTCTCTCATGACTTTTGAGTCCATTGACTTGAAAAGTCTCCAAAATAGACAAAACTATCATCTCATGTCCTCAAATGAAGTTATGCAAGAAATGACTTCATTCCAAGTGGCCGCTGAGCTTGCTCAAGACTTTCGTGCTCGTGCTATTGTAATTCACAAAGGAGCCATTTTTTTTGCTTTGAAGGAAAAAGTTGTGACAAATGTTGCAGAACAAGAAGATGAAGTTGAATTGGAAGAGGAGGTGAATCCTCTACAACCCAAAGAATACCAAACAGTTTATAAGGATTACATGGCTCTTTCGGATAGGACTTTTGGAAGAATCTCGCCAAAGCCAAGGCTTATGTGGAGGAAAATACCAAGTCAAGTGGTGTCAAGGAAGAATATCCAAGAGTAAGGTCGTGCTTCAATTGTCAATACAAATATCATTTCATTGCTGAGTGTCCATATGAGAATAGAGAAGACCATGGAGGAAAGCTTATTCCCAAGGACAAATCAAAGATTGATCGCAAGAAGCCTTTCTTCAAGAAAAAAACCTTCAACAAGAAGCAATCTTCAAGGATTGTGTTGGTGACTCAAGAAGAGTATTTGTCTCATGATGATGAAGAAAAAGAAACCGCAATTGAAGTGGCCACCATAGAAATTGCGTCTTCATCATCTCCCTCACTCTTCGAATCCCCCAATGAGAAGCTTCCCACCTAATCCGCAATTTGATTTATAGCCAAGGTCTCCGAGGTATCACCTTCTTCCTCCTCTAAGACTAAAAATTAAAAGCATGATCTTGCTAGTCTTAGTGTAGAAGATGAAATTGCCTCTATGAATCTCTTCATGGTAACTTGCAAAGTGAAACCAAAAGGCACTTTGATGCTTTCTTGAGTCAGTATGGAGAGGCACGCGAACTTCTTGAGAAAAAGGAAGGAAGTGAAAGAGAAGAGGCTAATGAAATAATTTATCTTACCATTGCTCTTGAGGAAGAGCAAGAGATCCAAGTATCTCTTGAGGAGAAACTTGAGACTATTGAGAAGTCACATAATGAAATCATGCCCTAACTCATTAAGGAACGTGATCGTGCTACTGCTAAGTATAAATTGGCTAAAAAGAAAATGGTTGAATTTGGTGTTGGTCATCCTAAACTAACCGAGGACCTAGAGAAGCTCACAAAGGCTCACAAGGCTTTGGAGAGTGAACACTCTACCCTCACCAAGTCTGATGAACAACTTCAAAATCGACTATCTCAATTTGATGTGCACGGTACCTCTACATCTTCTTGTGATCATGCAAATATTCTTGAGGAAAATGCTAGGTTGAAACATGAGCTTGCCAATATTAAGGGAAAGGGACCTATTGATGTTTTTTGCAAATGAAAAGACCACACAATGGTAAAGAAGGTCTTGGTTTTGTTGCCAAGAACGAGGCTAAGAACGCACAAGCAAACAAGAATGTCATTGGGAGTGGTGTTGACATTAGGGGCTAAAGCTCTCATAATAACTCCGCTAGAACTAACAATCCTCGTTATATTCTTTTTGAGGATTATTATGGTGTTGTGTATGAAACATATGTTGGTCTTAATGTAGATTTTCTTGACTACTCTATTTGGGTTCCCAAGAACCTTGTGGCTAACATAAGAGGACCCATTGAAAGATGGGGACCTAAATCCAAGCAATGATTTCTTGTAGGACTATGCTTCCGGTGGGTCAAAATGTGTGCTTGATAGTGGATACACAAGTCATATAACCGGAAGCAAGGAGATCATGATGGAGTTCAGACCAAATATAAATCAAGCAACCATAACATATGGAGATAAATCAAAATCTGAGGTAAAGGGTCTCGTCAAGGTGGTACTTGCTCAAAATGTCACTCTTGTAAATGGCATGCGTGTTGAGACCCTCGGTTATAATTTACTTTAGTTTGTGCTTTAGGGAAGATGGTTTTATTCCTTGTTATTTGAACCTGATCTCGTGGTCCTCTTGTGGAGCAAGACTCTACAAGTCACTTTCGTAGGGCATGTCGAAAATGAGTTGTATGTGGTAGACTTTCCAGGGTCAACCAACACTCATGCGATGTGTCTTTTTGGAAAGTCTAACTTGTGGTGGCTGGGGAATGCTGCCTATCCCATGTCAATATGAGAACTTTGCAAAGCCTTCACAAGGATTGCCACATCCTCGGACTAAAAGAAAAAGTTTCCTTTGCCAAAGATCGTGTTTGCATGGCTTGTTTCGAAGGAAAAATGTATGATTCTCCTCACCCAAGCAAGACTATCATTTCATCAAAGAGGATATTGGATATTTTTCATGTGGATCTCTTTGGTGCCATTCCTGAAACTAGTCTTAGTGGGAAGAAATATTGTTTGTGATTTGTGATGACTATTCAAAATTTACTTGGGTTTAATTCTTCAAGTTGAAGAGTGAGACCCAACAAGCCGTAATCGACTTCTCCAATGAAGTTCAACACAAACACAATGCTCCCATATTGGCCATGAGAAGTGACAATGTCTCCAACTTCAAGAACTACACCCTAAATGAGTTTCTTAGTGAAGAGGGAATTCGTCATAAATATTCCACTGCTTATATCCCTCAACAAAATGGTGGTACAAGGTTATCTACACGTCATGTCATTCGTCAACCTGCTTCTACCTCTGCAAAGGCTTGGATAAAACTCCATATGAAATCCTCATCGGTAACAAACCAAATATCTCCTACTTCCGGGTATTTGGTTGTAAGTGTTTCTATTTGGTAAAATGAGTTCGTCTGTCTCAATTCCAGTCTAAACCCTTGAGGCTACATTTTTTTGGTTACGGTGCCGAATCCCACACTTTTAGAGTCTTTGACAAGTCATCACGGATTATCATTGAATCTAGTAGTATGGTGTTCGAGGGAAATGATGGCTCCTAAGTGGCGCAATTTCATGTTTTTAATGTAGATGTTGAAAGATCTCAAGATGCCATAAGAAGAATGAGCGTAGGATTTTCCGCCCCATTGGGGGACACCTTTTGGCGGATCGAGAAGAAGTATGCTCTAATCAAGTGGAACCCTCATCTACACCAGAAAATCAAGCCAATGGAGCAAGTGATGCACCAACCCAAGAACATGTTCAAGAACCTCCTCATGTTGATCAAAATGATTTGCAAGAACCAAGTTCTCCTATTATCAGTGCTAGCCAAGATCACGACCAATATCAATATTTTTCTTCTCATAATGAAGCTAGTCTTAATGATGATCAAGGTCAACATTCCGGTCAAGACGGAGACTCAAACGATCAAGATGATCATGTGATCCATCCTCGCTCCAATGAGAAGATCGAAGCCCGTTGAGAAGCTAGAGTTGCTAAGGCCTTGAAACGTCTAGATTGCACTCATGAGAAAGTTATGGGTGATCTAAGAAGTGAAATAAGCACAAGAGGTCAAGTGGCAAGCTTTAGTGAACATCAAGCACATATCTCCATGGTAGAACCAAAGAAAGTGTTTGAAGCGCTTGAGGATCTGGATTGGTTGGAAGCCATGCATGACTAAATCAATAACTTCAAGCGCAACAAAGTATGGAGGTAAGTTGAGAAGAACAAAGAGTGCAACAATGTTATAGGCACAAAGTGCATTTTAAAGCACAATCAAGACGAATTTGGAATGGTTATAAGGAACAAGGCAAGATTGGTAGCTCAAGGTTACTCTAAAGTTGAAGGCATTGATTTTGATGAAACATATGCTCCCGTGGCTCGCCTTGAGTCCATAAATATCATTATTGGATATGCATCTCATCACAACTTCAAGTTGCAATAAATGGATGTGAAGAGTGCATTTATCAATGTTCATTTAAAGAAGTTGGTATATGTTAAGCTACTACCGGGGTTTGAGGACCTAAACTTCTCTAACCATGTCTGCAAGCTCGATAAGGTGCTCTATGGCCTTAAACAAGCCCCACATGTGTGATATGAGAATCTTAGAGAGTTGTTGAAATATCGTTGCTTTAAAGTGGGGAAAATCGATCCCACTTTTCACAAAGAGGGTTAAAGGGGAGTTTTTCATATTCCAACTATGTAGTGTTCCCAAATTTTAAATAAATGTAAGAACATCTGTGTTACTGTTCTAGTCCCTAGATCAATTGCTAGCACCACAATACAAGATGAAATATCATGCAAATGCGTCAAAATCTATTACATCGCATGATCTAGTCTCCACAATACAACTTTATTACAACTTGCATAGTCTTAGAAGACTAGCATGAAACATAGGATTACATCAGAAAACATAGTACACCATTGAGCCTCATCTTCTTCATGTGCCACAGGAAAAACATGCTGGTTGTAGATACGAGATCCTAAACGAAATCCTCACTCGTCATCAGATCCATCTGCAATATGGAATATGCAGACACAAGGGTCAGTACAATTAAATGTACTAGCAAGTAACACTATGGTGGATATAAGTGGCAAGACTATAACTACATGAATATTTGGCTGAGTGGATTTTTGGCTAAGTTTGCATAAAGCAAGTTTTCTCCTATCTCTTTCGTAAAACTAATTTTCTTTTCAAAGGTTGGCACCATTGGATGAAATCCATGAGCACCACAACTATTTTTCACTTAACCAAAATTTTACTTCTTGAAAAAAATGGTGTTGAGATTCTTCTGTCCTCCTTGTCTAGCTCCTCATGGTTGTCCATAACCGGGGACACGACTAAGACCTTAGTTTGTTAACTCTGCAGAGTGTGTGCACTTTCACATTTAGACTTAATCAGCCCAAACATCCCATATACCCAGAGTGCAGTAAGAAAAAGAGAAGATTAAGACGATATCTTTCAGAAGAAGAGTTCAACACCATGGCAAGACCCGTTCCACCTATATTATGCTACATATGTTTTTCAAGCCTACAAGTTGAACTCTCACAGCTTAGTTGATCAAGATAGAGCCCATATTGACTAAAGGATGCACTAGAAGCTATCTGAACTTGGAAGACATCATAATCCCTTTGTTCATGGGTGGCATTCCACAAGTGAACACCTCAGGTTAAACCATAATGGCCCTGAGGAGACACCCCACTCTCAACAGCCTTTCCAAACCAATCCACCCAGGTAGTTCATTAAGCTTAGTACTTAGAATTTTTACTCAACATCTAGTAAAAACAATTTAACATCATTGCTAAGCATGTTGTCGAATATATGCCAAATAGGGGTATATCCGACATCAACAAAGGTCGGATTACCAGGGTGGCCCGCAGGTAATGGGACAAAGCCCATTGGGCGGCCTACTAAGCTAACACACAGGAAGCCAGATTCTAGAATAACCCGGATCATGGCCCAGTACGTGGTCCGACGAGGATAAAAAGTTGGATGTCTTACTTTCCAAGAATAGGAACACTTTCCGTAGTCTTCTAGGTTTCCTTCCTGTAAGCTCTAGTCTGTCTATCTATATAAAGTCAGACGGGAGCTGTCGAAATACAGAAGAAGATAAAAGAGAACATAATAGACAAGTTCTGATAGCTAGAAGCCAACTCGTCGGGAAGTTCATCCTCGCCGAGTTAGCGAATCCCTACTCACATTGTACTTTATATACTTTAGGCTTCAACCCTGATTTAGTGAGATTGCAGAAGTAGGAACGCCGCCTTAGTTGCAACGTACCGAATCTGGGTAAATCGTGTCCTTGTTTCCACTCTCCCACATTTCCACCCACGGCTCTATCAGTAGGCTTTATGGCACCCCCTGCCATGAACCTAACTAAGAATACTCGACAGTTGGCACCCACCGTGGGGACAGCTGCGTCGGGAGTCACGTTCCGAGCAGGGATACTCGGCGGAATCGGCAACACGATTACTGTCGGAAGCCTGTAATTCGACGAGAACATCGGACGATTCATCGACAATGTATCCTTTATGCCGGCACGGAATCACCTGGTAAGTATTTGTGTCCTTCCTATTGGATATTCTAACGTTTTCATAGGTTTAACAGCGGAAGCAATGGGATTCCGTAGTGGAAGTAGATTTATCCCACCCGCCCTATTCCCAGTTGAAGATGGCTTTAACGCCGGATTTATCTCGGGTCTGTCTTATCCATACATTGGGGAATACCAAGATTCATTAACCCCATATCGCCAAAGAATGACTGGATTTGCTGCCTCTCAGGAGATGCGTGCATCCAGATCGCACTTTGTTGGCATGGTGCAATTAGAGATTGCTGGAAACACGGATGGCAAAAATCCCCTAGAAAAGGCAGAAAACATGAATCCTACCGAAAAGATGGATGACCCGGAATCCGCCAATAAGGCGACAAGCTCGTAAGCTGGATCTATTCTAGTAGCTCTGGAAGCAAAACTATATTAGGAAGCCGGATCTGCAGGTTTAACTCAGATTCCAATGATGATGAAGATGCTTTCGAAAGAAAGATCAAATCCATGCAGAGAAGCTTTCACAAAGTACTCATGGCTAAACCGACGCCAAAGTCGGATGCCGAGGAAGAAGATCCCAAAACACCTCCGCCAGCTAATTAGGAGAATGGAGAAGAAGAAGACGGTGAGGAAAGCCCGTCCTATCCTGATGTTAAGGAATCGATGGAACATGAACCTAAGAAAAAGCCTCCATCCTCCAAGAAGAAGAAAAAATCCTCCAAACTATTTTCCAAGGCCCAGAAGAAAAAGACGGATAAATTGGCTGATATAGCCAACCAGAACCTGGAAGTCGGAGGAGGTAGAAGCGTAAAGATGGCGGAAAGGAAAAAAAGAAACATATCAAAGTAGTGCCTGTTCCCCAAATGTCGGAATAAGACGAAATCGATCTAATTCAAACCCCAGTTGCAAGAGACGAACCACCTAAAATGTTGGAGTCCAGGAGACAAGCGATAATGCGACAACATCAACATCTTTTCCGAACTCGAGAAAAGCTCCTCAAAACCTAGGCTGCCGTGAAAATGCAGCAGGAAGAAATCCAGGAATATGAGCGCCAGAATGGATCTGGAATTAAACCCACAAGGTTACCCAGAATTTCAAAACCGAAAAAACGGCTAGCTAGACAACGGTTTGAAAACCTGTCTTGGCAAAGGCATGTTAACAACACAAACGCTAAGGGCAAACACATCTATAAAACTGCAGCCGAGAATGCAGAAGCCGCTTTTACCATCCTCAATGATGACCTTTACTCCAATGATGAAAAGCTTCACGAAGTGTATTCTTTCTTAGGAAAGGCATTACAACGGCAGCAGCGAGGACAAGCACGTTCAGGTAAGTTACGTGATGATTTGGCCTTATGCAAAACTTCCATGCGTGTCGCTGCAGCGCTCGATCCAATCGAACCTGGAGATTCGGGAAGTTCAAAGGGAAAGAATGAAGATCCTAAAAAGGACAACAAAATCTCAGATAACAAGGACGCAACATCCATGACAGGATCTCATCCACCGAAAGGCAAGAATAACCAAAAACCCCGCTTCAATAAGGACCGGGAGGACAAAAACCGGAAGGATGGAAAAACAATGCCGCCTCCAAGATACCCGACCAATAAAGCCAGAAGATACGACCACCCTCAAAGGCGTGAGAGATCCCGAACCCCTCCAAGGAATAAGGAATGTGTGAGGATCAGAACTCCGCCTCATTCGAAAGGGCGGGATGCCAGAAGATACAAGGATGAACCTAGACGAGCGTATTCACGCAACAATGGACCAGAGAGAAGTATGTCCCCCTCTGTTCATTCAGTTGGAAGGTATTTTGCACACGCCGAAAAGGCGGAAAGAGATGATCTATATTTTGGTCCAAAGTGTTTCACGGATAGGATCCGGAACATCAATCTACATGTTGGCTTCGCCCAAGTCGGGCCAACTTATCAAAAGTATACATGAAGTACAAACCCAGATACATGACTCTCAGATTACTACAATGTCATCCAGATTAACAAAGAGACAGACCTCGAAGCCATAAAATTCCTACCACTGATGTTGCTTGATGGAGCTCGAGACTGGATTAATGGACTTCCGTCAAGAACGATGGATAGCTGGGAGGATATGGCTAGAGTTTTTGCTCAACATTTCCGTGGCACGTACAAACGCCCCAAAAGTATTAACCAATTGAACCGTTGCGTCCAATATGAAGAGAAGTTGTATGTCGACTTTATCTCAAGATGAACTGCAATGAAGAATAACTGCTCTAGAGTAAGTGACATCCAAGCAATGCATGCTTTCGTCAATAGCTTGAAACCCGGCCTTGTATCGTTCATGGTTGGTTCCAAAACACACAAGGACCTAGGTTCTATGCTAACAACTGCCAATGAGCATGTAGCGGCCAAAGACAACATTAGAGCAAGAGGCAAAAATATTGATGCACTGGTACAAGCCAAAAAGGCGTCTCGCTCTAAAAAGAAAACCACTCCAGAAGCACAGCCAAATCCCAAAGAAGTAAATGCAACCTTTGTAAAGGATAACACCAACATATGGAAAGGGAAAAGTGCAGAAAGCAGGGAACCTATCTCCTACTCTAAGGAAGAGTGGGAAAAGATGAAAGGGGAACCTTGTATTCACCACACACAGTTCAGAAAGCCAAACCATACAAACCAGCAATGCCGGCACAACAAGCACACGAAGAGTAGCGCTGGAGCCGGGAATAGAGGAAATAATTCCAAAAGGAAATTCAACAAGCAAAAGCCGAAAGCTAAGAAGGACGAAAGTGATTCTGATATTGATGATAAAATCTAGGAGCAGCAATAGAAAGGCGAACCTAAATTACCGAGAGTCGAAGGATAATGCAATTTAACTTTCCTTGCGACCCCATCAGCTAAACAAGTGAAGTGATTGTGGCGAGAAATCAATGTCGTTGTTCCACCAACTCCAAAGTACTTAAAGTATTTAAAGAAGCCAATTACTTGGGATCTGTCTAATCATCCCGGTAATATCCCGGAACCCGACATACACGCCTTGATAGTAAATCCTATTGTGCAAAACACTAGCCTCAAGAGAGTGTTGATGGATGGAGGGTCAAGCATGAACATTATGTATCTGGGTACTCTAAATAAATTACATCTATCACAAACCCAGCTCAAGTATAGCAATGTAAATTTTCACGACATTGTTCCTGACAGACAAGCGCATTCCCTAGGAGAAATTTCCGTAGTAATAACCTTCGTAAATGCGGATCACTTCCGCCAAGAGATGATTCATTTTAGGTAGTACCATTCGAAAGCGTGTATCACGCAATATTCAAACGTCCGGCTTTTGCCAAATTCATGGCTAGGTCGTGCTACATCTACAACAAGCTTAAGATGCCAGTGCCAAGAAGTGGAGTAATCACCATTGAAGGAGATTTCAAGCTAGCAAACGAGATAGAGCTGGGAAACGCCCTTTGCGCCGAGCAGGTCATAGCAAAGGAAGAGCTAAAAGAGCCGGCTAAAGAGGTATCGCCGACAGAAATGCCGGCAGGAAAAAAGCCGGTAGCCGGCCGAGCTTCAAAGCGTCTGAGAATACAAAACAGATCATCTTGGATCCCAAAGATCCGGCGAAATACGTCGTGGTGGGAACAAGAATGACTGACAAATAGGAAAGCGAGCTCATCAACTTCCTCTGTGAGAACGGGGATATTTTTTCCTGGTGTCCTACTGATATGCCAGGTGTACCCCGGGAACTTGTTGAGCACCAATTGAAGGTTATTGCAGGATCAAAACCCGTCAAGCAAGGTCGCCGTCGTTTTGATGGAAAAAGGTGGAAGGCTATAGGCAAGGATATTATCCGGCTTTTAGTAGCTGATTTTATCCGGGAAATTATACATATCGATTGGTCTGCAAATCCGGTATTAGTCCCGAAGAAAGATACTACTATTCTTAGAATGTGTATAGATTATATCGGTTTGAACAAATTGTGTGATAGCCCCAAATTTTCGGGTTATAAATTATTTTAAGCTAGATACTTTTATGGTCATTATGGAGATCATGCACTTACTGGTCAACCCTCTCACTCTCTCTACCTCTCTCTTGCTCTGTGAGATAGAAAACTTCTCACACAAACCCCTAGACATGATCTATCTCCCCAAAAACCCCTCCCTTATCCGCCACACCTCCTCCATGAGCTAAATGCCAAGGCAGAGCATAGGTGTCATCGATCTCCTCTCCCATCTGCCACACATTGCTCCCTCCCCTTGTCTACATGCTTCATGGGACTTCCAGGAGCACTCCCATGAACCTCTTTTGCCTCCTCTCGCCTCCTTCTTCCTCGGATCACTATCGAACACTTGCGGCCTTGCATGAGCTCACCCATCTCCTGCCCTCCTCGATTCCTTTCGAGCTCGCCCCTCTCTCCTTGAAGGATCTCCTTGTCATGTTGCACCCACCAGACAACATCTTCTTCTTCCTTGGTTCCCGCAAGCAAGCCGCCATGGCGCCGTACGGACGTGCTCATCGAGCTCCGGCACCAGGCCACCCAAAGCTTTTCCCTTGCTATCCACCTTGCCACATTACTACCTCTACTCCATAATTTCACGACCGCATCAAAATCCCTCTACCTACCTCCTTAAATCGACCGAATCGAGCGCCGCTCCTCCGTCGGCCACCACCACCTCGAGCCACCAGCACAGGCGCTGCCCAACTCTCTCCTTGCACTCTGTGGTTTCTTCTTGCTCGCAATCGCCCAGTAGCCATCTTTATTTGCCTTTTTGTCCACTGCAGGTCCACACCGCCGTCGAACTAGGTCTTCAGCCGCCGCAACCCATCGAACCCAATCCTCCAGCCATATCTAGCTAGCAAGAGCAAGGTAAATCATCTCGCCTTGTCGCACGAGCCCTCCTTGACGCAGCGCCGCTTCTCGGCGACTTCTGTAGAGATCAGCGGCGAGCTCGTTGGCGTCTTTTGGCCACGGGAGAGGACACCTTCGTCCTTTTTGGTGGTTCCCGGCAGGAGTATTGCAGACCGTCCGATCTCAATCCGACGGGGGCGTACCAGTCCAGACCTGAACCCTCACCGACGGTTGGGGGCCGCATGGCCCACTGTCAGCGTATTTGACTTCCTCCGCTGGCAGGAGATCTCCTGGTGGGCCGGCCCGTCGCCGTGCTGATCCTTTTTCTCCTGGCATGTCTCCGCCTGGCCCATTCCCACAACAGATCCAACCCGCTTATATTTTGCTGCAGGTATGCTTTTTATTTTATTTTTCTATAGATCTGTTTCTGGTGCTTCGATTCTAATCCAAATAAAAATGCTAAACAATAAAACTGGCTAAACCAAAAAAAAATCACAGTGGTATATGTACATTTTATTAACCGTACCCAAATAATAGATCTGTTTTTTGATGTATGTTTTGGGAGAAATTGGATAAATGCTAGAACCACTTATTTTCACCAGTAAAATTATAACTTGAGTTTTATTATCAAAATCTTGAAAACAAAATTGTTTAGAAAAGCTTTTATTTGAAAATGGCATGCACGTTTGTATTAGGGCCAAAGAACACTTATGTGAATTGTTTAATTTATTTGGTGATGAATTTTGATGTGAATCCAATTTTTTTGGTTTCCTAGTGATTACAAGCACATAATACTAGATTTCCATGATTTTAGGAGTTACATAATAGGTTTGGTGAATTATCTAGTGTTTAGACCTTCTCTGCCTTTTTTGTTATGCCTTTATTAATTATTGTGTTATAATGTTATTATTATAAATGTGATTCCTAGCATATGTAGGGTGGTAATCTATTATTGTGATGTCTTTTGTTTATGGTACTAGCATGTTAGGATAATTAAGTGCATGTCTTGGTTTGATAGGGTTTCACCCCTATATAGTGTTTTCCTAGTAATTAGGAGTTAGTCTTGATATTTTATTATGTTAGTAAAATATTTTGAGTTAGCTACTGATATTTTGGAATATTATCCTAATTTGCATGATTTATTGAGCTCTAGATCATTTTTACATGCAATACTAGTCTTAGGTGTTTTCTTCCTCGTTTGATAATTGATTGTTTATTACTGATAAATTGTTTAGGTTGTTATTTTGATATTACTACCATTCCTAGGTGTTGTTTTCTCTGTTATTTGGGTGCTATAGTATAGATCTAGCATGTTAGAATAAGTCTTGTTTGATGTTCTATTATGGTTACGCATCTATGCATGTCTAAATAGTCGTTTTGCATTTCTAGTCTTAGTAGTTGTTTTGCTCCATGATTATTTTCATGTATTGAGTGACTCCATGTTACTTAGCCTCTGCTTATATTATTTCTCCACGTATAGAAAATCATGTGTTCATATAGGCTATTAGTATTGCTTGTTATTATTTCCCTATGCATGTGTACGTGTTCCTGAGATATTTTCTTGTTGTTTTCTGAAGGGGTCGTTGCATAGAAAACAAAAAATTCCTACGCGAGAGACACCCGAAAGGCCAAGATCTAATCTAGGAGATAAAAGTAACGGGCATAGAGAGAGTCTTAAGAAGAACATACCCTCGAAGACACAAAGCGTTACGAGATCAAATCTCGTTGTTGGCGTAGTCGTACTCACACCGATCCCGAGAGCGAGAAGATGTGCACCGCAATCCGGCCGTGCCTCCATGATCGATCACACGTACAGTTGATGACGACCTCCGTTCCCTCGATCCAGCGGGACGCGGAAGTAGAGGATCCCTCGTAACTCCAGCAGGACGACGGCGTGGTGGTGGTGAAGAATCCCACGGTCAGGGCTTCGCCAAGCCGGAGACCATGGAATGGAGCAGTGGGTGGAGAGGAAGTGAGGTGGGCAAGTGTGTGAGAGAGGAGGAGCCCTCACCCTCCTTTTATAGGGAGAGGGAGGCGGCCGAAGGGTGGGGTGCAGCCACCGGCCAGCCATGGTGGTGCCCCCACCTCTTCCATCTTCATGTGAGTGGACACTCCACTCACATCCACTCGTCCTTCCTTTATTTCCCACTTAGAAAATCCAAGAGTTTTTCTTTAATAAATAAAAAAAAATTATTTCTTTATTTATATTTGTCAATTCTATTAAGAACATTTGCATATAGCACCTCGAATCATTTGTTAATTCTATTAACAACCATTCAACGAAAAAACCCTTGAACTATTTCAATTTTCACCAAAACAATTTCGGTGTTGCCCAAAACATTCTTCGATATTCCGTATCCTCTCAAATGCGTCATCGAACCTTAAGTGTGTCACCCTACAGTTCGCGAATAATATAGACATGATCGAGAATCCTTTCTGATCAATAATCAACAGCGGGATCTGGAGATCCGTGATGACTCCTATATATTCAACGATGACTCTTGTGATCGTGTGAACCTTCAACGTCGTGAACTATTCCCTTTGTCTCGCGATATTTTACTTGTCCGAGATTCGATCATTGGTATCAACCATACCTTGTTCAATCTCGTTACCTGACAAGTACTCTTTTCTCATTTCCATGATATGACATCCTTGTGATCATATCACGTGCTTACAAGCGGTGTCGATGTGATATCATCGAGAGGGCCCAGAGTATATCTCTCCGTCATTTTGGATGGAAAATCCCACTCTTGATCCATGATCCTCAACTAATACTTTCCGAATACCTAACGACACCTTTATAGTCACCCTGTTACGGTGTGACGTTTGATGACATCAAAGCACCCTTCCGGTACGAGTGATTTACATGATCTCATGGTCTAAGGAATAAGTTACTTCGTATGCAAGATATAACAATATAAACTACATGACTTGATCGTGTTGTTATCTTGATATTGGGTCTATGTTCATCACATCATTCTTCTAATGACATGACCCCGTTATTAACAACATCCAATGTTCATGATCAGGAAACCTTGATCATCTATTAATCAACGAGCTAGCTAAAAGACAGGCTTTACTAGGAACCATTGTTTGTTTATTAAACACACATGTATCAACGTTTCCGGTTAATACAATTCTAGCATGAGAAATAAACATTTATCTTAAACAAGGTATAAGATAATAACCACTTTATTGTTGCCTCTCGGGCATATTCCCTTCAGTCTCCCATTTGCACTAGAGTCAATAATCTAGTCTGTAAGCACTTAACACATATAGCGTTCCAGTGTTATTACCATGCTTCGCATGTGGTAAACATCATCAAAAAAAGATCTGAACTGTTCAGGTCCTATTATATTTGCATGTTTTTTGCGTCTACACGCATCACTCATTCTCTAATGAGATGGCTTTGTATATATTTGGTCAACCGGTGAAACCTTAATTCCTCGGCTTAAACCAATGTTACTAACACTGTGAAAATGTAGCTTCACAGTGTCAGCTTTCTTGGAAATTCACCAAGTTCAATAAAGAACTCCTTGACACAAAATAGTCTTATTATTTGTTGTCAACACAACGATATACTTAGCCTTTGTAGTATCTGTCACAATACTTTAATTTTGAAACTCTTTCAAATCCAGCATGGAACTTTCTTCCAGCCTATTGTGCTACCCTTTATCATATATTTTAATTGAGATAAAATTATTTGAATATATGACAAGACTATTAGTGTAACATATTACAACAAATAGTTTGTCACTACTATATAGGAAAACACATCCTTAGCATTTCTAAAATGGAATAAGGATCTCTCCCACTGTTGTCTAATCATCATATGAATTATCCTGATATAACATTTTATAGCATAGGACTCATCTGGTTGTGTACATAGCATGGAACATGTAACTTAGAAATCTCAATTTCATTGTGCTCGTCATGTGTCAAAACACTTGAATATTGCTCAATTGTTTTCCATGTGGCAAGAACTCCTTCTTCTCATTTGGATATTGACTTACTTCAATATTTCATCTATGTAATTTGGCTTCAATCATATCAGGCGCTTCAATCCATCTCTTATAGATATCGATGCCCAATATCTCCTAAGCCTTTCATCAATATGAAAATCTTAACCGTGTTAATTTAAAATACATATTTTCCAATCAACCATATGTCATCTACATAAAGCATTGGAAATATGTCATAGCGCTTGATGACCCACAAATATAGGGGATCACAACAGTCTTCGAGGGAAGTAAAACCCAAATTTATTGATTCAACACAAGGGGAGCCAAAGAATATTTGTGAGCCTTAACAAGTGAGTTGTCAATTCACCTGCACCTGAAAGTACTTTTGTTCGCAGTGGTTTATCAGTAGTAGCATTTTTATAGCAGCAGCAGTAGTGAAATAATAGCAGCAGTGGAATAAAAATAGCAGCAGTAGTGTTTGAAGTAAACATCGGGATTAAATATTGTATGCATAGGGATGGATGAATGGGCGTTGCATGGATAAGAAAGTTCTAATAATGATCATGTCAGGGGCATTGTAGATAAATAAGATAAAGCATCCAAGCACTGAGTAACCATAGTCATGTGTTCCGTAAATAGTCGTATGTGCTCGCAATGAGAACTTGCACAACATCTTTTGTCCTACCATCCCGTGGCAGCGGGGCCTCAAGGGAACTACTGGTAATTAAGGTGTTCCTTTTAACAGAACACTGGAGCAAAGAATTAACACTCCGTGAACACATGTGATCCTCACATCGAAGAATCCCCTCCGGTTGTCCCAATTTCTGTCACTTCGAGGCCTCGGGTTCCGGACAACAATATGTGTAAACAACTTGCAGGTATGATCAAGAAAAAATATTTATCATCGTGATTCAATAACATGTTCAGATCTGAGATCATGGCACTCGGGCCCAAAGTGGCAAGCATAAAGCATAACAAGTTGCAACAATGTCAACAGCACTAATAGAGGATACTAGGCACTATGCCCTAACAATCACGACATTATTACACGAACGATCTCATCCAATCCCTACCATCCCCTTCAGCCTACAGCGGGGGAATTAATCACACATGGATGGGGGAAACATGGATGGTCGATGGAGAGGAGTTGGTGATGATGATGGCGATGATCTCCTCCACTTCCCCGTCCCGGCAGGGTGCCAGAACAGGAACTTCTGATCCCCGAATCGAGGTTCGGGACGGCGGCGGCGCTCTGTTGTGTTTCTGTGGAATATGACGAACCCCCTCGGGTTTTAGGGTTGGAGGTTACTTGTAGTCGAAAGAGGAGTCCGAGGGGGGCTCTGGGGGCCCACACCCTATGCTGGCGCAGCCAGGGGGTGTGGCCACCCTGTGGCTCCTTTCCTGGCCCCCTTCTGGCTCCCAGGATCTTCCGGGGTGAAAACATCAATGGGCTCTTTTCTGGGCATTTTCACGAAAGTTGATTTTTCTGCACAAAAACAAAACACCAAGGTAATTCTGCTGAAAAGAGCGTTAGTCCGTGTTAGTTATATTCAAAACACACAAGTTTAGAGGAAAACAATAAGAAAAGTGTTCGGAAAAGGAGATACGTTTTCGACGTATCAACTCCCCCAAGCTTAGGTTATTGCTTGTCCTCAAGCAATTCAGTGACAACTGAGTGCGATAAAAGACTTTTACAAACACATTTCTTTCATATGATGTAAATATATTCACTATGTGATCAAATACTTAATTATGCTCATGATAAGATACATGCAAGATACTGTCACTTAATAGATGTGCAAACCATGAAGAGATAACAACATATTAAAAATAAACAACATGAAGCAAAACTATTTGCAAGACTGAAATAATCATAAAAAGGATCTAATAAAGTGGTATCTCGCTTGCCCTTAAGTGTGGGGCAAAACATAAATGCCAGGGCACCTCTGAAGTTCAAGGGATGTCTAGAAGTAAAGATATCAAAGATACAAGTATCAAAGTTATATCACAATCAACCGTACTTTGGGACAAACACATTACACTAAGAATGATAATTATGCTCTCAAGAAAGTGCTCAAAGAATATGGCGGAGACTCAACATAAAAGTAAAAGAAAGGCCCTTCGCAGAGGGAAGCATGGATCACTCATGTGCTAGAGCTTTTATTTTATTAAACAAAGGTATTAAAAACATTTTGAGAGAGGTGTATGCTTATGTCAACGAATGGTAAATAGATAATACAGTACGTCACAAGCAACCTGGATTCACAAGAGCGGCTCCCATGTGAAGGACGCATCTGGGTAGAAGGTCATCCCTCTTTCTCTTTTGTTTACACAATTATGCTTTGACTGATAAATCAGGGGCAAAAAGAGTGAAGAGAATTTGTGTGTATTAATTTGGGGCTGGGCACCCCGCTGCCAGCTCTTCTATCATTTGGATAAGCGGATGAAGCCACTAGTCCAGGGTGTGAAATCCAATCAACAAGTGAGATAAAGTTTCTCTATTTACGTCTTCATGAGCTAAAACAGGGGCACAAAACAGGAATAATTTTTAGCAGGTTTTAAAGGTAGCACATGAGCAATTTACTTGGAGTGGCGGTTAAATACGACATATAGGTAGGTATGGTGGACGCATTTGGCAAACTTTGGTTTTTGGGAGTTGGATGCACGAGTAGAGCTCATACTCAGTACAGGTGAAGGAAAGCAAATAGATAGGGAGCGACAATCAAGAGTGCAACAACTATCATAATCATGTTTGCGACAAAGTAAAATTAACTGAGGCATAAAATTGATACTAGAACTCTGAGGCAAAATAAATCATCGAGGCTTATTGACTTTTTGTTTTCAGTCTTAGCATGCGTGAGCATGTGCCAAGTCGATTCAAATTAAACAGTCAGAGGAGGCTACCACAATATCATGTCCTTCTATGAATAGAACAATGCGAACAAATATTTATATGACAAGTCATTTACCATTAATAAATTGGAACAAAACATGAGAGAGTATGAACTATTAAGCAGCCATTAAGTCACATATATCTTATACGAACAAACTAAGCATGCTCACATATATGGATATATGTACAAAAATGAAAGCAAATAGAGTTCATACCAGCCTCTCACCACAACTTGAATTGTCGTATATCGTCATTATTGCTCTTCACTTGTGGCTAGAATAATATATAATGAAAACCAAGCTCCAATGGAATCACGAACGACTGTTCAACTCTGCAACAAACTTTACAAAACCAAAGAAGAACAACAAATATTTTTGGTTTTTTCAATTAAGTCACGAACAAAAAGAGAGCAAGCAAACAAAGCAAAAATCTTTTTGGGTTTTCAAATGAAACAAGAACAAAAGAAAGCAAATAGCAAACAAAAGAAAATATTTTTGGGTTTTTGAATATTAGAACACAACTAAAGAATAAAACAAACTAGCTAAAGAAACAAATAGAGAGAAACAACAGAAATATTTTTGGTCTTTTTGTGTTTTGGAAAGCAAAAACAAAACAATAAAAACAAAGAGAAATGAAAGAAACAAAAACAAGCGAAAGAAACAAAGAGAAACGAAAACAAACGAAAGAAATGATAAACATGGATATACAAAGAACCGACCGAACATGATATATAAATGAGTGTGATGTCGGTATACCTCCCCCAAGATTAGGCTTTTGGCCTAAGTGGAGATCAATCACCAAGGGGCCCAAGAGGTGCCACCCCCGTAATACGCTAAGGAGGAAGCCTCCTCCTGATATGTGCTCGAGGATGCGCCAGTGTACTGTGTGTTGTGGTCCTCTGGAGGCGTGTCTCGCCTCTCCTGCTGCCGGTAAAACTCCATGGTACTCAGATGCTCGTCTAATTTCTCCTTGGAGAGCGACCATGGTGACCTGTCAATCTTAAACAAAACAGGTTGCGGCAAAGTAACTTTCCGCTCTTCTCCATCTATATATAAAACTCTATATATTAAACGTTCAGTAGTAGAGTCAGAAGTGACAAACTGATGGGATTTCATAGCAGCAAGGTTAATCCTATGTGGAGCATTTATTTCATCATTAGGATCAATGGAAACATGCAAAGAAACGGCGACACGTGTAGGAATAATGCCACCAAAAATAGGCCCAGCAGCAGCAAGCCGACGTGCAACAAGTGCACCAAAGTTATACTTCGTGCTATGGTTCAGTGCAACATCAATGAAAGCAAGGTGATAACTAGAAACATTGCTAGTGTTCTCCCTACCAAGAATACTAGTACCAATATAGTAAGTAAAGTATCTAAGAGCAGGAAGTTGAATGTTCCTTATCTTCCCACGCTGGGATGAGCGACCGTCATCGTTGGTGATCTCTCGGTAGATCCCTTGGAGGTCTGCTAGTCTATCTTGAATCCTGCTTGCCGTCCCGGTGGCGTAGCACAAAATTCCACCGAGGACAAAGACACAGGACTACTATATAACTTGAATGCAACAGTTGGACCATATTGAGTGTTCTGAAATTTAAAGCTCTTAACAAAAGCTTTTGTGAGTGTGGCATACTGAGAGCTTTCATCCTCCATAAAGTTGGTGAGACCAACTCTCTCAATAAGCATAATAAACTCATCTAAAAGACCTGCACTTCTTAAAAATGTACGACAAGATAAGCTAGATGGGTGAATGATACCGTCATCTTCTGGATCATCAATAGTTGAGGCAATAACGTCTTCATTATATGATGGCATTGCTGAAGTAGATGAGCGTGATGGCCTTGTCCTTCTAGGAGAATCGGTCCTAAATATCTCACCAAATTGTAACTATCCATCTCTGAAATTTTTCAACAATCATCATAGAAATTAATTTCAAGCAACTATAAGGTGGAGACTACCATAGGGACTTATATGAGAGCTAAACATACATCAAAAATATATTATTTCTACTCAAATCAAGCATGCAAACTTACATAAGCTGTCACCTACTGTGGAAAAATACTCAAGAAATACTTCACTAATCAAAATTCTACTTGGATCATTGGAGGAGTCATATATCGGAGATCAAACACACACAAAAATTAGCACAAATGATGGGCTGAAGAAGGAGATAAAAAATCCAGAGGAAGAACACCAAGAACACAGGATCTAGGAAATGTTTTCAGTTTGGTAGGTGAGAGAGAGAACTTGGGCAGTGGAGAGAGTAAGTAGAGGGCCAGGGGCCCCACACCATGTGCTGGCGCCACTAGGGGCTGGCCACACCACCCTGGGGTGTGCCTGCCTCGTGGGTCCCACATGGGTCTCCCAGGTGGCTTTCTGCCTCATTTTTTACGTAAAAATTTATTATAATTTTTCTGGAATTTTTCGAGAAACTTTATTTTTGAGGTATTTCCAGAATTTTAATAATTAATAAAAACCGGGAAAACGAAAGTGAAAATGTAGAAAAAAAAACTAAAACCAAAACCAAAACTATAGAGGTTCTATGACACTTTAATGAAAGAATATCCAAAGAAAACAAAGGTGGTAGTGGTGAAAACAAAAGTATGGGTGGTGAAAACATGCATAACCTCAGTAATCAGAGTGAAAACATCAGGAAAACATGCATAAGGATGGTGGAAAACATGATTGCACTCAAGTAATAATAGAATAACAGGAGTAAATATGGTGAAAACATAATGGGGAAGGTGAAAACATAGTGAAAACATTGCCCATTTCATTTAAAATCATTTTGTTAACAAGGGTGATCAAGTCTTGCTACAAAAATAATTTTATATGAAACAAACCTTTGTTTCTCACTAAATACTCATGTTACCTCAACCTTGATAGGCATAGTCCCAATCATAATAATTTAAAATTCTTTTGGTGGCTTTGGAATAGGACAATAAAATTCTCCAATCTTGATGGTCTCAGTATTTTCAATGGAATTTAGACCATATTTTCTATCAATCTTCTTGGGAAAATAAATAGTGTGCTCTTTATCATTAACATTAAAAGTAAATTTTCCTTGATTGCAATCAATAATAGCCCCTGCGGTATTAAGAAAAGGTCTTCCAATAATAATAGACATATTATCATCTTCGGGCATTTCCAACACAACAAAGTCAGTTAATATCATAAAATTATTAGCAACTTGAACAGGAACATTCTCCCATATACCCACAGGAATAGCAGTAGACTTATCAGCCATATGCAAAGATATATCAGTTGGTATCAATTTTTCTAGGAGGAGTCTTTTATAGAGAGTAAAAGGCATGAGACTAACTCCGGCTCCCAAATCACACAAAGCAGTTCTAACATAATTATTTTTAATAGAACGGGGAATAGTAGGTATACCAGGATCTCCAAGCTTCTCAGGAACCTTTCCATTAAAATAATAATTAGCAAGCATAGTGGAAATCTCCTCATTAGGAATCTTCATTTTGTTAGAGACAATATCTTTCATATATTTTGCATAAGGAGGCAATTTAATAGAATCAGTTAAAGGAATTTGCAAGAAAAAAAGGTTTCATCCATTCACAAAACTTGTTATAGTGTTCTTCTTCTTTAGATTTGTGTTTCTTACCAGGGAAAGGCATTGGTTTTTGTACCCAAGGTTCTCTCTCATTACCATGTTTATTAGCAATGAAATCTTCCTTAGTATACTTTGCAGTTTTAGCTTGCTTTTCAGGTTCAGCTACAGGTTCTTCTTTATGAGAAGCATCATTCTTTTCATTACCACTTTCAGTTTCAGCATCGGAGATAGATATACCATTAGGATCTTTAGCAAGTTCAGAGGATTCTACAACGGTTTTATGTTTCTTCTTCTTTTTCTTCTTAGTATGAATAACATCATTATTAGTTTGCTGAGAATCTTGTTCAATTCTTTTAGGATGTCCCTCAGGATATAAAGGATCTTGTGTAGCAATACCACTTCTAGTTCTTATTTCATAAGCATGTTTTTCTTTAGAAGCATTGACTAGCAAATCTTTTTGCACTTTAGCAAGTTGATCTATTTGAGTTTGAACTATTTGAAAATGTTTAACAAGCATTTTAACATTATTAGAGGTTCTTTCTATAATACCATGCAAATCATTAATAGCTCTAGAGTTTTCCATAAGGTGATTCTGCACTCTCATATTAACATTATCTTGCTTAATGACATAATTATCAAATTCATCTAAGCATTGATCAGGAGGTTTATTATAGGGATTATCTCTACTATCAAAATATTGGAGAGAGTGTACCTCAATAGTGGATTAGTGAGGGATTGGCTTACATAATTCTTCTATAGGTGGAAGATTCTTCACATCTTCAGATTTAATACCCCTCTCTTTAAGAGATTTCTTGGCTTCTCTCATCACTTCATCATTTAATTCAATCATTCCCCTCTTCTTGGGTGTTGGTGTTGGTGTAGGTACTAGAGTAGGGGTCGGCTCAGGCTCAACCATAGTCCAATCATCATGATTTTGGCTTATTTTAGACATTAATTCCTCGGCTTCTTCTGGAGTTCTTTGCCTGAAAACACAGCCAACACAACTATCCAGGTATGTCCTAGATTCAACAGTTAGTCCATTATAGAATATATCAAGAATTTTATTATCTTCAGGCTTATGCCCAGGTGTAGCTCTTACTAAAGAACAAAACCTTGCCCGAGATACAGGCAATTTCTCCTCTTCCAATTGCTTGTAATTAAATATACTTTGTAAAGCAGCATGTTGAGCACTAGCAGGAAAATATTTCTGAAACAAAGCATTAACCAAACCAATAGGACTATCAATAGATCCAGGAGACAAATTATTAAACCAAGTTTTAGCTTCATAATTTAATGAGAAAGGGAATATTTTAGCAACAAAGTAGCTACATTTCTTAAGATCATCAGAGAATAAACTACTCAAAGAGGAGAGCTCATTCATATGTTTCATAGCACTTTCATTTTCACTTCCACAAAAAGGTTCTTTCTCAACAATAGATATATAAGATAAATCAAGAGAGAAATCATAATCCTTATCCCTAATATTAATAGGAGAAGTGGCAAACTTAGCATCAGGAGATAATTTATATTTAACAGCACGACTTTCCATAAGACATATAGCAGCATCTTTATCCTTCATATCATGTATTTCATCAATAAGATCATCACTCGGTTCAATATAGGCATCATAAAAATCATCACTAGGGTTCTCTCTAAACTGAGGTGAAAAAGCAGGAGTAACAGGATTTTTATCAGGAGTTTCAGTGTTTGCAATATTTTTAGCTTTAGCAATAGTAGAATCTAAGAAAGGACCCAGAGAACCACTCTCATCAAGCACAGTAGAAGCATCATCAAAAGTATCGGAAGTATTTTCAGATTCAGCAGAAGTAGCATGTGTACCATGTGGTGGTGTAAGCAGCTTACTCATAACAGACGGTGAATCAAGAGCAACAGAGGTGTTCAGAGTTGTACCTCTTCTTGTAGTGGATGGTAATATAGGAACTCTTCCGTCACGAGACTTACCCATGATGAATGATTGGCCTAAGATAATAGTACTCTCCGGTGAGCTTGCAAATAAAGCTATGCTCCCCGGCAACGGCGCCAGAAAATAGTCTTGATGACCCACAATTATAGGGGATCGCAACAGTTTTCGAGGGAAGTAAAACCCAAATTTATTGATTCGACACGAGGGGAGCCAAAGAATATTTGTGATCCTTAACAAGTGAGTTGTCAATTCACCTGCACCTGAAAGTACTTTTGTTTGCAGTGGTTTATCAGTAGTAACAGTTTTATAGCAGCAGCAGTAGTGAAATAATAGCAGCAGTGGAATGAAAACATCAGCAGTAGTGTTTGAAGTAAACAGCGGGATTAAATACTGTAGGCATAGGGATGGATGAATGGGCGTTGCATGGATAAGAAAGTTCTAATAATGATCATGTCAGGGGCATTGCAGATAAATAAGATAAAGCATCCAAGCACTAAGTAACCATAGGCATGTGTTCCGTAAATAGTCGTACGTGCTCGCAATGAGAACTTGCACAACATCTTTTGTCCTACCAGCCCGTGGCAGCGGGGCCTCAAGGGAACTACTGGTAGTTAAGGTGTTCCTTTTAATAGAACACCAGAGCAAAGCATTAACACTCCGTGAACACATGTGATCCTCACATCGCAACCATCCCCTCCGTTTGTCCCAATTTCTGTCACTTCGGGGCCTCGGGTTCCGGACAACAATATGTGTAAACAACTTGCAGGTATGATCAAGAAACAATAATTATCATCGTGATTCAATAACATGTTCAGATCTTAGATCATGGCACTCGGGCCCAAAGTGGCAAGCATTAAGCATAACAAGTTGCAACAATGTCAATAGCACTAATAGAGGATACTAGGCACTATGCCCTAACAATCACGCCATTATTACATGAACGATCTCATCCAATCCCTACCATCCCCTTCAGCCTACAGCGGGAGAATTACTCACACATGGATGGGGGAAACATGGATGGTCGATGGAGAGGCGTTGGTGATGATGATGGCGATGATCTCCTCCACTTCCCCGTCCCGGCAGGGTGCCAGAACAGGAACTTCTGATCCCCGAATCGAGGTTCGAGACGGCGGCGGCGCTCTGTTGTGTTTCTGTGGAATATGACGAACCTCCTCGGGTTTTAGGGTTGGAGGCTACTTGTAGTCGAAAGGGGAGTCCGAGGGGGGCTCTAGGGGGCCCACACCCTATGCTAGCGCAGCCAGGGGGCCCATGCCAGGGAGGGTGTGGCCACCATGTGGCTTCTCTCCTGGCCCCCTTCTGGCTCCCGGGGTCTTCCGGGGTGAAAACATCAATGGGCTCTATTCTGGGCATTTTCCCGAAAATTGTTTTTTCTGCACAAAAACAAGACGCCAAGGTAATTCTGCAAAAAACAGCCTTAGTCCGTGTTAGTTGTATTCAAAACACATAAGTTTAGAGGAAAACAATAAGAAAAGTGTTCGGAAAAAGAGATACATTTTCGACGTATCAGCGCTCCCACTTAATTTCTTGTAACTTTACAAGCATCTTTATCGTTCATGATGGAATCAAACTCTTTTGATAACTTCATTAAGGTAAAGATTCCAACTTCGTTATGCTCACTTCAACCATTAAAGTTTGCATACCTTTCCAACAACCTTTTGAATTCTACAAAACTCTCAGACTGTGTCAAGTACACATCCTCGATCAAACTTCCTCGAGAGGAGAGTTGGTTTTGTCATTCAACTGCCATTTCATAATATGTAACTTTTCCTAGAACTATCCGCAAAGACTAAAGCATCACTACGGAAGATCAAAATCTTGTAGTAGTCAACTCTTTGAACTTCGTCGAAAACAACTTTTCGATAAGTAGAACTTTCAAAGGATGTAAAAATCCATGTCTTTTTCGCTATATAGACCCTTTTGCTATCGTTAGGCATCATGCATATCGAAAGGACTACCAAGTCACATACTTGACATTCATACTAGGATACTATGGCGGATATAATGACTCATAGTCAATTTTACGAAGTCAGGGCCCATCATTTGCTTCCTTTATAAGGTCCAGGTCCTTTGTTGTCAAAACAACACTTTAATCTTAAACCACAAGTTGGTCTAAGTATAAAGTTTTAGGACTTTTGTGGTTCAGTTCGCAAACTCATTTGAAGTATCTACAACACATGTAGTGTCTTCTACTTTGTCAAAATAGCAAACCCCGAAACAACTTCCAGTGCTGCGCAACTCTTGACATGGTAACAAAGATTCTCTAATCTCGTTGAGTTTGTACTGTCCTCCCACTCACTTATTTTGCAAGAACTACTTTCTCGTGAAATCAACCTTCTCTGAAAAACAACATTTGTCTTTGGTTCGGTGATAGGAGAAATACCCAATGGATTCGTTGGGATAACCTTATAAACATATATTATCCTATTTTGGTTGTAAACATTTTACACATGCTATGCATACCAAAAACTTAAGAAAAAGACAATTCGGGTCACTACCCAAAACATATCTTATATGGTGTCAATTTCAATGGATCATGATGGCGCTCTTTTCAGTGTAGAAGAGGTTGTCTCTAATGTATAAACTACAAAATTATAATGGTACTTTTATTTATCTTACCATGTCCAACAAGGTTAGATTTTGTATCTTGAATACTCCAAACTAATGTGGGGTTATTCGAGTAATATAAGTTGTAGAACAATTCTGCAACTTCTCAGATGTTTTGCTAAACTTGTAACTCAAACTTTATCCTTTATGATCCAATCATAAATACTTGATTATCTTGTTACTATGATTTTAACTTCATACTAAAAATAATTTGAACCAATTCAAAAATGTCAAAATCCGTTCTCTTTAAATAGATATACTCATATATCTACTCAAATCATCGACATAATTTTATGAAGGAAAAATTAATCCACCACACATGACTATACATAATGGACTATATACATCAATATGTACAATCTCCATTAAATTAGTCGTCCATTCTACTTTGGCCTATGAACGGAATTCTAGTCATCTTTTGGAAGAGGTCTCACAAGCGTCAATTTATTCAAAACAAAATGACTCCGGAAGTCCATCAATATGGAGTTCCTTCATGTTTTCCTTTCCAATATGAACTAAAATGGTGGTGCCACAATTTAAGGGAAACTCTTTTACGTCTTGCAACGTTTAGCATTTAGTCTTATAGATGTTTACTTTACCAACATGATTTATATTAACATATCCATGAATTATGGAATATGTTCATAGTTTGAACAATCTCATTTGTTCTCACAAAAGACCAGAACAAAACAACAACTTGTTAAGTTCTTAAAATAAATCTTGAATGTTTGGTTCGATACGACAATGAACACAATAACACTTTATTTCTATTCTTGTCATAATCGATTCCACATCTATTACTAGTTCATTTTAGACCCTTGTATTTATTGCATTGTGTTGCTTTGTATGACAACTCATACCAACCAATGTGGTATCAAAATACCCAAAAAAATACTTTGTTAACTAGTAATACATCTATAACTTGTATATCAAGCATATACTCCTGAGCTGGACTTTTCCAGTTATCTTTCTTTTCTGCCATATATCTTTTTGTAATTCTATTTTCAATATTCCCTTTCCTTTACAGAAGAATCATTCAACATCAAACAATGCTAGTCGTACTAGCACATTTTCCTTGGCGTGTTAGTCATTTACTATCACTCATTGAGTTATACTTTAAGTTTGATTCTTCTACTAATATCACCATATTAATAGTATTCTTCCAGATTCCACTCTTAGCAATCTCCAAGCAAGGTAAACGATTTTTACCCATACTTTTAATCCATCCCATCATAACAATTTTATGATTAAGTTACTATAGCTCGAAGGAAGGAATTTAGAGGATAATGTTTAGCGCCCAATTTCTTGGAATATTCAAACGCCTAGCGTCTTCAATCATTGCATATATTCAAATAATATAAGAATACATTGTCACGCTAAATTATAGTCAGTCATGTTCCTACAAATAAGTTTCTAGATATAAATATATCTTTCACTTGATTGTTTCTGAAAACAACTCTTTTCAGTTCCTAAATCACCTTGATCAACAAAACATTCTTTTGAAGATAAAGTAATACGGAAGCAACCATGACTCTAGATTCTAAGTAGGAACTATTTGATCTCTAGATCAATCAATCATTAATCATATGGAGCTAGGTAGGAAATACCAAAAATCTACAATATGACTCAATTTTAAATTTCACTAGTACGGTACCAATCTTAAATGGTATTTACCAGATCATAACAGTTATATCTCAAATAACAATATAAGTGTAAGGTAGTTTTGTGGATGCCAATGAATATTACAATTTGTGCAAATTCACTTTGATTGGTTGTTCATGATAAATAAGTTCAAGTTAATTCAAAATTATGCCATGAACTCCCACTCAAAAACAACATCCCTCTTAGTCGTCTTTAGTGATTACACGAACCAAATTCACTACACCAAAACCGATCATCACGTGAGATGATGTAGCTTCAAAGGCAAACATCGACATGTTCATCATATCATCCATATGACTCATGCTTTACCTTACGGTTACGTGTTCCGAGGCCATGTCTGTACATGCTAGGCTCGCTAAGTAGAACCGTAGTATTGTGTGTGTTTCAAGGCCATGTCTTTACATGCTAAGCTTGAAAACACCATTTGTATGCGAACGTTGAGTCTATCACACCCGATCATCACGTGGTGTCTCGAAACGACGAACTTTCTTAACGGTGCATACTTAAGGAAGAACACATTATTATCTTGATATTAAGTGAGAGGGGTCATCTTATAATTCTACCGTCGCTATCTAAGCAAAATAAGATGCATAAAACGGATTAACATCATATGTATGGATGATGTGATATGATATGATCCTTCTTGCACTTGATCTCCATCATGTGCATCATGGTATGATCTCCATCATTCCGCCAGTGTGGCACCAAGGTCGATGGCACCTCCATCTTGATTGTCCATAAAAAATAATACAACCATATGGTTCCTTCTGGTATATCAATAATTTACAAAAGAGATCATCTCATAATCAAATTTGTAACATTGATCATATCATATCACATGCCCGGCAAAAACTAGTTAGACGTCTCTAATTTATTTTTGCATATTTTACGTGGCTTAGTGCTTTCGAGGATAGAACCGTTCATACCTACGAAAATCAATCACAACGTTGATAAACATATTTTTAACAACCCTTCATAGATTAGATCTTAACTATAGTTGGATAAACGGACACCCCCTCAACCACAAGTGAGACAGGTCTCGCGTACATAGTACACGTAAAGTTTGTCTAGGGCAGCTTCATCCAACTATGCCACTAAGATCATAAAATACTCAAGGAGGCAATAACATGATCATCAACGCCCACATACACCTATGTGTTCTACCCGTGCAAAACATCTACGCATAGATTCGGCTCTGATACCACTGAAGGGGTCGTTGCATAGAAAACAAAAAAAAAACTACGCGACAGACACCCGAAAGGCCAAGATCTAATCTAGGAGATGAAAGTAATGGGCATAGAGAGAGTCTTAAAGAACATAACCTCAAAGACACAAAGCGTTACGAGATCAAATCTCGTTGTTGGCGTAGTCATACTCACACTGATCCCGTGAGCGAGAAGATGTGCACCGCAATCCGGCGGTGCCTCCGTGATCGATCACACGTACGGTTGATGAAGACCTCTGTTCCCTCGATCCAGCGGGGCGCGGAAGTAGAGGATCCCTCGGAACTCCAGCAGCACAATGGCGTGGTGGTGGTGAAGAATCCCACGGTCAGGGCTTCGCCAAGCGTGAGACCATAGAATGGAGCGCAGGTGGAGAGGAAATGAGGTGGGAAAGTGTGTGAGAGAGGAGGAGCCCTCACCCTCCTTTTATAGGGAGAGGGAGGCAGCCCAAGGGTAGGGTGCGGCCACCGGACAGCCATGGTGGTGCCCCCACCTCTTCCATCTTCATGTGAGTGGACACTCCACTCACATCTACTCATCCTTCCTTTATTTCCCACTTAGAAAATTCAAGAGTTTTTTTCTTTAATAAATAAATAAATAAATTTTTATTTATTTATATTTTTATTCCATTAACAAACATTTGCATATAGCACCTCGAATCATTTGTTAATTCTATTAACAACCATTCGACGAAAAACCCCTTGAACTATTTCAATTTTCCCCGAAACAATTTCGGTGCTGCCCAAAACATTCTTCGATATTCTATATCCTCTCAAATGCGTCATCGAACCTTAAGTTTGTCACCCTACGGTTCGCGAATAAGATAGACATGATCTAGACTCCTCTCAATAATCAACAGTGGGATCTGGAGATCCGTGATGACTCCTATATATTCAAAGATGACTGTCGAGACATCGTAGTAGTTTTCATGGATGGGGGTGCCATGAGACTACGGTAGAGACGTGGGGTAACGGGATAGCGTAGTAACACAGAACACAGGATTTTACCCAGGTTCGGTACGTCGCGATAGTACGACGTGCCTACTCCTGCACTTCTCACTAATTGGGACTAAAGCCCGTAAACAGGGTTACAATGTGAGGGTTTTAGATCTAAACCACTCGACGAGGATGAGCTTCTCGGCGAGTTGGCGTAGAGCTTCTATGTTATCTCTCCTTCGTTGGTTGTTTTGTTTATCTCCCGTCCGGCTTTATATAATAGCCGGATTAGGGCTTACATAATAAGAAACCTAGAAAACTACGGTAACTTGTAACTTGGAAAGCAAGGAATCCGTCTTCTCCTCCAAGCCAGATCACATGGGTTGTGATCCGGGTTCTTCTAGAATCCGGCTTCTGCGCGTCGGATTACTGGGCCGCCTAATGGACCTAAGCCCACTACCACTTAGGCCACCCTGGTAATCCGGCACTTGGCCTACCATCTTCTATACCCCTATTTGGTATATATCCGACAGTAGCCCCCAAGAAGGATCAAAACTCTGATTCTCCGCCGTTCGCCAAATATTCTTTGTCCGAGAAATATTGATTCAGCAGTCTTGATTCTTCTTATTCTTTTTTTTGAAAAAGATGGTGGCATGAAACTCGGAATCCTGAAAATCCGGCTTTTCTCTCACGATCCTTCGCGGAGAAGAAACTTCCTACGTCAGCGCACTCAACCACGCTGACGTAAGCGACGTTTGAGGTTTACTCGGAAAAAACCCAGAAACATATCTCTGACAGATTCTCGCGAGAAACGAGGAGATAACCATCATTACCCCGTCGTTTCATTTCCCGGATTTTCCGGCGAGTGACACGCGGCAAACATCCAACGGTCAAAATAGCCGTTGACGCGTATCTTGACGGATTTCTAGCTATAAATAGCCATCCTCGTCCTCAACGAAAACCTTCCGCACTTTCACCGCTCTCGCCATTGACGCGCACAAGATCCCAGGCGACGCACTGTCCCAAGCACTCCTCACCTCCAAGCACCGGAAACGAACCGCGCCGCCCGAAAATGGCAGGCTCACCGTCTTCGCCCACTCGCGCCGCCATCAACGACATCATCAGCGACCTAGATCCCCAAGTTGGGTCACCCAAGCACGCCGGCGACAAGCCGGAGAAATCCACTGCCTCCGCGGCGGGCGGAGAAAATCTTTCCGCCGCCGCGGACGTTGCAGGCGCTAGCTCCGCCGCCTCCCCGCCGTTCGCCCCTGAAACGGCGGAGGAGAAGATCCTGTTTCAAGTCAACGAACACACTGCGACTGAAGAGGCAGAATTTGTCGGCAACTGGAATCCGAGTAACTCTTCCCTCGTCCTCCTTCGCCAAATGTCAAAAGAGGGATTAATAGTTAAAGGCAAATGGCGAAAATCAGATGGTGAACCCGAGCCCAGACCAAAAGACGGAGAATGTGTCCTCCTTACATCTCACATTACGCGAGGTATGGGTTTACCTCCTTCTGCCTTCTTCATAGACATCCTTAACTATTACGGCGTCCAACCGCATAACCTCTCTCCAAACTCCATCCTCTATCTAGCTAGCTTCCAAGCTCTTTTCGAAGGATATCTCGGAATAACTCCTAGTCTAGATTTTTGGCAATACTGTTTTGAAGTAAAACATAACATCACAGAAGGTATTTCCCCTATCTGTGGAACTATATCTTTCATTCTTCGGAAGAATAGAGAGGATTGGTTCCCGAGAATACAAATGCCAGAACCCACCAAATCCTGGCTGGGTTCTTTCTTTAATCATCAGGACATCCCATTCCCTGGCAAGGAAATCGGGGTTCCTTCATTCGTTAATTCCGCCGCCATTCCTCGAGAGAGTTGGACAGTTGAAGCAGTTGAGACATTGCCAGAAAATTTAATGAAGATAAAGCGCCGTATTGCCAAGCTTACTTCTTCCGAACCTTCCTTAATTGGGAAGGACACTGTTTTATGCTGGTTCGGACGTCGCATTCAGCCCCTTTCATTTCGTTCCCGGCTTCTTTGCGAATACCAAGGGCCAGAAGATAACATGAGGGGAACAGATAAAGCCTATACCAAGAAAGATTTTATAAAGCGACTTCATCAACTGGTTGCCTCCAGCGCCCAAATCGAAGAAAACCTAGCCATTTATCACGTGGAAAATCAAGTTCCTAAGGTAGTTATACTTTCCTTGTTTCCGAGTTTTCCTCAGATTGACTTGTATCTCCGCCTTTTAATATGTTGTTAATTCTTTCCCAGTTTAACGAACTCGGAGTAAATGATCTTGCTTCCGATGCCGAACTCAACGAACTACATGCTAGGTTTTACAACGACCGGAAGCGCAAAAGGCAGGTGACTTTCGAGAAAATGGTAACTGTTGACGGAATTCCTATCGCCACGTCCAGGTATTTTACCGGGGTTTTCCTAGTTACCATCCTCCTTCAGTTCTTCAAGATCTTTAACTCTCGGATATTCTTCTTTCAGTCTTGCCCCAACTTCTCTGAAAACAAAGAAGCTGAAGAAACATAAGACTGCTATCAAAGAAGAATCTTCTTCCGTAGCCATGGGCCCGAGGGGTAGAACGGAAGCACAAACAGGTGGAAATCTCCGGACCTCTGCTGGAAACGAACCCGTCTCCAATTTGGACAGTAACATCCGGATAAAAGAAGAACCGTTCGACGATCTTGGATATATTCGTCCGGAGGCTAAAAAGTTCTTCGCTCCTGCCCCTCTAATTCGTCCATGGCCACAAGGCGGATTAGTTGTTCGCAATGATATTATATTTTCCCCTCGCCAGGTCTTACAAGATGGCCTTCATCACGTTGGGATTCTTTTCGCTGAATATGCCAAAGAATTCAATGAGAACTTGGCCGACTTGCGAGAAATGAGCCAGGTGACACCTCTAGCCCCCAAGCATTAAGTTGAAAACCTGAATTCTTCTTAATGTTTCTTTCTATGCTTGTTCATACTTAAGCATTTGGCTTTCATTTCCGTATTCAGCATTCCGCAGATGCCATAAACTTGGAAATTTTTAAGAAGCTTAATCTCAAGAGTAGAGAAGTAAAAACCCTTCAATCTATGATTGAGTTGAAAAGCAACGAGCTGGCGTCATCTCAGCTACAATTATCTGAAACAACAGGTATGTATTCTCTGCAGTTTTTATTCGGATAACATTTTTCCCAAATTTTCATAAGCTCGAAATGTTTTTGTGTCCTCTAGCTGCTTTAGCAAAAGCCAACAAAGTAGCAAAGGACGCTGGCAATGCATCTCGGCTCCGTGCAGAAAACTCGAGCCTTCGCAAGGAACTTATGAAAGTTCAAAAAGACCTGGAAGCCAGTAATCTGGCCCTTGGGATTGCTCAATCCCAGGCTTCTTTACAAGCGGCGGAAAATAAATCTATTATCCATGATTTCGAAAGTATGCTATTCCCGCGCATGAAAGAAGGCACCGAAATTGATAAGGTTCTTGGTAAGTTAGCTCCTTTTACCAATTTCTCCATGTCTCACTTTCTTTTATTTTGTGGCCTAAACTCGTTTCTTTTTTGTTTCTGCCATCAAAACAGGGAATATTCCAGGCATTTCTCGGATTGAGAAAATCCGAGCTTTTGGAGAGGTATGGAACGCCATCAGAAATGCAGGAATGCAATTGATTAACAAATTCCTTCCCGCAAGTACTATAGAATTCTCGGAAGTTTACAAACTCCCGGGTGCCATCATGGAAGTTGCGGGATCAAAGGAATTCATCCTACGCTCCGCTGCAAGAGGTGGTGCGCGCATGGCACTAGGCCTTATGCGCCTGCATTATCCTGATGCGAAATCTTGGCGCGTGGCCTCTGGTGTCCCTCAAGGGTATACAGAAAATCAGCGAACCGCCATCTTTGATGAAGTCAAAGGCCACGCCACCAAGATTGCTTCCATGGTTAACATTTCTGTCACTTATCCAGAAGAAGAGGTTCCCGCAATCCCCGAAAATGAAAGCAGCGAGGAAGACTCGGATGCTTGAAGGACTGCCTCTAACCTGGATGGTGGACTTGTATAATAGGAGCGCTAGTTTTACACTGTAACGCTTCTATTTCATTTGTCGAAACAAGAACTCCGCCTTTTGCAGTTTTGAATTATAAAATTCCTTGCAAGTTTGTCGGGTTGAATTATTCCTTTATCTACTAAGTTCTCTGGCATATGTGTTTTGACTGTCTTTAGTGTTTGAAATGGCTCGATAGCATTATGATCGTCATGACGAGTAACTGGATATAACCAATCAGTTTAAAACTCGGAAACATGGATCATACTAAGGGCATTTTTACTAACCAGATCTAGTGACCCAACATACATTCGATCAGGTAATGCTTAAAGATTTGTAAGGAACTTTCTTGAAACTTGGGCACGCAGGCACAATCCGAGTTTCCTTTAGCCATTAACAGGCTGAAATCATTCAGTTTTTTAACGCCGAGCACGCAGGCACAATTCGGGTTAACATTGAGTATTTTGTAGGATCATTGGGAAATAGAAAAGGTGGAAACATGCTTTTACTATAAACTTGTAAAAAACATGGATATCAGAATTCCAATGACTTTATTTCATGATCTGAAAAGATGTTTACATAGATATTGAACTAAGTATAGAAGGCACGTAACTGCTGGATACTCCAAGGCCTCTTTGTCTCTCCTAGCTCATCATCTATCTTTCTCTTTCTTTTGCGATTCGGTTTCTCGGGATCGTCTTCCGTATCTCGAATGTCAACAAGATAGTATGATCCATTTTTCATGGCTTTACTTATGACAAATGGCCCTTCCCATACTGGGGCTAATTTGTGCTTCCTTTGCTGCACCAACCTCAGCACTAGGCCACCTTCTTTAAAAGAGCGATGCCTGATTTTCCGACTATGGTAACGTCTCAAACCCTGCTGGTAAATGGCGAATCTTTGAAGCACAAGCTCTCGTTCCTCTTCTAGGAGATCAACAGCATTCTGTCGTGCCTCTTCGGCGTCTAATTCGTCAAAATCTTGCACTCTTAGGCTATCATGAATCATATCTGTTGGGAGAATAGCTTCCGCGCCGTAAACTAGGAAAAACGGGGTTTGCCCAGTCGACCTATTTGGCGTCGTTCTTATACTCCAAATCACGGAAGGTAGCTCTTCTACCCATGCTCTGGCCGCTCTGTGAAGAGGAGTTTCGAGTCTTGGGCGTATTCCTTGCAGGATTGAGCTATTCATTCGCTCAACCTGTCCATTGGATTGCGGGTGTGCCACAGATGCTAGATCTAGGCGAATTCCCGTTTGTCAACTCTCCGATGGAGAAATTTGTCCCGTTGTCAGTTATTATGCTGTGTGGCACACCGTATCTCATCACCAAGTCGATGATGAAATTTCTAGCAGTTGCACCATCCAGCTTTTTGATGAGTTTGGCCTCCACCCATTTGGTGTACTTATCCACTGCTACTAGCAAATGAGTAAGTCCGCCTCTTGCAGTTTTGAACGGTCCCATCATATCTAGCCCCCAGACCGCAAACGGCCACGTAATGGGGATAGTTTTAAGTGCTTGGGCCGGCAAATTGGTCTGCTTAGCGTAATATTGACATCCTGCACACGTGTTAACTATATGCTCGGCATCTGTCTTGGCTGTTAGCCAGAAAAACCCCGCGCGGAATGCTTTTTTGACTATGCTTTTTGATTGAGCATGATGTCCGCAATCGTCGGCATGGATTTCTTCTAGTATTTCTCTTCCTTCTTCTGGTGAGATGCACCGTTGAAAAATTCCAGAAGTACTGCGTTTATATAAGCAGCCGTCAATTACTGTGTATCCTTTGCATCGACGCTGTATTTGTCTTTGCAAGACTTCGTCTGCTCCTTCCGGGTACTTCTGATTGACTAAGAAGTTTAAGTACGGAATTGTCCAGTCCGGCTTAACGATCATGACTTTGATTGATTCAGACGCCAGAGGGTAATCAACGTCTCCACCTTTTATGGATGGCTCATGTAAGTGCTGAACGAATACTCCTGGCGGTAAGGTTTTGACTCTTTCTGATCCCATGCGGGCTAGCGCATCCGCGTTCCAGTTTTCCTCCCTTTTGATGTGAAGGACCTCGAATCCAAAGAAACAGATGGCGAACTCGTCTACCGTTCTCCGATATTCGGCCATTATAGGGCTTTTTGCGTCCCAGGTTTGGTTAAGCTGATGCTGTACCAAATCCGAGTCGCCATAGCACAAGATGCGCTTTACTCCTATTTCTTTTGCGATATGCAAGCCGTGAAGCAGAGCTTCGTATTCTGCCACATTATTACTGGCGTTGAAGTGTATTTGCAACACGTACTCCATTGTGTCTCCCTTAGGAGATTTTAAGACTACGCCAGCCCCAGCTCCTTCCTTCATCTTGGATCCGTCAAAATGCATGATCCAGTACTCGGACTCCGGCATTGGTGTATTTTCCATTGCTTCTGTCCAGTCGGCAACGAAATCTGCCAAAACTTGGGATTTTATGGCTGTCCTTGGTTGGTACTTAATGTCGAAGGCTGCCAGCTCAATGCCCCATTTGGCTACTCGGCCGGTTGCCTCTGCATTGTTTATAATGTCTCCTAGTGGTGCTTTACTAACCACTGTTATGGAATGCCCTTGGAAATAATGGCGTAGTTTTCTAGATGCGAAAAATACACCATACGCCAGTTTCTGGTAATGTGGGTACCTTTGTTTTGACTCGGAAAAAACTTCGCTTATGTAATATACCGGATGTTGGTCTGGTATGCTTTGTTCTTCCTTAAACCGTTCCACAACGATTACCGCACTAATAACCCGGTTTGTAGCCGTAAGGTACAATAACATGGGTTCTTCGTCTTTTGGGGATGCCAAAATCGGAGCTTTCATCAAGGTTTCCTTCAACTGAGTCAGCGCCGCATCGGCCTCTTCTGTCCATTCGAACTTGTCGGATTTTTTCAGCAGCTTGTAGAGTGGTAATGCTTTATCCCCCAGCCGACTAATAAATCTGCTAACGGCAGCTGCGGAACCCGTCAATCTTTGGACATCTTTGACGCAGGTAGGTTTTGTGATGTTCAAGATTGCCTTGATCTTTTCCGGGTTAACTTCTATTCCTCTGTGAGAAACGATGAAACCCAGAAGTTTTCCTGAGGGATGTAACATCCCAAGTATGAAAACTCCCCTTAGAATGATTGATTTCTTGTTTATTTAAGTTTTGCATCATGTCATCATGTTGTTTGCTTTTGTTTCTAAATTGTTGCATTTGTTTTCCACTGTTTTCACAACTCAAATTCAAACCTTCCTCAAACAATGTTTTCATACTTGTTCTGTTACAACTTTTGGAATAAAAATAACAAGTGAAAACAACCAAATTGTTTCATTTTATTCCATAATGATCACCTATTAAATTGTTGGTTTTAATCAAACAATTAATTCAATCAATTAATTAATTCACCTTCAAATTCCAAAAACAAATATTTTCAAACAAAACCAATTTGAAACTATAACAATAATAACCAAAACTTTCTCTCATTCCTTGTTTTCCAATTAAAGCAATTTGGGACACCTTATGAAAGTGTTGGTTTTAATAACCCTTTTAATATCCAAAAATCAATCACATTTGGTTTATCTTCCAAATAGCATTTTAAATGTCAAATTTTTACAAACCAATATTGGAAATTGATTTATAATTACCTAATTATCTTAACCTAAATTTTCTGGAATTTTTATTAAACAAAACCTTACCAATTTATTCCAAATCTGTTTTTCAGCAAAAAAAAAATAAAGCAACAAAAATGGTAAAGGAAACGGTTTAGAGAGAGGGAGAAAGCCAGCCAGCCCAAGCCCACCTTTACCTGTTGGCCAGTACCCTGTCGCTGTCATCTTCCTCGCTATGTCGTCATCTTCTGTACGACATGGCTCGGCACCATCCGATCTTCTTCCTCCCCTCCTGGATGCTTGCCGTACTACTCCTCTCCCTCCTTAAAGCCTCTCCCTCCCGTGCCCTAGACCCTACCTTTCTCCCTCCTCTCCCCATCGCCGCCAGCTTCCCTCTCTGTTGTTTCTGAAAACCTGCACCGCCCCACCCCTTGGCCGACAGTACCTCCACCGCCCCATCGCCACAGTCGCCTAGAAGCTGCGTCGTTGGCGGAAATGGAACCGCACCGTCGCGCCGTCAACCTTCCCCGAGGTGAGCTACCCCGCTGGACGCCTCTCCCTTCCCCCTCCTGCTCCGTTTCTTCTCTGTGGTGGTGCTGTCCGCCATGGATGCCGAGAAGAACCTCCAGGCCGTGAGCTGCTCCCTTCCCCTGTGCGCCTCCACACCGAAGCACGCACAACAGCACACACCACCGCAGTGGTAGCAAGCCACACACGCGCAGCGGGAGGTCCCTGGGTCGAGTCCCAAGCACCCACCTTTTCTGCCTAATTTTTTTTCCTATTTAGATTCAGTGCAAGTTTCTGAACCATATCCCCGCGGAGCCCCCCTTGCTATCACAAACACCAGCCAGCCTCACTGGTTCCACCCCCCTTTGGCGCAGCATGAGGGGAGGGGTTCGATCCCCCTCCCACACAAATAAAAACCAACATTTTTATTTCATTTCTTTTGGTCCTGTACTTCCTAGAATTCACCAATAGGCCCCTGGTATCTAATCTAGACCCCTGAAATAATTGTTTCTAAGTCCCTAATGGTTTAAAAGTGGCAGATTGCATCCTAAACTTCTAAAATGCATAATAAAATCATTTTAACTCCAATTCCAACATTTTTTATATGTTTTCAATACCAAATTAAATGTTCTATCCAAATATAAAATTTGTTTACTGTTTTCAATATTTTAAATTGGTGCAAAATTTGAAAACTTGTCAAATTCACTTAAATTTGCAAAATTCATAACTTGTTCATAAAAATTCCAAATTTCACAAACCAAATATGTTTTCCAATCAATTTTTCATGTACTTTCCAAATATAAATTTTGTTTGCTGTTTCGAATAATTTAAATTGCTGAAAACAACTGTTTCTTGTTTATTGCATTTAAAATTGCCAAAATAATAACTTGCTCCTTTTAAATCCAATTTCCACAAATGAAATATGTTTTCCATGCAAAATTAAACCCTCTTTCCAAATATAAACTTTGTTTTCTGTTTTGAATTACTAAAATTGGTTAAATAATTTAAATCTTGTTTAATTCATTTAAAATTGGTAATTTCATAACTTGATCAAAACAAATTCTTTTGGGACATATAAAATATGTTTTCCAACCCTAAAAGTATAAACTTTTCAAATATGAATTTGGTTTAATGTTTTGAACAAATAAAAATTCAAATAAGTTCATGTTTGAATTAAATTCATTTAATTCTTGTTTAACTTGTTTAATTCATAATTAATTAATCCAAAGTCCAATTTCAAAATGTGAAACATGTAAACCAACTAAAATTTGATAACCTTTTCAAATATCAACTTTGTTATTTGTTTTGAACACTTTAACTTGCTGAAAACAACAATTGCTTGAGTGACATCAATAAGGAACCACAAATTCTTAACATGACAAATAAAATCCCACACTTGTTTTATTCCTTTTCCATTTGCATCTAACTTGTTTACTTCTTGTCATCATCATGCATGCATCATGTTTAACTACTTACACTTGTTAATCAAATGTAGCTCATTGCTTCAACCTAAACCATTTGCATCCATATGCAATTCACAGTGCATATGGGTCCAATTAAATTGTGTTATCTTGTCAAGTAGTTTATTCTGATGCATCTAATAACATGACATGCATCATCCCATGTTTGTGCACCTATGCCATGATATTAATTGTTTATCTTTCTGCCTTGTTTGTTTGCTTCTTCCTGGATAAACGACGACGTTGAGACCGACGATACTTACGACACCCCTTCTAAGGAGTTAGCTCAGTACCAGGCTACTGGGTTTTGCAGGCAAGTTATCACTCACATGAACCACTGTGTTCCTTTCAACATTGATTACCGATACTTTCCGTTGTTCTTTTCTGCTAGCCTTAGTAGTAGTTATTCTGTTACGAACCTATCACATGAATCCCTTAACCCTGATATTGCCTCATCTCCCTTCCTACAGCCCATTGTTTGAGCCAGTGTCTTATTAGCATGCTTAGGTTGCTTTTGTTCGAGTCTGTTACCCGTTACTTACTGTTACTACTTCTATTACGTTATGGGGGCTCGATGTTTAATCAATCAATCATGCTAATGTTACTATTAATAATAAATTTGATGATAAGGCACCGGCAGGAGGCCCATGAGAGGTTTTGAAGCCTGCTAGTGCCGACCCTAATAGGAAAAGGGTCTTGTCTACTGATCCATGATGAGCGCACTACCCGCATTTGGGAAGCGAGTATGGGCGCCCCCCTCAACTTGACCTGATTCGCATCTCGTCCAAATCACCTCATTTAGTTCGTGTTTTCCATTTGCCGCATGCATGTTTTTGCGAGCCCAGGCCAGGGTGGAACTTTCGTAGTCGGCATATAGGGGGACACGTTCTTAGAGTGCTATGAGGGTCCATTTTCTTCTGGGCTCGATTAGCCGTGCGCCCAAGGTGCTTTGGGCTTGATGCGAGGAATGGTTGGTTGTGTTGAGTACCCCGCTTGGTGGAAGGGCCTTTCCATCTGGCGGGTTATTCATGAGTGTACGGCCAAATTGGTGCAACCCTGCAGGGATAATCTTCTCGAGAAGCCGTGTTTTCCGCGGTTATGGATTACTTGGTGAAAGTACTGGCTAACAAGTACTCAGGACAACTTAAACATAATGATCAAGCATGTTACACCCAATGATTAATAACTTGACTAGTAATAGGTTGATGGCACAATAACTTGGTTCACCTTTATTACAACTGTGTGAGTTATCCTCGGATTGCTTCTTTGGATAAGGGGCGAGATCCAGGATGGGTTTGTTTGAAGTTATCTTTCAGTTGGTTACAATCCTCGATCTTATCTCCTTTCTGTTAGCCGGAAGTGGTAGAATCTCTGTAGTTGGTTAGTGCAGCCAGTTGCAGCATCTTTTATATCCCCTTCCTTCCGTTGAACCCAAAGCATCTGTGCTTGGTGTTGACGGGTTACACTTTGGTGAACTGTGAGTCTTGCTTGCCAGTACGTTTATGTACTGACCCCTTTGGGGCTGTGGTTTACGCAGACGATGTTTCCGAGGATCTACATGGTGGCTACTACGTGGAGTATGACGACGAGACTGCTGACGAGTAGATAGCGGACCCGGGCAGGATCCGAGACTTCGTGGATGGGCTCCGTCTTTTCGTTTCCGGCCTCTTAGGCCTATTTGGTTCTTGTCTGTACTCAGACATGTTGAATGCTTCCGCTGTATTGTAATGATGTATTGTTGGGGCATGTGCCCTCTGAATGACTGTATTTGCTATCTCTGCTCTAATGAGAGCCATTTGCAACTTATTTCAATCTTTTGTGTCGTAGAGATCTGTTGTGATATCACTTGTTAAACGCCGTTGACGTACCATGTGTGTATGGTTTGAAGTACGTCGACGGAAGTGCCTTTGATCTCTAGTGGATAGTTTACATCGACGATGGAGTAGCAGGGCTTGTGTTGTCGCGCATAAGCGCAGGCCTACCAGGAAGCTGGGACGTGGGAGCAGTTATGCCCCATAATCCAAGCATCTGCTATCCAGTTCGTACGGTGAGTATCCCCTAGAAACCAGGGTGCGACAAATGGTATCAGAGCCTGTCTGCCTGTAGGATCCCTTTTTACTGGTCGCAGTTGAGTCTAGAAAACTATTTTGTAGCTATACAGGAAAAATGAAACGTGAGAGTAGGAATTCTGTTCTTTTTCTTCTTTGACGCCCCGAGATCGGGCACTACGCAGATTTCAGCATTCCCGCCAAGTCCGCATAATAACCGATTCCAGGTTGCCACTCATGATAACATTACAACAGTTCACGAATAATCCACAATTACAACAGAAACAGATAGATACAAGATGACTCAAACGAGTCAAGGATACAACTGATACAATACAAAGATCCAAATAACAGCGGAAGAAACAAACGTCCGGCTACGGACAAGATCCAAATTGGACTAAGAGTCCTGAAGATAACCGAGAGCGTCCAATCCCTGCCCAGGCCAAGCCGGAGGGATTCCCAAGCTAACGTCGTTAGACTTCAAACCTGTTGACTGCAAGTTGGAATTTGCAGCCACGAAAGAGATTCGTGGGTCAGTACGGTTAAGTACTGGCAAGGGGGATAAAACCCATACTCACAACATACCGGCGTAGCCAGTCATCACAAGATACAAATACTTTAGGATCAACGGAAAGGAAGGGGTTATTGCAAATAAGCGACAGCGGGCTGCACTAACCAACTACAGAAAATTCTACCACTTCCGGCTAACAGAAAGGGGATAAGATCGAGGATAGTAACCAGCTGAAAGTAACTCCAAACAAACCCATCCTGGATCTCGCCCCTTATCCAAAGAAGCAATCCGAGGATAACTCACACAGTTGGATTAATGAATAATGGATCAGGTTGTTGTGTCAGTAAGACTATTACTAGTCAAGTTATTATCATTAGGTGTAAGTTGTCTGAGTACTTGTTAGCCAGTACTTTCACCAAGTAATCCATAACCGCGGAAAACACGGCTTCTCGAGAAGATTTATCCCTGCAGGGGTGTGCTCCAGTACCCGTACACACTCAAGCCACCAACTAAAACTCAGGTTGGCTTGACACGACCCAAACCATCTCTACAACCCATCCTAGGAGCCACGGAGCTATAAGGTCCCGGCCAGTCCGCTAAGCGCAGGGGTGAAAACCACACCCCCCGGCACCACAGGCCTCGCCCTATATGCATCAACATCATCATAAGTAACCATGGGGGATCCACCCATTATGCAAGGAGCAAATGGAACACCCGAACTAAGTGTGGCTCTTCGGACAAGCTGCAGATCAGGTCTAAGTCGAGGGGGTCCCATACTACCACCCGGATGCGGTGAGCACGCTCATCATGGATCAGTAGACAAGACCCTTTTCCTATTAGGGTCGACACTAGCAGGCCTCAAAACCACAAAGGGCCTCCTGCCGGTGCCTTATCAGCATATTATTAATAACAGGTTGATTGATTAACATCGAGCCCCCCAGAACAATAAAAGTAATCTAGTAACGGAAAGTATCGGGTAACAGACTCGAGCAAAACAACCTAAGCATGCTAGTAAGACACTGGCTCAAACAATGAGGTTGTAGGAGTGGAGGTGAGGCAATATAAGGGTTAAGGGATTCATGTAATAGGTTCGTAACAGAAACAACTACTACTAAGGCTAGCAGAAAAGAACAACGGAAAGAATCGGTAACAAGTGATGAAAGGCAGCCATATGGCAGCAAGTGAGTATACTTGCCTGAGATCCCGCAAGGTAGCAGAACTTGTCGTTGCTCACATCATCTCAACGTCCTATCCGGGAAGAAGCAACGAACCTCGAACAAACACCGGATGCAACAATAACTACTACGACAAAAGATCCAGCATGATCCTATATGCATGACATGGCAAGATGCAACAGGGAGGAAAACAACTTAGGCAATTTAATCGGAACCGGAGTCCGGAGAAATAGGAATTGGTTCAAGTTGTTTATCTAACCATCAATTTAAATGTTGTTTAGCATGGCAAACAATAAGGTAGATGAGTTAGGCAATTTAAATGGAATGGGCAACAGCTGGAAATAATTAGCCCACACATTCCATATGTTGTCATATAGGTGAACATGCATAACAAGATCTAAAATACACAAGATAAGATGCAAACAGGGATATGAATGGCATGAACATGTTAAAGATATGAAACTGTTTGGAAAACATATTTTATTTGTTTGATTTGGAATTAAAATGAATTAGTTATGAATTTTGGTAATTTCAGTTGCATTAAATAAGAGGTGAAACAATTATTCAATTTAAAGGTTGCAAACCAGAAAACAAAGTTGATATTCAAGTGTGGCATTTAATTTTGGATGGAAAACATGTTTTGAGTATTTAATTTGGAGCAACCATTTGAAAGGTATTAATTATGCCATTTAATTAACCAATTTAAGGATTATTAAATAACATTAATTTTAATTGCCCAAATTGCAAAACAAAGTTGATAAACAGAAAGTTCATTGAATTTGGACTGAAAAACATATTTTATTTGTGTGATTTGAATTAGGTATAAATTAATTATGGAATTAACCAAATTGGAAAAGAATTGTTTAAATTTGAAATTTGAAACAATTTGAATTGTGCAAAACAGAAAACAATTGGCATATTTGAAAAGTATAGGAGATTTGGATTGGAAAACATATAAAATTTGTGTTATTTGGATTTGTGGTTTGAAAGTTGTGAGCATTTGAATTTTTTGGTTTTAGTTGCAAAAAGACCAGGGACTGATTTGTGATTTTACAGGGACCTAGTTGAGAGGAAGAAAAACTAGGTCTGGGTTTCAGATCCAGGGCTACTCCCTGTACCGTACCCAGAGGGGCTGACCAATGGGGCCAGGCCGGATTGGCGCAGAGGTGGAGGGTGTGGAGGCTGACTGGGCATCCAGGGTCACCGACAGGTGGACCCTGTCCGTGCGCGCGGAAAAGGAAGAAAAAAGGGGGAGGCTTTGCCTCCCCGGGGGATTGAACTCGCGACTTGCTGCGCCGCACCAAGGGACCGAACCACTGGGGTAATCGAGCGCTTGTGATGGACCTAGGGGACGTGGGGTTTTGAGGTGCACTATCGAACAGTTTTTTTTTTTCAGAAACTGCTACCGATCGTTACCGAAACCTGCGAGCGGACAGGAACAGAGCGGCTCGCCGTGGCTCGCTGCGCCGCCCGCGGTGGCGCGCGGGGCTAGTGGGCGGCGTGTGCGGGTGAGTGCCTGTGCGGCGTGCCAGGGAACCGAGCATGGAGGACAGGGCGCACGAGCTGGAGACGGCGCCAACGTGCGCTAGCGACAGGGAGCAGCACTGCTCGCACCCATGGCTGATCGGGAGGAGCTCCGACAGTGGCTACCCACAAACGGACACGAAACGAGCAGTTACGGGCGGGAATGGAAAGGGGAGACTCACCGGAGAAACATGGCGGAGGTGGTGGAGTGCGGCGGGGAAGGAATCGCCGACGGATCGGAGTCGAACCTCGGCGGCCGCGGTCTCCATGGAAGCAGCGCGAGCAGCTGGGACCTCCTCCGCGCCGACGGCGGTGTCGATGATGTCCACGGGGTCGAGGCGGACACGCTGCGCCGCACTGCTCGTCGCGGGAGGCCCATGGCGCCAAGGCCCTGACGGCGATCTCCTCCGTTTCTCTCTCTCGGTACAGAAAAAAGGAAGGGGAACAGAGAAGTGGAGAGGAAGCTGGCGGCGCCGTGGAGGGGAAGGGAGAAGGGTAGCGATGCTAGGGCAGAGGTGGGGGCTTTTTATCGGGGAGGGAGCTCTGGTACGGCACACCATCGGGAGGGGGAGAGGAGATCGCACGGTGGTTTTGGTGTTCGTACTGATGACGACAGCCACGAGGAAGAAGACAACAGGGAACGGTATTGGGCTAGGTTTGGTGGGCTAGGTTTGGTGGGCTGCTCCCTCTCTCCTTGGCTTTTGCTTTTCTTTTTATTTATTTTCCTTATTACTTTTTTTTTGCAAGAAATAAAAGAGGGAGAGAGAGAAAGAATAGGTTGGGGGTTATTCATTTGATGAACATTTTCTTTATTAATTGCAAAGCAGCAACAAAGGTGATTTAAATTATTTTCAATAATTTGAAATTATTAATTTGATATTAAATTGTTGGGTGATTTTCAATTAGGGTTTGGTTTGGGATTTTGGAAATTAAACAAATTTTATTTATTAATCTCAAGCAATTTTGCAATCATCATTGAATTTAAAAGTTGGCAAGAATTTGATTTTTTTTAAAACCACCATTTGAATCATGCCCAATGATTGAAATGATTTGAAATTTAAGTTTAATTGGAAATTTACCATTAGGGTTTTCAACAAGAGGGAAAAGATTATTAACAAGCAACTCAACTTCAAACTATTGAAAACAATTGGATTTGTTTGGTTTGCAATTTTCAATTTGGAAACTTTGGACAAGTGTGAAAGTTTTAATTTGGTTTTGAATCTTTGATTTGTTTTGAAAACATGATGCAATGCATAGGATGCATGTGATGCAATGCAACAACCAACTTCCTATCTAGGGTAACACCCCAGGTGTTACAGACGACACCACTAACAAGGGATTGCGCCCTCGCAATCCACCTGCTAACCCGGGAGGGGAAAGAAGTTCGACTATCGATTCTTCATGCTTCCAGCTGATCTCCTCGACACCACTAACAAGGGATTCTTGCTCGGAGTGACGACGATGTTTTTCCACCAGGAATCTTCCGATGATCGAACCTATTAGGTTAAAGGCTCAGAAAACGTCCACCCGCGTAGGATCCTAAAACTTTGAAAGATTGAGTACGAGAGTAGACTCCAAAACAAATGAGATAGAAGGAGAAGTAGAATATAGGTAAGGAGAAAACAAGAATCCTATTGAGATGTTTCCAAAATAGTTTAGCAGAAATAGTTTTTGACACTCTAGAAACAACGACCGTTAGCGAGGTTATCCTACAGGCTTTGCGGACCCGTTGCTTCGATAACCATTTGTATCGAAACAATCTCGGGAATCGGAAACCATGCTCTGATACCATTTGTGACGCCCCGAGATCGGGCACTACGCAGATTTCAGCATTCCCGCCAAGTCCGCATAATAACCGATTCCAGGTTGCCACTCATGATAACATTACAACAGTTCACGAATAATCCACAATTACAACAGAAACAGATAGATACAAGATGACTCAAACGAGTCAAGGATACAACTGATACAATACAAAGATCCAAATAACAGCGGAAGAAACAAACGTCCGGCTACGGACAAGATCCAAATTGGACTAAGAGTCCTGAAGATAACCGAGAGCGTCCAATCCCTGCCCAGGCCAAGCCGGAGGGATTCCCAAGCTAACGTCGTCAGACTTCAAACCTGTTGACTGCAAGTTGGAATTTGCAGCCACGAAAGAGATTCGTGGGTCAGTACGGTTAAGTACTGGCAAGGGGGATAAAACCCATACTCACAACATACCGGCGTAGCCAGTCATCACAAGATACAAATACTTTAGGATCAACGGAAAGGAAGGGGTTATTGCAAATAAGCGACAGCGGGCTGCACTAACCAACTACAGAAAATTCTACCACTTCCGGCTAACAGAAAGGGGATAAGATCGAGGATAGTAACCAGCTGAAAGTAACTCCAAACAAACCCATCCTGGATCTCGCCCCTTATCCAAAGAAGCAATCCGAGGATAACTCACACAGTTGGATTAATGAATAATGGATCAGGTTGTTGTGTCAGTAAGACTATTACTAGTCAAGTTATTATCATTAGGTGTAAGTTGTCTGAGTACTTGTTAGCCAGTACTTTCACCAAGTAATCCATAACCGCGGAAAACACGGCTTCTCGAGAAGATTTATCCCTGCAGGGGTGTGCTCCAGTACCCGTACACACTCAAGCCACCAACTAAAACTCAGGTTGGCTTGACACGACCCAAACCATCTCTACAACCCATCCTAGGAGCCACGGAGCTATAAGGTCCCGGCCAGTCCGCTAAGCGCAGGGGTGAAAACCACACCCCCCGGCACCACAGGCCTCGCCCTATATGCATCAACATCATCATAAGTAACCATGGGGGATCCACCCATTATGCAAGGAGCAAATGGAACACCCGAACTAAGTGTGGCTCTTCGGACAAGCTGCAGATCAGGTCTAAGTCGAGGGGGTCCCATACTACCACCCGGATGCGGTGAGCACGCTCATCATGGATCAGTAGACAAGACCCTTTTCCTATTAGGGTCGACACTAGCAGGCCTCAAAACCACAAAGGGCCTCCTGCCGGTGCCTTATCAGCATATTATTAATAACAGGTTGATTGATTAACATCGAGCCCCCCAGAACAATAAAAGTAATCTAGTAACGGAAAGTATCGGGTAACAGACTCGAGCAAAACAACCTAAGCATGCTAGTAAGACACTGGCTCAAACAATGAGGTTGTAGGAGTGGAGGTGAGGCAATATAAGGGTTAAGGGATTCATGTAATAGGTTCGTAACAGAAACAACTACTACTAAGGCTAGCAGAAAAGAACAACGGAAAGAATCGGTAACAAGTGATGAAAGGCAGCCATATGGCAGCAAGTGAGTATACTTGCCTGAGATCCCGCAAGGTAGCAGAACTTGTCGTTGCTCACATCATCTCAACGTCCTATCCGGGAAGAAGCAACGAACCTCGAACAAACACCGGATGCAACAATAACTACTACGACAAAAGATCCAGCATGATCCTATATGCATGACATGGCAAGATGCAACAGGGAGGAAAACAACTTAGGCAATTTAATCGGAACCGGAGTCCGGAGAAATAGGAATTGGTTCAAGTTGTTTATCTAACCATCAATTTAAATGTTGTTTAGCATGGCAAACAATAAGGTAGATGAGTTAGGCAATTTAAATGGAATGGGCAACAGCTGGAAATAATTAGCCCACACATTCCATATGTTGTCATATAGGTGAACATGCATAACAAGATCTAAAATACACAAGATAAGATGCAAACAGGGATATGAATGGCATGAACATGTTAAAGATATGAAACTGTTTGGAAAACATATTTTATTTGTTTGATTTGGAATTAAAATGAATTAGTTATGAATTTTGGTAATTTCAGTTGCATTAAATAAGAGGTGAAACAATTATTCAATTTAAAGGTTGCAAACCAGAAAACAAAGTTGATATTCAAGTGTGGCATTTAATTTTGGATGGAAAACATGTTTTGAGTATTTAATTTGGAGCAACCATTTGAAAGGTATTAATTATGCCATTTAATTAACCAATTTAAGGATTATTAAATAACATTAATTTTAATTGCCCAAATTGCAAAACAAAGTTGATAAACAGAAAGTTCATTGAATTTGGACTGAAAAACATATTTTATTTGTGTGATTTGAATTAGGTATAAATTAATTATGGAATTAACCAAATTGGAAAAGAATTGTTTAAATTTGAAATTTGAAACAATTTGAATTGTGCAAAACAGAAAACAATTGGCATATTTGAAAAGTACAGGAGATTTGGATTGGAAAACATATAAAATTTGTGTTATTTGGATTTGTGGTTTGAAAGTTGTGAGCATTTGAATTTTTTGGTTTTAGTTGCAAAAACACCAGGGACTGATTTGTGATTTTACAGGGACCTAGTTGAGAGGAAGAAAAACTAGGTCTGGGTTTCAGATCCAGGGCTACTCCCTGTACCGTACCCAGAGGGGCTGACCAATGGGGCCAGGCCGGATTGGCGCAGAGGTGGAGGGTGTGGAGGCTGACTGGGCATCCAGGGTCACCGACAGGTGGACCCTGTCCGTGCGCGCGGAAAAGGAAGAAAAAAGGGGGAGGCTTTGCCTCCCCGGGGGATTGAACTCGCGACTTGCTGCGCCGCACCAAGGGACCGAACCACTGGGGTAATCGAGCGCTTGTGATGGACCTAGGGGACGTGGGGTTTTGAGGTGCACTATCGAACAGTTTTTTTTTCAGAAACTGCTACCGATCGTTACCGAAACCTGCGAGCGGACAGGAACAAAGCGGCTCGCCGTGGCTCGCTGCGCCGCCCGCGGTGGCGCGCGGGGCTAGTGGGCGGCATGTGCGGGTGAGTGCCTGTGCGGCGTGCCAGGGAACCGAGCATGGAGGACAGGGCGCACGAGCTGGAGACGGCGCCAACGTGCGCTAGCGACAGGGAGCAGCACTGCTCGCACCCATGGCTGATCGGGAGGAGCTCCGACAGTGGCTACCCACAAACGGACACGAAACGAGCAGTTACGGGCGGGAATGGAAAGGGGAGACTCACCGGAGAAACATGGCGGAGGTGGTGGAGTGCGGCGGGGAAGGAATCGCCGACGAATCGGAGTCGAACCTCGGCGGCCGCGGTCTCCATGGAAGCAGCGCGAGCAGCTGGGACCTCCTCCGCGCCGACGGCGGTGTCGATGATGTCCACGGGGTCGAGGCGGACCCGCTGCGCCGCACTGCTCGTCGCGGGAGGCCCATGGCGCCAAGGCCCTGACGGCGATCTCCTCCGTTTCTCTCTCTCGGTACAGAAAAAAGGAAGGGGAACAGAGAAGTGGAGAGGAAGCTGGCGGCGCCGTGGAGGGGAAGGGAGAAGGGTAGCGATGCTAGGGCAGAGGTGGGGGCTTTTTATCGGGGAGGGAGCTCTGGTACGGCACACCATCGGGAGGGGGAGAGGAGATCGCACGGTGGTTTTGGTGTTCGTACTGATGACGACAGCCACGAGGAAGAAGACAACAGGGAACGGTATTGGGCTAGGTTTGGTGAGCTAGGTTTGGTGGGCTGCTCCCTCTCTCCTTGGCTTTTGCTTTTCTTTTTATTTATTTTCCTTATTACTTTTTTTTTGCAAGAAATAAAAGAGGGAGAGAGAGAAAGAATAGGTTGGGGGTTATTCATTTGATGAACATTTTCTTTATTAATTGCAAAGCAGCAACAAAGGTGATTTAAATTATTTTCAATAATTTGAAATTATTAATTTGATATTAAATTGTTGGGTGATTTTCAATTAGGGTTTGGTTTGGGATTTTGGAAATTAAACAAATTTTATTTATTAATCTCAAGCAATTTTGCAATCATCATTGAATTTAAAAGTTGGCAAGAATTTGATTTTTTTTTTAAACCACCATTTGAATCATGCCCAATGATTGAAATGATTTGAAATTTAAGTTTAATTGGAAATTTACCATTAGGGTTTTCAACAAGAGGGAAAAGATTATTAACAAGCAACTCAACTTCAAACTATTGAAAACAATTGGATTTGTTTGGTTTGCAATTTTCAATTTGGAAACTTTGGACAAGTGTGAAAGTTTTAATTTGGTTTTGAATCTTTGATTTGTTTTGAAAACATGATGCAATGCATAGGATGCATGTGATGCAATGCAACAACCAACTTCCTATCTAGGGTAACACCCCAGGTGTTACCATTTGTGACGCCACCTACCTACTGAAGGGTCAGGCAGCTACTTGGTGGGAGAACTACCAGGCCATGAGGGCTGGCTTTCCTATCACCTGGGGATGTTTCAGGGAGGCCTTCCTGAAGCACCACATCCCGGATGGTCTCATGGAAAGGATGCGTGAGGAATTCTGCTCTCTCAGACAGGGCAAGCTGGACGTTCTCGGCTACCAGAACGAGTTCAATCGTCTCGCTCGGTACGCTGGTGACGAAGTGTCCACCGAAGCCAAGAAGATGGCAAGGTTCCGCCGAGGTTTTAACCCGGAACTGAAGTACGCTCTCACAAACATCAAGTGCAAGGACTTCGTGGAGCTCGTGAACACCGCGCTCAATGAGGAGAATGGGCGCAAGGCGTTCGAAGAGTCGCGCAAGCACTCGCGTGAGGGTGGTTCCTCCTCCAACATGGCCACCCCTCCGCAGAAGCGCCGCATCTGGGTGCCAAATGGTGCTGTAACTCGGGCTCCAAATGCCCAAGCTTATCCCTTCAGTAGACCCTTTTTCTTTTCTCAGTAGGAATCTCGGGGCGCGATTCCTTCAAGGGGGGCGTTTTGTAACATCCCAAGTATGAAAACTCCCCTTAGAATGATTGATTTCTTGTTTATTTAAGTTTTGCATCATGTCATCATGTTGTTTGCTTTTGTTTCTAAATTGTTGCATTTGTTTTCCACTGTTTTCACAACTCAAATTCAAACCTTCCTCAAACAATGTTTTCATACTTGTTCTGTTACAACTTTTGGAATAAAAATAACAAGTGAAAACAACCAAATTGTTTCATTTTATTCCATAATGATCACCTATTAAATTGTTGGTTTTAATCAAACAATTAATTCAATCAATTAATTAATTCACCTTCAAATTCCAAAAACAAATATTTTCAAACAAAACCAATTTGAAACTATAACAATAATAACCAAAACTTTCTCTCATTCCTTGTTTTCCAATTAAAGCAATTTGGGACACCTTATGAAAGTGTTGGTTTTAATAACCCTTTTAATATCCAAAAATCACTCACATTTGGTTTATCTTCCAAATAGCATTTTAAATGTCAAATTTTTACAAACCAATATTGGAAATTGATTTATAATTACCTAATTATCTTAACCTAAATTTTCTGGAATTTTTATTAAACAAAACCTTACCAATTTATTCCAAATCTGTTTTTCAGCAAAAAAAAATATAAAGCAACAAAAATGGTAAAGGAAACGGTTTAGAGAGAGGGAGAAAGCCAGCCAGCCCAAGCCCACCTTTACCTGTTGGCCAGTACCCTGTCGCTGTCATCTTCCTCGCTATGTCGTCATCTTCTGTACGACATGGCTCGGCACCATCCGATCTTCTTCCTCCCCTCCTGGATGCTTGCCGTACTACTCCTCTCCCTCCTTAAAGCCTCTCCCTCCCGTGCCCTAGACCCTACCTTTCTCCCTCCTCTCCCCATCGCCGCCAGCTTCCCTCTCTGTTGTTTCTGAAAACCTGCACCGCCCCACCCCTTGGCCGACAGTACCTCCACCGCCCCATCGCCACAGTCGCCTAGAAGCTGCGCCGTTGGCGGAAATGGAACCGCACCGTCGCGCCGTCAACCTTCCCCGAGGTGAGCTACCCCGCTGGACGCCTCTCCCTTCCCCCTCCTGCTCCGTTTCTTCTCTGTGGTGGTGCTTTCCGCCATGGATGCCGAGAAGAACCTCCAGGCCGTGAGCTGCTCCCTTCCCCTGTGCGCCTCCACACCGAAGCACGCACAACAGCACACACCACCGCAGTGGTAGCAAGCCACACACGCGCAGCGGGAGGTCCCTGGGTCGAGTCCCAAGCACCCACCTTTTCTGCCTAATTTTTTTTCCTATTTAGATTCAGTGCAAGTTTCTGAACCATATCCCCGCGGAGCCCCCCTTGCTATCACAAACACCAGCCAGCCCCACTGGTTCCACCCCCCTTTGGCGCAGCATGAGGGGAGGGGTTCGATCCCCCTCCCACACAAATAAAAACCAACATTTTTATTTCATTTCTTTTGGTCATGTACTTCCTAGAATTCACCAATAGGCCCCTGGTATCTAATCTAGACCCCTGAAATAATTGTTTCTAAGTCCCTAATGGTTTAAAAGTGGCAGATTGCATCCTAAACTTCTAAAATGCATAATAAAATCATTTTAACTCCAATTCCAACATTTTTTATATGTTTTCAATACCAAATTAAATGTTCTATCCAAATATAAAATTTGTTTACTGTTTTGAATATTTTAAATTGGTGCAAAATTTGAAAACTTGTCAAATTCACTTAAATTTGCAAAATTCATAACTTGTTCATAAAAATTCCAAATTTCACAAACCAAATATGTTTTTTAATCAATTTTTCATGTACTTTCCAAATATAAATTTTGTTTGCTGTTTCGAATAATTTAAATTGCTGAAAACAACTGTTTCTTGTTTATTGCATTTAAAATTGCCAAAATAATAACTTGCTCCTTTTAAATCCAATTTCCACAAATGAAATATGTTTTCCATGCAAAATTAAACCCTCTTTCCAAATATAAACTTTGTTTTCTGTTTTGAATAACTAAAATTGGTTAAATAATTTAAACCTTGTTTAATTCATTTAAAATTGGTAATTTCATAACTTGATCAAAACAAATTCTTTTGGGACATATAAAATATGTTTTCCAACCCTAAAAGTATAAACTTTTCAAATATGAATTTGGTTTAATGTTTTGAACAAATAAAAATTCAAATAAGTTCATGTTTGAATTAAATTCATTTAATTCTTGTTTAACTTGTTTAATTCATAATTAATTAATCCAAAGTCCAATTTCAAAATGTGAAACATGTAAACCAACTAAAATTTGATAACCTTTTCAAATATCAACTTTGTTATTTGTTTTGAACACTTTAACTTGTTGAAAACAACAATTGCTTGAGTGACATCAATAAGGAACCACAAATTCTTAACATGACAAATAAAATCCCACACTTGTTTTATTCCTTTTCCATTTGCATCTAACTTGTTTACTTCTTGTCATCATCATGCATGCATCATGTTTAACTACTTACACTTGTTAATCAAATGTAGCTCATTGCTTCAACCTAAACCATTTGCATCCATATGCAATTCACAGTGCATATGGGTCCAATTAAATTGTGTTATCTTGTCAAGTAGTTTATTCTGATGCATCTAATAACATGACATGCATCATCCCATGTTTGTGCACCTATGCCATGATATTGATTGTTTATCTTTCTGCCTTGTTTGTTTGCTTCTTCCTGGATAAACGACGACGTTGAGACCGACGATACTTACGACACCCCTTCTAAGGAGTTAGCTCAGTACCAGGCTACTGGGTTTTGCAGGCAAGTTATCACTCACATGAACCACTGTGTTCCTTTCAACATTGATTACCGATACTTTCCGTTGTTCTTTTCTGCTAGCCTTAGTAGTAGTTATTCTGTTACGAACCTATCACATGAATCCCTTAACCCTGATATTGCCTCATCTCCCTTCCTACAGCCCATTGTTTGAGCCAGTGTCTTATTAGCATGCTTAGGTTGCTTTTGTTCGAGTCTGTTACCCGTTACTTACTGTTACTACTTCTATTACGTTATGGGGGCTCGATGTTTAATCAATCAATCATGCTAATGTTACTATTAATAATAAATTTGATGATAAGGCACCGGCAGGAGGCCCATGAGAGGTTTTGAAGCCTGCTAGTGTCGACCCTAATAGGAAAAGGGTCTTGTCTACTGATCCATGATGAGCGCACTACCCGCATTTGGGAAGCGAGTATGGGCGCCCCCCTCAACTTGACCTGATTCGCATCTCGTCCAAATCACCTCATTTAGTTCGTGTTTTCCATTTTCCGCATGCATGTTTTTGCGAGCCCAGGCCAGGGTGGAACTTTCGTAGTCGGCATATAGGGGGACACGTTCTTAGAGTGCTATGAGGGTCCATTTTCTTCTGGGCTCGATTAGCCGTGCGCCCAAGGTGCTTTGGGCTTGATGCGAGGAATGGTTGGTTGTGTTGAGTACCCCGCTTGGTGGAAGGGCCTTTCCATCTGGCGGGTTATTCATGAGTGTACGGCCAAATTGGTGCAACCCTGCAGGGATAATCTTCTCGAGAAGCCGTGTTTTCCGCGGTTATGGATTACTTGGTGAAAGTACTGGCTAACAAGTACTCAGGACAACTTAAACATAATGATCAAGCATGTTACACCCAATGATTAATAACTTGACTAGTAATAGGTTGATGGCACAATAACTTGGTTCACCTTTATTACAACTGTGTGAGTTATCCTCGGATTGCTTCTTTGGATAAGGGGCGAGATCCAGGATGGGTTTGTTTGAAGTTATCTTTCAGTTGGTTACAATCCTCGATCTTATCTCCTTTCTGTTAGCCGGAAGTGGTAGAATCTCTGTAGTTGGTTAGTGCAGCCAGTTGCAGCATCTTTTATATCCCCTTCCTTCCGTTGAACCCAAAGCATCTGTGCTTGGTGTTGACGGGTTACACTTTGGTGAACTGTGAGTCTTGCTTGCCAGTACGTTTATGTACTGGCCCCTTTGGGGCTGTGGTTTACGCAGACGATGTTTCCGAGGATCTACATGGTGGCTACTACGTGGAGTATGACGACGAGACTGCTGACGAGTAGATAGCGGACCCGGGCAGGATCCGAGACTTCGTGGATGGGCTCCGTCTTTTCGTTTCCGGCCTCTTAGGCCTATTTGGTTCTTGTCTGTACTCAGACATGTTGAATGCTTCCGCTGTATTGTAATGATGTATTGTTGGGGCATGTGCCCTCTGAATGACTGTATTTGCTATCTCTGCTCTAATGAGAGCCATTTGCAACTTATTTCAATCTTTTGTGTCGTAGAGATCTGTTGTGATATCACTTGTTAAACGCCGTTGACGTACCATGTGTGTATGGTTTGAAGTACGTCGACGGAAGTGCCTTTGATCTCTAGTGGATAGTTTACATCGACGATGGAATAGCAGGGCTTGTGTTGTCGCGCATAAGCGCAGGCCTACCAGGAAGCTGGGACGTGGGAGCAGTTATGCCCCATAATCCAAGCATCTGCTATCCAGTTCGTACGGTGAGTATCCCCTAGAAATCAGGGTGCGACAAGGGAACCCCGAATACGCACTTAGATGGATTCAACTTCATCTTGTAGGTGCGTAAGTTTTCGAAAGTTTCTCGCAAATCCTCAAGGAGTGTATCTTTTTCCTTGGTTACGACAGCAATATCGTCCACATAAACATGGACATTTTTTCCAATCTGACTATGCAAACAACGTTGCATGCAACGCTGGTAGGTTGCACCTGCGTTCTTCAGGCCAAACGGCATGGTTACGTAATAATACGTCCCGTATGGGGTTATGAAAGAAGTCTTAATTTGATCTTCCTTTTTCATGCGTATTTGGTGGTACCCGGAGTATGCATCCAAAAAGCACAAAAGCTCAGAGCCTGCTGTGGCGTCTATTATTTGATCGATTCGCGGTAATGCGAACCTATCTTTCGGACACAATTTGTTCAAGCCTGTGTAATCTATACACATTCTAAGAGCAGTGGTGTCTTTCTTCAGTACTAATACCGGATTTGCGGACCAGTCAGTATGGATCACTTCCTTGATGAAATCCGCTGCTAAAAGCCGGATAATTTCCTTGCCAATAGCCTTCCGTCTTCTTCCGTCAAATCGACGGAGACCTTGTTTGACGGGTTTTGATCCAGGAATAACCTTAAGTTGGTGCTCAGCAAGTTCCCTGGGTACACCTGGCATGTCAGCTGGACACCAGGCAAAAATGTCCCAGTTCTCACGGAGGAACTTGATGAGCTCGCCTTCCTATTTGTCAGTCATCCCAGTCCCTACGATGACAAATTTTGTCGGATCTTTGGGATCTAGGATTACCTGTCTTGTATTCTCGGATGCCTTGAAGCTGTCTGTTGGTTTCCGAGTTTCTTTTCCTGCCGGCATTTCTGACGGTGATACTTCCTTGGCTAATTCCTTCAGTTCTTCCTTTGCTATGACTCTCTGAGCGCAAAGGGCGTTTTCTTTCTCCAACTTGTTTGCCAGCTTGAAATCACCGGCTATAGTGATTACTCCTCCTTTGGGTCCTGGCATCTTCAGCTTGTTATAAATATAACAAGATCTTGCCATGAATTTGGCGAAAGCTGGACTTCCGAGTATTGCGTGATACACGCTTTCGAACGGCACTACTTCGAAGGATACTTTTTCCTGCCGGAAGTGATCTTTATCTCCGAAGGTGACATCTAGGGAAATTTCTCCTAGGGATCGTGCTTGCCTGCCAGGGACGATACCATGGAAGTGTATGTTGCTGTAGTTGAGCTGAGACTCGGAAATCTTCAGATGCTTCAGTGTATCCAGGTACATTATGTTAATGCTGGATCCTCCATCCATCAGCACCCTTCTTAGCCTAGTATTTTGAACAATAGGACTTACAACAAGAGCTTGTGTGCCGGGTTCAGGGATATTTCCGGGATGATCAGACTGATCCCAGATTATCGGTGTGTTGGAGTACTTCAAGAATTTCGGGGTTGCCGGAACAACCGCGTTTATTTCTCGAAGTGTTCTTTTTGCCACCTTTGCTGACGGGGTTGCTAAGAAAGTTAGCATTGCTTCTCCATCAACTCTCGGAAACTTGGGTTCGCCTTTACGCTGTTGTTCCTGGATTTTTTCGTCAGTGTCCGATTCACTGTCTTCTTTGTCAGCTTCTGGTTTTTGTTTGGCGGGTTTCCTTTTGGAACCCTTCCCCTTGCCTCCGGCTCCTGCACTGCCTTTCATGTGCTTGTTCAGCCGGCATTGCGCGTTTGTATGGGTGGGTTTCCCGAATTGCGAGTGGTGAACGCAAGGTTCCGACTTAATCCTTTCCCACTCCTCTGGAGTGTAGTTGATTGGATCCGGGTTGCGTCCTTTCCACTTGTTTCCCTTTTCTCCTCCAAAGGCTATGTTCACCTCTTTGGGTTTCGTCGTTGTTTCTGGAGTGGCTTTTTTGTCAGAACGAGGGGTTTTCTTGGCAAGTATCAATGATTCAATATTGCCTCCTCTTGCTCTGATGTCATCCTTGGCTGCAGCATGCTCATTGGCGGTTGTAAGCATAGATCCGAGATCCTTGTGCTTTTTGGAACCAACCATGAACGGTACGAGTCCGGGTTTTAGGCCATTGACGAAAGCATGCATTGCTTGTACGTCAGTTACTCCAGAGCAACTATTCTTCATTGTTGTCCATCTGGAGATGAAATCCACGTATGGTTCATCCTCAAATTGCGTGCAGCGGTTTAGCTGGTTGATGCTGTTCGGGCGTTTGTACGTTCCCCGGAAATGCTGAGTAAATACTCTAGCCATATCGTCCCAGCTGTCGACTGTTCGTGACGGTAATCCATTGATCCAATCTCTGGCTCCGTCCAGCAGCATTAGGGGAAGAAACTTGACAGCTTCCAAGTCTGTCCCATTGTTGATCTGGACGGCTGTATAGTAATCCGAGAGCCAGGTATTCGGGTTTGTGCTGCCGGTGTATTTCTGGTACGTTGGACCGACCTTGGCAAAGCCAGAATGCAGCGTTATTCTTCAGATCCTGTCGGTAAAACATTTAGGACCAAAGTATAGATCATCTTTCTCTGCTCTGTCAATGTGTGCAGAATATCTTCCGGCTGAATGAACAGAAGGGGACCTGCTCCTTTCTCTTCCATTGTTGCGCGAACGCGCTTTTCCGGGATTGTTTCTATCTCTTCCGTGATCACGCCCTTTTGGATTAGGCGGAGTTCTACTCCTGTGCCTTTCTTTGTCCTTAGGCGGTGTCCGGGATCTCTCACGCCTGTGAGGTATATCGTATCTTCCAGCTTTCTCAGCTGGGTTTCTCGGAGGAGGCATTATTTTGCCATCCTTCCGGTGTTTGTCTTCCCGATCATGGGGTTTATACCTATCTTTCGGGAGATGGGATCCGGTCCTAGACGCTGCATCCCGGTTGCCGGGGTTTTTCTTGTCTTTTCTCGGATCCTCTTTTTTATCTTTTGTCTGAATCCCCAGGTTCTTCCGGTCCAGGTGCTCTAGCAGCGCAAGTAGCTGTCTTGCATAGGGCGGAGTTATCATGCAGCCTCCCTGATCGCTCTTGGGCGCGCTGTTGTTGTTGCAATGCTTTTCCTAGGAAAGCATACACCCCTTGGAGTTTTTCCCCGTTGGAATACGGATCGTTGTTAAGAATCGCGAACGCTGCTTCCGCGTTTTCTGCTACGGTCTTGTATATTGGTTCGCCCTTGGCATCTTTGCCGTTTACCTGCTTTTGCCAAGACGGGTTATGGAACCTTTCTTTTGGCGGCAGTTCTTCCGGTCTTGCGATTCCGGGTAACCTAGTAGGTTTTAACGCGGATCTATTCTTTCTCTCGTACTCCTCTATTTCTTCCTTCATGACCATGATGTCATTATGGGTTTGTTGGAGATGTTGCCGAGATCTGAGTAGATGTTGCTGTTGCCGTTGGAAAGCATGTCTCCTGGCTTCTAGCATCTCAGGGGGTTCGTCTGGTCCCACTGGTGTTTGCAATAGCTCTTGCTCTTCCTGTTCCGTCTTTGGCGGAGCAGTGATTTCTTTGGATTTCTTCTCCGCAGTCTTTGTTCCGCTAACATCTCCAACTTCCAGGTTTTCATCAGCGAGATCGGCTGATTTTTTCTTCCGGATTTTGTATTGGAGTTTTTTAGCAGCACGGTGCTTTTCCTTGGAAGAGGGAGGTTTTTTGACAGGCTCATCTTCTGTCATCTCCTTGACACTGGGGAATACCGGAGAAGTTTCTCCGTCTTCTCTCTCTTCCTCTGACGAAGGGGTTTTAGGGCTTTCCTGGCTGCCGGCGTCCGTGGTATCAGCCGGTTTCGCCATTAGAACTTCGTGGAATCCCTCTTGAAAGGACTTAACCTTTCTTACAAAGGCGTCCTCATCTTCATCTTCGGAGTCGAAGTTATCCGATCCGGTTTCCGACTCCAATCTCGCCTCAATGGCGGCAAGCACGGATTCTGCTTCCGAGTTCATCGTCTTGTTGACGGATGTCGGATCTTCCGCCTCTGTGACGGGTGTTTGATCTTCCGTCTCCGTGACGGGTGCGTTGTTGTCTGCCTCTTGCACGGGATTTCCGTCATCCATGTTTTCGGCGATTTCAGATTGCACCATGCCGATAAAGTGTGTATCACTTTTTTGTCGGCGATCTGAGCAGAATCCGGCATCGTAGTCATCTTCGACTGGGTATAGGGCGGGTGGGATAAATTTGCTTCCACCGCAAAACCCCATTGCTTCTGCAGTTAGCCCGATAAAGATGTTAGCAGATCCTATCGGTAACACGCAGGCACTTACCAGGTGGTTTTGCGCCGGTATGTAGGATCCGTTGTCGAGGAAGCGCCCGACGTCGTTGTCGAACTCCAAGCTTCCGACAGTGATTGATCTTCCGATTCCGCCAAGTATCCCAGATCGGAATCTTACGCCTGACGTCGTTTGCCCCACGGTGGGCGCCAACTGTCGAGACATCGTAGTAGTTTTCATGGACGGGGGTGCCATGAGACTACGGTAGAGACGTGGGGTAACGGGATAGCGTAGTAACACAGAACACAGGATTTTACCCAGGTTCGGTACGTCGCGACAGTACGACGTGCCTACTCCTGCACTTCTCACTAATTGGGACTAAAGCCCGTAAACAGGGTTACAATGTGAGGGTTTTAGATCTAAACCACTCGACGAGGATGAGCTTCTCGGCGAGTTGGCGTAGAGCTTCTATGTTATCTCTCCTTCGTTGGTTGTTTTGTTTATCTCCCATCCGGCTTTATATAATAGCCGGATTAGGGCTTACAGAATAAGAAACCTAGAAAACTACGGTAACTTGTAACTTGGAAAGCAAGGAATCCGTCTTCTCCTCCAAGCCAGATCACATGGGCTGTGATCCGGGTTCTTCTAGAATCCGGCTTCTGCGCGTCGGATTACTGGGCCGCCTAATGGACCTAAGCCCACTACCACTTAGGCCACCCTGGTAATCCGGCACTTGGCCTACCATCTTCTATACCCCTATTTGGTATATATCCGACAATGACTCTTGTGATCGTGTGAACCTTCAACGTCGTGAACTATTCCCTTTGTCTCGCGATATTTTACTTGTCCTAGATTCGATCATTGGTATCAACCATACCTTGTTCAATCTCGTTACCTGACAAGTACTCTTTTCTCGTTTCCGTGATATGACATCCTTGTGATCATATCACGTGCTTGCAAGCGGTTTCGATGTGATATCACCGAGAGGGCCCAGAGTATATCTCTCTGTCATTTTGGATGGACAAATCCCACTCTTGATCCATGATCCTCAACTAATACTTTCTGAATACCTAACGACACATTTATAGTCACCCCGTTACGATGTGACGTTTGATGACATCAAAGCACCCTTCCGATACGAGTGATTTACATGATCTCATGGTCTAAGGAATAAGTTACTTCGCATTCAAGATATAACAATATAAACTAAATGACTTTATCGTATTGTTATCTTGATATTGGGTCTATGTTCATCACATCATTCTTCTAATGACATGACCCCGTTATTAACAACATCCAATGTTCATGATCAGGAAACCTTGATCACCTATTAATCAACGAGTTAGTTAAAAGAGAGGCTTTACTAGGAACCATTGTTTGTTTATTAAACATAAATGTATCAACGTTTCCGGTTTATACAATTCTAGCATGAGAAATAAAATTTATCATAAACAAGTAATAAGATAATAACCACTTTATTATTGCCTCTCGGGCATATTCCCTTCATTTTCTTCATCCTCATGAATGACCAAAGAGTCATTTAACCTTATATGGACATGATATGAGAGTGGCACGCCCATTGAACTCATGCCAATTTGGTTGAGGATCAATAGCACCATTTCTAGTGTTTTTCTTTGTATTGTCTATGCATGTTTTGCTTGATGGTGTGTACCCTAGTGCTATTGGTTTTTTAGTGTATTTGTTTGATGAATTACTTGCTTTATTTTACCTTGTTAGCAATTTATTGCCTTTGTTTGGTTCTGATTGGGTGTTTTCCTTTTATTTTACGACGGTAGATAGCAAAGACGGTATTATTCCCGGAGAAGTTTTATTGCAACTCTTGTTTATTTCAAGAGCAAGACCAAGACCAGTGCCAAGCCAAGCCACTCTAAATGCTTGCTTGTTATTTCAAATTGTTTTCCAAAATGACACATAACCTAGTCTTCGTCGGTTAACCAATACGTGATGCCACATTACCTCAATATGGGAATGGGGTCTAACTAAAAGTTTGCCGATGTTAGTTCGTGTCTACCTCAAGGGGCTATAGGTATTAGAGTCCCCTGAACCGAATTGTCTCCAGGAGGGAGTAAAGGGACATTCAACGTGTGGGATTAAGTTCGCCACTGGTTGCAACAGTTGGGTCTCCTGTCATGGCGGTGTGTTGTCAGGGTAAACCAGATCGATACATCTGACTCACTTGGTGCCGAGGAGAACAAACCCAGTTGAAGAGGTAGTCATTTACTAGCACCTGCATAGTGTATAATTAGGACCAGTTATCTGATGTTCGCGTACTATCGCGGACAGTCCGTGGTTGTTCACGGCGGATGTACTGGATCTTGTGAATTTTGTACACCTCTACAGAGTAAAACTATTTAGAATAGTCGAGCCCTCTGATATGGACAGTTGAATGGCCATGCAGCTAGTATTGTGTCAATGTTTTCAAAAATCTTGAAAAGTGTTTTCAATATTGTACCTGGGAGGTACTTGGAAAGGGAAACAATTGTACTTGTGATGTACCGGAGAATGATGATCTTGAAGATGTGATCTTCCAAGAAGTTTCGCAAAGAAAAAATTTCTTTTATTTAGAATGCTTTATCAAAACCTTGTGGACATGCAATGTCTACAAGAGAAACTAAATATCTTTTGAAGTATCTTCTTCAACAAGAAAATCTAAAAATTGATCAACCATGGTGGGTCTTCAATTAATCATGGCTAGTTGAACCCTAATTACAGCCTTCCTACCACCTATACATATGCATAATTGCATGCTTTAGCTTTCATTTGGGGTGTCTTGCGAGTACAATCCAATGTACTCATATTGGTTTCGTCCCTGGCTATTTACTTATCCAGACTTCGAGGAGCACTCCGGAGAAAATGATGAAGATGGTGCCGTTGACGACTGTGCGAACTAGCAACGTCTCCCAGTCAGTAGTTTGTAGGTAGTCAAGGCATGGCGTGGGCTTTACCACGAGTTTGATTTTGAAGACTTCTGCTGTTTAGTGTGTTTCCTGCCCTGCGTGGCAGTTGTTTTCGACTGATTCACGTGACCAGTTATGTAAGACGTGTATTTGTGTAGTGGATGTTGTAATCTGAAATGCCAACTCGTGTATGTTGTTCACGACTAACTGGTCTTGGGATCGTGAATGTATGCATATTGGAGGTCTCGGACTGCTTGTCTGGGGTCCCCACACAAACTCTAAAGAAATATGATCTCCATTGTGAAAAAGTGCCTCTGTTATGTGACAATGAAAGTGCTATCAAAATTACTTATAATCCGGTGCAATATACAAGAACGAAGCATATTGAGATCCGCCATCACTTCATTAGAGATCATGTTGCCTGAGGTGATATTGACCTAGCCTATGTCCCCACCAAGGATCAACTTGCCACTATATTCACGAAGCCCCTTGATGAAGCAAGATTCTCTTATTTAAGGAATGAGTTAAATATAATTGATTCAAGGAGTTTGAATTGAGTATCTTGCATACACACCTATAGGTAACTATTTATTTGGTTTATGTGTAGGCATGGAAATAGGAGGAGTGTTTTCCTAATTAATTGGGATATCCCTCCCCCCATAATGCCCATAGTAAAAATCATTTATGTCTGTATTTTCAATTCATGAATTGTGAGCTTAAAATGTTGAGAATTGGTCATGCACCCAAAATACATCTTTGCGGTGAAATACCATACTCTCTTACATGGTGGCCTAGGCCACCGACCGCTTCATTTTGAAGAGTTGATTTTTTATTGGCTTTATTCCCTTTTATGGGAAACACTTGAAAATTGGCCTTTTATTTGCATCTTGCAATTGATTATCATCTATCAGTGTCAAAATCTTCACCCAAGCCTCTCTTTATCTCTTAAAACTGCTCGTCTTGTCACACACATAATCTGGAGTTTTTGAGGAAGTGGGCCAGAGACATTGGCCTATCAGGCCCGGAGACTCCGGTCAGGACGGTTACTGCAGTAAAAGGGGCAGAGACACCGACCACTTTACCACGGAAACTCCATCCTGAGGCGTGGTCGAAAAAAAATACATAGGGGGTCAGGGTGGAGAGCAACCGCAATTGTTCTTTTTCCACCCCCAACCTCCTTTGTTGGTGTCCTGCCTTCGGGAGGTACCCGAACGGTTGGTTGTGTGGGCCACAGAGAAGGCGGCTACGATGAACAGGGTGGAGGAGCCACCAAGCGTCCCATCACGAAGGTCAGCAAGGCCCGTTCCCGGGGGGAGGCGATCTCCGGGTCTGGGATCCCACAGGGGTCGATGGTCCCCCATCCAGACTCTATTCGGGGGAACCCGTTAGGATTCTGCCCCGGGAAGACGAAGCGATCCCGCAACCCCCATGTTTAATGGACGAGGAACTCGACGCAGGGCGCTTCACTTGACATATAGGGGCGTGTACGTGAATGACAGTTCTTGTACCAACTCCATCCATCCTCTGCTGCAGTAGAACAACGGACACGTGTGGGCCTCGCAACGGGAAAACTGTGGTGACCCCTTGAGCTAAAAGGAGGCCCTTTCCTAGAAGGAGGAAAAAGAAGGAAAAATAGAGGAGAAGGGTTCAGAACATGGCGAAGAGATAAAAAAAGGCTAGAAGGATAAGAGGAGAGGAAGAAGTGAGCGAGAGACCCTCGGGAGCCAAGCCCTTCTGGGGGAAGAGTCGGTTCCATATTTGTTGTAACCCACACACCCATTATAATTCCAGATCAGACATGCATAACGTAGGGATCTGTCTTGTGATGGCCTGAACCTGGGTAAAAACCATGTTCGTATTCCTCTTGTTCTTCTTCTTCTCTTCGTCATCATAGATCCGGTGACACAGGAGTCTCCCGCGCCCATCTGCCTAACAAATCGGGGGAGTGGATGTCGGTCTCTCCCGTTGTCCGTGTTTCGACACGCGACATCTGGTGCACCAGGTAGGGGGCGCGCGAACTCCAGCGTCACCACCACGCTAGGCAATCTCAGCACCATGGCTTCATCCGGAAGGAGATCTACAACACGAGCATCGACCCCACGGGTCCGCCCACCGAACCGCTCGTCGTGCCGGTGAGCGAGGTGGGCGCGCGCCACCAGATCTGGCGGACTTGGGGGTCGCTGTGTTCGATCAGTCCGGGGAGGGCATGGCGCTGGCGATGCGCACTCTGCTTCAAAACCCTCCCCCGGCGGTGGAAGATGATGCGTCGGCCCATACATGGTTGGAGGGGCTTATTGCCATGGCAGGTTACATCCTACGGTGCCATGACACCGTGTCGGTAGCCACGGCATCCTTCTCAGGGGTGGGATTGTGCTGTGGGGGGCACTCATCCAGTGCCCGAGCCCACCCCAAGCGACGGTTCGCGTGCGAGGAGGCGCTGGCGTTCCCGACGTCGGGCCGAGTTGAATGACTCGCCGACATCGAGTGTGAACACGATGAATCCGCCACCCGCTACCCTTGCCGACCTATGCTGCATGATCCATGGAAGGGGAGAATCACTTCGGCTGTACGCGGAGTGCTTCCGTCAGGTGGCCGCTCGGGTGCCACTGCCTAGTCTATCCCCACGAAGCGTCAAATATGATGCAGTCTACTAAACACGCTCGTGGGGTCTGAAGCTCCTAGGACAATCAGGTCGCTCAATGCGGTTAAAATGTACCAAATTTAACTGAAACATCGTCCTGCATAGAATAAAAAAGTACACTTTGAATGTTGTATTACTCAATATTCTGCTTAGGGCCAAGAGAAATGGTGATACTTTCGGAGTACTAAACTTGTAATTGGATATGTTGTTGCATGGTATACATGCATAAATTGTTTCTTTGAAATTTAAGAGCATTTTGGAATGGTCGAATATGTGAAAAAAAAAATACATACAGGAGATCAATCCATGAGACCCTGACCTAGGTGGTGGACACCGTACATGCCATGGTATCGTACTGAACTTCATGCACATAACCAGTTTACAAGAAAGCTTTAAACTGACAGGGAGATTTTTAGACCATACATTTCCACACCCCCAACGTCCATTGCATGAACCCCGGTAGATTTCACATAGCTCTCCGAAATAGGGTAGCGACCTTTGACCGAGAAGGAAAGCGTCTACGCCGGCCATCCTCGAGCAAAGCCTGCCTGTAGGCCAATGATTCTAGTTGATGGAGGTTTTCTTGCCGATACTCCTGGATTTATGAGTGGCGACTCGGGGGGCGACTCGGGGGGCGGATCGCGCGGAGGGGTTGTCGTTCCCGGCGTCGTGCCGGATCGACGGAGGCTGACGCTCGCGCCGGGCGGACTGCGTGCCGCGCTTAGCTCCAGTCTCGGGGCGGCCGGTGGTGATCTCGGCGGCGGGGGCTCGGCTAACCAGTTCGACGCCTTGGAGGATGCGGTGGCGGACGGGGACGTCTGGGATGCGGCGGAGACGGCGGTGCGAGTAGCTGAAGAGGTTTTCAGCGAGGATCGCTCCATCTCCCCGAGCGACGTGCACCGGGAGCCGAGGCCGGAGGAGGAGATTGCCGGCGAGTTCTGGTCGAGGATTGGGTTTCCGACGAAGGCATCAAGAAGTTGGGAGAGGTCCAAGGAGAAGGTCGTGGGAGGCGAGCCGTTTTCGACGGCGTCCACGTCCCGGTCTTCTTCGCCGCCGGCCGTGTCTGCTCCTCCCGGGCAGCCGCTGCGGAGACCAGCGGTGAGGATGGGGTGGAGGGGTCCGATTCCTAGGCCGAGGTTGACCCCTCCACCTTGTCTAGGGGATTTCTTCCCCGCTGGTTTCGTCCAGCACGAAGGCGCCGGTGTCGAGGACGAAGACCGCGCGGTGTCCGATCCGGGTTCTTCGGATCTCGGCGGGGCTGCTTCCGTTCGAACTGGTGGGCCGACGCTGCATGCGGTGGGCCAACGCGCCAGGCCCTGGGCCTACCTGGCGGAAGCGTTCGCGAGCATGTGGGCTCGATCCGATACGAGTCGGGCTAGGGTTACTGCGCCTCGATCGCAACACACCGTCTCTGCGTCTGCGTCGGAGACACCAGGTTCTTCATCGACGACAGCGCGTGCTTCGCCAAGAACTTCCTCGACTTCGGCTTCGTGTGCGTCGCCGGGCCGCCGCAGATCGTATCTTCAGGCCTTGGCGTCGCCGCTCCCTTCGGCCTCGCAGATGGCGGAGCCCCAACACCTGCCGGGTCCGGCGCCGGCTGGACGGGGACGTGGCGCTGGGCGGGGCGGTCAAGCGGGCGGCGGTGCTGGACGCGGTGTGGCAGCTGGCGGCGTGGCTAGGCCGCTGGCCGGGCCGCCGATGTTTGCGCCTGCGCAGGGGGTGCCGGCTAACCCTAGGCCGGTGCCTCCCCTACCGGGTCTGGCTCGCGCGGCGGCGGGTGTCGCGGGAACGAGCACGGCGCCAGCGGTTGCTGCTCCCGCAGCGGTTCCATTGGCGGCAGCAGTGGCAGCGCACGGTGTGGCGGGTACGGCAGTGGTTGGGCAGTTCGCGGTTGGTACGGTGGCAGCAACTGGAGTGGCGAAACGCAAGAACAAAAAGAAGAAGACGGCTCAGGTAGTGGCTACTGGGACTCACGAGGCAGCTGTAGCATTACCAGTTCCTGTGGTTGAACAGTTGGCCCTCCCCGCCGCTAGACCCGTGGGAGCTGATGTTGCCGCGGCAGTGACGGTTCGGAAGACTAGGTGCTGGAGATGCGAGGTGAACACACATGCGACGAGGGATTGTCCGGTGGAACACTACTGCTATGTGTGCGACTCAAAAACGCACCCTATGAAGAAGTGTCCTACGCTCAGGCTTCCTAAGCCGACTGTGTCCATTGGTGGGATTGGTAGCTTGCATACGATGTTCTCCCAGTTTCCGGACAGCTTGTTTCAGGAGGGAGATGTGTCTGGAGGGCCGGTGGCGCTGGTCACTGTGGTTGGTTCTGCCGCTACGGCGAAACAGGTCGAGGCCACGGCTGCTCGCATGAGTTCTGCGCCGCGGTGGAAGTGGGAAGCACTTCCTAGCGGGGATAATCGGTTCAAGGTCGTGTTCCCGTCTGTGACAGAATTGGATAGATTTGATGGGATGGATTTCGGGGTGCCATCTCAATCTACTAGACTGCTGTTCAGCAAGTGGAAGCCGGTAGACGTTGAGCCTAAGCTGGAGTTCGAGCAGGCATGGGTCCATGTGGAAGGTGTGCCAAATCCTTTGAGACACTTCTTGGGTCTGTGGGCGGTTGGATCCCTCATCGGTATTACTTTAGATGTGGACCTGTTGGCTCTACGTCGCAGAGGTATTGTTCGGCTGAGGTTGGCACTGTCAGATGACGAGGTGTTCAACAAGGTGGACGAGGTGGGTCCTTACGTGAGAACTGATGGTGTGCTGCGTTTGAAGGGATATAGCTTCACTTTTCGCCCGGAGCCTGAGGATTATGTGCCAGAGACAGATTTCGTACCTTATATGTGGGACTTGAAGACGCCCACGGAGTCTTCTACCAGGGGGGTCCGAGATGATGTACCTGATGCAGCTGCTGATCTGGAGGGCGATGCGGGAGATGCTACGAGTATGGCTATTGAGTCGGTTCCTGCGGATGGTGGTAATACGGCCCATGCTGAGGCGTTGGAGTTACTGAAGAGCTATGCATTGACGCCAATCAACTTGTCCCCGGCCACTCCTAGGGGAAAGGAGATTGTCCGGTCACTGCAGTCATCAGGCGATTTTCTCGCCAAGCTGGCGTCGGTGGAGACGTCGTCTTGTGCGGCTTCTTCGGGTGGTTCACAGGTGGCGGGATGCGCCAGTCCGATCGTCGCCCAGGCGGGGCGTAAGGACGCGCTGCAGGCGGTCCACAGCAGCTCCCGTCGGCTGGCAGCTGGGCCAGTCGGGGCGACCCTATCTGTCGCTCAGGCGGAGCTGACGGTAGGTGGCCCGTTCGGAGCTGGGCCCAGCTGCTCCAGGGCGCATGTTGCTGGGCCGGGCGGTTCGACGGTATCCACCGCCCAGGCGCAGCGGGTGGCGGATGCTGGGCCGGGCGGCTCGACGCCATCCACCGCCCAGGCGCAGCGGACGGAGGCCCATCCTGCGGCGCGCGGGGAGGAGATGGAGGCTACCGCCCAGGCGACAGTTAGTGGCGGAGGGGGGGCTAGTGCTGGGCCTTCTCATGCACTGCCTGTGCCTGCCGCTACCAGGCGGGGCGGCTCGCAGTCACCTGCTGCGCGCGTCGACGACGGGCCGAGGGAGCGCACGCCTCCCCGGTTCGTGAGGAGTCGATGGCTGCGGTTCCGGTCCCGGTCTTGGCGGATGTGGACATGGTGGTCGGGGGGGTTTCTTCTTCGACATTGCCCCCCTCCGCCGTGGCGCCTTCCTCTGGAGTTCTTGGGCAGCCTAAAGGTGGGCTGAGACGTAGCGCTCGCCACCTAGTTGCTGCAGACGGGGCTTCATCGACGGACGAGGACGCCATGTCCAAGGCCATGCGGCGAAAGGCGGCACTGTACTCAGCTCCACCGCAGGGTATGGGTTCTTATCCTCGTTCATTTCTTTCTTTTTCAGATACCAAGTTATCCTCTAGTTTAGGTGTAGTTGGTGTTTCATTAGGAAAAAATGACAAGGAGATCACGTTGTCCACTAATGTGTTGAAGCATATGGAATTTGATCGTTTAACGGTCAAACCGAGTGCTTCTTCCATGGTGGACATACCTCACATGGATGATGATTCAGCGTATGCCTCTTCGGATGGACAGCTTTTATCACATCTAGTGGGGGAAGTGACTGAGGTGGGATTGGATGAGGACGGGCTTGGATCCTTAGTTGATCTATATGCATCCGGCCGGAAATCCAAAACCGCTAAGCAAAAGAGGAAAAACTCACCGCGAAACGTTGCGAGACCGCCTAAAAATCCATGTGTTTCCCGATGAATGGCTTATTCACTAATAGCAGAGGTCTTGGAGACTTGGCTAAACATTTGAATATTGCACAATACGTCAGGGATCACGATTTGGACTTTCTGGCTATCTCCGAAACAGGGAGGCGAGATTTCCAAGTGAGTGTTTTGAACCGCCTTTCAGGTGGTATCGACTTTACTTGGCATTCTATTCCTCCTCGCGGCAGGTCGGGGGGTATCTTACTAGGCGTTAAAACTGATTCCTTTGATGTGTTAGCAAGGTCGGATGGTGATTTTCATATTAAATTACACCTCCGTAACCGTGCCGACAATTTCGTATGGAGTTTAGTCGCTGTGTATGGTGCTGCCCAGGAAGAGTTCAAAGAGGCTTTTCTTCGGGAGTTGGTTAACTTGGCTAATACTAATCCACATCCAATATTAATTGGTGGCGATTTTAATATGCTAAGGTTTCCATACGAGAAAAGCCGGGGACGGTTTGATGGTCATTGGCCTTTCCTGTTCAACGCTGTCATTGATAGTTTGGACTTGAGAGAGGTTTACATGTCCGGAAGACAGTTCACCTGGGCAAATAGTTTGCCGGAGCCTACATACGAAAAGCTAGATCGCGTATTAATGAGTACCGATTGGGAAGTTAAATTCCCATTGGTAACGGTACGTGCTCTAGAACGTATTGAGTCTCTGTCAGACCACGCCCCTTTGCTTCTTTCAACTGGTACATCAAAACCAAAAGGCCATACTCAGTTCAAGTTTGAACTAGGTTGGTTTTTGAGAGATGGTTTCGATGATCTAGTAAAGAAAGTATGGCATAAACCGGTTGTAGGTGATAACCCGATACGGAGGTGGAATAATAAAATGCGCAATTTGCGTAAATATCTCCGTGGATGGGCGAGACATACGACCGGGATGCTAAAGCAGGAGAAAGAACGTCTTTGTTCCATTATTGATGAGTTGGACCGGCTCGCAGAAACTAGGTTGCTATCTATGCAAGAGATTGAACTGAAAAGTCAATCCAATGCGAAAGTAGCACATATGTTGCGGGAAGAGGAACTCAAATGGTATCAAAGATCGAAGGCTCAATTCATTCTTGAAGGAGATTCGAATACTCGTTATTTCCATAATGTTGCTAATGGCAGACATAGGAAAAAACGGATTCAAAGTCTCCAACAAGAGGAAGGTCTCATCGAGGGACAAGAGTGTCTCAAGACTTATATCACAAAGTTCTATAAAGATCTGTTTGGGGCTCCCGAAGTGGGTAATATTACCATGGATGAGAGCCGCACAGATGATATTCCCCAAGTTTCAATGGAAGAAAACGCTTTTCTTACTGCTCCCTTCTCTGAAGAGGAGGTAAAGAAGGCGATATTTCAGATGGAACATAATAAGGCACCTGGTCCAGATGGTTGTCCGGCAGAGTTCTATCAGCATTTTTGGGAAATCATTAAACATGATCTCCTAGAAATGTTTGATAGCTTGCAGAGTGGACATCTGGAGTTATATCGCCTTAATTTTGGGGAAATCGTTTTGTTACCTAAGGTTTTGAACGCAGAACGGATACAACAGTACCGTCCTATTTGCCTTCTTAACGTTAGTTTCAAAATCTTTACTAAGGTTGCAACTATTAGGCTGAATTCGGTGGCAGACCATGTGGTAAAACCTACACAGACTGCTTTTATGCAGGGTAGGAATATCCTAGATGGGGTCGTGACTTTACACGAAACCGTACATGAGCTGCACACGAAAAAGCTTAATGGGGTAATCCTCAAAATAGACTTTGAAAAGGCTTATGATAAAGTGAATTGGGAGTTTCTACAACAGACTCTGAGAATGAAAGGATTTTCAGAGGAGTGGTGTACCCTAGTTCGCAGTTTCGTAGCTGGAGGAAGTGTGGCTATCAAAGTCAATGACGATATTGGCCGGTACTTCCAAACAAAGAAAGGCTTGAGACAAGGTGATCCGCTATCGCCCGTATTGTTTAATATTGTGGCAGATATGTTAGCAATCATGATCGATCGAGCCAAAGAAAATGGCCTAATTGAGGGAATAATTCCACATCTTGTAGATGGGGGATTGTCGATCCTTCAATATGCAGACGATACAATTCTATTTATGGAGCATGATTTGGAGAAAGCGGCGAATCTGAAATTAATACTTTCAGCGTTCGAGCGTTTATCCGGATTAAAAATTAATTTCCATAAAAGCGAATTGTTCTGCTTTGGCGAGGCCCATGATGCAGTTGCGCAGTATACCGAGTTATTCGGATGCGAGCAAGGTCAGTTTCCTATTAAGTATCTGGGAATACCAATACATTACAGGAGATTGACTAATGCAGAATGGGGCCAAGTCGAAGAGCGTCTGCAGAAAAGGCTAGCTAGTTGGAAAGGAAAATTGTTGTCACTTGGTGGACGACTGGTACTCATTAATTCAGTCCTTACTAATATGGTACTGTATATGATATCATTCTTCCAGTTACCCAAAGGAGTCTTAAAAAGATTGGATTACTTCCGATCTAGATTCTTTTGGCAAGGTGACAACGAGAAAAAGAAATATCGATTGGCCAGATGGGATGTAGTTTGTCGTCCACGAGATCAAGGGGGGCTTGGTATTCATGATCTCCATGTCAAGAATTCAGCCCTACTTGGTAAATGGATTTTTAAACTACTAACCGAAGACGGCGTTTGGCAGACTATCCTGAAACGCAAATACATAGGCTCGAAAGCAATGTCACAGGTCACGTGGAGACCAGGTGATTCACACTTTTGGGCTGGACTCATGGCGACCAAAAATAAGTTTTTTCGCTATGGGGTATTTAAGATTAAGGATGGATCACAGATACGGTTCTGGGAGGACAAGTGGTTAGGCAATACCACACTCAGAGAACAGTATCCGGCCTTGTACACCATTGCGCGACATAAGGAGGATACGCTGGCTACGGTCATGCAAACATCACCTCCTAATGTTACGTTCAGGCGAGATTTAATCGGGCCTAGACTAGTGTCTTGGCAAAACCTGGTTGATAGATTAACTACAGTTACTCTTACACCAGGCGCCGATGAATTTCGATGGAAGATCACTAAGAATGGACAGTTCTCGGTGGACTCCATGTACAGAGCCCTAATCCAGTCGGATATGCCAATCGATATATTCAAAAATGTATGGCGTATGAAAGTGCCGTTGAAGATTAAGATCTTCGCGTGGTACCTTCGTAAGGGGGTCATACTCACAAAAGATAATCTTGTCAAACGTAATTGGCATGGAAGCTCTAAGTGTGTTTCTTGTTCTCACGATGAGACAATTAAACACTTATTCTTTGATTGCCCATTTGCGCGTTCTATATGGTCCGCTATCCAAATGGCTTCGAATCTATATCAACCCACTTCCGTTGCGAATATATTCGGTAACTGGTTGAATGGGGTAGATAAACGATTTAAGACTATTATTAGGGTAGGAGCGCTTGCAGTTATCTGGTCGCTCTGGCTACGTAGAAATGACAAGATTTTCAATGATAAAATTTTTTCTCGTATGCAGGTTCTATTCAGGAGCACAGGTATTCTCCGTTCGTGGTCCACATTACAGCGAGGGGAGTTACGAGGCCTTTTTATGGAGACATGTGCACGACTGGAGCAGGTGGCGAGGGATATTTTTATCCCACATGGATGGCCGCTTGATCTACGGATTGAGGCTCCATAGCATTGACATTCTACAGAGGATTTCGTAGCTTTACAGTCTACAGAGGATTTTGTAGCTTTGTCATTTTTGTTTATTTTCATTTTCGGATTGAGGCTGTGTGCATCTCACGATGCAGAGGCCGGGTGTAATGCTTGAATTTTGAGTAATAAAGCCCTTTATCAAAAAAAAAAAAAAAAAGGCCAATGATTCTGCTCTTCAAAGTGCGGACACGCAACACGCTAACACCTCTTTTGCAGAGGCGGCAGTGGCGCAACTGACATCATAATGATCCGCACACGAAAAAAAGATCCATCGAACTCATCGATCCAGGAACCGAGCACACAATGCTATGCCTTCCAGGAAAAAGTGTCACGATGTGCTCGGGGATGCACGAAGCAGATCGGTCTCAACTCTCAGGCACAGGGAAGCACACTGACTGAAGAGCTGAAATATGCACACAAGGGGTTGAAATGTGCAGTAGATAGATATAAAAGAACTGAAGGGATCCTTGTACCATAAAGGAGCAGCTTCTGCAATTTGGCACTGCCCAGTTTTTACAACAACATTGCTGAAGAAGAACAGTCAGTGAACAAGAGGTAAACATAAAGAGGCAAAGGAAAATCAGAGACCTGGTTCCACACCAGCTAATCGTCGCCTTTCTTCGTCGCGAGTACAAGCTAACTCTAGGTATTATCGGTGCTGGGGCCTGTCCCAGATGCTAAGTAATTACAGGTTCTGGGCGATGGTGTTTGGTGTATTAGCTCCCCAGTAAATCGAGACCACTGGATCAACAAACCGCTAGCTAGTTAGAGGTCTCTTTGCTCTTGCCCTTTTTACCAGTCTTGGATGACTTCTTGTCTTTGGTCTTGGTGGAACCCAGGTTTACCCAGGTGTAGTCGCTGGGAATCGTGAAGGGGTCGGTGTTGTCGGCGACCTGCGACAGGTTCACTGGCTTTGCTCTGGAATTCTTCGACGCCCACCTCAGATACGAGCTCTTGTGGGGGTCTGGCTTAGCAGTGATGGAGCCTGGACCAGGACTCGCCAACAGGCTGGGGCTCGACATCGGCGTGAAGAACTCCTCTGGCTCAGCAAGGGGAACGAACTTGTTGAAAGTTATGACTACCCTCACAGTCGGAACAACGGGGATCGCAACCTGCATGACCAATACACTCATGAATTAGCTGAATGCAAACATAGCAACGAATCACAACAAAGCATGAGCAGCAGTATCATCAGTTAACCGAAATAAATAACAGCCTGCATTACATTGGTAAGCAGAAAAATGACTAACACATAGCATGGGCCAGCAAACCAATTACATGTTTCCAAAAAATAAAGTCTTCAGACAAAAGATGATGCATAGTCTTCAGAACATAATAATGAAGCACAAGGATAATTATTACACATAATTACTATTGAACTCCCTAGCATTGATCAAACTTGGAAGTTGCCTCCTTCCAGGGCAATGTACATTGCAGATAAGCATGTGATCTGAGTAGTTTGCCCACGAGCTGTCCCGCATTTACACGACTCCAGTTTTACTCCACATGTAGAACTTTCACTACATGCTGCTGCCCTTGCTGTTCTTGATGCTATAAACAGCTAGACAGCCCCAATTGCGGCAAGTAACGAGGAATAGCAATAACCTAACCCGAAATTTACCACATAGACAAGAACTTTCATGCACATGTGGAGTAAATACTACAGATGATTCATTAATTACTTTTCTTAATTCAGATGACTTTTGGATGGATTAATATTCATTCAGGTAAGACAGTTCGCTCACATTATAAAACTGCCATAGAGAAGTTCTATCATATTCTTCTCAAATTTGCAGAACCAGTGAAACTGAGGACGTTATTTCAGAAGAAACAGTATTACTACGAGATTGCGTTATCCCTAGAGCAGGAGAGCAGACTTTATTACCTTCACAGGAAATGTTCCCGATGGAAATTTGGTGGTGAGCAGCTCACGGAGGCGACGTACGGCGCGCACACGAGTCGCCAGGATGTCCAGCAGCGGCAAGAACTCGTCGACGCTCAGCGGGAAGTCCTCGGTGAGCCAAACGGTTGGCCGTAGCGTCTTCACCGTCTCCTCCTCCTTCCACTTGGTTCCCCCTGTCGTCGCGTTCCGGCCGAACACGCTGTCCTCGCCGCGGCCCACTGACGCACAGGTCGGCAGCCGTCGCGGCACGTCCACGCTGTTCCTCCTCCTCTGTGGCGTCCCCATGTGCGAGGGCGGCCCTGCCACGCTGCGCCGGCCGGGGACGTAGCAGCTGCGGCGCGGCGGGGGCGGGGGGATGTCGGCGACCAGGAAATCGCCGTCCTCGTCGTCATCCCGGATCTCCAGCGGCAGGAACTCCTCCTCGTCGTCTACGGCGAGCTCGAAGGTGAAATCCTTGCGACCGCCGCTGGCTGCCTTGAGCGTGCGGAACGAGAAGACGACGTTGTGGACGTCGAACACCCGCGCCTTCCACTCCCCGACGCTCTCCGTCTTCTCCTTCCGCAGCCACGTGGTTCTCGGAACGAGCCTCGCGGAGGTTATGTTGAGCCCCGGTCGGTACGCGGCTGCGTCGGAGGTAGCTGCATCCTCGTCGCCAGCGGCGGCGGCCGCCGCGAAGGCGTCGTGCACCTCGCGCTTGCCGCGGTGGAGCACGAGAAGCGAGCCCGGCGGGAGGCGGCGGCCGCCAGCGTCGGTCTCCTCGCCGAAGAAGAGGAAGGAGTGGTCGGCGCGGCGAATGCGGAGGCCATCGAATCCGGCGAGGGTGGTGTCCGCGCGCAGGTTCGCGCCGCGCTTCCATATGCGGTAGGTGTCTGACGGCGCGGCACGCGAGAGGAGCGGCACGACGGAGCTCTCGAAGTGGAAATCCACCTCGAGATAGAAATCCTGGACCCGGCGGAGCGCGGCGGAGAGCGCGGGTGCCCGGCGGCGGAGCTTGGCCCAGGCCGCTAGCCGGTGGGCGCGGAGGAGGAAGGCGGCGATGTCCTTGCAGCCGAGGCAGAGAGCCTCCTGGAGCGGCGTCCAGCCGGCGTGGTTCTGGAGCGTGGGGTCCGCGCCGGCGGCAGCGAGGGCGGACGCGAGAGAGGGGAGCCTGAGGCGCACCGCGAGATGGAGCGCGGTGTCCCCACCAGGCACGTCGCGGCGGTCGAGCGCCGCGGAGACGGAAGCCGCGAGGCGGGCCTCACGCGAGGCGTCGGCGGCGGAGAGGATGCACGACGGGTGGGCGAGCGGCGGGAGGCCGGAGAGGATGGCGGACAGACCGGAGGCGTCCCGCATGGCCACGCAGTGATGCGCCGGGCTGTGCGCGTAGTCGAGGGGGCGGATCGGCGCCGACGACGTGCGCTTGGGCCGCGCCGCGGGGGATGGGTCCTGGACTGACATTGCCCGCTCCTTCTCGGGGATAGCAGGAGCCCTTGGGATTCTAGCGGCTCCTTCTTGGGTTCTCCTCCTCAACTCTGTGGCTATCTCCTCAGTGAGAGTGCGTGCGTGGGGATCGAGTGGAGTGGGGAGCGGAGGTTGGGACCGTTGGGTGGTGAACCGCTGGGGAAGAAACAAGACACGCGAAAGGTGTGAAGGAAGATGGGCCGGGCCGAGCCGGGCTCAGGTCTTTACTACTGATGGGAAAATACTGTACAGTCAATAAAGTTTTATCTTTAAAAAGTTCATAAGATATTCACCTACATCAGCTGTTGGCCAAAAAAATGGAGCCTGACATGCCTCATGGGCCGGCATCCTCTATGTTATACACAAAAACACATATTCTCTTTATTCTAGGTTGAACTCCTCCATCTGTGCCAATTCGTGGGTGGTTTCGTCAATGAATTTCAAGCGATTGGATGATTATCGTTCGAGAAGTTCGTTATATAGAGGTTTAGGTTTGAGATGGGGCATTCGTGGTGAAGGTGCAATCCATGCTTAGAAAGCAATAGTGGGCATCGAGCCGATAAAGGTGGTGCAACATGAAAACGAGGAGGGGCCAACATATGGGTCTAGGGTAAGGAATATAGAGAAAGAGAACATTGATAATTGTAGGATGTCGGGTGGAACTCTGACAATGAACACCTATGTTTATAACAAAACGTGTTGAATTATAAACATATTATCCTTCTTTCTCCATCGATTTGAGCTTTTAGGTGAATATTATTAGAGCAAAGAGATATTAAGTTCAAGACACGGCTAACGCATTATTTCATAAAAATATTTGTGACCTTCATTGCTCCCACGTCAAAGGCATGAGGGGGCATAGATGCGAGGGTAATATACTGAACACTCTTATCCATCAATTTGGTCTTTTGGATCCGATGAATCCATGAATTCAATATGGTAAGGTTGTAACGCAACCAAGAGGTCTTGAGTTCACAAGAACAAATAATATATCTAGGCTTAAGAGTGTAGATAGCTCAGTTTGAGAAGCCCCTTGGAGATTAGGATTATGATGAAGAACTTTTGTGCTAACCTCTTCTTCAGAGAGGTCTGCTCCAATATGAATATAGTCGTTCACCAATGACATGAAATCATATTTTTGTAAGCCTTATACTCCCTCCCTTACATATTAGTTGACATTTAAATGATGTATCTAGACATCTTTTAATGCTAGATACACCTATTTTTAATGTCATCAAATATGAAATAGAGGGAGTACAAATGAAGAGATAAAAATGCTTTATTTTAGATGGGACCAACAAATCTCTTTGACAATGAAGCTTCTTGGTGTTGTTTTATAAAACACACTATAACCTCTTTGACAATGAAGCTTGTGATTTTTCTGTTGCTTTATACAAGGCGAGGTGGTGCAAAGAGGGTTTTGTGACTCCATAGGGCTATCCTTATTCCAAGGGTTTTGAAACCCGACCAACTCACAAACCTCCTCCCTGTTAATTTATGCAACATCTAGTATGAGATTGCCTCCAAGATGCTGTCAACTAGGTTGAAAATATCCCTTCATGAAATTATTTTAAAATGTGAGAGCGAATTTGTTCCTTGAAGATTGATTACAGATAATTTTGTGGTTTCTTATGAATGTCTACACACAATTAGAAGACAACACACTACAAAACTATATTTTCCTATGAATATTAACATGATGAAGCTGTATAATAGTTGGAGTGACCCTATCTCAGAGGATGCTTGACAAAACTTGGCTTTGCTTTTTCATGGGTTAATATGGCTCGATGTGTAAGTGTTGTGAGGTTTAATGGAGAACTAATTGAACATGTAATTCCCACACCTTGGATATGACAGGATGACACCATAAGCCCTTATTTATGTCTTCGTGATGTTTTCCCTCATAGCTTGTGTATTGTTTTTGCGTCTCTCCTTGATGTTGGACTTGGGCTCTATAACCTTGTTCACATCTATTGTCTCGTCCTCAGTCTTATTTCTTCATAAATCTCTTTGAGAATTCCATCATTCATTTCTGAATATTCAATGTCTAGAGTTTCTAGCCTCTTTATCAATGTCGTTTGAAGCATCAGTATTCCTTAAAGATCTTCATATTTACATTTGTTGCTTCTAGTGTGCTCTGTTTCAAGTATCTAGTTGCTTCATCTATTACCGAGACCGTTCTAAGTTTATATTACTTATAGATTTACTATGAAAAAATTTATAATCTCCTATTCACCTACTCTAGTGGTATATCTTAATCATTCAGCCGACCCCACAAAACTTAACTCGCAAGAAAACTAACGAATTTCATCTCTACCGACCACATGTTTAGTTTTTAGCAGATAATCTTTACAAACCAAAGCAGAAAATAACAATACTAATATTATTCATAATCTAAAATCCAATGTGCAATCTTGTCACGTGTACTAGGTTGCCCCCATCCGATGGCCTTGATATAAATGAGGTGCCACGCGTTAACAGTTATGTGTACATCTGCTCGAGTATCCTCCTTATGTTGAAAGAAGAGGAACAAAAACATCGACTGTATTGCATACCCTTCGGACGAGAATATATCTTCCATGGCCTCATAGCAATCTGAATTTGTCTTATTGACAACATACAAAACAACAAGTTCAGGTACAACAGTAGGTGCAACATCAATCACAGGAGGCACCACGTCATCTCCCCCATGATTTGGTAAGTGTGTGTTTATGGTATTAGAAATCTGTAGAAGTCCAAAGAAAATAATTCATTGTTTGGTCCCTCTTACGGATAATTTGATATATCCCCCCCCCCCCCCCCGCCCCTCCCTAAAGTTTAGTTCCTAGCACCGGCACCGCGCACGCACGTATTTTTGTCTCCTCTCCCACAATGCAATCATCCTCGTCCAGCTCAGACAAACTCATCCTTGAAGTCAAACATACCACAAGTTGTTCATGCCCATGATTCTCTCTTCCACTTTCCAACGATCGATTATTCGTTTCTAGTGCTATTCTTTCATGTCGGAAATGCTCGGTCATAGCGACATTCCTTTCCAATAATAACTTTGAAATATTGCCCCGCTGCTCCATGTCCATCTAGACCCAACACGACAATCAGGGCACATTGTTTCAATCGTAAGTCTATCGCGCGGCCGCGTCAATCGTCCACGTCGGACTCCAAAACTTGTCCCGACCCTACCCAAACAAGAATGAAAGTGGACGGAGGCGAGAACGAGGTGAAGATCCATTTACGAGAGAATAAAAAGAGAACACATGAGAGAGGAGGCAGTTGGTCGAAAAATACTCGAAATTTGGCCCGCGACCGGCGCAATTTGGACGACATCCGGTTTTGTATGGCGCTTTTTTGCAAGTCCATGCGCAATGCTCTTACCAGGGTATGCATTACATTACATTAAAGGCAACTAATTTACACAAGGTACATATGTACAACCAAAGAAATCGGCCGGGGATCTACCAAAAAAAAAATTAAAGCGACGAGGGCCATCCTAGGCCATGCAAAAACCCCGTGAATCTGCGTCTCCCTTTACTTTTGCTCACCTTTTTCTTTTGCAACTTCTTCTTCTTCTTCTTTGCATGAGATCTCCTCAAATTAGACGGTCCACCGGTAGTACTCGCCAGTCCGACTCATGAGGTGAGTCGTGAGAGCGATTTGGTATGATGCACCTTTGCATGTTGCAGTAGAGTAGTACCATGGGACTGGGATCTCCTCCTTTAATCGGGATGTGGGACGGTGCGGATCAGCTCTCGCGCTTTGGTTTTGCTTTGCCTTGGAATCCCCCGACCCGGCTGCCGCTGCTTTGGGCTTTGAGATGCGGTCCGAGAACCACTGTCGCGGTTGCTGCAGGGCCCGCGTCAGATCAGGGAGAAGAAAAGGGGGGGACGCACCTGTGACGGGGACGCTGCTGTTGCTTGCGCTTTGGACCACGCCGATGCCGTGCTCCATCATGTGCTGCTCTGTACGTTGTACCAGTACTACCGTGCAAAGCTTGATCCGCTGTGTGCATGTATGTGTGAGTGTGTGTGGCACACGCAGACACAGCGAGCCTGTCACGCTGAGCAGGTGAACACAGTGGGAAGTGAACGCAGGGCTCGGATCTGTGCGTGCCGCGACGAGACCAGCTTCAGTTTTTCCCTCTTTTGCTGAATTCGGAATGTTTGGGTTCTGATCCAGTCTGACTCAAATGAACAGCCGTCCATGAAATGAAAGGAAGCATCCAGCGTTTCTAGTACCGAGGTCTGAATCTCGCCCACCTTCCCCTTTGCCGGTTTTGCCGAGCGAAAGCTCTGCTCTCCGGCGCTAATGGTATCGTTATCCTCTTGGGCTCGGGGTGAAAACCCTTGACCATGCCGGTCTGGACGTCGTTACCTTATTGGGGGCGGCGGCATAGAGTCTCGTCCCTTTGACTTGTTCCGGTGATCTCGACGGCAAGTTTGGCGCTCTGTGTTTTCTTTTTTTCTATTGTTGATCTGCTGTACAAGAGGTTCCCTCGTCACTTTGTATCGGTTTAGCCGTTGGGTTTTATTTATAAAGCGGGGCGATGGCATGTTTTCTTCCCTTTGCCGGTGTCGTCTTCTGAATATCAGCTAACCTTCTTATCTATCGGCAATTGCCATAGAGTATGTTGTTTTTCTTCCCTCTATTTTAGTATTAACGTAGTAACTATATTGACTTTGAATGCCAGCATCAAAATGATACAAGCTTGAAAATGCATAACGAGATGCACCCAATCCTAGCAATGACCGAAATCTTAAATGACAACGGAGAAATGTCCATCAAAAAAAAGATAACAGATAAATGTTTCTAAGACTAAACCTCCATTAATACCGGATTAACACCTCTGTGATCGGTCTGTGGTCGTCTTAGACTAGTCACAGTGGGAGTAACAAAACTAGTACTCCCTCGATCTATAAAAAGTGTCGCTCACATAGTACAAAGTACTACCTTAGTATAAAATGGCCGACACTATTAACATAGATGTTGTGTAGGACAAATATCTGACGTGGCGGGTATTTAAAAAGGAGAGAAGATTGCGATAACTTAGCTAATTATCGTAACATCACACATCACAAGATAGCGTGAGTCTACAACCTAATAAATATATCTTAATTTTTTAACACCACATATTTGTTACTACCTATTGTGGAGGTGATAACATATTCTATAATAATATGTATATTACTCTCCGTTGTGACTAGCCTTAGAGATGAGATCATCTTTTTATCAAAAAAAATAAAATAGCACCATTCATGCATAGCCATATCGTAACATAGGGAAACCTTGTTGGGTTAGCAAACATGTCTAGAACCCTCGAAGTATTAGTGATTAATGAGGGCAACCTTGTTGGGTTAGCAAACATGTCTAGAACACTCGGAGTATTAGTGATTAATCGCTAATTGAATGAGGGCAACCTTGTTGGGTTAGCAAACATGTCTAGAACACTCGGAGTATTAGTGATTAATCGCTACTTGAATGATACACCCTAAAATCGCGAGCGACCTACGTTAAAAAAAATTGCCTAAATGTCTCACTGTGATGATAAAAGAAACCTTCTCCATGTTTTGCCTCATATATCTAATGCACATGTTAGAGCATGGTTAATTGTACGCCAGATTGGCTAGTTATAAGAAGCTGTCATGTCATCTATAATCTTCATTTTAGCTCACTTATATAGTGAATTAAACTATAATATCGACTATTAGACTATTGATTTGTAGAATATTCCATCTTTTATATCATATTAGTTGTGTTTGACTAGGAGCCCGTGCATAGGTTGGCTTTTACATGAGAGTTCACTCCCTTGCTTTTTGTTCTCTCCTACACATAAGCAGAATTGCCACGTAAGCGAGCTGTAAGCCCACTATTATACTTGTTGTTACGAAAAATATATTTTAAAATGTTACAAGATTTTAAACAACAAATTTTGGTATACATCCGAACATTCTATATCGTTACACTAAAAATATATTTTTTGTGGGGGTGTCTAGAAAAGACAAAAAACGTGTCTCATGCAAAGTCATTTTTGGAGCACTAGAATTCGTATTTTACACACGCCATAAAAATGTCTTCCTTTCACGAAATTGAGCTCGCTATGCTAAACTAGATGTGTATGAGCCATGTTGAACGGGTAGTATGGTCACCTAGAGAGGGGGTGAATAGGTGTTGCTTCCAAATTTTAATAAATTTTCGATTTAGGCTTGACACAAAGGTAAATTATCTAGATATGCAACTATGGTGAATTTATCTATATGGCAAGAGATACACTAAGCAAGATACAAACACAAAGTAAAGGTAAAGGATAAAAGAAACCAATAGAGGAAGCACGCGGAGATAAGAATGTATTCCCGAGTTCCTCCTTTTGAGGGGAGTGCGTCTCTTGGAGGGATGTGAGTTTCGCCACAAAGGCATCACCATATTATCTGATGAACTTCGTCACAAAAGGCTAGTTCACCTTCCACTATTGATACCCTTCGAGGTGAAAATAGGTGCCTTTATAATGAGCTTGAGGCACAAACCCACAACTGAATTGGGGCTCCCAAGAACATCAACAATCTACTACCAACAACAAGATCTAGGTTTTCCACAAATAAACCCTAGACAAAAATCTCTCAAGTAAATGAGGGGGAAATGAAGAATGGCTTGGTGAAGATGTAGATCGGGGCCTTCTCCTCCAATCCTCCAAAGATCAACGAATTTGTGTGGAGGGATTGGGAGAAATCTAACTTTTTGTGAGCTCAATAAATGGAGACGTCAATGCTGAACGAGCTAGCTAGAGGCGGAAAAAGGGGAGTGGGTATTTATACCCACTCCCAAAATTCTAGCCGTTTGAGACTTTTCCGCATCTGTCACACCGGAGACTCCGGCCTGAAGATGGGAGACTCCGGTCTAACAAAGACTCCGACTAGTTTGAGTGGGGCCGAAAACTTTGGAAAAGTCCAGAGACTCTGGAACATTCCGGACTGGTTTCTGAAGGTGACACCACTTTGTCTTCTCGCGGGAAAGAGCTCGAGGGCGGAGATTCCGGCCTTCTCAGGCCGGAGACTCCAGCCAGGGCAAAGACTCCGCAAACTCTCCGCACACTTTATGTTAGGGATTCTAAAGGTGACACCACTTGTTCCTTGTGCAGGGGGAAATCCCGAGTCCGGAGACTCCGGTCCCTGCACATCGGGGACTCCGGCTGGACCGGAAACTCCGGATAATCTCCGGACACATTCCGGTGAGGCATCCGAGGGTGACACCACTTGTTCTTCTCGCTAGAAAATCCTGAGACCAGAGACTCCGGTCTGAAACCCCGGTGACTCCGTCCTGGAGAAAATTTCCAGCACCTCTTATTTCACTCTGTTCCTTTTTGGAAAACTAGCCACCATCAAAATTTATCAACACACCCTAGAACATCAACACACTTGTTAAATTTACAGTAGTGTTGTTATCAAACACTCCAAACATCATTAGGCAAGATATGCGCTTTCAATGTCCCCCTTTTTGGTGTTTGATGACAACACAAGTATTTGCAAACATAAACTTTGCTACAAGTAAGTTTAGAAAATATAGACGAACTCCCCCTTGATGTGCACCAAGATGGAACACATCAATAAGGATCAATACTCCCCCTATATTTTACAAACTCACATCGCAAGCAAAAAACAAATAATTCACTGAACAATATAATTGCATAAGTAAGATAAATAAGGCAATAGAGGAATAGAGGATTAGCATAATAACATAGATAGCCTCACATACGTAGTCTTACCACACACAAGAGAAGTTCAAATTCAAATTAAAGATAAAGGGATACACGAGCTTATAAAAGGAAAATCAAGTTCGAAAAGCTTGCGCGCCGAGCAAACCCATGCAAATCCCCGGATAGCCTAGATAGCAACTTCTCCTCCTTTGGCATCGAGGCAACAAAAAGAAGAAAAGAGCAAACTTCACGCAACCCAAAGGATTAATCCTCCTCCTCTTCAGAGTCCACCTCATCAGCATCATCTTCCTACTCTTCCTCGTCCTCATCATCAGCAGACTCATACTCTTCTTATTCTTCTTAAGATTGTTCTTATTCAGTTATAGGAGCCTTTCCTCGGTTGCGTGAAGAAGATGGAGCATAAGTAACCTCATCGAAGTCACCCCATGGGAAGGAAGAGGTGCTTCACTCGTTGTAAGGGGTACGCACAATGCCAGCATGATCCTGCAGACTTTTGAGCATCTTCTTCATTTCCCTCCTTTCCTTGTATGCCTCATGGTTCTCCTTGTGGATCGCAATGGTCATGCAAAGGATGTTGCGCTGGAACCATGTGAGCTTCTTCTCCTCAGATGGCACCCTTTATTTACCACTAAGGCGAGAGGGAGGGTCAGCATTCTTCCTTCGAGAACTTGGAGCATCAGTCTCAAACATAGATAGGTCCTCTTCCTCCTCATCATACTGAAAGGCTCCACGCTGAGTGGTGTGTATATGAAGAACCTGAAGAGTACCGTTCTTGTGCTTTGTCTCAGTGACCAGACCAGGAACCCTGTCAAGAATTAGCTTCATAACGTAAGGAGCATAAACAGGCACCTTCTTATTCTCAGTAATGGCACAATGAATTTATTCCTTGATGAAGTCCATGACATCCATCGCAAAGCCCTCGCAATCTTCTCCAGTTTGATGGCACTTGAAGGCATGGTGCAGAAGGTTCACAAGGCCACCACGGATGGAATCCACATTGCCAGCTTGAGGAGCAATGCTGCATCTGAACAGGCGGAGGAGAACATTGCATACTCTCTTGAGATCTTTGTTGATGCCAACACATTCCATCTTGTCATAGAGAGGAGCCAACCTCTTCTTATTGTAAGCGACACCATGAACATGCATCCGCTTACCCATATTATCACCATGGAGAGGATAGAAAAGAAGCTCTGAAAGCCTCAAAATGGAAGACTTGCACTTGATGTTCCCAGTCATCCATGTCAACGAGATGTCCTCATCCTCACCACATGTGACGGTAGCAAAGAATTGCTGAACAACCTGAACGTTGAAGTCTTGCTGGATGTCAACTAGATTCTCAAGACCAAGCTTCTTAGTCACCCAAACTGCTTCTCTGAAATAAGACTTGCTTCCCATAGCATCAAAGTTGAGAACCTTTTGCTCACACACAGGATGGTTGCAGTTTGTCATAGATCTCGGTCTGAATCAGCTCCTATTCCTTCCTCCAATATTTAGGGTTCTGAGAAGTGCGAGCCATGGTGAAGAAAGGTTTCATCCTCATAACCCTAAACTAGCTCTTGCATATGCCTGTAAAAGTGGTGATGCAATCAAACCAAGCTTTCTTAGCAAGTTTCTACCTCTCATGCTCAGCCACAACTTCCTCTCTGTCTCTCTCTCTCTCGCTCTAAATTGGGTGCCTTGAGCTTCTTATGCTCACCAGTCTCTGGATCAGTGACCAAATAGTTCCAAGAATGAGCACGGTATGGACGCTGCTTCCTTGGATTGATGTTGGGGTTGGAGGATGGGGCCTTGTTCCTTTTACCCGTGAACATCAAGGAAGCAGAAACATAGCAATAGGATAAGCATGCTTGTCCAGGAAAAACAAATGAGAAACCATCAGGAGATTCTGGGCATAAAAAGATGGATCTACACCGGAGTCTCCGGCCGTAGGGGGCGGAATCTCCGGCCTACCAGACTCTCCAGTCTGGAAGACTGGAATCTCCGACCCTATGACTAGGACTAAAGTGCAGATCCAACAACTTGATGCCCACTATTTCTAGATGATTTCAGAAGTGAACATTGTCACCTAGGAAGATATCTACCAAGAGAAACTAGGGGATGTGCATCTAAAAACTATCTAGGTCAAACCTAGAGAGAGGAAGACATAGGAATACCCTGGTCTTTCATTGTGCTCCAAATAGGGGAGGAATAACTCCCACTAAGGAGTGGTGGAGGAGAGTCGGCGATGGTGGATTCCGGCGGCGGAGATCGGCAGATGGAAGACTTTCCTGGAGAGCAGCGGTGGTGCAAGAGGAGTTTGGGGTCGGGGTGGAAAGGAAGTTGTGGGAAACTCCCCACCCCGATCCCCTTTTTAACTCTGCAGGAACCTCCCAGACCGAAGTCTCCGTCCTAAACCCCGGAGTCTCCGGTGTGCCAGAGTTTTCGTGTTTATGGCAGAGATTCTGGTCAGACCGGAGTCTCCGGTGTAGAACACCGGCATCTCTGGCCCCAACTTTCCAGAAAAGGCAGGATTGTGTATGCGACATGCATGTGGCTCAATTAACACTGTTTTTTATGGATTTTTGGCTTGAGATAGATACACAATCTGGAATGGTACTTCACACTCAAAACTTGCAAGATCCAAACCAATAAAATCCAAGAATGAGTGTGTTTTCCATAAAACGACCAACTCAAAAGTATATGCAATGAAATCCAAATAACAACCAAACAAGAACCAACTCTTCAAGGAGAAGATATTGGTGGCCTAGGCCACCATGTAAGAGAGCATGGTATGCCACCATGAAGATGTATCTTGGGTGCATTGCCAATTCTCAACATTTTATCTCACAATTCAACATTATAAAAGAGATATATAAATGAACTTTTACTTTGGGAATAGTGGGGGGAGGGAAAGCCCAATGTTTTAGGACAACACTCCCCCTATGTCCATGTCTACTCCTAAACCGAAACACATAGTCAACTATAGGTGTGTGTGCAAGATCTTCAAGTCAAGCTCCTTGAATCGATGATATTTAGCTCATTCCTCAAGAACATAAATCTTGTATCATCAAGGGGCTTCGTGAATATATCGGAAAGTTGATCCTTGGTGGGCACATATGCTAGCTTAATATCTCCACGGGCAACATGATCTCTAATGAAGTGATGACGAACCTCAATATGCTTCGTTCTTGTATGTTGTACCGGGTTGTAAGAAATCTTGATGGCGATTTCATTGTCGCACAATAGAAGCACTTTGTCATAATGGACATCATATTCATTGCGAGTTTTCCTCATCCACAACAACTGAGTGCAAGCACTAGAAGCTGCCACATACTCGGCTTGAACGATAGAGAGAGATATGCAATTTTGCTTCTTAGAAGACCAACTCACCAAGGACCTACCAAGGAATTGGCAAGCCCCCGAAGTTGATTTCCTATCATCTTGATTACCAGCCCAATCCGAGTCCGTGTACGCACTGAGAGAGAAATGTGCCCCCTTTGGGTACCACAACCCAAACCTTGAGGTATGAACCAAATACCGAAATATCATATGGACCTCCGTCAATGGCTTTCCTTAAAAGCCGCTTGATACCTTGCAAACACCCCATCCGGATTACGCTTGATATGACGCTTGGTTTGCATTGGAGTGACTTTTCGTTTGGCATCTTGTAAGTTGAACCTCTTGAGAATGTCTTGGGTATACTTGACTTGAGAAATAAAAGTCCCACGAGCCAATTGCTTGATCTCAAAGCCAAGAAAGAATTTGAGCTCTCCCATCATAGACATCTCAAACCTGTCAGTCATAAGATTTGAAAATTCATCATTGAAAGCTTCATTAGTTGAGCCAAAGATAATATCGTCCACATGTAGTTGGCATACGAAAATATCCCCCGTAACCCTCTTTGTGAAAAGGGTGGGATCGATTTGCCCAACTTCAAACCCACGGTCTTGGAACAACTCTCTAAGGTGCGCGTACCACACACATGGTGCTTGTTGAAGTCCATAGAGCGCCTTATCGAGCATGTAGACATGGTTAGGGAAGTTGGGGTCCTTGAACCCTGGTGGTTTCTTAACATATACCAACTCTTTCAATGGACCATTTAGAAAAGCACTTTTGACATCCATTTGCTGCAATTTAAAGTTATGAGAAGATACATATGCAAGAAGAATACAGATGGAATCAAGGCGAGCCACAGGAGCATAGGTTTCATCAAAGTCAATGCCTTCCACTTGTGAGCACCCTTGAGCCACCAATCTTGCCTTGTTCCTTATGAAAATATCATGCTCATCTTGCTTGTTCTTTAATATCCACTTGGTTCCTATAACATTGCGGAAATGTTTGGGCTTCTCAACTAGCTTCCACACTTTGTTGCTCTAAAATTTATTGAGTTCTTCATGCATAGCTTCCATCCAATCTGAATCCTCAAGAGCCTGAAACACTTTCTTTGGTTCCACAATGGATATGTGAGCTTGATGCTCACTAAAGCTTGCCAATTGAGCTCTTGTGGTTATATTGCCTCTAAGATCACCCAACACTTTATCATTGGAATTGTCAATTTGCTTCAAAGTCTAGTAATCCTTGCTTGATGACGGGCTTCGATTTCCTCATTGTTGTGAGGAGGAATCACTTTATCATTTGGGTCCCCGTCTTGACCGGTTTTTTGGCCTTGATCATCATTATGACTTGCTTCAACATGAGAAGTATAAGGTTGATCGTGTCCTTGATCTTGGCTAGCTTGAATGATAGGAGAACTTGGTTCTCGCATATCAACTTGATCAACAAGAGGGGGGATCTTGAACTTGTTCTTGTGTTGGTGCATCACTTGTTCCATTGGCATGTTCTTCTAATGTAGACGAAGGCTCCACTTGAGTAGAGCATAGTTCTTCTCGATCCGCCACAAGGTGTCCCTCAATGGGGCGGAAACATCCCACACCCATTCTTTGTATGGCTTCTTGAGGCATTTCAACATCTACATTAGAAACATGAAATTGCACCACTTAGGAGCCATAATTTTTATTCGAACGGCACGTGTCTAGATTCAATGACAATTCGTGAGGTCTTGTCAAAAACTCTATAAGTGTGGGATTCGGCACCGTAACCAAAATATGTGCCCTCAAGAGATTTAGATTGAAACTTAGACAAACGAACTCCTTTTACCAAATAGAAACACTTACAGTCGAAGACAGAGAAGTAGGAGATATTTGGTTTGTTGCTGGTGAGAATCTCATATGGAGTCTTCATTAAGAATTTGCGGAGGTAGAGCCGGTTTGATGAATGACAAGCCATAGAGATGGCTTCGACCCATAGATATTGAGGAGATTTATACTCCGCCAACATGGACCTAACCATATCCATGAGAGTAAGGTTCTTCCTTTCGGCTACACCATTTTGTTGAGGGTTATATGCAGTGGAATATTGATGATGAATACCCTCTTCACTAAGGAACTCATTTAGGGTGTAGTTCTTGAACTCAGATCCATTATCACCCCTAATGGAAAATATAGGAACATTGTGTTGATGTTGAACTTGATTAGAGAATTCGATGGCGGATTGTTGGGTCTCACTCTTCAACTTGAAGAAATAAACCCAAGTGAATCTTGAGTAGTCATCAACAGTCACCAAGCAATACTTCTTGCCACCAAGACTTGCCTCAGGCACGACACCAAAGAGATCTGCATGGAGAAGTTCAAGAATCTTCTTTGATGAAATAATCGTCTTGCTTGGGTGGGAATAATCATGCATCTTTCCTTCAACACAAGCCCTACACACACGATGTTTGGCAAAGGAAACATTTTCTTTTAGTCCGATGATGTGGCCACCCTTGTAAAGGCTTTGCAAAGTTCTCATGTTGACATGGGATAAGCGGAGATGCCACAACCACACCATGTTGGCCTTAACGAAGAGACACATCGCTTGAGTGTTGGTTGACCCTGAAAAGTCTACCATATACAACTCATTTTTGACATGCCCTACGTAAGCTCCACAAGAGGACCGCGATATCAGGTTCAAAGAAGACAGAAAAGCCCATCTTCCCTAAAGCACTAACTGGAAGTAAATTGTAACCAACCGATTCGACAAGCATGACATTTGCTAGAGTGATGTTAGGAGAAACAACCACCTTGCCGAAATCTGTTACCTTAGATTTTGACTTATCTCCATAAGTGACAGTTGCTTGATTTATATTTGGTCTCAACTCCGTCATAAGCTCCTTGCTTCTGGGCATATGACTTGTACATCCACTATCAAGTATCCATTTTGACCCACCGGAAGCATAGTCCTATAAGAAATCATTGACTTGAGTTAGGACCCAAGGAGGGTCCTCTCATGTTAGCAACAAGTGTATTTGGAACCCAAATAGTGTAGTCAATGTAACCCTCAATAGGACCAACATATTTATCTTGCACAACATCACAGTAATCAACAAAATAAGAAATGGTGAGGATTGTTAGCTCCCGTGAAGTTGCTATGAGTGTTCTCGTCCCTAATGACAATGCCACTCGCACCAACATTCTACTTTGCGTGTGCGGTCTGCTACGCCTTGATGGCGCCTTGATGGAGAGACTTCTTCATGATGATGAATTTTAAGTCCCCAGCAACGGCACCAGAAATTCTTGATGCTATGGATGGCATGTTGGGAACCCCAAGAGGAGGGTGTGATGAGTACAGAGGTAAGAATTTCCCTCAGTTAAGAACCAAGGTTATCAATCCAGTAGGAGAAAGAGGATCTTCGGAAGGTTGATGCCACTGACGGTGGTGATGGCGCCTCACCGGTGTCAGCAACAACGCGGAACCTGCACATAACTCAACCAAAATACTTTGTCCCAACGGTACAGTGAGGTTGTCAATCTCACCGGTCTTGCTGAAAACAAAGATTAGACGTGTAGTGTGGAAAATGGTGTATGCTTGCAGTAAGTAAAGAAAGCAGGGAATTATAGTGGTTTGTTTAATAGTGTAGCAAAATGGACCGGGGTTCATAGGTTCACTAGTGGTGTATCTCCATAAAAGATAGCATGCTGGGTGAACAAATTACAGCTGGGCAATTGACAAATAGAGGTTGCACCGTAGTGCACATTCATGACATGATGACTACTATGGTATTTAGTGAGGGCATTACAACAATATACATAGACCGTAATCCAACTGCATTTATGACTAATAATCCACCCTCAGGTTATCATCCGAACCCCCTTAGGTATTAAGTTGCAAGCAACAGATAATCACATTAAGCAATGTGTGTAATGTAAGCAATGGTTGTGCACGCGGGCACTTACACCGTTGTTTTCTCCCTAGCGGCAACGGCACATCCTCCCCTGTCACGTTCCTGTCACTCGAGCACAGGCGAAAAGGAGGCATGAACCCAACTATCAAGCATAAATACTCCCTCTTGGAGTCACTAGAAACTACTTGGCCAGAGCAACCACTAGCAACGGAAAGCATGAAAGATCACAAATAACATATGCAATAAAGACTATAATCAACTTGGCATAAGTTCAATATTCATCGGATCCCAGCAAACACAGCACATAGAATTACATAAGAACAATCTCGATCATGTTAGGCAGCTCACGAGATCGAAACGTTGAGGCATAGGAGGAGAAGACAACCATCTAGCTACTGCTGTGGACCCGTAGTCCAAGGATGAACTACTTACGCATCACTCCGGAGGCAGGCGTGGTGATGAAGAGGCCTCCGGTGATGATCTCCTCTCCGGCAGGGTGCCGGGAGACAGCTTTAGAACCCCCCTGATTTAGGGTTGACGACGATGGCGGCTGCGGAACTTTTTGGGGACTTTTTATCGGGTACCTAGGGTTTTCCTTCGGAGGGGAATAAATAGACGAAAGGGCAACGTCGGTGGGCGACCAGGGGGCCCTCACCACCCCCAGGCGCGGCCAAGGGTGGGGCCACGCCTGGCTATGGTGAGCCCACCCTGGTGCCCGTCTTCGACTCCTCTTCGGACTTCTCGATGCTTCCGGGGAAAATAGGAACTTTGGGGTTCGTGGGGTCCAATTCCGAGAATATTTCTAGAACAACTTTTCTGAAATAAAAAACAGCAGAAAACAGGGAACTAGCACTTGGCATCTTGTTAATAGGTTAGTCCCGGAAAACGTATAAAAATGCTATAAAGAAGGAAGAAAACATGTAGGAATTGGCAAAATATCAACATGGAACATCAGAAATTATAGATACGTTGGAGATGTATCAAGCATCCCCAAGCTTAGTTCCTACTCATCCTCGAGTAGGTAAACGATAAAACAAAATAATTTCTGAGGTGACATGCTGCCACACAATCTTGATCATAATATGTAAAATAGAGCATGTAAACTAGGATCAAATGAACTAAACCTGTGATCTATATTTGATATCAAAAATTAATGCATAAACAAATAAGAAGAAAGAAGCAAAACTTTTAATGAATCAATACTAAAAGACTATCAACCGTGCAAAGTTTATTTGAGATGATTTAAGCTTTCAAGAACAATAATATCATGCACGTCAAACGATCTTCACAACCCCTGTTAGGATCAAGTCAAGCTTTCCACACGATGCAATGCTTGAATCTTAAACTATTTGCGCACTAAAAACAACCAAGTGTTCTGCGTTGGTCCCTGGCACCGGGATGTTATGGAAAAGCGAACATTATGGGGGGTTTGGAAGGTCACTGGAAGTAAGGTTCACAAAGCTGAAAGTGGTCATTAGACAAGAGAAAGTCTTACAACAGAAGCTATGCAAGGAGTAGGGATTGCTACACAACGGATACACATAGAGCTATAAGTGTATGAAAGCTCTCCAATGGAACTAGTGGGGGTGCATCCAACTTTGTTGCTCACGAAGACCTAGAGCTCATTTGAGAAGGCTCATCATTGGAATATACAAGACAAGTTCTATAATGTAAAGTTCTCCACATAGTTATGAATGAATGATAATATGAAAACTTTATCCAAACTGAAGCATTGGTGCTAAACATGAAGCACAAGTGTGGTATAGAGGATAGTGATGTGCCCCCTCTCTCTTTATTCTCTCTTTGGCCCTTTTTTGGGCTTTTTCATTATTTTATTTTATTTATATATCCTCACCGGCAAGGGCAACATCCTATATTACAATGAATCATCACAATTTTAGTACTCATAACTCATAATGGAATATCTCTGATGTATCCAACTGCATGCTCCTGCCAGTGTAGAAGTATGCATAAATAACCATGAAGCTCATCGTCAAGTAACATAATGGAGGTGGATGTTGTGCAGCAATATATCTCGGAATGGTTATGGAAATGCCATGATAAGTATGTATGGTGGCTGTTTTGAGGAAGAATATATGGGCTTATGTGTAGGACAACAAAGTCCTCCCACGGGATTTGGATGCATTGGCAAAGTTTGCACCAGCTCTCAATGTGAGAAAGGGCAATGCACAGTACCGAAGAGGCTAGCAAATATGGATGGTGGAAGTGCCAGGAACCGCAACATAGACTCACGAGTTAAAAGGTTGCAGCAAGAAAATCATCTTTACAAGGCACAATGCAAATCACTCCAAGAGGGTCCGTGACACTGACAAGTCATTGTTAGCTACCCCGACCATAGCGCGTAACAAAAGGCCGATAAAAAATGTATCACTCGTAGCAATCATATACCATTGTTTCTATCAGCTGGTAATTTAAGTGTGACACAGTTTCAAGTTTCTTAGACCAACCATTAAAAATTTATACTTACTAGTCCTTCCCGTTTATCCATTAAGCAAATTAATATCTCAAAACAACAGCAGTGATTCAAGTGAAGCAGCTTAGTGATCTACAAGACCATGCGAAATTTTCCACTATACCAACTACCACATAAGCATTTCTATTCCCAACAAAGCACATATATATGACAACAAAAACTCTCTCTAATCATTTAGCAATGAAAACTAGAGAGTACTAACAGCTCTAAATAAGAGATGAATGCAAAACAGGAGCTAAATAAATGCAGCAGCCAGACAAAGATTAAGAATACAAAGTATTCCCATGAAAAAGCGGAGCGTGTCACTCTCAAATAAAAGATTGTTGGGGTCCAACCAATCTTATTGAAAAAATAAAAACAAAGTGAAAGAAAAAAAAAAAGACGCTCCAAGTAAAGCATATAAGATGTGACCGAATAAAAATATAGTTTCACTAGAAGTGACCTGATAATTTGTCGATGAAGAAAAGGATGCCTTGGGCATCCCCAAGATTAGACGCTTGAGTCTTCTTGGAATTTGCTGGGATGTACCTATGGGGCACCCCCAAGCTTAGGCTCTTCACTCTTCTTGATCACGTCATATCATCCTCTTCTCATGACCCTTGAAAACTTCCTTCACATCAAACTTCTCACAATCTTCATTAGCAACGTTAGTGCAATCAAAATAATAAATTCACATGGTTAAGTTTCAACACAAGACTAAAACTCATAAACACATTAGCTACTGTCACAACTTATTTAAAAACTCTTTTCCTCAAAAGATCACCAAAAGAAAGAGATTAAGATGCAAATGCAATTATTGGCAGAAATCTGTCAAAACAGGACAGCAGGTAAAGATAATTTTTTTCGAAAATCTTCTGTTGCTCAAATAAAAAAGTGTTCAACTAAGAAAATTTGCATATATTTCTCAGGATTACGCACAAAAAAACTCAGATCATTTTGAATTTCCTGTAATTTATACGAATTTAACAGTGGACAGCAGAAATCTGTTTCCTGCGCAGAAATCCGAAATATAGTCTGTTCCAAGAATGAGCACGGTATGGACGCTGCTTCCTTGGATTGATGTTGGGGTTGGAGGATGGGGCCTTGTTCCTTTTACCCGTGAACATCAAGGAAGCAGAAACATAGCAATAGGATAAGCATGCTTGTCCAGGAAAAACAAATGAGAAACCATCAGGAGATTCTGGGCATAAAAAGATGGATCTACACCGGAGTCTCCGGCCGTAGGGGGCGGAATCTCCGGCCTACCAGACTCTCCAGTCTGGAAGACTGGAATCTCCGACCCTATGACTAGGACTAAAGTGCAGATCCAACAACTTGATGCCCACTATTTCTAGATGATTTCAGAAGTGAACATTGTCACCTAGGAAGATATCTACCAAGAGAAACTAGGGGATGTGCATCTAAAAACTATCTAGGTCAAACCTAGAGAGAGGAAGACATAGGAATACCCTGGTCTTTCATTGTGCTCCAAATAGGGGAGGAATAACTCCCACTAAGGAGTGGTGGAGGAGAGTCGGCGATGGTGGATTCCGGCGGCGGAAATCGGCAGATGGAAGACTTTCCTGGAGAGCAGCGGTGGTGCAAGAGGAGTTTGGGGTCGGGGTGGAAAGGAAGTTGTGGGAAACTCCCCACCCCGATCCCCTTTTTAACTCTGCAGGAACCTCCCAGACCGAAGTCTCCGTCCTAAACCCCGGAGTCTCCGGTGTGCCAGAGTTTTCGTGTTTATGGCAGAGATTCTGGTCAGACCGGAGTCTCCAGTGTAGAACACCGGCATCTCTGGCCCCAACTTTCCAGAAAAGGCAGGATTGTGTATGCGACATGCATGTGGCTCAATTAACACTGTTTTTTATGGATTTTTGGCTTGAGATAGATACACAATCTGGAATGGTACTTCACACTCAAAACTTGCAAGATCCAAACCAATAAAATCCAAGAATGAGTGTGTTTTCCATAAAACGACCAACTCAAAAGTATATGCAATGAAATCCAAATAACAACCAAACAAGAACCAACTCTTCAAGGAGAAGATATTGGTGGCCTAGGCCACCATGTAAGAGAGCATGGTATGCCACCATGAAGATGTATCTTGGGTGCATTGCCAATTCTCAACATTTTATCTCACAATTCAACATTATAAAAGAGATATATAAATGAACTTTTACTTTGGGAATAGTGGGGGAGGGAAAGCCCAATGTTTTAGGACAACACTCCCCCTATGTCCATGTCTACTCCTAAACCGAAACACATAGTCAACTATAGGTGTGTGTGCAAGATCTTCAAGTCAAGCTCCTTGAATCGATGATATTTAGCTCATTCCTCAAGAACATAAATCTTGTATCATCAAGGGGCTTCGTGAATATATCGGAAAGTTGATCCTTGGTGGGCACATATGCTAGCTTAATATCTCCACGGGCAACATGATCTCTAATGAAGTGATGACGAACCTCAATATGCTTCGTTCTTGTATGTTGTACCGGGTTGTAAGAAATCTTGATGGCAATTTCATTGTCGCACAATAGAAGCACTTTGTCATAATGGACATCATATTCATTGCGAGTTTTCCTCATCCACAACAACTGAGTGCAAGCACTAGAAGCTGCCACATACTCGGCTTGAACGGTAGAGAGAGATATGCAATTTTGCTTCTTAGAAGACCAACTCACCAAGGACCTACCAAGGAATTGGCAAGCCCCCGAAGTTGATTTCCTATCATCTTGATTACCAGCCCAATCCGAGTCCGTGTACGCACTGAGAGAGAAATGTGCCCCCTTTGGGTACCACAACCCAAACCTTGAGGTATGAACCAAATACCGAAATATCATATGGACCTCCGTCAATGGCTTTCCTTAAAAGCCGCTTGATACCTTGCAAACACCCCATCCGGATTACGCTTGATATGACGCTTGGTTTGCATTGGAGTGACTTTTCGTTTGGCATCTTGTAAGTTGAACCTCTTGAGAATGTCTTGGGTATACTTGACTTGAGAAATAAAAGTCCCACGAGCCAATTGCTTGATCTCAAAGCCAAGAAAGAATTTGAGCTCTCCCATCATAGACATCTCAAACCTGTCAGTCATAAGATTTGAAAATTCATCATTGAAAGCTTCATTAGTTGAGCCAAAGATAATATCGTCCACATGTAGTTGGCATACGAAAATATCCCCCGTAACCCTCTTTGTGAAAAGGGTGGGATCGATTTGCCCAACTTCAAACCCACGGTCTTGGAACAACTCTCTAAGGTGCGCGTACCACACACATGGTGCTTGTTGAAGTCCATAGAGCGCCTTATCGAGCATGTAGACATGGTTAGGGAAGTTGGGGTCCTTGAACCCTGGTGGTTTCTTAACATATACCAACTCTTTCAATGGACCATTTAGAAAAGCACTTTTGACATCCATTTGCTGCAATTTAAAGTTATGAGAAGATACATATGCAAGAAGAATACAGATGGAATCAAGGCGAGCCACAGGAGCATAGGTTTCATCAAAGTCAATGCCTTCCACTTGTGAGCACCCTTGAGCCACCAATCTTGCCTTGTTCCTTATGAAAATATCATGCTCATCTTGCTTGTTCTTTAATATCCACTTGGTTCCTATAACATTGCGGAAATGTTTGGGCTTCTCAACTAGCTTCCACACTTTGTTGCTCTAAAATTTATTGAGTTCTTCATGCATAGCTTCCATCCAATCTGAATCCTCAAGAGCCTGAAACACTTTCTTTGGTTCCACAATGGATATGTGAGCTTGATGCTCACTAAAGCTTGCCAATTGAGCTCTTGTGGTTATATTGCCTCTAAGATCACCCAACACTTTATCATTGGAATTGTCAATTTGCTTCAAAGTCTAGTAATCCTTGCTTGATGACGGGCTTCGATTTCCTCATTGTTGTGAGGAGGAATCACTTTATCATTTGGGTCCCCGTCTTGACCGGTTTTTTGGCCTTGATCATCATTATGACTTGCTTCAACATGAGAAGTATAAGGTTGATCGTGGCCTTGATCTTGGCTAGCTTGAATGATAGGAGAACTTGGTTCTCGCATATCAACTTGATCAACAAGAGGGGGGATCTTGAACTTGTTCTTGTGTTGGTGCATCACTTGTTCCATTGGCATGTTCTTCTAATGTAGACGAAGGCTCCACTTGAGTAGAGCATAGTTCTTCTCGATCCGCCACAAGGTGTCCCTCAATGGGGCGGAAACATCCCACACCCATTCTTTGTATGGCTTCTTGAGGCATTTCAACATCTACATTAGAAACATGAAATTGCACCACTTAGGAGCCATAATTTTTATTCGAACGGCACGTGTCTAGATTCAATGACAATTCGTGAGGTCTTGTCAAAAACTCTATAAGTGTGGGATTCGGCACCGTAACCAAAATATGTGCCCTCAAGAGATTTAGATTGAAACTTAGACAAACGAACTCCTTTTACCAAATAGAAACACTTACAGTCGAAGACAGAGAAGTAGGAGATATTTGGTTTGTTGCTGGTGAGAATCTCATATGGAGTCTTCATTAAGAATTTGCGGAGGTAGAGCCGGTTTGATGAATGACAAGCCATAGAGATGGCTTCGACCCATAGATATTGAGGAGATTTATACTCCGCCAACATGGACCTAACCATATCCATGAGAGTAAGGTTCTTCCTTTCGGCTACACCATTTTGTTGAGGGTTATATGCAGTGGAATATTGATGATGAATACCCTCTTCACTAAGGAACTCATTTAGGGTGTAGTTCTTGAACTCAGATCCATTATCACCCCTAATGGAAAATATAGGAACATTGTGTTGATGTTGAACTTGATTAGAGAATTCGATGGCGGATTGTTGGGTCTCACTCTTCAACTTGAAGAAATAAACCCAAGTGAATCTTGAGTAGTCATCAACAGTCACCAAGCAATACTTCTTGCCACCAAGACTTGCCTCAGGCACGACACCAAAGAGATCTGCATGGAGAAGTTCAAGAATCTTCTTTGATGAAATAATCGTCTTGCTTGGGTGGGAATAATCATGCATCTTTCCTTCAACACAAGCCCTACACACACGATGTTTGGCAAAGGAAACATTTTCTTTTAGTCCGATGATGTGGCCACCCTTGTAAAGGCTTTGCAAAGTTCTCATGTTGACATGGGATAAGCGGAGATGCCACAACCACACCATGTTGGCCTTAACAAAGAGACACATCGCTTGAGTGTTGGTTGACCCTGAAAAGTCTACCATATACAACTCATTTTTGACATGCCCTACGTAAGCTCCACAAGAGGACCGCGATATCAGGTTCAAAGAAGACAGAAAAGCCCATCTTCCCTAAAGCACTAACTGGAAGTAAATTGTAACCAACCGATTCGACAAGCATGACATTTGCTAGAGTGATGTTAGGAGAAACAACCACCTTGCCGAAATCTGTTACCTTAGATTTTGACTTATCTCCATAAGTGACAGTTGCTTGATTTATATTTGGTCTCAACTCCGTCATAAGCTCCTTGCTTCTGGGCATATGACTTGTACATCCACTATCAAGTATCCATTTTGACCCACCGGAAGCATAGTCCTATAAGAAATCATTGACTTGAGTTAGGACCCAAGGAGGGTCCTCTCATGTTAGCAACAAGTGTATTTGGAACCCAAATAGTGTAGTCAATGTAACCCTCAATAGGACCAACATATTTATCTTGCACAACATCATAGTAATCAACAAAATAAGAAATGGTGAGGATTGTTAGCTCCCGTGAAGTTGCTATGAGTGTTCTCGTCCCTAATGACAATGCCACTCGCACCAACATTCTACTTTGCGTGTGCGGTCTGCTACGCCTTGATGGCGCCTTGATGGAGAGACTTCTTCATGATGATGAATTTTAAGTCCCCAGCAACGGCACCAGAAATTCTTGATGCTATGGATGGCATGTTGGGAACCCCAAGAGGAGGGTGTGATGAGTACAGAGGTAAGAATTTCCCTCAGTTAAGAACCAAGGTTATCAATCCAGTAGGAGAAAGAGGATCTTCGGAAGGTTGATGCCACTGACGGTGGTGATGGCGCCTCACCGGTGTCAGCAACAACGCGGAACCTGCACATAACTCAACCAAAATACTTTGTCCCAACGGTACAGTGAGGTTGTCAATCTCACCGGTCTTGCTGAAAACAAAGATTAGACGTGTAGTGTGGAAAATGGTGTATGCTTGCAGTAAGTAAAGAAAGCAGGGAATTATAGTGGTTTGTTTAATAGTGTAGCAAAATGGACCGGGTTTCATAGGTTCACTAGTGGTGTATCTCCATAAAAGATAGCATGCTGGGTGAACAAATTACAGCTGGGCAATTGACAAATAGAGGTTGCACCGTAGTGCACATTCATGACATGATGACTACTATGGTATTTAGTGAGGGCATTACAACAATATACATAGACCGTAATCCAACTGCATTTATGACTAATAATCCACCCTCAGGTTATCATCCGAACCCCCTTAGGTATTAAGTTGCAAGCAACAGATAATCACATTAAGCAATGTGTGTAATGTAAGCAATGGTTGTGCACGCGGGCACTTACACCGTTGTTTTCTCCCTAGCGGCAACGGCACATCCTCCCCTGTCACGTTCCTGTCACTCGAGCACAGGCGAAAAGGAGGCATGAACCCAACTATCAAGCATAAATACTCCCTCTTGGAGTCACTAGAAACTACTTGGCCAGAGCAACCGCTAGCAACGGAAAGCATGAAAGATCACAAATAACATATGCAATAAAGACTATAATCAACTTGGCATAAGTTCAATATTCATCGGATCCCAGCAAACACAGCACATAGAATTACATAAGAACAATCTCGATCATGTTAGGCAGCTCACGAGATCGAAACGTTGAGGCATAGGAGGAGAAGACAACCATCTAGCTACTGCTGTGGACCCGTAGTCCAAGGATGAACTACTTACGCATCACTCCGGAGGCAGGCATGGTGATGAAGAGGCCTCCGGTGATGATCTCCTCTCCGGCAGGGTGCCGGGAGACAGCTTTAGAACCCCCCTGATTTAGGGTTGACGACGATGGCGGCTGCGGAACTTTTTGGGGACTTTTTATCGGGTACCTAGGGTTTTCCTTCGGAGGGGAATAAATAGACGAAAGGGCAACGTCGGTGGGCGACCAGGGGGCCCTCACCACCCCCAGGCGCGGCCAAGGGTGGGGCCACGCCTGGCTATGGTGAGCCCACCCTGGTGCCCGTCTTCGACTCCTCTTCGGACTTCTCGATGCTTCCGGGGAAAATAGGAACTTTGGGGTTCGTGGGGTCCAATTCCGAGAATATTTCTAGAACAACTTTTCTGAAATAAAAAACAGCAGAAAACAGGGAACTAGCACTTGGCATCTTGTTAATAGGTTAGTCCCGGAAAACGTATAAAAATGCTATAAAGAAGGAAGAAAACATGTAGGAATTGGCAAAATATCAACATGGAACATCAGAAATTATAGATACGTTGGAGATGTATCAAGCATCCCCAAGCTTAGTTCCTACTCATCCTCGAGTAGGTAAACGATAAAACAAAATAATTTCTGAGGTGACATGCTGCCACACAATCTTGATCATAATATGTAAAATAGAGCATGTAAACTAGGATCAAATGAACTAAACCTGTGATCTATATTTGATATCAAAAAGTAATGCATAAACAAATAAGAAGAAAGAAGCAAAACTTTTAATGAATCAATACTAAAAGACTATCAACCGTGCAAAGTTTATTTGAGATGATTTAAGCTTTCAAGAACAATAATATCATGCACGTCAAACGATCTTCACAACCCCTGTTAGGATCAAGTCAAGCTTTCCACACGATGCAATGCTTGAATCTTAAACTATTTGCGCACTAAAAACAACCAAGTGTTCTGCGTTGGTCCCTGGCACCGGGATGTTATGGAAAAGCGAACATTATGGGGGGTTTGGAAGGTCACTGGAAGTAAGGTTCACAAAGCTGAAAGTGGTCATTAGACAAGAGAAAGTCTTACAACAGAAGCTATGCAAGGAGTAGGGATTGCTACACAACGGATACACATAGAGCTATAAGTGTATGAAAGCTCTCCAATGGAACTAGTGGGGGTGCATCCAACTTTGTTGCTCACGAAGACCTAGAGCTCATTTGAGAAGGCTCATCATTGGAATATACAAGACAAGTTCTATAATGTAAAGTTCTCCACATAGTTATGAATGAATGATAATATGAAAACTTTATCCAAACTGAAGCATTGGTGCTAAACATGAAGCACAAGTGTGGTATAGAGGATAGTGATGTGCCCCCTCTCTCTTTATTCTCTCTTTGGCCCTTTTTTGGGCTTTTCATTATTTTATTTTATTTATATATCCTCACCGGCAAGGGCAACATCCTATATTACAATGAATCATCACAATTTTAGTACTCATAACTCATAATGGAATATCTCTGATGTATCCAACTGCATGCTCCTGCCAGTGTAGAAGTATGCATAAATAACCATGAAGCTCATCGTCAAGTAACATAATGGAGGTGGATGTTGTGCAGCAATATATCTCGGAATGGTTATGGAAATGCCATGATAAGTAGGTATGGTGGCTGTTTTGAGGAAGAATATATGGGCTTATGTGTAGGACAACAAAGTCCTCCCACGGGATTTGGATGCATTGGCAAAGTTTGCACCAGCTCTCAATGTGAGAAAGGGCAATGCACAGTACCGAAGAGGCTAGCAAATATGGATGGTGGAAGTGCCAGGAACCACAACATAGACTCACGAGTTAAAAGGTTGCAGCAAGAAAATCATCTTTACAAGGCACAATGCAAATCACTCCAAGAGGGTCCGTGACACTGACAAGTCATTGTTAGCTACCCCGACCATAGCGCGTAACAAAAGGCCGATAAAAAATGTATCACTCGTAGCAATCATATACCATTGTTTCTATCAGCTGGTAATTTAAGTGTGGCACAGTTTCAAGTTTCTTAGACCAACCATTAAAAATTTATACTTACTAGTCCTTCCCGTTTATCCATTAAGCAAATTAATATCTCAAAACAACAGCAGTGATTCAAGTGAAGCAGTTTAGTGATCTACAAGACCATGCGAAATTTTCCACTATACCAACTACCACATAAGCATTTCTATTCCCAACAAAGCACATATATATGACAACAAAAACTCTCTCTAATCATATAGCAATGAAAACTAGAGAGTACTAACAGCTCTAAATAAGAGATGAATGCAAAACAGGAGCTAAATAAATGCAGCAGCCAGACAAAGATTAAGAATACAAAGTATTCCCATGAAAAAGCGGAGCGTGTCACTCTCAAATAAAATATTGTTGGGGTCCAACCAATCTTATTGAAAAAATAAAAACAAAGTGAAAGAAAAAAAAAGACGCTCCAAGTAAAGCATATAAGATGTGACCGAATAAAAATATAGTTTCACTAGAAGTGACCTGATAATTTGTCGATGAAGAAAAGGATGCCTTGGGCATCCCCAAGATTAGACGCTTGAGTCTTCTTGGAATTTGCTGGGATGTACCTATGGGGCACCCCCAAGCTTAGGCTCTTCACTCTTCTTGATCACGTCATATCATCCTCTTCTCATGACCCTTGAAAACTTCCTTCACATCAAACTTCTCACAATCTTCATTAGCAACGTTAGTGCAATCAAAATAATAAATTCACATGGTTAAGTTTCAACACAAGACTAAAAATCATAAACACATTAGCTACTGTCACAACTTATTTAAAAACTCTTTTCCTCAAAAGATCACCAAAAGAAAGAGATTAAGATGCAAATGCAATTATTGGCAGAAATCTGTCAAAACAGGACAGCAGGTAAAGATAATTTTTTTCGAAAATCTTCTGTTGCTCAAATAAAAAAGTGTTCAACTAAGAAAATTTTCATATATTTCTCAGGATTACGCACAAAAAAACTCAGGTCATTTTGAATTTCCTGTAATTTATACGAATTTAACAGTGGACAGCAGAAATCTGTTTCCTGCGCAGAAATCCGAAATATAGTCTCAACTTTCTTCTAGAGGCTTTACTTGGATCAAAAAAGACACAAAAGAAAAGATACAGCGGGGTTGATGAGGAAATAGACAACACCCAGGTTCAAAGCACACAGAAATAAACGACGGAAAACAGGTTGAAAACGGAGAAATAAAACGGGGTTGTCTCCCTGTAGAGCTTTTCTTTAACGCCTTTCAGCTAGGCATAGAAAGCAACTCAAGTATTTTCAAGTGAAGAAGCATCAAGATCATAACGTGCTCTAATAATAGAGTCAAAAGGTAGCTTCATTATCTTTTTAGGAAAGTGTTCCATACCTATCTTGAGTGGGAATTGATATTTAATACTCCCCTCTTTCATATCAATAACAGCACCAACAATTCTAAGAAAATGTCTTTCCAAAACAATAGGACAAGAAGCATTGCATTCAATGTTCATAAAAAAAATCAACAGGGACAAGATTATTGTTAACCATAATAAGAACATCATCAATTCTACCAAAAGGTTTCTTCTTAGCATTATCAGCAAGATGAACATCCAAATAACAGTGTTCCAACGGTGGTAGATCAAGCATATCATAAAGCTTTTGAGGCATAACAGAGATACTAGCACTAAGATCACACAAAGAATTGCAATCAAAATCATTTACTTTTATATTAATGATGGGCTCCCAACCATCATCTAATTTCCTAGGGACAGATGTTTCAAGTTTCAGTTTTTCTTCTCTAACTTTCATGAGAGCGTTGATAATATGTTTAGTAAATGCCATATTCATGGCACTAGCATTGGGACTTTTACCAAGATTTTGTAGAAACATAATAAATTCAGAGATATTGCAATCATGAAAACAAAAATTATTACCATCAGAAGTAATGGGACCATTATCTCCCACATCTCTAAAAATTTCAGCACTTTTATCAGAAGCAATTTCAGCAATTTGAGGCAGTTTAGCACGTTTCACCGAAGGGGTGGAGATTTTGTTAACACCAACTACCTTACCATTGATAGTAGGAGGTTTACTAGTAATTGGGGCTTCAGTTTTACTAGTGGTGGTGATAGTGCAAACTCTAGCAATATTATTCTTTCTAGCCAATTCATCTTCTCTTTCCCACCTAGCACGTAATTCATCCATCAACCTAACATTATTATCAATTCGAGCTTGGATGGCATTCAAAGTTTTACTTTCTTTAACATCATGTGGAAAAACCTTCAGTTTTAGAAAATCAACATCAATAGCTAGGCTATCTACTTTAGATGCAAGAACATCTATTTTACCAAGCTTTTCCTCAACAGATTTATTAAAAGCAGTTTGTGTGCTAATAAATTCTCTAAGCATGTTTTCAAGATCAGAGGTAGAGCTTTTATTATTATTGTAGGAATTGCCATAAGAATTACCATAACAATTGTTAGGAGGATGGGTCTTATAATTGTTTCCACCAAAATTATTTATATAAGCATTGTTGTTAAAATTGTTATTTCTAATAAAGTTCACATCAACATGCTCTTCTTGAGCAACCAAAGAGGCTAAAGGAACATTATTTGGACCAACTTGAGCTTTACCATTAACAAGCATAGACATAATAGCATCAAGCCTTTTACTCAAAGAGGAGGTTTCCTCAACATAATTTACCTTCTTACCTTGTGGAGCTCTCTCAGTGTCCCACTCTGAATAATTTATCATCATATCATCAAGAAGCTTTGTTGCATTGCCCAAAGTGATGGACATAAAGGTATCTCCAACACCTTAATCCAATAGGTTCCTTGAGGAGAAATTCAGTCCTGCATAAAAGGTTTGTATAATCATCCAAGTAGTCAGTCCATGAGTGGGCCAATTCTTCACCATAGTTTTCATTCTTTCCCAAGATTTAGCAACATGTTCATTATCAAATTGTTTAAAATTCATTATGTCACTTCTCAGGGATATAATCTTAGCAGGAGGATAATATTTTCCACTGAAAGCATCTTTACACTTAGTCCATGAATCAATAATATTTCCAGGCAAAGATAGCAACCATTCTTTAGCTCTTCCTCTCAAAAAGAAAGGAAATAATTCCAGTTTAATAATATCTCCATCCACATCTTTATATTTTTGCATCTCGCATAGTTCAACAAAATTATTAAGGTGAGCAGCAGCAGCATCAGTACTAACACAGAAATTGGATTATGCTTGCAGTAAGTAAAGAAAGCAGAGAATTGTGGTGGTTTGTTTAACAGTGTAGGAAAATGGACCGGGGTTCATAGGTTCACTAGTGGTGTCTCTCCATAAAAGATAACATGCTGAGTGAACAAATTATAGCTGGGCAATTGACAAATAGAGGATGCACCATAGTGCACATTCATGACATGATGACTACTATGATATTTAGTGCGGGCATTACAACAATATACATAGACCGTAATCCAACTGTATCTATGACTAATAATCCACCCTCAGGTTATCATCCGAACCCCTTAGGTATTAAGTTGCAAGCAACAGATAATCGCATTAAGCAATGTGTGTAATGTAAGCAATGATTGTGCACGCGGGCACTCACACCGATGTTTTCTCCCTAGTGGAAACATCACATCCTCCCTGTCACGTTTCTGTCACTCGAGCACAGGCGAAAAGGAGGCATGAACACAACTATCAAGCATAAATACTCCCTCTTGGAGTCACTAGCAACTACTTGGCCAGAACAACCACTAGCAACGGAAAGCATGCAAGATCACAAATAACATATGAAATAAAGACTATAATCAACTTGGTATAAGTTCAATATTCATCGGATCCCAGCAAACACAGCACATAGAATTACGAACAATCTCGATCATGTTAGGCAGCTCATGGGATCTAAACATTCAGGCATAGGAGGAGAAGACAACCATCTAGCTACTGCTGTGGACCCGTAGTCCAAGGATGAACTACTCACGCATCACTCCGGAGGCAGGCATGGTGATGAAGAGGCCTCCGGTGATGATCTCCTCTCCGGCAGGGTGCCGGGAGACAGCTTTAGATCCCCCCTGATCTAGGGTTGACGACGGCGGCGGCTACGGAACTTTTCGGGAATTTTTTATCAGGTACCTAGGGTATTCCTTTGGAGGGGAATAAATAGGCGAAAGGGTGACGTCGGTGGGCGACCAGGGGGCCCTCACCACCCCCAGGCGCGGCCAAGGGTGGGGCCACAGCTGGCTATGGTGAGCCCACCCTGGTGCCCGTCTTCGACTCCTCTTCGGACTTTTGGATGCTTCCAGGGGAAATAGGAACTTCGGGATTCGTGGGGTTTAATTCCGAGAATATTTCCAGAACAACTTTTCTGAAATAAAAAACAGCAGAAAACAGGGAACTAGCACTTGGCATCTTTTTAATAGGTTAGTCCCGGAAAACGTGTAAAAATGCTATAAAGAAGGGAGAAAACATGTAGCAATTGGCAAAATATCAACATGGAACATCAGAAATTATAGATACGTTGGAGACGTATCACGGTCTTGGCCTTCTTCTTGTTCTTGCTATTCTTATTCTTGCTCGTGGCAACATAGAAAAGACCTTGCTTGGCATTTTGTGGCTTTGGAGCCACTACCTTCTCAACACTAGGGCCCTTGCCCTTGATTCTTGCTAGCTCTTCCTTCAACCTAGCATTCTCCTTAATAATATTTGTGTGATCACAAGAAAAAGTAGAAGTACTAGGCACATTGGATTAATCTAGTTGAGTTTGAAGTTGTTCACGTGACTTGGTGAGGGTAGAGTGTTCACCCTCCAAGGCCTTGTGAGTCTTGGTGAGCTTCTCTATCTCCTCGATTAGTTTACCATGGCCAACCCCAAACTCAACCTTTTTTATTTTTAGCCACTTTATATTTAGCAATAGCACGGTCACCTTCCTTACTGAGTTTAGACATTACCTCATTATGTGACTCCTCGATAGTCTCAATTTTCTCCTCAAGAGATACTCGAAGCTCATGCTCTTCCTCAAGAGAATTTGACAGAGATGCCTTTTCAATTGCATCCTCTCTCTCGGTCTCACCTTTCTTCTCAAGAGCGTCTTGAGCCTCTCACAATTGGCTCGTGATAAGATCAAAGTACCTTTTGGTCTCACCTTTCAAGTTAGACAAAAATAGACCCAAAGAGGCAATTTCATCTTCTACAGTAAGACTAGCAAGGTTATTCTTTTCATTTTGAGTCTTAGAGTTGGAGGAAGATGATACCTCTGTGGCATTTGCCATGAAGCACTTTGCGGAAGGTTGGGTAGGATTCTCATTGAGGGATTCAAATAGTGATGGAGATGATGAAGACGCAATAGCAATATCAGCCACTTCACTTGTGGTTTCTTCTTCTTCATCATCTCTGAAATCATACTCTTCTTGAGTCCGTAGCACAAACCTTGAAGATGGTTTCTTGTTGAAAGATTTCTTCTTGAAGAAAGGCTTATTGTGAGGGAGCTTTGACTTATCTTTGAGAACAAGTTTCCCTCGTTGACTTTCTCTATTCTCGAAAGGAAACTCGGCAATGAAGTGATACTTGTCTTGACAATTTAAACAATCCCTCACTTTTTGAGTCCCTTCCTTGCCATAAATTGACTTGGTTTTATTCTCAACATATGCCTTGGCCTTGGGAGGGTTCTTCCAAAACTTTTGCACGGCAAGAGCAATGAAGTCCTTAAGCACCGGATCATACTCTTGGGAATTTAGAGGAGCCAAATCTTCCCTCAATTCAACCTCTTCTTGATGATCTGACACCTCGGTCACAACCTCAGCCTTCAAAGCAACGGAGGGCCCTTTGTGCATTCCAATAGCACGAGCACGAGTTTCTTGAGCAAAATTTGTTTGAACTTGAAAGGATGCCATCTCTTGAATAACCTAATTTGAAGTCATGAGATGGTAGTTGTGTCTTTCTTGAAGGCTCTTCAAGTCCACGGGATCAAATGGCATGAGGGCACTCACATACTTCCTTTTGATCCAAGCATCATCAACATGAGTGGCACCAAGACCACTAAATGCGGTAGCAAGGGTCTTGAGTCTTTGGTACATATCCTCGTGGCTTTCACCATCATGCATATAGAACCCTTCGGCCTCATTTCTCAAAGAATCAAACCTATTCTCTTCATGCTTTCATTGCCCTCAAACAGGGAGACCAGATCATCCCATGTTTCTTTGGAGGTGGAGGATTATTGAATGTGTGGCATGATCTTCTCACCCGCGGCTTGTTGAATCCTGTGCAAAGCGGCGAAGTTGAGTTGACAATTAACCACTTCTCTTCTTGTCAAGTTCTTCAGATCAACCGGCTTGTATCCATTTTCAATAACTCTTCATAGCTCAATTCAAGAAGAGTTCAAGTGAGTTTTCATGAAAAATTTCAATTGGACAAAAAAATGTGCATCAATTTTCGGAGGGTCATCCCTATTTTTTATATGAGAATGTGGGATAGGAGGATCGGGAGAGTACCAACCGGGAACCTTATGGCAGTCTTACTTTCCATCCTCTCCCTTAGAAGATGAAAGTTTCTTAGGAGGAGGGGTTTCACTTTTATTGTCTTCACCACCATCCCCATCACTTTGGTCATATGGAAGTTCTTCCAAGGACTCCATTGATGGGGATGTCGTGTCCTTGGCCTTCAAGAGTTGCGCTATCATTTCACGCAAGTCTTTAATTTGGGCCTCCATGGAGGAGGTAAAGGAATTTTGCAATTCTGTGAGATCATCCATGGTCGCCAGTGCGGCGGACACGGTGGGTTCCTCTCCGATGGCCATACTATACTCTTAGGTGGTTAAGACAAAAATAAGAAACTGGCTCTGATACCAATTGAACGGATAGTATGTGAACCTAGAGGGGGTCAATAGGTGCTACTTCCATATTTTAATACTTTTTTGATTTAGGCTTGAGACAAAGGTAAATTCTCTAGATATGCAACTATGGTGAATTTACCTATATGGCAAGAGCTACACCAAGAAAGATATAAACACAAAGTAAAGGTAAAGGGTAGAAGGAATCAATAGCAGAATCACACATAGACAAGGATGTATTCCCGAGTTCCTCCTTTTGAGGGGAGTACATCTTGTTGGAGGGGTGTGAGTTTCGCCACAAAGGCCTACTCAATGCTACAAAGGCCTCACCATATTCTCCGATGAACTTCGCCACAAATGCCTAGTTCACCTTCCAGTATTGATTCCCTTCAAGGAAGATATCGGTGCCTTTACAATGAGCTTGAGGAACACACCCACAACTGAATTGGGGGATCCCAAGAACACCAACAATCTGCTACAAACAACAAGTGAGTAATAATGAGGTCTAGGTTTTCCACAAGAAACCCTAGACGCAACTCCCTCAAGTGAACGAGGGAGAAATTAAGAACGGCTTGGTGAAGATGTAGATCGGCGCCTTCTCCTTCAATTCTCTAAAGATAAACGGTTTTGGGTGGAGGGATTGGAAGAAATCTAGCTTTTGGTGATATCAATAAATGGAGACTTCAATGCTCGACGAGATAGCTAGAGGTGGAAGAAGGGGAGGGGTATTTATGCCCACTCCCAAAATTCTAGCCATTTGAGACTTTTCAGCATCTGTCACACCGGAGACTCCGTCCTGAAGACCAGAGATTCCGGTCTAACAAAGACCCCGGCTAGTTTCCATGGGGCCGGAAATTTTGGAAAAGTCCGGAGACTCCGGGAACATTCCGGACTGGATTCTTAAGATGATACCACTTTGTCTTCTCGTAAGAAAGAGCTTGAGGGCAGAGATTCCGGCCTTTTCAGGTCGGAGACTCCGCAAACTCTCCGCACACTTTCTGTTAGGGGTTCTGAAGGTGACACCACTTGTTCCTTGTGTAGAAGAAAATCCTGAGTTCGGAGACTCCGGTCCTTGGACATCGGAGACTCCGGCTAGACCGGAAACTCCGGAAAATCTCCGGACACATTTAGGTGAGGCATCTGAGGGTGACACCACTTGTTCTTCTCGCTACAAAATCCTGAGTACGGAGACTCAGGTCTGAAACCCCGGTGACTCCATCGTGGAGAAAATTTCAAGCACCTCTAGTTCACTTTGTTCATTTTTGGGAAACTATCCACCATCAATAGTTATCAAGAGACCCTGGAACATCAACACGCCTGTTAAATTTATACTAGTGTTGCTATCAAACACCCAAAACATGATTAGGCGAGATATGCGCTTTCACATGTGAAGTCTACTTTCACGTTGTGGCATCATGAATATGAGCAATTAGCACCACATCTTGGAAGCAAGGCCAAAGAGACACAAACTTGTTGAGTTGCATCACATTGGAGATCCTTCCACACAAGGCAGCAATCCATCGTCCATTGGAAAGGATTGTCTGCATGTCATGGTTCTTCTTCGTAGTGATAACAAGGGAAACAGCCTTGGGCGCGATGTTGTCCAACCAACCGTCATGCCAAATATGGCCATGTGTCCATTTTCGACAGTAACAGTAGTGGAGGCGGTCAAAATACCACTATCGCACTTAATCACAGTTGGAGAAGTGCCAATCCACGATTTGTTGAAACAAGTCCACTCGTACCAAGGTCAACACTAGATGACGTGGGGATGCCCAATGGACCCCCCCCCCCGCCCACACACACACCATGAGGATATCGGGCGCATCCTTGGTGCGAGAGTCTTCCAGAAGGCCCGTGAAGGTATTGAAGACCCACGCCCATCGTCGGATTCACGTACCAGCCAACCCGAGATACTTACCTTGCGGGTCAAGAAGAAAGCTAGAAAACCGACTATGTAAGAATCCGAACTATACACGAACTCCCGAGACCCGGCCTCCTATATAAAGGCCATGACGGGGTCATAGCAAGATCTACCAAAATATAGAGAGAGGTAGGAGAGAATTGAACGCACAATAATGTCTCCTAGAGGGGGGCTGAATAGGCGATTAAAACTTTTCCGGTTAAGTCTTGCTAAATGCGGAAATAAACTCGATTTTAAATTAACAAGCACACAACCTAAATATTTTAGGCTCAACTATGTGCACCAACAAATTATGCTAATCAAGACAAGTAACAAAGTGATAGCAAAATATATGACTTCAAGCAGGAATGCTATCACAATGTAAAGTGCATAAGTAAATAGCTCAGGTATATAAATAACCGAGACACATAGATACGATTATGTATTTGCAAGTTCCTCCCTTTGAGGGGAGTACGTCTCGTTGGAGGGGTGTGAGATCGCCACAAGAGGCCTACTCAACGCCACAAAGGCTTCACCCTATTCTCTGATGAACCTCTCCACAAAGTCCTAGTTCACCTTCCACTGTTGGCAACCTTCAATCTCGAGGCACGCATCCTCAACTTAATTGGAGGCTCTAGATGTCACCACAATCTTGGGTCACACATCCACAACTCAATTGGAGCCTCCCAAGAACACCACAAAGTCGTATAGAATCCAAGACCCAAGAGCAACAAGTTCACAAACTTTCGCTTCCAAGAATCCTCGTGGAGAGAGCAAACCGATGTAACCAATGCAAATGGAAAGAGCACGAGTGCTCAAATCCTTCACTCTCAAATTCCAACAAAGCAACAAATGCTTATAGGGGAATAAGAGAGGAAGAAAAAATAAGGAGAAACACCAAGAACTCCAAGATCAAGATCTACTAGGTTTCCCTGACTAAGAAGGAAGATGGATTGGTGGAAATGTAGATCTAGATCTCCTCTCACTTTTCCCTCAAAGATATGCAAGAATCATGTGAGAGATTGATAGGGGGAAGGATTTCCAAGGTCAACAATCATGGGAGAGAGAGAGAGAAAAAAAAAGTTCTTGGGAAACTTGGGGACCAATGGGGAAGAAGCCCCTTATATAGGTCCCCTAAAAACTAGTCGTTTAGAGCGCAGGAATTCAAAAGGATATTCCGGTGAAAAATTTGGATTGGAAGTTTCTGGCTCCCATCTATCCCGAAAACCTTTAGTGCTTAGACGTTTTCGTATGGACTCTTTAGAACCGGATTTTCCTGTTGAACCAAAATTTCTGGTTGGAAATTTCCGGTTACCTTCTGCATTTGTGAGGCTGAACCTAAAACCCCATAACTTTTGTGTTCGCACTCCGTTTTCGATGATCTTTGGATTTTTGAATTCACAACAAAGATATCTAGAAGATCACGCAGAGAAACATCATTGACCAACAATGGAACTTAATACCAAATGGGGAAAGGTTTAACCTCTCTAAAAGGAACAACCGATAAAACCTCCAACACCCCAAACACACATAACTTTTGCGAATGAACTCTGAATGAGGTGAATCCAATTGGGTTGGAAAGATAACAAGAAGGACTATCCAAACAAAAATACAGAATCTTGATACCTCAAATAATGGAGAAGTTACCATATATGGAAAGTGTGGTAACATTCTCAAATATGAACCAGATATTTTCACCACCGAAAATGCAACAAGTTTTCTTACGAAATTCGTTTTAGATAAAACTTGGATTGTCATGAAGATCACAACAAGCACCAAAACCCCACGGAGATAAAATCCAGATAAGAATCAATAAAGATGATATGAAAGTATGCAAAAGTTTGAGCTCTCCCTAACGATTCGATCAAATTACTCAATTGAGAGCCCCTCTTGATAGTACGACTATTGATCCTATAACCCGGTCTCCCAAAGGCATGAGACCGGTAAAACAGAAAACCTATCAACATCATACCTTTGCCTTGAGCATTCCACTTGAGCTAGATGATGATGATCTTGAATCTCTCAGGTTGGATCCTCTTTCTTGATCGTGCTCGCTAGCACATGCTCCGCTTGATGAAGACTTAAAGTTGCTCCCCCATACACCATTTTGGGAGAGACTATCTCCACCCCCCCACACCATTATGGAAGATTCCATTTTCGGCAAATCTTCAAGAGGACACAATATCCAAATGGGTGGCAAGCGTCAAACATAGGATTTTTTTTTCTAGATGCTTCACTTGAGCTTCCACGTCAAACTTGATGACGAACACCGCTTGACGATATAGACCAATTTTCTATATGAAATCTTTATTTTGATGTATGCCCATGGAATAATACCTAACCACACATAGAGATGCCAGACACACATATAATGGGCTAGTACACAAAACTATATGGTCAATTGCTTACCATAACACGAGATACATAATCCCACTTGGTACATCTTGTACCTTTGTGCTTTGATCACTTGCTTGATCAACCTTGAATCTTTCCTTCTCTCTTCATATGTTGATCTCTTGAAGATAATCATGAAAGATCACCTAATCCTTTTCTTCGAGACACTTGCAATAAGCTCAACTCCAACCATGACCATTCTTCATATAAATCCTTGAATATAACAATGGCCATCATGAAAGCTAATAGAGTTTAATACATGAACTACAATATTTTCTATGGACAAGATCTATAAGGATAACTCAATGCAAATATTAGTCCATAAGGATTGCCATTAATTACCAAAACCACATATGACGGCACCATGCTCTTTCAAGAATACGCTTGCATATTATTGTAACCGAGATCTTAATCGCTGGAATAAAGAGACATGCAGAAAGTAGGGGGTTCACCTTACCGAAGGGCCATGAACCTGGGTAAATCGTGCCCTCCAAGTCCTGTCAACCCTAGTAGTCCACCACCGCTCATATCCTTACGAAACCCTGGCCCAACAAGCATCGTATATGCCGTGGTACCCCACGACAAAAGCGAAAAGGACGAGTGAACCTAAAGGGACAAGTATTGTCGTATGTGGATTTTGGCATTAATGACCATTTAATTAGGGAACCAAATAATTGTACAAGTATATCCACATGTTATTAGTTCCAGATAAGGATGACGCAAGGTGAATGGTTCTTCCCTAAATGAAAGGATAATCAATAAGAATATGTCTTATTTTTCGGACGTTTAGTTTTACTTTTATTTGAGTCGAAGGAACGTCGAACTATAAAGAGGGGACTATGTTTACAATATTTCAGGTTTGAAAAATCCTACACAACCCCATTACATCCACCAAAAAGGTTTTGCAGAACACAGTTTCCCCTTCAAACATTATTTTTTTCATCTCCTAGGTCCTAATTCCGAGCAATGCACTTCTTCCTCTCAAACCTAGATAATAGCCCAAATAGCCTTGTAATATTCCGAGCGTTTAAAACCCTTCGGCCAGTCCGGAGCCGCCTCACCTTCGATTCTTCCACTTACCTCCACTCATTCTTAAGAATATTTGAGGGAAAAGAGGCATTAGATCTACTTTTTCATCCAAACAGAAGTTGAATCCCCATCGTGAGCAAGATTGGTCTTCTTACTCTTGGATTTTTTTAGGAACCTATAAGGTTGAAGTTTCCTTACGATCATACGGTGTGTGGATTTCCATCAAAGAGTTTGTAAAGGTGCGAGAATCAACTATAGATTCCAATAGTGGAAGGGCACTCACTTGGTTTGGAGAGCTCAATGGAGAATAAGGCTAGATCTCGTGAGAGACGTGGTCTTGATTTTCCACGACCTCTCCACCGGAGATTGAAGTACCCAAGAACTTAAACTTTTGTGAAATATCACCACCTCTTCATCTCCCTCTACCCGGGTTATTTTGTTCCTCTACTTTACTTATTGTTATCTTGTATCACATTAGTTGTATTTTAGGATCCGTAATTATCCCAAAAATTAACGAAATTATCTGGAATGACTAAAATTGTAGCCGCCTATTTACCCCCTCTTGGTTCCATCTTTGATCCTTCAAAACTTGTACAAATTAAGAATGTCCAATCCTCCGAGGTGTCTCGTCCTTAGACTTCAAATTTACTCGGAATTGACCTCCATTACTATCCTCTTTGCCCTTCCAAAGAAAAGATCTCGTAATCTTGGTGAACTTCTTGATCGCCCACTTGGCAATGTGGAAAACCGTGAGGTCAAAAATCTGGATGGCCGAGAGGAATGCCTTGACCAAAGTGAGACGTCCTGACGCGAACATGCCCCCTTCCACCTAGGGAGGTGAGCTTGTCGATGATGTGCTAGATGTGGAGCCCCTCAACATTCAACCCTTGGATTCGGTGCGACTTTGTTCCGCCAAAAAATCAACCAAATTAAGGTCGGTTACCAGCGTGGGCGTGGTACAATGCTTCTGTAACTGGTGACTTTTGGTACAATGCTAGATGTGTGCATCGTCACGATGCAGAGGCTGGGGCTACCCCCATTTCAAAAAAAAAAACTGGTGACCTTTGGTTCCATGATCACCACCACCAAATTAAGATCGGCTAAATGTGTGAGCCTTCCACACCGGCATTGCAATCGGATGCTAACCCATGAAGCAGTCGTGTGTGTTCAAGGTAACTGCCAATTATTGTAGGGCGTATGATGTTATATCCAACAGCAGACGCAATTATGCAAGTGACAGGGATCCCATGCTGATGTCGTTCCGGAGATGATTACCATGCATCATTTTGCAAGGTTGACGGAGCACTGACACCGGGAGACAAGAACCAATCCTGCGAATCCAGTGCGTGCGCGCAGTAGTAAATACAGGGATCTGTGACACACATCTAGTAGCAGCAGACCCGTCGTTGTTCTTAAAAAACACAGGAGTAACTGCGGTAGGCAAGTGGGCGATACAATACTGCGAGGTGCCATGGCATCGGGGTTGGGTTGGGGACGAGATGCTGCGCACAAGATCCCCGGTCTGGACTCTGGAGGGTGGATAGCAGAGCCGAGTACTGTAGTTGAAAGAGATGGGAGCTGGCTACCAAAGCATGGCCAAGCGCGCTGATTGATGTGAGGTTCCCCTACAATTATAAGTATCGACGTCGACATCTACCAGCTGCTCTACAGATAGATATCGATTCAGTATCACGTACTCTAGCCCAGTCCCCTGCTCTAGCCCAACGAGTAAGGATGATCGAGTGTTCCCTCTAAAATTTGCAATTCGGCGATTGTTCCTGGCCTGCGAGACACCGAGACAAGCTGGGGTGGGCACACAATGTATCATTACGGGTAGCACCAATCATCGCACATTGCACTCATCCAACCCTGGATCATAACCAACACCAAGCGTGCTCAACGGAAAGTGCAATCATGATCAGCAAACACACTCCATGAATTTCACATCACCAACAAGGGCTGGACAGGGTCTTCCTGATACAAATCAGGTATCCGGATATCAGTTACCGATCCCAGGGTCCTTGCAAACTGAAGCACGCTAATATGATCTGCTTTGACTGACTGCTAATAAACGCACAACAAAGCAGCAAAACACCACAGAAATTTATTTTTTCACCAACGATGCAACAAATTAAGCATTGACATAATCCAATAAAAAGGCAATACTTAAACATCTTGGCTCACAAAGGAAGACAAGTCATGCCAAACAAGTAGACACAATGTAGTAGGTAAATCTTCGACCCTTAACATAATATTGAGTTTTACAGGCCGTTCGGACATTCAAATGATAGGATACCAAACACATAAACGACGATGCATAAAACGATGGCAGCAAACTAGAGATGAGGCATGTACAGACGTGAGGATGACCACAGCCGGATCCTCCTTTTATTTACAGTGGCACTTCAGATGCATTAGGCAGACCCGAACGTGTTCTCGCCACTGTAAGTCATGTACAGGAAGCCGTCCTCGTCCTTGTTCTCTTCGTAAATCGCAGACATCAACGAAGCTGCCAGGAAATAACATTGATATATCAATAACATGAAGCCAGCATATCAACAACGGCAAAGAATCAATATGTTCTAAAGCTATTATTACCAGTTGGTGGCAAGGTGCTATTCACAAAGACGAAGATGGCCTTTTCTGGGCTCAGCTTGATCCTCTTGCGCACCACGTACACAAATTGGCCAACTGTTAGGTCAGCAGGGACAAGGTACCTGCAAATGAAACAATCATAGGTACATCAACAAGACAATAATTCAGATTCCTAGAATGAAGAAATAGGACACATACTCATAAAGGATATTATTTCAAGACTAATTTAACTAGCAGTACAAGAAGAGTATCTTAATTTTGAATGTCAAATAGTCAACAAGCAGGTGTTACACAAGCAGAGCACAAGATGCCAGGTACGAAGACATAACAAATATGTCATGTCAATACATGATATATGGGCATATTCAAAGAAAGTTTGCATCTATAGATGCAATTGGGAGCAGAGTTCAACCCAGGAAAGCAATGACAGAATTGCATAACTGCTATCCGGATATAGGAGCGACAAAGAACGGAAGAAGGCTAGCTTACTTTTTCTTGTCAATTTCTGGGACATCAGACTTATCAGCCTTCTCAACGATGACCTGAAATTATCACAACACTGAATTAAGAGAGATGCACATGGACAATATACACACGCAAAGTAAAGTCTCTTGAGATATTTACAGGAATTCTGTCATTGTACTTCTCACGGATCCTAGCAGATTCAGCTTGCCTCCGTTCTGTAGAATTTGCAATTTAAAACTCATAAGATGAGAACAACATAAGAACAAGCAAGGAAAAAATGCTACTTCTCATTAGAGCTTTTCATGGAGCCAGGAATTGACTATGCTATCTACAAGTAAAGAAATACAGGTAGCATAATGAGGCTACATAAAAAATAGATCAGACAGTGCAGAAACAAAACACATTAATAACAGAGAAAATACCATCCAAGCCTATTTGCAAAAAAAAAGTTTAAACCTAACGAATGTTCAAATATGGGGGATATTTTTGGCAATCCGTATGAAGAACACGAAACATGTTTTTGGTCGAATAAAACAAACATACAGAAGGTTTACGCACTTGCCCAAACAATATTACATCATATACTTGACTAGTATTGCATAGAGTAAAATAAATGGTTGATACTTGACAATTGAAACACAATGAAGGACAGCAGAACCTTAACGGAACACTGATCTAATCTAATAAGAATTAATGTACAAAAGCATGCAAGATGCAATAGACATGTAGCAACATGAATTAAATTTTAAGGATATTGATTGTCTGATTGATACTTTGTAATTCGCCTTAGATGATTTTTTATGTTTTGTGGTTGGGCAACTTTGGCTGTGTGCACCCTTGTTATGCAGAGGCCAGGTATACTACTTAAGGATATTGAATAACGTATTCAGGAAAACAACCTTACAATTACAATACATAATCATTCCACCTTGTCAAGAATACAGTCAATCAAAACTAAATTCTAATGCAGATGAAAAACTAACTTAACATCAAACAACGTCCATTAATATGATGGAATTGACATTTGCACAACAGAGTAAGAAGAATACAACTTTCACCACAAAATCAGACCCCCCGAATTGATTAACTAAGGTTTCCTACAGATTTCAATGTTTTTAAAAAACCAACTAATATTAAGCTACATAGTCCTATTTTGCAAGTAACCCCAATGCAACACTAATCTGAATCACAACGGCACCAATAGAAGCAATAACCATCCGCCCACAATCTACAGATAAGACGGTTGCCTGAACGCGGAAGCAGTCTAAAGCTATACTATATAATCCGATTATCATACCACATAAAAAAAAGGTGCATTAGTTTCAGTATAACAACTAGCCTACAATCCATCGACCAGACATAGATGAATTGCAAAAATTTAAAGGGGGGGAGGCGAGAGAGAAGAAACAAACCCAGGGGGTGCTCAAGCTTGAAGGAAGTCTTGGCCATCTCCAACCTGCGATCAATCGAAACAATCTACCGATCAAATCGATCCCCACTTTTAAAAAACAGAAAAAGAAACCGAGCGGATGATGAAGGCGATAAGAACCCCCAAATTCACCTAAATCTGGCCGGAATTTTTGGGGGAAAAAGATCGAGAGGCTCACCGATCGAAGGGTGCAGCCGGGGTCGAGATTGATCTTAGCGATCGGACCGGCGCAATCGAGGGGTGATTGGAAGTCGCTCGGCGGAAGCAACCGGAAGGAAGTCGCGGGGTAGGGTTTGTGGTGGGTGGCGTGTCACGGGTATTTAAGAGGGCTTTCCCCGTGGGGAGTCTTGTTGCCGAACCCCTCGGGTTCTAGTCGTATTGCGTAAACAACTCTAACACGGTATTGCCGGTTCGTTTTACAAGAAGGAATTACTACGTGCTAAACTGGTAGTTTTGCGAGCAGCAAAATCCCCGAAATTTGAGTAGATTTTTTTTTTGGAAACGTGGCCCTTTATTGACCCAAATAATAATGTCATTATACAGTACTTCCCGGATATGATCCAGCAGAACATAAGTAAGGAAAACAAACAAAACTCCAAACCACTAACACAAGCTAACCTATGAGCTGCCACATTTAGAGCACGAATCTATACTCTATAATAAAGGCGTTAAGTCTTCCCTGATTTGGTTTGGTTTGGTAGGTCATTGAAACTACCCTCAAAGTTGACACAAATTACCCACATTGTCATCGGTAAGTTATACCTATTGGGATCTATATCTTTATTTTTACCTAATCTATCTATGGCTTACTGCCGTGATGGTCCGTTGATGGTACGTCGTACGTGGTTAGAGTAGTTCTTACGTCTCCTTGCTTAGCCTTGCGATCGATGGCCGAGCCCAAGACGAGTCCAACAGGGACACAACTTGACTGCGTTGTGCAAGCCAGAGAAGTCCAACAGGGACACGACTTCACTGCGTTGTGCACGCCATCTATCATCCGTTTCCACTCAGAGTCGTTTGTACTGTTCGCTCGCGGGCCTCATCCTTTTGCAGAGTCCAAAACAAAAAGGGAAATTTGGAGTCCTGCTTTGAATTGTTTTACCTGCCCTGTTCTGCATCTAATATACCCAGGAAGCACATGTAGTCATGATCAAGCTCCACGGCTGCTGCCGAACTTCTCTTCAGCGTGGGTCGAGGGATTCGTTGGCCACAATACCTCCATCTGCTACTTCCCCGATGTAGCCGATTCAGACCGCCCGATCGAGGACAACATGATCAGAGAGAGCCAGGTCAAATTCATCGTCGATGAGATGGCGATCAACGCCGCCTCCATGGCCGCTCGGCTCCGCCCCGACATACTCAACGAGCTCCGACTCCTCCGTGGTCAGTGACGAGGACACCGTTGGTTGTTCCCCCCCGTTATGTTGCCATGGAGATTCTCCGGCAAGGCCATGCCAAGCGCGCAGCGCCGGCGTCGTACGCGGGTGGGTCGCATGGGCCTCCACCCATCCGACGACGGCATGAAGCACACATGCGCTCCTCGCGGCTCCCAAGGATGGCCAGACCTGCGACATCTCAGGGTTCTCGCTCAGCTCGCTGGCCCATTGCCTACCAGATGTCCGACCTTGGCGCTGGTGGCCGCGTCAAGATGTTCGGGGCGCTGACACGCTTAAGAACGGGAACATCTTCTCAATTTTCAGCGTTGGTAGCTTAGGCTGCAGTTTTCCTCGTCGGTGAAGACAGAGAGGCCGAGCTCAGTAGATCCAGTGGTCCGTCAGTTTCTTAATTCATGGTTCTCTTGTCCTTCAGAATTTGTGCCTATGTCCCCAACTGATAAGTAGAGTAGAGTGCATATATCTTTTGTCTTTATTGTTCAGTACATTGTACCAATATAAAAATCTGAAGCCGGAGAGGGTAGCCTGGGAATTTCTTTCCAGACTGTTACGAATAGTTCAGAAGATTAAGGTGAACCTCCACAAAAGAAAAGTCCATAGTGCGGCCAGCTGCTTCCTATGGTGTTGTGATGCTTTCTCGAGCTTTGTTCATGACAATCTACATTGTAAGGGAAAGTTTCAGAGAAACTTTCAGTTCAGATTGGAGATATGATAATACATATGAACTAATGAAGGGATGGATGTTGATTAACACCACCTTGAAGTTAAGATTCGAAATTGTTCCCAAGACAAAGGGAATCACACCGGTCTATAACAAGATGTCTCTACTCGTGACAATGATGGAGTCTACAAATACTCACTCAAGCCATATTTTGGAACCTTGGAGTAACGCATCATCGGCAGATCAGAGGTGTTATTCCAGCTTATGAATATGGCGGGAGATTACATCAAGGTTATGCTGCTTCATTTGAATTAAGGAATATAGCAATACATGGCTAGCTCATATATCTTAAGGCATGGTGTGTTTCTTTTATTGTTCATTTACTTACTTTGAAACTAATACTATTTTTCTTGGTTTATAATGATCTTGGGGCAATTTAGAAATATGAAAATGAATAAAAAATGTACTTGAGCGGTAAAATTGACACTCTTTGCATCCGGCCGCTTGATGTTTTGTTTGGTGCTGCAATTTTTAGTCCTAACTAGATTTAAAATAGCATATTTTGTAAAATATACATTATCGATTTTCCGTAGCAACGCACGGGCATGTTTCATCTGAATTAGGGAACATAGCAATACATGGTAGCTCATATATCTTAAGGCATGGTGTGTTTTTATATTGTTCATTTATTAACTTTGAAACTAATACTATTCTTTCAGGGTTTATAATGATCTTGGGGCAATTTAGAGATATGAAAATGAATTAAAAATGTACTTGAGTGGTAAATCTGACACTCTTTGCATCTAGCTACTTGATGTTTTGTTTCATGCTGCAATTTTTAGGGACAATGCTGGGCGTCCCCCGGGGGATGCGAAATTTCGATCCTCCGCCTCCTGCGTTCGACACGTGTCTATGGACCACTGACGCATGTGCACACGGGACTGCTCACGCACACAAAAAGTCAAACGCCCATCCACACCGCTGTCCCCTCTCCCACCATCGTCTCCTACCGCGTCCGGTCGCAAAATCCATGAGCCCCCGCTTCGTTGCCGGAGAAGATCCCGGAATACGTCGCCGGCGAAAGACGCCGCCGTAACTTCGCAAATCCACCGTCGAGCTTCGCCGGAAGCATCACCACCCGCCTGCTGGAAAAATGCCACCGCAGCCTTTGGGGGAGTAGCACCATCGAGCTTCGTCGAAAACGCCATGGCAACCCCGGCGAGCTTCATCGGAAGCATCACCACCCACCTGCTGGAGCACCGTGGCGCTGCCATGGGAGCACGGACAAGCTTCGTCGGGAGCATCGCCGCCCCGCTATCGGAGCACCGCGGCGCTGCCATGGAGCACCGTGGCGCTGCCATGGGAGCGCCGTCGAGATCGTCGGGAGCATCGCGGCGCCGCTATCGGAGCACCGTCGAGCTCGTCGGGAGCATCGCCGCCCAACTATCGGAGCACCACCGCCCCACTATCGGAGCACCGAGCTCGTTGGGAGCATCGCCGCCCAACTATCGGAGCACCGCCGCCCCACTATCGGAGCACTGCCGATCTTGTCGGGAGCATCGCGGCGCCACTATCGGAGCACCGGCGAGCTCGTCAGGAGCATCGCGGCGCTGCCATGGGAGCATCGCCGCCCCACAGTCGGAGCACCGTCGAGCTTGTCGGGAGCATCGCGGCGCTGCCGTGGGAGCATCGCGGCGCCACTATCGGAGCACCGGCGAGCTCGTCGGGAGCATCGCCGCCCAACTATCGGGAACATCTCCACGGGAGCATCTCCTCTCCGGCCTCTGGGAGCATCTCCTCTCGCCGCGGGGAGCACGCCATCCCGCCGTGGGGAGCACAGCCTCTCGCCGCTGGGAGCACGACCCCTCGCCGATGGGAGTATATCATCGCCCCGCTCGGAGCTCCGTCGACCACACCTTGCAGCCATGACGTCGTCCCCTCTCTGCAGCACGACGGTGATGGAGCGGCTTAGAGCAGCCTGAGGCTGCCAAAAGGGAGCCGAAGGAGAGGTCTCCGGTGGTTGGCGCTCACGTAGATGAAGGCCGGCGGCGGGCGCGAGCTGCCGGAGATGGAGGCGGGCGCGAGCTGCCGGAGGTGTGGGAGCTGGAGCTGGGAGAAACGAATTGGGGAATTTTTCCCACGAGCGAGAGGATAAGAGAAGGGAGGAAGGTACAGAGCGGTGGTGGGTGGGCCACGCGGGGCACGTGTGCCATCCTGTCGACCCGGAGGAACGTCCTCCGGGGGATAACCAGCGTTTCCCAATTTTTAGTCCTAAGATATAAAAAAGCATATTTTGTAAAATATACTTTATCGATTTTCCGTAGCAACGCACGGGCATGTTTGCTAGTATTATGCTTAAAAGAACAAGTTGAAAAAACGACATGGAGCTTTTTGATGTCACTCACCACCGCCCCAACTTCAGACCGGTCCCTCACCTGGGACAGAACTCGATGAATCTGTCGGCCAAGTGAAAACCGGGGTACCTTGGGCCATGTGCCAAGGATCCATACAATTAACACCCGTCAAAGATGGTCAACAAGTTATCTCTCCTCGGGAGGCTCACGAGGAATCGGGACCTCGTGAGGAGGGTCACACCAGCCTCCCTCAAGAAGGTTGCACTAAAAGAATGCTCACAAGGTTGCCATAGCCTCACGAGGCTCTGTCGGGGGGGCGGGGGGAGGGCGACCGCACGTTGAGACGCGGTGACTCCTGAAGGGGTTACGTAGCAGAATAACAAAAAAAATCCAACTAACGATAACTGAAATAGCCAAGATCTATCACTATGCAAATATGAAGTAACAAAGGAATATGGTATTCATACCTTTAAAGACCGTAAGCGTCGACGATCAAAAGATTTGTTTCGATGACGACACTTTGATGATGAAGTCGTACAGAGCTGACCTCAAGGTCGTGTAATCGAAGACGATGCGACTGTACCACCAAAACTATGGCACCTCGCAGGATTTACACACATATGGTCAAAGGCGTAGCTGAACCCCAAGCTATACAGGCCACGGCCTGGGGCTTGAAGAATTTGGCATGCTTAAAATGTAGTAGTTGGCCTAGGCCCTGAGGCGAAGCCCAACCCAATTATTCCCAGTCCATCCAACAACGAGACGCGCCAGGAACTTCGCTTTGTTACCTTCTCCCGTTCGTCCAGCCATATGAGACAGGAGGACGACACAACAGCCCCCGACGCGACCCATGGGAGGGCCCCCGCTGTCGCCGTCCAGCGACCCCGTCGCGGCGCCGAGTTCTGCCATCCGCCCACCGCCCGCCGTGGAGCTCCGGCATCCGCCCACCGCCGAGCGACTCCGCATCGGCGCGTTCCCAGACCCCTCCTGATTTCTCAGGTATCAATCCTCTTTTGCTGATGTGCCCTCTCCCTCAATCTTTATTTTCCGTTGGATAGACTAGTTTAGTAGAATTTATTCGTTCTGTTTAGCAAGATAAGATGAAGTATTCCATTGGATGTAGACATTTTGTAAACATTTTCTTCGATTTCAGTTTACAGGAAGAAAGGATGAACAAAAGAAATAGGAATGTGACAAACTATTTTGGAGTAGTGCAAACTATCAAATCCACAGGAGAGTGAGATGGCACTTCATCTCAAGCATTTGCCCCCCATCAAGTTGTACCACGTGTTACACCTCAACTTGGCCCTGGTGAAATTGAATCGGACCCTGCTTTGAGAATAACAATTGAGGATTTAGATCCCGACATTAGAGATCTGCTATAAGGGAGTATATTTGTAGGGGTCCATGCCAACCAACCGATCATACATATGAGCGGGTATGGGTAGGAAGTGGCTATAGAAGCTTTCATGATTATTGGTACGATGATCATCGTGGCTGGTTGGAATATAGTGTTGATAAAAATGCCGCCTTTGGCTTTTAAGCAACCAAGGGCTGAAAAAATTGGTGTTGAAACATTCACAAAGAATGGGTTTAAAACTTGGAAAGATAGGCCTAAAGTTCTTGTTCAGCATGTTGGTAAGCATGACAGTGCTCATAATAAAGCTAGACAGCATTACGAGGCTTACAAAAATCAGAGCTAGAATCTGCCACATGTGTTTGATCGGAGTGCTAATATTGAGAAAGAAAATTACAAAGATCGTCTCTTGATTATATTGGGTGTTGTAAAAAAAAGTTCTTCTACAAGCTCTTGATTTTCATGGTCATGATGAGTCTACTAGCTCAAAGAATAAGGGCAATTTTAAGGATATGTTGGAATGGTACATGAAGAAAGATCCAAAGGCAAGAACGTTGCTTGGGAATGCTAGAGACAATCTTAAGATGTCGGGGTGCTACCCCCGAGTAGGGGTAAGGCAAGTGGTAAAATGAAGATCAGAGTACTGTTGACCGGGTTGGTGGCTACCCGGGTACCCTCTACCCGGTAGTCTCTATCCGGTCATAAGTATCGAAGGCCCAAAGAAGATAAGGAGAAAGATTGTGAACGTCCGGGTAGCGGTCAGTTGGTCCGAGTAGATGGGCTGCGATCCTACCCGGGCAAGAAGTCAATGGAGCCGTTCTGACAAGATCCCGCGTATCCTGTAGCCGTACAGGCGTGCGGTTCAACTTACGGAGCGCGTGATTATTCGTGCTACGGCGTGGCTACAGTGAGGTAGGCGCTTGTCAAGTACTGTCACTGACAGAGGGGACATGACATGTCAGGGGGCCTACTCTATGTGACTGACAGGGTGGACAGGTCCCATCTGCCGAACGGCGCGGCGACTTCCCGCACCCGCGTCAGCGAGAAGCCGGAGGCGTGCTCTGCTTCACAGAGGGCATGTCCCATCAAGTTGTACCTTTTAGTCGTTGTTTATTCGGCTGGGCACCAGTATACAAGGTGCCTTGCCCCCTCCTGCGCGAGGGACGTTGCTCCAGATCGCATTTATTACAAGGACCAGCACTAGAGCGAGAGAGAACAGCCGAGTGGCTACTCGGCAGATAGGTAAGATTGTACTATGGCTACTCGGATACCATACATACAGAGAGATAGGCAGGAGTAGGGGTGCTACCTCCTCTCGAGGGCCCCGAACCTGGGTAGTTCTTGTTGTTTGCAGTGATACCTGAGCGCGGCTACTCGTCGTGCGATCCCTCCCCGGATACCTACAACGTCCATCGGCCCTAACACTTAAGCCATCTCATGGCATCTGTCTTCTCCACACCACGACAGTTGGCGCCCACCGTGGGGCCAGCAGCGGCGCTGGTTGGGGTTCATATTCGGATGGGAACGATTTCTGCTTTGGGAGAGTGTGTGGTCTGTGGCCTTATCCACAGATTCGGCTCTTTCGATTTTGTCACCGACAACGCCGGCGATTTCGGCGGCAGGCCCGTGCCAGCAGGCGGGTCGGTGCTTTCCTTCGGTGCGCATCTGGTCTACATCGCCACCACCGTCATCCGCGAGTTCCCGGAGGAGGTGCTCGTCGCGGAAGATCCTCCTGCTGTACTCGCTGCCCGCAGGAAGCCTTCTAGCTGCTCTGCGGACAGCGTGGAGGTGATGATGACAGGCCCGACTATCGATGCCGGGAAAGGCGCGGCCGCTGCCGCGGAAGTCATCGAGGAACCGGCTGGCGCAAGGGTCCACAAGCCCTACGACATGCCCCGGAACATTCCGAGTTACGTGGTTCTTCCACTTCCGCGGCTATACCAGCTGCTCGCGGTGGCGACACCGAGCGGCTGGGCATGCCGCCTCCCACCGAGCTTGAGCTCATGACAATGAGGGAGCAACTCGAGCAGCAGCGTCAAGCGCTACTCGCGGAGTCCCAGGAGCTGGAGAAGGTTAGGCTTGAGCTTAACCTAGACCAAAATGAGTACAACAGAGCACACGGCTTTACTCCTGTTTCTAGGCTGCCTAGCAAGTTAGGCGCTATCCGTCGCAACTTAGGCGCTGAGCTGGCTAGAGATGGTAGGGCTGCTTGCCAATCTGCTAGTTTGTACACTGCTACTAGGCCCAAGTATAGCACCCCCGCCAAAACTCTTAGGGCTGCAGAGGCAGTTGCTGCTAAGTTGCCGCATCTCACCGGTGACGCGCGCTAGGCAGCAGGATAGACTCAATGAGCTAGTGCTAGAGGCTGGCAGGCAGAACGAGGAGTTCCGGAAAGCCAATCCAGGAGCTGGCGCTTCTCAGATTGTCCACTCGCATGCGGTCAGATCTAAGGATCAGGCCTCATCGCCGCTTCCTGGCAATGAGAGGGGCCAGAGTGTGAACTCTGGAAAAAACAAACAGATGCAGGTGTACGACCCGGCTGCCACCGGAAAACAGCACGCTGTGGCGCGGCAACCCGGTCAGAAACACAACTCTGCAGGAGCAGGCTATCAAGCCACAAAAGCTCACAACAAGGGGCAAGGACGGAACCGTGCAGGACCATCTCGGCATCAGGTCGCCAACCCGGTTCAGCAGAGGGTGCGGCAGCCAGCAGCTGTGCGGCCGCAGGCAGTCGTGGCAGGGGCCAACCCGGTGGCTCAACCCGGTCCTGTGCCGCAAGACCGCTATGATGATGGGTACTCGGCGATGGAGCTAGCCGGTTACGCTGACCCACGAGATGTCACTGATCATTTGGGTGACCGCATGTTGGAGCCCAGCGATGCAAGATACAAGCTGGACCGGATCAATCGGTCTGCCAGCTCGAGTCGAAGGGGCCACCCGGCCCAGATTGTTTTGGTCGCCGCATCATGGAGGAGCCCTCCGTGAACAAGTTTCAGCTGGCTAGAGGGACCAAGTGTTATGTGAAAGGACACGGATGTCGCCTAGAGGGGGGGGTGAATAGGCGTTTAAAAATAATTACGGTTAAGGCTTGAATAAATGCGGAATAAAACTAGCGTTTAATTTATCAAGCCAAAACCTAAACAAACTAGGTTCACCTATGTGCACCAACAACTTATGCTAAACAATTCAAGCAACTATGTGATAGCAAGATATATTACTTCAAGCTCGATGGCTATCACAAAGTAAATTGCATAAGTAAAGAGATCGGGTATAGAAATAACCGAGAGACGAGGAGACGATGATTTATCCCGAAGTTCACTTCCCAATGGAAGCTAATCTCCGTTGGAGAGGTGTGGAGTCACAATGACTCCAAGCGCCCAATGGCTGACCTTATTCTCCTCGTGCCTCCACCAATGCGGAGTGCCACGATCCACTATGGGACCTTTGAGGGCGGTCACCGATCCCGTACAAGGTTGGGGCAATCTCCACAACTCAATTGGAGGCTCCCAACAATATCCCACGAGCCACCAAAACTCCGAGATAGCAACAAGGTCCGGAGCTACCAAAACTCCGAGACAACAACAACCGTCTAGGGCACTCCAAGTACCCAAGAGGACAAGCTCAAGGGCACTCCAAGAACCCAAGAGTAACAAGCTTCTCAACCTTTCACTCGAACGAATCCTCGTAGAGAACTCAAACCGATGCAACCTATGCAATGGCAAGAACACAAGAAGTGCTCAAATCCTTCACTCTCAAATCCCACCAAAGCAACAAATGCTATGGGGGGAGAAGAGAGGAAGAACAATGAAGAACTCAACAAATGAATCCACAAGATCTAGATCCAAAGACTTTCCCCTCACTAAGAGGAGAGATGGATTGGTGGGATAATAGATCTAGATCTCCTCTCTTTTTCCCACTAATTGGAGGCAAGAATCATGGAGGAATAGAGAGAGAGCAAGCTCCAAAAAGGTCAACAATGGTGGGGGAAAACTTGCTAAAAAGGTAGAGAACCAATGGGGAAGAAGGCCCCTTTTATAGGCCCCCAAAAACAGCCCGTTGGGGGCATTCTGCCCCACCCCGGCCTCCCGGGCCGGCCAGGCCGGCCTCCAGGCCGGACGGTTCGGGTAGGGGTCCGGCCTGGGGAGCCCACCCCGGCCTGGGGCCGGCCTACCAGTTTTCAGAAAATGTCCTTCACTAAAAACGCGATATCTTTTGCATCCGGACTCCGTTTTCGATGATCTTGGGCTCGTTGAAATCGTAAGAACGAGCACTACAAGATTATGCAAAGAAACATCATAGTCCATAATTGGATGATAAAACCAAATGATGAAAGTTATTACCTCTCTATAAAGGAACAATCGGTAAAACCTCCAATATCAAAAACGCAATAAGTTTTTCATGCGAAACCCGTTTTTGATGAACTTGAGCTTATATTGAAGCACATGACAAGCTCAAAAACCACACATGGAGAAAACACAAATAAGAACCAAGAAATGTTATGCCAAGTATGCAAAGGTTTGAGCTCTCTCCGAGTGATGCGATCAAGTTGCTAATATGAGAGCCCCTCTTGATAGTACGATTATCTATCCTATAATCCGGTCTCCCTCCTAATGCTATGAGACCGGTAAAATAGAAAACCTATCAAGATCATACCTTTGCCTTGAGCATTCCACTTGAGCTAGAATATGACGATCTCGACCTCCTCAAGATGGAACACCTTTCTTGATTTCTTTTTGCTTGGTGAAGACACAAAGATGCTCCCCCATATGCAACTATGGGAGAGGCTCTTTTAAGTATATCTTTACTTTAACATTATCTCCAAAAGAGTGGCAAGATTCAAGAATGTGATCTCTTCGATATGCTCCCCTTGAACTTGCACTTCTCAAACTTGATGACGACCACAACTTGGCGTCATCCACCATGGACTATATGAAATCTTCCTTTTGATGAAAGCACATGGAAAGGTACCTAACCCCACATAGATATACCACACAAACATATAATGGGTTAGAACACAAAGCTATATGAACAATTACTTACGATACCATGATACCACATGGTACATCTTCTTGCTTTGTGAGTTGATCAATATTAACCATCGCTTAACACTTTGCCTTGATCAACCTTTTATCTTTTCTTCTCTCTTCATAATAATGATGTCTTGAAGGTAAAGATGAATGTTCACACAATATTCTTCTTCAAGACATACTTGATAAACCTTTTATCTTTTCTTATCTCTTCATAATAATGATGTCTTGAAGGTAAACATGAATGTTCACACAATATTCTTCTTCAAGACATACTTGAAATATGCTCAACTCTCTCATGACCAAACTTGGGATATTCACATGAATAGCACCTTGGTCACCACTTGATTATCTTGAATCCAACACATGGACATCAAGCATTGCCTATGGACAAACTCTACAAGTATAGCTCAATGCAACCATTAGTCCATAGTGATTGTCATCAATTACCAAAACCACACATGGGGGAACCATGCTCTTTCAATCTCCCCCATTTTGGTAATTGATGACAAACTCTTTTACGAGGGTTTATATAATGAATTTTACCTACCATGCAAATAGACAAGCAAGGTTGCATGAGCATGAAAGGAAAATGTTTAAGAACAAAACCAAAATTTCTTAAACCCTCGAAACTTTCTCCCCCATTGGCATCCATTTCCAAAATGGGATCATAGAAATTTTAGATGGCCAATATAGTAAGGGTTCCTCCGTAGGCTATGCACTTCTCATAATATGAGTGAAATCAAATACACTTATCCAATGATGAATAATGGGAGGAACTATACCAAGGATCCAAAGATTGCAAATAAGATGGTATACAAATCTAATATTCTCCTAAAGAGAAGCAAGCAATCAAGAGATCCAACAAACCAAACGAACAAGGTATATTATGGTTTGAGAAAATGAGTGTTTTTAAAGAAAATAGAGGAGCTCCCCAATATTTGTGCATGATTAGAAATATTGCATTTTGAACGCAAAGGGCACAAAAATGGAATCATAACTCCCCCACTGTTGTTCAAAACTCAAAGCAAGTGCAAGTGATCATAAAAGAAAATAAGGCATATCACTTGGAGTAAGAGATGGTTAAGCCATAAGAGAAGTTACCAATAAAAGGATGGACACCGAACCATTAGGATACCAATAAGACATGTAATTCTTATCATGTGTATAAGTTTCTTAAATAGACCACAATCATGATGATGTACATCCATAAAGAAACATGTACACATAATATAGTTACAAAGAGAAAGAGCGAGATATCCAATTCGAAGACATAAATATGATAATAAGATCTTTGCTTGAAAGCATTTTTTTTTAGAGGATATGAATGACCTTACAACAAAAACACATCAAAGACGTCACACACATTAATAAGGGAAAAAGAGATAGTTGGGACGTTTTGATAAAAGCAACAAATATCACAAGGAGTAAATATGTTTCATGCCATGATACAACCTACAAAAGGTTGAAATGTTAGAGTATATGCATGAGATAGATACTTGTTACCGAGGTAGCATTGGTGATGTTGTACTATATAAGAATTCATCCATCATCATAGCTTGACTCCAATAAGCATGTATTGATAACACCTTCTTTGTGAATGAGGCAAGCATCCAACGCATATGAAATGTACCTAAAACAAATTTAAGTACAAAAATGGTCCCCAAACTCATTGGGTCCAAAGTAGTTACACAAACTACAATATATAGGATTCAATCCACATGAATATAGGCATATAGATAAGAAATTGAATATCATGAACATCTTAGCCAATTTAGGATTTATGGATATTATTCTATATAAATATTGGATCAAGGAAGATAAACATGCCATAACATATAATTAGTAATTATGCATGCAATCTAAAGGTAGAATAAACATTTCATTTTATACCCGGGAGCAATAAAATGGTCGTTGGGAGGTTCCCCCATTCTGCAGCGCCCCCCCCCCCCCTAGGGGGCCGGCCAGGCCGGCCAAGAGCAGCCAGGGGCGGAGCCAAACCCACCCCAGCCTGGGGCCGGCGTGGGCGCAGGGGCAGGCCGGCTGGATGTGGCCCGGCCTGGCAGGCCGGCCAGGCCGGCGTGGAGCCGTGGCTGGGGCCGGCCACCCGCCCGAGCAGCCCGGCCTGGGGGTCGGCCTGGGGCCGGCGTGGGGAGCAGCCGGGGCCGGGCACCCACCCGAGCCCCCTGGCCTGGAGCCCGGCCTGGGGCCGGCGTGGAGCGGGGGAGAGGACGGCACCCCTTCTTTCTCTCCTTTTCTTCTTCTCTTTTCTCCATTGTTTCCTTAACCTTTTCTCCATTTTTGCTTTTCATTGTATGAGGTCTATGGGGAGATATGGTTGCACTTTATCCATGATATTTTCTGAGTAAACTTAGGGAACACGTTAGTCCTTCCATATGTTGTGATCAAACACTCAAAATAGGATTTATGAACATGACAATCAACTCATGATTGATAAGATACCAATTAGAAAATATACCATGTAAAATAAAATACTAACGGAAATACTTATCACTTGGGGGATACTAAATAAAAATGCATCAAGGAGTAAAATATTGAGATCCCAATAGACATCAAATGAACCATGTAAAATTCCAAGAGATGTCAATTGAAGCAAATATCTATGAGTGAGATATCAAACTCCAAATAAATACCAAATGAGGCCATCAAGGCAAAACAAATGAGCATAGAAGATGTCTATGTAAAATATGATCAAAGACTTATCTCATTCAAAACAATAGAATGCAAAACAAGGAATGAGATAACCAAGCCCTTTACACTTTTTATGATGGCACAAAGTAATAAAAAAAATAAAAGTTGTGCCTTCCACAAACACACAAGATATTGATTAAAATACCAATTTAAGATCTAATATCAATTGATGATAACTAGTGTTCAAAAAAAAACTACGATAGCTCCCCCATGATCTATGCATGATTTTTGAATTTTGCACACAAATGGGAACTCTTCGCATGCATACAATAGAAACTTTCATTAAGTGGCAAGAGATCCAATTGAAAATATAGTGTTCTCATTATATAGATGTTTGCATTTTAATACAAAAGCACTATAAGGGGATCCTCGCTTTTCTTACAACCATTACACTAGAATTTTGTTTGATTATAACACATAGATATTCATCAAGGAAGACAATGTGAGTTCATACAAAACAATTTCTCGTCGATAATACAAATGGAAGCAACGCATAATGTAAATATGATCAATAACTTCTACCACAAATATGGTTGTCACTTGTCCAAGGACAAGGAGGGTATGGTGTTAATTTTAGGTGGTATGTTGCAAAAATATTCGTGATCATGTTGAAACACAAAAGTTTATGGAAAAGGATATGAGTTAATTACCATGCTTCAACTAGTAAAATTATCATGCAAAGCAATTCTTAATATATATTGAAGCAACCGGTTTCCCAAACAATAAATACTAGTGCACATTTGAGGAACACCGCACGAAGAAACTCTCTCAAATTCAACAAACCAAAATATGAGATACAAAAACTCATTTAAGCAAGTATGGAACTTGTTTGAGCTAATCATGCCACATAATAACAAGATAATTTAGAATATCAATTCTAAGTGGCATTACCTCACATGTTCACATTTTCTAGGATTGTAATATGCACATAGCTTATTACTCCCCCATAATGTGATAATCCATTTCTTTTCAACAAGAGGCAAGTGAAATCAAATAAGAGATAATTAATGAACATTGTGAAATTCGAATTTCTCATGAGAATGAAATACCACATGGAGACTATATAATCTTGTCACGTTAATAATAAGTGATATACCTCATGTACACATATTTTAGTATTGTGAGGTGGCAAGCACACCACTCCCCCAAAATGAGATAGTTCATTAATCTCTCAAAAGAGGCAACTTAAATTAATCATAAATTGCAATAAAGGCTCAACACAAAACAAACAAGTACATGGAGTGCAAACCAACAAACACATACTAGATTACTCAAGATAGGTAATTAGTAAGCACACCATATACAAACACATGCTAGACACACAACTAACACATGCAAGGGGCAAGCAACTTTTAATGTATATAATTTAAATACAAGTTACCGCAAGGAGACACATTGGATAGGAGATAGATATATGATGATACAAATGACTTGGCTTGAGTAAATATAATTGATGAAGATCCCTTAATTCTTCATAAGACAGCCAAGTCTCCAATGCCCTCCAACAACACCTATTGATCAAGTTTTAGCTTGTTGGTCCCCAACCAAGTTGGGTCCTAAGAGGTTAGTCACAATAGGCTTGGCAACCCAAATGGTTCGTTTCTTGACACCACTTTGAGTGCCAACATATTTGGCAAACACATTGCCAACCTTATCCTTCCGAAGGGAATAAACATCACAAATAATGATAGGGTTGGATAAGGTACCATTAGTGCATGAGGAAGCAAGGTGGCCCTTTTCACGGCATAAGTAAGAACATCGGCTTCCTCCTTTCTTCTTAGTTGATTTCTCAACTTGAGGAGTTATAACTTGATTCTTCTTGGGAAGAAGCCTTTCTTCATCTTGAGGTTGAGCATGATATTGAACTTGTGGCCGCTTCCCTTGTTGCTTCTCACTAAGAGGCTTCTTCTTTAATGGGAAAGACCTAACATGGTGCCCTTCAACATTGCACTTGAAGCAAACAATCTTGGACGAATTGTTGACTTGTTCTTGGCTCTTGTTCTTGTTGATTATATGATTCTTCTTTATATTGGACTTCTTGTTATTATTAGAGTTGAATCCATGTCCACTCTTGTCATTGGGTAATCTTTGTACACTCAACATGTTGTCAAGTGTGGACTTCCCATGACGCTTTTCCAAGTCTTTCTTCAAAGAAGCGACTTGGACCTTGAGCTCTTTTATTTCCTATAAATGGTTAGTAGCAACACAAGTAATAGAGGAAGTAGATGATTCATTGTTAGAGCAACAAGGCATGGAAAGCAATTCATCACAAGATGTAGTGATATTATGAGTGAATGAATTAATAGGACTAGCACGAGGCAAAATAGAATTTTGAGTAGAGTTTGTGCTAATGTACACATGAGGCTCACAAGATATCACATTGGTAGTAATAGCCTCATGAGCTAACTTTAGCTTATCATGTGAGACTAAAAGATCCTCATGAGAGCCTAAGAGATTTTCATGACTTTCTTCCAATTTCCCATAATTGCTAGTTAGCAACTCAAGTTGAGACCTTAGCTCAACATTCTCCTTCAATGTAGATGCTTCACGAGAAATAGAGTTAGTAGCACAAGCATCATAATTAATAGAAATAGGAGAAGGAAAATTGGCAAGTCCTTTTGAATATGAAGCTTTAAGTTGAGTATGTTCGACTTTTAGCTCATCATTTTTAGTTTTAAGACAATTAATCACCTCAAGATTTCTATTATGAGAGTCCTTTAATTTTGATAACTCTAGAGTAAAAGTCTCTTCAAGAGATTCATTGATAGTTTGTTCTTCTACAAGAGCTTCCTCTAGTTTTGCAATTTCATTGGAATAATCACGCTCGCGGCTATAATATGCATCAATGCATGCTTCCAAATCCTTAATGGTGATATTGCGCCTATCAAATGCTCTAATGATTTCTAGGAAATTGGCACAAGCATCTTTATCCTCATAAAGGATATTGTGAATCATTTTACCTTTCTCCATTAACGAATCATTGTCATTATCATCGTCATCATCATCATCATCATCCTCATCACCATCATAATCATCATCATCATCACTAGATACATTGGTGTTCAAAGTAGGAGCTACCTTTGAACCTTTAGCCATAAGGCAAAAGTGAGATATGGTAGATGATGATGAACCATTACTTGAAGCGCCACTTAAATCCACATCTTGTTCCATGGAATGTTGAGTTTCTTCTACATGGTTAGTAACACAAGTACTAGAGGAAATACAACCATTTTTACTATGGAAACAAGATGTATCAAGCATATCATTATAAGATTTAGTCAAGGAATTTTTACATGATATGCATGAACTATCAACGCAAGCATGTAAATCATTTTGGGTGCTAGGTGTGTTTAAGTCCATAGACAAAGTATTGCAATAAGATAGAGATGAAGAATCGTCAACAATAAGCATACTATCAAGATTGCAATTTTTGTCACTACTCACCATATCATTATGTTGTGCCTTGACACATTTTGGTGAGGTAGAAGAAGTTGAGAACTCATCACGCCCGGAGGTGGAGGGAGTATAATCATCACCACAACTTTTGGACACATCATATTTATCTTGAAGCTTGGTCCAAATATCATGAGCTTTCCAAGATGGCCTAATTGTCTCAAGAACTACAATACTCAAATATTTGAAAAACACATTAGTAGCTTGAGTATTGAGATATAAGTTTTTCTCATCCTCTAAAGAGCAATCAATACCCGTTGGAGTAGAAAAACCCATATCTACAATTTTCTCTATATTTGGACCCATGTCCTTAAAAATATTAAGCATACTAATTTTCCAAGTATTATAATTTGTGCCATCGAATATAAAAGTGTCATTATGCACTAATCCCCTAGCCGACATCTTTACTCTCTAGGTTGTGAAACCCTATGAAGAGAGACCCGGCTCTGATACCAATTGAAAGGACACGGATGTTGCCTAGAGGGGGGGTGAATAGGCGTTTAAAAATAATTACGGTTAAGGCTTGAATAAATGCGGAATAAAACTAGCGTTTAATTTATCAAGCCAAAACCTAAACAAACTAGGTTCACCTATGTGCACCAACAACTTATGCTAAACAATTCAAGCAACTATGTGATAGCAAGATATATTACTTCAAGCTCGATGGCTATCACAAAGTAAATTGCATAAGTAAAGAGACCGGGTATAGAAATAACCGAGAGACGAGGAGACGATGATTTATCCCGAAGTTCACTTCCCAATGGAAGCTAATCTCCGTTGGAGAGGTGTGGAGTCACAATGACTCCAAGCGCCCAATGGCTCACCTTATTCTCCTCGTGCCTCCACCAATGCGGAGTGCCACGATCCACTATGGGACCTTTGAGGGCGGTCACCGATCCCGTACAAGGTTGGGGCAATCTCCACAACTCAATTGGAGGCTCCCAACAATATCCCACGAGCCACCAAAACTCCGAGATAGCAACAAGGTCCGGAGCTACCAAAACTCCGAGACAACAACAACCGTCTAGGGCACTCCAAGTACCCAAGAGGACAAGCTCAAGGGCACTCCAAGAACCCAAGAGTAACAAGCTTCTCAACCTTTCACTCGAACGAATCCTCGTAGAGAACTCAAACCGATGCAACCTATGCAATGGCAAGAACACAAGAAGTGCTCAAATCCTTCACTCTCAAATCCCACCAAAGCAACAAATGCTATGGGGGGAGAAGAGAGGAAGAACAATGAAGAACTCAACAAATGAATCCACAAGATCTAGATCCAAAGACTTTCCCCTCACTAAGAGGAGAGATGGATTGGTGGGATAATAGATCTAGATCTCCTCTCTCTTTTCCCACTAATTGGAGGCAAGACTCATGGAGGAATAGAGAGAGAGCAAGCTCCAAAAAGGTCAACAATGGTGGGGGAAAACTTGCTAAAAAGGTAGAGAACCAATGGGGAAGAAGGCCCCTTTTATAGGCCCCCAAAAACAGCCCGTTGGGGGCATTCTGCCCCACCCCGGCCTCCCGGGCCGGCCAGGCCGGCCTCCAGGCCGGACGGTTCGGGTAGGGGTCCGGCCTGGGGAGCCCACCCCGGCCTGGGGCCGGCCTACCAGTTTTCAGAAAATGTCCTTCACTAAAAACGCGATATCTTTTGCATCCGGACTCCGTTTTCGATGATCTTGGGCTCGTTGAAATCGTAAGAACGAGCACTACAAGATTATGCAAAGAAACATCATAGTCCATAATTGGATGATAAAACCAAATGATGAAAGTTATTACCTCTCTATAAAGGAACAATCGGTAAAACCTCCAATATCAAAAACGCAATAAGTTTTTCATGCGAAACCCGTTTTTGATGAACTTGAGCTTATATTGAAGCACATGACAAGCTCAAAAACCACACATGGAGAAAACACAAATAAGAACCAAGAAATGTTATGCCAAGTATGCAAAGGTTTGAGCTCTCTCCGAGTGATGCGATCAAGTTGCTAATATGAGAGCCCCTCTTGATAGTACGGTTATCTATCCTATAATCCGGTCTCCCTCCTAATGCTATGAGACCGGTAAAATAGAAAACCTATCAAGATCATACCTTTGCCTTGAGCATTCCACTTGAGCTAGAATATGACGATCTCGACCTCCTCAAGATGGAACACCTTTCTTGATTTCTTTTTGCTTGGTGAAGACACAAAGATGCTCCCCCATATGCAACTATGGGAGAGGATCTTTTAAGTATATCTTTACTTTAACATTATCTCCAAAAGAGTGGCAAGATTCAAAAATGTGATCTCTTCGATATGCTCCCCTTGAACTTGCACTTCTCAAACTTGATGACGACCACAACTTGGCGTCATCCACCATGGACTATATGAAATCTTCCTTTTGATGAAAGCACATGGAAAGGTACCTAACCCCACATAGATATACCACACAAACATATAATGGGTTAGAACACAAAGCTATATGAACAATTACTTACGATACCATGATACCACATGGTACATCTTCTTGCTTTGTGAGTTGATCAATATTAACCATCGCTTAACACTTTGCCTTGATCAACCTTTTATCTTTTCTTCTCTCTTCATAATAATGATGTCTTGAAGGTAAAGATGAATGTTCACACAATATTCTTCTTCAAGACATACTTGATAAACCTTTTATCTTTTCTTATCTCTTCATAATAATTATGTCTTGAAGGTAAACATGAATGTTCACACAATATTCTTCTTCAAGACATACTTGAAATATGCTCAACTCTCTCATGACCAAACTTGGGATATTCACATGAATAGCACCTTGGTCACCACTTGATTATCTTGAATCCAACACATGGACATCAAGCATTGCCTATGGACAAACTCTACAAGTATAGCTCAATGCAACCATTAGTCCATAGTGATTGTCATCAATTACCAAAACCACACATGGGGGAACCATGCTCTTTCATTATGATGGCAGCACAAAGCCGGAAGACTGGCTGAGTGACTATGTCACCGCTGTGCACATTGCAGGCAGCAACAGGAGATGGGTTGTGCGGTATGTTCCGCAGATGCTGGAGGGCCCTGCTCGGATTTGGCTCAACAACCTGCCAAGAGACAGTATCAACTGCTGGCTTGACTTCTCGGAAGCCTTCATCAGCAACTTCACCAGCACGTACAAGAGGCCGAATAGGCCGCAGCAGCTTTCAGCTTGCAAGCAGCGAGAAGAGGAGACTGACCGAGAGTATCTTACTCGATGGAGCACACTGAGGAACACCTGTGAGGGTGTGAATGAGTCACAGGCGATCGCCTGGTTTGCTCAAGGCTGCAGGCATGGCAGCATGTTGTGGTAAAAGTTGCAGAGAGAGATGCCGAGTACGCTCGCCGAGACGATCAAGATCGCAGATATGTATGCACTCGGAGACCCTACTCAGCCTCTGCTCGATGCATTCGAGCCGAGAAGGAAGCACCATGACGGCAGCAGACGCCAAGACTTCAGAAACAAGCACAGAGGTGACCGCATAGATACTCGGTATATGATCCCGAGGAGGTAAATGCTGTGATTCAAGACCCTGCAGCTGCTGGGAGTAGCCAAAGGCAAAAAACTGCTGGAGCCCAATACGGGCAAAACCAGAACCAGGGCCAAGGCATCAAGAAGCCATACAATGCCCCCCAGCAGGGTAGCGGCAACCCGGATACAGGAGGTGCTCAGAGTTTTTTCTTTGAGAACATGAAGGTCGGGCCATGCAGCTTCCATACTCGGCATCCGAGTAGGCCAGCCAACCACACTACCCGGCAGTGCAGCTGGTGGGACCGCATCAATAGTGAAGGCTTTGGTCAGCTGTACCCTCCTCCTCCTCTACAGCCTGCGAATGCCAATGTGCAGCCTATTCGGGCAGCTGCTCCCAGGCCTGCAGTGAATCCGAGAAGGGAGAATGTGAACCAAGTGGCTCAGGGAGCCAACCGCAATGACCGCAACCGCAACTACTACAACAACAACAACAGGAACAACAACAACAACAACAACAACAACAACGGCAACAATGGTGGTGGAGACCGCAACCAGTACCAGGAGCACCATGAGAGCTATATGGTGTTCACCACCGAGCCAGACGACAAGCAGTCGCTGCACAGGCGTGCGATGGAGGTAAATGCAGTGATCCCAGCTGTTCCTCACTACTTGCTCTGGTGCGAGGAGGAGATTACCTGGTCCAGAGCTGATCATCCCAAGGTGATGCCCAACCCGGGTACCTATGCTCTGGTGGTGGATCCCACATTCCTGGGGACCACGAAGAATGTCAGGTTCAGCAAGGTGCTGATTGATAACGGAAGCAGCATCAACATCATGTACCGAGATACACCGGAGAAGCTCGGCCTTGCCGAGAACATGCTGCCACCCAGAAGGACTACTTTCCATGTCGGGAGTGTCTTGCGCTCCAATCGGCCGTATCTGGGTTGATGTCGTATTCGGCACCAGGGAGAACTGCCGCACCGAGTGCCTGCAGTTTGAAGTGGTTGATCTTCAGAGCCCCTACCATGCTCTACTCGGTAGGCCTTCCCTCACCAAGTTCATGGCCTCAACCCATGCAACCTACATGAAGATGAAGTTACCTGGTCCCAATGGAGTCATCACCATCTCGGGTGATTACAAGCGTTCCATGGAATGTGCCTCTGCTGGATCTCTGTTGGCGGAGTCCTTGGTCATTGTTGCCGAGAAATAGAAGATACACGAGGTGGTTTCTATGGCTCAAGCAGCACAGGGTGGTGCGCCTGGGATGTCGGGTTCCCAGTACGGAACTGCCTTCCAGGCTTCCCAGGATACAAAGAAGGTCCTGGTTGATCCTGAGCTCCCAGACCGTGTTGCCATCATTGGCGCCGGGTTGGGAGAGAAATAGGAAAGCGAGCTCATCCACTTCCTTCGTGAGAATCGGGATGTCTTTGCATGGTCCAATGAGGATCTGTCGGGCGTCCCAAGGGAGTTGGTTGAGCCCTCGCTGCATGTGCGTCCCGACGCCAAGGCAGTTAAGCAGGCTATGCGCCGCTTTGGTGATGAGAGGAGGAAAGCCATCAGTGATCAGATCACCAAGTTGTTGATAAGCGGATTTATCATGGAGGTACTGCATCCAGATTGGCTGGCCAACCCGGTTATGGTTGATAAGAAGAAGGAGTACCCCAAGGCCGATACCGCATGGCGCATGTGCGTGGACTACACCGACCTGAACAAGGCCTGCCCCGAGGATTCATTCCCGCTACCCCGCATAGATCAGGTGATTGATTCCACTGCCGGGTGTGAACTTTTGTCTTTCATTGATGCCTACTCTGGTTTCCATCAGATAGCTCTCAACCCGGATGATCAAATAAAACTGCCTTTATTACCCCGTACGGGGCTTATTGCTATCGTGTTATGTGCTTTGGGTTGCGGAATGCTGGGGCTACTTATCAGAGATGCATGCAAAAATGCTTGCATGATCAAATTGTCAAGAATGTGCAGGTGTACGTAGATGACATTGTCATCAAAACGAATAAAACACATACTCTGCTTAGTGATATTGAGGAAACCTTTGCCAAGTTGCACAAGTACAGGATGAAACTGAATCCGACTAAATGCACCTTTGGCGTCCCGGATGGCAAGTTACTCGGCTTCTTGGTATCCAATCGGGGCATTGAGGCCAATCCTTCAAAGATAAAAGCTATAGAGAGCATGTCTTTGCTGAGATCACTGAAGGATGTGCAGAAGTTCACCGGATTCCTGGCTTCTCTGAGCCGCTTCCTGGGCATAATGAGATGACGTACGGCGTGTACCTGGGTGCAAAGAAGCTCAAGCATTATTTCCAAGAGCATCCCATCACGGTGGTGAGTACTGCTCCCATCTCGGAGATCATGGGCAACAAGGAAGCAAGCGGCCGGGTAGCCAAGTGGGCAATCGAGCTTGTCGCATACACTCCTCTGTACGCGAGAAGAGAAGCAATCAAGTCACAAACTCTGGCAGATTTCTTGGTGGATTGGGCCGAGATGCAGTATGAGTCTCCCTTGCAGGAAACCAACTACTCGAAAATGCATTTTTATGGCTCCAAAGTGAAGGAAGGCCTTGGTGCTGGCGTAGTGCTTACGTCACCCAAGCGAGATCAACTCAAATACGTGCTGCAGATTCATTTCAAGGCATCTAACAATGTGTCCGAGTATGAGGCAGTGGTGCACGGCTTGAGGGTAGCCAAGGAGATTGGGGTGCAGCGTATCATCTGCTATGTCGACTCGGATTTGGTGATGCAGCAGTTATCCGACACCTGGGATGCTTTCGATGCCAACATGGCATCCTACCGGTTTCTGGTGCAAACCATGACTGGCTTATTTGAAGGGTGTGAATTTCATCATATACACCGAGCTGAGAATAATGCAGCTGATGAGCTGTCCAAGTTGGGGTCTTCTCGGCAGTTTATCCCGGCTAGGATTGCCTTGGAGCATTTGAGAAAGTCATCCATCAAGCCATCCCCCAACTCGGAATCCATCTTTATTCCATCTCTGCCTGGAGAGGAAGCTGTGCCCATGGAGATTGACTGGGAGGCTGCAAAAGAGAACCCGGGGACTGGCACCTGCAACCCGGGGACTGCTCCATTCAACTCGGGGACTGTCGCATTCATTGAGGGAGTACTCGGAGACTCGCCCCCAGCTCAGAAGAGGTCTTGGTAGCTGATCCAATGGAAGTGGACGAACCAGTGTTCCCACACGGGAGACACCGAGTTGGGCTCTGCCCATATTATCCTTTCTAACGGATGGCACATTGCCAAGTGACGAGGTCACAGCCAGGCAGATACAGAGAAGATCCAAGGGCTACACTATCATCAACAAGGTGCTACACAGAAGGAGTCCTACTGGCGTGCTGCAACGCTGCGTTGAGCCAGAGGAAGGAGAAGAAATTCTTGTGGAGATACATCAGGGAGAATGCGGACATCACGCCTCTTCTCGGGCTCTAGTCAACAAAGCTTTCCAGCATGGTTTCTTTTGGCTCACTGCCTTGAAGCAAGCTGAAGATATAGTGAGAAAGTGCAACGGCTGCCAGAGATTTGCAAGCAAGATTCATATGCCAGCTTCCGAGTTGAAGACCATTCCCATTACTTGGCCATTTGTTGTTTGGTGTTTGGATATGGTGGGTCCTTTCAAGCTAGCTAGAGGCAACATGACTCACATCTTGGTCATGGTTGACAAGTTCACCAAGTGGATTGAGGTCAAGCCTATTCAGAAGTGTGATGGAGTCACAACTGTGAGTTTCCTGAAGGATGTGATCCTGAGATACGGCTACCCGCACAGCATTATCACTGATAATGGCACAAACTTTGCTGAGGGTGCTTTCGCAAGATTCTGCAAAGAGAAGCGGATCCGGCTAGATGTTGCATCTGTTGCGCATCTGGCCTCCAATGGGCAAGTTGAGAGAGCAAATGGCATGGTGCTATCCGGCATAAAGCCAAGGTTGATTGAGCCATTACAGCGAACCCCTGGTTGTTGGCTGGACGAGTTGCCGGCGGTGTTGTGGAGTCTAAGGACTACCCCTAACCGATCAACGGGATACACACCATTCTTCCTGGTATATGGAGCTGAGGCCGTGTTGCCCACTGACCTAGAGCATGACTCGCCCCGAGTAACCCTCTACACTGAGGCGGAGGCGAGAGAAGCTCGAGAAAATGACGTTGACCTGCTAGAAGAAGCAAGAGAGTTAACTCTGTCATGTTTAGCTGTCTATTAGCAAAACTTGAGGCGTTATCACAGCCGGAAAGTAAACCCAAGGGTTTTCCGAGAAGGAGACATGGTCCTTAGGCTCGTGCAGCGCACGGCCGGGATGCACAAGCTCTCCCCTCTGTGGGAAGGGCCTTTCATTGTGAGCAAGGCTCTGCATAATGATGCCTACTATCTAGTTGATGCACAGGCACCCCAGAAGAACAGGCCGGATAGAGAAGGAGAGGAATCTAAGTGCCCCTGGAATGTAGTTCTACTCCGTCGTTTCCATTCATGAGCAAAAAGTTGTATGTATCTCCTCAACCGAGTTAAAATTCTAGTCGGCACTCCGAATTCAAACTCGGGGACTGCCCTTGTCCAAATTTGCTCTGTGTTGTTCTACTCTGTTTTACTTTATCTAGTCGGTTGCTTTACTTAGAATTTCATAAGCATATCTAGTAATGTGTTTAAACCCAAGGGCCAACTCTTCGAATTTGCTGCTGTCCGCAACCCGACTTCATGGCAAGCAAGAGAACAAGCGAAAGGTCAATGAGCACATGAAAAATTGCTAAGGAGAAGAGAGGTATAGCAACCGAGTAGGGTGTTCTTTACTGTTTCTGGTGTCTCTCTTTTCGGCTAAGTGGTGGGAAGCGTTACCATGCATTTTTCTAAGTGGCTAAGTATTTGAAACTCAAACTTTGAAATCTTGTGACTCGACTACCAAAAAAGCCACAAGTGGCAGGTAAGAGCTAAGACAAAGAGAATGAGTGGATAAAAAATGCAACTCGGGGACTTGCATAGAAACGCAACCGGGCATTGAGCCAGAGTTGCTAAACTGTTAAACAAATAAAACTGAGTACCAAAGGACATAATTGTACCGATTACATATGCACCCGGCATCCCGGGGATCTGATAAAAGTTTGGAGATAAGACTTGCAGGAATTACACAACAGTAGAAGCAGTGTTGTCCGCGTCGGTGTTGGCAGAGGCAGCTGGATCGGAAGTTGCTGTAGCCACGGAGATGGGATCCGTTGCAGAGTCGGAGGCTGGGGTGGATCGAGTACCGGGCAGAGGGTAAAGGCCGTCCGTCGCAGCACCAGTCGCGCCCAACTCAGGAGCCAGGTCTTGGATCACCATATTGGTGGTGATGGTGGCCTCCTGTGCGGCGGGATGCGGCTGCTTGGCCTCTGGGTTGGCTGCCAACTCGGAATCCTCAGCATTGCCTTGCTGCTCGTTCCCCTCCGTCCCCTTGGCCTCCTCCTGCTTGGATCCCTCCTCCTCGGCACCTTCCTCGAACTCGGCCAAGTCTTCGTCAGTAATGCTATCATCCTCATCATCATCATCGTCATCATCTTCTTCTCCGACATCTGTGTCAGGCTCGGTGGGGCCGTCGATGAAGATGCTGGTGTCGGCGTAGGAGGCAAGCTCGTAAGCCACCTCTTTTCGGCGAGCGATGCAATCCGGATCTTCGGTCCACTTGGAGTCTTCGCGGCGCGTACTGATCCTTTGGAGATCCAAGTTCTCGTATCAGGATAGAATGAAGTGCAGCAGCTCGTCAGCTCCTGCCCGAGCTGCGGAGGCACGCCATTTCTTGAGCTCCACCTTAACCTCATCCAGGTGATCAGCAATTTCGCGGAAGGTTTCTGGGACGTCCTTCTCAGGCCAGAAGAGCTTGTGCAACTTGATACCGGTAGACACCATGGAGGTGCCCAGGCCCTTGAGGGAGCGGATTTGTGTCTTGATGTTGAGGAGATGGTCGTTGATGTTGTAGGTGTTGTCAATATTCAGACCAGATGCGGCTCTAGCCTGTCTTGCCTTGTCCAAAGCGGGCACACTAGCGGAACAGAGTTCCGGGAAGATATCTTCATAAGGAACTAAGTTGAGTCAGAAACAGCGACCGAGAAGAAGTAAAACCGGGTAGAAGAAGGAGACAAAAGAAGAAAGGGGTAGAGGCAACTCACATTCCATGTCTACCAACAGGGCTCCCAGCTTGACCTTCCAGTCTTCTGCTTCTTGGAGATACTTGTCGTGGACGTGACGCGATTCATTGATCTAAACCTCGAGGGCTCGGTTCCTTTCCTTGAGCATGGTGATTTCCAGCTCGAGTGCTCGCTTCTCAGCATTGGCAGTCATCTCAAACTCCTGCTTCTCGCGGACGGAGTTGATTGCGGTTTGGAGCGCCGCGGTAAGATCGACCTGGAGCTTCTCGTAATCAGTTCTCTCGATCTTGCGCTCCTTCTCTATTTCCGCTTCCCGGGCCTGCAATTGTTGTTGTACTTCAGCGGGTGTGAGGCAATCCAGATGCTGCTCCCGGAACTTCTTGTATTCTTCTGCGGGTAGAACAACGTTATCAGCAGAGTAGTCAAGTGAGAGAAAGCAAGTATAGAGAAGAAAGAAAAAGCTCACCTTCCAGGGAAGTGATCTTGCTTTCTGCAGAGGCAGCGAAGACCTCGCAATCTTGGTGCCTTTCCACCAGAGTCTTGAGCTCGCCTGCAGAGAAGACAGCAATTGAGCAAAAAGTAAATAACGGGCGTAAGTACAAAACGCATAAACCGAGATGCTAAAAGCTTACTCTCTAATTCAGAAAGCTTGAGGGTGCGCTCCAGGGCCTGCTGCTCTATAGCATCCTTGTCTTTCTTCTCAGCCTCCAGGGCTTGGTTCCGCTCCCTGGCTTGGCGGTGGTTCCAGAGAAGCTGGCGGGAAATCTGTGTCCTTTTCTGGACGCTATTCTGCAGAGTTGAAAGGAAAATATGAGTACTAGAAGATTTGGCCCGAGTAAATGTCAACTCGGTTGAGTCTTCACCTACTCGGCCCGAATCTCGGGGACCGGGGGAATGACTAAGAGAAGAAGAGAAGAGAAAGAAGGAATCAGCCACTCGGAAAATGCAAAGCAGAGAGAGACACTTACCACATAGCTTTGCTCGATGTCCTCGGCGTTCTTGCGCAGGACAAACAACTTTCCGGCCAAGGTGCAACAAGGGCTGGCAACCGTCATGCCAACAGAGCCAATGTATGCCTTGTTCCAGTCCGTTCGATAATGGTTGAGTTTCCCCAACTCGGTACCATCCCAGGCATTGTTGCCGAGCACTTTGCTGTCCATGGCCTTCCCGATGTGGCCTACTCGGTCCAAGGTGGCCGCAAGGCCTTCTTCAGGAAGCTCCTCCTCATCTTCGCCGCGGGAAGAAAGTTCTTTGATGACCAAGGAATCCTTCTTTCCCTTGGACTTGGAGACTCCCACGGCTTGGCGCTCTTTGAGTGCGACTAGTCGTTTCTCCTCCTTGGACAGCGGGATTTGGTGGCGCTGCGACAGGTCTGTCCAGTACTCGGGATATTTGCGCTGCACGCTGGCGCCAGCTCCAGCACTCAGCTTCTCGACAGGGCCAAAGGTGAACCCAGAAGAAACCAGATCGGCGCTTGGAGTGGGTGTCAGCTGGGTGCTCTTGACCCACTTCCCGGACTGCCCATCTTGCGACTTGGAGGGCTGCGGCGGCTGCCCAGCCTGTGAGGCAGCGCGCCTTGGCTGCTGCCGGGTTGCCTCAGCTCCCGACTTGGTGGTCTTCTTGGTGGTTGGCGTGGGAGTTGGCCGAGAAGGCGGAGGCACTTGAAGAGTTGACTGAGGAGGTGGTGGCACTTGTTGAACTGGCGGAGATGGTTGCTGAGTTGATGGAGGAACTGAGGCGCGGGATGGAGACGCCTGCCGAGTTGGCGGCACCGGTGGTCGGCTACTCGGTGCAGCGTCCGGCTGCACTTGGTCTTGGCGGGCTGGCTCCACAACATTGTCTTCTACCCGCTGCTCCGCAGCGGGATCAGGCCTTTCGGCGATATTGTCTTCTACCCGCGGCTCGGCCGCGGGGTCATGCTGCTCTGCGGTATTGTCTTCAGGATGCTGGCCCGCAGCAGGCTCTGGACGCGCCAGGGCGGCGTCTTCTTGCTGCTGCTCGGCAGCGTGTTCAGTGTCTTCCCCAGCTGATGCAGTTGGGGGAGTTGGCGGCATCTCGGTGTTGGCAGCGTCCTGGGCAGCTTGCTGCGCTTCAGGTTGCTGCTGCTCGGAGATGGGATCGGTATCATCCCCGACGCCATCTTCTCGGTGCCGAGATCTTGCTCTTCATCAATGGGGGAGGACGACGCGTCCTACCTTGCGGTTCCTGGTCTTCATCTTCATCCGAGAGATCTACGAGCTGCTCTCGGGGCACGGTTGACTTTTTCTTGGGATGAGGTGCGGCAGTAGCATCAACATCGAGAGGCGCGCTGGAAGAAGAGATAGGGTCAGAAAGAAAGCAGAAAAAGGGAGAAGGGAAAAGCACAACAGAAAACGGCAATAAGTCAAGGTTTACTCGGAGAACACTTACCCCTTGCTGGTGGGGACCTTCCTCTTACGGGAAGCGACGACTTTGTTGGCTGGCTTCTTCTTGGTTCTCTTGCCAGGAGGTGCCTGCGCATCACTGCCAACCCTCTTCCGGGTAGTGGGAGCATCCATGGACACAGGAACCGCGTCCACGGGCTCCTCCAGCTCGTCCACCTCAGGCTCCTCTGCAGAGAAGAAGGGAAAATTCAGAATAAGCAAAAAAGAAGGGAAGCAAAGCAAACTGTTAGTAAACAGAAAGGTGAACCAAGTCACCTTCGTTGTCTTCGGACCAATCCCGAATAGAGGCATCTGCTCGGGACTTACCGGGCTGATTGGCGTGAGGGATACACAAGGTGTCTCGGGTGTCGTATGCCTTGGCGTCATCCTCAGTTCTGTCCTCGTGCCAGTTGGACTCGAAGAGTTCACTGTCCTCTTCTCTCTGGCGATTGATATGCTGGTGGTACAAGCAAGCACTGTGAGTTAAGTTCTCGGACAAGTGGTTCTACTCGGAACAAGCGTGCAAACACAAAGCATATTAAGATAAGTGGTTCTACTCAGGGTAGCGTGCAAACACAAAGCACATTAAGCTAAGTGGTTCTACTCGGGATAGCGTGCAAACACAAAGCATATTAAGCTAAGTGATTCTACTCGGAACAGCATGCAAACATAAAGCAGACAAAGCTAAGAGGCATTCTACTCGACATAGCATGCAAATACCAAGCATATAAAGCTAAGATGAGTCCTACTCGGTGTCAATTACAAATAATAGGGGTGCAGAGAAGAACACTAACCTGGGGGATCTTCTTGGTGCGGCTATACGGCATGAAGCCGTATGCCCAGTTGTCGGTGAGCGTGGTCTGCATGATAGACCTGGCCCAGATGGCCACCTCAGCCTTGCTGAGCTCAAAGGTCGTCGTCCTGGTGCAATCCCGAGGAACACCCATGTAGCACATCTTGTGTGCTCGCTCCTGGAGCGGGAGTACTCGATGGGAGATCCAACAGGCGATTGGGTCGTCCTGAAGGAGCCCTTCCGCCACCAGCTCGGTCATGCGCTTCTCGACCTGGAGGACGTCTGGGACGGTCTTGTTTTGATCGTATCCCCAGTTCTGCCCGGTGGGCAGCGCGTTCACGAACTTAGGGAGCCCTATACGGTCTTCGATGGGCTTTCCCTTCTCGTCGGCGACGTTCTTCACGTAGAGGAACCCGCGCTGCCACTTGCGCACGGTTTCCAATCCGAGCACCCGTGGGTGGTGCCCGGTCTTGCGCTGCAACATCATCGTGCTACCCGTCTGGGTCATCACGCGAGGGGCTTCAGTGTTGCCAGGATCGAGAACACTTTGCTTGCGGAGGAAGAAGTACTTTTCCCAGGTCTGGACTGTTGGGTAGACACCCAGGAAGGCTTCACACACAGTGGCATGTGTGGAGAGCATGACAATTTCATTTGGTGGAAGATGGTGCGGCTGGAGGCCGAAGTGGCGGAGGAAATCGGAAAGGAATTTCGAGATGGGAAGGCCGAAGCCGCGTTTGAAGTGGGAAAGGAATACAACGTACTCGTCCTTTTCGGGTGCCGGGACGAGCTCGGTGCCTAGATGCCGGCAGACAACGCCGGGAGGACTCGGCGGGTATATTCACCAGCCATTGACAGTCCTCGGCGGTGACGTCCGAGCCCTCCCAGCCAGCTCGGGCGGAAACCACCTCGTCTCCGCGCGGAGCCATGAAGGCGAGGTTGCAAGTTGGAGAAGAAGAGATCGTCGGAGTTGAGGGCGAGGATGGCGGCGACGGCATGCCGAGATTCTTGCTCTCAGATCTCACAGTGGGTGGCGCAGTGAGTGCTCACGGTGGCGCTGTGCGCAACGGCGGCGACCGAGGAGACGGGGATGCGAGATTGGGAAAGGAGGAAGAGAGAGAGAACAGGCAGGCGGTGCGGGGGTATTTATCTCGCCCCGCGAGCTGCAGTTACTACTGGATCAATCGTGGGCATTGATCGTGCGGCGTGGGTTAACTGCCCGTTAGAAACGCACACAGCGCGAAACGCGGGCGTAACGGGCGCAGTTAATCCCACGTCCCAGATCGTGGGCTCTCGAGTATCCATGCGACGTGACCTAACGGGTTGTGGGCCATAGGCGCAGAGACTAGCGCGTGTCCTGCTGTGTCCCTGACACCGAGGCGTCGGGGAAACATGGGCAGGACACGTGCCCAATAGCGACACGAGAAGATGGATTTGGTCTGATCTAGCGGGATCACGTTCAAAATTTCACTAAGTCAAGTTACTCGGCAGCAGAGTAGAGAGAGTGCTCTACTCGGCTACAAGGAAATTTCTCTCATAACCACAGTTGGAGATATTTGAGAAGGAGTCCTTGGTCCAAGTTGAGGTGCAACTCGGCATTACTCCTTCAAGAAGACAATTTGGTTTAAGCTGGCAGGGCCCAACGAACAAGTTCGCTGGACTCTACCAGCTTCGGGGACTAATGTCGGGGGGCTACCCCCGAGTAGGGGTAAGGCAAGTGGTAAAATGAAGATCAAAGTACTGTTGACCGGGTTGGTGGCTACCCGGGTACCCTCTACCCGGTAGTATCTATCCGGTCATAAGTATCGAAGGCCCAAACAAGATAAGGAGAAAGATTGTGAACGTCCGGGTAGCGGTCAGTTGGTCCGAGTAGATGGGCTGCGATCCTACCCGGGCAAGAAGTCAATGGAGCCGTTCTGACAAGATCCCGTGTATCCTGTAGCTGTACAGGCGTGCGGTTCAACTTACGGAGCGCGTGATTATCCGCGCTGCGGCGTGGCTACAGTGAGGTAGGCGCCTGTCAAGTCCTGTCACTGACAGAGGGGGCAGGACATGTCAGGGGGCCTACTCTATGTGACTGACAGGGTGGACAGGTCCCATCTGCCGAACGGCGCGGCGACTTCCCGCACCCGCGTCAGCGAGAAGCCGGACGCGTGCTCTGCTTCACAGAGGGCATGTCCCATCAAGTTGTACCTTTTAGTCGTTGTTTATTCGGCTGGGCACCAGTATATAAGGTGCCCTGCCCCCTCCTGCGTGAGGAACGTTGCTCCAGATCGCATTTATTACAAGGACCAGCACTAGAGCGAGAGAGAACAGCCGAGTGGCTACTCGGCAGATAGGCAAGATTGTACTGTGGCTACTCGGATACCATACATACAGAAAGATAGGCAGGAGTAGGGGTGTTACCTCCTCTCGAGGGCCCCGAACCTGGGTAGTTATTGTTGTTTGCAGTGATACCTGAGCGCGGCTACTCGCCGTGCGATCCCTCCCCGGATACCTACAGCGTCCATCGGCCCCAACACTTAAGCCATCCCATGGCATCTGTCTTCTCCACACCACGACATAAGATGACCTCGCCTGAGATACAATTGGAATTGTGCAAGTCTTGTGCACAAGAGACCACCAAAGTAATTATTGAGGATAATAAATTTGTTTTGCTTGTTGATGAGTCTAGAGATGTATCTATTAAGGAGAAAATGGCTATGTGTCTTAGGTCAGTGTCTTGGCTTGTATAATTGTATTGTCTTGCCTTGCTTGTTGATGAGTCTCGAGATGTATCTATATATTAATCATGCTCCTTTTTTCTCATGTAGATTTACCAACAAAAGAGGGGAGGTGATAGAAAAATTTATTGCAATTGAGCATGTTCCCGATACGAGAGCAGCTTCACTCAAGGCAGCTTTGGATGGTATGTTTGCTACTCATGGCTTGTCTATGTCTAATTTGAGAGGGCAAGGTTATGATGGGGCTTCAAACATGAGAGGGAAATTACGTGGGTTGCAAAGATTGATCTTGGAGGAAAATATGTATGCTCGTTATATACACTGCTTTGCCCATCAATTGCAATTAGTTATTGTTGTTGTTGCAAAATGTTCTTCTTCAGTAAGGGATTTTTTTAATACACTAGCATGGTTGTCAACATTGTTAATGCATCGTGTAAAAGGCATGATCAATTGGCCCAAGAGCAACATGATGAGATTGTGCGTCAATTATAGGTAGGGGAACTTCTGAGTGGGAGGAGGGAAACCAATTAACACACCTTGCAAGAACTGGTGATACACGGCGGGGATCACATCATAGAACCTTATGCCGACTTGTTATGATGTGGAAACCAGTTGTGAAGGTATTGGAAAATCTATTCAGTGATGCGGAAAGTGTTGCGCAAAAGCCCACAGCTGCGGGTTGATAAATCACTTGGAGACATTTGAATTTGTTATCATATTGCATCTTATGATTATACTATTGGGCAAAACTAACAATCTATCATATTGCTTGCAAAAGAAAAATCAAAACATTGTGAGTGCCGTGGGATTGATTAAAACCACAATGGAGAAAACTCAAGAGATAAGACAGGATGGTTGGGCTGAGCTCCTTAAAGAGGTAAATGACTTTTGTTTCAAATACAATATTGTGGTGCCAAATATAGAGGAAACAAGAACTGTTAATGGTCATTCAAGGACTTGGGGGTAGCGAATTGGTTACTTACTATCATTATTTAATAAATGAAATATTCGATGTGGTGCATGATGAAATTATTGTTGAGTTAGACAACCGCTTTGCTGAAAGATCTATTCAATTATTAAGATGCATTGCTTGTCTTGATCCCAGGCATTCTTTTGCCAATTACAATGAAGACAAGCCAGTTGACCTAGCTAATATGTATATTGTTCACTTCTCTACATATGGATTTAATTATGTCTTAGAAACCAATTGGACTCATTCATTATAGAAGCAAGAGTTGATCCACATTTGATGAACTGCAATGACCTTCGTCAATATGCACACAACATTCCCCTTGGTTTACCGTCTTGTTGAGCTAGCATTGATCTTACCAGTTGCAACTGCAACAGTGGAGAGGGCTTTTTCAGCAATAAGCATTATCAAGGCTGGGTTGAGAAACAAGATGGGCGATGATTGGATGAATCATAGAATGGTATGTTACATTGAGAGAGACATATTTGTTAGTATTGAAGAGGCAAAGATCATAGAGCGATTTCAAGGTTATCGCTCGCGCAAAAGCATTTTACCTCGGCGTAGAAGTAAGAGTCATTTTTTGCATCCATTATTTAACGATATCACTTGTTGTTTATGCACTGATTAGAATTTCCAATTTTATACTTGAAGGTTTAGCTTCTTCTACTAATGAAAATGTAGTCATGGGAGGCTCAAATCAACCAAATCCTTGATTGTCACCGCCTTCTGTATCACTTATGCTATATATTGCCTTTTGTTATGCCAAAAATGGGTGATTTTTGGATAATTTTTGGCCCTTGGTTTTTTTGGCCCGGGGCGTGAGCCATTCATGGCTACGCCATTGCATACGGTGTAGCCGACGTCTTCTGGGCTCTGATCCAGCAAAGCAGCGAAAGTAGGAGAGATGGAATAAAGAGAGCATATCACGGCGGTGTGCATATGGTGGAGAGAACCTCGACTCTCGCGCAGCTCCAAAATTGTGAATCATGGGATGAGAGAAGAGAGAGAGAGAGAGAAATTGGTGCCAAAAGGAGAGGGGTTTCCTCTCTTTATATAAGAGGAGGGGGACTCTCCCCTTTGATTAGCCATGTGGGACTAATCCCACATGGTTGGTGCGGCCAACTGAGGAAATCCACACTCCCCCGTGGGCCCCTAAAGTCCCATGCGAGTGGGTGCTCCCTCCTGCCTCCATTTCTCCTTTTCCCCTAATGGGCATCTTTTGCCACTAAGGCACATTCATGAAAAATTGACTTGATTAATTAAATAAATAAATAATTATTAACTAAACTAATTAATAATAAATACATATTATTTAACTTATTTCAACATCGAAACACTTTTGATTGTCGTCCGATCTCCATCGGATATCCCGGAACTATTCCAGCTATGTTCTCTCTTATTTTTCTTTGGTAACAAATCATCCTATCATCGGTCACCGTTAAGTGTGACACCCTAATGGTTCGAGATCACTCCAGACATGACCGAGACACTGTGGGTATCCGGGGAGGGATTGCACGCCTAGCCGGCGCGCTCACTACACTGCAAACACAACAATCTACTCAGGTTCGGGGCTCTCGTGTGGAGGTAACACCCCTACTCCTGCCTGTCTATCAATAGATGTGGGTAACCGAGTATAATGTGTTCCTCAAGCTCAAAGAGCTAGAGGAAGAAGAAGCTTTGTGCTTCTCTCTCTCTAAGGAAACTAGCATCAATTCTCTCTCGTGTGTCGACCCTCTCGCAAGAGGGGGTGGCCACCTAATATACTGGAGGCCACTGACAGATAGTGCAGTGTTGGGAAAAATACACTGTGCCATAGCGCACGCTCGCGTATTATCGCTGACAGACGCCGAAAGTCGTCTCCGTCGTGGCCGCTGCCATGTCCTGTCCCCCTTGTCAGAGACAGGACGTGGCCTCGCCCATGCTCTGCACTGCTCCAGCGTACGTATACGCATCATCACGCCTAGTAAGTTGAACCGCACACGCGTACTCTCCCTTAATCTTCGGGATTCCAACTGTCGTGGGATAATCACGGCAGACGTTAACGGGGGTAACTGATCTTGGGGCAAGAGGACACAGGCGTTTGGGAGAGGGTTTAGCTCAGAGGAAAACATGATGGTAATCGATCTGGTAGCCGGCAATCAAAGTCGCCGAGTCTCCGATCTCAATATATTAACTCGATCTCTCGTATACACTGGATGCTCGATATCAAGCGATATTGCTAGGGTTCTTGGATTTCAATCAACTACTCCTAGGGGTCGGTTTATAAAGCACCCGTACCCCCTGGCTTACCCTCCAAGGCGCACCCTGGATCCTACCCGGACACGGCGAACAAACCCTAACTTTCCTTTACTATAACCCACAATCCGGGTTACTGGGCCTACAAACTTGGGCCTTCCGAAAGTTTCTTTATCCTTAGCCGGATCCTGCGCCGCGTCCTTTGGGCCGGGTTATTCCTTGGAGTTGACCTACCGGGTTAATATCCCTCCATCAGTAGTCCCCAGAATAGCTTGGGCTTCACGGATCCTTCCTTGAAGCGCTCGCTATTCCCTGCAAGGATATCAAACACACAAGCATATGGAGGCCGGGTTAAGATGCTTTGATAGACAGCTAGGCCTTACTCCATGGTGGCCATATAGTAACCCGGCTTTTCCCCCAAATACTTTGGTTTAATTTTCCAGGTCTAAACCCTAATAAAAATGTCAAGATTCCATACTCGATAACTGACCCTGATATCACGGGGTGGATCTCCTTCTCTTTTTTGTCCAGATACTTTGCTCAATACTTGGTGCATATCTCGCAGAATCCGCGTAGATAGCCATTACCCCACAATTTCCGGCTTCCGGCCGTTGAGATAGACTCACCCTCACCTTATAAATAGTGCTCAGAGGGTAACCTAAAACCCATCGCTCCACTTCAGTTTCCCCTTTCCTTCCTTGCTCCTTACGCCCTCGTAACACCACCGCAAGAAGCTCGTGCTCGCCATCGAAGCAAAGCCGTCGCCGGCCGCGCTCGCTCTCGAGCCATCTCGCGCCGCCGTCAAGCTTCACCGCCGCGCCCTCGTTCCACTCGCCAAGAGTCGCGAAGGGGCACTCGAGCCACGCCGTCCACCGCCGTCGCGCTAGACTCCAATATCTCCAGTAAGTCCCTCACACTCGTTTAATTTAGCCCCGCAATTTTTCGATTCATCCAGGATTGGATCTAGGTCAACCTGTGAGTCGTTCTTCCGGTTGCATCGAATTAGATCGATTTGATGCTCGCTAACTCCTTTAACCACCTGCTTGATGACTACAACTCATCCTCCTACCATTATTAATCACCAAATCCCCCGTAGAATCGTTCGCAAGTTTTCCCATCTAGATCCATTCCTCCTCGATTTTCCGCTCATTGCATTAACACCCGGAAAATCCTCCTTTTCCAGCTATTTTGCTTGCAGTAGATACATGGGCAACCATCCATCTTCCCCAAATGCTTTTCCGTACGTAAGTGACCAATAATCTCCACAGTTATACTTAACACCCGGATACCTTGTAACCTTCACCTCATAGCGTGATACCCGGATAGTTCTTAGCTTTCATACTTTCTTGATACCTCATACTCGGATAATCCAACACTTCCGGGTCTTATTTCCTATGCCTCTTTTTCTTGTGTTTTGCAGGTTGATCCCATGGCTCCCAAACGGCAAGGAAAACAGCCGTCTCAGGTAAAGACTACCCAGACCATATCCGCCAACTGGGGGCGTTCCACAGCTACAAAGGCCAAGCTGGACGAGCTAGCCGAATTAGGAATTCTCCCTTCTCAGAAGGACATTCACTGGAGAGCACCGGGCAACGAGACCCGGCCCACACCCGCCGATAATGAGGTAATCTGCTTCGTAGAGCACGTGACCCGGGGATTCCGTCCTCCGGGTCACCCTTTCTTTAGGGAGGTCCTAAGCCATTATGGCCTCCGGGTATTCGACATAGGGCCTAACTCTATGTTGAACATTACCCACTTCATCGTTCTATCCAAGTCGTACTTGTGCATACCGCCAAGTTTGACTCTCTTCATCGAACTATTCCAGTGTAAGCCGTGCCGCAAAAGTGGTGACCGAGCACTTCTTACCTGCGGCGGGGTATCCATCCAACGCCGCAAGAATTCACCGATGCCAACCCTCAATTTAAACTCCCACGTCAAACACTGGCAGCTGTCTTTCTTTTATTGCCACGATACCTCCCCAGACAGCGAAAAGAAACTGCCGGGCTACTCGGAGAGCCTCCTCGAGCCTTCCGAGTCTTTCAATGCCTTTGCACCTGACTCAGACAGGGAGGCGATCCTTCCCTTGTTAGCTAAAATAGCCATCCTCTCAGCCCAAGGCCTCCTTGGGCTCAATTTAGTGAAAACATGGGTTGATTTTCGAATCCAACCCAACTCCATCCGCACCAAATTAATGTGCGAGTACTCGGGGCATACCACGGATGCACTCCGATACTCCACCAAGAGCTTTGCGACCGACGACACCAACAAGACCATCAAGGGCTTCTTGACAGAGAAGCTAGAGGCGATAAAGGGCATCGCCGGGTTACCCCCATTTACTCGGGAAAACCCGGCTCCAGCGGTAATATCCGATATTCATAACTTATATCCACACTTTGACTTGATACAGCTTCTAACCCTTAATCTCATCCTTTTGTCTTAGGCTGATGACCCCTTCTGGAGAGTTGAACCCTCCCCCCCCTTCCAGAGACCCGGAAGAAGAGGACGAGCCGGCCGATGATAGTGAAGGTACTTGCCCGGAACTTGTATTATTTTTAATTGCATCATTTTCCTCCCATTTAACTTTTTCCCACGGACACACACTCGGTTCGCAGGGCTGGAGGACGAAGGTGGGACCAACGAGGATGACCCGGAGGCTACCGAATCTGACCAAGAGGCAACAGTTGGAGCCAAGAGGAAGACCAGAGGGGCAGTGTCCAAGGTTCCTTTCTCCTCTTTATCCTCTGAACCTTACTCCTTTGACGCCATGCGACGACTTAACCATCAATTATCAAACTCGTCGTGCTTGAAGGATTCTCTCCCAGCCAAACGCAGAGTAACTCGGAGCTCCCCGGGTGAAGATCCCCTTAACCCGGGCATCTCTACCTCCTCCGTCCATCGTGCCAGTGCTCCTCCGTCTCGTCCTTCCGACTCTCCTCGACGCCACCCTTCTCCTAACCATCCACGTGCCGGGCAATTCCGGGTTCCGTTAGTGGTCCCTGTGACGACTTCGTCTGCTTCCAGCGGCGAGCTCCCGCCGGAGTACACCGTGAATGCCGGGTAAGTTTTTGCTATATGACTTCCTTTGATGCCTGAAATTTTCAATCACCACTGCTAACTGCCTCCTCTCATCTTTTCTTTTAGCACTCAAGTCACCGTCAGTGATCCGGAGAATGTAGAAACGGATAACCATCGGGCAGAGGAGCCGACTGAGAACGTAGATGCTGCGACTGGCGGTGATACTGAGAATAACCAGGAACAAGCCCCCCTGAACGATCCACTTCACCGAGCCGCCGGATCTCCTTCCTCGTCGGAACCAGTGGACGAGGAGATCGAGGTTCTGGATACAAGTATGGGTTCTCCCAACCCGGATACTCAAACTGTCCGGGTCTCGACCCCAAGGGCGGGGAGAGCTCCCCCACCAGGCGACCAGGCTGCCGGCTCTTCCGGTGCTCGGCCTGAGGACCTGACGTTTACCCAGATGTTGGAAACCCTGCGCACTTTGAGGGCTGATGAAGAAAACATCTTGGGAGCTTTAATAGACAAACACGAGGTAAATCCGACTAACGTTGCTTGTGTCCTTATCCAGTCCCCAAGTTCCGAGTGAATTGATTCATAATTTGCTTGGGACTTTATGATACAAGCGACTGATAACTTGCCCCTTTACCCGGCTAATCCTTTGTTGCATCCATGCAGTCTTTCGTGACTCAATCTGAGGAGAAACTGGCAGATGCCACCAAGCTCATTGAAAAGGAGGTGGTTCTGCGTGAAGCAGCCGAGGCTGAGGCCAGGAGGAATAGGATGATAATGAGGAAGTATAGGAAAAGGGCTCACAAAGCAGAAGATGATCTAACAAGCCTTTCTGTCCAAATTGCTGACACGTATCGTGCTTTACTTGGTACGTTTCTTCCTCCGAGTTATCCTTTTGATAAATAGCCAGAGTTTTCCCGACTTATGTTTCCATTTCTTCAGGCCCGGACGAAGCGATGCCGGATGAGGATGACATTGCCAGGCTGAAAACTATGAAGAGCGTTATCCGGCAGCTATGCGCCGGAACCAAATGGATCCTTCAGGAATTACGGTGGCCGGGTAAGGGACATGTCGATCTGAAGAGAATGCTGGATGCCTTCTCCACTATTCCTGAGTGGATTTGGCACTGGAAACGCTCGTCTTGCCGGGTTGGAGTAACCCGGGGGCTTGCACTTGCCAAGGCTTATTTCCCTAAGCTCGAGCTAGTGAAGCTTATGGGCGGCTTCCCGGAGTTCAAGCTTGATGGGTCCAAGTTCTCAGTGAAGGATTTTCAGGCTGTCCAGAAGGAGGTCCGTTACCCGGCCAGCGTGATCGCTGACGACCTGGATGTTGATATCCTCGTTCCTGCATATGATGCTGCTGGTGAAGCGGTTAAGTCGGATCTTCCCGAGCCGTATGATATGCTGGCTCGGTGGAAGGAGGAAGCAAGCTGAAGCCGGTTCTGCCCTCGCTACCTCAACACCGGTCGTTCCACCTCCTGCGCGGGCTGGTACTACTGATCCGGGTGCTGCTGCTACCACCAATGATGGAAAGTGCAAGGCCAAGATGGACGCCGAGTGATACCTGATATTTGATGCCTCTTCTTATGATGCGCTGTTTAAACGATTATATTTTGGGTGGTGCGCCTGTGCACCTTTGATATCTTTCACCGAGATTTTGTGATGTACGATAAGGTCTTGATATACTCTTATGCGTCTTCTGGCCTTTTAAATTTATCCACTTTTGAACTCATCTGCTCTCGATATCCGGCTTTCTTTATTGTTCCTTTTGTGAAACTCGGTTTCCGGGTCTCATGGGTGTTGACAAGCGGACTTGCTGCAAAGTCCCCCGGCCCCCAAGACTCGGATTTTTTGAACTTTAACAATCAAACAATTTCTCGTTTTCGAGATCCCGAGCCCCAAGACCCGGATTCCGAGTCTAGGAAACGTGATCTTTCAAGGAGAACGCATTTGCTTGCTGCTAGGTCCAAAAAGCCCAGAGCCGTTTCACATAGGTTTTGAAGTTATGCTTAATAATCGTTGAGTTTCCGGCTATCAGCCCTGTACTTTGCATAACTTGTGGTTTAGATGACCCTTTTGACTATCTGATACTATAAGCCGGCTTTCGCATGGATATCATGTTGTTACATCTGTACGAAACAGGGTCAACCAAGTCCCATTGGGCTTCATGGCTGATTGTAATCGTAAGCGAGCAAATCATGCCATTTTAGTGCGAGTCACATCGAGCTTAAGTAAGATAAGTCAAGAAAATTTGGCTCCTTTGTCCGGTTATAAGATTGCAGCCGTACTCGTTTGCGAGTGACCGGCCCTTATAACTCATAGGCATCGAGGCCGGGTCTTTGAGTTTTCAACTGTGCTATTCAAGCAATCAGCCCCCAAGACCTGTATATGCGACATGCTGAGAGTGAATAACATGAGAATAACCACCTCTTTACTTGATATGAAAAAGTTAGGTCAGCAAGCCGCCTCATTAAAAACCCATCCAGTCCCCAAGGGTACCCTGGATAGGAAAAGAGTACGTCTGAAACCTGCTGCCTGTTACACCGTGCAATTCCACTTGCCAATATAATCTTTACTAAGTATAATATGGACATAGTTGCGCCACGTTCCATGGTCTGTCTCTTTCTTGCATAGATGAAGTGGTATGAGTGGTGTCATTAACTGTAGCCGACTCTTCCCTTGCATCTACCAAGTAATATGATCCGTTATGCAGATTCCGGCTTATGATAAACGGTCCTTCCCATGGTGGTGACAACTTGTGTTTTCCTTCGTTTGACTGTACCAGGCGCAGAACCAGGTCTCCTTCCTGGAAGACCCGGGTTTTCACGCGCCGGCTGTGATACCTCCGTAGATCTTGCTGATATATGGCTGATCTTTCCAGGGCTTGTTCCCTTTGTTCTTCTAACATATCTACGGCGTCCTGCCGGGTTTTTTCATTCTCCACTTCAACGTAAGCTGATATTCGTGGTGAATCATGAATAATGTCACTTGGTAACACTGCTTCCGCCCCATAGACCATGAAGAAGGGTGTCATGTGAGTGGATCTGTTGGGTGTAGTGTTGATACCCTAAACCACAGAAGGAAGTTCTTCGACCCATGCGCCAGCAGCCCTGATACAGGGGACTCGCAATCGTGGTTTCAACCCGCGGAGCAATTCTTTGTTTGCCCTCTCCACTTGTCCGTTGGCCTGTGGATGAGCCACTGATGCTACTCAAGCCGGATTCCATTGTTGCCGCAGAACTTTTCCATCTCACCAAGGGACATGTTGGTTCCATTGTCGGTAATTATGCTGTGAGGATACCCAAACCGGTAGATAATTCTCTTCAGGAACTTGACTGCTGTAGCTGCTTCACAATTAGTAACTGGCATAACCTCAACCCACTTGGTAAATTTATCAATGGCCACTAAAAGATGTGTCTTTTTGCAAGGTGACATATGAAAGGGTCCAACCATATCCATCCCCCAGACAGCGAACGGCCAAGTTAACGGGATGGTCCATAATTCCATAGCCGGCACATGGGTTTGGCGAGCGTACCTTTGACATCCGTCACACCTTGCTACTAATCTTTCCGCGTCTGCTAGAGCCGCCAGCCAGAAGAATCCGTGTCGATAAGCCTTGGCCACAAGGGATCTTGTGGATGCATGATGCCCGCAATCGCCTTCATGAATTTCCTTGAGAATCTGTCGGCCTTCTTCTGGTGCTACGCAGCGCAAAAAGACTCCTGCTGCACTTCTTTTGTACAACTCCCCATTAATGATAGAATATCCCTTTGCTCTCCGCAAAATTTGCCTTGCTAAAACCTCCTGTTGTGGTAACTCGCCTCGTGATAGGTAGGCCAAAAACGGTTCTGTCCACTCGGGAATAGCGCGTATAGTGGCCACGAGTTCCGTATCCGGGTCTTTACTTGCCAGTTCCTCCTTAGACTCGATTTTAACCGATGGTCGCCATAACTCGTCCAGGAACACGTTAGGTGGAACCGGCTCTCTGCGCGAGCCGAGTCTAGCAAGGGCGTCTGCTGCTTCATTCTTTCTTCTGTCTATATGCTCCACCTCATACCCGGAAAAGCATCCTGCAACCTTATCAACCTCCCTGCGGTATGCTGCCATGGTTGCATCCTTTCTATCCCAGGTTCCTGACACCTGCTGTACCACAAGGTCCGAATCTCCAAAGCATCGTATCCTCTTAATGTTCATCTCCTTGGCTGCCTTCAATCCATGCAATAGGGCTTCATACTCGGCCACGTTGTTGGAACAGTCAAAGTGAATTTGTAATACGTAACTTAATTTATCTCCTTTGGGTGACGTTAGCACCACTCCAGCTCCTGATCCCTCGTATTGTTTAGATCCATCGAAGTGCATGACCCAAGACTCGGAGTTTGGAACCGTTGTAGTCATGCCTGTATGTGTCCAGTCGTTAATGAAATCAATTAAAGCTTGAGATTTGATTGCTGACCTGGGCTCGTAATTGATGTGATAATCCCCCATTTCTATTGCCCATTTGGCTATTCTTCCTGTCGCATCCGAGTTTCTGATGATATCCGACATTGGTATTGAGCTAACCACCGTTATGGGGTGTTCCTGGAAATACGGCTTCAATTTCCGGCTGGCCATAAAGACCCCGAAAACCAGCTTTTGCCAATGCGGATAGCGCTGCTTTGCTTCCGATAATACCTCACTGACATAATAAACCGGCCTCTGAACTGGGTAACCTTTCCCATCTTCTTTACGCTCCACGACCACAACTGCACTGACGGCTCGGGGGCCTGCTGCCACGTATAGCAACATAGGCTCTTTAGGACCCGGGGCCGCTAGCACTGGTGCTTCCGATAACTGCTTTTTTAGTGCCTCGAATGCCTCATCCGCCTCCTGATCCCATACGAATTTGTCTGACTTTCTCAAGAGCCGGTACAAGGGTATTGCCTTTTCTCCGAGTCTTGATATGAATCGGCTCAAGGCTGCCACGCAGCCCGTGAGTTTTTGAACGTGCTTCAAATTTTCCGGCTTTTTCAGACCCTGGATAGCTTTAATTTTGTCCGGGTTTGCCTCAATTCCTCTCTCGGAAACGATAAAGCCGAGTAATTTCCCGGCTGGAACTCCGAACACGCACTTTGTCGGGTTAAGCTTCATCTGATACCTCCTCAAGTTTTTGAACGTCTCCTTTAGATCATCGATAAACGTCTCCGACTTCCTGGTCTTGATAACCACATCATCCACATAAGCATGGACGTTGCGTCCAATTTGGTCCTCGAAGCACTTTTGAATACACCGTTGATAAGTTGCGCCAGCGTTCTTCAACCCAAACGTCATGGTTTTATAACAGAAGGCCCCAAAAGGGGTTATAAATGATGTTTTCTCCCAATCCTCCCTTTTAAGCTTAATTTGGTGGTACCCGGAGTATGCGTCCAGAAAGCATAACAGGTCGCTCCCGGCTACTGCGTCCATGATATGGTCTATCCTTGGTAGCGCGAACGGGTCCTTTGGGCAATGCTTGTTGAGACTCGTGAAATCGATGCACATCCTCCACTCGTTAGTCTTTTTCATCACTAGAACCGGATTTGCTAACCAATCCGGGTGAAACACTTCCATGATAAAGCCGGCTGTCAGTAGCCGAGCAATTTCTTCACCTATGGCTTTCCTTCTTTCCTCATTCATCTTTCTCAAGCCCTGCTTCACAGGCCTAGACCTGGGATCCACGTGCAAACTGTGCTCCGCCAATTCCGTAGGGATACCCGGCATATCGCTAGGTGTCCAGGCGAATACGTCCGCATTTGAACGAATAAACTCCACAAGTGCCTTCTCCTGCTCTCCTTCCAAATTAGACCCTATAGTGAATTTCTTAGTAGAATCGCCTTCAACAAAATCTATCTTCTTGGTGTCTTGTGCTGCCTTCAATTTTGCTCTCTCGTCCTCAGTATTCGGCCTTTTCAAAGCTGTTCTATCATCCGGATTCACTTGAGACCGGTAATACTCGAGTTCTTCTTTTCTGCACGCTTGCTCGGCCATTACTGAATCTCCTTCGTCGCACTCGGCCGCTATATCCCGGTTCCCATGTACGGTGATGGTCCGTTTAGGACCCGGAATCTTTAGCTGCAAATACACATAACACGGCCTAGCCATAAATTTAGCATAAGCCGGTCTTCCGAACAGCGTGTGATAAGGACTGCGCAATTTGAGCACCTCGAACGTGAGCCACTCAACTCGATAATTATCCGTCGATTCTCCGAAAGCAACCTCCAAGGTGATCTTTCCCTCGGGGCTCGCCGCGTGACCCGGCACGATCCCGTGAAAGACTGTCGAACTTTTCTGTAGCTGGGACTCTTTGAGGCTCATGCGTAAGAAGGTTTCCCAATACAGGATGTTAATGCTACTTCCACCGTCCATCAGGACCCTTTTCAGCTCATAACCATTGACCTGTGGCGCAACCACCAATGCCAAGACTCCTGGGCGCTCTATTCTTTCCGGGTGATCTCTTCTGCTCCATGTTACCTCTTGCTCCGCCCATCTCAGGTATCCCGGCACGGTCGAGGAAACCGAGTTTACCGCTTGCTTTAATGTCTCTTTGTCCCTGCTAGAAGTTCCTGTAGTATGCACATGATAGTGTCCTTTTAAATCAGGCGTACGTACCATACCGATGAAGATGTTGATCTGGCCGACCGTCACAGTAGATCCGGCCTCGAGGTGATCCGACTCTGGCCCCCAGCCGGAATCGTCCACCATCTTTTCTCCTTTGTGGTCGATGTAGATCTCGCCGATGACTAGATTCTCCATGTTTTTCCGAGCTTCTCCCGTGACGTAAACACCTTTGGACGCAGGCCCCACGGTGGGCGCCAACTGTCGTGGGATAATCACGGCAGACGTTACCGGGGGTAACTGATCTTGGGGCAAGACGACACAGGAGTTTGGGAGAGGGTTTAGCTCAGAGGAAAACATGATGGTAATCGATCTGGTAGCCGGCAATCAAAGTCACCGAGTCTCCGATCTCAATATATTAACTCGATCTCTCGTATACACTGGATGCTCGATATCAAGCGATATTGCTAGGGTTCTTGGATTTCAATCAACTACTCCTAGGGGTCGGTTTATAAAGCACCCGTACCCCCTGGCTTACCCTCCAAGGCGCACCCTGGATCCTACCCGGACACGGCGCACAAACCCTAACTTTCCTTTACCATAACCCACAATCCGGGTTACTGGGCCTACAAACTTGGGCCTTCCGAAAGTTTCTTTATCCTTAGCCGGATCCTGCGCCGCGTCCTTTGGGCCGGGTTATTCCTTGGAGTTGGCCTACCGGGTTAATATCCCTCCATCACCAACTGCTCCATTGACCTCCCTCCGAGATAGAAAAGATCTTTGCCTACCCGGTTTCTCCAAGTGTAACTCGGACAACCCGGGGAAGACTCATTTCTTCAATATCGCTCATTTCTCTTTCTACAGAGATAGATCCATCTTGGTACCACCCATCTCAGTAACAGTATATCGGTAGTGCTTGAGCTTCTTGGTAGCCATATAGACTCCATATGTCATCTTCTGGTAGTGAGGGTAATTCTGCTCCGAGTTGGAGATCACCTCACTGAGATAGTATATCGGCCTCTGCATCGACTTACCCTCCTCTTCTCGCTCCACTACCACCACCACACTAACAACTCGGTTGGTAGCTGCAATATAGAGCAACATAGGATCCTTAGGCAGAGGTGACGCCAGAACTGGAGTTGTACCCAGCATAGTCTTGAGATCTCGGAAAGCCACATCGGCTTGTGGTGTCCATACAAATTTGTCACTTTTCTTCATCAGCTGGTACAGAGGTAAGGCCTTCTCTGCCATTCTCCCAATGAACCGACTAAGGGAAGCCAAGCACCCCATGAATCTCTGCACATCCTTCAATGATCTCGGAAGAGCTCTCTATTGCTTTTATCTTGGAGGGGTTGGCCTCGATACCTCGGCTGGACACGAGGAAACCGAGTAACTTTCCTGCTGGGAAACCAAAGGTGCACTTGGTCGGGTTCAGCTTCATCCGATATTTTCGCAAGTTCACGAATGTTTCTCGGATATCTTCTAGGAGTGTGTGTTTCTCCTTGGTCTTGATGACGCTGTCATCCACATACACCTGCACATTTTTACCGATCTGCTCATGCAAGCATTTCTCATGCATCTCTGGTATGTGGCCCCAACATTTCTCAAACCAAAACACTTGACACGATAGCAATAAGCCCCGTACGGGGTAATAAAGGCAGTCTTTATTTGATCAGCCGGGTTCAGGGGAATCTGGTCGAAACCAGAGTAAGCATCTATGAAAGATAACAACTCACACCCGGCCGTGGAATCGATCACCTGATCTATCCGGGGTAGCGGAAATGGATCTTTTGGACATGGCTTGTTCAGATCGGTGTAGTCCACACACATGCGCCACACCACAACGACCATGGGGTCATCCTTCTTCTTCTCGACCATGACCGGGTTGGCCAACCAGTCCGGGTGCAGTACCTCCATGATAAACCCACTTGCTAGCAGCCTTGTGATCTCGTCACCTATGGCTTTCCTCCTTTCAGCAGCAAAACGACGCAGGGCTTGTTTCACCGGCTTGGCATCCGGTCCCACATGCCGAGAGTGCTCAACCAACTCCCTCTGGACACCCGGCAGGTCCTGATTGGACCATGCAAAGACATCATGATTCTCACGGAGGAAGTGGATGAGCTCGCTTTCCTATTTGTCCTCCAACCCGACACCAATCATGGAAACACGCTCTGGGAACTCGGGGTCAATCTGCACCTTCTTGGTCTCCTGGGAGGCTTGGAAGGGGCACTATGTGAAGTGTTGGGCATCCCGGGCATGCCGATTTGAGTTGCTTGAGCCATGGCCACCACCTCGTGTATCTTCTTCTTCTCGGCCGCAATGACCAATGACTCGCTTGCCGAGATCCAACGGATGCACACTCCATAGAGCACTTGTAATCACCCGAGATGGTGATGATGCCATTGGGACCGGGAAGCTTCATCTTCAAATAGGCCGCATGAGTGGAGGCCATGAATTTGGACAAAGTTGGTCTGCCGAGAAGAGAATGGTAAGGGCTCTGAATATCAACCACCTCGAACTGCAAGCATTCAGTTCGGCAGTTCTCCCGGGTGCCAAAAAGCACATCAATCCAAATCTTGCCAACTAGGGCACAAGATACTCCCGACACAATGCCGTGGAAGGTAGTTCGACTTTGCTGCAGCATGTTCTCGGTGATACCGAGCTTCTCCATTGCATATCAGTATAGAATGTTGATGCTGCTCCCATTGTCAATCAACACCTTTGTGAACTCCATGTTGATCTTGGGCCCAATGAAGGTTGGGTCCAGTACTAGGGCATAACTACCCGGGTTAGGCATGATCTTGGGATGATCCGCCCGAGACCAAACGATCTCCTGCTCACACCAGTACATGTATTCCGGCACTGCCGGCATCACTGCATTGACCTCCTGTGCGCGCCTGCGCAAGCTTTTCTTGTCATACGGCTCGGTGATGAACACCATGTAGCTCTGGTGGTGTTCCTGGTAATCATTTCAGCCTCTGCCGCCACCATTTTTGTTGTTGTTGTTGTTGTTGTAGTCGTTGTTGCGATTGTTGTTATTGTAGTTGTTGCGGTTCTCGTTGTTGTAGCGGTTGTTGTTGTAGTTGTTGTTGTTGGCTCCCTGAGCCACTTGGTTTACATTCTCGGGCCTCCTCTGATTCTCCGGAGGACTTGGAGCTACTGCCCGTATGGGCTGAATGTTTGAACCCGGAGCTGGCAGAGGTGGAGGAGGAGGCAATTGGCCGAAACCCTCGCTCTTGATCTAGTCCCACCAGCTGCACTGCCTGGAAGTATGGTTAGCCGGCCTTCTCGGATGCCGAGTGTGGTAGCTACACTGACCATCCCTCATCATTTCGAAGTTAAACCTTTGCGGTGCATCTCCGGACTGCTTCGGGTCTGTCCACTGCTTCTTGTAGTTCTGGTTCTGGTTTTTCCCATACTGGGGCCCAGTGTTCTTTTGCCTCTGGCTTCTTCCTGCATCAGGTTGATCTGGATCATCCGCGACTACATGGTTTGAGCCATAGCGGATATCTGACCTGTCATCTCGCCTCTTGTTTCGGTAGTCCGGGCGATCATTCTGCCTGGAGGGTCCGAAACCATCATTGCCGTGATGCCTCCTACTCGGCTCAACCGAGTCGAGTAAAGTTTGTGTTGGATCTCCGAGAGCATACATGTCGGTGATCTTGATGGTCTCGTCCAATGTACTCGACATCTCCCTCTGCATCTTCTGCCAAAGCATGCTCCCATGTCGGCACCCTTGTGCGAACCAAGCAATGGCCTGGGATTCATTCACACCTTCACAGGTGTTTCTCAATATGCTCCACCGAGTAAGATAATCTCGGTCAGTCTCCTCTTCCTTCTGCTTGCACACAGAGAGTTGCTGTGGTCGGTTCGGCCTTCTATATGTGCTGGTGAAGTTGCCGATGAAGGCATCCGAGAAGTCGAGCCAACAATTGACGCCGTCTCTCAGCAAATTGTTCAGCCAGATCCGAGCTGGGCCCTCCAACATTTGAGGCACATATCTCACCGCCCACCGGCGGTTTCTGCCGGCAATATGCACGGCAGTGACATAGTCGTTCAACCAATCTTCTGGCTTGGCGCTACCGTCATAGGTTTTTGTTCCTCTTCCAGCTAGAACTTGGACACAACTGGCTCATTCATGATCCGGGGACCGAAACAGAGTGGTCCTGGAGGGCCTTGCTCCTCCATCTCCTCTGACAGGTAGATCTTATCAAGCTTGTACCTTGCGTCACTCGGCTGCAGCACTCGGGGCCCCACCCGAGCAGCGAGTGCACCCGTACCAGCATGGTGGTCGTATCTCGGATACTCGGCTTGCTCCATTGCCAAGTAACCATCATTGTACCGGTCTTGACGTCCAACACCGGGTTGGTGCTGAACCGGGTCGGCTATCGGGGCATTTCCTTGCGGCTGAACAGCAGGTCCTGCACCGGGCTGAGGCTGAACTGGGTTGGCTACCGGGTGACGAGATGCATTATCTCGGTTGCGTACTTGTCCTCCTTTCTGAACTCGGGCATCACCATGGCCACCTTGAGCAACGTGATCTTGCCCGGGCTGCCGCTGTACAGCTAACTATTTTCCGGTGATAGCCGGGTCATACACTTGGAACTGCTTATTTTTCCCGGACTTAACACCCCGAGATCTTCCACCACCGAGATGAGGGGAGGAGGCCTGGCCTCCGGATCTCCCCCCATGCGACTGAACCACATGAGATGCACCGGCTCCCGCATTCGCCTTCCGGAAATCCTCATTTTGCCTGCCAGCCTCAAGAACAAGCTCATTAAGCCGGTCCTGCTTCCAAGTGCGAGCTTCGCCGGTTAGATTTGGCAACTCGGCAGCAACTGCCTCTATCGCCCTAAGGTTCTTAGCAGGAGAACTATATTTGGGCCTACCAGCAGAATTAATACTAGCAGATTTACTAGCAGTTTTACCATCTCTAGCCATCTCGGCACCGAGATCACGACCTCGGTTCCCCACAGTACCTAGTCGACTAGGATTGTTCCCAACAAGAGTAATACCATGAACCCTATTGTACTCTTTCATGTCGAGATCGAGCTCTTGCCTGGTTTTGGACATCTCAACAGCCTCGAGCAGAATGGCCTAGCGCTGCTCCTCGAGTTACTGCCGCACCACCGCCGGATCCGCATCTGCGGTGACTGGCACGCTCAGCTTCTCGATGACCTCGGCGAAGGGAGGTGGCCTTGGGGTCGGTGTAGTGGGCGCCTTGTAGCCCGGTTGATTCTCATCTTTCTCCAATGGCTTGTGAGCCGGCCGAGTCGACTTGCCAGCAGTCTCGGCGACACCGGTCGCGCTCTTCTCGGCTGCAGGAGCCGGACCGGTCATCATCACCTCCACGCTGCCCACGGGGCGATCGATACGCCGATCGTGGACGGCGAGAAGGCAGGAGGATCCACAACAACGAGCATCACCTTGGTGTACCCGCGGATCACCGTGATGGCGACGTACGCTAAATGCGCGCCGAAACTGATGACAGAGCCGCATGCGGGCACGGGCCTGCCGCCGAAATCACCGGCATTGTCGGTGACAAAGTCGAGGGAGCCGAATCTGTGGACAAGGCCACAAACCACACACTCGCCCGAACGAAGAAGAGGTCCCGTCCGGATAGATACCCTAGCCAGCGCCGCTGTTGGCTCCATGGTGGGTGCCAACTGTCGTGGTGGTGAACTGACAGATGCCATAGGATGGCTTGAGTTTGAGGCCAATGGACACCGTGGGTATCCAGGGAGGGATTGGACGCCTAGCCAGCGCGCTCACTACACTGCAAACACAACAATCTACCCAGGTTCGGGGCCCTCGTGTGGAGGTAACACCCCTACTCCTGCCTGTCTATCAATAGATGTGGGTAACCGAGTACAATGTGTTCCTCAAGCTCAACGAGCTACAGGAAGAAGAAGCTATGTGCTACTCTCTCTAAGGAAACTAGCAGCAATTCTCCCTCGTGTGTGGACCCTCTCGTAGGAGGGGGGTGGCCACCTTATATACTGCAGGCCACTGACAGATTGTACAGGGTTGGTCGAAATACACTGTGCCGTAGCGCACGCTCGCGTATTCTCGCTGAAAGACGCCGAAAGTCGTCTCCGTCGTGGCCGCTGCCATGTCCTGTCCCCCTTGTTAGAGACAGGACGTGGCCTCGCCCATGCTCTGCACTGCTCCAGCGTACGTATACGTATCATCATGCTTATTAAGTTGAACCGCACGCGCGTACTCTCCCTTAATCTTTGGGATTCCAACTGCTCCATTGACCTCCCTCCGAGATAGAAAGATCTTTGCCTACCGGTTTCTCCAAGTGTAACTCGGACAACCCGGGGAAGACTCATTTCTTCAATATCGCTCATTGCTCTTCCTATGGAGATAGATCCATCTCGGTACCATCCATCTCGGTAACAGTATCTCGGTAAACAGTACCTTAGATACCATTTCTTACCAACCTTGCCCCTACTCGGGGGTAGCCTCCCGACAATGCTCTCTGTTACTAGTAGATGCTCTTGCCAAGTTGATGCTTGTAACTCCAAGAGGGAGTGTTTATGCTCGATAGTGGTTTCATGCCTCCCTTTCACGCTCGAGTGACAGAAACGTAACGGGTGGGGGATGTGTTGTTTCCATTAGGGAGAAAACAACAATGCTTACATTACACACTTTGCTTAATGCAATTGTCTGTTGCTTGCAACTTAATAACCAAAGTTTGCTCGAATGACACTCTGGGGGTGGATTATTAGTCATAGATGGAGTTGGATAAAGGTCTATGTATCTTGCTGTAATCCCCGCATGAATCACATAGTAATCATCATGTCATGCATATGCACTACGGTGCAGCCTTTATATCTGTCAATTGCCCGGCTGTAATTTGGTTACCCAGCATGTTATCTATCTATTTTGGAGAGACACCTCTAGTGAACTGTGGACCCCAGTCCATTTCTTTATACTGATATACAACCAATGAAACCACTGTTTTCCTATTGCAATTATTGTTCTCTTTCATCTACGGCAAACACATACTACTTTCCATACTATACGTCTAATACTTTGTTTCAGCAAAACCGGTGAGATTGACAACCTCATTGCTTTGTTGGGGCAAAGTAATTTGACTGTGTTGTGTAGATTCCACGTTGCTGCTGAACCGGTAGTGAGCCCTGCCAACATCATCTGCATCAACCTCCAGAAGTGATTTCTTTATCCTACTGGTCGATTCAACCTTGATTTCTTTCCGAGGGAAAACTTGCCGCTGCACTCTTCACAACCTTTCTCTTGGGGTTTACCAACGAGTGTCAACACATAAACACCAACAAGTTTTCTAGCGCCGTTGCCGGGGAGTTCAAAGTCATCATCAACACGAAGTCTCCCGTAAACTACACACCATCATCAAGTTTTCTGGCGTTGTTGCCTGGGAGAAAGAGGATTTCTACAAGGGGCGTATCTCACTTCCAATCTATTTACTTTGTTTTTGTTTTTCTTAGTTTATTTTATTTTGTCTTGTTTGCTTCTCTCTATCAAAAACACACAAAAAATTAGTGCTTATTTAAAGTTGCTGTTATGTCTGTTACTGTTCCTTTTACCATGTCACCAGAGGAAATGATCATCACTTTCAAACAAGAGAGTGATGAGAGTTTTAAAGAAGCATGGTCTAGAGTTTTTGATTCTTATGGTAAAACTGAACCTAAAATGACTCTAAGCCTATTTCTTCGTAGCTTTTACTTTGGTCTTGTTCTTTGCTATAGGTATGCTTTGGATACGGTAGTAGGAGGATATTTCCTTAATTATGATGGGGATCAAGCTTTTAATGCCATAAAAAATTGATTGCCATTTATAGCTCACCTAGTAAAACTGATATAGCTATTGCAAGCATTTATGCTAGATTAAACACTCTTGAGACGCATGTATCTTGCTTAAAAGAAGGCTATAATCGAATTCGTGAACATTTTAATCATGTCCAAATAAATTTTGAAGCCTCAAATATGATCCCTACAGTAAAAGTCACTATAAATGATGAAACTTTTCATGGTCATTTTGATATTATGTCTGAATTTTGTCTTATGGCTAAAGATATTTATGAATCTTTGAGTCTTTGGGGACTTTCTGAGGGGGGAGAATAAATACCTCTCACTAATAACACCACCATATTTACCGTTGGGATAACTGAGGGAGTGTTTACAAAACTTCTAGGGAGAATGGTATCCACTGATTAACTTATTATTGAATGTGTAGGAGGAGACCAAATTACTCTTGGAAGATCTCTGTTAAAGCTCTTGGGAGCAACTATTGATGTAGGGAAAGGTACCATGACTTTCACCTCCAAACCGAGCTTCAATCATCACTTCCCTAGAAGTAAGAACAAGGGTAAGAAAGGTAAACGTAAGCCTCGTGGTTTTGTTTTATACTTGCTTCTTGATGCTTGTTCACTTGAAAATACTTGATTGTAAGTTTTCTGGTCCTAGCTAAAAAGCGATAAACAAAAGCACTTCTTGAGAGATAACCCATGGTTTTATTTTTGCTTTGTTTTCTCTGTTTTATTTGAGTCAAGGTGTTTTTTTACTTCCGTAGAAACTCCTTTGTATCTTTATTTTATCGCATTTGTTGTGCCAAGTAAAGTCTCTAGTGAAAGTTGAGATTAGATTTGGATTTCTGCGCAGGAAACAGATTTCTGCTGTCATCCGTTAATTCGTGTAAATTCGCAGAACGATCAAAATGACCTGCAAATTTTTGTGCTTATTCCTAAGCTTATTCTAAAACTTTTTCTAACTTTGCGTTTTTTGATTTGAGCAACTTAAGTGCCCCAAAAAAGTTCGCCTTTACAGACTGTTCTGGTTTTGTCAGATTCTGTCTTTTTACTTGCATTCTCTCTTTTACTATGGCGAGTGGATTTCTTTGATGCACAAAACATCGGTGGCTGTAGCTCATGTTTAAAAAGTATTAATAATGCTTTTGTTCATGGAGAACATGTGAATTTCTGATTGTGCGCTAACCCTCTAATGCGAATTACATTGAGTTTGGTGTGAAGGAAGTTTTCAAGGATCAAGAGAAGAGGGTGATATAATGTGATCAAGGAGAGTGCAAAGCCAAATCTTGGGGATGCTCCCATGGTTCATCCCAGAAAATTCTAATAAGTCTCAAGCGTCTAAGATTGGCGATGCCCAAGGCATCCCCTTTCTTCATCAACAATTTATCAGGTCACTTCTAGTGAACTATATTTTTATTCGGTCACATCTTATGCACTTTACTTGGAGCGTCTGTTTTTTTTGTTTTGTTTCGTTTTCCTTGCTGCAATAAATATAGTTGGAACCCAGCATTCTTTGTGTGGGAGAGAGACACGCTTCGCTTTTTCATTTGAATACTCGTTTCTTCCGTGCTTGTATTCTTAGTTTTTCTTCTAGCTGCTGCAAATCCTTTTAGCTCCTGTTTTTCATGCATCTCTTATTCAGAGCTGTTAGTTCTAGTAGAGTTATGTTAGTACTCTCTTGTTTCATTGCTATATTAGTTGGAGTTTTTTTTTGCTTGGTGTTTTATGGAAATAGAAATTGCTACATGTGGTAGACAATATGTTGGAAAAGTTTAGCATGCTCTAGTGGGTCATTAAACTGTTTCACTTGATTATTTGTTGTTGTTTTGAGATATTAATATGCTTAATGGTAAACCTGCTGGTCTATGAAGTAAAAACAATTAATGGCTGGTCTAGAAGCTTGAAACTGTGCCACATTCGAAAAACCAGTTGACAGTAATGGTATATGACTTCCTTTGCAGATAACAATCCAAATGGCTTTCTGTTATGCGCTACGGTCGGGATAGCCAACAGTGACTTGTCACTGCCACAGACCCTCTTGGAGTGATCCTCACTATTCCTTGGATAATCAGATTTCTAGATGTAATCGTTTAACTTGTGAGTTCTAAGTTGTGGTTTTCTGGCACTTCCACCATCCATATTTGCTAGCCTCTTTGGTACTGTGAATTGCCCATTCTCACGTTGAGAGTTGGTGCAAACTTCACCAGTGCATCCAAACCCCGTGGGAGGACTTTGTTCTTCTACACATAAGCCAAAAATATCTTCCTCAAAACAGCAACCATACCTACCTATCATGGCATCTCCATAGCCATTCCGAGATATATTGCCGTGCAACATCCATCATCATTATGTTACTTGTTACATGTTCCATTGTTATTTTGCATACTGCTACACTGGCAGGAGCATTTAGTTTTATATCATAGATATTTCAGTTTCAGTGATGAGTACTAAAAGTGTGATGATTCATTGTAAAATAGAGTGTTGCCCCTACCAGTGAGGTTGTATAAAAAAAGCCCAAAAGAGAAAAAAAAAGAGGGCAAAAGAGAGATAATAAAGAGAGAGGGGGCAGCACTACTATCATTTATTCCACACTTGTGCTTAGTTAACATCAAGATTTCAGTTTGGAGAGAGTTTTCATTTTATGACTTGCATAACTATGTGGGGAACTTACATTATATAACTTGGCTTGTATATTCCAATGACGAGCCTCCTCAAAAGTGCTCTACGTCTTCGTGAGCAAGCAAGTTGGATGCACCCCCAATAGTTCTATTGGAGAGTTTTCATGCACTTATAGCTCTATGATCACTTTCAGCTGTGTGATACTTTCTTCCATTGACCTTCCAACCCCCCCTAATGTTCTTTTAGCCATAACATCCTGGTACCGAGAACCAATACAGAACGCTTGCTCGTTTTGAGTGACCAAATAGCTTGATGATTTTTCCATGTGCGTTTTGTTGTCGCTTAACTTGATCCTAACATGAGTTGTTATGAGAGTTGGATGCTTAGGATGATTATATTGTACACCTACGCTTTTGGGGTCTCCCAACAAGCGTACATCTACGCGCATCAGTTATCCGCTTGTTTTACACCTTCTATTTTATAGACACATTGTACAATATATTGTCTATTTTTAGCAACACCGTCAACAACCAAAAACCATATCTCCTCCTTCTCCATATCATCCTTGGATAGCAGACGCGAAGTCACACCATGTATGAGCTTGCGCCGAGGGGGGGGGGGGAGCTTAGGATGGAGACATCTAGGTGTTGTCTTCTCAAACAACGCCTCCCCTCTTATTCTCCACGCCGACTTGGGGAGGGAGTAGAGAGAAAGTAGTTTGAGTTGGAGACATGCAACTCTGCGTCGTGGGGAGGTAGAGTCCTGTCACCGAGCTTTAAAATACAACTAAGTAGCGGGGAATGAGTTTGCGGCTATCCAGCTCCGAATGGGCTTAACGAGTTGCGATGACTGGAGGTTTATTGTATTTCTAGAATCTTTTTGTTGCATGTTGTGGTGAATTTTTGCAATATTTTATATATATTAGACCACACTTTCATATATACCCATAGTCATTGTATGCATTGTATTCCATGTCATGATTATTAGACGATTTAGATCCCACAATTAAGTATGATAGTATATTGGAGGATACGTCGGGGGCTAATACCACCCAACCGACACCTATAGTATTACTTTTGCGACACGTGTGTTTTTGTGCCTGCTATATACCTCGTCGTCATAACAATGGGGGACGTGGATCTGACATTGAGATGTAAACTCATAATTGGCTTGTCATTTGAATTGAAGATCCTAGCTAACATAAGAAACGCGGAAGCCCATTATAGCCGACTCAACTATTTGTGTGAGAATCTTATGTCATGTTGAGCTAGTATTTTTTAGTGAAGGTCTCCAATATTCGCTGCTCCCATCAACATATTCCCATGCACTTAGATTCTTATATGGTTGACCTTTGGTATAGTTGTGTAGGGCCTTTTCCTCATAACTCTCTGAAAATAACTTTGAAAATGCATGTCACGTGCATGTGCACTAAATAGCACATAACTAAACACCTCCCCTTGGTCAGAAAGTGAGTATGTTTTGTTAGAGACTGAACGCATCTAAAGTATCATTTGCTCTCAATCGATCGGGTTGCATTGGGAAACTATCCCCAATTAGAGATTAAAATCAATTTAAATGTCTTTAGAGGAATTGTCACACCTCCTCCACTTGCTACTGCTTTGGCGGAGGAGTCACTGGTCCAGAACAACTGGAGCCAATGAATGAAGATGATGCCCACGAGTCATCGATATCAGTGTGAGAGTGATTGGTAAGAAAGGGACCGCTTTATAAGTTCGGTGTGTTGTGGTCTAGCGAGGCCGCATTGAAGTGTGTGATATGAGTTGTTAAGAGCGCTAGTAGGCCTTATGGTGAGTGTGTTATATATGAACTTTGAATTCTCTCCTCAGGTTCAATTTGCATCACACATACGGTTCGTCTTCTTACCCCTCTTCTACGGTATCACCACCTTACTTGCTTCAAATTCTATGGTGTTCCATCCTATGATATATCTGGACACCATAGGCACCGGTCTCTCCAACTTAAGTTATACTTCGATTTTTGTTGGATATTTTTTCACACATTTCTTTATTTATTGCACTGGATGCTACTTATGCAGTTTCTACTACCTTTTGGTGCTGTTTTTTTCTTTAATCTACGTCACTGGCTTGTAGACAACTACATTTGAAAATAGTACTCATACTACATATTCTACTTTTTAGTCGCCCACCTTTTATGTTTCTTAGTTATATTTCATATGCTTGAGAGAGTATCTCTTTGTGAAATTTGATTGAACATTTTGTTGGTCTTCCACGACATCTTTTTAGTCTTATTCTGCCACAATTGGTGAGAGTTGTCACTAGTTAGTTGCATGATTCGAATTTATATATACATTCGTATATTGAACTCATTTTATGGAAAAAAAATGGTTGATTAACATTGGGATGCGATGGAAGGTGTAGAATGTGTCAAAAACACTGAAAGAAAGAAAGTAGTAAAAACTGCTAAAAATTTAGGGAAATAGCTAAAAAATAAAATTCTGTTGATAAAATAAAAATCAAGGAGCGAAAAATTCCAAAGAAAATCCTGAAAAAACAAGCAATGTACGAAGCATGGGCTGAACAGGAAACTGCTAAGCATCTGGGCCTTTCTTTTGTAGTCAGATCAGCAGCGAAATAGGAATAACTGGCCGAAAGATGAAGGCCACACCGAGCTTCGACAAAAAGGGAAAAAAAAAACGCCTAGCGGGCAAAAAGAAAAAAAAAAAGACTAGCATTGAAAGACGAAATATACGCCCACTCTAAGAAAGGGAGAAGACAAAAAAAAATACGCTAAAAAGGAAGACACAGAAAAAAAAACTAATAAGCATAAACGATGCATGACATCCCATGCTGCCTATCTACATATGCATGTCCACGATAACATAATAACACAGGTAAATCATTAATTACTCTGAAGAACAACAACAAGACATCGCGTATATAGCACGCAGAAAAAAAAATACTCGTACAAAATGTCCCGGAAGTACACAGCTTAACTTAAGTACATACGTACATGCATGAGAACTAGAACAAATTAAGAAATATAAAATGCGTAGATAGAGAATGGATCACTGCATCACGTTCACGCATGCAATCCTATGCTATGTTAACCACTTACTTATTCAAGCATGCATTATATTGTTGCAAGTTGAGATTGCAAGTTTGATGCTGCCTCGAGATCTTCTAGTGCTCGGAGAAGGCGGTCTTGGGCAGCACGGCGTCCCTGAACTTCCTCATCTCCCTCCCTTTGCTCTTTCCTCCCATCATCTCCGGCGACGACGCTGCCGGCACCGTGCTCACCTTCTCCATCTTCCTCGCGAGCCACTCGTGCGGCGGCAGCACGTCCCCCGTCTCCTCATCGTCCTCCTCCTCGTTGCCACGCCTCCGGCCGCCGGCGCCGCTACGCCGCGACGAGCACCAGTCAGGAATGGCCACCGGCGCCGTAGACGACGACGACGGCAGCCTCCTCCTGCAGCTTGCACCGGTGCCCGCTTCCTCGTCGTCTCTGGGCACGGCGGCGCCCTTGTTCTTGCTGCCGGCGAGTCTTCTGCTCCTCATCGGAGGAGTGAAGTCGGAGAGAGCGGCTTCTTTGCTCCGGTCCTGCAGCACGTCCCACACGTCTCCCTCGTCGAACTCCTCGTCGCCATGTCCTGCCATCGCTACTACCTGTAAGCTTTTCTTGGTGTTCTAGCCTAGCTAGCTAGTTAGCTGCTCTCTCGAGTTGGCACTTGGCACTACGACGGCACGTACGCATATTTGTCGCTCACAGGACGCGCCGCGACAAGATTGCACTGGCCGCGCACCGTCCAACAGACCCACAGGTGGTTTCACCTTTTTCATCACACCAATGCTTGTTGCATTGCACTGCCCCACACCAGCACCACTGTTTGCTCCGGCATGGCATCCCTATCTGACTGGCATTCCAATCTGATGCCAACATGGAGAACTAGAGCCTATTTGATTGGGAGGTACGGAATGAAAACCACCCAAGTTGGATCCACTTATTCATTCCTCTGTTTTCTGGGCCACTTCCCAGGCGTATTGAACGTCCACTTATTATTCTTTCCAATTTATACTTGACTACACTTTTGTTCCACGAGTATGACAGGTCGATCATAGTTTTTGTTGCAATCAAATGAGCCAAAGGGCAAAGAAGCATGGCTTGATTAAATCGACACAATATGCACAACTATTTATAGATTGAGCTTGTTTAAATTTTTTTTTCCGAAATGGGAATAGCTTCAGTCTCCGCATCGAAACGATGCACACAACTGTTTTATATTAATAAAAAATATCAAAACGTATCCAAATAAACGGTGAGACATGGGCTGCAAGACCACCCAGATGTTTGCAAAATGTGTCTGCAAGAGGTGGAGACCACTAACCATATCCTGATGCACTGTGTGTTTGCCAGGCAGGTTTGGTGGAAGTGCGCCAGTCAGTCGAGGGTCCAATTCCCCATGCCTACGGTGACGGCTACACCGGAGGAATGGTGGCTAGATGTCCGCGAGAGATTCAGGGATAAGCAAAGAAAATCAGTTGACTCCTTGATTAGGCTTATTGCATGGACTATCTGGAAGCAACGCAATGCAAGGGTGTTCGGAAATTCAAGCCAGATTTGCAACAAGGAAGCATTAGCCGCTAGTGCCATGGAGGAGTTAAAACGGTGGATCGAGGCGGGAGCAGGAGTTGGAGCTATCCTTCGCGAGTAGTTAGTTTAGGGTGGAGTGGAGTGTGTGTGGCAGCATTGTTTTAGAAACTAGGCAGCACATGCCCGACTTTAAATTAATAAAGCAAGCAGTTTGTTCGAATACATGATCCAGAAACCAACAACATGCTGAGGCACACAGCTTCACCAGAAAATAAAAACAGCGGTCAGCCTCCCCAAAACAGACCGGGAACCATCTAAAGCTATGTCGCAGGGAGCAGCGCCTGGAAGATGCTCTTAAGTCCTGTCGACATCTGAAGGAGCGCCACCTGATCAGCCGCCTTTGCGAGATTTGCCCAAGCCTGCACAAAAATAGCCATTTTGAAGATGACGTCAGCTGGGCGCTTAGGGATCACAGCTTCTACAGCTAATTTGTTACGTGTAAGCCACAACGACCATGCCAACGCCGCAAACAGCACCCAGCTGGTGCGACATTGACAACTAAGCGAGCTTGATGAATGGCGTAGAACTGCGGGAAGGAAGCAGGACTCCAGTTGCACCCAAGCAACTACCTGATCGCACTCCAGCCCAACTTGGCTAGCGAGCAGTGAAAGAAGATGTGCGCGGCGTCTTCCGGCTCTCCGCACAAAGCGCAAGAGCCGCGAGCAGGATCTAAGCGGCCAAAAAGCCGTATGCGGGTTGGAAGTCTGTCGAGGGTGAGTTGCCAAGAGAAGATCTTGATCTTGAGCGGTAGTTTGGCTGCCCAAAGCTCTCTAAACAGCGCCAGAGAGGCGCCCTGCGAGAGTTTCTTGTAGGTTGACGCAACCGAGAAGTGGCCCGAGGGCTCGAGCGACCACGAGATACGATCCGCGCCCGTGACCAAACTCACCTCGGCGAGAGCGGCGTTGAGAGCGCACCACTGCGACAGACAGCCAGGGGAGAAGGCACGGCGAAAGCGGAGTCCATCAACCTCAAAGGCGGCTGCTACCGAAATGCGGGGGGACTCGGAAATATCAAACAACAGAGGGAAGCTATCTTTGAGGGGGGGACGGCCCCGTCCACCAATCTGTCCAGAACAGGGTCCCAGCCCCGTCCCGGACGTCATGTCTCGCACCTAACTTAAAAAGATGTTTGATCTTGTGAAGGTTGTTCCAGAACTGAGAACCCCCCTGGGGTCCGCAGAGAAGAAGTTGGACGCCTCCGGATACTTAGCAAGAATGAGCCTGTGCCAGAGAGACGCGACAGGTTGGGAGAGTTTCCAAACCCACTTGAGGAGGAGAGCTTTGTTCAACATTTTGGTGTTAGTCAACCCGAGACCCCCGTAGTCTTTTAGACGACAAACAGCAGGCCAGTTAACCATATGACCATTGCGTTTGGGGCCAGCGCCCTCCTAGAAGAATCTAGCGCGTATGGAGTCGAACTTCTCGTGGACCCCGTCCTGGAGCAGGAAGAGGCCCATCGCGTAGGTGGGCAGGGCCTCCAAACAGGCGTTGGACAGGATCAGCCTTCCCCCCGCGGAAAGTAGCCGACCCATACATACCTCGACCTTTGCCCCTAATTTGTTAATTAAGAAGTTCCATTGTTCGATGGTAAGCTTCCGACCAGAGATGGGGAGGCCCAGGTAGAGGAACGGGAAGGAACCCAGCTTGCAGTTCAACATGTTGGCAATTCTGGATTGTTCGGCGGCGGAAGTACCAAGGATGAAGACTTCAGACTTATGGAAATTAATGCGTAGCCCAGACATCTCCTCGAAGCACAGGAGGAGGAACTTCAGGTTCGCAATATCCGGCTCGTTATTCTGGATCATGATGATGGTGTCGTCTGCATATGGCAGATGAGAGATCCCCCCGGGATCAAGTGCGGGACCACCCCACTAATATGGCCTGAGGAGCAGGCCGCCGAGAGAATAGCCGAGAGGGCTTCCGCGACGAAGTTAAATAGAATGGGGGAGAGGGGGTCACCCTGTCGAACCCCTCGCCTATTGCGAAAGAAAGAGCCCATCTGGCCGTTGATGGAGATGGAGGTCTGTCCGCCGGAGATGAGCTGGTTGATGTGGTGGATAAAGCCAGAGTCGAAACCTTTGCGGCGCAGGACTTCCAGGAGGAATGACCAATTGACGCGGTCGTAAGCTTTTTCAAAGTCGAGCTTGAGGAGGATGCCCACCAGCTTCTTCCTCTTCGGCTCGTGAATGACCTCATGCAAGGCCAGGGCACCATCCAGGATGCAGCGGCCTTTAAGGAAGGTCGTCTGGTTTTGGCTAATGATACGGTTAGCAATCGGGTCCAACCTAGTGGACTCTGCCTTGGAGATGATCTTGAAGATGACGTTGATCAGAGCGATTGGTCTGAATTGCGAGATCTGGTCCTCTCCCTGGACCTTAGGAATCAGCGAGATGACCCCGAAGTTGAGGCGGGACACGTCAATTCTGCCGAGAAGGAAGTCATTTAGGATGTGCAGCACCCCAAGCTTGCAAAGGGGCCAACAACGTTTGAAAAAGGCAACCGGAAACCCATCCGGGCCTGGGGATGTGTTTTCCTTCATCTCGAGCACCACTACTTGAAGCTCCCTTTCCGAGAAAGTGATAAGTTGCCCCTCATTCTCCGCAATCGAAACGCGTCACTCAGGGGGCCAAATATTAGGCAGGAGACCAAGGCAGCGAGGGGCCTCGAAACCAAGGAGGTCACGATAGAACTCATAGATGTGTTGCTGGATGAGGAAAGGGTTGCTGATTGGTCCCGACGGAGAAATGAGAGTCGTGATGGCGCATTTGCTTCTACGGCCGTTGGCCACCGCGTGGAAGTAGGCGATGTTTGCGTCCCCTTGCAATGCCCAGCGAACGCGCCCCCGCTGGCGCCAATACTCTTCCTCTTGGCTGGAGATCTCTAGCAACCGATCTTCCAGGTGAAAGCGAAGGACCCATTCCTCGCCGTCGATACCCACCGTGTCCGCCTTCTCATCAAGCTCTTGAATCTTCCTCAGGAGATTGAGTTTGCAAGTGCGGACGGCGCGCCCTAGATTGCGGCTCCAGCCTCTAAGATATTGTCTCAAGCCTCCGGCCATATGTTTCCACCAGTCCACAATGTCGCGGCCCCTGGCGCGCGACAAGAGGGAACACCATTGTGAGTGAAGGAGGTCGTGGAAACCAGCAACTTCAAACCACCCAAGTTCGAAAAAGAAGCGGTTGGAACGCACGGCGGTGCCCCCACCAGAGTCCAAGATAAGTGGAGTATGATCCGAGCCTAACATAGTGTCCGATGACAGGGCGGCTAACGGGAAGACGGCGTCCAGCTCCGGAGCAATCAGGACGCGGTCAAGGACGCATCAGACTGGGTTTTTTGGCGGTTATTCCAAGTGTACCTCGCCCCTGTGCGAGGAACCTCCGTCAGAGCCCATTCAACAATGTGGTTGTTGAAGAGTTCTACTCGCGGCCAGTTGATGCGATGGTTGTTCTTATCCTCCGCCCGACGGAGGAGGTTGAAGTCCCCACCCATGAGGATGGGAAAGCGGGAGGCTTCAACCTTGGCCGAAATCTCGGCCAAGAAGGCGGCTGACTCGGCATGATTAGCAGTGCCATAGATCCCAATGAGGGTCATGAAAGTGTTCTGGGCCCTAAGAAGACAATTGACGCTAAGGAACGATCGTCCCCTATCGATGCTCTCGACGTCAAAGGCACTATCCCGCAGACCCAAGAGAATACCACCGGAGCGTCCCAAAGAGGGGAGCCAACACCAGAAAAACTTCTCTCCGATCTCAAGGCTTTGAAGTTCTAGGTCGGTGAAGTCCTGTTTCATAGTCTCTTGCAGCACAATGACATCGATCCTATGTTTGCGCAGCAGCTCCCGGATTAGGGTCCGCCGCCCCTGCGACCGAACCCTCTAATATTCCAAAAAAGAATCCTCATAGGGAAACTAGGTCTCTGGCTCGTGCTTGGCGGGTGACTGGGCGCCGACCTAGCGGCGCCACAGATTTAGAGGGTTTCCTGGCAGGGGGAGGAGGATCCGCATCCTCGGCGGCACCCGGCAACCCCTCAGCAGGCAGGACGGCAGGTGGGGAAGCAGAAACGGAAGTTGGGGGCGGCAGACCCACCCGAGGGCCTCCGGCGGGAGAGAGCGACTCATCTGCAATCGACGCCAGAGTCTGCAGGAGATCGCCACCAAGGTCGGGAGGGGGAGAAGGAACCGACACCTGAACCCCCTCGGTACCCACCAAGGAGGAGGGGTTCGAATCAGGGTCTGACGACGTCGCCAGCAAAGCGGCAGCCGCCCTGGCGCTAGGTTGGCTTGGGCCAACTCTTTGGCCCTGAGCAGGGAGAGGGACTCGGCAGGAGGGCCACTCGCAGAGAGGAAGGCGATGCCGCAGTCAGCCGCAACAGTAAGGAGATGGCTATCAGGAATGTGTTGCAGAATGGCAAAGAGAGGGTCGGACGGCGTACCTGATGGCTGCTTGGTAGAGCCGATGGCGTTATTGCCGGCGGTCAGGGAGATGGCCTTGTCCAGAATCGGGGTGGCAGAGCCCCCCCCCCCCGTGGAGGTTGAGGTTGGCCGGTTCCACCACTGCAGCTTTCGAGCGAAGACCCTTGGCCACCGGAGCATTGATGGCCAGGATGGCAGCGGGGGTCCGAAGCGGTCCCAGGAGCGAGGCGCTGGCCGGGGCGGGGCGGCTGAGCTCCTGCGAGTCCACCACAACCGCCTCGACCCCGGCGTCCTGAGACAGCGGGAGGACCCGAGAGGGACGGTCGTGGTTAGCCTTGCTGCGCCGTTCTTTGGTGATGGCCTCGCCCGTCCCTGGTGACCCAGAAGGGATCACGAAGTCCAAACGCCGCACCTTGGATTGGGCGAGGTCATCCTGCTCCGCCCGGGAGGAGGAAACGTCGCCGTGTGCTGCCAGGGACAACAGAGTGGCGTCGCTGGCCAGGGACCGGGCCGGGGCCTCTGAGGAAAGCTCCAGTTGAGCCGCGGAGACGATAGCACCGAGAGATTTAAAAATGTCTCCGTCTTCAGTTAAGTTCGAGCCATACTGGGAGAAGGTCGATGCCGGGAGGGGTGGAAGAGCCGCCGGCGGGAACCGCGCCACAGTGGCCCCTCCCGGCCCCGTCCACCGGGGCCGACTTGGAAGGGAGGGAGTTGGCGCGGGCATGCTCCCGTTTGCGCGAACGACGAGTATCCCAATCGTCGTCGTCGTCTTCATAGGAGAGGTCGTCCTCCTCGTGGTCTTCATCGTTGTCTGGCCGGGGTCGGGGAGGGGGGAGGGCGTTGGGGACTTATCCTTGTCCCCTTCACGCTCCACCGGGATGCGGTAGCCTTGCAAGTTCACAAACAGCGCGATGTAGGGCTTCAAAAGCACCGGGTGCGGCAGGCGATCTTCAAGCGGATGGGGGCCCAGTCGATGCGAAGCGAGTCCCGGTCCACCTCCAGGGGAACTCCCAGTTCCAGCGTCGCCCCCATAAGATACTTCTCAACACGCAGCGGGGGCGGTACGTCGAGGAGACGCACCCAGACTGGTTCCAAGGACTCAGCGGCGCGAGGCTCGCCCAAGGCCTCCGAAACCACGGCTCTGAACTCAGTGATAGGCAGGACCAGTCCGCCCCCGCGGGTGGCCATGCGAAGCAACTCCTTGGATGGAAAGACGAGTGAGAACTCGGTAGGGCCAAGTTGCTGCACTTGCCAGTTCCAATTTTCGTCGGCAAGCTCCTTAAACTCCTGCTCAACCTCCTCTACGGTAAAATTTCCTCTATCAATGACGACAGTCGCAGAGTTGGGGGTGGCCTTGGGCAGCTTCTCCGGCGGAATGGATAGGTGGAAGAACCCCCTTCCCTCCGAGCTCCCACCAACCCAGACCAACTTGCAGTCGGGGGCGCCGGGGCACATGGCGGACCAATGTCCTTTGGTTTCACACTTAACGCAAAACGGATCCCCTTGACAGTTGGCTTGAAAGTGGCCTGCTTCACCGCACTTGAAGCAGATGGATTTGGAGATCTCCGTGGTCGCCAGCAGGGCCTCCCCCCACCGGCGTGATGTTGGAGCCGGACAGTCTTGGTGGGGGGCGAGCCCCTGCTCGCCCCAGATCTTGGCCTCGAGCCGCCGGCTGCTGGTTGAGTTGCTCACGAAGCCGGGCCTCTTCGAGACGATCTGCATCATGGCGGCGCGCAGCTTCCTCTCTGCCGCGTTGCGCGCGCCGGGCATCCTCCCGCTCCCAGTCGCGGTCCAACCGAAGAAGAAGATCTGGATCTTGGGGGCGGCCCCCGCCGCGCCCGGTCTCGCGGTCATCTAGGGAGCGCTTCCCGCACCGCTCCCCTGAGCGCCTGTCGCGGTCCATCCGTGCGAGGTAGAACGCCGGCGCGTCGGGCGAGGAGGAGGGGGAGGGGACGAGGACAAGACGCTTAGCGCGGAAGCGGTGGCGGCGGAGCTCAGAAGAGGAGACTGGGAACCCTAAAGCTGGATCTAGGTAATCGGGGGTGCATCCAGCACCACTTATATCCCACCCCCGCGATGGGCCTGGGCGCGGGGAGATGGGCTGGTGAAATGTTACGGCCCTCCGCTTGGCCTAGTGGGGAGCCGCAGACAGGTGGGGCCCGAGGAGACGCGTGGACCACCGGATTGCAGCCCAACTCCCGAGCCTCGCGAAGCCGTCTGGGCCGCGGCCCAACCAGGGTCCACGGACCCCCATCGTCTTCGACTGGAAACCCTAGCACGGCCACCCCGGCCGCCGCCGAGCAGGGAGGGGAGGGAGGCGCCGTCGCAGGCGACATCCCCACCAGGATCTGCACGGACCCGACCGTGAGGATCGACACAGCGAGATCCCCGACGAGGGCAGCCACCGGAGCCAGCGGAGACGCACCCAGCGGGGGCAAATCACCCGGAGCCCAAGGGGGACCTCTCTCCGCCGCGCCGCCCACCTGCGACACGCCAGACGGAGAGGCGTCGAGCTGCGCCCCGCCCGACATCGTGGCCCCCAACGCGCGAGGAGGCGACGGCGTACCACGCCGCCGCGGAGGAGCAGGTGACTCCAGCAGCGCCTCGAGGAGGTCACCGAGCGCAGCCACCCCGCATGGCTACGAAACGGAGAAGGGAGGGAGCTCGACGTCGGAGCACAACGAGGGGGACAGGGCGCGCGACGAGTGGATCTCTGCGATGGACTCCAACAGCTCCCGTCCCCGCCGGCCAGCCCTCCGGCGCGGCCTAGGGCAAGAGCGCAGCTCCGGCGCGGGGCGAACCCTATCGCCCCGGTTGTCGCCAGAGACCGCGCGGAAGCGTCGTGTGAGACACATCGTTTCTCCTGCGAAGCAGAGAAGGTGCGAGAAGGTGTGCCGAAGAGGTGGCAACATTGTTGAGAGCAACAATAGCTATTGAAAAACCCTTGTAATTATAACTCTCTCTTCTATAAAAATCCGGTATGCAATTGCATACCCTTGAAAAAGAGACCCGCATTAGTCTTTCTATAATATTAAACGAGTGGATCCTTCTATCACCGATAATAGGTTTTCTAAACTGAATATTAAGAGGCATATTTGAAAGAACCTCCACTATCGTAACATGCTTATGATAGGCAATATTATAGAGGGAAGGATATGTTTGTGATAACGGTTCATCACCTAGCCCCCAGAAACAAATTTGCAGATTGTTGCCCAACTTAGAGGAACCACGCGAAAAGAAATCATTTCTAACACCCATTGTTCCCTTCCAAAACAGAGAGTACTTGGGTTAGTGTTTTGTCCCCTAAGTATTTATTAGTGAGAATCTTGTCAAACTCGACCACGTCAGTAACTTGTACAACCATTTACTTAATAGGCACTTATTTTTTATATCTAGAACCTCAATGCCTAATTTTCCAGTCTATATACGATGTTCCATTTGGTAAGACGGTATTTTTTTTCCGTTTTTTGAATCATTTTGCGAGCAAAAGCGCGAGCCATAGTAATCCATTCTTTTGCTAATCCTTTTGGGTAGCTCAAAAAGGAAGACAATAGAAACACATGAAGACTTATGAGGACATAATTTAACGGTACGAGTCTGTCTCCATAAGATAAAAGCTTTCTAGCCCAAGATCCTATTTTACGCTCAAAACGATCCTCTAGGGCTTCCAGTCCTTATTAAGTGGTTTTCTATAATGAATGGGAACACCCAGTATTTAAAAGGTAGACTATCCACTTCACACCCACAAAATATGACGATAATCATCTTGCGCATCTTTGACCTTTTTTTTAGAAACGGGAGCATTAGCCTTAGCCTCTGCATCGAAGCGATGCACACGACTTCTTTATTAAACAAAGCAAAACAACATTCGAAAATTCAGTCATATTCGGTTTTACCAAAATAGAATATTTCACTCTTATGGAAGTTAATTTTTAATCTTGAGAGTTGTTCGAACAAAGTCATGATAAGTTTCATATTAACATTATTTTTCCATGTCATTCTCGAGGAAACGGATTATGTCATCCGCATGCTATAGAATTGACACCCCACTGTCGACAAGATATGTGTATCAACCTTCCAACTCGACTATCCTCCTTCGCTCGCTCGTGCGATAAGGATGGCTAACATATCTACAACAAGTTAAACAAATTAATAAGGGACAGTAGATCTCAATCCTTTGAGCGTTTGAAAATAATGACCCATGGATGGGGTGTCTCGCGTACCGTAACATGCTTGTTTAGACTGCATTGAGATTGAGATGATATTGCGCAAGAATACCGGAGATGAGTATGAATCGATCCATTCTTCAAACTAGAAATAGAAAGGAAAATATTGCTCAATTTGAAACGCATCAATCAAATCGCACGTACACCGGCCAGCCTGCCGGGTCAGCATGTCTCTTGTTGGGAGGCTTTTTTGCACACAGCGTACCAACGTGCCAGCAGTAGGAGCAATGAGCGGGGCGCAGACTGATAAACACGATAGGCGCGTGGATGGACGGATAAGGTGACAGGACGGGGGAGCTGGAGGGCCTCCATTGGGCGGGTGGCTGCTCGAGGTCAGGACGACACACATGCCAGAGGGCACTGCCAACCTTGTCCGCGGGATGGAGCACGGAGGAGTCAGCCGGAAAAAACAGAGGAGTGAGGAGGAGACGACGAGACTTGATGGATGTGAGGCGTGGCCAGATGATAAACTGATGAGAGCAGTGATGCAAATGGCATGACGCGAGGCCCATATGGAAGGGCTCCGCCCATTTTTACTTTTTTTTTAAAGGTGGAGTGGTACAGCTGAACTTTATCTGTGAACTGTGATCACTGGCCACGTAGTAGAATATATCGTGTATCCGTGTACGACTTTTCCTAAAATGTTGCTGAAAAATAAGCTTGTGACCTTTGCTAATTAGCAGGGTATCGATACACACAACGATTTCCACGTATATATATCACGAAGATCTTTACTGTGAGAACCACCCCGTATTAGTAATGTTCACCTATCGCACTACTTCTCGATACTTTACAATGTCCGAAGTAAAACATCCTCGTTTATTGCCATATGTACTCTTCTACTCATTCCGTATTCCGTGTTCGTTGATGATCATATGCATGATCAAGTGTCTGGCCAGACGATGCCCATAGTGTATCTCTTCGTCACCGGGAGTAGCAGTTCCCGCAACTACACTGTATAGAAAAATGACATACTATCGGGCAAGATCAACTTTATAATTACCATGTTACGGTATAACGTTTGGAGATCCCATGACATCCATATCGAAACGGTTCTACATGCGTCTCACGGTCAAACGAATATACTGACCGTGATAATAAAACTACAAATAACAATATTGGTGAAGTGTTTCAACCGTATATCAAATAGATCTTATCCAGCATCGGTGTTTCCCAACAACTCCGATCTCATACATTAGTGACAACGCCTTGTCATTTTTCACATAGTCAGAAAACTAAGACTACCAATAACATACGAACCAACAATAGAGACATAACCGGGGATATCAATGGTGTTTATATTCCACATATGTATTAAAGGTTTCTTCCGAATACTTACTATCCGCGTACATAATTATATCACATAACATATACCCGTCGCGTGTCGAAACGCGGACACCGGGAGCGAACGTCGTCCTGCTCCCTGATTTGTTTGGCAAATGAGCAGATAGCCCGATGTAGTTCCGGAAGTGGTCTTGGTAGTCAACAGAATAGGGGAATCGGTCGTTCCCTGAACACAGAGACGCGAGTTTTACCCAGGTTCGGACCATCGAAAGATGGAACGCTACATCCTGCATGTCTGATCTGGAATTATGTATCTGGCTAGTGTTACACCTCTTTCTCCTCTCCACTTGCCTCCTATTTATCCTCTCACGCCAGTGGGTCCTCCGGCGCGCTTGACACTTGGAGGCGCACGGGCCATCTCCCCCATGAGGCGTTGGAGAGGGTGCGTTGGGGGGACATCTGGCTCACGGGACCGCCGCGTGTCTCTTGGTTCCTGCCGTGCGGGACATGCGTGAGCCCCCCACGAGGCCGCACACGGGTAGAAGCCCGCCTTCGTGAAGTAAACCCTTGATGCCGCGCCCGGGTGCCCGTCGTCTGGGCACCAGGTAGACTCTTCTCTTGCAAGGCACCGTGAGGGCCCACACATTACACGTTCGTGACACTCCTGTCTGGCAGGGTGTCGACGGTAGCCCCCGGGCGTGGCCTGTCAGAGGGGGACTGACGAGCTACGCCCATCTGCGTGTGGGCCCAAGGCGTGCTCCCATTGCTTCCTGCAAAAAGAAAAACTCGTGGAGGTGATGTCGGGCTCACATTGACTAGACGAGGCGTCGGACACTCAAGTGCGCCTCGTCCCGAGGAGGCACGGAAGCCACGCAGCGCCTCGCCACCGCGCGCGCTGATGCGGTGGGAACGGGGCCCTAGGCAGAGGCAGGGGAAAGCCTCTGCCACGTGGGGTGAGGCGACCGCGGTTAATGCTCGGGGAGGGGAATCGCACGTGGCGTCGCGGTTCCTCCCTCCGAGTTTATAACCGGTTGTGCACCCTGCCACTCCCATGACCTCCTCCTCCTGTGCTTCGTATTCTCCGCAACTGCCCTCCCCCTCCCTCCCTTTAAATCTTTCCCCTTGCCGCCGTATGGGCGCATGAGCAAAGAAAGGGAAAAACAGAGACACGTCCCGAATGTCGGCTTCGGTGCTTGAGCGGGAGGGTTGGAAGATCTCCCGTGCGTTCTTTCCGCCCGGATGCCTCCAAGATGCAGCCGAGAAGCTGGCACGAGAGTCCGCGACAAAGTCGGGTAACGAGCATGATGCGACCGTGATGCTGGGCGCCGACGCTGCAGACGGCGCACTCATGTCGTTGGACGTCCCCATCTTCAAGTGCTTCATCCGCGCTGACTTGGTGCCGCTGATGTCGTCCTTTCTCCATGCCATACTCGAGGAGTACAACCTTCAGCTCACCCAGCTTCACCCCAACGTTGTGCAGGTACTGGCCATATTCCAGTGCGAGGGGTTCATACGGGTGATGCCGTTCGTGGCGCTCTTCCGCCACTTCTTTACGCCCCGCATAGTGGCTAGAGGCCTCATATCAGGGTCGGTGTTTTCTACTTCCGCACAGGTATGGCTGACCGCTTCATCCCCTTGGCGAAGAAGAGATGGGAACCCTAGCGCCAAGTGGGTGTAAACCCGCTTCCCGGACCGCCATGCCACGCTAGCAGTGCCAACATCGGCCGTCGTCTACGGAGATAACTGGGGTGACCTGGGTTTCCAGGATGCCGACTTCGCCCAGGTGTACGCCAAGATCCTCGCCTTGCGACAGCGTGGCCTCAAGGAGAAGCACGTTGTTTCCTAGTATCTTCACAATCGCCTTGCTCCTCTCCAAGGTAGATCACACCCCGCCTGGATGGACACGCTTCCTAAAGATAACACCCGCCTGGCTCCGAACCAAGGAGTCTCGGAGCCAGACCTGAAGGCAAGGGTGATATGGTTGGTAGGGGAGGCCTCAAAGGCGGAATCAGACTCGGTTCCGAGCTCTATGACCCCCGTGGCTTCCTCTCCCCAGCCGTCCTTCGTCTTGGCGGAGATGGCCAACTGCAACGAGTGGGGTGTCATCCCCGAAGAAGATGAACAAGGGAACCGGCCCAGTTTCCGCTGCCACCTCCAACCCCGGGGCCGCCACCTCGGGGCGCTCTGCGATTCCCAGCAGCAGCGGCCTCCCTCCCGAGGTACGACCCCATCTTCTTCCTCGCCTCAGTTTGCTTCTCCTGATTCGTTCCTTGACGGTCGTTAGCCTTCTCCACTGTTGCTGCGGCGATTTCCGTTCTGGGGATCACGACAAGCGACCACAGGAGGAGACTCAGCTGTTTGTACTTCTGATGGAGAGGAGCCGTGGGAGCCCTCCCGTAGAGGGATCCCACATTCTCACCGTCGGCCACGATGCTCCGGCCGAAAACCCGTGCAGAGGTATTTCTCGTCGCCTTCCCCTGCACAACCAGCCATAGAAGAAGCATACCTGACTTGATCGTCGCTTACTGTCTTTAGGGCTGCCAGAGAACGGGTGCGCGGGTCTGAACGGAGCCCCCAAGGGCTCGTATAGCCCGCCGTTGGATCCGTCTCTCACCGAAGCCTCAGGTTTCCGGTAGCAGGTGTCCCCGCTTAGGGACCTGATAGCTGTGGGGCTCGACCCATCAAGTCTGGAGGCGCCCCGCAATGCCATTGACAACCTGGCCGCCAACCACCAGCAGGCAACCAAGGCAGACGGATGGGTGCATCGTTGTCTTGCGGATGGGCAATGTCAGTTGTCCACTCGGTAGGTGGAGCTGGATGGGCAGTGCGCCACCCTGAGGCAGAGAGGAGAGAACCAACTCCATTCTTCCCCCGAGAGGGGGATCCTGACGTCATCTCCAAACTGAGGGGGCACCTCGCCCTGTGGGAGGCCTTGCACGATGAGGATATTCGCTTATTCGAGCAGAACTAGCCAAACGTCGTGGCCTCCTTGGAGGAATCCCTCCAGCAGGCTGAAGAGCATGCCCGCTCCTACAAAGAGCTTGTTTCCATGCATCTAGGCACGATTGCCCAGCTTCGCAACAAGTTGGAGGAGAAGCAGAAGAGCTTGGATCTCTCTACCAAGTTGCTGAAGAAGAGTCGTGACTCCGCAACACTCAAGCTGATCGAGCTTGACCATCTCTCCACGCAAAGGCGCCTAGACGCCTAGCGACTCTTTACCCTAGCGGGGTCTATGAAGGTTGTCATGTGCCGCCTCGAGCTCCCGCTTGGTCACCTACGAGACCAAAACTTTGAAAACATCAGTGCCTTCTACGCTGACCTAGTGGGCCGTATTGATGCGCTGCCCGCACTCTTTTCCGCAAGGGCCGCTGCCTAAGCCCAAGCGAAGGCCTGCGAAATGGCAAAGGCCATCTTGCCGCGTGTGTCCTTTCAGTCGCCTTGCTTTCCATTCGATCAACTCCTGGAAGAGTTCTCCGAAGAGGAAGACAAAGAAGCAGCCGAGAGGACCTCGGCCGCCGTGGTTGCGGATGTATTTTCCCGCTTCTGTCCTCAGGTGGGTAGTCCGAGCGGAGGTGGTCCTGCATAAGAATCCCCGCCTGGGTCCTTGTCTAGAGGAGGCACGCCTTCTTCGGAAGATGGTGCGCCCTTAGACGACAAAGCCGATGGGTCCTCTCCTGAGGATCGCATCCCAGCCCTGTCGTCAATGTAACACTGCCAGGGTGTTATAGTTCTAATGGCAAGTACACCAACTCTCGTCGGATCGTAGTTTCTGCTTTCCTTCCATGGGTAAGCTACTTTGTAAGTGTTGTCCTTGCATATTTAGGGTACTCGGAATATGCGGACTCCCTCTAGACCACCCGGCAATGGCCCAGATCACTTTTACTTGCGCGGGGGGGGGGGGGGGGGGGGAGGGCGTGCCGTATCCTTGCCCCTTAGGACTTGGGCATGTGATTCCGTGCGTGAGGCCCCCGAGACGGACCCTAGACTTCCTCACGAGAATCCTACGCCATACAAGGCCTCCCATCCGACGCCCTGGCCATACAACGCAACCTTACCCAAGAGAGAAAAAGGGGTATGTTCTTTGAGTAAACAAGAAAAACTTATGTGTTTCTCCTTGTATCATCTTCCTTGGCGGCTGGGTGTCCTGTCGAGCTCCAATCCTTTTCGCCTTCTCCTGATATTTTGGGCCTGCAAAGGTATGAGTGGTTCCCCCAGATATCTCTCTTGCCCCATAAATATGTGGAAATAATTGTGATTGGAGCATGAGCTTCTTAGCGTCTATCATTGCGGCATCCTAGAGCGGTCCATGCGCTCTTGCTCGACAATTCTTGGCTTGGCGGCTGTGACCCTTGCTCATGTTCTTTTCAAAAAAATTCCACATCTTTCCCCGAGACTTGAGGGCAGTTTAGTGGCTAGGCCCGAATAAATTTAAACCAAGGGTTACTCGTCGTTACTTCGCCTGCCTCGCATGGAGATTCCCTACAGTGGTTTACACCCGGGGGGCTCCTGGTTACGCCGTAGATCTCGACCCCAAAGGGTGGTCGCCTTGCGATCCGTCCCTTATCGGGTTCGATTTGCCACTTTCTCGTTACGAACGCCAACATATTTAACAAAGCTCAGTTTGGCAGGTTACTTACCGTACTTGGCCTGACGTCGAGTAGCTCCGTATGCCAGTGTAGTTTCCTTGACGAGGCCGTCATTCTTGGGCGTCTTGCCCCGGGGTCCCTTCCTCAGGAGTCGCACACCTAAGAGGAGGCCCCTTCGCCCGGCTCGGCGGAGGATGATCCACCTTGCTTTTGGGCCACGACAGCCACGATGTCCTTGTAAACCCGTCGCACGCATGCCCCTGCATCTCCAGCGTTAGTTTTCACAGTCATCACTCCCCAGTAAGACGAAATCTTTAGGGAGTTGTACGTGTGATGTACAACGGCCATGAACTTTGCTAGCGTCGGCCGACCGAGGATGCCGTTGTAGGGCATAGCAATGTCGGCCACGTCGAAGATGATGTTCTTCGTCCGGTAATTCTCCTTGGTTCCGAAGGTCCCAGGCAAAAGGATTTCCCCAGGGGCTGGGTAGTTCCTGGTGTAATTCCCTAGAATGGACCTGTCGGCGCCAGACTAGTCTTCGTGATCTGCAGCTTAGTCATCAGCTTAGTGGAGATGAGGTTGATGCTCGAACCTCCATCGTCCAACATCTTGCTGACCACGACGTTATTGATGATGGGAGCGGACACCAGTGGAAGCATTCCCACCCCAACATTGCGGTTGGGTGATCTTCTTGACTGAAGGTGATGGGCACGTGGGACCACCTCATGACTGACTGTGACTCCACACTGGGAAGCGCGGAGTAGACTTCTCGGGCAAGCCGTTTCACTTCCCCATGAGAGGAGGGCGTCCATGCCCCACGGTGGATGTAAGCCACATACTTAGCTTCTGGGAAAGCTCTGCCATGAGCTTCCGCCCCGGCGTTCTTCTCTGGTGCGCGAGCGGGGATGCTAGCTCGCACCCCTGGCCCCTGGTTGTCGTGGAGTCCCGCCCCCTAGGTTAACTCACGGACGTGGTCCTTCAGTGCCTTGCCCCCGGTTCCTCCGCTCCTAGGAACCGTGCATTCCCGGGCGATGTGCCTCGGGGTTCCGCAGTTAAAGCAGGTCCCCGGGATACCGCCCGGGTCTCCAAAACACATCTTCCGGGCGTCCATGATCGCCTGAAGGGATCGACAGTCCCGCGCATCCTGGTCGTTGGAATCGTGAATTGGGCACCGCGGTCCTACAGATTTGACTGCATCAGCTTTCCCCTTGTGCAGATGTGGAGGATTTGAGGCTTCCTCCTTTGCCATAGTGAGAACCTGCCGATCCTCGCGCTTGCGCTTTTTTTGGGGGAGTCTGCCTCCTCCTAGTCTTTTAGGACCAATTCTGGGGCACGGTGCCCCTCTTCCATCCTCTCATATTTCGCTGCCAACTTGAACAACATCCTCTTGGTGGTGGCTTTTCGGTAGGCCAACTCCTCTCATAGCCTGATATCGCAAACACCATGCCGGAACGCCATGATGACCGCAGGTTCCGGCGTGTTCAGCATGCGATGCGCGACCTTGCAGAAACGTGCCATGAAGGATCGAAGCGTTTCCTAGACTTCTGGTCGACATGGTGAAGATCCATGAGGGTTCCTGGGCACCGATAGACTCCTTGAAAGGCCCCCACAAACTTCTCACATAGGTCCACCCACGAATCCACCGAATCCCGCGGCAGGTGTATCAGCTAAGGGCGGTGGTGTCAGACATGGCTAGTGCGAACCAGTTGGCCATGACCTTGTCATCCGCCCGAGCTGCAACCACCGCGGTCGAGTAGATCTACAAGAATTCTCTTGGAGCCATGGTTCCATCATACATAGCTAGTATGTGAAAATGGAACTTGTCCGACCATACCACCCGCCGGAGCTCTAGAGTGAAGGATGAAAGTAATGTATGGGCACCTAGAGGGGCGTGAATAGGTGCAACGACCAATTTTTTTTTTCAAGTTTAGGCTTGACATAAAGGTAAATTCTCTAGGTTATACAACTACGGTGAATTTACCTATATGACAACCGCAAGCACAAATACAATACAAGCACAAGTAAAGGGGAAGGGAATGAGGTAACCGATATGAAGCATGCAGAGACACGATGTAATCCCAAGTTCCTCCTTGTTAAGGGAGTACATCTCGTTGGAGGGGTGTGAGCTCGCCACGAAGGCCTAATCAACGCCATAAAGGCCTCACCCTATTCTCCGATGAACCCCGCCAAAAAGGCCTAGTCACCTTCCACTATTGATCCCCTTTGTGGGGGGAATTGAATCCTTTACAAAGAACTTGGGGCACACACCCACAAACAAATTGGGGGCTCCCAACACCAAGAATCACCAAGAGTAGCAAGAGGTCTAGGTTCTCCACAAATGGAAACCCTAGACTCGAATCCCTCAAGAATATGAGGGGAAAATGAAGAACAGGTCGGTGAAGATGTAGGTCGGGGCCTTCTCCTTCAATCCTCCAAAGATCAGCAAGTTTGGTGGGAGGATTTGGGAGTAATTGCGGATTTGGTGAGCTCAATAAATTCTATTGAATGCTAATGGATGAACTAGAGCTCAAGGAGGAAGAGGGGGGTATTTATACCCCCTCCTCAATTCTAGCCGTTTGAGCTGGAAAAGAGGTACCGTAATACCTGGTCCAAGTTTGGAACGGAATATTCGGTTGGGATATTTCTCCATATCTGAACGAACTCGTTGACTTCGATATTCCGACCAGGGCTGAATAATCCGGTTGGCTTCTGTCCCGCGCACGCACCTGAACCGGATATTCCGGTTGGCACGAAATAATCCGGTTGGAAACTGTGAGTTGAGGCTTCAGTCCTTAGTCGATTTTGAGCAAAACTTCCTCAACCGGAATATCCAATATGGTATGAATAATTTGGTTCCAATATTCCGGCTCTTCTCTGTCTCGAACTGGACAGAAACCATTCTAGCCGGAATATCCGGTTTCCCAGAATAATCCGGCTCCTCACTGTCCCAAATCTCTTAGCCCAATCTTCACCAATCTTTTTGATGATCGATGCCGATGTTAAAGATAACACATGCACACTTAACACCTCGATAAATAGTGTGCTTAGTATTGTTAACTAACACACAAAACACCGGTAAAACGAAATGCACTTTCAATCTCCCCCTTTTTGGTGTTAGATGACAATACTAAGATTTGCAATAAAACCTTGATGAGGACATGATTGAAACAAAATGGAAATGTCTCCCCTATCTATATGCACATCTTTTGTTTGCCTCAAATGCAAAAATGCAATAATACAAGGGGAGCAATTTCCAACAAGTAGCAAACATGCCAAAGTAAACAATATAACCAATATGTTGAGAAAATGAGAAATATATACCTTGTGCGTAGATATGATAACAAGAATACCCAAGCACAATCATAGATAATATCCTCAACATATATAATAGATAATCCATGATAATCAATAACCATAGTCTCACAACACATCATAGCACATAGTTTTAAACGAGACAATAAGTAGCAAATAGTTCACGAATAAGACTAAATGGACACAAGCTCTCAAGAAATGGTAAAAGCATATGCTTGTGCCCGAAACCCATGCAAATCCCGTAGGCCTAATACTACTTCTCCCCCTTTGGCATCGAGACACCAAAAAGGAGATAGGTAGTGGTGCTAGCGTCCCAAAAACGATCTAAGCATCCAAATGCTCAGACGATTCTCCAGCTGACGCATCAGAAGCACCCTCGGCAGCCCTCTCCAGATCCTCGTCCACATCCTCATCTTTCTCATCGAAATCATCTCCAACATGAGTACTGGAAGAAGCAGTTGTGGCACGAAGAAACTCCTCAATCTGCTCCCAAGGGGTACGGTCTCTGGATGACCACTGAGTATAGGACTGAGGGACTAGAGCAGCAGTAAGATCACCAGTAGCACCACTCATGTGGTGAAGAATCTGACGCTGAGAGCTGGACATGGCAGTGTCCCTGCGGTAGGCCTGGTACTGCTCCTTGTGGATATCCACCTTCATGCATAGCACATTGCGCTGAAACCAGGAGAGCTTCCTGACATTGCGCAGAGTGGTGGAAGAATCAGACATACGAGCACTAGAAGGGGCCACACCTCCCATAGAGGAACCACCCTCACGAGGAGGAACCAGAGCACGTACAACCTTCTTGCTCTTGACATAAAACTTCTTGAAGGCATGTTCTTCCGATGGCAGCTCATGAAAATCCCTCTTCATGGTATCCTTGATCAACATCATAATATATGGTCCATAAGGTATGGTGTTCCCACCAATCATAGCATTGCGCAACTCATGAAAGATAATATCCATGACATCCACAGTATAGGAAGCAGTAGGATCCTCATCCTCCATACATTGCTTAGCCAAAATGAGAAGATTGCATAGAGGACTGGTGAGAGCATCATTGTTACCTCCACTAGGCACCAAGAAGGACCGGAAGAGGCGCACAAGCTGATCATAGAAATGGAGTAGCCCTTCCAGCTTCCCAACAGTGTAACCAGGAGCATACATATCATCCATGGACCTCTCTCGCTGTGGTCTCTCCACATCATGCATCCGGTGACCAAGTGGAGGATGAGATCTGTGCTGGTACCCAAGCAGACGACCCAACCTGGGAAATGGAGCCTCACAAGGAGTGGACTGAGTCATCCACTTCAGACAGCACGGAACACCAAAGTCGAAAACCAGAGTGGACATGAACTGAACAATGAGCTCGGTGTTGTAGGGGCAACGGGTCTCCAGAAGCTTCACAAGACCAAACCTCTCAATGATACTAGCAGCATCAGCAAACTCTTCCTTGTCCCAGATCAACTGAAACCTAGTGGGATGCATCTGACGAATAGGGAACTTGTAGTCAGAATAGATGTCCGCATAGATGTAGGACTGCTCCATGCACCAGAACCGAGCATCCTCACAAACAATATCACGTGGAGTGTTGTACCAATCCTTCTAACGGATCTGAGCATATTCCTGAGTGGTGACTTCCATCTTGTAATTCTTTCTTGCTTCCTTGCCTTTCTTCTTCCTCGATGGCTTCGAAGCGAGAGACTTGCTCTTGGCATTAGCTTTCCTTGGGGGCGAGAGTCACCGGGATCCTCATCAGTAGTGTCCTTGTACGAAGGACGCTTGCGAGGGCCCAACTTGTCAGCGTGAGAGCTACTTGTGAAGGAGAATCATAGAGGAAGCAATGGGAGTAAGTGCACACATGTCAAACAATGGAGGAATCATACGTCAAAACAATAGGGAAGAGTCCACCCAACGATCGAGAAGCAAATCTAGTTAGGAGCAAAATAGTGCTGGTGGAATTCGGGACAGAACTCAACCGGATATTATACTGTACCGGATATTCCGAGTGCGTGACAGAACACAACCGGATGTTCCGGTTCAATACTGAACTGGATATTCCGATTGCACGACAAAACACAGCCGGATATTCCGGTTCAATACTGAACCGGATATTCCGAGTGCACGAATCCAACAATAGATTGATCCTTACCTAGGTTTGAAAACTAGATCGGTGATATGGGAATCTAACCTATTGTCTCTAGCATGCATAAGATACCTTAAGGAGCAATCACTACCAAGCATTGACAAGAAAAACACAAATCCATGGAGAGGTAGGGTTATGGCACCAAGATTCAAAAGATTTGAACTTCACCGACGTCCATGGATGAAGATGCCTGGATGGAAATGATCCCAAGGTTATGGAGAACAAGATACAGGCAAGAACTCGTAGATCCCGTGGAGGAAGTGGCCCGGGAGGCCAAGAATCGGAGATGCGGCGCTGTGGTGGATGAGAGGACTTGGGGAAGAAAAGGAAAGAACTGCCTCTCCCCCCGTGCCCCTCCGAATATGTGGAGATTCGCCGGACCGGATATTTTGGTTTAAGTATGAAGAGGATATTCCGGTACCACCCGGATATCCTGGTTCAAAACTGAACCGGATTTTCCGGCTGCCTTTTGACTCGAAACTTCCTAGTTTAAATGGAGCGACAAGTGTGCTAGATAGAGTTTGGTTTTTGGATAGAAAGGCTTAGGAAAGAAACACCAAACTGGAAGTAGTACTTATCCCACTCAATTGCAAGAATCAAACAATCAAAAAGACCAATTGAGTAAGATTTTCCCACGAAAACACTTAGCGATGGAAACAAGAGAAATGCAATGAAATATCGAATAAACCCCAACTAAGATCCAACTCTTCACAAAGAAGAGGTTGGTGGCCTAAGCCACCATGTAAGAGATCATGGTATGACACCGCGAAGATATATCTTGGGTGCATGGCCAATACTGGACATTGAAGCTCACAATTCAACATTAGAAAAAGAGAGATAACAATGAATTTTTGCTTTGGGCATAATGGGGGGAGGGAGAACCCAATGTGTTAGGATAACACTCCCCCTATGTCCCTGCCTACACCTAAATCCAAACACGTCACAACTATAGGGGTGTGTGCAAGATCTTTAAGTCAAACTCCTAGAATCAATGCTATTTAGCTCATTCCTCAAGAACATGAATCGTGCATCATCGAGAGGCTTTGTGAAGATGTTCGCGAGATTATCCTTGGTGGGGACATATTCTAGCTCAATATCACCTCTTGCCACATGATCCCGGATGAAATGATGACGAATCTCAATATGCTTCGTCCTTGTGTGTTGCATGGGGTTGTAGGTGATCTTGATGGCACTTTCATTGTCATACATGAGGGGTACCTTCTCCAAGTGAACATCGTACTCTTTGAGGTTTTGCCTCATCCATAGCAATGGGTGCAAGCACTAGCGTCCGCCACATACACAGCTTCGGCGGTGGAGAGAGATATGCAATTTTGCTTCTTGGAAGACCAACTCACCAAGGACCTACCAAGAAATTGGCAAGCCCCGGAAGTAGACTTCCGATCGTCTTGATCACCGGCCCAATCCAAGTCCGTGTAGCCCTTGAGAGAGAATTGTGCCCCCTTTGGGTACCACAAACCAAACCTTGAGGTATCAACCAAATACCAAAAGATCCTATGGACTGCCACTAAGTGGCTTTTCTTAGGAGCCGCTTGATACCTTGCACACACACCTACACTCAAAACGATATCGGGCCTAGATGCACAAAGGTAAAGCAAAGAACCAATCATAGAACGATACAACTTTTGGTCCACATCTTTACCATCCGGATTGCGCTTGAGGTGGCATTTGACTTGCATAGGAGATGGCTTCATCTTTGCACCTTGGAAATTAAACCTCCTGAGCATGTGTTGGGTATACTTGGCTTGAGAAATGAAAGCCCCACGAGCCAATTGCTTGATCTCAAAGCCAAGGAAGAATTTAAGCTCTCTCATCATGTACATCTCAAAACTGTCAGTCATAAGCTTTGAGAACTCATTATTAAAAGTTTGGTTATTTGAGCCAAAGATAATATCGTCCACATAGAGTTGGCATATGAAAATCTCTCCCTTTACCCATCTTTGTGAAAAGGTTGGGGTCAATCTTCCCAACTTCAAAACCATGGTCTTCCAATAACTCTCTAAGGTGCTCATAGCATGCACGTGGTGCTTGTTTAAGTCCATAGAGAGCCTTATCAAGCTTGTAGACATGGTTAGGAAAGTTGAGATTCTCGAACCCCGGAGGTTGCTTAACATATACCTCCTCTTTTAGTGGACCATTCAAGAAAGCACTTTTGACATCCATTTGTTGCAACTTGAAATTATGCGAAGATGCATATGCCAGGAGGATACGGATGGACTCAAGGCGAGCCACATGAGCATAGGTCTCATCAAAGTCAATGCCTTCCACTTGAGTGTAGCCTTGAGCCACCAATCTTGACTTGTTTCTTATGACAATGCCATGCTCATCTTGCTTGTTCTTGAATATCCACTTTGTGCCAATAACATTGTGGCAATCTTTGGGCTTCTCAACTAGCTTCCAAACTTTATTGCGCTCAAAGTTATTGAGCTCATCATGCGTAGATTCAACCCAATCGGAGTCCTCAAGAGTTTCAAACACTTTCTTTGGTTCCACCATAGATATGTGAGATTCATGCTCACTAAAATGTGCCAATTTCCTTCTAGTTGATCTTCAAGCTTGAAAATCTTCCAACACTTTGTTGTCTTTAGCATCAATATGCTTTAAATCTCTTCTTATCCTTCTAGCACGACGGGCTTCAATCTCCTCATTATTGCGAGGAGGAATCACTCGATCATCTTGATCATTTGTGTCCCAGTCTTGACCAACTTGGCCTTGATCATCATCATCATCATCAACAACAACTTCTTCAACACTAGCTTCAACTTTAGGAGAGGAGGATGAGGATGGTTGATCTTGGCATTTACCTTGACTAGCATGAATGATAGGAGTGGTTGCATCTTGCGTAGTAACTTAGTCAATGAGAGGAGGGTCTTCAACATGTTCTTGGTTAGATGTATCACTTGGCTCCTTGGCTTGTTCTTATATTGTAGAGTAGGGCTCCACTTGAGTAGAGCATAGACCTTCTCAAGTCGCCATAAGGTGTCCCTCAATGGGGCGGAAAAATCCCATACCCATCCTTCCTATGGATTCTTGAGGAATTTCAACATCTACATTAGAAACATGAAATTGCGCCACTTGGGAGCCATCATTTTCCTCGAAAACCACACTACAAGATTCTATGACAATCCATGAGGCTTTGTCAAAGACTCTATAAGTATGGTATTCGGCACCATAACCAACAAATATACCCTCAATAGTTTTGGATTGAAATTTAGACAACCTAACACCCTTGATCAAATATAAGCACTTACAACCGAATACACGGAAGTAGGATACGTTGGGTTTGTTGCTGGTGAGGATCTCATATGGAGTCTTGTCCAAGCCCATACGGATGCAGAGGCGGTTGGAGGAGTGTCATGTAGTAGAAACAGCCTCCTCCCAAAGATATTGGGGAGAAGAATACTCTGCCAACATTGTCCTTGCCATGTCCAATAGAGTCTTATTCTTCCGCTCGGTTACACCATTTTGTTGAGGGGTGTAGGTGGCGGAATATTGATGATGAATACCCTCATCATTAAGGAATTCATTCAAAGTGTAGTTCTTGAACTCGGAGCCATTATCACTCCTAATGGACATGATTTGGACACTATGTTGACGTTGCACTTGGTTGGTGAAGTCGAGATAGTTTGTTGGGTCTCACTCTTGCACTTGAAGAAATAGACCCAAGTATATCTTGAATAGTCATCGACAATAACCAAGCAATACTTCTTGCCTCCAAGACTTGCCTCGGGCATGGCATCAAAGAGATCAACATGGAGAAGCTCTGAGATCCTCTTTGATGAGATAATAGTCTTGGACTTGTGGGCGGCATCATGCATCTTCCTTCAACACACGACCTACAAATGCGATATTTGGAAAAGGAAACATTTTCTTTTAGTCCGAGGATAAGGCCACCTTTGTGAAGTCTTTGAAAAGTTCTCATGTTGACATGGATAAGCGGCGATGCCACAACCACCCCACGTCGGCCTTTACGAAAAGACACATTGATTGAGAGTTGGTAGATTTCGAAAAGTCCACCACGAACAACTCATTTTCAACATGTCCCAGTATGTGACGTCAAGAGTCTTGCTCCTCAAAAGGACCACAATGTTTTCATCAAAGAAGACAGAGAAAACCATCTTCCCAAGAGAACGAACCGAAAGTAAATTGAAACCAAGGGATTCAACAAGCATGACGTCCATGATAGTAATATCGGGAGCAATCACAACCTTGCCAAACCCCGATACCTTAGACGAGGACGTGTCTCCATAAGTGACGGTTGCATTAATATTATTTGGGCGCAACACCATCACAGGTTCTTTGCTTCCGGTCATATGACTAGTTCATCCACTATCAACTATCCATTTAGACCCACCAGAAGCATAGTCCTGCAGGAGAACATTGACTAGAGTTAGGACCCGAGGATGGTCCCTTCATGTTAGCAACAAGGGTCTCTGGAACCCAAATGGTATAGTCAATGTGACCCTCAATAGGACCACCATATTTAGCTTGGACAATACCATAATAATCAACATATAAGAAATGGTGTGGATTGTTAGTTCCCGCGGAAATGCTACGAGTAGTGTTGTCCCTCATGACACCACTACTTGAAGCAACATTGTTAGCTTGTGCGGGAGTGCTACGAGTAGTGTTGTCCCTAATGACAATACCACCCGAAGCACCATTGTTGGACTTCTTCTTGCTCTTATTCTTCTTCTTGTTCTTCTTCTAGGCTACATAGACCTTGCTTGCCCACTTGTTGCTTTGGAGCACTCATTTGTGGTCTAGCAATAACCACATGAGGGCTAGGGGCAACCACTTGTGGGTTAGAGGCCACAACCTTCTCAACTTGAGGGATCTTGCCCTTGAGCCTTGTTAGCTCATCCTTCAACCTAGCATTTTCCTCAATAATATTTGCATGATCACAAGAAGAAGTAGAGGTGCTAGGGTTGTTAAGTTGATTACGTTGAGTTTGAAGTTGTTCATGCAACTCTTTGAGGGAAGAATGTTGACTCTCCAAGGCCTTGTGAGCCTTGGTTAGCTTTTCAAACTCCTCGGTTAGTTTACCATGACCAACACCAAACTCAACCTTATCATTTTTAGCCTTTTTATATTTAGCATTTGCAAGGTCACGTTCCTTATTGATATTAGAAACTAGTTCATTATGTGACTCTTCAATAGATTCAAGTTCCTCCTCAAGACAAACTCTACCATCATGCTCTTCCTCAAGAGTCATAGAGAGGGATGCTATCTCATCCGTATCCCTTCTTTCAATCTCACCTTTCTTCTCAAGAGCTTCATGGGCCTCTCCCAATTGGCTCATGAGATGATCAAAGTACTTCTTGGTCTCCCCTTGTATGTTATACATAAAACATTCCAAAGAGATAATTTCATCTTCTACTCTAAGACTAGCATGATTTTGTAGTTCACTTGGGGTCTTAGAGTTGGGAGAAGGTGATACCTCCGAGGCCTTAGCCATGAAGCACTTCGCATTTGGGTGAGGATGATTCTCATTGGGGGATTCAAAGAGAGATGAAGATGATGGAGTAGAATCAATAGCAAAAGTGGCCACTTCAACTGTGGTTTCTTCTTCTTCATCACTTTTGGGTTCATACTCCTCTTGAGTCACAAGCACAAACTTGATGGGAGACTTCTTGTTGAATGGTTTTTTCTTGAAGTGAGGTTTCTTGTAAGCAACATTGGACTTGTCCTTGCGAATGAGCTTGCCACCATGGAGTTGTCTATTTTCATAGGGACACTCTGCAATGAAATGGTGCTTATCTTGACAGATGAAGCAAGACGTCACTTGTTGAGTCCCATCATTGCCATAGAGAGACTTGGTCTTCTCCTCAACATATGCCTTGGCCTTGGGGGGATTCTTCCAAAAAAATTGCACGGTAAGAGCGATGATATCTTTGAGCATTAGATCATATTCTTGATCCTTCAATGGAGCGAATTCCTCATGTCACTCTTCTTCATACTAATCCTCCCTTCACACAACCTTGGCCTTCAAAGCAACCGATGCCCCTTTGTGCATTCCAATGGCCCTAGAACGGTTGTCAAGAGCATTCTTGGTTTGCACTTGATAGGAGCACACCTCTTGCATAACTTTAGTTGAGGTCAACGAAGCAAAGCCATGTCTTCCTGGAATGATCTTCAAGTCCGCGGGCTCAAATGGCATGAGAGAAATCATGCACTTCCTCTTGATCCAAACATCATCAATGTACTTGGCAACAACATTGTGGAATGCGGTGGCAAGAGTCTTGAGCCTCCGGTACATGTCTTCATGGCTCTACATCATGCATATGGAACCCTTCGGCCTCATTGCTCAAGGCATCATACCTATTCCTTTGCATGCTTTCATTGCCCACAAACATGACGACAAGAGCGTCCCATGTTTCCTTGGCGGTGGAATACTGTTGAAGATGAGGCATGTGGTTAGGACCCACGACTTGTTGAAGAATCGACAAGGCAGTGTAGTTGAGTTGACAATCTATGGCTTCTCTTCTTGTCAAGTTCTTGGGGGTCATGAGGCTTGTATCCATCATGAGTGACCCTCCAAAGTTCTATACAAGAAGAGTTCAAGTGAGTTTCCATATAATATTGCCATTCACGAAAAGAAAATGCATCAATTTTAGGTGGATCTCCCCTAGGGATTATATGAGGATGTGGGACGGGAAGATCGGGAGAATAATGTCCTTTGACGGCGTGATATTCTCCATCTCCTTCCGTACCCTTATCGGTGGAGTTCTTAGCGGAAGCATCTTTAGATGGATCACCATTATCCCCTTTCTCGGCGCCATCCGGGACTTTGTCCGGAGGAGGTGAAGTAGAGACTTCCGGTTCCTTGGGTTTCATGAATTGCAACATGAGTTGTCGCAATTCATCGATTTTGTTCTCCATGGATTAGGTCAATGATTTTTTCAACTCATTGAGATCATCCATAGAGACATGCACCACGGAACCGTAGGTCTCCGTCTCATCGACCATACTTAACTCTTAGGCGGTTAAGCCCGATACAAGAGCCGAGGCTCTGATACCAATTGAAAGTAATGTATGGGCACCTAGAGGAGGGGTGAATAAGTGCTACGACCAATTTTAATTTTTCTTCAAGTTTAGGCTTGACATAAAGGTAAATTCTCTAGGTTATGCAATTACGGTGAATTTACCTATACGACAACCACAAGCACAAATACAATACAAGCACAATTAAAGGGGAAGGGAACGAGGTAACCGATATGAAGCACGCGGAGACACGATGTAATCCCGAGTTCCTCCTTGTTAAGGGAGTACGTATCGTTGGAGGGATGTGAGCTCGCCACGAAGGCCTACTCAACGCCACAAAGTCCTCACCCTATTCTCCGATGAACCCCGCCACAAAGGCCTAGTCCACCTTCCACTATTAATACCCTTTGAGGCGGGAATCGAATCCTTTACAAACAACTTGGGGGCACACACCCACAACCAACTTGGGGGCTCCCAACACCAAGAATCACCAAGAGTAGAAAGAGGTCTAGATTCGCCACAAATGGAAACCCTAGACTCGAATTCCACAAGAATATGAGGGGGAAATGAAGAACGGCTCGGTAAAGATGTAGATGGGGGCCTTCTCCTTAAATCCTCCAAAGATCAACAAGTTTGGTGGGAGGGATTGGGAGTAATTGCGGATTTGGTGAGCTCAATAAATGCTATTGAATGCTAATGGACGAACTAGACCTCAATGAGGAAGAGGAGGGGTATTTATACCCCCTCCTCAATTCTAGCCGTTTGAGCTGGAAAAGAGGTACCGGAATATCCGGTCCAAGTTTGGACCGCAATATCCGGTCGGGATATTTCTCCAGATCTGAACGAACTCGTTGACTTCGATATTTCGACCGGGGCTGAATAATTCGGTTGGCTTCTGTCCTGCGCAGGCACCTGAACCGGATATTCCGGTTGGCACGGAATAATCCGGTTGAAAACTGTGAGTTGAGGCTTCAGTCCTTAATCGATTTTGAGCAAAACTTCCTCAACCGGAATATCCGGTATGGTATGAATAATCCGGTTCCAATATTTTGGCTCTTCTCTGTCTCGAACTGGACAGAAACCATTCTAACCGGAATATCCGGTTTCCCAAAATAATCCGGTTAGAATAATCCGGCTCCTCACTGTCCCAAATCTCTTAGCCCAATCTTCACCGATCTTTTTGGTGATCGATGCTGATGTTAAAGCTAACACCTACATACTTAACACCTCGATAAATAGTATACTTAGTATTGTTAACTAACACACAAAACACCGGGAAAACGAAATGCACTTTCAAAGGCCATGCATCCTCCTCCGTACTTGAGGGCAGCCTATCCCACCTATATGGGATCCGCGACGGTGTTGTCATCCCTAGAGCGTTGACCACGACGTTGTTCCCGGGGGCGGGTACCTTCCCTCCGTGGCTCGGAAGGCGGTAGATTTCTTCGAGAGGGGTCTGGCGTAGAAGACCCCATGGACATATGGTTGCCTGATCCCGGAGGGCGGTCGGACCTATTTTCCCGAGGGGGAGTGAGCCCAGGGCGAGGGATCCCTGGTCGTAGAGAAGCACTAGGCCCCGCGTGAGATAGGGATATCCCGCGAACGGAGTCACCTCCCTGTCATGCGAAGGCGAGGAGGCTCATGACCCGAGCTCACCAGGTGTCGTACTATGGTGAAGTTTGTGGCGGGGGGGGGGGGAGTGGTACTCGAGCAGGGCATTAGCCATGGCCAACGCGTCTGCGAGTGTTCGCGCCCACGACATCTGCGGTTGTGACTGGTGGGAAATAGTGTCAGAGCGTCGGCTTCCCCCCAACCGAGGGTGGTCTTCGTTCCATGTTTGAAGTTCCTGCTGGGGAGAATGGCCTGGTGGCTTCCTCCATCACGGCCCAACGCTTCCCCCGCCGTTGGAGGCTCGTCCTCTGGCAGAGGCTGGCTGACCTGCGCGGCCGGCGCCGGAGCCACTCCTCGACCATGTTCTGAAACGGCGCATTGCACGCGGGGCAGCGCACCAGCCTCCGACGGGCGACGACTAGTTCCATCTCCAGCAGCCTGTGTCTGCGAACGGGTATGTGCCGCTGGGGGATCGGCGAACGCGGGGAAGCTCCGTGTCCCTACTGCACTGGCGGCATGATTTCCTCTTGAAATTGCTAGCAATCCGGGCACAGGGGCGTACGGTCCCCTACCTGGCGCGCCAAATATCGCGTGTCGAAACGCGTACACCGGGAGTGACCGTCGTCCTGCTCGCTGATTTGTTCGGCACATGAGCAGATTGACCCCTGCAGTCCCGGAAGTGGTCTTGGTAGTCAGCAGAATAGGGGAATCGGTCGTTCCCCGAACACAGAGACACAAGTTTTACCCAGGTTCAGGCCATCGAAAGATGGAACCCTACATCCTGCATGGCTGGTCTGTAATTATGTATCTGTCTGGTGTTACACCTCTTTCTCCTCTCACCTTACCTCCTATTTATCCTCTCATGCCAGTGGGTCCTCCAGCGCGCTTGACACTTGGAGGCACACATGCTACCTGTCCCGTGAGACGTTGGAGAGGGTGCGTTGGGGTGACATCTGGCTCACGGGACAGCCGCGTGTCTGGTTCCTGCCGTGCGGGACACGCGTGAGCCCCCTGCGAGGCTGCACGCGGGTAGAAGCCTGCCTTCGTGAAGTAAACCCTTCATGCCGCGCCCGGGAGCCCGTCGTCTGGGCGCCATGTAGGGCCCATGCATTACGCGTTCGCGACACCCATGTCTGGCAGGGTGTCGACAATACTTAATTATGAAACAAAATATGAATAATAACACTTTTATTATTGCATCTAGAGCATATTTCCATCACCTCCATTCACTACTGGACTCAGGCGAAATGCCAACGGTCAAGAGCTATGACGACAACCAAAGGTCGGGGCCTTCGGCATATCCATTAGTCGCCCATGGCACAAAAACGAACGTAGGCGTCGAAACCCCGTCGGCATAACTGGAGCTAAGCCGACGGCTGCCATCAGCGTACCTCGGCTGTCGCGTTTCGCTCGGCTACGCCGATGGCCACCATCGGTACAACTCGATCGTCGCCACATAGCTGCCCTCATATGTCGCTGGCTTAAGAGGAGGTTGCCCAACTCGTTTTCTCTCTCCTCCATCGTTGACCTTCAAAATTTTGATTTTCTCTCAATCTCTTCAATGGTTCTTGCTCCCACTTGAGGGAAAAGAGATAGGAGATTTAGATCTACAATTCCACCAATCAATCTCTCCTTCTTGTGAGGGGAACCTATTAGATTTATATATTGGATTCCTTTGTTATTTTCCTTGTTCTTCCTCTCATCTTGCTCCATAGCATTAGTTGCTTTGGTGAGATTTGAGACTGAAGGAGTTTGACCACTTTGTATGTTCTCGCTATTGCATTAGGTGCATCAGTTTGAGTTTCCCACGGGATTTATGACAGACAAGTTTGTGAGCTTGTTACTCTTGAGTGCTTGTGCACCGGAGGGATTATTCCTCTTGAGTTCATTTAGCACCTTAGACGTTTAGTCCTTGGAGCTTCGACCTTGTTGCAAAAAGCTTTTTTGAGAGCCTCTAGTCGAGTTGTGGATATAGAGCCCCAACCACGTGCAAGGTTTGGTCAGCGCATTCAAGACGACCTCATAGTGGAAACGAGTATCTACCTCACCGGGAAGCTCAAGGAGAATATGATGAGCACAACCGTGCGTTGGTGTGCCTTGGCGGCTCCACACCCCTCCAACAAAGACGTACTTCCCTTGTGAAGTAACTTCGGGAATCACATCGTGTCTCCTTGTGTTTCGGTTATTTCTATACCCTACCTCATTACTTATGCATTATCTTTGTGATAGTCATCGTGCTTAAAATCATCTATCTTGCTATCACCTAGTTGTATATCTTGTCTAGCATAAGTTGTTGGTGCACATATGTAAACCTAGCTTGTTTAGGTTTTGTGATTGATAAATTAAAGGCTAGTTTTATTCCGTATTTATTCAAGCCTAAACAAAATTATTTTAAAACGCCTATTCAACCCTCCCCCTTCTAGACGACATCCTTGTACTTTCAAGTGGACTGTGTTTTCTATGCTGAAAATGAATCTACTACACACCTCTTTCATGAATGTGTTGTTGCCAATTAAATCTGAAAAATAGTTTCTATTTTCTTTAGAATACCCCTAGGCACTAATTTGGAACCTATAAGTAGATTCTGGGTTTCCCAGAGCTGTAACTCTGCTTTAAATTCTACTTGTGCATGTGTCTTGTGGTGCATATGGAAAACTAGGAATGGTATGATTTTTAAAAATCAAATTTGGATGGATGTCAAACATGTGTTGTGGCTTTTCCTCAAAACTCTCAGGAGCTTGTCGATTCTTTCAAAGAAGCCAACACTAGCCAAACTGAGAGGCTTCCTTCTGGACACTTCAAGAGTGATTGCGAAACCTCACCTCATGGAGTGGGGGTGATACAAAGTAGGCAATGGTCTCCTCCTCCTCCCAGAGGTTCTCGGAAGATCTACTTCATCAGCCCGAGCACGCCGCTGGAGCTCCCTGCATCGCCGGAACCATCTCCGCTGAAAAGGCCAAAGCTCCCAACAACCTTGCTGAAGATCATACCTGCTCAGGCGGTCGTCCCGGTTTAAGATGTCTCCACTGCCTTTGTTTTGCCCTCCTCATGGGTGAGGTGTCCACTCTTTAAGTTCTCGTTCGGACTTGTCGTGCCTAGTTCTCGTGGGGTCTCAGCCGTAGTAGGACTCGTTTTCTTTTATTTTTATGTTCTTTCTTTTTGGGGAAGGCTCGTGTTCGTTATGTTTTGAACTGGATGTGCGTGGTTTCAATGGAAAATGGAAGGGGGGGGGGGGGTTTCTCGCCCCCTTTTGATCTAAAAATCAAGCTAGATCCAATTGCTTATGTTCTTTTTTTGGAACAGGAAGGTTCAAATATCTCGCCCTAAGTGTCCTCAAAACATACATCCCTAGTTTTTTTAAAGAACATGCCGGGCTCCATGCCAGACCATCAACTTACAAGCGAAGTAGACAAGATGATAAAGAAACTACGACAAGGTTGCCATTCTTCTAGTTGATTATGTGTTACACGACAAGTTGATGATTTGATACTTTGATTTTGCCTTTAGACAGTCTCCATTCAGTTGTCAGTTTTGAACCAAACTGTGCCCGGGCTTATTTTTGTATTGCCAAATTTATTTTATGAAAAGCTCAAAAAAAAGATTAGTAAGTTTCATGAAGTTCCGAGTATCTTGTTAAAAACGAAACAATTGTGAAACACCTATCTTATAAAGCTACAGACAACATATTGCATGGAACTCAGCCACTACATATTGGCACACCCATGAGACGGACCCCACTTGCTAGCGCCTCAACTCGCCGTTGTGACTTGCTGTTGCACTGATCCAGTCAAGTTTGGCTGGGCGACGGCTCTGAAATCCACTCTGGGAGGAGGCAATTTCTGAAGCAGGCACTCCTCGATATTTCTGAGGACTCCCCTGTCGTAAGGATTTGAGGAGCTCCGGTACCGTCCTTTGTGCCTCTCATGGCTCGTCTGCAGCAGCGAAGTCCAGGAAATCAATAGTAACTCATCAGCTACTCCCGTTGTAAATCATGATACAACGCTAGTTGGTTCCTTCAGTATGCGAACGCCACACGAACTTCCACGTTAACTTACCTGGTTCTTGGCTGCAAGGAAGACATGGTAGGCGAGGAGGCATGCGAGGAGCCAGACAGCCATGGAGCTGAACGCCGCGAGAGCAACCATTTCAGGCCAGCTTCTGAGCAAACCGAGAAGCCCTGCATCGGCAGCAGCATCCAACTGCACCCTGATTCTTCTCACGGAGAACGCAAGCGTGTACGTGTAGAAAGCCAGCGCCAAGGCTATCAACAGCAGGTAGGACCTGTAGTTTCTCTGAATAAAAAAGAACATAATTCAGGCTTTTCTGGAAACGACTAATGCCGTTGTGCATCTGGAGTTGACGCGTACCAGTCCTATACACTGGCCTATCCAGGGGCAGTGGTGATCGAACTTGTCGACGCAGTTGTCGCAGACGGCACAGTGGGAGCTCCTCGGAGCACGGAAGATGTCGCAGATCCTGCAGTACTTCTGCTTCCTCTCGACGCCGTTGATGACGATGCGCCGGCTCCTGGTTCTTCTGACGGTGCTCGCGCCAGCTTCTTCTGGCGGTGAGGTCCGGTTTCTTGGTATGATCCCAGGGTCTCTTGTTGCAGTCAGTAGCAGAGTGGCAATCACCTGTCAACAAACTACTAGCTAGTATCAGAAACGATCCAAATACGAATAGCAGAGCATGCAATTCAATACTGGATACATGTGGTGTCACTAACGGTAGCTGCTAGTGCGATGGAGAATGCAGCTATCATGAGCGGATGCTTCAACGAAGGATCAACAACGTCGGCCAAGAAGATCCACTCTGTAAGAAAGACCGCTATGGCCGTCAATATGAGTCCTCGAGGGTCAGGTCCACAGATCACACGCCCATCCAGGAAAAACACCTGCATTCCATGGCACAACACGGAAATCTAGTGCATCAGTATTCATGAAATAGTGGGCATTTCTTCGTGACACGAAAACGACCACCGATCCTTACGTTTTTCCCAGGCCAGACTTGGTATACGGTGACCGGCGGCGATGAGAGCGGCAGGCTTTCCGGTGACGATCTCCCGAAGCAAGACGGGATCAGAAATTTCCAGTTATTGATAACTGCACCTTTCAGACCGCACATTGCAGACGAGCAAGATGAGTCGTCAGGCTGTGAGGTGCACCCTTGGTTTTGGCTGCCCTGTTGATGAATCTCATGAATTGGATTTTCGTGATCAATAGGGTCCATGCTTTTCCTGGTTCCGCGTTTTGGAGGAAGAAGAAGACTGCACGGGGAGTGCTATTGGAAGTTGCTAATAGAAGGAGCAACTGTCGCAGGAGGGCAAGTTCAGTTCGTGTGCGGTAAAAATTGTTACGGAACCAAAAGTATCGTGGCAGGTAACCCACACGGTGGGTTTGCCCAGCCCACGTTTTACCTGGTCCATCTCCACGATAAGTGGGTACTTATCCATCTAGCCCATCTCATCTATATAACGAGGTAAAGACTGTACGTAGCTAGTTGACAGAAACACATCAATAAAAAAATCTTGCCTATTCCTCTATGTCATTTTACTTTCCTGTACTTGTGAGATCTGTGCCTTCGTCTACTTCATCGCCGCCGCACACCCTCGGGACCGGCCAGCCGGCAGAGGTTGTGCAACACGTTATCAGCACCTGCCTCTTCACCGAGCCTGCACCGAGCAGGCTTTCTGCAAAAATCGCGAAGGTATAACTCAGATCTGATCGCAAAAATAGAACCGTCTCGCAATTTCCTTTCCGTTTTTGCGTTCCGCGTAATTTTTAGATCGCATCTATGGTGTGGATTTCTCTCCCGGGGATCGAGCTGACACGCTGTCGCCGGCCAATGTCGATATCCCCGGATCACGAGAGATTTGATGACTACACCTTAGAGAGACGGTACAGATCGTGATCCCGCTGGTTACGGTACCGCCGCGATTGCACCGGCTGTGCAACGCGCCGTCAAAATCTCAGATGGATCTGACGATGAACACGTTACTTTTTCGATTTATTTTTGCCATCACTACACTGCCGCACGTGCGTGCGACCCTGCTGGTCGCCGTTGTTTTAGTACGATGTCCTCGCAGGATGCCCGCGCGGCGTCGCTGCACTGGCCGCCTCGCGCCGCCCCGTTCCTCGCCGGAGACCCGCTGGCCGCACGCGCCGGAGCACCGTCTAATGGCCCTGCTGGCCTCCTGGACGGATGCCGCCGTGGTCCGGCTAGCTTCGGCTCGCTCAGGACGAGCACGCGCATGTCCGCGCGAGGCCGCCGTCTGTCCCGAACTCGGGCTGTACCGCACGGGTGCCATGGCCGCCGCCCGCGCGTGGCCGCCGCCAGCGCCTGCCTGCGCCTCCAGCCATGGCAGAGCGACGTCAGGCACGCGCCGCCACCCTCGATGGCCCAGCTGGCCGCCGGCCATGTCCGCGCGCGACCGGCCGCGGCATGCGCCGCCCCGCCCCGACTCCCGCCCCGCCCCGCCTCCCGCCCGCCCATCCCTCGCCGCGCCGCCCCGCCCTGGCCTCGAGCCCGGCACCGGTCAGCCGCCGCCGCGACCTGAGCTCGCGCTCGGTTAGCGCGCGCGTGCGCGACCTGTCGCTAGGGTTCGGCCGGGCTGGCTGGGCTTCGGCTGGCTTGGCGCGATGGGCCTCGGCCTGCCCAAACGCGGCCCGTCTGGCCAGCGTCCGAAAAAAAAAGCTTCGCGGGACAGAGTAGGCCTGCGGTGGGCTTTTGGCCTGGTTTTCCAGCCCGTTTTCGGCCTGCTGCCGATTCGGACTGGGCCAAAAACGGCCACGCGCACGGATTTTTACGTTTTAGCACACGGATTTTTCAGAATTGCGTATTTTTTATTCATGCTGAATAATTTTACCAATAAACCCCTAAATTAGTCCGTTTTTGCTGAAATTTTAAATTTGGGCACAAAATAAATTTGGAAAGTCGTTTTTAGGGCTATGTTTCACGTTTAGAACACGCTTAACATAATATCTCTTCTTACATGCTTTTATATCATGTTTTACTATAGTAATTAATTGTTTAATTCATAGTAGAACACTGTTAGCATGTCATTTAAAATTTTGGAACGCCGTCGTATTGAATTTTTGTATCAACATCGCTTTATGCAATCGATTACCTGCTGTAATCTGATACATGTTTGCATAAATCGCAGATGGCCGGAATCATGAGCCGCGAATTCGAGGAGTTGTCCCAGACTGGGCTGAACTACCTTGCTTGGGCCTCGGAAGTGGAGATCGTCCTCGAGGGCCGAAAGATCAAAGGAGCGCTGGATGCGGGGACCAAGACGGCCCCCAGCACCACGACTGCTGCAGAAAATGCGCAGGCACTGCATTTCCTCCGCCACCACATGAGTGCTACGTTGAAAAACGAGTACATGGCTGAACGGAGTGCTTCAGCCCTCTGGGCTGCTCTTAAAGAGAGGTTCGCTAGGTTGAAGTACCACGTCAAGCCAAAGGCGGAGGGGGATTGGTTGCATCTGAGGTTTGCGGACCACAAATCGGTACAGTCGTTCAATTCCGTGTTACACGTGATTTGTGCGAATCTCGAGATGTGTGGTACGAAAATCACAGACGAGGAGAAGATAGAGAAAACTCTCTCCACCTTCCATCCAAGTAACCTCCAGAATGCGCGGAACTACCTCCTGGAGAACTTCACGCAGTACTCGGCGCTCGTTGACGCCCTCCAGGTGGCTGAGGCGCAGGATGAGGCTCTGAAAAAGAACTTCAACTCGCAGCCTTTCGGAGAGGGCCCAAGCCAAGAAGCTTATGCCGGCGCCTACAAAGTGCGCCAGCCAAAGTTCAAGCAGCGCGGCAGAAAAGGCAAAGGCAAGAAGGGACCTAATAACCACCCCCACCCGGCCAAGGAGCAAAAGGCGGGTAAGGGGGAGGCGAGGCCCCAAGACTGCTTCCGCTGCGGATCGAAGCTACACTTCTCCAGGCAGTGTCGTGCTCCCAAGCACGTCGTGGACGCCTTCAAGGCCAAGAGAGCGCATGAGGCGCACCTTGTCCAGATGGAGGCACCACCGGCGCCCGCTGCGGCGCCCGTGATGATCCCCACGCCCCCCGCCGCGCCCGTCGTGGCGCACACCGGGGCACCTGTGGAGGCACACGTGGCGGTTCCCACGAACGCCACCGTGTCCATGGAGGTTGAGCACACCGTGTCCCCTCCAACGCCACAGTTGGACATCGCCGCTGCCGCCACCATGATAGCCACTGAGGAGAAGCTTAGCGAGATGGAGATCTCGGCTGAGCTGGATGGTTACCTTGTGGACTCCATCTAAACTCCGCCCATTTATTCATGATTCTTATGGCAATAATTTGATACAATTTATTCAATTTGGTTGTAAGCTCTATGAGAGCAACATTATTTGTTTCATTAAACATCTATCGGCGCTTGGATGACTTTGTCATCATTCATTTATTCCATTCTTTTAAATAGAGATACTTATGTTATGTTCTGAAATATTTGCATGTTTAATTATTATTACTGTAGCATCTTCCTCGCTCTCGTTTAATAATTAGACACTATATTTTAGAACACGTGTGGCGCTCGAATGGAGGAAACGTGCCTTGCCGATAGTGGTACCACCAATACCATCTTGAGAGATACAAAGTACTTTGAGTCCATCAAGAAAATTCCAGGGAGTATTACGACGATCGCCGGCTGCGGTCCTCATATAGTTGGCTCCGGACGAGCCACTATAACACTCCCCATGGGAACAACTTTGATCATTAATGATGCATTGTTGTACCCCGAAGCGACTCGTACTCTCTTGAGTTTTAAAGACATTCGTGTTAATGGGTTCCACATTGAAACCCATGATGATGACACCGGTAAGGAGTACCTACTCATCACGAAACGCGATGAAAATGGTAAACATGTTGTCGAAAGGCTTCCTTCGTTCGCTACAGGGTTGTACTACACTAAGATAGTAGCACTACCCATGTACACTACCCTTAAAACTGTTTTTAGAAACTCTGAACTATTCTGCCTTTGGCACGATAGGTTAGGCCATCCCGGTCTTATGATGATGAGAAATATAATTAACAACTCGAATGCCCATAATGTTAATGTTAAATTTTTTCCGAACCCTCATGATTTCGTGTGCTCCGCATGTGCTAAGGGGAAATTAATCATTAGACCATCACCCCTAAAGGTGAAGGATGAAATCCCCGCGTTCTTGGAACGTATCCAAGGGGACATATGCGGTCCTATTCAGCCCCTGTCGGGTCCGTTTAGGTACTTCATGGTGCTCATTGATGCTTCCTCTAAATGGTCCAATGTGAGGCTGCTGTCAATAAGGAACCATGCTTTTGCAAAATTGACCTCTCAGATCATACAAATGAGGAATAAATTCCCTGATCATCGCATTAAGTCTATTCGAATGGACAACGCCGGTGAATTTACTTCAAAGGCGTTCGATGACTATTGCATGGCAATAGGAATCAAACTTGAGCACTATGTACCGCACGTCCACACACAAAATGGACTTGCGGAGGCATTGATTAAAAGAATTAAATTCATTGCCAGACCACTCCTTCAGGGTTGTAATTTACCAACAACATGTTGGGGTCACGCGGTGTTACACGCTGCCAATCTCATCAACTTTCGACCATCGGCCTACAACATCCATTCTCCTATGCAGCTTGCGCAAGGGTCGGCACCGAAAATTTCCCACCTTCGTAGGTTCGGTTGCCAGGTATATGTACCAATACCACCCCCTCAGCGATCAGCAATAGGACCGCTCCTTAAGTAGGGGATATACGTTGGTTATGAGACTGTGTCCATAATCAGGTTTCTGGACCCCGCGACAGGTGACTGTCATACGGCCCGTTTCGCTGATTGCATTTTTGACGAGGATCTTTTCCCGACTTTAGGGGGAGATAATCAACCCCTTGATGATAAAAGTCGAGAACTTACGTGGCAAGCCACGGGGATCCACGCTCATGACCCACGCACTGCTGAGTCTAATAGAGAAGTTCAAAAGATAATAAATTTGCACTCGTTGGCGAATCAACTGCCTGATCACTTTAGTGACTTAAAGACTGTGACAAAGTCGCATGTGCCTGCGCGCAATGCACCGGAAAGGGTTGAAATACCAAAGAGAAATCACGGTATACCCGCTCCCGTTCTTAGGCCTAAGAGGACGAGGAATCCGGTTTCTCAAATCCCAAGTACCCGGGGACGCCCGAAGAAAAAGGGTAAGAGAGATTTACCGCAGCCTACCCCTGCAAAGGGGAGCCAGTTGAGACCTGGCACAAGTACGGACGTTTCAGTGCACGAAATTCCGGACTTGAATTTTCCTACTACGGAAATACCCAGCGAAGATGTGTGTGCGCACACATTGGAGCGGGAAAGCTAAAGGACCTTGCTCCCGGAATGGGAAATCCGGTGGAGAAAGGAAATGTGCCTGATGCACTCCATGACGAAATGGCCATTAATTATATTAATTTGGGCGAGTCAATTAATCGAGCTATGGCAAATGTCGACATTTATTTTGCCAAGAAAATTGCCTCAATCATAGATCTTGACCCAGAGCCTAACACTCTCGCTGATTGTAAGCAAAGGTCGGATTGGAAAGATTGGAAGAAGGCAATAACTGCTGAGTTATTTTCTCTCAACAAAAGAGAGGTGTTTGGACTTGTTTGTCTAACTCCTCCCCATGTGCGCCCCGTTGGCCACAAATGGGTATTTGTTCGAAAGAGGAACGAAAATAACGAGGTAGTAAGGTACAAAGCAAGGCTCGTTGCTCAAGGTTTCTCCCAGCGACCAGGTGTCGACTTCGAGGAAACTTACTCCCCAGTCATGGATGGAATTACCTTTAGATACTTGATCTCAATGGCAGTAAACTTGGACTTGACAATGAAACTTATGGATGTTGTCACCGCTTACCTTTATGGTAATTTGGATTTGGACATATACATGAAGGTACCTGAAGGTATCCCTGTCCCGAACCAAGATAGAGCTAACAGAGGTTTATACAGTGCTCAGCTTAAGAAGTCACTGTATGGACTTAAACAGTCAGGTAGGATGTGGTATAATCGTTTAAGCGATTTCCTTCATCAGAAGGGCTACACGAGCAATGAAGATTGCCCATGTGTTTTTATACGGAGATCACAAGATGGTTTCTGTATTATCTCGGTGTACGTGGACGATTTGAATATAATCGGTACACCTGAGGATATTGAGGAAGCGAGTTCCTACCTGATGTCGGAATCCGAAAAGAAAGACTTAGGCAAAACTAAGTTCTGCCTAGGTTTGCAACTTGAACATTCCCCTGCTGGGATCTTAGTGCACCAGTCTGCATACACCCAGAAGGTGTTGGAAAGATTTGGATTTGACAAGGCATATCCTTCTAAGACCCCGATGATCGGGAGATCTTTACAGCAGGATAATGACCCGTTCAGTCCTAAGGAAGAGGGGGAGGAAATTCTGGGACCAGAATTCCCCTACTTGAGTGCAGTTGGCGCACTCATGTACCTCGCGAATTGTACACGGCCGGACATTGCGTTCGCTGTCAATTTGCTTGCTAGGTACAGTTCTGAGCCTACCAAGAGACATTGGAAAGGCGTTAATGACATCTTCCAATACCTGCAAGGGACCAAAGATCTTGGTTTGTTTTACCGGAGGAATCAAGACCTCACGGTTGTAGGCTATGCTGATGCTGGGTACCTGTCGGACCCACACACATCCAAGTCTCAGACTGGATATGTTTTCCTTTGTGGTGGAACCGCTATTTCCTGGAAATCGTCTAAGCAAAGCCTAGTGTCAACTTCGACGAACCACTCGGAAATCATAGCACTATATGAAGCATCACGTGAGTGTGTATGGCTTCGACGGGTGATCGGCCACATCCAGCTGTCATGTGGGCTGAACACCGTCCAAACCCCCACTATTATCTATGAAGATAATGCCGCTTGTGTTGGACAAGTTCAGACGGGTTATGTGAAGAGCAATCTCACGAAGCATATCAACCCCAAGTTCTTCTACGCACATGAGTTGCAGAAGTTGAATGAAGTAAAGATCTTACATACTAAGTCGTGTGAAAATCTTGCTGATTTGTTCAATAAATCATTACCGGCATCTTCTTTCGAGAGATGTGTTCGTGGAATCAGTATCATGAGACTTAGGGAGATGTAAGGTTCAGGGGGAGAATCTTCACAAACTCATCGCTAAAATCTCAATCCCGATGATTGAGTACTTAACTTAATGGTTAAGTGAGTTGTACTCTTTTTCCCTTAAGTGAGTTTTTATGAAGTTTCTCACACGAGGTTTTTAATGAGGCAATTCGTGCAACATAGCAATAGTATACCATGTGCTTTTTCTCCATATTTTTCCCACTGGGTTTTTCGGAGTTTTGAGGCATGGCTATACAGATAAAACCCAAGGGGGAGTGTTACGGAACCAAAAGTATCGTGGCAGGGTAGCCCACACGGTGGGTTTGCCCATCCCACGTTTTACCTGGTCCATCTCCACGATAAGTGGGTACTTATCCATCTATCCCATCCCATCTATATAACGAGGCAAAGACTGTACGTAGCTAGTTGACAGAAACACATCAATAAAGAGATCTTGCCTATTCCTCTGTGTCATTTTACTTTCCTGTACTTGTGAGATCTGTGCCTTCGTCTACTTCACCGCCGCCGCACACCCTCGGGACCGGCCAGCCGGCATAGGTTGTGCAACAAAAATTACCCCTCCACTGCTAATTTGGCGGTCTCACCATTTCTGTTTTTTTTTTCGCGAGTACGCGAAAAGCGTACCATACTTTTATAGAAGGGTAGCAGAATAGTTACAAGAAAAGGCCACCCACAGGAGGGCAGCCCACACTCCCAAACTCCCTAGGCACTATGATCAACTACTCACGGCATCGTCGCTCCCTCCTCTAAAGGCAGTACACCAACTATGGAATAACATTACACTCGTTGTTGCTAACTGATCCACCGATGCTTGCTTTGTTGTGTTGCCGAACACCCAAGCATTCCTGTTTTTCCATAAGCTCCAAGTGACCAGGATAACTAGTGCGTCAAAAGAAGGTCTCTCCTTTTGTCTCACGGTTGCTCTTCTCGACTCCCACCAATTCTCCAACGTGTCCTCCCCCAGTGGCGCCACCACAGTTGGCGCTAGGGCTGTGAGCACCCTCTGCCAGACATCCCTTGCAAACACGCATTGTATGGTAATGTGCTCCACTGTATCCTCCTCCTGCAAACACACAAAGCACGCCGAGGCCTGGTCTTGAAGCCCATGTCGCTGTCTCCTATCCGAGGTCCATAACCGGTGTTGAATGGCTAGCCAGGCGAAAAGCTTCCCCTTGAGCGGGGCTTTTGCCCTCCAAATCCAGTCGTGGCCATTGAGTCTCACTCTACCTTGGCATAACCTCTTGTAAGTTTCCTTCGCCGAGTACATCCCCGAACGGGAGCAGGGCCAGGAAAACTTATCACGAGCCGTAGCGTCCCGGACGGTACGTGTCACCTCAAGCCACAGGTGCACCAGTTGTCTCCTGAAACCTCCGGGGAGTCCGCGACACCTACAATGCTCACGTCGGACATCCAAGTGTTGTCCACCAAGCCTTGTTGCACCGTCCTGGAATTCTTCCGCCTAGTGCCAACAGACTCAAAAACCTCTGGGGCAATATCCTTCGCTGATCTACCTCGAATCCAACGATCTTTCCAGAACCAAGTGTCCGCCCCATCCCCCACCTCAATGCTAACGAGGCTGTGGAATATCTCCTCGGCATCATGATCAAGGAACTTGGGCAGTCCCTGCCATGGCCTCCTCCTGTCGGTGCGCGAGAGCCACACCCACCTTGTGCGCAGGGCGGCCCCTTGTATTCGCAGGTTTTTGACTCCTAGGCCACCAAAGCACGTGGGTTAGCAGATCTTCTCCCAGGCCACGAGGCACTCGCCCCCGTTGATCTTGTCCTTTCCCTTCCAGAAAAACGCCCGCATCCACTTATCAAGCTCTTCGAGGAGCCAGACAGGCGCCTCCGACACTAGTAGGTGATGCACCGGCCTCACCGCGACGATGACACGAATCAGCACCAGCCTGCCCGATCGATCCATCATGTTCCTCTGCCACGCAGGAACGAACGCGATTGCTCTGTCCAACATGGGTTGCCACTTAGTTTTGGTAAGCGGCCTGAGCGCCAACTGTAGCCCAAGATAGGTGATTGGAAACGGAACGATTCTGCAGTTAAGCGCGGCCGCCACTCTATTTTCATCCACCGCTGATCCTCTGATCAAGGTGGCCGTAGATTTCTGCAGGTTAACACGCAGACCAGATGCTTCTCCAAACAACCCCAAGATCTCTCTAATCATCCACAAATCCTCCTCACGTGGCTTGCAAAACATGACAATATCATCCACGAAGGCAGACACACGCTGTAGTGGTGTGACCCCCGGCAACCTCTCCAGAAGGCCATCGTTGCATGCCTTCGTGATCAACGCCGTCAGAACCTCCATCGCGAGCACGAAGAAGCCAGGTGAGCTTGGGTCCCCCAGCCTGAGCCCACGCGCATGCACAAATTTGCCCCCGGCACCCCATTGACCACTACCCTCGTACTCGAGGTGTATAGGAGGGTAGCCAATCTTCTCCTCCAGCCGCAACTAAAGCCCAAGTGGCGCAAAACCTCAAAGAGAAAGGCCCACGAAATAGAGTCGAAGGCTCTCGAGATGTCAAGTTTGAGTAGGACTCCTGGCTCTCGACGCAAGTTTATCTTCCTTGCCACTTGTCTTACTAGAAGGAAATTATCGTGCAAGCTCCGTGAGCGTATAAATGCCGACTGGTTGGGGCTAACCAAGGATCCCAGCACAGGCCTCAACCGATTCGCCAAAACTTTGGAGCACAGCTTGGAAAAGCTGTGAACCAAGCTTATTGGCCTGAAATCGCCAACTCCAATGGCGTTCGCTCTCTTAGGGATAAGCGTGATCAGCGCCATGTTTAACTTCCCGAACCCTCTCCCATCACCATGGAACCATTTCTGCATCGCCTCCATGATGTCAGGCTTGATTGTCTGCCAGGCGTGCTTGTAGAAATCGCCAATGAATCCGTCCGGCCCCGGTGCACGGTCCGCGGGTAAGTCTTTAATCACACTCCAAACCTCCTCCTCTGTCAGCATGGAATCAAGTGCATGTAGTTCCCTCTGAGGTAACCCCAACGCCTCGAGGTTGATCGTGTGTCCACGCTCCTGAATCGACCCCAAGAGGCCCTTGAAAGCATTGAAGAACACCTCATCCTTGCCCTTCTGATCCGTGAAGGTTACACCATCGTGTGTGATGGAGGGAATGAAATTCTTCGTTCTCCTCCCGTTAGCCACGGCGTGGAATAGCTTGGTGTTGGCGTCCCCTTCTTTGAGCCACCGTATCCGCGATCTCTGTCGGGCAATGGTGCGCTCAAGCGATGCAAGTCCTAGTACCAGCAGTTTGAGCGCTCGGTGTAGCCAGACCTCACCGTCAGAGAGTCTCCTCACCTCCTGGGCGACATCGAACCTCAAGATCACCTTATGGGCCATGGCCAACTGCAGCTTCACGTTCCCGACTTCCCTTTGTCCCCAGGCCTGTAGATGGGCCGCGGCACCACGGAACAACTCATTCAATCTCTGATAGGGGTCCACGATTCTGTCGTCGCAGGCCCATGCCTCCTTTAGCTCCTCCTCAAAGCCTCGCAGTTTGATCCAGAACAACTCGAACTTGAAACGTTTCTTTGGCCTAGACGCCGCGCACAGGGACAAATGGAGGGGTGCGTGGTCAGACACCGACGAGGAGAGTGCTTGAAGAACGCCGTCAGGGTATAACAAATCCCAGTCCACCGAAGCAAGAGCACGATCAATTCTAGTCATGATCGGTGGGTTTCTACCATTACTCCACGTGAATAAGCGCCCGTGTAAGTACAGGTCCTTGAGCTCCAAGTTCCCAACAAAGTCGCGGAATGTCGCCAGTACGTTCTGGTTGATCACACCGTTGCTTTTCTCGGATGCGCGCAAGACCATGTTAAAATCGCCCAAGACAAGCCATGGCCCTGGGCAGAGACTCCTCCTCTCAGTAAGCTCCCTGAGAAACTCCTTCTCATCCGGCCGTTGAGGTGCATAAACTCCGGTGATCCACCAAGACACTCCGTCAAGCGTGTGAACCTCCCCTGTAATGGCATGGGTGTCCATGCTGATGGAGTCCATATTGAGCACCGAGGTGTCCCTCGCAAGGAGGATACCACCTCTGGTGTTCTCCGCAGGCAGGTAGGCGAACCCGTCGAAGGACGGGCCCAGGCATTGCATAACAGTGAACCTATCGATTACATCTAGTTTCGTCTCCTGAAGACAGACTAGGCTAACATGAACAGAATCAAAAAACTCTCTCACAGCATCACGCTTGGCTGGGTCATTCAGCCCTCGCGTGTTCCAACTCCCCAATTCTAAGGTGCAATCCATAAGAACTGGACCCTCCGTGAGTGTTGCGACCACCGCCGCGTCTACCTCGCCGCAACTTCTCCGGTCATGGCTCCACTGCTCTCGGAAAGCGCTGGCATCGACGGGATCCTCTCACCGAATACCGCAGCCAGCACTCGAAGTTGTTGCTCACGAAGGGGTGAGTCAAAGAGCTGCCTGAACTCGCGCAGGTGTTCCTCGTTAACCACCATGTTGTTCTTCGTGATGCCCAGTGCATTGAGCAGCACCGTGTCCGCCACGCTAGCCTTCCTGGGCTGTTTTCCACCCGCAGCAGAAGCAGACGAGCGCCTGGTGACCCGCGGTGTGAATGGCTCTGCATCCACCCGTAAGTTGGCAGCCTCCAGTTCCTTCAGAAGGGGTGGTGCCAAAGCCTTCAGAATGGAGGCGCAGAAGGATTTGATCTTCAGAATTCCTTCTTGCTCCTGGGCCCGCTCGGCATCCACTAAGGGCCCATTCTGGCCATTACCAACCCCTCCCTCCTCCAGGCCCACCTCCGTGACCACAGCACCAGTCTCCACGGGAGGAACACACTCAAGTTCCAACTCCAGTTGCATGTCCCTAGTGGGCCCCACGTATGAACGGCTCTCCTCAGACAGCTCTGTAGACACAGCTGGCTCCTCCAATGGCTTTCCCGAGCTGGGCCCCAACAGCAGCGTAGATACCCCATCTGAGAGCGACACCTGTACGTACCTATCTGCTGTCGGGCTGCCACCAACCGTCCCAACTGCTGGCCCAGAGGTCAAAACCTCACGCCACGCCACCTCGGGGTAGGAATCCAGAGCAGAACGACCCAAATGCACCTCGAGATTGAGGTGTAGCACGATCGTGTCCGGGTCCACCTGGGGGCTGGGCAGCGCACCCAACTCCTTGGGGGACGCGTCCAACTCCTTCTCAGCCACGCCACCACCCAGCTGGTCCTCAGCACAAGGCCGGTTCAAACCCCTGTTCCCCTCGACAGCAATGTCAGGTGCAGCGCACCGGTCCTCCTCAACAGCTTTCTCAGGCACCAAAGCTTCTTTGTCAGAGCCAGCCAGCGGGCAGTTTTGTTTGGACATGGCAGCGCAGCCCCGCTCTCTGTTTGAATTAGCCAGCGCCGTACGGACACCAACGTACCCACGCGCACCCACAGCAGGCCCCCTTTCCACGTGGCGTTTCGTGGCACCCTCCATCGGCGGGAGGCCCCAATCAGACGACGCAGCTGCGACCTGGCTGAAGGACCTGGTACTGGGTCCAGTAGCGGCGCCGCCGCCGGAACCACGCCTCTGGTCCGGAACACCCCGCTTCCATGGAAGCCGGCGACTCCACCTCTAACCTGCCGGACCACTTGGAGGGCTTGGCAAGCCGCTTTGTCCACTGCCCGGCGAGTCGCTCCAGACCCACAGCTCGTCCACCGGTGACTCCTCCTCTACACTGTCCACATGGATTAGGACTCGGTACCTAAGCGTCTCCAGCACCCTGGACCTGCGGCCCTCCCCCTCCGGCTCCGGTATGACCAGTGTCCTCGACGTTGGGATGGATTGCAGTTCCTCCGCCCAAGCCGAGATCCTCGTCAAGGCCAGGTCCGTCCGCGCGACCGAGACTGCGGCGAGCTCATCGATGACACAGGAACTGCCCAGCAGCTCCTCGGCCTCCTCCCGATCCCACGCATGCGGTGGCACACCTTCCAGCACGAGGTTGACGCGCGTCGGCATTACTCCGGGCATGGCCTGCGCTTGCCGATTCCAGGGTCGCAAGTGAAGTGAGAACCCTGGGAACTCCTGAACCGGCCTCGCCATCACGGTTTGCTTGAGCTCCCTCGAGGCAAACACGATGAGAAAAATCTTCAGGAAGGTAGGTGTGCACCAAAAACCTGTTCGCCGGAATCTCCAGGCAGCGCACCAGTGCCTCATGCACTTGCGCACAGGAAACCGCCGGCCGAGCACCTCCAATCCTTGCCACCAGCGCGTGCTGCAGGCGCCGCTCCAGATCGTTCATCCTCGGAGTGCGGCGGACAACGCACAGCGAACCAAGCTCCTCCTCACCTTCCAGAGGCAGCGCCGCCGAACTCGCCACCACCGCCGGTTCCGGCCACCTCTGTGGCTCAAGAACAGGCACCGGTGGCGAGGCAGCAGCCCGGCGTCTCGGATGCTCAGGGTCCCGGATACCTCCCGCCTGAAGCACCGCTCCATCCCCGCGCCGTTGTTCCTCCAATCCCCTGCGTGCTGCCTTGGCCAGCGCCTCCCGCCGCAGCTCCTCTTCCGATGACGGGCTCCTGGGGCACTTGCAGACGAGCGCGAAGTGGCCCGCAATCCCGCACCGGAGACACACCACTTTATTCGTGCAATCCTTCTTGAGATGCCCGGGCTGAAAGCACTTGAAACAGAGTCCTTTCATGTCCGGCGGCGGCGGCGGCGGTGAGTTTCTCGGCCCCTCCGGGTCGGAGTCTCCGCGGCGCTCTACGCGACGGCGCCACATCGACTTCCGGGACGGGCGTGGCTGCTCCCAGCCAGGCGCCGCCTCGGCAGTCCTCCTCACGCCACCGTCACGAGGGACCCCAGAATCGACCCCCGGGCTCAGAGAGGCGGACGACTCCGCGGAGAGCCCCAGATGCATCGCAGAATATTTGGAAAGGTTTGGAAGGATCTGGGCCAACCAGAACTGGTGTAGAAGTGAGTTTAGTCTTCAGGAGATTGAAACTTTCATCACATTGTGGAGACCAAACGAACTTCTTGTCCTTCTTTGTGAGATCAGTGAGAGGTTTGGCAATCTTGGAAAAGTTTTGGACGAAACGACGGCAATAGCTAGCCAAGCCAAGGAAACTTCTTACTTGCTTCACCGTCTTTGGAGGTTTCCAATCAACAATTGCTTTAACCTTTTCTGGATCAATGGCTATGCCCTTGGCTGAGATGACATGGCCAAGGTAAGCAACTTCTGGAATCCAGAACTCACATTTGGAGAACTTGGCATATAGACGATGCTCGCGAAGCTTCATGAGAGTGAGACGAAGATGTTCTTCATGCTCTTCCTCGGATTTTGAGTAGACAAGAATGTCATTGAGATATACCACAACGAACTTGTCGAGGTATTCATGGAAGACATAATTCATGAGTCGAGAGAACGTCGCCGGTGCATTGGTGAGACCAAAGGACATGATGGTGAATTCATATAGACCGTAGCGAGTGGTGAAGGCTGTCTTTGGAATATCCTCTTTTCTGATCTTTATCTGATGGTAACCCATTCTCAAGTCCAACTTTGAGAATATTGAGGCTCCAGCAAGTTGATCAAAAAGATCATCGATACGAGGAATTGGATACTTGTTTTTGATGGTTTTCTCGTTAAGAGGACGATAGTCAACAACGAGTCTCTTTGTGTGATCCTTCTTCGCAACGAACAGAGTTGGGCAACCCCAAGCGGAGGAACTAGGTTGAATGTAACCTTTTTCCATGTACATATCGATTTGCTCCTTTAACAGTTTCAGTTCAGGAGGAGCTATCTTGTATGGATGCTTAGAGATTGGAGCAGTACCTGGTTCAAGCTCGATCACGAACTCAACTGCTCTGTCCGGAGGCATCCCTGGCAACTATTCTGGAAAGACGTCAGGGAATTCGCAAACCACCGGAACATTTTCAATTGATGGAAGAGGTTTTGCATCGAGGGTGCACAGCTGAATGGAATTTGATTCATTTGGAGAATAGACTATCTGGCCAGAAGGGTGGAACAGAGTTATTGACTTTTGAGCACCGTCAATCCTTGCTTTATTAGCTTTCAGACAATCCATACCAAGAATGACATCAATGTCAGAATTTCCCAGCAGTATGAGAGAAGCAAGGAATATGTGGCCTCCAATTATAATTTGATTTTTGTGACTGATCTTGGAAGTTTGCATAGTTGCTCCAGGGGAGTTTACCACTAGCGGGGAACCCAAACCAACAAAAGGGAGTTTAATTGTTGTCGCAAAGATCTTTGACACGAAAGAATGTGATGCTCCGGTATCAAACAACACTTTAGCTGGAAAAGAGTTTACGGGAAATGTACCGAGAACGACGTCAGGAGCTTCCTCAGCTTTGTCGATCTTGACATGATTCACCCTTGCGGTCCTCCCGACAGGCCTGTTGTTGGAGTTGAAGGCTTTAGGCGGGGGAGAGCGCACCATTGCCTGGTTTGTGTTGGGACGGGGTGGTGGTGGAGGTAGCTGCCTCTGCGTGCACTTGTCAGCGTAGTGCCCCGTCTGCTTGCACTTGTAGCAAGTGACGACACGAGGAGGCCCTGGCCTTGGCTGCCCCATCGAAGCCCTCTGATCATGCATCTGAGCAGGGTTGGGTGGGCGGGGAGCGAAGCCTGGAGAAGCTTGGGCGTATGGAGCCCGAGTGACAGCACCATTTGGCACCCAGATGCGGCGCTTCTGCGGAGGGGTGGTCATGTTGGAGGAGGAACCACCCTCACGTGAGTGCTTGCGAGACTCCTCGAACGCCTTGCGCCCATTTTCTTCATTGAGCGTGGTGTTAACGAGCTCCTCGAAGTTGTTGGCCTTGATGTTGGTGAGGGCATACTTGAGTTCCGGGTTAAAACCTCTGCGGAACCTTGCCATCTTCTTAGCCTCAGTGGACACCTCGTCTCCAGCGTATCGAGCGAGGCGATTGAACTCACTCTGATAGCCGATGACGTCCAGCTTGCCCTGCTTGAGAGAGAAAAACTCTTCACGCATCCTTTCCATGAGACCATCTGGAATGTGGTGCTTCAGGAAGGCTTCCTTGAAACAACCCCAGGTGATTGGATAGCCAGCTCTCATGGTCTGGTAGTTTTCCCACCAAGTAGCTGCCTGACCCTTCAGCAGATAGGAGGCATACTTGACCTTGTCTTCCTCAGCAACGTGAGCAATCTCCAGAGCCTTAGCTATCTCACGGATCCAGTCATCAGCATCCGGAGGCTCGCGTGTGGCCACGAAATCTCTTGGGCCCAGACTGAGAAACTCCTTGATACTGACTCGTGGAGCATTCTAGTTGTTGTGCTGGTTAGTCTGAAACTGGGCCATCTGTGCCATGACTTGGGTCATCTGAGTCAACAGCTCCTTGATTGGCGGTGGCTCAGGCGGGGTGTTCCTTGTTGGCGGCATCCTGAATGGAAATGCATTTTAGCACAACAATAGAAAAGGATAGACTTGGAAACCAAAAGAGAGATTATTCCGACGCATGAATAGATAACCAACAGGTACATCATCACATGTTCAAATACATCAGAATATCCAACACACCATAAATGGTTCAAATGCCAAAGGATAACTAAACATAGCTAAGAATGGATACATCGATACTCCCATGCTCATCACGCAGGACGGCGACTAGGAGTACGGCGAGAGGTACGGTTAGGAGCACACCCACGAAAGTTGGTAGAACGACGATCCACATAGATCTGACGTGGTCTGAGAGCGACTCTAGGTGTGGTGAAGTACATAGCGTCGACTCCCTGTGCTCCAAAGCGTGGAATCCCAGTGTAACCAGCACCGAGGTTAAGGAGTGGACCTCTGATCGGCTCATAACCTCCAGCATCTGGCAGACGACGACCAACTGGCTGATCGAAACGTGCAAAGCGCTCGTCTCCGACAAAGTCTGTGGTGTAAGTCGCCAGACGAGTCAAAGCAAGGTAGAGCTGCTCTCTGACTGAAGCCAACTCCTGAGATAGTGTGCCGGCAACTGCGTCACTGTGCCTCACAAACTGAGCGGTGGTGTGCAGCCTGGAGTTATCATGCTCGTAGACATCCAAGTTGTCGTAGAGAGTGAAGTGAGCTCCCTCCGAGGTGATGTAACCACGGGGGATGTGGCGATAGATAGAATCGTCAAATCCCCAGTAGTCAGCACGAAGGACGGTGAGACTCACATAAGCTGCCTGCTGCACAGCCATATCCACTGTGGAACCTACTGCCTCGTAGCGGTGGACAACGCTCATGCCATCATCTGACAGGATGTAGACGATAGCCTGGTAGTAGGTCTGGTCAAACTCTCGCTGCTGCTCGTAGACCTGATACTCTGGTGCCCAACGTAACCCCAGGAAAGTGACCATGTCTCTCAGCATCTCCGGATAACCGGCAGTGCTCTCGCAACGAGTCATACGAACCACCTGCGGGTAGAACCTGAGATCCATCTGCAGATGATCGGGGAAATTTTGATTAGACGCCGGTAGAAGAACTGAAGTGGAAAGCAACAACAAGGTTTCAACGGACGAAAAGGATGTTGAGAAGAACAGGATATCGAAGCAACATCGGGAAACACGAGACCAAACAGTCCTGAGGTACTACGGAAAACCCATCCGGGCTTCTAAAGGATCAATATCTACTGCTTAAGGAATAGAGGATCTGCTTCCGGGGCTTACACGCCTCCGTTCTCAATCGTGAGTAGGCAACATGATAAATCATGTCACAACCACCTCCATTCCTATGGTCCAGTATATATAACTATCCTAGAGAAACCAGGATACGTGAAATCCTAACTTGAAAGTTTAGATGAGAAGAGAAAACAACGTTGCACTTCCTTACCAGAGAAGGGAGGGTGGGTAGGGAAAGAAGAAAAAAGAACAGAATTCCTACTCTCACGTTTCATTTTTCCTATATAGCTACAAAATAGTTTCTAGACTCAACTGCGTCCAGTAAAAGGGATCCTACAGGCAGACAGGCTCTGATACCATTTGTCGCACCCGGACTTCTAGAGGATACTCGCAGTTCCGTTGAACAGTAGTTGATTGGATTACGGGGCTTACCGGCACCCGCATCTCTTACGAGTAGGCCAACACACGTATGTGTGACAATCAACCCCTACTGTTCATCGTCTACGTAAACCATCCCATAGAAATCAGGATACTACCATTGACGTACTTCATACCATACACACATGGTACGTTAACGGCGTTTAACAAAATGATAGCACAACAGATCTATAAGACACAAATAAATAGAAATAAGTTGCAAATAGCTCTCACTAGAGCAGAGATAGCAAATACAGTCATCCAGAGGACACATGTCCCAACATATCATCATTACAACACAGCAGAAGCATCCAAAGTGTCTGAGTACAGACAAGATCCAAATAGGCCTAAGAGGCCGGAAACGAAAAGACGGAGCCCATCCACGATGTCTCGGATCCAGCCCGGGTCCGCTATCTACTCGTCAGCAACCTCGTCATTCTCCATGTAGTAGCCACCATGGGGATCCTCGGAAACGTAGTCTGCGGAAACCACAGCCCCAAAGGGGTCAGTACATAAACGTACTGGCAAGCAAGACTCACAAGATACCATAGTGTACCCGGCAACACCAAGTACATATGCTTTGGGTTCAACGGGAGAATAGGTGATACAAAAGTGCGGCAGCAGGCTGCTCTAACCAACTACAGAAACATACATCAACTTCCGACTAAAAGAAGGGGATAAGATAGCGTATCGTAACCAACTATAACTAACCTCAAACAAACCCATCCTGGATCTCGCCCCTTATCCAAAGGAGCAAATCCGAGGATAACTCACATAGTTGGATTAATGATGGTTCAAGTTATTGTGTCAATAAGCCTATTACTAGTCAAGTTATCATTAGTTAGGTGCAAGTTGTTCTGAGTACTTGTTAGCCAGTACTTTCACCAAGTCAACCATAACCGCGGAAAAACACGGCTTCTCGAGAAGATTTAACCCTGCAGGGGTGCACCAATTTGGCCGTACACGTAAGAATACCCCGCCAGGATGGAAATGCACTTCCACCAAGCGAGGCACTCAACACAACTCAACTCTTCTTCGCACCAAGCCCAAAGAACCACGTGCTGTGCGTGCGTGGCTAATCGAGCCCCCACGAAGAAAAGGGGGACCCTCATAGCACTCTAAGACCACGCCGCCCTAAATGCCGACTATAAAAGTTCCACCCTGGCCTCGGGTTCGTACCTGCATATGCGTGCATCAAATGGAAAGCCCGAACTAAGTGTGGCGATTTGGACGAGATGCGAATCGAATCAAATTGAGGGGGGCGCCCATACACGCTTCCCACATGCGGTTAGTGCGCTCATCATGGATCAGTAGACAAGACCCTTTTCCTAATTAGGGTCGACACTAGCAGGCCTCAAAACCACGCCGGGCCTCCTGCCGGTGCCTTATCATCAAATTATTATTAACCATAACATTAGCATGATTGTTGTTTACACATCGAGCCCCAGAACATAATAAATATGATAACAGAAAGTAACGGACAACAGACTCGAGCAAAACAACCCTAAGCATGCTAGTAAGACACGGGCAACCAGCAACGGGGTTTTAGGTGTGGAGGTGAGGCTGTATCAGGGTTACAGGATAACATGTGATAGGATCGAACACAAGCAACGAATCTTAAGGCTAGCAGAATAGACAACGGAAAGTATCGGTATCCAGTGTGGAAGGGAACACAATGGTTCAGGTGGGTGAATACTTGCCTGCAAACTCAGCAGCCTGGTACTGAGCTAACTCCTCAGAAGTAGTGTCGTAAACCTCGTCTGTCTCAGCGTCGTCGTCTATATCGAGAAGAAGCAAACAAACAAAGCAGAGAGACAAACAATCAATAACGTGGCATAATGCACAATCATGGGATGATGCATGACAATTTAATTGATGCAACAAAATAGGCTAGTTGACATGGTAACATGTTTAAATGGACCCCTATGCAATTTGGGTTGCATATGGAAAGCCCATGAATTATGGTTGGAATCATTGTTTTACAACTAACCAACAGGTGAAAGTGGATTAGCATGATGCATGGATGAGGAAAACAAAAGAAAACAACCATAGAATCAGTTTGAAATGAAGTTTACCAAGTTTAGAATTTTATTTATTAAGTTATGGAATTTTGATTCCTTAAAGGTGTTACCTAAACATTTGTTGTTTTCACCCATTTAAATTGTTCAAAATAGATAACCAAGTTCATATTTGGAAAGTACACAAAATTTTAGGTGGAATACATGTTTTATTTGTTGAAAAAGGAATTAGAATGAATTAATTATGAATTAAACAAGTTTAAACAAGATTTAAAAGGATTTAATTCAAGTATGAATTTATTTGAATTTTTATTTGTTCAAAACATTTAATAAAATTCATATTTGAAAATTTTATACTTTTCTGGTTTGAAAACATATTTTATAAGTTCAAAAATAATTTAATTTGAGCAAGTTATGAATTTAGCAAATTTAAATGATTTAAACAAGGTTTAAGTTATTTAACCAATTTTAATTATCCAAAACATGAAACAAAGTTTATATTTGAAAAGGTGGTTCAAATTGGCATGGAAAACATATTTCATTTGTGTTATTTGAATTAAGTTTGAATTAGTTATGAAATTAACGAAATTTAAAATGATTTGTTTGAATTTGAAATTTGAATACATTTGAAATATTCAAAACAAGAAAACAAATGATTTAAATAGGTAGAGGATTAAATTTGGTTCAGTAAACATATTTCATTTGTATTGTTTGGATTAGAAAATCAAAAGTTATTTGCATTTTGAATACAGGGACTAATCTGTAAAATAAAAGGACTTATTTTAAAAGAAAAACTGGGCAGAGAACTAATTACACCGCGCAGTGACTAGCCCAAGCCACTGACAGGGGGGCCCTGGCCTGCGTGGCAGCACGCGTGGCAACCCAGGCCAATGGCAGGTGGGCCACGGACGCCCGCGTGGCAAAGCGAAAAAATTGTGGGGTTTAATCCGCCCGCGGGGACTCGAACCCTCGACCTGGGCGCGCGCGTGTAGTGTTGCTACCACTGCGGTGCTGTTCGATTGCTGACAGAGAGGAACGCGCGGGGGGGATATGGTTCAGGTTCGCGACAACTCTGACGAAACTGAATTTTTCTTCAGTGACTGAACCACGGCGAGGCGACGGTGGTCACCGGCGGCTGCTGCTCTGCTGCTGAGCTCGCGTGCGTGTGCAAGGGAGTTGGGAGTGCTCGCGGGCGTACAGAGATGCAGAGAGGGTGGAAGGGAGGGGAGAGAGGTGGAGCTCACCTCCGATTGAAGAGGAGGCAGAGGCTCGGGGCGGCCGGCGACGTCGACAGAAGCAAGGACGGCGGCGAGGATCCACTGCCCCTCGGGCTCAACGACGGTGTCGAGGAGGACGAAGGCGTCAAGGGGATTCGATCCCAGGGCTCAGCTCGCGCAGAGATCCATCCCAGCGCCGGCGATCGCCGGTGATTCAGACACGGGTGCGGTGGAGGTGGTGGTGTTGCAGAGAAGAAAGATGGAGGTGGGAGGAGAGGAATAGCGACGGCGGCGCGAGGGAGAGAGGTGGAGCTAGGGCAGAAGGAGAGGGGCTAGGTTTATAGGGGGAGGTGGGCGAGCTCGCGGCCGTTCCTGCTCGCCGTACGGCGACGTGGACACGACGGATGGGCGCCGTACAGGAGGAAGACGAGCGAAGGGGTAAGTGGCCGGCTGGTGGGCTGGGCCTGCCCACTGGCCTGCCTCTCCCCCTCTGCTATCTATTTTTTTTTTAACTGTTCTGTTTCTTTTTTTTTTGCTGAAAAAGAAAAGGAAAGAGATGAAAGGGTTTTTGAGTTAGAAAAATTTTAGGAAAAATTGTATTGATTATTTAGGATAACAGCAACAATTTCAAACTTCTGTTTTTCAAATTTTTTAATTATGTTGTTGTTTGTATTTTTATTTGAATTTGATTGAATTTTGGTATTAATGGAAATAATTGAACTTAAGCAACTTAATAAGTTCTTAAATTCAAGTTTATTTGAAACAAGTGATTGATTTGTGTTGTAAGTTTCATAAATTTCAAATGGTTGTTGTTTGGAATTTTAATTGAATTTGAATGCAAATTGAATTAAGTCAATTATTAAAAGAACAAATTAATAGTTTGAACTTTCCATTTTCATGGAAACAAAATGGATGTTTTATTTGAACTTTTTATTTGGAAAAAATGTAACAGAGCAAGTATGATACAAGACATTTGAATATTGTTTGAATTTCAAATGGGAAAACAAAGGAAAACAGATGAAAACAAATGGAAAACAAATGCCAAACAAATGCAATGATGATGTCATGATGCAAAACATAAATAAAACAAGAAACAAACATTGTAAAGGTGGTTTTCATACTTGGGATGTTACACCCTCTTATTGTTTTTGCAAAAAGGAGGAAGTGATAAGGAGTTTTTGAAATACTTGCAAAAACATCTTGGTTGAAAACAGGTTGGAGATGATTAGATCCAAAATACTCATCATATAGTTTTGGAGATTATCTTCTTGTCGCGGGATAATCACGGCAGACGTTACCTGGGGTAACTGATCTTGGGGCAAGACGACACAGGCGCTTGGGAGAGGGTTTAGCTCAGAGGAAAACATGGTGTAATTCGATCTGGTAGCCGGCAATCAAAGTCGCCGAGTCTCCGATCTTGATGTAATAACTCAACTCTGGGATTACACTTGATACTCGATATCACACGATGTTACTAGGGTCCTTCGATCTCTGTCTAAAACTAGACTTGGGGGTCGGTTTATAAAGCACCCGTACCCCCTGGCTTATTCCCCAAGGCACACCCTGGTTCCTACCCGGATACGGCACACAAACCCTAACTTTCCTTTACAACAACCCACAACCCGGGTCGCCGGGCCTGCAAGCTTGGGCCTTTACAGGTTTCCTTATCCTTAGCCGGATCCTGCGCAGTGTCCTTTGGGCCGGGTTATTCCCTGGTGTATGGCCTACCGGGTTATCATCCTACCGTCAGTAGTCCCCAGAATAGCCTGGGCTTCATGGATCCTCCTTGAAGCGCTTGCTATTCCCTGCAAAGATATCAAACATGCGGGCATATAGAGGCCGGGTTAAGATGTTTTGATATTCAGCCAGGCCTCACTCCATGGTGGCCATATAATAACCCGGGTTTTTCCTCCGAACACTTTGGCTCAAATTTCCAGGTCCAAATCATAATAAAAATGCCAGGATCCCATGCTCGATAATCAATCCTGATATCCCGGGGTTAACCTCCTTCTTTCTTTTATCCAGATGCCCTGCTCAATATTTGGCGCATATCTCGCAAAATCCACGTGAACAACCGTCACCCCACGATTTCCGGCTTCTGGCCATCGGGATAAGATCACCCTTACTCTATAAATAACACTCAGAGGGTAACCCTAAATTCGTCACCACGCCTCAACTTCCCCTTTCTCTCCTTGCTCCTTGCTTCCTTGCAGCACCGCCGCCAGAAGCTCGCGCACACCATCAAAGCGAAATTGCTTCCAGCCGCGCTCGCCCTCAAGCCGTCCCGCGCCGCCGCCAAGCTCCGCCATCACACCTTCATTCCTCTCGCCAAGAATCGTGAAGGGGCATTCGAGCCACGCCGCCCAACACCGTCGCTTCCAAACCTCAATCTCTTCAGTAAGCCTCTTATATCTGCCTAATTTATCCTTGCAAATTTTCCAATTTCAATCAGGATCGGATCTAGGTCAACCCGTGAACCATTCTTCTGATTACATCAAATTAGATCGATTCGACATCCACCAACTCTTTTAACCACCTGCTACATAGTCGCAACTCATCCCCTACCAATATTAACCATCAAAACTCCTGTAGGATCGCTCGCAAACTTTCCCATCTAGATCCGTTCCTCCTCGATTTTCCGCTCTCTGCATTAACACCCGGAAAATCCTCCTTTTCCAGCTACTTTACTTGCAATAGATACATGGGCAACCACCCATCGACCCCAAACGCTTTTCCACACGTAAGTGACCTATAATTTCCACAGTCGCACTCAACACCCGGATACTTTGTAATTTCCGCTCCATAGCATGATACCCGGATAATTCTCAGCTTCATACTTTCTTGACACCTTACACTCGGATACTTCAACACTCCCGGGTCTTATTTCATACGCCTCTTTTTCTTGTGCTTTGCAGGTTGATCCCATGGCTCCCAAACGATAGGGAAAACAACCGACTCAGGCGAGAAATACCCAAACCATATCCGCCAACTGGGGGCGTTCCACAACTACGAAAGCCAAGTTGGAGGAGCTAGCCGGATTAGGAACTCTCCCTTCTCAGAAGGACATTCACTGGAGGGCGCCGGGCAACGAGACCCGGCCCACACCCGCAGAAAGCGAGGTAATCTGCTTCGTAGAACACGTGACCCGGGGATTCCGTCCTCCGGGTCACCCTTTCTTTAGGGAGGTCTTAGATCACTATGGACTCCGAATGTTCGACATAGGGCCTAACTCTATGTTGAACATCACCCACTTCATCGTTCTCTCTGAGTCGTACTTGTGCATGCCGCCGAGTTTAATTCTCTTCCTTGAGTTATTCCAATGCAAGCCGTGCCGCGAAAGCGGCGACGGAGCGCTCCTAACCTGTGGCGGGGTATCCATCCAGCGCCGCAGGAATTCTCTGATGCCAACCCTCAACCTACACTCCCACGTCAAACACTGGCAACTGTCCTTCTTTTATTGCCGCGATACCTCCCCTGACAGTGAAAAGAAGCTGCCGGGTTACTCAGAGACTCCCCTCGAGCCCTCCGAGTCTTTCAGTGCCTTTGCATCAGATTCGGACAGGGAGACAATCCTTCCCTTGCTAACCAAGATAGCCATTCTCTCAGCCCAAGGCCTCCTCGGGCTCAATTTAATAAAAACATGGGTTGATTTCCGGATCCAACCCAACTCCGTTCGCACCAAACTGATGTGCGAGTACTCGGGGCACACCACAGATACGCTCCGATACTCCACCAAAAGCTTTGCAGCCGGCGATACTAACAAGACCATCAAGGGCTTCTTAACGGAGAAGCTGGAGGTGATAAAGGGCATCACCGGGTTACCCCCGTTTACTCGGGACAACCCGGCTCCAGCGGTAATACCTGATATCCATAACTTACTTCCGCATCTTGACTCGATACAGCTTCTAACCCTTAGTCTCATTCCTTTGTCTTAGACTGATGACCCTTTCTGGAGAGTTGAACCCTTCCCCCCTTCCAGAGACCCGGAAGACGAGGACGAGCCAGATGATGGTAGTGAAGGTATTTGCACAGGATCTGTATATCTTTACTCGTATTACTTCCCTTTCGTTTATCTTTTCTCCAACTAAGACACACCCGATTCGCAGGACTGGAGGACGAAGGTGAGGCCAACGAGGATGACCCGGAGGCAACTGAATCAGACCATGAAACAACAGTCGGAGCCAAAAGGAAAGCCAGAGGAGCCGTGTCCAAGGTTCCTTTTTCCTCGTTATCCTCTGAACCTTACTCCTTTGACGCCATGCGACGACTTAACCATCAATTATCAAATTCGTCGTGCTTGAAGGACTCCTCCCCAGCCAAACGCAGAGTAACTCGGAGTTCCCCGGGTGAAGATCCCCTTAACCCGGGCATCTCTATTTCCTCGGTTCCTCGTGGCGGCGCTCCTCCGCCTCGTCCTTCCGACTCTCCTCAACGCCACCCTTCTCCTAACCATCCACGTGCCGGGCAATTCCGGGTCCCGTTGGTAGTTCCCGTGGCGACCTCATCTGCTTCCAGCGGCGAGCTCCCGCCTGATTACACCGTGAACACCGGGTAAGTTTACGCTGCATGATTTCCTTTTATGCCTAACAAATTTCCACTCAAGCCACCATCGTCACTAATAACCGCTTTTTCTCATCTTTCTTTTAGGGCTCAAGCCGTCGTCAGTGACCCGGAAAATATAGAAGCAGATAACCATCAGGCGGAGAAACCGACTGACAATGCAGACGCCGCGACTGGCGATGATACAGCGAATAACCAGGAACAAGGCCCTCTGAACAATCCACTTCCCCGAGCTGTCGGATCTCCTTCCTCATCGGAACCAGTAGACGAGGAGATCGAAGTGCTAGATACAAGGATGAGTTCTCCCAACCCGGCCAGCCAAACTGTCCGGGTCTCAACTCCAAGGGCGGGGAGAGTCCCCCCACCAAACGACCAAGCTGCCGGCTCTTCCGGTGCTCGATCCGAGGAACTGACCTTTACCCAGATGCTAGAAACCCTTCGCACTTTAAGGTCTAATGAAGAGAACATCTTGGGAGCTTTGATAGCCAAACACGAGGTAAATCCGACTAATGTTGCTTATGCCTTTGTCCAGTCCCCAAGTTCCGAGTGAATTGGTTCATAATTTACTTGGGACTTTATTATACAAGCGACTGATAACTTACTCCTCTACCCAACTGATCCTTTGTTTGCATGCATGCAGGCTTTCGTAACTCAATCCGAGGAAAAACTGGCGGACGCCACCAAGCTCATTGAAAAGGAGGTAGCTTTACGTGAGGCAGCCGAGGCCGAGTCTAGGAGGAATAAGTTGATAATGAGGAAATATAGGAAATGGGCTCACCGAGCAGAAGATGACCTAACAAGCCTTTCCGTCCAAATATCGGACACATATCGTGCTTTACTTGGTACGTTTCCTCCTCCGGTTTATCTTTTTGATAGATAGCAACAGTTTCCCGACTTATGTCTCCATTTCCTCAGGCCCGGACGAAACCACCTCGAACTATGAATAGCGTTATCCGGCAACTATGTGCCGGAACCAGATGGATCCTTGATGAGTTGCGGTGGCCGGGCAGAGGACATGTTGATCTGAAGAGGATGCTGGACGCCTTGTCCACTGTTCCCGAGTGGATTCGGCACTGGAAGCGCTCGTCTTGCCGGGTTGGAGTGACCCGGGGGCTTGCACTTGCCAAAGCTTATCTCCCCAAGCTCGAGCTAGCGAGGCTTATGGGCGGCTTCCCAGAGTTCAAGCTTGACGGATCCAAGTTTTCGGTAAAGGATTTTCAGGCCGTCCAGAAGGAGGTCCGTTACCCGGCCAGCGTAATTGCTGATGAACTGGACGTTAATATACTTGTTCCAGCATATGATTCTGCCGGTAAAGTAATTAAGTCGGATCTTCCTGAGCCGTATGACATGCTGGCTCGGTGGAAGGAGGAAGCTGCTGCGATAAGGGCGGAGGCTGCCAAGAAGCAAGCTGAAGCCGGCTCTGCTCCTGCTACCTCAACACCAGTCGTTCCGCCCCCTGCAGGGCTGGTATCGCTGATCCGGGTGCTGCTGCTACCACCAATGATGGCAAGGGTAAGGCCAAGATGAACGCCGAGTGATATATGGTTTCTAATGCCTCTTCTTAAGCGCCAGTCGGTCAACATACTTTTTGAAACAGTTATATTTTGGGTGGTGCACCTGTGCACCTTTGATATTTTTTCACCAGGATTTTGTAATGCACGCTAAGGCCTTGATATACTCGATGCCTGTTCCGGCCTTTTTAAGTTTATCCATTATTAAGCTCATCTGTTCTCGATATCTGGTTTTATTTATTGTTCCTTTTGTGAAAACTCAATTTCCGGGTTTCATGGGTATTGACAAGCGGATTTTGCTTCGAAGTCCCCAAGTCCCCAAGACTCGGATATTTGGGTTTTTGCAATTATACAAGTAAGCCACTTTTTCTCTTTTCAAGATTTCAAGCTACCGGGCCCGGATCGCCGAGTCTAGGACACTTGATCTTGAAAAGGGAACAAACTGCCTATTGCCAATTTCACAAAGATCCCTGAGTTGTTTCACATAGGTTTTGAAGTTATGCTTAATAGTCGTTGAGTTTCCAGCTATTCAGCCTTGTACTCTGCATAACTTGTGGTTTAGATGACCCTTTTGACTATCTTGTACTGTAAGCCGGCTTTCGCGTGGATACCATGTTGTTACATCAATACGAAGACGTAGCCAGCCAATCCCCGTCGGGTTTCATGACTAACTGCCATCGTAAGCGAACAGATCATGCCACTTTAATGCGAGTCACATCGAGCTTAAGTAAGAATAGCCAAGAAATTTGGACTTCTTTGTCCGGTTATAAGATTGTAGCCGTACTCGTTTGCAAGTAATCGGCCCTTATAACTCATAGGCATCATGGCCGGGTCTTTGAGTTTGTAACTGTGCTATTCAAGCGACCAGCCCCCAAGACCTAGATATACGCATCGTACTGATAGTACATAACCTGATAACAACCATCTCTTTTCTTGATAACCATCTCTTTACTTGATATGAAAAATCTAGGTCAGCAAGCCGCCTCATTAAAAACCCGTCCAGTCCCCAAAGGTACCCTGGATAGGAAAAGAGTACGTCTGAAAACCTGCTGCCTATTACATCGTGCAATTCCACTTGCCAATATAGTCTTTACTAAGTATAATATGGACGTAGCTGAGCCACATTCCATGGTCTATCTCTTTCTTGCATAGATGAAGTGGTGTGTGTGGTGTCGTTGACTGTAGCCGACTCTTCCCTTGCATCTATCAAGTAATATGATCCGTTATGCAGATTCCGGCTTATGATAAATGCTCCTTCCCATGGTGGTGATAATTTGTGTTTTCCTCCGTTTGACTGTACCAGGCGCAGAACCAAGTCTCCTTCCTGGAATACCCGGTTTTTCACGCGCCGGCTATGATACCTCCGTAGATCTTGCTGATATATGGCTGATCTTTCCAGGGCTTGTTCTCTTTGCTCTTCTAACATATCTACGGCGTCCTGCCGGTTTTTTTCGTTCTCTACTTCGACGTAAGCTGATACTCGCGGTGAATCGTGAATAATGTCACTCGGTAACACTGCTTCCGCACCATAGACCATGAAGAAGGGTGTCATCTGAGTGGATCTGTTAGGTGTAGTGTTGATACCCCAAACCACAGAAGGAAGTTCTTCGACCCATGCACCAGCAGCCCTGACACAGGGAACTCGCAATCGTGGTTTTAATCCGCGAAGCAATTCTTGGTTTGCCCTCTCCACTTGTCCATTGGCCTGCGGATGAGCCACCGATGCAACATCGAGCCGGATTCCATTGTTGCCACAGAACTTCTCCATCTCACCAAGGGACATGTTGGTTCCATTGTCGGTAATTATGCTGTGGGGATACCCGAACCGGTAGATAATCCTTTTCAGGAACTTGACTGCTGTAGCTGCTTCGCAATTAGTAACTGGCATAACCTCAACCCACTTGGTAAACTTATCAATAGCCACCAAAAGATGTGTCTTCTTGCATGGTGACATATGAAAGGGGCCAACCATGTCCATACCCCAGACAGCAAACGGTCAAGTTAACGGGATAGTCCGCAACTCCATAGCCGGCACATGGGTTTGGCGAGCGTACCTTTGACATCCGTCACACCTTGCTACCAATCGTTCCGCATCCGCTAGGGCCGTGAGCCAGAAAAACCCGTGTCGATAAGCTTTAGCCACAAGAGACCTTGTGGACGCATGATGTCCGCAGTCGCCTTCATGGATTTCCTTGAGAATCTGTCTGCCTTCTTCCGGCGCTACGCAGCGCAAAAAGACTCCTGCTGCACTTCTCTTGTACAATTCCCCATTGATGATAGAATATCCCTTTGCTCGCCTCAAAATTTGCCTTGCTAATACCTCCTGTTGTGGTAACTCGCCTCGTGATAGGTAGGCCAAAAACGGTTCTGTCCACTCGGGAATAGTACGTACAGTGGCCACGAGTCCTGAATCCGGGTCTTGATTTGCCAATTCCTCCTCTGACTCGATTTTAACTGATGGTCGCCATAATTCGTCCAGGAAAACGTTAGGCGGAACCGGCTCTCTGCGCGAGCCGAGTCTGGCGAGGGCGTCGGCTGCCTCATTCTTTCTTCTGTCTATATGCTCCACCTCATACCCGGAAAAACATCCTGCAACCCTATCAACTTCCCTGCGGTATGCTGCCATAGTTGCGTCCTTTCTATCCCACGTTCCTGACACCTGCTGTACCACAAGGTCCGAATCTCCGAAGCATCGTATCCTCTTGATGTTCATCTCTTTGGCTACCTTTAAGCCATGCAATAGGGCCTCATACTCGGCCACGTTGTTGGAACAGTCGAAGTGAATTTGTAGTACGTAACTCAATTTGTCTCCTTTGGGTGATGTTAGCACCACCCCAGCTCCTGATCCCTCGTACTGCTTTGATCCATCGAAGTGCATGATCCATGACTCGGAATTTGGAACCGTTGTAGTCATGCCTGTATGCGTCCAGTCGTTAACGAAATCAATTAAAGCTTGAGATTTGATTGCTGACCTGGGTTCGTAGTTGATGTGATAATCCCCCATCTCTATCGCCCATTTGGCTATTCTTCCCGTCGCGTCCGAGTTTCTGATGATATCCGACATTGGTATTGAACTAACCACTGTTATGGGATGTTCTTGGAAATACGGCTTCAGCTTCCGGCTGGCCATAAAGACCCCGAACACCAACTTTTGCCAATGTGGATAGCGCTGCTTTGCTTCTGATAATACCTCGCTGACGTAATAAACCGGCCTCTGAACCGGGTATCCTTTCCCATCCTCTTTGCGTTCCACAACAACTACTGCGCTGACGGCTCGGGGGCCAGCTGCCACATATAGTAACATAGGCTCTTTAGGACCCGGCGCCGCTAGTACTGGTGCTTCAGATAACTGCTTCTTTAGTGCCTCAAATGCCTCGTCCGCCTCTTGATCCCATACGAACTTATCTGATTTCCGCAAGAGCCGGTACAAGGGTATTGCTTTTTCTCCGAGTCTGGATATGAATCGGCTCAAGGCTGCTACGCAGCCCGTGAGCTTTTGAACATGCTTCAAATTTTCCGGTTTTTTCAGACTCTGGATGGCCTTGATTTTATCCGGGTTTGCCTCGATTCCTCTCTCGGAAACTATGAAGCCGAGTAATTTCCCAGCTGGAACTCCAAACACGCACTTTGCCGGGTTAAGCTTCATCTGGTACCTCCTCAAGTTTTTGAACGTCTCCTTTAGATCATCGATAAATGTCTCCGCCTTCCTGGTCTTGATGACCACATCATCCACATAGGCATGGACGTTACGTCCGATTTGGTCCTCAAAGCACTTTTGAATACACCGTTGGTAAGTTGCGCCAGCGTTCTTCAACCCAAACGTCATAGTTTTATAACAAAAGGCCCCAAAAGGGGTTATGAATGATGTTTTCTCCCAATCCTCCCTTTTGAGCTTAATCTGATGATACCCGGAATATGCGTCCAGGAAGCATAACAGATCGCTTCCAGCTACTGCGTCTATAATCTGATCTATCCTTGGTAGCGCGAACGGATCCTTTGGGCAATGTTTGTTGAGACTCGTAAAATCAATGCACATCCTCCACTCATTGGTCTTTTTCATCACTAGAACCGGGTTAGCCAACCAATCCGGGTGAAATACTTCCATGATAAAGCCGGCTGCCAATAGCCGAGCGATCTCTTCGCCTATAGCCTTCCTTCTTTCCTCATTCATTTTCCTCAAACCTTGCTTCACGGGCCTGGACTTGGGATCCACATGCAAACTGTGCTCAGCCAGTTCTGTAGGGATACCCGGCATATCGCTAGGTGTCCAGGAAAACACATCTGCATTCGAACGAATAAACTCCACGAGCGCTTCCTCCTGCTCTTTTCCCAAGTTAGACCCTATGGTAAACTGCTTGGTGGAATCCCCTTCGACAAAATCTATCTTCTTGGTGTCTTGCGCTGCCTTGAATTTTGCTCTCTCATCCTCGGTATTCGGCTTTTTCAAGGCTGTTCTATCGTCCGGATTTACTTGAGACCGGTAATATTCGAGTTCTTCCTTTCTGCATGCTTGCTCGGCCATAACCGAATCTCCTTCGTCGCACTCGGCCGCTATATCCCGGTTCCCATGTATAGTGATGGTCCGTTTAGGACCCGGGATTTTCAGCTGCAAATACACGTAGCACGGCCTAGCCATGAATTGGGCGTAAGCCGGCCTCCCAAACAGCGCGTGGTAAGGACTGCGCAATTTGACCACCTCGAACGTGAGCCACTCAACTCGATAATTATCCGTCGATTCTCCAAAAGCAACTTCCAAGGTGATCCTTCCCTCGGGGCTCGCCGAGTGACCTGGCACGATCCCATGAAAGATTGTCGAACTTTTTTGTAACTGAGACTCTTTGAGACTCATCCGTAAGAAGGTTTCCCAATAAAGGATGTTGATGCTGCTTCCACCGTCCATCAGGACCCTCTTCAATTCGTAACCATTAACCTGTGGAGAAACCACCAATGCCAAGACTCCTGGACGCTCTACTTTCTCCGGATGGTCTTTTCTACTCCACGTTACCTCTTGTTCCGCCCATCTGAGATATCCCGGCGCGGCCAACGAAACCGAGTTTGCCGCTTGCTTTAATGTCTCCTTTTTCCTGCTGGAAGTTCCTGTAGTATGCACATGATATTGTCCTTTTAAATTAGTCGTTCGTATCGTGCCGATGAAGATGTTGATCCGGCCGATCGTCACCATAGATCCGGACTCGAGGTGATCCGATTCTGGCCCCCAGCCGGAATCGTCCACCATCTTTTCTCCTTCGTGGTCGATGTAGATTTCGCCAATGACAAGATTCTCCATGCCCTTCCGAGCTTCTCCCGTGATGTAAACACCTTTGGACGCAGGCCCCACGGTGGGAGCCAACTGTCGCGGGATAATCACGGCAGACGTTACCTGGGGTAACTGATCTTGGGGCAAGACGACACAGGCGCTTGGGAGAGGGTTTAGCTCAGAGGAAAACATGGTGTAATTCGATCTGGTAGCCGGCAATCAAAGTCGCCGAGTCTCCGATCTTGATGTAATAACTCAACTCTGGGATTACACTTGATACTCGATATCACACGATGTTACTAGGGTCCTTCGATCTCTGTCTAAAACTAGACTTGGGGGTCGGTTTCTAAAGCACCCGTACCCCCTGGCTTATTCCCCAAGGCACACCCTGGTTCCTACCCGGTTACGGCACACAAACCCTAACTTTCCTTTACAACAACCCACAACCCGGGTCGCCGGGCCTGCAAGCTTGGGCCTTTACAGGTTTCCTTATCCTTAGCCGGATCCTGCGCAGTGTCCTTTGGGCCGGGTTATTCCCTGGTGTATGGCCTACCGGGTTATCATCCTCCCGTCACTTCTGTTTTCTCAGAACTTGGCCTTTGGGTTTCTTCTAAAATCAAAACATTTTCAAAAAGGTTTTTGCCAAAAGAGTGTGAGGGATGAAGATGATAAGCTTTCTTGTCATGACTTGATCACAAGGGTTGTGTTTTAAGAAAGTTATGATCATTGGTTTTAATGTTAGTTGTTAACAAACTCAAACACAAACACATACAACAACCAAATAGAAATGAAAACAGAAGCATAATTCAAACATATTAAAGAAAAATTGTTGGCCCTGATTTTTGGGTTATTGAAAATAAGTTTTTCCTGTCTTCCAAAAATTGGGTTGTTACAGTTTGGTTAATGTTTTCTTTCAGAAATATTTTCCTGCTAGTGCTCAACATGTTGCTTTACAAAATATATTTAATTTCAAGCAATTGGAAGGAGATAAATTGTCTGTATCTTGGGCAAGGTTCTGTCCTTTAGTTAGGGCTACACCTGGGCATAAGCTAGAAAATAATGAACTTCTTGATATATTCTATAATGGACTAACTGTTATCTAGGACATACCTGGATAGTTGTCCTGGTTGTGTTTTCAGGCAAAGAACTCCGGATGAAGCTAAGGTATTAATGGCTAAAATAAACCAAAATCATGATGATTGGACTTCGGTTGAGCCTGAGCCGACCCCTACTCCAGTATCAACACCAACACCCAAGAAGAGGGGAATGATTGAATTAAATGATGAAGTGATGAGAGAAGCCAAGAAATCTCTTAAAGAGAGGGGTATTAAATCTGAAGATGTGAAGAATCTTCCACCTATAGAAGAATTATGTAATCCAATCCCTCACTCATCCACCATTGAGGTACACTCTCTCCAATATTTTGATAGTAGAGATATTCCCTATAATAAACCTCCTGATCAATGTTTAGATGGATTTGATAATTATGTTATTAAGCAAGATAATTTTAATATGAGAGTGCAAAATCACCTAATGGAATACTCTAGAGCTATTGATAATTTGCATGGTATTACAGAAAGAACATCCAGTGATGTTAAAATGCTTGTTAAACATTTTCAAATGGTTAAAACTCAAATTGATTAACTTGCTAAAGTGCAAAAAGATTTGCTAGTTAATGCTTCTAAAGAAAAACGTTCTTATGAAATAAGAACTAGAAGTGGTATTGCTACACAAGATCCTTTATATCCCGAGGGACATCCTAAAAGAATTGAACAAGATTCTCAGAAAACTAATAATAATGTTATTCATACTAAAAAGAAAAAGAAGAAGAAACATAAAACTGCTGTAGAATCCTCTAAACTTGCTAAAGATCTTAATAGTATATATATCTATGATGCTGAAACTGAAAGTGGTATTGATAAAAGTGAAGCTTCTGATAAAGAAGAACCTGTAGCTGAACCTGAAAAGCAAACTAAAACTTCAAAGTATACTAAGGAGGATTTCATTGCTAATTAACATGGTAATGAGAGAGAACCTTGGGTACAAAAACCAATTCCTTTTCCTAATAAGAAACACAAATTTAATAAAGAAGACCATTATAACAAGTTTTGTGAGTGGATGAAACCTTTGTTCTTGCAAATTCCTTTAACTCATGCTATTAAATTGCCTCCTTATGCAAAATATATGAAAGATATTGTCTCTAACAAAAGGAAGATTCCTAATGAGGAAATCTCCACTATACTTGCTAATTACACTTTTAATGGCAAGGTTCCTGAGAAGCTTGGAGATCTTGGTATACCAACTATAACCTGTTCTATTAAAAACAATTATGTTAGAACTGCTTTGTGTGATTTGGGAGCTGGAGTTAGTGTCATGCCTTTTACTCTCTATAAAAGACTCCTCCTAGAAAAATTGATACCAACTGATATATCTTTGCAAATGGCTGATAAGTCTACTGCTATTCCTGTGGGTATATGTGAGGATGTTCCTGTTCAAGTTGCTAATAATTGTCGGATATTAACTGAGTTTGTTGTGTTGGAAATGCCTGAAGATGATAATATGTCTATTATTCTTGGGAGACCTTTTCTTAATATTGCAGGGGCTGTTATTGATTGCAATCAAGGAAAAGTAACTTTTAATGTTAATGATAAAGAGCACATTGTTTATTTTCCCAAGAAGATTGATAGAAAATATGGTCTAAATTCAATTGAAAATATTGAGACCATCAAGATTGGAGAATTTTATTGTCCTATTCCAAAGCCACCCAAAGAATATGAAATTATTATGATTGGGACTATGTATATGTAACATCCCAAGTATGAAAATACCCCCTAGAATGTTTGATCTCTTGTTAATTAAAGTATTGCATCATGTCATCATATTTATTCTTGTTTGCATTTGCTTTACTTTGCTCTCCATTTGTTTGCTTCTGTTTTACTTTGTTTTTCACATTTGAAATTCAAACTTATTTCAAACATTTATTTCATACTTGCTCTGTTACAACCTTTTAAATAAAAATCTCAAATAAAACCAACCAATTTGTTTCCATTTATTTCATAGTGATCAACTAATGAAATGGTGCTTTTATTTCAATTAATTAATTCCAAATTGCTTTCAAATTCAAACCAAATCCCTAAACAGCACCCCATTTGAAATTATACAAATCACCAAAACAAATATACTCAATTGTTTCCAATTGAAGTTATTTGTTCACCCTATTAAGTTGTTGGTTTCAAGAATTAATCAAATAATTATCAAATACTTCAAAACTAAACCAATTTACAAACAACACTGAAATTTTGAAATCTTGAAAAATAAATATGGCCAAATGTTTGCTAACACACTAAGTAGGCCACCCAAATTTTTCTATAATTTTTCTAGCACTAAAACCTATCTATTTCTTCCATTTTCATTTGCTACAAAAAAAAACAGAAAAACAAAAAAAAAATAAGAAAAAGGAGAAAACGCGCGCGCGCGGCAGCTAACTAGCGCGCGGCCCAGCCCATCTACCTAGCCTGCGTACCGTTTCGCGCAACCCCCCTTCATCTAAACGTACGGCAGGGCATCCGCCCGTGCCACGTACGCCGCCGTACCGCAGCGACGGCCAGGAGCCGATCCCGAGGGCTATAAGAGCAGCCCTAGCCCTGCGCGCCGCCCTAACCCTAGCCCTACCTTCTCCCATCGCTCCGCCGCCGTTTCCTTCTCCCTCTCGCCGGAATTTCATCTCACTGCACCCACCTTATTTCACCGGAGAGCTCCGCGCCTGAATCCATGGCTGCCACCGCCACTGTCGTGCACCACCACCCACCTAACCCCCGAACTCGATTCCCCTCTCCTTCCTCTACCTCGACGACACCTGCTCGGCCACTGTGAACCTCTGGATCGACGCCGCGGTCCTCGACGTCTCCGGCCACCGTGGCGCCACCTCTGAATCCTTGCTCGCCATCGTCACTGCCGTACCTCTCGACGTGATCTGACCACGGGGATCGAAACCCCGTGCTCCCCTCGACCGGCTGGACATCCCCGCTGAGCTCGTCACCGTCTGGATCGCCGCCGCCGTCGTGGACCTCTCCGACCACCGTCGCCATCAACCCTCTACTTCACCTTCAGCCGCGGTGAGGCCACCGTGCCCTCCTCCTCCCTGTCCTTTCTGTGCACGCACACACCCGCAACACTTCCGTGCACGCACCCACGCACTGCATCGAGCACAGCAGCCACGAGCGCAACGGTGATCGCCAACGGTAGTTCCTCTGACGTTGTTCAGTTGCGTGCTTTCGTCAGTAAGTTCAGAAACACGAACAACACCTTAACCTTGTTGCGTATGTGTTACTGACAAGGAACGCTTCGTAGCGCACTGGTACAGTGCAGTGCGCGCGCTGGGTAGGTCCAGGGTTCGAGTCCCTCGCGCTGCGGAATAAAAACCACATTTTGCACCAAGTGCTGACAGGGTGGCCCCCCTGTCAGCCACCCGTGTGGCCACGCAAGCACCAGTGGCCCTGTGGCCCACTAGCAGTGGCCAGGGTACACCCCCTGTGGGTATAAAATGTTTTTAAGCTTTCCTGTTTTCAAAACTAGTCCTTTTATTTCACAGATTGGTCCCTTAAACTAAAAAGTGAATAACTTTTATTTTATAATTCCAAATAACAAAAATAAAATATGTGCACTGTCCCAAATTTAATTCTCTATCTAATGGTAGCATTTGTTTTCTGTTTTGAAATTTCCAATGGCAATTCAAATTTGAATTCAAATAATTCAATTGCAATTTGCTAAAATCCATAAGTAATTCATACTAACTCCAAAAAATGCAAATAAAATATGTTTTCCATGCTATTTCAAATAACCTTTTCAAATATAAATTTTGTTTCATGTTTTGAATAATTTAAATTGCCTAAATAATTTAAACCTTGTTTAAATCATTTAAATTTGCTAAAATCATAACTTGCTCAAATTAAATTATTTTTGAACATGCAAAATATGTTTTCAACCTAGAAAAGTATAAACTTTTCAACTATGAATTTGAATTTATGTTTTGAACAAATAAAATTCAAATAAAATTCATACTTGTTTTAAATTCAATTAAAACTTGTTTAATATTGTTTAAGTCATAATAAATTCATCCTAATTCCTTTCTCAATATTTGAAACATGTAATCCAACTAAAATTTGGTATTCTTTCAAATATGAAATTTTGTTATTTGTTTTGAACATTTTAAATTGATGAAAACAACAAATGCTTGTGTGATATCTTTAAGTAACCCAAAATTTCCAAACTTAATAACTATTTTTCCAACTTGTTAAAATCCTTTACCACTTGCATCTATTGTTGTTATTTTGTTGTTATCATCATGCATGCATCATGGTAATAAATTCTCACATGGAAATTAAATTGTAGATCATTTGTTTCCACCTTAATTCATGGACCTTTTCATATGCAACTCAAAATTGCATATGGGTCCATTTAAATTGTGTTACCATGTTAACTAGTTTATTTTGATGCAACCATTAACTTGACATGCATCATCCCATGATTGTGCACTATGCCATGATATTGATTGTTTATATTTCTGTCTTGTTTGTTTGCTTCTTCTCGAATAGACGACGACGTTGAGACAGACGATCTTTACAGCACCCCTTCTGAGGATCTAGCTCAGTACCAGACTGCTGAGTTTGCAGGCAAGTTATCACTCACATGAACCACCGTGTTCCTTTCAACATTGGTTACCGATACTTTCCGTTGTCTATTTTGCTAGCCCTATGTATAGTTGTTTCTGATACGAACCTATCACATGAATCCCTTAACCCTGATATTGCCTCACCTCCACTCCTACAACCCCATTGTTTGAGCCAGGGTATTACTAGTATGCTTAGGTTGTTTTGCTCGAGTCTGTTACCCGTTACTTTCGGTTACTATACTTCTATCATGTTCTGGGGGCTCGATGTTAATCAATCAACCTGTTATTAATAATATGCTGATAAGGCACCGGCAGGAGGCCTTGTGTGGTTTTGAAGCCTGCTAGTGTCGACCCTAATAGGAAAAGGGTCTTGTCTACTGATCCATGATGTGCGCACTACCCGCATGTGGAAGCGAGTATGGGCGCCCCCCTCAATTTGATTCGATTCGCATCTCGTCCAAATCGCCTCATTTAGTTCGTGTTTTCCATTTGCCGCATGCATGTTTTTGCGAGCCCAGCGCAGGGTGGAACTTTTGTAGTCGGCATATAGGGGGACACGTTCTTAGAGTGCTATGAGGGTCCCCTTTCTTCGGGGCTCGATTAGCCGTGCGCCCAAGGTGCTTTGGGCTTGATGCGAAGAAGAGTTGAGTTGTGTTGAGTGCCCCGCTTGGTGGGAGGCATCCCATCTGGCGGGTTATTCATACGTGTACGGCCAAATTGGTGCAACCCTGCAGGGATAATCTTCTCGAGAAGCCGTGTTTTCCGCGGTTATGGTTAACTTGGTGAAAGTACTGGCTAACAAGTACTCAGAACAACTTACACCTAACTATTGATAACTTGACTAGTAATAGACCTATTGACGCAACAACTTGATCCATCATTCATTAATCCAACTGTGTGAGTTATCCTCGGATTGCTTCTTTGGATAAGGGGCGAGATCCAGGATGGGTTTGTTTGAAGTTATCTTTCAGTTGGTTACAATACTCAATCTTATCCCCTTTCTGTTAGTTGGAAGTTGTAGTTTTCTGTAGTTGGTTAGCGCAGCCAGTTGCAGCATCTTTTATATCCCCTTTCTTCCGTTGAACCCAAGGCATCTGTGCTTGGTGTTGACGGGTTACACTTTGGTGAACTGTGAGTATTGCTTGCCAGTACGTCTATGTACTGACCCCTTTGGGGCTGTGGTTTCCGCAGACTACGCTTACGAGGATCCCAGTGACGGCTACTACGTGGAGTTTGACGAGGCTGCTGACGAGTAGGTAGCCGACCCCGGGCAGGATCCGAGACTACGTGGATGGGCTCCGTCTTTATTTCAGTTCCCGGCTTCTTAAGCCTATTTGGATTTGTCTGTACTCAGACCTTTGAATGCTTCCGCTGAGATGTAATGATGTTATGTTGGGACATGTGTCCTCTGGATGATTGTATTTGCTATCTCTGCTCTAGTGAGAGCTATTTGCAACTTATTTCAATCTTTTGTGTCTTAGAGATATGTTGTGCTATCATTCTGTTACAAACCGTTGACGTACCATGTGTGTATGGTATGAAGTACGTCAATGGTAGTATCCTTATTTCTATGGGATAGTTTACGTCGACGCTGAACAGATAGGGGTTGGTTGTCACACATACGTGTGTTGGCCTACTCGTAAGAGGACGCGGGTGCCGGTAAGCCCCGTAATCCAATCTACTACTGTTCAACGGAACGGCGAGTATCCTTTAGAAGTCCGGGTGCGACAAATGGTATCAGAGCCTGTCTGCCTGTAGGATCCCTTTTACTGGTCGAAGTTTGAGTCTAGAAACTATTTTGTAGCTATATAGGAAAAATGAAACGTGAGAGTAGGAATTCTGCCATTTTTCTTCTTTCCCCACCCACCCACCCTTTTCTGGTAAGGAAGTGCAACGTTGTTTTCTCTTCTCACCCAAACTTTCAAGTTAGGTTTTCACGTGTTTTGGGTTCTCCGTAGTACCTCAGGAGTTTTTGGTCTCGTGTTTCCCGATGTTGCTTCAATATCCTGTTCTTTTCAACATCCTTATCGTCCGTTGAAATCTTGTTGTTGCTTTCCACTTCAGTTCTCTACCGGCGTCTAATCAAAACTTCCACGATCATCTGCAGATGGATCTCAGGTTCTACCCGCAGGTGGTTCGGATGACTTGTTGTGAGAGCACCGCCGGTTATCCGGAGATGCTGAGAGACATGGTCACTTATCTGGGGTTCCGTTGGGCACCAGAGTACCAGGTCTACGAGCAGCAGCGAGAGTTTGACCAGACCTACTACCAGGCTATCGTCTACATTCTGTCAGATGATGGCATGAGCGTTGTCCATCGCTACGAGGCAGTAGGTTCCACAGTGGATATGGCCGTGCAGCAGGCAGCTTATGTGAGTCTCACCGTCCTTCGTGCTGACTACTGGGGGTTTGACGATTCTATCTATCGCCACATCCCCCGTGGTTACATCACTTCGGAGGGAGCTCACTTCACTCTCTACGACAACTTGGATGTCTACGAGCATGATAACACCAGGCTGCACACCACCGCTCAGTTTGTGAGGCACAGTGACGCTGTTGCCACCACACTTTCTCAGGAGTTGGCCTCAGTCAGGGAGCAGCTCTACCTTGCTTTGACTCGTCTGGTGACGTACACCACAGACTTTGTTGGAGATAAGCGCTTTGCACGTTTCGATCAGCCAGTTGGTCGTCGTCTACCAGATGCTGGAGGTTACGAGCCGATCAGAGGTCCACTCCTCAGCCTCGGTGCTGGTTACACTGGGATTCCACGTTTTGGAGCACAGGGAGCTGACGCTATGTACTTCACCACACCTAGAGTCACTCTCAGGCCACGTCAGATCTATGTGGATCGTCGTTCTACCTACTTTCGTGGGATTCCTCCTCACCGTACCTCTCGTCGTACTACTCACCGCCGTCCTGCGTGATGAGCATGGGAGTACCGATGTATCCATTCCTAGCTATGTTTAGTTATCCTTTGGCTTTCGAACCATGTATTGGTGTGTTGGATATTCTGATGTATTTGAACATGTGATGATGTACCTGTTGGTTATCTATTCATGTGTCGGAATAATCTCTCTTTCGGTTACCAAGTCTATCCTTTTCTGTTGTTGTGCTAAAATGCATGTCTATTCAGGATGCCGCCAACAAGGAGCAACCCGCCTGAGCCACCTCCGATCACGGAGCTGTTGACTCAGATGACTCAGGTCGTGACGCAGATGGCCCAGTTCCAGGCAAACCAGCACAACAACCAGAATGCTCCACGGGTCAGCATCAAGGAGTTCCTCAATATGGGTCCGAGAGCTTTCGTGGCAACACGGGAGCCTCTGGATGCTGATGACTGGATCCGGGAGATGGCCAGGGCTCTGGACATTGCTCACGTTGCGGAGGAAGACAAAGTCAAGTATGCCACCTACCTGCTGAAGGGTCAGGCAGCTACCTGGTGGGAGAACTACCAGACCATGAGAGCTAGCTATCCTATCACCTGGGGTTGTTTCAAGGATGCCTTCCTGAAGCACCACATCCCAGATGGTCTCATGGAAAGGATGCGTGAAGAGTTTTGCTCTCTTAAGCAAGGCAAGCTGGACGTCATTGGATATCAGAACGAGTTCAATCGTCTCACTCGATACGCTGGTGATGAGGTGTCCACTGAGGCTAAGAAGATGGCAAGGTTCCGCCGAGGTTTTAACCCGGAACTCAAGTACGCACTCACCAACATCAAGTGCAAAGACTTCGAGGAGCTTGTGAACACCGCGCTCAATGAAGAAAATGGGCGCAAGGCGTTCGAGGATTCTCGCAAGCACTCGCGTGAGGGTGGTTCCTCCTCCAACATGACCACCCCTCCGCAGAAGCGACGCATCTGGGTGCCAAATGGTGCTGTCACTCGGGCTCCATATGCCCAAGCTTCTCCAGGCTTTGCTCCCCGCCCACCCAACCCATCTCAGATGCATGGTCAGAGGGTTCCAATGGGGCAGCCAAGGACAGGTCCTCCTCGTGTCGTCACTTGCTACAAGTGCAAGGAGACGGGACACTACGCCGACAAGTGCACTCAGAGGCAGCTACCTCCACCTCCTCGCCCCAACACCAACCAGGCAATGGTTCGTACTCCTCCGGCTAAAGCCTTCAACTCCAACAACAGGCCTGTCGGGAGGACCGCGAGGGTGAATCATATCAAGGCCGACAAAGCTGAGGAAGCTGCTGACGTCGTTCTCGGTATATTACCCGTAAACTCTTTTCCAGCTAAAGTGTTGTTTGATACCGGAGCATCGCATTCTTTTGTGTCAAAGATCTTTGCTACAACGTACAACCTAGTTCTGGTTCCACTAAGCAATCAAATCACTGTTCACTCTCCGGGATCTCAAATGTTGACTTCCAAGATAAGCATGGACAATCAAATCCTAATTGGAGGTCGCATATTCCTTGCTTCACTCATGTTGCTGGGAAATCCTGACATTGATGTCATTCTGGGCATGGATTGGTTGAAGACCAACGACGCTAAAATTGACTGTGCTCAAAAGTCAATAACTCTATCTCACCCTTCTGGCCAGATAGTCTATTCTCCATATGGATCAAGTTCTGTTAAGCTGTTCAACCTCGACGCAAAACCTCTTCCTGCAATTGAAAATGTTCCGGTGGTTTGTGAATTCCCTGACGTCTTTCCAGAAGAGTTGCCAGGGATGCCTCCGGACAGAGCAGTTGAGTTCGTGATCGAGCTTGAACCAGGTACTGCTCCAATCTCTAAGCATCCATACAAGATAGCTCCTCCTGAACTTAAATTGTTAAAGGAGCAAATCAGTATGTACATGGAGAAAGGTTACATTCAGCCTAGTTCTTCCGCTTGGGGTTGCCCAACTCTGTTCGTTGCCAAGAAGGATCAAACGAAGAGACTCGTGGTGGACTATCGTCCTCTCAACGAGAAAACCATCAAAAACAAGTATCCAATTCCTCGTATCGATGATCTTTTTGATCAACTTGCTGGAGCCTCAATATTCTCAAAGTTGGACTTGAGGATGGGTTACCATCAGATAAAGATCAGAAAGGAAGATATTCCAAAAACAGCTTTCACCACTCGGTACGGTCTATATGAATACACCGTCATGTCCTTTGGTCTCACCAATGCACCGGCGACATTCTCAAGACTCATGAATTCTGTCTTCCATGAATACCTCGACAAGTTCGTTGTGGTATATCTCGATGACATTCTGGTCTACTCAAAATCTGAGGAAGAGCATGGAGAACACCTTCGTCTCACTCTCATGAAACTTCGCGAGCATCGTCTATATGCCAAGTTCTCCAAATGTGAGTTCTGGATTCCAGAAGTTGCTTACCTTGGTCATATCATCTCTGCCAAAGGCATAGCCATTGACCCAGAAAAGGTTAAGGCAATTGTTGATTGGAAACCTCCTAAGACGGTAAAGCAAGTAAGAAGCTTTCTTGGCTTGGCTAGCTATTGCCGTCGTTTCGTCCAAAACTTTTCCAAGATTGCCAAACCACTCACTGATCTCACAAAGAAGGAAAAGAAGTTCGTTTGGACTCCACAGTGTGATGAGAGTTTCAATCTCCTCAAGACTAAACTCACTTCCACCCCAGTTCTGGTTGGCCCAGATACTACCAAACCTTTCCAGATATTCTGCGATGCATCTCTCCAAGGTCTAGGTGCAGTTCTTATGCAAGAACATCAAGTTGTGGCTTATGCTTCACGTCAGTTGAACCCACATGAGCAAAACTATCCCACTCATGACCTAGAACTTGCAGCAGTTGTGTTTGCCCTCAAGAAATGGAGACAATACTTGTTGGGTAACCGCACTGAAATCTTTTCCGATCATAAGAGTCCGAAATACATCTTCACTCAACCAGATCTGAACCTCAGGCAAAGGAGATGGATTGAAAAGATTAAAGACTTTGATCTTAGCATTTCTTACACTCCAGGCAAGGCTAATGTTATGGCCGATGCTCTCAGTCGCAAGTCCTATTGCAATAATCTCATGATCATGGAAAGCCAACCTCCACTTCATGAAGAATTCCAGAAGCTGAACCTTGGTCTTGTTCCTCAAGGTTATCTTGCTAACTTGACAGCTAGTCCAACTCTCGAAGACAAGATTTGTTCGGAACAACTTCGTGATGCTGAAATCAAGAAGATTGGAGAGCACATCAAATAAGGCAATGATAAATTCAAGTCCTTCTCAATTGATGACAAGGGGACTGTGTTCTTCGAAGGACGCATTGCAGTTCCTCAAATTCAAAGTCTCAAAGATATCATTCTCAAGGAGGCTCATGAAACTCCTCTCTCCATCCACCCTGGAAGTACAAAGATGTACCAGGATCTCAAGACTCTGTATTGGTGGCCTGGCATGAAACGTGAAATTGCTCAATATGTTTCTGAATGCGACGTTTGTCAACGTGTTAAGGCAGTCCATCAGAAAACAACAGGTCTTCTACAACCTCTGAAAATTCCTGAGTGGAAGTGGGACATGATTGAAATGGACTTCGTTACTGGTTTTCCAAAGTCCAGGAAGGGCAACGATGCAATCTTCGTTGTTATTGATCGTCTCACTAAGGTAGCTCACTTCTTTGCTGTCAAGGAAACTATCTCAGCTAGCCAGTTAGCAGAGCTCTACACAACAAAGATTGTTCCTCTTCATGGTGTTCCATTGGAAATAAGCTCAGACCGTGGAAGTATCTTCACTTCTCATTTCTGGAAAAGCTTCCAAGAAGCATTGGGCACCAAACTTCTGTTCAGCACAGCTTATCACCCTCAGTCTCAGGGGCAAGTCGAAAGAGTCAATCAGATTCTCGAGGATATGCTCAGAGCATGTGGTCTCTCCTTTGGCATGAAATGGGAGGATTGCCTTCCATATGCTGAATTCTCCTACAACAACAGTTTCCAGGCAAGCCTAGGCATGGCACCATTTGAAGCACTCTATGGCCGCAGATGTAGGAGTCCAATCAATTGGTCTGGAGCTGGTGAACGTTCACTCTTAGGCCCTGACATTGTTAAGGAAGCCGAGGAGAAAGTTCGTATCATTCGTGACAATCTCAAGATTGCTCAGTCTCGTCAGAAAAGCTACTATGACAGCAAGCACAGGGATATGGTCTATGCACCTGGTGACAAGGCATATCTCCGTGTAACTCCTCTCAGAGGCACTCATCGTTTTGGTGTGAAAGGAAAGCTTGCACCAAGATACATTGGTCCTTTCAACATTCTCTCAAGGCGGGCAGAAAATGCTTATGTCTTGAACTTCCAGAAAAACTATCCAAGGTGCACGATGTGTGCCACGTGTCACAGCTCAAGAAGTGTTTCAAAGATCCAGATCGTGCAGTTGATCATGATTCCATTGAAATACAAGATGATCTATCTTATGAGGAGCACCCTGTTCGTATTCTCGATGAGACCGAGCGTAAGACTCGCAACAAGAGCACCAAGTTCTTGAAAGTGCAGTGGTCGCATCATTCCGATAAAGAGGCAACGTGGGAGACCGAAGAGGATCTTCGAAAGAAGTATCCGTACCTTTTCGCTTCTCAGTAAGGAATCTCGGGGCGCGATTCCTTCAAGGGGGGGCGTTTTGTAACATCCCAAGTATGAAAATACCCCCTAGAATGTTTGATCTCTTGTTAATTAAAGTATTGCATCATGTCATCATATTTATTCTTGTTTGCATTTGCTTTACTTTGCTCTCCATTTGTTTGCTTCTGTTTTACTTTGTTTTTCACATTTGAAATTCAAACTTATTTCAAACATTTATTTCATACTTGCTCTGTTACAACCTTTTAAACAAAAATCTCAAATAAAACCAACCAATTTGTTTCCATTTATTTCATAGTGATCAACTAATGAAATGGTGCTTTTATTTCAATTAATTAATTCCAAATTGCTTTCAAATTCAAACCAAATCCCTAAACAGCACCCCATTTGAAATTATACAAATCACCAAAACAAATATACTCAATTGTTTCCAATTGAAGTTATTTGTTCACCCTATTAAATTGTTGGTTTCAAGAATTAATCAAATAATTATCAAATACTTCAAAACTAAACCAATTTACAAACAGCACTGAAATTATGAAATCTTGAAAAATAAATATGGCCAAATGTTTGCTAACACACTAAGTAGGCCACCCAAATTTTTCTATAATTTTTCTAGCACTAAAACCTATCTATTTCTTCCATTTTCATTTGCTACAAAAAAAACAGAAAAACAAAAAAAAATAAGAAAAAGGAGAAAACGCGCGCGCGCGGCAGCTAACTAGCGCGCGGCCCAGCCCATCTACCTAGCCTGCGTACCGTTTCGTGCAACCCCCCTTCGTCTAAACGTACGGCAGGGAATCCGCCCGTGCCACGTACGCCGCCGTACCGCAGCGACGGCCAGGAGCCGATCCCGAGGGCTATAAGAGCAGCCCTATGAAAGTGCATTTCGTTTTCCCAGTGTTTTGTGTGTTAGTTAACAATACTAAGTACATTATTTATCGAGGTGTTTAGTGTGCAGGTGTTATACTTAACATCGGCATCGATCACCGAAAAGTCGGTGAAGTTTGGCCTGAGGTTTTTGGGACAGAACTCAACCGGATTATTCGGACCGGATTATTCATCCTGGACCGGATATTCCGGTTGCTGAGAAAGGAGCACACAATGGCTAAGGACTGAAAGTTTCGCATACTGGAGTCAACCGGATTATTCGGACCGGATTATTCATCCTGGACCGGATATTCCGGTTGCTGCGAAAAATGGCTAAGGACTGGAAGCTTGGAGCTACTGGAGTCAACCGGATTATTCGGACCGGATTATTCATCCTGGACCGGATATTCCGGTTGCTGCGAAAAATGGCTAAGGACTGGAAGCTTGGAGCTACTGGAGTCAACCGGATTATTTGTACCGGATATTTCATATAAATACCGGATATTCCGGTTGCAGTTGAAGAAGTGGAAAAATGGCTAAGGACTAGAAGATTTGCGTACTGGCATCTACCGGATTATTTGTACCGGATTATTTCAGATCAACCGGATAATCCGGTCCAGCACTGCAGATCTGCGTGGAGCAAACTGACCGGATATTCCGGTCCAAACTTGGACCGGATATTCCGGTACCTTTTTTCCTGCACAACGACTAGTTGTGAGGAGGGACTATAAATACCCCTCCTCTTCTTCCTCAAGATCTAGTTCTTCCCCTTAGCATTGATGAGCATTTGAGAACTCACCAAATCCCTCATAACTCCTAATCCCACCACCCAATCTTGAAGATCTTTGGAGGATTGAAGGAGAAGGCCCCGATCTACATCTTCACCGACCCGTTCTTCATTTCCCCCTCTCTAGCTAGAGGGATCTTGCCTAGGGTTTCCACTTGTGGAGAACCTAGGCATCTTGTTTCTTGTTGGTGATTCAAGAAGTGTTGGGAGCCCCCAATTAAGTTGTGGGTGTGTGCCCCAAGGTGTTTGTAAAGGATTTGATCCCCGCCTCAAAGGGGTTCTATAGTGGAAGGTGAACTAGGCCTTTGTGGCGAAGTTCATCGGAGAATAGGGTGAAGCCTTAGTGGCGTTGAGTAGGCCTTTGTGGCGAGCTCACACCCCTCCAACGAGACGTACTCCCCTAAAAAGGAGGAACTCGGAAATACATCGTGTCTCCGTGTGCTTCCATCGGTTACCTCGTTCCTCCCTCTCTTTACTTACTTGTACTTGTTGCTTTGATTGCTTGTCTTGTCATATAGGTAAATTCATCAGTAGTTGCACTATCAAGAGAATTTACCTTTCTTGTCAAGCCTAAATTTGAGAAAAATTAAAATTTGCCGTAGCACCTATTCACCCCCCCTCTAGGTGCCTATACTTTACTTTCAATTGGTATCAGAGCCTCGGCTCTTCTATCGGGCTTAACCGCCTAAGAGTTTAAGTATGGGTGATGAGGTAGATGACGCTCCGTCCGAAGGAAATGTGTCCATGAATGATCTCAATGCTTTGAGAGAATCATTGACCTCATCCATAGACACTAAATTTGAGGAGTTGCGTCTACTCATGACAACACTCCTCAAAGCCAAGGAACCGGAGGTGGTCGACTCATCCCCTGTGGAAACGGAGGGTGCCAAGAAAGGGGTTGATGGTGAACCACTTAAAACTGCTTCCGCCGAACAATCCGCTAAGAAGGGTGCGAGTGGAAAGGAAGGATATCATGCCGTTGAAGGGCAATATTCTGGGGTGTTACCTGCTTGTTTGCTTGCATCATATGCATCACATTGCATTGCACCATGTTTGCATCACAACTGAAAATTTCAACACCATTTAAACTTTCACCCTTGCTCAAAAATTTCCAATTTCAAAACTGCAAACTAAACCACTCATTTGTTTTCATTAGTTTGAAAATTGTTTTAAACAAATTGCCTGCTAAATAACTTCCCCCCTCTTGTTAAAAACCCTAATGGCTAACTCAAAGGTTTAAACCAAATCTTTCATTAACTTGTTGGGTTTAATCAAACAACTAATTTCACTCAATTAATTAAACCACCTTTCTTTTCAAATCAAATGCCTCAACCATAACCCCTTTTGAAGTTAAAAACTTTAACAATCAATCAACTGCTTTTTATAAACTTGACTTTAGGGTCCACCCTATGAAAATAATTGTTTTCATAATGTTTAATGAATATTCCAATTCCTTCAAAATTTGGTTTAAATCCTAAACATCAATAATTTTGAAAACTTTTAGAAAACAAAAGTTGGTTTAAAGTTGTTATTTAAAAAACTAAACTAACCATAATTTTTGTCAATTTTATTTGCTAACCAAAAAGCTTTCTTTTCTTCCAATTGGTTTCAGCAAAAAAAAAATAATAATGCAGAAGAATAAATAAAAGAGAAAGGGAGGCAGCATCTAACCTATCTAACCTGGCCCAGCAGCTAAACCCCCAGCCCATCCCCTAAGCCCACCTATTTTTTTCCCCACTCGAGCCCACGTTTCTTCCTGTCGCTGTCGTCCTCGTCACCTTCAGTACGATCAGCTTCAGAACCAGAGGATCATCTCCTCCCCCTCTAGGATCGCTGCCGTACTGGCCCCCTCTCTCCTTAAGTACCCCTACCCTCCTCTGCTCAGCTGCAAACCCTAGCCCCCCTCCTCTAGCGCCGCCAACTTCTATCCTCTCTTCCTTCTCCCCAAGCCTTCTGTCTCTGCACTTGAACCCCCCACCGGTGCCATCACTTGCAGAATCATCGCCTGTCGCCATGATACCCCTGTCCTCAAAGGTATGCCCGATGATACCTCCGTCGATCAACACGTTCTGGTTAGCACCTAACCCACTGCTCTGATCGTGGACGAACTCGTTCGAACACGTACTGCAGCTCCACACCCGCCGTCAGTTCTCCCGTCGCCGTCAGGAGTTGGACGCGGCGGGCTCGCCACGGTCACCTCGAGTATGCGCATCTGGCGGGAATGGAACGAGGACTACTCCCTCGTCGAGATTGCAGAAGAGTCCATCGCCGGATACCCCCTCGATCCTTCGCTTTCTTCCTCGGCGGCCGCACCTCGACCATGTCTCTGTCGCCTGCAACCATTCTGTATCTGCTGCTCTCGACGACGACCACCCGGTGAGCGCCCAGCCTTCCTCCGTTCCCCTCTCCCTCTACTCACTGCTCGCCTACGTGAAGTCCCACGCTTGACCGCTGCCTCCGTTCGCTCGATACCTCCGTCAGATACCGATGCTCGTCGGAGCAGCCGCAACTTGTCTCTGTCAGTCGAGTGAAAGCGTGTTCGTTTCTTCAGTTAACAGCAGTGCATCCCGTGTTGTGTTAAAAATCCTCCACGATCTCCTGCACGCCTCCACACTGCAATCTTGCAAGCACACGCATCCATCGCGAGCCAGCCAGCCTTTGCTCGCCGCAGGTCCCTGTCTGCTCTTTGCTGTTAGCCGTCAGGGAACGATGCCAGTCTTTTGTTCAGTTAGCGAGCTTTGTAGTCATAAACTCCCTGCGTTTCTGAACCCAACAAGCGAACGCGAGCAGGCGCAGTGGTAGTGATCTGCTGTTTGCAGCGCAGCGGCCACAGATCGAATCCCCGCGGCGCACACTTCTTTTAGGATTTATTCCGCGCACCACGGCCCCACCTGTCATCCACCCAGTGCGCCACCTCACCTTCCAACCGCGCCACGTAGGCCACGGTCCCACTGGACAGAGGCTGGGGTTAGACCCCGTGGCTGTAACAAAAGAAATAAAACAATTCTATTTTGTTTTCTATTTTCTTTAAATTGGCAGAATAAAACATTACCTTCAAAAATCAATAACTTTTAATCCATAATTCTGATAATTAAAAGTTTTATATGTTTTCTGATCCAAATTTCCTAATCTTTCCTAATAACTTATTTGTGTTCTGTTTTGAGTTTTCAAAATGCATTTAAATTTCAAATTTGAATAATTCAAATGTAATTTGTAATAATTCATAACTAATTCATACCTTTTCCAAATAAGTCAAATAAAATATGTTTTTCACACCTTTTTGAATATCCTATTCAAATATAAATTTTGTTTCATGGTTTGAATAATTTAAATTGCCTAAACAATTTAAATCTTGTTTAATTCAATTAAAAATTGTTTAATATTGTTTAATTCATAATTAAATAATCCTAAGTCCAATTTCAAAATGTGAAACATGTAATCCAACTAAAACTTGATGTTCTTTTCAAATATCAACTTTGTTATTTGTTTTGAACATTTTAAATGGTTGAAAACAACAAATACTTGTGTGTTCCCTTTAAGGCACCCAAAATTCCCTAAGTTAATAATAAAATTCTAAATTGCTACACCCTATCTTAAATTGATCCTAATGTTGTTATTTTGCTGTTTCCCTTTTGCATGCATCATACTAAACCACTAGCACCTGTTGATTAGTTGGAAAACAAATAATTTAACCATAATTCATGGGCTTTTCCTATGCAACTCAAATTGCCTATGGGTCCATTTAAATTTGTTTAACTTGTCAACTAGTTTATTTCTATGCATCAATTAAATTGTCATGCATCCATATCTTGATCATGCTGGATCTTTTGCCGTAGTAGTAATTGTTGCATTCCGGTGTTTGTTCGAGGTTCGTTGCTTCTTCTCGGATAGGACGTTGAGATGATGTGAGCAACGACAAGTTCTGCTACCTTGCGGGATCTCAGGCAAGTATACTCACTTGCATGCCATATGGCTGCCTTTCATCACTTGTTACCGATTCTTTCCGTTGATTCTTTTCTGCTAGCCTTAGCAGTAGTTGTTTCTGTTACGAACCTATCACATGAATCCTTTAACCCTGATATTGCCTCACCTCCACTCATATAACCTTTGCTTGAGCCTGTGTCTTATTATCTTGCTTAGGTTGTTTTGCTCGAGTCTGTTACCCGTTACTTTCTGTTATTACTTAATTATGTTCTGGGGGCTCGATGTTAATCAATCAAACCTGTTAATTGCTAATGGTAATAATAATAATTTGATGATAAGGCACCGGCAGGAGGCCCTTTGTGGTTTTGAGGCCTGCTAGTGTCGACCCTAATAGGAAAAGGGTCTTGTCTACTGATCCATGATGAGCGCACTACCCGCATTTGGGGAGTATGGGCTCCCCCTCAGTTTGACCCGATTCGCATCTCGTCCAAATCGCCTCATTTAGTTCGGGTTTTCCATTTGCTGCATGCATGATCTTGCGAGCCCTTGGTACCCGGGTGGAACTTTCGTAGTCGGCATATAGGGGGACACGTTCTTAGAGTGCTATGAGGGTCCATTTTCTTCTGGGCTCGATTAGCCGTGCGCCCAAGGCGCTTTGGGCTTGATGCGAAGAAGGGTTGGGTTGTGTTGAGTGCCCCGCTTGGTGGGAGGCATTCCATCTGGCGGGATATTCATGAGTGTGGTTACTATGGTGCACCCCTGCAGGGATAATCTTCTCGAGAAGCCGTGTTTTCCGCGGTTATGGATTACTTGGTGAAAGTACTGGCTAACAAGTACTCAGGACAACTTCAACATAATGATCAATCATGTTTCACCCAATGATTAATAACTTGACTAGTAATAGGTTATTCACACAATAACTTGACTCATCTTTAATACCACGGTGTGAGTTATCCTCGGATTGCTTCTTCGGATAAGGGGCGAGATCCAGGATGGGTTTGTTTGAATTTATCTTTCAGTTGGTTACTATCACTCGATCTTATCTCCTTTCTGATAGTTGGAAGTAATATAATCTCTGTAGTTGGTTAGTGCCGCCTGTTGTCGCTTATTTGCAATAACCCCTTCCTTTCCGTTGATCCTAAAGTATTTGTATCTTGTGATGATTGGCTACGCCGGCATTCTTGTGAGTATGGGTTTTATCCCCCTTGCCAGTACTTAACCGTACTGACCCACGAATCTTTTTCGTGGCTGCATATTCAACATTGCAGTCAACAGGTTTGAAGTCTGACGACGTTAGCTTGGGAATCCCTCCGGCTTGGCCTGGGCAGGGATTGGACGCTCTCGGTTATCTTCAGGACTCTTAGTCCAATTTGGATCTTGTCCGTAGACGGACGATGTTTTGTTTCTTCCGCTGTTATTTGGATCTTTGTAATGTATCAGTTGTAAGCCTCGCTCGTTGGAGTCATCTTGTATCTATCTGCTTCTGTTGTAATTGTGGATTATTCATGAACTATTGTAATGTTATCATAAATGGAAACCTGGAATCGGTTATTATGCGGATTTGGCGGGAATGCTGAAATCTGCATAGTGCCCGATCTCGGGGCGTCACAAATGGTATCAGAGCCTTGGTTCCGATTCCCGAGATTGTTTCGATACGAATGGTTATCGAAGCAACGGGTCCGCAAAGCCTGTAGGTTAACCTCGCTAACGGTCGTTGTTTCTAGAGTGTCAAAAACTATTTCTGCTAAACTATTTTGGAAAACCTCTCAATAGGATTCTTGTTTTTCTCCTTATCCCTATTCTATTTCCCCTCCCATCTTATTTGTTTTGGAGTCTCCCCTCTTGTCTATCTTTCAAAGTGTTAGGATCCTACGTGGGTGGACGTTTTCTGAGCCCTTAACCTAATAGGTTCGAGCATCGGAAGATCCCTGGTGGAAGAACATCGTCGTCACTCCGAGCAAGAATCCCTTGTTAGTGGTGTCGAGGAGATCAACTGGAAGCATGAAGAATCGATAGTCGAACTTCTTTCCCCTCCCGGGTTAGCAGGTGGATTGCGAGGGCGCAATCCCTTGTTAGTGGTGTCGTCTGTAACACCTGGGGTGTTACCTGCTTGTTTGCTTGCATCATATGCATCACATTGCATTGCACCATGTTTGCATCACAACTGAAAATTTCAACACCATTTAAACTTTCACCCTTGCTCAAAAATTTCCAATTTCAAAACTGCAAACTAAACCACTCATTTGTTTTCATTAGTTTGAAAATTGTTTTAAACAAATTGCCTGCTAAATAACTTCCCCCCTCTTGTTAAAAACCCTAATGGCTAACTCAAAGGTTTAAACCAAATCTTTCATTAACTTGTTGGGTTTAATCAAACAACTAATTTCACTCAATTAATTAAACCACCTTTCTTTTCAAATCAAATGCCTCAACCATAACCCCTTTTGAAGTTAAAAACTTTAACAATCAATCAACTGCTTTTTATAAACTTGACTTTAGGGTCCACCCTATGAAAATAATTGTTTTCATAATGTTTAATGAATATTCCAATTCCTTCAAAATTTGGTTTAAATCCTAAACATCAATAATTTTGAAAACTTTTAGAAAACAAAAGTTGGTTTAAAGTTGTTATTTAAAAAACTAAACTAACCATAATTTTTGTCAATTTTATTTGCTAACCAAAAAGCTTTCTTTTCTTCCAATTGGTTTCAGCAAAATAAATAAATAATAATGCAGAAGAATAAATAAAAGAGAAAGGGAGGCAGCATCTAACCTATCTAACCTGGCCCAGCAGCTAAACCCCCAGCCCATCCCCTAAGCCCACCTATTTTTTTCCCCACTCGAGCCCACGTTTCTTCCTGTCGCTGTCGTCCTCGTCACCTTCAGTACGATCAGCTTCAGAACCAGAGGATCATCTCCTCCCCCTCTAGGATCGCTGCCGTACTGGCCCCCTCTCTCCTTAAGTACCCCTACCCTCCTCTGCTCAGCTGCAAACCCTAGCCCCCCTCCTCTAGCGCCGCCAACTTCTATCCTCTCTTCCTTCTCCCCAAGCCTTCTGTCTCTGCACTTGAACCCCCCACCGGTGCCATCACTTGCAGAATCATCGCCTGTCGCCATGATACCCCTGTCCTCAAAGGTATGCCCGATGATACCTCCGTCGATCAACACGTTCTGGTTAGCACCTAACCCACTGCTCTGATCGTGGACGAACTCGTTCGAACACGTACTGCAGCTCCACACCCGCCGTCAGTTCTCCCGTCGCCGTCAGGAGTTGGACGCGGCGGGCTCGCCACGGTCACCTCGAGTATGCGCATCTGGCGGGAATGGAACGAGGACTACTCCCTCGTCGAGATTGCAGAAGAGTCCATCGCCGGATACCCCCTCGATCCTTCGCTTTCTTCCTCGGCGGCCGCACCTCGACCATGTCTCTGTCGCCTGCAACCATTCTGTATCTGCTGCTCTCGACGACGACCACCCGGTGAGCGCCCAGCCTTCCTCCGTTCCCCTCTCCCTCTACTCACTGCTCGCCTACGTGAAGTCCCACGCTTGACCGCTGCCTCCGTTCGCTCGATACCTCCGTCAGATACCGATGCTCGTCGGAGCAGCCGCAACTTGTCTCTGTCAGTCGAGTGAAAGCGTGTTCGTTTCTTCAGTTAACAGCAGTGCATCCCGTGTTGTGTTAAAAATCCTCCACGATCTCCTGCACGCCTCCACACTGCAATCTTGCAAGCACACGCATCCATCGCGAGCCAGCCAGCCTTTGCTCGCCGCAGGTCCCTGTCTGCTCTTTGCTGTTAGCCGTCAGGGAACGATGCCAGTCTTTTGTTCAGTTAGCGAGCTTTGTAGTCATAAACTCCCTGCGTTTCTGAACCCAACAAGCGAACGCGAGCAGGCGCAGTGGTAGTGATCTGCTGTTTGCAGCGCAGCGGCCACAGATCGAATCCCCGCGGCGCACACTTCTTTTAGGATTTATTCCGCGCACCACGGCCCCACCTGTCATCCACCCAGTGCGCCACCTCACCTTCCAACCGCGCCACGTAGGCCACGGTCCCACTGGACAGAGGCTGGGGTTAGACCCCGTGGCTGTAACAAAAGAAATAAAACAATTCTATTTTGTTTTCTATTTTCTTTAAATTGGCAGAATAAAACATTACCTTCAAAAATCAATAACTTTTAATCCATAATTCTGATAATTAAAAGTTTTATATGTTTTCTGATCCAAATTTCCTAATCTTTCCTAATAACTTATTTGTGTTCTGTTTTGAGTTTTCAAAATGCATTTAAATTTCAAATTTGAATAATTCAAATGTAATTTGTAATAATTCATAACTAATTCATACCTTTTCCAAATAAGTCAAATAAAATATGTTTTTCACACCTTTTTGAATATCCTATTCAAATATAAATTTTGTTTCATGGTTTGAATAATTTAAATTGCCTAAACAATTTAAATCTTGTTTAATTCAATTAAAAATTGTTTAATATTGTTTAATTCATAATTAAATAATCCTAAGTCCAATTTCAAAATGTGAAACATGTAATCCAACTAAAACTTGATGTTCTTTTCAAATATCAACTTTGTTATTTGTTTTGAACATTTTAAATGGTTGAAAACAACAAATACTTGTGTGTTCCCTTTAAGGCACCCAAAATTCCCTAAGTTAATAATAAAATTCTAAATTGCTACACCCTATCTTAAATTGATCCTAATGTTGTTATTTTGCTGTTTCCCTTTTGCATGCATCATACTAAACCACTAGCACCTGTTGATTAGTTGGAAAACAAATAATTTAACCATAATTCATGGGCTTTTCCTATGCAACTCAAATTGCCTATGGGTCCATTTAAATTTGTTTAACTTGTCAACTAGTTTATTTCTATGCATCAATTAAATTGTCATGCATCCATATCTTGATCATGCTGGATCTTTTGCCGTAGTAGTAATTGTTGCATTCCGGTGTTTGTTCGAGGTTCGTTGCTTCTTCTCGGATAGGACGTTGAGATGATGTGAGCAACGACAAGTTCTGCTACCTTGCGGGATCTCAGGCAAGTATACTCACTTGCATGCCATATGGCTGCCTTTCATCACTTGTTACCGATTCTTTCCGTTGATTCTTTTCTGCTAGCCTTAGCAGTAGTTGTTTCTGTTACGAACCTATCACATGAATCCTTTAACCCTGATATTGCCTCACCTCCACTCCTATAACCTTTGCTTGAGCCTGTGTCTTATTATCTTGCTTAGGTTGTTTTGCTCGAGTCTGTTACCCGTTACTTTCTGTTATTACTTAATTATGTTCTGGGGGCTCGATGTTAATCAATCAAACCTGTTAATTGCTAATGGTAATAATAATAATTTGATGATAAGGCACCGGCAGGAGGCCCTTTGTGGTTTTGAGGCCTGCTAGTGTCGACCCTAATAGGAAAAGGGTCTTGTCTACTGATCCATGATGAGCGCACTACCCGCATTTGGGGAGTATGGGCTCCCCCTCAGTTTGACCCGATTCGCATCTCGTCCAAATCGCCTCATTTAGTTCGGGTTTTCCATTTGCTGCATGCATGATCTTGCGAGCCCTTGGTACCCGGGTGGAACTTTCGTAGTCGGCATATAGGGGGACACGTTCTTAGAGTGCTATGAGGGTCCATTTTCTTCTGGGCTCGATTAGCCGTGCGCCCAAGGCGCTTTGGGCTTGATGCGAAGAAGGGTTGGGTTGTGTTGAGTGCCCCGCTTGGTGGGAGGCATTCCATCTGGCGGGATATTCATGAGTGTGGTTACTATGGTGCACCCCTGCAGGGATAATCTTCTCGAGAAGCCGTGTTTTCCGCGGTTATGGATTACTTGGTGAAAGTACTGGCTAACAAGTACTCAGGACAACTTCAACATAATGATCAATCATGTTTCACCCAATGATTAATAACTTGACTAGTAATAGGTTATTCACACAATAACTTGACTCATCTTTAATACCACGGTGTGAGTTATCCTCGGATTGCTTCTTCGGATAAGGGGCGAGATCCAGGATGGGTTTGTTTGAATTTATCTTTCAGTTGGTTACTATCACTCGATCTTATCTCCTTTCTGATAGTTGGAAGTAATATAATCTCTGTAGTTGGTTAGTGCCGCCTGTTGTCGCTTATTTGCAATAACCCCTTCCTTTCCGTTGATCCTAAAGTATTTGTATCTTGTGATGATTGGCTACGCCGGCATTCTTGTGAGTATGGGTTTTATCCCCCTTGCCAGTACTTAACCGTACTGACCCACGAATCTTTTTCGTGGCTGCATATTCAACATTGCAGTCAACAGGTTTGAAGTCTGACGACGTTAGCTTGGGAATCCCTCCGGCTTGGCCTGGGCAGGGATTGGACGCTCTCGGTTATCTTCAGGACTCTTAGTCCAATTTGGATCTTGTCCGTAGACGGACGATGTTTTGTTTCTTCCGCTGTTATTTGGATCTTTGTAATGTATCAGTTGTAAGCCTCGCTCGTTGGAGTCATCTTGTATCTATCTGCTTCTGTTGTAATTGTGGATTATTCGTGAACTATTGTAATGTTATCATAAATGGCAACCTGGAATCGGTTATTATGCGGATTTGGCGGGAATTCTGAAATCTGCATAGTGCCCGATCTCGGGGCGTCACAAATGGTATCAGAGCCTTGGTTCCGATTCCCGAGATTGTTTCGATACGAATGGTTATCGAAGCAACGGGTCCGCAAAGCCTGTAGGTTAACCTCGCTAACGGTCGTTGTTTCTAGAGTGTCAAAAACTATTTCTGCTAAACTATTTTGGAAAACCTCTCAATAGGATTCTTGTTTTTCTCCTTATCCCTATTCTATTTCCCCTCCCATCTTATTTGTTTTGGAGTCTCCCCTCTTGTCTATCTTTCAAAGTGTTAGGATCCTACGTGGGTGGACGTTTTCTGAGCCCTTAACCTAATAGGTTCGAGCATCGGAAGATCCCTGGTGGAAGAACATCGTCGTCACTCCGAGCAAGAATCCCTTGTTAGTGGTGTCGAGGAGATCAACTGGAAGCATGAAGAATCGATAGTCGAACTTCTTTCCCCTCCCGGGTTAGCAGGTGGATTGCGAGGGCGCAATCCCTTGTTAGTGGTGTCGTCTGTAACACCTGGGGTGTTACCTGCTTGTTTGCTTGCATCATATGCATCACATTGCATTGCACCATGTTTGCATCACAACTGAAAATTTCAACACCATTTAAACTTTCACCCTTGCTCAAAAATTTCCAATTTCAAAACTGCAAACTAAACCACTCATTTGTTTTCATTAGTTTGAAAATTGTTTTAAACAAATTGCCTGCTAAATAACTTCCCCCCTCTTGTTAAAAACCCTAATGGCTAACTCAAAGGTTTAAACCAAATCTTTCATTAACTTGTTGGGTTTAATCAAACAACTAATTTCACTCAATTAATTAAACCACCTTTCTTTTCAAATCAAATGCCTCAACCATAACCCCTTTTGAAGTTAAAAACTTTAACAATCAATCAACTGCTTTTTATAAACTTGACTTTAGGGTCCACCCTATGAAAATAATTGTTTTCATAATGTTTAATGAATATTCCAATTCCTTCAAAATTTGGTTTAAATCCTAAACATCAATAATTTTGAAAACTTTTAGAAAACAAAAGTTGGTTTAAAGTTGTTATTTAAAAAACTAAACTAACCATAATTTTTGTCAATTTTATTTGCTAACCAAAAAGCTTTCTTTTCTTCCAATTGGTTTCAGCAAAAAAAAAAAAAATAATGCAGAAGAATAAATAAAAGAGAAAGGGAGGCAGCATCTAACCTATCTAACCTGGCCCAGCAGCTAAACCCCCAGCCCATCCCCTAAGCCCACCTATTTTTTTCCCCACTCGAGCCCACGTTTCTTCCTGTCGCTGTCGTCCTCGTCACCTTCAGTACGATCAGCTTCAGAACCAGAGGATCATCTCCTCCCCCTCTAGGATCGCTGCCGTACTGGCCCCCTCTCTCCTTAAGTACCCCTACCCTCCTCTGCTCAGCTGCAAACCCTAGCCCCCCTCCTCTAGCGCCGCCAACTTCTATCCTCTCTTCCTTCTCCCCAAGCCTTCTGTCTCTGCACTTGAACCCCCCACCGGTGCCATCACTTGCAGAATCATCGCCTGTCGCCATGATACCCCTGTCCTCAAAGGTATGCCCGATGATACCTCCGTCGATCAACACGTTCTGGTTAGCACCTAACCCACTGCTCTGATCGTGGACGAACTCGTTCGAACACGTACTGCAGCTCCACACCCGCCGTCAGTTCTCCCGTCGCCGTCAGGAGTTGGACGCGGCGGGCTCGCCACGGTCACCTCGAGTATGCGCATCTGGCGGGAATGGAACGAGGACTACTCCCTCGTCGAGATTGCAGAAGAGTCCATCGCCGGATACCCCCTCGATCCTTCGCTTTCTTCCTCGGCGGCCGCACCTCGACCATGTCTCTGTCGCCTGCAACCATTCTGTATCTGCTGCTCTCGACGACGACCACCCGGTGAGCGCCCAGCCTTCCTCCGTTCCCCTCTCCCTCTACTCATTGCTCGCCTACGTGAAGTCCCACGCTTGACCGCTGCCTCCGTTCGCTCGATACCTCCGTCAGATACCGATGCTCGTCGGAGCAGCCGCAACTTGTCTCTGTCAGTCGAGTGAAAGCGTGTTCGTTTCTTCAGTTAACAGCAGTGCATCCCGTGTTGTGTTAAAAATCCTCCACGATATCCTGCACGCCTCCACACTGCAATCTTGCAAGCACACGCATCCATCGCGAGCCAGCCAGCCTTTGCTCGCCGCAGGTCCATGTCTGCTCTTTGCTGTTAGCCGTCAGGGAACGATGCCAGTCTTTTGTTCAGTTAGCGAGCTTTGTAGTCATAAACTCCCTGCGTTTCTGAACCCAACAAGCGAACGCGAGCAGGCGCAGTGGTAGTGATCTGCTGTTTGCAGCGCAGCGGCCACAGATCGAATCCCCGCGGCGCACACTTCTTTTAGGATTTATTCCGCGCACCACGGCCCCACCTGTCATCCACCCAGTGCGCCACCTCACCTTCCAACCGCGCCACGTAGGCCACGGTCCCACTGGACAGAGGCTGGGGTTAGACCCCGTGGCTGTAACAAAAGAAATAAAACAATTCTATTTTGTTTTCTATTTTCTTTAAATTGGCAGAATAAAACATTACCTTCAAAAATCAATAACTTTTAATCCATAATTCTGATAATTAAAAGTTTTATATGTTTTCTGATCCAAATTTCCTAATCTTTCCTAATAACTTATTTGTGTTCTGTTTTGAGTTTTCAAAATGCATTTAAATTTCAAATTTGAATAATTCAAATGTAATTTGTAATAATTCATAACTAATTCATACCTTTTCCAAATAAGTCAAATAAAATATGTTTTTCACACCTTTTTGAATATCCTATTCAAATATAAATTTTGTTTCATGGTTTGAATAATTTAAATTGCCTAAACAATTTAAATCTTGTTTAATTCAATTAAAAATTGTTTAATATTGTTTAATTCATAATTAAATAATCCTAAGTCCAATTTCAAAATGTGAAACATGTAATCCAACTAAAACTTGATGTTCTTTTCAAATATCAACTTTGTTATTTGTTTTGAACATTTTAAATGGTTGAAAACAACAAATACTTGTGTGTTCCCTTTAAGGCACCCAAAATTCCCTAAGTTAATAATAAAATTCTAAATTGCTACACCCTATCTTAAATTGATCCTAATGTTGTTATTTTGCTGTTTCCCTTTTGCATGCATCATACTAAACCACTAGCACATGTTGATTAGTTGGAAAACAAATAATTTAACCATAATTCATGGGCTTTTCCTATGCAACTCAAATTGCCTATGGGTCCATTTAAATTTGTTTAACTTGTCAACTAGTTTATTTCTATGCATCAATTAAATTGTCATGCATCCATATCTTGATCATGCTGTATCTTTTGCCGTAGTAGTAATTGTTGCATTCCGGTGTTTGTTCGAGGTTCGTTGCTTCTTCTCGAATAGGACGTTGAGATGATGTGAGCAACGACAAGTTCTGCTACCTTGCGGGATCTCAGGCAAGTATACTCACTTGCATGCCATATGGCTGCCTTTCATCACTTGTTACCGATTCTTTCCGTTGATTCTTTTCTGCTAGCCTTAGCAGTAGTTGTTTCTGTTACGAACCTATCACATGAATCCTTTAACCCTGATATTGCCTCACCTCCACTCCTATAACCTTTGCTTGAGCCTGTGTCTTATTATCTTGCTTAGGTTGTTTTGCTCGAGTCTGTTACCCGTTACTTTCTGTTATTACTTAATTATGTTCTGGGGGCTCGATGTTAATCAATCAAACCTGTTAATTGCTAATGGTAATAATAATAATTTGATGATAAGGCACCGGCAGGAGGCCCTTTGTGGTTTTGAGGCCTGCTAGTGTCGACCCTAATAGGAAAAGGGTCTTGTCTACTGATCCATGATGAGCGCACTACCCGCATTTGGGGAGTATGGGCTCCCCCTCAGTTTGACCCGATTCGCATCTCGTCCAAATCGCCTCATTTAGTTCGGGTTTTCCATTTGCTGCATGCATGATCTTGCGAGCCCTTGGTACCCGGGTGGAACTTTCGTAGTCGGCATATAGGGGGACACGTTCTTAGAGTGCTATGAGGGTCCATTTTCTTCTGGGCTCGATTAGCCGTGCGCCCAAGGCGCTTTGGGCTTGATGCGAAGAAGGGTTGGGTTGTGTTGAGTGCCCCGCTTGGTGGGAGGCATTCCATCTGGCGGGATATTCATGAGTGTGGTTACTATGGTGCACCCCTGCAGGGATAATCTTCTCGAGAAGCCGTGTTTTCCGCGGTTATGGATTACTTGGTGAAAGTACTGGCTAACAAGTACTCAGGACAACTTCAACATAATGATCAATCATGTTTCACCCAATGATTAATAACTTGACTAGTAATAGGTTATTCACACAATAACTTGACTCATCTTTAATACCACGGTGTGAGTTATCCTCGGATTGCTTCTTCGGATAAGGGGCGAGATCCAGGATGGGTTTGTTTGAATTTATCTTTCAGTTGGTTACTATCACTCGATCTTATCTCCTTTCTGATAGTTGGAAGTAATATAATCTCTGTAGTTGGTTAGTGCCGCCTGTTGTCGCTTATTTGCAATAACCCCTTCCTTTCCGTTGATCCTAAAGTATTTGTATCTTGTGATGATTGGCTACGCCGGCATTCTTGTGAGTATGGGTTTTATCCCCCTTGCCAGTACTTAACCGTACTGACCCACGAATCTTTTTCGTGGCTGCATATTCAACATTGCAGTCAACAGGTTTGAAGTCTGACGATGTTAGCTTGGGAATCCCTCCGGCTTGGCCTGGGCAGGGATTGGACGCTCTCGGTTATCTTCAGGACTCTTAGTCCAATTTGGATCTTGTCCGTAGACGGACGATGTTTTGTTTCTTCCGCTGTTATTTGGATCTTTGTAATGTATCAGTTGTAAGCCTCGCTCGTTGGAGTCATCTTGTATCTATCTGCTTCTGTTGTAATTGTGGATTATTCGTGAACTATTGTAATGTTATCATAAATGGCAACCTGGAATCGGTTATTATGCGGATTTGGCGGGAATGCTGAAATCTGCATAGTGCCCGATCTCGGGGCGTCACAGATATCATGCCGTTGAAGGGCAATATTCTCCCGATCTTCCCATCCCTTTTCCTCATATAATTCCTAGGGGAGATCCACCTAAAATTGATGCATATTCTTTTCGTGAATGGCAATACTACATGGAGACTCACTTGAACTCTTCTTGTATAGATCTTTGGAGAATCACTCGTGATGGATACAAGCCATATGATCCCAAGAATCTCACAAGAAGAGAGGTTGTAGATTGCCAACTCAATTACACCGCTTTGTCCATCCTTCATCAAGCCGTGGGCCCCAATCACATGCCGCATCTTCAACACTTCTCCACCGCCAAAGAGACATGGGATGCACTTGTCCTCATGTTTGTTGGGAATGAAAGCATGCAAAGAAATCGCTATGACACCTTGACCAATGAGGCCGAAGGATTTTTCATGCGTGATGGAGAAGATCACGTTGACATGTATCGGAGGCTCAAATCTCTTGCCACCGCTTTCTCTAATGCGGGTGCAACACATATTGATGATGCTTGGATCAAGAGGAAGTTCATAATTGCCGTGATGCCTTTTGAGGGCACGGATATGAAGAGCATTCAAGGGAGACATGATTTCTCCACCATGACCTCTACCCAAGTCATGCAAGAATTGAGCTCCTACAAAGTGCAAACCAAGAATGCTCTTGACAACCGTGCTAGGGCCATTGGGATGCATCAAGGAGCTTCCGTTGCTTTGAAGGCCAAGGTGTTGGCAAGAAAAGTTGAGAATGATGAAGATGGTGAAGAAGCATTGCCTCCATTGAAGGAACAAGAATATGATCCCGTCCTAAAGGATCTAATAGCTCTCACCGTGCAAAAGTTTTGGAACAATCCCCCAAAAGGCAAGAAGTTTGTTGAGGAGAAGACCAAGTCTCGTTATGGTAATGATGGGGCTCAAAAAGTGAGATCTTGCTTCAATTGCCAAGACAAGTACCACTTCATTGCGGAGTGCCCCTATGAGAATAGAGAGAACCATAGCGGCAAGCTCATCCGCAAGGACAAGTCCAAGGTTGAATACAAGAAACCTCATTTCAAGAAGAAACCTTTCAACAAGAAGACCCCTACCAAGTTTGTGCTCTTGACTCAAGAGGAGTATGATTCCGGGAGTGATGAAGAAGAAGAAACCACAAGTGAAGTGGCCGCTCTAGCTATTGCTTCCACTCCATCTTCGTCATCTCTCTTTGAATCCCCCAATGAAAATCTTCCTCAACGCGATGCCAAGTGCTTCATGGCTAAGGCCACGGAGGTATCATCTTCTCCTAACTCTAAGACCCCTAGTGAACTAGAACATATTGCTTGTCTTAGAGAAGAAGAGGAAAGAGCCTCCTTGGACCGTTTTATGTCTAACATGCAAGGGGAGACCAAGAAGTACTTTGAGCATCTCATGAGGCAATTGGGAGAGGCCCAAGAGGCCCTTGAGAAGAAAGGTGAGATTGAGAGAAGGGATGCGGATGAAATTGCATCTCTCTCAATGACTCTTGAAGAAGAGCATGATGGTAGAGTTTCTCTAGAGGATGAACTTGAAACTATTGAAACTACTCATAATGAACTTGTCTCTAAAATCATTAAGGAACGTGATCTTGCTATTGCTAAATATAAAAAGGCTAAAAAGGATAAAGTAGAGTTTGGGGTTGGTCATGGTAAACTAACCGAGGAGTTTGAAAAGCTAACCATTGCTCACAAAGCTTTGGAAAGCCAACACTCATCCCTCAAAGAGTTGCATGAACAACTTCAAACTCAACTTACTCAATCTAACCATCCTAGCACTTCTACTTCTTCTTGTCATCATGCAAATATTATTGAAGAAAATGCTAGGTTGAAGGATGAGCTAGCAAGGCTCAAGGGCAAAAGCACTCAAGTTGAAAAGGTGGTGCTTGCCACCCCACAAGTGGTTGCCCCAAGCACTAATGCGGTCATTTCTAGACCACAAGTGAGTGCTCCAAGGCAACAAGTGGGCAAACAAGGTCTTGGCTATGTAGCCAAGAAAAGGAACAAGAAGAAGAAGAACAAGAAGAAGAACAAACATGGTGCTTCGGGTGGTATTGTCATGAGGGACAACACTACTCGTAGCTCCTCCGCGGGAACTAACAACCCACACCATTTCTTATATGTTGATTATTATGGTGTTGTGCAAGCTAAATATGTTGGTCCTATTGAGGGTTTTATTGACTACACTATATGGGTTCCAAAGACCCTTGTTGCTAACATGAAGGGACCCAACTCGGGTCCTAACTCTAGTCAATGATCTCTTGCAGGACTATGCTTCCGGTGGGACTAAATGGATTCTTGATAGTGGATGCACTAATCATATGACCGGAAGCAAAGAACTTGTGACGGAGTTGCGACCAAATGACATCCAAGCAACCGTCACTTATGGGGACTCGTCCAAGTCTAAGGTATCCGGGTTTGGCAAGGTTGTGGTGGCTCCCGATATCACTATCGTGAACGTCTTGCTTGTCGAATCCCTTGGTTACAATTTACTTTCCGTCCGCTCTCTTAGTAAGATGGGGTTCTCCGTCTTCTTTGATGGTGATATTGTGGTCCTTTTGAGGAGCAAGACTCTTGACGTCGCTCACGTGGGACATGTTGAAAATGAGTTGTATGTGGTAGACTTTTCTAAGTCAACTAACACTCAAGCAATGTGTCTTTTCGGGAAGGCGGACTTGGGATGGTTATGGCATCGCCGGCTATCCCATGTCAACATGAGAACTTTGCAAAGTCTTCACAAAAGTGTCCTTATTGTTGGACTAAAAGAAAATGTTTCCTTTGCAAAGGATCGCGTTTGTAGGTCGTGTGTTGAAGGGAAGATGCATGACATTGTGCACAAGGCCAAGACTATTATCTCATCAAAGAGGATCTTGGAGCTTCTTCATGTTGATCTCTTTGGTGCCGTGCCCGAGGCAAGTCTTGGCGGCAAGAAGTATTGCTTGGTGATTGTCGATGATTATTCAAGATACACTTGGGTTTATTTCTTCAAGTGCAAGAGTGAGACCCAACAAACCATCATCGACTTCTCCAACGAAGTGCAACATCAACACAATGTGCAAATCATGGCTATTAGGAGTGATAATGGGTCGGAGTTCAAGAACTATACATTGAATGAATTTCTTAGTGAAGAAGGCATTCGTCACCAATACTCCGCCACTTACACTCCTCAACAAAATGGTGTTGCCGAAAGGAAGAATCGCACTCTCTTGGATATGGCAAGGACCATGTTGGCGGAGTACTCTTCTCCCCAATATTTATGGGCCGAGGCCGTATCCACCGCATGCCACTCCTCCAACCGCCTCTACATCCGCAAAGGCTTGAGCAAGACCCCATATGAGATCCTCACCGGCAACAAGCCCAACGTATCCTACTTCCGTGTATTCGTTTATGTTGAAATGCCTCAAGAATCCATAGGAAGGATGGGTGTGGGATTCTTCCGCCCCATCGAGGGACACCTTATGGCGACTCGAGAAGGACTATGCTCTACCCAAGTGGAGCCCTCCTCTACTTTTGAAGATCAAGCCAAGGAGCCAACTACTACACCTAACCGAGAACATTTTCAAGACCCTCCTCTCATTGATCAAGTGACTCCGCAAGTCGTACCCACTCCTCTCACTAATGCGAGTCAAGATCAAGGCCAAGATCAATCATCCTCTTCATCCTCTTCTCAAGTTGAAGCTAGTATTGAAGATATTGTTGATGACGATGTTGATGATCAAGGCCATATTGGTCAAGATGGGGACCCAAATGATCAAGATGATCAAGTGATTCCTCCTCGTAATAATGAGGAGATCAAAGCCCGTCGCATCAAAAGGTTAAGAAGAGCTTTGAAGCAAATTGATGCCCAAGATGACAAGGTCTTGGAGGATGTTCAAGCTAGAAGATCCACTAGAAGGCAATTGGCTCATTTTTGTGAGCATCAAGCTCATATCTCTATGGTGGAGCCTAAGAAAGTGTATGAAGCTCTTGAGGACTCCGATTGGGTTGAAGCTATGCATGATGAGCTCAATAACTTTGAGCGCAACAAAGTTTGGAGATTGGTTGAGAAACCCAAGGATTGCCACAATGTTATTGGCACCAAGTGGATTTTCAAGAACAAGCAAGATGAGAATGGCATTGTCATTAGGAACAAGGCAAGATTGGTCGCTCAAGGTTACACCCAAGTTGAAGGCATTGACTTTGATGAAATCTATGCGCCCGTGGCTCGCCTTGAGTCCATCCGTATCCTCCTTGCTTATGCTTCCTCACATAATTTCAAATTGCAACAAATGGATGTGAAAAGTGCTTTCTTGAATGGTCCACTAAAAGAGGAGGTATATGTTAAGCAACCTCCGGGGTTCGAGAATCTCAACTTTCCCAACCACGTTTACAAACTTGACAAGGCTCTCTATGGTCTCAAACAAGCACCTCGTGCTTGGTATGAGCACCTTAGGGAGTTGTTAGATGATCGTGGTTTCGAAGTTGGGAAGATTGACCCCACTCTCTTCACCAAGAGAGTAAAGGGAGAGCTTTTCATATGCCAACTCTATGTGGACGATATCATCTTTGGCTCAACTAACCAAGCTTTCAATAATGAGTTCTCTAAGCTTATGACTGACAGGTTCGAGATGTCTATGATGGGTGAGCTTAAATTCTTCCTTGGCTTTGAGATCAAGCAATTGGCTCGTGGGACTTTCATTTCTCAAGCCAAGTATACCCAAGATATGATCAAGAGGTTTAACTTCCAAGATGCTAAGATCAAGACATCTCCTATGCAAGTCAAGTGTCATCTCTCTCGTAATCCAAAAGGGAGTAAGGATGTGGACCAAAAGCTTTATCGTTCTATGATTGGTTCTTTGCTCTATCTTTGTGCATCTAGGCCCGATATCGTTTTGAGTGTAGGTGTGTGTGCAAGGTATCAAGCGGCTCCTAAGGATTGCCATCTAATGGCGGTTCATAGGATCTTTCGTTATTTGGTTCATACCTCAAGATTTGGTTTGTGGTACCCAAAGGGGGCACAATTTTCTCTCAATGGATATACGGATTCTGATTGGGCGGGTGATCAAGATGATAGGAAGTCAACTTCCGGGGCTTGCCAATTTCTTGGTAGGTCCCTTGTAAGTTGGTCCTCGAAGAAACAAAATTGCATCTCTCTCTCCACCGCCAAAGCCGAATATGTTGCCGCCGCAAGTGCATGCACCCAATTGCTATGGATGAGGCAAACTCTCAAGGAATATGGAGTTCATTTGGACAAAGTACCTCTTCTATGTGACAATGAAAGTGCTATCAAGATTGCATACAATCCGGTGCAACACACAAGGACGAAGCACATTGAGATTCGCCATCACTTCATCCATGATCACGTGGCGAGAGGAGACATTGCACTCGGTTATGTGCCCACCAAGGACAATCTTGCGGATATTTTCACGAAGCCACTTGATGATGCAAGGTTCTTGTTCTTGAGGAATGAGCTAAATGTGATTGATTCAAGGAGTTTGACTTGACTATCTTGCGCACACCCCTATAGATGAAACGTGTTCGAGTTTAGATGTAGGCATGGACATAGGGGGAGTGTTATCCTAACACATTGGGTTCTCCCTCCCCCCACTATGCCCATAGAAAAAATTCATTGTGATCTCTCTTTTTCTAATGTTGAATTGTGATCTTCAATGTTGAGTTTTGGCAATGCCCCCAAGATATATCTTCGCGGTTGCATACCAAGAACTCTTACATGGTGGCTTCGGCCACCAACCTCTTCATTTCGAAGAGTTGGATCTTAGTTGGGTTTTTTCTACTTGTCATTTCATTGCATTTCGTGTGTTTTTCCCGTCTAAGTGGTTCTTCCTAGGAAAATCCCACTCAATTGGTATTTTAGTTGGTTGATTCTTGCTCTTGAGAGGGATAAGTACTAGTATCAGTTTGTTAAATCTATCCTAAGCCTTTCTCTCAAAAAGCCTTTCTTTTCTAAGCACTAGTGTCGTCCGTTGAAAACGAGGAAATTTCGAATCAGGAGGCAGTCGGAATTTCCGGTTCAGTTTTGAACCGGAATATCTGGCTGTATCGGAATATCCGGTTCAAACTTGAACCGGAATATCCGGTTCGGCGCACTTCATAAAGCCTGGGGCCCGACGGGGAGGGGCAGTTCTTGCCCTTTTCCCGTCCGCTCCTCTCCACCAAATCGCCGCCACCGTGATTCTTGGCCTCCCGGGCCGTTTCCTCCGCGAGATCCTGGAGCTTTGGCCCGGATCTTGTTCTCCTCGCGTTTTGGAACGTTTCTACCCAAGCATTTTTCTCCATGGATCCCGGTAATGTTCAAATCTCTTGAATCGTGGTGCTATAACCTTACCTTCCATGGATTTGCGTGTTGTTGGCTATGCTTGGTAGATTTCATTCCGAAGAGGACCCCCCTACATGCTAGAAACCATAGACTAGATTCCTTGTTTGCAATCCCTGTGGAAATCTGAGATTTAGATTGATTTTGTGCTGATCCGCAACCTACCGGAATATCCGGTCCACGACTGAACCGGAATATCCGGGTAACCGGAATATCCGGTTCAGTTTTGAACCGGAATATCCGGCTATGTCCAGTACTATTTTAGGACAGCCCCAAATTGATCTTTCCCAGATTTCTACCTCGATTGTTTCCTGGAATCTCCTCTATCGTTTCTATGCATGATTGTATCCGTTGTGACACTAGTGTACTCATCTTGTGCTATCCCCCTACTATCTTGTTTCATAGGTGGTGACCACGAACGGAGCGTTCCGAAGCACAAGAAGCAAGTTTCTACCCGTAACAAGAGGAAACCTCGGCTCAACTATAAGACCGACATTCCTACTCAGGATTTCAATGAGCTCAGAAAGCAGGATGCCTATCTTTCTCCGAGGGTTGCAAATATTGATTCTCGATTCTGGAATCTGGAGCAGTCCTATATTTATGCTGACATCTATTGTGACTACCGCTATCCGTGCCGCCCTATGCATCCATTTGACCATGCCGCTCTCAAGGCCAAGGAGGAATTTGCTGATGCAGCCAGTGTTGTTGAGCGTTTCGGTCTGGTGAAGCTTATGGAGACTCAGTGCAACTACAACACGCAACTTGTGATGCAGTTTATGTCCACCCTCGTGTTCTCCACTAGAGATATTGTGACCCATCTCAAGTGGATGTCTGAGGACACACCTTGTGAAGCATCTTTTGAGAGGTTTTCTCGGCGTCTTGGATACTCTTACGGCGAGCACCCTCCTCTTGGTCGCCGCGTCCATGAGGTTGATAGGCCGAGGAGGGAGGTGTCCATGGCTGAGCTATATGCCCCTGGTTTCACTGTTGGATCAGCTGGTTCGTATCTTCAGAGCTTTCCTTGTGCCGAGTGGAGGTAACAACGATGCCCTCACCACTCCTCTGTGCAACCTTCTGATTCTGGCTAAGGAGTGTATGGAGGAAGAGGACCCGTCTGTCTCCTATACTGTGGATGTGATGGACATCATCTTTCACGAGCTTTATGCTGCTATGATTGGTGGCTACACCATTCCCTATGCTCCCTATATCATGATGCTTATCAAGTATGAGATGAGGAAGGAGTACACCGAGTTACCCATGGTTGAGCACAAGGTCAGGAAGTTGTATGTCAAGAGGAAGCTGAAGACTGCGGCTGCTTATCAGAGTGCTCCATTTGAGGGTGGTTCCTCTATGGGTGGTCCTTATGGCTCTCAGTCTGCTCCCAGGGCGCCCGTGTCTGATATTACCACCTTGCGCCACGTCAGGAAGCTCTCCTGGTTTCAGCGCAACGTGCTCTGCATGAAGGTGGACATTCACAAGGAACAGTACAGGGCGTATCGCAGGGACACTGACTTGGCTAGCTCTCAGCGGCAGATTATCCATCACATGAGTGGTGGCACTGGTGATGTACCTGCTCCTATTGCTGCTCAGTCCTACTCTGCTTGGTCTGCTGGGGATTCCACTCCTTGGGAGAGCATTGAGGCGGCTCTCAGGTCTACTCAGGAGACTGCTACTCGAGCTCATGATGCGGCTGCTGATGAGGAGGAGTCTGATGATGAGCAGGAGTCTGGAGGCGAGTCGGATGCTTAGACTGTGTCTGGGACGTTAGATTAGCTATTTCCCTCCTTTTTTGTGTCTCGATGCCAAAGGGGGAGAAGTAGCTATTATAGACTACGGGATTTGCATGGGTTCGGGCACAAGCATTTGCTTTTATCCTTCCTTTGAGAGCTTGTGTCCATTTTATCTTCATTTGTCGTGCTTGTGAACTTATGTCGTTTATTGTGTCGTTTAAAACTATGTGTGCTATTATGTGTGTGACTATGTTGGTTATCTGGATATTATCATGGTTTATCTATTTATGGTGTGATGGTTATCTATCGTATATGTTGAGGAGATTATCTATGGTTGTGCTTGGTTATTCCTGGATATATCATTCTCGCACAAGGTATATACTTCTTTACACTCAACATATTGGTGATGTTGTCTCATTGTCATGTTTGCTACTTGTTGAAAATTTCTCCCTATACATCATTGCATCCATTTGCGTTTGAGGCAAACAAAAGATATGCATAGAGATAGGGGGAGAGATTTCCATCTTGTTTCAAGCATGATTACTGTCAAGGTTTATTGCAAATCTTAGTATTGTCATCTAACACCAAAAAGGGGGAGATTGAAAGTGCATTTCGTTTTCCCAGTGTTTTGTGTGTTAGTTAACAATACTAAGTACATTATTTATCGAGGTGTTTAGTGTGCAGGTGTTATACTTAACATCGGCATCGATCACCGAAAAGTCGGTGAAGTTTGGCCTGAGGTTTTTGGGACAGAACTCAACCGGATTATTCGGACCGGATTATTCATCCTGGACCGGATATTCCGGTTGCTGAGAAAGGAGCACACAATGGCTAAGGACTGAAAGTTTCGCATACTGGAGTCAACCGGATTATTCGGACCGGATTATTCATCCTGGACCGGATATTCCGGTTGCTGCGAAAAATGGCTAAGGACTGGAAGCTTGGAGCTACTGGAGTCAACCGGATTATTCGGACCGGATTATTCATCCTGGACCGGATATTCCGGTTGCTGCGAAAAATGGCTAAGGACTGGAAGCTTGGAGCTACTGGAGTCAACCGGATTATTTGTACCGGATATTTCATATCAATACCGGATATTCCGGTTGCAGTTGAAGAAGTGGAAAAATGGCTAAAGACTAGAAGATTTGCGTACTGGCATCTACCGGATTATTTGTACCGGATTATTTCAGATCAACCGGATAATCCGGTCCAGCACTGCAGATCTGCGTGGAGCAAACTGACCGGATATTCCGGTCCAAACTTGGACCGGATATTCCGGTACCTTTTTTCCTGCACAACGACTAGTTGTGAGGAGGGACTATAAATACCCCTCCTCTTCTTCCTCAAGATCTAGTTCTTCCCCTTAGCATTGATGAGCATTTAAGAACTCACCAAATCCCTCATAACTCCTAATCCCACCACCCAATCTTGAAGATCTTTGGAGGATTGAAGGAGAAGGCCCCGATCTACATCTTCACCGACCCGTTCTTCATTTCCCCCTCTCTAGCTAGAGGGATCTTGCCTAGGGTTTCCTCTTGTGGAGAACCTAGGCATCTTGTTTCTCGTTGGTGATTCAAGAAGTGTTGGGAGCCCCCAATTAAGTTGTGGGTGTGTGCCCCAAGGTGTTTGTAAAGGATTTGATCCCCGCCTCAAAGGGGTTCTATAGTGGAAGGTGAACTAGGCCTTTGTGGCGAAGTTCATCGGAGAATAGGGTGAAGCCTTAGTGGCGTTGAGTAGGCCTTTGTGGCGAGCTCACACCCCTCCAACGAGACGTACTCCCCTAAAAAGGAGGAACTCGGAAATACATCGTGTCTCCGTGTGCTTCCATCGGTTACCTCGTTCCTCCCTCTCTTTACTTACTTGTACTTGTTGCTTTGATTGCTTGTCTTGTCATATAGGTAAATTCATCACTAGTTGCACTATCTAGAGAATTTACCTTTCTTGTAAAGCCTAAATTTGAGAAAAATTAAAATTTGCCGTAGCACCTATTCACCCCCCCTCTAGGTGCCTATACTTTACTTTCACCCTAGCCCTGCGCGCCGCCCTAACCCTAGCCCTACCTTCTCCCATCGCTCCGCCGCCATTTCCTTCTCCCTCTCGCCGGAATTTCATCTCACTGCACCCACCTTATTTCACCGGAGAGCTCCGCGCCTGAATCCATGGCTGCCACCGCCACTGCCGTGCACCACCACCCCACCTAACCATCGAACTCGATTCCCCTCTCCTTCCTCTACCTCGACGACACCTGCTCGGCCACTGTGAACCTCTGGATCGACGCCGCGGTCCTCGACGTCTCCGGCCAACGTGGCGCCACCTCTGAATCCTTCCTCGCCGTCGTCGCTGCCGTACCTCTCGACGTGATCTGACCACGGGGATCGAAACCCCGTGCTCCCCTCGACCGGCTGGACATCCCCGCTGAGCTCGTCACCGTCTGGATCGCCGCCGCCGTCGTGGACCTCTCCGACCACCGTCGCCATCAACCCTCTGCTTCACCTTCAGCCGCGGTGAGGCCACCATGCCCTCCTCCTCCCTGTCCTTTCTGTGCACGCACACACCCGCAACACTTCCGTGCACGCACCCACGCACTGCATCGAGCACAGCAGCCACGAGCGCAACGGTGATCGCCGCCGGTAGTTCCTCTGACGTTGTTCAGTTGCGTGCTTTCGTCAGTAAGTTCAGAAACATGAACAACACCTTAACCTTGTTGCGTATGTGTTACTGACAAGGAACGCTTCGTAGCGCACTGGTACAGTGCAGTGCGCGCGCTGGGCAGGTCCAGGGTTCGAGTCCCTCGCGTTGCGGAATAAAAACCACATTTTGCACCAAGTGCTGACAGGGTGGCCCCCCCTGTCAGCCACCCGTGTGGCCACGCAAGCACCAGTGGCCCTGTGGCCCACTGGCAGTGGCCAGGGTACACCCCCTGTGCGTATAAAATGTTTTTAAGCTTTCCTGTTTTCAAAACTAGTCCTTTTATTTCATAGATTGGTCCCTTAAACTAAAAAGTGAATAACTTTTATTTTATAATTCCAAATAACAAAAATAAAATATGTGCACTGCCCCAAATTTAATTCTCTATCTAATGGTAGCATTTGTTTTCTGTTTTGAAATTTCCAATGGCAATTCAAATTTGAATTCAAATAATTCAATTGCAATTTGCTAAAATCCATAAGTAATTCATACTAACTCCAAAAAATGCAAATAAAATATGTTTTCCATGCTATTTCAAATAACCTTTTCAAATATAAATTTTGTTTCATGTTTTGAATAATTTAAATTGCCTAAATAATTTAAACCTTGTTTAAATCATTTAAATTTGCTAAAATCATAACTTGCTCAAATTAAATTATTTTTGAACATGCAAAATATGTTTTCAACCTAGAAAAGTATAAACTTTTCAACTATGAATTTGAATTTATGTTTTGAACAAATAAAATTCAAATAAACTTCATACTTGTTTTAAATTCAATTAAAACTTGTTTAATATTGTTTAAGTCATAATAAATTCATCCTAATTCCTTTCTCAATATTTGAAACATGTAATACAACTAAAATTTGGTATTCTTTCAAATATGAAATTTTGTTATTTGTTTTGAACATTTTAAATTGATGAAAACAACAAATGCTTGTGTGACATCTTTAAGTAACCCAAAATTTCCAAACTTAATAACTATTTTTCCAACTTGTTAAAATCCTTTACCACTTGCATCTATTGTTGTTATTTTGTTGTTATCATCATGCATGCATCATGGTAATAAATTCTCACATGGAAATTAAATTGTAGATCATTTGTTTCCACCTTAATTCATGGACCTTTTCATATGCAACTCAAAATTGCATATGGGTCCATTTAAATTGTGTTACCATGTTAACTAGTTTATTTTGATGCAACCATTAACTTGACATGCATCATCCCATGATTGTGCACTATGCCATGATATTGATTGTTTATATTTCTGTCTTGTTTGTTTGCTTCTTCTCGAATAGACGACGACGTTGAGACAGACGATCTTTACAGCACCCCTTCTGAGGATCTAGCTCAGTACCAGACTGCTGAGTTTGCAGGCAAGTTATCACTCACATGAACCACCGTGTTCCTTTCAACATTGGTTACCGATACTTTCCGTTGTCTATTTTGCTAGCCCTATGTATAGTTGTTTCTGATACGAACCTATCACATGAATCCCTTAACCCTGATATTGCCTCACCTCCACTCCTACAACCCTATTGTTTGAGCCAGTGTATTACTAGTATGCTTAGGTTGTTTTGCTCGAGTCTGTTACCTGTTACTTTCAGTTACTATACTTCTATCATGTTCTGGGGGCTCGATGTTAATCAATCAACCTGTTATTAATAATATGCTGATAAGGCACCGGCAGGAGGCCCTGTGTGGTTTTGAAGCCTGCTAGTGTCGACCCTAATAGGAAAAGGGTCTTGTCTACTGATCCATGATGAGCGCACTACCCGCATGTGGGAAGCGAGTATGGGCGCCCCCCTCAATTTGATTCGATTCGCATCTCGTCCAAATCGCCTCATTTAGTTCGTGTTTTCCATTTTCCGCATGCATGTTTTTGCGAGCCCAGCGCAGGGTGGAACTTTTGTAGTCGGCATATAGGGGACACGTTCTTAGAGTGCTATGAGGGTCCCCTTTCTTCGGGGCTCGATTAGCCGTGCGCCCAAGGTGCTTTGGGCTTGATGCGAAGAAGAGTTGAGTTGTGTTGAGTGCCCGCTTGGTGGGAGGCATCCCATCTGGCGGGTTATTCATACGTGTACGGCCAAATTGGTGCAACCCTGCAGGGATAATCTTCTCGAGAAGCCGTGTTTTCCGCGGTTATGGTTAACTTGGTGAAAGTACTGGCTAACAAGTACTCAGAACAACTTACACGTAACTATTGATAACTTGACTAGTAATAGACCTATTGACGCAACAACTTGATCCATCATTCATTAATCCAACTGTGTGAGTTATCCTCGGATTGCTTCTTTGGATAAGGGGCGAGATCCAGGATGGGTTTGTTTGAAGTTATCTTTCAGTTGGTTACAATACTAGATCTTATCCCCTTTCTGTTAGTTGGAAGTTGTAGTTTTCTGTAGTTGGTTAGCGCAGCCAGTTGCAGCATCTTTTATATCCCTTTCTTCCGTTGAACCCAAGGCATCTGTGCTTGGTGTTGACGGGTTACACTTTGGTGAACTGTGAGTCTTGCTTGCCAGTACGTCTATGTACTGACCCCTTTGGGGCTGTGGTTTCCGCAGACTACGCTTACGAGGATCCCAGTGACGGCTACTACGTGGAGTTTGACGAGGCTGCTGACGAGTAGGTAGCGGACCCCGGGCAGGATCCGAGACTACGTGGATAGGCTCCGTCTTTATTTCAGTTCCCGGCTTCTTAAGCCTATTTGGATTTGTCTGTACTCAGACCTTTGAATGCTTCCGCTGAGATGTAATGATGTTATGTTGGGACATGTGTCCTCTGGATGATTGTATTTGCTATCTCTGCTCTGGTGAGAGCTATTTGCAACTTATTTCAATCTTTTGTGTCTTAGAGATATGTTGTGCTATCATTATGTTACAAACCGTTGACGTACCATGTGTGTATGGTATGAAGTACGTCAATGGTAGTATCCTGATTTCTATGGGATAGTTTACGTCGACACTGAACAGATAGGGGTTGGTTGTCACACATACGTGTGTTGGCCTACTCGTAAGAGGATGCGGGTGCCAGTAAGCCCCGTAATCCAATCTACTACTGTTCAAAGGAACGGCGAGTATCCTTTAGAAGTCCGGGTGCGACAGTATATAAAGGTTGAGGTAACATAATTATTTAGTGATTAGCAAAGTCTTGCTTCGTATGAAAATTGTTTTGGTAACAAGACTTGATCACCCTTGTTAACAAAATGATTTTAAATGAAGCGGGCAATGTTTTCACCTTCCCCATTATGTTTTCACCATGTTTACTTCTGTTATCACATTTCTACTTGAGTACAATCATGTTTTCCATCATCCTTATGCATGTTTTCCTGATGTTTTCACCCTAATTGCTGAGGTTATGCATGTTTTCACCACCCATATTTTGTTTTCACCACCATCACCTTTGTTTTCTTTGGATATTATTCCATTAGAGTGTCATAGAACCTCTGTAGTGCTGGTTTTGGTTTTGTTTTCCACCTTTTCACTTTCTTTTTCCTGGTTTTTATTAATTATTAAAATTCTGGAAATACCTCAAAAATAAAGTTTCTCGAAAAATTCCAAAAAAATTATAATAAATTTTTACGTCAGAAATGAGGCAGAGAGCCACCTAGGAGGCCCCAGGGGGACCCACCAGTCAGGCACACCATGGGGTGGCGCCAGCACATGGTGTGGGGCCCCCTGGCCCTCCACTTACTATCTCCACTGCCAAAGTCTTCTCTCTCTTCCCCCAAACTGAAAACATTTCCTAGAACCAGTGTTCTTGCTGTTCTTCCTCTAGATTTTCGATCTCCTTCTTCAGCCCATCATTTGTGCTGACATTTTGTGCATCTAATCTCCGGTATATGACTCCTCCGTTGATCCAAGTAGAATTTTGTTTAGTGAAGTATTTCTTGAGTATTTTGGTACTGTAGGTGACAGCTTATGTGAGTTTGCATGCTTGATTTGAGTAGAAATAATGTAGTTTTGATGTATGTTTAGCTCTCATATAAGTCCCTATGGTAGTTTCCACCTTATAGTTGCTTAAAATTAATTTTTGTGATGATTGTTGAAATATTTCTTAGATGGATAGTTATAATTTTGGAGAGATATTTAGGAGTGATTCTCCTAGAAGGACAAGGCCCTCATGCTCATCCACTTCAGTGAGGCCATCATACAATGAAGACGTTATTGCACCAAGTATTGACGATGCAGGAGGTGATGGTATCATTAACCCATCTAGCTTTCCTTGCAGTACATTTTTAAGAAGTGCGGGTTTATTAGATGACTTTCGTATGCTTATTGAAAGAGTTGGTCTAACCAACTTTATGGAGGATGAAAGCCCTCAGTATGCCACTCTCACAAGAACTTTTGTTGAGAGCTTTAAATTTCAGAACACACAGTTTGGTCCAACTGTTGCTTCAAGTTATATAGTAGTCATATTTCTTTGTCCTTGGTAGATTTTTGTGCTATTATAGGTATCAACGCCACCGGGACAGCGATTAGGATTGAAGATATACCAGCAGACCTCCAGGGGCTCTACCGAGAAATCACCAACGATGACGGTCGCTCATCCCAGCGTAGGAAGATAAGGAACATTCAACCTCCTGGTCTTAGATACTTTACTTATTATCTTGCTACTAGTATCCTTGGTAGGGAGAACACTAGCAACATTTCTGGTTATCACCTTGCTTTCATTGATGTTGCGCTGAACCGTAGCACGAAGTATAACTGTCGGATATATACCGATTAGGGGTATATCCGGCATTGTCCTAAAGAGTCGGATTACCAGGATGGCCTGATAGGTAATGGATCACAGCCCATTAGGCGGCCCAGTAAGCTGACGCGCAGAAGCCGGATTCTAGAAGAACCTGGACCACGACCCAAAGTGGTGCGGCTTGGAGTAGAAGGTGGATTCCTGCTTTTCAAGTTAGATACTTTCTGTAACATCCCAAGTATGAAAAATAGCCATTAGAATGTTTGCTATCTGTTATTTTATGTTTTGCATAATGACATCATGTTCATTGCATTTGTTTTGCTTGTTTTCCATTTGTTTTCCTCTGTTTTGCTTTGTTTTCCAACTGTTTTCCTTTGTTTTCTATTTGAATTTCAAACCAAATTTCAAACCTTTTGTTTCATACTTGTGATGTTACAATTTCCAAAATGATATTTCAAATCAAAACAATCAATTGTTCCATTAAAGTTGTGATTTCAAAACTGTTGATTTGTTTCTAATCAATAATTCATCTAATACCAAAAACATTTGAAATTCCAAACCAACATTCAAATGCTTTGTTCATACTTGTTATGTTACATTTTCCAAATAAAAAGGTTCAATTAAAACAACTAGTTGTTTCTATTTAAATAGAACTATTAACTTGTTATTTTATTTAATAACTCATTTAACTCAATTCTCATTCAAAATTCAAATCACATTGTCCAAAACAACCACCATGTTAAACTTATGAAAATTACACAACAATTATAATATTTTGCTTCCAATGAAAATTATATGTTCACCCTATTTAAATTCTTGTTTCAATAATGTCACTTAATCCAAAAATCATTCAAATTAGAACCCATTTACAAACAACACTTATATTTTGAATTTTTGGAAAAACCAAAACTTGGCAAGTGTTGCTATTACAATAAAGAGATTTTACAAATTTTCCCTAAAATATTCTACCCCAAAACTATCTCCTTTTTCTTCCTTGCAAAACACAGGGAGAGAGAGAGGCCCAGCCCAACTCCTTTTCCCTTGGCCTGGTACCCTTTCGAGGTCGTCCTCAACCTCTGTACGGCGCCATCTGAACCTGTCCACGTAGGTACAGAGAGGAGCACGAACGGTGCAGCTCCTCCCCCTCCTCCTATATAGCCACCCCTAGCCTAGGGTTCCCCTCTGCCTTCTCCTTCCCCCTCTCTTCCCTCTCCCCGCCTCCACTCTCTCTTTTTCCCTCTGTTTTCTTCTCTCTGCTCGCTGCCTTCCTCTCTCTGTACCTGTACACCACCTGAACCACCTCATCTCCCTCCGGTGATCGCCGGCGTTCGGGGCCCCCTCCGGCCAGGGAGAGGCCGGGAATGGAACCCCCCGGCCGCCCTCTCCCTCCTCCACCACTCGGCGCGGTCCGGGGGGCACCGGAGCGCCGCTGACGACCACCTCAAGTCGCCGGCCACTCCCTGCTCCGACCTGCACCGCCTCCTCCCCTTCGATGCCCTCAAGGTGAGCCCTTCCCCTCGATCCGCCTCGCTCCCCTCTCCTCTACCCCCCACCGCACCCGAGCACACCACAGCACAGCGGCCACGGCGCCCCCGGCGAGCCGCAACAGAGCATCGCCGTCCGCCAGCAGCCGCGCGACTGACAGAGTTCAGGCAACTGAACTTTTGCAGTTTAGTATCCGCTAGCTGCACCTCTTACCCAACATTCCCCCTTACCTGTCACCACCCGAGCAGCTACCGCATTGGTAGCAACCCCTAGCGCGCGCACGGGAGGTGCTGGGTTCGATCCCCCAAAGCCACCCTTTTTATTTCTGTTTTTTTTCTTTTCTGCCCGAATTTCAGAAATTCAGATCTGAGCAACTACTTCTAAAATCCATATAAAATTGAATTTTGCTCCAAATTGAATGATTCAAATTCCTGTGGATTCAAAATCTTGTGCCCTTTCCAATAGTAACAAAATTGCAACATGTTTCTGTAATACTTTTTGCACTAAATAATTAATTGCTGAAAATGCAATAAAAATTGGAAACTTTGGAATTTCATAACTTGAGTTTGGTTCATCCAATTTAAGCAAACTTGGGCTCTAAAAATTTGTCTTAACAAACTCTACACATTGGTATTTTATTTGGTCACAATTGAATTAATTTTGAGCATGTTTCCCTCTGTTTACTAAAAATGGCAGAATAAGAATGATTATGGAAAATTGCATAATAAATTCAATAATACCCCAAAAATTATGTTTAATAACTCAAAATGTTCAGTGAAACATTTGCTACATGTTTTCAACCTTTTCAATGCAATTTGTTTACTGTTTTGAATATTTTAAATTGGTGCAATATTTGAAAACTTGTTTAATTCACTTAAACTTGCAAAATTCATAACTTGAACATAAAAATTCCAAATTCCACAAAATAAATATGTTTTCCATTCAATTTTTTCATTTACTTTACAAATATCAATTTTGTTTGCTGTTTTGAATAATTTAAATTGCTGAAAACAACCGTTTCTTGTTTAATGCATTTAAAATTGCCAAATTAATAACTTGCTCATTTTAAATCCATTTTCAACAAATAAAATATGTTTTCCATGCAAAATTAAACCACATTTTCAAATATAAAATTTGTTTCATGTTTTGAATAATTAAAATTGGTTAAATGATTTAAACCTTGTTTAAATCATTTAATATTGCTAAATTCATAACTTGATCAAATTAAATTCTTTTGGGCCATATAAAATATGTTTTCCAACCATAAAAGTATAAGCTTTTCAAATATGAATCTCACTTAATGTTTTGAACAAATAAAAATTCAAACAAGTTCATGCTTGAATTAAATTCATTTAATTCTTGCTTAAACTTGTTTAATTCATAATTAAATCATTGTAATTCCTTTTCCAATAATTGAAACATGTAATATACCCAAAATTGTGTGTTCTTTTCAAATATGAATTTGTTATTAGTTTTGAACAATTTAAATTGCTGAAAACAACAAATGCTTGTGTAACACCTTTAAGGAACCAAAATTCCATAACTTAATAAATAAAATTCCAAAATTGGTAAACCTTATTTCCAATTGATTCTATTGTTGTTATTTTGCTGTTTTCCTCATCCATGCATCATGCTAACTCACTTACACATGATGATTAGTTGTAGAACAATTAATTCAACCATAATTCATGGGCTTTTCATGTGCAATCCAAAGTGCATGTGGGTCCATTTAATCATGTTATGTTATCTTGTCAACTAGTTTATCTCTATGCATCAATTAAATGGTCATGCATCATCCCATGTTTGTGCACTATGCCATGTTATTGATTGTTTGTTCTCTGCGTTGTTTGTTTGCTTCTTCTCGGATACACGACGACGTTGAGACCGATGATACTTACGACACCCCTTCTAAGGATCTAGCTCAGTACCAGGTTGCTGAGTTTGCCGGCAAGTATTCACTCACATGAACCACTGTGTTCCTTTCAACATTGGTTACCGATACTTTCCGTTGTCTATTCTGCTAGCCCTATGAATTGTTGCTTCTGTTACGAACCTATCACATGTATCCTTTAACCCTGATATTGCCTCACCTCCACTCCCATAACCCCCTTGTTTGAGACCGTGTCTTACCAGCATGCTTAGGGTTGTTTTGCTCGAGTCTGTTACCCGTTACTTTCTGTTACTATTTCATTTATGTTCTGGGGCTCGATGTTAAACAATCAACCTGTTAATGTTTGTGGATAATAATAATTTGATGATAAGGCACCGGCAGGAGGCCCGGCGTGGTTTTGAGGCCTGCTAGTGTCGACCCTAATTAGGAAAAGGGTCTTGTCTACTGATCCATGATGAGCGCACTAACCGCATGTGGGAAGCGTGTATGGGCGCCCCCCTCAATTTGATTCGATTCGCATCTCGTCCAAATCGCCTCATTTAGTTCGGGTTTTCCATTTGCCGCATGCATATTGCAGGTGCGAACCCTTGGCGCCAGGGTGGAACTTTTGTAGTCGGCATTTAGGGAGACACGTTCTTAGAGTGCTATGAGGGTCCCCTTTTCTTCGTGGGGCTTGATTAGCCGTGCGCTCACTGCACGGGGTTCTTTGGGCGTGATGCGAAGAAGAGTTGAGTTGTGTTGAGTGCCTCGCTTGGTGGAAGTGCATTTCCATCCTGGCGGGGTATTCTTACGTGTACGGCCAAATTGGTGCATCCCTGCAGGGTTAAATCTTCTCGAGAAGCCGTGTTTTCCGCGGTTATGGATTACTTGGTGAAAGTACTGGCTAACAAGTACTCAGAACAACTTACACCTAACTAATGATAACTTGACTAGTAATAGGCTTATTGACACAACAACTTGATCCATCATTATTTCAACTGTGTGAGTTATCCTCGGATTGCTTCTTTGGATAAGGGGCGAGATCCAGGATGGGTTTGTTTGGTGGTTAGTTATAGTTGGTTACGATATGCTATCTTATCCCCTTTCTGTTAGCCGGAAGTGGTAGGATGTTTCTGTAGTTGGTTAGTGCAGCCAGCTGCCGCATCTTTTGTATCACCCTTTCTTCCGTTGAACCCAAAGCATTTGTGCTTGGTGTTGACGGGTTACACTTTGGTGAACTGTGAGTCTTGCTTGCCAGTATGTTTATGTACTGACCCCTTTGGGGCTGTGGTTTCCGCAGACTATGTTTCTGAGGATCCCCATGGTGGCTACTACGTGGAGTATGACGAGACTGCTGACGAGTAGATAGCGGACCCGGGCAGGATCCGAGACTTCGTGGATGGGCTCCGTCTTTTCGTTTCCGGCCTCTTAGGCCTATTTGGATCTTGTCTGTACTCAGACATGTTGAATGCTTCCGCTGTGGTGTAATGATGAATTGTTGGGACATGTGTTCTCTGGATGATTATATTTGCTATCTCTGCTCTAGTGAGAGCTATTTGCAACTTATTTCAATCTTTTGTGTCGTAGAGATCTGTTGTGATATCCATTGTTCAAATGCCGTTGACGTACCATGTGTGTATGTTATGAAGTACGTCAATGGAAGTATCTGGATTTCTATGGGATGGTTTGCGCAGACGATGAATAGTAAGAGAATGGTTGTCACACGTTTACGTGTTGGCCTACTCATATTGAGATGCGGGTGCCGGTATGCCCCGTAAGCCGTTTCTCTACTGTTTAACGGACTGTGAGTATCCCCTAGAAGTCCGGGTGCGACAAATGGTATCAGAGCCTGTCTGCCTGTAGGATCCCTTTTTACTGGTCGCAGTTGAGTCTAGAAACTATTTTGTAGCTATATAGGAAAAATGAAACGTGAGAGTAGGAATTCTGTTCCTTTTCTTCTTTCCCCACCCACCCTCCCTATTCTGGTAAGGAAGTGCAACGTTGTTTTTCTATTCTCATCTAAACTTTCAAGTTAGGTTTTCACGAATTCTGGTTTCTCTAGGATGGTTATATCTACTAGTCCATAGGAATGGAGGTGGTTGTGACATGATTTATCATGTTGCCTACTCACGATTGAGAACGGAGGCGTGTAAGCCCCGGAAGCAGATCCTCTATTCCTTAAGCAGTAGATATTGATCCTTTAGAAGCCCAGATGGGTTTTCCGTAGTACCTCAGGAGTGTCTTGATCTCATTTTTCCCGATGTTGCTTCGTTATCCTGTTCTTCTCAACATCCTTTTCGTCCGTTGAAACCTTGTTGTTGTTTTCCAATTCAGTTCTGCTATCGGCGTCTAATCAATAACTTTGTTCCACCCTTCTGGCCAGATAGTCTATTCTCCAAAGGAATCAAATTCTGTTCAATTATACACCCTCGATACAAAACCTCTTCCTTCAATTGAAAATGTTCCGGTGGTTTCCAAATTCCCTGACATCTTTCCAGAAGAGTTGCCAGGAATGCCTATCGTTTTGAACTTCCAGAAAAACTATCCAAGGTGCACGATGTGTATCACGTGACACAGCTCAAGAGGATCTTCCCAAGAAGTATCCGGACCTTTTCTTTTCTCAGTAGGAATCTCGGGGCACGATTCCTTCAAGGGGGGGGGGGGGCGTTTTGTAACATCCCAAGTATGAAAAATAGCCATTAGAATGTTTGCTATCTGTTATTTTATGTTTTGCATCATGACATCATGTTCATTGCATTTGTTTTGCTCGTTTTCCATTTGTTTTCCTATGTTTTGCTTTGTTTTCCAACTGTTTTCCTTTGTTTTCTATTTGAATTTCAAACCTTTTGTTTCATACTTGTGATGTTACAATTTCCAAAATGATATTTCAAATCAAAACAATCAATTGTTCCATTAAAGTTGTGATTTCAAAACTGTTGATTTGTTTCTAATCAATAATTCATCTAATACCAAAAACATTTGAAATTCCAAACCAACATTCAAATGCTTTGTTCATACTTGTTATGTTACATTTTCCAAATAAAAAGGTTCAATTAAAACAACTAGTTGTTTCTATTTAAATAGAACTATTAACTTGTTATTTTATTTAATAACTCATTTAACTCAATTCTCATTCAAAATTCAAATCACATTGTCCAAAACAACCACCATGTTAAACTTATGAAAATTACACAACAATTATAATCTTTTGCTTCCAATTAAAATTATATGTTCACCCTATTTAAACTCTTGTTTCAATAATGTCACTTAATCCAAAAATCATTCAAATTAGAACCCATTTACAAACAGCACTTATATTTTGAATTTTTGGAAAAACCAAAACTTGGCAAGTGTTGCTATTACAATAAAGAGATTTTACAAATTTTCCCTAAAATATTCTACCCCAAAACTATCTCCTTTTTCTTCCTTTTCCAATCCGCAAAAAAAAAACAATAGAGCAAAATAAAATAAAAGCAGAGCACAGGGAGAGAGAGAGGCCCAGCCCAACTCCTTTTCCCTTGGCCTGGTACCCTTTCGAGGTCGTCCTCAACCTCTGTACAGCGCCATCTGAACCTGTCCACGTAGGTACAGAGAGGAGCACGAACGGTGCAGCTCCTCCCCCTCCTCCTATATAGCCACCCCTAGCCTAGGGTTCCCCTCTGCCTTCTCCTTCCCCCTCTCTTCCCTCTCCCCGCCTCCACTCTCTCTTTTTTCCTCTGTTTTCTTCTCTCTGCTCGCTGCCTTCCTCTCTCTGTACCTGTACACCACCTGAACCACCTCATCTCCCTCCGGTGATCGCCGGCGTTCGGGGCCCCCTCCGGCCAGGGAGAGGCCGGGAATGGAACCCCCCGGCCGCCCTCTCCCTCCTCCACCACTCGGCGCGGGCCGGGGGGCACCGGAGCGCCGCCGACGACCACCTCAAGTCGCCGGCCACTCCCTGCTCCGACCTGCACCGCCTCCTCCCCTTCGATGCCCTCAAGGTGAGCCCTTCCCCTCGATCCGCCTCGCTCCCCTCTCCTCTACCCCCCACCGCACCCGAGCACACCACAGCACAGCGGCCACGACGCCCCCGGCGAGCCGCAGCAGAGCATCGTCGTCCGCCGGCAGCCGCGCGACTGACAGAGTTCAGGCAACTGAACTTTTGCAGTTCAGTATCCGCTAGCTGCACCTCTTACCCAACATGCCCCCTTACCTGTCACCACCCGAGCAGCTACCGCATTGGTAGCAACCCCTAGCGCGCGCACGGGAGGTGCTGGGTTCGATCCCCCAAAGCCACCCTTTTTATTTCTGTTTTTTTTCTTTTCTGCCCGAATTTCAGAAACTCAGATCTGAGCAACTACTTCCAAAATCCATATAAAATTGAATTTTGCTCCAAATTGAATGATTCAAATTCCTGTGGATTCAAAATCTTGTGCCCTTTCCAATAGTAACAAAATTGCAACATGTTTCTGTAATACTTTTTGCACTAAATAATTAATTGCTGAAAATGCAATAAAAATTGGAAACTTTGGAATTTCATAACTTGAGTTTGGTTCATCAAATTTAAGCAAAATTGGGCTCTAAAAATTTGTCTTAACAAACTCTACACATTGGTATTTTATTTGGTCACAATGGAATTAATTTTGAGCATGTTTCCCTCTGTTTACTAAAAATGGCAGAATAAGAATGATTATGGAAAATTGCATAATAAATTCAATAATACCCCAAAAATTATGTTTAATAACTCAAAATGTTCAGTGAAACATTTGCTACATGTTTTCAACCTTTTCAATGCAATTTGTTTACTGTTTTGAATATTTTAAATTGGTGCAATATTTGAAAACTTGTTTAATTCACTTAAACTTGCAAAATTCATAACTTGAACATAAAAATTCCAAATTCCACAAACTAAATATGTTTTCCATTCAATTTTTCATGTACTTTCCAAATATCAATTTTGTTTGCTGTTTTGAATAATTTAAATTGCTGAAAACAACTGTTTCTTGTTTAATGCATTTAAAATTGCCAAATTAATAACTTGCTCATTTTAAATCCATTTTCAACAAATAAATTATGTTTTCCATGCAAAATTAAATCACCTTTTCAAATATAAAATTTGTTTCATGTTTTGAATAATTAAAATTGGTTAAATGATTTAAACCTTGATTAAATCATTTAATATTGCTAAATTCATAACTTGATCAAATTAAATTCTTTTGGGCCATATAAAATATGTTTTCCAACCATAAAAGTATAAGCTTTTCAAATATGAATCTCACTTAATGTTTTGCACAAATAAAAATTTAAACAAGTTCATGCTTGAATTAAATTCATTTAATTCTTGCTTAAACTTGTTTAATTCATAATTAAATCATTGTAATTCCTTTTCCAATAATTGAAACATGTAATCCACCCAAAATTGTGTGTTCTTTTCAAATATGAACTTTGTTATTAGTTTTGAACAATTTAAATTGCTGAAAACAACAAATGCTTGTGTAACACCTTCAAGGAACCAAAATTCCATAACTTAATAAATAAAATTCCAAAATTGGTAAACCTTATTTCCAATTGATTCTATTGTTGTTATTTTGCTGTTTTCCTCATCCATGCATCATGCTAACTCACTTACACATGATGATTAGTTGTAGAACAATTAATTCAACCATAATTCATGGGCTTTTCATGTGCAATCCAAAGTGCATGTGGGTCCATTTAATCATGTTATGTTATCTTGTCAACTAGTTTATCTCTATGCATCAATTAAATGGTCATGCATCATCCCATGTTTGTGCACTATGCCATGTTATTGATTGTTTGTTCTCTGCGTTGTTTGTTTGCTTCTTCTCGGATACACGACGACGTTGAGACCGACGATACTTACGACACCCCTTCTAAGGATCTAGCTCAGTACCAGGTTGCTGAGTTTGCAAGCAAGTATTCACTCACATGAACCACTGTGTTCCTTTCAACATTGGTTACCGATACTTTCTGTTGTCTATTCTTCTAGCCCTATGAATGGTTGCTTCTGTTACGAACCTATCACATGTATCCTTTAAACCTGATATTGCCTCACCTCCACTCCCATAACCCCCTTGTTTGAGACCGTGTCTTACCAGCATGCTTAGGGTTGTTTTGCTCGAGTCTGTTACCCGTTACTTTCTGTTACTATTTCATTTATGTTCTGGGGCTCGATGTTAAACAATCAACCTGTTAATGTTTGTGGATAATAATAATTTGATGATAAGGCACCGACAGGAGGCCCGGCGTGGTTTTGAGGCCTGCTAGTGTCGACCCTAATTAGGAAAAGGGTCTTGTCTACTGATCCATGATGAGCGCACTAACCGCATGTGGGAAGCGTGTATGGGCGCCCCCCTCAATTTGATTCGATTCGCATCTCGTCCAAATCGCCTCATTTAGTTCGGGATTTCCATTTGCCGCATGCATATTGCAGGTGCGAACCCTTGGCGCCAGGGTGGAACTTTTGTAGTCGGCATTTAGGGAGACACGTTCTTAGAGTGCTATGAGGGTCCCCTTTTCTTCGTGGGGCTTGATTAGCCGTGCGCTCACTGCACGGGGTTCTTTGGGCTTGATGCGAAGAAGAGTTGAGTTGTGTTGAGTGCCTCGCTTGGTGGAAGTGCATTTCCATCCTGGCGGGGTATTCTTACGTGTACGGCCAAATTGGTGCATCCCTGCAGGGTTAAATCTTCTCGAGAAGCCGTGTTTTCCGCGGTTATGGATTACTTGGTGAAAGTACTGGCTAACAAGTACTCATAACAACTTACACCTAACTAATGATAACTTGACTAGTAATAGGCTTATTGACACAACAACTTGATCCATCATTATTTCAACTGTGTGAGTTATCCTCGGATTGCTTCTTTGGATAAGGGGCAAGATCCAGGATGGGTTTGTTTGGTGGTTAGTTATAGTTGGTTACGATACGCTATCTTATCCCCTTTCTGTTAGCCGGAAGTGGTAGGATGTTTCTGTAGTTGGTTAGTGCAGCCAGCTGCCGCATCTTTTGTATCACCCTTTCTTCCGTTGAACCCAAAGCATCTGTGCTTGGTGTTGACGGGTTACACTTTGGTGAACTGTGAGTCTTGCTTGCCAGTACGTTTATGTACTGACCCCTTTGGGGCTGTGGTTTCCGCAGACTACGTTTCTGAGGATCCCCATGGTGGCTACTACGTGGAGTATGACGAGACTGCTGACGAGTAGATAGCGGACCCGGGCAGGATCCGAGACTTCGTGGATGGGCTCCGTATTTTCGTTTCCGGCCTATTTGGATGTTGTCTGTACTCAGACATGTTGAATGCTTCCGCTGTGGTGTAATGATGAATTGTTGGGACATGTGTCCTCTGGATGATTGTATTTGCTATCTCTGCTCTAGTGAGAGCTATTTGCAACTTATTTCAATCTTTTGTGTCGTAGAGATCTGTTGTGATATCCATTGTTCAAATGCCGTTGACGTACCATGTGTGTATGTTATGAAGTACGTCAATGGAAGTATCTGGATTTCTATGGGATGGTTTGCGCAGACGATGAATAGTAAGAGAATGGTTGTCACACGTTTACGTGTTTGCCTACTCATATTGAGATGCGGGTGCTGCTATGCCCCGTAAGCCGTTTCTCTACTGTTTAACGGACTGTGAGTATCCCCTAGAAGTCCGGGTGCGACACTTTCCGTAGTCTTCTAGGTTTCCTTTCTGTAAGCCCTAACCCGGCTATGTATATAAAGCTAGACGGGAGAGAAGAAATATATAGACAATTAGCTAGAAGCCAACTCGCCGAGAAGTTGATCCTCGCCGAGTTAGCAAAACCCTACTCACATTGTACTTTGTATACTTCAGGTTGCAGCCCTGGTGTAGTGAGATTGCAGGAGTAGGAACGCCGCCTAGTTGCGACGTACCGAACCTGGGTAAATTTGGTGTTCCTGGTTGTCGTACTACCACGTCTCTACCCGTAGGCTCATGGAACCCCAGTCTATGAACTCTACTACGATGTCTCGACAGTTGGCGCCCACCGTGGGTCCAGCGACGTCAGGCGTTATGTTTCGATTGGGGATACTCGGCGGAATTGGCAGTACCATAACTGTCGGAAGCTTGGAATTCGACAACGACGTTGGGCGCTTCCTCGACAATGGATCGTACATGCCAGCACGGAATCATCTGGTAAGTGCCTGCGTTTTACCGATTGGATCTGCAAACATCTTTATCGGATTAACTACAGAAGCAATGGGATTCTGTGGTGGAAGTAAATTTATCCCACCCGCCCTATACCCAGTTGAAGAAAACTCTAATACCGGATTTTTCTCAGATCGCCAAAACCCTGAATTTGCTGCCTCTTCAGAGATGCCTGCAATAAGATCCCACTTCATTGGCATGGTGAAATCCGAGGTTGCTGAAAACACGGAAGTAAATAATCCCGTGGAAGAAGAAGAAAACAACAATCCCACTAAGCCAGTGGAAGATCCGACACCCGTCAACGTGACGACGAACTCGGAAGCCGACTCTGTGCTAGCCGCCATTGAGGCAAGATTGGAGTCGGAACCCGGATCTGAAGAGCTAGATTCCAAGGACGAAGATGTAGACGCTTTCGAAAGAAATGTTAAATCTATGACGAGGGTCTTTCATGAAGTACTTATGGCAAAACCGACTGATAACTCGGATGCCGAATACTAGGAAGACCCCAAAACACCTCCACCAGATGAGGAAAGCGAGGATGGCGAAACCATCCCCATCTACCCTGATGTCAAGGAATTGACAGAGGAAGAACCTGGCAAAAAACCTCCCTCTTCCAAGAAGAAAAAGAAGACTGCCAAGAAACTCCAGTACAAACTCTAGAAGAAAAAGTTGGCAGATAATTCTAGCCAAAACCTGGAAGCCAGAGGAGCAAGTGGGGTCACACCTGTGGAGAAGAAAAAGAAAGAAATCCCTGTTCCTGAATTGTCGGAACCTGACGAAATCAATCTGATCCGAACCCCGGTCGGACCATACGAGCCACCGGAAGTGCTGGAAGACAGAAGGCAAGCCATTATGCGGCAACAACAACAACTATTCCGATCGCAAGAAAATCTCCTCAAAGCCCAAGCTACTATAAAAGCAAAGCAGGAGGAAATTGAAGAATTCGAAAGACGGAATATGTCTGGGATAAAACCCATGAGATTACCCGGAATCGCAAGACCGGATGTACTGCCAGCAAAAGAACGGTTGCAAAACCCTTCCTAGCAACGACAGGTTGACGGCGTAAACGCTAAGGGTGAAAGCATCTAGAAGACCGCAGCTGAAAACGCGGAAGCCGCGTTCGCCATCGTTAATGACGATCTATACTCCAATGACGAAAAGCTGCAAGGAGTGTATGCTTTCCTGGGTAAAGCACTGGAACAGCAGCTGCGAGGTCAAGCAAGATCAGGGAAGTTGCATGACGACTCGACCTTATGCAAAACTGCCACTTGCGCCGCTCGAGCACCTGGACCGGGAGAACCTGGAGATTCAGGCGATTCTAAGGACAAAAAGGGAGATCCTAAGAAGGACAAGAAAATCCCGGACAATAGGGATGAAGCGTCCAGAACGAGATCCCATATGCCGAAAGGCGTAAATATACCCCGCGATCATAAAGACCGGGAAGAACAAAACCGGAAAGACGGAAAGATGATGCCGCCTACGAGACGCCCAGCTGAAAAATCCGGAAGACATAAAAATCCTCACAGGCGTGAGAGGTCTCGTACTCCTCCTAGGAATAAAGAAAGGCCAAGGAGTAGAACTCCGCCTCATTCCAAAGGACACGATAACGGAGGAAACAAGGATAACCCCGGAAGAGCGCATTCGCACAACAATGGCCCAGAAAGGAGTATATCCCCTTTTGTCCATTCAGCCGGCAGATATTCTGCACACGTCGATAGGGCGGAAAGAGATGATCTGTACTTTGGACCTAAGTGTTTCACTGACAGTATCCGAAGAATAACTCTACATTCTGGCTTTGCGAAAGTTGGTCCAACTTACCAAAAGTATACTGGAAGTACAAACCCATATACATGGCTTTCAGATTACTATACTGCTGCTCAGATCAACAAAGGGACAGACCTGGAAGCAGTAAAATCCCCCCCTAATGTTGGTGAATGGAGCCAGAGATTGGATTAACGGGCTTCCATCAAGAACAGTGGATAGCTGGGATGATATGGCCAGAGTATTCGCTCTGCACTTCCGGGGTACGTACAAACGCCCTAAGAGCATCAACCAGCTAAATCGATGTGTCCAATTTGAAGACGAGTCGTATGTCGACTTTATATCAAGACGGACAACAATGAAAAACAGCTTCTCTGGAGTAAGTGATGTACAAGCAATGCATGCTTTCATGAATGGACTAAAACTCGGCCTCGTACCGTTCATGGTTGGTTCAAAAGAGCACAAATATCTTGGATCTATGCTTACTACCGCCAATGAGCACGCAGCGGCCGAAGATGACATCAGAGCGAGAGGTGGAAATATTGGTGCTTTGGTTCAGGCCAAAATGACGCCTCGTTCTGAAAAGAAGGCTACTCCAGAAGCGCAGACAAGGCCGAAAGAATTAAATTTAACCTTTGGAAAGGATACTTGTGGCAAATGGAAAGGAAGAAACACATAACCTATCTCCTATTCTAAGGAAGAGTGGGAAAAAATTAAGTCGGAAAATTGTGTCCACCATTCGCAATTTGGGAAGCCTACCCATACAAATGCGCAGTGTCACCTCAATAAGCATATGAAGGGCATTGCAGGATCCGGGAAAAAAAGGAAAGAACTCCAAGAGGAAATTCTCCAAGCAAAAGCCAGAGGCTGAAAAAGAAGACCGTGAGTCAGACACTGATGAAAAAATCCGGGAACATCAGCAAAAAGGCGAACCAAAATTCCCGAGAGTTGATGGAGAATGCAACTTAACTTTCCTAACAACTCCCTCAGCAAAGCAGGCAAAACAAACACTTCGAGAAATAAACGCGGTTGTCCCACTAACGCCCAAATTCTTGAAGTATTCCAATACGCCAATTACCTGGGATCAATCAGATCATCCCGGAAATATCCCAGAACCCGGCACACAAGCTCTAATTGTAAGCCCTATTGTTCAAAACACTAGGCTAAAAAGAGTGCTGATGGATGGAGGATACAGTGTCAATATTATGTACCTAGATACACTGAAGCATCTGCGAATTTCCGAGACCCAGCTCAAACATAGCAACATACGTTTCCACGCCATCGTTCCTGGCAGACAAGCACATTCACTAGGAGAAATTTCCCTAGATATAACCTTTGGAGAAAAAGAGCATTTCCGACAAGAAAAAATCTCTTTCGAGGTGGTGCCGTTCGAAAGTGTATACCATGCAATACTCGGACGTCCAATTTATAACAAGGTGAGGATGCCAGGGCCAAAAGGAGGAGTAATCACCAGGGCCGAAAAAGTAATAGCAAAGGAAGAATTGAAAGAGCTGGCAAAGGAAGTATCGCCGATGGAAATGCCGGTAGGAAAAGAAAGCCGGAAGCCTGCAAATAGCTTCAAAGCTTCGGAGAATACAAGATAGGTTATCCTAGACCAAAAAGATCCGACAAAATTTTTCGTAGTGGGGACAGGGATGACCGACAAATAGGAAAGCGCGCTCATCGAGTTCCTCCGTGAGAACTGGGATATTTTTGCCTGTTGTTCTGCGGACATGCCGGGAGTACCCATGGAACTTGCTTAGCATCAATTGAAGGTAATTCCAGGTTCAAAACCCGTCAAACAAGGTCTCCGTCGTTTTTATGGAAGAAGACGGAAGGCTATAGGCAAGGAAATTATCCGGCTTTTAGTAGATGATTTTATCCGGGAAGTTATACACCGATTGGTCTGCGAATCCAGTATTAGTCCTGAAGAAAGACAATACTGTTCTTAGGATGTGTATAGATTACACCGGCTTGAACAATTGTGTCAAAAAGATAGGTTCGCATTACCGCAAATCGATCAAATAATAGATGTCAATGCTGGCTCTGAGCTCTTATGCTTTTTGGATGCTTATTCCGGGTACCATCAAATACGTATGAAGGAGGAAGATCAAATCAAAACTTCCTTCATAACCCCGTATGGAACATACTATTACATAACCATGCCTTTTGGCCTGAAGAATGCAGGTGCTACATACCAACGTTGCATGCAATGTTGCCTGCATAGTCAAATCGGAAAAAATGTACATGTTTATGTAGATGATATTGCTGTAGTTTCCAAGGAAAACGACACACTCCTTGAAGATCTGCGAGAAACCTTCGAAAATTTGTGCACTTACAAAATGAAGTTGAACCCATTAAAGTGTGTATTCGGGGTTCCCTCAGAAAAGCTTCTGGGTTTTATCGTTTCTCATAGAGGAATAGAAGTAAACCCGGAAAAGATCAAGGAAATCTTGAACATCAAAAGCCTACGTGTTTAAAAGATGTACAAAGATTGACGGGTTCTGCAGCCGCAGTCAGCAGGTTTATAAGCCGGCTAGGAGATAAAGCTCTGCCATTATACAAATTGTTGAAGAAATCCGAAAAATTTGAATGGAAAAAAGAGGCGGACAAAGCATTAACCCAGCTGAAAGAAAGCTTGATGAAAGCACCGATTTTGGCATCCCCAAAAGATGAAGAACCTATGTTGCTGTATCTTACAGCAACAAACATGGTTATTAGCGATGTGATAATTGTGGAAAGGCGGAAAGAAGAACAAAGTATACCGGATCAACATCTAGTATACTATGTTAGGGAAGTTTTCTCCGAGTCAAAGCAAAGGTATCCACATTATCAAAAACTGGCATATGGCATGTTTTTTGCATCTAGAAAACTCCGCCATTATTTCCAAGGACATTCCATAACAGCGGTAAGCAAAGAACCACTAGGGGATATCATTAACAATGCGGACGCAACAGGCCGAGTAGCCAAATGGGGCATTGAGCTAGCTGCGTTCGACATTAAGTACCAACCCCGGACGGCAATTAAATCCCAGGTGTTGGCAGATTTTGTCACCGATTAGACAGAAGCAATGGAGAACACACCAATGCCAGAGTCGGAATACTGGATCATGCACTTTGATGGATCCAAGATGAAAGAAGGCGATGGAGCTGGTGTAGTGCTAAAATCCCCAAAAGGTGACATTATGGAGTATGTCTTGCAGATACACTTCAATGCTAGTGGCAACATGGCAGAATATGACGCATTGCTTCATGGCTTGCATATTGCAAAAGAAATAGGTGTCAAACGCATACTATGCTACGGTGACTCAGATTTGGTACACCATCAGCTAAACCAAACATGGGACGCCAAAAGCCCCATCATGGCCGAATATCGGAGAACAGTAGACGAGTTTTCCATTTCCTTCCTGGGATTTGAAGTACTTCATATCAAAAGGGAGTAAAATTGGAACGCGGCAGCATTAGCCCGCATGGGCTCGGAAAGAGCGAAAACCCTACCACCTGGTGTGTTTGTGCAACACTTGCACGAACCATCGATCAAAGGTGGAGATGTTGATTATCCTCTCGTTTCCAAGTCAATTGAAGTTCTTCTTGTTAACCCGGATTGGACGATTCCATACTTAAAATTCTTAGTTGATCAGAAGTTTCCGGACGGAGCAGACGAGGTCTTGCAAAGGCAGATACAACGTCGATGCAAAGGATACACGGTAATCAATGGTTGCCTGTATAAACGCAGGACTATCGGAAATTTTCAGCGATGTATTTCGCCGGAGGAAGGATGAGAAATTTTACAAGAATCGACGCAGGAGATTGCGGACATCATGCTCAATCAAAAAGTATAGTCAAAAAAGCATTCCGTGCAGGGTTTTTCTGACTCACGGCCAAGACAGATGCCGAACACAGAGTAAACACATGTGTCGGATGCCAGTATTACGCCAAGCAGACGAATATGCCAGCTCAAACACTGAAAACTATCCCTATAACATGGCCGTTCGTGGTCTGGGGGCTAGATATGATGGGACCATTCAAAACTGCAAGAGGTGGACTTACACATCTACTCGTTGCAGTGGATAAGTATACCAAGTGGGTGGAGGTGAAACCCATCAAGAAACTTGATGGTGTGACTGCCAGAAACTTCATCATTGACGCAGTCATGAGATACGGCGTTCCACACAGCATAATCACCGACAATGGGACAAATTTATCTATTGGAGAGTTGGAAAAATATTGCTGACAAACGGGAATACACCTAGATCTTGCATCTTCGGCTCACCCACAATCCAATGGGCAGGTTGAAAGAATGAATAGCTCAATCCTGCAAGGAATACACCGAAGACTCGAATCTCCTCTTCATAGAGCAGATGGAGCATGGGTAGAAGAATTGCCTTCCGTGCTTTGGAGTATTCGAACGACCCCAAATAGATCAACAGGCAAATCCCGTTTTTTTTGGTTTATGGCGCAGAAGTAATGCTTCCAACGGACATGCTCCATGATAGCCCAAGAGTGCAGGCTTACGATGAATCGGATGCCGAAAGCGCACGACAGGATGCCGTCGATCTTTTAGAAGAAGAACGAGACCTTGTGCTTCAAAGATCCGCCATTTATCAACAAGGATTCAGACGCTACCATAGTCGGAGAATCAGGCATCGATCTTTTAAAGAAGGTGACCTAGTGCTAAGATTGGTGCAAAAAGGAAGCACAAGTAAGCCCCAGTCTGGGAGGGGCCATTTGTCATTAGCAAGTCTATGAAAAATGGATCTTATCATCTTGTAGATATTTGAGACACCGAAGATGATCCCAAGCGTCTGAATCGCAAAAGAAAGAGGAAGATAGATGTCGAACTAGGAGAGACAAAAAGGCCCTAGAGCATCCAGCAGTTACGTCCCTTCTACACTTAGTTCAATTTCTATGTAAACATCTTTGAGATCATGAAATAAAGTTGTCGGAATTCATGCATTACTGTTTTAACTGTTTTCATACAAAGCATAAATCCGTCTTATCTATTTCCCAATGATCTTTCAAAATACTCAATGTTAACCCAAATTGTGCCTACGTGCTCGGAGTTATAAAACTGAATGCTTTTCGGCCTAAGGAGGCTTAAGGAAACCCAGATTGTGCCTGCGTGCCTGAGTTTCATAGAATTTCAAAATTCCTTACTTTCTCTAAAGTATTATCTAATTGTTTATATGTTGGGTCACTGAAATTAGTAAGTAAAAATGCCTTTAGTACGATCCATGTTTCCAAGTTCTGACTGGTCGGTTATACCCAGTCACTTGGCGTGAAGATTATGTACTATCGAGCCATTTCAAACACTAAGGACAGTTAAGACATGCAAACCAGAGAACTTAGAATATAAAGCAATAAAAACCCGGAAAACTTGCAAAGACTAATAAATTAAAACTGCAAAAGCGGAGTACTTGTTTATACAAATGATAGATATCATTACAATGAATATTACATTGTGAGAATGGTAATGCTTCTATTTTTGCCTGCCTTCTACCCAGGACTTAAGCAGCTTCCTCGGGATCCGAGTCTTTGTCTTCGCTGCTGGATTCCTCCGGAGTTATCGGAATTTCCTCCTTGGGGTAGAAGGTGGATATGTTCACCATATTGGAAATCTTGGTGGCATGTCCTTTGATAGCACCAAAGATGTTGGCCCGCTGAGCGTCTGTGTATCCCTGAGGGATACCGGATGCCACGCGCCAAGATTTGGTGGTGGTATAATGCATACGCATGAGCCCAAGAGCCATGCGCGCACCACCGCGAGCCGCGGAGCGGAACCAAGACTCCTTGCGGTTCGCCACCTTGACGATCGCCTCCGGAAGCTTACTGACTTCCAAGAACTGTCCTGATTTGTCGGGAATGTACTTATTAATAAGTAACATCCCCGCAACTTTAAGCGCGGTGAAGATCTTCTCGAAAACCCGGATTCTTTCTATCCGGGTTAGTTGGGGGCTACCTTTTATTTCAATCAACAAAACAAAGTTAAGGAAAACAGAAGAAGGGGAAAGGAAAAATCCGGTAAAATTCAAAAAACTCACAGAGAATCCGGTCCATCTCCGTGCCTTCCTCCAGGCGCTGGTTCAGGGTGTTCTCCAGGTCCCTGATGGTGGCTTTGTCCTTCTCGGCCTGGTTGGAGGCCTTGGACTCGGCAATGCCGACAGCCAATTGGCTGGCCTCCAGGTCCTTCTGGAGCTTCACATTGATCTTGTGAAGCTCCATGTTTTCCTTGCGGAGGTTCTCCGCATTGCCGGCATCTTCAGCAATTTGTTTGGCTTTCGCCAAAGAAGCTGAAAAGCAAGTAGAATGAAGAGTTAGAAACTCGGAAAAATACTTAGAAAAATTTCCAAACAAAAGGAGTGAAAAAACTTACCTGCTGATTCATCCAGCTTTTGCTGAACGGAGGCCAGCTCCGACTCCTTATCTTCAAGAATATTAAGAAGGGTTTTCACCTCCTTATTCTTGATGGTAAGATTGTTGAAAATCTCCATGTTAATGGTTTCAGCGGTTTGCTGAAACACGGAAAAGAAGCAAACCGTTTAAGTCAAAAATCAAGCAAGGTAATGATAAAAGCATTAAGTCAAAAAAAAGTATGCTTTTGATAAAATGCTTGGGGGCTAGAGATATTACCTGGCTCATCCGTGGGCCTTAATCTTTTTGCTGGTCTGCTGGATTTCCTCCTCCCTGGCAGCCATGTTTTCCTCCGCAGGTGCGACCGGAGTGTCGGGAGCAGCAGGAGAAGGTTGTGTCCCTCTCCGGGCCACAAACTTAATTTGCTTCCGGCCTTTAGGCTTCAGTGTTGTTGGAACCAGGCTAGAAAGAGAAAATCCAAGAAGTTAGAATTCCGAGAAAAAAAGAACTCCTACGGCAAAAAGCATAGGAAAAAAGAAACCCGAATGATTTGCCTAGAAGTAGTAACGGGAATTCCGTCAAGTTAAACCACTTCTTGAGCAGTGGATGACTTCTTGCGTTTACGTCCGCCTGCAAAGTTGGCACGCATTGCGTACAACTCGTCATCGGTCGCAAGATCCTTATCAGTGGGATCAACGAACTGTGGAGAAAAGCACAAAATCCGGCTATGTCAGAAGTCTGAGAAAGATAAAAATCCGAGAAACTGCCCAAAGAGCAAAGAACATTACCTTTGGAGCTGGATTTCCCTCGTGATACATCTCTCGGCTTTCTTAATATTGGTCGCGAGTGGCGACCAAGTGATTTACCCGCTTCTTGAAGTCCCTCTTGGAGAACGCTTTGTCCGTTCCCCCCATTGTATCCTCCGGGCCCTTGTATTCACACAGAAGCCGGTTCCGTGATAAGCCAAAGGCTGGATGCGTCTCCCGAACCAACACAGAACTGTGTTGGTGCCAGTGAGAGGAGGAGTGGAGGAGACGATTTTCGCGATGCACCGTTTGATTTTCATCAAATCATCCAGCAAAGACTGAACTGCGTCCATGGCCAAATTGTCTTGGGGAGTGGCGGCAGAGTTGACAAAAGGTGGAACTCCTGTTTACTTTCCAGGAAACGGGACATTTTGGTGGTAGAAGAAGGAACCCGTCCAAAACTTGACGGATTCCGAGGTTTTTATTTTCGGAAACCAATCCTCCCTAAACCTATGGAGGGTGAAGGAAATGGTCCCGCAGGTGGGGAGAGCGCCCTCAGAGGGGTTGCGCTTCACCCTGAAGCAATATTCCCAGAAATCTAACCTAGGTTCTAATCCTAGATACCCTTCAAAGAGGGCGTGGAACCCGGCTAGATAAAGAATGGAATTGGGAGGAAGGTTGTGGGGTTGAATGTTGTAGTGGTTTAGGACTTGGAGGAAGAAGGCAGAAGGTGGAAATCCCATACCTCTGCTAACGTGGGAGGTAAGGATAACACTTTCTCCGACTTTCGGTGTTGGCTCGGAGTCGTCCTCCTCGTGCCGCCATTTCCCCTTCATAATCATCCTTCCTTCTCCATTGTCGGAAGGAGGGAAGGAACCAAGTTATAGTGGCTCCAATTTCTGGACACTTCCTCCATATCTTCCTCCGCTCTGGCGACGTCCGCGGCGGCGAGTTCCTCACCGACCAGAGTGAGCTTATCTTCTACTGTCTCGGTGGTGAAGGGCGGAGACGAAGCGGCAGATGATGATGCCACGTTTTCGGCCGCGACTGGAGGATCCTCGCGAGCCAAGCTACCGATGTTTTCCTCCGGCGTGCTCGTGGCGGCGCGGCTGGGAGAATCGAGCTGAGGATCAGTATCGTTGATGATATCGTCGATGTCGAGGGCGACGGAGCTTTCCTCCGTGGCGCGCGGTGAATCTCGGGTGGCCATTCTTGGGCGGCGTGGGGAGGATCCGGAACCTCCGATGGTGTTTTCCAGGGACGGTGCGGACGCACGGGCTCTTCTCACACTTGCAAGCTCTGGCTCGAGGGCGATGGTGCTTGGGGGCTGGAAGAGGAAGTGAGAGCGGAAGGGAAACCAGAGATCCCGAGGGCGGCTATTTATAGCAGGAAATGCATTAAGAAACGCGCCAACGACTATTTTGACTATTAGATCTTCGACACGTGTCATGCCAGAAAATTCGGGAAATGAGGAGGTGGAGTGATAAGTGCTATCTCCTCGTTTCCCGCGAGAATCTATCAGAGATACGTTTTAGGATTTTGACTGAGCCCAAACGTCCATGATGTCAGCATGCTTTCATCGCTGATGTCACGATGTTCCTTCTCCACGAAGGATCATGGAAGAAAAGTCGGATTCTAGTAAATCCGAGTTTTGAGTTACACATGAAGAAACACCTTCTCCATGAAGGCTCGTGGAAGAAAAAGCCGAATTTTGATGAAATCCGAGTTATGAGTTATGAAGTTTTGGGAAAAAGAAGAATCGAGACAACACGCCGGCATTTCTTGGAAGGGAATATGAATTGACGAAAGGTGGCAGAATGAAGTCTCAATCCTTCTTGGGGGCTACTGTCGGATATATACCGAGTAGGGGTATATCCGGCATTGTCCTAAAGAGCCGGATTACCAGGATGGCCTGATTGGTAATGGATCACAGCCCATTAGGCGGCCCAGTAAGCTGACGCGCAGAAGCCGGATTCTAGAAAAACTCGTACCACGGCCCAAAGTGTTGCGGCTTGGAGTAGAAGGTGGATTCCTGCTTTCCAAGTTAGATACTTTCTGTAGTCTTCTAGGTTTCCTTTCTGTAAGCCCTAACCCGGCTATTTATATAAAGCCGTACGGGAGAGAAGAAATATATAGACAATTAGCTAGAAGCCAACTCGCCGAGAAGTTGATCCTCGCCGAGTTAGCGAAACCCTACTCACATTGTAATTTGTATACTTCAGGCTTCAGCCCTGGTTTAGTGAGATTGCAGGAGTAGGAACGCCGCCTAGTTGCGACGTATCGAACCTGGGTAAATTTGGTGTTCCTGGTTGTCGTACTACGACGTCCCCCCACGTCTCTACCCGTAGGCTCATGGCACCCCAGTCTATGAACTCTACTACGATGTATCGACAATAAACTTGGTGCACTTGTTGCACGCCGCCTTGCTGCTGCTGGGCCTATTTTTGGGGCATTATCGCTACACGTGTAGCATCTGCTTTGAATGTTTCCATTACCCCTAATGATGAAATAATTTCTCCATGTAGGCTTAACCTTGCTGCCATGAAGTCCCATCAGTTTGACACTGCTAACTCTACTGTTGAACGTTTAGTATATTAAGTTTTATATATAGATGGAGAGGAGCGAAAAGTTATTTTGCCGCAGCCTATTTTGTTTAAGATTGAAAGGTCACCATGGTCGCTCTCTAAGGAGCAGGTAGACGAGTATCTGAGCACCATGGAGTTTCACAGGCAGCAGGAGAGGCGAGACGCACCTCCCGAGGACCACAACACGCAGTACACCGGCGCATCCTCGAGCACATATCAGGGAGAGGGTTCCTCCTCAGCATACTACGGGGGCGCCACCTCATGTTCCCCTTGGTGATTGATCTCCACTTAGGTCAAAAGCCTAAGCTTGGGGGAGGTATACCGACATCACACTCATTTCCGGATGGCAATGGGGCCCCGAAACCCGCGTACCCGACGGGTACCCGCGTTAAATGGGGAGGGTCTGGAGTAGGAAAAAACCCGGGTGGGTCTTATTAGCAGGAAAATATCAGACCCACCGGGTCTAGCGGAGGCGGGTATGGGGGTGCCAAACCCGGACCCTTTTACCCGCAGACCCGGCAAGGAGCACTGGATCCACCTGTCAGTGTGTAAGCAGAAACCCTAAAGGCTGGACGCATCTCACGCGTCCATCCAAATCCCACGGTCCACCTCGCACGCTTATTCCTCTCCTCACCCCCACTTCCCAGCCCAGCCGCCAGAGGCCAAAGCCCAAAGTCACATCGAGTCAGTCGTGCTGCCCCCCATCCCCAAGAGAAAGACGAGGCGATCTGAATCCTGCGCCGCCGCCGGCCGCCGAGCGGCCGATCCTGCGCCGCCGCCGGCACGGCCATGGAGGATCCGGTGGACCTGGAGGAGGGGACCGACTCCGGCGATTTTTGTCTCCAGGAGGACCAGCACGGCGCCGGATCGGAGCCCACCGGCGCAACACCAAGTTCGCCGCCGCATGGTGAAGCCGCCGTCCAGATCCCGCCGCGGGGAAGCGGTGCACGCCTGGGATTCCTCCTGGGCGTTGAACCCTCGCCGTCGAGCTCGCGTGGAACGCAGGGAGGCGGCCCGCGCGACGGATTTCCGCCGGTTGCTGCGACCAAGAGCGGCCGGAAGCGGGGCCGTACGCCCGTTGGTCATCCTCCGACGGTGACGCACCCGTCCAGAAGAAGGGGAAGACTGCCGCCGGTGCCATACGGGGGCAGAAAGCCAAGTCTCCTGTGTAAGCTCATGTCAATTAGGGTTAGAATTTAGCTTTAAGTTTGTGTCATGTACAAATCCAGGGACACAAATTCAAGGCTAGAGATCATTCGGTTAGTGTCATACTGGAATTCAGTTAGTGGCTATTGTTAGGGACTGATGCTTGTTATTTTGTTAGCCACTGCCCGCTGGTGCTTGTTATTTTGTTAGCCACTCCTGCTTGTTATTGATTGGTTATTGATTGTTAGCTTATATAAAGCAGCCACTGCTTATTGTTATACAAAAAATATGTATGCCACTGCTTATTGTTATACAAAACAATTTCTTGTATTGTTCGGTCCAAAATATGCATGCCAGATGCCACTGCCTACTTGTTAATATTTTTGTACCCACTGCCTGCTTGTTATTTTGTACCCACTGCCTCTTTGTTAGCTTGTTAGCTTATACAAATAACCACTGCCTGTAAATTGCTTAAATAGCCAATGCTTAGTTGTTGTTTTGCCATTGAAATAGGTGCCGTTTTGCAATGCAAATAGCTCTTTTTAGAGCTATTTGCATTGCAAAACAAAAAGGAGCTATTTGCATTGCAAAACAACACCTATTTCAGTGGCAAAACAACAACTAATTTTTCTAAATGCTAGTTTCCAAATTGTTGATGTTTGTAAGATGTTTCTATTTCACAATAGTTGTTGTTTCTATTGGAACTTATCCGCGGTTTGTCCAAAGGCTGATATTTTTTATTGAATGTAGTGGTACAAGTTGCGGTAGCCAAAACCAAGCCCCATGTGAGTCGGTGGATGAAATTTCTGATGATGAAGATGATGTGGTGGAGGTTAATGCTGCGGGTAGAGCTAGACCTTCGACACGCAAGCTAACTTCGGATGTGTGGCTCGAGATGAAGAAGGAGTGCGTGCGCGGAGAATGGAAGGCCATCTGCAACTACTGTCATAAGTCGCTCAGTGCAGCATCCAAGAGTGGGACTACACATCTACGAGACCATATGAAGATATGTACTCAAAGGGCTTTGAAGTTGAAGAACAAGGCGGGAAAATCATCGAGTCAGTCTTCATTAAGGGTGACTTCCCAAGCCGATGGGAAGGTGAATGTAGAGAGCTACACTTTCGATCAAGAGATTGCTAGAGAAGAACTTGGTAACATAATAGTGCTACATGACTACCCATTGAGTATTGTTGACCATACTGGGTTTAGGAGATTTGTTGGTGCACTACAACCTCTTTTTCACTTGCATACAAGGAATACTATCAGGTTTGTGTTTGTTCATGCATTGCAGCCACAAGTCCATTGTCTTCTGTATTTTATTGTTGCTTTCACTTGCTAACCTTTATATTTTGTTTTGTAGGAAGGATATAATAGGAAGGTATAATAAGAAAAAAACAAAGGCAATTGAGTACATGACTGTTGCAGTCAAGGGTAGCTGTCACCACTGATATGTGGACAGCTGACAACCAGAAGAAGGCTACATGGCTGTTACGGGTCATTTTGTTGATGAATCATGGAAGCTGCGATCTATTCTTATGGGATATGCTTATTTCTCTCTAGCCATAAGCAATTGTTGTTTTGCTAGGTGTTGTTTTGCCATTGAAATATGTGCTGTTTTGCCACTGAAATAGGTGTTGTTTTGCCACTGATATCCAAGGGCTGATGGGCATAGCTACACTTCTTGACCCTAGATATAAGAGCCAAATGTTGGTTGCTTGTTATGCAATGCTTCATGGCATTGAGCCTTTATCTTATGAATGCAAATAAAAAGTTGATTGTGTTGTTACAAATCTCCATACATTGATCAAAGAGTATGAAGTGGAAGTAGATGAACATCAACCATCCAATTCTCCTTTGACTTCTATGCCAACTCCTGCTATTATGTCATTCTTCCATGACATTGTAGCACAACAAAGGCCTACAACTAGAGTTCAAAGTAAGGTAGATCTCTTCTTGTCCGATGATTTAGTGCCATATACTGAGAAGTTTGATGTGTTGGATTGGTGGAAAGTGGCTGGCACAAGATACCCAACACTAAGGAAGGTAGCAAGAGATATATTTTCAATTCCAGTCACGACTGTTGCTTCAGAATCATCATTTAGTATAAGTGGCAGAATAGTGAATGAACATAGGAGCCGCCTCACTTCTCACATGCTTGAGGTTTTGATGTGCTATCAAAATTGGCTTAGAAACAAGTACAAAGGTGAGCATATAATGCATTTTCTTAACATATGATGTGTTGTCTATTATGTTTCTTCTAACTATACTTGTGCTTGTTTCTTGTAGATGCTAATATGGGTGAAGGAAGCTTTTGGACTTGTCTTCAAGATGCACAAGAGGATGAGGTTAGTATGCAAATAGCTTCTATTTTCCAATGCAATAGCTGCTGTAATAAAAACTTGCCAAGTTGTTTTCCAATGCAATAGTTGTTGTTTGTATTTTTTTGTTGTTTTCCAATGCGTCGTAATAGTTGACTAGTTGTTGTTTGTATTTCTACTCCGGAATTTCTACCATCTTTGTGTTACTAATGCTTGGCAACTGTAATAGGACTCGTCTTTGGCAATGTGAGATGAGTAGATGACCTTCAAGTTGTTGTGGTTGAAATCCGACTTGGAGCTTCGAGTTGCTGTGGAGATGAAGCATTGAAGATTGAATATTGTTTCTTCAACTTATTTGTGAAACTGTGGCTGTAACTTTAAACTCCTAAATTGTCTAGTACTCTAGTTGGTTGCTGCTGTGAGCCCGTAAGCTGTGACATGTGAATTGCACTTGCTGTGAAATACACTTGCCAATGTTGGTTGTTTTCAATTTGTCATGTACTCATGTTAAACTCCTAAATTCTACAGTTTGCTGTTTATTGCTGTCAATATTTGTTGTTTTGAGGTGTTGTTTATAGCCCTTTAATGATGTTTTAAAGTGATGTTTTAGATGATGTGTTGTGCTGCTGGGTGCTGGCTGTTTATAGCCCTTACATGTTGTTTTTAAGTGCTGTTTTAGATGATGTGCTGGGCTGCTCGGTGCTGGTTGTTTAGATGCTGTTTTAGATGATGTTTACATGTTGTTTTAGATGATGCGCTGGGCTACTGGCGGGTACCCATCGGGTCCCCGAAACCCGGCGGGTGGTGGGTCTGGGGAAAATTTGCACCCGATGGCGGGTATGGGGGCGGGTCGCTGGGGCAGGGATTTGAGTCGGGGCGGGTATGGGGGGCAGACCCGGCCCCGAACCCGGCGGGTGCCATCCGGACACTCATTTATATATCATGTTCGGTCGGTTCTTTGTATATCCATGTTTTTGTTTCTTTCATTTCTCTTTGTTTTATTACTTTGTTCTTGTTTTCCAAAACACAAAAAGACCAAAAATATTTCTGTTGTTTCTCTTTTTTTGCTTCTTTAGTTTCTTTATTTGGTTTGTCTTCTTTTCTCGTTTTGGTTTAGTATTCAAAAATCAAAAAATATTGTGCTTTGTTTGCTTGTTCTCTTTCTGTTCTTGTTTTAATTGAAAACCCCCAAAATATTTGTTGTTCTTCTTTGGTTTTTGTAAAGTTTGTTGCAGAGTTCAACAGTCGTCCGTGACTCCATTGGAGCTTGGTTTTCATTTTATATTTTTCGGTTCACAAGTGAAGAGCAATAATGACGATCTATGACAATTCAAGCTGTGGTGAGAGACTGGTATGAACTCTATTTGTTTTCATTTTTGTACATATACCCATCCATGTGAGCATGCTTAGTTTGTTCATCTAAGATTTATGTGATTTAATGGCTGCTTAATAGTTCGTGCTCTCTCATTTTTAGCTCCAATTTATTAATAGCAAATGACCTGTCGTATAAAGATTTGTTTGCATTGTTCTATTCGTAGAAGGGTATCACATTGTGGTAGCCTCCTCTGACTGTTTCATTTGAATCGACTTGGAACATGCTCACGCATGCTAAGACTGAAAACAAAACGTCAATAAGCCTCGATGATTTATTTTGCCTCAGAGTTCTAGTATCAATTTTATGCCTCGGTTAATTTTTTTTGTCACAAGCATGATTATGATAGTTGTTGCTCTCTCGATTGTCGCTCCCTGTCTATTGCTAGCCTTCACCTGTACTAAGTATGTGCTCTACTCGTGCATCCAAGTCCCAAAAAACCAAAGTTTGCCAAATGTGTCCACCATACCTACCTATATGTAGTACTTAACCGCCACTCCAAGTAAATTGCTCATGTGCTACCTTTAAAAGCTGCTTAAAAATTATTCCTGTTTTGTGCCCCTGTTTTAGCTCATGAGGACGTAAATAGAGAATCTTGATCTCACTTGTTGATTGGATTTCACACCCTGGACTAGTGGCTTCATCCGCATATCCAAATGATAGAAGAGCTGGCAGCGGGGTGCCCAGCCCCAAATTAATACACACAAAATCTCTTCACTATTTTTGCCCCTCATTTATCAGTTAAATCATAATTGTGTAAACAAAAGAGAAAGAGGGATGACCTTCTACCTAGATGTGTCCTTCTTATGGGAGCCGCTCTTGTGAATCCAGTTGGCTTGTGACGTACTGTATTTTCTGTTTACCATTCGTTGACATAAGCATACACCTCTCCTAAAAATGTTTTCAATACCTCTGTTTAACAAAATAAAATCTCTAGCACATGAGTGATCCATGCTTCCCTCTGCGAAGGGTCTTTCTTTTACTTTTATGTTGAGTCTTCAAATTCTCACTTTATGCACCTTCTTGAGAGAAATGGCTGTTATTCTTAGTGTAATGTGCTTGTCCCAAAATACGGTTAATTATAGTATAACTTTGATACTTGTATCTTTTGATATCTTTACTTATAGTCTTCCCTTGAACTTCAGAGATGCCCTGGCATTTATGTTTTGCCCCACGCTTAAGGGCAAGCGAGATACCACTTTATCAGATCCTATTCTGAATATTACAATCTTGCAAATAGTTATGCTCCATGTTGTTTATTATTAATATGTTGTTATCTCTTCATGGTTTGCATAGCTATTAAGTGACAATATCTTGCATGTATCTTATCCTGAGCAATATTAAGCATTCGATCATATAGTGAGTATATTTACATCATATGAAAGAAATGTGTTCGTAAAATTCTTTTGTCGCACTCAGTTGTCACTGAATTGCTCCAGGACAAGCAATAAGCTAAGCTTGGGGGGAGCTGATACGTCGAAAACGTATCTCCTTTTTCGAACACTTTTCTTATCTCAAAAGGGGGGCCACACTACCCCCTGGCGCGCCCCCCTAGGCCGCGCCACCTGGTGGTGTGGGCCACTCCCACACCCCCTCGGACTCCCCTTTCGACTACATAATGCCTTCAACCTTAAAACACGAGGGGGTTCGTCATATTCCACAGAAACATAACAGAGCGCTGCCACTACCCCGAACTTCGATTCGGGGATCAGAAGTTCCTGTTCTGGCACCCAGCCGGGACGGGGAATTGGAGGAGATCATCGCCATCGTCATCACCAACGCCTCTCCATCGACCATCCATGTTTATCCCATCCATGTGTGAGTAATTCCCCCGCTGTAGGCTGAAGGGGATGGTAGGGATTGGATGATATCGCTCATCTAATAATGTCGTGATTGTTAGGGCATAGTGCCTAGTATCTTCTATTAGTACTATTGACATTGTTGCAACTTGTTATGCTTAATGCTTGTCACTTTGGGCTCGAGTGCCATGATCTCAGATCTGAACATGTCATTGAATCACGATGATAATTATTGTTTCTTGATCATACCTGCAAGTTGTTTACACATATCGTTGTCCGGAACCCGAGGCCCCGAAGTGACAGAAATTGGGACAACTGGAGGGGATGGCTGTGATGTGAGGATCCCATGTGTTCACGGAGTGTTAATGCTTTGCTCCGGTGTTCTATTAAAAGGAACACCTTAATTACCAGTAGTTCTCTTGAGGCCCAGCAAAAAACGGGCTGGTAGGACAAAAGATGTTGTACAATTCTCATTGCGAGCACGTACGACTATTTACGGAATACATGCCTATGGTTACTTAGTGCTTGGATGCTTTATCTTATTTATCTGCAATACCCATGTCTTGATTATTATATGAACTATCTTATCCATGCAACACCCGTTCATTTATCCCTATGCCTATAGTATTTAATCTCGCTGTTTACTTCAAACACAACTTGTGTTGTTTTCATTCCACTGCTGCTACTATAAAACTGTTACTACTGATAAACCACTGCGAACAAAAGTACTTTCAGGTGCAGGTGAATTGACAACTCACTTGTTAAGGCTCACAAATATTCTTTGGCTCCCCTTGTGTCGAATCAATAAATTTGGGTATTACTTCCCTCGAAGACTGTTGTGATCCCCTATACTTGTGGGTCATCATCCACTCATAATACTATAATGTTGATATGTATACAACATGCATTATTATCAATTGAAGAATCATAATTTGAGTTAAAATCAATGAAGATTCGATTTTTTAATTCCACCATAAATACATATGTGAATACTCACAATATTATTTGCAGCTATAGAAAATTCTACTGAGTTGTCTTTTTACTTTGTAATATTACCGTTGAATATTTCTCCGAGAAACTTATCACCATAATATTCCTTGGTTTTAGTACAAACTGTTAACCGCATAAGAAAAAATTTCTATAAGTTTTTCTCCTTTATCCGTATTGACAAAAACAATTTTAGTCAACGAAAATCTACCGGTTCTCGTGTGCTAATCCTTTTAATGGCTATGAGATTGGTCAAATCACAAAATATTCATACTTGATCCCAACCCTTTATATTTTTCTCACCAATGACTAAGAATGTCTTGGCTATTGAAAAAAATACCATGCCATCTTATTTTGAGACAAAATTAATTTTATGTCAAGGTAATTCAAAATTCCTTTTATAATTACAGCTAGCACATCCATCATATTCATGTTTATTGAATTCCTTAATCTATCTCATAGAACCTGAATTTAATAGGACACTTTTTGATATTGCATTTAAAACTCTTTTAAATCCTTTATATGAGGTATTATTCTTTTAATTGGCTTTTCCAAATTAAAAGAACATAATCAACTCCCACTTACTTTTAAGTCCCTTCGCTTTATATAATGAAAAAATAAATTTATTCTTGTTTCATTAACACGACTGACTTAATACTCATACTTGTAATATTTTTTGATTACTCCAGTAATCAAAAAATTAATTACACTTAGCAAAATAATTTTCCTAGATGATCCATTAATAACACGAAGCAATTGATATGATAAGTTTTTCAACTTCATTATTATGATTTCTTTGTAATTCATAAAATAATTTTATCAATACTAGCTTTATAAATATAAATATTCATATCTGTTTTTCCTGTGAAAACATTCATTTTCCTTGTGATTTAGAAAATTATTATAACTTACTCTCAAGATAAAATCTTGGAGTCAAAATGAATATTTTAGTTTTATCATGGATCTATATAATAATCCAATACCATATATTTATGAGTACTATTATATTGTTTGTTTTGTTTTGCCCATTGTGGCCATTGTCTTGGAATATTGATAAATATTACACTAAGTGAATATTACATCAAATTCCTCATATGACATGATTCAGATATTAAGTTTGAACTTTATGTATCTCATATATAAATTCATGGACAAGGTAATGAGTTGGAAACATTTGCATGTTTCCCTTTCATTCAATCCTTCTCCAAATAATTTCCACATATCTTTCATGAGAAGGCATTTTTCTCCTTAATCCAATTTTTTAAAACATGTGGAGTAAAAGGTGGAAATTTACTACCAATAAACTTACTGGTTTTATGCAAAACCTTTGAATAAATATGCTTCATGCTTGAGCAATATTGATTGCTAGGAACTTATCATTATAATAACTCTAAGTTAATTAATGACATAGTCCCAACTTAAACAAACAAATCAAATAATTTTCTATAGTGGGTTTTGATGACCCACAAGTATAGGGGATGTATCGTAGTACTTTCGATAAATAAGAGTGTCGAACCCAACGAGGAGCAGAAGGTGTTGACAAGCAGGTTGGATAGAGGATTCACTGTAAACACTAGCAAACGGGTTTTTGGTTGTTTTGGATATAGTATATAAATAAAGTGCGAGTAAATAAAGTGCAATAAATAATATTGCACCGAGTGGCCCAATCCTTTTGAGAGCAAAGTACAATCCGGTTGGGTTACTTATGACTACCAAACGTTCTCGAGGACACATGGGAATTTCGTCAAGTGATTTCGCTTTGTTTCGGTTGATTAATATCCATTGGTTCATGAAGTGTTGTGTGGGTGAACCTATGGTAATGAACCGCCCAACTAGGACTAATACATACTTGTGATTATACCCCTCGTAAGCATCCGCAAATACAAGAAAGTAATTAAGATAAAACTAACTACAACCTTAAAACTCCGGGATTCTAGACTCCCTCGTGCAATGGTTTCCTAACAGGGGTTTAGGTTTCCGGCACTCCACAACCCCACAATCAGTAGCCAACTACACAATGCATCCTCCTAGGACCATAAACGTGAAGTATCATGTAGTCGACGTTCACATGACACCACTAGAAGAATAGCACCACAATTTATATACCAAACCACGAGATATTACTTCAATATAACTTCACTACTAACATCATGACTTATCCCATGTCCTCAAGAACTAAACGAACTACTCACAAGACATAATATGGATCATAATCAAAGGTGATATAATGGATGATAACAATCTGGTCATAAAGTGTTAACACCGATAAATCTCACAAGCATCAACTACTAACAAGTAATCCGCACCGGGAGAGAGATCAAATGTAAAACAACGATAGGAGCCCCTAATTGTTACAGTGGGATGACGGTGGATGATGAAGGTGATGGTTCTGGTGATGAGGATGATGATGACAAAGATCCCGATGAAGCCCGGAGTGATGATGGTGACGATGGTGATGATTTCCCCTCTCCGGAGAGAAATTTCCCCGATAGATTTCTCCGTGCCAGAGATATTTTCTCTCTCGGGTGTTTTCCGCCCCGAGGCGGTGACGGAATAATTCTTCAATGATGCTATGGGGCTTAGGGTTCCCTGGGGGTCAAGTACGCGAAAGACCTCGACCAGAGGTGGCCAGGGTCGCCACACCACCTGGTGGCGCGACCGGGGGGGGCCACCTCATGGTGTGGGCCCCTGGTGGCCCCCTCTGGCTCCCCTTCTGGCTGGAGTCCTCCTCTGAACTTCTAAGACACCCCCCCCCCCGTGTCCCCCTTCTTCTTCTGAAATAAGGTATCTCGACGGTGCTTTTTCCATCAGAATTTTGGCCCCAAGGTTTATTCTCCAAAAATTATGAAACATGCAAAATAAGATAAAATAACATAAGGGATGCATCATAACATGAAATATATCGATGAATAACAGAAAACAATAACATAAAACGGTGATGCAAAATGGACGTATCAGGTTTGAGAATTATTTTTGTTTCACGCTATCACTTTTACCACACAAAGACATTTGACAATTATAACAATTATTAAATCCTTGTCTCAGAAAGATTTTATTATCACGATGATTTTGAATCTCTCAAAATACATCATGAATTATTCTTGACGCATATGTATTGTGAGAAGTATTCACATATGTATTTGTGGTGGAATTGCGAAATCAAGTATTTACTGATTTTAATTTAGATTATGATTTTTTAATTGATAATACATTTTGTTGTATAAATATAAATATGAAAATATTAGGAGTGGACTCTACAGTATATTGCTATGGTAGTTGCAACACAATGTAAGACATTGTAGATTGCAAGTTATTGGATAAAAGTCACTCGACTTAGCGAGGTTTAAAACGACGGTATGATAATTCATATGCAGACGCTTGAATTATTAATACTACCACGAAACTAGGTTCACACAATTCTAATTCCTAATAAATCCAACACAAGTCACAAGTTGATAAGATCAAAAGGTGAAAGTGAATAGTTTAAGAAACCACATGCATAGTATGAGTAACACCGGATTTTCATAGGTGTTATGTCATCATACTAACTATAGTATTATTGACTCTAGTGCAAGTGGAAGAATGTTGGAGATAAGCCCTAGAGACAATAATATTCAACTATAATTCTATCTCCAAGTTCACAATTAAGTTTATGGCATCATGCTACAACCGCTATAGAACTTGGAAAATGTGTTTTTAAAGGAAAATCTTTGTGCGGGTGTGAAGACATGAACAAACAAGAGTTCCTAATCTCGTTTGTAATATTAGCTTACGGTATGTGACATGATAACATTTCCTCATCATTTACTTGATTAAACGTCTAGCAAAAACATAAGCATTTATTGTTAGGGTAGCAATAGTACTAAACCGACCTAAGTATATTATCTTGCTAAAAGAGACTAAACACATGTAATGTATTTAGCAAAGTACATATGAAGTTTTCATTGACTATAATTCCTATACTATGAGAATATCTAGTGACCGCATGATCAAAAGTTGTACTTTAGATGCCATCAACCGTCTTTCCGTAACTGGGGCTCATAACGGTGATGTGTGTGTGTGGGTATAATCTAGAGAGTGTAATATTGCTGAGATCGTTCAAGACTAGTACTTAACTCCTCTAGGCGATAGAAAGATAATGCTCCGAGCCGTCTCACTATCACCGATGTGAACCAATCTTCTTGCCGGACACAGTGTGATTTATTACAAGGACATTGAGGATATGGATGATAAAAGAGAACAATATCGGTAACAAGCTCTTTATGTGCTATGATGAAAGAATTCGATCACATGAAATCACATAGTCCCAACTCGCGATCTTGTTGGTATCGTGAAGTTAAGGGAATAAGTGCACTGAGTAATTTATAAGGTTCCCTCGTTCTTCATGAACACACAGGAGCCATCATGGGCGTGCATGGTCCCGCTGTTGGTTACTGTTCGGTAAGTTCCCGTACATGTATGTGTGTTATCGAGTCTTTACTGGTCACACGCTTAAGCCGTGACAACCTTTAATTGATATAATTAAGATGTTATTATTGGTTTATGAATGTTCGATGTCGATACAATGTCACCTAAACGAGTTAGGTGTCAATCAGAGAGGTTTCATGGAAGTTACTATAAGGGAGAAATTATGCCGGTGTAAGGAAGAATTTATATGAGAGATAACACAGGACATAAGATTTCCCGATATGTTAGAAATATGTTTCTAACATAATTATATAATATCAAATGATTTTATCTATTGGGTTCAAAGGGTTCCACAAGAGTTTTAGGAAAATATCGGAAATCGGGAGTGACAGAGGGGTGCAATTTCACCCTTAGGTTGTACCAATAGGTGGGGCTGACAGGTGGGCCCTAGGACCTCCAATCATGTAAGTAGGCACCTTCATGTGTTTTTCCTATTTTTATTTGAAGGAAAAAAGGAAATAAAAGGGGAAAAGGAAAAATAAGAGGAGGTGGAGTTGGGCTCCCATATGGGTGTCGAATCGAAATTGAGCTAGGAGAGGAGGATGGGGCCACCTCCATGGTGCGGCCAAGCCCCTCCTAGCTCACTTAGGACTCCTCCTCCCATTTTGAAAGTTCCCCCTTCCCTCCAACTATAAAAGGCTTGAGCTAAACCATAATTTTGTGAGAAATTGTCTCTCAGTCCCCTCTCTCTAGTAGAATTAGAAGGTATAATTAAAGCTTCTAATTAGAACCCTCTAATTGAATTAGATCTTATTATAATCGTGTTTTGAAGTGTCCTCTCCCGATTAGAGCTAGCACTAATTAGTAGTTCTCTCTGATGTTTGAGAAACTTCCAAAATCATATAGCTCTAATCGCAGTCGATTAGTGCTACCAATTAGCAACGCCAAAAGACTGGCTCACTCTGTCGGTGCCGAGTCATGGACGGTGGAGCGCTGACGGGTCGATACAAGCATACGTGTGCACACCATAACAGGGATTACATGTGTGATCCTTGATGAAGGAAGACTTAGCGACATCCTTGCAACTTGGCCTAGTTGGGAGGATCTACGATTGTTTAGAACTCTACTATGACTACATCGAATCTGATGTCCAGTGAATCGTGATCCTGATCCTTGCATGTATGGGCATGCCTCGTTATCTCCATAGTGATCTTGGCGGACTATGTAGGAAATTTTTTTGAATTCTGCAACGTAGAACAGGAAGGCTATCTGGGGTTCGACTGTGCCGCTACCGACTACGCATGTTACATGTCGCAGTTAAGGATGGAGGGCGTGTGCATGATATTGGGGTTCTGCGGGGCCTCGGCGACCGCCGGCGGCGCCAGACATCCCGTCACTTGCGCCTAGTCTACACTGATGTTGCCGTGGGTGGCCGATGTGTTCTGGATCCATATGTCCACCGCGTTCACTGCGTACTGTCACTACTTCTTAGGAAGCAGGGAGGTCATCCTGGCGGCCGTGGCGTCGCGTGACCCGATAGCCCATGCGACGTGCTTGCGAAATTGATGACTCATATCGAAGTTTGCATTGTCAGCCTTGTACTGTCATTCCTGCATGACGATGCCACCGACATCAAGAGTCCCAACGACCTGTTCGACCACGACGGTGAAGGCTACCTCCACCGACTCGATACGAAGCCGACCAAGTCAGGGGTGTGGACCTCCTTTGGGAGCACGTCGGTGTTAAGCAAAACACAGGTGGCCGAGATATCAGACGCCATCAAGTAGGCCAACAAGACATTCCTTTGGCCTAGGTGCTCCGGAAGGACAACTACATGGAGCAAGGGGACAAAATGCGAATTAAAAACTCCTCACGATCGTAACGAGCGGTCACCTGCAACCTCATGGCGGCATGGTGGTGGAGTGGTGCCGCCTAGTGAGAGTGCTATCACACCCATTCGTGGCATGCCGCGAGCCCACGATGGCGGTGCTACACTATTCGCATGCCACGATGGCGCGTCAACAAGTGTGGAATCTGCACACAACACACAAACTCTCTCTTGTCCCCAACTTTCCAAGAAGCCTGCCAGTCTTCTCGTATTGCTGAAAACTAGAGAATTAAACGTATAGAGTAATGAAAAGTAATAAATGTAAAAATGGTACAACAAGGAAACAATGATGAAAGTGCTTGAAAGAAGGTTGCAATAATGAGAAAAATAGGACCAGGGGCCATAAAATTCTAACGTTGTAGGCATTACGTCAAAGCATATGAACCGTTATCCAGCATGCATCCATATCTAAAAGTCCACCTCAAGAAAGCTATCCAGCATATCTATCTGGTATTAAGTTACAGCGACGAAGTGATTGCTTTGTGTGCAACAGATAATTTCATTATGTAAATCACATAAAGTAAGCAATAGTTCTCGTCCGTAGACAAGAGCGCTGCTGTTTTCTCCCTAGTGGCAACAACACATCTCCCATCTGTCACGTTTTTGCCACTTGAGCACAGATGTAAGGGAGGCATGAACCCACTGTCTATTATATAAACCCTCCCTTGGAGGTGAAAATAACTATGTGGCCAAGGTAATCATAAACACTAGAGAGCATTGCAAGACAACATGAACAAAATAATCATAATCTCATGGTTCATCGAATCCAACAAACACAACATGCACAATTACATAACAGTGGTCTCGATCATGTGAGGCAGCTCACGAGACTCTAAACATGGAGCCATAATGGAAAGAACTACCAACTAGATACTGCTATGGACCCGTAGTCCCAAAATAAACTACTCATTCATCATCATGGAGGCAATCATGGCGATGAAGAGGCCTCCAATGGAGACCCCCCCCTCTGACAGGGTGCTGGAATAGGGGTACAAAAGCCCTAGATTGGACTTTCAAGGTGACGGTGGCTCTCGGTATGTTTCGTGGAAAATAACTCCGTCGCCGAACTTTTTAGTGTTAAGGGAAATTTATAGGCGAAGAGGTGACGAGAGGCGGTGGCCAGGTCGCCCAGCGGCCCACCAAACGCGGCCTAGGGTGGGGCCACGCCTGGCACCCCTGCCTCGGGGCCACCTGGCTCCCCTCCAGCTCTTCTTTGGACTCCGTATTTGTTCCGAGTAAAAAATGATCTCCGTGGATTTTCAGCCCTTTCTGAGAATATATCTTTAAGAACTTTTCTGAAATAGAAACACAATAAAAAAATAGCAACTGGCATGAGGCATCTTTTTAATAGGTTAGTGTATGAAAACATCCGGAAAACGAACGAAAACATGTGAAAACACGTGGAAAATATGAAAGCATTAGATAGAAAACAAGCATGGAGCATTCAAAATTATAGATACGTTTGCAAAGTACCAGTTTCCATGAAAAAGAATTTGGAGAATTAGATGAAGAGAGCGCCATAAGTCTCTCTTACTAAGAGAGACTAAAACATTTTACTGTCTAACAATGTTATACATAACTTGAAACTGCATAGAAACAGGAATGTTCCCAAACCATGGATCTTCCCAATCTTATTCCTTGCCCATTCCCAAGAGAGAAAGCAATGTTGTAAAATAAATTTCTTTTAACACCGATAATCCCTTTTCGAAAAGGCGAGTCTGTGGGTTTTGCTACAATCTGAGAAAGAGTCTTATCCTTAATATACTTATTGTGCATCAACTTATGGCACACTCCATCTCCAGTAAATAGTTTAAACAACCACTTACCAAGAAGACATTTGTTCTTAATACTGAGAACTTCAATACCAAGCCCCCTCTGATCTTTAGGCCGACAAATGATATTCCACTTAGATAGCCTGTATTTATTTTTGAGTTGGTCACTTTGTCAGAAGAAGCAAGATCTATAAAAGTCTAATCTTTTCAGAACCCCAACAGGTACTTCAAAAAAGATAGAAGAAACATCAGAACACTAGATAAGACTGAGTTTATCAGAACCAGTCCGTCTCCATATGAAAGCAACTTCCCAATCCAGGAGCTGATTTTTTTGTTCAAAACGATCCTCAAGAGGCTTCCATTCCATGTTAAGAAGTTTCCAATGATGAATTGGAATTCCTAGATATCTAAATGGGAGAGTACCACTTCACATCCAAAGATCTGTCGGTATTCATTCACAAATCTCTACACTTTCCAACGAAAATGATCTCACTCTTATGCAAATTAATTTTCAATCCAGATAGCTTCTCGAAGATAGATAAAATTAATTTTATATCCACTACCTTCTCCAGATCATGCTCAAGAAACAAAATAGTGTCATCAGCATATTGAAGAATAGAGAGTCCACTGTCAACTAAATGTGGAATAAGACCCCCAACTTGGCCATCCTCGTTTTCCCGTGTAATAAGAATGGCCGACATATTGGCAACTAGGTTAAAAAGGATAGGAGATAGCGGATCCCCTAACTTTAAACCTTTCAAAGTCTGAAAAAGTGGCCAATATCATCATTAACCCGAATTCCTACCCCTCCCCCCCCAGCAAATATGGAGACTCAATCACACCACTCAGGCGAGAAGCCCTTCACGCGGAGAGTCTGTTGAAGGAAATACCAATTAACTTTATCATATGAAAAATAACTTCATCTATTTTCTTTGTATTAAGTTCGTGGATACTCTCATGTAAAATCAAACTCCTTCCAAAATATTTCTACTAGTTAAAATGCAGATTGAGAATGCTTAATTACCTTTTGTGCAATATTTGTAACTCTATTTGTTCCCACCTTTATGAAGATCTTAAAATTCACATTAAGAAGGCAAATAGGTCGAGACTAGTCAATTCTTCTAGCGTCCTCTTTCTTGGGTAAAAGGGTGATGGCACCGAAATTTAATTTAAACAATGGTAAATCTCCGCACTATGAGACACTAATTCGGGATTGTAGCTAAAGAAGGTAAGGCACTATAAGAGCATCGCCAACCGCGCCTAGGAGCCCCCCAGGGTGACTTATTTAGCGCCGGTACGCCGGTTTTCGCCCAGTCGCGCCCCCAGCGCGTCGAATAGCGCTGGTTTGGGCCAAATTAGCGCGCGGCGAACCCAGGCTGAACCCAGCGCGTTGGGGGGCTGCTGGGGCTCCCGCGGAAGCAAAATCGCGTTTGTGGGCCAGCATAGTCAAGCGAAGGGCGACTTTTTCACGCCCTCTTTCTCCTCCCTCGCTGCTTACAACCCATCCTCGTTCTCTCCCTTGCCGATGTCGGCATCGCCCCTCGACCCCAAACCGCCGCGCCGCCGCTAGAAGCCATTTCGTTGCCGCAACTGCCTGCCGTAGACACGCCAACCTCCCTCCCTCCTATGGACGAGCTCGCCGCTTCCAGGCGAGGCCACAGGCAGCCCGCTCTCCACCATGCCCGTGAGGTGTTCGGCGTTTTACATCTTCGACAATGGACTCCGACGATGAGGAGGTGTTCGCCGCTCTGATGGACGAGGAAGCCGACGCAGCCGTCGACGACACTGAGCACCTCATGTTCCTCGCCGCTCTGGCCGCTCTGTTTGTGCAGAACGTGAAACCCCGACGCGGTGGATCAAAGTTCGGTCGCCGGAAGGGCAAAGAGAGGCAGCGAGTGGAGGGCTACTGCACCCTCTACGCCGACTACTTCGCCGATGCTCCATTGCACGGCGAGGCAGTGTTTCAACATCGATTCAGCATGAGCCGGAAGCTCTTCCTCGACATTGTGCATGCCATTCGGGGGTTCGATAACTAATTCATTTGCAAGAAGGATTGCACCAGGACGGTTGGATTCACCTCGCTCCAGAAGTGCACTGTGGCTATGAGAATGTGTAGTAGTACAGCCCAACACAGTCTATACTGTTGCGTGTAGTACTGCTCCTGGACCGTTCACCAGCACACACAACACAGATAGTAATCAAAAGGAATCAATGCATTGTATTACTATCGAATATCCAGAGTAAAGTACTTTATTATAATTTGCATAGCGGAAGCTAGCACAATACTTATTCAACAAAGCAAATATAAGGGCTCCAGTCTTCCATTTGTGCCACATGCGAACAAACATGTTGAGTGGAGTCACGAGACCTACGTCGATCACTCCAGATACGAACAACCTGCACATTAGAATATGCAGCCCCCAAAAGGAGGTCAGATCATTCTGAGCAATGGTGGCAAGTGACACTATGGTGGTATATAAATGGCAAGTGCTAGTCTACATGCATATTTGGCTGGTGAAGTTTGAAGGCTATTTTGCATAAATGCATTTGTCCTATCTTTTAATAGAAAGTAATTTGCACATAATTGGACACTTTGGTTGATAGCAAAGTGCTCCTATATAATTGGACACTTTGGTTGATAGCAAAGTGCTCCTACCCTTTTTGGATTAGCACGCGGAAACACCATCAGGCACTTTTCCAATAACCCATAGTCAAATTGGTAGTAATCAATAAAACAAGATGAACGAGATATTTCATGTTTCACATCTAGTTGTTGAATTGTCCCTAACCAATGGAACACGGCTAAGATCTTAGTTTTAACCCTCGCGAGGTTTGTGCCCTTTACCCGTGTTGCCTAATCGACCCCAAACACCATGATACACCATCAGTAACACGGAAGGAAAGAAGATTAAGCCATAACTCATAAGAAGTAGATCCCCAAACCCTCCACGAGCCGGACCATCCTACCACTATTCTACATCTCTGGACACGTTGGGTTCGAGTCACCACAACCTACAAATTATGACTAGCCCATACTAATATGAAACACGGTTGCACACAAGAAACAACTACATACAAAAACTAAACATAATCTCAAGATACTGGGCGGCGGTCCCACCAAACTTTGTACTCTGATGACATACTAGCAATCCGCCCAGTGGTTAATTAATTATCATGTTGTTTTTATAAGCAATTAAAATAACGAGTAATACTTTAACATGATAATAATTCCCAACAACGAATATCTAGAGCATGGCTAAGCAATCTACAAATACGATGTTTGCCTAGCATATGGATTGCTACAATCTAGGGGGGTCATATGATCGCTCCACTTGGGTGTTAGTGAAGCAATCTAGCATAGCGATAACACTCAACTCATACTCATGCATAGTTACCATAAAAATCTAATTCATATAATAAAATAGTAGGATCATGTGTGTCACTTGCCTTGATAACACGAGCAGCTGTTCACACAGTCCTCGCAAACGCACTCGCTGTAGTCGTTGTAGTCTACACGTTGCAGTAAACATAACATAAGAAACAAGACATAACAACATGCAACACATGCATGCATGAAAGTTTATTGATGTAAAAATAGATCTATTATTATTCTCTGATTGTTAATGACATGTATGATGCATGAAAAGGTTTATAATTCAACAAGACACAAAAGCAGCTTAACCAAATTAAATCGGGTTAATTGACTGTCTACAAGATCTTATCGAAATAAAGTTTATAAAAAGGTGATCTAAACCTAACATACTAATAATATCCTAAAAACAAAAGAAAACACTCAACGAAAACTTTTTAGATGAATAAGAACGAAGTATAGATTTGAAATTTCGAGTTACTCCGGTGGGCAAAAGTAGATCGGAATTATATAAGAAGATCTGTAACTCAAATCGAAAAACTCAAAGAACAAAAGTTGTAGATAATGATGAGATGCAAGTACAGTAAAAATTTGAGCGAAAACGGACAAACAGTTGAAGAGTAATTGAACTTTTATCGCTTCAGATCTGAGAGAGTAGATCTCGAAATTCTCCGGCTGTGGTGGATGAAAAGAGGTGAGGTTTCTTGGGATGGATCGGTATGGACGATATCTAAAACTCTCGCGAAGACTTTAACGTCAACCGAGCAACTCACGGACCGTGGTGAGCAAAATACCACGAAACAGATCTGAAATCAAAGTTTCGAGTTTGAGACGACCTCAAGGCCGGGGCTGGGGTATTTATAGGTGGGGAGGTCGGTGGAAAGTTGCTCCTTGGAGTAGGGAACAAGCCAAAAAAACGGATTCGAATTTGGACTCTCCAATGAAGAGATATGCGAGTTTGAATGGAGATAGGTCAGAAAAACGGGATTTGTACGAAAACATGATTGATGGTGTAAGCGTACGGGTCTGCAGCCTCTGCGCTCACTTGCTGGGCCGGCCCATGCGAGCGAGCTGGGTTCGGTTTTTTTTTCGCTTGTTTTTTTTCTTTTATCTTTTTCTTAAAACTTTAATAACTTTTGAAATATAACTCGGAATCGAGTTAACAAATTTCTAAAATTTTAAAATTTGAAACTCTATAATACTAGACTATTAGGGAGTGATTTTGGAAAAAAAAAATAAAATATCCAATTATCTTTCGGCTTATAAACGTCTTAAGGAGGATTTTGGGCTTTTTAAAACATGATTTTGTTTTAGGGTTTAAAATGCAACACTCAAATGCAAGTTTTGAAATAATGTCACGATATGCATATGCTCTAGATGCAAAACATTCCAAATGTAAAATTTGGGATGTTACATAATGCTTGCATACGGCGCTCACGGCGATACCCAAGATGACTACATGCGCATGGCTGAGTCCGTCGCCTTTGAGTGTTTGAAGAGGCTTGCATGAAGGATATCGAGCGAACATTTGGTGTGCTTCAATCTCGGTTTGCTTTTGTCCGGTACCCTGCTCTGACTTGGTCCAAGGAGCATATGTGGGAGGTGATGAACTGTTGTGTGATCTAGCACAACATGATCATCGAGAACGAGTGTGACGACCCAGTGTTTGACACTGAACCATATTTCAGACAGGGCCCTCTTGCAACTGTCGATCAATAGGTGCCGTCAGAATGGAATGCATATCTAGCTAGTCGACAACAGATCAGAGACCCCAGGTGCACCAAGAGCTGCAGCGTGATCTAGTGGAGCATCTTTGGAGACTCAAAGGCAACGTCTAGTTTCATATGTTTTCATTTGTGCTCAAAACTTGTTAAATTATGTTGAAATATTTGATTTTCGGCGATTTGTGTGCCAAACTTTGTGATAAATATAATGTTCTGTGCCGAAATCATTCCGAATTTGGTCGATTTTCATCGAACTTGGGCGAAAACCGACGAAACTGTGCCAAATTCGGGCGAAAACGAACCATTTGGCGCAGTACACCTGGGTACGCGGCTGGGAAGCGAGACCCCAGGACGAAAAATAGCGCCGGGCGCCCCAGAGAAGCGCTATTTAGCGCCGAAATTTGGCCCCGGGGGCGAACGGCTGGAGATGCTCTAAGACATTGCCCGTCCTCCTGTATTTAGGGGGAAAAAAACATAAATGTACGATCGCTACAGAAATTTCAGACTTAATTGGAACAACGTGGCTGTTATGAAGTACATGATCACAAATTCAAATCGAAAAAAAAAATTAATCACAAATTGACCGACATAGCTTAACTTTCGTCTCTTTCTGCAAAAGATGAAGACTAGCGCAGTAACAAGACATCAAGCTTTTGCCAAAGGTTTCCTCCGTTTGTAGTTCTCGGGCCGCCATACACCGAGACAGCCGCGCGCGTGCAGGTAGTCTGCCTAGCAGACGGCATGGCGGCACATCGGGCACTGGGTCTTCCGCAGGAGCCAGCTATCGATGCACTCCAAATGAAAAACGTGGGAGCACGCAGGGAGCCTCCCGGCTCTCTCACCGGCTTCAAACTCCTGGCAGACAACGTTCCATACATCGTCAGTTAACTACCTTTCACGAACCTAGCAGGAGAGGCAGCTGGAGCATTGAAACTGACATGGAGGCAGATGGGGCAGGTGGTTTCCCCTGCGCCTAGAGTTTCCTTGGTGAGCTTCGTCGCCGGGACGGCGTCCCTCCTCGCGACCATCACCGGGAAACTCGGCTCGAAGGTGTCGCCACATCGATCTCCTCGGCCACAGCGCGCATCGGCAAGAATCATCACTCCGCGAAGAGTGCTTACGGTGCGTTTAATTCGCGTGGCCATGGAGCGATCGTCGCAGCACCATATCGTTACCAGGGAGTCGACGAGCTCCGCGGAGACGAGAGCTCCCGCGATTGCTCCCACCAGCGCCCCCTGCATGAAGCCGTCCTCGTGGATGAAGCCCGAGAGGAGACCGACCACGGCCCCGAGCAGTGTCCCAGCTGCACGTACGCGATGCACAGAATTGTTGCGGTAACGACTCGAATTTGCCAACCCAAGTAAACAGTAACGGATTGAGGTGCACCTGCCCCGAAGACGGCCGTGAGGAGGGAGCGCATCAGCCCGCCGGCGACTCTGGTGGCCGCCGGGATCATCTCGCTCCCCTTCACAACTCTCCTGCGTCTAGTGCGGTGCTTGATTCAGGGAGTCGGAAGAGAATGGAGACAGGGGGTTTGAGCAATGGCGTGCTGTGACTGGCACAGCAAAATGGAGGAAATTGCACAAACCTCCAACAATTGGGGCGATCGTTGCGGCGAACTACAACTATTGAGGTAAGTTGCAAATAACTACAACTTTTGGGTACATCCGTTGCGCAAAACTCAAATTACACGTTTAACCCTGTTTAACAACACATCGGACAACTGGCCCCCACACTGTCAGTGCCAACTTGGACTCACACGTGGCAAACAGTGTCCACAAGCCTTAAGCATTCGATCTTGTGATGGAGGTGTTAACCTCTAAGTTGGCCCGATCTCACGAAAGATCCAAGGGGGAAGGCAAGAACACCAGGAACCAAAGGTAACCGGATAACTAATGCGAACTAGAGAATTCAAAAACCAGCAACTAAACCCACGGCCACCTCCGGCAATCAATCCACTTGAACTCATATTGATTGGAACCAATTCAACCCTACGGCTAGTCCAACGCACCAATAGATCCTCGAGTGTTAGTCAAGAAAGATTGGGAGAACACCAACTGATTTCCAAGGAAAATGATGGCTATTCCGTATTAAGCTATTGTCGGGGCCCAACAACGACCAACCTATTGCCGGGGTCACAAGCACCAGTACCCACCGGGAAGGGGAGGGATCAACAAAACTGCAACATTGCATCCGGATCTTAATCTAGGAGAGGAGCGATACCCACGTCAGACCTCGCCAGGGACTGCAACCGTCGACATTCCTGCTGCCCCACGGCAAAAGAATGCGACCAACAACAACGCCACGTGGCTTGCCGAAGAGCCACCAGAGCGCCCACTACACATGGCCGCCGCCGTAAAGCACCAAGATTGGCAACCTCTTCAGCCATGAACACAACACGGACCGCCAACTCGTTGCCGGACACTTGGCAACCGCGGGAAGCGCTCCACCAGATTCCTCGGACAACACCAACCACGCACAGCCGAGCAACCAACGCAGACACTGGCCGCCACACGCTCACCACCTCAAGATAGAACCGAAGCACCGAAGGAGATCATCGGGGGGACGAGCACACCACTCCGGCATAGACCAGCCGCCCAAGCTGGCTGCCTCCCGCACCCGAGCAGGGAGGTGCTGAGGAGATCGAGCGTGGGGGATTTGGCGCCCCTGTAGCCAGATCCGTGCGAGGAGCTTGACCCCAAGGCAGCAACACGTGGATCTCTTTGCCGCCGTTAGCCCAGGAAAGTGGTTGATTGAGGTCAATAGCCGGCGTCCAACTCAACGGCGCGTCGCCGCCTTTGCTGTCACCACTTCTCGCTCGCCTTCGACTTGAGTTTGGGGAAGAAGAAGTGAATGTGGTCTGGCCAGACTAGGTCCTAATGCTTAAGCCTTTTTGACACGGTCTGCCATGTATGAGTCTAGTTGGCACTGACAGTGTGGGGCCCGGACGTCAGGTGTGCTGCTAAAAGGGTTAAATGTGTAATTTGAGTTTTGTGCAACGAATGTACCTAAAAGATGTAGTTCTTTACAACTTGACTCAATAGTTGTAATTCGTTGCAACAACTACCCCAACTGTTGGAGATTTGTGCAATTTTCTCCAGCAAAATGTCGTGGCAAACGTCGAGGTATTCAAACGGGCTAGCCGGGGGCCTGAAGTGTAAGTGTAACTAGTAAACACAACAAAAGAAAATCACGAGCGCTGGCACGAAACGACACGGTGTCACAGTGATGGGCACCCGGCAAGAAGTGGCGTAGTGCCTGCCCCCGCACCTGGCATCTTCCCGTCGTTGCGTGTGGTTGCAGGTACGGTAAGCTGGCCCGTGTCCCGACACACGGGACATGGATCTGTCGATGGAATTATGGGGAGTGATCTGTGGGCATACACCAATAATTTAAATATAGGGGAAATATAGCGATTACAACACATTATTTGAAAAGTTTGTAAACAACATGACAGTGGAACTACTCTGCTCGTCCACTACTGCTCAACCAGATCGTGAGTTATTTCGTCACGAATTTACCAATACTACACAACAACAAAAAAAGTTCTGAAAGCTCGGTCAGGACGTCCTAATGTGGCTTAGAAAGAGGGACTCGTACTTAAGCTGCTGATCAAACATCATACCAATATCGCGCTCACTCTCTCTGACTATGTTGTGCATGATAACACAATCATTTGTGATCTTTCATATCTGATCACACGACCATTATAGAGAACGATACCGACAATAGTAAATTGGATTAGAAGCACACCAAAAGGTCATCCCATGCATTTGCGACACTCTTTTCTCGACACAAAGTTATCAGACCAAACTGGTTGAGGATTATCTTCACAATTTCTTTTTTTTTTAGAAATGGGAGCTATGCCCCAGCCTCTGCATCGAAACGATGCACACAACCGGTTTATTAAAGAAGAGTTAAAAAAAATACAAAATCCAACAGTCAAACAACATCGACCCGGAAAAAAAACCCGAGGCCGCATGCCTCGCGACAGTAACCCCACCAAATAACCACTATCCCTATGATAGCAGAGTAAAGAAAACAAATACACAACTCCTAGGCTACGCCTTAAAGAAGGAAACACCGCACGTGCGCCGATGGTGATAAGTCAACACAAGGTTGATCTCCAGATTCTCATCCCTCAAGTTTGAGTCCACCACCTTCAGCAAGAACATGACACAAACGTGCGTCGACATAGCCTGATCAGAAATCTTGTGTTTCCACCGGAGTGCATAAACTTGTCCTCTAGCCGATCTGTACCATCCTATTTTTTTCCGGCTACGGACGCCATGATAACCGGATACCTCTGGAGAAGATAACTGAAAACATACACCCCATACCGTCTGCCTCCAGCCACTATCGCACCACTTTTGATTCAGCATCAACAGACCAAACATGACACCTCCACCACATCCATCGCACCTGCCGGTGGCAGGCATGACTTAACGCCTCCGCATGAGGCGTCGTGCGTAACATCCGCCGGAGGCTTCACAAGCTGGCGACAAATATTGCTTGACATCTCCGAAAGAGACGCATGTGTCATTTGCGAAACCGCATCAAACCCGGACTGCTGATGGCGCGCTACTCTCGAAAGGCCATTACCATCTCGAGATCCAGCCTCTAAGTCGCCCACACGACCTCGGAAGCCGCCACCGTCGAAGAAGAAGGGTCGCCGCCCCAATTTCGGGCGCTACAGGGAGCACCCACCGCAGTGGCAGCCGCTGTTGCCGCTCATACAACTACAACAGCGCCGCGACCGTCAGATCCGGACATAAGGATCTGAATCCCTCGCGCGCCGCCACCTGGTTAGCCGCGCTCGGCCGCTCGTCTTCACTGACGAGTCAACCACCACCAGACACGCCGCACGCCGTAGCCAGGCTGCTCCACAAACCCGCTGGTCTGAGGAGTCAACTACCACTCCGTCGGCACCGCTGCCCGGCCAGCTCCGGCTGCCCACGCAGACCCAGACACTAGCCACCGCCGGAAGAACCAGGGCCGTTGCCCCGGCCTCCGTGCTCCGCCGTCCGCGCCAGCCATCCAGGGCCAACCCACGCATCTGGCCGGAAGCCTCCCGCCGCGTTTGTGCTGAGGAGGCGAGGACCCGCTGGACGCTGTCCACCATGCGGAGGGTTGTGCCCCCGGTGTCTTCCTCCGGCGGTGGCGGGTGGAAGGAGAGGAGGGGGCGTGGGGGAAATTCTTATAGTTTCACTCCGTAGTTTGGCCTTCAACAAGTCTCGTGAGAGTATTGCAACATGTTGATATTATTGTAAGAACTAACCATACAGTAATAAAGTGTCAAACTCATATTTCATAATAGCTTCAAATACAATTTGGATTTTATTTTTAATCAAGTATAACTGCTACGTTGTCATCATAACGGATTATTATACATATTCAGATTTAAACTCTTAACAATTGTACATTTCGGAGCTTTCTAGGGGCATTTGCAGCAATGTGCCTTTGATTACATCAATAATAAGATCACCATTACAAGCATATGTTTGATTACCAGCAGCTCTTAATACTCGAATGCACATCAATTTTTAAGCTCCGCTACTATTTGCTACATTTAAAAGGATCCAAGGTTGAACCATATTATTTTATTATTTTGAACTCAATTTGTTATTTCAATGCAAAAGGGTGAAAAAATATTTTAGAAAGAAAAACATGAATTTTTAATCTTCAATGCCCGTTTTAGTTTAGAGGTTTCTATATTTCTAATCGAATAAATTGACCTCGTATTGGCATTTTACTAACAGCTATGGAGATAGTTGTCTGCACGCTCCAACATGTACTCCTTTATAGATCCTTTGCCAAGATAATAAATTTTTTTCCACCTCTAATGCAGATATTGATGCTCCCAACCATCTCATAAAATCCTCTCGCTGCACCATGTGCCATGAGTCAAGTTGTGTGTGGTACATTTGGTGCTCTCGTATAGATGGGTCCAAATATTTTCACCACCACTGCATAAAACTTGTACATGTATTCATTGATCATTGGTTGTGGACTCAGACATATGGAGGTAGTCGTCCACAGAGTCTACTGGAGCTCCATATGCAAGACAAAGTAGCAAAAATGCATTTCTGAATGGATGATAATACAAGAAGTCTGGGACAATCTTTTTTTTTTGCACGAAGTACTCATCATACTCCAGAACACCATACACAATGCACATGAACACATCCTTCTTCAACCTAAAGCTCTGGGGAAATGGAGTAGAACCATTTTATGGGTTTTTTTGAAAAGTATTTATTGAATAACAACACATGACCCATTGCCCTTCGATGATTCTTGTTGTCTAGCTGCCAGGCCACGATCCTTCGGGTTTGGGAGTGGCTTCCCGCTCCTGTTACGCAACTAAAAAAACAACGAGGATGATCTGATTATGTTCCGTCATCGGTTGCGAGTTTGGCGTCATCTTCCATCATTTGAAAAAACATGATATCATTGTCCCTATCCATGGACTATTGGGAAAGAACGAATCAAAAATGAGAATAGGCAAACAAATTCAATCAAATCAACTAGTGGGCAAACGGCCGAACACCTTGCATGTGGAGCAAGAGGGGGTAGTCTTGGCTGGTATCAAGCGTTCTATCGAAACGTAAAACTACGACGGGGAGCGGCGGCGAGTTGGCATGTGTGGTCGATATGGACTCCCAATGGAGAGTTAGAGATGAAAAGGGGCGACGATGATTGCGTGATTCGGTAGTAGAGATAGGGACGGGTAGACATATGGAAACTGGACACGACCTCTACCTCTATGTATCCTTCCCATTAGTGGCTGCATCCGAGCATTGTACGACGCCATCGAGCATATCCCATAAGTTGGGAATGACCAGGATGGTGTAGGACACATTTTTCGAATGGCCTGGAACAATGAAGGTGTCGTTAGACCATAACTACTATAGGATAGTGGTAGCCATGGGTGATTTTCCTCCATGGCGATTTTCCACCCACTAAACCCTAGTCGCTGTCGATCTTGCATCTCCGGTAGCCCTCCACACCTCTCCTCCATGTTTTCCCCTATGCTAGCTCTCTCTCTTCGGTTGGTAGTCTTGATATGGCTCCCTCACGCCCACATGCATGGTGTTGGAAGGTCACGTACTCGATCTCCAAGGACTTGGATCGAGATCGGGCAAAGGAATATGATGGTTCTCTTTGTCTTTGGGATCATGCAGATTGGATTTCTTTGAATAATGCCAAAGGACAATCCATTTCTGGACGTATTCTCTCTTTTGAGGAGATCTTGCAGATTGGATCTAAGGTACATTTTCGATCCCACGTTGTTCTTATCACTGCATGCATTCTATCTCCACCGAGCACGAATGTGCACAAATTTGTCTCTTCTTCGGAATTGAATGATCCTGTTGTTGCTGGTCGGAGAATGCATGATGATCCCCAAGTTGTGGATTTCTCGTCGACAGTGCCGCCTTTATCGCCTTGGGATTGGATTTCTCTCATGGTGCAGCTTTTGCTAAGGATATTAAGAGTTCGTTCTTCCAAACGGTACATCCAAGTTATGATTCACAACATTTTATTATGGTGGTATCATTTGGATGTTCAAATTTTTGATTATCTGAGGAATCTGTTGGTCTTGCACTTGAGGCGATCACGGGAGGTTTTTGTGGACAATCCATGGTTTCTCTATTACATGATAGAACCTTCTCATTCAATGTCTCAAGTAAACAAGTTGGTTTTCGGATTTATAATCGCAAATCTTATGCTTGCAAGCAATTTGAATGTTTATTTCACCTGTGGGGTCGTGGTGGCCCTAATTGGAAATTATAGTTTCAGAATTGGCAGCATGATTGTAAAAAGGAATGGACTTTGATTAGTCCGTAAAAAAAAGAGCTCAATTGGCTATGTCAGCGTTAAAAAGCCTGCTCCTAGATCTATGGTTAGATCACCTACTTCCACAAGGACTGCTAGGCGTTTGGTGTTTTCCAATTCTCTTTGTTATGAGGCTTGCAAGGGATATAATGATCCTAAATTATTGGAAAATTCTAATATTTTGGAGGCTACTACACCTATTAATTTTGGATATTTTAATCCTAGCTTGGCTTCCAATATCACATAAGTTCTCCCAAAAGAGGCCCCTTTGAGCTCGAAGGCGGTGAAAGCTTCCACATCGACTGAATCACAATTGGATTCTAACAAAGATCTCGCGGGTTTGGAAGATTTTATGAACAAAGTAGCCTTTCATTTTTGGGATTTCTCACGGTGTCTTAGTACGGGACACGACATTAAGATTGTCCTAATAAGATTCGATGCAAGGAGTGTTTTCAATATGGTCATAAAGTGTCTGCATGTTTCTCTTTTCAGGCAAGAAAACAAAACGGCGGGTTCCTAAAACGGGCTCCTTTGGACCAAATAAAGACCCCGGCGTCTCGTCTTCTGGGATACCCGTCTCGGAAGCATCGCCTATTGCTAAATCCACCCCGGCTGACTCTGCTTCCTCTGTTCTCTCGCCGTCAAAGGACTCGGCTGCTGCCATGGCTGCATTCGAGCTCGATCCATAGCTGTGGGTTCCTTGGGGACATGAGATCATCGATGGAGGTCCTACGTGACTCCCTTGTACGTTCTATTTCCCTCGTGAGTCGCCTCCTCTGCTCCATGAAGAGTAATGTGTTGTTGAGGTTATGTCGCGTCCGCCGCAAGCTGCTGAGGCTTACTGGAGGAGAGGGTAAGAGATCTTCTCGTTGGCCCCATGTTGCAACGTGAAGTGGTGGATTAACGCGCATCTTTGTTTCGTGTGGGAATGTTCAAGTTGCAAACTGCTACGGCTCGACATGCTCTTGCGCAGAATCAGCCATTCCAACTCCAGCCAAATATCTTTGTTCGTTTTTTCAATCACAATGAAGGGCCAAACTTCAGATTGGTGCTTGGTGCTCTTAAGGGTTGGTTGATGTTTTTGGTTGTTCCTCCAGATTATCGTAATGAAAAAGAATTGGCCAATGCAGTTTCTACTTTTGGTACTTTCCACTATTGGAACAGCCAAGATCCTTTTCTCTCCAAGACTTTGGTATATGCATTTTCCCTCTGTCGCAACTGTTCCTCATGATGTTGTGTTTGGAAAATTTTCTAATTTTGGAGGAGAAAGAAACTCCTAGACAACGCATGTGTATGTGCTCTCAGCAGAATTTGTTGATGCTTTACCTACAAAGCGGCTCCTGGTTCTGTCTCCTAAGCGTAGCCCTATTGCTCGTGCTCTGTCTTTCGAGGGATCTATGGAAGATCATACTGAACCTATGGCTACTGTCACTTTCTCTGCTTCCCCTCCCTCCAATCTCAAGAAGGGCTAGCGTACAAGGAAAATTTATTTAGTTCAGCCAAATGAGAGGCATTTCACTCGCAGTTCTCTGAAAACTGATGGATATAAGACTCCTGCAGTTGTTTCTGCGTCACCATGTCCCAAGAAGAAAATTAGAGCCAAGCAACTTATTATAGAGGAAGATCCTGTTGATACTGAAGAGGAAAAGAATGACACTGTTATTCCCCCTACTCCTATCCCTGTTCTTTAGCGTGTGGGTTTGCAATTGGGTATTAACTCTACCAAGCTCTCAGAGGATCTGCTTGAAGCTGATCCATCATCAAATTCTTTTTCCAGTAATAATGATGATTAGTGTCCTTAATATCATGAATAGGGGATTAATTTATTTAATCCCTTCTTTTGTGCCTTTTATGTTAGTCATGCTGGTGTTATTTGTGTTGAAGCCTAGTGCTGCTTTTGCTGCTTTCTTGATATTATGTATCAAGGGTTATGTATTGAATATAATCAAGTGTTTTAATGTGTCTCACTAGTTCAAGAAATTGGAGAGTGCTATGCTGGAATGTGAGAGGTCTTAATTCTGATATAAGGCAACTTGAAGTTCGTGCTAAGATTGATGAAAGTGAATGCTCCATTATTTGCTTAAAAGAAACAAAATGTGAATCTTTTGACTGGAAATTTATTAGAATTTTTTCCCTAAGAGATTTGATAAGTTTTCTTATTCCCCTTCTGTTGGTGCCTCAGGTAGAATATTGGTAATATGGAATTCATCCATGTTTGATGATCTCTTGCTAGATACTCAAAATTCTCTATATCTATTAAATTTACCTCTAAACATAATAATGCTTCTTGTACTTTGGTATCTGTTTATGGACCTTGTCAGGGTTTGGAAAGAGATTTTTTTGTTCAATGGCTATATAATTTACATATACCTATTCCTGATAATTGGTTAATTATTGGTGATTTTCATTTCATCAGAAATCAGAGTAATAGAAATAAGCCTGGTGGTGACTATAATGATATGTTTCTTTTCAATGAAATTATTGGGAATCTAGGGCTGACTGAATTACCTTTAAAAGTAAGGGCATATACTTGTTCTAATATGCAGCAAGTACCACTTCTAGAACAATTAGATTGGTTCTTCACTAGTCCTAATTGAGTCTCTGATTATCCTAATTCTATGGTTGTTTTCACTGACCAATATTGGTTCTGATCATGTGCCTTGTGTGGTGAATATTGAGACCCATATTCCTAAAGCAAAATTATCCAGGTTTGAGAATTATTGGGTGGATATGCCTGGTTTTTTTGGATTATGTATCTAGTACTTGGAATAAAAAATTCCATCAAAAATTCCACTAAATTAAAAAGTGTCAGATATGGTATTAAGAAGTGGAAGGTCTCTCTTGGGAGGCTTAAACTTTTAATGCAATAGTGGAATAGAGTGATTATGCTGTTGGATTCCCTAGAGGAGTAGAGGCCTCTTTCTAGGCTAGAATTTAATTTCAGGGAAATTGTTAAATTGCATCATGAGGTCCTTCTCCTAGCTGAAAGTAGATATTGGAGAAAGAGATGTACTATTAGATGGAGTAAGCAAGGAACAAATCCTACAGCAATAATGCAAAAATAATAGCCTAAAGCTATCATATTTGCTTGCTGCATCACTTGAATCATCTTGTTCAAGTTCTTGTTCATCTTCTTCAATTCACCCTTCAGATCTGCATCCCCCACTGTTGGAGCATCCTTCAACTATGTATTCCACATGTTCTTCACGGATGGAGGCAGATTGAGCTCGAGGGTTGGAGCCCCCTTTAAATAAATCAAGCCCTCCCTTTGAAGCCTCTCCACATACTCATCCATCCACTCAAAATGATTGCATTTTTTCACGATCTGAAAACGAAATAATGAAGCATAAATCCCAACTCCGTGGATGCAAGAAGAGAACCCAGATCTAGAAACGAAAAATTCAGAGCTAAAGGATGCGAGAGGAACCAAGAACTACCTGCCCCTCCGTCCTGCTTTCGCATCTGATGAACTCGCGCCCAAAGTTGCCATTTTCTCCTCCTTCGAAGTCCACCGCTTCAGTGACGCAGTGCGTGGGCAGTCCGGACACCCCTGCATCGGCACTGAACCATACGTAGGCCACGAGGGGCGGGAGGATGAAGTGGAGGTCGACATCTCGCCGGAGAGGAAGAAGAACTGCTCTGTCGCCGTGATCCAAAGGGGAGGCGAGCACGGGCTACTGTGTGACTGTGCCGATGGGTGGAGGAGGGCACAGGCTGCTGTGTGACTGTGTTGATGTGTCAGTGGAATACAACGGCGCGGCCAATCAAGATATAGAACCATCCTCCTACGGATCGCCCTCCCTTCTAGAAGACTGAACTCTGATCTCAACCATCGGCACCATCCAACGGCGCGGGGATGGCGTGCGGGTCTATCCCGAGAATTCCTTCTAGAAGGTAAGATCTTACGACTAGAATTGGCGATAGGTTATGAGCGGGTGGCTGACGTTCGGCGCTAGGGTTTTGGGGTTACGAGGTTATCGGGGTTTTGGAGTTATTAGGGTATGACAGAAGTTCAAATGACCATAACTAATTCAAAAAAAATCAGGAAAATGGAAACGAACCGTAGTCTGTCAGCTTATAAGATATATTTACTAGAAAAAATATAAACATGCTATAGCGACATTTTTAAGAAAAATCATTTTCACAAGCGAGCCATAAAAATCAGGTTCAAATGATCATACCTAATTCAAAAAATAAATCAAAAAATCGCAGAGGGTTTTGAAAAATATAAACCGAGTATTCATGGATGACCTGTTCAGGGTTCGATGGATAGGGTTTTGGTTTTGAAAAAATTCAAATAAATCAAAAAAAATCACCAAAGCTTCCTTTTGGAGTGAATAAGAGGGTTATGAACTTAATTTTACATTTTCATATCTCAAACGCGTGTTTTGGTAGTTTTCAATGTAAAGCATTTTTTCAATAAATAAATAAATAATATGGAAATTAATTCAATAAATAGTGAGACTTTGATTGGACACTATTTAGATGGAATAGGTATCACCTAAAAAATATTGGCTCATTTAGAGAAGGTCGAAAAAAACTTGATTACAAATGGGTCTGTTTACCCTATATTCAGAGCTTATTTGTAGCACGTTTCTCCTTCGGATCGATCATCTTCAAATATTGCAGTTCAAATGTTGGTGAAATTTCAACTTTAGCTCAAACAAGTACTAAAGAGGAACAAACTTGAATTTTTTTTACAACTTCAACTTTGGGTCAAATTATAATTTTGTTCCAAATTCAAATATTGCTTCAAATTCAACCTTTGTTTCAAATATGCATTCTGCCTCACATATGATACCAAAACACAAACAATATTATTAAGACTTATAAGTTATCACAAGATCTCAAGTTGAGAACACAAATACCTAACTACAAATCCATCAAATTCAAATTCATAGTTCAAATTCAAATCTTTGACCTGCTCCTTGTGTGAGAAGATGGCTTCACCGTCTCGCTACGGGTTTCCCTAGATGGAGTACTCTTTGGAATCGTCTTGTTCCTTCTAATCTTCCCTTAGGGTTGTGGCCGTGGAGGTGGTGACGTAGTAATTCCACTCGGCGAGCAATCGACGACAAGTAATCCTTAAGGAACAACTGGTACAATACCTCTGTCCTCTTCTTCTCTTATAGCTTCAAAACCATCAAGAGCCATGGATTCAAATTCTAAGCCATCTGATGATGACTGAACTTCATTTTCTTAGGCTCTATCATCTTCTTCTCTTATAGCTTCCTCTCTACACCTTTTCTTCCCTCTGCCTCCATTTATCCTAGTGCTGAGAAATAAAATTATAAGACATATGGAGAAAAGAGAACAAAATGCATAAAAAAAGCGAATGCACACACATACCAAGGTGCTGCTTCAACGAGGAGTGCATCTTCAGACTCAATTGCTGCTGCATGGTCCCCTCCATCTTCAATCTCCATTGCTGATGCATTCTCCTCTACATTTGATGTTGTCCATCGGTCCTCTTCTCCAAATGATGCATCCACTGAATTGGAACAAAGCCTAGCAATGTGCCCCAGAATTCCACATTTTTTGCATGGCCTCTTTTTTGGTACACGACCCTATTCACCTGCTCTGTACCTGTTTTTTCTTGGTCTTCTTGGCGGTGTAGTCAGTAAAGGAGAGTGGAGTTTGAACCCTGGATCTACTATGTTCCATTGTTCTTTTCCCACGAGTGCAGGCACATTGTGAGAATAAGCAGCCTTAAATTTAGCAACAGAGAAATACTCAGAGCAATACTGATCATCTTCACCCCCAATCAGAGTCATCGGATGTAGAGAATCTATGCATGGCTTCCCACGAATTTGGCATTGCCTACAACTGTATTCCCTAGTGGCTAGGTTCACCGGATACCTCCATTCCCTATTTTTACTGTTAGTGTATGCTACCACAGCCTCGTATGTCGACGATCGAATGCATCTCATCTTCAGTCCTCTTGCCTTATGATGCAATGCCTTAATCACTGATGGGAGTATAACATGGCCAACATATAGTGTTTCAGCAATTCTTTTGCGAAGAGACATATTTATCATGATCATCTGTCTCATCTTGTCAAATGCTTGCCAACCCAAATAACCCTTCACTGACTTGAACTTTGCATCAAAGCATTCTGCAAGATTATTGGTCACATAGTCTACTTTGCATATGGTGTTGAATTTGCTTCTTGACCACACATTTCCATGATGTGCATCCATATACTCCTTCACCTCTGGATGCTTCTGAGCATTCAACACTCTCAAATGGTGCTCATGCTTCCTTTCGCTGCATGTGTATGATGCTGGCCATAAGTTCTCATAAAAAACTTTTCCTTTGAACTTTTTAAAATTTTGCGCTAGGTGTCGCATACATTCCCTATGCTCCACTCGAGGGAATACAATTTCTACTGCACTCTCTAGACCTTTGCAAGCGTATGTATGTATAGCTCAACCTGGGGGTGTGCCTATAATGTTGCGCAACTGCTGCAGAAACCAGATCCAACTTTCCTCAGACTCTGCCTCCAAAACACCAAATGCAACTGGGAATAGCCAGTTGTGACCATCAACTGCAGAAGCTGCTACTAGTGCCCTCTCCATCTTCCAGACAAATGGGTAGCATCTACGGTCAAATAAGGCCTGCATCCATCAAGAAACCCCTGCTAGCAAGCCTTGAAACATACAAAATCTCTTCTGAAGCACTCATTCTCAAATGACTTACCTTTTATTTTGAATGGAACTGTATGCTTGTTAATTTCTACGACACTACCTGTACTAGCCATCTCCACTTCAGCTTTGAAGGTGTAAAGCAACTGAAAACTTTCATTCCATTGACCATTAATCCTATCAAGAGTCATTGCTTTAGCATTTAAAATCCTTATGTAAGGAATTAAAATCTTATACTTCTCAAAAAGCTTCGCTTGAAGTCCTGTGGGACCAAGACCAGGTTTTCCCCTTAGCCAATCCAATATTGCATCTGTCACCCATCGAGTTTTTGCTAGTTTGGATTTTTGATTCCCCCTCCCCCTCTGGGTGGACATGTGTGCTTGTGTTGGTTTTTCTTTACCTGAAACAAAATAAAGGGTAAAAAATAAGGTATAAGAAACATTACTCAATGATCTGAAATAAAATAATCAATTAACTTGGAGTACCTGAATCAGTTTGCTCTTTAGCATACGGGATGCATGCAACCTCCACATGCACCTATCATATGGACATTAACTGTGAACCTTCTTGGCTCACTCCTTTTAATCTTATAGGTATTTTCAGTAAGAATGCAATATGATGTTACTACATTCCGACATCCCACAATCGATTGGAATATGGTGCCTTCAGTAAGCTCAGGATTCTCCCTGTTCCACTCAATTTTTGGCACGTCGTCACCATCGTATTCATCCAAAATTAAGTTCTCATTGTTCTCCGCACCCTCTTCATCGTCAGTGTCATCAAACCTAGCTCGGCTCATGGGCTCCTCCGTATATTCATCATCCACTTGTTGCTGACTGGCTCTATCCACCAGTTCAGGGTACATCATCTCGTCTTCATCATCATTTTGAGGCACTTCCTCGCCAGGTTCTGCATCTTTTTCTACAATGACCATAGCAGGTACAAGAGAAGCAGCAACACTACCAGCAGCAGATTCGGCAGCAGACATGTTGTGGCTCCACGAACCACTCGCCTTATTTGGTCTCGACCTACAAGGAGTCCCAGGGTGCTGGCTATTAGCAGAGACAGATGATTTCCGAACACCCTCCCCCTTGACTGGTTCTACGCGTGGCTGAAGCACGTCGATATGAAGTTTACCGAAACGGCTCCCAGCATTCAGAGTAAAAAAGAACCAGAGATGCTCGTCGCAAGTTAGTGGGAGAAATCTTTGCTCGATACTCCTGAAGTGACTCAATTCAACAACATCGGCATCACTCCACGGATAGGCTGGACGGAGGGTAGTGAGAACATCTCTGAAACAAATGTTTGTTTCTGTCACAACCGGATAGAAAAAACGAATGAAGAAAATGCGGTTTAGTACCATGCAGCACACTAGTTTCCATTCTAACCGCCAGCCAGAAAGCCAGCGCAGGATCAATCCTATTTAGTTCAAACATACGACTGTAGTTAGGCACGAGACAGAGGAGAAAAATTGTAACGATTCAAGCTAAAAAAAATGTAAAATACGGCCTTACTTACAAGCTAGAACACCAATTCAAGAGGAGAGAAGTATCTGCCGTTGATTCGACTCAATCCTCTCCACGGCTGAGGGCATTCTGGGGGTCCTGGATCAACATGGCTTCAAAGATGGTGAGGTAGGGTTGATGGTGAGGTGGGGTATATGTGCTGGAGAACACGGCGGAGGGGATGGGTGTCGCACCCGGACTTCTAGGGGATACTCACAGTCCGTTAAACAACAGGTAAATGGCTTACGGGGCATACCGGCACCCGCATCTCAATATGAGCAGGCCAACACGTAAACGTGTGACAACCATTCTCTTACTATTCATCGTCTGCGCAAACCATCCCATAGAAATCCAGATACTTCCATTGACGTACTTCAAAACATACACACATGGTACGTCAACGGCATTGGAACAAGTGATATCACAACAGATCTCTACGACACAAAAGATGGAAATAAGTTGCAAATAGCTCTCATTAGAGCAGAGATAGCAAATACAATCATCCAGAGGACACATGTCCCAACATATCATCATTACATCACAGCGGAAGCATTCAACATGTCTGAGTACAGACAAGATCCAAATAGGCCTAAGAGGCCGGAAACGAAAAGACGGAGCCCACCCACGAAGTCTCGGATCCTGCCCGGGTCCGCTATTTACTCGTCAACAGTCTCGTCATACTCCACGTAGAAGCCACCATGTAGATCCTCGGAAACGTAGGTCTGCGGAAACCACAGCCCCAAAGGGGTCAGTACATAGACGTACTGGCAAGCAAGACTCACAGTTCACCAAAGTGTAACCCGTCAACACCAAGCACAGATGCTTTGGGTTCAACGGAAAGAAGGGGATATAAAAGATGCTGCAACTGGCTGCTCTAACAAACTACAGAGTTACTACCACTTCCGGCTAACAGAAAGGAGATAAGATCGCGTATCGTAACCAACTATAGCCAACTCCAAACAAACCCATCCTGGATCTCGCACCTTATCCAAAGAAGCAATCCGAGGATAACTCACACAGTTGGATTAATGATGGTTCAGATTATTGTGTCAATAAGGCTATTACTAGTCAAGTTGTTATTCATTGGGTGTAAGGTTGTTAATCATTAGGTTTAAGTTGTCATGAGTACTTGTTAGCCAGTACTTTCACCAAGTAATCCATAACCGCGGAAAACACGGCTTCTCGAGAAGATTATCCCTGCAGGGTTGCACCAATTTGGCCGTACACGCATGAATAACCCGCCAGATGGGAAGCTAACCCACCAAGCGAGGCACTCAACACAACTCAACTCTTCTTCGCATCAAGCCCAAAGCACCTTGGGCGCACGGCTAATCGAGCCCAGAAGAAAATGGACCCTCATAGCACTCTAAGAACGTGTCCCCCTATATGCCGACTACGAAAGTTCCACCCTGGCCTGGGCTCGCAAAAACATGCATGCGGCAAATGGAAAACACGAACTAAATGAGGCGATTTGGACGAGATGCGAATCGAATCAAATTGAGGGGGGCGCCCATACTCGCTTCCCACATGCGGTTAGTGCGCTCATCATGGATCAGTAGACAAGACCCTTTTCCTATTAGGGTCGACACTAGCAGGCCTCAAAACCACACAGGGCCTCCTGCCGGTGCCTTATCATCAAATTTATTATTAATAACAATAACATTAGCATGATTGATTGATTAAACATCGAGCCCCCAGAACATAAAGAAGTAGTAACAGAAAGTAACGGGTAACAGACTCGAGCAAAACAACCTAAGCATGCTAGTAAGACACTGGCTCAACCAAAGGGGTGATAGAAGTGGAGGTGAGGCAATATCAGGGTTAAGGGATTCATGTGATGGGTTCGTAACAGAATCAACTACTACTAAGGCTAGCATAAAAGATCAACGGAAAGTATCGGTAACCAATGTTGAAAGGAACACAGTGGTTCATGTGAGTGATAACTTGCCTGCAAACCCAGTAGCCTGGTACTGAGCTAACTCCTTAGAAGGGGTGTCGTAAGTATCGTCGGTCTCAACGTCGTCGTATATCCGAGAAGAAGCGAACAAACAAGGCAGAAATATAATCAATCATCATCATGGCATAGTGCACAATCATGGGATGATGCATGTCAATTTAGTAGATGCATCAAAATAAACTAAGTGACATGGTAACACAATTAAGATGGACCCCTATGCAATTTTGAGTTGCATATGGGAAAGGGTCCATGAATTAAGTGGAACAAATGATTTACAATTAATTATTATATGAAAGTTGTTAGCATGATGCATGCATGAAGATAACAACAAAATAACAACAAAAGATGCAAGTGGTAAAACAATAAAACAAGTTTGGAAAATTAGTTAGAAATTTTGGGTTACTTAAACATGTCACACAAACAACTGTTGTTTTCATCAAGTTAAAGTGTGCAAAACAATTAACAAAATTTATATGTGAAAAGAACATCAAATTTTAGTTGGATTACATGTTTCAAATATTGAAATAGGAATTAGGATGAATTTATTATGACTTAAACAATATTAAACAAGTTTTAATTGAATTTAAAATAAGCATGAATTTTAATTGAATTTTATTTGTTCAAAACATAAATTCAAATTCACATTTGAAAAGTTCATACTTTTTTAGTTTGAAAACATATTTTGCATGTTCAAAAATATTTTATATTGATCAAGTTATTATTTTATCAAATTTAATTGAATTAAACAAGGATTAAATTATTTAGGCAATTTAAATTATTCAAACCAGGAAACAAAAATTATATTTGCAAAGGTGAGGTGAAATGGTATGGAAAACATATTTTATTTGCATTTATTGGATTAATAATGAATTAGTTATGGAATTTAGAAATTTGCATTTGAATTATTCAAATTTGAATTTTAAATGCATTTGGGGAATTTCAAAACAGTACACAATTGGAAGAATTGGATAGACAATTAAATTTGGAACAATAAACATATACAACTTGTATTCGTTGGAATTGTAGATTAAAAGTTATTCAAGTTTTAGTTTTTGTGTTTAATTCTGCCATTTAAAAGTATTTGGAAATTAACAGAAAACGTTTTAAACATTTTGCACCGTGCAGCAGCTAGCCACAGCCACTGCAGGGTGGGCCACGGGGCCAACGTGGCCACTGGGCGCTGGCGTGGCACGGGCTAGGAGATGACAGAGCACATAAGGCCCATGACAGGTGGGCCTGGGGGGGTCGCGCGAATAAATCGCAAAAAGGGGCGGCAGTGCTCCCGCGGGGGATCGGTCCCTGGATCGCTCACTGCGCGCAAGGGAACAACACCACTGCGGTGATTCGTGTGGTTGTGATACAACAGTAGACTGACGGAAGATATGGTAGATCTACGCCCGTTAACTGAAATTCGAACAGATCGGGTCTTTCTGAACCTGACGAACAAAGCAGCGATCGACGGTAACACGCCGGCGGTGCACGACGGGGTGGGGTGCTCGCGATGTGCGTGCGAGTGGGCGTGCGGGGCCGGTGTGCGGTGGTTGCTGCGTGTGGTTGTGCGAGTGAGGGCAGAGAGTAAGGAGGCGAGGGGAAGGTGGCGACTCACCTCGGTGCAGTGGACGCAGATGGTCGGGGCAGAGGCTGCCGGCGGCGTCGGAGTGGATGGCGGCGGCGATCTGGCCCTCCTCGGGCTCCACTGGGGTGTCGATGACGTAGGTGGCACCGAGGGCTTCCCGTTCCCGTGGCTAGCGCGCGCTGCTAGCCACCGGAGACGGCGATCGCCGGCGGGGTTCAGCTAGTGGCTCGGTGATACAGAGAGGTGGGGAGGTTCAGAGGGGAGAAGGGAAGCGCCGCGGCGGGGAGAGAGGGTAGGGTTCGGCTTAGGTTAGCAGAGGGGGAAGGGCTAGCTTTAAGGGGCGTCTAGCCTAGTACGGCAGGCCATCGGGAGGGGAAGGGGTGATCGCACGGCCGGAGGGAAGGACAGCGAAGCAGCTGCTTTTCTGCGTCCGTACGAAGACGAAGACCAGAGGTGGGCTGGGAGGTAAGTGGAGTGGGGGTGGGCTGGATGATGATGGGCTGGGAGAAAAATGGGGTTGGGCTGTGTTTTCTCCCCCCTCTGTGAAACGTTTCTCCTTTTTATTATTTTTGGCTTTCTGTTTTTTTTTGTAGCAAAAGAAATGGAAGAGAAGAGGGGTTTTGAGGTTATCAAAAATCATAGAAAAAAATTAGGGTGGGCACATTAGGTTGAATACAACCAAAACCAATTTTTGGAATTCAAAACATTTGAATTTTTTTGGTACTGTTTGAATTTGGATGGTGTGTGATTTAATTTTATTATTAAAGGGTTATTGACAATAGTTTTAAGAATAGGGTGATCACAGAATTTAATTGGAAACAAAGAGCACAAAAAGGTTGGATTATTTTTATAATTTCAAAAGAGGTGCTGTTTAGTGAGTTGGTTTGAATTTGAAAGCAATTTTGGAATTCATTGATTAATATTGATAACAAGGATTTTAATAGGGTAAACCCTATTAATTAAAGTGATTAAAAGGATTTGGTTGGTTTAGAGATTTTCATAGATTCAAAGTGGTTCTGTTTATGCATTGGGTTTGAGTTTGAAAGTTGATTTGGATTTAATTGATTGAAATAATACCACCATTTTATTAGTTGAACAAACATGGAATAAATGGAAACAATAGATTAGATTGTTTTGGTAATTTTCATAATTTTCCAATTGGGTGTTGTTTATACAATGTATTGAATTTTTGAATGTGATTTTGGAAACAATTGATTGATTAAAACCATTAACTTAACAAGTGAGCATTTTGGAATAAAAAGAAAACAATTTGGTTGTTTTTATTTGAAATAACATTTTGGAAATTGTAACATCACAAGGATGAAACAAAAGGTTTGAATTTTGGTTTGAAATTCAAATAGAAAACAAAGGAAAACAAATGAAAACAGAGGAAAACAAAAGGAAAACAAGCAAAACAATTGCAATCAACATGATGCCATGATGCAAAACATAAAATAACAGAGAGCAAACATTCTAAAGGCTATTTTTCAGACTTGGGATGTTACAAAACTCCCCCCCTTGAAGGAATCGCGCCCCGAGATTCCTACTAAGAAAAGAAAGGTCCGGATACTTCTTGCGAAGATCCTCGTGAGCTGTGACACGTTAAACACATCGTGCACCTTGGATAGTTTTTTGGAAGTTCAAAACGATAAGCATCCCTTGCAACTCTTCTGGAAAGACGTCAGGGAATTTGGAAATCACCGGAACATTTTCAAGTAAAGGGAGAGGTTTTGTATGGAGGGTGTATAGTTGGATAGAACTTGATTCATTTGGAGAGTAGATTATCTGGAATGTGGTGCTTCAGGAATGCTTCCTCGAAACAACCCCAGGTGATAGGAATGCCAGCTCTCATAGCCTGGTAGTTTTCGAAACAACAACCTTTCTGGCCAGATAGACTTGATATTTGGGAAGTTTTGATTAGACGCCAGTAGAATAATTGAGTGGAAAACAACAACAAGATTTCAACGGACGAAAAGGATGTTGAGAAGAACAGAATAACAAAGCAACATCGGGAAAAACGAGACCAAAACACTCCTGAGGTACTACGGAAAACCCATCCGGGCTTCTAAAGGATCAATATCTACTGCTTAAGGAATAGAGGATCTGCTTCCGGGGCTTACACGCCTCCGTTCTCAATCGTGAGTAGGCAACATGATAAATCATGTCACAACCACCTCCATTCCTATGGTCTAGTAGATATAACTATCCTAGAGAAACCAGGATTCGTGAAAACCTAACTTGAAAGTTTAGATGAGAAGAGAAAACAACGTTGCACTTCCTTACCAGAAAAGGGAGGGTGGGTGGGGAAAGAAATAAAATGGCTGAATTCCTACTCTCACGTTTCATTTTTCCTATATAGCTACAAAATAGTTTCTAGACTCAACTGCGACCAGTAAAAAAGGGATCCTACAGGCAGACAGGCTCTGATACCATTTGTCGCACCCGGACTTCTAGGGGATACTCACAGTCCGTTAAACAGCAGGTAAATGGCTTACAGGGGATACCGGCACCCGCATCTCAATATGAGCAGGCCAACACGTAAACGTGTGACAACCATTCTCTTACTATTCATCGTCTGCGCAAACCATCCCATAGAAATCCAGATACTTCCATTGACGTACTTCAAAACATACACACATGGTACGTCAACGGCATTGGAACAAGTGATATCACAACAGATCTCTACGACACAAAAGATGGAAATAAGTTGCAAATAGCTCTCATTAGAGCAGAGATAGCAAATACAATCATCCAGAGGACACATGTCCCAACATATCATCATTACATCACAGCGGAAGCATTCAACATGTCTGAGTACAGACAAGATCCAAATAGGCCTAAGAGGCCGGAAACGAAAAGACGGAGCCCACCCACGAAGTCTCGGATCTTGCCCGGGTCCGCTATTTACTCGTCAACAGTCTCGTCATACTCCACGTAGAAGCCACCATGTAGATCCTCGGAAACGTAGGTCTGCGGAAACCACAGCCCCAAAGGGGTCAGTACATAGACGTACTGGCAAGCAAGACTCACAGTTCACCAAAGTGTAACCCGTCAACACCAAGCATAGATGCTTTGGGTTCAACGGAAAGAAGGGGATATAAAAGATGCTGCAACTGGCTGCTCTAACCAACTAAAGAGTTACTACCACTTCCGGCTAACAGAAAGGAGATAAGATCGCGTATCGTAACCAACTATAGCCAACTCCAAACAAACCCATCCTGGATCTCGCCCCTTATCCAAAGAAGCAATCCAAGGATAACTCACACAGTTGGATTAATGATGGTTCAGATTATTGTGTCAATAAGCCTATTACTAGTCAAGTTGTTATTCATTGGGTGTAAGGTTGTTAATCATTAGGTTTAAGTTGTCCTGAGTACTTGTTAGCCAGTACTTTCACCAAGTAATCCATAACCGCAGAAAACACGGCTTCTCGAGAAGATTATCCCTGCAGGGTTGCACCAATTTGGCCGTACACGCATGAATAACCCGCCAGATGGGAAGCTAACCCACCAAGAGAGGCACTCAACACAACTCAACTCTTCTTCGCATCAAGCCCAAAGCACCTTGGGCGCACGGTTAATCGAGCCCAGAAGAAAATGGAACCTCATAGCACTCTAAGAACGTGTCCCCCTATATGCCGACTACGAAAGTTCCACCCTGGCCTGGGCTCGCAAAAACATGCATGCGGCAAATGGAAAACACGAACTAAATGAGGCGATTTGGACGAGATGCGAATCGAATCAAATTGAGGGGGGCGCCCATACTCGCTTCCCACATGCGGTTAGTGCGCTCATCATGGATCAGTAGACAAGACCCTTTTCCTATTAGGGTCGACACTAGCAGGCCTCAAAACCACACAGGGCCTCCTGCCGGTGCCTTATCATCAAATTTATTATTAATAACAATAACATTAGCATGATTGATTGATTAAACATCGAGGCCCCAGAACATAAAGAAGTAGTAACAGAAAGTAACGGGTAACAGACTCGAGCAAAACAACCTAAGCATGCTAGTAAGACACTGGCTCAACCAAAGGGGTGATAGAAGTGGAGGTGAGGCAATATCAGGGTTAAGGGATTCATGTGATGAGTTCGTAACAGAATCAACTACTACTAAGGCTAGCATAAAAGATCAACGGAAAGTATCGGTAACCAATGTTGAAAGGAACACAGTGGTTCATGTGAGTGATAACTTGCCTGCAAACCCAGTAGCCTGGTACTGAGCTAACTCCTTAGAAGGGGTGTCGTAAGTATCGTCGGTCTCAACGTCGTCGTATATCCGAGAAGAAGCGAACAAACAAGGCAGAAATATAATCAATCATCATCATGGCATAGTGCACAATCATGGGATGATGCATGTCAATTTAGTAGATGCATCAAAATAAACTAAGTGACATGGTAACACAATTAAGATGGACCCCTATGCAATTTTGAGTTGCATATGGGAAAGGGTCCATGAATTAAGTGGAACAAATGATTTACAATTAATTATTATGTGAAAGTTGTTAGCATGATGCATGCATGAAGATAACAACAAAATAACAACAAAAGATGCAAGTGGTAAAACAATAAAACAAGTTTGGAAAATTAGTTAGAAATTTTGGGTTACTTAAACATGTCACACAAACAACTGTTGTTTTCATCAAGTTAAAGTGTGCAAAACAATTAACAAAATTTATATGTGAAAAGAACATCAAATTTTAGTTGGATTACATGTTTCAAATATTGAAATAGGAATTAGGATGAATTTATTATGACTTAAACAATATTAAACAAGTTTTAATTGAATTTAAAATAAGCATGAATTTTAATTGAATTTTATTTGTTCAAAACATAAATTCAAATTCACATTTGAAAAGTTCATACTTTTCTAGTTTGAAAACATATTTTGCATGTTCAAAAATATTTTATATTGATCAAGTTATTATTTTATCAAATTTAATTGGATTAAACAAGGATTAAATTATTTAGGCAATTTAAATTATTCAAACCAGGAAACAAAAATTATATTTGCAAAGGTGAGGTGAAATGGTATGGAAAACATATTTTATTTGCATTTATTGGATTAATAATGAATTAGTTATGGAATTTAGAAATTTGCATTTGAATTGTTCAAATTTGAATTTTAAATGCATTTGGGGAATTTCAAAACAGTACACAATTGGAAGAATTGGATAGACAATTAAATTTGGAACAATAAACATATACAACTTGTATTCGTTGGAATTGTAGATTAAAAGTTATTCAAGTTTTAGTTTTTGTGTTTAATTCTGCCATTTAAAAGTATTTGGAAATTAACAGAAAACGTTTTAAACATTTTGCACCGTGCAGCAGCTAGCCACAGCCACTGCAGGGTGGGCCACGGGGCCAGCGTGGCCACTGGGCGCTGGAGTGGCACGGGCTAGGAGATGACAGAGCACACAAGGCCCATGACAGGTGGGCCTGGGGGGTCGCGCGAATAAATCGCAAAAAGGGGCGGCAGTGCTCCCGCGGGGGATCGATCCCTGGATCGCTCGCTGCGCGCAAGGGAACAACACCACTGCGGTGATTCGTGTGGTTGTGATACAACAGTAGACTGACGGGAGATATGGTAGATCTACGCCCGTTAACTGAAATTCGAACAGATCGGGTCTTTCTGAACCTGACGAACAAAGCAGCGATCGACGGTAACACGCCGGCGGTGCACGACGGGGTGGGGTGCTCGCGATGTGCGTGCGAGTGGGCGTGCGGGGCCGGTGTGCGGTGGTTGCTGCGTGTGGTTGTGCGAGTGAGGGCAGAGAGTAAGGAGGCGAGGGGAAGGTGGCGACTCACCTCGGTGCAGTGGACGCAGATGGTCGGGGCAGAGGCTGCCGGCGGCGTCGGAGTGGATGGCGGCGGCGATCTGGCCCTCCTCGGGCTCCACTGGGGTGTCGATGACGTAGGTGGCACCGAGGGCTTCCCGTTCCCGTGGCTAGCGCGCGCTGCTAGCCACCGGAGACGGCGATCGCCGGCGGGGTTCAGCTAGTGGCTCGGTGATACAGAGAGGTGGGGAGGTTCAGAGGGGAGAAGGGAAGCGCCACGGCGGGGAGAGAGGGTAGGGTTCGGCTTAGGTTAGCAGAGGGGGAAGGGCTAGCTTTAAGGGGCGTCTAGCCTAGTACGGCAGGCCATCGGGAGGGGAAGGGGTGATCGCACGGCCGGAGGGAAGGACAGCGAAGCAGCTGCTTTTCTGCGTTCGTACGAAGACGAAGACCAGAGGTGGGCTGGGAGGTAAGTGGAGTGGGGGTGGGCTGGATGATGATGGGCTGGGAGAAAAATGGGGTTGGGCTGTGTTTTCTCCCCCCTCTGTGAAACGTTTCTCCTTTTTATTATTTTTGGCTTTCTGTTTTTTTTTTGTAGCAAAAGAAATGGAAGAGAAGAGGGGTTTTGAGGTTATCAAAAATCATAGAAAAAAATTAGGGTGGGCACATTAGGTTGAATACAACCAAAACCAATTTTTGGAATTCAAAACATTTGAATTTTTTTGGTACTGTTTGAATTTGGATGGTGTGTGATTTAATTTTATTATTAAAGGGTTATTGACAATAGTTTTAAGAATAGGGTGATCACAGAATTTAATTGGAAACAAAGAGCACAAAAAGGTTTGGATTATTTTTATAATTTCAAAAGAGGTGCTGTTTAGTGAGTTGGTTTGAATTTGAAAGCAATTTGGGAATTCATTGATTAATATTGATAACAAGGATTTTAATAGGGTAAACCCTATTAATTAAAGTGATTAAAAGGATTTGGTTGGTTTAGAGATTTTCATAGATTCAAAGTGGTTCTGTTTATGCATTGGGTTTGAGTTTGAAAGTTGATTTGGATTTAATTGATTGAAATAATACCACCATTTTATTAGTTGAACAAACATGGAATAAATGGAAACAATAGATTAGATTGTTTTGGTAATTTTCATAATTTTCCAATTGGGTGTTGTTTATACAATGTATTGAATTTTTGAATGTGATTTTGGAAACAATTGATTGATTAAAACCATTAACTTAACAAGTGAGCATTTTGGAATAAAAAGAAAACAATTTGGTTGTTTTTATTTGAAATAACATTTTGAAAATTGTAACATCACAAGGATGAAACAAAAGGTTTGAATTTTGGTTTGAAATTCAAATAGAAAACAAAGGAAAACAAATGAAAACAGAGGAAAACAAAAGGAAAACAAGCAAAACAATTGCAATCAACATGATGCCATGATGCAAAACATAAAATAACAGAGAGCAAACATTCTAAAGGCTATTTTTCAGACTTGGGATGTTACAATGGGGCGGTGGCGAACGCGACACAACGGCGGTGGAGGGGATGGGGCGGCGGCGGAGGGGCGAGGCTGCGCGATGCGGCGGTGTCGATCTATTTCAGCTTCAGACAAGCTCGCTTACGTGTATCCTTGCGGTCCCACTAGGCACGCAACGGTCAAAGGAGGACTCGGCCCCACTCGTCAGCACGAACTCATCAGTTGACGGTCAATGCATTGACTGGATGGCAAACGGCAGTTTTCAACTTTTGCGAGAGTTTTAGCTAAGAGAATGGGGAAAAGTGAGCAAAAATTTAGAGCATGGGGAAGAACGAGCAAGACTAAGGAATCAAGGGCACATAATTAAATATCCCATATATTTAATGATGAATCTTGTGACTGTGAACCATCAACGTTGTAATCTAATTCCCTTTGTCTCGAGATATTTTACTTGTCCGAGATCCGATCATAGGTATCAACCATACCTTGTTCGATCTTGTTACCGACAAGTACTCTTTTTCTCATTACGTGATATGACATCCATGTGACCTAGTCATGTGCTTGCATGCAGTGTCGATGTGATATCACCGAGAGGGCCCAGAGTATACACAAATCTCACTCTTGATCCATGATCCTCAAGTAACCCTTTCCGAATACCTAACACCACCTTTATAGTTACCCTGTTACGGTGTGACATTTGATGTCATCGAAGCACTCTTTCGATATTAGTGATCGACATGGTCTCATGGTCCAAGGAATAAGGTCACTTCGTATGAAAGATATATAACAATATAAACTAAATGACTTGATCGTATTGTTATACTTAATTTGGATCTATGTTCATCACATCATTCTCCAATGACATGATCTCGTTATTAACAACATCCAATATTCATGATCAGGAAACCTTGATCATCAGTTAATCAACTAGCTAGCTAAACGAGAGGTGTTACTAGAAACTATTGTTTATTTATTAAACACACATGTATCAACATTTTCGGTTAATACAATTCTAGCATGAGAAATAACATTCATCATAAATAAGGAATAAGAGAATAACAACTTTATTATTGCCTCTCGGGCATATTCCCTTCAGAAACACAAACACACTTGGACTAATGTGGCAAGCAACTATATAGAAAAGCTTGTTGCAAAGCACTAGAAAGACACTAGCAAATAGCTCAATAAAACGGGCACAAGATTGGTCAATTATAGTGTCCAAGTATAGCAAAGTATATGTCTCAAGCTCCACTAAGAAGTAATCTAGTAATTCAGCCTCTTTTTGATTTTTATGTTTTTATGTTTTTTATATCATTTCTCTTCTATATTTTTTTGTACTTTCGAATGGCCAATGTATCAACTAAGAGCAATAACAAGGAAAACAGAAATAGGACACAAAGATATGATCAAAATGAGCAGCCTGTTGAGCAACAAAAATACTAGTCTTATGGGTAAGTTCCTAGAATTTGCTATAGAACGGATGTGGCTCTGTCTCAGAAACATCACAGAAGAAAAACCTAGAGAAAATGTGAAGGAAAAAAAATACTAAAAAGGAGCTAAGAAATCACGGCAGAAAACTGCTGAAAACGCTGTCGGCGCGGCAGAAAAACAACACGTTTCGGCCCTCACGACCGCACTTGCGCGCTGCAGGAAATTGGCCGAAACGGTGTCGGGCAGAGAAGCTCAACGCGCGCGTGGGGATTGGTATTTGGACCAACAGGCGCGGCTGAGAAATCAGTAAAAACGGTGTCGTGGCAGGACTCCGATTCCTAGTAGGAACAGGCAATCACACGGGAGTGTTTTGCTCGTTTCTGTGTTGCGGCAGACAAGGACTTGGAATATGAGTATGGCTAGGGCACGACAGCAAATTAGGTGGTTTTTGTGTCGGCTACGGTAGGAAATCCGAGGGAACTAACAAGAACACAACCTCGTCAAGGAATTGGATATTTTTGTGTAGCAACAGAGTACTAGGAGAACTCGGATTGGGTACAAATAACAACTCTAATAGGCAGTCTTTTTGGGATTTCTGATATGAACTCGAAAAGAAAATAAGACACAACTCAAAATAGAAGAACTAGAAACCCTAAACTGATCTAAGGCTATGGCAAAACTAACCTAACAATTTTGTGGGTGACTTTTTCTGGATAGGTAGAAAACAACTAAACTAAAGGATGAATTTTGCTCACCGGGTAAAACTGGAAATCTAATACCAAGATGACATGGGGTGGCCCGATCTTCTCGTTGAACACTTGATAATTTGTGGTAGATAACTCGTGCCTCACTGAAATCTCTCCGACTAATCCCCGTTGCCAATGCGACGGATTTCAACCACTTGGATATTCTCATCTACACACGCTTGCACAACGTAGCCACTGACTACCAGACGATCATGTATCTTCTTATTCCCAATGGAACGGCAGATAACACGCAGAATTTGCAGAGGAAATACTTCAAGATGCATGCTTACAAGAAAGTTCAATCTAGAGTCTAGGGTTCTTAATTTTATCGTAGTCTAACCTAGCTGATCCACAATTCCTAGGTATATATGAGGGAGGGGGTGCGGCCAAAACAACAAGGCGCACCACCTCATTGTCTGACTCGGTTTTGGACTCTCTTTGGACTCGACCAGGGATACAAACCAAACCATATGGGTTCGGCCTAAAGGACTCGCAAGTCCAGGTCCTAATTAAAATTAGGACTCACACTTGGCACAACAACAGTGTGTTGGGCGCCATCTTCCTCTCTCCCTCTCTCCCTCTATGTGATTCCTCCCTCTCCTCCCTCAAGCACATGTTGTTTTCCACCTGTTTTCTGCTATTTTCCAGAAGCCCCTTCTTGTTTTCCATCTTGTAGATGTTGTTTTCCCCAAGTGCTTCCTTGTTTTCGAGCTTGTATTGGTTGTTTTCCAGCAGTTACTTGTTATTTTCTAGCATATACTTGTTGTTTTACAGCATGTCTTGAGGTCCTACTCCACCAATATTTGTGTTATCAATAAACCTGATCATACATAAATACATAGATTTAAGCAGTATAAAATTCTTCACAAACATTATATTCTATTAAGAGTGGGTTCACTTGTTGTTCTAATAATTTAGTTCTTGATCTTGTCATTGGTCCAAGTCTCACTTCATTATCCTTTTCTTGAATAGCAACATCATCATGTGTAGAAAATGGTAGAGAGCTAGGGATGCCCTCATCACGATGATACCAAAAATTGGGTGGTCGCGGGAACCCTCATCCACAACCACAACGAGGATGCACTTCCAAGACACAGAGGATCGATGTCGGGTCATGCTCTGACCTTGGACCGAGATAGAGTAGGCGGTCATGAAAAAATTACAAGGATTATTTTCATCCCACCAATCCAACATTCTCCAAGTCAAAATTTTGGTCCCGCTTTCGGATAACAAAAAATGTGTTCATGCGTCTTCTAGAAGAAGTGAGGGAGGATGCCACTGGTAAGCTTGGCTGCTCTTCTTACCAGAAATGAATTGCAGCTATATGAATGCTTGCATATGGAGTTGTAGGTGATCTCATTGATGAGTATTTGCACATGAGCGAGTCCACTTATCTAGACTCGATGTACAAATTCTACAAAACAATGGTTCGCATGTTTGGCCCTAACTAAGCCACTGCCTATGAGTCGCTGACTCATTCTTTAACAGGCACGTGGTCAGATATCACTTCCCCTCCCACTGCTTGAGAGTTTAGCACGGTTTCACGTTCTAATTCACTACCCAGTGGGAGTTATTTTCACCTTCCTCTCGCGGTACTACTTCGTTGTCGGTCACCTAGGAGCATTTATCCTGGGAAGGTGGTCCTTGCTGATTCACACAGGATTCCACGTGCCCCATGCTGTTCGGGTCGGTGTGTAAGCTAATGATTCTCTTGGCTACTAGAATTTGAAAGTGCATTTCGTTTTCCCAGTGTTTTGTGTGTTAGTTAACAATACTAAGTACATTATTTATCGAGGTGTTAAGCGTGCAGGTGTTATACTTAACATCGGCATCGATCACCGAAAAGTCGGTGAAGTTTGGCCTGAGAGTTTTGGGACAGAACCCAGCCGGATTATTGGAAACCGGATTATTCGGAGGAGACCGGATATTCCGGTTTGGCAAATTTCAGACCCTTTTGCATACTGGAGTGAGCCGGATTATTCGGACCGGATTTTTCATATCGTACCGGATATTCCGGGTGCTGATGAAGGAGCGCAAAAATGGCTAAGGACTGGAAGTTTTGCGTACTGGAGTCAACCGGATTATTCGGACCGGATTTTTCATATCGGACCGGATATTCCGGGTGCTGATGAAGGAGCGCAAAAATGGCCAAGGACTGGAACTTTGGCGTACTGGAGTCAACCGGATTATTCAATCCGGATTTTTCATATCGAGCCGGATATTCTGGGTGCTGCGCGAAATTGGCTAAGGACTGGAAGATTTGCACACTGGAGTGAGCCGGATTATTCCGGAACAGTCGGATAATCCGGTTCAGATCTGCAGGGTTGCGTGGAGAAAGCTGACCGGATATTCCGGTCCAAACTTGGACCGGATATTCCAGTCCCCTTTTTCCTGCACAACGACTAGTTGTGAGGAGGGGCTATAAATACCCAAGATCTAGTTCTTCCCCTTAGCATTTATGAGCATTTAAGAACTCACCAAATCTCTCATTACTCCCAATCCCTCCATCCAATCTTGAAGATCTTTGGAGGATTGAAGGAGAAGGCCCCGATCTACATCTTCACCGAGCCGTTCTTCATTTCCCCCTCTCTAGCTTGAGAGATCTTGTCGCACCCTGACTTCTAGGGGATACTCACCGTACGAACTGGATAGCAGATGCTTGGATTATGGGGCATAACTGCTCCCACGTCCCAGCTTCCTGGTAGGCCTGCGCTTATGCGCGACAACACAAGCCCTGCTATTCCATCGTCGATGTAAACTATCCACTAGAGATCAAAGGCACTTCCGTCGACGTACTTCAAACCATACACACATGGTACGTCAACGGCGTTTAACAACTGATATCACAACAGATCTCTACGACACAAAAGATTGAAATAAGTTGCAAATAGCTCTCATTAGAGCAGAGATAGCAAATACAATCATTCAGAGGGCACATGCCCCAACAATACATCATTACAATACAGCGGAAGCATTCAACATGTCTGAGTACAGACAAGAACCAAATAGGCCTAAGAGGCCGGAAACAAACAGACGGAGCCCATCCACGAAGTCTCGGATCCTGCCCGGGTCCGCTATCTACTCGTCAGCAGTCTCGTCGTCATACTCCACGTAGTAGCCTCCATGTAGATCCTCGGAAACGTCGTCTGCGTAAACCACAGCCCCAAAGGGGTCAGTACATAAACGTACTGGCAAGCAAGACTCACAGTTCACCAAAGTATAACCCGTCAACACCAAGCACAGATGCTTTGGGTTCAACGGAAGGAAGGGGATATAAAAGATGCTGCAACTGGCTGCTCTAAACAACTACAGAGTTTCTACCACTTCCGGCTAACAGAAAGGAGATAAGATCGAGGATTGTAACCAACTGAAAGATAACTTCAAACAAACCCATCCTGGATATCGCCCCTTATCCAAAGAAGCAATCCGAGGATAACTCACACAGTTGTATTAACGGTGAATCAAATTATTATGTCATCAACCTATTACTAGTCAAGTTATTAATCATGGGGTGTAACAGGTTTGATCATTATGTTTAAGTTGTCCTGAGTACTTGTTAGCCAGTACTTTCACCAAGTAATCCATAACCGCGGAAAACACGGCTTCTCGAGAAGATTATCCCTGCAGGGTTGCACCAATTTGGCCGTACACTCATGAATAACCCGCCAGATGGAAAGGCCCTTCCACCAAGCGGGGTACTCAACACAACCAACCATTCTTCGCATCAAGCCCAAAGCACCTTGGGCGCACGGCTAATCGAGCCCAGAAGAAAATGGACCCTCATAGCACTCTAAGAACGTGTCCCCCTATATGCCGACTACGAAAGTTCCACCCTGGCCTGGGCTCGCAAAAACATGATGCGGCAAATGGAAAACACGAACTAAATGAGGCGATTTGGACGAGATGCGAATCAGGTCAAGTTGAGGGGGGCGCCCATACTCGCTTCCCAAATGCGGGTAGTGCGCTCATCATGGATCAGTAGACAAGACCCTTTTCCTATTAGGGTCGACACTAGCAGGCTTCAAAACCTCTCATGGGCCTCCTGCCGGTGCCTTATCATCAAATTTATTATTAATAGTAACATTAGCAATGATTGATTGATTAAACATCGAGCCCCCACAACGTAAATGATATAGTAACAGAAAGTAACGGATAACAGACTCGAGCAAAAGCAACCTAAGCATGCTAGTAAGACACTGGCTCAAACAATGGGTTGTAGGAAGGGAGATGAGGCAATATCAGGCTTAAGGGATTCATGTGATAGGTTCGTAACAGAAACAACTACTACTAAGGCTAGCAGGAAAGAACAACGGAAAGTATCGGTAACCAATGTTGAAAGGAACACAGTGGTTCATGTGAGTGATAACTTGCCTGCAAAACCCAGTAGCCTGGTACTGAGCTAAATCCTTAGAAGGGGTGTCGTAAGTATCGTCGGTCCCAACGTCGTCGTGTATCCGGGAAGAAGCAAACAAACATTGCAGAAAGATAAACAATCAATATCATGGCATAGGTGCACAACCAAAGATGATGCATGACAGTTTAATTGATGCATCCAAAAGGAAATAGTTGACAAGATAGAAACAGGATTAAATGGACCCATATGCAATTGGATTGCATATGGAAAGCCCATGAATTATGGTTGAAATAATTGTTTTACAACTAATCAAATTGTGTAAGTGAATTAGCATGATGCATGAATGAGGAAAACAACAAAATAACAACAATAGAACCAAATGGAAATAAGGCTTAACAAGTTTGGAAATTCATTTGTTAAGGTTGGGAATTTTGGTTGATTAAAGGTGTCACACAAGCATTTGTTGTTTTCACCACTTTTAATTGTTCAAAATAGACAACAAAGTTTATATTTGGAAAGAACACAAGATTTTGGGTGGATTACATGTTTCACTTGTTGAAAAAGGATTTCAAATGAATTATTTAGGAGTTAAACAAGTTAAACAAGAATTAAATTGGAATTAATTCAAGTGTGGATGTTAATTGAATTTTATTTGATCAAAACATTAAACCAAGTTCATATTTGAAAAGGTTATGCTTTGATGGTTTGAAAACATATTTTATATGTCCCAAAAGAATTTGTTTTGTTCAAGTGATAAATTTAACAATATTAAATGATTTAAACAAGGTTTAAATCATTTAACCAATTTTAATTATTCAAAACATGAAACAAATTTTATATTTGGAAAGAGGGTTTAATTTTGCATGGAAAACATATTTCATTTGTGGAAATTGGATTTAAAATGAGCAAGTTATTATTTTGGCAATTTTAAATGCAATAAACAAGAAACAGTTGTTTTCAGCAATTTAAATTATTCAAAACAGCAAAAAAAATTTATATTTGGAAAGTACATGAAAAATTGATTGGAAAACATATTTGGTTTGTGAAATTTGGAATTTTTATGAGCAAGTTATGAATTTTGCAAATTTAAGTGAATTTGACAAGAATTCAAATGTTTCACCAATTTAAAATATTCAAAACAGTAAACAAATTTTATATTTGGGTAGAGCATTTAATTTGGGTTGGAAAACATATTTAAAATGTTGAAATTGGAGTTAAAATGAATTATTTATGCAATTTAGAAGATATAGGGCAAATCTGCCATTTTTATGGATCTAGGGACTTGGAAAAAAAAATTGTGCAGGGCTAGAATTAATTTCCAGGGCCTGTTTGTGATTAGCAGGAAGTTTCTGTACCAATACATTGGGGAAAAAAAATGTTTGTTTTAATCGTGGGAGGGGGGATTCGATCCCCCCACCTCTTGCTCGCGCTGGGGGGAACCAAACCAGTGGGCTGATGGCTTGTGTTTGTAACAGGAGGGGCCTCGGGGGGGTATGAGGTGATGTTTCGGGTCCTATTTCTCTGAAACTGCAACGAACAGGTACTGCACGTACGTTTACTGAACGAGATCGGACATGGACACAGCGCCATGGTCGAGCAACTGCTGCTCGCGAGGAGGGCTGGGGTGCGCGGTGTGGGGTGAGCGTGGATGGGTGTGGGCGGTACGGCAGAGAGGGGAAGGGAGGAGGGACGGACAGAGCTCACCGCGGCTCGCTGGTAGTCGTTCTGCAGGCGGAGCAGACGGCGGAATCTCCGGCGACGGCGCGGTCCCCGTGGTGCCTCCCGGCACCAGGCGAGGAGACGGCGAGCATCGGGGACACTCCAAGTTTCCATTCCCGCCACCAAAACTGCTCGAGGTGGCCTTGGCTACCGGCGACGAGGGAGGAAAGGTGGGGGTCTCGGTGCGGTTCAGAAGGTTCAGAGGGCGGATTCAGAGCAGGGAGCTGACAGCGAGCGGTGAGAGGAAATTTCGGCGGCGGCTGTGGAAGGGAGATGGCGAGAGGGGAGCTAGGGCACGGGAGGTAGGTAGATATAGGGGAAAAGGTGCTGTACGGCTGGGCATCGAGCGAGGGGAAGAAGATCGTGTGGCTGTTCGGTGATCGTACTGTGGTGACCTCAGCCACGAGGAAGAAGACACAGGGAAAGGGGTACTGGGCTGGATAGAGTTTGGGCTGGGCTTGGAGAGAAAAAGAATGGGCTATGCCCCTCTCCTTAGCTTTATTTATTTGTTCTTATTATTTTTTTTTGCATAGAACCAAAAGGAGGAAAAGAATAGGTTTAACTTAATGGAAAAATTTGGGGAAATTTTTGGAGAAGCTCCTTAGTTCAAATACAACCAGTTGGTACTTTTTATTTTCAAAAAGTTAAAGGTTTGAATACCTTTTGAAATTTGAACCAATTTTGGGTGGAATGGTTAATATTAATAATCATTAATAAAACCATTAATTAAATAGGGTAACCCCTATTGTAAATAGGCAATTTTGAACTAGTTTCATTTGGTAGCAACCTAGATTCAAAATGGTTCTGTTTGGGTGCTTGCATTTGAATTTTAAAGTGTGTTTGAGAATGAATAAATGATTTAAAACCATTATTTTCCCAAATGATCACTATGGAAAACATGGAACCAAAAGATTGTTATTGTTGGTGATTTTTATTCAAAAAGTTGTAACAGAACAAGTATGAAAACAACCATTTGAATTTGTTTGAGTTTGAATTATGAAAACAAGATAAAACAGATGCAAAAGAAATATTAACAATGCAAACAATAATAAAACAATGCAATGAAATGATGACATGATGCATTGCTTGAAATAACACAAAGAATCAAACATTCTAGGGGTATTTTTCATACTTGGGATGTTACAAAACGCCCCCCCTTGAAGGAATCGCGCCCCGAGATTCCTACTGAGAAAAGAAAAGGTCCGGATACTTCTTGGGAAGATCCTCTTGAGCTATGACACGTGAAACACATCGTGCACATTGGATAGACGTCAGGGAATTTGGAAACCACCGGAACATTTTCAAGTAAAGGGGAGAGATTTTGCACCAAGGGTGTATAGCTGAATGGAACTTGATTCATTTGGAGAATAGATTATCTGGCTAGAATGGTGGAACAGAATTATTGACATCAATGGAACACCAAGGATGACATCAATGTCAGAATCAGCAACATGAGAGTAACGAGGAATATGTGGCCTCTCATTAGAATTGGATTGTTCTTACTTATCTTGGAAGTCAACATTTGAGATTCCGGAGAGTGAACAGAGTTTTGATTGCTTAGTGGAACCAGAATTAGGTTGTATGTTGTGGAAAAGATTGTTGACACAAAGGAAAATGATGCTCCGGTATCAAATAACACTTTAGCTGGAATAGAGTTTAGCAGATGAACGGGGAAACTTTGATTAGACGCCGGTAGAAGAATTGAAGTGGAAACAACAACAAGATTTCAACGGACGAAAAGGATGTTGAGAAGAACAGGATAACGAAGCAACACCGGGAAAAACGAGGCCAAAACTCCTGAGGTACTACGGAAAAACCCATCCGGGCTTCTAAAGGATCAATATCTACTGCTTAAGGAATAGAGGATCTGCTTCCGGGGCCTATTTGCCACCGTTCTCAATCGTGAGTAGGCAACATGATAAATCATGTCACAACCACCTCCATTCCTATGGTCTAGTAGATATAACCATCCTAGAGAAACCAGGATTCGTGAAATCCTAACTTGAATGTTTAGATGAGAAGGGAGAAATCAACGTTGCACTTCCTTACCAGAAAAGGGTGGGTGGGCGGGGAAAGAAGAAAAATGGCAGAATTCCTACTCTCACGTTTCATTTTTCCTATATAGCTACAAAATAGTTTCTAGACTCAACTGCGACCAGTAAAAAGGGATCCTACAGGCAGACAGGCTCTGATACCATTTGTCGCACCCTGACTTCTAGGGGATACTCACCGTACGAACTGGATAGCAGATGCTTGGATTATGGGGCATAACTGCTCCCACGTCCCAGCTTCCTGGTAGGCCTGCGCTTATGCGCGACAACACAAGCCCTGCTATTCCATCGTCGATGTAAACTATCCACTAGAGATCAAAGGCACTTCCGTCGACGTACTTCAAACCATACACACATGGTACGTCAACGGCGTTTAACAACTGATATCACAACAGATCTCTACGACACAAAAGATTGAAATAAGTTGCAAATAGCTCTCATTAGAGCAGAGATAGCAAATACAATCATTCAGAGGGCACATGCCCCAACAATACATCATTACAATACAGCGGAAGCATTCAACATGTCTGAGTACAGACAAGAACCAAATAGGCCTAAGAGGCCGGAAACAAACAGACGGAGCCCATCCACGAAGTCTCGGATCCTGCCCGGGTCCGCTATCTACTCGTCAGCAGTCTCGTCGTCATACTCCACGTAGTAGCCTCCATGTAGATCCTCGGAAACGTCGTCTGCGTAAACCACAGCCCCAAAGGGGTCAGTACATAAACGTACTGGCAAGCAAGACTCACAGTTCACCAAAGTATAACCCGTCAACACCAAGCACAGATGCTTTGGGTTCAACGGAAGGAAGGGGATATAAAAGATGCTGCAACTGGCTGCTCTAAACAACTACAGAGTTTCTACCACTTCCGGCTAACAGAAAGGAGATAAGATCGAGGATTGTAACCAACTGAAAGATAACTTCAAACAAACCCATCCTGGATATCGCCCCTTATCCAAAGAAGCAATCCGAGGATAACTCACACAGTTGTATTAACGGTGAATCAAATTATTATGTCATCAACCTATTACTAGTCAAGTTATTAATCATGGGGTGTAACAGGTTTGATCATTATGTTTAAGTTGTCCTGAGTACTTGTTAGCCAGTACTTTCACCAAGTAATCCATAACCGCGGAAAACACGGCTTCTCGAGAAGATTATCCCTGCAGGGTTGCACCAATTTGGCCGTACACTCATGAATAACCCGCCAGATGGAAAGGCCCTTCCACCAAGCGGGGTACTCAACACAACCAACCATTCTTCGCATCAAGCCCAAAGCACCTTGGGCGCACGGCTAATCGAGCCCAGAAGAAAATGGACCCTCATAGCACTCTAAGAACGTGTCCCCCTATATGCCGACTACGAAAGTTCCACCCTGGCCTGGGCTCGCAAAAACATGATGCGGCAAATGGAAAACACGAACTAAATGAGGCGATTTGGACGAGATGCGAATCAGGTCAAGTTGAGGGGGGCGCCCATACTCGCTTCCCAAATGCGGGTAGTGCGCTCATCATGGATCAGTAGACAAGACCCTTTTCCTATTAGGGTCGACACTAGCAGGCTTCAAAACCTCTCATGGGCCTCCTGCCGGTGCCTTATCATCAAATTTATTATTAATAGTAACATTAGCAATGATTGATTGATTAAACATCGAGCCCCCACAACGTAAATGATATAGTAACAGAAAGTAACGGATAACAGACTCGAGCAAAAGCAACCTAAGCATGCTAGTAAGACACTGGCTCAAACAATGGGTTGTAGGAAGGGAGATGAGGCAATATCAGGCTTAAGGGATTCATGTGATAGGTTCGTAACAGAAACAACTACTACTAAGGCTAGCAGGAAAGAACAACGGAAAGTATCGGTAACCAATGTTGAAAGGAACACAGTGGTTCATGTGAGTGATAACTTGCCTGCAAAACCCAGTAGCCTGGTACTGAGCTAAATCCTTAGAAGGGGTGTCGTAAGTATCGTCGGTCCCAACGTCGTCGTGTATCCGGGAAGAAGCAAACAAACATTGCAGAAAGATAAACAATCAATATCATGGCATAGGTGCACAACCAAAGATGATGCATGACAGTTTAATTGATGCATCCAAAAGGAAATAGTTGACAAGATAGAAACAGGATTAAATGGACCCATATGCAATTGGATTGCATATGGAAAGCCCATGAATTATGGTTGAATTAATTGTTTTACAACTAATCAAATTGTGTAAGTGAATTAGCATGATGCATGAATGAGGAAAACAACAAAATAACAACAATAGAACCAAATGGAAATAAGGCTTAACAAGTTTGGAAATTCATTTGTTAAGGTTGGGAATTTTGGTTGATTAAAGGTGTCACACAAGCATTTGTTGTTTTCACCACTTTTAATTGTTCAAAATAGACAACAAAGTTTATATTTGGAAAGAACACAAGATTTTGGGTGGATTACATGTTTCACTTGTTGAAAAAGGATTTCAAATGAATTATTTAGGAGTTAAACAAGTTAAACAAGAATTAAATTGGAATTAATTCAAGTGTGGATGTTAATTGAATTTTATTTGATCAAAACATTAAACCAAGTTCATATTTGAAAAGGTTATGCTTTGATGGTTTGAAAACATATTTTATATGTCCCAAAAGAATTTGTTTTGTTCAAGTGATAAATTTAACAATATTAAATGATTTAAACAAGGTTTAAATCATTTAACCAATTTTAATTATTCAAAACATGAAACAAATTTTTTATTTGGAAAGAGGGTTTAATTTTGCATGGAAAACATATTTCATTTGTGGAAATTGGATTTAAAATGAGCAAGTTATTATTTTGGCAATTTTAAATGCAATAAACAAGAAACAGTTGTTTTCAGCAATTTAAATTATTCAAAACAGCAAACAAAATTTATATTTGGAAAGTACATGAAAAATTGATTGGAAAACATATTTGGTTTGTGAAATTTGGAATTTTTATGAGCAAGTTATGAATTTTGCAAATTTAAGTGAATTTGACAAGAATTCAAATGTTTCACCAATTTAAAATATTCAAAACAGTAAACAAATTTTATATTTGGGTAGAGCATTTAATTTGGGTTGGAAAACATATTTAAAATGTTGAAATTGGAGTTAAAATGAATTATTTATGCAATTTAGAAGATATAGGGCAAATCTGCCATTTTTATGGATCTAGGGACTTGGAAAAAAAAATTGTGCAGGGCTAGAATTAATTTCCAGGGCCTGTTTGTGATTAGCAGGAAGTTTCTGTACCAATACATTGGGGAAAAAAATGTTTGTTTTAATCGTGGGAGGGGGGATTCGATCCCCCCACCTCTTGCTCGCGCTGGGGGGAACCAAACCAGTGGGCTGATGGCTTGTGTTTGTAACAGGAGGGGCCTCGGGGGGGTATGAGGTGATGTTTCGGGTCCTATTTCTCTGAAACTGCAACGAACAGGTACTGCACGTACGTTTACTGAACGAGATCGGACATGGACACAGCGCCATGGTCGAGCAACTGCTGCTCGCGAGGAGGGCTGGGGTGCGCGGTGTGGGGTGAGCGTGGATGGGTGTGGGCGGTACGGCAGAGAGGGGAAGGGAGGAGGGACGGACAGAGCTCACCGCGGCTCGCTGGTAGTCGTTCTGCAGGCGGAGCAGACGGCGGAATCTCCGGCGACGGCGCGGTCCCCGTGGTGCCTCCCGGCACCAGGCGAGGAGACGGCGAGCATCGGGAACACTCCAAGTTTCCATTCCCGACACCAAAACTGCTCGAGGTGGCCTTGGCTACCGGCGACGAGGGAGTAAGGTGGGGGTCTCGGTGCAGTTCAGAAGGTTCAGAGGGCGGATTCAGAGCAGGGAGCTGACAGCGAGCGGTGAGAGGAAATTTCGGCGGCGGCTGTGGAAGGGAGATGGCGAGAGGGGAGCTAGGGCACGGGAGGTAGGTAGATATAGGGGAAAAGGTGCTGTACGGCTGGGCATCGAGCGAGGGGAAGAAGATCGTGTGGCTGTTCGGTGATCGTACTGTGGTGACCTCAGCCACGAGGAAGAAGACACAGGGAAAGGGGTACTGGGCTGGATAGAGTTTGGGCTGGGCTTGGAGAGAAAAAGAATGGGCTATGCCCCTCTCCTTAGCTTTATTTATTTGTTCTTATTATTTTTTTTTGCATAGAACCAAAAGGAGGAAAAGAATAGGTTTAACTTAATGGAAAAATTTGGGGAAATTTTTGGAGAAGCTCCTTAGTTCAAATACAACCAGTTGGTACTTTTTATTTTCAAAAAGTTAAAGGTTTGAATACCTTTTGAAATTTGAACCAATTTTGGGTGGAATGGTTAATATTAATAATCATTAATAAAACCATTAATTAAATAGGGTAACCCCTATTGTAAATAGGCAATTTTGAACTAGTTTCATTTGGTAGCAACCTAGATTCAAAATGGTTCTGTTTGGGTGCTTGCATTTGAATTTTAAAGTGTGTTTGAGAATGAATAAATGATTTAAAACCATTATTTTCCCAAATGATCACTATGGAAAACATGGAACCAAAAGATTGTTATTGTTGGTGATTTTTATTCAAAAAGTTGTAACAGAACAAGTATGAAAACAACCATTTGAATTTGTTTGAGTTTGAATTATGAAAACAAGATAAAACAGATGCAAAAGAAATATTAACAATGCAAACAATAATAAAACAATGCAATGAAATGATGACATGATGCATTGCTTGAAATAACACAAAGAATCAAACATTCTAGGGGTATTTTTCATACTTGGGATGTTACAGATCTAGCCTAGGGTTTCCTCTTGTGGAGAACCTAGGCATCTTGATACTTGTTGGTGATTCAAGAAGATTTGGGAGCCCCCAATTTAGTTGTGGGTGTGTGCCCCAAGTTGTTTGTAAAGGATTCGATCCCCGCCTCAAAGGGGTTCAATAGTGGAAGGTGAACTAGGCCTTTGTGGCGGAGTTCATCGGAGAATAGCGTGAGACCTTAGTGGCGTTGAGTAGGCCTTTGTGGCGAGATCACACCCCTCCAACGAGACGTACTCCCCTAAAAAGGAGGAACTCGAAAATACATCGTGTCTCCGTGTGCTTCCATCGGTTACCTCGTTCTTCCCTCTGTTTACTTACTCGTACTTGTTGCATTATTTGCTTGCCTTGTCATATAGGTAAATTCACCACTAGTTGCACTATCTAGAGAATTTACCTTCTTGTCAAGCCTAAACTTTAAGAAAAATTAAAATTGGTCGTAGCACCTATTCACCCCCCTCTAGGTGCCCATACTTTGCTTTCAATTGGTATCAGAGCCTCGGCTCTTCTATCGGGCTTAACCGCCTAAGAGTTTAAGTATGGGAGATGAGTTGGTTGACGCTCCGTCCGATGGCAATGTGACCATGGATGATCTCAATACTTTGAGAGAATCATTGACCTCATCCATAGACGCTAAATTTGATGAGTTGCGTCAACTCATGACAACACTCCTCAAAGCCAAAGGACCGGAGGTGGTCGACTCATCCCTTCCGGAAGAACCGGAGGGTGCCAAGAAAGGGGTTGATGGTGAACCACTTAAAACTGCTTCCGCCGAACAATCCGCTAAGAAGGGTGCGGGTGAAAAGGAAGGATATCACGCCATTGAAGGCCGATATTCTCCCGGTCCCCCCATCCCTTTTCCTCATATAATCCCTAGAGGAGATCCACCTAAAATTGATGCTTATTCTTTTCGTGAATGGCAATACTACATGGAGACTCACTTGTACTCTTTTTGTATAGATCTTTGGAGGATCACTCGTGACGGATACAAGCCATTTGATCCCAAGAATCTCACAAGAAGAGAGGCCGTAGATTGCCAACTCAACTACACCGCCTTGTCCATCCTTCAACAAGCCATGGGCCCCAACTACATGCCGCATCTTCAACACTTCTCCACCGCCAAAGAAACATGGGATGCTCTTGTCATCATGTTTGTTGGGAATGAGAGCATGCAAAGAAATCGATATGATGCCTTGACCAATGAGGCCGAAGGGTTCTTCATGCGTGATGGAGAAGATCATGTTGACATGTATCGAAGACTCAAAACTCTTGCCACCGCCTTCTCTAGTGCGGGTGCAACGTATATTGATGATGCTTGGATCAAGAGGAAGTACATGATTGCCGTGATGCCTTTTGAGGGCACGGACTTGAAGAGCATTCAAGGAAGACATGATTTCTCCTCCATGACCTCAACTCAAGTGATGCAAGAATTGTGCTCCTACAAAGTGCAAACCAAAAATTCTCTTGACAACCGTGCTAGAGCCATTGGAATGCATCAAGGAGCATCCGTTGCTTTGAAGGCCAAGGTCTTGTCAAGAGAGGTTGAGAATGAAGAAGATGGAGAAGAGGCATTGCCTCCCTTGAAGGAACAAGACTATGATCCCGTCCTAAAGGATCTCATTGCCCTCACCATGCAAAAGTTTTGGAGCAATCCTCCCAAGGGCAAGAAATTTGTTGAGGAAAAGACAAGGTCTCGCTATGGAAACGATGGAGCTCAAAAAGTGAGGTCTTGCTTCAATTGCCAAGACAAGCATCACTTCATTGTGGAGTGCCCCTACGAGAATAGAGAACACCATAGTGGCAAGCTCATTCGCAAGGACAAGTCCAAGGTTGAATACAAGAAACCTCACTTCAAGAAGAAACCATTCAACAAGAAATCCATCACCAAGTTTGTGCTCTTGACTCAAGAGGAGTATGATTCTGGGAGTGATGAAGAAGAAGAAACAACAAGTGAAGTGGCCGCTCTAGCTATTGCCTCCACTCCATCTTCGTCATCCCTCTTTGAATCCCCCAATGAAAATCTTCCCCAACGCAATGCCAAGTGCTTCATGGCTAAGGCCACGGAGGTATCATCTTCTCCTAACTCTAAGACCCCTAGTGAACTAGAACATATTGCTAGTCTTAGAGCAGAAGAGGAAAGGGCCTCCTTGGACCGTTTTATGTCTAACATGCAAGGGGAGACCAAGAAGTACTTTGAGCATCTCATGAGGCAATTGGGAGAGGCCCAAGAGGCTCTTGAGAAGAAAGGTGAGATTGAGAGAAGGGATGCGGATGAAATTGCATCTCTCTCTATGACTCTTGAGGAAGAGCATGATGATAGAGTTTCTCTAGAGGATGAACTTGAATCGATTGAATCAACCCATAATGAACTTGTCTCTAAAATCATTAAGGAACGTGATCTTGCTATTGCTAAATATAAAAAGGCTAAAAAGGATAAAGTCGAGTTTGGGGTTGGTCATGGTAAACTAACCGAGGAGTTTGAAAAGCTAACCAATGCTCACAAAGCTTTGGAAAGCCAACACTCATCCCTCAAAGAGTTGCATGAACAACTTCAAACTCAACTTACTCAATCTAACCATCCTAGCACCTCTACTTCTTCTTGTGATCATGCAAATATTATTGAGGAAAATGCTAGGTTGAAGGATGAGCTAGCAAGGCTCAAGGGCAAAAGCCCTCATGTTGAGAAGGTTGTGTTAGCCACCCCACAAGTGGTTGCCCCTAGCCCTAATGCGGTCATTGCTAGACCACAATTAAGTGCTCCAAGGCAACAAGTGGGTAAGCAAGGGCTTGGCTATATAGCCAAGAAGAAGAACAAGAAGAAGAAGAACCAAAAGGGTGCTTCGGGTAGCATTGTCATTAGGGACAACACTACTCGTAGCACACCCGCACAAGCAAACAATGTTGCCTCGAGTAGTAATGTCATGAGAGACACCTCTACTCGTAGCATGTCGTGGGATAATCACGGCAGATGTTACCAGGGGTAACTGATCTAGGGGCAAGTCGACACCGGCGTTTGGGAGAGGGTTTAGCTCAAAGGAAGGCATGGTGCAATTCAATCTGATAACCGGCAATCGAAGTTGCCGGATCTCTATTCTCGATATGATAACTCGATTCTGGGATTACACTGGATGCTCGATACCAAGCGATATCGCTAGGGTTCTTAGATCTCTATCTAGACTAGACCTGGGGGGCGGTTTATAAAGCACCCGTACCCCCTGGCTTATTCCCCAAGGCGCACCCTGGATCCTACCCGGATACGACGCACAAATTGTAGCTTTCCTTTACAATAGCCCTCAATCCGAGTTGCTGGGCCTACAAACTTGGGCCTCCACGAGTTTCCTTATCCTTAGCCGGATCCTGCGCACCGTCCTTTGGGCCGGGTTACTCCTTGGAGTTTGACCTACCGGGTTATCGTCCCCCCGTCAGTAGTCCCCAGAATAGCCTGGGATTCATGGATCCTCCTTGAAGCGCTTGCTATTCCCTGCAAAGATATCAAACATACGGGCATACAGAGGCCGGGTTAAGATGTTTTGATATTCAGCTAGGCCTAACTCCATGGTGGCCATATAGTAACCCGGCTTTGCTCCAGATGCTTTGCTTAACTTTCCGAGTCTAAGCCTTGATAAAAATGCCAAAACTCTATACTTTACTCGATAACTGATGCTGATGCCATGGAGAGGATCCCTTTCTCTTTTTTGTCCGGATATCTCGCTCAGCTTGCAAAGCATATCTCATAAAATCCGCGCGGATAGCCATTGCCCCAAATCTTCCGGATTCCGCCCGTTGGGATTGGTTTATCCGCCCACACCTTATAAATAGAGCCCAGAGGGTAACTTGAACTCCCACCTATCACTCCAATCTTTCATCGGCTTCCTCATTCCCTGCGCCCCGCAACATCTCGAGAATCCCGAGCACGCCACCGTAACAAGGCCGCCGCCGGCTGCACTCAACCCCTAACCGCTCCGCGCCGCCGCCAAATTCCGTCACCGCGCCCTCGTTCCGCTCAACAAACGCTGCAAGGTGGGATCTAGATCACGACACCGGCCTCAGCCAGGCCATTCTCCAGCTTCTTCCAGTAAGCGTTCGCTAATCTAGCCCCACGACTTTTTTCGATTTAATCTAGATTGGATCTAGGTCAATCCGCGGACCATTTTTCCCGTCACACCGAATTAGACGGTTTGGATGCTTGCCAACTCCTTCAACAACTTGTTGGATGATCTCACGCCACCCTCCTACCGCCATTAATCACCAATTTCTTCGTAGAATCATTCGCGAGTTTTCCAACCTAGATCCATTCCGTCCAAATTTCCGCGCACATCATTGACACCCGGAAAATCCTCCTTTTCCAGTTACTTTGCTTGCAGTAGAGACATGGGCAACCATCCGTGTTCCCCAAACTCATTTCAATACGTAAGTGACCAATAATTTCCACAGCTATACTTAATACCCGGATACCTTACGATTTCCGCTTCATAACATGATACCCGGATAATTGCCAGCTTCATACTTTCTTGATACCTTATACTCGGATAATTCAACACTCCCGGGCCTTATTTCGCACGCCTCTTTTTCTTGTGCTTTGCAGGTTGATCCCATGGCTCCCAAACGACAAGGAAAACAACCGACTCAGGCGAGAACTACCCAAACCATATCCGCCAACTGGGGGCGTTCCACAACTACGAAAGCCAAGTTGGAGGAGCTAGCCGAGTTAGGAACTCTCCCTTCTCAGAAGGACATTCACTGGAGAGCACCGGGTAATGAGACTCGGCCCACACCCGCAGAAAACGAGGTAATCTGCTTCGTAGAGCACGTGACCCGGGGATTCCGTCCTCCGGGTCACCCTTTCTTTAGGGAGATCTTAGATCACTATGGACTCCGAATGTTCGACATAGGGCCCAACTCTATGTTGAACATCACCCACTTCATTGTTCTCTCTGAATCGTACTTGTGCATGCCGCCGAGTTTAACTCTCTTCATTGAGTTATTCCAATGCAAGCCGTGCCGCGAAAGCGGCGACGGAGCGCTCCTAACCTGTGGCGGGGTATCCATCCAGCGCCGCAGGAATTCTCTGATGCCAACCCTCAACCTACACTCCCACGTCAAACACTGGCAACTGTCCTTCTTTTATTGCCGCGATACCTCCCCCGACAGTGAAAAGAAGCTGCCGGGTTACTCAGAGACCCCCCTCGAGCCCTCCGAGTCTTTCAGTGCCTTTGCATCAGATTCGGACAGGGAGACAATCCTTCCCTTGCTAACCAAGATGGCCATTCTCTCAGCACAAGGCCTCCTCGGGCTCAATTTAATAAAAAACATGGGTTGATTTCCGGATACAACCCAACTCCGTCCGCACCAAACTGATGTGCGAGTACTCAGGGCACACCACAGATACGCTCCGATACTCCACCAAAAGCTTTGCAGCCGGCGATACTAACAAGACCATAAAAGGCTTCTTAACGGAGAAGCTGGAGGTGATAAAGGGCATCACCGGGTTACCCCCGTTTAATCGGAACAACCCGGCTCCAGCGGTAATACCTGATATCCATAACTTACTTCCGCATCTTGACTCGATACAGCTTCTAACCCTTATTCCCATTCCTTTGTCTTAGGCTGATGACCTTTTCTGGAGAGTTGAACCCTTTCCCCCTTCCAGAGACCCGGAAGACGAGGACGAGTCAGCTGATGGTAGCGAAGGTATTTGCACAGGATCTGTATACCTTTACTTGTACTACTTCCCTTTCGTTTATCTTTTCTCCAACTAACACACATCCGATTCGCAGGACTGGAGGACGAAGGCGAGGCCAACGAGGATGACCCGGAGGCAACTGAATCAGACCAAGAAACAACAGTCGGAGCCAAAAGGAAAGCCAGAGGAGCCGTATCCAAGGTTCCTTTTTCCTCGTTATCCTCTGAACCTTACTCCTTTGACGCCATGCGACAACTTAACCATCAATTATCAAATTCGTCGTGCTTGAAGGACTCCTCCCCAGCCAAACGCCGAGTAACTCGGAGTTCCCCGGGTGAAGATCCCCTTAACCCGGGCATCTCTATTTCCTCGGTTCCTCGTGGCGGCGCTCCTCCGCCTCGTCCTTCCGACTCTCCCCAACGTCACCCTTCTCCTAACCATCCACGCGCCGGGCAATTCCGGGTCCCGTTGGTAGTTCCCGTGGCGACCTCATCCGCTTCCAGCGGCGAGCTCCCGCCTGATTATACCGTGAACGCCGGGTAAGTTTACGCTACATGATTTCCTTTTACGTCTACAAGTTTCCACTCAAGCCACCATCATCACTGTTAACCGCTTTTTCCCATCCTTCTTCTAGCGCTCAAGCCGCCGTCAGTGACCCGGAAAATATAGAAGCAGATAACCATCAGGCAGAGAAACCGACTGGCAATGCAGACGCCGCGACTGGAGATGATACAGCGAATAACCAGGAACAAGGCCCTCTGAACAATCCACTTCCCCGAGCTGCCGGATCTCCTTCCTCATCAGAACCAGTAGACGAGGAGATCGAAGTTCTAGATACAAGGGTGAGTTCTCCCAACCCGGCCACCCAAACTGTCCGGGTCTCAACTCCAAGGGCGGGGAGAGCCCCTCCACCAGACGACCGAGCTGCCGGCTCTTCCGGTGCTCGATCCGAGGAACTGACCTTTACCCAGATGCTAGAAACCCTTCGCACCTTAAGGTCTAATGAAGAGAACATCTTGGGAGCTTTGATAGCCAAACACGAGGTAAATCCGACTAATGTTGCTTACGCCTTTGTCCAGTCCCCAAGTTCCGAGTGAATTGGTTCATAATTTACTTGGGACTTTATTATACAAACGACTGATAACTTACTCCTCTACCCAACTGATCCTTTGTTTGCATGCCTGCAGGCTTTCGTAACTCAATCCGATGAAAAACTGGCGGACGCCACCAAGCTCATCGAAAAGGAGGTAGCTTTACGTGAGGCAGCCGAGGCCGAGTCTAGGAGGAATAAGTTGCTAATGAGGAAATATAGGAAAAGGGCTCACCGGGCAGAAGATGACCTAACGAGCCTTTCCGTCCAAATATCGGACACATATCGTGCTTTACTTAGTACGTTTCCTCCTCCGGTTTATCTTTTTGATAAATGGCAACAGTTTCCCGACATATGTCTCTATTTCCTCAGGCCCGGATGAAATCATGCCGGAAGAGGACGACCTGGCCAAGCTGAAAACCATGAATAGCGCTATCCGGCAACTATGTGCCGGAACCAGATGGATCCTTGACGAGTTGCGGTGTCCGGGTAGAGGACATGTTGATCTGAAGAGGCTGCTGGACGCCTTATCCACTGTTCCCGAGTGGATTCGGCACTGGAAGCGCTCGTCTTGCCGGGTTGGAATGACCCGGGGGCTTGCACTTGCCAAGGCTTATCTCCCCAAGCTCGAGCTAGCGAGGCTTATGAGCGGCTTCCCAGAGTTCAAGCTTGACGGATCCAAGTTTTCGGTGAAGGATTTTCAGGCCATCCAGAAGGAGGTCCGTTACCCGGCCAGCGTAATTGCTGATGAGCTGGACGTTAATATACTTGTTCCATCATATGATTCTGCCGGTAAAGTAATTAAGTCGGATCTTCCTGAGCCGTATGACATGCTTGCCCGGTGGAAGGAGGAAGCTGCTGCGATAAGGGCGGAGGCTGCCAAGAAGCAAGCTGAAGCCGACTCTGCTCCTGCTACCTCAACACCAGTCGTTCCGCCCCCTGCGGGGGCTGGTACCGCTGATCCGGGTGCTGCTGCTACCAATGATGGCAAGGGGAAGGCCAAGATGAACGCCGAGTGATATGTGGTCTCTAATGCCTCTTCTTAAGCGCCAGTCGGTCAACATACTTTTTGAAACATTTATATTTTGTGTGGTGCACCTGTGCACCTATGATATTTTTTCATCAGGATTTTGTAATGCGCGCTAAGGCCTTGATATACTCGATGCCTGTTCCGGCCTTTTAAGTTTAAGCTCGTCTGTTCTCGATATCAGGTTTTATTTATTGTTCCTTTTGTGAAAACTCAATTTCCGGGTCTCATGGGTATTGACGAGCGGATTTTGTTTCGAAGTCCCCAAGTCCCCAAGACTCGGATATTTGGATTTTTGCAACTATACCAGTAAGCCACTTTTTCTCTTTTCAAGATTTCAAGCTACCGGGCCCGGATTGCCGAGTCTAGGATACTTGATCTTGAAAAGGGAACAAACTGTTTACTGCTAATTTCATAAAGATCCATGAGTTGTCTCACATAGGTTTTGAAGTTATGCTTAATAGTCGTTGAGTTTCCAGCTATTCAGCCTTGTACTCTGCATAACTTGTGGTTTAGATGACCCTTTTGACTGTCTTGTACTGTAAGCCGGCTTTCGCGTGGATACCATGTTGTTACATCAATACGAAGACGTAGCCAGCCAATCCCCGTCGGGTTTCATGACTAACTGCCATCGTAAGCGAACACATCATGCCACTTTAATGCGAGTCACATCGAGCTTAAGTAAGAACAGCCAAGAAATTTGGACTTCTTTGTCCGGTTATAAGATTGTAGCCGTACTCGTTTGCAAGTAATCGGCCCTTATAACTCATAGGCATCATGGCCGGGTCTTTGAGTTTGTAACTGTGCTATTCAAGCGACCAGCCCCCAAGACCTAGATATACGCATCGTACTGAGAGTAAATAACCTGATAACAACCATCTCTTTTCTTGATAACCATCTCTTTTCTTGATAACCATCTCTTTTCTTGATAACCATCTCTTTTCTTGATAACCATCTCTTTTCTTGATACCCATCTCTTTTCTTGATAACCATCTCTTTTCTTGATAACCATCTCTTTTCTTGATATGAAAAATCTAGGTCAGCAAGCCGCCTCATTAAAAACCCGTCCAGTCCCCAAAGGTATCCTGGATAGGAAAAGAGTGCGCCTGAAAACCTGCTGCCTATTACATCGTGCAATTCCACTTGCCAATATAGTCTTTACTAAGTATAATACGGACGTAGCTGAGCCACGTTCCATGGTCTATCTCTTTCTTGCATAGATGAAGTGGTGTGTGCGGTGTCGTTGACTGTAGCCGACTCTTCATCAACCCGGGTCAAGACCCGGTCTCCGTTAGCCGCGCCCTGTTGCTGGGCCACTGCCTGAGCCGCCCCGAGTGATGCCGTGGTTGCGTTTCCTTGGTTGGCCGCGGGGGCCGCATAGACTGCAACTCGGCGCACGATATCCGGTATGAGTTCATGCTGTTCTTCCTCACCGTTCTCCTCGTACCGGTTTTCCAGTAGATCCAGGATAGACCCGGTATCATCTTCTCCTTGGGCCCGGTCGCGTGGGGTCCATGCCGGCTCCTCCGGCTGTTCCCGCTCCGCGATGGGTTCTTCTGCCGGATATGTCGTTCCAGTCAATTCTTCATCATCATACCGATGAAGACGCTGATCCGGCCGATTGTCACGACGGATCCGGTTTCGAGGTGATCCGACTCCGGCCCCCAGCCGGAATCGTCCACCACCTTTTCTCCTTCGTGGTCGATGTAGATTTCGCCGATAACAAGATTCTCCATGCCCTTCCGAGCTTCTCCCGTGATGTAAACACCTTTGGACGCAGGCCCCACGGTGGGCGCCAACTGTCGTGGGATAATCACGGCAGATGTTACCAGGGGTAACTGATCTAGGGGCAAGTCGACACCGGCGTTTGGGAGAGGGTTTAGCTCAAAGGAAGGCATGGTGCAATTCGATCTGATAACCGGCAATCGAAGTTGCCGGATCTCTATTCTCGATATGATAACTCGATTCTGGGATTACACTGGATGCTCGATACCAAGCGATATCGCTAGGGTTCTTAGATCTCTATCTAGACTAGACCTGGGGGGCGGTTTATAAAGCACCCGTACCCCCTAGCTTATTCCCCAAGGCGCACCCTGGATCCTACCCGGATACGACGCACAAATTGTAGCTTTCCTTTACAATAGCCCTCAATCCGAGTTGCTGGGCCTACAAACTTGGGCCTCCACGAGTTTCCTTATCCTTAGCCGGATCCTGCGCACCGTCCTTTGGGCCGGGTTACTCCTTGGAGTTTGACCTACCGGGTTATCGTCCCCCCGTCATAGCACCTCCGCGGGAACTAACAATCCACACCATTTCTTATATGTTGATTATTATGGTGTTGTGCAAGCTAAATATGTTGGTCCTATTGAGGGTTTCATTGACTACACTATTTGGGTTCCCAAGACCCTTGTTGCTAACATGAAGGGACCCAACTCGGGCCCTAACTCTAGTCAATGATCTCTTGCAGGACTATGCTTCCGGTGGGACTAAATGGATTCTCGATAGTGGATGCACTAATCATATGACCGGAAGCAAAGAACTAGTGACGGAGTTGCGACCAAATGACATCCAAGCAACCGTCACTTATGGGGACTCGTCCAAGTCTAAGGTATCCGGATTCGGCATGGTTGTGGTGGCTCCCGATATAACTATCGTGAACGTCATGCTTGTCGAATCCCTTGGTTACAATCTACTTTCCGTCCGCTCTCTTGGAAAGATGGGTTTTTCCGTCTTTTTCGATGGTGATATTGTGGTCCTTTTGAGGAGCAAGACTCTTGACGTCGCTCACGTGGGACATGTTGAAAATGAGTTGTTTGTGGTGGACTTTTCGAAGTCCACCAACTCTCAAGCAATGTGTCTTTTCGGGAAGGCGGACTTGGGATGGTTGTGGCATCGCCGCCTATCCCATGTCAACATGAGAACTTTGCAAAGTCTTCACAAAGGTGGCCTTATTGTTGGACTAAAAGAAAATGTTTCCTTTGCAAAGGATCACGTTTGTAGGTCGTGCGTTGAAGGGAAGATGCATGACATCATGCACAAGGCCAAGACTATTATCTCATCAAAGAGGATCTTGGAGCTTCTCCATGTTGATCTCTTTGGTGCTTGTAACATCCAAGTATGAAAACCCTTAGTTGTTTTACTTATTTGTTTAATTTATGCAATGCATCATGGCATCATTCTCATTTTTATTTCTGTTTGCATTGTTTTCATAATAAAATTCAAACTTAATCAAACATTGTTTTCACACTTGTCTGTTACAATCTCTCAAATAAAGATTTGCAATTCCAAAAACATCAATTGCTTCCAATTAGTTTCATATTGGATCAACTCTTAAATTGTTGCTTAATTTAATCACACCATTAATCAATCAACCATTTCAATCATTATTTTCTAAGTCATTTCAAATTCAAACCAACCCTTAAAATTCAGCACCTTTTGAAATCATAAAAGTCACCACCCTTTTTCCCTCTTTAAACCCTTCCAAAACCCTAGGGGAAACCCTAGTGGGAATGGCACTATTTTCTAATATTAAGTATTATTGCAATTTTCAATTAAATTGGTTAATTTTTAAAATAGCAAGCAAACAATAAAGTTTTTGAAAACAACTACTACCAAAAGGTTGCATTTTCCACTAATAAAGTTACCCTATTTTTATTCCAAACTTTCTGTAAACAAAACCTTTGCTTTGTTTCCTTTTTGCTCAACTACAAAAAAAAAAAAACAGTACAAAAAAAAAAACTGCAAGGGAGAGGAGAGCAGCAGCAGCAGATAAAAACCAGCCCAGCCCGTTAACCTTGGCCCGCTAGCAGCGTCGCTGTCGTCCTCCTCCCCGAATGACGTCACGCGTACGATTTCTTCTCCATCGTCGATCGCTTCCTACCCCCCTCCCGATGGCCGCCGTACAGCCTCCACCGTTTCCATAAAAAGCACCGCGTCCTCCTCCTGCCGCCGCAAACCCTAGCCACCTACCCCCCTAGCTACCCTCCATCGCCGCCGCGCGCGCTCTCTGTCATCTTCCCCGCGTTCTCTGACGGCCGCCGCGCGCGAGCTCTGAACCGGCGTAGCTCCCGTCGCCGTGATGCCCTCGGAGCACCGTTAAGCAACGGGAACGAAACGCCCGTGCCTCCCTCTACCTCCGCGACACCGCCGCCGAGCCGAAGACGCCTCCGATCGCCGCCGCCATCCACGCCAACGTCGCCGTCGCTCTCTGCCCCGAACCTCTGCATCCCCTGCCCCGCCGGTGAGCGCCTGCTCCCAGTTCCCTTTCCCTCTCCTGCCACTTGCGCATCCCGAGTAGAACGTGCGTATGTTTGGTTGCAACGCAGAGCATCACGGCCGCGTAGTCCTGCGCGAAATCGTCGCCGGCCGGCGATCGCCGCGTTCAGGTTCTGTTTATCTGAACGAAAGTTCAGATAACGTCTTCTGAAGGTTACCTTGTCCGCCTTCGGCTATCTGTCAAAGACTTCGCAGCAGCGCAGTGGCCTTGATCCTTTCGCTCGACGCACCGCGGCAGGGTTCGAATCCCCGGAGCCGCCACCCTTTTTTGGGGTTTTTAGCCTTGCGCTCGACCCCACCCGGCAGTGACCTACCCTGCCACGCGTGCGCGCCTGCGCCACGCTGGCCGCAGGGGCCACAGGGCAGAGGCTGAGGTTAGGGTACCCCTCGGTACGAAAAGGTTCTGCGCCAAATTTCTGAATTTCCAAATTCATTTTAAATAGCAGAATTAAACCAAAACTTCAAAAGTTAATATCTTTTGTTCTGTAATTTCAATAAATACAAACTTTATATGTTTTCTGTTCAAAATCTTATACTCTTTCCAAATATTCAATTTGTGTTCTGTTTTGAATATTCAAAATGCAATTTAAACTCAAATCCAAATAATTCAAATGCCATTTGTAATAATTCATAACTAATTCATACTATTTCCAAATAATACAAATAAAATATGTTTTTCACACCATTTTGAATACTCTATTCAAATATAATTTTTGTTTTCTGGTTTGAATAATTTAAATTGCCTAAACAATTTAATTCTTGTTTAATTCAATTAAAAATTGTTTAATTTTGTTTAATTCATAACTAAATAATCTAAAGTCCAATTTCAAAATGTGAAACATGTAACTCAACTAAAATTTGATAACCTTTTCAAATATAAAATTTGTAAATTTTTTTGCACACCCTAACTTGATGAAAACACTAATTGTTTGTGTACCATGTTTAAGTAACAAAATTCCAAACTTGATAAATGCTTTTCTAAATTGTTAACTATCATTCCAATTGCATTTAAATTGTTGTGTTATTGTTATTCATCATGCATGCATCATGATAACAACCAACACCTAATAATAAGTTGTAAATCATTTGTTCCAATTGTTTCAATGGATCCTTTTTCCATATGCAACCCTTGTATATGGGTCCATTTAATTTGTGCTATCATGTTAGTCAGTTTATCTAGATGCACCTATTAAATTGTCATGCATCATATTGACTGTGCACAATGCCATGAACATGATTGTTTACATTCATGTTTTGTCTGTTTGCTTTTTCTCGATTAGACGACGACTACGTTGAGACCGACGATCCTTAGGACACCACTACTCAGGACCTAGCCCAGTACGAGGCTGAGCTGCCAGGCAAGTTATCACTCACATGAATCATCGAGTTCCTTTCCACACTTGTTGTCGATACTATCCTTTTGTCTGCTATTGCTAGCCCTATGTATCGTTGCTTGTCTCCGAACCTATCACATGATTCCTGAGCCAATGATATTGCCTCACCTCCATACCTACAGCCTTTGTTTGTGCCTTAGTATTATCTAGCATGCTTAGGGTTGCTTTTACTCGAGTCTGTTGTCGGTTACTGCTTTTAATATCTTATTATTTGTACCGGGGGCTCGATGTTAATCAATCAATCCTGTTAATTGCTAATGGTAATAATAACTTGATGATAAGGCACCGGCAGGAGGCCCATGAGAGGTTTTGGAGCCTGCTAGTGTCGACCCTAATAGGAAAAGGGTCTTGTCTACTGATCCATGATGAGCGCACTACCCGCATTTGGGAAGCGAGTATGGGCGCCCCCCTCAACTTGACCTGATTCGCATCTCGTCCAAATCGCCTCATTTAGTTCGTGTTTTCCATTTGCCGCATGCATGTTTTTGCGAGCCCAGCGCAGGGTGGAACTTTCGTAGTCGGCATATAGGGGGACACGGTCTTAGAGTGCTATGATGGTCCATTTTCTTCTGGGCTTGATTAGCCGTGCGCCCAAGGTTCTTTGGGCTTGATGCGAAGAATGGTTGGTTGTGTTGAGTGCCCCGCTTGGTGGGAGGCATCCCATCTGGCGGGATATTCATGAGTGTACGGCCAAATTGGTGCAACCCTGCAGGGATAATCTTCTCGAGAAGCCGTGTTTTCCGCGGTTATGGATTACTTGGTGAAAGTACTGGCTAACAAGTACTCAGGAAAACTTCAACATAACCATCAACCATGTTTCACCCAATGATTAATAACTTGACTAGTAATAGGTTATTCACACAATAACTTGATTCACCTTATCACAACTGTGTGAGTTATCCTCGGATTGCTTCTTTGGATAAGGGGCGAGATCCAGGATGGGTTTGGTTGAAGTTACTTTTCAGTTGGTTACAATCCTCGATCTTATCTTTTCTGTTAGCCGGAACTTGTAGTTATCTTCTATAGTTGGTTAGAGCAGCCAGCAGCAACTTTCATAGTACCCCTTTCTTCCGTTGATCCCAAGCATCAATGCTTGTGTTGACGGGTAACTCTTTGATGAACTGTGAGTCTTGCTTGCCAGTACTTGGATGTACTGACCCCGTTGGGGCTGTGGTTTACGCAGAGTACGACTACGACTACGATGCTTCTCAGGATGGCTACTTTGTGGAGTTCGACGAGACTGCAGACGAGTAGTTAGCTGGACCAGGGCAGGATCCAGACCTACGTGGATGGGCTTCGTTTTTCTTTATTTTCTCCGGCTTCTTAAGCCATGGATTTGTCTGTACTCAGACCCCTTTGATTGCTTCCGCTGTTGTAATGAATGATATGTTGGGACATGTGTCCTCTGGATGACTGTATTCGATATTTCTGCCTTAGTGAAGGCCAGTTGCACTTATTTCATTCTTTTGTGTCTTAGAGACAGTTTGTGCTATCATTTCGTTCAAAGCTGTTGACGTACAGTGCGTGTTTGAATATGAAGTACGTCGACAGTAGTGCCTTAGGTTCCTAGCGGATAGTTTACTTCGACGGTGGAAGCAGGGCTTGTGTTGTCGCGCATAAGCGCAGGCCTACCAGGAAGCTGGGACGTGGGAGCAGTTATGCCCCATAATCCAAGCACCTGACTTCCAGTTCGTGCGATGAGTATCCTCTAGAAACCTTGGGTGCGACAAATGGTATCAGAGCCTGTCTGCCTGTAGGATCCCTTTTACTGGTCGCAGTTGAGTCTAGAAACTATTTTGTAGCTATATAGGAAAAATGAAACGTGAGAGTAGGAATTCTGCCATTTTTCTTCTTTCCCCACCCACCCACCCTTTTCTGGTAAGGAAGTGCAACGTTGTTTTCTGTTCTCACCTAAACTTTCAAGTTAGGATTTCACGTGTTTTGGGTTATCTGTAGTACCTCAGGACTTTTGGTCTCGTTTTCCCGATGTTGCTTCGATATCATGTTCTTTTCAACATCATTATCGTCCGTTGAACCTTGTTGTTGTTTTCCACATCCTTTTTCATCAACCGGAGTCTAATCAAAACCTTTCCCAATCATCTGCAGATGGGTCTCAGCTACTACCCGCAGGTGGTTCGCATGACTCGCTGTGAGAGCACCGCCGGTTTTCCGGAGTTGCTGAGAGACATGGTTACCTATCTGGGGTTCCGTTGGGCACCAGAGTACCAGGTCTACGAGCACCAGCGAGAGTTTGACCAGACTTGCTACCGGGCTATCGTCTACATTCTGTCGGATGATGGCAGGAGCATTGCACACCAGTACGAGGCAGTAGGGTCCACAGTGGATATGGCAGTGCAGCAGGCAGCGTACGTGAGTATCACCGTTCTCCGTGCTGACTACTGGGGTTTGATAAGTCCAGTTTTCGTCACATCCCCCGTGGTTACATCACGGCAGCGGGAGTTCACTTCACTGTCCACCGCGACCTGGATACCTACGAGACTGATAGCTCCAGGCTCCAGACCACTGCCCAGTTCGCTAGTCACAGTGACGCCGTTGCTTCCGCACTTTCTCAGGAGTTAGCCTCAGTCAGGGAGCAGCTCCACCTTGCTCTCACTCGTCTGGCGACGTACACCACAGACTTTGTTGGAGACGAGCGCTTCGCACGTGTCGTTCAGCCAGCTGGTCTTCCGTTGCCAGATGCTGGAGGTTACGAGCCGATCAGAGGCCCACTTCTCGACCTCGGAGCTGGTTACACAGGGATTCCCCGCTATGGAGCACAGGGAGAGGACGCTTTCTACTTCACCACACCGAGAGTTGCTCTCAGAGCAGTTCCTATCTACATGGATCGTCGTGATACCTACTTCCGTGGGATTCCTCCTCACCGTATCTCTCGTCGTACTACTCACCGCCGTCCTGCGTGATGAGCATGGGAGTACCGTTGTATCCATTACTAGCTGTGTCTAGTTTATCCTTTCGTTTTCGAACCATGTGTTGGTCTGTTGGATATTCTGATGTATTTGAACATGTGATGATGTACCTGTTGGTTATCTATTCATGCGTCGGAATAATCTATCTTTCGGTTACCAAGTCTATCCTTTTCTGTTGTTGTGCTAAAATGAATTTCTGTTCAGGATGCCTCCAACCAGGAACAACCCGCCTCCGCCACCACCAATGGGGGAACTGTTGGCTCAGATGACCCAAGTGGTGACACAGATGGCCCAGATCCAGGCTAACCAGCAACACAACCAGAATGCTCCAAGGGTCACCATCAAGGACTTCCTCAGCTTGGGCCCAAAAGCTTTCGTGGCAACACGTGAGCCCCTGGATGCTGATGACTGGATCCGTGACGTAGCAAGAGCTCCGGAGATAGCTCATGTTGCTGAAGAGGATAAGGTCAAGTACGCCACCTACCTACTGAAGGGTCAGGCAGCTACTTGGTGGGAGAACTACCAGGCCATGAGGGCTGGCTTTCCTATCAACTGGGGATGTTTCAAGGATGCCTTCCTGAAGCACCACATCCCGGATGGTCTCATGGAAAAGATGCGTGAGGAATTCTGCTCTCTCAGACAGGGCAAGCTGGACGTTCTCGGCTACCAGAACGAGTTCAATCGTCTCGCTCGGTACGCTGGTGACGAAGTGTCCACCGAAGCCAAGAAGATGGCAAGGTTCCGCCGAGGTTTTAACCCGGAACTGAAGTACGCTCTCACCAACATCAAGTGCAAGGACTTCGTGGAGCTCGTGAACACCGCGCTCAATGAGGAGAATGGGCGCAAGGCGTTCGAAGAGTCCCGCAAGCACTCGCGTGAGGGTGGTTCCTCCTCCAACATGACCACCCCTCCGCAGAAGCGCCGCATCTGGGTGCCAAATGGTGCTGTCACTCGGGCTCCAAATGCCCAAGCTTCTCCAGGCTTTGGTCCCCGCCCACCCAACCCATTTCAGATGCAGGGTCAGAGGTTCCCTATGGGGCAGCAAAGGCCAGGTCCTTCTCGTGTCGTCACTTGCTACAAGTGCAAGGATACTGGACATTATGCTGATAAGTGCACTCAGAAGCAGCTACCCCTACCTCCTCGCCCCAACACCAACCAGGCTATGGTTCGTGCTCCTCCGGCTAAAGCCTTCAACTCCAACAATAGGCCTGTCGGGAGGAACGCGAGGGTGAACCATATCAAGGCCGACAAAGCCGAGGAGGCTGCTGACGTCGTTCTCGGTATATTACCCGTAAACTCTATTCCAGCTAAAGTGTTGTTTGATACTGGAGCATCGCATTCGTTTGTGTCAAAGATCTTTGCTACAACGTACAATTTAGCTCTGGTTCCGCTAAGCAATAAAATCTATGTGCACTCTCCGGGAACTAAAATGATTACTTCCAAGATAAGCATGGACAATCAGATCCTAATTGGAGGTCGTGTATTCCTTGCTTCACTCATGTTGCTGGGAAATTCTGACATTGATGTCATTCTGGGTATGGATTGGTTGAAGACCCACAAAGCTAAAATTGACTGTGCTCAAAAGTCAATAACTCTCTCCCACACTTCAGGCCAGATAGTCTATTCTCCATATGGATCAAGTTCTGTTCAGCTGTTCAACCTCGATGCCAAACCCCTTCCTGCAATTGAAAATGTTCCCGTGGTTTGTGAATTCCCTGACGTCTTTCCAGAAGAGTTGCCAGGGATGCCCCCGGACAGAGAAGTTGAGTTCGTGATCGAGCTTGAGCCAGGTACTGCTCCAATCTCTAAGCATCCATACAAGATAGCTCCTCCTGAACTGAAATTGTTGAAGGAGCAAATCGATATGTATATGGACAAAGGTTTCATTCAGCCTAGTTCCTCCGCTTGGGGTTGCCCAACTCTGTTTGTTGCCAAGAAGGATCAAACAAAAAGACTCGTGGTTGACTATCGTCCTCTCAACGAGAAAACCATCAAGAACAAGTATCCACTTCCTCGTATCGATGATCTTTTTGATCAACTTGCTGGAGCCTCAATATTCTCAAAGTTGGACTTGAGGATGGGTTACCATCAGATAAAGATCAGAAAGGAAGATATTCCTAAGACAGCTTTCACCACTCGTTACGGTCTATATGAATACACCGTCATGTCCTTTGGTCTCACCAATGCACCGGCGACGTTCTCAAGACTCATGAACTCTGTCTTCCATGAATACCTCGACAAGTTCGTTGTGGTATATCTTGATGACATTCTAGTCTATTCCAAATCCGAGGAAGAGCATGGAGAACACCTTCGTCTCACTCTCATGAAACTTCGCGAGCATCGTTTGTATGCCAAGTTTTCCAAATGTGAGTTCTGGATTCCAGAAGTTGCATATCTTGGTCATATCATCTCTGCCAAAGGCATAGCCATTGACCCGGAAAAGGTTAAGGCAATTGTTGACTGGAAACCCCCTAAGACGGTGAAGCAAGTCAGAAGTTTTCTTGGCTTGGCTAGCTATTGCCGTCGTTTCGTCCAAAACTTTTCCAAGATTGCTAAACCTCTCACTGATCTCACAAAGAAGGACAAAAAGTTCGTTTGGACTCCACAATGTGATGAGAGTTTCAACCTCCTGAAGACTAAACTCACTTCCACACCTGTTCTAGTTGGCCCAGATACCACCAAACCTTTCCAGATATTCTGTGATGCATCTCTCCAAGGCCTAGGAGCAGTTCTTATGCAAGAACGTCAAGTTGTGGCTTATGCTTCACGTCAGTTGAACCCACATGAGCAAAACTATCCCACACATGATCTTGAACTTGCAGCAGTTGTGTTTGCCCTCAAGAAATGGAGACAATACTTGTTGGGTAACAAAACTGAAATCTTTTCCGATCACAAGAGTCTAAAATACATCTTCACTCAGCCAGATCTGAACCTCAGGCAAAGGAGATGGATTGAGAAGATTAAAGACTTTGATCTCACCATTTCTTACACTCCAGGCAAGGCTAATGTTATGGCCGATGCTCTCAGTCGCAAATCCTATTGCAATAATCTCATGATTATGGAAAGCCAACCTCCACTTCATGAAGAATTCCAGAAGCTGAACCTTGGTCTTGTTCCTGAAGGATACCTTGCTAGCTTGACAGCCAGTCCAACTCTCGAGGACAAGATTCGTTCTGAACAACTTCGTGATAATGAAATCAAGAAGATTGTGGATCACATCAAGGAGGGCAATGATAAGTTCAAGTCCTTCTCAATTGATGACAAGGGAACTGTGTTCTTCGAAGGACGCATTGCAGTTCCTCAGATTCAAAGTCTCAAGGATATCATTCTCAAGGAGGCTCATGAAACTCCTCTATCCATTCACCCTGGAAGTACAAAGATGTACCAGGATCTCAAGACTCTGTATTGGTGGCCTGGCATGAAACGTGAAATTGCTCAATACGTTTCTGAATGCGACGTTTGTCAACGTGTTAAGGCAGTCCATCAGAAGACAGCAGGTCTACTCCAACCTCTGAAAATTCCTGAGTGGAAGTGGGACATGATTGAAATGGACTTCGTTACTGGGTTTCCAAAGTCCAAAAAGGGCAACGATGCAATCTTCGTTGTTATTGATCGTCTCACTAAGGTCGCTCACTTCTATGCTGTAAAGGAAACTATCTCAGCTAGCCAGTTAGCAGAGCTCTACACAGCAAAGGTTGTTCCTCTTCATGGTGTTCCATTGGAAATAAGCTCAGACCGTGGAAGTATTTTCACTTCTCATTTCTGGAAGAGCTTTCAAGAAGCATTGGGCACTAAACTTCTGTTCAGCACAGCTTATCACCCTCAGTCTCAAGGGCAAGTCGAAAGAGTCAATCAGATTCTCGAGGATATGCTCAGAGCATGTGGTCTCTCCTTTGGCATGAAATGGGAGGATTGCCTTCCATATGCTGAATTTTCCTACAACAACAGCTACCAGGCAAGCCTAGGCATGGCACCATTTGAGGCACTGTATGGTCGCAGATGCAGGAGTCCAATCAATTGGTCTGGAGTTGGTGAACGTTCACTTTTAGGCCCTGACATTGTTAAGGAAGCCGAGGAGAAAGTTCGTATCATTCGTGACAATCTCAGGATTGCTCAATCTCGTCAGAAGAGCTATTATGATAGCAAGCACAGGGATATGGTCTATGCACCTGGTGATAAGGCATATCTCCGTGTAACTCCCCTCAGAGGCACTCATCGTTTTGGTGTGAAAGGAAAGCTTGCACCAAGATACATTGGCCCTTTCAACATCCTCTCAAGACGTGCAGAGAATGCTTATCGTCTTGAACTTCCAGAAAAACTATCCAAAGTGCACGATGTGTTCCACGTGTCACAACTCAAGAAGTGTTTCAAAGATCCAGATCGTGCAGTTGATCATGATTCCATTGAACTGCAAGACGATCTATCTTATGAGGAGCACCCTATTCGTATTCTCGATGAGACCGAGCGTAAGACTCGCAACAAGAGCACCAAGTTCTTGAAAGTCCAATGGTCGCATCATTCTGATAAAGAGGCAACGTGGGAGACCGAAGAGGATCTTCGCAAGAAGTATCCGGACCTGTTCATTTCTCAGTAGGGAATCTCGGGGCGCGATTCCTTCAAGGGGGGGCGTTTTGTAACATCCAAGTATGAAAACCCTTAGTTGTTTTACTTATTTGTTTAATTTATGCAATGCATCATGGCATCATTCTCATTTTTATTTCTGTTTGCATTGTTTTCATAATAAAATTCAAACTTAATCAAACATTGTTTTCACACTTGTCTGTTACAATCTCTCAAATAAAGATTTGCAATTCCAAAAACATCAATTGCTTCCAATTAGTTTCATATTGGATCAACTCTTAAATTGTTGCTTAATTTAATCACACCATTAATCAATCAACCATTTCAATCATTATTTTCTAAGTCATTTCAAATTCAAACCAACCCTTAAAATTCAGCACCTTTTGAAACCATAAAAGTCACCACCCTTTTTCCCTCTTTAAACCCTTCCAAAACCCTAGGGGAAACCCTAGTGGGAATGGCACTATTTTCTAATATTAAGTATTATTGCAATTTTCAATTAAATTGGTTAATTTTTAAAATAGCAAGCAAACAATAAAGTTTTTGAAAACAACTACTACCAAAAGGTTGCATTTTCCACTAATAAAGTTACCCTATTTTTATTCCAAACTTTCTGTAAACAAAACCTTTGCTTTGTTTCCTTTTTGCTCAACTACAAAAAAAAAACAGTACAAAATAAAAATAAAACTGCAAGGGAGAGGAGAGCAGCAGCAGCAGATAAAAACCAGCCCAGCCCATTAACCTTGGCCCGCTAGCAGCGTCGCTGTCGTCCTCCTCCCCGAATGACGTCACGCGTACGATTTCTTCTCCATCGTCGATCGCTTCCTACCCCCCTCCCGATGGCCGCCGTACAGCCTCCACCGTTTCCATAAAAAGCACCGCGTCCTCCTCCTGCCGCCGCAAACCCTAGCCACCTACCCCCCTAGCTACCCTCCATCGCCGCCGCGCGCTCTCTGTCATCTTCCCCGCGTTCTCTGACGGCCGCCGCGCGCGAGCTCTGAACCGGCGTAGCTCCCGTCGCCGTGATGCCCTCGGAGCACCGTTAAGCAACGGGAACGAAACGCCCGTTCCTCCCTCTATCTCCGCGACACCGCCGCCGAGCCGAAGACGCCTCCGATCGCCGCCGCCATCCACGCCAACGTCGCCGTCGCTCTCTGCCCGAACCTCTGCATCCCCTGCCCCGCCGGTGAGCGCCTGCTCCCAGTTCCCTTGCCATCTCCTGCCACTTGCGCATCCCGAGTAGAACGTGCGTATGTTTGGTTGCAACGCAGAGCATCACGGCCGCGTAGTCCTGCGCGAAATCTCCGCCGGCCGGCGATCGCCGCGTTCAGGTTCTGTTGTCTGAACGAAAGTTCAGATAACGTCTTCTGAAGGTTACCTTGTTCGCCTTCTGCTATCTGTCAAAGACTTCGCAGCAGCGCAGTGGCCTTGACCCTTTCGCTCGACGCACCGCGGCAGGGTTCGAATCCCCGGAGCCGCCACCCTTTTTTTGGGGTTTTTAGCCTTGCGTTCGACCCCACCCGGCAGTGACCTACTCTGCCACGCGTGCGCGCCTGCGCCACGCTGGCCGCAGGGGCCACAGGGCAGAGGCTGAGGTTAGGGTACCCCTCGGTACGAAAAGGTTCTGCGCCAAATTTCTGAATTTCCAAATTCATTTTTAAATAGCAGAATTAAACCAAAACTTCAAAAGTTAATATCTTTTGTTCTGTAATTTCAATACATACAAACTTTATATGTTTTCTGTTCAAAATCTTATACTCTTTCCAAATATTCAATTTGTGTTCTGTTTTGAATATTCAAAATGCAATTTAAACTCAAATCCAAATAATTCAAATGTCATTTGTAATAATTCATAACTAATTCATACTATTTCCAAATAATACAAATAAAATATGTTTTTCACACCATTTTGAATACTCTATTCAAATATAATTTTTTTTTTCTGGTTTGAATAATTTAAATTGCCTAAACAATTTAATTCTTGTTTAATTCAATTAAAAATTGTTTAATTTTGTTTAATTCATAACTAAATAATCTAAAGTCCAATTTCAAAATGTGAAACATGTAACTCAACTAAAATTTGATAACCTTTTCAAATATAAAATTTGTAAATTGTTTTGCACACCCTAACTTGATGAAAACACTAATTGTTTGTGTACCATGTTTAAGTAACAAAATTCCAAACTTGATAAATGCTTTTCTAAATTGTTAACTATCATTCCAATTGCATTTAAATTGTTGTGTTATTGTTATTCATCATGCATGCATCATGATAACAACCAACACCTAATAATAAGTTGTAAATCATTTGTTCCAATTGTTTCAATGGATCCTTTTTCCATATGCAACCCTTGTATATGGGTCCATTTAATTTGTGCTATCATGTTAGTCAGTTTATCTAGATGCACCTATTAAATTGTCATGCATCATATTGACTGTGCACAATGCCATGAACATGATTGTTTACATTCCTGTTTTGTCTGTTTGCTTTTTCTCGATTAGACGACGACTACGTTGAGACCGACGATCCTTACGACACCACTACTCAGGACCTAGCCCAGTACGAGGCTGAGCTGCCAGGCAAGTTATCACTCACATGAATCATCGAGTTCCTTTCCACACTTGTTGTCGATACTATCCTTTTGTCTGCTATTGCTAGCCCTATGTATCGTTGCTTGTCTCCGAACCTATCACATGATTCCTGAGCCAATGATATTGCCTCACCTCCATACCTACAGCCTTTGTTTGTGCCTTAGTATTATCTAGCATGCTTAGGGTTGCTTTTACTCGAGTCTGTTGTCGGTTACTGCTTTTAATATCTTATTATTTGTACCGGGGGCTCGATGTTAATCAATCAATCCTGTTAATTGCTAATGGTAATAATAACTTGATGATAAGGCACCGGCAGGAGGCCCATGAGAGGTTTTGGAGCCTGCTAGTGTCGACCCTAATAGGAAAAGGGTCTTGTCTACTGATCCATGATGAGCGCACTACCCGCATTTGGGAAGCGAGTATGGGCGCCCCCCTCAACTTGACCTGATTCGCATCTCGTCCAAATCGCCTCATTTAGTTCGTGTTTTCCATTTGCCGCATGCATGTTTTTGCGAGCCCAGCGCAGGGTGGAACTTTCGTAGTCGGCATATAGGGGGACACGGTCTTAGAGTGCTATGATGGTCCATTTTCTTCTGGGCTTGATTAGCCGTGCGCCCAAGGTTCTTTGGGCTTGATGCGAAGAATGGTTGGTTGTGTTGAGTGCCCCGCTTGGTGGGAGGCATCCCATCTGGCGGGATATTCATGAGTGTACGGCCAAATTGGTGCAACCCTGCAGGGATAATCTTCTCGAGAAGCCGTGTTTTCCGCGGTTATGGATTACTTGGTGAAAGTACTGGCTAACAAGTACTCAGGAAAACTTCAACATAACCATCAACCATGTTTCACCCAATGATTAATAACTTGACTAGTAATAGGTTATTCACACAATAACTTGATTCACCTTATCACAACTGTGTGAGTTATCCTCGGATTGCTTCTTTGGATAAGGGGCGAGATCCAGGATGGGTTTGGTTGAAGTTACTTTTCAGTTGGTTACAATCCTCGATCTTATCTTTTCTGTTAGCCGGAACTTGTAGTTATCTTCTATAGTTGGTTAGAGCAGCCAGCAGCAACTTTCATAGTACCCCTTTCTTCCGTTGATCCCAAGCATCAATGCTTGTGTTGACGGGTAACTCTTTGATGAACTGTGAGTCTTGCTTGCCAGTACTTGGATGTACTGACCCCGTTGGGGCTGTGGTTTACGCAGAGTACGACTACGACTACGATGCTTCTCAGGATGGCTACTTTGTGGAGTTCGACGAGACTGCAGACGAGTAGTTAGCTGGACCAGGGCAGGATCCAGACCTACGTGGATGGGCTTCGTTTTTCTTTATTTTCTCCGGCTTCTTAAGCCATGGATTTGTCTGTACTCAGACCCCTTTGATTGCTTCCGCTGTTGTAATGAATGATATGTTGGGACATGTGTCCTCTGGATGACTGTATTCGATATTTCTGCCTTAGTGAAGGCCAGTTGCACTTATTTCATTCTTTTGTGTCTTAGAGACAGTTTGTGCTATCATTTCGTTCAAAGCTGTTGACGTACAGTGCGTGTTTGAATATGAAGTACGTCGACAGTAGTGCCTTAGGTTCCTAGCGGATAGTTTACTTCGACGGTGGAAGCAGGGCTTGTGTTGTCGCGCATAAGCGCAGGCCTACCAGGAAGCTGGGACGTGGGAGCAGTTATGCCCCATAATCCAAGCACCTGACTTCCAGTTCGTGCGATGAGTATCCTCTAGAAACCTTGGGTGCGACAGTGCTGTGCCCGAGGACAGTCTTGGCGGCAACAAGTATTGCTTGGTGATTGTCGATGATTATTCAAGATACACTTGGGTTTATCTTCAAGTGCAAGAGTGAGACTCAACAAACCATCATCGATTTCTCCAACGAAGTGCAACGTCAACACAATGTGCAAATCATGGCTATTAGGAGTGATAATGGCTCGGAGTTCAAGAACTATACATTGAATGAATTTCTTAGTGAAGAAGGCATTCGTCATCAATACTCCACCACTTACACTCCTCAACAAAATGGTGTTGCCGAAAGGAAGAATCGCACTCTCTTGGATATGGCAAGGACCATGTTGGCGGAGTACTCTTCTCCCCAATATTTATGGGCCGAGGCCATATCCACCACATGCCACTCCTCCAACCGCCTCTACATCCGCAAAGGCTTGGGCAAGACCCCATATGATATCCTCACCGGCAACAAGCCCAATGTATCCTACTTCCGTGTATTCGGTTGTAAGTGCTTCTATTTGATCAAGGGTATTAGGTTGTCGAAATTTCAATCCAAAACTATTGAGGGTATTTTTGTTGGTTACGGTGCCGAATCCCACACTTATAGAGTCTATGACAAAGCCTCACGGATTGTCATAGAATCTTGTAGTGTTGTTTTCGAGGAAAATGACGGTCCCAAGTGGCGCAATTTCATGTTTCAAATGTAGATGTTGAAATGCCTCAAGAAGCCATAGGAAGGATGGGCGTGGGATTTTTCCGCCCCATCGAGGGACACCTTATGGCGACTCGAGAAGGACTATGCTCTACTCAAGTTGAGCCCTCCTCTACATTAGAAGATCAAGCCAAGGAGCCAACTATTTCACCTAACCAAGAACATATTCAAGACCCTCCTCTCATTGATCAAGTGACTCCGCAAGTCGTACCCACTCCTCTCACTAATGCGAGTCAAGATCAAGCCCAAGATCAACCATCCTCTTCATCCTCTCCTCAAGTTGAAGCTAGTGTTGAAGATATTGTTGATGATGATGATGATGATGATGATGATGATCAAGGACAAGTTGGTCAAGATGGGGACCCAAATGATCAAGATGATCAAGTGATCCCTCCTCGCAATAATGAGGAGATCGAAGCCCGTCGCATCAAAAGGATAAGAAGAGCTTTGAAGCAAATTGATGCCCAAGACGACAAGGTCTTGGAGGATGTTCAAACTAGAAGATCTACAAGAAGGCAATTGGCTCATTTTTGTGAGCATCAAGCTCATATCTCTATGGTGGAACCTAAGAAAATGTATGAAGCTCTTGAGGACTCCGATTGGGTTGAAGCTATGCATGATGAGCTCAATAACTTTGAGCGCAACAAAGTTTGGAGATTGGTTGAGAAGCCCAAGGATTGCCACAATGTTATTGGCACTAAGTGGATTTTCAAGAACAAGCAAGATGAGAATGGCATTGTCATTAGGAACAAGGCAATATTGGTTGCTCAAGGTTACACCCAAGTTGAAGGCATTGACTTTGATGAAACCTACGCACCCGTGGCTCGCCTTGAGTCCATCTGTATCCTCCTTGCTTATGCATCCTCTCATAATTTCAAATTGCAACAAATGGATGTGAAAAGTGCTTTCTTGAATGGTCCACTAAAAGAGGAGGTATATGTTAAGCAACCTCCGGGGTTCGAGAATCTCAACTTTCCTAACCACGTTTAGAAACTTGACAAGGCTCTCTATGGTCTCAAACAAGCACCTCGTGCTTGGTATGAGCACCTTAGGGAGTTGTTAGATGATCGTGGTTTCGAAGTTGGGAAGATTGACCCCACTCTCTTCACCAAGAGAGTAAAGGGAGAGCTTTTCATATGCCAACTATATGTGGACGATATCATCTTTGGCTCAACTAACCAAGCTTTCAATAATGAGTTCTCTAAGCTTATGACTGACAGGTTCGAGATGTCTATGATGGGTGAGCTTAAATTCTTCCTTGGCTTTGAGATCAAGCAATTGGCCCGTGGGACTTTCATTTCTCAAGCCAAGTATACCCAAGATATGATCAAGAGGTTTAATTTCCAAGATGCTAAGATCAAGACATCTCCTATGCAAGTCAAGTGTCATCTATCCCGTAATCCAAAAGGGAGTAAGGATGTGGATCAAAAGCTTTATCGTTCTATGATTGGTTCCTTGCTCTATCTTTTTGCATCTAGGCCCGATATCGTTTTGAGTGTAGGTGTGTGTGCAAGGTATCAAGCGGCTCCAAAGGATTGCCATTTGATGGCGGTTCATAGGATCTTTCGTTATTTGGTTCATACCCCAAGATTTGGTTTGTGGTACCCAAAGGGGGCACAATTTTCTCTTAATGGATATACGGATTCCGATTGGGCGGGTGATCAAGATGATAGGAAGTCTACCTCCGGGGCTTGCCAATTTCTTTGGTAGGTCCCTAGTGAGTTGGTCTTCCAAGAAGCAAAATTGCATATCTCTCTCCACCGCCGAAGCCGAGTATGTTGCCGCCGCAAGTGCATGCACTCAATTGTTATGGATGAGGCAAACTCTCAAGGAGTATGGAGTTCATTTGGATAAGGTGACTCTTTTGTGTGACAATGAAAGTGCCATCAAAATTGCATACAATCCGGTGCAACATACAAGGACCAAACACATTGAGATCCGCCACCACTTCATCCGTGATCATGTGGCAAGAGGGGATATTGCACTATCTTATGTGCCCACCAAGGACAATCTTGCGGATATTTTCACGAAGCCACTTGATGATGCAAGATTCTTGTTCTTGAGGAATGAACTAAATGTGATTGATTCTAGGAGTTTGACTTGAGGATCTTGCACACACCCCTATAGATGAAACGTGTTTGAGCTTAGATGTAGGCATGGACATAGGAGGAGTGTTATCCTAACACATTGGGTTCTCCCTCCCCCCATTATGCCCATAAAAAAAATTCATTGTGATCTCTCCTTTTCTAATGTTGAATTGTGAGCTTCAATGTTGAGTATTGGCAATGCCCCCAAGATATATCTTCGCGGTTGCATACCATAATCTCTTACATGGTGGCCTAGGCCAACAACCTCTTCGTTTCGAAGAGTTGGATCTTAGTTGGGTTTTACTTGTCATCTCATTGCATTTCTTGTGTTTTTCCCTTCTAAGTGTTTCGTCCTAGGAAAATCCCACTCAATTGGTCTCTTGTTGGTTTGATTCTTGCTTTTGAGAGGGATAAGTACTAGTTTCAGTTTGGTGTTCTATCCTAAGCCATTCTATCAAAAAGCCATTCTTTTCTAGCACTTGTGTCGTCCATTGAAATGAGAAAATTTCGGATCAGAAGGCAGCCGGAATTTCCGGTCCAGTTTTGGACCGGAATATCCGGGTGTACCGGAATATCCGGTTCAAGTATGAACCGGAATATCCGGTTCGTCGAAAATCATAAAAACTGGAGCCCGACGGGGAGAAGGCAGTTCTTCCCCTTTTCCCATCTGCTCCTCTCCACCCCAAAACTCCGCCGCTCTGATTCTTGGCCTCCCAGGCCGTTTCCTCCGCGGGATCTTGAAGCTTTGGCCCGGATCTCGTTCCCCTCGTCCTTAGGAACGTTTCTACCCAAGCATCTTCCTCCATGGATTCCGGTAATGTTCAATCTCTTTGAATCTTGGTGCTATAACCCTACCACTCCATGGATTTGCGTTTTTGTTGGCAATGCTTGGTAGAAATTGATCCTTAGAGGTCCCTTTGCATGCTAGAAACGATAGACTAGATTCACATGTCACCGATCTATTGTTGAAATCTAGATCTAGATTGCTTTTGTGCTGTTTTCGCACTACCGGAATATCCGGTCCACGACTGAACCGGAATATCCGGGTCCACCGGAATATCCGGTTCAGTTTTGAACCGGAATATCCGGCCGAGTCCAGAACAGTTTGAGAACAGCCCAAAAATTAATCTGTCCTAGATTTCTTCTTAGAGTCATGCCTGGAATCTTTTCTACTGTTTTTTTGCATGCTTCATCCTTTGCTTGACACTAGTGTACTCATCTTGTGCTATCCTCCTATTATCTTGTTTCACATGTGGTGGTTCTGAGAGGCGCATTCCCAAGCGTCCCAAGCAGATTTCTGTCAGAAACAAGAGGAAGCCTCGGCGCAACTATAAGACCGACATCTCAGTTTCGGAATTCATTGTGATCAGGCAGGAGGATGTCTACCTCTCTCCCCGTGTGGCCAACATTGATCCTCGGTTCTGGAACTTGGAGCAGTCCTACATCTATGTTGATATCTATTGTGACTTCCGTCACCCTATCCGTCTGATGCAGCCCTTTGACTTCACTGCTCTCAAGGCGAAAGAGGAATTTGCTGTTGCCGCGAGCATTGTTGAGCGGTTTGGGCTTGTGAAGCTTATGGAGACCCAGTGAAACTACAACACCCAGCTAGTCATGCAGTTCATGTCTACCTTGGTGTACAGTGAGGATATTGTGTGCCGTCTCAAGTGGATGTCTGAGACCACTGCTTGTGAGGCTTCCTTCGAGAAGTTTGCACGTCTCCTTGGATACCCTTACAGCTCTCACCCTCCTGTTGGTCGCCGTGCGCATGAGGTTGATAGGCCTAGGAGGGAGGTGGCCATGGCTGAGTTGTACGCTCCTGGATTCACTATTGGGGGCAGTGAGGGACTCCTTCCCCTCTATGATCAGCTGGTGCGCATTTTCAGATCTTTCCTTGTGCCAAGTGGAGGTAACAATGATGCTCTCACCACTCCCTTATGCAACCTTCTGATTCTGGCTAAGGAGTGCTTGGAGGAAGTGGACCCGTCTGTTTCTTTTACTGTGGATGTGATGGACATCATCTATCACGAGCTATACACTGCTATGATTGGTGGAAACACCATTCCCTATGCTCCATATATCATGATGCTCATCAAGCATGAGATGCGGAATGAGTACAAAGAGCTACCTATGGTTGAGCACAAGGTCAAGAAGTTGTATATCAAGAGGAAGAAGAAGACTGCTGCTGCTTCTCAGGAGGGTGGTTCCTCTATGGGAGGTCCCTCCACTGGTTCTCAGTCTGTGCCCACTCCTGCTAGCACTTTGCGCAATGTCAGGAAGCTCTCCTGGTTTCAGCGCAATGTGCTCTGCATGAAGGTTGACATCCACCAGGAGCAGTACAGGGCTTATTGCAGAGACACTGCCATGGCTAGCACACAGGGTCAGATTCTTCACCACGTGAGTGGTGCTACTGGTGATGCTCCTGCTCCTCTCACTGCTCAGTCCTACACTGCTTGGTCTGCTCAGGATAGCACTCCTTGGGAGGACATTGAGGCTGCGCTCCGGTCTACTCAGGCTACTACTTCTGGAGCTGGTCATGATGATAAGGAGGATGAGGACGAGGAGTCTGATGCTGAGCACGAGGCGGAGGGAGAGTCCGAGACGTCTGCTGGCGAGTCTTCTGAGCACTCTGATGCTTAGACCGTGGTTGGGACGTTAGATTAGCTATTCCCCTCCTTTTTGGTGTCTCGATGCCAAAGGGGGAGAAGTAGCTGTTAGACTACGGGATTTGCATGGGTTCGGGCACAAGCGTATGCTTTTATCATTTCTTGAGAGCTTGTGTCCATTTAGTATTCGTTTTTCGTGAACTTTGCTCGTTTATTGTCTCGTTAAAACTATGTGTGCTATGGTGTGTGAGACTATGTCGGTTATTTGGATATTATCGTGGATTATCTATGTTAGTGGCTTTATGGTTATCTATCTTATATGTTGAGGATATTATCTATTGTTGTGCTTGGTTATTCTTGGATATATTATCTTCGCACAAGGTATATACTTCTATCTTACACTCAACATATTGGTGATATTGGTTCGTTGACATGTTTTGATACTTGTTGGAAATTACTCCCCATACATCATTGCATCTATTTGCATTTGAGGCAAACAAACGATATGCATAGAGATAGGGGGAGACGTTTCCATCATGTTTCAAACATGTTCTTGTCAAGTTTTTTTTTGCAAATCTTAGTATTGTCATCTAACACCAAAAAGGGGGAGATTGAAAGTGCATTTCGTTTTCCCAGTGTTTTGTGTGTTAGTTAACAATACTAAGTACATTATTTATCGAGGTGTTAAGCGTGCAGGTGTTATACTTAACATCGGCATCGATCACCGAAAAGTCGGTGAAGTTTGGCCTGAGAGTTTTGGGACAGAACCCAGCCGGATTATTGGAAACCGGATTATTCGGAGGAGACCGGATATTCCGGTTTGGCAAATTTCAGACCCTTTTGCGTACTGGAGTGAGCCGGATTATTCGGACCGGATTTTTCATATCGGACCGGATATTCCGGGTGCTGATGAAGGAGCGCAAAAATGGCTAAGGACTGAAAGTTTTGCGTACTGGAGTCAACCGGATTATTCGGACCGGATTTTTCATATCGGACCGGATATTCCGGGTGCTGATGAAGGAGCGCAAAAATGGCTAAGGACTGGAACTTTGGCGTACTGGAGTCAACCGGATTATTCAATCCGGATTTTTCATATCGAGCCGGATATTCCGGGTGCTGCGCGAAATTGGCTATGGACTGGAAGATTTGCACACTGGAGTGAGTCGGATTATTTGAACCGGATTATTCCGGAACAGCCGGATAATCCAGTTCAGATCTGCAGGGTTGCGTGGAGAAAGCTGACCGGATATTCCGGCCCAAACTTGGACCGGATATTCCGGTCCCCTTTTTCCTGCACAACAACTAGTTGTGAGGAGGGGCTATAAATACCCCTCCTCTTCTTTTCCAAGATCTAGTTCTTCCCCTTAGTATTTATGAGCATTTAAGAACTCACCAAATCTCTCATTACTCCCAATCCCTCCACCCAATCTTGAAGATCTTTGGAGGATTGAAGGAGAAGGCCCCGATCTACATCTTCACCGAGCCGTTCTTCATTTCCCCCTCTCTAGCTTGAGGGATCTAGCCTAGGGTTTCCTCTTGTGGAGAACCTAGGCATCTTGATACTTGTTGGTGATTCAAGAAGATTTGGGAGCCCCCAATTTAGTTGTGGGTGTGTGCTCCAAGTTGTTTGTAAAGGATTCGATCCCCGCCTCAAAGGGGTTCAATAGTGGAAGGTGAACTAGGCCTTTGTGGCGGAGTTCATCGGAGAATAGGGTGAGGCCTTAGTGGCGTTGAGTAGGCCTTTGTGGCGAGCTCACACCCCTCCAACGAGACGTACTCCCCTAAAAAGGAGGAACTCGGAAATACATCGTGTCTCCGTGTGCTTCCATCGGTTACCTCGTTCCTCCCTCTCTTTACTTACTCGTACTTGTTGCATTATTTGCTTGCCTTGTCATATAGGTAAATTCACCACTAGTTGCACTATCTAGAGAATTTACCTTCTTGTCAAGCCTAAACTTTAAGAAAAATTAAAATTGGTCGTAGCACCTATTCACCCCCCCTCTAGGTGCCCATACTTTGCTTTCAGACTTTAGCCATCTAGGGTGTGAATATTTGAGAGAACCAAATCTTGTCGGCACTGCTCGGCTACTATCGATCTACAATTAAAGAAGCATTCATGGATTGCTCAGATGCATAGATTGCATGCATGCACTGAGAGTGGAAAAACTGTTCATTTGCTTGGTAGGGACAACATAATGGACATGTTGGAGAGTGTGCAGCCATAGTTGAAGTTGTGTCATCTTAAGATCTATGTATTTGGCGCTCTTTGTTTGCCATGGTAGGTTCCACATGCCCCATATGATATCAACGTGCTTCAGCATTCTCCGATTTTCTCTAGGCTTGCCGAGTTAAGTTCTCTAGTGGTCAACGACCACTTTCAGGTCTACATTTGTGAATACAATCAGCAATCTTGAAGAAGATAAAAATGGTCGGTTCTCTCAACAACAAGAGGCTAGTAGAAAGAATGTGGAGCAAGCATTTGGTATGATCAAATCTCATGGGACTCTTGTTCGACACCCTGCTTGAACATGGAGCGTATGTGGACTCATCTAGAAAATCAGTAGTCATCTTCTCTCCATTTTATTTTGTTTTATTTCATTGTGCGAACTATGTTGTTTATCTCATTTTCAACTATTTTGAACTATACTGATTTGTAAAAGAAGAAAAATTTGGAGAAGGACAAAAATAACCCAGGCCCAGACAAAAATGGGGGCGACCGTTGGTGCACCCCACCTTAAAGGAACATGGGGCTATTTCCGCGGACCTCACCAAACGAACATATTTCCTGTATGGTTTGGGCGTCGTTGGATACGTTAGATATGCCCTAAAGATATGTTGATCCTGTTGACCTCGATCACAAACGTGTTGCTTCTGAGTGGCCAAATGCCCAAATCTCTACGGGCGCGTTTGGTAGCCTGCATTAGCTTGGGCCAGGCCCGTGGGGTGCCAGGACGGACCGCTGTTTGGTTCCATGCAGGCAAAAATTTGCATCGCACGGTGATTAAAGCACTGTCGGGCCAGTCCCGCTAGGCAGTTTCCGTGGAGCGAGGCTCGTTCTCATCTCAGCGATGCAAAATCGGCCCCTCCATGCGCTGAGCTCGTGCAAGGTCGAAGATGGCGGGAGCTCTCGCGCTGCCTCAAAATGGGAGGCGAGAGAAATTCGGTCACCTCCCGCCGAAACCTCCCACCTATTTCACCCTCTCTATTATCACCGCTCCACCCGGCCCGCCATTTCCATCCGTCGACCTCCTCTCTCTTCACCGACCAGGTAAGCAGCGACGGCGAACTACCCTACTCCGGCTGGCGGCTAGGGAGGACGCGGCGGCGACAAATCTTCATCGTCCACGACTCACTTCGTTCGAAGCAAGCAACCACCGATGGGTGTGAGTGCTCAAACCCTAGGCTTAATCTGGTGCCCAATAGATCTATGATGCTAGGATTGTGTAGATCTGTTGAACCTTGTGTGCTTCATGCCTCGGATTCCTGGATCTGCATAGGTAGCCATCCTAGTTTGTGCTTGCTTGTTGTAGATCATAGTTGAGCTCTCCATTTTGCTTCATCTTTGGTTCCGATCATCTTCAATTGTCATTTTGCTACATCGTTGTGCACATGTCGTGGTCTTCTTTCCACCTTATCGTTTGCATGCTCGATGTAGGAGATGTACCACGACGAGTTTAGTATGTCCTTGGTTCCGGTGGGGGACTCGCAGATCCCTTCCTATGTGGATGACTCCCAGCCTTTGTCTGACACATCGATGACCGATTCCTCGCCAAACCTCGTTTTTCTCATCACTTTCCGAACAACGATGTTGCTGCGGCGAACGCAAGGACTCCGAAGGTCAAGGGAACTATGAAATGGCTTGCACACATGTCCAACTTCGTCCTGAGGCACATGTCCACTCTAGTTAAGTCTGGGATCAGGATAGACAAAGGGTTCAAGGAGGTGCATTTGACTGGTTGCGCGAAGACGCTCTTTGAGCATTGTGGAGCAGAGGTGACCTCCACCCAGGTGTAGAATCACCTGAGGAAGTGGAGGCTCCCCTGGATCCGGTTTGTGAAGCTTTGTGACCTCAGTGGGGCGCAATGGTGTGAGGAAACTCACACCATCATTCTGGAACAAGTCCACTACGTTGGCCACATCTCGGTTAGCACACTGCCCCTTCAACCTTTTCCTTCAGCTAACCATGATCATGTAGACATATCTAACTAACAATCCATCCACTTTTAGGCGCACCCTAAAGATGTCGAGTTCCTGAACAAGCCCACCGAGAACTTCGTGCACATGCAGGTCATCTTCTCCTTCGGCTTGGCCACCGGCAAGTTCGCCATGGGCTCAAGTGATCCTCTCGGCGTGCCCCTCCCGGAGGATGCCGACACACAGGATTCAGAGCCGGTTATCCTTGATGGCCCTCCAGAGAAGCAGTGCGAGGGACACGGACACAACCACGACCACGACCACGATGTCAAGCGTAAGAGGGGAGCACTTGGGGACGACGAGATCCAGGCATTCGCCAGCATGATCGAGGCTGTGAAGGACGTCGCCTCGTCCATCCGCGAGACCAAGCAAGTGGACATGCACCCTGACCTCTACTCGGTTGTGATGGACCAAATTGGGTTCACTGACGAGAACCTCATGGTGGCTCTCGGCCACCTCATCGACCACAGGGCTCAGGGGGTGAACTTCGTCGACATGTCGGGGGCGCACAGAACCCTCTGGGTCAGGACCTTCCTTGTGAGGTGCCACATGGACTGAGCCGGTGTCGTGGTCCTCGAGGTGGCAGCAGCAGCAACATGTCAACGACGATGAACTGATCACGATGTGATGATGTATATTTTCGTTTAGCTAGGGCTTAAAAACTTCTCTTTATGGTCTGTATATTTTGGTGAGGTGGTATATACTAACCTCTCAGATGATGGAGGAGTTGCCAGGAACAAGTGATCGACTTCTCCAACAACACCTAGCAAGGATTCGAGACATTGGAGGAGGCACGACTGAACTACTACAACTTCCTGAACACCATTGATGAGTGAGCTCATGAGGTGGGAGCTGATGAGGCGGTAGCCGGAGCCGATGAGGTGATCGATCATGCGCTGGTAGCACCAGCACCAACTGGGATGCATGGTAGTAGGATAAAAGACTTCATCATCGTGCTGGTGGTGGTGATTGTGAAGCTCATGTTCTTCTAGATAGTCTATGATCATGGAGGCGGGTAACCTCACCATATTCGAACCTAGGTTACCTTAGCGCGGCTTTTGCATTATGCCAAACATGGTGCGGCCGTGTGAACTAAGGACCAAAGCATGGTATTCAAACAAAGTTCACTTCAATTCTCAACTCATGCCACCAACTCCGGGGGAGACTACCTAACAACATGCACAATACAACCATGCCCTCGACCTGCCACAGCCGGCCTCAAAACTCATGCAGGCTACCAAACGCGCCCTACAGCTGACTTACAGAGTGAGCAGCAATGTGCATCATGCCTGTTCTGTTATAACCATGAACAGGTTAAGTCGGTGATTGGTCACGGAGGAAGAAAACAATGTGTCGATCAAATTAGAGCAGAGTATCAGTGTAAATTATTTATTAAACGTGTATCAGATTTGCTTGCTTGTTTCCTCCTCAGAAACGGTACGATTCTCTAGAGATTTCAGAGTAAATCTGTTGAATTACTATTAAGCGAGGATCGTATATGAGAATGACTAGGGCTCGCTCGAGTGAGAATTGAGTTAATTCTCACTCAGATGGCATCATCCAGTTACATGTGTAACTTATGAAATCTGAGTTGCAACTAAGTGTCATCCATGTGCAATTTTGAAAAAAATATGAGTTACGAGTCATGTATAACTAACAATCCGCACAAATCACGATGTAAATTTAATGGGATTCGAGTTGAGTGAGCTCTAACTTAAATCTCAATCGAGTGAGAAATAGCAAAACCGATCATATATTCAAATGGCTTGCTGTCTGTAGTGGTTTCTGGCAAGAAAAATGCGGAAGGGAGAGGCAGGATTGCAAAGATAAAGAAATACTCTGGATTATACATTTCGCGTCCCTGAACTGGAATCTTGTGTATCTCGCGACGGGCGATTGAGTACAGACAGACACATCACTTTTGTGCTATGAGAATTATACAGACACAGACGAACAAGAGAGGAGAAAAAGAGGCCAAGAATTTATATATAAGAGCGGCAGCTCAGCCCAGGTAACGAGGAGGAGGAATCAACCGGAGAGGGCGTCGGCGCCGGCGACGATCTCGAGGATCTCTCCGGTGATCTTGGCCTGGCGCCGGCGATTGTAGACCATGGAAAGGTTTTTCCGGAGATCGATGGCGTTGTCAGTGGCGCTGCTCATGGCGCTCATCCTGGCGGCGAGCTCGCTGGCGAGCGACTCCTGTAGGGCACGCAGGATCTGGCTGTTGAGGTACAGCGGGAGGAGCGCGTCGAGGATCTGGACGGGGTCCTGCTCGAACTGGACGACGGGGGAGAAGGGCTGCATCTCGATCTTGATCTTCTCGCGCTCGACGGTGAGCTTGCCTTCCTTGGTGGTGAGCTTGAAGAGCTCGTCCTCGCTGGCGTCTACGCAGATGCCGTTGACGTCGCAGATCTCGCCCTTGGGGGACATGGGCAGCAGCGTCTGGATGATGGGGTCTGAGCGGACGAGGGAGACGAACTTGGAGTAGACGAGCTCCACCTTGTCGACCTCCTCGGCGACGAAGAGGGAGTAGATGAGGTCGCAGATGGCCTGCGAGTCCTTGACGGTGGGCACGCCGGCCAGCTCGAGGAAGCGCTCGGTGGGGATGTATTCGCGGCGCTGGAAGTAGGCGTTGCCCTTCTTGCCGACGCTGATGACAGTGTAGTCGACGCCGAGCTGCCTGAGGTCCGCCATGCGGGACTCGGCCTTCTTGAGCACGTTGTTGTTGAAGGCGCCGCAGAGGCCGCGCTCGCCGGTGAGGACGACGATGGCGACGCGCTTGACGGAGCGCTGGCGGGTGAGGGGCAGGTCGATGTCCTCCGTCTGGATCTCCTGGTTCATGTTGTAGAGCACCTCCACCAGGGCCTCCGAGAAGGGGCGGGACGAGACCACGGCCTCCTGCGCGCGACGCACCTTGGCGGCGGCCACCAGCTTCATCGCCTCCGTGATCTTCTGCGTGTTCCGGACAGAGTCGATGCGGTTGCGGAGGTCGCGGAGTGAGCAACGCACTACCAGGCTGCTGCTGCTACCGCCGGTCGAGGTGCGGCGGCGGGTGGAGGTGCTGGCGAGCGCGGAGGAGGACCACGCGGTGGAGAGGTGGGAGCACGACATGGCTGGCTGGCGCCTGGGGCGTCACCGGCGGCCGCAGAGGTGGAGGCAGAGGGGAACGGAGTGGAGGGAGGGAAAGATTTTGGATTGGGTTTGGGTGGAGAAGTGAGCAGGTGGGGTTTTCAAGCCGGGCTGAGTGGTCGAGGGGTAGTCACCGCGAGATTGCCACGGATCATGTGGCGCGCCCTGGCCGTCTGCCTACTTGCCTTTTCCATTTCTCGTCTCGACAGAATAATAAACCACTTATCAAAGCAACAAGAAAAAGGAGAACTACTCTTTGCAAGAGGTCATGAATGGATACTGGGATTGTACCGAGGATATACTACAGTAGATATTTAGTCCAGGACTCCAGGTGAATCAAAATAACTTTTTTGTAAAATTCCATTGCTCGAAACAAGCCAGGTGCCACATACCGAATGAATCCGGTCACACAAGCATAGGCTTGATGAAATGAAAACAAACTAGATGCCACATACTGAACCACCATAGCAAGCCCCTCATAATCACTCAGCAGGTTGAGGCTCTTGGTTGGATTGTTTGTACACACTGAAGTCGCCGAAATCCCTTCTGCCACTGCACAGAAAAGGCTAAGTAAATATCCCGATATAAATAAATCTGCAGAAAAAGAGCATCCGGATTCGCAGAGAGACAAAAAAAAAAATCTACGGTCACTGGTAGCAGATAGCTAGGGCGGCCATTCTAAGCACACTAAATATCAGGTATTACACAATTTACAGATCAAGTGGCCAAAGGTGATCTTTTACCTGTGGTTTATATTCCAACCAGAAGGTAAATAACGTGGGTGGACAGCTTCTACGAAAACATGCCTCCATCGTTGGGAAAACTGACGAACAGCATCCTCCCCACCGTTGGCCAGCAAAAGCTCCACAACTTGTTTACCGTGATGCCCGTGTCCCAGCAGCGATATCTTCTTCTCAGCATTCTTGGAAATAGCTCGGTTGGAACTGTCGTTGCTCGTTTGATCCTCATCCAGATGGCCGTTTGCACGATTACCGTTGATTGATCGCTGCACGCCATCTGTCCCAAGCGTCTCCGTGTTAGGGTCAGAAGTGGAATCATCCATACTGACTAACAAACTTGCACTCCCTTGGCTCACACTTAAATCTTCTGCCTGATTATCACACCCAATCCCATCAGTGTCTTGTTGACCGTCTTCTGAAACTTGCTCAGGTAAAGCATGGCTATTTTCCGAATCATATCCCGTGTCTTCTAAGATGGTCATGTTGTCGCTCTTCCTTATAATGTTTTGAGTCTGAGCTCTAAAAGATTGGGGATACCCTTTTTTCTTTTCAAGCCTCCTTAGCTCATAGGGGCTCATACCGACAAGTAATGCCATCTCCAGGTCTTCAGGAGTCACGTCCCTACCACCATAGTATGACTTCACAATCTGCAACGAAATGAATGTATCAGTGACACAAATCTACTGCTAAGAACAAGCAAATGTTTAATCAGGAAAGAATATTGGCAGGAAACTGGAAGTGGCGCATAACTGCATATAGACGAAACCAGAAATACTAGTAGGATGGCGTGTCACCTGCATTAGCTCTTCACGTCTCTTCAAAGGCATATTGGATCCATGCCGTAGAAGGGCCATTGCAGCAGTCCTCAGCAGCAAAGGAGATACGCCCGTTCCACTCAATTTATCTTCAGACACTGGTGCATCGGTTATCAAACTTGTATCACCCGAGTTTACTATCTTTTGCACAAAAAGGGGTATCCCAAATTCTTGTGCCAGACGCCTCTTGTACTTCTCAGCAGCTGAATGAGCGATTTCATGGCAATCCACACATAGAAGTACAATATCATGTGAACGATGGCTCTTCAGATGCTCCGGAAAATGCATCCTGTAGCAAGATGGTATTATTCTATATCTGATATAGTGGCTCTTTTCTCCACATCCGACACAAATATTTTTCTTGCTCTGGATATAAAATTCATTATCTTCATCCTCAGGGCGGCCCTTAGGTTCAAACAAAAGCATGATTCCTGGAGGATTATCCTCTACTAATTTAGCCAAATCCCGTTGAATATACCTGGGATATAAGAACCGATCAGTTTGACAAAATAACGACGATGTTGGTGTTACATACTTATAACCACTTATAGCATCTAAGAGACAAACCATTCCAACTTTTTGCGGTCACAGTAGCAAAGTAGTCTTCCGTCACTAGCATAGATCCTGCAATTGTGATAAACCGGTGACTTACAAGAAAACTTTTTAATGAATGATTCCCTGGAAGCCTTTTTGTTATGTGGTGCTGTTGACAACTTTTCTCCAGTTGATGCAAAAGCAAATATATTTGTTTGCTTCAAACTTAGCTGTGCTACAAGGTTATAATTATAGACTGACAGTCGACATAATCCACTTGGTTCTTTGTACTTTCCAAGCAAACTTGTAAATAAGTTATCCATGCTGACTGTGGTGTCCTCAATCAAATAGCAGAGTTCTTCAATATGAGCGCCAACAATAGGGGATCGTGACATCAAGGAAGGATTCGCAGATGATAGCTCAGTTTCTGCTATGATAGCACAGATATCCGTTGGACCTTTTGGAACACTAACAGCAAGGGCAGCTATAGCTTGGTCTGATAGGATATACCGTAAACTTTCATCATGCATGCGAGCCTGGAATGGGGTCCCAAAGGCATTTGAAGGAATCAGAACAAGTCAGAAGGCCCAGAACCACAATAATGCAGATTGCAGTGCTATTAAGATAGTATACTTTGAATAAGAAGAAAGGAACTCAACAAATCACGAGTTGGTATGCAAAAATATGTTAATATAGCCTATGGATGAGCCGTCTAATACTTCTAATATCATGTGGGGCCACGCAAAAATATGTTAATATAACCCTATGGATGAGCCATCTTAATACTTCTAATATCACGTGGGGCCACACCTATGCACGCCGCCATAACGATCCCTCAGGTTTGCCGGCTTAGAATTGAAGGCAGGTGTGGTTATCTTCTCCTTAAGTTCATTGATTTGATTTGGTTTGTTCTAAGTTAGTCACTTTCTGCCCCCCTGTATGGAAGAGGTTAGAATCGTTCAAGCAATCAATGTACAATAGAAGGAAGATCAGGTTCCAACTTGTAACTTGCAACTAGGTGCAACGACTGAAAAGGCATACTCAAACAGAAATGTCAAAAACAATCCAAAGGGAAATAAGAGCATGCTGGCTGACCATTAAATCCCTCCATGCGCAAATTTTCCGAACAAGATCCTACATAAGATTTAATTGTTTAGAACTTACAGAAATCACTAGTGAACAGCCTGACCAGATGCATAAAAAAAAGCACCTTCACTTCACTAGACTTCTTGGAGTCAAGTCCATGAGTTTGTAAATTTCGTGAGAGGATAGATGCTGCAGAGGAAGCTCCTGGAGGGCACTCAATTTCCTTTGTATATAGTTGCATGCACACCATGTTTGACCGACGGCTAGCCTCCAAGAAAAAATTGATTTTACCATCGGGGGAATCTGAAACATAATCGATATTCCAACCGATCAAGTTTACTAAAATGCACAGCAGGGAATACTAATATGATATTCTGTGATAGATGTAGGGTAAAACCATAAAACAAATTTTTGCAGTTGAGCAATAGGCCATCATCAGATCATTTGCACAAAATTTCATTTTCATGATCCCTTAGTATTGGTTCCATTTCTTAACAATAGACAGGGAATGAGTCAAATACATATTTAAGATCACGGACTCACATTTTCTTGATGTTAGTTGCATTCTTAATCATAGATCAGCAATGTGTAGAATACATATTAAAGATCACCAAATCTCCTTTTCTTGGTCCCATTAATGTTAGTTTCATTTCTTAACAACAGATCAAGAATGTCCAGACACATATTTAAGACAACGATTAATTTGTTTACAAGGCAAAAGCTCCTGCTGAAGTCATCAAAGAAGCTTTCGAGGTACTTCTCAGAAAAAAATAAATTAAATAAGCCTCCAGTTTTTACAAATCTAGAGAGTTGTAGCTAACAGGTGGGCTAATTTGTAAGTTCTCACAGATACATATTGCAATACTGTGTGCAAATGCAATAGTTATGGAATATTCGTCCATTTGTGTTCTGTACCCAAAAACATATGTCCAGTTTTCTTGTTCTTTTTGTACAGCAAAGAAAAAAATGCATACAACTATACTCTTCTGACATATGTACATCTCAGACCTCCTTTCAAAATATACAAATGCTACATTCAATTTTTTTCAATCTGCATGCTCCTGGTCTGGAAGCTCAAAATCCACAATTCTCAAAATCTTTGTAGGTTGTTGAAATGGAAATGGGGACATAGCACTTCGAAGTTAGAACATATTACATACCACTTGCTTTTGAATGGAGCTCTGATGCCATACAATTTGCAATGTTCAACAGATAGTGAGCGTCAGAACGGGCATACTCAATCATTTCTGCTGTCAGCGGGCGTATTCTCCAATCTTCACGCTGAAATGAAAAGGAATAGCAGCAATTATGAAAGCAACTTCGACAATGCCTAACAAACTGAGACTTTGCAAGCACAGGTAAAGGGTCGGTGAGAACAAGCAGAAGCCACGTGTGTATCATTTTCTTTTGGATGTCACGTATTCAGTACCAAATTGAATGCTTATGCAAATTGCAACACTTCTGAAAATATTAGCTGTAACGAAACCTTGGATGAGGCTGATTAAATGGAACACAAGCTCAAAATCGTTAATAAAAACTAAAATGTGGCTTCTTCTAAAAAAAAATTAACGCAATAAAAAACTAAAGAAGCATATGCTAAAAGGCTATGGCATGCATCTCAGGGCCAGGTTGTCAAGGCCAGTGATTAGGATCTCATGTCAGAGCAGAGAAGGTATCATGAATAATTACACATGAGAACAGTTAATACTTTTTTTTTTGAGAAATGACAGTTAATACTTTTGACAGCTGATAGAACATAACTACATTAATGAATTGGGAAAAAAACTACTGCTGCACTGGATTTCATTCTAGTATCATGAACAATAACATATAAAGCAAATTTTTATCTTTAGAATGCAGCGTGTTGGAACCCAAGCTCTAGTGAGCTTGGTGTTTTCAAAGAACCAAAAAGGGTATTTATAAGTTTCAAAAATTCAGATTTTTGCACATATAGATAAAGATGATTTATTAACCTGTAAAATTCTGTTATAAAGTATGTTGTATTTTAGGGATACACAAAAATGTGGCTCTAAATAGGCATTAAAACCAAGATTCCGTCTTCACATTTGTCTATTTTGTGCAGATCACACCTCAAAAGATTTTTCGATAAAAATTCTATGTGTATTTGTATATTCTTTTCAGAATTTCTTAAAAATGAATTTCTAGAATTTATTAAAAATCAGATTAACTGTAGCGTGAGCTCCGTTTGAAGTTTTCGTTATCTTTACTCTCATAAAGATCTGAGTTGGTGGCAGTCCGTTCACTCCCATGGCAATTATGTCTTAAGTTGCCAAAAATTACCGTAATTATCATCCATCTTATGTAGTATTATCGTAGACATACATATGACGATCTTTTGATTAGTTGATTGTATATTGTGAGATAATTTATCATTCTGCACAAAGTTGGGGACTATGATGAGACCATTGATTGCATAGCAACGCACATGCAATTAGCTAGTTTAATATGCAGTCAGTGTTTTTTCGGGCTTATGAGCTCACACTAAAGTGAAATATATCACTTGCTATTGGGCACTTATATAAGTTATGATAAACCCAACAGAAATAGTTTACAACAGTTAGCAAATGATTCTCCATAAACCTTAGTTGCACCTTTGGTAGGCCTTGACTTCTACAGCATTTTGAAACCTTACAAAGAAATATCAAAGCTTTGTGGTTTGGTTTGATATGTATACACCATAGATAGTGCGCAAATTTTCTCAATACCGAAAGAAGTATGCATGGAAGTGGAAGAGGGACATGATATCTAAACAGCTACACAAGGATCAGTAAGTAACTAAGTATGCTAATTGTCACTCATTTGACTGGCTTTAGCAAGCTTGCTATTTAAGCCAAACATGAAAGATTACTTGCCTGCATTGTCTTGTCGGTGGTCACTCCACAATATAATTCTAGCAAATATGCTAATGATTTCTGTGGCTTTGATAGAACTTCACATGCCTGAAAATATATTAATTTTTAACAGGCAATTCAGAAAAGCTCATACACATGTGTAGCATAACAAGAAACAATGTGAGAGTGAAAAGTAAGAAAAAAATGGCATCTGCGACAATTTTAGTGACGAAAAGCAGGAACAAAGGTACCAAGAAATAAAGTCGCTCAAGTACCAAAATATTTATGGACACACACTATAATTCTAAGGGAAATAGTGTTATAAACTAAAACTTTTGTTTCTGAACTGTAATAGCAGTCTAGCACATTTATTAAGCTTTCTGTTCCAGTTGGTCAGCTGTATGAATTTGGCTTTCTGATGCTTCAGCAATTGAGTGAATTTTGTGATTGAAACTGAAAAAACAAACCAACACAATCGAAACAGAGATAACTGACTGTAGTAGTGCTCATATGTAAAATAACTGAAACTACCACAGAAGTACAGAATACAATGTCAAAATAATAAACCATTGTGCAAGAAATTTATTTGTATAAAAATGCACTTAAATGAAAATTGTGTTTCATTCCACCTCTAAGGCTCTAAGTAGTGGATGATATATAATTGGCTGCCAAGCAAAGATATACACAGGACAACCACCAGAAGTACTCTGTTCATAGGCTGCATAAGTATCTGCAGAATCATTCTAAATCTCCCAGGAATAGAAGAACTTACTTTGGCAGTATCAAACATATTTACGACATAAATATGAAAATCTCTTTGAAGCCAAAGAACATCATTGTCAGCTCCATGGAAGATCTGAAGCACAAGGCAGAACATAAATGATGAATTTTTAGAAACGAAAGAATTGTGGATCTTCTGTTGAGGCAAGCATACATCAATATTTCAAGGAAGTCTTAAATATATTGAAGAGGGGAAATACAAAGAAATAACGAAACCACAAGAGAGTTATTATGAGAAGTTGGGGATACGAGAGCCAGGATCACATGTGTGCACATCCATGTGCTTGTTAGTGTTGACTGAAACTGTTAAGTCTGACAGTATAACTTTTTTTCCTTCAAAATATGTCATGCAGCAGATTGTTGTGCCTTTGTGCTTACGCTTCTTGACATAAACAAAGATGCTAGCTTATCTAAGAAGCTCTGTTCCTGGGTGGTAAAGCCAAACAGCGCTCAGAAGTCAGAAGCATGTGTTCCCCGCTAAAAAAATCATTGAAAAATTCCAAATTGTTGTGGCATGTGCACACAAAAGACTTATAGCAACCAAAGATGCTTCTCAATCTCCCTATTCTTGTCTTTTTCAGGAAAACTACAAATCAGTACATTTTCTAGCGAAAACTTGAAGATACGTAGTTCATTCCAATATCTACAACCAAGTTTTTTTTTTACTTTAGTTTTCTAAACCTACCTTTTGAAATCTGAAAATAAAAGGAGCACATGAGCCTGGATGCAATAAATCCACATCCTGATTACGGGGCCTTAAACTACGGAAGCTTTAAACTTCAGCTTAGGCGGCCATCCAAGCTTCCCCCAAATTGTTATATGGGGACCCTTGAGATAGCCATTTACACAGTGTGAGTCATGAGCTATGGTGAACAATCATTCAGAGAAATAATATAGTTCCATTTACGGAAAATGGCTAAGGTTGCTAACCAAAAGAATCAAGCAGGCTTTTCTAGATATATTCTATTCTAGGCTTACTGCTAAGTCTGGCTCATAAAATGTGATACAGGATGAAATAACTTGTTTCTTTTACCTGTCCTAAATGCACTGTGCTAAAAGCGGCACACCATAGGCGGCGTGGCACCTAGTCACTGACTTGTACTGTTCTAGAGCTTCCAAGGCCCAGTTTGTTACTGAAATGCATATCATTTAAGTACTGCTTTTAAGTAACTGTCCTTAATTCTAGAATCGAAAAGAACTGGTTGCCTAATAACATCATATATAAAAGATACACCACCTTGCAGATGGATGGACTGGCAAAAACTGGGCGCAGAATACCCATCGCATCATGTAGCGCAATTGTGTCTACCAAATAGTCTTCCTTCTGGGTAGAGATCTACAGGATGAAGTTTATATGTTACAACTTTAATAAACCAATAAGCAGCAAATCATCGAGAATGCATATTTTGGCAATTACCTGCACAAGTGCAGTATATCCTAGGAATGACCGAAAGCTATGTTGCTCTGTATCAACAGCAAAAGCTTTTTCCTCACTCAGCAATCTAGCTAGATTCTCCAATTGAGCTTCTGTACTGACCCAATTGTATGAGGTGCTCATTTCTGAGCATTGGCTGCTCGGTGTGAAATTACAAAAGGTCGAATACTTTGTGGGGTTGTCCAGTAAGGAAGTAATTTCCTCCTCAAATGGGTGCATCTTCTGTGTTGATTCTGTGACAACGGCAAAAGGCACAATCCGTTCAGGTTATGGTCAAAGCAACAACAAATTTGGTTAAAGCGAACATTTTAAAGCTGATTAAAAATAATATGCAATCATCTTCTTAACTTGGCAGTTGCATTATCTAGGTGTCAATAGCAGCTAAAGCTCCTGAAGTAGATAAGCGCTAAAGATTCAAATGAATTGTGTAGAGAGGATTTCCTGACGATGAGAGTAATCAGTTGTTTCAGATGTTCACTGTGACTTATACGACTGTGCGTACAATCTTATACATACAGGACAAATACAGCTCGTAGTGCTCTGATACGGCACACATCACTGCCTCCATTAGCTAAGTACTCCACTGGTGGGCAAATGGAAGCATGCGGTGAACCAGCATTGTGAAGTGTTTTATTCTGGTGACAAGGCAGCAGGTCGACAGAGTTCCAATTCGAAGGAATTTGACGACCTGACCCGACCCAACACCTTAAGTTCGCACTTCTGCAAGCCATGACTAGTAGCGCAGTAATTCCCTATGAAGTGTTCGATGAAATTCCTCACAGAACTTATACTACAGCCCCGTCTTAACCTCTTCAGCTGGCCATGGCATGGCATGGGAGAGCTTCGCAACGAAGCAATCCTACACACCAGGTCCTCAAAACAAATTTGCCATGCAAAGGAGCGCAATGACGAGATCAAAATGAGCGGGATCAGGAGCGGCGCACCTTGCGGCTGCGGCTGGGCCTCGCCGCGGTGGCTGTCGACAGCGGGGTCGGCACTCTGGCGATGCAGGTGCTTGAAGGTTGAGTAGGAGTTATCCGCGAGCACGCGCTTGAACCGGCCCTGCGGCTTCTCCTCCTCCTCGCAGGCGCGGCGCGCGCGGCGGGAGCGCCGCTCCTCGACGCCGCGAGGCGAGGCGGGAGCCTGGCCTCGGCGACGCCTGCGATGGAGCAGCGCCGCCGCCGCCGCGAGGACCGCGAAGCACGTGGCGGCCGCCGCCGCAAAGGCGGCGCGCGACTTGAGGTTGACGGTGGACATCTCGCGGTAGTGACGGACGGACAGAGCTTGCTCGGTTTGGAGTTTTGGACCTTGACCGTTCAGAGTTATCAAATCAGAGCAGAAAAACCCCTCACCCTCCGCACCCGAGCGCTCCCTCCCTCCTGCCTTCTCACTCTCACACCCGCCGTCGACGACTCCTCCCACCGAGACAACAACGCCCAACCCCTTTACCCCTCTGTCTCCCCCTGCCCAGATCTGCGCCCCTCCTCCCAAGGTCACCGGCTCCTCCCTCTCGATCCCGTCTCGGTCCGGCGATCTCCGCCGAGGAGGGCGGACAAGATGATCGGCGTGGGGAAGGCAAAGCAGTATGCGAATGTGCTCGACAAGCCCCTCAGCCGTGGCAGACAGGAGGTACGCGTCTTCCTCACATGAAAATCCCTTCAGATCTGCACTCACACGCCCTCGGCGCATGCTAATTGTCTAGGTATTTGTTGCCTATGGGCTCTGAGCCAGGTCGTGTAGGTAACTGAGGCAAGTTCGCGGGTTAGGGGAGTAGTTGGGAGTATTGTTCAACTCTTGGTCAGTTAGTTCGAGCAGCAGGACGGTTTTTTCCGCATCTCGACTGTAAATTGTGGGAGTATTGTTTAAATTTTATTAGGCAGCAGTATACACTTCGGCAATGTCACTTATTAAGTTTTGAGAATGAATGCATGGTGGTAGTGGTAGCTTCCATTGGAAGCATGGAGACACTATGACCGGAGCCCACAATTCTATTCATCTGTTTCTTCGAGAATGAAAGAAAAGTTACTATACACCTTAGTGATACTTCCAATTGTATGTGCTCTAGAGCTAAGTATATTGCTTCTATTCTATTTCTACCCTGATTGCAATATTCAAATGTATGTATTACTTTCTAAATTTGAGATATACTGGCACATCAATTCTTTTCATTGGTAGTTTCAGTACATTTTATTTCTTCTATTCTATTTCTACCCTTTCTGAAGTTGACAGCGGCTACTTTGTATTTGTGTCAATACATTTTGTATCATACAGACACGTTTATTATACTATATAGTCATCACATTAGAAACTACTTCAAATCATTTCTCTACTCCCATTAGTTTCTGAAGTACATTAAAGTGAACATAAACTGTGGTTGATGCCCTGTAGGAATAAGAAGGAACTACTTCTTGAAAAGGGCCAAATACAGTGACAACTGCGTTTGTGACATTAGTTGAAGGGGTTACATAAGTGGCTGTGTTGTAGAGGGTCCAATCCACACTTTCATGGGGAAAGAGGGGTCAATTGGATTATTTTTTTTCTAGATTAAGAAATGGTAGTAACAGAGGGAACTGAAGCATACTTAATGAAATTTGATGAACTGATGGAGATCTAGGAGTCATGAGCAAAAGGAAAAGTAAATGTAAATGTGTTAGATTGAAAGAAAGGCCAATGGTTATCTACAATAGGTATGTGGAATTAAATACTCCCTCCGTCCCAAAATATAAGGCGCCCTTTAATTTCGCTGGTCAACGACGTATAACTTTCACCATGGTTTGTACTTATAATATGTCCACAAAATTAGTATAACGATATATGAAATGAAAGAATTTTCCAAGACAAATCCAACTGTTCCATTTATACATTCTCAATCCATATAATTCATTATATATTAGTGGTCAAAGTCGAGCATCAAAGACCAGCATAAAAATAGCACGCCTTAATATTTTGGGACGCAGGGAGTAGAAGACCGTCAAAACCATCAATGATGGGATGACCCGGTACACCAACCTCGCATCCAATTCATAATTTTGATCAAATATGTCCTTTATATATTGGTGGAAGATGCAATTGCATAAAATTCAATTTCATTCTTCTTTTAACCATTATAACAATCTCCAGATGATTATCCTATTAGAATTGGAAGTGAGGGGGTGCTTGCTTATTGTTTGGTAAAACATTTGGTAGTTATTGTCTTCTTGAAAACTGTTTAGCAATATATGTTGTAAATAAAAAGTACATAAGATGGTGTATCTGCAGATTAGTCAACTTGTTTCAAGTTTGTAACTTGTGCCAATATTGATTTTCTTGTCTTGTTACTATACATACTTAATAAATGGTCTTTGTATTTCATAGGTCAGTTTGAGTGCATTTGCATTCTTGTTCTCGGAGGTGGTTCAGTACAACCAGACACAAGTTGACAACATTGCTGAGCTGGAACGAAGGTAGTCTCTATTTCTTATTCGTCATCTGTTCATATTGTTGATAAACCTGTATTCTAGTTAATTTTATCCACAGTAACTAGTTCTTTGCTGTCATATGGCATTACATTTTATCTTGACTCTATTGGTACCTGGTGGCTCGTACAACCTTTTTAGTCAGTGACATGATACTCTTTAATATCCAGATCACATAAAATTTCAGGTGCAATGTGTTTGCCAGTTACTGCATGTTAATATCTTAAATCATCTGGAATTTCATAGTGTAAACAACTACTATTAACTACTTGTTCACATGTTGAATATGACGCAACTGTAACATTTGGTTGGTCAGATTTCTGCAACCTTATTTGCACATCTCTCTAATGTTTCAGTTTATCTACTCCCTCCGATCCTTAAAAAGTGTCGCCACAAATGAACTATGCCTATATAATCTGTAGGTATAGCTTCCGACACTTTTTTAGGATCGGAGGGAGTACTTGTTGTGAACTAAATCTTGGTTACCTTACCATATAACACACTATCTCTTTAACTTCTTTTTGGAGAATGGAAACACAATATTTTTGTGCTATATTATGCAAGGAAATTTGACAATGTTTCTCATCAAAAATACATTGCTCCATTAATACTCCTTTAGGCTTGGCATAACATCTGTTTCTCTTATTGTATGATTTACACACAGGCTGGAGGATGCTGGTTATGCTGTTGGTGCAAGAGTTCTTGAACTGCTGTGTCACAGGGAGAAGGTTTGTTGCATAGTTTTTTTTTTCCTTAGTCCGTGATTTCATTGGTCCAGAATATGGTTCTGTAGTAGATTATTTGTCTATTGATTCATATGTTTTAAACTACTGAACAGGTGAACAACAGAACAGTCAAAACTTGCTCTTTGATTTTTGCGAGTGGTTGCCATAGTCATCCCATTTTGCTTGCATAGCTTATGTTGGATAACAAACTTGCTGTTTGTAAATCACGTCTTTTCATTAAAGAGAGGCATAGCATGATATATGTAGCATAACATGTCGGCATCGCATGCCAGAATTCATTTAATATAACTATGGTTATAACTGGAAACTGGATAGTCCAAATATGTAGTTAGACAAAATGGACAGTGCAGATCTGATTCACGCCTTTACAGTGTTGGTTTTGATATATTGTCTGATAGTGCGGACCGTGAACCAAAATAAGTGGATATTGTTGTTGGAAGAAATTGTAATTTGGATAAAAAATTCCAACCATAATTGTAAATGAATTTTCTGAACTAATTGATTAATAACATCTTGTCATCTCATCATTTCTTATGGACTTCGTGAAAAATGAGTATCCATAGGCTATCATTTCTCTAAGGGTTCCAAGTGCTCTCCAAATTTACATCATTAACCTCCTTGTTACTGATTATTGTATATATTCTTTCTGTATTTTTATCCTGTTGAGATAGTCATGTTAGTAATAATAATAATCAATCCAGGGGAATAGACGAGAGACTCGACTGCTGGGGATTCTATCATTCATTCACAGTACTGTATGGAAAGTATTGTTCGGAAAGGTAATCTGTTCTGCATGTCAATCTTCTTTTATTCCTACTCAATTCCACAATGTTGCAGTGATTACCGTAATTCTAGGGGTTCTCGTAAAGAGTGCACTTACCATTTTATATTCCCTGTGTGCATTCTTTGCTGTGCCGTCAAAAAATTGTGGGCTTGTTTGTTGGTGGCCTGAGTATCGTACCTGATAAAAAGGTTTGCCTAGCTGTCTGGGTGTTTGATGTTTTCTACCTGCCGTCCTGACCAAGCACATCTGAAATGTTTTTTGGTTACTGTGATTCTGACTTGCACTTGGAAAAACGAAATAAAATTACGTTTAGATAATTGCTCTTTTTATTTAAGTATAAACTCGCATTTGCTGAAACAAAATGCAGAACTGGACTAATATCAAACTGAATGCTCGAAATTACAGAAATAGAAATACTTCTCCAATGGTATTTCTTTGCTAAATGGACCTGTTTGCCCTTATTTCAATTTGCTTCTAATTCCAAAGCAGAGTCAAATTGCGTAGAAGTCCACATGTTTCATGTTCGTGCTGGTATAATAGCATGATTTATCGATTTGTACCATTAGCTACCTAATGCCTGAGTTGAGGAATCAGTTTGGTCCATCTTACATGTTTGCGCTAATTTATCAGCTGACGATAAATTTCCCTGTCTGAAATTCTGGGATCTAATGGGCATCATCTCTTTGCACTGACTGACAGCTATCAGCGTCACATCTCTGGCATACAACTGGTGCTCTTTTGTACTGATTAACACATGGGAAGTAACAAGTTTAAACAGAAATTTACGTAACCACAACTGTTAAGGTGATCTGTAACCATTAAAATGACCTCCCGGCTCACAAGATCATCACGCAAGTTTACACATAACCTTTACTGTTCACAAGTTCCAAAATAACATAAGAAACCTCCTGTTAATACATTCCAGAATAACATAACCAACATGGCAGTACCTCATTTTGTTGAAACAGCATGGAGTCAAAAAGGACAGTTGTCATTTTGAATAATAATGTCACAAGCGTGAGCACTAAAGAAATGCTTGGACGGAGAAATTAAGAGGAATGGTATTTCATAGTTTTGTGCTGTTTGGGGATGTTAAGTTTCAGCTTTTTTTTTTTGGAATAGTTTTGTGCTGTTTGGCGATGTTATGTTTCAGCTTTTTTTTTTTTGGAATAGTGTTCTCCTAATTTTCAGTTTCCTCTAATTTTAGAGTAGTAGAGACTAATTTGTCTTGATTTATAAATGGTGCACCCATGTGATGAGATTAGTTCCTCAAGGGCTAAAAAAAGCCATCTCCATGAATAGAAATAGCGATAGCAGATGCCCCGTATTAATCATCCAGCTATCCGATGAGAAGACTAAACTAGTAAAGTTTTAATCCCCAGTCCCTTCCTTCTACCCCCCTCACCTCAGGCAAAATCCTACCCTTTTTCCTAAGAGTTGTACCTACTGTCTGCGGACAACCCTTGGTCTTGAAACTTCTACCCTCCATGATACCGAAGAAGACTTATGGTTATCATGTTTTAAACAATTTCCTGTAGTTGTGTCATAGAAGAACTTGTCGAATCCATTTATCATATGTGTTGATAGTAAGTAAGGACATGTGGTTCTATTCTGATCACTTCGGTTGACTGCACTTATCTAATTGCTTATCCCAGCATATGCTTTCTTATTGTTTCCAGGTGGCTGACTCACTTGAGAAAGGAACAGAACATGAAGATGAATACATGATTAGTGAAAAGGAGCTTCTTGTTAACCGGTTTGATGAACTACTTTGAACTTCATAATGTTCTCCCGCTGCAAGTTTCAAGCCTGATATCTTTTTGTTTTGTCAGGTTCATTTCAGTGCCGAAAGATATGGGGGCATTCAACTGTGGAGCTTTTGTTGCAGGGATCGTAAGGGTGGGAATTCCAGCTCAAATATCTAACTCAGCCATGTCTTCTTACATAAACGATGATTGAACACTTCTTTGAATTCCGTAGGGCGTGTTGGATAATGCTGGCTTTCCTGCTGTAGTTACAGCGCATTTTGTGCCAATTGAAGGCCAGCAGAGGCCCAGGACAACAATCTTGATTAAATTTGCTGAAGAGGTAAAGTAGATTGTATAATTTACTTAACTTTTGCTGCACATTAATGAAGATCTCTACTGTATGACTGTCCATCGAGGAAATCAAGAGTGTAGTTGTTATGTTTCCATTGTCTACCCTTAAATAAATGCTTTGGAAGAGGTTAGGTGGTTGCAGTCTGTCAATTGATGGGAGTATGCATGGTCCTTTTTCATTTAATCTTCCCCAGATTTAGTGTTTCCTTGGTTTCTGCTCACGTGGAGGGAGTATGTAAGAAAACCGTGGATGACATACTATTAAACATGGCTAGACGTACTATTAAGCATACCTAGTATCGTAGTTCGTGATGGCTATGGTACAGAGAACATATAGGCAGCCACAAACTTTTTCCCGCGGAGATATAGCCACAATTGTGGATCGTGCGAGAAATTTATTTTAATGCGTATAGTGCACACAAATGTACCCTAGTCATCGCCTTGTGTATTTAAATTAAAATTTTCAGTGAAATGTAATGTCCTACAAAACACCTTTGTTGGACAGCATCATTCATATGATGTCTTGACTAATATTATATTGGATATAGTTATTTGTACAAGCTGCCAAACTGTAAGTCTGTAGTTTAATATTATTTTCAGATTACCAAAGTACCAAACTAAATACTCCCTCTATTCGGTGACTCCAAAACTTCGAGTGCACGCATTCTAAAATAATAACCTCTATTGTGGTGGAGTCTAGATTTTTTAATTTTGGCATTTTATGAGTTGTCTGTTGTCGTGCTTGATACATTAAGGTAACCTTGTTTCTATAAATGTTTATTTTCAGGTTTTACACCGGGAAGCGAGACTTGGCTAAAATTTATGCTATATATGTACACCACTTTCGTTTTTCTGTTCTGTTTGTAAGATGGATCTATTTGAAATATGTTTTGTTGACCGAGGGCATCTACTTGAGTTATGTAACACTAGTACTTTCGACGATATATAACCGGTGGAGGGCGACATTGCCTAGAGTTGTATCATGATTGTTGGAACTGTCAAAGACTGCTCATATCGACCACGTTGATTGCTACTTTAACATGAATTATTAGTTTCGTTTTACCTTCCACGGAAGGGGTTGTTCTTTGCAAACTCTCAAAATTCTCTATAATTTTTCCGTTCTTGTTTGATATTGTCCATACAGAGCTGCTTCCAGCAGAGTAGCCAGGGAACCTTTCATACTAACTGGTGGAGTACCTCGGCGAAGAATATGTTCGGTGGTTCGAGAGTAGACCAGCGACTTTAGGTGGAGCCCAGAGTGAGCAGGCAGCTGCATGCTTACGATTTGGAAAACATGAATACTTATCAAATTGTATATGCTGAAGTGAAACATTAAAAAGAACATCTGCTATGTTCAAATGATCATAGTTTTATGAGATTTTGTGGATAATCGTATGTAGATCTTTTCTTTTCTTTACAATAAGCGTATATAGAATATTGTGATGCATAAAACAAGGAAAATGTTTTCCCTATGTCGGTTAGGAAGTAGCATACGATGCTAGTGCGCGAGCGCGGCCCACTTGGGGCGGCATGTGTGCCTATGCAGACACAATTAGCAACAATTTGTTTTCCTGGTCTAATTTTCGTATCGGACCATATTTTCAGCAGCCTAATATAATAACTAGGTGGAGCCATATGTACGCTAAGTGCGTGTTTGGTATCCCGGGTCAGCCCAACATGGGTTTCCCAACTGATACATGCTGGGCTGAAATTTTGTCAACTGTTTGGTAATTTGTATGTGTTGGGACGGGTTAAAACGAGACGTTATTTGGTGGTTTGTACACGCTGGAATAGGCTGAGCCAAGAGTCCTGGAATTAATATTACAAGTAGGTCTATAAGACCTTAAACAGAAAAACGAAAAACAATCAGGTCGGCGGCGAGTCTCCGTGGTGGCGGTGGTGAGGCGCAAGGAGGTGGCTCTAGGCGCGGGGCGGCGGAAGGCCCAGGGCGTCGAGCTCGGGGCGTCAAGCTCGGAGCCGGCGCGAGGCAACGGCGGCGGTGAGGCTCCGTGGCGGTGGTGGTGAGGCGCGGTGCGGCGTCGGCAGGCACGAAGCAGGAGGAGCGAGGCGGCGGCGGTCACGAAAGGAGACGGGGGGTGCGCACATGGGGGAAATGACCCAACAATTTTCGGAGGGGCTGGCCGCTAGCATCGCGACGCACGGGGTGGGGCCTCGGCGTGCAAAAATTTTCTGTATGACCTCGCCCAGACTGAGGAGAGAAGTTCGAATCGATCTTCACAAGCGGACATGGCTAAGGGTCATTTTTCCTATGAGTTAGGCATGGCCTAGATGTCAAAAACAGGCTACCAAACACCCAAAAATGGGGTGAGGTGGGTATCTCTGAGCCCACACAGTCTGTCAAACACGCCCTAAGCGTTTTCGCCATTTCAGTCAACGTTGCGCACGACTTTAAAATTTGTAGAAAAATTAGCACGTATTTTGTTGAGAAAACACAAGCAAGATGTTGCAATATTTTCATGATGCTTTTTCTAGAAAATGCAACATGTGATTTTTTTTTGTTGCTACCTTTTTTGTTGTTGAAATAGACAATGATTTTCGTTGCAACTGAATCGGCGGCAAATCATTTTGTTGCGTACCAACTTTTTAATTTATGCAAATACCTTTTTTTGTAATAGGTTGTGATTTTTGTTAAAATAGTTGATGATTTTTGTTGCTAGCGAATCTTGAGCAACAAGCACCCCACTTTCTAAATTGCAAAACACATGTTTTTGTAAGTAATAGTTTGTCTTTTTTTTTGAATTTGTTAGCGATTTTTGTTGCAAAGTTATTAGCAAAAAAAATTGTTTAACCTTTTTTTTTTGCATTACTAGTGAATTTCCGACTATTTGTTGCAATACTTCGAGTTTTTTCTGTTGCGATACTCGTGAAATTGTTCTAAGGGCATCTCCAGTCGTCCCCCCCCCCCCCCCCCCCCCCCCGCGCCCCCCAGGACGCAATATAGCGTCGTTTTGCTCGAAAAGCGCCGTTTTTCTACCAGCCGGCCCCCCGGAACCCGAAATAGCGCCGTTTCGGCGGAAATTAGCGCCGTCGCACCCAGGCGGAACACAACCCATTGGGTTCGGCCTGGGGGGCGGCGGAAGGAAAAGCGCGCGTGGGTCAGCGCTGTCGGCGAGGGAGCGCTATTTTGCCCCACTTTCCCCACCCCGACTCGGCTTTTCCTCTCGCTCGCCTCGCCGTCGCCACCCCCGTCGGCCACCCCCCACGTCGCCACCGTCGGCCGCCATCACACACGAGCAGCGAGGCAAACCACCGCCGGCTGCTCCACCACGTCGTCGCCGCCGTTTGCTCGCGTCTCCGCCGCGGAGGAGTTTGTGCCCGGTGAACCGTGTCCACCACCCGCAAGGTGTTCGACGTTCTGTCCGAGCCATGGACTCTGACGCCGAGGAGATGCTCGCCGAGCTCTTCGACGAGGAAGATTAGGCCGACATCGACGATGAGGAACACCTGCTCGTCCTGAGCTGCCTGGCCGGCTTGCAGGCCCAGGCCGCCCAGCCGCGGCGTGCTGGATCGAAGCCCGGTCGCCGCAAGAGCAAGCCGAGACAGCGGTACGAGGGCTACTGCATCCTCTACTCCGACTACTTCGCCGAGGATCCCACCAACGACGAGAAGGTGTTCCGGCGTCGTTTCAGGATGAAACGCACGCTCTTCCTCAAGATCATGCATGCCATCCGGGAGTTCGACAGCTACTTCAAGTTGAAGAAGGACTGCACCGGCACGGTAGGCTTTACCTCTATCCAGAAGTGCACGATGGCCATGAGGTTGCTTGCATACGGTGCTCCCGCAGATGCACAAGATGACTACCTGCGCATGAGCGAGTCCACGGCCCTTGAGTGCTTGAACAAGTTCTGCCAGGCAGTGGTTGCAGTTTTTGGCCCAACATACCTGCGATCACCCAATGCGCAAGACACTGCTCGTCTCCTCGCAGAGAATGAAGCAAGAGGGTTTCCTGGGATGCTTGGCAGTATCGACTGTATGCATTGGGCATGGAAGAACTGTCCATTTGACTGGCAGGGGATGTACAAGGGAAAGGAAGGAGAGTGCTCGGTGGTTCTCGAGGCCGTGGCTTCGTACGATCTATGGATTTAGCATTCATTCTTTGGTATGCCTGGAAGTCACAACGACATCAATGTCTTGCAGTGCTCGAATGTCTTTGCCGAGCTTGTCGAAGGCCATGCCCCTCCTGTGAACTATGAGATCAATGGACACCAGTATACAAAGGGGTATTATCTTGCAGATGGCATCTACCCGAAGTGGGCAACATTTGTGAAGAGCATCTCCAACCCTATCCCAGGAAGCGCAAAAGCTTGGTTTTCCAAGTGCCAGGAGGCTTGCAGGAAGGATGTTGAGCGGGCATTTGGTGCGCTGCAATCTCGATTCGCTGTTGTCCGGTACCCAGCTATGACTTGGTCGAAGTCCAACATGTGGGAGGTGATGCAGTGTTGTGTGATCTTACACAACATGATCATTGAGAGTGAGCGGGATGACCCGGTGCCTAACAGTGAGGCAAGCACACCATACTACCGGCAGGGCCCTCTTGCAGATGTTGATCACCAGGTGCCGGCATCATGGACAGACTTCCTCACCAAGCGACAGGAGATTCGACACGCTGGAACACACCATGCTCTGCAGAATGGCCTGGTGCAGCATTTGTGGGTGCGAAGGGGGAATGGCAATGTTGAGGACGATGACGATGACTAGTGTAATTTATTTTTTTTGTTTAAATTGTTGAACTATTTATTTGTGTGGCAAAACTCTATTTATTTGTGTGGCAAAACTTCAATTATTTGTGTGCCAAAACTCTACCTCCCAAATTTGGGGAATCGCCGGCTGGGGGGCGGCCTGGGTTTCACGGCTGGGAAACGCCCCCCCCCCAGCTTCCAGAATTGCGCCGTTTCGCGCCGCGGCGGAAAAAGTGGGGGAGGGGGGGTTTGCGTCCTGGGGGGCTAGGGCATCTCCAGTCGCCCCCCCCCCCCCCCAGAGCCCTCCGGGCGGCCTTTTTAGCGCCGGAAGCGGCGAATAGCGTCGTTTCCGCACCAGTCGGCCCCCCTAGAAGCCCAAATAGCGCCGTTTCGGCGCTATTTCGCGCCGCGGCACCCAGGCCAAACCCAGCCCGCTGGGTTCGGCTTGGGGGGGCGAAACTATGCGGCAGCACGCGCGAGCCAGCTCTGTCAGTGACGCGCCCAAAAAAACTCGAGAACAGGAAACCCCGTGATCATCTTCTCGGCTCCCGCGTCGGTCAAAGGCTGCCGGCGTTTATGGCGTGGCGGCCGCCCAGTGCATGCGTCCGTTCAAAAGCTGCCGGCGTAATGGCGTGGCGGGCGGCAGCGAGGGGACGCGGGCGCAGTAAATGCCCGGCAGGCTACAAAAGCCCCCCCACCGCTTGCCGCCCGCCCCATTCTTCCACCTCGCTGATCTCTCCTTCCTCGGCGCTCTCCTCTCTCCCCCGTGCTCTCTCCTTCCTCCACGCAGATGGCGAACTACGATAACGCCGCCGCCGCCAACGGCTGGATTCGCCGCCACCTTCGCCGGAATGAGGCGTGCCGCGCGGGCTACCCGTGCCCGCCAGACATGCGCCTCCCGAGCTCTGGCGGCGGGCAGCCTCGCTGGGCCCTCAGCGCGGGCGGGGTACCCGTGCCCCCGATCCCGTCAACGGACGCGGATTTCCGGCAGGCCATCGCCGAGGTGCGTCAAGGCCTGCCGGCGGACGAGGCCGCGCGGCTACGCTGGAGGCCGCACGGCCAGGACGCCTTTTGGTGGCAAGAGTTCCAGCGGTGCCGCGACGCCGAGCTCGCCTCCGAGGGCAACAACGGGCCCGTCGAGGAGGCGCTAGTGGGGAGGCCAGCACCGCACTCTTGAGTGGGTGCTGGATCACATCCATGCCGGCAACGTGCCCCCCGCTGGAGATGCCATCCCGCCAGAACTCCTCGTGGGATCCGCGGCGGATGGGAGGCGGCTCTTCGTCGGCCACGTCGTCCTCCTCGGGCGCGCATTCCATGTCTCTCACCCCTCCCCTTCTAAACTCCGGCGCGCCTGTCCCCAGGCGCAGCGGCGGAGCCCTGCGCATCGGCGAGCCACACCACCGGCAGGACGCCGGCTTCGAGCGCACGGTCCGCCCGAAGACGGAGGCGGGCGAGGACGAGGACGACGAGGAGTGGCCGGACCTGAAGGCCGCCGAGGAGCTGTCGCGCAACACGCTCCAGCCCGTCGCCGTGGACTGGAGCCTACGCGACAGCACCGCCGAGGAGCTGGAGCTCCAGCGCCGCCTGCTCGCTGAGGCCGAGCAGCGCAAGGCGGCTCGCGACCAGGAAGCTGCCGCCAATGCGGCCCGCCGCCGTATTCCTCCCCCCCCCCCCCCCGCCCCCGCCGACGAGGGACGTCCCGTACGTCGTGTTCGACTCCGACTCCGAAGAAGAAGCCGAGTACCTACGAGCCCTCGCGGTGAGCAGGTGGGGTGACTCCAGCGCGGGGCCGAGCAACACCGGCTGCGGCGACCCCGGCCAGGGACCGAGCAGACGCGACGGCGACGGCTCGGACGACGACGACGACGACGGCGACGACATCGACTACAGCCAGGCCATCGCTGCGCGCCTAGGATTGAAGTAGTTTTTAGGTTCTTTTAGTTTAAATTTGCGTTTTTAGTTTAAATTTGCGTCGAAAATGTATTAATTTTGCGCGAATCAATAAAATGCGCCGAGTTTCAAATCTCGAGTTTATTTGGGCCGAAAGTTGGGCTCGGGGGGCGATTGGGAAGTCTGCCCCCCAGGTTCCAGATTAGCGCCGTTTGGCGCCACGGCGGCCCCAAAACGGCGGCATTTTGGGCCCTGTGGGGCGCAACGGCTAGAGATGCCCTAATAGTGAGAGAAAATCACCGCAACATCATTTTTTTCTGTAAAAATGAAAAAACCCGAGATCAACACAATATACCTTTTCGTTTAAGTGAGTACTGGAGTGCTCATTCTATTCTTAAAAGTTATAGGATTAAAATGGAAGATCACGATAAGTTGATTTCGGTTCATTGGATGGCAATCGTTACGTGAGGGTGGATCAAAGGACGCCTAGCACGTCCCATCAAACAAACAATATGTATCGACACCTTTGTGCACGCAGCCTTGAAACGAAGATAATTGGTTCACCTAAATTCAAAAAAAAAAAAGATAATTGCTTCACCTGAATTTTGTTTCTGAAGGCGTAGTAACAGTAGAAGCGTAGAACCAGTGAGAGGAGCATCTACGGTACCGTCAGGATGTCTTATTTGACATCTAAGTTTGAGATCTTACGCGAGCCACAGGATCCCGATCCAAGGGTTGAGAAGCTTTTATGGCGTCTCGCTCATAGCAGCTTCGTCTACCTCGCGGTCGCTGCCTCAAACCTCCCGTGCCTTCCCACCTTCCCATCTTCCGCCGCCGCCGCCGCCGCCGCCGCCGCCGACAGGGCGGTCTCCCGCGGTCCCTGGATCAGCCCGCGACGGATGCTCCTCCGCCGCGCCGCCGCCGCCGCAGCGCAGCGCTCCTCCTGGTTATCCTACTCGCGAGCTATCCTACAGCACGTGGCCCCCACCCGCCCTTGTTGCGCTACCTCCTCTCCACACCGGCGCATCCGCGGCCGCACACCGCAGGTTGCGGACGGTTCCCTCGCGACCACCTCTGCGCCCCGGCCATTCCCGGACTACTCTCCGCCCCGCCCCGAGTCACCGGCCGACGATGCCCTCGCGCGCCGCCTCGCGGCCGCGCTCCTCGCCTCGCCCAGTCGAGGATCCCTCCCTCCTCTCCCCTTCATTTCCCTCCTCCGCCCGCTGCACCTGCTCCTCGCGCTGCCCCTGCTCGCCTCCCACCCCAACCTCACCAGCCTCCTCGTCCCGCTCCTCCTGCTCTTCCCCTCCCGACCCCACCCCCACCCCCACCTCCTCCAATGCTTTGCCATCGCCGCACATCTCGCCGTCCGCGACCCCGTCACCGCGCGTGCTATCCTCGTACGCGCCCTACGCTTCCCTTCTCCTCATCGGCATTTCGTCGAGCAGTTCATCTTCACATACAAGGCCTTCTCATCGGACCCCGCCTCCTTCGACATCCTCCTCCTGTGCCTCCCCTCCGCCACCCTGCTCCGCCGCCTCCGCCAGTACGGCCTATCCCCATCCACAGAGTCATGTAACGCTGTGCTCTCACGCCTTCCCCTTGACGAAGCAATTGAGTTGTTCCGAGAACTCCCAGACAAGAACGTCCGCTCCTACAATATACTCCTCAAGGTGCTCTGCAGTGCAGGCCGGCTCAAGGATGCACGTCAACTGTTCGATGAAATGCCGTTACCACCAGATGTTGTCACATACGGCACTATGGTCCATGGGTACTGCATCCATGGTGAGCTGGAGATCGCGGTGAAGCTACTCGATGAAATGGTAGCAAAGGGGTTGGAGTCAAACGCAACAGCATATACAAGTGTCATTGCGATGTTATGCAATAAAGGGCAGGTTTCAGATGCTCTGAGGGTGGTAGAGGATATGGTGGTGCGTGGGGTAGAGTTGGATGCAGTGGTGTTTACAACTGTAATGAGTGGATTTTGTAGCAAGGGTGATTTGGCAGCTGCAAGAAGGTGGTTTGAAGAGATGCATAAGAGAGGGTTGGCAGCCGATGGGGTTACATATACCACACTGATCAATGGTCTTTGTCGGGCAGGGGAGTTGAAAGAGGCAGACAGAGTACTTCAGGAGATGGTGGATAAGGGATTGGATGTGGATGTGGTCACATATACAGTGCTCATTGATGGGTACTGCAAGAGAGGGAACATGGTGGAAGCCTTTCGGGTTCATAATGAAATGGTGAGGAGACGAGTGGCACCAAATCTGGTGACGTATACGGCTCTGTCAGATGGACTGTGCAAGCAGGGTGATGTGCATGCCGCTAATGAGCTATTGCATGAGATGTGCAATAAGGGGCTAGAACTGAACGTTTACACATACAACTCACTGATCAATGGCCTGTGCAAATTTGGCAATCTGGAGCAGGCCATGAGGATCATGACAGAGATGGAATCTGCCGGCCTTAAACCAGATGTTTATACATATACAACTCTTATAGATACGCTCTGCAAGTCAGGAGAGTTTGACAGGGCTCACAGCGTGTTGCGGGAGATGTTAGATAAAGGAATTAAGCCTAGTATAGCGACTTATAATGTTCTAATGAATGGTTTTTGCATGTCAGGTAGGGTAGAAGGAGGAAAAAAGCTGCTCGAGTGGATGCTGGAGAAGAACGTTCACCCAAATGTTGTAACTTATAATTCTCTTATGAAGCAGTACTGCATTGACAAGAACATGAAATCTACCACTGAGGTTTACAAGGGGATGCATTCTCAGGAGGTGGCTCCAAACGAGAACACATACAATATATTGATCAAGGGGCACTGTAAGGCGAGAAATATGAAAGAGGCACTGTATTTCCATAATGAAATGATAGAGAAGGGATTTAAACTCAGCGCAAGTGCATATAGTGCTCTTATAAGATTGCTGAATAAAAAGAAGAAATTTGCTGAGGCGAGAGGGTTATTTGATGAGATGAGAAAGGAGGGTTTGACAGCTGAACCAGATGTATGCGGTTTTTATATTGATCTCAGTTTTAATGAGGATAATTTGGAGTCAACCATTGCACTTTGTGATGAGCTGGTGGAGGAAAGTCATGTAAAATCTAAAGCTGGCACAAGCTAAGATTTTGCAAAGGGAGATATGCCTTAAGAACATTATTTTGGCAGGATGGCATCCTAGTTTGTTCAGAATGGACAGTATGCGAGATGAAAACAGATTTAAGGATGCAAGCCGCTGGTCCGCTGGACGAGGCGGACGGTCCGTGTCCACCAGGATCGTGAAATTGCTTCGTTAATCCAGCTGGGTCCATGCATGGCTAATTCACAATCGGCAAAAATACAATTGGGTTCGCTAATACAACTGGGCCCTGGCGGACGTCTGCCTGCATGGCTAAACAAATTCACAAAAGGCATTATCCCTTTATGCCATGCTGAACTAACAGCTGAGGTATAATATTTTTCTTCTTAGTATGGAATGGATCATGGCCACTTAACAACTCAACAATTCCCTTTATTTTCTGTTCACTGGTGATAATATCCTTTATCTACAGCCATCTCGATATTGCGTTACAAGATCTGGAGGTATAGTTGGGATGCACTTTGAGGTGTCTATGCGAAGAGACATAAATGGCATTTCTTTGAACTTATTGCTTCACTTTTCAGTAAGTATCGTATTGGGTGTTCTTTGTTGTTATTACTATGCCGATACCATCCTGCAAGGTTGATGATCCATCCAAAAATATATATATGATTCCTGCGGAATAATATAGTCACTTCGAGGAGATAAGCGTTTGCATTGTAAAGTTGTCTCCATGGTAAGCTTTCTGCCTTGCAGGAGAAGCTGTTTCTACCTTCATGAATCTCCGAGAACATGGACAATGATCAGGCAACCAGTGAGTGAATAAATCATCTCGCATGGGGAATGTGCGTGCCTTAAGGCTTAAGCCTATTGGCAAGCAACTGGTGCTGATGCTGCCGTGATGTTAATGTGTACGCATGGAAAGATGGACCAACTAACTGGCAAGAGATGGGAGAAGCCAAGATAATAAGTATCTTATGAGTGCACCTATCAAGGTTGAATGGAATGATGAACCTCTATCGGCATTCATGGATAACTCTTGGGAAGATAACACTGATGACTCATTTGAGCTCTTTGCCCTTCAGATAAGTTCGAAAACTACATGTATTTTTTTTTCACACTGCATCCCTTCATCAAGATTGAAGATGATAGGAGCCAGCCCTGCTTAATGGGGCACCGAGTTCAATCTCCAACATGCCACATTGGGGAAACGACAAAATATGGGATATATGGGAGGCTACTTTAGGTTCTCTGAGTTGTTTAAAGTTGCAGTACATGTTGGTTTAGCTGATAACATTAGTACAGAACTAAATTCAGCCATGTGTGGCCAGTGTGCAGCCACATTGGTGATTGGGCAAGACTTAGTGATAGTATCTGCATAAATTGCACAGATCAATGTGTGTTGTGTAATATAGTTCTATGGAGTACTACAGGGAGAGATATAGGCAAAGAGAATACAAACAGAGCCTCGGGCTCAAGCTACTAAGTAGGTGCAACATTTATGTGCATGTGTGTTCTCTGTGTACTCCCTCTCTGATCCATAGATTTTTCTTTTACATCAAATTGTCTCAAAATGCAGTCTTAGTCATTGTGTTCCTACTATGCCCTTCATTAAATGTCTTGAAGTGTACAGGACGGAGACAGCTCTCTTCAAATTTAGCGATGAGGTTCTGCGTTCGTGCATGTGTGAATGTGTCGTGTGACTCTGGCTAGCAATACCGCTAATCTGACGGGTACCCGTATCAAATGAGGGGAAGTTTGGTTCAGAAAAAACTCACGGGTCTGCTTAGTGGTAAAAAAGCCATACCCATCGGGTCTAGCGGAGGCGGGTATGGGGGTGCCAAACCTACACCCGCAAACCCGACTATTACACCTATGCCCACATGTCATTGTCTAGTGGCAAACCCTACACGTCGTTTGTCCTCACCTCCCAACTAATCTCAAATCCCAATCGGTGGTGCAATCCCTCTCCCCTCATGTAGCATGCCGAACGCGTCTCTCCTCTCGACCGCTCCCCTCCCTCTCTCCTGATGTCGCACCTTCTCTTGCGTCGCTGCACGTCCCTGCGCCACCGCTGCTCAATCTCTATGTCTCTTGCGCCGCCGCACCACCCTCATGCACCGCTCGTCTGAGTCCTCACCGTCGTCGCCTAGAGAGGAGACGTCGACACCCTAGAGCCCAGATCCCGTCACTATATGTGCATCTTGGCGGGTACTCGTTGATGGTGCAGATCTTGCACATGTTGGGAGACCCCAAGAGGAAGGTATGACAGCAACAAGTTTTCTCTCAGAAATAAACCAAGGTTGAATCGACTAGTACGAGAAATAAATCACTTCCGAAGGTTGATGCAACTGAGATGGCAGGGCGCACTACTGGTTCAGAAGCAACGTGGAACCTGCACAACACAATCGAATCAATTTGCCCGAACGAAGCAGTGAGGTTGTCAATCTCACCGGTTTTGCTGAACACAAAGAGGTTAAACGTACCGTGTGGAAAATAATATTTATTTGCAGTAGATGAAAGAGAACAGTGATGGCAGTAGTAAAACAGTAGCAGCAGTATGAAAACATAGATTGCGGTGGTTGTATTATCAATATGAGGAAAAAGGACCGGGGTCCATAGTTCACTAGAGGTGTCTCTCCCAAGACAAATAGATAGCATGTGTGGTAAACAAATTACAGCTGGGCAATTGACAGATATAAAAGTTGCACCGTAGTGCATATCCATGACATGATGATTACTATGTGATTCATGCAGGCATTATAACAAGATACATAGACCGTCATCCAACTGCATCTATGACTAATAATCCACCCTGAGAATGCCATCCGAGCAAACCTTGGGTATTAAGTTGCAAGCAACAGATAATCGCAGTAAGCAAAGTGTGTAATGTAAAGAATGTAAACATCGTTGTTTTCTCCCTAATAGCAACAACACGGCCTCCATCCGTCACGTTTTTGTCACTCGAGCACAGATGCAAAGGAGGCATGATTGCATGAATCCACTATCGAGCATAAATACTCCCTCTTGGAGTTATTAGCATCTACTTGGCTAGAGCATCTACTAACAACGGAGAGCATGCAAGATCATAAATAACATACACATGAAAAGAACATGATAGATTGATAATCATGAGACATAGCATTCAATATTCATCGGATCCCAGCAAACACAACATGTAGCATTACAATAAGATGATCTTGATCATGTAGGTAACCTCATAAGATCTAAACATGAGGCATAAAGAGGAGAGAACAACCATCTAGCTACTGCTATGGACCTGTAGTCCAAGGATGAACTACTTACGCATCATTCCGGAGGCGGGCATGGTGGTGTAGAGCCCTCCGGTGATGATTCCCCCTCCCGGCAGGGTGCCGGGGAGAGCTCGAGAACCCTCCTGAACTAGGGTTGACGATGACGGCGGCCTCGAGTGTTTTTCGTGGAAAAGCTTCTTTTTTTTAGGGTTAACCCTTCGGGGACAATATATGGGCGAGAGGGCAACGTCGGTGGGCGAGCAGGGGGGCACACCACCCCTGGGCGCGGCCAGGGGGCGCGCCCACCCATGGTGTGGGGCCCACGTGGCTCCCCTCCGGGTCTCCTCCGGACTCCGTGTGCGTGACGACTTTCTAAGACTTCCGGGCTTCGAATCGTCCAATTCCGAGAATATTTCCAGAAGAAATTTTCTGAAACTAAAAACAGCAGAAAACAGGAATTGGCTGTGTGGCATCTTGTCAATAGGTTAGTCCCAGGAAATCGATAAAAATGGCATAAAGTGTAAAGGAAACCTTTAGCATATGGCATAAAACAACATAGAACATCAGAAATTATGGATACGTTTATGGCGTATCAACATCCCCAAGCTTAGTTCCTACTCGTCCTCGAGTAGGTAAACGATAAAAACAAATAATTTCTGAGATGACATGCTACCAACATAAACTTGATTATCTAAATTGTAAAAGCATAAGTACGTTGAGATCATAGAACTTAAAACACAGGCATGATAGATATAATTTTAACAATAAAACTTAGCAATCACCTTGCATCATGAAAAGTAACACAAATAAAAGATCATGAATAATAATGCACTTGAAAGTTATACGTTTGTTTCGAGCATAGAGAAAACATAGCAAAGTGATATTTCGCTTTTACTTAAGAGTGGGGAAAAATATAAATGTCAGGACACCTTTAAAGTTCAAGTGGATGACTAGAACAAATAATTTGAGAGCAAATAATAACACATCATGAATCAATTAATAATGTTTTTGGGACAAATGCACATTAAACTCAGAATGACAACTATGCTCTCTCAACTGCGCATAAAGTTAGAAGATGGAGACTCAACATAAAAGTAAAAGAAAGGCCCGTCGCAGAGGGAAGCAGGGATTAACTCATGTGCTAGAGCTTTTTTTATTAAACAGAGGTATCGAAAACATTTTTTAGAGATGTGTATGCTTATGTCAACGAATGGTAAACAGACAATACAGTACGTCACAAGCCAACTAGACTTCACAAGAGCGGCTCCCATTGAAGGACGCAACTGGGGTCAGAAGGTCATCCCTCTTTCTCTTTTATTTACACAATTATGCTTTGACTGATAAATCAGGGGCAAAAATAGTGAAGAGAATTTATAGTAACCAATTTTGGGGCTGGGCACCCCGCTGCCAGCTCTTCTACCATTTGGATAAGCGTATGAAGCCACTAGTTTAGGTGTGTAAAGTCCAATCAACAAGTGAGATAAAGATTCTCTATTTACGTCCTCATGAGCTAAAACAGGGGCACAAAACAGGAATAGTTTTAAAAGTTTTAAAGGTATCACACGAGAAATTTACTTGGAGTGGCGGTTAAATACCACATGTAGATAGGTATGTTGGACACATTTGGCAAACTTTGGTTATTGGGAGTTGGATGAACAAGTAGAGCTCATACTCAGTACAGGTGGAGGCTAGCAAAAGACTGGGAGCGAGAAATCAAGAGAGCAATAATGGCCATAATCATGCATAGTGACAAAAACATTATTAATCAAAGCATATAGGGTATTACAACTCAAAAAATAAATTATCATAGAGACTATAAGTGACTGGTTTGTAGTCATAAACATGGTGTAAGCATGCGCCAAGTCAACCAAATAAAGCATTCAAAGGAGAACACCACAAATTCATGCTTCAATATGACAAAAACAACTCATGATTCTTTCAATGGAACATTAAGCACTCTCAGATATTTGATACAAGTCATGCTACAATAACAACTACCAAGCATAGAATTAAAATAACATCTAGCATGACATGAAAAAGTCCAGCCACAGCCTATACAAGCTTCTATTTGCACAGTTATAAGCACGAAAACTACACTATTGCTTTCCAAAACGAAACATTTTATGCTAAACAAAAACTCTCCAAGAGATATAGCAATGTAAAATGAGAGTACTAACATAACTCTACTAAAACTAACAGCTCTGAATAAGATATGCATGAAAAACAAGAGCTTAAAATAGAATTTTGTAGCAGCTAGAAGAAAAACTAAGAATCGAGCATAACGAGTATTCATATGAAAAAGCGGAGCGTGTCTCTCTCCCACAAAAAGAATGCTAGGTTCCAACAATATTATTTCAGCAAGGAAAAAAAGGGAAAAAAACATACGCTCCAAGTAAAATTCATATGATGTGACCGAATAAAAATATAGTTTCACTAGAAGTGACCTGATAAATTGTTGATGAAGAAGGGGATGCCTTGGGAATCCCCAAGCTTAAACGCTTGAGTCTCCTTATAATTTTCTGGGATGAACAACGGGGGCATCCCCAATCTTTGGTCTTGCACTCTTCTTGATCACATTATATCACCCTCTTCTCTTGACCCTTGAAAACTTCCTTCACACCACACTCGATGTAATCCGCATTATAGTGTTAGTGCACAATCAAAAATTCACATGTTATGCAAGGACACAAGCATTATTGATACTTTTAAACATTAGCTACAAACACTAATGTTTCGTGGAGCAGAGAAATCCACTGACATAGTAAAAGAGAGAATGCAAGCAAAAAGGTAGAATCTGTCAAAATCAGAACAGTCTGTAAAACAAGCTTTTTTAGGGGAACTTAAGTTGCTCAAATCGAAAAACATAAAGAATGAAAAATTGCGGAATTAGCTGAGGAATAAGCACAAAAAATTTCATGTCATTCTGATTTTCCTGTGAATTATACGATTTTTTACGGTGGACAACAGAAATCTATTTCCTGCGTAGAAATCCAAAACCAACTCCAACTTTCGCTAGAAACTTTACTTGGCACAAATAATATATGAAAATAAAGATACAAAGGATTTTCTACAGAAGTTTACAACCCCTTGACTCAAAGAAAACAGAGAAAAACAAAGCAAAAATAAAATCATGGGTTATCTCCCAAGAAGTGTTTTTCTTTAACGCCTTTTAGCTAGGCCCGGAAAAGTGGAATCAAGTGTTTTCAAGTGAAGAAGCATCCAAATTGTAATTTGTTAGAATAATAGAATCAAAAGGCAACTTCATTCTCTTTCTAGGAAAGTGTTCCATAGCTTTCTTGAGTGGGAATTGAAATTTAATATTCCCCTCCTTCATATCAATAACAGCACCAGCAGTTCTAAGAAAAGGTCTTTCCAAAACAATTGGCCAAGAAGCATTGCATTCAATATTCAAAACAACAAAATCAACGAGGACAAGATTATTATTAACCATGATAAGAACATCATCAACTCTCTCTAAAGGTTTCTTTCTAACATTATCAATAAGACGAGCATCCAAATAACAGGGTTCCAAAGGTGGCAAATCAAGAACATCATAGAGTTTCTTGGGCACAACAGAGATACTAGCACCAAGATCACATAGAGAATTGCAATCAAAATCATTCACTTTCATTTTAATAATGGGTTCCCAACCATCATCTAGCCTCCTAGGGATAGAGGTTTCACATCTTAATTCATCCTCCCTAATTTGCATGAGAGCATTTGTAAGATGTTTTGTGAAAGCCATATTCATAGCACTAGCATTAGGACAACTAGCAAGCTTTTGTAGGCACTTAATCACTTCATATATGTTGCAATCATCAAATTCAAGATCATTTTTATCAAACGTGATGGGACCATTGTCTCTCATATTTAAAAAAAAATAGCACTTTTATCAGGAACAGTTTTAGCAGTTTCAGGCAATTTTATACGTTTAACAACAGAAGTGGGAGTATTGCTAACACCGGTTACTTTACCATCAATAGTAGAAGGTTTACTAGCATGAGAAGTTTCAGGTTTACTATTGGTGGTAATGGTGCAAACATTAGCTACATTATTCTTTCTAGCTATTTCATCTTATCTTTCCTATTTAGGATGCAATTCAGCTAACATCCTAACAGTGTCATCAATTCGAATTTGAATGGAATTTAGAGTTTTGCTTTATTTAACATCATGAGGAATAACATTTACCTTCAGAAAATCAACATCAAGAGAAAGGTTATCAACTTAAGAAGCAAGAACATCAATTTTGCCAAACTTTTCCTCAACAAATTTATTAGAAGCAGTTTGTGTACTAATAAAACTCTTAAGCATGTTCTAAATATTAGAGGGTACACTTTTATTGTTGATGTAGGAATTAACATAAGAATTGACATAACCATTATTATTATTAGGAGGATATGGCCTATAATTATTGCTACCAAAATTATTCCTATAAGCATTGTTGTTGAAATTATTATTTTTAATGAAGTTCACATCAACATGCTCTTCTTGAGCAACCAAAGAGGCTAAAGGAACATTGTTTGAATCAATAGGAGCATGGTCATTCACAAGCATAGACATAATAGCATCAAGCCTATCACTCAAGGAAGAGGTTTCTTCAACATAATTTACCTTCTTACCTGTTGTAGCTCTCTCAGTGTGCCATTCAGAATAATTTACCATCATATCATCAAGAAGCTTTGTTGCTTCCCCCAAGGTCATGGACATAAAGGTTCCTCCAGCAGCTGAATCCACAAGGTTTCTTGAAGAAAAATCCAGTCCTGCATAGAAGGTTTGGATGATCATCCAAGTATTCAGTCCATGAGTGGGACAATTCTTTACCAAAGATTTCATTCTTTCCCAAGATTTATCAACATGCTCATTATCAAGTTGCTTAAAATTCATAATGCTACTTATTAAAGATATAATCTTAGCAGGAGGAGAATATTTTCCAATGAAAGCATCTTTACATTTAGTCCACGAATCAATATTATTTCTAGGCAAAGATAGCAACCATTCTTTAGCTCTTCCTCTCAAAGAAAAAGGAAACAATTTTAGTTTAATAATATCTCCATCTACATATTTATATTTTTTTTGAATCTCACACAGTTCAGCAAAATTATTAAGATGGGCAGCAGCATCATCAGTACTAACACCATAAAATTGCTCTCTCATGACAAGATTTAAAAGTGCAGGCTTAATCTCGTAAAAATCAGCAGTAGGAGCAGGTGGAGAAATAGGTGTGCTAAAGAAATCATTGTTGTTTGTGCTAGTGAAGTCACACAACTTAGTGTTCTCAGGACTACTCATTTTAGCAAGATTAAAAAGACAACTAGAATAAGAACTAAATTTTATGTGTTTCCGATAAAGAGAAGCAAACAAGACAAAATAAAATAAACTAAGAAAAACAAAAACAAAGTAAAGATATTGGAAGTGAGAGACTCCCCTTGGAGAAATCCTCTTTCTCTCCGGCAACGGCGCCAGAAAATATGCTTGATGGTGCAGATCTTACAGTCGTTGGGAGACCCCAAGAGGAAGGTATGAAGAGCACAACAGCAAGTTTTTCCTCAGAAAGAAACAAAGGTTGAATCGGCCAATAGGAGAAGGAAATCACTTCCGAAGGTTGATGTAGCTGAGATGGCAGGGCGCCCTACCGGTTCAGAAGCAACATGGAACCTACACAACACAATCGAATCACTTTGCCCCAACAAAGCAGTGAGGTAGTCAATCTCACCGGTTTTGTTGAACACAAAGAGGTTAAACGTACCGTGTGGAAAATAATATTTCTTTGCAGTAGATGATAGAGAATAGTGATGGCAGTATTAAAACAGTAGCAGAAGTATGAAAACAGAGATTGCAGTGGTTGTATTATCTATGAGGAAAAAGGACCGGGGTCCACAGTTCACTGGAGGTGTCTCTCCCAAGACAAATAGATAGCATGTGTGGTAAACAAATTACAGCTGGGCAATTGACAGATATGAAAGTTGCACCGTACTGCATATGCATGACATGATGATTGCTATGTGATTCATGCGGTCATCACAACAAGATACATAGACCGTCATCCAACTACATCTATAACTAATAATCCACCCTCAGAATGTCATCCGAGCAAACCTTGGGTATTAAGTTGCAAGCAACAGATAATCGTAGTAATAAAAGCGTGTAATGTAAAGAATGTAAACATCGTTGGTTTCTCCCTAATGGCAACAACACATCCTCCATCTGTCACGTTTCTGTCACTCGAGCACAGATGCAAAGGAGGCATAAACCCACTATCGAGCATAAATACTCCCTCTTGGAGATACTAGCATCTACTTGGCTATAACATCTACTAACAACGGAGAGCATGCAAGATCATAAATAACATACCCATGAAAAGAACATGATAGATTGATAATCACGAGACATAGCATTCAATATTCATCGGATCCCAGCAAACACAACATGTATTATTACAATAAGATGATCTTGATCATGTAGGACATCTCACAAGATCTAAACATGAGGCATAAAGAGGAGAGAACAACCATCTAGCTATTGTTATGGACCCGTAGTCCAAGGATGAACTACTCACGCATCATTTCAGAGGTAGGAATGATGGTGTAGAGCCCTCTGGTGATGATTCCCACTCCCGGCAGGGTGCCGGGGAGAGCTCCAGAACCCTCCCAAACTAGGGTCGACGATGACGGAAGCCTCGGGTGTTTTTCGTGAAAAAGGCTTCTTTTTTTAGGGTTAACCCTTCGGGGACAATATATGGCGAGAGGGCAACATCGGTGGGCGAGCAGGGGGCACACCACCCCTCGGCGCGGCCAGGGGGCGCGCCCACCCATGGTGTGGGCCCCCTGTGGCTCCCCTCCGGGTCTCCTCCGGACTCTGTGTGCGTGACGACTTTCTAAGACTTCTGGGCTTTGAATCGTCCAATTCCGAGAATATTTCCAGAAGAACTTTTCTGAAACTAAAAATAGCAGAAAACATGAACTGGCTCTATGGCATCTTGTCAATAGGTTAGTCCCAGGAAATCGATAAAATGGCATAAAGTGTAAAGGAAACATTTAACATATGGCATTAAAACAACATGGAACATCAGAAATTATGGATACGTTTATGACTTACCACCCGTCGGGTCTCACAAACTCGGCGGTCACAGGTTTGGGGCGGGAGGAGGGCCGGGTGCGGGTATGGGGCCAAACCTGGCCCCGAACCCGGAGGGTTCCATCCGTATGTGTGAATACAGTGGGTATGTTCCTGGAACATCCATTGAACTAGGTTAACATACTTTTTTTTGGCGTGATTGGTAGCCTGCATACTTTTTGGCCTCTCTAGAACTAGGCTCATCAAGCCTGCTGCTATAGAACCATCCAAAATCATGTTGTGTACGCCATTTGGTCGAATGAATTGTATTGCTAGGATAGTTGTCTAGGTAGATTTTGGTTACATGTGGTCTAATAGAAATGGATACAACAATGAAGTGTGTTATGTTTGGTTCATATATCCCATGTTTATTTACTTTTTGAGAGCATCGCACAATGGGGCTAGAGCATGACGTGAAGCATGAATTCTATGATTAGCAACATTTAAACGATTTTCTGGCCATTTAGGTTCACATGTCAAATCTACGTGGCAAAGATAAACGGAGCAAATCCAGCAAAAAAACACCTGGTTAAACTAAGCAGTTAAAATAGACAAATTGATATGGGACCCACATGTCAAATCTATCTTCCTCCTCTGAATCCCCTCATCTACCAGCCACTGATGAAGTAGGTCATGTGAAGAGGGGGTGACCTCAACAATCTCCATGGTAAGGGACCCGGGGTTTTGTGAAGGAAGAAGGCGCCAGTGGACTACTCGGCTCGGCAAGTTGTTGTCCGCCGGATTTTATTCCGATGAGGTGAAAAGTATTGATTACATGGGTGTTGTTCGGAGATTGAATCTGGCGCAACTCTGAATCTAGGGTTGTCTTCCCTGTTTGTGACCCCCACCCGTGCTATATATAGGTAGCTGGGTCCCGGGGGCCGTACATGAGATGGACTCGATTCTGAGTCGGTTATTACTCTTTCCTATTCTTGCTGCCTAAGTCCTTCCTTATCCTGCTCCTGCGTAGACTTCTTTCATGGGCCTCCGTGCAATTACTCTTGGGGCCTGCTAGGGCACCCCTTACCGGGCCGCACCGGGTACACACATCGTGGAGAGTCTCTCGGGTACCCCCACGTCAGTAGCCCCCGAGTGCCCGATGGAGTCAAGGACTCGATCTAGGGACTCAAATCCGAGGACAGGTTGCTTCGGTTGTTTTTCTGTGAACAATTTCTGAAGGATATGGCTCAATGGGCTCGATCTACTCGATTGGTCGAGGTCGAGTAATATCACTCGAGATAAAACACCATCAGCCTACTCAGGCTTCGAGTCCTTAGGCTCAAACCCAAAAAAACCTAGGGTAACTCGACTCCCGCTGCTGAAGCTTTACCGAGTCGAATTCCAGTTGTCAATTATTTTGCCCGACGCTTCCGTCAGGATTTCCATGACACATGTTGGGATGGAAAAGTACCGGGTAGAGCAGCAGTGGTGCAACTTCCAGGACGTTGGAACTGATCCGCGGGTCTTATCTTCATACCATGAGTATGGCATCCAGAGTTCTAACGCGGTTGTGCGATCTGGAAAAGGCAGAGTGCTTTGGCGCGATTCATTCGAGTCAGTTTTTCGAGTGATAAAGTGATGGTGCGGGTCTTGCACTCGTTGGGAAACCCCAAGAGGAAGGTATGATGAGCACAACAGCAGTTTTCCCTCAGAAAGAAACCAAAGTTGAATCGACCAGTAGGAGGAAGGAGTAACTTCAGAAGGTTGATGCAGCTGAGATGGCAGGGCGCACTACCGGTTCAGCAGCAACGTGGAACCTAGACAACACAAAAAATCCACTTTGCCCCAACAAAGCAGTGAGGTTGTCAATCTCACCGATTTTGCTGATAACAAAGAGGTTAAATGTATGGTGTGGAAAATAGTATGAGAACAGTATGAAAACAGGAGCAGCGATGTGAAAGCAGTGGAAGCAGTGTGTGTATTATCAGAATGATAAAATGGACCGGGGTCCACAGTTCACTAGAGGTGTCTCTCCATAAAAGATAAAAAACATGTGTGATGAACAAATTACAGCTAGGCAATTGACAGAAATGAAGGCTGCACCGTTGTGCATATGCAAAACATAAAGATTACTATGTGATTCATGTGGGCATTACAACAAGATACCTTGACCGTCATCCAACTGCATATATGACTAATAATCCACCCTCCGAATATCATTCAAACAAACGTTAGGTATTAAGTTGCAAGCAACATATAATCGCAGTAAGCAAACTGTGTAATGTAAACTAAGTAAACACCGCTGTTTTCTTCCTAATGGCAATAGCACATCCTCCACCCGTCACGTTTATGTCACTCGAGCACAGATGCAAAGGAGGCATGAACCCACTATCGAGCATAAATACTCACTCTTGGAGTTACTAGCATCTACTTGGCCACATCATCTACTATTCGTGATCTTTTATTTGTGTTACTTCCCATGGTGCAAGGTAATTGCTATGCTTTATTGTTAAAATTTTATTTATCATGCTTGTGTTGAAGTTCTATGATCTCAGCTTACATATGCTTTTACATTATTGATGATCAATTTTATGTTGGTAGCATGTCACCTCAGAAATTATGTGTTTTTATCGTTTACCTACTCGAGGACGAGTAGGAACTAAGCTTGGGGATGTTGATACGTCATAAACGTATCCTTAATTTCGGATGTTCCATGTTGTTTTCATGTCTTTTCCTACATGTTTGCTATACACTTTATGTTATTTTTTATTGATTTTCCGAACTAACCTATTGACAAGATGCCACAGAGCCAGTTCCCTGTTTTCTGCTATTTTTAGTTTCAGAAAAGTTGTTCTAGAAATATTCTCGGAATTAGAAAATTTGAATCCTGTAAGTCTTAGAATTCTTGAAGGTTCCACTGAGTCCCAATGAGGCCCGGAGGGGCCACATGGGGGCCACACAATAGGGCGGCGCCCCTGGCCGCGCCTGGGGTGGTGTGGGCCCCTCGGGCGTTCACCGCCATCGCCCTTTTGCCTATATAACCCCCCATACGTCAACCCTAAAAATATACCACTTTTTCCCGAGAAACACCCGAGGCTGCCATCATCGTCATCTCGAGATCGGGGGGTTCTGGAGCTCTCCCCGACACCCTGCTAGGAGGGGAATTTATCATCGGAGGGGTCTACACCACCATGCCCTTCTCCGAAGTGATGCATGAGTAGTTCATCCCTAGACTACGGGTCCATAGCAGTAGCTAGATGGTTGTCTTCTCCACATTGTACCTCATGTTTAGATCTCGTGAGCTTCCCTACATGATTGAGATCATCTTTATGTAATGCTACATGTTGTGTTTGCCGGGATTTGATGAATGTTGAATGCTATGTCTTCTGATTATCAATCTATCATGTTATCTTCATGCATATGTTATTTATGATATTTTATGCTCTCCGTTATTAGTAGATGCTCTAGCCAAGTAGATGCTAGTAACTCCAAGAGGGAGTATTTATGCTCGATAGTGGGTTCATGCCTCCTTTGCATTTGTGCTCGAGTGACAGAAACGTGACAGATGGAGGATGTGATGTTGCCATTAGGGAGAAAACAACGGTGTTTACTTAGTTTACGTTGTTTACATTACACACTTTGCTTACTGTGATAATCTGTTGCTTGCAACTTAATAGCCAACGTTTGTTCGGATGATATTCAGAGGGTGGATTATTAGTCAAAGATGCAGTTGGATGACCGTCTATGTATTTTGTTGTAATGCTCGCATGAGTCACAGAGTAATCTTTATGTCTTGCATATGCACTACGGTGCAACCTTCATTTCTGTCAATTTCCCAACTGTAATTTGTTCACCATACATGTTATTTATCTTTCACGGAGAGACACCACTAGTGAACTATGGACCCCGGTCCATTTTCTCATTCTGATAATACACACACTGCTTCCACTGTTTTCACACTGCTGCTCTTGTTTTCATACTGTTCTCATACTGTTTTCCACACCATACATTTGACCTCTTTGTTATCAGCAAAACCGATGATATTGACAACCTCACTGCTTCGTTGGGGCAAAGTGAATTGTTTGTGTTGTGTAGGGTCCACGTTGCTGCTGAACCAGTAGTGTGCCGTGCCATCTCAGCTGCATCAACCTTCTGAAGTTAGTCCTTCCTCCTATTGGTCGATTCAACCTTGGTTTCTTTCTGAGGGAAAACTGATGCTGTGCTCATCATACCTTCCTCTTGGGTTTCCCAACGAGTGCAAGACCTGCACCATCAAGCTATTTTATGGCGATGTTGTCGGGGAGGAAGAGATTTCTGCAAGGGGAGTCTATCACTTCCAGTCTCTTTACTTTGTTTTAGTTTTGCTTAGTTTATTTTATTTTGTCTTGTTTGCTTCTCTTTATCAAAAACACACAAAAAAATAGTTCTTATTATAGTTGTTATTTTTGTTATCCTGTTTTAATCTTGCTATATCATGATTGCTATGAATGTTTGATGTCTTTGAAACTAGATCTTATTGGTAATATGGGTTCACGGAAGATCAACAAAAATATTATAAGGAACACCGCTTGTCACAAAAAGGGAAACACTTATGGGGTCAAACTAATAAAGTATATATCATCGCTAGAAACTTGTGCTCTACTTATAATATTACTTATTTCTTTGATAAATCTTGTTGCTGTAGGAGGTATAAACATCTCCCTTTTCAATGTGAGTATAATGATTATGTGACCATATCTTCTTATATTAAGGGAAATTATGAATTATATGATGTCGAACAAATTGAAGAATTTATTGCTTGGAAGGGTGCATTCGAAATTGCCTATTTAGTTGAAAGTATTGATGATGCACCCTATAAATACGAGATTTATGATATACTTGAATATTTCTTTGATAATTACAAGGATTGTAATTACTACATAATGGAATATCTTAATAAATGATCTCAACCTAAGGAAGAGACTAATGCCTTGCAGGATCCTATGTAAGAAGAAATTGCTGAATCTAGAAGCTCATTGGATGAAAAAGAGGAGGAGGGTGATGGTCAAGAGGAGGAAGAATGGAGCTACCCGTGTCTACCTCCAAATGAGAGTAACTATTTAACTCATAATTGTGATGATCTTATTGATTCTTTTGAAATATCCCTTTTTGATGAAGTTGATACTTGTATACTTGTGACCTTGATACTAATATGAATGAAACTTGTGAGAATGATATTGCTACTGCTATTTATGATAATCCACGCTACTTTGATAAATCCTATGATAATCCTCTGTTTATTCAAACTATTGATATGCATGATAATGAGGAAGTTTGTTTAGAAAATTTATATGATAATGCTCTTGATGATGGTCCTATGTTACTTGATGCTATAAATTATAATGGTACTTAAAATAGGATTGCTATAATGTTTCCTATACCTTTTATGAGTGGTCAATCATCTTGTTTTGCTATTGCTAAAAGTGGGAAGAAAGAGGAGCTGATTTTAAATTTTGATGCCACTATTTTTTAGCTTGATATGAATTGTGTGCTTTTAGACCATGACAAACATGCTTTATGTGATAATTATGTTGTTGAGTTTGTTCATGATGCTACTGGAAATTATTGTCATAGGAAAATTTGGTTGTAGGAATTTTCATGTTACTAAAACACCTCTCTTTTTGTTGAAAGTTTTGAAGTTGCTCTTGTTCTACCTTCCCATGATTTCTAGTTTTAGCTTCCCAAGAACCCTATGCATAGGAAGTGGGTTATAATTAAATTTTCTTTATACTTGCTTCTTTATGCTCTCTTTTTCTTAATTCATATTTCTTATGTGGGCATCTTCTTTCTTTCTTCCTAGCTGAAAGGCGTTAAAGAAAAGCACTTCTTGGGAGATAACCCATGGTTTTATTTTTTGCTTTGTTTTTCTCTGTTTTCTTTGAGTCAAGGGGTTGTATACTTATGTAGAAACTCTTTTGTATCTTTATTTTCATGTTTTAGTTTTGCCAAGTAAAGTTTTTGAGGAGAGTTGGAGTTGGTTTTGGATTTCTGCGCAGGAAACATATTTTTGCTATCCACCGTAAAAAATCGCATAATTCACAGAAAGATCAAAATGACCTAAAATTTTTGTGCTTATTCATCAGCTAATTCCGCAACTTTTTCGTTCTTTAAGTTTTTCGATCTGAGCAACATAAGTGCCCCGAAAAAATTCGTCTTTACAGACTGTTCTGGTTTTAGCAGATTCTACCATTTTTCTTGCATTTGCTCTTTTACGGTGTCAAGTGGATTTCTTTGCTTCACGAAACATCAGTGGCTATAGCTAATGTTTAAAAGTATTAATATCACTTGTGCCCATACAGAACCCATGGATTTTTTATTGTTGAACTAACCCTCTAATGTGAATTACTCTTTGAGTATGGAGTGAAGGAAGTTTTCAAGGGTCAAGAGAAGAGGGTGATATATGTGATCAAGAAGAGTGCAAGGTCAAAGCTTGGGGATGCCCCCGTGGTTCATCCCAGCAAATTCTAATAAGACTCAATCATCTAAGTTGGGGATGCCCAAGGCATCCCCTTCTTCATCAACAATCTATCAGGTCACTTCTAGTGAAACTATATTTTTATTCGGTCACATCATATGAAGTTTACTTGGAGCGTCTGTTTGTTTTTATTTTGGTTTCTCTTGTTTTCTTTTGTTTTACTTGCTGCAATAATATAGTTGGACCTTATAATTCCTTGTTTGGGAGAGAGACACACTCCTCTTTTCGTTTGAATACTTGTTATGCTAGTATTCTTAGTTTTTCTTCTAGCTGCTGCAAAATTCCTGTTTAGCTCTTGTTTTCTTTGGATCTCTTATTCAGAGCTGTTAGTTTTAGTAGAGTTGTGTGAGTACTCTCACGTTTGCTTTATGTACCATTTAGATAGTTTTTATTAAAACATACTTTGTATGGTGCTTGTTGGTAAAAGAAATTGCTGCTTGAAGTAGAATTTATAACGGTGCAAGTAGAAGCCTTATAGACTGTGGCTAGAATTTTTCATATCATGCTAGATGTTATTTTAATTCTAAAACCTAGTGGTTATTTAGTAGCATGATTAGTCTCAAATAGCTTAAGTGTTTAATGTGCCATTGAAAGAATCATGAGTTGTTCTTGTCATATTGAAGCATAAATTTGTGGCGTTCTCTTTTGAATGTTTTATTTGGTTGACTTGGCGCATGCTCACACCATGTTTATGACTATGAACAAGTAACTTATAGCCTCTATTATCATTTAGTTTTTGAACTTGTGGTACCACTTATGCTTTGATTAATGATGTTTATGTCGCTATGCATGATTATGGCTCTTATGCTCTCTTGATTTGTCGCTCCCAGTCTTTTGCTAGCCTCCACCTGTACTGAGTATGAGCTCTACTCGTGTATCCAACTCCCAAAAACCAAATTGTTCCAATGTGTCCACCATACCTACCTACATGTGGTATTTAACCGCCACTCCAAAGTAAATTGCTCGTGTGTTACCATTAAAACTTTGAAAATTATCCCTGTTTTGTGCTCCTGTTTTAGCTCATGAGGACGTAAATATAGAATATTTATCTCACTTGTTGATTGAACTTTCACACCCTGGACTAGTGGCTTCATCCGCTTATCCAATTGATAGAAGAGCTTGCAGCGGGGTTCCTAGCCCCAAATTAATAACAACAAATTCTCTTCACTATTTTTGTCCCTGATTTATCAGTAAAAGCATAATTGTGTAAACAAAAGAGAAATAGGGATGACCTTCTACCCAGATGCATCCTTCTATGGGAGCCTCTCTTGTGAAGTCTAGTTGGCTTGTGACGTACTGTATTTTCTGTTTACCATTCGTTGACATAAACATACACCTCTCTAAAAAATAGACACTCCTCCATGGTATGTGATTGTTGGCAGGCAGCCGAGGATTCGGTTAGCCATGGTTTGTGTAAGATGGATGGGAGGAGTGTCAAACATTTTATACCTATGTTTAATAAAATAAAATCTCTAGCACATGAGTGATCCATGCTTCCCTCTTCGAAGGGCCTTTCTTTTACTTTTATGTTGAGTCTCCACCTTCTAACTTTATGCACAGTTGAGGGAGCATAGTTGTCATTCTGAGTTTGATGTGAATTTGTCCCAGAAACATTATTAATTGGTTCATGAAGTGTTATTGTTTGTTCTCTAATTATTTATTCTAGTCTTCCTCATGAACTTTGAATGTGTCCTGGCATTTATGTTTTGCCCCACTCTTAAGGACTAGCAAAATATCACTTCGCCATGCTTTCTCTATACTTGAAACAAACGGATAACTTTTGATGCATTGTTATTCATGATCTTTTATTTGTGTTACTTCTCATGATGCAAGGTGATTGCTATGCTTTATTGTTAAAATTTTATTTATCATGCTTGTGTTGAAGTTCTATGATCTTAGCTTACATATGCTTTTACATTATTGATGATCAAGTTTATGTTGGTAGCATGTCACCTCAGAAATTATGTGTTTTTATCATTTACCTACTCGAGGACGAGTAGGAACTAAGCTTGGAAATGTTGATACGTTATAAACGTATCCTTAATTTCTGATGTTCCATGTTGTTTTCATGTTGTTTCCTACATGTTTGCTATACACTTTATGTTATTTTTATCGATTTTCCGGACTAACCTATTGACAAGATGCCACAGAGCCAGTTCCCTGTTTTCTGTTGTTTTTAGTTTCAGAAAAGTTGTTTAGAAATATTCTCGGAATTGGAAAAATCGAAGCCCGAAAGTCTTAGAATTCCCGAAGGATCCACGGAGTCCCGAAGAGGCCCGAAGGGGGCCACGGGAGGGCCACACCATAGGGTGGCGCGCCCCCTTGGTCGCGCCTAGGGGTGGTGTGGGACCCTCGGGCGTCCACCGCCATCGCCCTTTCGCCTACATAATCCCCTCGATACGAAAACCCTAAAAATATACCACTTTTTCTGAGAAACACCCGAGGCCCCCGTCATCGTCATCCCGAGATCGAGAGGGTTCTAGAGCTCTCCCCGGCACCCTGACAGGAGGGTAATTCATCACCGGAGGCGTCTACACCACCATGCCCTCCTCCGAAGTGATGCGTGAGTAGTTCATCCCTGGACTACGGGTCCATACTAGTAGCTAGATGGTTGTCTTCTCCACTTTGTACCTCATATTTAGATCTTCTCCACTTAGTAGCTAATGGCAACAACACATCCTCCATCCGTCACGTTTCTGTCACTCGAGCACAGATGCAGAGGAGGCATGAACCCACTATCGAGCATAAATACTCCCACTTGGAGTTACTAGCATCTACTTGGCCAGAGCATCTACTAATAACGGAGAGAATGCTAGATCATAAATAACATATGCATTAAGATAACATGATAGATTGATAACTAGAAGACATAGCATTCAACATTCATCGGATCCCAGCAAACACAACATGTAGCATTACATAAATATGATCTCGATCATGCAGGGCAACTCACGAGATCTAAATATGAGGTACAAAGTGCAGAAGACAACCATCTAGCTACTGCTATGGACCCGTAGTCCAGGGATGAACTACTCACGCATCACTTTGGAGGAGGGCATGGTGGTGTAGACGCCTCCGGTGATGAATTCCCCTCCTGTCAGGGTGCCGGGGAGAGCTCTAGAACCCTCTCGATCTCGGGATGACGATGACGGGGGCCTCAGGTGTTTCTCGGAAAAAAGTGGTATATTTTTAGGGTTTTCGTATCGGGGGGGGGGATAAATAGGCGAAAGGGTGATGGCGATGGACGCCCGAGGTGCCCACACCACCCCTAGGCGCGACCAAGGGGGCGCGCCGCCCTATGGTGTGGCCCTCCTTCAGGCCTCTTCGGGACTCCGTAGAACCTTCGGGAATTCTAAGACTTCCCGGCTTCGAATTTTCCAATTCCGAGAATATTTCCAGAACAACTTTTCTGAAACTAAAAACAACAGAAAATAGGGAACTGGCTTTATGGCATCTTGTGAATACGTTAGTCCCAGAAATCGATAAAAATGACATAAAGTGTATAGCAAACATGTAGGAAATAACATGAAAACAACATGGAACATCAGAAAATAAGGATACGTTTATGATGTATCACAAAGGAGGAAACCTCAACTTATGTACTTTCTCAATAAAACTTTTTCTTGTGAAAAGAGCCTTACAGAACTCGAGTGATATTTTTTATCACTCGAGTACTTTTCCGTTCGAGTATCTATGTCAGTAGTGACGTACCACTCTGTTTTTGTTGTCAGGGGATTGGATATTTCCTGAGATAAACTTATCATGTCAGAAGATAGCTTGCGCGAGAGTGGTTTGACCACCTTTTGGCCGTTCAACGCGTGGTGATCTAGGGATTGTTGGTAAATGCCTATATTCCCACATGTAGTGGGCGGCATGGAGGCGTAGCAGTTAGCCTCCCGCGCCACGTGTAGATTAGCCCCACAGAGAATCAACGGTGTAGGTGATTTTACCCCAATATAAATACCGCGGAGGGGAAAGGTTAATTTTCCCCCTTCTTCTTTCTTGCGCCCGCAGTCCTCCTCTCTCTCCAGCGAAGAACACCATTCCTCCATTGTCATACTTCTCGAGCTCCACCAATTTCCCGCGGCCGGAGGCGCCGAAGGGTAGAGGAAGAGAGGTGGAAAGTGGACCAAATTCATTGGAACCACGAAGCTCCTAACCACCGCTGAGCGTGAGGGGTTGCTTTGGGCCAATTCATGGAGGCACCCTGGCTCAGAGACTCGCCCCGCCCCGGAGAACGACGAGCGGGTGGGTTTACTGACCACATCCTCATGGGAGCTCCTTTCCTCCGCATTCATTCTTCCTCGCTCTGCTGGCGGTGTACGGCATGCACCTGCACGATGTTCCTCCGAACTCAATCCAGCACATTGCATGCTTCATCGTATTGTGCGAGTGCTATCTCGGGATAGCGCTGCACTGGGCGCTCCTCAAGCGCTTCTTCAACATGAAGGCCAAGTCGAGCAGCAGTGACCCGCACAAAGTTGGAGGCTGCAATATCCATGTTAACCCGAAGTCGGGTTATTTCAAGATGGGTTTCATCGACCCTGTTACTGGATGGGGGGCTCGATAGTTCTACGCCAAGGACTCGCCCAATGTCGAAGACACCCCTCTAGTCGATCTCGAGAGCCAAGTGGTGCAGAGGAGCTCGTGGAAAAACCTGCTGACTAAAGAGGAGAAAGACCAAACTGAGGGCTTAGTGTCCCAGATTGCCACCCTGAAGGCCAGCGGGCTCACTTGGAGTCACCTTGCTGCAGTATTCCTGAAGCGTTGAGTGCAACCGCTCCAAGCCAGAGCACAGTCCAAGTGGGAGTAATCGAGCGCCGACCCGTCTCATCGTCTGCATGGAGAAGAGCTCTCGAGTAACGAACTCGAGGGTTGTCTGCGACAGATTACTCAGGTCAAGGAGACCGACTGTGTCGACTCAGTTCCTGTCATCCCTCCCATCTCTTCTGCGACTGAGTGCACCGCGGTAAGTTTGTTTTTCACTTCACTTTTCTTTTATCGCACTGTTGCATTTTCTGTTTTTTCACTCGGCAGCATTCTTCGTTTTGCTTCTTGTTCTCTATGATAGAGTGAATTTTCCTGTTTCTGTTGCTTAATATTGGTTTCGACTTCTTTTCAGAACTTGGATGTTCTCCCCAGCGAACCACCCAAAGAAAGCACTATCCCCTTTATGGATGGTTTGACTGTGGCTTATGTTGCGGATTTGGACTCGATCCCTTTCGTTGCCACAATTCATTCTTCTCGGGACGTTCAGGACTTGGAGGAAGGCCCCGAGGAGACTGCCGAGCAATCGCACGTTCCCTCCAAGCGCACTCGAGAGGAGAGACAACACGAGGAAGCTACCTCGAAGGACTCGAGTTCCTCGAGCGCCACTCGAGGGGATGAGCTGAGGAACCCTATTGATGGTGCAAGATCTTGCACTCGCTGGGAGACCCCAACAGGAAGGTATAAAGAGCACAACAGCAAGTTTCCCTCAAAAGAAACCAAGGTTGAATCGACTAGTAGGAGAAAGAAATCACTTCTGAAGGTTGAAGGCAGCTGATGTTGGCAGGGCCCACTACCGGTTCAGCAGCGACGTGGAATCTACACAACACAATCAAATTACTTTGCCCCAACGAAGCAGTGAGGTTGCCAATCTCACCGATTTTGCTGAAACAAAGGGTTAGACGTATAGTGTGGAAAATAGTACTTGTTTGCAGCAATGAAAAGAGAACAATTATGGCAGTGAAGAAAATAGTAATTGCAATAGTAAATCAACGATTGAAGTGGTTGTATTATCAGTGTAAAGAAATGGACCGGGGTCCATAGTTCACTAGAGGTGTCTTTCCAAAACAGATAGATAACATGCTCTGTAAACAAATTATAGTTGGGCAATTGACAGATATAAAGGCTGCACCGTAGTGCATATGCATGACATGATGATTACTATGGGATTCATGCGGGCATTACAACAAGATACATAGACTTTTATACAACTGCATCTATGACTAATAATCAACCCTCGGAGTGTCATCCGATCAAACCTTGGGTATTAATTTACAAGTAACAAATAATTGCATTAAGCAAAGTGTGTAATGTAAACAATAAAATATCTTTAGACAAAGCATTGTTGTTTTCTCCCTAATGGCAACAACACATCCCCCACTGTTACGTTTCTGTCACTCGAGCGTAAGTGAAAGGGAGGCAACAACCCACTATCGAGCATAAATACTCCCTCTTGGAGTTACAAGCATGTACTTGGACAGAGCATCTTCTAGTAACGGAGAGCATGCAAGATCATAAGTAACATACACATGAAAGAACATGATAGATTGATAATCATTGTACATAGCATTCAATATTCATCGAATCTCAGCAAACACAACATGTAGCATTACAATAAGATGATCTTGATTATGTTAGGAAGCTCACAAGACCTAAACATGAGGCATAAAGAGGTGAGAACAACCATCTAGCTACTGCTATGGACTCTTAGTCCAAGGATGAACTACTCACGCATCACTTCAGAGGCATGCATGGTGATGAAGAGCCCTCTCGTGATGAATTCCCCTCTCGGCAGGTTGCTGGGGGGAGAGCTCTAGAATCCTCCCAAACTAGGGTTGACGATGACAACGACTACGGAACGTTTTGGTGGAAAAGGCTCGGGTCTTTAGGGTTAACCCGTGGAGGATCTTAAATAGGCGAAAGGGCAACGTCGGTGGGTGGCTAGGGGGGCACACCACCAGCTGGAGCGGCCAGGGGGCGCGCCGCCCTATGGTGTGGGTCCTCTAGGGCCTCCCTCCGGGTCTCCTTCGGACTTCGTGTACGTGACAACTTTCTAAGACTTTGGGATTGTGTTTCGTCCAATTCCGAGATTATTTCTAGAACAATTTTGCAATAGGTTAGTCCCAGAAAATCCATAAAAATGATATAAAGTGTATAGGAAACATGTAGTATATGGCATGAAAACACCATGGAACATCAGAAATTATAGATGCGTTTGAGACATATCAAGCATCCCCAAGCTTAGTTCCTACTCGTCCTCGAGTAGGTAAAACGATAAAAACAAATAATTTCTGAGGTGACATGATACCAACATAAACTTGATCATCATAGTAATGTAAAGCATGTAAACTAGGATCAAATGAATAAAGGATGTGGTATATAATTGATATCAAATAAAGTAATGTATAAACCATTAGGAAGAACAAAGTAAATCTTTTCAATGAATCAATGCTAAAAGACAATCAACCGTGCAAAGTATATTAAAGATGATTTAAGCTTCAAGAACAACAATATAATCATCCTAAGCATCAAACTCTCACAACAACTCCTATTAGGATCAAGTCAAGTGACAACAATATGCACATCGGAATATCATTAAACTATTTGTGCACTCAAAACAAGCAAGTGTTCTGTATTGGTCCTGGCACCAGGATGTTAGGGCTAAAAGAACATTATGGGGGGTTTGTAAGGTTAATGGAAGAAAGTCTCACATAACTGAAAGTGATCATTAGACAAGAGGAAGTTTTATAATCGAAGGTATGCAAGGAGTAGTGATTTCCACACAACGGATGCACATAGAGCTATAAGTGTATGAAAGCTCTCCAATGGAACTAGTGGGGGTGCATCCAACTTGCTTGCTCACGAAGACCTAGAGCACTTTTGAGGAGGCTCATCATTAGAATATACAAGCCAAGTTCTATAATGTAAGGATCCCCACATAGTTATGCAAGTCATAAAATAAAAACTCTCTCCAAACTAAAGTATTGGTGCTAAATAAGCACAAGTGTTGAATAAATGATACCAATGTTGTCCCCTCTCTCTTCATTATCTCTCTTTGGCCCTCTTTATTGGGGGGGGGGGATTTTTCCCTTTTTTTCTTTTTTATATATATAACCTCATCGGTAGGGGCAACACTCTATTTTACAATGAATCGTCACACTTTTAGTACTCATAACTCAAACTGAAATATCTTTGGTGTATACAACTGAATGCTCCTGCCAGTGTAGAAGTATGAAAAATAACAATGAAGCGTGTCATCAAGTCACATAATGAAGATAGATGTTGTATGGAAATATATCTCGGAATGGCTATGGAAATGCCATGATAGGTAGGTATGGTGGCTGTTTTGAGGAAGATATTTGGGATTATGTGTAGGAGAACAAAAGTCCTCCCACGGATTTTGGATGCACTGGCGAAGTTTGCACCAACTCTCAATGTGAGAATGGGCAATGCATAGTACCGAAGAGGCTAGCAAATATGGATTGTGGAAGTGCCCGAAAACCGCAACTTAGAACTCACAAGTTAAAATATTACAACTGGAAATATGATATTACAATGGCATAATGAAAATCGCTCCAAGGGGATCCGTGGAAGTGACAAGTCACTGTTGGCTACCCGGACCGTAGGGAGTAACAAAAATCCATTACGATTGTTATTAGCAAAGGAAGTCATATACCATTATACTATCAACTGGTTTATTCGAGTGTGGCACAGTTTCATGCTTTTAGCCCAAGCATTAATTGTTTTTACTTTTGTAAACCATCATATTTAACATTAAGCATATTAATATCTCAAAACAGCAACAAATATTCAATTGAAACAATTTTATGATCTACAAGAGTATGAAAGTCTTTTCCAACATACCATCTACCACATCTAGCATTTTCTATTTCCATCAAACACCATTCAATATATATTTCAACACAAACTCTCCAACTAATATATCAATGAAACAATAGAGTAGTATTACTCTAGTAGAACTAACAACTCTGAATAAGAGATGCATAAAAAACAAGAGCTACAAGGATTTGCGGCAGCTAGAAGAAAAACTAAGAATATGAGCATGGAAGAAAACGAGTATTCATATGAAAAAGAGGAGCGTGTATCTCTCCCACACAAGAATTCTGGGTTCCAACCATGTTTATTGCAGCAAGGGAAAAAAAGAAAAAAAATAGACTCTCAAGGTAAAGTGCATATGATGTGACCGAATAAAAATATAGTTCCACTAGAAGTGACCTGATAAGTTGTTCATGAAGAAGGGGATGCCTTGGGCATCCCCAAGCTTAGACGCTTGATTCTTCTTGGAATTTGCTGGGATGAACCACATGGGAATCCCCAAGCTTTGTCTTTTCACTCTTCTTGATCACATTATATCACCCTTTTCGCTTGACCCTTGAAAATTTCCTTCACAACAAAGTCAAAGTAATTCTCATTAGAGGGTTAGTGCACAATAAAAAATTCACAAGTTCTTCTTGGAGACAAGCATTATTAATACTTTTTAAACATTATCTATAGCCATTGATGTTTTGTGGAGCAAAGAAATCCACTCCACGTAGTAAAAGAGAGAATGCAAGTAAAAAAGGAAGAATCTGTCAAAACCAGAACAGTCTATAAAGACGAAAAAAAATTTGGGGGGGGGGGGGTACTTTCATTGCTCAAATCGAAAAAACGCAAACATAGAAAAAGTTTCAGAAATAGATGAGAATTAAGCACAAAAATTTGCAGGACATTTTGATCTTTTTGTGAATTTACACGAATTTAATGTTAGACAGCAGAAATATGTTTCCTGCGCAGAAATCCAAATCTAACTTCAACTTTCACTAGAGACTTTACTTGGCACAACAAATGCGAGAAAATAAAGATACAAAGGAGTTGCTACAGAAGTAAACAACACCTTGACTAAAAAAACAGAAGAAAACAATGCAAAAATAAAAACATGGGTTATCTCCCAAGAAGTGCTTTTCTTTAACGCCTTTTAGCTAGGCCCGGAAAACTAGAATCAAGTGTTTTCAAGTGAAGAAGCATCCAAATCAATAATTTCCTCTAAAACACCACTTGTAGCAATTGGTACAAAGGAGTGTTCCAACTAAAATTTCAATTAAATTACACGATTCCAAAGCAGGGGTTCCCAGAAACCTACCACCTGTAAGAGTGTCTAGAACATACCTATACCAGCTAGTAATACCAACGTAAAAATTACTAAGAAGGATCAAGGTAGAATATTTCTTAGTACATCTATGATGACCATCACTTATTCTATACCAAGCATCTTTCAAACTTTACCCTCCTTGTTGCTTAAAAGAACGAACCTCAACTTCAGGAATACTCATTTTAGCAAGATTAAAGACAGGATAAAAATAACAACTAGAATAAGAACTGTTTTTTTTGTGTTTTTTATAAAGAGAAGAAAACAAGACAAAATAAAATAAAATAAGTAAAACAATAACAAAGTAAAAAGGCTTGGAGGTGAGAGAATCCCCTTGAAAAAATCCTGTTCCTCCTGGGCAATGGAGCCAAAGATTTGCTTGATGGTGCAGGAGCTTGCACTCGTTGAGAGACCCCAAGAGGAAGGTATAAAGAGAACAGTAGAAAGTTTTCCTCGGAAAGAAACCAAGGTTGAATCGACCAGTAGGAGAAAGAAATCACTTCTGAAGGTTGAAGACAGCTGATGTTGGCAGGGCGCGCTACCAGTTCAGCAACAACGTGGAATCTACACAACACAATCAAATTACTTTGCCCCAACAAAACAGTGAGGTTGTCAATCTCAACGGTTTTGCTAAAACAAAGGATTAGACGTATAGTGTGGAAAATAGTACTTGTTAGAAGTAATGAAAAGAGAACAATGATGGTAGTGAAGGAAACAGTAATTGCAGTAGTAAAACAGTGGTTGTATTATCTGTGTAAAGAAATAGACCGGGGTCCATAGTTCACTAGAGGCGTCTCTCCAAAATAGATAGATAACATGATGGGTAAACAAATTACAGATGGGCAATTGACAGATATAAAGGTTGCACCATAGTGCATATGCATGACATGATGATGACTATGTAATTCATGCGGGCATTACAACAAGATACATAGACTGTTATCCAACTACATCTATGACTAATAATCCACCCTCGGAGTGTCATCCGACCAAACCTTGGGTATTAAGTTGCAAGCAACAGATAATTGCATTAATCAAAGTATGTAATGTAAACAATAAAATTATCCTTTGAAAAAGCATTGTTGTTTTCTCCCTAATGGCAATAGTACATCCCCCACCCATTATGTTTTTGTCACTTGAGCGTGAGTGAAAGGGATGCATGAAACCACTATCGAGCATAAATACTCCCTCTTGGAGTTACAAGCATCTACTTGGCCAGAGCATCTACTAGTAACGGAGAACATGCAAGATCCTAAATAAAATACACATGACATAGCATCAAATATTCATCGGATCCGAGAAAACACAACATGTAGCATTACAATAAGATGATATTTATCATGTTAGGAATATCACAAGATCTAAACATGAGGCATAAAGAGGATAGAACAACCATCTAGCTACTTCTATGGACCCGTAGTCTAAGGATGAACTACTCACGCATCACTCCGGAGGCAGGCATGGTGATGAAGAGCCCTTCGGTGATGAATTCCCCTCCCGGCAGGGTGCCGGGGAGAGCTCGAGAACCCTCCCGAACTAGGGTTGACGATGACGGCGGCTACGAAACTTTTTGGTGCAAAAGGCTTGGGTCTTTAGGGTTAACCCATGGAGGGGCCACACCACCAGCTGGCGCGGCCAGGGGGCGCGCCACCCTATGGTGTGGGGCCTCCAGGCCCCCCCTCCTGGTCTCCTCCGGCTTCCGTGTACGTGACAACTTTCTAAGATATGGGATTTTGTTTCATCCAATTTCGTGAATATTTCCAAAAGAACTTTTCTGAAACAAAAAACAGCACAAAAGAGGAACTGGCTCTGTGACATCTTTTCAATAGGTTAGTCCCCAAAAATCCATAAAAATGGCATAAAGTGTATAGGAAACATGTAGCATATGGCATGAAAACAACATGGAACATCAGAAATTATAGATACGTTTGAGACGTATCACCTATTTCCGCGGCTCCCATCTCTTCAATGCCTCCACCTCCTCCTCAACCAATGTCTGCACCCTCACAAGTTCCCACCGCCAAGAAACCTCGCAGTGTGTTCAGCTTGGGGTCTATCAACATGTAAGTTCTTCTTCCTCTTCTGCTGGATTCCTCAAGTCTTGATTTTGACTTAGCCCTTACTTTTTTACTTCTTGCATTTTTCTTCAGTAATCCTCCTAGGGCTCCAACTCCTCTTCCTCCTCAAGGAGGGGTGATGGTGCAGATCTTGCACTCGTTTGGAGACCCCAAGAGGAAGGTGTGAAGAGCACAACAACAAGTTTTCCCCCAGAAAGAAACCAAGGTTGAATCGCTCAGTAGGAGAAAGAAGCAACGTACGAAGGTTGATGCAGCTGAGGTGGCAGGGCGCACTACAGGTTAAGAAGCAACATGGAACCTACACAACATAATCAGATCGCTTTGCCCCAACGAAGCAGTGAGGTTGTCAATCTCACCGGTTTTACTGAACACAAAGAGGTTAAACGTACCGTGTGGAAAATAATATTTGTTTGTAGTAGATGAAAGAGAACAATGATGGCAGTAGTAAAATAGTAGCAGAAGTATGAAAACAGATATTGCAATGGTTGTACTATCAGTATGAGGAAAATGGACCGGGGTCCATAGTTCACTAGTGGTGTCTCTGTATAGAAGATAAATAACAAGTGTGCTGAACAAATTACAGCTAGGCAATTTACAGATATAAAGGATGCACCGTAGTGCATATGCATGACATGATACTTACTATGTGATTCATGCGGGCATTACAACAAGACTCATAGACCGTTATCCAACTGCATCTATGACTAATAATCCACCCTCAGAATGTCATCCGAGCAATTCTTGGGTATTAAGTTGCAAGCAATAGATAATCGAAGTCATAGATCGGGTATTAGCTCTATTTTTTTTTGACAAATTCACATAACGTGTGAGATAAATCTCAGGTTTCAGGTGGGGGGCCATCCCGCAACGCCGGCCCGCAAATTAGCCCGCGAAAGGCCCGGTGGGCTGCCCGTGTCAACTGTTGTGGGCTAAAGCGGTCAACCCACCTACTCCACCAGCCTGCCGCGAACCCGCATATCCCGCAAAACGCATCGAGGAGACCCACGCTCGTGATTTTGACCTGACGGCGGCGCCGCCGCTCACCTGACCTGAGGTCGCCCCCGCGCCGCGAAGTGTCCTTGACGACGAAGCTCCTAGTGCTGGGTACGACGGCGCCGCCACCATCTCCACATCTGCCACCCTCCCACGGCCCTGGCGCTGGAGGGTCGATTCCCTCACCGTCAGTTGCTAGTGCTCCACCTCCGGTCCCCGGCCATGGCCCTTATGCTGGAGTTCCGCCGCCGTCGCTTTCCTTCACTGGTCTAACTCCGGCCCCCTCCCATGCCCCTATACCAGTCGCTGCTACTGCCTATGTCCGGGCACCCAATCCATCTCAGGATGCTCAAGGTAACCACCCATTCCCTCTTCAGATTTCCAAGATTTCTTGGACTGCTAATGCTGTGTAGTGTGCACCACTTGTTCTTAGTTAATTCTTGAGGATGGATGCATTGGTTATTTTTTAGGATGGATGGATTGGTTAATTTTTGCTAGTTACTTATATCTCACTGAGATTCGATGATGCACTGTCTCGTTGCTTAATTGCTAGGAATCGATTGGAGTAGTACTACTGTAAGTACATGTGGGCGACAAAGGCATGACCACATCGATCCTGTAAGTACACTTGTAGCAATTTTTGGCCGGTCTGGTCGATGAACTAACCGACCGTATAAAGAAGAGATCAAAGTTTTTTTGCCCGCATGTCGCTCGCCTCCATGGCCGCCTCTGGGCTCGAGCTGGCGATGTCTTCATCTGCCAGCATCCTGGAGCTCAGCATGGCGCCTCCAGTAGATATTGCATTGTCAGAGATGGAACTTATCTCTGAAGGAACCAAGCAAAATAAAATTCTCTGGATTCCCTGTATACCTTTAGTAGTACCTGCAGCTATTTGTGCATTTGAAGAGCTGATTTGTTGGCACTGTAAATTGTAAGTTGTACTTGGTTTCAGTACAATATTGTTAACACACTTGTGATGTGAAGAACTGTTTCAGTACTATTTATGCTATGAAGAACCGTTTCAGTACAATATTTTTTCCACAGTGGTGCACTGTCTTTCCTCCCAGTGAAGGAACTGTTTTGGTACTGTTTTTGCACTGCATTTCCTCCCTGGCGGGCTGTTGTGGGCTGATGCGGGACGCCGCACTATCCCGCTAGAATTCCAGCGATTTGTTGCGGACAGTGTCACTGTCCCGCAACTGTGCCACCGTCCCGCTTATTCCCGTAGCGGACGACTGCAACCCGCCCCACTTGAAACCTGAGATAAATCAAACTTAAAGTATAACCAACGGAAAAAGGACAATTGTTCAGCGACGGTTAAATATCACCACAAGATGTTTCTCGTGATAATTTTTTCCACGGGAGGGAAGGGTATGGATGATCGAGGGAGAGAAACATTGGAAAAAAACAATTTCCAAGTTATCCTTGATGTTCTAGATGCCGATATCAAGTTTAAATAAGCCCTCAATAGAGGAGAGGAGGAGTGCGTAGATCTGTGGCGTGCCTTCGAGGGCTTCGAGACGATGAGGGGCGTGGAGTAGAGCTGCCGCCAAGGGTAGCCTCGGTGGAGAGGGGAGCAGAGGTAGGGAAAGGATGGATAACAAAGCATAGGTACTTTGGTCTGCAGTCTGCGCTATCGGGCGGACGGAAACATGCGCACGAATTAGATTTTGCGTTCGAATAAGGCCCAATTGATGCGCCAGCCCATTCTCCAATCCTCCTGAACAAAAACCTTTCTGCCACAGCCTAAAACTCGGAAAAGCCCAACCCAAACCCTAAAACCTCATCGTAGAAACACTACCCATGGATTTCGCTCGCCGGAAAGCGGCGGCGCTGGCCGCGCTCTCCTCTCCGGCGCCGGACAAGTCCCCGAAGGGTGGCGTAGACGCTCCCATCGCCCCGCTCCTTGACGTGCTCAACTCCCACGCGGACCTCTTCACCACATCCTCCTGCTCCGGCCGCATCTCAATCCTCGCGCAGCCCTCACCGAAGTCCCAACCGAGCGACCCCAAGCCCAAGAAGAAGGCCCGGGGCGGAGGGTGGGTATACATCTCGCACGACCCCGCAGACCCGGATGCAGTCGTGGAGCTCCTGTTCAATGGGACGGGAGGCGGAGAGAAGGGTGCAGGGGATGAGCTGGTGTTCAGGTTCGAGCCGATGATCGTGGCGGTGGAGTGCAGGGATGTTTCGGCGGCCGCGTCACTTGTCGCCGCCGCCATCCATGCGGGGTTCCGGGAGTCGGGTGAGCCGGTTTGCACGTCTCCGTTTTAAGTAGAGAGTTCATGTGGCGCACTTAACTTTCGCTTTAATATTGATGCCATTTGTAGGTATCACAAGCTTGCAAAGACGTGCAATGGTAGCAATAAGGTCTTCAATTCGCATGGAGGTCCCTCTTGGGCTGACTGGCGAACTTGTAGTTTCTCCAGAGTACATCCGGTACCTTGTTAGTATAGCCAACTCTAAAATGGAGGCAAATAAGAAGCGGATGGATGGATTTCTGGATGTTTTGCAGTCTAAGGTATGATTGATTTTGCATTCTAGCAGATATTCTCTCTTCGCTGTACTTTTTATGGCATTATTACTGCTACCTTGTTTGTTGGACCGTGCATGTTAAGCATATAATATCAGATGACGTATGAACATGTATTTCATGAAAATCAAATTATTTCGGAGTAAGGTGAAGTGTTTTTTCAGTTGTCCTCTTCCCGATAGACTAGCCATGGTATTTTTGTGTCAAGTATACTCAGTTAATGAGCTGTGATGTACTCAACTCGAGAACAAAGACACATGGACGCACTAGAAAAATAAACTCACTATGGGCAACAGTCATGGTATTTTTATGTCAAGTATACTCAATGAATAAGCTGTGATGTACCCAACTTGAGAACAAAGACACTTGGACGCACTAGAAGAACAAACTCACACTGTCACACAGTTCCGGAAGAAGTTAGGTGCTTGGTTGACACTTTCTACTTTTCTAGCAAGACTATTTTCTTGCCGCTTGTTTGTAGTGTCACCATACCAGTTAAGCTAAATGCAGTTGAAGCTGATGCAATCAGAATAGAATATACAGGACAGTGTTTTTGTGCTTTTTAGGTGTTATGATGTAAGGCTTGCCAAAGAAATATTTTGACTTTTGAGTGTAACAAGTGTTCAGAACTTCAGAGGCTATTACACTGCTGAGTTTCCTCCATAACATATTTTTTCCTTTTGAACTGCCAGGTTATGCCAGGTATATCCGGGTTGCAAGATGATCATATAAAAGAAGACGATCATTGCTTGGGCTCTAAAGTTAAGTTGCCACTCAATCAGAGTGTACAGGCTCATGGTGAACTGTTAGTTACAGAAAAGGGAAATTATGGCTATAATTGTGACGCTAGTGACAAAGGTGATGGTGAAATTGGTGAGAATTCAGTAGAAGGATCATATTTTGATAATCGAGACCCTGTACGCAACAATGGTGCCAAGCATGGTTTTGGTAATGGTGAACGGCATGTTCTTATATCTCTCCTTTTCTCCATCTTGTTTGTATTTGTGTTCATAGTCATTTTGATATTTAGTAGAAAATTATTGCAATACATGCTGGGTATGTATGCTCGGCCTGTCAATTTATACACGGTAATCCTGAAAATAATCTTTTGGTAAATATTGGCTTAATCAAGAAAAACATCAGTGCAAGGTTTTGCTTTTGTGTTTTTGCTCTTCAGCGAGTCAACGCTTTTACCTGTCACCGTTGTTTCGAAACCATAGTTGTTTTTCTGCACCAAATCAGAAGTATCCTATTGCTTTCTAAAAAAAAAAACATAATTACTCTACTACACAAGTCCTTATCCAACAGAGGGCATCAATTTCGTTCCCACTATCTTATTTGACTCGTGATACAACCGCTTTATCACTAAACCTTTTTGTTCGTTCTGTTGTCTACTGTAGATTAATACATGAGGAAAAACTGTCTGCATCATCTGGAAATAATAGCTGCCATCTTTCTGTTACTGAGTTGAAGATTACTGGTGAACCTATTGAGAAGCTCTTCTTATGGGGCCAATCTGCTTGTGTGTTAACTGTCGAAGGAGAGCAGCAGGTCCTAACTTTTGGTGGTTTTGGAGGACCAGGAAGACATTCAAGAAGAAACTACTCCCTTCTTCTTGATCCTAAATCTGGTTTGCTGACAGAAATAAACTTTAAAGATTCACCTTCACCACGGATGGGTCATACAATTACTGTAGTAGGCAATAATATCTATGCTATTGGAGGTAGGGCTGGCCCTTCAGAAATTCTTGACGATGTCTGGGTTTTGCGAAGCACTGAGAATAGATGGTCCAGGGTAGAGTGCAGCGGAAATATTTTCCATCCAAGGTACTGTCGAGATGAAATTCGTGATGATATCCATCTTGCCTTTTCCTTTAACATATGAGCTCACGCAATCTAGGATGGTATATGTTTTATGTTAATACTATATATACATTCACTTCATGCAAGTTTTTTGTTCTGTACGCAGGCACCGACATGCTGCTGCTGCTGCAGCTTTGAAAATATATGTGTTTGGTGGACTCTGTAATGAAGATATATATTCTTGTATGAATATATTGGACACAGAAAGCATGCAGTGGAATGTGATTCCTGCTGCCAGCGAATGGCCGTGTGCTCGCCATTCACATTCGCTGGTGTCTTATGGGCCAAAATTGTTCATGTTTGGGGGGCATGATGGTCAGCGGGCACTGGATGACTTGTATAGTTTTGATATAACAACACTTAGGTGGAACAAAGAAACGACTAGTGGAAGACCTCCATCTCCTAGATTTTCACATTGCATGTTCATCCATAAACAATATCTCGGGATACTTGGTGGTTGCCCTATTAGAGAAAACAATCAGGAGATTGCATTGCTAAACTTAAATCATAGAGTCTGGTTCCATGTCTCTATTCCATCTTTAGGTGAATGCCTCTGTATCCGTAGCTCACCTGTTGTCGCTGATGATGAGCTTGTTGTTATTGGTGGTGGTGCATCTTGCTATGCATTTGGAACAAAATTTAGTCGACCAGTAAAAATTGATCTTCATTTCCTGGATTCGGTATTTGAACTTGCTTACAAGAGAAATGACATGGTCATACAAAGTTGTGATTCAATATCTACCATGGATTTACAAGAATGTCAGCAAAATGGTACATTTGTAGGACATACTGTGAAGTCAAAAGTTGAAGCTGCCCCTAATGGTTTTGCTGATTCAGATCCTCTAGTTCTCCAATTGGAAAAGAAGTATGCCAAAATAGCGAAGGATATTCTAAAACAGTTTGGATGGTTGGACCTTGCTAGAAAAGTTCGAGTGAGCTACGATAATGCCTATGTTATTTTTCCTGTTAGTAGAACCTTTCATACCCTAATCACTGATCAGCATTCCAAGATGCTAGATGATGATTCATGTACCTCTGAAGGACTATTGGGATTTCCTGGAAAGAAGTTTGTAGTTGATAACATTTCTCTTCATAAAGCATTGGAAATATTGTCATCGTGCCATGGTTCCTTTTTGAAAGATGAACTAGTCCTCAGCCGTAAAGCTTCTAAATCTCCTCAAACCATCATGAGAGAACTTGTATCTTCTCTACTGGAAAGAAAAGGAATGTCCTCTCAGTTGTTAGAGCAGCTGCCAACTAGGTCTGTCCTCGATGACCTGTTGACAATAAGAGTACTTATTCTTTGGAGAAAGTAAAAGTACGAGTAGTATAGAAACTATATCTTTTATTCTGGCCTGTTGCCTGCTAAAATTTAATGTTTGATATCTAGGTGGGAAACCCTAGGTGATATCACTATTCTTCCGAAGACTTGTTTTAAGGACCCGCTGTGGGAATCAGTTGGAGAAGAACTTTGGCAACTAGTTGCCAAGTCTCTCGGGGCACAACGTCTTGCTCGCCAAGTAAGTTACCTTTATCTTTCAACTCTTAATGGCTGTGTTGCAGCGAAATAGCGTGAATCTGAAACTAAAATAGGTGCCATGCCACATTATAGATAATATCATACCGTATTATGCTTATGGTGTGCCCCATGCTTTAAATCATCCTTTCTGATGTAAGGTGCTGCTTATTGAATAACTTGAACCATCAATATGGTTTCCTTTCCAGGTTGATAGCTATTCCTTCTTTTGAGGATGTGATTGACTTAAGTCTTTCTTTTTTTGCAGGGAAAAATCATGCCAAATGGCACAAGAGATAGTACATTAGAACTTCTTGTGGGTGACAATGGATGGGTGACTCATTATGAAAATGGCATCTCTTATTCACTTGATGCAACAAAATGCATGTTTTCTTCTGGTAATCGCTCTGAGAAGCTTCGCATGGGACAGCTTGACTGTAGAGATGAAGTGGTTGTGGACTTGTTTTCTGGAATTGGATACTTTGTGCTCCCATTTCTTGTGAAGTATATTTTCAACGACAACCCTTCGTCAAATTCTTTATCCTAAGTAATTTTCTTGTCCCTTGAAAAATTTATTCCTTATTTCCTTACAGGGCTAATGCCAAGTTGGTTTATGCATGTGAATGGAATCCACATGCGCTGGAGGCTCTTAACCGGAATGTAATGGACAACCATGTAGCAGATCGCTGTGTTATACTTGAAGGAGATAACCGTCTGACGGCACCAAAAGTATGTGGTGAACACAATTCACCTGTTGAGCTAAATACCTGTACTAGGATCGCTGCTTACCATTTTGCTTCCTTGAAATAGGGTGTTGCTGATCGTGTTTGTCTCGGGCTGATCCCCTCCAGTGAATGTAGCTGGGCTACTGCTGTTAGGGCTTTAAGGTAATTTCTGTGCACCATCGACAGGGTGTGAACTACTTTAGTAGTTTTTCGATGTTGATACCATGCTGTACGCAAACTCAGCTTAGATGTGCAAAAATGCTAGTTCCTTAGATTGGTTTGTCAGTGTATTGGATGCACAGTTAAACATCTCAAGTTCTGATTCTGTTGCTGCTTCTACTAGGGTTGACGGAGGCATACTGCATATACATGGGAATGTCATTGACTCGGATGAGGCACGCTGGTTGGAGAGTGTTGTTAAATCCATCAGTAGCATCGCCACGACTCATGGTACAACCGTGTCCTGTACTTTTCAGCTGTTACCAAGCAAGCACCTCTTATTATTTTGTCGAAATATTAATCTTTTGCCCTTGCACGCCATGGGCTGTCACTGTGTCGCAGGACTATCTTGGAAAGTGTCTCTGGAGCACGTCGAGCGCGTCAAATGGTATGGGCCGCACATTCGACACATTGTAGTTGATGTCAGATGCCAGCCAAACTGACAGAGCAAAAACAGCTGAAAAACTTGTATTTTGTGCTTTTGGATTCTGGATTGTAATGAAATGCTGTTCTGTTATATCCTGAGGGGGCTTGCCCTACTGTTATGAAGGCAGAGCAATAGAACCATGACAGATATGTTCCACCGTCCTTTATTACGATGTGTTTCTTGACCCTCTAAGAAACAAATGTTGTAACCCTATAAGAAGAATAAGCACATTCTGGTTCTTAATAGCATTGTAATATTCATAATACCACACATGGATAGCTCGGTTACCATGGACCAGATATCTTCAGTGGTTTTTCTTCCCTTTTTCTTTTAAATGTGCAATTGTCTTTGCCAGTATTTGAAATGGGTGGTATGCTAATTTAGTGCTGTCGAGCAGGTCGGCAAGATGGGGCTTGCCTAGTCACATGTACAGACAATACAAGATGTAACTATCCACCTTCGGGCGTTTCAGGATAGACTGCTGCCGACTTGAAATCTCCGATGCTGTCTGTCCCCACGACAGACAGACGGGTTCTAATCTAACCCAGTTTTGACCCCCTCTTCCATGGTGATGGCTGTTGGATCTTCTTAATTCCTAGTAGATGCTTCTTAGGCCCAAAGCATTCACGCACAGTCCATCATACACGCTGCACCGGTATATTTTGCAACTGATCATTGTTTTCATGTGCCGGCATATTATCAACAGTCAAATTATTCAGCAACCAAAACAAGAATGTAAACTTCCCGTCTTATTTACCTTCTACTACAAGGCCAAAAAAGCTCTTGCAAGTGACTAAACTGAACTCCTTTCCTCCAATTCGGTAATGCAGAAAAAAATTCTCTCTTTTATTGGATGTTCTTGCGAAAATGGAACTTACAGAAGGAAGTACGCCCACAACACTTGAGGAACACCGTGCACGAGCAAAAAGCCACAAGATATACACAATCATCTCAACAACGCAAAAGGGTAAAACTTGTCATCCGTCCAGCTACCACCATCGACCACGGAAAAACAAAAGAACCAACAGCAGTTTTCGCTAACGGTACATCGTTTTCTACAAGGAAACGAGACTCTACTTGAGCCTTACAGGCTGCTGCTGGATCCCTCCTCTCATCATGGTGCAGAACTCCTCGTAGTTGATCCTCCCGTCCTGGAAATATCAGCACCATCAGGATAAACCAAAGGAACAAACACGGTGGTGTAGCTAGGCTGCTAAGACACCGACTTACATTATCCGTGTCGACTTCTGATATGATGTCCTTTATGGTGTCCGCGTCACCCATCTCATGCTCAATCAAAGCAGTCTCCAGTTCATCCCTTGTGATGAAGCTGCAATAAAATCGAGGTAATCAATCCTCTGTCAAATCGACCACGGCGCATTATACAACTATCATTCCGTCCAGGTTGAAGAAAGTGTCAGTTTAATATATTGTCCCTTTATCAACCAAAAAAAAAAAACTCACCCACTGCTGTCTTTGTCGAAGTACTGGAACGCCTTGAACAGATGCTCATCTCTTTCCAGCTTGTGTCTATGCATTGTGGCTGTTATGAATTCAACGTAGTCGATCGATCCATTGCCGTCCACATCAGCCTGGAATGGATCAGAAGGTAAGTATACAGTGTCAAGAATATCATGGTTGAAGAACATACTGTAATGGTAGTTCAAGAGCGGGTGCGTACTGCATCCATCAACTGCTTTACTTCAGCTTCTGAAAGCTTCGATCCAAGTTTGGCTAATCCTGCTTTGAGTTCTTCATATGTGATTGTCCCACTGTTGTCTGTGTCCATGTTACTAAACATTTGCTTCAGGCCCTTGATCTCTTCCTCGTTAAGGTTCGATGCTATAACCTGCACACACATTTTCTTATAAGCACCTGAGAAAAAGGCATTCAGTTATCAGTACGAAGATAATAACCTTCAGAGCCATCTTTTTCAGCTTATTCATTGCTCTGAATTGCTTCATCCTAGAAAGAACAGCACTGTCAATAGGTTTATCTGATGCCTCTCCTTCCCTGAGCCATGGATGTTCTGATCCAGCATACACAAACTGTCAGATTTTGGTGAAAGGAACTTGAAGGGTTAATGTACTGTCAAGAAGCTTACGGAGAACTTGGGCTGAAGTAATTCTTTTCTTTGGATCCTGTGCCAACATCTTTCTCACAAGGTCCTTAGCGCTCTCTGAAATTGATGGCCATGGCTGGCTTTCAAAGTCAATCTCCCCTTGAAGAATAGCATCAAATATTCCCTTCTCAGTTTCTGCAAAGCAAAACAAAAGAGGGACAACATGTTACAGCTTAATTGTATACCTGAATTCAGAATACATCAGGTCTTAAGAGGCAAACTTACCAGCCCAGAATGGAGGAACACCACTGAGAAGAATGTACAGAATAACACCTGCACTCCATACATCTATCTCTTTACCATAATTTCGCCTAAGGACTTCAGGAGCAACATAATAAGCACTTCCGACGATGTCCCTATACATTTTTCCTGATATATTTGAAAGATTGAAAGACAGTTATAACACATGAACAAAAGTTCTTTTGGCATACGATAACCAGACTTCAAACAATAAGAACAGAAAACTGGAGCTTAAAAGATTAATAGTTTGACCCATCAAATTCTCTTTGATTGATCATAGAATCAGTCAAAACGACTTACAGATTAAAAAAAGGCTGGTGGTTATGTTTTCAGAGTCAGATGATAAACTACCAATATATGAATTTATAAAGATACCATGGCACCAGTCGTACACGGTATAGGAGATGACATGACAAAAATATATGGAAAAAAGACCAGAGGAACCGTGTTCCTCCACCATCACATCATCACCAGACGCCACCAATCAAGTCACTAACCAAACTACTATGTCATTATCTGCATTAACATAGGAAGAGCTTCCAGATATCAAAAGGTGAAAAGCTCAGAACATTGAGGTCTGATTTGAACTGAACAGTACATGCCACTCTGACGCAAACTATACTACAAAATTTGATCAGCTTAGTTTTGGGGAAAGCCAAGAGGCACCACTATATTTGCCACCATACAATACTTGTACCTCTCTAGACGATATATTCCCGGTTGCTACTAGAGCTGTCCCAACAAGAAAATGCAATTCGCAAGCATATGCAGTTTATATATTTATTTATTGCGGGTAACAGTTTATATATTATTTATGTTACCTTCTTCAATGAAGACCGAGAGCCCAAAATCAGTGGCCTTGAGCACCGCATTCTCGTCCTTGGTGGCAAGCAAGAAGTTCTCTGGCTTCAGATCACGGTGCATCACTCCCATGAAATGGCAAACGTTGACAACATTCACAACTCCTCTGCAGATTGTAGCAGCTGCACGCTCCGAGTAGTGCCCCTTGGCAATGATCCGATCAAACAGCTCTCCGCCCGCACAGAGCTCCATCACCACATGCACGCTGCCTTTGTCCTCATATGCTCCACAGAACTCTACTATGTTTGGCTGTCCAGATAGATGCTGCATGATCTGGATCTCCCTGCGAATATCCTCCTTGTCGGCCTTGCTCACGAGCTTGCGCTTGGATATGGACTTGCAAGCATACTGCCTGCCAGTGGTGATCTCAGTGCAGAGGTAGGTCACCCCGAACTGCCCCCTGCCAAGTTCCTTACCAAGGTTGTAGGAAGAGCGCACATCCACGTACTGCTTACCCAGAATCGTGTCTGGCATGGGCTTCGAGGGGGCAACGACAGGTGGGACCACCGGAGCGTTCATCGCCGGCGGTGTGTACCTCACTTCAGCTTGTGGTGGTGGCTGAGCATGGTTGTAGCTAGGAGGTGTCTGCGCTTGTTTTGGCTGGCTAGAATGGCCATAGCCATTGGCTCCTCCTCCTTGGACAGAATCCGGGGTGGTAGCTCTGCTGCAACACTGTCCCATTTGAACTCAGATTCTTCCTTCCAGTTCTGAATTTAAAACAACCCAGTTAGCCGAGCAGACGAAACCAATCAAAAATTCAAGCAAAACAATCAAGAAACGTTTATTATGCTGAATCAAATACGAACTCATCCCCATCCATGAATCCACAAAGTAATAAATCATTCACGAAAAAGGGAAGAAAGCCAAAACTGGATCTAGAAAGCAGAACTGAAACAAAGAATAGCAGAAGGGGAAAAGAAGAAGTTGGTTGACCTCTTTCCCCTCCCAATCCGGTGCAACGAACACAAGAATTGCAGGACAAGGTTGATAGCCGGTCCCTTTGGTGACACCGGAAGCAACAATCAGAGGAGATAAGGATACACGCAAATTGGGCAAGAGACAAAAGAAAGAAGGGGCCAACAGACAGAAAGCAACGTGGCCAACGCGGCACTCAGGGAGAAGGAAGAAAACTACAGCACACAGGATCGTTACCATAAATCTGCAAGAATAACAGTACCAGAAATCTACTGAATCCAAGAACATAAGCACGTCAGGCGACATGAACAGATTGCTCGACAGAAGTAGTAGAGAGCTCGTGGGGAATGAGCTTACATCAAGCTTTTGCACGACTGTCAGATCCAAAGACGGGGCAAGCTTTCATAGCCAGATCAAATTCTTAACCTCCTACCAAAAAGACGGGATATAATTCCTATTCCTAATCTTTTCATAAGCGGAGAAGATATGAGAGCAAGCACGCGAGGAACCAAGAAACGGTGCGGAGACGCGTACCGACAAAGATCCTGAGCTCTGAACCAAGTCCCCGAGCTCTCCGCCGTCGCAGCGCACCGAAGCTGCACAGGAAACCTGCGGCGTCAAAATAACAAATCTTGGAGTAGGAGGGAGGACAGAGCAAGAACAGCTCGGCGCGGCGACCGCGGTAGTGGATTGCAAGTGGTGGCACCGCGATTAGCGTCGCCCCCAATCGTGACAGCGACTAATACACGAGGACAATCTCGGTAACAAATATAAAGAAGTTGGTACTCATCAGAAAAGAAAAAGGCGAAGAAATGTGGGGTGGTGCCGTAGCGTGCTTGCACCCTCGGAATTGTTTTCTACGGCGCTATAGACGCAAGTATCACGAAAACAAGATTACCATTTATTAAGCGCCGAAACTCCAAAGCAAAGCGCTAATTTTGGGCAGAAAATATTATCGCCTGATTAAGCGCTAGAAAACGCGTCCGGCAATGTGTCGGTAAGAAAACTTGTTTGTATTGGTAAAAAATGCGTTAGATGCAAAAAAAAAAAAAGTGCTATCCAAACTAGCGTGGCACTTCTCCAGAGGCTATAAAAAATATAACGCAATATAGTGAAGTTACATTTAAAATAGTGTGATAAAAAAATGGTGAAAAATAATCCAAATATTTATGATTTTAGGCTAATCAACACTAAAAATTTGTCCAAAAGCAATATATGCATAACCATGTAACCATTTCAAATGTCAAGGCCAAATCCATGACACTAATACAAATACGAGGTGAGGTGTGAATCTCTAGGTAGCCTGCTACGTCTCTTTGTGTGACGTGCCTATGGCAAGAAATATGCATACACTATCCAAAATTTACAAACATGCATCAAGTTCAACTATTTAGCTGCAAGGAGTGTTGTATAAGAAAGAAAATATAGGAAAGACTACTGCATGCTATAATAATATAGCGCGCTATAACGTTACCTAGTTTAGCGCGCTAAAAACGTTATTAGCTCTATAGCGGCAACTTTTGGCCAAATATAGTGTAGCCCCTCAAATTAAGCTATAGCGCGCTAACAACCGTGAAATAGCGCGCTGTTTTTTTTCAATGGTTAGATGCAGCTAGCTCGTTCATGTGATTTTTTTTCCTACAAAATTACTTGTGTGAAAATTTTATAATGTGTGTACACGGTTGGAGGCTTGGAGTGTCAAGGGATATTTCAGGTGACTTCTTTTCCATTTTCTATACTACTCGTATGTCAAAAACTGGAAAAAAAAGTGTCTAGTTTCTAGTCTGCTTCCCCCACCGAGAAACTCATTTTGTACATCGAACCAGAAATTGCTCGGGAGTAGATTCCGGAGTTTCTCACCTCCCACCCGAATGGGTACTAGAAAGTGGACATTTTGTTCCGAGTTATTTACAGTAGATTGCCATCGCCTGGTCGAACTCCCCTCCAAACCGATCAACAAGCGAAGGAAAAAAGAAAAAGGAAAATCCCTAAACACAACATGTAGCATTACAATAAGATGATTTTGATCATGTTAGCCAGCTCATAAGATGCACAAAATTGTAGAAGACAACAATCTAGCTACTGCTATGGACATGTAGTCCAATGATGAACTACTCATGCATCACTCCGGAGGCAGACATAGTGATAAAGAGCCATCCGATGATGATTCCTCTCTCCGGCAGGGTGCCGGGAAGAGGTTCAGAAGCCTCCCGAACTAGGGTTAACGACGGCGGCAGCTACAAAACTTTTCGTGGATGGAGGCTCAGGTACTTAGGATTTTCCCGAGGAAGGCAATATATAGGCGGAAGTGCGACGTCGGTAGACGACCAGGGGGCCCACACCACGTGGTCGCGCGGCCAAGGAGGGTCGCGCCGCCCTATGGTGTGGCTGCCTCCCTGGCCCCTTTCGAGTCACCTTCGGACTCCGTGTACGTGACAGAAAAATAGTGACTTCGACTTTTGTTTCGTCCAATCCGAGAATATTTCCAGAACAAATTTTCTGAAATACAGAAACAACAAAAAAACAGGAACTGACATCGTGACATCTTGTCAATAGGTTAGTCTCAAAAAATGCATAAAATGCTATAAAATGTATAGAAAACATGTAGCAATTGGCATAATATCAACATGGAACATAAAAAATTATAGATATGTTGGATATGTATCAATCGGCCTTACCGAAGAGACACATTGTTTGAGTGTTGGTTGACTCCGAAAAGTATACCACATACAACTCATTTTTGACATGCCCAACGTAAGCAACATCGAGAGACTTGCTCCACATGATTATCACCTTGTTAGGATCAAACAAGACGAAAAACCCCATATTCCCTAAAGCACAAACTGAAATCAAGGGATTCAACAAACATGACATTCTCGAGGGTGATATTAGGAGCAACAGCCACCTTGCCGAAATCCTTTACCTCAGATTTTGAATTATCTCCATACGTGATGGTTTCTTGATTTATATTTGGTTTCAAATCCGTCATAAGTTCCTTGCTTCCGGTCATATGACTTGTACACCCACTATCAAGTATCCATTTTGACCCACCGGAAGCATAGCCCTACAAAAAATCATTGAATTGAATTAGGACCCGAGGAGGGTCCTCTCATGTTAGCAACAAGGGTCTTTGGAACCCAAATATAGTAATCAATGAAACCTTCAATGAGACCAACATATTTAGCTTGCACAACACCATAATAATCAAAAAATAAGAAATGATGTGGATTGTTAGTTCCCGCGGAGTTGCCACGAGTAGTGTTGTCCCTAATGACAATACCACTCGCACCAACATTCTTCTTTACTTGTGCGGGCTTGGCCTTGTTCTTCTTGTTTTTCTTTTTCTTGCTCTTGGCAACATAGCCAAGACCTTGCTTGCCATTTTGTGGTCTAGGAGCAACCACTTGTGGCTTAGAAGGCACAACCTTCTCAACACTAGGGCTCTTTCCCTTGATTCTTACTAGCTCTTCCTTCAACCTAGCATTCTCTTCAATAATATATGCATGATCACAAGAAGAAATAGAAGTAGTAGGGACATTTAATTGATAAGGTTGAGTTTAAAGTTGTTCAGAATTCTTGTTGAGGGTAGAGTGTTCACACTGCAAGGCCTTGTGAGCCCCGGTGAGCTTCTCTAGCTCCTCGGTTAGATTTTCATGACCAACGCAAAACTAAACCTTCTTATTTTTAGCCCTTTTATATTTAGCAATTACATGGTCACGTTCTTTAGTGATTTTAGACATTAACTCATTATGTGTCTCTTCAGTAGATTCAAGTTTCTCCTCAAGAGATACTCGAAACTCATGTTCCTCCTCAAGACCATTTGAGAGAGAACCCTTTTCAATGCAATCTTTGCTGTCGGTTTCACATTTCTTCTCAAGAGCCTTTTGGGCCTCTCCAAATTGACTCGTGAGAAGATTAAAGTACCTCTTGGTCTCACCTTGCAAGTTAGTCATAAATAGGTTTAAAGAGGCAATTTCATCTTCAACACTAGGACTAACAAGTTTATTCGTTTCACTTTGAGTCTTAGTGGAGGAAGAAGATGATACCTCGGTGGCATTTGCCATGAAGCACTCTGTGGAGGGTTGAGGAAGATTCTCATTGGGGGATTCAAAGTGAAGGATATGATGAAGATGCAATATCAATAGCAATAACGACCACTTCACTTGTGGTTTCTTCTTCATCATCACCGGAATCATACTCTTCTTGAGTCACAAACACATATCTTGATGATGGCTTATTGTTTAAGGGTTTCTTCTTGAAATGAGGTTTCTTGTTGGGAAGCTTTGACTTATCCTTAAGGACAATCTTTCCTCCATGGTTTTCCCTATTCTCAAAGGGGCACTCGGCAACAAAGTGATACTTGTCTTGACAATTGAAAAAATCCCTCACTTTTTGAGTCCCTTTTTTCCATAGCTTGACTTGGTATTCTCCTCAACATATGCCTTGGCCTTGGGAGGGTTCTTCCAAAACTTTTGCACCGCAAGAGCAACATAATCCTTAAGCACGGGTTCATATTCTTGATTTTGAGCGGGGAGAAGTTTTCTTCCAAATAAACCTCTTCTGGTTGATCCACCACCTTGGTCACCGCCTTGGCCTTCAAAGCAACGGAGGCTCGTTTATGCATTCCAGTAGCACGAGCACGAGTGTCATGAGCAAGCTTTGTTTGAACTTGGAAGGAGGCCATCTCCTACATCACCTCGGTTGAGGTCATGAGGTGATAGATGTGTCTTCCTTGAATGCTCTTCAAGTCCACGGGCTCAAATGACATGAGAGCACTCACATACTTCCTCTTGATCCAAGCATCATTCACATAAATGGCGCCAAGACTACTAAAAGCGGTAGCTAGAGTCTTAAGTCTTCGGTACATGTCCTCATGGCTCTCACCGTCAAGCATATAGAATCCTTCAGCCTCATTGCTCAAGGTATCATACCTATTCTTCTCCATGCTTGCATTGCCCTCAAACATGGTGATGAGAGCACCATGTTTCTTTGGCGGTGTAGTATTGTTGAAGATGAGGCATGTGGTTCAGACCCACGGCTTGTTGAATCATTGACAAGGTGGTGTAGTTGAGTTGACAATCTATTACTTCTCTTATTGTCAAGTTCTTGGGGTCATGAGGCTTGTATCCATCCTGAATGACCCTCCAAATCTAAATACAAGAAGAGTTCAAGTGATTTTTCATGTAATATTGCCATTGACTAAAGGAATGTGCATCAATTTTAGGAGGTTCACCTCTAGGATTAATATGAGGATGTGGGATAGAAGGATCAGTGTAACATCCCAAGTATGAAAATCACCTTTAGAATGTTTGTTAATTGTTATTTTATGTTTTGCATCATGGCATATTAATCATTGCATTTGTTTTCATTTGTTTGCATTTGTTTTGCATTTGTTTTCAATTGTTTTCTATTTCAAATTCAAACCAATTTCTAAATCAAAATTTTCATACTTGTTATGTTACAATGTTTAAATAAAAATATTCAAATAAAAACAGCTATTTGTTTCCATCAAAATAGAAAACTCAAACTATTAACTTGTTCTTTTTAATAACTCACTTAATTCAAATTTCATTCAAATTCAGTTAAAATTCCAATACAGCAACCATTTGAAATTTATGAAACTTACAAAACAAATAAATCACTTGTTTCAAATAAACTTGAATTTAAACACTTATTAAGTTGCTTAAGTTCAATTATTCAATTAATATTAAAATTCAATCAAATTCAAACAAATTGCAAACAGCAACAAATTTGAATTTTTGGAAAACCAAAGTTTGCACTAGGTTGCTGTTACAATAAATAATCAATACAATTTTTCCTAAAATTTTTCTAACTCAAAAACCCTTTCATCTCTTTCCTTTTCTTTTTCAGAAAAAAAAGAAACAGAACAGTTAAAACAAAAAAAAAGCAGAGGGGGAGAGGCAGGCCAGTGGGCAGGCCCAGCCCACCAAACCGGCCTGGTACCCCCCACTCTTTCTTCCTCCCTCGTACGTCACCCCATCCGCCATGTCCACGTCGACAGAGCGAGGAGCAGACGGCTGCGGCGCGCCCCTCCTCCTCTTTAAAGCTCGACCACGAGCTCCTCGTGCTTCCCTAACCCTACTCCACCTTCTCCCTCGCTCTGCGCCGCCGATTTCCTCTCTCTCCGCTCGCTATTCCTCTTTGAACATCACCACCGCAACACCACCGAGCTCCACCCTCTGAACATCCGGCGATCACCGGCGGCATGGGCCTCCTCCGAGCGAGCTAGGGCCGGGAACGAGATCCCCGTGGCTCCCTCATCCTCTTCGACACCTCCACGGGGGCTGGGAACGCCTACATCGCCGCCGCCGTCCTCTCTGTCGCCGCCGGCCGTCCACCACCCCGAGCCTCTGCTTCATCTGCATCAGAGGTGAGCACGGCATCGCTCCCTCGTCCCCTATTTCCCCTCTCTGCAACCGTGGCGAGCACGCACGGCCACCACCTCCTACGCACACGAGCACAGCAGCGCAGCAGCAGCTCGCCGCCGGCCACCGTTCCTCTGTCAAGTTTCAGTTGCGTGAAACTTACAGTTTCAGTTAACGCGCGTTTCTAAATAATATCCTCACTGCGCGCCCTCTACTAACAAGAATCGATTCGCCACCGCAGTGGCAACGCACCACTGCACGCGCACGCCGTGGCCAGGGTTCGAGCCCCCGCGCGCATCTTTTTGGGGATTATTTTCCCCACGTCCGTGGCCCACCTGCCAGTGGCCTGGGTTGCCACGCGTGCTGCCACGCGGGCCACCGTGGCCCAGGGGCCCCTCTGTCAGTGGCTTGGGCTAGCCACTGCGAGGTGTAGATGTTTTCTGCCCTTTTCTTTTTAATTTCCAGTCCTTTTTATTTACAGATTAATCCCTAAATTTCAAGGCTTTATAAAAATTGCATAACACCTCCAAATAATACAAATAAAATATGCATACTGAACCAAATTAAATTCTCTACCTATTTAAAACATTTGTTTTCTGTTTTGAACATTTCAAATTGTTTCAAATTCAAATTCAAACAACTCCTTTTAAATTTGGTTAAATCCACAACTAATTCAATATTAATTCAAATGTCACATATTAAATATGTTTTCCATGCCAAATTAAACCACCATTTCAAATATAAACTTTGTTTCAAGTTTTTAATAATTAAAAATTGGTTAAATAATTTAAACCTTGTTTAAATCATTTAAAAATGCTAAAATCATAACTTGCTCAAATTAAATTATTTTTGAACTTATAAAATATGTTTTCAAACCAGAAAAGTATAAACTTTTCAAATATGAATTTGGTTTAATGCTTTGAACAAATAAAAGTTCAAATAAATTCATACTTGAATTAAATTCATTTAAATCCTGTTTAAACTTGTTTAATTCATAAGTAATTTATTTTAAATCCTTTTTCAACAAGTGAAACATGTATTCCACCTAAAATTTTGTGTACTTTCCAAATATGAACTTTGTTGTCTATTTTGAACAACTTAAATTGGTGAAAACAACAAATGCTTGTGTAACACCTTTAAGGAACCAAAATTCCATAACTTAATGAATAAAATTCCAAACTTGGTAAACCTTATTTCAAATTGATTCTATTGTTGTTATCTTTATGTTTTCCTCATCCATGCATCATGCTAATCCACTTTCACCTGTTGGTTAGTGGTAGAACAATTATTTCAAACTAAATTCATGGGCTTTCCTTATGCAACCCAAATTGCATAGGGGTCCATTTAATATTGTTACCATGTCAACTAGCTTATTTTGATGCATCAATTAAATTGCCATGCATCATCCCATGATTGTGCACTATGCCATGTTATTGATTGTTTGTCTCTCTGTGTTGTTTGTTTGCTTCTTCTCGAATAGACGACGACGTTGAGACAGACGAGGTTTACGACACTACTTCTGAGGAGTTAGCTCAGTACCAGGCTGCTGAGTTTGCAGGCAAGTATTCACTCACATGAACCATTGTGTTCCTTTCCACACTGGATACCGATACTTTCCGTTGTCTATTCTGCTAGCCTTATGAATCGTTGCTTGTGTTCGATCCTATCACATGTATTCTTTAACCCTGATATAGCCTCACCTCCACCCCTATAACCCTGTTGCTTGTTGCCCGTGTCCTACTAGCATGCTTAGGGTTGTTTCTGCTCGAGTCTGTTACCCGTTACTTTCTGTTACCATATTTTATTATGTTCTGGGGCTCGATGTTAAACAACAACCTGTTAATTCTGAGGTAATAATAATTTGCTGATAAGGCACCGGCAGGAGGCCCGGCGTGGTTTTGAGGCCTGCTAGTGTCGACCCTAATTAGGCAAAGGGTCTTGTCTACTGATCCATGATGAGCGCACTATCCGCATGTGGGAAGCGTGTATGGGCGCCCCCCTCAATTTGATTCGATTCGCATCTCGTCCAAATCGCCTCATTTAGTTCGGGGTTTCCATTTTCCGCATGCATATGTATTTTGCGAACCCAGGCCAGGGTGGAACTTTTGTAGTCGGCATTTAGGGAGACACGTTCTTAGAGTGCTATGAGGGTCCCCTTTTCTTTGTGGGGCTTGATTAGCCGTGCGCTCAATTGCACGGGGTTCTTTGGGCTTGATGCGAAGAAGAGTTGAGTTGTGTTGAATGCCCCGCTTGGTGGGAGGCATTCCATCTGGCGGGTTATTCTTACGTGTACGGCCAAATTGGTGCACCCCTGCAGGGATAAATCTTCTCGAGAAGCCGTTTTTTCCGCGGTTATGGATGACTTGGTGAAAGTACTGGCTAACAAGTACTCAGAACAACTTACACCTAACTGATGATAACTTGACTAGTAACAGTCTTATTGGCACAATAACTTGACCCATCATTAATCCAACTGTGTGAGTTATCCTCGGATTGCTTCTTTGGATAAGGGGCGAGATCCAGGATGGGTTTGATTGGAGTTAGTTATAGCTGGTTACGATACGCTATCTTATCTCCTTTCTGTTAGCCGGAAGTTGTAGCATGTTCCTGTAGTTCGTTAGAGCAGCCCGCTGCCGCATCTTTTGTATCATCCTTTCTTCCGTTGAACCCAAAGCATCTGTACTTGGTGTTGCCAGGTACACTTTGGTGAACTGTGAGTCTTGCTTGCCAGTACGTTTATGTACTGACCCCTTTGGGGCTGTGGTTTCCGCAGACTACGTTTCCGAGGATCCCCATGGTGGCTACTACGTGGAGTATGACGAGGCTGCTGACGAGTAGATAGCGGACCTGGGCAGGATCCGAGACATCGTGGATGAGCTCCGTCTTTTTGTTTCCGGCCTCTTAGGCCTATTTGGATCTTGTCTGTACTCAGACACTTTGGATGCTTCCGCTGTGTTGTAATGATGAATTGTTGGGACATGTGTCCTCTGGATGATTGTATTTGCTATCTCTGCTCTAGTGAGAGCCATTTGCAACTTATTTTAATCTTTTGTGTCTTAGAGATATGTTGTGATATCAGTTGTTCTAATGCCGTTGACTTACCATGTGTGTATGTTATGAAGTACGTCAACGGAAGTGTCCTGATTTCTATGGGATGGTTTACGCAGACGATGGATAGTAGAGAATGGTTGTCACACGTTTACGTGTTGGCCTGCTCATATTGAGATGTGGGTGCCGGTATGCCCCGTAAGCCATTTGCTCTACTGTTTAGCGGACCGTGAGTATCCTCTAGAAGTCCGGGTGCGACAAATGGTATCAGAGCCTGTCTGCCTGTAGGATCCCTTTTTACTGGTCGCAGTTGAGTCTAGAAACTATTTTTGTAGCTCTATAGGAAAAATGAAACGTGAGAGTAGGAATTCTGCCCTTTTATTTCTTTCCCCACCCACCCTCCCTTTTCTGGTAAGGAAGTGCAACGTTGTTTTCTCTTCTCATCTAAACTTTCAAGTTAGGATTTCACGAATCCTGGTTTCTCTAGGATAGTTATATCTACTAGTCCATAGGAATGGAGGTGGTTGTGACATGATTTATCATGTTGCCTACTCACGATTGAGAACGGAGGCGTGTAAGCCCCGGAAGCAGATCCTCTATTCCTTAAGCAGTAGATATTGATCCTTTAGAAGCCCGGATGGGTTTTCCGTAGTACCTCAGGAGTGTTTTGGTCTCGTGTTTCCCGATGTTGCTTCGATATCCTGTTCTTCTCAACATCCTTTTCGTCCGTTGAAACCTTGTTGTTGCTTTCCACTTTAGTTCTTCTACCGGCGTCTAATCAAAACTTCCCCGATCATCTGCAGATGGATCTCAGGTTCTTCCCGCAGGTGGTTCGGATGACTCGTTGTGAGAGCACCGCCGGTTATCCGGAGATGCTGAGAGACATGGTCACTTATCTGGGTTTCCGTTGGGCACCAGAGTACCAGTTCTACGAGCAGCAGCGAGAGTTTGACCAGACCTACTACCAGGCTATCGTCTACATTCTGTCAGATGATGGCATGAGCGTAGTACACCGCTACGAGGCAGTAGGTTCCACAGTGGATATGGCCGTGCAGCAGGCAGCTTATGTGAGTCTCACCGTCCTTCGTGCTGACTACTGGGGATTTGACGATTCTATCTATCGCCACATCCCCTGTGGTTACATCACTTCGGAGGGAGCTCACTTCACTCTCTACGACAACTTGGATGTTTATGAGCATGATAACTCCAGGCTGCACACCACCGCTCAGTTTGTGAGGCACAGTGATGCAGTTGCCCGCACACTTTCTCAGGAGTTGGCTTCAGTCAGAGAGCAGCTCTACCTTGCGTTGACTCGTCTGGCGACTTACACCACAGACTTTGTTGGAGACGAGCGCTTTGCACGTTTCGAGCAGCCAGTTGGTCGTCCTCTGCCAGATGCTGGAGGTTACGAGCCGATCAGAGGTCCACTCCTCAACCTTGGTGCTGGTTACACTGGGATTCCCCGCTTTGGAGCACAGGGAGCCGATGCTATGTACTTCACCACACCGAGAGTCGGGCTCAGACCACGTCAGATCTACGTGGATCGTCGTTCTACCTACTTTCGTGGGCGTCCTCCTCACCGTACCTCTCGTCGTACTACACACCGCCGTCCTGCGTGATGAGCATGGGAGTACCGATGTATCCATTCTTAGCTATGTTTAGTTATCCTTTGGCATTCGAACCATTTGTGGTGTGTTGGATATTCTGATGTATTTGAACATGTGATGATGTACCTGTTGGTTATCTATTCATGCGTCGGAATAATCTCTCTTTCGGTTTCCAAGTCTATCCTTTTTGTTGTTGTGCTAAAATGCATGTCTATTCAGGATGCCGCCAACAAGGAACACGCCGCCTGAGCCACCGCCAATCACGGAGCTGTTGACTCAGATGACCCAAGTCATGGCACATATGGCTCAGTTTCAGACTAACCAGCACAACAACCAGAATGCTCCACGGGTCAGCATCAAGGAGTTCCTCAGTCTGGGTCCGAGAGCTTTCGTGGCCACACGCGAGCCTCTGGACGCTGATGACTGGATCCGTGAGATAGCTAAGGCTCTGGAGATTGCTCACGTTGCTGAGGAAGACAAGGTCAAGTATGCATCCTATCTGCTGAAGGGTCAGGCAGCTACTTGGTCGGAAAACTACCAGACCATGAGAGCTGGCTATCCAATCACCTGGGGTTGTTTCAAGGAAGCTTTCCTGAAGCACCACATTCCAGATGGACTCATGGAAAGGATGCGTGAAGAGTTTTGCTCACTCAAGCAGGGCAAGCTGGACGTCATTGGCTATCAGAGTGAGTTCAATCGCCTCGCTCGTTACGCTGGTGATGAGGTGTCCACTGAGGCTAAGAAGATGGCAAGGTTCCGCAGAGGTTTTAACCCGGAACTCAAGTACGCCCTCACCAATATCAAGGCCAACAACTTCGAGGAGCTCGTTAACACCACGCTCAATGAAGAAAATGGGCGCAAGGCGTTCGAGGAGTCTCGCAAGCACTCGCGTGAGGGTGGTTCCTCCTCCAACATGACCACCCCTCCGCAGAAGCGCCACATATGGGTGCCAAATGGTGCTGTCACTCGGGCTCCATACGCCCAAACTTCTCCAGGCTTCGCTCCCCGCCCACCCAACCCTGTTCAGATGCATGATCAGAGGGCTTCAATGGGGCAGCCAAGGCCAGGGCCTCCTCGTGTCGTCACTTGCTAAAAGTGCAAGCAGACGGGGCACTACGCTGACAAGTGCACGCAGAGGCAGCTACCTCCACCACCACCTCGTCCCAACACAAACCAGGCAATGGTGCGTGCTCCCCCGCCTAAAGCCTTCAACTCCAACAACAGGCCTGTCGGGAGGACCGCAAGGGTGAATCGTGTCAAGATCGACAAAGCTAAGGAAGCTCCTGACGTTGTTCTCGATATATTACCCGTAAACTCTTTTCCAGCTAAAGTGTTGTTTGATACCGGAGCATCGCATTCTTTTGTGTCAAAAATCTTTGCCACAACAAACAATCTAATTGTGGTTCCACTAAGCAATCAAATCACTGTTCACTCACCGGGATCTCAAATGTTGACTTCCAAGATAAGTAAGGATAATAAAATCCTAATTGGAGGCCACATATTCCTTGCTTCACTCATGTTGCTGGGAAATTCCGACATTGATGTCATTCTTGGTATGGATTGGTTGAAGGCCAATAAAGTAAAAATTGACTGTGCTCAAAAGTCAATAACTCTGTTCCACCCTTCTGGCCAGATAGTCTATTCTCCAAATGAATCAAGTTCCATTCAGCTATGCACCCTGGATGCAAAACCTCTTCCATCAATTGAAAATGTTCCGGTGGTTTGTGAATTCCCTGACGTCTTTCCAGAAGAGTTGCCAGGGATGCCTCCGGACAGAGCAGTTGAGTTCGTGATCGAGCTTGAACCAGGTACTGCTCCAATCTCTAAGCATCCATACAAGATAGCTCCTCCTGAACTGAAACTGTTAAAGGAGCAAATCGATATGTACATGGAAAAAGGTTACATTCAACCTAGTTCCTCGGCTTGGGGTTGCCCAACTCTGTTCGTTGCGAAGAAGGATCACACAAAGAGACTCGTTGTTGACTATCGTCCTCTTAACGAGAAAACCATCAAAAACAAGTATCCAATTCCTCGTATCGATGATCTTTTTGATCAACTTGCTGGAGCCTCAATATTCTCCAAGTTGGACTTGAGAATGGGTTACCATCAAATAAAGATCAGAAAAGAGGATATTCCAAAAACAACCTTCACAACTCGCTACGGTCTATATGAATTCACCGTCATGTCCTTTGGTCTCACCAATGCACCGGCGACTTTCTCTCGACTCATGAATTCTGTTTTCCATGAATACCTCGACAAGTTCGTTGTGGTATATCTTGATGAAATTCTGGTCTACTCAAAATCCGAGGAAGAGCATGAAGAACATCTTCGTCTCACTCTCATGAAACTTCGCGAGCATCGTCTATATGCCAAATTCTCCAAATGTGAGTTCTGGATTCCAGAAGTTGCTTACCTTGGTCATGTCATCTCCGCCAAGGGCATAGCCATCGATCCAGAAAAGGTTAAAGCAATTGTTGATTGGAAACCTCCTAAGACGGTGAAGCAAGTAAGAAGTTTTCTTGGCTTGGCTAGCTATTGCCGTCGTTTCGTCCAAAACTTCTCCAAGATTGCAAAACCTCTCACTGATCTCACAAAGAAGGACAAGAAGTTCGTTTGGTCTCCAAAATGTGATGAAAGTTTCAATCTCCTAAAGACTAAACTCACTTCTACACCAGTTCTGGTTGGCCCAGATACTACCAAACCTTTCCAAATATTCTGCGATGCATCTCTCCAAGGTATAGGTGCAGTTCTTATGCAAGAACGTCAAGTTGTGGGTTATGCTTCACGTCAGTTGAACGCACATGAGCTCAATTATCCCACACATGACCTAGAACTTGCAGCAGTTGTGTTTGCCCTCAAGAAATGGAGGCAATACTTGTTGGGTAATCGCACTGAAATCTTTTCCGATCATAAGAGTCTGAAATACATCTTCACTCAACCAGATCTAAACCTCAGGCAAAGGAGATGGATTGAAAAGATTAAAGACTTTGATCTCACCATTTCTTACACTCCAGGCAAGGCTAATGTTATGGCCGATGCTCTCAGTCGCAAGTCGTATTGCAATAATCTCATGATCATGGAAAGCCAACCTCCTCTTCATGAAGAATTCCAGAAACTGAACCTTGGTCTTGTTCCTCAAGGCTATCTTGCGAACTTGACAGCCAGTCCAACTCTCGAGGACAAGATTCGTTCTGAACAACTTCGTGATGCTGAAATCAAGAAGATGGTAGAAAGCATCAAAGAAGGCAAGGAGAAATTTAAGTCCTTCTCAATTGATGACAAGGGAACTGTGTTCTTCGAAGGACGCATTGCAGTTCCTCAAGTTCAAAGTCTCAAAGATGTCATTCTCAAGGAGGCTCATGAAACTCCTCTCTCCATACACCCTGGAAGTACAAAGATGTACCAGGATCTTAAGACACTGTATTGGTGGCCTGGCATGAAACGTGAAATTGCTCAATACGTTTCTGAATGCGACGTTTGTCAACGTGTTAAGGCAGTTCATCAAAAAACAGCCGGTCTACTCCAACCACTGAAAATCCCTGAGTGGAAGTGGGACATGATTGAAATGGACTTCGTCACTGGTTTTCCAAAGTCCAAGAAGGGCAACGATGCAATCTTCGTGGTTATTGATCGTCTCACTAAAGTAGCTCACTTCTTTGCTGTCAAGGAAACAATCTCAGCTAGCCAATTAGGAGAGCTCTACACAGCAAAGATTGTTCCTCTTCATGGTATTCCACTGGAAATAAGCTCAGACCGTGGAAGCATATTCACTTCTCATTTCTGGAAAAGCTTTCAAGAAGCATTGGGCACCAAACTTCTGTTCAGCACAGCCTATCACCCTCAGTCTCAAGGGCAAGTCGAAAGAGTCAATCAGATTCTCGAGGATATGCTCAGAGCATGCGGTCTCTCTTTTGTCAGGAAATGGGAGGAATGTCTTCCATATGCTGAATTCTCCTACAACAACAGCTTCCAGGCAAGCCTAGGCATGGCACCATTTGAGGCTCTCTATGGCCGCAGATGCAGGAGTCCAATCAATTGGTCTGGAGCTGGTGAACGTTCACTCTTAGGCCCTGACATTGTTAAGGAAGCCGAAGAGAAAGTTCGCATCATTCGTGACAATCTCAAGATTGCTCAGTCTCGTCAGAAAAGCTACTATGACAGCAAGCACAGGGATATGATCTATGCACCTGGTGACAAAGCATATCTCCGTGTAACTCCACTCAGAGGCACTCATCGTTTTGGTGTGAAAGGAAAGCTTGCACCAAGATACATTGGTCCTTTCAACATTCTCTCAAGGCGTGCGGAAAATGCCTATCGTCTCGAACTTCTAGAAAAACTATCCAAGGTGCACGATGTGTTTCACGTGTCACAGCTCAAGAGGTGTTTCAAAGATCCAGATCGTGCAGTTGATCATGATTCCATTGAACTGCAAGAAGATCTCTCTTATGAGGAGCACCCTATTCGAATTCTCGATGAGACCGAGCGTAAGACTCGCAACAAGAGCACCAAGTTCTTGAAAGTGCAGTGGTCCCATCATTCCGATAAAGAGGCAACGTGGGAGACCGAAGAGGATCTTCGCAAGAAGTATCCGGACCTTTTCTCTTCTCAGTAGGAATCTCGGGGCGCGATTCCTTCAAGGGGGGGCGTTTTGTAACATCCCAAGTATGAAAATCACCTTTAGAATGTTTGCTGATTGTTATTTTATGTTTTGCATCATGGCATATTAATCATTGCATTTGTTTCATTTGTTTGCATTTGTTTTGCATCTGTTTTCAATTGTTTTCTATTTCAAATTCAAACCAATTTCCAAATCAAATTGTTCATACTTGTTATGTTACAATGTTCAAATAAAAATATTCAAATAAAAACAGCTATTTGTTTCCATCAAAATAGAAAACTCAAACTATTAACTTGTTCTTTTTAATAACTCACTTAATTAAAATTGAGTTAAAATTCCAAGACAGCAACCATTTGAAATTTATGAAACTTACAAAACAAATCAATCACTTGTTTCAAATAAACTTGAATTTAAACACTTATTAAGTTGCTTAAGTTCAATTATTCAATTAATATTAAAATTCAATCAAATTCAAACAAATTGCAAACTGCAACAAATTTGAATTTTTGGAAAACCAAAGTTTGCACTAGGTTGCTGTTACAATAAATAATCAATACAATTTTTCCTAAAATTTTTCTAACTCAAAAACCCTTTCATCTCTTTCCTTTTCTTTTTCAGCAAAAAAAAAGAAACAGAACAGTTAAAACAAAAAAAAAATAGCAGAGGGGGAGAGGCAGGCCAGTGGGCAGGCCCAGCCCACCAAACCGGCCTGGTACCCCCCACTCTTTCTTCCTCCCTCGTACGGCACCCCATCCGCCATGTCCACGTCGACAGAGCGAGGAGCAGACGGCTGCGGCGCCCCCTCCTCCTCTTTAAAGCTCGACCACGAGCTCCTCGTGCTGCCCTAACCCTACTCCACCTTCTCCCTCGCTCTGCGCCGCCGATTTCCTCTCTCTCCGCTCGCTATTCCTCTCTGAACATCACCACCGCAACACCACCGAGCTCCACCCTCTGAACATCCGGCGATCACCGGCGGCATGGGCCTCCTCCGAGCGAGCTAGGGCCGGGAACGAGATCCCCGTGGCTCCCTCATCCTCTTCGACACCTCCACGGGGGCTGGGAACGCCTACATCGCCGCCGCCGTCCTCTCTGTCGCCGCCGGCCGTCCACCATCCCGAGCCTCTGCTTCATCTGCATCGGAGGTGAGCACGGCATCGCTCCCTCGTCCCCTATTTCCCCTCTCTGCAACCGTGGCGAGCACGCACGGCCACCACCTCCTACGCACACGAGCACAGCAGCGCAACAGCAGCTCGCCGCCGGCCACCGTTCCTCTGTCAAGTTTCAGTTGCGTGAAACTTACAGTTTCAGTTAACGCGCGTTTCTGAATAATATCCTCACTGCGCGCCCTCTACTAACAAGAATCGATTCGCCACCGCAGTGGCAACGCACCACTGCACGCGCACGCCGCGGCCAGGGTTCGAGCCCCCGCGCGCATCTTTTTGGGGATTATTTTCCCCACGTCCGTGGCCCACCTGCTAGTGGCCTGGGTTGCCACGCGTGCTGCCACACGGGCCACCGTGGCCCAGGGGCCCTCTGTCAGTGGCTTGGGCTAGCCGCTGCGAGGTGTAGATGTTTTCTGCCCTTTTCTTTTTAATTTCCAGTCCTTTTTATTTACAGATTAATCCCTAAATTTCAAGGCTTTATAAAAATTGAATAACACCTCCAAATAATACAAATAAAATATGCATACTGAACCAAATTAAATTCTCTACCTATTTAAAACATTTGTTTTCTGTTTTGAACATTTCAAATTGTTTCAAATTCAAATTCAAACAACTCCTTTTAAATTTGGTTAAATCCATAACTAATTCAATATTAATTCAAATGTCACATATTAAATATGTTTTCCATGCCAAATTAAACCACCATTTCAAATATAAACTTTGTTTCAAGTTTTGAATAATTAAAAATTGGTTAAATAATTTAAACCTTGTTTAAATCATTTAAAAATGCTAAAATCATAACTTGCTCAAATTAAATTATTTTTGAACTTATAAAATATGTTTTCAAACCAGAAAAGTATAAACTTTTCAAATATGAATTTGGTTTAATGCTTTGAACAAATAAAAGTTCAAATAAATTCATACTTGAATTAAATTCATTTAAATCCTGTTTAAACTTGTTTAATTCATAAGTAATTTATTTTAAATCCTTTTTCAACAAGTGAAACATGTATTCCACCTAAAATTTTGTGTACTTTACAAATATGAACTTTGTTGTCTATTTTGAACAACTTAAATTGGTGAAAACAACAAATGCTTGTGTAACACCTTTAAGGAACCAAAATTCCATAACTTAATGAAAAATTCCAAACTTGGTAAACCTTATTTCAAAATAATTCTATTGTTGTTATCTTTCTGTTTTCCTCATCCATGCATCATGCTAATCCACTTTCACCTGTTGGTTAGTGGTAGAACAATTATTTCAAACTAAATTCATGGGCTTTCCTTATGCAACCCAAATTGCATAGGGGTCCATTTAATATTGTTACCATGTCAACTAGCTTATTTTGATGCATCAATTAAATTGCCATGCATCATCCCATGATTGTGCACTATGCCATGTTATTGATTGTTTGTCTCTCTGCGTTGTTTGTTTGCTTCTTCTCGAATAGACGACGACGTTGAGACAGACGAGGTTTACGACACTACTTCTGAGGAGTTAGCTCAGTACCAGGCTGCTGAGTTTGCAGGCAAGTATTCACTCACATGAACCATTGTGTTCCTTTCCACACTGGATACCGATACTTTCTGTTGTCTATTCTGCTAGCCTTATGAATCTTTGCTTGTGTTCGATCCTATCACATGTATCCTTTAACCCTGATATAGCCTCACCTCCACCCCTATAACCCTGTTGCTTGTTGCCCGTGTCCTACTAGGATGCTTAGGGTTGTTTCTGCTCGAGTCTGTTACCCGTTACTTTCTGTTACCATATTTTATTATGTTCTGAGGCTCGATGTTAAACAACAACCTGTTAATTCTGAGGTAATAATAATTTGCTGATAAGGCACTGGCAGGAGGCCCGGCGTGGTTTTGAGGCCTGCTAGTGTCGACCCTAATTAGGAAAAGGGTCTTGTCTACTGATCCATGATGAGCGCACTATCCGCATGTGGGAAGCGTGTATGGGCGCCCCCCTCAATTTGATTCGATTCGCATCTCGTCCAAATCGCCTCATTTAGTTTGGGGTTTCCATTTGCCGCATGCATATGTATTTTGCGAACCTAGGCCAGGGTGGAACTTTTGTAGTCGACATTTAGGGAGACACGTTCTTAGAGTGCTATGAGGGTCCCCTTTTCTTCGTGGGGCTTGATTAGCCATGCGCTCAATTGCACGGGGTTCTTTGGGCTTGATGCGAAGAAGAGTTGAGTTGTGTTGAGTGCCCCGCTTGGTGGGAGGCATTCCATCTGGCGGGTTATTCTTACGTGTACGGCCAAATTGGTGCACCCTTGCAGGGATAAATCTTCTCGAGAAGCCGTGTTTTCCGCGGTTATGGATGACTTGGTGAAAGTACTGGCTAACAAGTACTCAGAACAACTTACACCTAACTAATGATAACTTGACTAGTAACAGTCTTATTGGCACAATAACTTGACCCATCATTAATCCAACTGTGTGAGTTATCCTCGGATTGCTTCTTTGGATAAGGGGCGAGATCCAGGATGGGTTTGATTGGAGTTAGTTATAGCTGGTTACGATACGCTATCTTATCTCCTTTCTGTTAGCCGGAAGTTGTAGCATGTTCCTGTAGTTGGTTAGAGCAGCCCGCTGCCGCATCTTTTGTATCATCCTTTCTTCCGTTGAACCCAAAGCATCTGTACTTGGTGTTGCCAGGTACACTTTGGTGAACTGTGAGTCTTGCTTGCCAGTACGTTTATGTACTGACCCCTTTGGGGCTGTGGTTTCCGCAGACTACGTTTCCGAGGATCCCCATGGTGGCTACTACGTGGAGTATGACGAGACTGCTGACGAGTAGATAGCGGACCTGGGCAGGATCCGAGACATCGTGGATGGGCTCCGTCTTTTCGTTTCCGGCCTCTTAGGCCTATTTGGATCTTGTCTGTACTCAGACACTTTGGATGCTTCCGCTGTGTTGTAATGATGAATTGTTGGGACATGTGTCCTCTGGATGATTGTATTTGCTATCTTTGCTCTAGTGAGAGCCATTTGCAACTTATTTTAATCTTTTGTGTCTTAGAGATATGTTGTGATATCAGTTGTTCTAATGCCGTTGACGTACCATGTGTGTATGTTATGAAGTACGTCAACGGAAGTGTCCTGATTTCTATGGGATGGTTTACGCAGACGATGGATAGTAGAGAATGGTTGTCACACGTTTACGTGTTGGCCTGCTCATATTGAGATGCGGGTGCCGGTATGCCCCGTAAGCCATTTGCTCTACTGTTTAGCGGACTGTGAGTATCCTCTAGAAGTCCGGGTGCGACAATCAGGAGAGTACCGTCCTTTGACATTGTGGTACTAATCCTTGTCATATTTTCCCTTAGAAGTTTTGTTCTTAGAGGATGCACTTTTAGGTTCTCCACCCTTATCCCCTCCTCCTTTTCCTCCGGAATTTCTTCCAAAGGAGATGAAGTAGAAGTTTCCGGGCCTTGGACTTTCAAGATTTGCAACATTAGATCTCGCAACTCCATCATTTTGACATTGATGGATGAGGTCAAGGAATCTTTCAATTCTTTGAGATCATCCATAGTGAATTTTTCCGAGGGCTCGGAGGAATCACCTCCATTGACCATACTATAACTCTTAGGCAGTTAAGCCCAAAAATAAAAGTCGAGGCTCTGATACCAATTGAATGGATAGTATGGGCTCCTAAGGGGGGGGGGTGAATAGGTGCTACGACCAATTTTATTTTTTCTTCAAATTAAGGCTTTCCACAAAGGTAAATTCTCTAGATATACAACTACGGTGAATTTACCTATATGACAAGGACAACAATAAACAAGATACAAACACAAAGTAAAGGAGAGGGATCGAGGTAACCGATAACGGAAGCACGCGGAGATAAAGATGTAATCCCGAATTCCTCCTTTTGATGGGAGTACGTCTCGTTGAAGGGGTGTGAGTTTTTCCACGAAGGCCTACACAACGCCATAAAGACCTCACCCTATTCTCCGATGAACGTCGCCAAAAGGCGTAGTTCACCTTCCACTATTGATTCCCTTTGAGGCGGAAATCGAGTCCTTTACAATGAGTTTGAGGCACACACCCACAACTGAATTGGGGGCTCCCAAGAATCACCAACAATCAACAAGAGTAGAAATGGGGTCTAGGTTTTCCATAAGGAAATCCTAGACTAGATTCTCTCAAGTGAATGAGGGGGAAATGAGGAGCGGCTTGGCAAAGTAGTAGATCGGGGTCTTCTCCTTGAATCATCCAAAGATCAACGAGTTTGGGTGGAGGGATTGGAAGAAATCTAGGATTTGGTGAGATTAATAAATGTGCAATGAATGCCTTGCACGGACTAGAGCTCTTGGAGAAGAAACAGGGGTATTTATACCCCCTCCATAAATGTGGCCACTGGAGGATGAAATTGGAGCCGGAAATTCCGGTTCAAACTTGAACCGGAAATTCCTGTTAGCGTTTCTGCCTCACATTTGGATTTCGAAGGCGGTTGACTTAAACTGGAAATTCCGGTTTCTCCAAAAATTTCGGGTACAAAATTTCCGGATCGCTTCTATGCTCAAATAAGTTCCAACCGGAATTTTGCGGTTGGTCTGGAAATTTCCGGTTGACTTCTGCGAGCACAAACTTTGAGTCCTTAGCCATTTTCCCTCCGAATCTTCCCGACCGAAATATCCAGTTTAACCTAGAAATTTCCGGCTCACTTCTATGGAAAATCCCCGAGAAAAATTTCACAACGGGAATTTTCGGTTGGTCCAGAAATATCCGATTTGAAATATCCGGCTCACTTCTGTACTGATTTTCTAGAGGAGATCTTCGCAACCTGAATTTCCGGTTGCACCAGAAATATCCGGTTGCCATCTGTGACAAATATGGTCGATCTAACTTCACTCTTTTTTGGTGTTTGATGCGAACGAGTACTTAAACACCTGCACCTCTAAACACCTTGATAAATAATATCGTTAGTATTGTTAACTAACACTCAAAACCCTAGGGCTCAAGAAATGCACTTTATATTAGGGGTGACTCCCAGCCGCAGTCGCGCTCGAAACACTCGGGGGCTGCGCAGCAAAATGTTCAAACAGAAAATTAGAGGTGACCCCGAGCCGCAGTCGCACTCGAAACACTCGGGGGGTATGCAGCAAAAAGTTCAAACAGAAAATTAGAGGTGACACCCGGCCGCAGTCGCACTCGAAATATTCGGGGGCTACGCAACAAATAGTTCGAAACAGAATATTAGGGGAAACTCTGAGCCGCATATGCGCTCGAAGTACTCGGGGGTTACGCAACAATCATCTTCAACCAGAAACAAAATTACAGCCTGGACAACAGCAGAAATCATATAACTACAGAAACACACAGCCCAAAGGATACTCAGGAAATACGGAAGACATATGATACTCAACCAAGAAAAAATTGGGATTTTATTCATATACAACACATATAGTTACAATATTATTACAGATACAACAACATAAACTAATATATAAAATTGTGGAGTCCAAGCGCATGAGTGCGATTGTCGCGGGGTAGCTGCTTTGTGGAGAGCAGTCATGTTAACACGCTGGCGACCACGAGGAGCAAGGGGAACCCTACCAATCTTCATCAAGCTCATGTGCGAGTAGTGAGTCTTGGCAACAGCTAGTGCCACCTTGGTTCCCCCAACAAGCTGACGACAGACGAGTGTCTTGGCATGATCATAGTTGCTGACCTTCCGCATCAAATTGAAAAGACCTTCGGGTAGCTTATTAAGTGGGAAAGGGGCTCCATAAATGTTGCAGAAAGCAGCATGGCAGGAGCCAATTACCCCACCAACCCGTTGAGCCCGAGTCCTCAGAGTCAGGAGCACTCGAGACTTTTCAGAATCAGCCTAGAAAGACGAGGAACTATAAGCAGAAAGTTTTTTGCGCTCCTCTTCAATATACTGAGTTTATTCGGTAGCATTTTTTTTGAACACCTACAGAAGAATTATCTACCTGTCGCACCCGGACTTCTAAAGGATACTCGCCGTTCCGTTGAACAGTAGTAGATTGGATTACGGGGCTTACCGGCACCCGCGTCCTCTTACGAGTAGGCCAACACACGTATGTGTGACAACCAACCCCTATCTGTTCAGCGTCGACGTAAACTATCCCATAGAAATCAGGACACTTCCATTGACGTACTTCAAACCATACACACATGGTACGTCAACGGCGTTGAACAACTGATATCACAACAGATCTCTACGACACAAAAGATTGAAATAAGTTGCGAATAGCTCTCATTAGAGCAGAGATAGCAAATACATTCATCCAGAAGACACATGTCCCAACAATACATCATTACATCACAGCGGAAGCACTCAACATGTCTGAGTACAGACAAGATCCAAATAGGACTAAGAGGCCGGAAACGAAAAGACGGAGCCCATCCACGAAGTCTCGGATCCTGCCCGGGTCCGCTATCTACTCGTCAGCAGTCTCGTCATACTCCACGTAGTAGCCACCATGTAGATCTTCGGAAACGTAGGTCTGCGGAAACCACAGCCCCAAAGGGGTCAGTACATAAACGTACTGGAAAGCAAGACTCACAGTTCACCAAAGTGTAACCCGTCAACACCAAGCACAGATGCTTTGGGTTCAACGGAAGGAAGGGGATATGAAAGATGCTGCAACTGGCTGCTCTAAACAACTACAGAGATTCTACCACTTCCGGCTAACAGAAAGAAGATAAGATCGAGTATCGTAACCAACCTATCAACTAACTCCAAACAAACCCATCCTGGATCTCGCCCCTTATCCAAAGAAGCAATCCGAGGATACTCACACAGTTGAAATAATGATGGTTCAGATTATTGTGTCAATAAGCCTATTACTAGTCAAGTTGTTAATCATTGGGTGTAAGGTTGTTAATCATTAGGTTTAAGTTGTCCTGAGTACTTGTTAGCCAGTACTTTCACCAAGTAATCCATAACCGCGGAAAACACGGCTTCTCGAGAAGATTATCCCTGCAGGGTTGCACCAATTTGGCCGTACACGTATGAATAACCCGCCAGATGGGATGCCTCCCACCAAGCGGGGCACTCAACACAACTCAACTCTTCTTCGCATCAAGCCCAAAGCACCACGTGCTGTGCGTGCGCGGCTAATCGAGCCCCACGAAGAAAAGGGGACCCTCATAGCACTGGAAGACCACGCCGCCCTAAATGCCGACTACAAAAGTTCCACCCTGGCCTGGGCTCGCAAGATCATGCATGCAGCAAATGGAAAGCCCGAACTACGTGTGGCGATTTGGACGAGATGCGAATCGAATCAAATTGAGGGGGGCGCCCATACTCGCTTCCCACATGCGGTTAGTGCGCTCATCATGGATCAGTAGACAAGACCCTTTTCCTATTAGGGTCGACACTAGCAGGCCTCAAAACCACCCTGGGCCTCCTGCCGGTGCCTTATCATCAAATTATTATTTAACAATAACATTAGCATGATTGATTGATTAAACATCGAGCCCCCAGAACGTAATAGAAATAGTAACAGAAAGTAACGGGTAACAGACTCGAGCAAAACAACCTAAGCATGCTAGTAAGACACGGGCAACAAGCAATGGTTATAGGTATGGAGGTGAGGCAACATCAGGGCTAAAGGATACATGTGATAGGTTCGTAACAGAAACAACTATTCATAGGGCTAGCAGAATAGACAACGGAAAGTATCGGTATCCAATGTTGAAAGGAACACGATGGTTCATGTGAGTGATAACTTTCCTGCAAACCCAGTAGCCTGGTACTGAGCTAACTCCTTAGAAGGGATGTCGTAAGTATCGTCGGTCTCAACGTCGTCGTGTATCCGAGAAAAAGCAAACAAACAATGCAGAAATATAAACAATCATTATCATGGCATTGTGCACAATCAAAGATGATGCATGTCAAGTTAATGGTTGCATCAAAATAAACTAGTTGATGAAGTGACACAATTTAAATGGACCCCTATGCAATTGGATTGCATATGGAAAAGGTCCATGCATTAAGTGGAAGCAAATGATCTATAATTGATTAACATGTGAAAGTTTTCTTATCATTATGCATGCATGATGACAACAACAAAATAACAATGAATAACAATAATAGAGGCAAGTGAAAAGGAATTTAACAAGTGTGGAAGTTATTTGTTAAGTTTGGAAAGTTTGGTTACTTAAACATGTCACACAAGTATTTGTTGTTTTCATCAAGTTAAAGTGTGCAAAACAATTAACAAAATTTATATTTGAAAAGAACATCAAATTTTAGTTGGATTACATGTTTCACTTGTTGAAAAAGGATTTCAAATAAATTATTTATGAATTAAACAAGTTTAAGCAAGAATTAAATGAATTTAATTCAAACATGAACTTATTTGAATTTTTATTTGTGCAAAACATTAAGTGAGATTCATATTTGAAAAGGTTATGCTTTTATGGTTTGAAAACATATTTTATATGTCCCAAAAGAATTTGTTTTGATCAAGTTATAAATTTAGCAATATTAAATGATTTAAACAAGGTTTAAATCATTTAACCAATTTTAATTATTCAAAACATGAAACAAAATTTATATTTGAAAAGGTGGTCTAATTTTGCATGGAAAACATATTTCATTTGTTGAAATTGGATTTAAAATGAGCAAGTTATTATTTTGGCAATTTTAAATGCATTAATTAAGAAACAGATGTTTTCAGCAATTTAAATTATTCAAAACAGCAAACAAAATTTATATTTGGAAAGTACATGAAAAGTTGATTGGAAAACATATTTAGTTTGTTAAATTTGGATTTTTTATGCCCAAGTTATGAATTTTGCAAGTTTAAGTGAATTTAACAAGTTTTTAAATATTGCACCAATTTAAAATATTCAAAACAGTAACAAATTGCATTGAAAAGGTTGGAAACATGTAGCAAAGGTTTCATTGAACATTTTGAGCTATCAAACATAATTTTTTGGGGGATTATTGAATTTATTATGCCATTTTCCATAATCATTCTTATTCTGCCATTTTTAGTAAACAGAGGGAAACATGCTCAAAATTAATTCAATTGTGTCCAAATAAAATACCAATGTGTAGAGTTTATTAAGAAAAAATTTTAGAGACCAAGCTTGCTTAAATTGGATGAGTAGAACAAAAGTTATGAAATTCCAAAGTTTCCACTTTTTATGGCATTTTCAGTAATTAATTAATTAGTGCAAAAATTGTTACAGAAACATGATGCAAACTTGGCATTACTAGAAGGGGCACAAAATTATGAGTTCACAGGATTTTGAATCGTTCAAATTGGAGTGATATTCAATTTTATATGGAATTTAGAAGTAATGGTTCAGATCTGGTTTGCTGAAATTCTGGCAGAAAAAGAAAACAGAGAATAAAAGGTGGAATAAAAGGTGGGGCGAGGGGGGATCAAACCCAAGCCCTCTGCCTCCTGCGCCCCAGGGAACAACCAGATGGGCTGCGCCGCTGTTGTTGAAAGGAAGGGATACCGGGGGTGGATATGGTTCAGAATTGCTGTGAATCTAAATAGGAAAATTAGACAGAAAAGGTGGGGGCTTGGGGACTCGACCCTGCGACCTGAGGCTTGTGCGCTCTGTGCTGTTACCAGTGGGGTGGATGATGCTTGGTTGTAACAGAAGGGTGCGGTGGGGTCTTAAGCTGTTGGTGCGCGGGATTTCTGAACTTTGCACGTAATCTGAAACTGCACGCTGCTGTTCGCTGCTTCTGCGAGCGGGCAGACTCGCCGGCGATCTGCGCCGTGGGGGGGTGGCCGTGCGTGGTGGGGGCTGCGAGGGGGAGGAGGAGAGACGAGGGAGTAGGGCGGATCGAGGGCCTCACCTCGAGCGGATGGAGGCGCAGGTGTCGGGGCAGGTTGCAGGGAGGTCGAGGCAGACAGCAGGGGCTCGTGGCCGCCTTGGGGCGGACGGCGGCGGCGGCTCCGGCCATCCCCGCCCGTGCCGAGGTGTTGGAGAGGAAGCCCGCGGTGAGGGCTTTCCATTCCCGCCCTCACCACGACCGGAGGGGGCCCGGACGGCCGGCGACCACCGGAGGAGGAGGAGGCAATTTCGGTTCAGTTACAGAGGAAATATTCAGAGAGAAGAGAGAGCAGAGGGAGGAGGGAGAGATTGGAGGCGGAGAGGAAGAAGGAGGGGAAGAGGTTAGGGTTAGGAACCCTAGGGCTCGAGCTCCAGGAGTTATAGGAGGGGTGGATGGAGGATGGCCGTTCCCCCATTGTCTCTGCTACGTGGATAGCTGCGATGCAATCCGTACAGAGGTTAGGGATGACCACCGAAGGGGTATTGGGCTAGGGAATAAGGTGGGCTGGGCTTGCTGCTGCTCTCTCTCTCCCTTGCTCTTGTTCTTTTATTATTTGTTCTAATTTTTTTTTGCTGGATTGGAAAAGGAAGAGAATGAGGGTTTTGAGGTTAGTAAAAATTTCAGAAAAATTTGGGTTAACTCCTTTAGGTAATATTAACCAAATGCAAGTTTTGGAATTTCAAATTAATTGAATTATGGGGCTGTTTTGACTTGGAATGAATTTGATTGAAATTTGTGGTTAAGTGGTTATTGAAAACAATATTTTAATTATGGTGATCAAATGATTTTAATTGGAAACAAATGATTGATTTGTTTTGCAATTTTCATAACTTTCAACATGGTTGTTGTTTTGGAAATTAATTGAATTTGAAAAGGGTTTGGTTATTGGATGCATTCTTTATAGACACAAAACAACAGTTTTGAAATCACACTTTAATGGAAACAATTGATTGTTTTGATTTGAAACATCATTTTGGAAATTGTAACATCACAAGGATGAAACAAAAGGTTTGAATTTTGGTTTGAAATTCAAATAGAAAACAAAGAAAAACAAAGGAAAACAGTTGGAAAACAAATGAAAACAGAGGAAAACAAAAGGAAAACAAGCAAAACAATTGCAACCAACATGATGCCATGATGCAAAACATAAAATAACAGAGAGCAAACATTCTAAAGGCTATTTTTCATACTTGGGATGTTACAAAACGCCCCCCCTTGAAGGAATCGCGCCCCGAGATTCCTACTGATAAAAGAAAAGGTCCGGAAACTTCTTGGAAGATCCTCTTGAGCTGTGACACGTGAAACACATCGTGCACCTTGGATAGTTTTTCTGGAAGTTCAAAACGATAGGCCTTCCCGGCAACTCTTCCGGAAAGACGTCAGGGAATTTGGAAACCACCGGAACATTTTCAAGTAAAGGGAGAGGTTTTGTATGGAAGGTGTATAATTGAACAGAATTTGATTCATTTGGAGAATAGACTATCTGGAATGTGGTGATTCAGGAATGCTTCCTCGAAACAACCCCAGGTTATAGGAATGCCAGCTCTCATAGCCTGGAATCAACAACAACAACCTTTCTGGCCAGATAGACTTGATATTTGGGAAGTTTTGATTAGACGCCGGTAGAAGAACTGAAATGGAAAACAACAACAAGATTTCAACGGACGAAAAAGGATGTTGAGAAGAACAGGATAACGAAGCAACACCGGGAAAACGAGATCAAAACACTCCTGAGGTACTACGGAAAAACCCATCCGGGCTTCTAAAGGATCATTATCTACTGCTTAAGGAATAGAGGATCTGCTTCTGGGGCTTATACGCCTCCGTTCTCAATCATGAGTAGGCAACATGATAAATCATGTCACAACCACCTCCATTCCTATGGTCTAGTAGATATAACCATCCTAGAGAAACCAGGATTCGTGAAATCCTAACTTGAAAGTTTAGATGAGAAGGGAAAACAACGTTACACTTCCTTACCAGAAAAGGGAGGGTGGGTGGGGAAAGAAGAAAAAGAACAGAATTCCTACTCTCACGTTTCATTTTTTCTATATAGCTACAAAATAGTTTCTAGACTCAACTGCGACCAGTAAAAAGGGATCCTACAGGCAGACAGGCTCTGATACCATTTGTCGCACCCGGACTTCTAAAGGATACTCCCCGTTCTGTTGAACAGTAGTAGATTGGATTACGGGGCTTACCGGCACCCGCGTCCTCTTACGAGTAGGCCAACACACGTATGTGTGACAACCAACCCCTATCTGTTCAGCGTCGACGTAAACTATCCCATAGAAATCAGGACACTTCCATTGACGTACTTCAAACCATACACACATGGTACGTCAACGGCGTTGAACAACTGATATCACAACAGATCTCTACGACACAAAAGATTGAAATAAGTTGCGAATAGCTCTCATTAGAGCAGAGATAGCAAATACATTCATCCAGAGGACACATGTCCCAACAATACATCATTACATCACAGCGGAAGCACTCAACATGTCTGAGTACAGACAAGATCCAAATAGGCCTAAGAGGCCGGAAACGAAAAGACGGAGCCCATCCACGAAGTCTCGGATCCTGCCCGGGTCCGCTATCTACTCGTCAGCAGTCTCGTCATACTCCACGTAGTAGCCACCATGTAGATCTTCGGAAACGTAGGTCTGCGGAAACCACAGCCCCAAAGGGGTCAGTACATAAACGTACTGGCAAGCAAGACTCACAGTTCACCAAAGTGTAACCCGTCAACACCAAGCACAGATGCTTTGGGTTCAACGGAAGGAAGGGGATATGAAAGATGCTGCAACTGGCTGCTCTAAACAACTACAGAGATTCTACCACTTCCGGCTAACAGAAAGAAGATAAGATCGAGTATCGTAACCAACCTATCAACTAACTCCAAACAAACCCATCCTGGATCTCGCCCCTTATCCAAAGAAGCAATCCGAGTGTAACATCCCAAGTATGAAAACCTACCATTTAGAATGTTTGATTTCTTGTTATTAAAGTATTGCATCATGGCATCATATTTATTTTCCTTGTTTGCCTTGTTTTGCATCTGTTCTTAATTGTTTTCACAATGAAAATCAAACAATTTCCAATACTTTGTTTTCATACTTGTCATGTTACAACCTTTTTTTCAAATAAAGAAATGCAAATCAAAACCTCTTTTGTTTCCAAATATTCCCTAATGCTCACTGATTAAATTGTTGGTTTTAATCAAACAATTAATTCAATCAATTAAATTCCAAATCACCTTCAAATTCAAATCAAATGCATCAAACAGAACCACTTTAAACTTATAAACATTATCTAAACCAATCAACTCATTTTAATCAACTTAACCATAGGGGTCACCATATTGAAATGATTTGTTTTCATAATGTTTGCTAATATTAAAAATTCTTTCAAATATTGGTTTAATTAACCAACAGCAATTAAATTTGAAAACCTTGGAAAACAAAAGTTAGTTTTGAGTTGCTAATTGAAAAACTAAACTAACCATAATTTTTCCAAAATTTTACCAACTCAACAACTTATCTTTTCCTTCCATTTGGTTTTCTACAAAAAAAATAATAAATGGAATAAAAAGATTAAAGCAAGGAGAGAGAGAGAGGCCACCAAAGCCCAATTTCTCCCCCAGCCCACCTATTTTCTTTCTGGCCCAGTACCCCCCTTCCCTTGTCGTCTTCCTCCCTCTGTACGATCCCCTCCAACACCACACGATCACCTCCCCCTCCTCTGATTCTCTGCCGTACCAAGCTCCTCTCCACCTTAAAACCAAGCCTTTCCCCACTGCTAGCCTAACCCTAGCCCTACTCATCCTCCCCAGCCGCCATCTTCCCTTTCTTCCACCTCCATCCCTCTCCTCTCCCTGTCTCCTTTTCTCTCTGAACGTTGCACACTCTGAAACCCACCGAAAAACAGCCCCTTGGCCGCCGGTGATCGCCGCCCTACGGCCACCTCGAGGTCCTTCCGGTGAGGGGAATGGAACCGCCACCTCAAGCACTTCATCTTTGGTGAAGGCGCCATGGGCCGAGGAGCTTCCCACCGCCGGCACCATCCCCTCCGTCGCCGGCGAACTCCTCTGTCGACCACCTGTATCCTGGCCCGATCTCGCCTCCATCAACCGCCTCAAGGTGAGCTCGCCTCCCCTTCCTTCCTCTTCCCCCCACTCGCCTCCTCCCTCTCCCTTGGCCGCAGCAGCCCGCACCTCCACCTCGCAGCGCCCCCCCACGGATGGTTCCCCTGCCGGCGAGCAGCAGCCATCGCTAGATACAGATGTCGTACCTGTTCAGTTCAGTTAGTTTCAGAAATCCCGCGCAGACCACACCTTATCCTCATAGCAGCCCCCCTCCTGTCACAACTCGCAGTCACACCGCACTGGCAGCAACCGCGTGCAGCGAGCCAACATATCCCGAGTTCAAGTCCCGCACCCCCCACCTTTTCTGCCTTTTATTCCGAATTACGTTCAGTTCAATCTCTGAACCTCATACCCCCCAACCCCCCTTGTGTCAACAAAGTTCAGCAGACCAACTGGCCAACACCCCTTGCGCTTAACCCACAGGTCTAGGGTTCCATCCCCCCTCACCCCACACCTTTTATTCTCTGTTTTTCTTTTTCTGCCCGCAGTTCAGAAAGACAGATCTGATCAATTACTTCTAAATTCCATATAAGATTGAATATCACTCCAATTTGAATGATTCAAAATCCTGTGGTTTCATAATTTTTTGCTCCTTCTAGTAATGTCAAGTTTGCAACATGTTTCTGTAACAATTTTTGCACTAAATAATTAATTACTGAAAATGCAATAAAATTTGGAAACTTTGGAATTTCATAACTTTAGTTCTACTCATCCAATTTAAGCAAACTTGGACTCTAAAAATTTGTCTTAACAAACTCTACACATTGGTATTTTATTTGGTCACAATTGAATTAATTTTGAACATGTTTTCCTCTGTTTACTAAAAATGGCAGAATAAGAATGATTATGGAAACTGGCATAATAAATTCAATAATTCCCCAAAAATTATGTTTGATAGCTCAAAATGTTCAATGAAACCTTTGCTACATGTTTCCAATCTTTTCAATGCAATTTGTTACTGTTTTGAATATTTTAAATTGGTGCAATATTTAAAAACTTGTCAAATTCACTTAAAATTGCAAAATTCATAACTTGGGCATAAAAATTCCAAATGCAACAAACTAAATATGTTTTCCAATCAACTTTTCATGTACTTTCCAAATATAAATTTTGTTTGCTGTTTTGAATAATTTAAATTGCTGAAAACAACTGTTTCTTGTTTATTGCATTTAAAATTGCCAAAATAATAACTTGCTCATTTTAAATCCAATTTCCACAAATGAAATATGTTTTCCATGCAAAATTAAACCACCTTTTCAAATATAAGATTTGTTTCATGTTTTGAATAATTAAAATTGGTTAAATGATTTAAACCTTGTTTAAATCATTTAATATTGCCAAATTCATAACTTGATTAAAACAAATTCTTTTGGGACATATAAAATATGTTATCAAACCATAAAAGCATAACCTTTTCAAATATGAACTTCACTCAATGTTTTGCACAAATAAATATTCAAATAAGTTCATGTTTGAATTAAATTCATTTAATTCTTGCTTAAACTTGTTTAATTCATAAATAATTTATTTGAAATCCTTTTTCAACAAGTGAAACATGTATTCCACCTAAAATTATGTGTTCTTATCAAATATGAACTTTGTTATCTGTTTTGAACAATTTAACATGATGAAAACAACAAATGCTTGTGTGAGCCCTTTAAGAAACCAAAATTTCTTAACTTAATAAATGATTTCCCAAACTTGGTAAACCTTATTTCTATTTGCTCTATTGTTGTTATTTTGCTGTTTTCCTCATCCATGCATCATGCTAATTCACTTACACAATTTGATTAGTTGTAACACAATTAATTCAACCATAATTCATGGGCTTTTCAGGTGCAACTCAAATTGCATGTGGGTCCATTTAATCATGTTGTCAACTTGTCAACTAGTTTATTTCTGATGCATCAATTAAATTGTCATGCATCATCCCATGTTTGTGCACTATGCCATGATATTGATTGTTTATGTTTCTGCATTGTTTGTTTGCTTCTTCTCGGATAAACGACGACGTTGAGACCGACGATACTTACGACACCCCTTCTAAGGAGTTAGCTCAGTACCAGGCTACTGGGTTTGCAGGCAAGTTATCACTCACATGAACCATTGTGTTCCTTTCAACATTGGTTACCGATACTTTCCGTTGTCTATTTCTGCTAAGCCATAGTAGTAGTTGTTTCTGTTACGAACCTATCACATGAATCCCTTAACCCTGATATTGCCTCACCACCACTCCTACAACCCTATTGATTGAGCCAGTGTCTTACTAGCATGCTTAGGCTGATTTGCTCGAGTCTGTTACCCGTTACTTTCCGTTACTATTTCATTATGTTCTGGGGGCTCGATGTTTAATCAATCAATCATGCTAATGTTATTGCTAAATAATAATTTGATGATAAGGCACCGGCAGGAGGCCCTTGTGGTTTTGAGGCCTGCTAGTGTCGACCCTAATAGGAAAAGGGTCTTGTCTACTGATCCATGATGAGCGCACTACCCGCATGTGGGAAGCGAGTATGGGCGCCCCCCTCAATTTGATTCGATTCGCATCTCGTCCAAATCGCCTCATTTAGTTCAGGTTTTCCATTTGCTGCATGCATGATCTTGCGAGCCCTTGGTACCCGGGTGGAACTTTCGTAGTCGGCATATAGGGGGACACGGTCTTAGAGTGCTATGAGGGTCCATTTTCTTCTGGGCTCGATTAGCCGTGCGCCCAAGGTTCTTTGGGCTTGATGCGAAGAAGAGTTGAGTTGTGTTGAGTGCCCCGCTTGGTGGGAGGCATCCCATCTGGCGGGTTATTCATACGTGTACAGCCAAATTGGTGCAACCCTGCAGGGATAATCTTCTCGAGAAGCCGTGTTTTCCGCGGTTATGGATTACTTGGTGAAAGTACTGGCTAACAAGTACTCAGGACAACTTAAACCTAATGATTAACAACCTTACACCCAATGATTAACAACTTGACTAGTAATAGGCTTATTGACACAATAATCTGAACCATCATTAATCCAACTGTGTGAGTTATCCTCGGATTGCTTCTTTGGATAAGGGGCGAGATCCAGGATGGGTTTGTTTGGATTTAGTTGATACGTTGGTTACGATACACGATCTTATCTCCTTTCTGATAGCCGGAAGTGGTAGTAACTCTGTAGTTGTTTAGAGCAGCCAGTTGCAGCATCCTTTTATCCTTTTCCTTCCGTTGAACCCAAAGCATCTGTGCTTGGTGTTGACGGGTTACACTTTGGTGAACTGTGAGTCTTGCTTGCCAGTACGTTTATGTACTGACCCCTTTGGGGCTGTGGTTTCCGCAGACGACGTTTCCGAGGATCCCCGTGGTGCTACTACGTGGAGTATGACGACGAGACTGCTGACGAGTAGATAGCGGACCCGGGCAGGATCCGAGACTTCGTGGATGGGCTCCGTCTTTTCGTTTCCGGCCTCTTAGGCCTATTTGGATCTTGTCTGTACTCAGACATCTTGAATGCTTCCGCTGTGATGTAATGATGATATGTTGGGGCATGTGCCCTCTGGATGATTGTATTTGCTATCTCTGCTCTAATGAGAGCTATTTGCACCTTATTTCAATCTTTTGTGTCGTAGAGATCTGTTGTGATATCACTTGTTCAAACGCCGTTGACGTACCATGTGTGTATGTTTTGAAGTACGTCAACGGAAGTGTCCTGATTTCTATGGGATGGTTTGCGCAGACAATGAATAGTAGGGAATGGTTGTCACACGTTTACGTGTTGGCCTGCTCATATTGAGATGCGGGTGCCGGTATGCCCCGTAAGCCATTCTATCTACTGTTTAGCGGACTGTGAGTATCGCCTAGAAGTCCGGCTGCGACAAATGGTATCAGAGCATGTCTGCCTGTAGGATCCCTTTTTACTGGTCGCAGTTGAGTCTAGAAACTATTTTGTAGCTATATAGGAAAAATGAAACGTGAGAGTAGGAATTCTGTTCTTTTTCTTCTTTCCCCACCCACCCTCCCTTTTCTGGTAAGGAAGTGCAACGTTGTTTTTCCCTTCTCATCTAAACTTTCAAGTTAGGATTTCACGAATTCTGGTTTCTCTAGGATGGTTATATCTACTAGACCATAGGAATGGAGGTGGTTGTGACATGATTTATCATGTTGCCTAGTCACGATTGAGAACGGAGGCGTGTAAGCCCCGGAAGCAGATCCTCTATTTCTTAAGCAGTAGATATTGATCCTTTAGAAGCCCGGATGGGTTTTTCCGTAGTACCTCAGGAGTGTTTTGATCTCGTTTTCCCGGTGTTGCTTCGTTATCCTGTTCTTCTCAACATCCTTTTCGTCCGTTGAAATCTTGTTGTTGTTTTCCATTTCAGTTCTTCTACCGGCGTCTAATCAAAACTTCCCAAATATCAAGTCTATCTGGCCAGAAAGGTTGTTGTTGTTGTTGTTGTTGATTCCAGGCTATGAGAGCTGGCATTCCTATCACCCAGGGTTGTTTCGAGGAAGCATTCCTGAAGCACCACATTCCAGATAGTCTATTCTCCAAATGAATCAAATTCTGTTCAATTATACACCTTCCATACAAAACCTCTCCCTTAACTTCAAAATCTTCAGGTGGTTTCCAATTCCCTGACGTCTTTCCAGAAGAGTTGCCAGAAATGCCTATCGTTTTGAACTTCCAGAAAAACTATCCAATGTGCACGATGTGTTTCACGTGTCACAGCTCAAGAGGATCTTCGCAAGAAGTATCCGGACCTTTTCTTTTCTCAGTAGGAATCTCGGGGCGCGATTCCTTCAAGGGGGGGCGTTTTGTAACATCCCAAGTATGAAAACCTACCATTTAGAATGTTTGATTTCTTGTTATTAAAGTATTGCATCATGGCATCATATTTATTTTCCTTGTTTGCCTTGTTTACTATTTGTTTTGCATCTGTTCTTAATTGTTTTCACAATGAAAATCAAACAATTTCCAAATACTTTGTTTTCATACTTGTCATGTTACAACCTTTTTTTCAAATAAAGAAATGCAAATCAAAACCTCTTTTGTTTCCAAATATTCCCTAATGCTCACTGATTAAATTGTTGGTTTTAATCAAACAATTAATTCAATCAATTAAATTCCAAATCACCTTCAAATTCAAATCAAATGCATCAAACAGAACCACTTTAAACTTATAAACATTATCTAAACCAATCAACTCATTTTAATCAACTTAACCATAGGGGTCACCATATTGAAATGATTTGTTTTCATAATGTTTGCTAATATTAAAAATTCTTTCAAATATTGGTTTAATTAACCAACAGCAATTAAATTTGAAAACCTTGGAAAACAAAAGTTAGTTTTGAGTTGCTAATTGAAAAACTAAACTAACCATAATTTTTCCAAAATTTTACCAACTCAACAACTTATCTTTTCCTTCCATTTGGTTTTCTACAAAAAAAATAATAAATGGAATAAAAAGATTAAAGCAAGGAGAGAGAGAGGCCACCAAAGCCCAATTTCTCCCCCAGCCCACCTATTTTCTTTCTGGCCCAGTACCCCCCTTCCCTTGTCGTCTTCCTCCCTCTGTACGATCCCCTCCAACACCACACGATCACCTCCCCCTCCTCTGATTCTCTGCCGTACCAAGCTCCTCTCCACCTTAAAACCAAGCCTTTCCCCACTGCTAGCCTAACCCTAGCCCTACTCATCCTCCCCAGCCGCCATCTTCCCTTTCTTCCACCTCCATCCCTCTCCTCTCCCTGTCTCCTTTTCTCTCTGAACGTTGCACACTCTGAAACCCACCGAAAAACAGCCCCTTGGCCGCCGGTGATCGCCGCCCTACGGCCACCTCGAGGTCCTTCCGGTGAGGGGAATGGAACCGCCACCTCAAGCACTTCATCTTTGGTGAAGGCGCCATGGGCCGAGGAGCTTCCCACCGCCGGCACTATCCCCTCCGTCGCCGGCGAACTCCTCTGTCGACCACCTGTATCCTGCCCCGATCTCGCCTCCATCAACCGCCTCAAGGTGAGCTCGCCTCCCCTTCCTTCCTCTTCCCCCCACTCGCCTCCTCCCTCTCCCTTGGCCGCAGCAGCCCGCACCTCCACCTCACAGCGCCCCCCCCCCACGGATGGTTCCCCTGCCGGCGAGCAGCAGCCATCGCTAGATACAGATGTCGTACCTGTTCAGTTTAGTTAGTTTCAGAAATCCTGCGCATACCACACCTTATCCTCATAGCAGCCCCCCTCCTGTCACAACTCGCAGTCACACCGCACTGGCAGCAACCGCGTGCAGCGAGCCAACAGATCCCGAGTTCAAGTCCCGCACCCCCCACCTTTTCTGCCTTTTATTCCGAATTACGTTCAGTTCAATCTCTGAACCTCATACCCCCCAACCCCCCTTGTGTCAACAAAGTTCAGCAGACCAACTGGCCAACACCCCTTGCGCTTAACCCACAGGTCTAGGGTTCCATCCCCCCTCACCCCACACCTTTTATTCTCTGTTTTTCTTTTTCTGCCCGCAGTTCAGAAAGACAGATCTGATCAATTACTTCTAAATTCCATATAAAATTGAATATCACTCGAATTTGAATGATTCAAAATACTGTGGTTTCATAATTTTGTGCTCCTTCTAGTAATGTCAAGTTTGCAACATGTTTCTGTAACAATTTTTGCACTAAATAATTAATTACTGAAAATGCAATAAAATTTGGAAACTTTGGAATTTCATAACTTTAGTTCTACTCATCCAATTTAAGCAAACTTGGACTCTAAAAATTTGTCTTAACAAACTCTACACATTGGTATTTTATTTGGTCACAATTGAATTAATTTTGAACATGTTTTCCTCTGTTTACTAAAAATGGCAGAATAAGAATGATTATGGAAAATGGCATAATAAATTCAATAATTCCCCAAAAATTATGTTTGATAGCTCAAAATGTTCAATGAAACCTTTGCTACATGTTTCCAATCTTTTCAATGCAATTTGTTACTGTTTTGAATATTTTAAATTGGTGCAATATTTAAAAACTTGTCAAATTCACTTAAAATTGCAAAATTCATAACTTGGGCATAAAAATTCCAAATGCAACAAACTAAATATGTTTTCCAATCAAATTTTCATGTAATTTCCAAATATTTTTTTTTTGCTGTTTTGAATAATTTAAATTGCTGAAAACAACTGTTTCTTGTTTATTGCATTTAAAATTGCCAAAATAATAACTTGCTCATTTTAAATCCAATTTCCACAAATGAAATATGTTTTCCATGCAAAATTAAACCACCTTTTCAAATATAAGATTTGTTTCATGTTTTGAATAATTAAAATTGGTTAAATGATTTAAAACTTGTTTAAATCATTTAATATTGCCAAATTCATAACTTGATTAAAACAAATTCTTTTGGGACATATAAAATATGTTATCAAACCATAAAAGCATAACCTTTTCAAATATGAACTTCACTCAATGTTTTGCACAAATAAAAATTCAAATAAGTTCATGTTTGAATTAAATTCATTTAATTCTTGCTTAAACTTGTTTAATTCATAAATAATTTATTTGAAATCCTTTTTCAACAAGTGAAACATGTATTCCACCTAAAATTGTGTGTTCTTATCAAATATGAACTTTGTTATCTGTTTTGAACAATTTAACATGATGAAAACAACAAATGCTTGTGTGAGCCCTTTAAGAAACCAAAATTTCTTAACTTAATAAATGATTTTCCAAACTTGGTAAACCTTATTTCTATTTGCTCTATTGTTGTTATTTTGCTGTTTTCCTCATCCATGCATCATGCTAATTCACTTACACAATTTGATTAGTTGTAACACAATTAATTCAACCATAATTCATGGGCTTTTCAGGTGCAACTCAAATTGCATGTGGGTCCATTTAATCATGTTGTTAACTTGTCAACTAGTTTATTTCTGATGCATCAATTAAATTGTCATGCATCATCCCATGTTTGTGCACTATGCCATGATATTGATTGTTTATGTTTCTGCATTGTTTGTTTGCTTCTTCTCGGATAAACGACGACGTTGAGACCGACGATACTTACGACACCCCTTCTAAGGAGTTAGCTCAGTACCAGGCTACTGGGTTTGCAGGCAAGTTATCACTCACATGAACCATTGTGTTCCTTTCAACATTGGTTACCGATACTTTCCGTTGTCTATTTCTGCTAAGCCATAGTAGTAGTTGTTTCTGTTACGAACCTATCACATGAATCCCTTAACCCTGATATTGCCTCACCACCACTCCTACAACCCTATTGATTGAGCCAGTGTCTTACTAGCATGCTTAGGCTGATTTGCTCGAGTCTGTTACCCGTTACTTTCCGTTACTATTTCATTATGTTCTGGGGGCTCGATGTTTAATCAATCAATCATGCTAATGTTATTGCTAAATAATAATTTGATGATAAGGCACCAGCAGGAGGCCCTTGTGGTTTTGAGGCCTGCTAGTGTCGACCCTAATAGGAAAAGGGTCCTGTCTACTGATCCATGATGAGCGCACTACCCGCATGTGGGAAGCGAGTATGGGCGCCCCCCTCAATTTGATTCGATTCGTATCTCGTCCAAATCGCCTCATTTAGTTCGGGTTTTCCATTTGCTGCATGCATGATCTTGCGAGCCCTTGGTACCCGGGTGGAACTTTCGTAGTCGGCATATAGGGGGACACGGTCTTAGAGTGCTATGAGGGTCCATTTTCTTCTGGGCTCGATTAGCCGTGCGCCCAAGGTTCTTTGGGCTTGATGCGAAGAAGAGTTGAGTTGTGTTGAGTGCCCCGCTTGGTGGGAGGCATCCCATCTGGCGGGTTATTCATACGTGTACGGCCAAATTGGTGCAACCCTGCAGGGATAATCTTCTCGAGAAGCCGTGTTTTCCGCGGTTATGGATTACTTGGTGAAAGTACTGGCTAACAAGTACTCAGGACAACTTAAACCTAATGATTAACAACCTTACACCCAATGATTAACAACTTGACTAGTAATAGGCTTATTGACACAATAATCTGAACCATCATTAATCCAACTGTGTGAGTTATCCTCGGATTGCTTCTTTGGATAAGGGGCGAGATCCAGGATGGGTTTGTTTGGATTTAGTTGATACGTTGGTTACGATACACGATCTTATCTCCTTTCTGATAGCCGGAAGTGGTAGTAACTCTGTAGTTGTTTAGAGCAGCCAGTTGCAGCATCCTTTTATCCTTTTCCTTCCGTTGAACCCAAAGCATCTGTGCTTGGTGTTGACGGGTTACACTTTGGTGAACTGTGAGTCTTGCTTGCCAGTACGTTTATGTACTGACCCCTTTGGGGCTGTGGTTTCCGCAGACGACGTTTCCGAGGATCCCCGTGGTGGCTACTACGTGGAGTATGACGACGAGACTGCTGACGAGTAGATAGCGGACCCGGGCAGGATCCGAGACTTCGTGGATGGGCTCCGTCTTTTCGTTTCCGGCCTCTTAGGCCTATTTGGATCTTGTCTGTACTCAGACATCTTGAATGCTTCCGCTGTGATGTAATGATGATATGTTGGGGCATGTGCCCTCTGGATGATTGTATTTGCTATCTCTGCTCTAATGAGAGCTATTTGCACCTTATTTCAATCTTTTGTGTCGTAGAGATCTGTTGTGATATCACTTGTTCAAACGCCGTTGACGTACCATGTGTGTATGTTTTGAAGTACGTCAACGGAAGTGTCCTGATTTCTATGGGATGGTTTGCGCAGACGATGAATAGTAGGGAATGGTTGTCACACGTTTACGTGTTGGCCTGCTCATATTGAGATGCGGGTGCCGGTATGCCCCGTAAGCCATTCTATCTACTGTTTAGCGGACTGTGAGTATCCCCTAGAAGTCCGGGTGCGACACCGAGGATACTCACACAGTTGAAATAATGATGGTTCAGATTATTGTGTCAATAAGCCTATTACTAGTCAAGTTGTTAATCATTGGGTGTAAGGTTGTTAATCATTAGGTTTAAGTTGTCCTGAGTACTTGTTAGCCAGTACTTTCACCAAGTAATCCATAACCGCGGAAAACACGGCTTCTCGAGAAGATTATCCCTGCAGGGTTGCACCAATTTGGCCGTACACGTATGAATAACCCGCCAGATGGGATGCCTCCCACCAAGCGGGGCACTCAACACAACTCAACTCTTCTTCGCATCAAGCCTAAAGCACCACGTGCTGTGCGTGCGCGGCTAATCGAGCCCCACGAAGAAAAGGGGACCCTCATAGCACTGGAAGACCACGCCGCCCTAAATGCCGACTACAAAAGTTCCACCCTGGCCTGGGCTCGCAAGATCATGCATGCAGCAAATGGAAAGCCCGAACTACGTGTGGCGATTTGGACGAGATGCGAATCGAATCAAATTGAGGGGGGCGCCCATACTCGCTTCCCACATGCGGTTAGTGCGCTCATCATGGATCAGTAGACAAGACCCTTTTCCTATTAGGGTCGACACTAGCAGGCCTCAAAACCACCCTGGGCCTCCTGCCGGTGCCTTATCATCAAATTATTATTTAACAATAACATTAGCATGATTGATTGATTAAACATCGAGCCCCCAGAACGTAATAGAAATAGTAACAGAAAGTAACGGGTAACAGACTCGAGCAAAACAACCTAAGCATGCTAGTAAGACACGGGCAACAAGCAATGGTTATAGGTATGGAGGTGAGGCAACATCAGGGCTAAAGGATACATGTGATAGGTTCGTAACAGAAACAACTATTCATAGGGCTAGCAGAATAGACAACGGAAAGTATCGGTATCCAATGTTGAAAGGAACACGATGGTTCATGTGAGTGATAACTTGCCTGCAAACCCAGTAGCCTGGTACTGAGCTAACTCCTTAGAAGGGATGTCGTAAGTATCGTCGGTCTCAACGTCGTCGTGTATCCGAGAAGAAGCAAACAAACAATGCAGAAATATAAACAATCATTATCATGGCATTGTGCACAATCAAAGATGATGCATGTCAAGTTAATGGTTGCATCAAAATAAACTAGTTGATGAAGTGACACAATTTAAATGGACCCCTATGCAATTGGATTGCATATGGAAAAGGTCCATGCATTAAGTGGAAGCAAATGATCTATAATTGATTAACATGTGAAAGTTTGCTTATCATGATGCATGCATGATGACAACAACAAAATAACAATGAATAACAATAATAGATGCAAGTGAAAAGGAATTTAACAAGTGTGGAAGTTATTTGTTAAGTTTGGAAAGTTTGGTTACTTAAACATGTCACACAAGTATTTGTTGTTTTCATCAAGTTAAAGTGTGCAAAACAATTAACAAAATTTATATTTGAAAAGAACATCAAATTTTAGTTGGATTACATGTTTCACTTGTTGAAAAAGGATTTCAAATAAATTATTTATGAATTAAACAAGTTTAAGCAAGAATTAAATGAATTTAATTCAAACATGAACTTATTTGAATTTTTATTTGTGCAAAACATTAAGTGAGATTCATATTTAAAAAGGTTATGCTTTTATGGTTTGAAAACATATTTTATATGTCCCAAAAGAATTTGTTTTGATCAAGTTATAAATTTAGCAATATTAAATGATTTAAACAAGGTTTAAATCATTTAACCAATTTTAATTATTCAAAACATGAAACAAAATTTATATTTGAAAAGGTTGTTTAATTTTGCATGGAAAACATATTTCATTTGTTGAAATTGGATTTAAAATGAGCAAGTTATTATTTTGGCAATTTTAAATGCATTAATTAAGAAACAGATGTTTTCAGCAATTTAAATTATTCAAAACAGCAAACAAAATTTATATTTGGAAAGTACATGAAAAGTTGATTGGAAAACATATTTAGTTTGTTAAATTTGGAATTTTTATGCCCAAGTTATGAATTTTGCAAGTTTAAGTGAATTTAACAAGTTTTTAAATATTGCACCAATTTAAAATATTCAAAACAGTAACAAATTGCATTGAAAAGGTTGGAAACATGTAGCAAAGGTTTCATTTAACATTTTGAGCTATCAAACATAATTTTTTGGGGGATTATTGAATTTATTATGCCATTTTCCATAATCATTCTTATTCTGCCATTTTTAGTAAACAGAGGGAAACATGCTCAAAATTAATTCAATTGTGTCCAAATAAAATACCAATGTGTAGAGTTTATTAATAAAAATTTTTAGAGACCAAGCTTGCTTAAATTGGATGAGTAGAACTAAAGTTATGAAATTCCAAAGTTTCCACTTTTTATGGCATTTTCAGTAATTAATTAATTAGTGCAAAAATTGTTACAGAAACATGATGCAAACTTGGCATTACTAGAAGGGCACAAAATTATGAGTTCACAGGATTTTGAATCGTTCAAATTGGAGTGATATTCAATTTTATATGGAATTTAGAAGTAATGGTTCAGATCTGGTTTGCTGAAATTCTGGCAGAAAAAGAAAACAGAGAATAAAAGGTGGGGCGAGTGGGGATCGAACCCAAGCCCTCTGCCTCCTGCGCCCCAGGGAACAACCAGATGGGCTGCGCTGCTGTTGTTGAAAGGAAGGGATACGGGGGGTGGATATGGTTCAGAACTGCTGTGAATCTAAATAGGAAAATTAGACAGAAAAGGTGGGGGCTTGGGGACTCGACCCTGCGACCTGAGGCTTGTGCGCTCTGTGCTGTTACCAGTGGGGTGGATGATGCTTGGTTGTAACAGAAGGGTGCGGTGGGGGCTTAAGCTGTTGGTGCGCGGGATTTCTGAACTTTGCACGTAATCTGAAACTGCACGCTGCTGTTCGCTGCTTCTGCGAGCGGGCAGACTCGCCGGCGATCTGCGCCGTGGGGGGGGGTGGCCGTGCGTGGTGGGGGCTGCGAGGGGGAGGAGGAGAGACGAGGGAGTAGGGCGGATCGAGGGCCTCACCTCGAGCGGATGGAGGCGCAGGTGTCGGGGCAGGTTGCAGGGAGGTCGAGGCAGACAGCAGGGGCTCGTGGCCGCCTTGGGGCGGACGGCGGCGGCGGCTCCGGCCATCCCCGCCCGTGCCGAGGTGTTGGAGAGGAAGCCCGCGGTGAGGGCTTTCCATTCCCGCCCTCACCGCGGCCGGAGGGGGCCCGGACGGCCGGCGACCACCGGAGGAGGAGGAGGCAATTTCGGTTCAGTGTAACATCCCTGATTTTTGGAAAAACTCAAAAATCACAAAAATTTGAGACTTTTTGTTTTCATGTTTAGTAAGTCACCAAAAACCAAATGAGAAGCAAGAAACAAAATAAAACAATGCATATTTCAATGAATTAAAATTTCTAATCCTATTATACCTCTATTCCCTAAACCCTAAAGTCATTTGAAAATAAATATTTCTACGTAAAGAAAATATTTCTTCTTAAGCAAACCCTTACACCAAACATGTTTTCAACCCAATTATGATCTTGAAAATATTTTTTTTTGATATATAAAAACTAGAGAATTGTTATCTCTAATATTTTCTTCTTGTCTCAAAAGGGTTTCACTATTATTGATAACCCCAAAATGGATATAAGTTGGATCCTTGTTTTCCAAGTGTTATGTCAATCAACAAAATAATATAGTGCTATAGAAATAAATTGTTTATGAAAACAAGTAAGATACTTTGAGAAAACAATGTTTTCATTTGGGAAAACCTTTCTACTTTTACTAAACCCCATTTCCAAATTTATTAAATAAATTCTCCATGTTTGAAATATAACAAAAGGATACAAATTGTGGTTTCACTAATATGTTGAAAATATACAATATAAAAGTTCCTAAAAGGGTCTTAGGAAACAATAGTTGAACCATAAAAAAATATTTCTAAAAATTGATTTAATCATATAAAAATTAATGGTTTCTATTAAGTGACTATCATTGTTTCTTCATATTTTAAAATCATAAAATATGAAAACCATTGAAAATGATTTTGGAAAATTTCATTTGATCACATTGTTGTCTCTGATATTTTATTCAACCAATAATTTTCATTTATATAATTGATATTTTTAAATTAGCATTAATAGACTATTAGTGAAATCATTTTTATTTCAAAATAGAAAATAGCAAAACAAGTGTAAATGATTTTCAATAATGACATTTGACTTATATAATGTCTCTTTATTTTTATAAAACCCTTTGTCAAAAATTAAATTTGATTTTCTATTAAAAATGCTATTAAGTCACTTTTAATGAATTATTCAAATTTCATAATTCAAAAATGTAAATATGTTCAAAAGTTTATAAAAATGTTCTAAACAGAAAGATATTATTTTTACAAATTTTTAGAAGTTAATTTGAGGTCAATTGGATTATTAAAACTAAAGATATTAAAAACAGGAAATAAAAGAAAAAGAAAAATGAATTGATGATGTCATGATGACGTCATCTCGTCATCAAGCTCGGGCAGTTGAATGCTGCCGTTTCTTCCCGATTTAAAATGAATTGATTTCTTCCGTTTCTCTACGGGATTAATAGCACCGAGAATCTCCCCTTAAAGCCAGTGATGTCCTCTCCATTTTGCCCTCTGGTGTTCCCCCTCTCTCCCCACCTAGCCAGAGAACGAGCTCGTCGGAGTTCTTTGTTGCCGTCGCCGGATTCGTCGAATTCCGGTGAGTTTGGCGCATGTCCGAGCCCGAGACCACTCCGTTTAGCCTCCTTGCTTCCTTGCGCGTGTTTTCAGTCTTTTTGTGCGTCGTTTTGGTGCAGCATAGAGGCGAGGAAGAGCTCACCGGAGAAGGAAACACCCGTACGCCTCGGGTACCCACCGCGCCACCGAGAGGAGCCACCGTAGTGGACGCCGTCGTCTCCATTCGAGTCGCCGTGCTCTGCTGAACCTCTTCATGGTCTTCGTTTAGCCCGAGGATCAACGGAACATCGCCATCGTCCACACCCGAGGTCGCACCGCCGTCCCCGCCATTGCCGGCAGCCGTTTCCGGCGGGAGGTAACCCTAGCCATCCATGTCCGTCCGATTGTATTCCTACGGCTGCGATTAAATCACTTACCGAAGAGGTATCGGCAAATCACAGAGCGCCACGTCAGGCGCGCGTTAAGTTCTTTATTCGTTGCGCGGTGCAGCGTGAAACCAGCCCAAGCCCATTCCCTAACCATCGCCCCGCGCGGCAGATAAGCACTTCTCGGCCCAGCCTTTCTCTGGAATTAATTCCGAATAGAAATAAAAATCAGTTTTTGCAGAATAGTCCCTAGAACTTTGAACCATCATATCTTTTCAACCACTTAGCCAAATTTAGCAATCTTGGACTTTTTGAAATCACCATAACATGTAGAAACTTTTGGCACTGGCCAAATTCAAATTTGACAAACTTAAATTGGTTCAAATTTAAATATGCTTGTTTGATGAAATTTGGCATAATTCAAATTCTACAAATCCAAAAATTGTAAATAAAATATATTTGGAAACCTTAGAATGTGTACTTTCATATCCTCTGTCCCAAAATAAGTTTTGATCAAATTAAAATTGAATTTAGAATTAAGTTTCTATTTGTGTATTTTTGACATAGATTTAATTCTATAAATAATTTCAATATAGTTCCTTTTGCAAAATGGTTCCATTTGGTAACCTTGAACCAGATACATCAGTACCCAACCCCTTTTTGGACAACCTTGAACCATTTCCTTGCAAGTTGGACCATAAATCCATCTTAGTGAACCACTAGTTGATCATGCCTTAGATTTTGTTTCTATTCTTTCTACCATTGTTTGTTGTGACCATTTTGAATCCAAGTCCTTGGAATGTGTCAATCACATATGGTACCAAGTAGTGAACCTTAGTTTTCTATCTTCTCTACTCCCCCATTCTTGCTTCAAGAATTCACCAAGTCAGCAAAATGGAGATCAAGACTCAAGCACAAGAATGAAACTTCAATATCAACTTGGTGGCAACATGAAGACCTATGAGGAATAACATTGAAGAAATTAAAGGAAGGACATAGACTCCACAGCAACAAGAAGAAACTCAATGAAGTACAGGAGTATGAAGAAAATCAAGGAGAAGACATTTTCCTCTCTCTTCCTATTCCTTCCATTTCTTTCTTTTCAAATTGACTTAGTGGTATTTGTGCCCATCCCCTACCTAAACCAAGTAGTGAAGATCATGAAGATTTATCAAGTACAAGAGAAGCTTCACAACAAGGAGGAAACTACAATAGAAGCATGAAGATGAACTTCAAGAAGGCAATCACATGAGGACTAGAAGCAATCCACCCAAGTTGAGGAGTAACAAGTTATTTTTGTCCAACCATTGACCCAAATGGAAACCCCAATACTTAGTAATATTTTTCCCTTTGATGATGAAGTTAGTAGACCTACCCTAACCACAATGGAAAATACTAACATAGTCACTCAAATATTTTTGAAGGTGAATATGACCAAGTGTTTGCATGTAATACTTTAGTTGAAGAAGTAATATGTTTATTCTAAGTGAACTCTTGGAACTTCCTCGACAAGTATGATTATAATGAAGTTAGATCCCATCAAACTCAACCTAGTCCATCCCATGTAAGCCCTTCGAATTTACTTAACAAGTATTGGATCATTAATGAATGAATCTTCTCAAAATCAAACCTTGACCTTGTCCTAGCCAACTTGATTAAACCCCTTTTTGATATGTCAATTGGTGTGTATGTTTTCTTCTCTTGTATGTTTGCTTGATAGCATGTTTGTTGTCAATGAATAGATTGTACGGAGAGCAACGATCTTTTGTGAAGAGAGTGTGATATCTTCACCAACTTCAACAAGGCAAGTAACACACCATCAACTACCCATTATTTTCTATATGCATTAGTTGATTTTGAGTAGTATGCATGATAGAAAATTTTACTAAGTTATATTATGCTATGCTATTATCCTAGTAGTGTGTAGCCATCTCTTTTACCCTTGTTATTTTGATAGCCTTAGAACTTAGTGGATGCTATGCAATATTACAAATTGTTTTTACTATATGTTGAGGAAAAATCCTAAGTATAACTAATGAATGAACCACCTGGGTGGAAGTGGTAAGAATGGGTTATGTTGAGTGTTTCCTCAGGGCCCTTTTCTAAGGGTTATTCCACCTGAGGTTGTCACTTGCGGATGGCCACCCAGGAACAAAGAGATTACTATGTCCCTCTAAATCTAGTAGCTTCCCGTGCAGCCTTTTGACAATATGGGCTCTGTCTTGATCAATTAAGTTGTGAGGGTTCAGCCCAGGCTTGACAAGCAGATGTAGCAAAATTATAGGTGGAACGGGTCTTGCCGGTGGGTTTGGACTTCTTCTTCTGAAAGATCTCGTCTCAATTCTCTCCTTTCCATGATGCACTCCGGGTGTATAGGATGTTTGGGATAATTGAAGACAAAGGGTGAAAGTGCACAACCTCTGCAGAGTCAACAAACTAAGATCTTAGCCGTGTCCCCGGTTATGGACAATTATGAGCAGCTGGACAAGGATTGACGGAAGAATCTCATCACCAATTTCAATAAGTAAAATTTTGACCAAGTGAATAGTAGTGTGGTGCTTGGATCTTAATCCAATGTTGCCACCCTTTTGAAAAGAAAAGTTTGTTTTACAAAAGTGATAGGAGAAAACTGGCTTTATGCAAAACTTAGCCAAAACTCCACTCAGCCAAAATAAGCATGTAGTATTAGTCTTGCCATTTATATCCACCATAGTGTTACTTGCCAATACATTAAATTGTATTGACTCCCTTGTGGCTGCATATTCCATATTGCAGATGTTTCTGAAGACGAGTGAGGATTACGTTTAGGATCTCGAGACTATCGCCAACATGTTTTGCCTGTGGCACATGAAGAATGATGGGCTCAATGTTGTACTATGTTTTCCGCTGTATTTCTTTGTTTTCTGCTAGTCTTCTAAGACTATGCAAGTTGTAATCCTATTTTGTAAAGACTGGATCATGTGATGTAATAGAATTTGATGCATTTGCATGATATTTCATTTTGTACTGTGGTGCTAGCAATTGATCCAGGGACTAGCACAATAACACAGGTATTCCATCTTTATTAAAAGTTGGGATGCTACAAAATGGTATCAGAGCATTGTGTTGCCTGTAGGATTCGAGACCCTAAGTTTGGAAAAGGCCCTAGGATTGAAAATTTGCTATGTTCAAACTTTCTAGAAACAAAACAACCATCTTATTTCTTCTCATATCCTCTCATCTATTGTTCACCTTCAAAAAAATTTAGATGACCTACCTCTTCAATACCATCAAGACAAGATTGTTGATGACCATACCAAGAAGTGCAAAGAGTATTTTCACCACATGAAGCCCTACACTCAAGATTTTTGAAGAATTTGAAGAAAAACATAGACTTCCCAACAATCAAGAACACCTCAAGACATGGGGAGAAGAATATGAAGAAAAGCTCAAGAAGATATGGATGATACCACCAATCTAGTTACTTGGTTAGAACAACGTTAACGTGTTAGTGTATTGATCATACCAATGGGTGTGGTATGACAGTATTAGTGTTTTCTAACAACCATGTTGTTGGTGTGATGATTGTGTTGCTATATGTTTGTTATGTGTTGTTTGCAAGATGAGTTTCCTTGATCTGCTGTGTTTGGACAGGAACCTTCTTAGATCCTTTCTAACCTCTACTCATCTTCCCTAAAACCTCAAAACAGATGTCTAGCCAGAATTCCAACAACCCGGAGAACTCAATAGCAATGCAGATGTTACTAGAAGCTCAAACTCAGCTGATACAACTGATGATCCAGAACCAAGCAAGCCACCCCAATATGGAGTTAACCCAAGGGATGCAACAAGTGTTGGACACTCAATCACAGATAGTGAAGATGATGTCCCAAAACTTGGCCAATAGTAAAGACAATCAGCCTTGGATAACTAGAGATAACCATGAGATAGAAGAAGAAATGTTTTCAACACCCAAAGCCTGCAAATCTTGTGGAGAGATAGGACACTATTCCAAAGATTGTCCTGATGAGTGGCCCCATGGTGATGCAAACAACTCAATTGAAGGATACTTCACTCAAGTTACTTGCTTTCTGTGTGAAGGGACAACACATGTTCCAACACAATGTCCACTTTACCCCATGGTAGAACAAGTTGGACAACAAGCCAAAATGGAAATGCTTAGTGAAATCCAAGAGAACTTAGGGAAACCAGATGTGAAGGGAAAACACAAGCTGGATACTTTTCAGATGGACCATGTCAAGATAGATACTGGAGCCAAGACTACACCACATCCATATTCATCCAAACACTCCGCCAAGAATTTCTATTCTTGTGAAGAAGATGGACATTTGTCTAGAAATTGTCCCAACAAGAAACCCAAACCTTCAACCAACATAGTTGAGTATACTGGGCAGCAGTATGAAGATATGATGGCCAATTTAACTCCACCAAGGAAGAAGAAGAAACTTCAGAACAACCCCAATCTTGTCTATAGAGACATCAGCCAAGTGACTTGCTTCAAATGCAGAGATAAAGGACACTATGCAAATGGATGCCCTCAAAGGGAGAAGGAAGGAAACATGACTTTCTGAAAGAAGGAATCTTAGGCAAAGTTTCATGTTGAAAATAAATTTATTTTCCCTAGGAGTTCTTCCAGTGTAATAAACCACAATGAATGTCTGAGAAATGTGTTCCCATTATAATAAGATGATGTTGTGAAATCCTCTCAACTTGATCTTTCGATTGACCCAAAGAGTGACCCCTCAGTGTCAAAGGTATTCCAACATACCTATGTTAGTCTACACCTCTACCACAAAGGAAAGTTCTACTCAAGCCAATCTCAAATCAATCTACACTCTAATCTAATGAAAATAGACTACCCACAAAAGTTTCTTTTAAGGGTGGTAGCCCACCCAGTTGTTTTGGAATCCAATTACCCAAATCTTTCTTTCTAACCTTCCCAAATCTCGGTACGAGATTTCTTTTAAGGGTGGTAGTCTGTAACATCCCTGATTTTTGGAAAAACTCAAAAATCACAAAAAATTGAGACTTTTTGTTTTCATGTTTAGTAAGTCACCAAAAACCAAATGAGAAGCAAGAAACAAAATAAAACAATGCATATTTCAATGAAATTAAAATTTCTAATCCTATTATACCTCTATTCCCTAAACCCTAAAGTCATTTCAAAATAAATATTTCTACATAAAGAAAATATTTCTTCTTAAGCAAACCCTTACACCAAACATGTTTTCAACCCAATTATGATCTTGAAAATATTTTTTTTTGATATATAAAAACTAGAGAATTGTTATCTCTAATATTTTCTTCTTGTCTCAAAAGGGTTTCACTATTATTGATAACCCCAAAATGGATATAAGTTGGATCCTTGTTTTCCAAGTGTTATGTCAATCAACAAAATAATATAGTGCTATAGAAATAAATTGTTTATGAAAACAAGTAAGATACTTTGAGAAAACAGTGTTTTCATTTGGGAAAACCTTTCTACTTTTACTAAACCCCATTTCCAAATTTATTAAATAAATTCTCCATGTTTGAAATATAAAAAAGGATACAAATTGTGGTTTCACTAATATGTTGAAAATATACAATATAAAAGTTCCTAAAAGGGTCTTAGGAAACAATAGTTGAACCATAAAAAAATATTTCTAAAAATTGATTTAATCATATAAAAATTAATGGTTTCTATTAAGTGACTATCATTGTTTCTTCATATTTTAAAATCATAAAATATGAAAACCATTGAAAATGATTTTGGAAAATTTCATTTGATCACATTGTTGTCTCTGATATTTTATTCAACCAATAATTTTCATTTATATAATTGATATTTTTAAATTAGCATTAATAGACTATTAGTGAAATCATTTTTATTTCAAAATAGAAAATAGCAAAACAAGTGTAAATGATTTTCAATAATGACATTTGACTTATATAATGTCTCTTTATTTTTATAAAACCCTTTGTCAAAAATTAAATTTGATTTTCTATTAAAAATGCTATTAAGTCACTTTTAATGAATTATTCAAATTTCGTAATTCAAAAATGTAAATATGTTCAAAAGTTTATAAAAATGTTCTAAACAGAAAGATATTATTTTTACAAATTTTTAGAAGTTAATTTGAGGTCAATTGGATTATTAAAACTAAAGATATTAAAAACAGGAAATAAAAGAAAAAGAAAAATGAATTGATGATGTCATGATGACGTCATCTCGTCATCAAGCTCGGGCAGTTGAATGCTGCCGTTTCTTCCCGATTTAAAACGAATTGATTTCTTGCGTTTCTCCACGGGATTAATAGCACCGAGAATCTCCTCTTAAAGCCAGTGATGTCCTCTCCATTTTGCCCTCTGGTGTTCCCCCTCTCTCCCCACCTAGCCAGAGAACGAGCTCGTCGGAGTTCTTTGTTGCCGTCGCCGGATTCGTCGAATTCCGGTGAGTTTGGCGCATGTCCGAGCCCGAGACCACTCCGTTTAGCCTCCTTGCTTCCTTGCGCGTGTTTTCAGTCTTTTTGTGCGTCGTTTTGGTGCAGCATAGAGGCGAGGAAGAGCTCACCGGAGAAGGAAACACCCGTACGCCTCGGGTACCCACCGCGCCACCGAGAGGAGCCACCGTAGTGGACGCCGTCGTCTCCATTCGAGTCGCCGTGCTCTGCTGAACCTCTTCATGGTCTTCGTTTAGCCCGAGGATCAACGGAACATCGCCATCGTCCACACCCGAGGTCGCACCGCCGTCCCCGCCATTGCCGGCAGCCGTTTCTGGCGGGAGGTAACCCTAGCCATCCATGTCCGTCCGATTGTATTCCTACGGCTGCGATTAAATCACTTACCGAAGAGGTATCGGCAAATCACAGAGCGCCACGTCAGGCGCGCGTTAAGTTCTTTATTCGTTGCGCGGTGCAGCGTGAAACCAGCCCAAGTCCATTCCCTAACCATCGCCCCGCGCGGCAGATAAGCACTTCTCGGCCCAGCCTTTCTCTGGAATTAATTCCGAATAGAAATAAAAATCAGTTTTTGCAGAATAGTCCCTAGAACTTTGAACCATCATATCTTTTCAACCACTTAGCCAAATTTAGCAATCTTGGACTTTTTGAAATCACCATAACATGTAGAAACTTTTGGCACTGGCCAAATTCAAATTTGACAAACTTAAATTGGTTCAAATTTAAATATGCTTGTTTGATGAAATTTGGCATAATTCAAATTCTACAAATCCAAAAATTGTAAATAAAATATATTTGGAAACCTTAGAATGTGTACTTTCATATCCTCTGTCCCAAAATAAGTTTTGATCAAATTAAAATTGAATTTAGAATTAAGTTGCTATTTGTGTATTTTTGACATAGATTTAATTCTATAAATAATTTCAATATAGTTCCTTTTGCAAAATGGTTCCATTTGGTAACCTTGAACCAGATACATCAGTACCCAACCCCTTTTTGGACAACCTTGAACCATTTCCTTGCAAGTTGGACCATAAATCCATCTTAGTGAACCACTAGTTGATCATGCCTTAGATTTTGTTTCTATTCTTTCTACCATTGTTTGTTGTGACCATTTTGAATCCAAGTCCTTGGAATGTGTCAATCACATATGGTACCAAGTAGTGAACCTTAGTTTTCTATCTTCTCTACTCCCCCATTCTTGCTTCAAGAATTCACCAAGTCAGCAAAATGGAGATCAAGACTCAAGCACAAGAATGAAACTTCAATATCAACTTGGTGGCAACATGAAGACCTATGAGGAATAACATTGAAGAAATTAAAGGAAGGACATAGACTCCACAGCAACAAGAAGAAACTCAATGAAGTACAGGAGTATGAAGAAAATCAAGGAGAAGACATTTTCCTCTCTCTTCCTATTCCTTCCATTTCTTTCTTTTCAAATTGACTTAGTGGTATTTGTGCCCATCCCCTACCTAAACCAAGTAGTGAAGATCATGAAGATTTATCAAGTACAAGAGAAGCTTCACAACAAGGAGGAAACTACAATAGAAGCATGAAGATGAACTTCAAGAAGGCAATCACATGAGGACTAGAAGCAATCCACCCAAGTTGAGGAGTAACAAGTTATTTTTGTCCAACCATTGACCCAAATGGAAACCCCAAGACTTAGTAATATTTTTCCCTTTGATGATGAAGTTAGTAGACCTACCCTAACCACAATGGAAAATACTAACATAGTCACTCAAATATTTTTGAAGGTGAATATGACCAAGTGTTTGCATGTAATACTTTAGTTGAAGAAGTAATATGTTTATTCTAAGTGAACTCTTGGAACTTCCTCGACAAGTATGATTATAATGAAGTTAGATCCCATCAAACTCAACCTAGTCCATCCCATGTAAGCCCTTGGAATTTACTTAACAAGTATTGGATCATTAATGAATGAATCTTCTCAAAATCAAACCTTGACCTTGTCCTAGCCAACTTGATTAAACCCCTTTTTGATATGTCAATTGGTGTGTATGTTTTCTTCTCTTGTATGTTTGCTTGATAGCATGTTTGTTGTCAATGAATAGATTGTACGGAGAGCAACGATCTTTTGTGAAGATAGTGTGATATCTTCACCAACTTCAACAAGGCAAGTAACACACCATCAACTACCCATTATTTTCTATATGCATTAGTTGATTTTGAGTAGTATGCATGATAGAAAATTTTACTAAGTTATATTATGCTATGCTATTATCCTAGTAGTGTGTAGCCATCTCTTTTACCCTTGTTATTTTGATAGCCTTAGAACTTAGTAGATGCTATGCAATATTACAAATTGTTTTTACTAGATGTTGAGGAAAAATCCTAAGTATAACTAATGAATGAACCACCTGGGTGGAAGTGGTAAGAATGGGTTATGTTGAGTGTTTCCTCAGGGCCCTTTTCTAAGGGTTATTCCACTTGAGGTTGTCACTTGCGGATGGCCACCCAGGAACAAAGAGATTACTATGTCCCTCTAAATCTAGTAGCTTCCCGTGCAGCCTTTTGACAATATGGGCTCTGTCTTGATCAATTAAGTTGTGAGGGTTCAGCCCAGGCTTGACAAGCAGATGTAGCAAAATTATAGGTGGAACGGGTCTTGCCAGTGGGTTTGGACTTCTTCTTCTGAAAGATCTCGTCTCAATTCTCTCCTTTCCATGATGCACTCCGGGTGTATAGGATGTTTGGGCTAATTGAAGACAAAGGGTGAAAGTGCACAACCTCTACAGAGTCAACAAACTAAGATCTTAGCCGTGTCCCCGGTTATGGACAATTATGAGCAGCTGGACAAGGATTGACGGAAGAATCTCATCACCAATTTCAATAAGTAAAATTTTGACCAAGTGAATAGTAGTGTGGTGCTTGGATCTTAATCCAATGTTGCCACCCTTTTGAAAAGAAAAGTTTGTTTTACAAAAGTGATAGGAGAAAACTGGCTTTATGCAAAACTTAGCCAAAACTCCACTCAGCCAAAATAAGCATGTAGTATTAGTCTTGCCATTTATATCCACCATAGTGTTACTTGCCAATACATTAAATTGTATTGACTCCCTTGTGGCTGCATATTCCATATTGCAGATGTTTCTGAAGACGAGTGAGGATTACGTTTAGGATCTCGAGACTATAGCCAACATGTTTTGCCTGTGGCACATGAAGAATGATGGGCTCAATGTTGTACTATGTTTTCCGCTGTATTTCTTTGTTTTCTGCTAGTCTTCTAAGACTATGCAAGTTGTAATCCTATTTTGTAAAGACTGGATCATGTGATGTAATAGAATTTGATGCATTTGCATGATATTTCATTTTGTACTGTGGTGCTAGCAATTGATCCAGGGACTAGCACAATAACACAGGTATTCCATCTTTATTAAAAGTTGGGATGCTACATTCAGTTACAGAGGAAATATTCAGAGAGAAGAGAGAGCAGAGGGAGGAGGGAGAGATTGGAGGCGGAGAGGAAGAAGGAGGGGAAGAGGTTAGGGTTAGGAACCCTAGGGCTCGAGCTCCAGGAGTTATAGGAGGGGTGGATGGAGGATGGCCGTTCCCCCATTGTCTCTGCTACGTGGATAGCTGCGATGCAATCCGTACAGAGGTTAGGGATGACCACCGAAGGGGTATTGGGCTGGGGAATAAGGTGGGCTGGGCTTGCTGCTGCTCTCTCTCTCCCTTGCTCTTGTTCTTTTATTATGTGTTCTAATTTTTTTTTTGCTGGATTGGAAAAGTAAGAGAATGAGGGTTTTGAGGTTAGTAAAAATTTCAGAAAAATTTGGGTTAACTCCTTTAGGTAATATTAACCAAATGCAAGTTTTGGAATTTCAAATTAATTGAATTATGGGGCTGTTTTGACTTGGAATGAATTTGATTGAAATTTGTGGTTAAGTGGTTATTGAAAACAATATTTTAATTATGGTGATCAAATGATTTTAATTGGAAACAAATGATTGATTTTTTTTGCAATTTTCATAACTTTCAACATGGTTGTTGTTTTGGAAATTAATTGAATTTGAAAAGGGTTTGGTTATTGGATGCATTTTTTATAGAAACAAAACAACAGTTTTGAAATCACACTTTAATGGAAACAATTGATTGTTTTGATTTGAAACATCATTTTGGAAATTGTAACATCACAAGGATGAAACAAAAGGTTTGAATTTTGGTTTGAAATTCAAATAGAAAACAAAGGAAAACAAAGGAAAACAGTTGGAAAACAAATGAAAACAGAGGAAAACAAAAGGAAAACAAGCAAAACAATTGCAACCAACATGATGCCATGATGCAAAACATAAAATAACAGAGAGCAAACATTCTAAAGGCTATTTTTCATACTTGGGATGTTACACTACCCGGATCAGATGAAACAAAATTCACTTGGGACAAGCTAACAAGAGAGACACCTGAAAACTTACACGCTAAATCTGTAGTTATAGCAGCCAGTTCAGCTAGGAGAAAATCCTCACAATATGAAGCAACTTGCTCTTTGCATTTTGAAGCATCAAGTTGGGACCTCAAGGTTTTGAGTTCCTCCTATTTTCTCAAAAGTTTGGCACTCAGTAATTGCACCAAGCTCATTGCAGAAGAAGTTGACAGATTTGGAGTCGATGGATTCGCAGAACTAGAGGACGCAGGTGCCTACAAAAGAGAGAAAGAGATTCTTAAGACTCAGTCATTATTTCGCTCGAGTGTTCAGCAGAATTCTACCGCTTCACACTCGGAGGCTACTCTCATCGGTAGAAAATATAAAACAAGAAATCGAGTCATGCAGGTCAACTAGGAAAAATAACTTCGACTCAAACAACCAAGCATATTTCATTATTTAATGAGGGCACAAGGTTCATTACAAGCAAAAGAGTGGATTTTCTGCACTCAGGAACCGCTACTACTAAAACTACTCGAAGAAAGAAAAACTAGCTCTCGATGGCTGCCTCTTGAGCATCTTCAGCAGCATGAGCAGCCTAGGCCCGAACTTCGAGCATTTTCAGGAGACTCTTAGCTAACCTAATAGGTTCTTTAGTGAAGGGGTTTCGGTCTACCTCTTGCCCGCCTGAGTCCACCGGAGGTCCATTCAGTCCAAGTTCTAAGTTGCCTTGCATACCATGCGCTCGAGTGAGCGTCAGCACCGTCTCTGCACCAGAAAGTGTCTGCTCTCGACTAAATTCAACAAAGACGTTCGTGTTGTGAAACACGCCCATCAAGGCATCCAAAGTGGACGGCACCTCTTCATTAAGGAACATGCACTCGTGGAAATACACGAGTACCCCCGGAGCTTTTCCAGTGAACCGCTAGCCTTAGTCACTTGCTCCCCTGAGGAAGTAACAACATCTAGGACCGGACCCTCTCGTAATCGAGCATATAACGAAGGAGGACTACCTAGAGTGGCTGCAACAGCAAAAGGAAATAATTAGCAAAGGTACATGAAATACCAAAAGGAAATCATAAAGAAAATAAATAGAGTGCAAATACCTGTCAAACCATCCTTCAGCGCGTGGAGTCGAGGGACAACGGCTTCCTCCAAGTCCGCGAACTTCTTGAGAGCCTCGTTCTCCTTCTACGTGGACTCGTCTGCTTTTCGAATAGCAGCCTCAGTCCTCTTCTTCGCAGTCATGGCCTCTAACTGAAGAGCCGCATTCTTTGCCTTGATTTCTTTCACTCGAGTAAGCGCGGAATTCTTCTCCGCAATAGTCGCAATCAGGAGTTCCAAGATAGGTGAGAGAAATTAATTAAAAACGCAAGCCAAAGAAGAAGAAACGATAATGGTTCACCAGGATAAGATTTACCTTTTTCCTTAGCAAAATTGGCCTGTGCAATGTCCCTCTCCCTCCCAATACCAAGGAAGCGAGTGCCCAGGTCCTTCATGCTGTCTAAGAAGGTCTTAAAGAAGCATTTGTGTAAAAACTTAAGATGCATATTTTGAGTCCTCGCCTGCAAGAAGCCAAACGCAGACTCGGGGGCTACTCCCATCGGGAGCGCTATTCGCGCACCCGACAAAATAATCTAAGTAGGAAGAAGAGTAAAGAAAGGAAATTAAACTAACGTGGATCTCTAACCTGGAATTTTGGAGCCAAGGTGTTTACGTCTGTCGCGTTGGCCGTCCAAGCTCCTAGACGTGAAGGTGCTGGATCAGCCTCAGGGAGAGCCGAACGCTCCTGGTCACCCTCTTGTACGACTGCCTTGTCTCGAGTGCCCCATGAAGCACTCGAGACAGTGGGAGCATGAGTATCAGGGGCAGTACCCGAATCATTTCATCCCCGAGTAAGGAGAGTCGGGACAGCACTCAAGCCAGATCCTCCCTGAGGAGGAGGAGGTGTTGGAGCAGGAGGTGGAGTTGGAGCCCTAGGAGGATTACTGAAGTGAACACAGAAAAAGAAAAAGCAATGGTCAAATTAAAGAGTCAATACTCGAGTAATAAAATAGCAGAAGAGGAAGAAGAAAAACTTACCCGCTGAAAAACCCTAGGCTGAACATATGGAGGGGCTTCTTAGCAGTCGGAGCATGTGAAGGGGCAGCCGTTGGCTGAGGAGCGAGTGGTGGCATTGACGAGATGGGAACCACGGGGATTGGGTTCCTCATCTCATCCCCTCGAGTGGCACTCAAAGAGCTTGAGTCCCTCGAGTTAGCTTCACCATGCTCGCTCTCTGCTCGAGCACGCTTGGAGGGTACGCGCGACTCCTCGGCGGTTTCTTCTTGGACTTCCTCCAAATCGTTAGCGTCTCGAGAGGAATTGGTTGTAGCGACAGAAGGGATCGAATCCAAATCCACAGCAGAATCCACAGTCAAACCCTCCATGAAGGGGACATTACAGATACAACACTCGAATGATTTGGCGCAGTCGGCCTTCGAGTTCATTTCTCAAAAGCTCCTCGCTGCGCAAGCGGTGAGTCGAGTCAGCACTCGAGTATGCCCACATGGGCAACACTTTGTCCTTGAGTGGCTGCACTCGTCGCCTTAGAAACACCACGGGAAGGTGGGTTCCGGTGAGCCCGCTAGCCTTCAAGGTAGCAATCTGAGATACTAAATCTTCAGTCTGCTCCACTTCTTCCGCGGACAGCTGGTTCTTCCACGAGCTCCTTGGCACCACTGGACTCTCTAGATTCACCAAAGGAGAGCCCTCAACATTGGGCGAGTCCTTAGCGTAGAAGCATCAAGTCCTCCACCCGGTGAAGGAGTCGACGGAGCCCATCTTGAAATAATCCGACTTCGGGTTAAGCTGAATACTGCATCCTCCAACTTCGTGCAGGTCGCTGCAGTTTGGTTGGGTCTTCACGTTGAAAAAGCGCTTGAAAACTGCCCAGTGCGGCGCCACCCCGAGGTAGCACTCGCATAGCACGATGAAGCAGGTTATGTGCTGGATCGAGTTCGGCAGGACGTCATGCAGCTGCATGCCGTTGATGTCTACGCACGCTTCTATTCTTCTTACGCACGCTTCTATTCTTGTAGATAGTGTTGGGCCTCCAAGTGCAGAGCTTTGTAGGACAACAACAAGTTTAACTTAAGTGGATCACCCAAGTTTTATCGAACTCAGGGAGTTAGAGGTCAAAGGTATCCCTCTCAAGCAACCCTGCAATTACGACACAAGAAGTCTCTTGTGTCCCCAACACACCTAATACAATTGTCAGTTGTATAGGTGCACTAGTTCGGCGAAGAGATAGTGAAATACAAGTAATATGAATGATTATAAGTGACAATAGCAATCTGAAATAAAAATGGCAGCAAGCAAACATGTAGCATAACTGGTTGTAAACGGTATTTCAATGCTTAGAAACAAGGCCTAGGTATCATACTTTCACTAGTGGACACTCTCAACAATAATAACATAATTGAATGCATATATATCATCTCTTCACAATGCTACTCCGAACCACTCTCCAGTCGGATAACAAACACCAATCATTGCATGGGGCTATAAAAGCACTCCTTAGAGTTCGCATTTCCCCATCTAAGTAACCCCCACGCTATCACCATGAGACCTAGATGGTTCCAAATAAACACCACAATTTCATAGGGTCATCCAACACAAAATATAAGTATCATGCTAAGCCACACAGTACACACACTGTCACCTTTACACCGTGATCAAAGTGTCTACGGAGATCTCATAACAAAACCACTTGAGTAGCATAATAGATGAAGAGTAACATCTACTTATTCAACTAGATTGCAAAGCTCATGATCATATAAAGATCACACCATGAGAGAGAGAGATTAAACACATAACTACCGGCAGAGCCCTCAGCCCCGGGGGAGAACTACTCCCTCCTCATCATGGGAGACAACAACGACGATGAAGATAGCGGTGGAGTCGATGGAGATTGCTCCGGGGGCACTTCCCCGTCCAGGCAGGGCGCCAGAACAGAGATTTATGTCCCCCTAAACTTGTCGGCGATGGCGGTGGAGCTACGGAACTTTTCATGGATGGAGGCTGGATGATTTAGGGTTTATGCATCGAGGAGGTGAAAGGTGGGCGCTCGAGGATCCCACACCACCAGCTGGCGCGGCCAGGAGAAACCCCCGCCCCCTATGGTGTGGCCACCTTGTGGCCCTCCTCCGGGTCTCTTTTGGACTCCGTTGACGCTCCGGGAATTCTAAGACTCTGGGATTTTTTTTGTCCAATTCCGGGAATATTTCTAGAACAACTTTTTTGAAACAAAAAACATCAGAAAACTGGAACTGGCTCTGTGGCATCTTGTCAATAGGTTAGTCCCAGAACATCCATAAAAATGACATAAAGTGTATAGGAAACTGTAGCATATGGCATGAAAACAACATGGAACATCAGAAATTATAGATACGTTTAAGACGTATCAAGCATCCCCAAGCTTAGTTCCTACTTGTCCTCGAGTAGGTAAACGATAAAAACAAATAATTTCTGAGGTGACATGCTACCAACATAAACTTGATCATCATAGTGTAAAGCATGTAAACTAAGATCAAATGAGTAAAAGATGTGGTTTATAGTTGATATGAAAAGTAATATATAAACCATTAGGAAGAACAAAGTAAAACTTTTCAACAAATCAATACTAAAATACAATCCACTGTGCAAATTATATTAAAGACGATTTAAGCTTCAAGAACAACAATACAATCATCCTAAGCATCAAACTCTCACAACAACTCCTGTTAGGATCAAGTCAAGTGACAACAATATGCATGTGTAAAAATCATCAAACTATTTGGGCACTCAAAACAAGCAAGTGTTCTGTATTGGTTCCTGGCACCATGATGTTATGGCTAAAAGAACATTATGGGGTGGGGGGTTTGGAAGGTCAATGTAAAAAAGTCTCACACAACTGAAAATGATCATTAGACAAGAGGAAGTCTTATAATCGAAGCTATGCAAGGAGTAGTGATTGCCACACAACGGATGCACATAGAGCTATAAGTATATGAAAACTCTCCAATGGAACTAGTGGGGGTGCATCCAACTTGCTTGCTCACGAAGACCTAGAGCAGTTTTGAGGAGACTCATCATTGGAATATACAAGCCAAGTTCTATAATGTAAGGTCCCCACATAGTTATGCATGTCATAAAATGAAAACTCTCTCCACACTGAAGTATTGGTGCTAACTAAGCACAACTGTGGAATAAATGATAGTAATGCTGCCCCCTCTCTCTTTATTATCTATCTTTTGCCCTATTTCTTCTTTTTTATTTTTGGATTTTTTCTCTTTTTCTTTTGTTTTTTTATATCCTCACTGGTAGAGGAAACACTCTATTTTACAATGAATCATCACCATTTTAGTACTCATAACTGAAACTGAAATATCTCTGATATATAAAACTAAATGCTCCTGCCAGTGTAGCAGTATGCAAAGTAACAATGGAACATGTAACAAGTAACATAATGATGATGGATGTTGTACGGCAATATATCTCGGAATGGCTATGGAAATGCCATGATAGGTAGGTATGGTGGCTATTTTGAGGAACATATTTTGGGATTATGTGTAGGAGAACAAATTTCTCCCACGGGGTTTGGATGCACTGGCGAAGTTTGCACCAACTCTCAATGTGAGAATGGGCAATGCACAGTACCGAAGAAGCTAGCAAATATGGATGGTGGAAGTGCCAGAAAACCGCAACTTACAACTCACAAGTTAATTAAAGATTACATCTAGAAATTTGACCATACAAGGAATAATGAAAATCACTCCAAGAGGGCCCGTGACAGTGACAAGTCACTGTTGGCTACCCCGACCGTAGCGCGTAACAAAAAGCCATTACGATTGCTATCCACAGAGGAAGTCATATACCATTATACTATCAACTGGTTTTTCGAGTGTGTCACGGTTTCAAGCTCTTAGACAAACCATTAATTGTTTTTTACTTTACTAGACCAGCAGGTTTACCACTAAGCATATTAATATCCCAAAACAACAGCAAATAGTCAAGTGAAATAGTTTAATGATCTATAAGAGTATGCAAGACTTTTCCAACATACCATCTACCACACGTAGCATTTTATATTTCCATCAAACACCAAACAATATATATTTCAACACAAACTCTCCAGCTAATATAGCAATGAAACAAGAGAGTACTAACATAATTCTACTAGAACTAACAACTCTGAATAAGAGATGCATGAAAAACATGAGCTAAAAGGATTTGCAGCAACTAGAAGAAAAACTAACAATACGAGCAAGTATTCATATGAAAAAGCGGAGCGTGTCTCTCTCCAACACAAGAATGTTAGGTTCCAACTATATTTATTGCAGCAAGGAAAACAAAACAAAAACAAACAGACGCTCCAAGTAAAGTGCATATAACGTGACCGAATAAAAATATAGTTTCACTAGAAGTGACCTGATAAGTTGCTGATGAAGAAGGAGATGCCTTGGGTATCCCCAATCTTAGATGCTTGAGTCTTATTAGAATTTGCTGGGATGAACCACGTGGGCATCCCCAAGCTTTGGCTTTGCACTCTTCTTGATCACATTATATCACCCTATTTTCTTGACCCTTGAAAACTTACTTCACACCAAAATCAATGTAATTCTCATTAGAGGGTTAGTGCACAATCAAAAATTCACATGTTCTCCTTGGACACAATTATTATTAATAATTTTTAAACATTAGCTACAGCCACTAATGTTCTGTGGAGCAAAGAAATCCACTCAACATAGTAAAAGAGAGAATGCAAGTAAAAAAGGCAGAATCTGTCAAAACTAGAACAGTCTGTAAAGACGAATTTTTTGGGGCACTTACATTGATCAAATCAAAAAACGCAAAGGTAGAAAAAGTTTCGGAATTAACTGAGGAATAAACACAAACATTTGCAGGTCATTTTGATCTTTCTTTGAATTTATACGAATTTAACGATGGACAGAGAAATCTGTTTCCTGCGCATAAATCCAAATCTAACCTCAACTTTCACTAGAGACTTTACTTGACACATCAAATGCGAAATAAATAAAAGGAGTTGCTAAAGAAGTAAACAACACCTTGACTCAAAGAAACTAGAGAAAAACAAAGCAAAAATAAAACCATGGGTTATCTCCCAAGAAGTGCTTTTGTTTAAAGCCTTTTAGCTAGGCATGATAATTTGAGAAGATGCTCACATAAGAAATATGAATTGAAGCAAAAGAGATCATCAAGAAGAAAATATAAAACAAATTTAAGTCTAACCCACTCCTTATGAAATAGAATCTTGTAGAAGAACACGTCAATAAAGCACAAAGTGTCTAGCATAGGAAGAAAAAATAAGTGCAAATTCAAAATTTTCAACATAAAGAGGGGAAACTTGATAAAGAGCTTGATGTCTACGCACGCTTCTATTCTTGTAGACAGTGTTGGGCCTCCAAGTGCAGAGGTTTGTAGAACAACAACAAGTTTCCCTTAAGTGGATCACCCAAGGTTTATCGAACTCAGGGAGGTAGAGGTCAAAGGTATTCCTCTCAAGCAACCCTGCAATTACGATACAAGAAGTCTCTTGTGTCCCCAACACACCTAATACAATTGTCAGTTGTATAGGTGCACTAGTTCGGCAAAGAGTTAGTGAAATACAAGTAATATGGATGATTATAAGTGACAATAGCAATCTAAAATAAAAATGGCAGCAAGCAAACATGTAGCACAACTGGTTGTAAACGGTGTTTCAATGCTTAGAAACGAGGCCCTGGGGTCATACTTTCACTCGTGGACACTCTCAACAATAATAACATAATTGAATGTATAAATATCATATCTTCACTATGCTACTCCGAACCAATCCCAGGTCGGATAACAAACACCAATCATTGCGTAGGGCTGTAAATGCACTCCTTAGAGTTCGCATTTCCCCATCCAGGTAACCCCCACGCTATCACCATGAGACCTAGATGGTTCCAAACAAACACCACAATTTCATAGGGTCATCCAACATAAAATATAAATATCATGCTAAACCACACGGTGCACACACTATCACCTTTACACCGTGATCAAAGTGTTTATGGAGATCTCATAACAAAACCACTTGAGTAGCATAATAGATGAAGAGTAACATTTACTTATTCAACTAGATTACAAATCTCATGATCACATAAAGATCACACCATGGGAGAGAGAGAGAGATGAAACACATAGCTACCGGTAGAGCCTTCAGCCCCGGGGGAGAACTACTCCCTCCTCATCATGGGAGATAGCAACAACAATGAAGATGGCTCCGGGGGCACTTCCCCGCAGTGGAGGATCTAGGAATTCTCTGTTGGGTATGCCGCATCAAAAATTTCTCGGCTATATCGACAATATACATTAACCAATTTAATAAATAATTGTAAATTTATATTGCAATACGATAGAAAAGTAATAAATACTATGTAAATAATTGATTGAGTACCAAATTTGCATAAAGTACCGTGCAACGGCTGTCGTGACCCTATTGTCGTGGGATCCTACGTTGACGAAAGACTCTTGTTGAATGGTGGTTTGCAGTTTCTAGAAAAATGCCTCCTATAATTACAGCAGAGCAATTTAACATGAATCTTTGTGGATAGAAAACTCGTACATTCAGACACATCCAAACCTTATATATTGAAACTTAGATAAGTACAGAAAAACAAGGACAAAAATATCCAACGGCGGAATTCCTAGCAATCAGTCAATTTTGGTTCAGTTCATGGACAAGAACATACACTCAGATAATTAAGAATACCTAGTAGAGTAGCTGGGCGCCAGGTCGTTCCGTCCGTGGCCAAGATCGCTAGGTGCAGTAAAACGGAGTACAATGCAATGAAATAGGCAGGGGCAAATCGGCAGCGCAGCCACGAATTATCAGAGTGCCATAGCAGTATAGGCTGTCCCACCAGGGGCCAAATCGGCAGCGGAGTATCCCAGGCGGAGGCTATGCAGGGAGGTTGCAGATCGATTCGATCCCAAGACAGACCAGAAGACGCAAGAGTGTGGCGCTGAAATTGCTCGCTTCGATCCAATAGATGGTATGGGCTTCAGTCGACTACTCTATCGCTACTAACACAACTACACATCCGCAGATGGGCTGGACTGCAGGGTATGCCACGGCATACCGGGTATACCCTGTAGATCCTCCACTGTTTCCCCGTACCGGCAGAGCGCCGGAACAGAGATTTCTATCCCCCGAAACTTATCGGCGATGGCGGCGGAGCTACGGAACTTTTCGTGGATGGAGCCTGGATTATTTAGGGTTTATGCATCAGGGGGATTATATAGGCGAAAGGGCGATGTCGGTGGGCGCCCGAGGATCCCACACCACCAGCTGGCGCTGCCAGGGGGAACCCGCGCCCCCTATGGTGTGGCCACACTGTGGCCCACTCCGGGTCTCCTTTGGACTCCGTTGACGCTCCAAGAATTCTAAGATTGGGATTTTGTTTCGTCCAATTCCGAGAATATTTCCAGAACAACTTTTCTGAAACCAAAGACAACAGAAAACATGAACTAGCTTTTTGGCATCTTGTCAATAGGTTAGTTCCAGAAAACCCATAAAAATGACATAAAGTGTATAGGAAACATGTAGCATATGGCATGAAAACAACATGGAACATCAGAAATTATAGATATGTTTGATACGTATCAGCCGTACACCGCCATGAAGGCGAGGAAGAACGAGTGAAGGGTTAAAGACACTCCCCTGAAGATGTGGTCGACTAAGGCCACCTGCTCGTTGGCTTCTGAAGCGGGGTAAGCCTCTGAGCCCGTGCGCCTGCATAAATTGGCCTGGAGATGCCCTTCTTGTCCAGTAGCGGTGAGCAGCTTCATGGTACCGACGGATTTGCTCCATTTTCTGCCTTTCCGATCTGGCCTTCAGCGCCGGTGGCTGCCAAAGCAGCTCCGTTCTTGCGAGTGTGCACCATGGTGCAGGAGTGGTGAAGCTCGAGGGGTGCAACAATGGCTCTATCGCAAGGAAGAAGAAGGAGATGCGGGCGCGAGGAAGGAGGAGGGGAAAATTAACCCTTCTCCCCTCCATGGTATTTATAGCAGGGTGAATTCATTTCCATCGGTTATGTTCTGCAGGGCTGGATCAGCCCTACACGTGGCGTGGGAGGCTAACCTCTATGCCTCCACGCCGCCCACTCGCGCAGTAATTTAGGCCTTTACTGACAATCCCTAGATTATCGCGCACCGAATAGTCAAAAAGTGGTCAAACCCCACTCGTGCAAGTTATCTTCTGACCGGATAAACTCACATCAGAAAATGTCTAATCCCCTGTCAGTAAAATAAGGTACCACATCATTACTGACACAAACACCCGAACGGAAAACTACTCGAGTGATCAGAAAAATCATTCGAGTCCTGCAAAGCCCTTTCGCGATGAAAAGTTTCATTGAGAAAGCACACAAGTTGCGGTTCCCTCCCACATCGCACAGCTGTGTTGAAAACTCTGGATGACATACTCATAGTATGAAGGTAAGACCCGCGGATCAGTTCCAACGGCCTAGGAGTTGCACCGCTGCTGCGCTACCTAGTACTTTTCCATGCCAATAGGTGTGCTGAAAATTCTGACGAACACGTTGGGTAAAACGATTGACAAGTGTAATTTGACTCAGTTAGGCTTCAACAACACGTGTCGAGTTACCCCAAGTTTTTTCAGGTTCGAGGCCGAGGACTCGAATTATGAGTAGGTTAATGGTGTGTTCTCCCGAGTGAGATTAATTGAGCTTGATCAGTCAAGTAGATCGAACCCATTCGGCCATATACTCCTGAAACTGTTTGCAGGAAAACACTCGAAACAATTTTTCATGAGGGTTGAGTCCCTAGACCGAGTCCTTGACTCCATCAGGAACTCGGAGGCTACTGACATGGGGGTACCCGAAAGATCCTCCACTACGGGCATACCCGGTGCGGCCCATTAAGGGGTGCCTTGGTGGACTTCACGAGTAAGTACACGAAGGCCCATGAAGGAAATCTATAAGGAGAAGAAGGAAAGACTTAAGCGGTAAGAAGTAGGAAATGATAGCAACCGACTCAGAGTCGATTCCACCTCATGTACGACCCCTGGGACTCTTCTACCTATATGAAGCATTGGAGGGGGTCACTAACGAGACAAAAAATTCTAGATTCAGAGCTGCGCTAGATCCAATCTGTAAACAACACCCCCTGTAATCGATACTTTTCACCCATCGTAATAAACTCCGGCGGACATCAACCCATCAAGTCGAGTAGTCCACCAGCGCCTTCTTCCTTCACGAAACCTCAGGTCCCTTACCATGGGATTGTTGAGGTCACTCCCTCTTCAGTCGGAGTCGCTCGGTGGCTCGTCCTTCGGGGCGCGGCTGGAGCTCTACCCTAGGTCGCCGACATGCGGTACCGATGGCGGGATAGGGAGGGCGCCATCCTCGTCATCGCTGTCGGAGAGGATAACAACATCATCAGCCTATGGAGCTCGCCTTTCGTCGATGATGCTGCTGCTCTGAGTCCGACGTTGCGTCGGCTCTTCCTCTGGCTCGGGTTTGACGACGGGAGAGGAACGGAATCCGCGGACGAGTGTCGACGGTGTCGGAAGGGGGGAGCGGCTTCCTCTGCTCAACTATCGCTCGATGCGGGCGAGGACGACAGCGAGAGTTCTCCCGGGGTTGCTCCACTAGATACGGCGGCCCTGGGCGTCTCTTGAGTCACGAGCACAAACTTGGTGGGACTCTTCTTGTTGAAGGGTTTGCTCTTGAAATGAGGCTTCTTGTACTCAACCTTAGACTTTTTTTTGAAGATTGTACCGTAGGGAAAAATCCCTACGGTTGGATTTTCAAAATTATGGGGGGCAAACAGAATGCCACCAAAGTTACATAAGTGTTACAATAGGTAGTTCAAGGGGGTAAAAAATTAATCCTACAATACATATCATGTGACAAGGTTCCTAACCCAAGAAATGAGGGGTTCCCTAATAGTGTCTTTAACTCTGTACTGATGTAACATGATGTCAGAGGAAAACCTAACATGCCAACTCAAATAAGTAGCCTCTTTGGATTGGAAGATAAGATCATTCCTAGCCTTCCATATGTTCCATGTAGCACAAGCTAAGATCTCCAGAAAACAGGGCCCTTGAAATTGCAACATAGCCAAAGTGATCCTATCCAGTATGGTCTTGGAGAGATCCCAATGAATGCCAAGCGCAATCCAACAATCCCTGGCAAAGTTGCATTCAAAGAAAAGATGGCTAATAGTTTCACATGTGTTGCTGTCACATAGGACACAGGAATAACCCTCAGGTAGATGCCAATGTCTGCGGCTCAAAAGATCTCTAGTGTTCAATCGATCATGGAAGAAGAGCCACAAGAACACCTTCAGTTTAGGGAGGCATCTGGAAGCCCAAATATTCTTGATGAGGGGATGGCAATGGATATTAGTAAAGAGGAACTTATAAAATCGTGCAGAGCTGTAGTGTCCATTGCCCCAGCAATATTGCACATGATCATGATGAACGGACAACGACGTCGCCTAGAGGGGGGGGGTGAATAGGCGATTAAAACTTTTCCGGTTAAAGCTTGCTAAATGCGGAAATAAACTAGGTGTTTAAATTAACAAGCATACAAGCTAAATATTCTATGGCCAACTAGATGCACCAACAACTTATGCTAAGCAATACAAGTAACAAGGTGATAGCAAGATATATAACTTCAAGCTCGAAGGCTATCACAATGTAAATTGCATAAGTAAAAAGCTCGGGTATAGAAATAACCGAGGCACACGGAGACGATGATGTATTCCCGAGTTCCTCCCACAAAGGGGAGTACGTCTCGTTGGAGGGGTGTGAGCTCACCACGAAGGCCTACTCAACGCCACAAAGGCCTCACCCTATTCTCCGATGAACCCCGCCACAAAGGCCTAGTTCACCTTCCACTATATGGCAACCTTCAAACCCGAGGCACGCATCCACAACTCAATTGGAGGCTCTCGGTGTCACCACAATCTTGGGGCACGCATCCACAGCTCAATTGGAGGCTCCCAAGAACACCACAAGTCGTCTAGGGTCCAAGACCCAAGAGTAACAAGCTCACAAACTTTCAACTTCCACGAATCCTCGTGGAGAGAGCAAACCGATGCAACCGATGCAAATGGCAAGAGCACAAGTGCTCAAATCCTTCACTCTCAAATTCCAACAAAGCAACAAATGCTTATGGGGGAATAAGAGAGGAAGAACAATGGAGGAGAAACACCAAGAACTCCAAGATCAAGATCTACTAAGTTTCCCTCACTAAGAAGGAAGATGGATTGGTGGAAATGTAGATCGAGATCTCCTCTACCTTCTCCCTCAAAGATATGCAAGAATCATAGGAGGGATTGGGAGAGGGGCAAGCTTTCCAAGGTCAACAATGGTGGGAGAGAAGGGGAAAAACGTGCTTGGAAGACTTGGGGACAAATGGGGAAGAAAGCCCCCTTAAATAGGTCCCCACAAGAACTAGCCGTTGTGCAGGAATTTTGGGACCGGAATATCCGGTCCGAAGTGAATAATCCGGTTCAAATAATCCGGTTCACTCCAGTGCGAAAACTGGTCTGAAATCCGTCGAAACCGGAATATCCGGTATGCCCCGAAAAATCCGGTTTCCAATAATCCGGTTCATGTCAGTACCGAAAAAAGGCTCAACTAGAAACTTCATAACTTTTGCGTCCGGACTCCGTTTTTGATGATCTTTGGCTCGTTGAGTTCGTAATGAAAAACTCTACAAGATCATGCAGAGAAACATCACTTCCCAATAATGGAAACTAAAACCAAATGTAGAAAGGTTTAACCTCTCTAAAAGGAACAACCGGTAAAACTTCCAACACGAAAACTCACATAACTTTTGCGAATGAATTCCGAATTAGGTGAGTCCAAATGCATTGGAAAGATAACAACAAGGAGTATCCAAATAAAAGGTGAAAATATTGATAACTCAAAGTATGGAGAAGTTACCACACATGGAAGGTGTGGGAACATTCTCAAAGACGAACGGAATATTTTCACCACCGAAAACGCAACAAAGTTTTCTTACGAAATCCATTTTCGAGAAACCAAGGCTTGTCATGAAGATCACGACAAGCACTAAAACCCAAAGGAGACAAAAGACAAATAAGAACCAAGAAAGATGATATGCAAGGTATGCAAAGGTTTGAGCTCTCCATAACGATTCGATCGAGTTACTCACTTGAGAGCCCCTGTTGATAGTACGACTATCTATCCTATAACCCGGTCTCCCAAAGACACGAGACCGGTAAAATAGAAAACCTATCAAGATTATACCTTTGCCTTGAGCATTCCACTTGAGCTAGATGATGACGATCTTGACTCTCTCAAGTTGGATCTTCTTTCTTGATTGCGCTTGCTAGCACAAACTCCGCTTGATGAAGACTTGCAAGTTGCTCCCCCATACACCATTATGGGAGAGACCCTTTGGCAAATCTTCACAAGGCCACAATCTCCAAAAGGGTGGCAAGCATCAAGCATAGGATATATTCTAGATGCTTCACTTGAGCTTCCATGTCAAGCTCGATGACAAACACCGCTTGACGACGACATAGTCCATGGGCTAAAGAAATCTTCCTTTAGGTTCATGCCCATGGAAAGATACCTAACCACACATAGAGATGCGACACACACATATCATGGGTTAGTTCACAAAGCTATATTGACAATTGCTTACCATACCATGAGATACACAATCCCACTTGGTACAACTTGTAGATTTGTGTGTTGATCGCTTGCTTGATCAAACTTGTATCTTTGCTTCTCACTTCTAAAGATGATGTCTTGAAGATGATAATGAAAGATCACCTAATCCTTTTCTTCAAGACACACTAGCAATAAGCTCAACTCAAATCATGACCATTCTTGATATAAATCCTTGAATGTAACAATGGCCATCAAGGAAGCTAATAGAGTTCAACACATGAACTCCATTATTTCCTATGGACAAGATCTACAAAGATAACTCAATGCAAACATTAGTCCATAAGGATTGTCATTAATTACCAAAACCACATATGGAGGAACCATGCGCTTTCAATCTCCCCCATTTTGGTAATTGATGACAATCCCTTTTTACGAGGGTTTATATGATGAATAAAGCAAACATGCTAAACAAGAGCAAGGATGCAATAGCATGGAAAGGCAAATGCTTAAGAACGAAACTAAAGCATAAACCAAATTCCCTTAAACCCTCTAAACTTCTCCCCCATTGGCATCCATTGCCGAAATGGGCAAAAAGATTAGAAGGCCAATATAGTAAGAGCTCCCCCATAGTGTATGCATTCCTCATGATATGAGTGAAATCAAGTGCATATCTCCAACTATGAATAGATGGAGGGAGATAAAACTATATTGAGGATCCAAAGATTTACAAGAAAAGTCAAATTGAAGGATACTTTCACAAAGAAGCAACCAACCACAAGGATCCGAAAAACCGATTGACCAACATCAATATTTTGATAGGATCAACCAAGTGTTCTAGAAAATCAAGAGGGAACTCCCCAAGGTACATGCACAATGTTAGGTTTGAATTACTATATAATGTGCATAACATGGAATCATCACTCCATTCTAGATAATTTTGAACACAAACAAGAGCAAGCGAATAGATTGGAAATGAAGCAAAGCAACTTGCAAACAAACAAAAGTTGAGCAAAGAAGATCAAGAAGTGACAAATAGAGACTTACTCAACCGAAATAGATGCGTGTGACAAGGAAAAACATTTTTAGGAGACTAATAGGATGATAGAATCATCAACATAGTCTTTCAATATAAGAGGCACATAGTGCATATCATGTCTTTCCTATACACACAAACCATCAAATGATAAAACACATAGGTCCACAAGCTTATTAAGATGCAAAAGGAATACCAAAACAAAAAACAAAGCTTGTGCCTTTTAGGAACCACCAAGGAATATAAAGCAATAAACGTGGTCACTAAAGAAATAGAATATCAATTAAAGATGTAACTATTATCGTGTGTATAAGTTTCTAAGTGGACAACAATCACAAAGATATATATCCACAAAGAAACATGCACACACAAAATAGGTACAAAAGATGAAGAACATGATATCCAAGAGAGGTTCATTAATATACCAATAAGATTTTTGCTTGAAAGCAAAGCACTAAGCTTAGTTTAATCTTAAGGGGATATAGATGAACACACAAAACTCATCAAAGCATCACAAATATCACAAGGGAAAAGGGATAGTTGGAATGCTTCGAGAAAGGTAACGCATATCACAAAAGATTCAAATGGTTTTTTTTGAGAATTCATCAATATTGCATATGAGATACTTCAATAAGAAGTTGCTAGATTAAACTACTTGGGATTGGTGAATCATGGAAATGATTATAAATATCCCCTTAGGATGTAATCATCCCGGCTTACTCATAGTTGCAATAAAGATGCTTTTGATAAGACATTTGCAAGAACCAAATGAAATGCAACAAAGGGAAATCATGCGAAGATGCAACCTACACAAGGTTGAAAGCTAGAAATGTATGCATGAGATAGATACTTGTTACCGAGACGACATTGGTGATGAAGAGGATGCGAGTTTGATAATCATCGTAGCTTGACTCCTATAATACCATGGTGAGAACACCTTCCTTATGAATGGAGCAAGCAACCAATGTATCTCCATTGTACCTAAAACCAAAATTCAAGTACAAAATGGTACCCAAACTCATTGGGTCCGAAGTAGTTAGAACAACTACAATATATAGGACAAACTCCACATAAATATGTGCATATAAATATGAATTTGAATTTCATGCACATCTTAGCCATTTAGGATTTGATGGAGTTTATCCTATATATTGGATCAACGAAAGTAAGCATGCCAAAATATATACATAGTAAATATGCATGCACAAAACTTTCAAGAACCAAAACAAGATACAAATTTGACAAAGAACCAATTAAACCAAGGAACCACTCACAAGAGTGAAAAGAACGAGAATTGTCCAAATTATATCAAGACCCAAATCAACACATGATTGAGGAAACCAAAATAGAGAAGATACAAAAAAACATAAAAGAGTGAACAAACCCTCTACACTTTTCATGATAGCACACAAAGTACCAAGACGAAAAGTGTTTGTCTTCCAAAGAGACAAGTCATTGGGATAACAAACAAATTTAAAGACAACAAGTGTTCAAACGCATATAGGATAGTTCTTCCAATAATAGTGCATTATTTATGATCTTGCATTTGAATACAAAATGCACACAATGGAATCATTACTCTCCATATATATTATTCAAACACTAGTCATGTTTAAATAAAATCAATTAGATTCAATACCAATTTAAAGAATGGTGATCTACTCAAAGTAGGATAGCTTCCCCAAGAATAGTGCAACCCAAAGAAGTATGACTTTGAACACAAGTGCACAAGTATGGGATCATTGCTTTTCCTAACACAAGAAAGCATAAAACAAATTTTGAGTAGAGCAAGGAAGACACAAAGGAGTTTGAACCAAACAAAATCCTTGGCAAGAAAGAATGCAATTTTTAGAGCAATGGCCAAAGTAAATATGATCAATAAACTTACCACAAATTATTATAACTTGTCAAAGACAAGATATGTATGGAGATTATTTCTCGGTGGTAGATTGGTTCACAATCATATTCACAAAACATAAGCATGTGGAAAAAGATAGGAATAAGAAAACATGCTTAGATAGAGATTCTTGAAAGCTTCAAATAAGACTCGAAAAAACAAGGCAACAAGAAACTCTCTTACAAACAAGATACCAAAGAAGAGAGACACAAGATATTTTAAGCAAATATGGAACTTGTTTGAGAAACATGCCACAAAGGAACAACATAACTAACAATATCAACTCTCGGTGGCAATACCTCAAATGTTTACATTTTCTAGGCTTGTAATATGCACATAGCTTATTACTCCCCCATAATGTGATAATCCATTGAAAACAACAAGAGGCAAAAATAAATCCAACAAGAGAAAGTTAATGGACATTAGAATTGAAATTCTCATGAGAAAGACATACCACATAGAGACAAGATAATATTGATATATCAACACTAAGTGGTATTCCTCATGTACACACATTTTAGGATAGTAAAGTGCAAAGCATATTACTCCCCCAAAATGGGATAGTCCATTAATCTCCCAAAGAGCCAACTAGAATACGCAACAAAAGCAAAGAAGGCTCAATCACAAAGAACACAAGTACATGGAGTGCAAACCAACAAACATAACTAGATTACTCAAGATAGGTAAGTAGGAAGCACAATCATATACAAATACATGCTATAAACAAAACTAACATATGCAAGGGAGCAAGCAACTTTCAATGTATATAGAATTAAATACAAGTTACCGCTTGGAGGAACATTGGGTAAGAGATATATATAATCCAAGTGACTTGGCTTGAGGAAATATAATTGATGAAGATCCCTTAATTCTTCATGAAATAGCCAAGTCTCCAATGCCCTCCAAATCCACCTATTGATCAAGTTTGAGCTTGTTGGTCCCCAACCAAGTTGGGTCCTAAGAGGTTAGTCACAATAGGTTTGGCAACCCAAATGGTTCTTTTCTTGACACCACTTGGAGTACCAACATACTTGGCAAACACATTGCCCACATTATCCTTCCTAATAGAATAAACATCATCAACAAGGATAGGGTTGGATAATGTACCATTAGTGCATGAAGAAGCAAAATGTCCCTTCTTGCGACAAAGGTAGCAACATCGACTCTTTTCTCTCTTCTCAATAGGCTTCTCAACAAGAGGAGCATTGGCTTGAGTCTTGTTAGGAGGTGGCCGTTGTTCAAATCGTGGTTGATCATGATATTGAACAAGAGGCCTCTTCCCTAGTTGCTTCTCACTAAGAGGATTCTTCTTCAAAGGGCAAGATCTAACATGGTGCCCTTCAATCTTGCACTTGAAGCAAATAATCTTGGCCGAATACTGTTCTTGTTCTTGGCCCTTCTTCTTGTCAATAATGGACTTGTTCTTGAGATTGGAGTTGAATCCAAGTCCACTCTTGTCATTGGGAAGTCTTCGCACTCTCAACATCTTGTCAAGTGTGGAACTCCCTTCATGACACTTTTCCAAGTCTTTCTTCAAAGAAGTGACTTGGGCCTTGAGCTCTTTATTTTCCTCTACATGGTTAGAACCAACACAAGAGCTAGAGGAAGTAGATGCTTCATTGTTAGAGCAACAAGGCAAGGAAAGCAACTCATCACAAGATGTAGAAACATTATGAGAGTATGAGTTACTAATACTAGCACAAGTCAATATAGCATTATTAGAAGATATTGTGCTAGTAACCATATGAGGCTCACAAGATGTTACCTTTGTAGTGATAGCCTCAAGAGCTAATTTTAGCTTGGTATGGGATTCTAGAAGATCCTCATGAGAGCTAGATAGCTTTTCATGACTTTCTTCCAATTTCCCATACTTGCTAGTCATTAGCTCAAGTTGAGCCCTTAGCTCAACATTCTCCTTCAAAATAGATGCTTCACAAGATGTGGAGTTAGTAGCACAAGCATCATTAGAAATAAAAGAAGATAACTTGGCAAGCTCATTATTTAACCTAGAGTTTTCCTCAATTAGATTAGCATTGCCAATAACAAATTCAACCTTTTCATTTTTAAGCACTTTATATTTAGCATTGGTATGGTCACGTGCTTTAGTGAGATAGGCTATTTGTTCATTATAGAGCTCCTCGATAGATTCAAGTTTCTCCTCAAGAGTAACTCGGAGCTCATACTCTTCCTCAAGAGACGTAGTGAGGGATGCCTTTTCATCGGCATCACTTCTTTCAATCTCACCTTTAGTTTCAATTATTTTAGCGCTATAAATAGCAAAACCCAATATTTCACTAAAAGGAGTGATAGCTTTACTACCTTTAGGGAGATCAAGAAGAACCAACTCACCCTTCTCCATTAAGGAGGCTTCGTCCTCAAACTCTCCATAAAATATATCCTCATCCTCATCCTCATCCTCATCATCACAAGATGTAGTGGGTTCCAAAGGTGGAGATACCTTTGAATCCCTAGCCATAAGGCACATATGAGAAATGGATGGGGATGATGAAGATATACTAGAAGAGCCATTAAGGTCCATGTCTTGTTCCACCAAAAAGTGGGATTCCTCTACATTGTTAGCCACACAAGTACTAGAGGAAATGGAAGCATTGTTTTCATGAAAACAAGACATAGGAAGCATATCATCATGAGATTTAGTTGAACAACTATTACATGATATGCAAGGACTACCAACACTAGCATGTATGGAATTTTGAGTGCTAGAAGATATTAAGTCCAAAGATAGATCATTGCAATGGGATAGGGATGAAGTATATTCAATAGCAAATTCACTATCCACAATGCAATTTCTATCACCACTCACCATATCATTACCTTGTGACAAATCACATGTTGGTGGAGTGGAGAAATATGTGAACTCATCACGGCCGGAAGTGGATGGAGAACAATCATCCTCAATAATATTGGACACATCATATATATCTTGAAGTTTTGTCCATAGCTCATGAGCGCTCCGAGAAGGCATGATTGATTCAATAACTACATCGCTCAAAATGCACAAGAGACCATTAGATACAAGAGTATCGAGATAAGAGTTTTCCTCATCCTCTAAAGATAAATCTTGAGAATCCTTTGGAGGAGGAAAATCCATATCTACAATTCTCTTAACATACTTTGGACCCATGTCCGTAAGAAAATTAAGAATGCGAATTTTCCAAACATCATAGTTTCTACCATAGAATATAAAAGCGGGATCATGTTCTATTTCTCTAAACGACATCGTACTCTCTAGGATGTAAAGCCTAATAAAGAGAGACGAGGCTCTGATACCAATTGAACGGACAACGACGTCGCCTAGAGGGGGGGTGAATAGGCGATTAAAACTTTTCCGGTTAAAGCTTGCTAAATGCGGAAATAAACTAGGTGTTTAAATTAACAAGCATACAACCTAAATATTCTATGGCCAACTAGATGCACCAACAACTTATGCTAAGCAATACAAGTAACAAGGTGATAGCAAGATATATAACTTCAAGCTCGAAGGCTATCACAATGTAAATTGCATAAGTAAAAAGCTCGGGTATAGAAATAACCGAGGCACACGGAGACGATGATGTATTCCCGAGTTCCTCCCACGAAGGGGAGTACGTCTCGTTGGAGGGGTGTGAGCTCACCACGAAGGCCTACTCAACGCCACAAAGGCCTCACCCTATTCTCCGATGAACCCCGCCACAAAGGCCTAGTTCACCTTCCACTATATGGCAACCTTCAAACCCGAGGCACGCATCCACAACTCAATTGGAGGCTCTCGGTGTCACCACAATCTTGGGGCACGCATCCACAACTCAATTGGAGGCTCCCAAGAACACCACAAGTCGTCTAGGGTCCAAGACCCAAGAGTAACAAGCTCACAAACTTTCAACTTCCACGAATCCTCGTGGAGAGAGCAAACCGATGCAACTGATGCAAATGGCAAGAGCACAAGTGCTCAAATCCTTCACTCTCAAATTCCAACAAAGCAACAAATGCTTATGGGGGAATAAGAGAGGAACAACAATGGAGGAGAAACACCAAGAACTCCAAGATCAAGATCTACTAAGTTTCCCTCACTAAGAAGGAAGATGGATTGGTGGAAATGTAGATCGAGATCTCCTCTACCTTCTCCCTCAAAGATATGCAAGAATCATAGGAGGGATTGGGAGAGGGGCAAGCTTTCCAAGGTCAACAATGGTGGGAGAGAAGGGGAAAAACGTGCTTGGAAGACTTGGGGACCAATGGGGAAGAAAGCCCCCTTAAATAGGTCCCCACAAGAACTAGCCGTTGTGCAGGAATTTTGGGACCGGAATATCCGGTCCGAAGTGAATAATCCGGTTCAAATAATCCGGTTCACTCCAGTGCGAAAACTGGTCTGAAATCCGTCGAAACCGGAATATCCGGTATGCCCCGAAAAATCCGGTTTCCAATAATCCGGTTCATGTCAGTACCGAAAAAAGGCTCAACTAGAAACTTCATAACTTTTGCGTCCGGACTCCGTTTTTGATGATCTTTGGCTCGTTGAGTTCGTAATGAAAAACTATACAAGATCATGCAGAGAAACATCACTTCCCAACAATGGAAACTAAAACCAAATGTAGAAAGGTTTAACCTCTCTAAAAGGAACAACCGGTAAAACTTCCAACACGAAAACTCACATAACTTTTGCGAATGAATTCCGAATTAGGTGAGTCCAAATGCATTGGAAAGATAACAACAAGGAGTATCCAAATAAAAGGTGAAAATATTGATAACTCAAAGTATGGAGAAGTTACCACACATGGAAGGTGTGGGAACATTCTCAAAGACGAACGGAATATTTTCACCACCGAAAACGCAACAAAGTTTTCTTACGAAATCCATTTTCGAGAAACCAAGGCTTGTCATGAAGATCACGACAAGCACTAAAACCCAAAGGAGACAAAAGACAAATAAGAACCAAGAAAGATGATATGCAAGGTATGCAAAGGTTTGAGCTCTCCATAACGATTCGATCGAGTTACTCACTTGAGAGCCCCTGTTGATAGTACGACTATCTATCCTATAACCCGGTCTCCCAAAGACACGAGACCGGTAAAATAGAAAACCTATCAAGATTATACCTTTGCCTTGAGCATTCCACTTGAGCTAGATGATGACGATCTTGACTCTCTCAAGTTGGATCTTCTTTCTTGATTGCGCTTGCTAGCACAAACTCCGCTTGATGAAGACTTGCAAGTTGCTCCCCCATACACCATTATGGGAGAGACCCTTTGGCAAATCTTCACAAGGCCACAATCTCCAAAATGGTGGCAAGCATCAAGCATAGGATATCTTCTAGATGCTTCACTTGAGCTTCCATGTCAAGCTCGATGACAAACACCGCTTGACGACGACATAGTCCATGGGCTAAAGAAATCTTCCTTTAGGTTCATGCCCATGGAAAGATACCTAACCACACATAGAGATGCGACACACACATATCATGGGTTAGTTCACAAAGCTATATTGACAATTGCTTACCATACCATGAGATACACAATCCCACTTGGTACAACTTGTAGCTTTGTGTGTTGATCGCTTGCTTGATCAAACTTGTATCTTTGCTTCTCACTTCTAAAGATGATGTCTTGAAGATGATAATGAAAGATCACCTAATCCTTTTCTTCAAGACACACTAGCAATAAGCTCAACTCAAATCATGACCATTCTTGATATAAATCCTTGAATGTAACAATGGCCATCAAGGAAGCTAATAGAGTTAAACACATGAACTCCATTATTTCCTATGGACAAGATCTACAAAGATAACTCAATGAAAACATTAGTCCATAAGGATTGTCATTAATTACCAAAACCACATATGGAGGAACCATGCGCTTTCACATGACTAGATGGATCCAGATCTAGTTGCTCAATAACCCGTGATAAGTCCTGATATTCCTCATATGCTTGCACAGACAAAGGCAGAGCAAATGTATCTTGTAGATTATGAGAATCACATATCTGAGCCACGGATGAGTCCTCATTAAGTACAAATGAATATAACCTAGGCCAACGATCACAAAGTGAAGTCCTGCCCTGCCAAAAATCTTTCCAGAAAAGAGTATTAATTCCATTTCCAATATGGAATCGAGCAATACTGCGATATAAAGGTATGAGCTTGAATATATCCCTCCACCAGAATGAACCCTTAACGGCTTGAGCATGTGGTGGAGAGTGATCATATAGGTTCCAAACAAGTTTGACCCAGGGTGTATCATAATGGTTATAAAACTTGTGTAAATATCTGATCAAGAGAGCATTATTTTGGAGCTCGAGATTCATGATGCCAAGACCCCCATGTTTTTTAGGCTTACAAACCATCTCCCAAGCAGCCAATGATTGAGGTGTCGCAGATCCTCCATCCTTGGCCCATAGACAGTGACGTCTGATACGATCGAATGAGCGAATAATAGTTTTAGGGAGCTTGAGTGAGCCCAAAAAATGGGTGGGAAGAGAAGATAGGACTGATTGTATCAGGACTAAACGCCCACCATAATCCAGATATCTAGAGCATGCATTCAATCTTCTCTCCATACGATCAGCCAGTGGGGCAAGATCAGAAATTGTGGGTCTGGTGGTACCAAGGGGGAGGCCCAAGTAAGTGAATGGCATAACACCAGTCGAACATCCAAAAACATTGGCCAAAACCAACAGTTGTTCTTGAGTGATATTGAGTGGCATGATGCATGATTTGGAGTAGTTAACTGTCAGACCAGTGGCCTTGGCAAAAACAGTAAGAAGATTCTTGAGAACTGATAGCTGTCTAGAGCAAGCCTGCGTGATCAGTAATGTATCATCTGCGTATTGAACAATAGGAAATTCAGCATCTGGTATAGGAAGGGGTGCAGTAAGCTCCCCTTCATTCATCAATCTGTTGACCATGGACTGAAGAAGATCAGCACCTTCCACAAAAAGGATGGGTGAGAGAGGATCGCCTTGACACACCCCTCTCTTACAGGCAAATTTCTTGCCAGGGACTCCATTAAGTAGTACCGCAGGTGTACCAGTATTGAAAATAGACTGAATCCAACCCCTCCATCTGTCATCAAAACCACTGGCCATGAGAATACGTATGAGAGCATCATGTTCAATAACATCAAATGCTTTACTGAAATCAAGCTTGATAATAACTGCCTCAGCTCCATATGCCTTGACCTGGTGAATGTATTCATAAGCCCAAGCAATGCAATCCTGAATGTTGCGGTTTTTAAGAAAACCATATTGGTTCTGGTGAACAATAGATAAAATGTGCTCTTGAAGTCGATTAGCTAGAATCTTAGTCAAAAGTTTGAAAGAGGAATTAAGTAATGAAATGGGCCTGTAATCATTTGCTTGGCTAGGAGCAGAGATCTTTGGTATCATAGTGAGGAAGGCGTCGTTGATACTCTGTAAATTAACACTTCCATGCCAAAAATCATCAAATAAACTATAGTAATCCTCTTTAATAATATGCCAGCAGTTTTGATAAATTGTCCGTTGAAACCATCTGGACCCGGAGCCTTATCAATAGGTAAGGACCTAACCATATTATCGATTTCGTCACGAGTGAATGGGCGGGAAAGGCAGTCCAATCCCTCATGATGTGGGAGGTAGCGTGAAAACTCAAAATCATAATCGATGCCCACCGAAATCCCCATTCGTGCTTGAAATGTGCTGCGGAGCAGTGCCGCCTTCTCATGATGATCAAATGTAACGGAGCCATCCTCCCGTACAAGCGATGCGATGTTGTTGGCTCTATAACTGACTGTGGCCATAGAATGAAAAAAAGATGTGTTTTCACTGCCATTCTTAGCCCAGTGGGCCGTGCATCTGTTCCTCCAATAATCCGATTTGCATCGAAGAAGATGGGCCAGCTGGTCTTTGATCACATTGCGAAAGATCCATTCAGTGATAAATAGAGGCCTAGCATCCTCAATGGAATCCATAAGAAGAATAGTATTATTACAATTTGAGATAAAGTGGTTAAGAGTCGAGATGCTCTGTTGCCATTTCCTCAAACCTTTCCTCAATAATTTCAGTTTAGATGAAATTCGCTTGGCACTATCCCCTGGACAATATATGTCCCAAATAGTTTTAACAGTGTCATAAAAACCAGGCATCCTAATCCAATAATTTTCAAAACGAAAGATTTGTGCTTTGGGAATGGAAGTTCCAATGGATAGCACACATGGGATATGGTCAGATGTAGGTCTAGCCAATGGAGTGACCATCGAATTGGGGTATGTGGTGGTCCAGGAAATAGATGTGAAAAACTAGTCTAGCTGTGTCAGAAGGGGATCCAACTGCATATTACTCCAAGTGTGGGATCTACCTTTGATTGGAAGCTCAATAAGACCATGAAAACTAATGATTTCATTGAAAATCTCCATACCTCCGTATTAGCTCCAGGTTTGTTTCTACTGTCCGAGAAACGATAGAAGTTAAAGTCACCAATAAGTAACCATAGGGCGTCCTCAGCAATATCCAAGCTAAAAAGTCACGCTACAAAATTTTGTCGCGCAAGACCTTCACAAGGTCCATAAACTACAGTAAGATGGAAGGATTCCATCGATGCTAGAGATGTAAAGAGCAGTACGATGCCGAATTGCTCAGATAACAATACTTCTCCCGTAAATTGATGACCAATCCAAAGAACGAGTATACCTCCCGAGGCTCCATCAGAAGGAACATACTCAAAACGATCAAATCGTTTAGGAGCGAATTTCTTAATATTATGTGTGTCAAAATCACCCCTTTTTGTTTCCTGGAAACAAACAATATTAGCCATACTTTCCTCAATCTTATTAAGAATAAGCGGCCATTTTTCTGGGTTGTTCAATCCCCGAATATTCCAGCAGAGAATACGCCAAAGTTTCTGATCATAAGTAGATGGCATGGAAAGAAAGATTGGCTAACAGAGCAAGTGCTGAACGATTGCATAAAGCATACATCGAAGGTATGCAACACAGCCACAAAATATAAGGTATGGTACCGATCATACGATGTTTTGATCACATAAAGTTTAGGGCTAAAGACCAAACAAAATAAACGATAAAATGCCATAGGCAGAGTCACAAGCAACTGCCACGCCCACCACAGTGACTGGAGGGAGCAGTTAGGCAGACGGGTCACGGAGTAGCTTCTCATCTGAAACATCTTCAGGGGCAAGTCCACACTCCTCGACACCAATGCGTTGCATCTCTGATAACTGCATCTGTGCAGGTGCCAACGCACGGGGAACAGATGAGCTGCGGCGCCTAGGTGCCTTATATGGCAAGGCAATGTGCATAAATTCATCGTTGTTATTCCTAGTACAACGTCTGACAAGGCTAGCAACAGGTGGGGTAGAGATCTTACCCGCACGAGCCTTGGCACGAGTCATGATTGGCATAGATGGAGTGGACGAGGAGCTTGGGAGCGGAGTCCCGGCAAAATTCATCTGGGGCAAATCAGGTACAAATCCCAGGTCTGCGCGAACCAACTCCATGGTGTCAGGAAGAGAATGGCCTGTAATCACCTCAGCGGCAGCTCCCCTCACAGCAGACAGATAGTCGCGTAGAATAGGGGAGAGCTCCACAGATAACCAATCAGTAGGATCAGTAGGAACCTGGGGCAGATGGAGTGCAATACGGATGACAGATGTCGGCACGATGTCAGAAGGGGCACCAGCACTGATAAAACATGCCCACATGTGTTGCATTCCCGCAGAAACGATGGCATTGAAAAGGTGGCCCAAGTATAAGCTATCATCCACGGGTGCAGAGGGGAGGATAGTGCGGGTGTAAACCTGACGCATGAGCAAACCAAAGAACACCCAGTACTCAGCTCCAGCCTGAACCTCAAGATCTGACAACTGCCCACCAGCACGTCTGAAGTGGAGCACCCCAGGTGGGTGCCCAAGAATGACATCCAACACAGCATGTTCCACCTCTTCAACATGATCGTTCCAGGCATCCATTGCATCATCAGAAAGATTATCAGAGTTGGCCACACCATCCATCAGTGATGGGCCATCGTACCCCAAATACTGTCTCATGTCCAAACCCAGATAAATTTGAGGCACAACAGTCCACTGTCCCCATCCCTCCTGTTGTTCCTCATGCTCCATCACATTACCTTGCCAGTTGGCCTCAGCCTGCTGCTCATTGAATCTCTGAACCTCCAGATGATATTGCTGCATGGCTGTCAGATAGGGGAGCTCATATGGGTGCGGCGATGCATTCATAGGCGGAGGAGGTTCTTCAGTATCAATCAGCCCCGCCAGATCCTGGCGGCTATTGAGAACATAAACAGGAACCGTCCATGACACTCCATGCCCTGGAAGAGATGAAACTCTGGTAACAATGATGCTGCAGGGAACCTCCCGAGTATTACGCAGCTGGACACGCATCAGTACCCTAGACCTGCTCGCCTCCGGACGGTGCCAGAGTACAAGCCTCCTAAAGAGCGACACCGCTTTGTTGATGTAGTAATCTGTCAAGTAATCAGTGGGGAAAGCCAGGAAAAGGATCCATGCATCAAGATTGAAAACTGGTCGTCGCATATTCATCCCCTCATCGTGCCGTATGAAGGTGAAAGAGGACTCCTCATCAAAAACATCAAAAGGGTGCGGGCTATCCCGCACCATCATATCACGGATTTCTGCTGAAGAAAATTTCACAAGCCCCACCCCTAGGATGGAAATCTCCGCCTCAGAGATGATATTATCATAATCTTCATTGACCGAAGCCACAATTTGATCCAGAACAGTGCGACGAAGATTGTCCGAGACAGGGGGATTTACCAGAACAATGGCGGAGTCTTCATTGGTGCGGGGGGGATCACCAACCACCAATCTAGCACGTTGGAGACGGTCGTCTGGCCCAGGATCTATGTTGGAGTAAGCAGAAACGAAATCAAAAGGTCTAACCGGGAAGTTCGCCATTGTTGCGCTCTGCTCAATGGGAGGAGCGGAGGTGCCGAGAGGAAGAGTAGCTAGGCGTTCCAGTTCTCCAACTTGGTCTTGTGGAGTCAAAGCTGGAGTGGGCCCAGAATGTGAAACGACCACCGCCCCAGTAACCAAATTAGGAGATGTACTTCCTTTGGGTACCCATAAAAACCGTTGACGGCAAGCTGTAGATTGATGGCCCTGCAAATTTCAACGTCGACATATAATCTTCGGGCAATCCGGAATAAAATGATCTGCGGCGTGACAGAATCTGCAATACACCTTAATCGGGAAATCTCTGGCAAGGTGACCCCACCCAAAGCAATCAAGACATTTAATATCATTTTTACAATCCTTCCTAATATGTCCTAATTCCAAGCAACGGAAGCAGCATGGAAGAGGCCCAGAGTCAGAGATATCTCGGAGGGGAGCCAATGGGCTAGCGTCAATAGATGGGCCCGATGCGCAAGACGGCCCAATAATGGTAGGACATGAAAAAGGCTCCGATGAATCGCAGTCAACACACTTAAATCCAATAATCTGACAATTCTTGCATACACCAGGGCACTCAGGCTGAAGATGATCTTTGAGCCCACAACGGGAGCAACGGCCCAAAATTTCAAAAACCAGAGATTGAGGTGGGATAAAAGGAATAGAAAGAGCCTTCTTAATCTCCTGCCCGGAATAACCAGCCATTCTAAGATCTTCAATATTCTCGAGGGTGGTGGATGGCAAGTCCGAGCCAATTTCCTGGCGAAATAAAGGAGAATAGAAAATATGTCCTTTCCCAAAATGATCACCCGTAATAACCGGGGCATTGAACTTTCCAAAAGAAATAATAGTATTGTCTCCGGGCAACGCCGGCGAAGACTCCGGTGGCGGCTGATCATCCACCAACACATGGGTAGGTGATGAAATCCTAGGTTGCTCGATAGGAGCAGATCGATGGGGTGCCTCAGTCGCACGAAAGAAACCAAATTTGGCCAGTTCAGCAGAAGCAGAGTGGTCATGACGTGCACTGGCCTCGAGAATGTGCAGCTTATGCTTGACACGAAGGGGTGAACGTTGAGATATCTCCGTAATTTCAACATTCGAAGCCCACGATTGATGAACATTGTGAACAAAACCAGTAAGATTAGGGTCAGAACCCCTAAAGAGAGTGAAATGGCAAATAAAATCCGGCCAAATACGATCATGGAGATGATAAATAAAATGGCCAACTTTATTGGATGCCACCGAAAACCGGAAACGTGCATCAGAAAGCTGATAAACCTTGAAATCCTTGTGAAAACCCCCAATACATGATTGAAGAGCCAAACCCACTGATTCTTCCGTGAGTTTGAAGAAACCGAAGAAAATGAGACCACCAAGAAGAACTCCTTAAGACCGGATGAAGGGGAGAAGGTGACGGGTGAACCAAACCTACGACGAACCTGTGATTCCACGGCCAGTCCCGGGGAGAAATCCCAGTGAAGGAGGGCCTCCATACCTACTAGCTCCGGTCACCATCGCCATGGGAGGAGGAGGGGGTGGGGGAGGTGGGAGAGGAGAGGGACGCCATCTCCAGACGTAAATCCAAAAAAATGCAAATAATATATGCCTTCACGATGATATAGCTGATATAGATGGATTCCCTTCCGTGAATTCCCTCTCCGGACACCTTCCAGAGGCTAGGGTTTGGTGGATTTTTGTGGTTTTGCGTCTGTATGTCGACTTGTCCTTGCGAATGAGCTTGCCACCATGATGTTCTCTATTCTCGAAAGGGCACTCCGCAATGAAATGGTGCTTGTCTAGAAAATTGAAGCAAGACCTCACCCTTTGAGTCCCTTCATTGCCATAGCAAGACTTGGTCTTGTCCTCAATATATGCCTTTGCCTTGGATGGATTCTTCCAAAACTTTTGCATGGTAAGAGCAATAACATATTTGAGAACGGGGTCATACTCTTGATCCTTCAACGGAGCCAAGTTCTCAAAGAAATCTTCTTCATACTCAACATCCCTTGACACAACCTTGGCCTTCAAAGCAACCAATGCTCCTTTGTCCATTCCTAGAGCTCTCGCACGGTTGTCAAGAGCATTTTTGGTTTGCACTTGATAGGATCACACTTCTTGCATCACTTGGGTTGAGGTCAAGTATGCAAAGTCATGTATTCCTTGAATGCTCTTTAAGTCCATGGGCTCGAAAGGCATGAGAGAAATCATGTACTTCCTCTTGATCCAAGCATCATCAATATACTTGGCACCAATATTGTTGAATGCGGTGGCAAGAGTCTTGAGCCTTCGGTACATGTCTACATGGCTCTCACCATCATGCATATAGAACCCTCCGGCCTCATTGCTCAAGGCATCATACATATTCCTTTGCATACTCTCATTACCCACAAACATGACGACAAGAGCGTCCCATGTTTCCTTGGTGGTGGAATATTGTTGAAGATGAGGCATGTGGTTAGGACCCACGGCTTGTTGAATGATGGACAAGGCGGTATAGTCGGGTTGAAAATCTACGGCTTCTCTTCTTGTCAAGTTCTTGGGGTCATGTGGCTTGTATCCATCTCGAGTGACCCTCCAAAGTTCTATACAAGAAGAGTTCAAGTGAGTTTCCATGTAATATTGCCACTCACCAAGAGAATGTGCATCAATTTTAGGAGGTTCTCCTCTAGGAATTATATGGGGATATGGGATGGGAGGATCGGGAGAATAGAATCCTTCGACGGCGTGGAATTCTCCTTTTTGTTTTGTACCCATATCGGTGGAGTTCTTAGCGGAAGCATTTTTAGTTGGTTCACCATTTGCCCCATTCTTGGCACCCTCCGGTGGTCCAACCGTAGGGGATGTAGTAGAGGCCTCCGGTTCCTTGGCTTTCATGAATTGCAACATGAGATTTCACAATTCATCGATTTTTCTCTCCATGGATGAGGTCAATGATTTTTTGTAACTCATTGAGATCATCCATCGAGACACTTGCCACGGAACCGACGACATCTGGAACATCGGCCATACTAAACTCTTAGGCGGTTAAGCCCGATAAAAGAGTCGAGGCTCTGATGCCAATTGAACTGGTAGTAAGGGCACCTAGAGGGGGGTGAATAGGTGCTACGACCAATTTTAATTTTTCTTCAAGATTAGGCTTGACACAAAGGTAAATTCTCTAGATAATGCAACTATGGTGAATTTACCTATATGACAAGAACAAGTACAAACACAATACAAGCACAAGTAAAGGAGGAAGGGAACGAGGTAACCGATATGAAGCACACGGAGACACGACGTATTCCCGAGTTCCTCCTTGTTAAGGGAGTACGTATCGTTGGAGGGGTGTGAGCTCGCCACAAAGGCCTACTAAACGCCACAAAGGCCTCACCCTATTCTCCGATGAACCCCGCCACAAAGGTCTAGTTCACCTTCCACTATTGATCCCCTTTGAGGCGGGAATCAAATCCTTTACAAACACGCTTGGGGCACACACATACCCACAACCAAATTGGGGGCTCCCAACAATCACCAATCACCAACAAATGTATCAATGGAGTCTAGGTTCTCCACAAGGAAACCCTAGACTAGATCCCTCAAGTGAATGAGGGGGGAATGAAGAACGGCTTGGTGGAGATGTAGATCGGGCGCTTGTCCTTCAATCCTCCAAGAATCAACGAGTTTGGGTTGAGGGATTGAGAGGAATCGAAGATTTGGTGAGCTCTCATAAATGCACTTGAATGCTTGGACGAACTAGATCTAAGGGAAGAAGAGGATGGGCTATTTATACCCATCTCCCAAATCTGACCGTTTGGGCATTTAATTCTACACCCGGTACTACCGGACGCCTTCCGGTAGTACCGCCCGTGCAAATCTCCACCTTTGGTCAACGCAGCTTCCCAGACGCTGATCACAGTCGGTACTACCGGGCAAGCCCAGTAGTACCGTGATGAACTACCAGACGCCCCGGTAGTTCCGGATTAAGCAGAAGGTTGACGATGGAGTCCAGTGCATATTTCTTGAACCTTCCGAGAAAATCCAGTACTACCGCGCTGAACTACCGCACGCTCCCGGTAGTTCCGCACTAACCAGAAGGTGAGGCTTCTTGTTCAGTATACATATCATGTATATCTTCCATGGAAATCCGGTAGTACCGCGCGGTTGCGGTAGTACCGCGCTTGAACTACCGCACGCTCCTGGTAGTTTTGGGTTAGACAGAAGGTTGAGCTTTAGTTCCAGTGCGCATCCTAGGATAATCCGGTAGTACCGAACAACTCCCGGTAGTACCGGACCAGACAGAAAACCCACCATTGAGGATAATTTCCACAATGAGCTCACAGGGAATTATCATGATATGAAATATAAGTTCAATACCCTGAAAACACTTAGCACACATTAGTGCTCTAATTTTGTTGTCAACAAACATCAAAACAAAGCGGGGAAATGCTCTTTCAATGCCGCCGTGCTCCGTCTACCGCAACATGCGAGCACGGCCTAACGACACGTTTTACACCGAGATCCGGAGCGGGGAGACGCGCCTCAGCCTCGGCACGTTTGAAAAGGCGGGAGAGGCGGTGCACCTGGGATGCGGCGGCGTGGCGACTCGGCGTGGCGATGTCTTCACGCGTCATCGGGCGCAGGACTTCCCACCGCCGCTGCACCTCGTGTCCAAGGAAGACCGGCGCCGGAACGGTCTTCTCCAGTGTCGCCTCGCCGTCGCGGAGTGCCGGGCGCGCTTCCCGCAGGACGTCCTCGACGAGCGTTCCTACTAGGCGGAGCGGCGGGCGGCACGATTGGAGCAGCGGGCCGTAAAGCGCGCCCAGAAAGAAGCCGGCCAGCGGAGCTGAAGGCCGCCTCCACCGACCCCAACGCGCCCGACTGGGCCTCCGACGACCCGAGGTGGGACGGCGTTTGGAGCACATCGGACCACACGACCTCGGGCTCGGAGGGGGACTTATCCAACTAGCGCCGTAGTTTAGGTTTAAATTTTAGTTTAAATTCAGTTCAATTTAGTTGGATGTTGTTTGAATTTCAATTTTGGTTTTAATTTAAACTTTGAGCGCGCTATTTTACAGCTTCTATAAAAAGTGTAGCGATTTTAGTGCATCTACTAAACCATCAGCTTACTTTGCGCCCTAAAATGCTAAAACCGACACCTAAAACGATCGTGGGCGCAGTTATACCATCTTTTGGAGATGGTCTTAGGTGGTGGTGTGAGAGTGGTTGGGCGATGAGCGAGAGGCGACAAGGGTCCAACTTTCTGGTTAGGCGCACATGACGCAGCCTGTTTGTTTGCGGCACACTATGACTATTGGTCTAGGCCACATGGGTGAATTTCTCGGTGAAACCATATCATCCAAAACCACAACAAACTCAACGCTCCTTCAGTAAACAAAAACTCAGTTTAATGCTGCAATGAGCGAGGATATACCGATAAGTGAGATAAGATTCCACTCAGCCCGTTCAGGTTTGAGCTGAGGTATTCTTAACTGTGCATTTTTTGATAAAGATTTCTTGACCGTGCATGCCGTAAGTACTCCATTTATTTTTATAAGTCATTTCTATTTTGTCCGCATACATTCTAAAATAAGTGAATAGACTCATTTTATCGGTAGATTCACTTATTTTACTATATATGTGTTCAGAATTGAAATGGTAAGTAGTGTGACTTATAAAAGTGGATGGAGACTACATGATATTAGATGATTTTAATGCACCTCTTTGACCATTAAGAGCATGGTTAATAATAGAGCCGGCTGCTGGCTATAAGGTATTGCCATGTCATTTTATAGCCAGCTTATAGCCAACATGTACAATAGGATACTATATGCATGCACTATTTTGTCAACACATGGCCCACCTTACACACTCACAAAGTGTCTATGAGCACGTGCAAGAGCTGGCTACTATCTTGTAGCCCGCTTCTATTCTCTCTCCTCTTCTCTCTCATCCAACTAAGCACAAATATATTATTAAATTCCTTATAGCCCGCTTACATGGCCTTATTGTACTTGCTCTAACATATGGCATTGTTGCATTTTGTCTTGTAAAATGATTTTATTATATCTATATACACTTTCCGTGCCAGCTGGCCACAATCCCAAAAACATTTAGTACTAAAACCTTTCATCCCTAGGCATAATTATATTAATTACCTCTCACTTAGTGGCTAGTTACCTCTTCCTATCAATACATGTAAGTTTTTAGCTATAATTAGCTAGCATCTTGAGCCAAGATATTCGAAAATTATACGTAGAGAATTAGAACGGAGTACTAATTTTATAGATATATTATAAATGAAAATCATATATAAAATTCTAAGGTGTAGACTAGCGAAAGTTAAACACGCCAGTCTACACCTTAGAAGGTGCACACCATGATGGGACCCAGTCATGATCGTTGCAACGATCATGACTGGGTCCCATCATGGTGTTTGGAAGCTGTCCGCTTGACATTGTTTTATAGTGGTTGAATACTAGGAGACTACACTGTGTCTCATTTGGCCACAACAACAAAAAACAGAGAACAAGAAACAGGAGAAAGTAAGAGTTGGGCGACACTGATGGCGACTGGAGCTCCTGCCGTGGAACCTGCGTTCCCCGCCGTGTGACAGCGTCGGCGTGACCGGGTAATCGGTAGTGGTGGCGTGTTTGATGGCGGGTCGAGGGACGGCCGGTGCTCCTGCCGGGGCACTAGCGCCGGTGTCGCTGCAAGGGAGGAGTTGGGCGTATGTGGGCGAGGAAGAGGACGCATATGAGGGGAAGAGCGTAGGTGCTCAGCACCGGCTCCGCCGACTCTCATCGTCTTCCTTAAGGCTGCGATGCGTTCCCCCGGTGATCCCTGGCTCAGCGGTGGTCATCCATGGCATGACGGACATTACCCGGTTTACGTGCTCCGGCGGTGCGCCTTGCAGGATCGCTAGCTGCTGGTGACACCCATTCTGGGGGGAGGCCGGCGGTGGCTAGGCTCGCCCCCACTGCTGCTGCTCCTCGGTCACCGACGGTCGGCGGTGCGGCGGCACAACGGAGCCAGGGTCGGCCGCCGTTCATCATGCGTCTCGGGAGCGAGGGGAGGGGTCGGGGACGAGCGTCTCTCTCTCCTTTGCCCTGGGCCGGCGGGTGCGGGAAACCCTAGGCCTCCTAGGGAGAGCCCAGTTGCCCAGCCCATTATGGGCTGGCGTAGCCAAGATCCCCGGGTGGCCTGCGGCCTGGTGTCGGCCCAAACTTCAAGGCCCACTGCGGCCTGGTTATGGCTTTCGAAGGGGTCTTGGGCCCTAGATCAAGGATGCCCGGCTTCAACCCGAGAGATAGCACGATTCGTTCTTCAAGCGCGTAGGGTTTCTGCGAACCCGCCGTCGATGTTGTTTTCACGTACCTTCGCCGATGTAGTCTCCTCGCTGATGAAGCGGGTGCGCGAAGACCGGTCGTCGCCGCGGCGTGGATGCTCCCCTTCCTGCAGGTCCCCCCGCATACTCGCGCAGCTCCAACCCTGTACCGTCCGCCGGCCCGTCAATCTCTTGCTAGGTCGAGGGGGTGCGGGTGGCGTCGGGGCGCCGTGCGCGTGTGGGGCGGGGCCCATCTCCCCGCCGTTCTCCAGGCCGAGGTGGCTAGGGAAGGAGCGCACATAGGCTAACGGGGATCGTCGGGGTCACGGGCACATGAGCGGATGCTCTGTGCGGCTCTGTTGCAGCGCCAGGGGGTCCCACGACGGGGCTCTGCCAGTGCAGGGTAACGGCCGCGATGGGGCGGTGCGGCCGCCGGTGGTGTTTGGGATGGCTCGGTTTCACGCTCTAATGCCCCCGGCGTTTGGCGGGATGGTACCCGGGGGGTCATGTCTAGACGGTCGTACTCCCTCTCTTCGCTGTGATGATCGCCTTCCGGTGCTCGATAGTCCGCCGGTGGTTTCCAAAAAAGAAGAAGAAGAACGTGTTCGGCGATATGGTGGCGACCGTGGCGGGGGTGCTGTTACCGGCGGGGATGCCGGCAGGGGTGATCCCTAGCAATCCTTTCCGCACCATGATCCCCGTGGTGACGTCCCAGCTGTCCCGTAGGGAGCCCTGGTGAAAGTACAAGGATGACTCCTAGAGGAGGGGTGAATAGGTGCTTTAAAATAATTACGGTTTAGGCTTGCATAAATACGGAATAAAACTAACGTTTAATTTATCAAGCACAAAACCTTTACAAGCTAGGTTTAACTATGTGCACCAACAACTTATGCTAAGCAAGGTATACAACAAAGTGATGGAAAGATAGATGACTTCAAGCACGATGGCTATTGAAAGTGCATGGTGCCCCATATGTGGTTTTGGTAATTAATGACAATCCTTATGGACTAATGTTTGCATTGAGTTATCCTTGTAGATGTTGTCCATAGGAAATAATGGAGTTCCTGTATATTCGAGGATTTACATGAAGAATGGTCATGGTTTGAGTTGAGCTTATTTCTAGTGTGTCTCGAAGAAAAGTATTAGGTTACCCTTCATGTTATCTTCAAGACATCATCATTTGAAGTGACAAGAAAAGATACAAGGTTGATCAAGCTAGTGATCAACACACAAAGCTACACGATGTACCAAGTGGGATTGTGTATCTCATGGTATGGTAAGAAATTGTCAATATAGCTTTGTGATCTAACACATATATGTGTGTGTGGCATCTCTATGTGTGGTTAGGTATCTTTCCATGGTCATGAACAAAAAGGAACATTTCATATTGCCCATGGTCTATGTCATCGTCAAGCGGTGTTCGTCACCTAGCTTGACGTGGAAGCTCAAGTGAAGCATCTAGAAGAAATCCTATGCTTGATGCTTGCCACCCTTTTGGAGTTTGTGGCCTCGTGAAGATCTTCCATTAAGGGTCTCTCCCATAATGGTGTATGGGGTAACATCCTCTCCCATAGTGGTGTATGGGGGAGCAACTTGCAAGTCTTCAACAAGCGGAGCATGTGCTAGCAAGCACGATCAAGAAAGAAGATCCAACTTGAGAGAGTCAAGATCGTCATCATCTAGATCAATTGGATTGCGCAAGAAAAATGTATGACTTAGATAGGGTTTCTATTTTACCGGCCTCATTATGCTAGTTGGGAGACCGGATTATAGGATAGATAACCGTACTATCAATAGGGGCTCTTGAATGCATATCTTGATCGTATCTATCGTAGAGAGCTCAAACCTTTGCATACTTGTCATCATCCTTCCTGGTTCTTATTTGGGTTTTCTCCATGTAAGGTTTTATAGCTTTTCATGTTCTTCATGTCAAGCTCAAGTTCATCAAAAATGGATTTCGTATGAAAAACTTGTCGCATTTTTGTTGTTGGAGGTTTCTACCGGTTGTCCTTTGTTGATAGGCCAAACCTTTCATCATTTGGTTTTATATTCCCATTTTGGACTATGATGTTTCTCTGCATATTCTTATAGTGCTCGTCGTTGCGATTTCAACGAGCCCAAGAACATCGAAAATGGAGTCTGGATGCAAAAGTTACGACCGTTTTCATATAGGGTGTTCTGCAGTTTTTTCCACCACCGGAGGCTCCGGTGGTGGCTCCGACTGAAACCCTTTCGGGATGATGTTGGCGGAGCAGCATTTTTTCTGCCATTTTGGTGTTCTAACTCATCCGGGGGGCGGAGGTTCCGCCCCTGCGCGATTTTTCCTCCAACGGTTGGATATTTGGGTGACCTATTTAAGGGGCCTTCTTCCCCAATGGTTCCCCAACCTTTTGGGCAAGTTTGACCTCCATTGTTGACCTCCAAAAGCTTGCTATCTCTCAATCCCTCCAATGATTCTTGCTTCCACTTGAGGGAAAAGAGAGAGGAGATCTAGATCTACCACTTCACCAATCAATCCCTCCTCTTTGTGAGGGGAATCTATTGGATCTAGATCTAGGGATTCATTTGTTGTTTTCCTTGTTCTTCCTCCTTCCTCCCTCCATAGCATTAGTTGCTTTGGTGGGATTTGGGAGAGAAGTTCTTGACCACTTTGTGTGTTCTTGCCATTGCATTAGGTGCATCGGTTTGAGTTCCCCACGAGATTCGTGAAAGAGAAGTTCGTGAGCTTGTTACTCTTGGGTGCTTGGTCACCGGAGAGATTGTTCCTCTTGGGTGTATTGAGCACCCTAGATGATTAGTGCTTGGGGCTTCCACCTTGTTGCAAGAAGCTTCGTTGAGAGCCTCCAATTGATTTGTGGAGATAGCCTCAACCCCGTGTAAGGTTTGGTCAACGCCTTCAAGTCGACCTCATAGTGGAAACGAGCATCTCCCTCACCGGAGAAGCTCAAGGAGAATAAGGTGTGCATATCCGTGCTATTGAGGAGCGCCTAGGTGGATCCCCACCTCTCCAACGAAGACGTACTTCCCTTGGGAAGGAACTTTGGTAATCACACCGGTGTCTCCTTGTGCTTCGGTTATTTCTATACTCTAGCTCGTTACTTATGCATTTACCTTTGTGATAGCCATCGTTCTTGAAGTCATCTATCTTGCTATCTCATAGTTGTATATCATGCCTAGCATAAGTTGTTTGTGCACATAGGTAAACCTATCTTGCATAGGTTTTGTGCTTGATAAATTAAATGCTAGTTTTATTCCGCATTTACTCAAGCCTAAACCGTAATTATTTTAAAGCGCCTATTCACCCCCCTCTAGGCGGCATCCTTATACTTTCAATTGGTATCAGAGCCAGGGCTCTCATTGTTAGGCTTCACCGCCTTGAGAGTAATGATGTCGCTTAGTGAATTAGTGCACGATCCCACATTTCGTTTCGATGGCACAAACTATGATCTTTGGAAATTTCGCATGCTCTTTTATTTCCGGGTCATGGACCCACACATGGAGAAAATTGTAGAGATGGGTTTTTCTCCTCCAAAGGATCCTCAAAATCCAACTTTAGAGGAAGAGAAAAACTTATCTCTCGATGCTCTTGCTATTAATGTCTTTTTCCTTCTTGTGAGCCTTGTAGTTATTAAGCCACTTTTTCCTATTCGGAATGCTCATGAGTTATGGACAAAGATTCAAGATAAATATGGAGTGTCCAATATTATTGAGGATGATTGCTATCCCTCCATCTCCGGTCGTGATGAGTTCTCAACTTCTTCTACTTCACCAACATGTGGTAAGCCACAAACTAATGAGATGGTGAGTAGTGATAGGCTTTGCAATAATGATAGTGAGATTATTATTGATGATCCTTCATCTCTATCTTATTGCAATGTCTCATCTTTGGACTTAATCACAACTAGCACCAAAAATGTTTTACATGCTTGTGTTGATAGTCTTTGCATATCATGTCGTCATTGCTTGACTAAATCTCATGATGATATGCTTGCTTTATCTTGTTCCCATGATAAAAATGATTGTGTTTCATCTAGTATTTGTATGGCTAACAATTTAAAGGAAACTCAACTCTCTATGGAACAAGATGTGGACTTGAGTGGTGCCTCAAGTAATGATTCATCATCATCTACCACATTTTGCCTTATGGCCAAGGATTCAAAGGTATCTTCCACTTTGAACCCCAATATATATTATGATGATAGTAGTGATGATGATGTTGGTAAGGAAGATGACGATGAGTCTAAGAAATTAGGCTTATGGTTCGCAAGCCTTGTTGGTGAGACCAAATAAAATGTGAATGATCTCCTAGAAAAACTTGATGAGGCTAACTCTCTTGTAGATGAAAAGGAGGATATCATCGTGACTTTGGAAAGTCATAGTGGTATTCATTCTATCAAGTACAAAGAGCTTGAAAAGGCTTTTGAGAAAGAGCGGTCCCTTAGATCTTCTCTTGAAGAGAAACTATATAGTCTAGAAGAAACATATGCTATTAGCGTTTCTAAGCTTAGAAGGGACAATGAATTATCTCTTTCTCTTGCTAATGAACTCAAAGCTAAAAATGTTGATGCTTGTGCTACTAACTCTATTTCTTGTGAAGCATCCACATTAAAGGAGAATGTTGAGCTACGGGCTCAACTTGAGTTGCTAACTAGTAATTATGGGAAATTGGAAGAAACTCATGAAAAGCTCTCAAGCTCTCATAAGGATCTTCTAGTCTCCTATGAGAGGCTAAAATTAGCTCATAAGGATATTTTAACTAAGGTAACATCTTGTGAGCCTCATGTGGACAAAGGCACAATATCTACTCTAAATGCTATATTGCCTTGTGCTAGTCCTAGTAATTCATCCTCTCATAATGTTCCCACATCTTATGATGAATTGCTTTCCTTACCTTGTTGCTCTATAATGATGCATCTACTTCCTCTAGCTCTTGTGTTGATACTAACCATGTAGAGGAAATCAAAGAGCTCAAGGCCCAAGTCACTTCATTGGAGAAAGACTTGGAGAAGTGTCATAAAGGGAATTCCACACTTGATAATATGTTGAGTGTCCAAAAATCCCCCAATTACAAGAGAGTACTTGGATTCATTTCCAATCACAAGAACAAGTCCAAGGTCGACAAGAAGAAGGGCCATGAACAAGTCAAGAATTTGGCCAATATTGTTTGCTTCAAGTGCAAGGTTGAAGGACATCATGTTAGATCATGCCCTTTGAAGAAGAAGAAACTTAGCGAGAAGCAACAAGGGAAGCGGCCACAAGTTCAACCTCAATCTCAACTTCAAGTTGAAGAAATGCCTCTTCCCATGAAGACTCGAGCTAATGCTTCTCAAGTTGAGAAATCAACTAAGAAGAATGGAAGGAGTCGTTGCTACTTATGTCGTGAAAAGGGCCATATTGCTTCTTCGTGCACTAATGGTACATTATCCAACCCTATCATAATTGATGATGTGTATTCCATTCGGAAGGACGATGTGGGCAATGTGTTTGCCAAATATGTTGGTACTCAAAGTGGTGTCAAGAAAAGAACCATTTGGGTTTCCAACCCTATTGTGACTAACCTCTTAGGACCCAACTTGGTTGGGGACCAACAAGCTCAAACTTGATCAATAGGTGTTATCGGAGGGCATTGGAGACTTGGCTATATCATGAAGAATTAAGGGATCTTCATCACGTATATTTTCCTTAAGCCAAGTCATTTGGATTATCACGTCTCTATCTCATATTCCATGCTCCTTCTTGCGGTAACTTGTATTTATTACATTATATATACATTGAAAGTTGATTGCCCCTTTGCATGTATTGGTTTTGTACCTTGGTTGTATTTTGTATATTTTGTGCTTACTACTTACTTATCCTTGACTAATCTAGCATGTGTTTCTCGGTTAGCACAAAATGTATGTATGAGTTTGCTTTGAGCCTAATTGCATCTTGTGTGTATCTTATTTGGCTCTTTTGAGTGATTAATGGACTATCCCTTTTAGGGAGAGTAATATGCCTTTGGCACTTCACAATCCCAAAATGTGTGTACATGAGGAATACCACATAGTGTTGATATTTCAATATTATCTAGTCTCTATGTGGTATCTCATACTCATGAGAAATTCAAATTCTAATGTCTATTAATTATCTCAAGTTGGTCTTTGTTTGCCTCTTGCTAAGAATATATGGATTATCACATTATGGGGGAGTAATATGTTTGTGCATATTACAATCCTAAAGAATGTGAACATTTAAGGTTTTGCCACATAGAATTGATATTGTTAATTATCTTGTTCCTATGTGGCATGTGTGCTCAAACAAGTTTCAATTTGCTTAAATGATTTTATTTGCTCATCTTTTGGTATATTATTTGTGAGAGAGTCTCTTGGTGCGGTTTTCCACAAATTAGCACTAGAATTTACCTTCTCGGGAACCGGTTGCTTCTTGATATATTAATCATTTCTTTGCATGATTATTCAACTATTAAAGCCACCAAGAATCTCTATTTAAGTATGGTGTTTTCATTCCTATCTTTTACCACATGCTTATGTTTTGTGAATATGATTGTGAACAAATATACCACCGAGAAATATCTCCATACATCTCTTGTCTTTTACAAGTTATAATAATTTGTGGTAAGTTTATTGATCATATTTATTTTGTCCATTGCTCTAAAATTGCCTTGTTTCTTGCCAAGGATTTGTTTTGTTCAAACTCCTTTGTGTCTTCCTTTCTCTACTCAAAATTTGTTTTATGCTTTATTGAGTTAGGAAAAGCAATGATCCCATTCGTGTGCACTTTCATTCAAAGTCATACTTCTTTGTGTTGCATTTCTTGGGGAAGCTATCCTACATTGAGTAGAACACAATTATTTAATTGGTATTGCATCTTATTACTTTTCTTGAGCTTGACTAGTGTTTAAAAAAAATATGGAGAGTAATGATTCCATTGTGTGCATATTGTATTCAAATGTAATATCATAATTAATGCACTATTATTGGAAGAACTATCCTATATGTGTTTGAACACTTGTTGTCTTGAAATTGGTATTTTATCCCAATGACTTTTCTCTTTGGAAGACGAACATTTTTCGTCTTGGTACTTTGTGTGCCATCATGAAAAATGTAGAGGGTTTGTTTATTCTTTGATGTTGTTTTTGTTATCTTCTATATTTGATTTCCTAAATCATGTGTTAATTTGGGGTTTTGATATAATTTGGACACTTTGTTTGATTTTATCTATTGTGAATGCCTTGTTTGTTTTAATTGGTATTTTGTCCAATTTGTATCTTGTTTGGTTCTTGAAAGTTTTGTGCATGTATATTTACTATGTATATCCTTTGACATGCTTACTTTCGTTGATCCAATATATAGGATAAACTCCATCAAATCCTCAATGGCTAAGATGTGCATAAAATTCAAATTCATATTAATATGCACATATTTATGTGGAGTTTGTCCTATGTATTGTAGTTGTTCTAACTACTTTGGACCCAATAAGTTTGGGAACCATTTTGTACTTGATTTTTGTTTTTAGGTACAAAGGAGATACATTGGTTGCTTGCTCCATTCATAAGGAAGGTGTTCTCACCACCATATCATAGGAGTCAAGCTACAATGATTATCAAACTCACATCCTCTTCATCACCAATGTCGTCTCGGTAAAAGGTATCTATTTCATGCATACATATCTAGCTTTCAACCTTGTGTAGGTTGCATCTTGGCATGAATTCCATTTGTTGCATTTCATGTTGCTCTTGCAAATGTCTTATCAAAAACATCTTTATTGCAACTATGAGTAAGCCGGGATGATTACATACTAAGGGGATATTTATAATCATTTTCATGATTCACCAATCCCAAGTATATTAATCTAGTAACTTCTAATTGAAGTCTCTCATATGCAATATTTATGAATTCTCAAAAACCATTTGAATCTTTTGTGATATGCGTTACCTTTCTCGAAGCATTCCAACTATCACTTTTCCATTGTGATATTTGTGATGCTTTGCTGATTTTATTGTTTGTACATCTATATCCCCTTAAGATTAAACTAAGCCTCGTACTTTTCTTTCAAGCAAAAATCTTATTGGTATATTTATGAACCTATCTTGGATATCATGTTCTTTACCCTTGTACCTATTTTTGTGTGTGCATATTTCTTTGTGGATATATATATTTGTGATTGGTGTCCACTTAGAAACTTATACACACGAGAATAGTTACATCTTTAATTGATATTCTATTTCTTTAGTGACCATGTTTTATTGCTTTATATTACTTGGTGGTTCCTAAAAGGCACAAGCTTTGCTTTTCTTTTGGTATTCCTTTTGCATCTTATAAAGCTTGTGGACCTACGTGTTTTATCATTTGTTGGTTTGTGTGTATGGGAAAGACATGATATGCACTATGTGCCTCATATATTTAAATACTATAATGAAGCATTGCTCATCCTATTAGTATCCTACAAATTTCTTTCCTTGTCACACTCACCTCTTTCGGTTGAGTAAATCTTTACTTGTCGCTTCTTGATCTTAATTGCTCAACTCTTGTTTGTTTACAAGTTGCTTTGCTCAATTTCCAATCTATTATATTGCTCTTGTTTGTGTTCAAAATTATCTAGAAGGGAGTGATGATTCCATGTTGTGCACATTATATAGTAATTCAAATCTAACATTGTGCATGTACCTTGGGGAGTTCCCTCTTGATTTTCTAGAACACTTGGTTGATCTTATCATAATATTGATTTTGGTCAATCGGTTTTTCGGATCCTTTGGTTTGTTGCTTCTTTATGAAAGTATCCTTCAATTTGACTTTGATTGTAAATCTTTGGATCCTCAATATAGTTTGATCTCCCTCCATCTATTCCTAGTTGGATATATGCTCTTGATTTCACTCATATTATGAGGAATGCATGCACTATGGGGGAGCTCTTATTATATTGGCCTTCTAATATTTTTTCCCATTTTGGCAATGGATGCCAATGGGGGAGAAGTTTAGATGGTTTAAGGGAATTTGGTTCTATGCTTTAGTTTCGTTCTTAAGCATTTGCCTTCCATGCTATTGCATCCTTGCTCTTTGTTTTGCATGATTGCTTAATTCATCATATAAACCCTCGTAAAAAGGGATTGTCATCAATTACCAAAATGGGGGAGATTGAAAGTGCATGGTGCCCCATATGTGGTTTTGGTAATTAATGACAATCCTTATGGACTAATGTTTGCATTGAGTTATCCTTGTAGATGTTGTCCATAGGAAATAATGGATTTCATGTATATTCAAGGATTTACATGAAGAATGGTCATGGTTTGAGTTGAGCTTATTTCTAGTGTGTCTCTAAGAAAAGTATTAGGTTATCCTTCATGGTTATCTTCAAGACATCATCATTTGAAGTGACAAGAAAAGATACAAGGTTGATCAAGCTAGTGATCAACACACAAAGCTACACGATGTACCAAGTGGGATTGTGTATCTCATGGTATGGTAAGCAATTGTCAATATAGATTTGTGATCTAACCCATATATGTGTGTGTGGCATCTCTATGTGTGGTTATGTATCTTTCCATGGTCATGAACAAAAAGGAAGATTTCATATTTCCCATGGTCTATGTCATCGTCAAGCGGTGTTCGTCACCTAGCTTGACGTGGAAGCTCAAGTGAAGCATCTAGAAGAAATCCTATGCTTGATGCTTGCCACCCTTTTGGAGTTTGTGGCCTCGTGAAGATCTTCCATTAAGGGTCTCTCCCATAATGGTGTATGGGGGAGCATCCTCTCCCATAGTGGTGTATGGGGGAGCAACTTGCAAGTCTTCATCAAGCGGAGCATGTGCTAGCAAGCACGATAAGAAAGAAGATCCAACTTGAGAGAGTCAAGATCGTCATCATCTAGCTCAATTGGATTGCGCAAGAAAAAGGTATGACTTAGATACGGTTTCTATTTTACCGGTCTCATTATGCTAGTTGGGAGACCGGATTATAGGATAGATAACCGTACTATCAATAGGGGCTCTTGAATGCATATCTTGATCGTATCTATCGTAGAGAGCTCAAACCTTTGCATACTTGGCATGATCCTTCTTGGTTCTTATTTGGGTTTTCTCCATGTAAGGTTTTATATCTTGTCATGTTCTTCATGTCAAGCTCAAGTTCATCAAAAATGGATTTCGTATGAAAAACTTGTCGCATTTTTGTTGTTGGAGGTTTCTACCGGTTGTCCTTTGTTGATAGGCCAAACCTTTCATCATTTGGTTTTATATTCCCATTTTGGACTATGATGTTTCTCTTCATATTCTTGTATTGCTCGTCGTTGCGATTTCAACGAGCCCAAGAACATCGAAAACGGAGTCTGGATGCAAAAGTTACGACCGTTTTCATATAGGGTGTTCTGCAGTTTTTTCCACCACCGGAGGCTCCGGTGGTGGCTCCGCCTGAAACCCTTTCGGGATGATGTTGTAGGAGCAGCATTTTCTCAGCCATTTTGGTGTTCTAACTCATCCGGGGGGCGGAGGTTCCGGTGGTTTCACCGGAGGTTCCGCCCTTGCGCGATTTTTCCTCCAACCGTTGGATATTTGGGTGACCTATTTAAGGGGCCTTCTTGCCCAATGGTTCCCCAACCTTTTGGGCAAGTTTGACCTCCATTGTTGACCTCCAAAAGCTTTCTATCTCTCAATCCCTCCAATGATTCTTGCTTCCACTTGAGGGAAAAGAGAGAGGAGATCTATATCTACCACTTCACCAATCAATCTCTCCTCTTTGTGAGGGGAATCTATTGGATCTAGATCTAGGGATTCATTTGTTGTTTTCCTTGTTCTTCCTCCTTCCTCCCTCCATAGCATTAGTTTCTTTGGTGGGATTTGGGAGAGAAGTTCTTGACCACTTTGTGTGTTCTTGCCATTGCATTAGGTGCATCGGTTTAAGTTCCCCACGAGATTCGTGAAAGAGAAGTTCGTGAGCTTGTTACTCTTGGGTGCTTGGTCATCGGAGAGATTGTTCCTCTTGGGTGTATTGAGCACCCTAGACGATTAGTGCTTGGGGCTTCCACCTTGTTGCAAGAAGCTTCGTTGAGAGCCTCCAATTGAGTTGTGGAGATAGCCTCAACCCCGTGTAAGGTTTGGTCAACGCCTTCAAGTCGACCTCATAGTGGAAACGAGCATCTCCCTCACCAGAGAAGCTCAAGGAGAATAAGGTGTGCACATCTGTGCTATTGAGGAGCGCCTAGGTGGCTCCCCACCTCTCCAACGAAGACGTACTTCCCTTGGGAAGGAACTTTGGTAATCACACCGGTGTCTCCTTGTGCTTCGGTTATTTCTATACTCTAGCTCGTTACTTATGCATTTACCTTTGTGATAGCCATCGTGCTTGAAGTCATCTATCTTGCTATCTCATAGTTGTATATCATGCCTAGCATAAGTTGTTTGTGCACATAGGTAAACCTAGCTTGCATAGGTTTTGTGCTTGATAAATTAAACGCTAGTTTTATTCCGCATTCACTCAAGCCTAAACCGTAATTATTTTAAAGCGCCTATTCACCCCTCCTCTAGGCGGCATCCTTATACTTTCAGCTATCACAAAGTTAAATGCATAAGTAATGAGTTAAGGAATAGAAATAACCGAAGCACAAGGAGATACCGATGTTATTACCGAAGTTCCTTCCCAAGCGAAGTACGTCTTCGTTGGAAAGGAGGGGAGCCACCTAGGCGCTCCTCAATAGAATGGATATGCACACCTTATTCTCCTTGAGCTTCTCCGGCGAGGGAGATGCTCGTTTCCACTATGAGTTCGACTTGAAGGCGTTGACCAAACCTTACACAAGGTTGAGCCTATCTCCACAACTCAGCTGGAGGCTCTCAACAAAGCTTCTTGCAACAAGGTGGAAGCCCCAAGCACTAACCATCTAGGATGCTCAATACACCCAAGAGGACCAATCTCTCCGGTGACCAAGCATCCAAGAGTAACAAGCTCACGAACTTCTCTTTCACGAATCCCGTGGGGAACTCAAACCGATTCACCTAATGCAATGGTAAGAACACACAAAGTGGTCAAGAACTTCTCTCCCAAATTCCACCAAAGCAACTAATTCTATGGAGGGAGGAAGGAGGAAGAATAAGGAAAACAACAAATGAATCCCTAGATCTAGATCTAGAAGGTTCCCCTCACAAAGAGGAGGGATTGAGTGGTAGAGTTGTAGATCTAGATCTCCTCTCTCTTTTCCTCAGAGGGGAGCAAGAATCATTGGAGGGATAGAGAGAAAGCAAGCTTGGGAAGGTCAACAATGGAGGTGCAAACTTGCTAGAAGAGTTGAGGAATCATTGGGCAAGAAGACCCCTTATATAGATTCCCTAGAAATCAAACCGTTGTGCCCAGATTCGCGTCGGGCCTGTACTACCGTACTTTGGGCCGGTACTAACGCCCCCTGCGAAACTGAATACCAAAACCAAAACGGTCATATCTTTTGCATACGGACTCCGTTTTCAATGATTTTTGCCTCGTTGAATTTGCAACGAAGAGCTCAAGATCATGCATAGAAACATCATTGTCCAACAAGGGAATCTAAAACCAAACCAGGAAAGGTTGGACCTCTCAATAAGAGAGAAACCGGCAAACCTTCAACATCAAAAACCAAACAAGTTTCTGATATGAAATCCGTTTTTGATGGACTTGGGCTTGTCATGAAGAACACGACAAGCACCAAAAGTTCACGCGGATAAAGTCCAAATAAGAACCAAGAATGATGATGCTAAGTATGGAAAGGTTTGAGCTCTCTACGAACGATACAATCAAGCAACTCATTCGAGAGCCCCTCTTGATAGAACGGTTATCTAACCTATAATCCGGTCTCTCAACTAACAACATGAGACCAGTAAAATAGAAACCCTATGAAGGTTATACCTTTACCTTGCGTATTCCACTTGAGCTAGATGATGACGTTCTTGATCACTTCAAGTAGAACCATCTTTCTTGATTGCGCTTTGCTTGGTGAAGACTTGAAGGTTCCTCCCCATAAGCCGATATGGGAAAGCCTCTACTAGCCCCATGTTCACTTGACCGACTGGTCATGATTCAACGGTTAAAATCAGTGGCTAAGACTTTTTCTTCTTAGCAGCCCCAGTACTACCGGGATAATCTGCAGTACTACCGGGGCTGCAGTACTACCGGGGATGCGGTACTACCGGGAGTTGCAGCAGTACTACCGGTAAGTCAGTACTACCGGGCCACTACTGGGGCCATTCCAGTACACAGATGCGTCGTATCCACTCAAACCCGATAGTGGCGGTAGTACTACCAGCCCCCCACTACTACCGCCTTTTGCAGCAATAGTACGGGGAGGGCAGTACTATCGGGGCTCCAATAGTACCAGCCCCAAGACCAGTACTACCGCGAAACAGAGGGAACTTCTCATTTTTCTTCATAATAATGATGCCTTGAAGGTAGATATGAATGTCCACACATAATACTTCTTCAAGACATAGTTGCAATATGCTTCAACATTATCATGACCAATCTTCTTCTTGATCATATCAAATATATACAATATAAGCAATGATCTTGATGGCACCCACCTTGAATCCAACACATGGAGCTCAAGTGATACCTATGGACAAACCTACAAGAATATCTCAATGCAAACATTGGTGCATAAGGATTGTCATTAATTACCAAAACCACGCATGGGTAACTATGTTCTTTCACCTGGCGCTGCTGGGGCAAGGCATCGACGCGGGGTTCTACTACATCGACCTTAGGGGGCACGCTCTTTGCCCCTGAGTTCATGGCAGTGGTGACGGTCCTTCCCGACCCGGATATATCCCCGTGTGTGGTGATTTCTGCAGAGTCGATTCACGCGGCGTAGATCTTCTTCTTGAGCCGGAGGCTCCTTGGGTGGTGACTGAGCTCAAAGCCTCGGAGTTTGCCGTCGAGTTCCCTTCTCTGGCTCTGCTCAAGGCTCTGTCCCGTGGTGAGTCGACCACCCTGCCTGGCTGCAACCTCAAGGTCTCCATCGAGCGCTCCTCCATCGACCCGGCCTCGCTGTCCACCTCCCTCTCGCTGCTCCCCGTCCCCTTACCACAACATCTCCTCTGAGGACGGGGATGACTCCTCGGATGACGACTCCGACACGGGACCTCGGGACGTGGCCCCTACCCCCGCTGCCATGGCTCCTCTGCCAGGGTCGGCTCAGCCTATGGGAGCGGTGGCCCCTGCGGTTGCCTTGGTTCAGGCATCTTCGCATTGACCCATCTTCCCAGCTCCGACCCCTCTTCCTAAGAGTGCCTCGGCCAAGCTGGCCCTAGTAGATCTCTCCCGCCACGTCTCGCAGTTGTCCCTGGGATTCCCGCTCTCACAGTACCGGTATAATCTCTATGAGGGCCGAGGCTCCGTGGTCCTTACGAGTCTCGTCAACACGCTCTCCACGGCTTGCCCTCCCCTCAGTCTGGTTCGGTTGAGTCGCCTGACTCGAGGAGGGGTCAGCATGGAGGTGGTCGCTCCGGACTTGCCTCACTCTCCTGGTGCGGTTTGTTCCACTCGGTCGCCATGGACTCCTCCTACTCCACCTCAGGGGTCCCCGGCGCGAGTTCCAGCTACTCCTGTGCCGGAGCTCGTGTCCCGGGAACGATCATCCCCGCCACTCCCGTGCCTGGTGTCATGACTCGTCGTAGCACACGTCTAGCACGAGCCAGGACAGAGTCGGAGACCATCGAGGTCGCATCTCATCGTCAGGCGGTCCGCTTCCTAGAGCCTGGTATGTCTTGCGCCTCCTCTTCCATCCCTACCTCTTCCTCTCCACCCTCTGGGTCTCGTTTCTCAGTACTCGATTCGGTACCGTTGGAGCTGTTGGATCAGGCTGTGGTTGATTGTGGCATGATCTTCAAGGGGGAATGTGGTCCCAGGTTAGAGCATATTGAAGCTATTAGAGATAAGGAGATTTACGAGGGTTCCTTGGTGGCAGCTCGGGCTCAGGCGGAGCGCGAGCGGCTGGAATCCTTGACGTTTGTTGGACCTATACAGGTGACATCAGGGTCTGGCAAGGACAGTTCTTCTGGGCCTACGGGGGCGACAGCCCCTAATGCATCCTCCCAGTTGGGGACGAAGCGGGGGAGGGCCCCTAAGGCTACGTCTCGGCCCTTGACTCACGGTAGGGCACCCTCAGTCCCCCCTAAGGGGACCACCTCTGACAATGTTTCCAAATGAATGTCTCCATATTTAGTTGGAACATGAGGGGGTTCAGGGCAGAGGTCGTTGACTCCAGCTATCCGATTATACGCGTCAGGAAGATGTAGACAATTTGGGACTTCAAGAAACAATCATGCAATACTTATCTATCACTGAGTTATAGAGCCTGAGCCGCCACAAGTTTGCCCGACACTGGCTCCCGGCTTCGGCTGACTCAGGAGGGATCCTCCTTGGAGCTAAGGAGGATACCTTTTAGGTAGATGATATGGACCGCGGGGAATTCTTTGTGAGCATGTCGCTCACCCATAGACGATCTAAACTCTGGTGAGAGGTGATTATTGTCTATGGCCCCGCGGACCATAGGAGGTCCGTTGAGTTCTTAGATGAGATGACGTCAAAAGTGGAGCAGAGTCCCATCCCAGTGGTCGTGGCGGGGGACTTTAACCTTATTCTCTTCCCTGGTGACAAGATCTTGGATAATGTGGATCTCCCTAGGATGAGGATGTTTAATGACTTCATTGCGGACTTAGCTCTACGGGAGATAGATCGTGTGGGTGCCCGATATACCTGGACTAACAACCAGGTCGACTCAATCTGGAGCGCCCTAGATCGGTTCTTAGTATCGTTTGAGTGGGAAGTTTCATTCCCCCTCTACTCTCTTCAGGCCCTCACCGGGCTCTAATCACACCCCCTCCGATTTTCGTCTGGAGGGGGGTAGCGTCGAGGCCCAATCGGTTCCACTTTGAGGATTTCTGGCTAGATCATACGGCTTTGTGGAATCTCTCGGCCTCAAATGGGTAGAGGCCGCGGCCGCCCCTCCCCGGGTATGTAACATGGTGGACATTTGGCATCATTGTGCTAAGGTTATCCGCCAATTTATGCGCGCCTGGGGGGAGAACGTGGGGGAGGACATCCGTAGACACAAGGTGTTGATTCTTATGCAGATTCGGTCACTTGATTCTGCGTCGGATTTGGTGGGTCTGTCCACGGATGAGTGGCTCCAGAGGTATGCCCTGGAGGCATCTTTGATGACGATTTATAAAGGAGAATATATTTTATGGCATCAGTGGAGCCGCTAGAAATGTCTATTTCTAGGAGACGCCAACACAACATACTTCTATGCTATCGCTAACGGGAGACACCGGAAGTGCTCGGTTCCGTGACTTTGGGTGGATGGCCGCCTTTTAGAGGAGGCGCCGGAGCTATCCGCCCATATTTACTCCTTTTACAAGGAGCTTTTCTCAGCAGGCCCCGCTCGAGATTGCACTAGCTCGGTATCTTTGGCGCTCGGGCGCTTTGGTCTCGGATAATGAGAATACAGATCTCACGCTCCCATTCTTGCTGGAGGAGGTTAGGCGATCCATTATAGACATGAAGGCTAATTCATCCCCTGGCCCTGACGGCCTCCCGATCTCTTTCTTTCAACGATTCTGGGGCCACCTACAGGCGGTGATTATGCCTATGTTCCATGAGTTCTACATTGGGACATTGGTTATGTCACACCTTAATTTTGGCGTGGTTACTCTGATCCCCAAGTTAACAGGGGCTACAGATATCCGCCATTTTAGGAAGATTACGGTGATTAATTCATCCAACGTATTTTCTCCAAAGTGTGCGCAAGTGGGCTAGACCCGATAGTTCAACAATTAACTCACCCACAACAGTTCGCCTTTATCAAGGGACGTTATATTCATGATTGGATCCTGGCGCTTCATGAAATCATACATGAAGTGAAGATTCGGCACCTTAAGGGTGTGTTCCTGAAGCTGGATTTCCAGAAAGCTTATGATCGTCTGGACTGGGCATTCTTACGTCAGGTCCTCGAATGTCGCGGGTTTGATAATTGTGTCATCTGCTGGATTATGCAGATCGTGATGAGTGTTAACACGGCGATTAATATAAATGGGGAGATAGGCCCATATTTTAGATCTTCCTGCGGGGTGAGACATGGGGATCCTATATCCCCTCAGTCTCTTCAACCTGGCGGTAGATTCTCTGGCGACTATCCTAGATTTTGCTAAGGAGGTCGACCATATTTCAGGTGTGGTTAGATACCTTATTCCGGGAGGTGGGGTGAACGACCTCCAATATGCGGACGACATGATGATTATGGTGGAGGGCTTGGATCTTGATATTTGCAACCTCAAGTTCCTCCTTTGCTTTGAGGCCATGTCGGGTCTCAAAATAAATTTTGACAAGAGTGAAGTCGTGGTCCTGGGATTTTCCCCGGATGATCAACAACAGATTACGGACAACTTCAACTGTAAGATGTCCTATTTCCCTGTTGACTATCTTGGGATCCTGGTTCAGGATTTTAGGATCCTGCTAAGAGATCTTGAGCCCCTGATTGGGAGGGTTAGGACGAAGTCTGAGCCATGGCGCGGTAGGTTCACCTCTAAGGCGAGCAAATCGGTGCTTATTGACTCTTGCCTATCCAGCCTTCCCATGTATATGATGGGTTTCTATCTTCTTCCGGAAGGGGCCCATAAGGCTTTCGATAAGGAACTCTCGCGCTTCTTTTGGTCGGCGTCCAATAGCCATCAGAAGTACCACATGGTCAAATGGGCTCATGTATGAGCCCCCAAAGACTTTGGGGGCATAGGGATTTTAGCTTCCCGTAAGATGAATACCACCCTTATGCTTCGTTGGGTATGGCGGATATTGCAGGACGATTGAGGACTATGGTTTTAGCTTATTAAAACAAAATACCTTAGAGGTTGTCCTCTGCTGTCCTGCGGGCACTGGGAGGGATCCCAATTCTGGCGATCCATCCAATCCATCAATTATGAGATCCGGAAGGATGCACGGTTTATCGTTGGGAATGGCAGGACCACTCTCTTTTGGGTGGATGCCTGGCTTAGGGATAGACCACTCCGGTTTGCCTACCCGAGCCTTTTTGCGATCTGCTCAGATCCGCTGCTGCTAGTGGTAGATGTTGCGCCGAATGGAATTTGGAACATCTCGTTCCGAAGTACATTCGGTACAGCAGAGGCGACAACATGGGATGGTCTTAGTTTCGCGCTTCTGGGCTCCCTAGGTGGAGCTCCGGATAGAGTTACATGGCGGTTAGCCCCGTCAGGGGCCTTCTCCGTTAAGTTGGCCTACCACAGTCTCTTCTTCGGACAGGGGCATGTGTGGTCCTCTCACCTATGGATAGCCCCTCTCCCTCTGAAGGTCCAGATCTTTGTTTGGCAGTTACTGCGTGACCGTCTCCTGTCGGGGGTGGAAGTGCGGAAGCGTCAAGGGCCTGTTTATGGCATGTGTCCACTTTGTGGTGTTCCAGAGACTGGAACCCATATCTTGTTCACATGTCCCACGGCCCAGTTCCTATGGAATTTCATCTACGAAGGTCTAGGACCAGAGTGGCGGGCCCCGAACCTAGGCGAGTTCCTGGATCTCCAGGCGAATAGGATTGGGAGGGCGTCTCTCTACTGGGTCGTGTTTTCCGGGATGACATGGACTCTATGGACCATTAGGAATAAGATTGTGATAAAACGGGTCTTTCTTCGATGTGTTGCTGACTCGATGTTCAAATGTCTTGCTTTTTTGCAGCAGTGGAACCCGCTATGCAGGCAACGGGACATGGCTCAGCTGGACGACATGCTGGATTGCTTGGTAGCGGATGCGCGCCGGATCACCACCACCCCCACGAGCCGAGCCCCGCGTGTGACGAGGGTCGTTGGCTTCCCTGATTCCTCCTTCCTTTTCCCCTTTTGTTGTGTTCCTTGCTCTCCGTTTGTTTTCGGCTTACCTGTGTTGTTGCCCCAACGAGTTACTGTCTATACTCTCTCCTTTTATTTTTGTTGGCTTTGTTGTATGAACTCGGATTGGTGGTTGCTTTATTTATAAAGCGGGACGAAAAGGCTTTTTCGGTATTTTTTATAGTGGCCTCTCATCCGTTATGCTACATGTTCTACTTTTTAACCAGATGAATCAGTGGAACCGTGACTAATTATTGAATGCATTTTTACTAGAAATAAATTCATCCAGCGCTTGAAGAGAAATGGGGGTTGGGTGGTAAATCACGCAGACAAGGAGTTTCTCACCGATGATCATTTTTAGTCGGTTCTTGGACCCCTCCCCGCGCCAGCTGGATTTCAATAGGCATTTCATTGCTCCAGCCACTGAGGATCTAGAAAATCTGGGGTTTCCTTTTTCGGAAGATGAGATCAAGTCTGTCTTGGATGATATGTCGTCGGATAAGGCCCCCGGACCCGATGGCTTCACAACCAACTTCTTCCGATCATGTTGGACTATCATTAAGGAAGATATCATCCGCGTCATCAATGCCTTCTCTAAGCAAACGATAAACAACTTCCTGGTCATTAACACTGTGTGCATTGCTATACTGCCCAAGAAGGATGGTGATGACAACATTTCGGACTTCAGGCCCATCAGCCTCATTCATATGATTCCTAAAATCATCACAAAAGCCATGGCCCTCCGCCTGCGTCTAAAAGTGAATGATATCATCTCAAACTGCCAAAGCGCATTCATTAGGACCAGAAGCATCCACGACAATTTCATGTATGTCCGCAACGCCGCCCGTCGTCTACACAAAACAGGACCCCTACGCTGCTAATAAAGCTTGACATCGCCAAATCTTTTGACACTGTGAGATGGTACTACATCCTCGACCTTATGCGGCGCAGGGGTTTCCTGCCAAGATGGAGGGCTTGGGCTTCCCTCATCTGGTCTACCTCCACGTCGTTGGTGCTGCTCAATGGGATCCCAGGAAAAGAAAAAGCTCATGCTCGGGGTCTAAGGCAGGGTGAACCGCTTTCCCCTCTACTGTTTGACCCAGCAATTGACCCCTTGGGGAGAATCCTTGAGATCGCTACTACAACGGTATGCTTCAGCCTCTGTTGGGAACTTTCCTCAAGTCATGTGTCTCCATGTATGCAGACGACGCGTATTTTTCCTATCACCGATGTTGTGGGACATCTCCAATCTTTCGGCTATTCTGCACAATTTTGGGGATGTCACGGGTTTAGTGACCAATGTGGCCAAGAGCTCGGTGGCCCCTATTAGATGCCAGGACATCGACATCGCAGCTGTCATGCAAGATTTCCCGGCAGGGGTGGTCGGTTTTCCCCTAAGTTATTTAGGGATTCTGCTATCCCTTGGTAGACTTCGAAAGGTGAACCTTCAGCCCTATGTTGATAAGGCGGCCGCCAAGCTCAACTCTTAGAAGGCCAAGTTTCTTAATCGAGTCGGGCGCACGGAGTTGGTCAAATCGGTTTCTGACTTCAATGTCAATTTACTTGCTTACGGCTATCAAGGTGGACAAGGGAAACCTGAAGGCACTTGATAAGATCTGCAGGGGTATGCTATGGGCCTGCAGTGAGATGGTCAGCGGGGAGAAATGCAAAGTTGGTTGGAAAAAGGTGTGTCTTCCAAAGAAAACTGGAAGGCCTAGGGATCCTGGATCTTGGAAATTTTGCTAGAGCTTTGCGCTTACATTGGCTGTGGTACGAATGGGTGGCTCCGGACAAATCTTGGGTTGGACTAGAAACCCCAAATGACCAGGCGGATAGTTATGTTCAATGCATGCACCAACGTCGAGATTGGGGATGGTATGAGGGCGTCCTTTTGGAACTCCTCATGGCTCAATGGGGTCACCCCTAGATCGGTTGCACCGATGATTTTCGCTGCTTCCAGAAGAAAGATGAGATGTGTCCACGATGCCATTGCCAACCATACGTGGATGGCAGATATTTATGTTCAGTTTTTTCACCGTGGACTCTTTTCAAACCATTGTTCGGAAGGTCCCCCCCCTCCCCCCCGAAATTGATGTTTCTCCATCTGACTGATGGTTCACAACATGCTATGGACTTCGGACCGCCTTGCCATTCGGGGATTGCCTCATTCACTGCAATGCCAGCTTTGCAGATCCCAGCCTGAGAGGGACCGACACATTCTTTTCGACTGCCGCTACTCCAGACGGATATGGCAGGTTGCTAGTTCGTGGCTTTCCTGCCCCAGCCTTGCACATAGCCTGGATTCGACTAGACACACGGTCCTGCAATACTGGCGAGCCTTGGCCTTGCTTCCATAAGCTCACCCCAAGGGCCTGAATCACATTTATCACTTGGGAGATTTGGAACGAATGAAATGGTAGAGTTTTCAACGACAAATTTCTGACACCGACAACCCTTCTTCAGAAGATCAAAGAAGGTCCTCGCATGCGCTAAGCATTTAGCGGCAGTTTTAGGTTGAGTTTCCTCTGTCCTGTCTTGGCCTTCATGGCCTTTTTATTTTTGGCTTAGGCCGCCTCATGTTTGGGTCTCCTATATATCAATATAAAAACAAAGTTTTTCCCTTTGTTTTAAAAAACTATTATGGTGTGATATGTGGCTGGTCACACTTTCCCTCATGTCACATCTCGCATTAATTACATATGGTATTGCGTACATATCCATGAAACTAATAAGTGCTCTCTCTCTCTCTCCTCATCTCAGATGCTCTCTGGTCGGATTTATAGATCCTGCGTGTATCCTTAGGTTATTATTAATTTTACCATCTTAATATGATACATATATCACAAAAACTATACTATTAGAAACTTTATATGTTATATTTTCTAATAGTATAATTTTGTGCTAGGGGTTTTGCTACTTCTGTGTTATCTAATAAATGTTGCCATCCTCCTAAGCCTCCGTCATTGCCAGTCGCCATCTTTGTTGGACTTAGCAATTGTGAGCGACGAGAGCAGAAGAAACGAGGCTCGCCGGCGCGGTGTGGCGGCATAGCTCGTGCGCACCGAGTGTCGCTCGTGTTAGCACACAAAGCTGGCAAGGAGTGATTCATAACGTGCTAGCGGCAAGAATCTCGTGTTAGCGCACAAAGCCGACAATGAGTTCTAGTGGCAACGAGATGATGCCCATAAGGAAGTTCATCGTACATGTTTGAGTCGTCGACGGATGTGTTATTGGAGGCAACATGGGGAAGAAGCTGTGCTTGTGAAATAGAGTGATGCAAACATCTAAAGTCAGTGAAATACCTTATAGGGGGTGAAAACGCAATGAACTATTGGGAAGATTCTTGGATGTATGAGAAGCGCATATATGACGATAAGGTCATATGAAGTGAAATGATGCTGTAACAAAACGATCATAAGGTGGAGACGATGCGAGAGACAAAAGTTATAACGGTATTTCTTTTCTCGTAGCAACACGTGTGCAGAGTGTACTTAATTATGAAAGCCGCTGCACACTTAGTTGGTTTAGTAACTAATAAATGATTTGTTCGGGTCCCTGGAGCCTTCATCCTGCCTCTGTTACCTTTAATTTAGTAGTTGGTGCAGTTGTTCACTAACGCGCAACGTGCGGAGCACCATGAACCCGTGAGGCAATCGATTTGGTGGGAAGATTTTGTACTGTACTTAGTAGTTAGCGGCAGCATGGGGCGTCATGCATGATTCCAGCATCTATCGCCCACGGGTGCTGACAAACAGAACAGGATGTCAAGATGGCCTTCAGGTGGTTCGCCTACATGGCTGCACGTCGATGACCTTGGATTGGACTGCAAGATATCATTCGATGCGTTGAAACCAATCAATCAATTACGCAATCACGTCGACTCGTACAGCTAGACCTGATCGTGAGAGACCCCGTGAAAACTATGTTACGATGAAAACTTCTTAAAACCAAGGGACAACATTATTTCAGAGTTACTAAAAGATTGGAAAATACAATCTATTGGAGAGATGATGTTTTTAACTTCAAAGCCAAGTTGTTCTCTCAAAATAAGCTTCAAAGTCAACTTCATTTGTGACGTAGTATGAAAAAAACATACGACAGTGAAAGATACAAATAGTACAACATTTGTTTTTTTTGGTGATCCAAATTCACTTATGCTGATAAAAGGGCGAATTTCTCACGAGTAGAGCGAAGCGTCTTTATATACCTCTTGTAAGTTGCCGCAAGGATAAGCCACATATTATAAATCGCGTCATTTTTGTAACCTTACCCGAAATAGTGAAGTATTACTGGCTGGTGTCCGTGGTTTTTTCTCTTCCTTATTGGAAGGGTTTTCCACATTAAAATCTCGTGTCCCCGTTGGTTTGATTTTGTTTAACTTTATCCTTATTTTGCTATTGCATGCAACAACATTACTAGTATTTATGAAAAAAAATACCCCCCAAGTGGATATGAGTTTGCACTTTAAATTTCATATGTTTAGAAAACATTGCCTTCCTCATGCATCATAGTATTTCTTTTTAGAAAGATCATATACAAGATCGGGAAAGGATTCAGCCAGCCTTTGCTAAGCACGACCAAAAAACTGTTGAGCATGACCTGGCCTCGCCTGAGGCTTGGAGAAAGTAAAACTTATTGTTAGAAAATAAATTTAGTTTTTCAAACATTCTTATTAAGATAAGATAGTATTCTACCCCATCATTATCAAAATGTAAGATGTTTTACCGTTTTCTAAACAACACATATCTAGACACGTTTTAGTTAAAAGTTGCGGCTAAAAAAAAATAGTATCAGTTAAAAGTTGCAAAATCGGGTTTATTTTTTTTAACAAAAGTTTGGTTTTTGCTGATTCTCGGTCGACGGAGAAGTAAGTTCAAATTATTGAATTTACATCGTGATTCATGATCATGCTATCAGAGAATTATTCGACCCTTAAAAAGTTTGGCCATGTCTACTTCGATTTACCCTAGTTTTTGTTTCCTCTCTTCTCCAGCCTTCTACTTTGGATTCGGAGTGCCATTTAAACGGTCACGAGCTCAAGCTCAAGCTCAAGTAACTACTATTGGGCAGGCAAAAGGTTGTGCACCTATCACCAGGATGCATTTTTTGCGGTGGTGGTGGGCTGGTGGCGACTTGACCCTACCCATGTTACCAAACCTAGATCAGAATCAGAAATCTGCATGACAATGTGGCGTCCACTTACCATAAGTAGGTGTTGGCAACAAATAAACGCGTGCATGAAAGCTCAGATAATTTCTTTGCATTAATAATTCTGATTTCAGGAGTAGAAAAGAAAAGACAGAAAAAGTGCTAGCGGACCGTTAAGAAGTTATCTGAATGTGACGGCCATATGCAATATGCAGTATCCACGATCCAAAACACAAAAAAGGGACAGATGTATAAATTATTGTGCTAACTCAACGACTATCACAAGCCTGAATCCCTCCCATGTATCACCATGAACTGCCAGCGGCACACTCGCTCACCATGCGACCGATGCAGAGGAAGAAGATGAATGTCATGTATGTGTAGTAGAGGTTGCAGATATTACAATGTACCGTTAACTTCCAGCAGCAGGACCCTGAAACAAGCTAAGGTTTGGCATAATATCATCTTATTCTTTATAATTGTCAGCAAGGTAGCCATAGTAAGTGCATTATTACTTACTCCTAATACAGCATAGAGAGCTGGTTAAAGTAAACTTTTTTCCATATGTAATCATAATTTATGTTATAATATTGTCGATAGAAATCTCTTGGTATGATGAAAGCTGTGCAAACTGTCCTTCTCCCCTAGAGCATGGTTTGCAGAGCTCTAGGGTTGTAAGATTCACCATGTCGGTGCCTTTGACTTCTCCACAAGAATGATCCTACCATTCCACTCAGTCTCGTCGCAAGCTTTGATTGCTGCATCAGCATCCTCATCCTTTTCCAAGGATACAAATCCAAAGCCTCGAGAATCTCCAGTTCTATGAAAAATGGAAAATTAAGTCAAGAACACTTCACCTAGCAAACCAACTTAACAGAGTACACATGTAGTAAAATACTTTGTTCTACAGATGGTAACATTGCACTTATCATAGCACAAAGTACATTTCATTGTCAGTCTCACCCAATCAACTTTCTCATGGTTAATTAGTGAAAAGGGTAACCTAGCTAAAATCCAACTATTATTGACTGTTTTGAGTGCAATCTTGACATGGTACAGAGTACATTCTTTTTTTACGCACAGCATGCATATACAGAGTACATTCTGTGCCAGTTTAACCAACTAGCTTGCTTAACTAGTACTCTCTCCGTCACTCAATAGGTGGCCTGAAGGGGAAACCAGCTAAAATCCAACTATTATCTTATAGTTCAATCATAGTAAATTGGCAGCACAGAATTTTACCATGTATGCCCTTGCAAGCCAAGGTACAAGTGTATGCAAGTCCAATGAATATAATGACACCCCCTCCACTTGAAGCATATGGTGTACATGTTAAAAATGTCTTGTTTCTTGTACCGATGCAAAATAAGTATGCATTTTCCTTCATACTCGTAAAATATCAAACTTCGCTTTGTATTTCTCACATCCATGCATCGAATATTGTAAATAACTAGGGGAGTTTAATCACCTTGAATGTCTCGTTGGTCTATGTACAAGACAAAGTAGACCATATAATTTCAAACAGAGGCGGTAGGTGGAATCCAAAGTACACTCTTCCCATATTTAAATGCAGACCCATATAGCTTCACATTTAATATAATTTGATAACCAAATGAGATGGTTTTCAAAAATTCGGGCACAATCTCACAAATCATGCAGTACTTTTCTCATGCATGAATTATTGGTATTTCAGCTCACAAGGTGCACACTGTCTATGATTTAAGAAAACCATGCAAGTTTGAGCAGCAATAGGGAGAGTGATGACATAGCACTATGGATCATATTAAACTAATTTAAACAGAAAGAAGAAGAGCATGCTTGATTTGCTACCATCATTCGAGTTGCCAATGTTGGGGTAAGGGCATAAGGCCAAGGTGGGGCAAACCAAAGGGATGCAAAGATTTGGCATGCAAATTTTGAGAAGCACATGAGTAAGAAAATGTAGGGCCCAAACCAAACGAGAGCTTGGCTTGCCAAAACTTTGGCAAGGCTAACACCATTGGTAGCAAACCAAGCAGGCTAGAAGAGCATTGCCAAAAGGAGTGCTCAAAAAATTGTCATAAAGAAACAAGTAGGTAGAATAACAGAATATGAAAGTAAGTACCGTCTATCCCGGACAACGCGTACACTTGTCACACGTCCATACTTGGCGAATTTCTTCTCCAATTCTCGCTCAGTGGTGGCATAGCTAAAACCTGCAACAAACAGATTCCGACCAGGCTTACCCAATCCAGTCTTCCTGTTGGCAGGTGGTGACCAAGGTCTTTTAGGAGAATGCTGACGATGACTTGCTGGAGGAGACTTGTGCCTTGGTGAATGCCTTCTTCTACAATGTCAAACAGAAAAGAAGAATAAACTAGTAGCACAAACATAAAAATGAAAAAAATAATACAGCCATAGAATAGGACTATTCAAAGTTGCATGACAAGACAACACATCATTATAGATAGGATTGAAGCATGCTCATGCAAAATACTTCAGGTAATTAGAAGCTTGGAGGTCACTCATGGCACACAAAAATTACCTTGGAGATCTTTTATGATGATCCCGTGCGTGTGGAGACCTTGAGCGAGATCTACCATGTTCCCTTCTATGTCTAGATGACTCAGTTTTCCTTGAGGGTGACCTTGATTTTGACCTGTCCCTCTTCCTAGTTGGGGAGTCCCTCCTCCTTGGTGAGGTGTCTCTCTTTCTTGGAGAGGAGTTTCTCCTTCTTGGAGAGGAATCCCTCCTCCTTGATGGGGAATCCCTCCTCTTTGGTGAACCTCTCCTCTTGGGTGAGGCTCTTCTTTTAGGGGATGGAGATCTTCGTCGTGGTGACCCATGTCTTCTTTTAGGGGATGGAGATCTTCGTCGTGGTGACCCATGTCTTCTTTTAGGGGATGGAGATCTTCGCCGTGGTGACCCATGTCTTCTTTTAGGGGATGGAGATCTTCGCCGTGGTGACCCATGTCTTCTTTTAGGGGATGCAGATCTTCGGTGTGGTGACCCATCTCTTTTTTTAGGGGATGCAGATCTTCGTTGTGGTGACCCATCTCTTCTTCTAGGGGATGCAGATCTTCGGCGCGGTGTCCTATCTATTCTTCTAGGGGATGCAGATCTTCGTTGCTGTGATCCATCTCCACGCCGAGATTGTGCTTTTTCTTCTGGAGGAGCATGTGGAGATAACTCACGTGGGGAAGCTAGTCTATTGCTATCACGCTTTTCAAGGGATCGGGAACGGCGTCTTGTTGGTGGGCTTTGAGAGCGAGCCAAATTATCATCCTCTTGCGCATGACGTGGTGAGTCCAGTTTATCAGATGAATGGGCCTGAGGAGACCTTTCAACTGAAAGTGAGACCCTCCTGGCTGGTGATGGTGTGCCCTTTTCCAATCCTGCAGACCTTTCAGGTGGAGAATCCCATTGATTACCAGGCGTAGATATGCCATTCTCGGTACCAAGATCTTCCTGTTCCATCCCATCCAAATAGGAAGGTGAAATTGCAGAGTTGAAGTTCTCGTTGCCGTGTTCATCATGAGGATCAGAACTCACACCATTCATTTGATCATCCTCTGTCCCATTCACTTCACTGCGGAAAGTCTCATGTAACCTTTTCTTGTCCTTGTTTTCCATCTGAGGTGCAGAAGAGTTTGGAATTTCGTCATCATCATCACCACTATTGCTAAATTGGTAATCCCTACTGCCATTTTCATTTAACATAGAGTCACCAAGATAGACATCAGAATGTGTGGTTTCTTGTTGAAAGTTTGATGTACCATTATCAACCACTTCTGTTTTCTGATGCACAGCATAACCCTGAGAAGTGATATGTGCTTCAAAGTCATCATTATGGTGAACATTCTGCTCAGCTGAATCATTTTGCATATCAGATTCTATATACACATGATGCGCCAGGTCTTGCTTCAGGGGGGGTGCTGGACTAGTTGAAGCAGATTTCATTGTATTGCCCAACATCTGATCATTCATATAGGGTACAGAATCTGCGGACAGATATGAAATTTGATCGGATGGATCAACTAAAAGTCCATCATTCAGTGGCGGGGATTCATGTCGTGTGATTCCTCCCCCGTGATAATCCATGTGATCCAACAAGCTATCATCTTGATCTCCAAATAAAGGCCCAGGGTCTCCACAAGTCCCATCTAGACTTCTCTCAGGAGACATGTAATCCATCTGAATGTTGAAAAAAGAGCAAAATCGGAATAGTCAGAGTAAATCACAAGGAAAAAAATATTAATAACTTGCCAAGTTATAAAGTTGAGCTGTGGATAAACCCCTAAATTAGCATGACAATATAACATTTTTATTCACACATAGAAGCTACGAATTAATACAGCAAGTCAAAGCAGCAGATTCCCAGCTGATTTGTGTTGCTGCATTTGCGATTTATGAACTGAATCAATGACAGCATTAACTATAACAACAAAAGAGAAGAGTGCTCCTAAAAAAACAAAAGAGTAGTCAGATAGCTAAACCGTTAGAACCGACTACATTAAAAACCTGAACATTCTAGCTGTCAATTAATGCACACGTCCAACAAGCACTTCACTTCGTCTAGAGGAATTGCCCTTTTGCTAATTACAGAAAATAGGAATTGCAAAAAAAAGAAGTAGGAAATAGTGTAGTCCCAAAGGGTGCGTCATGAAGCATAAAAGGCAACACTGCAACAGAAAAGTAAAGCATACGGTGTTTAGCTGCCAATGCTCCTAGCACAATTCAGTGAGCGAACCATATTTCAAGCAAATTGTGTAACTCATCTGATATGGCAACATAGCAACAACCATGATTTCATCACTCGGTCTTAGTACATTACTACAGTGTTTCCTAAGGAACAGACAGTGTGACATTTTTGTCGTCTCAAACTGTGTTGTTTTATCTATTTGCTGATCAGACCCAAACAAAACCGAAATCAAAATAACTCCAGAGATTATCAATTCAAGCCATGCACTCAAATTGCTCTTCACGACAACACAGATACATAATTTACACGCTGAAGGGTCTAATTGTACGTTAATAAACAATTCTGGACCGCTTCCACCCTAGCAAAGCTTTGTTGCCATATTTAAAAGGCAGGACTGCTGCTTCTAGTTCGTCAAACCGGTCTAACATAAGCAGAAAGAGAAAAACATAAGAAAACAAATTTTGACACTTGAGAGCAATAACTGCTACCAATCAATAGATTATTTATCTGTCAAGTTCATACAAATCAAGAACAAACAAACATTTACCATAAAAAGTGCAAATTGTTAATACAGCTCTTGAGTACAATGCACCAATGCCACCTAGCTCTCTAGTGGCACTCCTAAAACACTAGTAGCTGAAGTAATAGACAGATGCAAAGAAATGAATAACATACCCAATTGACCAAATCCACAAGTCCTAACCCGATACATCATCCAGATCCGCATTCCTCTTTCACGTCAATATAACGTCGAAATAAATAGAAACCTAACCGCGTGGATTTATCGCGGCGGGATGGATTTCAATTAAGACAAGGAATAATTTCGGCATGTATATCCAAGCAAGCGGCATGGAAGCCACTTCTGCATCTAGGCTCCTTGGATCCCAGTACCAAGCAAGTCCAATTACACATTAACTGATCCCGTGAAAAGCGCATCTGGGACTAGGATTTACTCGCACAGACCCCGAATTATTACGACAATTGCCCCAGGAAAAAAAAAACGCAGCAACGCCTACCAGAAATGCAGTGCCATGTAGCGATCTGTTGCAGCCAAACTACCCACCGCCACCAACTAGAATTTCCCACCCCGAAATTCAGGAAAAAATTGGGAGAGAACCAGCCAGAGCAGAACCCTCACCTACGGCCGACGCCACTTCTCCAGTGGAAATCCTCCTTTCCCCTCGCTCCGATTTCCCTTGTCCCGCGAGAGAAAATCTTCTCCTCTCTCCTCCTCCTCCTCCCTTGGAGAGAGAGAGAGAGAAGGGAAGAAGAAATGGATTGAGATTTTTGGGAGAGGCCGTACGAAATGGAGGGCTCGTGGGGCGTCGTAAGTACCGTGTGTGGGTGCGCTCACCTCCGTGGCCGCGGGAGGCGTGGGAACCGAGGGAGCGGGGCCCTCATGGCCCGCGGGGCACGTGAGGAACCGGTGTGTGGGTTGTTGAGGACGGTAACCTAACTAGCGGTACCGGGACCCATCGCCGTGTCAAGTTGGGCCAGCGCGAGTTATCTTTGCATTCGACTCGACACTAAATTTGTGCAAGACATATATGGCCTGCCGTGCTTCGCCTGTTCGGTCAAAATGGGCAACATTGTACTCGGTCGAGCTTCTCATAAAAACAACAGCTCTCGTACCATGTTTTTTTCCGTTACTTTTGTAAATACAACAATGATTTTTTCTTTTTTTGAAATTATATCTGATTTATATTAGATCAATAGAACATCGGATAAATCGGGTATAGAGTAACTGAACCCACAAACACGAAAAACGACCCTAGACAAATGGGAGACTATGACTACGACTATGTGCCTCCAAATTCTTGCCGAAGCTGCAGCTCAACTTGTTTTCATTGCACCATTATAACTCGGATCACTAATGGGCAACATCGATAAATCCAATCATTGAAGTGCCTGCAAAGACCTGTACGGAAATAAATCGGGTTGAATCGCCGCAATAATAAACTGCCACGTATGACAAAGATTGGCAATAGCACCAAGCATATCGGCAGGGGGATAACCCCGATCTAGGCAGGCAGTCGCGCAAGTATCGCCAAACTAGTCCGGCGATTTTGCTCGCAAAAGCTCAAAGGAAGAGGTTGTCGGAGAAAACGATGTTCTCGCCGCTTATGCAGATGACACCACGCAGATTAACAACACAAATAACCAACCCGTTTATCCATGGAGAACAGCAGGGATAAAAACTTCGGAGCTCCTCAGCAACGTTATACCAAGCGCCACAGAGACGGGATTGAAGCCAGATGACTTTTATTCGAGATGACGCCGCCATCGTCGTCGGAGCGTCGTCACCTTGACTCAAAAACCTACTAAAAAAGACGAAAGAAGTGGATCCTCTCCCTTTCGCCTCACGGTGCTGGAGTGACGGCCGGAGACGGAGGGGGAGTGGATTGATTTTGGCGGCTAGGGTTTCTTCACGGAAGCCTTTTTTTTTTTGAAATACCACAATGATATTGACAAGATGCAAAAACAAGATCTAACTCCATGCATTGTGATAGAAAGATTAACTACCATGTCAAAGTGGAACTATTTGTGACTTTTTTTAGTAGTGAAACAACCGCGACGAGCTAATTGTTGCCAAATGTGAAGAAACCGACAAATAAAGTTGGAATAAAAACACACGAACCAGCAATATGCCTAGTGAATCCATCAAGTTCAAGGGTTGTTGGCTCGGTCTTTCGAATGTGCTTGCAGCATATGTTATGTGTGCGCATTTTCATATATGTGAGTGTACATGTTTGTGAGCATATGCGTGTGTATATTGCTTGTCAAAAATACACAAGAGCCAACGGAAAAGTAAAGAGCGAAGAAAAATATACTAGATTCAAGACACAAATATGGAGTGGAATGCCTTGAGTTGTTCTAATTTCGTATGACTAGTGAACCTAACTCCCGCGTGTGCGAGTTCTAATTTCGTGGCCCTACGTAATAAAATTCCAGCTGCCAAATATTGTATTTTGTCCTCACTACGTCTTTTGTTTTCCTTAATTTTTTATAGGAATAGTAATGAAAAGTCCTACCGTTGTGCATAAAGCGAAAATATCTCATGAGTTTTAGGGAGATTGTCTTTCAAAGTAAAACTAAAAAAATTATTTTGAAATCTCAGGCATATTGAAAACAATGTCGATATACGAAAATGTATAGTTGTACATATAATTTTTAAGTAACATATATTTTCAACTGTGATTTACAAAAAAAAAGTCATTTTTTTGCAGAAAAAATTACTTTTTATTATTTTGGAGCCACAAATTTACATTTTTATGTACCTACAAGTTAGAGTATTATTTAACAAAAAGATACATACATGTAGAAAACAATTGCATCTATCTACAACTTTTTTAGATTTTTTTTTGAAATGGTAAACCCAGCCTCTGCATCAGAGTGATGCACACAGTTTTTATATTAATAATAAAAAGTATCCGAGTTCTAGTACCACAAATAGCATATTACAACTCAATGATCAACCGGAGTGGCCACAAAGACCAGCCACCGAAAAAGTAACATCAATAGACTGTTATCTATTGTAGCCATCCAGTATGCAACCATCCAACCCTGCTGAAGATAACCCGAACAACCGCCATCAGACGAGAGCATCCGGCATTCAAACATCCACGTTGGTCTTCTGGCAGCAGGTAAGACCACACATGGATCCAATACGTAGTCCGATGAACCACCTGCAAAAAATGTCCCACCACCAAATTGTTAAAGATAACATCATTTCGGTAAAGAAAAACACATACAACAATGTGTATACTAGCTTTAGTAGACTTACCTATCTCATTCAATCATGTACCAAACATGTTATTAACACTGGCTGGCGGAGTTATGCTAAAAGTAAAGTGGACTAATCTCCAAATTTTTCTAGCAAACTCACAATGAACAAGCAGATGATCCACCGTCTCATCGGAATCACAAAACGCGCATTTTTTACAACATGTCCATCTTCGTTTAGCCAGATGTAACACCTGGGGTGTTACCTGTTTGTTCTGCTTGCATCATATGCATCACATTGCATTGCACCATGTTTGCATCACAACTGAAAATTTCAAAACAATTTAAACTTTTACCCCTTGCCCAAAATTTCCAATTTCAAACTTGCAAACTACACCCTTCATTGTTCTTCAATAGTTTGAAAATTGTTTAATCCAATTGCTTGTTAATAATTTCTTCCCCTCTTGTTGAAACCCTAATGGCTAACTCAAAAGTTTAAACCAAATCATTCATTAACTTGTTGGGTTTAATCAAACAACTATTTTCACTCAATTAATTAAACCACCTTCCTTTTCAAATCAAATGCCTCAACCATAACCATTGTTGAATCTAAAACTTTAACAAGCCAATCAACTGTTTTTTATAAACTTGACCTTAGGGTCCACCCTATGAAAATGGTTGTTTTCATAATGTTTAATGAATATTCAAATTCCTTCAAAATTTGGTTTAAATCCTAAACAGCAATGATTTTGAAAACTTTTAGAAAACAAAAGTTGGTTTCTAGTTGCTATTTAAAAAACTAAACTAACCATAATTTTTGTCAATTTTATTTGCTAACCAAAAAGCTTTCTTTTCTTCCCATCTTGTTTTCAGCAAAAAAAAAAAAAAAAAAAAAACAGAAGAAAAACATAAAAGAAACGCTAGCAGCAGATAAACCTCTCCTGGCCCAGCCCATTTCTCCTTCCCTCCTCCTCACCTTTTCCAAACGCAGCCCGGCCCGTTCCCCGCGGAAGATAACGCTTCGTTTTTTTTCTCGATCTTCTTTCCTGCCGTCAGGCTCCTGTACGGCGACAATCGGAAGCGGCCACGGCGGCATCCACGCCTTCCGACGGCTAGGAAGCAATCCCGAGCACTACAAGTACCCTAGGGGTACGCGCTACCTGCCCTAAGCCCTAGGGTTCCTAGTCTCCTTCTCCCCGCCGCCGTTCGCCTCCTCGCAGCACCTCCCCTCTCTGTTCTGTCTACCCGACGACCACCACCTGCCCTTCCATGGCGCCGCCGCTGAGGACCCCCTAGGCCCCTTCCTCCATGTCTAGGAGGTGGCCAGAGGCCTACTCCTCCCATTTTCCCTACCTCGCTGCAGCGTGATGGTCTCACTGTCCCCCGGAAGCACCTCTGCCCGAGCCGCTCCGCCACGGCATGGCAGCAGGACGTCGAGCTCGGTGCCACGGTGGTGCACACGGCATCGAGGTCGTCCCTCTCGCCAGGAGTTCGTCTACGTCCACGTGAAGGCCAAGGATCTGGAGCTATACCCGTGGAGGCCGTGGATGCGTTGAGTTCTTCCTCGACGTCAGCCGGCCACCGTGCGCGTCTCCACCGTCTCCGGTCGCGGCCGATGTCCTCCGACCGCTTCCACCTCTCAGGTCCCCCTCGAGGTGAGCACCCACCTCCACAATCCTCTTCCTCCTCCCATTTGTGCTCTGGATGAGCCGCCTTCGTGCGCCATCGTGAACTGTCGCCGGCCGTCGCGCAGTTCCTGTCAAAGTTCAGAACCTGTATTTTCGTCAGTTAACTTCAGAGTTCCAACTGAACCTCAATTTGTTCCCATCCTCCTATCTGACAGAAACTATCGAGCAGCACATTGGTTACAGGCACAGCGCGCGCGGGGCAGGTCCAGGGTTCGATCCCTGGACAGCGCAATTTTAACCCCAAATTTTTACTACGCTGCGCAGCGTCACGGCCCCACCCGTCAGCGGGCCTGTTTGCCACGCAAGCTTTTGCTCGGTACCACGCTGGCTAGGCCCACGGGGCAGAGACAGTGGTTAGCTAACGGCTCGGTAACAAAAGATTAAATCGAATCTGTTAATTTTCTATTTTCTTTTAAATAGCAAAATAGAGCAATAAACTTTGAAATCCAATAACTTTTAATCTATAAATCTAATAAATGAAACTTGTATATGTTTTCTGTTCCAAATTTTCTAAACTTTCCAAATATCCAACTTGTGTTCTGTTTTGAACTTTCAAATTACAATTCAAATTCAAATTTAAATCATTCAATTGTATTTTGCTAAATTCAATAACTATTCCATCTTTAATCCAATAAATGCAAATAAAATATGTTTTCAATACCATTTTAAATAACCTATTCAAATATAATTTTTGTTTTCTGTTTTGAATAATTAAAATTGCCTAAACCATTTAATTCTTGTTTAATGCAATTAAAAATTGTTTAATATTGTTTAATTCATAATTAAATAATCCTAAGTCCAATTTCAAAATGTGAAACATGTAATCCAACTAAAATTTGATAACCTTTTCAAATATAAACTTTGTTACTTGTTTTGAATGCTTTAACTTGATGATAACAACATTTACCTGTGTGACATGTTTAAGTAACCAAAAATTTCCAAAACCAATAAATGTTTTCTTAACTTGTTAACTATCATTTCTTTTGCATCTATTATTGTTATTTGTTGTTATCTTGCTTTCATCATCATGCATGCATCATGATAAACCACTTACACATGTTAACTAATTGTAGATCATTGCTTCAACCTTAACATGTGCATCCATATGCAACTCACATAGCATAAGGGTCCATTTAAATTTGTTGAACTTGTCAATTAGTTTATTTCTATGCATCAATTAAATTGTCATGCATCCATATCTTGATCATGCTGGATCTTTTGCCGTAGTAGTAATTGTTGCATCCGGTGTTTCTTTTAGTTCGTTGCTTCTTCCCGGATAGGACGTTGAGATGATGTGAGCAACGACAAGTTCTGCTACCTTGCGGGATCTCAGGCAAGTATACTCACTTGCTGCCATATGGCTGCCTTTCATCACTTGTTACCGATTCTTTCCGTTGATTCTTTTCTGCTATCCTTAGTAGTAGTTGTTTCTGTTACGAACCTATCACATGAATCCTTTAACCCTGATATTGCCTCACCTCCACTCCTATAACCTTTACTTGAGCCTGTGTCTTACTATCTTGCTTAGGGTTGTTTTGCTCGAGTCTGTTACCCGTTACTTCCTTTTATTACTTCATTATGTTCTGGGGGCTCGATGTTAATCAATCAATCATGCTAATGTTGCTATTATTAATAAATTTGATGATAAGGCACCGGCAGGAGGCCCTTTGTGGTTTTGAGGCCTGCTAGTGTCGACCCTAATAGGAAAAGGGTCTTGTCTACTGATCCATGATGAGCGCACTACCCGCATGTGGGAAGCGAGTATGGGCGCCCCCCTCAACTTGACCTGATTCGCATCTCGTCCAAATCGCCTCATTTAGTTCGGGTTTTCCATTTGCTGCATGCATGATCTTGCGAGCCCTTGGTACCCGGGTGGAACTTTCGTAGTCAGCATATAGGGGGACACGTTCTTAGAGTGCTATGAGGGTCCATTTTCTTCTGGGCTCGATTAGCCGTGCGCCCAAGGTGCTTTGGGTTTGATGCGAAGAATGGTTGGTTGTGTAGAGTACCCCGCTTGGTGGAAGTGCATTTCCATCTGGCGGGTTATTCTCGCGTGTACGGCCAAATTGGTGCAACCCTGCAGGGATAATCTTCTCGAGAAGCCGTGTTTTCCGCGGTTATGGATTACTTGGTGAAAGTACTGGCTAACAAGTACTCAGGACAACTTAAACCTAATGATCAATCATGTTACACCCAATGATTAATAACTTGACTAGTAATAGATTATCCACACAATAACTTGACTCATCTTATTACAATTGGGTGAGTTATCCTCGGATTGCTTCTTTGGATAAGGGGCGAGGTCCAGGATGGGTTTGTTTGGATTTACTTTCAGTTGGTTACAATACTCGATCTTATCTCCTTTCTGTTAGCCGGAAGTGGTAGTATCTCTCTGTAGTTGGTTAGTGCAGCCTGCTGTCGCTTATTTGCAATAACCCCTTCCTTTTCCGTTGATCCTAAAGTATTTGTATCTTGTGATGACTGGCTACGCCGGTATTCTTGTGAGTATGGGTTTTATCCCCCTTGCCAGTACTTAACCGTACTGACCCACGAATCTCTTTCGTGGCTGCATATTCAACATTGCAGTCAACAGGTTTGAAGTCTGACGACGTTAGCTTGGGAATCCCTCCGGCTTGGCCTGGGCAGGGATTGGACGCTCTCGGTTATCTTCAGGACTCTTAGTCCAATTTGTATCTTGTCCGTAGCCGGACGTTTGTTTCTTCCGCTGTTATTTGGATCTTTGTATTGTATCAGTTGTATCCCTGCCTCGTTTGAGTCATCTTGTATCTATCTGTTTCTGTTGTAATTGTGGAATATTCGTGAATTATTGTAATGTTATCATAAATGGCCACCTGGAATCGGTTATTATGCGGACTTGGCGGAAATGCTGAAATCTGCATAGTACCCGATCTCGGGGCGTCACACCAGATTATCCTTGGTAAGCAACTCCTTACGTTAAAGAAACCACGCGAATATGTTAATCTTGATGGTACTTTTAATTTCCATAGATACTTATGTAGAAATATAGTATTCCATTCTGAAAGAGCATTTTCCTCATTATGTTTTGATGTTTGTTGGCAGCACAATTAGAGTCTTAATGTGTGCTAAGTACTGCGGGGAATTATTGTGCTTAAACTCTTTATCGATACATCGTATGATCAAACCTCGTTGAAATCACATTGAAGAAACAGTGATTTCGAGGGGTTTCTGCCTGAGGCAGTACTACCGGTGTTCGTGTGGTACTACCGGGATTTCCAGTAAAATGGTACTGGAACCAGTGGCCAAAGTGTGGCACTTCTAGAGTGGCTCGGTAGTACCGACAATGCATCATCCATCGTCCAGTATGGCGTACTGGATACAGTAGATAGGGTGTGCCACTATGCGGTACTGCCGGGCTGGCTCAGTAGTACCGGCATCGCGGTACTTCCGCGGCCGCGCGACACTAACGGATTGTGCAGAGTTGGGTACAGGCATCGCCAAGTTTTCATGTCCCGGATTCGGCACTAACGCCCGCATGCGGTAGTACTGACTGTGAAGATCTGCCTGCGATGCCAACGTTGACCCAGTGAAGATTTGCTAGGGCGGTACTACTGGACGGCGACCAGTACTACCAGGTGAAGCAATAAATGGTCAAACAGTCAGATTTGAGGGGACGGGTATAATTATCCCATCCCATTCTTCCCTAAGAGGTATCTCGTCCACCATTGAAGTCCCTAGTTATTGAGCTCGCCAAAAGCTAGATTTCTCCCAATCCCTCCACCCAAACTCATTGATCTTCGGAGGATTGAAGGAAAAGTCCCCGATATACATATTCACCAACCCGTTCTTCATTTCCCCCTCATTCACTTGAGGGATTCTAGTCTAGGGTTTCCTTGTGAAAAACCTAGACCCCATTGTTGCTCACTTGTGATTGGAGCAAGATTGTTGGTATTCTTGGGAGCTCTCAATTCGGTTGTGGGTGTGTGCCTCAAGCTCATTGTAAAGGCACCGATTTCCACCTCGAAGTGAATCAATAGTGGAAGGTGAACTAGGTATTTGTGGCAAAGCCCATCGGAGAATAGGGTGAGTCCATTGTGGCATTGGGTAGGCCTTTGTGGAGAAACTCGCACCCCTCCAAAGAGACGTACTCCCCTCAAAGGAGGAACTCGGGATTACATCCTTGTCTCCGCTGCTTCCATTATTGGTTACCTCGTTCCCTCTACTTTACTTTGTGTTTGTATTTTGCTTAGTGTTGCTCTTGTCATATAGATAAATTCACAGTAGTTGCATATCTAGAGAATTTACCTTTGTGTCAAGCCTAAATCGAGAAAGGATTAAAATTTGAAGTAGCACCTATTCACCTCCCCCCTCTAGGTGACCATACTATCCGTGCAATTGGTATCAGAGCCTCAACTCTTATTTTGGGCTTAACCGCCTAAGAGTTTAGTATGGTCAACGAAGGGGAAATCGTTGCGCCCGCGACACAAGTCACTATGGATGATCTGAAGGAAATGAAAGATTCCTTGACCTCATCCATGGATGCCAAAATGACGGAGTTGCGTGATTTAATGATGCAACTCTTGAAAGCGAAGGGTCCGGAATCTTCATCTTCTATTCCTTCGGAAGAAATTTCGGATGGTAAGGAAGATGAGGAGGAGGGTGGAGGAACTAAAAGTAGAACTCATTCCTCTAAAAACACTTCACCTCCTAAGGGAAAGGATGAAAAGTAGGACTACCACAATGTTGTCGGGCGGTACTCTCCCGATCCTCCTATCCCATATTCTTATATTAACCCTAGAGGCGAACCTCCTAAAATTTATGCATATTTTTTTAGTCAATCACAATATAACATGAAAAATCACTTGAACTCTTCTTGCATTGAGCTTTGGAGGGTCGTTCAAGATAGATACAAGCCTCGTGATCCCAAGAACTTGACAAGAAGAGAAGTGGTAGATTGTCAACTCAACTACACCGCTTTGTCGATGATTCAACAAGCCGTGAGTGAAAACCACATGCCTCACCTTCAACAATACTCTACCACCAAAGAAGCATGGGATGCTCTTATCTCCATGTTTGAGGGCAATCAAAGCATGAAGTGGAATAGGTATGATACCTTGAGAAATGAGGCCGAAGGGTTCTATATGCATGATGGTGAGAACCATGAGGACATGTACCGGAGACTCAAGACCCTTGCCACCGCCTTTAGTGGTCTTGGTGCCACTCATGTGAATGATGCTTGGGTTAAGAGGAAGTACATGAGTGCCCTCATGACATTTGAGCCCGTGGAATTGAAGAGCCTTCAAGTAAGACACAACTATCACCTCATGACCTCAACCGAGGTGATGCAAGAGATGGCCTCCTTCCAAGTTCAAACACAACTTGCTCATGACACTCGTGCTCGTGTTATAGGAATGCACAAAGGGGTCTCCATTGCTTTGAAGTCCAAGGTTGTGATCAAGGTGGTGGATCAACAAGAAGAGGGTGCTTTGGGAAAAAACTTGTCTTCGCTAAATGATTAACAATATGATCTCGTGCTTAAGGACTACATTGCTCTTGTGGTGCAAAAGTTTTGGAAGAAACCTCCCAAGGCCAAGGCATATATTAAGGATAAGACCAAGTCAAGATATGGCAACGAAGGGACTCAAAAAGTGAGGGCTTATCTCAATTGTAAAGACAAGTATCACTTTGTTGCCGAGTGCCATTTTGAGAATAGGGAAAGCCATGGAGGAAAGCTTGTTCCCAAGAATAAGTCAAAGCTCCCCAACAAGAAGCCTTTCTTCAAGAATAAACCTTTCAACAAGAAACCATCTTCAAGATATGTGCTTGTGATTAAAGAAGAGTATGACTTCGGTGATGTAGAAGAAGAAGAAGAATCCACAAGTGAAATGGCCGCTATTGCTATTGCATCTTCATCATCTCCATCACTCTTTGAATCCTTCAATGAGAATCTTCCTCAACCTTCCGCAAAGTGCTTCGTGGCAAAAGTGATACGTCCATTTTGCATCACTATTTTATATTGTAATTTTCTGCTATTCATCGATATATTTCATATTATGATGCATTACTTATGCTATTTCATCTTATTGTGCATGTTTAATGATTATTGGAGAATAAACACCGGGACCAGAAATCTGATGGAAAAAGCACCATCAAGATACCCTATTTCAGAAGATCAGAAGAAGAAGGGGGCATCAGAGGAGTCTTAGAAGTCTAGAAGAGGAAGCCAGCCACGAGGAGACCCGGAGGGGGGCCACCAGGGGCCCACACCACTAGGGGGCGCCCCCTAGCCGCGCCTGGGGGTGGTGTGGCCACCCTGGCCCACCTCTGCCCGCCTCCTTTCGCGTACTTGACCCCCGGGGAACCCTAAGCCTCACAGAACCATCGAGGAAATATTCCGCCGCATCCTCGGGGCGGGAAACAACAGAGAGAGAAAAACTCTCCAGCATGGAGAAACCTACCGTGGAAATTCCTCCCCGGAGAGGGGAAATCATCGCCATCGTCACCGTGATATGTCATAAACGTATCCTTAATTTCTGGTGTTCCATGTTGTTTTCACGTTGTTTCCTACATGTTTTCTATACACTTTATGTCATTTTTATCGATTTTTCGGACTAACCTATTGACAAGATGCCACAGAGCCAGTTCCCTGTTTTCTGCTGTTTTTAGTTTCAGAAAAGTTGTTCTCGAAATTGGAAAATTTGAAGCCCGGAAGTCTTAGAATTCCCGAAGGTTCTACGGAGTCCCAAAGAGACTCGGAGGGGGTCCTTAGGGGGCCCACACCATAGGGCGGCGCCCCCCCGGCCGCGCCATGGGGTGGTGTGGGGCCACCCGGCCTCCACCTCTTTTGCCCTTTCGCCTATTTATACCTCCCGAGGCGTAAACCCTAAATATATTCCACTTAGTCCCGAAAAAGACCCGAGGCCTCCGTCATCGTCATCCCGAGATCGGGAGGGTTCTGGAGCTCTCCCCGACACCCTACCGGGAAGGAAATTCATAACCGGAGGGGTCTACACCACCATGCCCTCCTCCGAAGTGATGCGTGAGTAGTTCATCCATGGACTACGGGTCCATAGCAGTAGCTATATGGTTGTTCTCTCCACTTTGTACCTCATGTTTAGATCTTGGGAGCTGCCTAACATGATCAAGATCATATTTATGTAATGCTACATGTTGTGTTTGATGGGATCTGATGAATGTTGAATGTTATGTCTTCTGATTATAAATCTATCATGTTATCTTCATGCATATGTTATTTATGATCTTGCATGCTATCCGTTATTAGTAGATGCTCTGGCCACGTAGATGCTAGTAACTCCAAGAGGGAGTATTTATGCTCGATAGTGGGTTCATGCCTCCTTTGCATCTATGCTCGAGTGATAGAAGCGTGATGGATGGAGGATGTGTTGTTGCCATTAGGGAAAAAACAACGGTGTTTACCTAGTTTACATTATTTACATTACACACTTTGCTTACCGCAATAATCAATTGCTAGCAACTTGATACCCAACGTTTGTTCGAATGATATTTGGAGGGTGGATTATTAGACATAGATGCAGTTGGATGACGGTCTATGTATTTTGTTGTAATGCCCGCATGAATCACATAGTAATATTTGTGTCTTGCATATGCACTATGGTGCAGCCTTCATTTCTGTCAATTGCCCGGCTGTAATTTGTTCACCACACATGTTATTTATTGTAACATCCCAAGTCTGAAAAATAGCCTTTAGAATGTTTGCTCTCTGTTATTTTATGTTTTGCATCATGGCATCATGTTGATTGCATTTGTTTTGTTTGTTTTCCTTTTGTTTTCCTTTTGTTTTCCTCTGTTTTCATTTGTTTTCCAACTGTTTTCATTTGTTTTCCTTTGTTTTCTATTTGAATTTCAAACCAAAATTCAAACCCTTTGTTTCATCCTTGTGATGTTACAATTTCCAAAATGTTATTTCAAATAAAAACAACCAAATTGTTTTCTTTTTATTCCAAAATGCTCACTTGTTAAGTTAATGGTTTTAAGCAATCAATTGTTTCCAAATCACATTCAAAAGATTCAAATACATTTTCCAAACAGCACCCAAATTGAAAATATGAAAATCACCAAAACAATCTAATCTATTGTTTCCATTTATTCCATGTTTGTTCAACTAATAAAATGGTGGTATTATTTCAATTAGTTAAATCCAACTTGGTTTCAAATTCAAAGCAATTCTTCAAATCAGCACCCAACTTGAGTTCATAAAGATCTCCAAATCAAATCAACTAATTCAATCACATTAAACCATAGGGTTCACCCTAATAAAAACCTTGTTTTCAATAATGTTACTTAATACTCAAAAATCACTCAAATTTGGTTTATTTTCCAAACAGCAATTTAATTTCAAACTTATTGAAAACCACACTTGGCATTTGTTTTCTAGTAACCTAATTGGCTTAACCTAATTTTTCTAAAAAATTTACTAACCTAAAAGCCACCTTTTTCTTCCAATTTGTTTTCAGCAAAAAAAAAAAATTAGAACAAAAACTTTAAAAGCTAGAGGGAGAGAGAGAGCACCAGCAAGCCCAGCCCAACTAATCCTTTTGGGCCCATACCCCTTCCCCCCGGTCGTCTTCCTCGTACGGCTGCACATCCAGGCACCCCACGTGGTTCAGAGAAAAAGCCAACGGTGGAGCTCCTCTCCCTTCTCCCTATAACTCCACCCCTCTGCCCTAGGGCTCCCTAACCCTAGCTACTCCCTCTTCCTTCCTCTTCCCCGCCTCCACTCTCTCTTTTCTCCCTCTCTTCCTTTCTCTGCATCCCTTCTCTGTACTGAACCCAACCTGAACCGAAATTCCTCTTTTTTTGCTCCGGTGATCGCCGGCCGGCTGGGGCCTCTCCGGTCGCGGTGGGGGCGGGAATGGAGCCGCCCTACCGCGGGCTTCCTCTCCAACACCTCGGCGCGGACGGGGATGGCCGGAGCCGCCGCCGCCGTCCGCCCCAAGGCGGCCACGACCCCCTGCTTCACCTCCCTGTCCGCCACGATCGGCTGCCCCGACCGCCCTTCTGTTCCGCTCAGGTACCCTCCCCTCGGTCCCCTTCCTCTCGCCTCCCTCCTCCTCTAGCACCCTACACCACCGCGCACCACGGCGCCCATCCGGCGAGCACGTCGCAGCAACCCCCGCTGCGATCGCTGTCCAGTTACAGCAGCGAGCGCTTCAGTTCAGAGAAAATAACCCCGCCAAACTGCACCTCAACCAGCCCCCGAGGCCACTTCCTATCAACCAACCGCAGCTACCCTACTGGCAGTGCACCCGCGCGCGGAAGCGAGAGCTCGCGGGTTCGAGTCCCAGCTCCACCCCTTTTCTTTCTGCTCCTTTATTTCCTTTTGATTCAGTTAAGCCGCAGTCTGAACCATATCCTCCCGAGATCCTCTTCCTAGCCACAACAAACAGCACATCCCACTGGTTCTGTTCCTTTGCTTGTAGCAGGAGGTTGGGAGATCGAGTCCCCCTCCCAACCATTAACCCAACCTTTTTTGTTTCCTTTTGTTTTGGTCACAGAACTTCCCAGAATCACGCATAGGCCCTTGTAAATTACTTCTAGCCCCTGAAATAAATTTTTTCTAGTCCCTAGTTCTTAAAAATGGCAGAATTACACTAAATCTTGTAAATTGCATAAGAAAATCATTTTAACTCCAATTTTAACTTTTTAAATATGTTTTCTGTCCCAAATTGAATGTTCTATCCAAATATAAAATTTGTTTACTGTTTTGAATATTTTAAATTGTTGAAATATTTGAATTCCTGTTTAAATCACTTAATTTTGCAAAATTCATAACTTGTTCATAAAAATTCCAAATTCAACAAACTAAATATGTTTTCCAATCAATTTTTCATGTACTTTCCAAATATAAATTTTGTTTGCTGTTTTGAATAATTTAAATTGCTGAAAACAACTGTTTCTTAATTATCGCATTTAAAATTGCCAAAATAATAACTTGCTCATTTTAAATCCAATTTCAACAAATGAACTATGTTTTCCATGCAAAATTAAACCACCTTTCCAAATATAAAATTTGTTTCATGTTTTGAATAATTAAAATTGGTTAAATAATTTAAACCTTGTTTAAATCATTTAAAATTGTTAAATTCATAACTTGATCAAATCAAATTCTTTTGGGATATATAAAATATGTTTTCCAACCATAAAATTATAGTATTTTCAAATATGAATTTGGTTTAATGCTTTGAACAAATAAAAATTCAAATAAGTTCATGTTTGAATTAAATTCATTTAATTCTTGCTTAAACTTGTTTAATTCATAAATAATTTATTTGAAATCCTTTTTCAACAAGTGAAACATGTATTCCAACTAAAATCTTGTGTTCTTTCCAAATATGAACTTTGTTATCTGTTTTGAACAATTTAACTTGATGAAAACAACAAATGCTTGTGTGACACCTTTAAGGAACCAAAATTTCCTAACTTAATAACTGAATTTCCAAACTTGGTAAACCTTATTTCTATTTGATTATATTGTTGTTATTTTGTTGTTTTCCTCATCCATGCATCATTCTAATCCACTTTCATACGATGATTAGTTGTAAAACAATTAATTCAACCATAATTCATGGGCTTTTCATATGCAATCCAATTGCATGTGGGTCCATTTAATCATGTTATGTTATCTTGTCAACTAGTTTATTTCTATGCATCAATTAAATGGTCATGCATCATCCCATGTTTGTGCACTATGCCATGATATTGATTGTTTATCTTTCTGCATTGTTTGTTTGCTTCTTCCCGGATATACGACGACGTTGAGACCGACGATACTTACGACACCCCTTCTAAGGAGTTAGCTCAGTACCAGGCTACTGGGTTTGCAGGCAAGTTATCACTCACATGAACCACTGTGTTCCTTTCAACATTGACTACCTATACTTTCCGTTGTTCTTTTCTGCTAGCCTTAGTAGTAGTTGTTTCTGTTACGAACCTATCACATGTATCCTTTAAACCTGATATTGCCTCACCTCCATACCTATAACCATTGCTTGTTGCCTGTGTCTTACTAGCATGCTTAGGGTTGTTTTGCTCGAGTCTGTTACCCGTTACCTTCTGTTACTATCGTTATTATGTTCTGGGGGCTCGATGTTTAATCAATCAATCATGCTAATGTTATTGTTAAATAATAATTTGATGATAAGGCACCGGCAGGAGGCCCTTGTGGTTTTGAGGCCTGCTAGTGTCGACCCTAATAGGAAAAGGGTCTTGTCTACTGATCCATGATGAGCGCACTACCCGCATGTGGGAAGCGAGTATGGGCGCCCCCCCTCAACTTGACTCGATTCGCATCTCGTCCAAATCGCCTCATTTAGTTCGGGTTTTCCATTTGCTGCATGCATGATCTTGCGAGCCCTTGGTACCCGGGTGGAACTTTCGTAGTCGGCATATAGGGGGACACGGTCTTAGAGTGCTATGAGGGTCCATTTTCTTCTGGGCTCGATTAGCCGTGCGCCCAAGGTTCTTTGGGCTTGATGCGAAGAAGAGTTGAGTTGTGTAGAGTGCCCCGCTTGGTGGGAGGCATCCCATCTGGCGGGTTATTCTTGCGTGTACGGCCAAATTGGTGCAACCCTGCAGGGATAATCTTCTCGAGAAGCCGTATTTTCCGCGGTTATGGATTACTTGGTGAAAGTACTGGCTAACAAGTACTCAGGACAACTTAAACCTAATGATTAACAACCTTACACCCTATGATTAACAACTTGACTAGTAACAGGCTTATTGACACAATAATCTGAACCATCATTAATCCAACTGTGTGAGTTATCCTCGGATTGCTTCTTCGGATAAGGGGCGAGATCCAGGATGGGTTTGTTTGAATTTATCTTCAGTTGGTCACAATACTCGATCTTATCCCCTTCTGTTAGTTGGAAGTTGTAGTTCTCTGTAGTTGGTTAGCGCACCCAGTTGCAGCACCTTTTATATCACCCTTTCTTCCGTTGAACCCAAAGCATCTGTGCTTGGTGTTGACGGGTTACACTTTGGTGAACTGTGAGTCTTGCTTGCCAGTACGTTTATGTACTGACCCCTTTGGGGCTGTGGTTTCCGCAGACGACGTTACCGAGGATCTACATGGTGGCAACTACGTGGAGTATGACGAGACTGCTGACGAGTAGATAGCGGACCCGGGCAGGATCCGAGACTTCGTGGATGGGCTCCGTCTTTTCGTTTTCCGTCCTCTTAGGCCTATTTGGTTATTGTCTGTACTCAGACATGTTGAATGCTTCCGCTGTGATGTAATGATGATATGTTGGGACATGTGTCCTCTGGATGATTGTATTTGCTATCTCTGCTCTAGTGAGAGCCATTTGCACTTATTTCAATCTTTTGTGTCGTAGAGATCTGTTGTGATATCAGTTGTTCAACGCCGTTGACGTACCATGTGTGTATGGTTTGAAGTACGTCAATGGAAGTGTCCTGATTTCCATGGGATAGTTTACGTCGACGCTGAACAGATAGGGGTTGGTTGTCACACATACGTGTGTTGGCCTACTCGTAAGAGGACGCGGGTGCCGGTAAGCCCTGTAATCCAATCTACTACTGTTCAACGGAACGGCGAGTATCCTTTAGAAGTCCGGGTGCGACAAATGGTATCAGAGCCTGTCTGCCTGTAGGATCCCTTTTTACTGGTCACAGTTGAGTCTAGAAACTATTTTGTAGCTATATAGGAAAAATGAAACGTGAGAGTAGGAATTCTGTTCTTTTTCTTCTTTCCCCACCCACCCTCCTTTTTTCTGGTAAGGAAGTGCAACGTTGTTTTCCCTTCTCATCTAAAATTTCAAGTTAGGATTTCACGAATTCTGGGTTCTCTAGGATGGTTATATCTACTAGACCATAGGAATGGAGGTGGTTGTGACATGATTTATCATGTTGCCTACTCACGATTAAGAACGGAGGCGTGTAAGCCCCGGAAGCAGATCCTCTATTCCTTAAGCAGTAGATATTGATCCTTTAGAAGCCCGGATGGGTTTTTCCGTAGTACCTCAGGAGTTTTGTTCTCGTTTTCCCCGATGTTGAAATCCTGTTCTTCTCAACATCCTTTTCGTCCGTTGAAATCTTGTTGTTGTTTTCCATTTCAGTTCTTCTACCGGCGTCTAATCAAAAACTTCCTCGTAAACTCTTATCCAGCTAAAGTGTTATTTGATACCGGAGCATCGCATTCCTTGGTGTCAAAAATCTTTGCCATAACAAACTACCAAATTCTGGTTCCACTAAGCATTCAAATCACTGTTCACTCCTCGGGATCTCAAATGTTGACTTCCAAGTTCAGTCACAGAAATCAAATTCTAATTAAAGGCCACATATTCATTGCTTCTCTCATACTACTTGGCAATTCTGACATTAATGTCATTCTTGGTATTGGATTGATGTCAATAACTCTGTTCCACCATTCTGACCAGATAATCTATTCTCTAAATGAATCAAGTTCTATCCAGCCATACACCCTCGATACAAAAACCTCTTCCTTCAATTGAAAATGTTCCGGTGGTTTCCAAATTCCCTGACGTCTATCCAATGTGCATGATGTGTTTCACGTGTCACAGCTCAAGAAGATCTTCCCAAGAAGTATCCGGACCTTTTCTTTTCTCAGTAGGAATCTTGGGGCGCGATTCCTTCAAGGGGGGGCGTTTTGTAACATCCCAAGTCTGAAAAATAGCCTTTAGAATGTTTGCTCTCTGTTATTTTATGTTTTGCATCATGGCATCATGTTGATTGCATTTGTTTTGTTTGTTTTCCTTTTGTTTTCCTTTTGTTTTCCTCTGTTTTCATTTGTTTTCCAACTGTTTTCATTTGTTTTCCTTTGTTTTCTATTTGAATTTCAAACCAAAATTCAAACCCTTTGTTTCATCCTTGTGATGTTACAATTTCCAAAATGTTATTTCAAATAAAAACAACCAAATTGTTTTCTTTTTATTCCAAAATGCTCACTTGTTAAGTTAATGGTTTTAAGCAATCAATTGTTTCCAAATCACATTCAAAAGATTCAAATACATTTTCCAAACAGCACCCAAATTGAAAATATGAAAATCACCAAAACAATCTAATCTATTGTTTCCATTTATTCCATGTTTGTTCAACTAATAAAATGGTGGTATTATTTCAATTAGTTAAATCCAACTTGGTTTCAAATTCAAAGCAATTCTTCAAATCAGCACCCAACTTGAGTTCATAAAGATCTCCAAATCAAATCAACTAATTCAATCACATTAAACCATAGGGTTCACCCTAATAAAAACCTTGTTTTCAATAATGTTACTTAATACTCAAAAATCACTCAAATTTGGTTTATTTTCCAAACAGCAATTTAATTTCAAACTTATTGAAAACCAAACTTGGCATTTGTTTTCTAGTAACCTAATTGGCTTAACCTAATTTTTCTAAAAAATTTACTAACCTAAAAGCCACCTTTTTCTTCCAATTTGTTTTCAGAAAAAAAAAATAATTAGAACAAAAACTTTAAAAGCTAGAGGGAGAGAGAGAGCACCAGCAAGCCCAGCCCAACTAATCCTTTTGGGCCCATACCCCTTCCCCCCGGTCGTCTTCCTCGTACGGCTGCACATCCAGGCACCCCACGTGGTTCAGAGAAAAAGCCAACGGTGGAGCTCCTCTCCCTTCTCCCTATAACTCCACCCCTCTGCCCTAGGGCTCCCTAACCCTAGCTACTTCCTCTTCCTTCCTCTTCCCCGCCTCCACTCTCTCTTTTCTCCCTCTCTTCCTTTCTCTGCATCCCTTCTCTGTACTGAACCCAACCTGAACCGAAATTCCTCTTTTTTTGCTCCGGTGATCGCCGGCCGGCTGGGGCCTCTCCGGCCGCGGTGGGGGCGGGAATGGAGCCGCCCCACCGCGGGCTTCCTCTCCAACACCTCGGCGCGGACGGGGATGGCCGGAGCCGCCGCCGCCGTCCGCCCCAAGGCGGCCACGACCCCCTGCTTCGCCTCCCTGTCCGCCACGATCGGCTGCCCCGACCGCCCTTCTGTTCCGCTCAGGTACCCTCCCCTCGGTCCCCTTCCTCTCGCCTCCCTCCTCCTCTAGAACCCTACACCACCGCGCACCACGGCGCCCATCCGGCGAGCACGTCGCAGCAACCCCCGCTGCGATCGCTGTCCAGTTACAGCAGCGAGCGCTTCAGTTCAGAGAAAATAACCCCGCCAAACTGCACCTCAACCAGCCCCCGAGGCCACTTCCTATCAACCAACCGCAGCTACCCTACTGGCAGTGCACCCGCGCGCGGAAGCGAGAGCTCGCGGGTTCGAGTCCCAGCTCCACCCCTTTTCTTTCTGCTCATTTATTTCCTTTTGATTCAGTTAAGCCGCAGTCTGAACCATATCCTCCCGAGATCCTCTTCCTAGCCACAACAAACAGCACAGCCCACTGGTTCTGTTCCTTTGCTTGTAGCAGGAGGTTGGGAGATCGAGTCCCCCTCCTAACCATTAACCCAACCTTTTTTGTTTCCTTTTGTTTTGGTCACAGAACTTCCCAGAATCACGCATAGGCCCTTGTAAATTACTTCTAGCCCCTGAAATAAATTTTTTCTAGTCCCTAGTTCTTAAAAATGGCAGAATTACACTAAATCTTGTAAATTGCATAAGAAAATCATTTTAACTCCAATTTTAACTTTTTAAATATGTTTTCTGTCCCAAATTGAATGTTCTATCCAAATATAAAATTTGTTTACTGTTTTGAATATTTTAAATTGTTGAAATATTTGAATTCCTGTTTAAATCACTTAATTTTGCAAAATTCATAACTTGTTCATAAAAATTCCAAATTCAACAAACTAAATATGTTTTCCAATCATTTTTTCATGTACTTTCCAAATATAAATTTTGTTTGCTGTTTTGAATAATTTAAATTGCTGAAAACAACTGTTTCTTAATTATCGCATTTAAAATTGCCAAAATAATAACTTGCTCATTTTAAATCCAATTTCAACAAATGAACTATGTTTTCCATGCAAAATTAAACCACCTTTCCAAATATAAAATTTGTTTCATGTTTTGAATAATTAAAATTGGTTAAATAATTTAAACCTTGTTTAAATCATTTAAAATTGTTAAATTCATAACTTGATCAAATCAAATTCTTTTGGGATATATAAAATATGTTTTCCAACCATAAAATTATAATATTTTCAAATATGAATTTGGTTTAATGCTTTGAACAAATAAAAATTCAAATAAGTTCATGTTTGAATTAAATTCATTTAATTCTTGCTTAAACTTGTTTAATTCATAAATAATTTATTTGAAATCCTTTTTCAACAAGTGAAACATGTATTCCAACTAAAATCTTGTGTTCTTTCCAAATATGAACTTTGTTATCTGTTTTGAACAATTTAACTTGATGAAAACAACAAATGCTTGTGTGACACCTTTAAGGAACCAAAATTTCCTAACTTAATAACTGAATTTCCAAACTTGGTAAACCTTATTTTTATTTGATTCTATTGTTGTTATTTTGTTGTTTTCCTCATCCATGCATCATTCTAATCCACTTTCATACGATGATTAGTTGTAAAACAATTAATTCAACCATAATTCATGGGCTTTTCATATGCAATCCAATTGCATGTGGGTTCATTTAATCATGTTATGTTATCTTGTCAACTAGTTTATTTCTATGCATCAATTAAATGGTCATGCATCATCCCATGTTTGTGCACTATGCCATGATATTGATTGTTTATCTTTCTGCATTGTTTGTTTGCTTCTTCCCGGATATACGACGACGTTGAGACCGACGATACTTACGACACCCCTTCGAAGGAGTTAGCTCAGTACCAGGCTACTGGGTTTGCAGGCAAGTTATCACTCAGATGAACCACTGCGTTCCTTTCAACATTGACTACCGATACTTTCCGTTGTTCTTTTCTGCTAGCCTTAGTAGTAGTTGTTTCTGTTACGAACCTATCACATGTATCCTTTAAACCTGATATTGCCTCACCTCCATACCTATAACCATTGCTTGTTGCCTGTGTCTTACTAGCATGCTTAGGGTTGTTTTGCTCGAGTCTGTTACCCGTTACCTTCTGTTACTATCGTTATTATGTTCTGGGGGCTCGATGTTTAATCAATCAATCATGCTAATGTTATTGTTAAATAATAATTTGATGATAAGGCACCGGCAGGAGGCCCTTGTGGTTTTGAGGTCTGCTAGTGTCGACCCTAATAGGAAAAGGGTCTTGTCTACTGATCCATGATGAGCGCACTACCCGCATGTGGGAAGCGAGTATGGGCGCCCCCCTCAACTTGACTCGATTCGCATCTCGTCCAAATCGCCTCATTTAGTTCGGGTTTTCCATTTGCTGCATGCATGATCTTGCGAGCCCTTGGTACCCGGGTGGAACTTTCGTAGTCGGCATATAGGGGGACACGGTCTTAGAGTGCTATGAGGGTCCATTTTCTTCTGGGCTCGATTAGCCGTGCGCCCAAGGTTCTTTGGGCTTGATGCGAAGAAGAGTTGAGTTGTGTAGAGTGCCCCGCTTGGTGGGAGGCATCCCATCTGGCGGGTTATTCTTGCGTGTACGGCCAAATTGGTGCAACCCTGCAGGGATAATCTTCTCGAGAAGCTGTATTTTCCGCGGTTATGGATTACTTGGTGAAAGTACTGGCTAACAAGTACTCAGGACAACTTAAACCTAATGATTAACAACCTTACACCCTATGATTAACAACTTGACTAGTAACAGGCTTATTGACACAATAATCTGAACCATCATTAATCCAACTGTGTGAGTTATCCTCGGATTGCTTCTTCGGATAAGGGGCGAGATCCAGGATGGGTTTGTTTGAAGTTATCTTCAGTTGGTCACAATACTCGATCTTATCCCCTTCTGTTAGTTGGAAGTTGTAGTTCTCTGTAGTTGGTTAGCGCAGCCAGTTGCAGCACCTTTTATATCACCCTTTCTTCCGTTGAACCCAAAGCATCTGTGCTTGGTGTTGACGGGTTACACTTTGGTGAACTGTGAGTCTTGCTTGCCAGTACGTTTATGTACTGACCCCTTTGGGGCTGTGGTTTCCGCAGACGACGTTACCGAGGATCTACATGGTGGCAACTACGTGGAGTATGACGAGACTGCTGACGAGTAGATAGCGGACCCGGGCAGGATCCGAGACTTCGTGGATGGGCTCCGTCTTTTCGTTTTCCGGCCTCTTAGGCCTATTTGGTTATTGTCTGTACTCAGACATGTTGAATGCTTCCGCTGTGATGTAATGATGATATGTTGGGACATGTGTCCTCTGGATGATTGTATTTGCTATCTCTGCTCTAGTGAGAGCCATTTGCACTTATTTCAATCTTTTGTGTCGTAGAGATCTGTTGTGATATCAGTTGTTCAACGCCGTTGACGTACCATGTGTGTATGGTTTGAAGTACGTCAATGGAAGTGTCCTAATTTCTATGGGATAGTTTACGTCGACGCTGAACAGATAGGGGTTGGTTGTCACAAATACGTGTGTTGGCCTACTCGTAAGAGGACGCGGGTGCCGGTAAGCCCCGTAATCCAATCTACTACTGTTCAACGGAACGGCAAGTATCCTTTAGAAGTCCGGGTGCGACATTTATCTTTCACGGAGAGACACAACTAGTGAACTGTGGACCCCGGTCCATTTTGCTCATACTGATAAAACACCTACTGCTTTCATACTGCTTCATACTGTTCCTACTGTTTTCCACACCATACGTTTAACCTCTTTGTGTTCATCAAAACCGGTGAGATTGATAACCTCAATGCTTCGTTGGGGCAAAGTGATTTGATTGTGTTGTGTAGGTTCCACGTTGCTGCTGAACCGGTAGTGCGTCCTACCACCTCAGCTGCATCAACCTTCATAAGTGCTTCTTCCTCCTACTGGTAAATTCAACCTTGGTTTATTATCGGAGGGAAAACTTGTTGCTGCACTCTTCACGCCTTGCGCTTGGGGTCTCCCAGCGAGCGTGTGTCTACACTCCATCAAGCTTTTCTGGCGCCGTTGCCGGGGAGGAAGAGAATTTCTGCAAGGGGAGTCTCTCACTTCCAATATCTTTTATTTGTTTTTGTTTTGCTTAATTTATTTTATTTTGTCTTGTTTGCTTCTCTTTATCAAAAACACAAAAAAAAATAGTTCTTATTTTATCTGTATTTTTTGTTCCTGTTTTTAGTCTTGCTAAAATGAGTGTTCCTGAAGTTGAAGTTTGTTCCTTTAAGCAACAAGGTGGAGAAAGTTTGAAAGATGCTTGGTATACAATAAGTGATGCTCATCATAGATGCACTAAGAAATATTCCACTTTAATCCGTCTTAGGAATTTTTACATTGGTATTACTAGCTGGTATAGGTATATTCTAGACACTCTTAGAGGCGGTAATTTTCTGGGAACACCTGCTTTGGAAGCCTGTAATTTAATTGAAAGTTTAGTTGGAACACCACCTACTAAGGTTGTTAAAAATGAGATCACTTTAGATGATGTTATCAAAAGGCTAAACTCTATGGACAAGAATTTGCCAAAGTTCCTTGATAATGGTAGCGAAGTTAATGAATCAACAGTGAGTATCAACCAGAAAATAACTGTTTTAGAAGCTAGCAATGTCCATGATTGTCAACATATGAGGATTGGTAAATTAGAAGAGGCTATGGAAACTTTAAGCTCAAACTTTTCTGCCCTTAAGTTTAAAAGAGAGAAACCTTCTGTGGGAAAAGATAAAAAAAAATATGTATGTCCCCAAGGCACCTAAACCAAAATCCCCTAATGTGCTTAAAACTAATAAAAAATTAGTGAAACTAAAAGTGATTTCATGTTGAATCATCTTCAGGGGTGTCTAAGGTACCCATTGCTACAATTGGGGTTTTAGAGGAATTTATTGATTTGGATGCTTCTTCACTTGAAAATACTTGATTCTACTTTTCTGAGCCTAGCTAAAAGGCGTTAAAGAAAAACACTTCTTGGGAGATAACCCATGGTTTTATTTTTTGCTTTGTCTTTCTATGTTTTATTGGAGTCAAGGGGTTGTATACTTCTGTAGCAACTCCTTTGTATCTTTATTTTCATGTTTTAGTAGTGCCAAGTAAGGTTTCTGACGAGAGTTGGAGTTGATTTTCGGATTTCTGCGCAGCAAACAGATTTCTGCTGTCCACCGTAAAAAACTGTATAAATCATATAAAAATAAGAATGACCTGAAATTTCTTGTTCTTATTCCTAGACTAATTCCGCAACTTTTTCATTCTTTAAGTTTTTTTATATGAGCAACATAAGTGCCTCGAAAAAATTCTTCTTTACAGACTGTTTCTGGTTTTGACAGATTCTGCCATTTTTCTTGCATTTGCTCTTTTGCGATGTCAAGTGGGTTTCTTTGCTTCACGAAACATCATTGTCTATAGATAATGTTTAAATATATTGATACAACTTGTTCCATGCAGAACCAATGGATTTTTAATTGTTGCACTAACCCTCTAATGTGAATTACTGTTTGAGTGTGGTGTGAAGGAAGTTTTCAAGGGTCAAGAGAAGAGGTGATGTGATCAAGAAGAGTGCAAGGTAAAAGCTTGGGGATGCCCCCATGGTTAATCCAAGCATATTTTTAGAAGACTAAATCATATAAGCTTGGGGATGCCCAAGGCATCTCCTTCTTCATCAACTACATATCAAGTCACTTCTCGTGAAACTATATTTTTATTCGGTCACATCATATGAGTTTACTTGGAGCGTATGTTTTTTTCTTTGTTTTTTTGTTTTACTTGCTTAAATAATATAGTGGACCCTAGCATTCTTTGTTTGGGAGAGAGACACGCTCCACTTTTTTGTTTGAATACTTGTTATGCTAGTATTATTAGTTTTTCTTCTAGCTGATGCAAAATTTCCTGTTTAGCTCTCGTTTTCATTGCATCTCTTATCCAGAACTATTAGTTTTAGTAGTATTATATGATTCCTCTCATGTTTTCTTGCTTTAGCATTTATAGATTTTTTGTTAAAGCATGTTATGTATGGTGCTTGCTGGGAAAAGAAACTGCTGCTTGAGGTAGAATTTTTAACGGTGCAAGTAGAAGCTTGTATAGACTGTGACTAGACTTTTTCATATCATGCTAGTTTTTATTTTAGTTCTAAAGCCTTGTGGTTATTTAGTAGAATTATTATACTCAAATAGCTGAGAATGTTTAATGTGTCGTTGAAATAATCATGAGTTGTTCTTGTCATATTGAAGCATAAATTTGTGGTGTTCTCCTTTGAATGTTTTATTTGGTTGACTTGGCGCATGATCACACCATGTTTATGACTATGAACCAGTCACTTATAGCCTCTATAATAATTTAGTTTTTGAACTTGTGGTAACACTTATGCTTTGATTAATGATGTTTATGTCGCTATGCATGATTATGGCTCTTATGCTCTCTTGATTTGTCGCTCCCAATCTTTTGCTAGCCTCCACCTGTACTGAGTATGATCTCTACTCGTGCATCCAACTACCAAAAAAACAAAGTATTCCAATTGTGTCCACCATACCTACCTACATGTGGTATTTAACCGCCACTCCACAGTAAACTGCTCATGTGTTACCTTTAAAACTTTCAAAATTACTCCTGTTTTGTGCTCCTGTTTTAGCTCATGATGACATAAATAGAGAATCTTTATCTCACTTGTTGGTTGGAATTTCACACCCTGGACTAGTGGCTTCATCCGCTTATCCAATGATAGAAGAGCTGGCAGCGGGGTGCCCAGCCCCAAATTAATAACAACAAATTCTCTTCACTATTTTTGCCCTTGATTTATTAGTCAAAGCATAATTGTGTAAAAAAAAGAGAAAGAGGGATGACCTTCTACCCAAATGCGTCCTTCTATGGGAGCCTATCTTGTGAAGTCTAGTTGGCTTGTGACGTACTGTATTTTCTATTTACCATTCGTTGACATAAGCATGCACCTCTCTTAAAATGTTTTCAATACCTCTGTTTAATAAAATAAAAGCTCTAGCACATAAGTTGATCCCTGCTTCCCTCTGTGAAGGGTCTTTCTTTTACTTTTATGTTGAGTCTCCATCTTCTAACTTTATGCACAGTTGAGAGAGCATAGTTGCCCTTCTGAGTTTTATGTGCATTTGTCCCCGGAACATTATTAATTGATTCATGATGTGTTATTGCTTGTTCTCTAATTATTTGTTATAGTATTCCTCATGCACTTTGAAGGTGTCCTAGAATTTATGTTTTTCCCCACTCTTAAGGACTAGCGAAATATCATTTTGCCATGTTTTCTCTATACTTGAAACAAACGTATATCTTCTGTTGCATTGTTATTCATGATCTTTTATTTGTGTTACTTCTCATGATGCAAGGTGATTGCTATTCTTTATTGTTAAAATTCTATTTGTCATGCTTGTGTTGAAGTTCTATGATCTCAGCTTACTTATGCTTTTACATTTTTGATGATCAAGTTTATGTTGGTAGCATGTCACCTGAGAAATTTTGTGTTTTTATCGTTTACCTACTCGAGGACGAGTAGGAACTAAGCTTGGGGATGTTGATACGTCATAAACGTATCCTTAATTTCTTATGTTCCATGTTGTTTTCATGTTGTTTCCTACATGTTTGCAATACACTTTATGTCATTTTTATCGATTTTCCGGACTAACCTATTGACAAGATGCCACAGAGCCAGTTCCATGTTTTCTGCTGTTTTTAGTTTTAGAAAAGTTGTTTTGGAAATATTCTCGGAATTGGAAAATTCGAAGTCTGGAGGTCCTAGAATTCCCGAAGGTTCCACGGAGTCGCGAAGAGACCCGGAGGGGGGCCATAGGGGGCCCACAGCATAGGGCGGCGTGCCCCCTGGCCGTGCCACGGGGTGGTGTGGGCCCCCCAAGCCTCCACGGCCTTTGCCCTTTCGCCTATTTATAGTCCGCTACATATTAACCCTAAAAAGACACCACTTCGTCCTGAGAAACACCTGAGGCTGCCGTCATCGTCATCCCGATATCGGGAGAGTTCTGGAGCTCACCCCGGCACCCTGCCGGGAGGGGAATTCATCACCGGAGGGGTCTACACGACCATGCCCTCCTCCGAAGTGATGCGTGATTAGTTCATCCCTGGACTACGGGTCCATAGCAGTAACTAGATGGTTGTTCTCTCCACTTTGTACCTCATGTTTAGATCTCGTGAGCTGCCTCATATGATCGAGATCATATTTATGTAATGCTACATGTTGTGTTTGCTGGGATCTGATGAATGTTGGATGCTATGTCTCCTGATTATCAATCTATCATGTTATCTTCATGCTTATGTTATTTATGATCTTGCATGCTCTCCGTTATTAGTAGATGCTCTGGCCAAGTAGATGCTAGTAACTCCAAGAGGGAGTATTTATGCTCGATAGTGGGTTCATGCCTCCTTTGCATCTGTGCTCGAGTGACAGAAACGTGACAGATGGAGGATGTGTTGTTGCCATTAGGGAGAAAACAACGGTGTTTACCTAGTTTACATTGTTTACATTACACACTTTGCTTACTGCGATAATCTGTTGCTAGCAACTTAATACCCAACGTTTGTTCGAATGATATTCGGAGGGTGGATTATTAGACATAGATGCAGCTGGATGACGGTCTATGTATTTTGTTCTAATGCCCTTATGAATCACATAGTAATCTTTATGTCTTGCATATGCACTACGGTGCAGCCTTCATTTCTGTCAATTGCCCAGCTGTAATTTGTTCACCACACATGCTATTTATCTTTCACGGAGAGACACCACTAGTGAATTGTGGACCCCGGTCCTTTTTCTCATACTGATAATACACGCACTGCTTTCATACTGCTGCTACTGCCTTCATACTGTTTTCCTACCGTTTTCCACACCATACTTTTAACCTCTTTGTGTTCAGCAAAACCGGTGAGATTGACAACCTCACTGCTTTCTTGGGGCAAAGTGATTTGATTGTGTTGTGTCGGTTCCACGTTGCTTCTGAACCGGTTGTGCGCCCTGCCATATCAGCTGCATCAACCTTGTGAAGTTACTCCTTCCTCCTACTGGTCGATTCAACATTGGTTTCTTTCTGAGGGAAACTTGCTGCTGCACTCTTCATACCTTCCTCTTGGGGTCTCCCAACGAACGTGTGTTCACACGCATCACACCGTCATCGCGCCGGGCATCATCAAGATCGTCATCGTCATCATCATCACCACTAGCACCATCACCCTCACCATCCATCTCCAGCCCGCTATAACAATTAGGGCTCTATATCGTTGTTCTTCACTATATCTCTCTCCCGGCGTGGATTACTTGTTAGTAGTTGATGCTTGTGAGATTTATCGGTGTTTGCACTTTATGACCATATTGTTATTCATCATTATATCACCTCTGATTATGATCCATATGATGTCTTGTGAGTAGTTCGTTTAGTTCTTGAGGACATGGGAGAATTCAAGATGTTAGTAGTGGAACTATTTTGAAGTAATATGTAGTGGTTTGATATTTAAGTTGTGGTGTTATTCTTCTAGTGGTGTCATGTGAACATCGACTACATGACACTTCACCTTTATGGGCCTAGGAGGATGCATTGTGTATTTGGCTACTAATTGTGTGGTTGCCGGAGTGATACAAACCTAAACCCCCGTTAGGAAACCGATGCACGAGGGAGTGTAGGATTCCAGAGTTTAAGGTTGTGGTTAGATTTATTTTAATTACTTTCTTGTATTTGTGGATTCTTGTAAAGGGTTTAATCACAAGTATGTATTAGTCATGGTTGGGCGGTGCATTAGCATAGGTTCACCCACACAACACCTATCAAAACAATAAATATTAATCAATTGTATGAAACGAAAGCGCTTGACGAAGTTCCCATGTGTCCTCGAGAACGTTTGGTAATCATAAGTAGAACAACCGACTTGTCCTTTGCTCTCAAAAGGATTGGGCCACTCGCTGCAATTATATTTACTGTATTTTATTTATTCGCACTTATTTATCTGTTGTATCAAAAACCACCAAAAACCTGTTTGCTAGTGTTTACAGTGAATCCTCTATCTAACCTGCTTGTCAACACCTTCTGCTCCTTGTTGGGTTTGACACTCTTATTTATCGAAAGTACTACGATACACCCCCTATACTTGTGGGTCATCAAAAGGCCACTGAGGTATCATCTTCCTCCAACTCTAAGACTCAAGTGAAGAGAATAACCTTGTTAGTTCTAGTGTTGAGATGAAATTGCCTCTTTGAGTCTATTTATGACTAACTTGCAAGGTGAGGCCAAGAGGTACTTTGATATTCTGATGAGTCAATTAAGAGAGTACGAAGAGGCTCTTGAGAAGATATGTGAGACTAAGAGGGAAGATTGCATTGGAAAAGGCTCCCTCTTAAATGCTCTTGAGGAAGAACATGAGCTTTGGGTATCTCTTGAGGAGAAACTTGAGACTATTGAAGAGTCACATAATGAATTAATTTCTAAACTCGCTAAATAACGTGACCATGCACTTTATAAATATAAAAGGGCTAAAAAGAATAAGGTTGAGTTTGGGGTTGGTCATTAAAAACTAACCGAGGAGCTAGAGAAGCTCACCGGGGCTCACCAGGCTTTGGAGAGTGAACATTGTACCCTCAACAAGTCTTGTGAACAACTTCAAACTCAACTAGATCACTTAAATATGCCTAGTACTTATTCTTATTCTTATGATCATGCAAATGTTATTGAGGAGAATGATAGGTTAAAGGAAGAGGTAGCAAGAATCAAGGGAAAGGGCCCTATTGTTGAGAAGGTTGTCGCTCCTAAGCCACAAGTGGTTGCTCCTAGACCACAACATGGAAAGCAAGGTCTTGGGTATGTTTCCAAGAGCAAGAATGAGAAAAATAGGATCAAGAAGAAGGCCACGCCCTCACAAGCAAAGAAGAATGTTGGTGAGAGTGGTATTGTCATTAGGGACAATACCACTTGTAGCAACTCCGCGGGAACTAACAATCCACGCTATTTCTTATTTGTTGATTATTATGGTGTTGTGCAAACTAAATATGTTGGTTCTATTGAGGGTTTCATTGATTACTCTATTTGGGTTCCAAAGACCCTTGTTGCTAACATGAGAGGACCCTCCTCGGGTCCTAACTCAAGTCAAAGATTTCTTGTAGGACTATACTTCCGGTGGGTCAAAATAGATACTTGATAGTGGGTGTACAAGTGATATGAACGGAAGCAAGGCACTTATGACGGAGATGAGACCAAACACAAATCAAGCAACCGTCACTTATAGGGATAAATCAAAATCTGAGGTGAAGAGTTTCGGCAAGGTGGTTGTTGCTCCTAATATCACCCTTGAAAATGTCATACTTGTCGATTCCTTTGGTTTCAATTTAATTATAGTTCGTGCTTTAGGGAAGATGGGGTTCTCCGTCTTATTTGATCCTAACAAAGTGGTCATCATGTGGAGCAAGTCTCTTGATGTTGCTTACCTTGGGCATGTCGAAAATGAGTTGTATGTGGTAGACTTTTTGGAGTCAACCAACACTCAAACGTTGTGTCTCGTAAGACCGACGTGGGGTGGTTGTGGCATCACCGCTTATCCCATGTCAACATGACAACTTTGCAAAGTCTTCATAAGGGTGACCACATCCTCGGACTAATAGAGAATGTTTCCTTTGCCAAAGATCGTTTGTGTAGGGCTTGTGTTGAAGTCAATATGAATGATTCTTCGCATCCAAGCAAGACAATTATTTCATCGAAGAGGATTTTGGATCTTCTCCATGTTGACATCTTTTGTGCCATGCCCGAGGCACGTCTTGGAGGCAAGAAGTATTGCTTGGTGATTGTGGATGAATATTCAATATTCACTTGGGTCTATTTCTTCAAGTTGAAGAGTGAGACTCAACAAGCCGTCATAGACTTCTCTAATCAAGTGCAACGTCAACACAATCTTTCTATCTTGGATCTGCGGAGTGATAATGGCTACAAGTTCAAGAACTACACTCTCAATGAGTTTATAAGTGAAGAGGGTATTCGTCATCAACATTCCGCTGCATATACCCCTCAATAAAATGGTTTAGCCGAGAGGAAGAACCAGACACTCTTGGATATGGCTAGGACCATGTTGGCGGAGTTTAAGTCTCCCCAATATCTTTGGGCCGAAGCCATCTCCACCGCTTGCCACTCATCTAACCGGCTCTACATTCTCGGCTTAATAAAGACTCCATATGACAACAAACCAAATATCTCCTACTGCTGTGTCTTTGGTTGTAAGTGTTTATATTTGGCAAAAGGAGTTCGTTTGTCAAAATTTCAAACTAAAACTATCGAGGGTACATTTGTTGGTTATGGTGCCGAATCCCACACTTATAGAGTCTTTGAAAAGGCCTCATGAATTATCATTTAATCTAGTAGTGTGGTGTTCGACGAAAATGATGGCTCCCAAGTGGCGCAATTTTGTGTTTCCGATGTTGATGTTGAAATTCCTCAAGAAGCCATATGAAGAATGGGCGTGGGATTTTTCCGCCCCATTGAGGGACACCTTGTGGCGACTCGAGAAGGACTATTTTCTCTACTCAAGTGGAGCCCTAGTATACATTAGAAGATCATGCCAATGGAGCAAGTGGTGGACCAGCCCAAGAAAAATTTCAAGACCCTCGTCTTTGTTAACCAAGTTGCTATGCAAGAACCAAGCACTCCTATCATTCAAACTAGCCAAGGTCAAGGCCAAGATCAACCTTCTTCATCTCAAGTTGGAGCAAGTCATAATGATGATCAAGGCCAACAATCTGGTCAAGACGGGGACCCAAATGATCAAGATGATCAAATGATCCATCCTCGTAACAATGAGGTGATCAAAGCCTGTCGTAAGAAAAGGATTTCAAGAGCTTTAAGAATAACTGATGCTTTTGATGACAAAGTTTTGTAGGATGTGAGAAACAAGAGATCCACAAGAGATTAATTAGCAAGCTTTAGTGAGCATCAAGATCACATATCCATGGTGGAACCAGAGAAAGTGTTTGAGTCTCTTGAGGATTCAGATTGGATGGAAGCTATGCATGAAGAACTCAGTAACTTAGAGCGCAAAAAAGTGTGGAAGCTAGTTGAGAAGCCCAAAGATTGACGCAATGTTATCGACACCAAGTGGATAATCAAGAACAAACAAGATGAGCATGGTATTGTTGTAAGGAACAAGGCAAGTGGAAGGCACTGAATTTGATGAAACCTATGCTCCCGTGGCTCGCCTTGGGTCCATCCGATCCTTCTTGCATGTGCATCTTCACGTAACTTTAAATTGCAACAAATGGATGTCAAGAGTGCTTTCCTAAACGGTCCATTGAAAGAGGAGGTATATGTTAAGCAACCACCAGGGTTTGAGGACCCAACTTCCCTAACCATGTCTACAAGATCGATAAGGCGCTCTATGGACTTAAGAGAACTCCATGTTCATGGTATGAGCACCTTAGAGAGTTGTTGCAAGACCTTGGTGAAAGGACACGGATGTCGCCTAGGGGGGAGGTGAATAGGCGTTTAAAAAAAATTACGGTTAAGGCTTGAATAAATTCGGAATAAAACTAGCGTTTAATTTATCAAGCCAAAACCTAAACAAATTAGGTTCACCTATGTGCACCAACAACTTATGCTAAACAATTCAATCAACTATGTGATAGCAAGATCTGTTAATTCAAGCTCGATGGCCATCACAAAGTAAATTGCATTATGTAAAGAGATCGAGTTTAGAAATAACCAAAACACGTGGAGACGATGATTTATCCTGAAGTTCACTTCCCAATGGAAGCTAATCTCCGTTGGAGAGGTGTGGAGTCACAATGACTCCAAGCGCCCAATGGCTCACCTTATTCTCCTCGTGCCTCCACCAGTGCGGAGTGCCACGATCCACTAGGGGACCTTTGAGGGCGGTAACCGATCCCGTACAAGGTTGGGCCAATCTCCACAACTCAATTGGAGGCTCCCAACAATATCCCGCGAGCTACCAAAACTCCGAGATAGCAACAAGGCCTCAAAAGCTTCCAAAGCTCTAAGGCAACAATCAACCGTCTAGGGCACTGATACTTCCAAAACGTATCTCCTTTTCCGAACACTTTTCTTATTGTTTTTTTCTAAACTTGCGAGTTTTGGATACCACTAACACGGACTAACGTTGTTTTCATCAGAATTACCTTGGTGTCTCGTTTTTGTGCAGAAAAATCAACTTTCGGGAAAATGCCCAAAAAAGATCCCATTGGTCCTAAAACACCAGAAGACACCGGGAGCCAGAAGGGGGCCAGGAGAGGGGCCAGGGGGGCCACACCACCCCCTGGCGCCCCCCCTTGGCCGCGCCGCCAGGTGGTGTGGGACACCCCCTCGGACTCCCCTTTCGACTACTTATGCCCCGTAAACCTAAAACGCGAGGGGGTTCGTCATATTCCATGAAAACACAACAGAGCGCCGCCGCCACCTCAAAATTCGATTCGGGGATCAGAAGATCTTGTTCTGGCGCCCTGTCGGGACGGGGATTCGAAGGAGATCATCGCCATCGACACCGCCACCTCTTCTCCATCAACCATCCATGATTCCCCCATCCATGTGTGAGTAAACACCATTGTAGGCTGAGAGATGGAAGGGATTGGATGAGATCGATCATGTAATAATGCCAGATTGTTAGGGCATAGTGCCTAGTATCAATTGTTAGTGTTTTCTACCGTTGTTGCAACTTGTTATGCTTAATGCTTGTCACTAGGGCCCGTGTGCCATGATCTCAGATCTGAACATGTTATTGTTTCATGAGTATAATTATGTTTCTTGATCATACCTACAAGTTGTTTACACATGTCATTGTCCGGAACCCGAGGCCCCAAAGTGACAGAAATTGGGACAACCAGAGGGGATGGTTGTGATGTGAGGATCACATGTGTTCACGGAGTGTTAATGCTTTGCTCTGATGCTTTATTAAAAGGAGCACCTTAATTACCAGTAGTTTCCCTAGAGGCCCCGCTGCCACGGGCTGGTAGGACAAAAGAAGTTGTGCAAGTTTCTCATTGCGAGCACATATGACTATATTGGAACACATGCCTATGGTTTGCCTAAATGTTTGATACTTTATATTATTATCTGCAATGCCCGTGTCAGATTATTACATGACCTATGTTATCCATGCAACGCCTGTCCATCCATTCCCTCTATGCCTACGGTACTTCCCATACTGCTGTTTTCCGCGATTGCTACTGCTGTTACTATTTTACTACTGTTGTTATTTTATTTCTACTGCTGCCATAAAACTAGTACCACTGATAAATTGTTGCGAGCAAGTGTACTTTCAGGTGCAGCTGAATTGAAAACTCAGGTGTTAAGGCATATAAATATTCTTTGGCTCCCCTTGTGTCGAATAAATAAATTTGGGTTTTACTTCCCTGGAAGACTGTTGCGATCCCCTATACTTGTGGGTCATGAAGACTATTTTCTGGCGCTGTTGACGGGGAGCATAGTTTTATTTATTTTCTCACTTGATCGTGATATTATTTGCTGCAAGCCTTTCATCATGGGCAAGACTCATGATGGAAAAGTTCCTATATTACCATCCACTACAAGAAGAGGTACAACTCTGAACACCTCTGTTGCTCTTTATTCACCGTCTGTTATGAGTAAGCTTCTTACTCCACCACATGCTACATGTACTGTTACTTCTGCTAAGTCTGAGAATGCTTCTGATACTTTTGATGATTCTTCTACTATGCTTGATGATACTGGCTCTCTAGGTCCTTTCCTAGATGCTACTATTGCTAGATCCAAACAAATTAAAAATGCTGAAATTTCTATTGAAAATATTGGTACACCTCTTAATTCAACTGAGATTATTGATGATATTGATGAAACCTATATTGAATTTAATGATGATTTTATTGAAGAAGCTCGTGCTACTATTGGTGCAAGTGCTCTTAAGAGTCTTCTTGCAAGACATGCTGTGAAATATGAATCTTCTCTTGATGCTAAGTTCGCCACATCTCCCATACACATTATAGACAAGTATTATGATTTCTCTTTATATTTATCTTATATATCTATTATTGAGAAGGAACCTTTTTGTGGAACTGAAAGTAAAAGTGCTATGGAACACATGAATGAGCTTTCATCTTTGAGTAGTTTATTTTCTGATGATGCTAAGTTGTGTACTTATTTTGTTACCAAGATATTCCCTTTCTCATCGAAAGATGAAGCTAAACTTTGGTTTAACAATCTTTCACCTGGGTCTATTAGTGATCCTATGGATTTGGTTAATGCTTTCTTTCAAAAATATTTTCCTGCTAGTGCCCAACATGCTGCTGTGCAGGACATCTTTAACTTTGAGCAAATTGAAGGAGAAAAATTGCCTGAATCTTGGACAAGGTTTTGATCTTTAATAAGAGCTAGCCTTGGATATCCATTGCCTAAAAATTGAGCTCCTTGATATATTTTATAATGTACTAGATGTTGAATCTAGGACATACCTGGATAGTTGTGCTGGTTGTGTTTTCAGGAAAAGAACTCCAGAAGAAGCTGAGGAATTAATGGCTAAAATAGCCAAAAAAATGATGATTGGAATATACGTGAGCCTACACCTACACCAGAGCCAACACCAATATCAACACCTAAGAAGAGAGGGATGATTAAATTAAATGATGAAGTGATGAAGTGACAGGGGGATGCTAACCCGGTATGCCAAGCTCTGAGGAATAACCCGGCCCAAAGGATGGTGTGCAGGATTCGGCTAAAGAATAAAGAAGCTTGTGAAGGCCCAAACCTGTGGGCTTAACGGCCCGGGTTATGGGTTATTGTAAAGGAAAGTTATGGTTAGCGCGCCGTGTCCAGGTAGGATCCGAAATATGCCTTGCCGAATAAGCTAGGGGGCACGGGTGCTTTATAAACCGACCCCCAGGTATAGTTTTAGGTAGAGATCTAAGAACCCTAGCAATATCGCGTGATAGCGAGCATCCAGTGTAAACCCTAATCGAGTTATCATATCGAGAATAGAGACCCGGCGACTTCGATTGCCGGCTATTAGATCGAATTGCACCATGCCTTCCCTTGAGCTAAACCCTCTCCCAAACGCCGGTGTCGACTTGCCCCTAGATCAGTTACTCCTGGTAACATCTGCCGTGATTATCCCACGACAGTTGGCGCCCACCGTGGGGCCTGCGTCCAAAGGTGTTTACATCACGGGAGAAGCTCGGAAGGGCATGGAAAATCTTGTCATTGGCGAAATCTACATCGACCACGAAGGAGAAAAGATGGTGGACGATTCCGGCTGGGGGCCAGAATCGGATCACCTCGAGTCCGGATCTATGTTGACGATCGGCCGGATCAACATCTTCATCGGCATGGTACGAACGACTAATTTAAAAGGACAATATCATGTGCATACTATAGGAACTTCCAGCAGGAACGAGAAGACATTAAAGCAAGCGGCAAACTCGATTTCGTTGGCCGCGCCGGGACATCTCAGATGGGCGGAACAAGAGGTAACATGGAGTAGAAAAGACCATCCGGAGAAAATAGAGCGTCCAGGAGTCTTGGCATTGGTGGTTGCTCCACAGGTTAATGGTTACGAATTGAAGAAGGTCCTGATGGACGGTGGAAGCAACATCAACATCCTTTATTGGGAAACCTTCTTACGGATGAGTCTCAAAGAGTCTCAGTTACAAAAAAGTTCGACAATCTTTCATGGGATCGTGCCAGGTCACTCGGCGAGCCCCGAGGGAAGGATCACCTTGGAAGTTGCTTTTGGAGAATCGACGGATAATTATCGAGTTGAGTGGCTCACGTTCGAGGTGGTCAAATTGCGCAGTCCTTACCACGCACTGTTTGGGAGGCCGGCTTACGCCCAATTCATGGCTAGGCCGTGCTACGTGTATTTGCAGCTGAAAATCCCGGGTCCTAAACGGACCATCACTATACATGGGAACCGGGATATAGCGGCCGAGTGCGACGAAGGAGATTCAGTTATGGCCGAGCAGGCATGCAGGAAGGAAGAGCTCGAATATTACCGGTCTCAAGTAAATCCGGACGATAGAACAGCCTTGAAAAAGCCGAATACTGAGGATGAGAGAGCAAAATTCAAGGCAGCGCAAGACACCAAGAAGATAGATTTTGTCGAAGGGGATTCTACTAAGCAGTTTACCATAGGGTCTAACCTGGGAAAAGAGCAGGAGGGAGCGCTCGTGGAGTTTATTCGCTCGAATGCAGATGTGTTTGCCTGGACACCTAGCGACATGCCGGGTATCCCTACAGAATTGGCTGAGCACAGTTTGCATGTGGATCCCAAGTCCAGGCCCGTGAAGCAAGGTTTGAGGAAAATGAATGAGGAAAGAAGGAAGGCTATAGGCGAAGAGATCGCTCGGCTATTGGCAGCCGGCTTTATCATGGAAGTATTTCACCCGGATTGGTTGGCTAACCCGGTTCTGGTGATGAAAAAGACCAACGAGTGGAGGATGTGCATTGACTTCACGAGTCTCAACAAACATTGCCCAAAGGATCCGTTCGCGCTGCCAAGGATAGATCAGATTATAGACGCAGTAGCTGGAAGCGATCTGTTGTGCTTCCTGGATGCATATTCCGGGTATCATCAGATTAAGCTCAAAAGGGAGGATTGGGAGAAAACATCATTCATAACCCCTTTTGGGGCCTTTTGTTATAAAACTATGACGTTTGGGTTGAAGAACGCTGGCGCAACTTACCAACGGTGTATTCAAAAGTGCTTTGAGGACCAAATCGGACGTAACGTCCATGCCTATGTGGATGACGTGGTCATCAAGACTAGGAAGGCGGAGACATTTATCGATGATCTAAAGGAGACGTTCAAAAACTTGAGGAGGTACCAGATGAAGCTTAACCCGACAAAGTGCGTGTTTGGAGTTCCAGCTGGGAAATTACTCGGCTTCATAGTTTCCGAGAGAGGAATTGAGGCAAATCCGGATAAAATCAAGGCCATCCAGAGTCTGAAAAAACCGGAAAATTTGAAGCATGTTCAAAAGCTCACGGGCTGCGTAGAAGCCTTGAGCCGATTTATATCCAGACTCGGAGAAAAAGCAATACCATTGTACCGGCTCTTGCGGAAATCAGATAAGTTCGTGTGGGATCAAGAGGCGGACGAGGCATTTGAGGCACTAAAGAAGCAGTTATCTGAAGCACCAGTACTAGCGGCGCCGGGTCCTAAAGAACCTATGTTACTATATGTGGCAGCTGGCCCCCGAGCCGTCAGTGCAGTAGTTGTCGTGGAACGCCAAGAGGATGGGAAAGGATACCCGGTTCAGAGGCCGGTTTATTACGTCAGCGAGGTATTATCAGAAGCAAAGCAGCGCTATCCGCATTGGCAAAAGTTGGTGTTCGGGGTCTTTATGGCCAGCCGGAAGTTGAAGCCGTATTTCCAAGAACATCCCATAACAGTGGTTAGTTCAATACCAATGTCGGATATCATAAGAAACTCGGACGCGACGGGAAGAATAGCCAAATGGGCGATAGAGATGGGGGATTATCATATCAACTACGAACCCAGGTCAGCAATCAAATCTCAAGCTTTAATTGATTTCGTTAACGACTGGACACATACAGGCATGACTGCAACGGTTCCAAATTCCGAGTCATGGATCATGCACTTCGACGGATCAAAGCAGTACGAGGGATCAGGAGCTGGGGTGGTGCTAACATCACCCAAAGGAGATAAATTGAGTTACGTGCTACAAATTCACTTCGACTGTTCCAACAACGTGGCCGAGTATGAGGCACTATTGCATGGCTTAAAGGTAGCCAAATAGATGAACATTAAGAGGATACGATGCTTCGGAGATTCGGACCTTGTGGTACAGCAGGTGTCAGGAACGTGGGATAGAAAGGACGCAACTATGGCAGCATACCGCAGGGAAGTTGATAGGGTTGCAGGATGTTTTTCCGGGTATGAGGTGGAGCATATAGACAGAAGAAAGAATGAGGCAGCCGACGCCCTCGCCAGACTCGGCTCGCGCAGAGAGCCGGTTCCACCTAACGTTTTCCTGGACGAATTATGGCGACCATCAGTTAAAATCGAGTCAGAGGAGGAATTGGCAAATCAAGACCCGGATTCAGGACTCGTAGCCACTGTACGTACTATTCCCGAGTGGACAGAACCGTTTTTGGCCTACCTATCACGAGGCGAGTTACCACAACAGGAGGTATTAGCAAGGCAAATTTTGAGGCGAGCAAAGGGATATTCTATCATCAATGGGGAATTGTACAAGAGAAGTGCAGCAGGAGTCTTTTTGCGCTGCGTAGCGCCGGAAGAAGGCAGACAGATTCTCAAGGAAATCCATGAAGGCGACTGTGGACATCATGCGTCCACAAGGTCTCTTGTGGCTAAAGCTTATCGACACGGGTTTTTCTGGCTCACGGCTCTAGCGGATGCGGAACGATTGGTAGCAAGGTGTGACGGATGTCAAAGGTACGCGCGCCAAACCCATGTGCCGGCTATGGAATTGCGGACTATCCCGTTAACTTGGCCGTTTGCCGTCTGGGGTATGGACATGGTTGGCCCCTTTCATATGTCACCATGCAAGAAGACACATCTTTTGGTGGCTATTGATAAGTTTACCAAGTGGGTTGAGGTTATGCCAGTTACTAATTGCGAAGCAGCTACATCAGTCAAGTTCCTGAAAAGGATTATCTACCGGTTCGGGTACCCCCACAGCATAATTACCGACAATGGAACCAACATGTCCCTTGGTGAGATGGAGAAGTTTTGTGGCAACAATGGAATCCGGCTCGATGTGGCATCGGTGGCTCATCCCCAGGCCAATGGACAAGTGGAGAGGGCAAACCAAGAATTGCTTCGCGGGTTAAAACCACGATTGCGAGTTCCCTGTGTCAGGGCTGCTGGTGCATGGGTCGAAGAACTTCCTTCTGTGGTTTGGGGTATCAACACTACACCTAACAGATCCACTCAGATGACACCCTTCTTCATGGTCTATGGTGCGGAAGCAGTGTTACCGAGTGACATTATTCACGATTCGCCTAGAGTATCAGCTTACGTCGAAGTAGAGAACGAAAAAACCCGGCAGGACGCCGTAGATATGTTAGAAGAGCAAAGAGAACAAGCCCTGGAAAGATCAGCCATATATCAGCAAGATCTACGGAGGTATCATAGCCGGCGTGTGAAGACCCGGGTATTCCAGGAAGGAGACTTGGTTCTGCGCCTGGTACAGTCAAACGAAGGAAAACACAAATTATCACCACCATGGGAAGGACCATTTATCATAAGCCGGAGTCTGCATAACGGATCATATTATTTGATAGATGCAAGGGAGGAGTCGGCTACAGTCAACGACACCGCACACACCACTTCATCTATGCAAGAAAGAGATAGACCATGGAACGTGGCTCAGCTACGTCCGTATTATACTTAGTAAAGACTATATTGGCAAGTGGAATTGCACGATGTAATAGGCGGCAGGTTTTCTGACGTACTCTTTTCCTATCCAGGGTACCTTTGGGGACTGGACGGGTTTTTAATGAGGCGGCTTGCTGACCTACATTTTTCATATCAAGTAAAGAGACGGTTATCAAGAAAAGAGATGGTTATCAAGAAAAGAGATGGTTATCAAGAAAAGAGATGGTTGTTATCAGGTTATGTATTCCCAGTACGATGCATATATCTAAGTCTTGGGGGCTGGTCGCTTAAATAGCACAGTTACAAACTCAAAGACCCGGCCATGATGCCTATGAGTTATAAGGGCCGATTACTTGCAAACGAGTACGGCTACAATCTTATAACCGGACAAAGAAGTCCAAATTTCTTGGCTATTCTTACTTAAGCTCGATGTGACTCGCATTAAAGTGGCATGATTTGTTCGCTTACGATGGCAGTTAGTCATGAAACCTGACGGGGATTGGCTGGCTACGTCTTCGTATTGATGTAACAACATGGTATCCACGCGAAAGCCGGCTTACAGTACAAGACAGTCAAAAGGGTCATCTAAACCACAAGTTATGCAGAGTACAAGGCTGAATAGCTGGAAACTCAACGACTATTAAGCATAACTTCAAAACCTATGTGAAACAACTCGTGGATCTTTGTGAAAATAGCAATAAGCATGTTGTTCCCTTTTCAAGATCAAGTGTCCTAGACTCGGCAATCCGGGCCCGGTAGCTTGAAATCTTGAAAAGAGAAAAACTGGCTTACTTGTATAGTTGCAAAAATCCAAATATCCGAGTCTTGGGGACTTGGGGACTTCGAAGCAAAATCCGCTTGTCAATACCCATGAGACCCGGAAATTGAGTTTTCACAAAAGGAACAATAAATAAAACCAGATATCGAGAACAGATGAGATTAAACTTAAAAAGGCCGGAACAGGCATCGAGTATATCAAGGCCTTAGCGTGCATTACAAAATCCTGGTGAAAAAATATCAAAGGTGCACAGGCGCACCGCCCAAAATACGACTGTTTCAAAAAGTATGTCGACCGACTGGCGCTTAAGAAGAGGCATTGGAAACCATATATCACTCGGCGTCCATCTTGGCCTTACCCTTGCCATCATTGGTGGTAGCAGCAGCACCCGGATCGGCGGTACCAGCCCCTGCAGGGGGCGGAACGACTGGTGTTGAGGCAGCAGGAGCAGAGCCGGCTTCAGCTTGCTTCTTGGCAGCCTCCGCCCTTATCGCAGCAGCTTCCTCCTTCCACCGAGCCAGCATGTCATACGGCTCAGGAAGATCCGACTTAATTACTTTATCGGCAGAATCATATGCTGGAACAAGTATGTTAACATCCAGTTCATCAGCAATTACGCTGGCCGGGTAATGGACCTCCTTCTGGACGGCCTGAAAATCCTTTACTGAAAACTTGGATCCGTCAAGCTTGAACTCTGGGAAGCCGCCCATAAGCCTCGCTAGCTCGAGCTTGGGGAGATAAGCTTTCGCAAGTGCAAGCCCCCGGGTCACTCCAACCCGGCAAGATGAGCGCTTCCAGTGCCGAATCCACTCGGGAACAGTGGATAGGGCGTCCAACAGCCTTTTCAGATCAACATGTCCTCTGCCCGGACACCGCAACTCATCAAGGATCCATCTGGTTCCGGCACATAGCTGCCGGATAACACTCTTTATGGTTTTCAGCTTGGCAATGTCATCTTCATCCGGCATGGCTTCGTCCGGGCCTGAAGTAAAATGAAGATATAAGTTGGAAAATTTTTGCTGTTTGTCAAAAGGATAAACCCGGAGAAGGAAGCGTACCAAGCAAAGAACGATAGGTATCATATATTTCGACGGAAAGGCTTGTCAGGTCATCTTCGGCTTGGTGAGCCCTTCTTCGGAACTTCTTCATTAATTGCCTATTCCTCCTGGCTTCAGCCTCGGCTGCTTCACGTAAAGATATCTCCTTTTCAATGAGCTTGGCGGCGTCCGCAAGTTTCTCCTCGTATTGAGTCACGAAAGACTGCACGGATGTTAAAAAAGCATTAGTCGGGTAGAAGAGCACAGTTATCAGTCATTGGTATAATAAAAGTCCCGAGCAAGTCATGAATGAACTCACTCGGAACTTGGGGACTGGACAAAGGTACAAGCAATATTAATCGAACTTACCTCGTGTTTGGTTATTAAAGACCCCAAGATGTTTTCCTCGTTAGCCCTTAAGGTGCGCAGAGTTTCCAGCATCTGGGCAAAAGTTAACTCCTCGGAGCGAGTCCCGGAAGAGCCGGCAGCTTGATCATCTGGTAGGGGGGTTCTCCTCGCATTTGGAGTGGAGACTCGGACAGTCTGAGTGTCCGGGTTGGGAGAGCTCATCCTTGTATCTAGAATTTCTATCTCTTCGTCTACTGGTTCTGATAAGGAAGGAGATCCGACGGTTTGGGAAAGTGGATTGTTCAGAGGGCCTTGTTCCCGGTTAGTTGTCGCATCACCACCAGTTGCGGCGTCTGCGTCGTCAGTCGGCTTCTCCACCTGGAGGTTATCCGTTTCTGTGTTTTCCGGGTCACTGACGGTGACTTGAGCGCTGAAGGAAAGATGAGAAAAGGCAGTTATTAATGATGACGGCGGCTTGAATGAAAGTTCGTCAGATGCAAAAAGAAATAATGTAGCAAAAACTTACCCGGCATTTACAGTGTAATCCGGTGGGAGCTCGCCACTGGAAGCAGATGAGGTCTTTGCAGGAACCACTAGTGGAACACGGAATTGCCCGGCACGTGGGTGGTTAGGAGAAGGGTGGCGCTGAGGAGAGTTGGAAGAACGAGATGGAGGAGCACTGCCACGAGGGACCGAGGGGGCGGAGATGCCCGGGTTAAGGGGGTCTTCACCTGGGGAGCTCCGAGTTACTCTGCGCTTGGCTGGGAAAGAATCCTTCAAGCATGACGAATTTGATAATTGATGGTTAAGTCGTCGCATGACGTCAAAGGAGTAAGGTTCAGAGGATAATGAGGAAAAAGGAACCTTGGACACTGTCCCCCTGCCTTTCCTCTTGGCCCCGACTGTTGCCTCTGGGTCAGACTCGGTTCTCTCCGGGTCGTCTTCATTGTTTCCACCCTCGTCCTCTAGCCCTGCGAACCAGGTGTGTATTCATTGGAAAAAAGACAGACGAGAGGAAAGTAATGCAAGTAAAAATATGCAGATCCTGAATGAGTACCTTCACTATCGTCAGCCTCCTCGTCCTCCTCTTCTGGGTCTCTGGAGGGGGGGAGTGGTTCAACTCTCCAGAAAGGGTCATCAGCCTGAGGTAAAAAGATAAGATTAAGGCTTAGAAGCAGTATCGAGTTGAAATGTGGAAACAAGTTATGAGCGCCGGGTATTACCGCTGGAGCTGGATTTTCCCGGGTAAACGGGGGTAACCCGGTGATGCCCTTTATCACCTCCAGTTTCTCCGCCAAGAAGCCCTTGATAGTCTTTATAGTATCACCGGTCGCAAAGCTCTTGGTGGAGTAGCGGAGTGCGTCTGTGGTGTGCCCCGAATACTCGCACATCAATTTGGTGCGAACGGAATTAGGTTTGATTCGGAAATCGACCCAAGTTTTTATTAAATTGAGCCCTAGGAGGCCTTGGGCTGAGAGAATGGCTATCTTGGCTAGCAAAGGAAGGATTGCCTCCCTGTCTGAGTCTGATGCGAAGGCATTGAAAGACTCGGAGGGCTTGAGAGGGGTCTCCGAGTAACCCGGCAGCTTCTTTTCACTGTCGGGGGAGGTATCGTGGCAGTAAAAGAAAGATAGCTGCCAATGTTTAACGTGGGAGTGCAGGTTGAGGGTTGGCATCAAAGAATTCTTACGGCGTTGGATGGATACCCTGCCGCAAGTGAGAAGCGCTCCGTCGCCGCTTTCGCGGCATGGCTTGCACTGGAATAACTCAATGAAAAGAGTCAGACTCGGTGGCATGCACAAGTACGACTCAGATAGAACAATGAAGTGGGTAATGTTCAACATGGAGTTAGGCCCTATGTCGAACACCCGGAGTCCATAATGATCTAAGACCTCCCTAAAGAAAGGATGACCCGGAGGACGAAATCCTCGGGTCACGTGTTCAACGAAGCAGATTACCTCGTTTTCTTCGGGGGTGGGACGAGTCTCATTACCCGGTACCCTCCAGTGGATGTCTTTTTGAGAAGGGAGGGTTCCTAATTCGGCTAGCTCGTCCAATTTGGCTTTCGTGGTTGTGGAATGCCCCCAGTTGGCGGATATGGTTTGGGTGGTCCTCGCTGGAGCCGGTTGTTTTCCTTGTCGCTTGGGAGCCATGGGGCCAGCCTGCAAAACACAAAGAGAAGAGGCCTGTGAAATAAGACCCGGGAATGCTGAAATATCCGAGTATAAAGGTATCAAGAAGGTACGAAGCTGAGAACTGTCCGGGTATTGAGCACACTTGTGGAAATTGTTGGTCACTTACGTAGGGAAAGGTATTTGGGGATGACGGATGGTTGCCCATATTTATACCGCAAATGGAATAGCTGGAAAAGGAGGGTTTTTCCGGGTGTTAATGCAATAAGCGGAAAATCGAGGAGGAACGGATCTAGATGGAAACGTTTGCGGATGATTTTTAAGTAAAATTGGTAATCAATGATGGTTGGAGGATCATTTGTGACTATAGGGCAGATGATTGAAGGAGTTGGCAAGCGTCGAATCGATCTAGTTTGGTGCAATCGGACAAATGACTTGCGGGTTGACCTGGATCCGATCTTGGATAAATTGAAAGTTGTGAGGTTGAATTAACTGGTTGCGAGAAGCTTACCGGGGAGATTGGAGTCTAATACGATGGCGACGAGCGGCGTGGCTCGAATAAGAGAAATGGAGGAGCAACGGTGACACTTGACGGTGGCGCAAGGCGACTCGAGGGCGGGCGCGGCTGCTGGCGATCTTGCGTTGGTAGCAGGTACGAGCTCCTCACGGTGGTGCTGCGAGGGTGTTAGGAGCAAGGAAGAAGAGGGGAAGTTGTGGCGTGGTGAGGGGCTTAGGGTTACCCATTAAGTGCTATTTATAAGGCAAGGGTGAGCCTATCCTAATGGCCAGAAGCCGGAAGCCGCGGGGTAATGGTTATCAGCGAAGATTTCGCGAGATATGCGTCAAGTATTGGGCAAGGCATTGGGATAGAAGAAGGAAGGGATTTGCTCCGTAATGACGGGACTGATTATCGAGCATGAGATCTTGGCATTTTTATTGTAGTCTGGACCTGGGAATTTGAACCTAAGTGTTTGGAGGACAAATCCGGGTTATTACATGGCCACCATGGAGTGAGGCCTAGCAGAATATCAAAACATCTTAACTCGGCTTCCATATGCCCGTATGTTCGACATCTTTGCGGGGAATAGCAAGCGCTTCAAGGAGGATCCATGAAGCCTAGGCTATTCTGGGGACTACTGACAGGGGGATGCTAACCCGGTATGCCAAGCTCTGAGGAATAACCCGGCCCAAAGGATGGTGTGCAGGATTCGGCTAAAGAATAAAGAAGCTTGTGAAGGCCCAAACCTGTGGGCTTAACGGCCCGAGTTATGGGTTATTGTAAAGGAAAGTTATGGTTAGCGCGCCGTGTCCAGGTAGGATCCGAAATATGCCTTGCCGAATAAGCTAGGGGGTACGGGTGCTTTATAAACCGACCCCCAGGTATAGTTTTAGGTAGAGATCTAAGAACCCTAGCAATATCGCGTGATATCGAGCATCCAGTGTAAACCCTAATCGAGTTATCATATCGAGAATAGAGACCCGGCGACTTCGATTGCCGGCTATCAGATCGAATTGCACCATGCCTTCCCTTGAGCTAAACCCTCTCCCAAACGCCGGTGTCGACTTGCCCCTAGATCAGTTACTCCTGGTAACATCTGCCGTGATTATCCCACGACATGAAGGAAGCCAAGAAATCCCTTAAAGAGAGGGGTATTAAATCTGAAGATGTGAAGAATTTACCTCCTATAGAAGAATTATGTAAGCCTATTCCTCATCCATCAAACAGTTGAGGTACACTCTCTCCAATAATTTGATAATAGAGATATTCCCTACTCTAAACCACCTGATCAATGTTTAGATGAATTTGATAATTATGTTGTTAAGCAAGACAACTTTAATAGGAGAGTGCAAAATCATCTTATAGAAAACTCTAGAGCTATTGATAATTTGCATGGTATTATTGAAAGAACCTCTAATGATGTTAAAATGCTTGTTAAGCATTTTCAAATGGTTCAAACTCAAATTGATCAACTTACTAAAGTGCAAAAAGACATGCTAGCTAATGCTTCTAGAGATAAACATGTTTGTGAAATAATTACTAGAAGTGGTGTTTCTACTCAGGACCCCTTGTATCCTGAAGGACATCCTAAAAGAATTGAACAAGATTCTCATCAACCTAAAAACAATAGTTCTTCTAAGAATAAGAAGATACATAATTTTTTTGTAGAATCTTCTCAACCTGCTAAAGATTTCTGATGCTGAAACTAAAAGCGGCAATGATAAAAGTGATGTTTCTCATAAAGAAGAAACTGTAGCAGAACCTGAAAAGAAAAGTAAAACTGCAAGGTGTACTAAGGAGGATTTCATTGCTAATAAACATGGTAATGAAAGAGAGCCTTGGGTACAAAAAGCAATGCCTTTTCCTAATAAGAAACACAAATCAAAGGAAGAAGAACATTATAACAAGTTTTGTGAGTGGATGAAACCTCTGTTTTTGCAAATCCCTTTGACTGATGCTATTAAACTGCCTCCTTATTCTAAATATATGAAAGATATTGTCTGTAACGAAAGGAAAATTCCTAACGAGGAAATTTCCACTATGCTTGCTAATTATTGTTTCAATGGCAAGATTCTAAAGAAGCTTGGAGATCCTGGTATTCCTACTATCCCTTGTTCTATTAAAAAACAATTATGTTAGAACTGCTTTATGTGACTTGGGAGCTGGAGTTAGTGTTATGCCTTTCTCTCTTCATAAGAGACTCTCTCTTGAAAAATTGATACACACTGATATATCTTTGCAAATGGATGATAAATCTACTGCTATTCCTGTTGGTATATGTGAGAATGTTCCTGTGCAAGTTGCTACTAATTGTTTGATATTAACTGACTTTGTTGTGTTGGAAATGCCTGAAGATGATAATATGTCTATTATTCTTGGGAGACCTTTTCTTAACACTGCAAGGGCTGTTATTGATTGCATCAAGGAAAGGTAACTTTTAATGTTAATGATAAAGAGCATACTGTTTATTTTCCAAAGAAGATTGATAAAAGATATGGTTTAAATTCAATTGAAAATATTTGAGACCATCAAGATTGGAGAATTTTATTGTCCCATTCCAGCACCACCAAAAGAATATGAAATTATTATGATTGGGACTATGTCTATCAAGGTTGAGGTAACATAATTATTTAGTGATTAGCAAAGTTTTGCTTCATATGAAAATTGTTCTGGTAACGAGAATTGATCACCCTTGTTAAAAAAATGATTTTAAATCAAGAGGACAATGTTTTCACCTTCCTCATTATGTTTTCACCATGTTTACTTCTGTTATCACCTTAGCACTTTAGTATAATCATGTTTTCCATCATCCATATTCATGTTTTCATCATGTTTTCACCATGATTACTGTGGTTATGCATGTTTTCACCACCCACACTTTTGTTTTCACCACTTCCACCTTTGTTTTATTTGGATATTTTTATATTTGAGTGTCATAGAACCTCTGTAGTTCTGGTTTTGGCTTTGTTTTCCACCTTTTCACTTTTTTCTTTCTGGTTTTTATTAATTATTAAAATTCTGGAAATACCTTAAAAATAAAGTTTCTCGAAAAATTCCAGAAAAATTGTAATAATTTTTTACGTCAAAAATGAGGCAGAGAGCCACCTGGGAGGCCCCAGGGGGACCCACCAGTCAGGCACGCCATGGGGTGGCGCGACCTGGCCCTGGTGGCGCCAGCACATGGTGTGGGGCCCCTGCCTGCCCCCACTAACTCTCTCCCCTGTCAAAGTTCCCTCTCTCACCTCCCAAACTCAACACATTCCCTCGAACCCGAGTTCTTGCTGTTCTTCCTCGAGATTTTTCGATCTCTTTGCTCATCCCATCATTTGTGCTGAAATTTTGTGCATTTGCTCTCCGGTATCTGAATCCTCCGATTATCCAAGTAGAATTTTGTTTAATGGAGTATTTCTTGAGTATTTTGGTACTGTAGGTGACAGCTTATGTGAGTTTGCATGCTTTATTTGAGTAGAAATAATATAGTTTTGATGCATGTTTATCTCTCCTATAAGTCCCTATCGTAGTTTCCACCTTATAGTTGCTTGAAATTAATTTTTGTAATGATTGTTTAAAAATTTCAGAGATGGAGCACAATGTACATCAACTAAACCAGCATGAGTTCGAGTTGTATGAGGTCATGCTCGTGCACCGTGAAGAAAGAGTGTTCCCATCGATTTATCCGTGTCAGGAATTCATGCGGATTACAGGAATTCTGCAGGACTTCAATACCTTTGTGCATAATGCAGGCTTGTACCGTTTCATTGAGGATGAACCTATCCAACATGTGAAACTAACTATGTATGTGGTGCAGGATTTTCACTTTAGATGGTCCTCAACTAACCCTATGGTCCACTATAAAATTTACAATAAAGTTGTAGACTTTCCTTTCAATGATTTTTGTGCAGCTATCAAGGTACCAAAGTGGGGTTCTTGTGAGAAGATAAGAGGTCAGAGGAGATTTGCCAAGGCAGAAGATTCACAGGGGAAAGTGGTAAAATACGAGAAATCCAACTCCCTAGCATTCGATACTTTGATCATTTCATTTCTAAATGTGTGTTAGCTAGAAAAACTACCAACAAGCTATCTGCTTATGATTTGGCGTTTATTTCCGCTGCCTTAAGATATGATAGGTCTTATAACTTTGGTGCTTTAATTACTTACCGTCTCTCGCTTAACTGTGAGAAGGGAGGAATTTGTGGAGGTCTTATTGCCTCGCTCTTGCTAGCTTTGCATGGTTTGGAGCCACACCCTCTAGACCTGCAGTTTCCTTTAGAGAGGCTAGACCTTGTTTGCATGGTTCAACATAAGTTTCTTTCTACCCATGCTCACTTGCACAATTTATCTTTTGAAATAACTTTCTCCAAACAATTTAGGTGGAGAGTGACTAAAACTGTTAGGAAAGTACTTTTGTCTGCACCTCTTTTGTTTAATCTTAATGACACGCAAGGATGGATGCTTTCTAAGAGTGAGATGGACGCATACATTGAGCACCACCCGCAGCAAGGGCAGGATGCCGGAGAGGGGGACGATGGTGATTTTGTCCTGCCCTCCAACACCACGGGTATCCCGTACCAGCACCCTAGTTATGACTATGCGCCCGCTGCTTCATCTTCTTCTTGGGCGCCCGAGTACGACCATGCGAGGGACGACCCACCACAGTGGGGATACTTCTCGCGCCGTGATTGATCTCCACTTAGGCCAAAAGCCTAACCTTGGGGGGGGGGGGAGGTACACTGACATCACACTCATCTTTATATCATGTTCGGTCGGTTCTATGTATATCCCTATTTTCATTTCTTTCGTTTATTTATTTTTCTTTCGTTTCTTTTTGTTTTGTTCTTGTTTTCCAAAACACAAAAATACCAAAAATATTTCTGTTGTTTCTCTTTGTTTGCTTATTTAGTTTCTTTTGTTGGTTTGGTTTCTTTTCTCGTTTCGATTTAGTATTCAAAAATCCAAAAATATTTTGCTTTGTGTGCTTGTTTCTTCCTGTTCGTGTTTTAAATCGAAAACCCAAAATATTTGTTGTTCTTCTTTGGTGTTCTAAAGTTTGTTGCAGAATTCACCGGACTTCCATGTCTCCATTGGAGCTTGATTTTCATTCTATAGTATTCGATCCACCCAAGTGAAGAGCAGTAATGATGATTTACGACAATCCGAGTTGTGGTGAGAGGCTGATATGAAATCTATTTGTTTTATTTTTGTACATATACTCATAGTGTGAACATGCTTAGTCCGTTCCTGTAAGGTGTATGTTATTTAATTGATGCTTGGTAGTTCGTGATGTCGTGTGTTAGCTACAACTTATTAATATAAGATAGCATGTCGTATAAATGTTTTCTTGCATTGTTTTATTCATAGAAGGGTATGACATTGTGGTATCTCCCTCTGATTGTTTCGCTTGAATCGACTTGGCACATGCTCATGCATGCTATGACTGAAAACAAAAAGTCAATTAAACCTCGATGATTTATTTTGCCTCAGAGTATTTGTATCATCTTATGCCCCTGTTAATTTTGTTTTGTCGCAAGCATGATTATGACAGTTGTTGCTCTCTTGATCATCGCTCCCCGTCTATTGCTAGTCTTCACCTGTACTGAGTATGAGCTCTACTCGTGCATCCAACTCCCAAAAACCAAAGTTTGCCAAATGTGTCTGATACGTCCATTTTGCATCACTATTTTATATAATAATTTTCTGTTATTCATCGATATATTTCATGTTATGATGCATCTCTTATGTTATTTTATCTTATTTTGCATGTTTTATAATTTTTGGAGAATAAACCAGGACCAGAAATCTGATGGAAAAAGCACCGTCGAGATACCATATTTCAGAAGATCATAAGAAGAAGGGGGACATCCGGGGGTTCCTAAAAGTCCCAAGGAGGAACACAGCCAGAAGGAGAGCCAGAGGGGGGCCACCAGGGGCCCACACCTAGGGGTGGCGCACCCTCCTCTTTGGCCGCGCCACCTAGGAGTGTGGCCGCCCTGGCCCACCTCTGGGGTCATCTTTGCCCCCCTGACCCCGAGGGAACCCTAAGCCTCATTCCATACTCGAAGAATTATTCCACCGCCGCTGCGGGGAGGAAAACACCCGAGAGAGAAAAGCTCTCTGGCAGGGAGAAATCTGCCGGGGAAATTCCTCTCCGGAGAGGGAAAATCACCGCCATCGTCACCGTCATCACTCCGGGCATCATCAAGATCGTCCTCATCATCGTCATCACCACCAGCACCATCACCCTCATCATCCACCTTCATCCCGCTGTAACAATTAGGGGCCTCTATCATTGTTTTGCATTAGATCTCTCTCCCGGTGTGGATTACTTGTTAGTAGTTGATGCTTGTGAGATTTATCGGTGTTTGCACTTTATGACCAGATTGTTATCATCCATAATATCACCTCTGATATGATCCATATGATGTGTTGTGAGTAGTTCGTGTTGTTCGTGAGGACATGGGAGAAGTCAAGTTGTTAGTAGTGAAGTAATGTTGAATAAAATTAATGTTTGATATGTAAGTTGTGGTGTTATTCTTCTAGTGGTGTCATGTGAACGTCGACTACATGATACTTCACCATTTATGGGCCTAGGGGAATGCATCATGTATTTGGCTACTAATTGTGGGGTTGCCGGAGTGACAGAAACCTAAACCCCTGTTAGGAAACCATTACACGAGGGAGCGTAGGATCCCGGAGTTTAAAGTTGTGGTTAGATTTATTTCTTAATTACTTTCTTGTAGTTGCGGATGCTTACAAGGGGTATAATCACAAGTATGTATTAGTCTTGGATGGGACGGTGCATTAGCATAGATTCACCCACACAACACTTATCAAAACACCAAAGTTATTCAACTGCATGGAACAAAAGCACTTGACAGAACCTCCCGTATGTCCTCGAGAACATTTGTTAATCATAAGTAAACTCACTGGCTCGTCCTTTGCTGAAGAAAGGATTATTACTACTGCATTTTATTTACTCGCACTTTATTTATCTTCAATATTAAAAAACCCTACAAATCTGTTTTCCAGTATTTACAGTTATTCCTTCATCGAAACTGCTTGTTAACACCTTCTACTCCTTATTGGGTTCGACACTCTTATTTATAGAAAGTACTACGATACACCCCCTATACTTGTGCGTCATCAAGACTATTTTCTGGCGCCGTTGCCGGGGAGTGAAGCGCTATTGGGAAGTGGAATTGATAAAGGAAGCTTCTGTTGTAAGTGTTGTTTTTACTTCTGTTTACTGCTTTATCACACTATGTTTAGAACTCCTTTTGAGTCCCTATTTGCGGGCACTTCTTCCACTACTAGGGTAGTAAGTGACCCACTGCATGAATATTTGGATTCCTATAAAATACCTATAAAGATTGTTAAACATGTTATGGATAACTGCTATTCAGGTGATGGAAATATCCATCCTGGTGATCATATGCTCTTTTTACATGAATTATGCGAGTTGTTCAAGTGTGCAGGTATTACAATGAGCCAAGTGAAGAAGAAATTTTTCTCTATATCATTGACAGACCGAGCCTCTGAATGGTTCAAACTGCTAAAAAATAGCCAGACTATTGAATGGGAGGAAATTGTACCTCTCTTTTATTCTAAATTTTATCCTCCAAGTAAAATCCATAGAGATCATAATTATATATATAATTATAGGCCTCATGACGGAGAGAGTATTGCCCAAGCATGGGGGAGATTGAACTTACTAATGCTCAAATTCCCCATTCATGAGCTCCCCAGTAATATTGTTATTAATAATTTCTATGCAAGGCTTCCTCTTCATGATAAGGATTTATTGGATGCTTATTGTTCTGGATCATTTACACGTATGAAGGATGAAGCTAAATGGTATCTTCTTGACCGTATTCAAGAAAACACTGAATCATGGGAGAATGACAAAGGTAGAAAGTCAGGTACAAACTATGATTATGAATGCATTAAACTTTTATGTCATCCTATGATTTTGATAATGTTAGTGTTGCTTATGGTCTTGATTCTCAAGTTGTTGCAAACTTATATAAGGCTTTTGCTTCTTATTTTGAGATTCCTAAAAAGGAATGGGACAAGTACCATGCATCTTATAAAGATAATGTTAATTGTGTTCCTGCTAGAGATATAGAATTTCATACTGTTGATTCTATTGTGCCTGAACCTTATATTGAGAAAATGACTTTCTCTGCTAAGGTATAAGAACACTCTATGTTAGCTAGTGTGGTTAATAAAAGTGCAAGGAAACCGTAGAACCCGAGGAACAAATAACTGTAGAACCTACAGTAGCAATAGTAAAGGACCTTGTTTCTGAAAATGTAGAAGAGGGACACATTATATTTTGTGAAGATGCTTCTAATATTTTCTCTCATCCTAGTAAATCTAGGAAGCCTAGTGTTCATGTGCAATCTGTTAGGATAGATGATCATTGCTACTATGGTTTCTGTGATATTGGTGCTAGTTCTAGTGCTATTCCTTATGAGATTTATAAAGAAATCATGCATGAAATTGGTTCTTGTGAGCTTGAAGACATTGATGTGATTATTCAACTTGCTAATAGGGAAACTATTTCTCCAATTGGTATTGTTAGAGATGTGGAGGTCTTGTGTGGTAAAACTAAGTATCCTGCTGATTTTCTAGTGCTAGGCACTTCTGCTAGTGATACTTGTCCTATTATATTTGGTAGACCTTTCTTAAATACTTGTGGTGCTGTTATTGATTGTAAAAAGGAGAAAATTCTTACAAAGTTTGATGGAGAGTCTTATGAATTTAATTTCTCGAAATTTGCTAAAGAACCTTATGAAGCTGAACTGCCTAGTGAAAATTATAAAGTTGAACAGTTCAGTGCTATTGCTCTTGCTCCTAAAGTGATGTATTTATGGAAGAAAGGGATGAAATTGATGAGATTTTTCTACATCAGCCAGCAATGTTGAAACATAATTTACATGTGGAAGACTTGGGTACAACATTACCACCCAGGGAAGATTTAAAGCCTTTGCCAGATAATCTTATATATGGTCATATTGATGATAAGAAATTATATCCTGATATTATTAGTTCTCAATTTTCTGATAAAGAAGAGGAGAGATTATTGGGGATATTGAAGAAACATAGAGGTGCTATTGGTTATACTCTTGATGATTTGAAAGAGATTTCTCCTACTATTTGTCAGCATGCTATTAATATTGAACCTGATGCAAAGCCAGTTGTTGAACATCAACGCAGTTGAAATCCTAAGATGAAGGATCTGGTAAGAAATGAGGTATTGAAACTCCTTGACGCTGACATTATTTATCCTATTGCTGATAGTAGATGGGTTAGTCATGTGCATTGTGTCCATAAGAAAGGAGGGGCGACTGTTGTGCCAAATGAAAATAATGAACTTATTCCTCAAAGAGTAGTAGTTGGTTATAGGATGTGCATTGATTTTAGGAAGGTTAACAAATTCACTAAGAAAGATCATTATCCTTTGCCTTTTATTTATCGAATGTTAGAAAGGTTGTCTAAGAAAACTCATTTCTGCTTTCTTGATGGTTATTCTGGGTTTTCTCAAATTGCTGTTAAAAATCTTGATCAAGAGAAAACAGCTTTCACTTGTCCTTATGGAACCTATGCTTATAGAAGTATGCCTTTTGGTTTATGTAATGCTCATGCTACCTTTCAAAGATGCATGTCTGCTATCTTTCATGGTTTTTGTGAAGAAATTGTGGAAGTCTTCATGGACGATTTCTCCTTCTATGGAACTTCTTTTGATAATTGTTTGCAGAATCTTGATAAAGTTTTAAAGAGATGTGAGGAGACTAATCTTGTTCTTAACTAGGAGAAATGCCATTTTATGGTTAATGAAGGAATTGTTCTTCTACATAAAATCTCTGAAAGAGGTATTGAAGTTGATAGAGCTAAAGTTGAAGTTATTGAGAAAATGCCCTGTCCCAGGGATGTTAAAGGTTTTCGTAGTATTCTTGGTCATGCTGGTTTCTATAGAAGGTTTATTAAATATTTCTCTAAAATATCAAAACCTCTTACTAATCTTCTTCAAAAAGATGTACCATTTGTTTTTGATAAAGATTGTAAAGATGCTTTTGAAATTTTAAAGAAGGCTTTAATATATGCCCCTATTGTTCAACCACCTGATTGGAATTTACCGTTTGAAATTATGTGTGATGCTAGTGATTATGTTGTAGGTGTTGTTCTTGGACAACGGGTAGATAAGAAGTTAAATGTTATTCATTATGCTAGTAAAACCCTTGATGCTGCTCAAAAGAATTATGCTACCACTGAGAAAGAGCTCCTAGCTGTAGTTTTTGCTTGTGATAAATTTAGGCAGTATATTGTTGATTCTAAAGTTACTATTCATACTGATCATGCTGCTATTAAGTACCTTATGGAAAAGAAAGATGATAAGCCTAGGCTTATTAGATGGGTGCTTCTTTTACAAGAGTTTGATTTACATATTGTGGATAGGAAGGGTGCTGAAAATCCTGTTGCTGATAATCTGTCTAGATTAGAAAATGTCCCTGATGACCCTATTCCTGTTAATGATAGTTTTGCTAATGAACATTTAGCTGCAATAAAAGTGAGCTCTCAAGAGAGTCCATGGTATGTTGATTATGCTAACTTTATTGTTTCGAAGTATTTGCCTCCTACCTTTACAGCTCAACAAAGAAGAAAATTCTTCTATGATTTGAGGCATTATTTTTGGGATGACCCACACTTATATAAAGAAGGTGTTGATGGTATTATGAGCAGACGTGTTACTGAAAATGAACAACAAGAGATATTGAGAAAATGTCATAGTAGTGCTTATGGAGGACATCACGTTGGAGATAGAACTGCACAAAAAGTTCTACAATCAGGTTTTTATTGGCCTACTCTCTTTAAAGATGCTAGAAAATTTGTTTTATCTTGTGATCAATGCCAAAGGGTTGGAAATATTTCTAGACGTAATGAAATGCCTATGAATTATTCTCTTGTTATTGAACCGTTTGATTGTTGGGGTTTTGACTTTATGGGTCCTTTCCCTCCTTCAAAAGGCTACACTCATATTCTTCTTGTTGTTGATTATGTTACTAAATTGGTAGAAGCTATACCTACTAAAAGTGCTGATGGTGAAACCTCTTTAAAGATGCTTAAAGACATTATTTTCCCTAGGTTTGGTGTGCCCAGATATCTTATGACTGATGGGGGCTCTCATTTTATTCATGGTGGTTTTAGAAAAACCCTTGCTAATTATGATGTTAATCATAGAATTGCTTCACCATATCATCCTCAAACTAGTGGGCAAGTAGAATTATCAAATAGAGAGATCAAATCTATCTTGCAAAAGACTGTTAACAAATCTAGAAAAAATTGGGCTAAGAAATTAAATGATGCTCTGTGGGCTTATAGAACTGCTTACAAAAATCCCATGGGCATGTCTCCTTATAAAATGGTTTATGGAAAAGCTTGTCACTTGCCCCTAGAATTAGAACACAAAGCTTATTGGGCAGTGAAAGATTCAAATGGAGATTTTAAACTTGCTCGTGAGAAAAGGCTGCTTGACTTAAGTTCTCTAGATGAATGGAGGAGTGAAGCATATGAAAATGCTAAGCTCTTTAAAGAGAAAGTTAAAAGGTGGCATGATAAGAGAATTATTAAAAGAGAAATTCATGAGAAAGTGTTATTGTATAGGTCCCGTCTCAGATTTTTTGCAGGAAAATTACTCTCGAGATGGGAAGGACCTTTTGTTATCGAAGAGGTATATCGTTCCGGGGCAATTAAAATTGTTTCCCTTGAAGAAAAATCTTCACAAGTGGTGAATGGACAAAGACTCAAGCATTATATCTCCGGAGATCCTTATAATGAAAATGTTGATTGTATTCAAGCCATGATTCCGAAGGAGTTCATTAGGAAGCATATTTCAGAAACTGCAGAGTCATTTTTCGAATCGGTAACAGTTTTGGTAAGAAAATGTTAGCGAAACATCTTCCAACTTATATTTTTGTTGTTTTTGGAAAATATGAAAAACTATGAGCCGGAAACGAGAGGGAGACGGAGCCTGGAGGCTCCACACCATAGGGTGGCGCGGGCCCACCTCTGGCCACGCCAGCCCATGGTGTGGGCGCCCCAGTGCCCCTCTCCGAATCGTTTTTGACCTGGAATTTCCTTTCGCTATGAAACTTTTTGCTATATAATCCCCCGGCCCCCCCGAGGTCCGTATATCGTTTTCTCGTCGTGTTTCTGTTTTGAGTTGTTTTCCTGGCATGAGTTCGGAGTCTCTAGGTCAAGATGTCCTCCTTCAGCTCTAGCGTTGGGGATTACGCTGCACGTCGTCTTCGTCAAATCCAGCAAGACATCCATGAGAGTGCTTTTGCGGGATGGGCGACGGAGGAAGAGATAGATGCAAGGAGGGAAGACATGATCAACAGTTTGAGGGAGGAGATCCGGAGGGCTGCACCAGCACCAACGAGGAACCCCACCTTTGTGGGATCCATTGACCCTCAGCGTAGCTACTCTCATAATGTGCAGGGGACCGTGCCTCGTGATCAAGACCGCAACGTCTTCCCTGTGATAGCTGAAGCACACCGGCTTGCCGATCAATTTTGTGAACAATATCGTATTCTCAAGGTCGAGCTAGCAATTCTAGAAGAGGAAAACATTGAGCTTCGTCGCCTCATCAAAGGCTTTCTGACTCCTCTCCGAGAGATTCCACCTTCACCACCGAAGAATTGATTCGTCATTGGTTTTGGCATCCCCTCGGCTTGTCCCAAGCTTGGGGGGAGTGTCGCGGTATCACATCACTATCTTTTATCTTTTTACCTTTTCAGTAGAGTCATATCATGAGTAGAGAGGTTACCATATAGGATGGTTTGCAGTATGGAAGTGTCTCTCCCTAGTTGGTTACCGTTGTATCCGTTGGTGTGAGTTGCCGGTTTGAAATATTAATGAGAAGTTTCATCATTTACTTTCTATGCACTTTATTTAGTTTTCAACTTCTGTCATATGGTTTAGCTTGCTATTAGTGTTTGGTATCACTCTAGAGATCATCAAGTTAATCTAGTTGGTTTTGGCAAACTTAGCTTGGGTCAGCAGAAATAATAACTTGAGTTGCTAGTATAAGAAAAAGGAATTTGCCAATTAGCTCATAAACTTAGTATTCACAAGTTAAGATCGTTAGTGATTTCAATGAAGATTGCATGATTGGTTTCATCATAAGTATATTTGTTTGTTTTCCTTCAACTCTTATGCTTGCTACCCGGCCTTTCTAGCCAAAAACCATGTACTGAGAGGGAATGCTTCTCGTGCATCCAAACCTTAAACCCCAAACCTTGCCATTCGTGTCCACCATACCTAGCTATGTGTGGTATTTCACCACCATTCAAAGAAAATTGCTTATGTGCTACCTTTAAAATTTTCAAACTACTCCTGTTTTGTGTTCCTGTTTTAGCTCATGAGGACGCAAATAGAGAATCTTTATCTCACTTGTTGATTGGACTCACACACCTGGACTAGTGGCTTCATCCTCTTATCCAAATGCTAGAAGAGCTGGAAGCGGGGTGCCCAGCCCCAAATAATAATACAAATTCTCTTCACTCTTTTTGCCCCTGATTTATCAGTCAAAGCATAATTGTGTAAAAAAAAGAGAAAGAGGGATGACCTTATACACCAGTTGCGTCCTTCACCATGGGAGCCACTCTTGTGAGTCTAGTTGGCTTGTGACGTACTGTATTTTCTGTTTGCCATTCGTTGACATAAATATACACCTCTCAAAATTTAGACACTCCACGGTTTGTGATTGTTGGCAGGCACCCGAGGATTCGGTTAGACATGGTTTGTGTAAGATGGTTGGGAGGAGTGTCATGCATTTTATACCTCTGTGTTACAAAATAAAAGCTCTAGCACATGAGTGATCAATGCTTCCCTCTGCGAAGGGCCTATCTTTTACGCTTTATGTTGAGTCAGTAAACCCATTTCCTTCTGTCTCCAGCAAGCATTTGAGTTGTTGTGTTCTCATCGTCTATATGTTGATTTATTCAATCATGTTTTCTATCCTTCTTTGTTTAGCACATGCTTTATTATCTGAATGAATATTACTTTCAAAGCTATGAATAATTGTAAAAGAGTTGTTATAATTAAACATCTTAAGATCTACAATATAAACCTTGTTATAAAAACTTCACCTAAGATAAGTATAATTTCATTAAATGTTCTCTGACCAAGAACAAAGTTTGCCATTACCAATTTTGATTCTCTCTCTTTTCTATCTTTGTTTGTGACTCCCTTTACTTGTTTCAAGTTAAGTTATATGAGAGGAAGTTGCTGTCTGTAATGATTGGAGCATAGGTAAATGTGATGCTTCTTGTCCGTATTTTATTTATCGACTCTTCACTTCATAAACCTGTGGTCATGTTTTCCGAGTTCAGTTTTGCTTGGGGACAAGCGAGGTCTAAGCTTGGGGGAGTTGATACGTCCATTTTGCATCACTATTTTGTGTCATAATTTTCTGTTATTCATCGATATATTTCATGTTATGATGCATCTCTTATGTTATTTTATCTTATTTTGCATGTTTTATAATTTTTGGAGAATAAACACCGGGACCAGAAATCTGATGGAAAAAGCACCGTCGAGATACCATATTTCAGAAGATCAGAAGAAGAAGGGGGACATCCGGGGGTTCCTAAAAGTCCCGAGGAGGAACACAACCAGAAGGAGAGCCAGAGGGGGGCCACGAGGGGCCCACACCTAGGGGTGGCACGCCCTCCCCCTCGCCGCGCCACCTAGGGGTGTGGCCACCCTGTACCACCTCCGAGGGTCATCTTTGGCCCCCTGACCCCGAGGGAACCCTAAGACTCATTCCACCCTCGAAGAATTATTCCGCCGCCGTTGTGGGCCGTAAAACACTCCAGAGAGAAAAGCTCTCCGGCAGGGAGAAATCTGCCAGCGAAATTCCTCTCCGGAGAAGGGAAATCACCGCCATCGTCACCGTCATCACTCCGGGCATCACCAAGATCGTCATCATCATCGTCATCACCACCAGCACCATCATCCTCATCATCCACCTTCATCCCGTTGTAACAATTAGTGTCCTCTATCATTGTTTTGCATTAGATCTCTCTCCCGGTGTGGACTACTTGTTAGTAGTTTATGCTTGTGAGATTTATCGGTGTTTGCACTTTATGACCAGATTGTTATCATCCATTATATCACCTATGATTATGATCCATATGATGTGTTGTGAGTAGCTCGTGTTGTTCTTGAGGACATGGGATAAGTCAAGTTGTTAGTAGTGAAGTAATGTTGAATAATATTAATGTTTGATATTTAAGTTGTGGTGTTATTCTTCTAGTGGTGTCATGTGAACATCGACTACATGATACTTCACCATTTATGGGCCTAGGGGAATGCATCGTGTATTTGTCTACTAATTGTGGGGTTGTCGGAGTGACATAAACCTAAACCCCCATGAGGAAACCATTACACGAGGGAGCGTAGGATCCCTGAGTTTAAAGTTGTGGTTAGATTTATTTCTTAATTACTTTATTGTAGTTGCGGATGCTTGCAGGGGGTATAATCACAAGTATGTATTAGTCTTGGATGGGACGGTACATTAGCATAGATTCACCCACACAACACTTATCAAAACACCAAAGTTATTCAGCTGCATGGAACAAAAGCACTTGACAGAACCTCCCATGTGTCCTCAAGAACGTTTGTTAATCATCAGTAAACTCACCGGCTTGTACTTTGCTGAAGAAAGGATTGGGCCACTCGCTGCAATTATTACTACTACATTTTATTTACTCGCACTTTATTTATCTGCAATATAAAAAATCCCTACAAATATGTTTTCCAGTATTTACAGTTATTCCTTCATTGAAACTGCTTGTCAACACCTTCTGCTCCTTGTTGGATTCGACACTCTTATTTATCGAAAGTATTACGATACACCCCCTATACTTGTGGGTCATCAGTGTCCACCATACCTACCTATTTATGTGGTATTTAATCGCCAATCCGAGTAAATTTCTCGTGTGTTGCCTTTAAAACCTTCGAAAAATTATTCATGTTTTGTGCCCCTGTTTTAGCTCATGAGGACGTAAATAGAGAATCTTTATCTCACTTGTTGATTGGATTTCACACCCTGTACTAGTAACTTCATCCACTTATCCAATGATAGAAGAGCCGACAGCGGGGTGCCGAGCCCCAAACTAATACAACAAATTCTCTTCACTCTTTTTGCCCCTAATTTATCAGTTAAAGCATAATTGTGTAAACAAAAGAGAAGGAGGGACGACCTGCTACCTATATGCGTCCTTCTATGGGAGCCGCTCTTGTGAAGTATAGTTGGCTTGTGACGTACTATATTGTCTGTTTACCATTCGTTGACATAAGCATACACCTCTCTTAATTTTTTTCCAATACCTCTGTTTAATAAATAAAAAGCTCTAGCATATGAGTTAATCCCCGCTTCCCTCTGCGAAGGGCCTTTATTTTATTTTTATTGTTGAGTCTTCACCTTCTCGCTTTATGCACCTTCTTGAGAGCATGGCCGTTATTCTTAGTGTAATGTGCTTGTCCCAAAACACGGTTGATAGTGGTATAACATTGATGCTTGTATCTTTGATATCTTTATTGTTAGTCTTCATTAGAACTTCAGAGGTGCCCTCGCATTTATGTTTTGCTCCACTATTAAGGGAAAGCAAGTACACTTTATCATACCCTATTATGAGCATTGCAATCCTGCAGATGGATACACTTCATGTTGTCTATTATTAGTTTGTACGCAAGTTTTCATGGTTTGGATAACTGTTGGGTAACTTTTATTTTCCATACATCTTATTATGAATTGCCTCAGCACGTGATCATGTAGTGAGTATATTTACATCATATGAAACAAATGTGTTTGTAAAAGTCTTTTATCGCACTCAGTTGTCACTGAATTGCTTGAGGACAAGCAATAAGCTAAGCTTGGGGGAGTTGATACATCCAAAACGTTTCTCCTTTTCCGAACACTTTCCTTATTTTTTTTCTAAACTTGTGAGTTTTGGATACCACTAACACGGACTAACGTTGTTTTTAGCAGAATTACCTTGGTGTCTCGTTTTTGTGCAGAAAAATCAACTTTCGGGAAAATGCTCAGAAAAGATCCCATTGGTCCTAAAACACCAGAAGACCCCGGGAGCCAGAAGGGGGCCAGGAGGGGGCCACACCACCCCCTCGCGCCCCCTTGGCCGCGCCGCCAGGTGGTGTGGGCCACCCCGTCACCCCCTCGGACTCCCCTTTCGACTACTTATGCCCTATAAACCTAAAACGCGAGGGGGTTTGTCATATTCCACAAAAACACAACAGAGCGCCGCCGCCAGCTCGAAACTCGACTCGGGATCAGAAGTTCATGTTCTGGCGCCCTGCCGGGACGGGTATTCGAAGGAGATCATCGCCAACGACACCGCCACCTCTTCTCCATCAACCATCAATAATTCCCCCATCCATGTGTGAGTAAACACCGCTATAGGCTGAGAGGGATGGAAGGGATTGGATGAGATCAATCATGTAATAATGCCAGATTGTTAGGGCATAGTGCCTAGTATCCATTGTCAGTGTTTTCTACCGTTGTTGCAACTTGTTATGCTTAATGCTTGTCACTAGGGCCCGAGTGCCATGATCTCAGATCTGAACATGTTATTGTTTCATGAGTATAATTATGTTTCTTGATCATATCTGCAAGTTGTTTACACATGTCATTGTTCGGAACCCGAGGCCCAAAGTGACATAAATTGGGACAACCGGAGGGGATGGTTGTGATGTGAGGATCACGTGTGTTCACGGGGTGTTAATGCTTTGCTCCGGTGCTTTATTAAAAGGAGCATTGATACGTCCATTTTGCATCACTATTTTATATCATAATTTTCTGTTATTCATCGATATATTTCATGTTATGATGCATCCCTTATGTTATATTATCTTATTTTGCATGTTTCATAATTTTTGGAGAGTAAACACCGGGACCAGAAATCTGATGGAAAAAGAACCGTCGGGATACCATATATCAGAAGATCAGAAGAAGAAGTGGGACACCAGGGGTGTCCTAAAAGTTCAGAGGAGGAACCCAGCCATAAGGAGAGCCAGAGGGGGGCCACCAGGGGCCCAACACCATGAGGTGGCATCCCCCTTGGCCGCGCCACCTAGGGGCGTGTCCACCCTGGCCTACCTCTGGGGGTATTTTTCGCGTACTTGGCCCCAGGGAACTCTAAGCCTCATACCATCGTCGAAGAATTATTCCGTTGCCGCCTCGGGGCGGAAAAACACGAGAGAGAAACGCTCTCTGGCAGGGAGAAATCTGCCGGGGAAATTCCTCTCCGGAGAGGGGAAATCACCGCCATCGTCACCGTCATCGCTCCGGGGATCATCAAGATCATGATCATCATCATCATCAGCACCAGCACCGTCACCCTCATCATCCACCGTCATCCCGCGGTAACAATTAGGGGCCTCTATCGTTGTTTTGCATTAGATCTCTCTCCCGGTGTGGATTACTTGTTAGTAGTTGATGCTTGTGAGATTTATTGGTGTTTGCACTTTATGACCAGATTGTTATCATCCATTATATCTGCTCTGATTATGATCCATATGATGTCTTGTGAGTAGGTCGTGTTGTTCTTGAGTACATGGGAGAAGTCAAGTTGTTAGTAGTGAAGTAATGTTGAATAATATTTAATGTTTGATATTTAAGTTGTGGTGTTATTCTCCTAGTGGTGTCATGTGAACGTCGACTACATGATACTTCACCATTTATGGGCCTAGGGGGATGCATCGTGTATTTGGCTACTAATTGTGGGGTTGCCGGAGTGACAGAAACCTAAACCCCCGTTAGGAAACCATTACACGAGGGAGCGTAGGATCCCGGAGTTTAAAGCCGTGGTTAGATTTATTTCTTAATTACTTTCTTGTAGTTGCGGATGCTTGCAAGGGGTATAATCACAAGTATGTATTAGTCTTGGATGTGACGGTACATTAGCATAGGTTCACCCACATAACACTTATCAAAACACCTAACATTATTAAGTTGCATGGAACAAAAGCACTTGACATAAACCTCCCGTGTGTCCTCGAGAATGTTTGTTAATCATAAGTAAACCCACCGGCTTGTCCACTTGCTGCAATTATTACTACTGAATTTTATTTACTCGCACTTTATTTATCTGCAATATCAAAAAACCCTACAAATCTATCTATCAGTATTTACAGTTATTTCCTTCATCGAAACTACTTGTCAACACCTTCTTCTCCTTGTTGGGTTCGACACTCTTATTTATCAAAAGTATTACGATACACCCCCTATACTTGTGGGTCATCAAGACTATTTTCTAGCGCCGTTGCGGGGAGTGAAGCGCTATTGGGAAGTGGAATTGATAAAGGATGCTTCTTCTGTAAGTGCTGTTTTTATTACTGTCTACTGCTTTATTACACTATGTTTGGGTCTCGTTTTTAGTCCTTATTTGCGGGCACTGCTACCACTGCTAGGGTAGTAAGTGACCCACAGCCTGATGATTTGGATCCTTATAAAATACCTATAAAGATTGTTAAACATGTTAGGAATAACTCCTATTCAGGTGATGGAGCTGTCCATCCTAGTGATCATTTGCTCTTTTTACATGAATTATGCTAGTTGTTCAAGTGTGCATGTATTACAATGAGCCAAGTGAAGAGGAAATTATTCTCTATATCATTGACAGGCCGAGCCGCTGAATGGTTCAAACTGCTGAAAATACCCAAACTATTGGATGTGAGGAAATTGTGCCTCTCTTTTATTCTAAATTCTATCCTCCCAGTGAAATTCATAGAGATCGGAATCATATATATAATTTTTGGCCTCATGACGGAGAGAGTATTGCCCAAGCATGGGGGATATTGAAGTTACTAATGCTCAAATGCCCCGTTCATGAGCTCCCAGTAATATTGTTATTAATAATTTCTGTGCAAGGCTTTCTCTTCATGATAAGGATTTATTGGATGCTTCTTGTTCTGGATCATTTACACGTATGAAAGATGAAACTAAATGGGATCTTATTGACCATATTCAAGAAAACACTAAAGGATGGGAGAATGAGAAAGGTAGAAAGTTAGGTATAAATTATGATTATGAATGCATTAAAACTTTTATGTCATTCGATGATTTTCATAATGCTAGTATTGTTTATGGTCTTGATTCTCAAGTTGTTGCAAACTTATATAAGGATTTTGCTTCTTATTTTGATATTCCTAAAAAGGAATGGGACAAGTACCATGCTCCTTATAAAGATACTGTTAATTGTGTTCCTGCTAGAGATATAGAAGGTCACACTGTTGATTCTATTGTGCCTGAACCTTATATTGAGAAAATTCCTTTCCCTGCTAAGGTAAAAGAACATTCTATGTTAGTTAGTGTGGTTAATAAAAGTGCAAGGAAACCTGTAGAACCCGAGGAACAAATAACTGTAGAACCTACAGTAGCAATAGTAAAGGACCTTGTTTATGAAAATGTAGAAGAGGGACACATTATATTTTGTGAATATGCTTCTAATATTGTCTCTCATCCTGGTAAATCTAGGAAACCTAGTGTTCCTGTGCTATCTGTTAGGATAGGTGATCATTTCTATTACGGTTGGTGTGATATTGGTGCTAGTTCTAGTGCTATTCCTTATGAGTTGTATAAAGAAATCATGCATGAAATTGGTTCTTGTGAACTTGAAGACATTGATGTGATTATCCAACTTGCTAATAGGGAAACTATTTCTCCGATTGGTATTGTTAGATATGTGGAGGTCTTATGTGGTAAAACTAAGTATCCTGCTGATTTTCTAGTACTAGGCACTTCTGCTAGTGATACTTGTCCTATTATATTTGTTAGACCTTTCTTAAACACTTGTGGTGCTGCTATTGATTGTAAAAAGGAGAAAATTCTTACAAAATTTGATGGAGAGTCTTATGAATTTAATTTCTCCAAATTTGCTAAAGCACCTTATGAAGCTGAATTACCTAATGAGAATTATAGAGTTGAACAATTGGCTGCTATTGCTCTTGCTCCTAACAATCCTTTGCGGCAATACATGGAAGACCACGAAAGTGATGTCTTTATGGAAGAAAGGAATGAAATTGACGAGATTTTCTTACATCAGCCAGCGATGCTGAAACATAATTTACCGGTGGAAGACTTGGGCACCACTTTACCACCCAAGGAGGATCTTGTTTTTGGTTTAAAACCCTTGCCTGACAATCTTAAATATGCTTATATTGATGATAAGAAATTAGATCCTATTACTATTAGTTCTAAACTTTTTGGTAAAGAAGAGGAGAGATTATTTGGAACATTGAAGAAACACAGAGGTGCTATTGGTTATACTCTTGATGATTTGAAGGGGATTTCTCCTACTATATGTCAGCATGCTATTAATATTGAACCTGATGCACAACCAGTTGTTGAGCATCAACGCCGTTCAAATCCTAAGATGAAGGATGTGGTAAGAAACGAGGTATTAAAACTCCTTGATGCTGGTATTATTTATCCTATTGCTGATAGTAGATGGGTTAGTCCTGTGGATTGTGTCCCTAAGAAAGGAGGGATGACTGTTGTGCCAAATGAATATAATGAACTTATCCCTCAAAGAGTATTGGTTGGTTATAGGATGTGCATTGATTTTAGGAAGGTTAACAAAGTTACTAAGAAAGATCATTATCCTTTGCCTTTTACTGATCAAATGTTAGAATGGTTGTCTAAGAAAACTTATTTCTGCTTTCTTGATGGTTATTCTGGGTTCTCTAAAATTGTTGTTAGAAAGCCTGATCCAGAGAAAACAACTTTCACTTGTCCTTTTGGAACTTACGCTTATAGACGTATGCCTTTTGGTTTATGTAATGCTCCTGCTACTTTTCAAAGATGCATGTCTGCTATCTTTCATGGTTTCTGTGAAGAAATTGTGGAAGTCTTCATGGACGATTTCTCCGTCATGGAACTTGTTTTGATAATTGTTTGCAGAATCTTGATAAAGTTTTGCAGAGATGTCAGGAGACTAATCTTGTTCTTAATTGGGAGAAATGCCATTTTATGGTTAATGAAGGAATTGTTCTTGGACATAAAATTTCTGAAAGAGGTATTGAAGTTGAAAGAGCTAAAGTTGAAGCTATTGAGAAAATGCCCTGTCCTAGGGATGTTCAAGGTATTCATAGTATTCTTGGTCATGCTGGTTTCTATAGAAGGTTTATTAAAGATTTCTCTAAAATATCAAAGCCTCTTACTAATCTTCTTCAAAAAGATGTACCTTTTGTTTTTGATAAAGATTGTAAAGAAGCTTTTGAAATTTTAAAAAAGGATTTAATATCTGGCCCTATATTTCAACCCCTTATTGGAATTTACCGTTTGAAATTATGTGTGATGCTAGTGATTATGCTGTAGGTGTTGTTCTTGGACAGCGGGTAGATAAGAAGTTAAAGTTTATTCATTATGCTAGTAAAACTCTTGATGCTGCTCAAAAGAATTATGCTACTACTGAGAAAGAATTCCTAGCTGTAGTTTTTGCTTGTGATAAATTTAGGCAGTATATTGTTGATTCTAAAGTTACTATTCATACTGATCATGCTGCTATTAAGTACCTTATGACAAAGAAAGATGCTAAGCCTAATCTTATTAGATGGGTACTTCTCTTACAATAGTTTGATTTACATATTGTGTTAGTAAGGGTGCTGAAAATCCTGTTGCTGATAATTTGTCTAGATTAGAAAATATCTCTGATGACCCTATTCCTGTTAATGATAGTTTTCCTAATGAACATTTAGCTGCAATAAAAGTGAGCTCTCAAGAGAGTCCATGGTATGTTGATTATGCTAACTTTATTGTTTCGAAGTATTTGCCTCCTACCTTTACAGCTCAGCAAAGAAGAAAATTCTTCTATGATTTGAGGCATTATTTTTGGGATGACCCACACTTATATAAAGAAGGTGTTGATGGTATTATGCGAAGACGTGTTCCTGAAAATGAACAACAAGAGATATTGAGAAAATGTCATAGTAGTGCTTATGGAGGACATCAGGCTGGAGATAGAACTGCACATAAAGTTCTACGATAAGGTTTTTATTGGACTACTCTCTTTAAAGATGCTAGAAAGTTTGCTTTATCTTGTGATCAATGTCAAAGGGTTGGAAATTTTTCTAGACATAATGAAATTCCTATGAATTATTCTCTTGTTATTGAACCGTTTGATTGTTGGGGTTTTGACTTTATGGGTCCTTTCCCTCCTTCAAAAGGCTACACTCATATTCTTTTTGTTGTGATTATGTTATTAAATGGGTAGAAGCTATACCTACTAAAAGTGCTGATGGTGAAACCTCATTAAAAATGCTTAAAGACATCATTTTCCCTAGGTTTAGTGTACCTAGATATCTTATGACTCATGGGGGTTCTCATTTTATTCAAGGTGGTTTTAGAAAGACTCTTTCTAAATATGATGTTAATCATAGAATTGCTGCAACATCCCAAAGTGTTGTGGTTTTGAGTTCATATCATACATGCATGAAAACAAAAGTTTAACTCGTGTTTGAAATAATTTAAATTGTGAATTTAATTGGTTTGAGAAAATCCCACAAAAAGTACTTAAAATGGGTTCCCAAAATTTTGTATTGAAAAATATTTCAAAGACACCAAAGAAACACATGGTTTTGTTGGAAATTCCATAAGCTTTCCAAAAATGATTTTTGCCAAATTTTATGTTTTCAAAAAGGCCCCCAAAACATTTGTTTATGTGCTGTTTTGAAATAGAAAAGGACCTCTTCGCAAATCTTAAAAACTCCAGGGGGTTATTGTAATTCCCTTTTCTTTTTCTTTCTTCTTCTTCCTTGGACAGAATGAAGTAGCAGCCGCGTGGCCGGACCACCTCATGATTCCGTCCACGCCGAGGAGTAAGACGTCGGGGAGACGTCTCGATCGACCTCACCTTCCCTCAGAACCCCCCTCTCCTCGGTTCCCCTCTCTCTGCCCCGGAAAAGGAGATCGAAACCTAAACCTAACCGGAGGAGCCGCCGCTCGCTGTCGCTATTCCGGCCACCCCCGCGGTCTCCTCTGGCCACCGTCGTCTTCATCACCTCCTCCTACCCCTCCCAGCCAACGAGAGCAAGCTAGGGAGCTCTAGCTCGCCGGAATTTTGGCGTCGTTCACCTCCACGGCCGCCGCCATTTCATGGACGCCGGCGTCGATTGCCGACGCGCCTGGCCCCTATGACCCCCTCACCGCATTACTGGTAACCTCCTGCACACGCACGTGCCCTCCGTTTCTTCTCACGTGCACCGCATCGCCGTGTCGCCGAAGACCACCGTGAGCCGCCGCCGTTCGAGCTCGCCGGCGAGCCTCCAACGACCATAGGGTAGCGGCGCCGTCACCATTCCGCTCACCATGGTCCCCTCTTCAAAACCCCCAACCAATTTTGCTGAACTCGCGCTAAATCACGAGATTGCCTGGCAACAGAGGAATTCCGGCCATGGCTGACAAGTACTTAGATGAGCATTTATTTAATGTTGTTTAATCATTTAAAAATAGAAAAATAAGTTTTAATTCAATAAAATTAGAAAAATAAAAGTTATATATCAAATTGCTCAAAATGACAAGTACAATCTAGTTATGATGTTTTCAAACCCATTTGAGCTTTTAAAATGGTACTCACTTTCAGAATCGTCCGAATTGCCCCTCCGGGGTCCATTTCGGGCAAATTCCAGTAAAAATGCATAACTGACATACGAACCCTAGCAACCCAAAGAACATGTTTAGGGCTTTATTTCAGTGCATTAAGTTTCTCATGCATACATATTGCACATTGCATCGATGCCATGGTTGACTGTTCTTCTTTGTTTCGGTGTTGTTTCCCCCTCGGTAGAACGTGACTCCTAAGAGAAGGCCAGCAATCCAGTGGTGAATACTTGATCTTAACCGACAAGTCAAGCACTTATCCCAGAAGATTCTTATTTGGTTTTCTTTTAAGCAAGGCAAGCATAACCTCTTATCTGCTCATATATGTTTTCCAATGACTTTTGGTTCTCGTATTTGCATTCGATTCCAAGTATTTGGTGTATGTAGGTAGTGTTCTCCTATACTTTGCATAGCCAAAATACCATGATCCACTGCTCCTAGCCGCCTAGATTTGATTGTGCGCATTGCTAGAGCCTTATATATGCTATGCTTAGCTCTGCTCCATCCGGTTGATGAATCAGAGTTGCGGATGAATCTAGTAAGGCAGGATAACGTGGAAAGATGAGCTATGTGTGTTTAACCTGACTAAGGCTTGGATAGGAGGCCACTTGGGAAGTGGTTGTTCGTCCTATACTTGCCACCCCTAGGACTAAGGTTTCGTGCGGAAGCCAAGACTGAGCGTGCAACCACACGCGGGGTCTAAGTAACCGCGCTCGACTAACTAACTTGTTTGGTTCTATCCGTGAGTCACGTAGTTTGGGATTTCTATCTGCGTGTGAGTCAAAAACCTTTTGGTGGTGTTTAGGGCGTGACCGGGACAAGTGATGGACGTACACGGATCTTGATCCCGACTCACAGAACAGGTGCCGTCAGGAGGTGGCCAACTCCCTGTTGACGGGGTGGCCCTGTTTGGGTTGACTCATGGATAGGGCTCGACAAGGTAAAGGTCGTGGCCAACCACCCTCTGCCGCGCTCCCTTGGGAAGAGCGTTACCGCGTGGCGCTAAGAGTCGGTTGGTACGTGTGGGTAAAGTGTACATCCCTGCAGGGCAATCTTTTCGAAAAGCCGTGTCCACGGTTATGGACGACTTGGTGAAGGTAGAGACCATAGACAACTTGAACATGACATAAAACATGTTGACAATGAATGAAGGGTGCCTCCTCGGAGATCCCGAGAGGGGTGATCCTTGTAGCAAGTGAGATGCTAGGAAATGAAGTTGGTGGTTTCAAAAGATGATGATCTACAAGAGTTGAGTCCTTTCTCATCTGTTTTGAAAACCCTCTACAAGACGTGCTATTCTTCCCCGATTTGGAAAACAAACATTGCTTTACGTAAATCAGCCTTCATAAAACCCTTTATGAAACTAGCAGATATATAATAGGTTAATTAAGTCTTGTTGAGTACCTCCCGTACTCAGGTTTGCTTAATTTTGGTTCAGGAGAAGAACTCCATCGGTGGTGATTCAACGTGGACATCGATGAGTAGTTTGGGGTTCCCAGGTAGCAGCCTGGAATCTATGGGCTAGGACGTCGCCTTATGTTGCGGCCTCTTAGGCCTTTTTGGTTCTTGTTGATTAGCAACATAATTTGCCTTCCGTTGTCTGATGTAATGTTGGGTCATGTGACCTCTGCTTGTAAGCTATACTCTAGTAACACTTGTTTAATACAATTTCAATGTCTAGAGTGTTGCTTTGATCGGTTGTTGGTTTCGAGATCATTGTTATATAGTTTTGGCTATGCGTGCATAGTTGTCGCAGTCGAGGGGTTGTGGAGCCGATGATCCATGTCCGAGCCCGCCTGTCGATGTGATTGGCCTGGGGCGAGGTAACCCCAGTAACCCTCGATTGTTGTTGCACTTTCTGGACACATAGCATCTATGTATAGCTTTGTTCCCGTTTCCTTCAGTTTCATTCGATTCGTGGACGCTTTGATATGCATAGTTGGTTATGACTAGCATGGATACAAGGAGTAGTAGACTGGGGATCCGGACTACGTGCCGATGAATCCAGTCTGCCTGCCGTTGTTTGTTGCGGCCGGGGCTGGTAACCCTGAAGCCCTTGTGAGTCCATGGCTAGGAGCACATAACAGTATGTATATCTTTGGGTCCGGGGTCGTTACAAGTCTTGGTATCAGAGCAGGACTGCCTGTAGGAAAACCTTACTGCTTGGTCGATGTTGAGTCTAGTGTTTGCGATAAACTACTCCGAAACCTCAAATGAGTTGTGAAAAACCTTCTTAGGATTCTTTTTACTCCTTATCTGGTATCGCTCTAACTCTGGGTCTTCTTACCTGTTTTGATTTGAAAAGGTTCTAGTCATTCAAAACTTAGGTGCCTTCTTTGGCAAGGACGTTTTTTACCCAAGTTGACCTAGTGTTAAAAAGTTTCTAGAGTCGTGTGTGTTCCATGGTCCGTTATCTTTCAAACTGGGAGGTTTCCTTCAATTCATAATCTCTCAAAGTTGTGTGGGTTCCATATAGCCCTGTTCTAAAGTCTCTAAATCCTTAACCTCGAGATCTGCTTTCCATCTCGAATGTATCCGTTATCCTCTACTCAGATTCTTCCGGAGCTAAGTTTGTCTGAAAAATACTCCGTGATTGCTATTCATAGTGTCCTTTAAGACACTAAGAGAGTAACTACTCCTTTCTCTTGGTTTCTACCCTTGGACTTGAACCGAAGGTCCCGGAATGTGCTGAATTGCAGTGGGTTGGGTCGTGTGGTTTCTTAACTACCCGATGCTCACGCTATCAGTACAGGATGCTGACCTTTAACCCAAGTTCTTATTCTTTGGATCCCGGGGAATCTGTTTTACCTCAGGGTGGCTAGGAAAATTCGAACTCTCATAGCCGTAGGCTTTCCTTTAGGATCAAAAGGAATCATAACAAGAGTGTTCTCTATGATTCCCATATCTTTGTTCTTGGTTCAGCTATACCAACCTTTTGGCATGGGTTATACACATGAGTATTACCCTGTGCATCTAACGTGATCTCAGGACTTTCCAGAGCACGTTCCTACTCTTTAGTTGCTTTCCGAATTTCGTCCGTTGTTTGGAAACCAAGTTACATATGGTGTTGGATTCTTCCAATGCATTTTTCTTGGTTCCCGTCATAACATTCCACCTTTAAATGTCAGGAGAAACAAACTCTAGTACCTCGTTCATTTCTAGGACCAGGTCAAAGTTTTGTAATCCACAGAGTAGAGCAGTTTCTTAAGCTTCTGTTCTGTTCCACCTTCGAGTATCACACTCTTTCATATCCAGAGGCTGTGCTGAGTTTCATGTCCTTATTGATGAAGTGATACTCCTACATGTTTCCACTCACTCTTCCTCCAAGCCTGAAATGATCGAGAAGGTTGAGTGAGTACCGATGTATGCATCAGATATTCCTAGCAACTCTTATTGCTTTGAAAAATCTAAGGAACATCTGTATCCTTTTTAGCACTACTGGTCACCCAGTCTCTAATTGAAGTTGACTGTGTTACCAAGTCCGTTCATTCTGGTGCACACTCTTGTTCAGAGAGTTAGGTCCATGCCGAAGCTCTCAAGAACATATCGATTGCTTTGAAAAGCAAAATTTCTTCCAAACTCCCAGACATACCGGTGGGTTGTGATATTCTGGTTGTCTTTCTAGAAGTATCACCAGGTTGTTACCTGACCGTGATGTTTAAATAAAGGGGTAATTTGAACTACCCCTTTCTCCAAGGAACTCTGCTGGATATCCTGGACTAGTTGGTTGAGCTTAGACAACCACTTGGAGAGTTGAAAGGCAAAAGTTCCACCTAACTTGATCCTCTGTTAAGGGATGTCCAGTTTCCTTTGTGTTGAAGCAGGATAGTATCTCCTTAGTGGACATGCTATCATTGTACCATGATTTGATTTGGGCTATCGTCAGATCAAGTTCATATTCAAGGACTATCTTGACGGTGTTTTCGCTCATAGTGTTTTGCCCGAGTACACCTTCATGTCCTTTGGTCTAACCAATGTTTTGCCTTGTTCATATATCATATGAATCCCTCTTCTTGGAGTGTCTTGATAAAGATGTTTTTGAGCCCATCTACGACATTCTTGTTTTCTCCAAGTTGCAAGAGGTTCATGTTGAACAAATGGCAACAATGTTGGAAACTTTCGAGAACCATCTTTGTGTCATTACGAAGATTGTGTTATGCATGTTTGAAGTGACTTTCTAGGGTTCGTGTGCTTATGGTGAAAGTTGTCGCCATGGATTCGAGTAAAGTTTTCTTGTTCCCTCAGGAATAATCCCTCGGTCATGCATGTGTGGTCTGTTCTTGAGATGGTTGGTTATTACCTCGTCTACCAAAAGAAGTTTTCATCCACATTAAGCCACTGACTGATCTTTCGTAAAAAAAGAAGAAGTTTAAGAACTTCGTTATGTTTGTATCGTCTCCCCAACAAGGATTCCGATGTGTTTCTTTGTAAGTAAGTCATGTAGGTGCAACCATCTTCCACAAGTTGCTAATACATGGGTTCCATAATCCTGCTCATCTTCTTGATCTTGGCATCATAGTCCATATCTTGAGAATCCAGCATATGTATCTCGTTGGTAAACGGTGCAAATCTCTTCGCTCAAACATACCGAGCCTGAGCTATAAATCCACTAACCAGAGCTGAATCTCAAGCAGCAATGATGGTTGGTGTCTTCTCAAGGGTATTGAACTAGGTCCATTCAAAAATTCGGCATGGTTGATGTTGTGGTTGACACAATTAGCCGGAAGACCTAATGTCATATCCCTCTGAATCCGTAAGAACAACCACTCACCATGAGAATTCTTGCGTGGCTCGTGCTAACAAGTTTTTCTCACCGTTCTTCCAAACCGGAGTTTTACTTTCACTTGATGACCTATAGAAGGCTTGTCGTGAGCCTGCTGTCGGTATTTAGAACATCAAGGATAAGTTGGAAGTTGATCTTCTCAATATTTCTCCGTTGAACCTCCAAAACCTTTGTTCTGGTGGAAACAAGTTCATCATGAAAACATCTCGTGGTGTTTTGTAACCGCCTCTGACCAGTTTCCTTTTTCAAGTGGTTTATACTTGAAGTTCTGTTGATCTCACACATTGTGTGAATTTGTCAGTCACTCCAGCCATGGAATCTTAACCATGTGATAAACGTATTGCTACGTCAAATCCACCATAGGAAAGAGATTCCCTATTCCTTCCGGTGTTTCAATCCTCTTTGGTTACCCATCCTTGTGGCGTGACCAAGAATTCCTCCCTAACTACGGTGTTCCAACATTCTTTGGTTACTCATCTTCTGTCGTAAAGTAACATCCCGATCTTTGACAAAGATTTCGACAAAGTTTAACGGAATGAAAGTTCCTTTATCTTCCGTGTTTATTCCGAAGAGTGAACATGATCCTGTATCAAAACTCTCAGACGCACGAATTACAGTGGTTTCTTGTGTTTTCCCTCGTATGTGGATATTATGTTTTGGTATCCAAGACAATCCTTTCCATCTTGGTAATCTATTTTGAAGAAACCTTCATGTCATCAGTTGTCCAACCTTCTTCTTCCAAAACGATTTAAAGTCTTGTGAAAAGCTCATATTCTAAATCCTTTCAAGAACATTCGTCCACAAACTTGAAACTTTCTTCTATTCACTCCGTTACCTGATGTGTTTCATGCCTGTTAACTCAAAAGTTCTTTACGAACATTCTTGTCCTGAGTTAGCCATGAGATACTCGATCTTCGTGAAGATCTTTTTCTAAGAGTTTCCCTCTTACCTAAGGTGTATCCGTTCAATACTTTAAGATGCTATGGATCAACCTCTTCGATAAGAGAACCGTAAGGTTCGAGAAGATCGTTCAAAACCGGTGTTCCTTCTTTCTTCTCCTTCGGGAATCTCGGGACGAGATTCTCGTAAGGGGGGTAGATTTGTAACATCCCTATTTTGCTACCAAAGTGTTGTGGTGTTGAGTTCATATCATACATGCATGAAAACAAAAGTTTAACTCGTGTTTGAAATAATTTAAATTGTGAATTTAATTGGTTTGAGAAAATCCCACAAAAAGTACTTAAAATGAGTCCCAAAATTTTGTATTGAAAAATATTTCAAAGACACCAAAGAAACACATGGTTTTGTTGGAAATTCCATAAGCTTTCCAAAAATGATTTTTGCCAAATTTTCTGTTTTCAAAAAGGCCCCCAAAACATCTGTTTACGTGCTGTTTTGAAATAGAAAAGGACCTCTTCGCAAATCTTAAAAACTCCAGGGGGTTATTGTAATTCCCTTTTCTTTTTCTTTCTTCTTCTTCCTTGGACAGAATGCAATAGCAGCTGCGTGGTCGGGCCACCTCATGCTTCCCTCCACGCCGAGGAGTAAGACGTCGAGGAGACGTCTCGATCGACCTCACCTTCCCTCAGAACCCCCCCTCTCCTCGGCTCCCCTCTCTCTGCCCCGGAAAAGGAGATCGAAACCTAACCCTAACCGGAGGAGCCGCCGCTCGCCGTCGCTATTCCGGCCACCCCCACGGTCTCCTCTGGCCACCGTCGTCTTCATCACCTCCTCCTACCCCTCCCAGCCAACGGGAGCAAGCTAGGGAGATCTAGCTCGCCGGAATTTTGGCACCGTTCACCTCCACGGCCGCCGCCATTTCATGGACGCCGGCGTCGATTGCCGACGCGCCTGGCCCCTACGACCCCCTCACCGCATTCCTGGTAACCTCCTGCACACGCACGTGCCCTCCGTTTCTTCTCACGTGCACCGCATCGCCGTGTCGCCGGAGACCACCGTGAGCCGCCGCCGCCGTTCGAGCTCGCCGGCGAGCCTCCGACGACCATATGGTAGCGGCGCCGTCACCATTCCGCTCGCCGTGGTCCCCTCTTCAAAACCCCCCAACCAATTTTGCCCAACTCGCGCTCAATCGCGAGATTGACTGGCAACAGAGGAATTCCGGCCATGGCTGACGTCACAGTGACGTCAGCACAACGTCATATTCCTGTTTTTCCCTTTTCCAGAAAAATGATTAAATTTAATAATTCAATAGCTATTAAAAAATTAATCAGAAAAATAAACTGAAAGTATGGTTTTGATCACAAAATTATTCTGTATCCAAATATGTCATTTTCACGTATGTTTGACAAATTTAAAAAATGAGCATTTATTTAATGTTGTTTAATCATTTAAAAATAGAAAAATAAGTTTTAATTCAATAAAATTAGAAAAATAAAAGTTATATATCAAATTGCTCAAAATGAAAACTAAATCTAGTTATGATGTTTTCAAACCCATTTGAGCTTTTAAAATGGTACTCACTTTCAGAATCGTCCGAATTGCCCCTCCGGGGTCCATTTCGGGCAAATTCCAGTAAAAATGCATAACTGACATACGAACCCTAGCAACCCAACGAACATGTTTAGGGCTTTATTTCAGTGCATTAAGTTGCTCATGCATACATATTGCGCATTGCATCGATGCCATGGTTGACTGTTCTTCTTTGTTTCGGTGTTGTTCCCCCCTCGGTAGAACGTGACTCCTAAGAGAAGGCCAGCAATCCAGTGGTGAATAATTGATCTTAACCGACAAGTCAAGCACTTATCCCAGAAGATTCTTATTTGGTTTTCTTTTAAGCAAGGCAAGCATAACCTATTATCTGCTCATATATGTTTTCCAATGACTTTTGGTTCTCGTATTTGCATTCGATTCCAAGTATTTGGTGTCTGTAGGTAGTGTTCTCCTATACTTTGCATAGCCAAAATACCATGATCCACTGCTCCTAGCCGCCTAGATTTGATTGTGCGCATCGCCAGAGCCTTATATATGCTATGCTTAGCTTTGTATACTTGTTTAGCTCTGCTCCATCCGGTTGATGAATCAGAGTTGCGGATGAATCTAGTAAGGCAGGATAACATGGAAAGATGAGCTATGTGTGTTTAACCTGACTAAGGCTTGGATAGGAGGCCACTTGGGAAGTGGTTGTTCGTCCTATACTTGCCACCCCTAGGACTAAGGTTTCGGGCGGAAGCCAAGACTGAGCGTGAACCACACGCGGGGTCTAAGTAACCGCGCTCGACTAACTAACTTGTTTGGTTCTATCCGTGAGTCACGTAGTTTGGGATTTCCATCTGCGTGTGAGTCAAAAACCTTTTGGAGGTGTTTAGGGCGTGACCGGGACAAGTGATGGACGTACACGGATCTTGATCCCGACTCACAGAACAGGTGCCGTCAGGAGGTGGCCAACTCCCTGTTGATGGGGTGGCCCTATTTGGGTTGACTCATGGATAGGGCTCGACAAGGTAAAGGTCGTGGACAACCACCCTCTGCCGCGCTCCCTTGGGAAGAGCGTTACTGCGTGGCGCTAAGAGTCGGTTGGTACGTGTGGGTAAAGTGTACATCCCTGCAGGGCAATCTTTTCGAAAAGCCGTGTCCACGGTTATGGACGACTTGGTGAAGGTAGAGACCATAGACAACTTGAACATGACGTAAAACATGTTGACAATGAATGAAGGGTGCCTCCTCGGAGATGCCGAGAGGGGTGATCCTTGTAGCAAGTGAGATGCTGGGAAATGAAGTTGGTGGTTTCAAAAGATGATGATCTACAAGAGTTGAGTCCTTTCTCATCTGTTTTGAAAACCCTCTACAAGACGTGCTATTCTTCCTCGGTGGAAAACAAACATTGCTTTACGCAAATCAGCCTTCATAAAACCCTTTATGAAACTAGCAGATATATAATAGGTCAATTAAGTCTTGTTGAGCACCTCCCGTACTCAGGTTTGCTTAATTTTGGTTCAGGAGAAGAACTCCATCGGTGGTGATTCAACGTGGACATCGACGAGTAGTTTGGGGTTCCCAGGTAGCAGCCTGGAATCTATGGGATGGGACGTCGCCTTATGTTGCGGCCTCTTAGGCCTTTTTGGTTCTTGTTGATTAGCAACATAATTTGCCTTCCGTTGTCTGATGTAATGTTGGGTCATGTGACCTCTGCTTGTAAGCTATACTCTAGTAACACCTGTTTAATACAATTTCAATGTCTTGAGTGTTGCTTTGATCGGTTGTTGGTTTCGAGCTCATTGTTATACAGTTTTGGCTATGCCTGCATAGTTGTCGCAGTCGAGGGGTTGTGGAGCCGATGATCCATGTCCGAGCCCGCCTGTCGATGTGATCGGCCTGGGGCGAGGTAAACCCAGTAACCCTCGATTGTTGTTCCACTTTCTGGACACATGGCATCTCTGCATAGCTTTGGTCCCGTTTCCTTTAGTTCCATTCAATTCGTGGACGCTTTGATATGCATAGTTGGTTATGACTAGCATGGATACAAGGAGTAGTAGACTGGGGATCCGGACTACGTGCCGGTGAATCCAGTCTGCCTGCCGTTATTTGTTGCGGCTGGGGCTGGTAACCCTGAAGCCCTTGTGAGTCCATGGCTAGGAGCACATAACAGTATGTATATCTTTGGGTCCGGGGTCGTGACAATTGCCTCACCCTATCATCCTCAAACTAGTGGGCAAGTAGAATTATCAAATAGAGAAATCAAATCTATCTTGCAAAAGACAGTTAACAAATCTAGAAAAAATTGGGCTAAGAAATTAAATGATACTCTGTGGGCTTATAGAACTGCTTATAAGAATCCCATGGGCATGTCTCCTTATAAGATGGTTTATGGAAAAGCTTGTCACTTTTCCCTAGAATTAGAACACAAAGCTTATTGGGAAGTGAGAGAGCTAAATAGAGATTTTAAACTTGCTGGTGAGAAAAGGTTGCTTGACTTAAGTTCTTTAGATGAATGGAGCAGTGAAGCATATGAAAATGCTAAGCTCTTTAAAGAGAAAGTTAAAAGGTGGCACGATAAGAGAATTATTAAAAGAGAATTTCATGTTGGTGAGAAAGTGCTATAGTATAAGTCTCGTCTCAGATTTTTTGCAGGAAAATTACTCTCGAGATGGGAAGGACCTTTTGTTATCAAAGAGGTATATCGTTCGGGGGCAATTAAAATTGTTTCCCTTGAAGACAACTCTTCGCAAGTGACGAATGGCCAAAGACTCAAGCATTATATTTCTAGAGATCCTTATATTGAAAATGTTGATTGCATTCGAGCCATGATCCTAGAGGAATTTATTAAGAAGTATATTTCAGAAACTGCAGAGTCAGTTTTCGAATAGGTATCAGTTTTGGTAAGAAAACATTCGTGAAACATCTTCCAAGTTTTATTTTTACTGGTTTTGGAAATATGAAAAATTATGAGCCGAAAACGAGCCGGAGACGGAGCCTGGAGGCTACACACCATGGGGTGGCGCGGGCCCACCCCTGGCCACGCCAGCCTATGGTGTGGGCGCCCCGGAGCCCCTCTCCGACTCATTTTTGGCCTGGACTTTCCTTTCATTATGAAACTTTTTGCTATATAATCCCCCAGACCCCTCGAGGTTCGTATATCATTTTCTCGTCGTGTTTCTGTTTCGAGCTGTTTCTTCCAGGATCTGTTTTCGGGTTTAGAAGCATCATGGTCTCCGCCGACGACAATAAGGGGAAGGGACCAAAGGAAGATAATACCCAAGACCTGAAGCCGGAGGAGGAGATCGAGAGTGGAGCAGAAGGAGATGTAGAAGAAAACCCACGAGTGTGTCCACGCGCCACCGTCGCAAGCATTAGAGTGGTGGCTAACCCCTTGAAGCTCAAGAGTAGCGCGCGGATGAGCACCAGAGGGAAGGTTCCACGTCACTCCCTAGCTTCGAGGACACCTGCTGCGGGAGTCAAGAACTACTTCCACACATTAATCCATGATTATCAGTACAAAAAGGTGCCCCATAGGGATTTGCCCTCTATGTGGGATATGCATCATTCTAACCGTGCAGATGAAGAAAGCTCTCAACCTAAGGAAGAGTGGGGGGAGAATCCTGGTGGCTGGGATTCACCGTATGACAGGCATGCAAACTGTATTGATCGCAATACGGAGGTGATGCGTATGCTTATGTTCGCGATTGAAGATCTGAAGAAATCAATTGATAAGCTCATCGAGAAGGATTCACCACCACCACCGAAGAAATAATTTGTCATTGGTATTGGCATCCCCTCGGCTTGTTCCAAGCTTGGGGCGAGTGCCGCGGTATCACATCACTATCTTTCATCTTTTTACCTTTTCAGTAGAGTCATATCATGAGTATAGAGGTTATCATATAGGATGATTTGCAGTATGGAAGTGTCTCTCCTTAGTTGGTTATCGTTGTATCCATTGGTGTGAGTTGCCGGTTTGGAATATTAATGAGAAGTTTCATCATTTACTTTATGCACACGTTATTTTAGTTTTCAATTTCTGTCATATAGTTGAGCTTGTTATTAGTATTTGGTATCACTCTAGAGATCATCAAGTTAATCTAGTTGGTTTTGGCAAACTTAGCTTGGGTCAACAGAAATAATAATTTAAGATGCTAGTAGAAGAAAGAGAAATGTGCCTTTTAGCTCATAAATTTAGTATTCACAAGTTAAGATCACTTGGGCTTTCAAGGAAGATTGCATGATTGGTTTCATCATATGTATATTTGTTTGTTTTCCTTCAACTCTTATGCTTGCTACCCAACCTTGCTAACCAAAAACCCTGTACCGAGAGGGAATGCTTCTCGTGTATCCAAACCCTAAACCCCAAAACATTGCCCTCTGTGTCCACCATACCTTCCTACATGTGGTATTTCACCGCCACTCCAAGTAAATTGCTCATGTGCTACCTTTAAAACTTTCAAATTATCCCTGTTTTGTGTTCCTGTTTTAGCTCATGAGGACGCAAATAGAGAATGTGGATACCTTTGCTTTGACTCGGAGAAAACTTCACTAACATAGTATACGGGATGCTGATCCGGTATACTTTGTTCTTCTTTCCGCCTTTCCACAATTATCACATCGCTAATAACCCTGTTTGTTGCTGTACGATACAATAACATAGGTTCTTCATATTTTGGCGATGCCAAAATTGGTGCTTTCATCAAGGTTTATTTTAGCTGGGTTAATGCTTTGTTCGCCTCTTCTGTCTAGTCAAATTTGTCGGATTTCTTCAACAATTTGTATAATGGCAGAGCTTTATCTCCTAGCCGGCTTATAAACCTGCTGACTGCGGCTGCCAAACCCGTTAATCCTTGTACATCCTTTAAACACGTAGGCTTTGTCATATTGAAGATTGCCTTGATCTTTTCCGGGTTTACTTCTATTCCTCTATGAGAACCGATAAAACCTAGAAGCTTTCTAGAGGGAAGCCCGAATACGCACTTTAATGGATTCAACTTCATTTTGTAAGTGCACAAATTTTTGAAGGTTTCTCGTAGATCTTTGAGGAGTGTGTCCTTTTCCTTGGAGACTACGGCAATATCGTCCATGTAAACGTGAACATTTTTTCCGATCTGACTATGCAAGCAACATTGCATGCAACGCTGGTAAGTTGCACCTGTGTTCTTCAGGCCAAAAGGCATGGTTATATAATAGTATTTTCCATACGGGGTTATGAAGGAAGTTTTGATTTGGTCCTCTTCCCTCATACGTATTTGATGGTACCCGGAATAAGCATCCAAAAAGCATAAAAGCTCAGAGCCAACGGTGGCATCCATTATTTGATCAATTCGCGGTAATGCGAACCTATCTTTTGGACACAGTTTGTTCAGGCCGGTGTAATCTATACACATCCTAAGAACAGTTTGTTCGGGACTAATACTGGGTTCACAGACCAGTCAGTATGTATAACCTCCCGGATAAAATCAGCTGCTAAAAGCCGGATAATTTCCTTGCCTATAGCCTTCCGTCTTCTTCCATCAAAACGACGGAGACCTTGTTTGACGAGTTTTGAACCTAGAATTACCTTCAGTTGATGCTCAACAAGCTCCCGGGGTACTCCCGGCATGTCCGCAGGACACCAGGCAAAAATATCCTAGTTCTCACGGAGGAATTCGATGAACGCGATTTCTTATTTGTCGGCCATCCCTGTCCCAACTACGACAAATTTTGTCGGATCTTTGGGATCTAGGATAACCTGTCTTGTATTCTCAAAAGCTTTGAAGCTATCTGCCGGCTTCCAGCTTTCTTTTCCTGCCGGCATTTCCATCGACGATACTTCCTTTGCCAACTCTTTTAGTTCTTCCTTTGCTATTAATTTTTCGGTGCAAAAGGCGTTTCCTTTTTCCAGCTCGTTCATCAGTTTGAAGTCTCCCGATATGGTGATTCCTCCTCCTTTTGGCCCTGGCATCTTCAGATTGTTACAAATATAACATGATCTTGCCATGAATTTGGCGAAAGCTGGACGTCCGAGTATTGCATGGTATACACTTTCGAACGACACCACGTCGAATGAGATTTTTTCCTGTCGGAAATGTTCTCTTTCTCCGAAGGTTACATCTAGGGAAATTTCTCCTCGGGAATGTGCTTGCCTGCCAGGAACGATGCCGTGGAAACGTATGTTGCTATATTTGAGCTGGGTCTCGGAGATTCGCAGATGCTTCAGTGTATCCAAGTACATAATATTGATACTGTATCCTCCATCCATCAGCACTCTTTTTAGCCTAGTGTTGTGAACAATAGGGCTTACAATTAGAGCTTGTGTGCCGGGTTCTGGGATATTTCCGGGATGATCTAACTGATCCCAGTTAATTGGCGTATTGGAATACTTCAAGAATTTGGGCGTTGGTGGGACAACCGCGTTTATTTCTCGAAGTGTTCGCTTTGCCTGTTTTGCTGAGCGAGTTGCCAGGAAAGTTAAATTGCATTCTCCATCGACTCTCGGGAATTTTGGTTCACCTTTTCGCTGCTGTTCCTGGATTTTTTATCAGTGTCTGATTCACTGTCTTCTTTTTCAGCTTCTGGCTTTTTCTTGGAGCATTTCCTCTTGGAGTTCTTTCCTTTATCCCCGGATCCTGCAGTGCCCTTCATGTGCTTATTGAGGCGACACTGCGCATTTGTATGGGTAGGTTTCCCAAATTGAGAATGGTGGACATAGTTTTTCGACTTAATTTTTTCCCACTCTTCCTTAGAATAGGAGATAGGTTCTGTGGTTCTTCCTTTCCATTTGCCGCTAGTATCCTTTCCAAAGGTTAAATTTACTTCTTTGGGTTTTGTCTGTGCTTCTGGAGTGGTCTTCTTTTCAGAACTAGGCGTCTTTTTGGCCTGAACCAAAGCATCAATATTTCCACCTCTCGCTCTGATGTCATCTTCGGCCGCTGCGTGCTCATTAGCGGTAGTGAGCATGGATCCGAGATCCATGTGCTCCTTTGAACCAACCATGAACGGTACGAGGCCGGGTTTTAATCCATTGATGAAAGCGTGCATTGCTTGTACATCGCTTACTCCAGAGCAGCTGTTTTTCATTGCTGTCCATCTTGATATAAAGTCGACATACGACTCGTCTTCAAATTGGACGCAGCGATTTAGCTGGTTGATGCTCTTAGGGCGTTTGTACGTACCCCGGAAGTGCTGAGCGAATACTCTAGCCATATCATCCCAGCTATCCACTGTTCTTGACGGAACCCGTTAATCCAATCTCTGGCTCCATCCAGCAACATTAGGGGGAGGAATTTTACTGCTTCCAGGTCTGTCCCCTTGTTGATCTGAACGGCAGTATAGTAATCTGAAAGCCATGTATCCGGGTTTTGTACTTCCGGTGTACTTTTGGTAAGTTGGACCAACCTTGGCAAAGCCAGAATGTAGAGTTATTCTTCGGATCCTGTCAGTGAAACACTTAGGTCCAAAGTATAGATCATCTTTTTCCGCCTTATCGGCACGTGCGGAATATCTGCCGGCTGAGTGGACAGAAGGGGATCTGCTCCTTTCTGGCCCATAGTTGCGCGAATGAGCTCTTCCGGGATTATCCCTGTTTCGTCTGTTATCGTGTCCTTTGGAATGAGCGGAGTTCTACCCCTTGGCCTTTCTTTATTCCTAGGAGGAGTATGGGACCTCTCACGTCTGTGAGGATTTTCGTGTCTTCCGGCTTTTTCAGCAGGGCGTCTCGGAGGCGGCATCATTTTTCCTTCTTTCCGTTTTTCTTCCTCCCGGTCTTTATGATCGCGGGGTATATTTCCGCCTTTCGGCATATGGGATCCCGTTATGGACGCTTCATCCCTATTGTCCGGGATTTTCTTGTCCTTTTTAGGGTCTCCCTTTTTGTCCTTAGAATCGCCTGAATCTCCAGGTTCTCCGGGTCCAGGTGCCCCAGCGGCGCAAGTGGTAATTTCGCATGGGGCCGAGTCGTCATGCAACTTCCCTGATCTTGCCTGACCTCGCTGCTGCTGTTCCAGTGCTTTACCCAGGAAAGCATACACTCCTTGCAACTTTTCGTCTTTGGAGTACAGATCGTCATTAAGGATGGCGAACGCGGCCTCCGCATTTTTAGCTGCGGTCTTATAAATGCGTTCGCCCTTAGCGTTTACGCCGTCAACCTATCATTGCCAGGAAGGGTTTTGGAACCGTTACTTTGCTGGCAGTACATCTGGCCTTGCGATTCTGGGTAATCTTGTGGGTTTTATCCCGGACATATTTCGTATTTCAAATTCTTCAATTTCCTCTTGATTTGCTTTTACAGTAGCTTGGGCTTTAAGGAGATTTTCTTGTGATTGGAATAGTTGTTGTTGTTGCCGCATAATGGCTTGCCTTTGTAACATCCCTGATTTTTGGAAAATGCAAAAATCACAAAAATTTGAAACTTTTGTTTTCATGTCAATATCAATCACCAAAAACAAATAAAACTCAAACACAAATGAAATATTAGGTCCTATACCAAGTATATTGGATTTGGAAGTCCAGTTATGCCCTTGTTCCTTAAACCCTAAAACCTTATTCAAAAATAAGTTTCTTTATATAAAGGGAATATGTTTTTATCAACAAACCTTTACCCAAAATATTTACAACTCCAATATTAAATTTGAAGATATTTTATGGCAACAAAAATCAAAGAATTATAACCCCTAATAAAGTTCTAATCCCCAAAAATATTTGATGAGAATAAAATGTTTTAATAATAACTTTGAGTTCTTTTTTCAAGTTTTAAACAATAAGGTGTGAAAATAAAATGCATTGCTGTGAAAATAACATAAAAGAGTGAATTGAAAACAATATTATGACTTGTGGTTTTATTCTAAATTTTATTGATCAACAATATCAATTATTTGATATGAACTAATTAAATATCATTGAGTTACTATCCTTCATATCCTAAAATTATAAAATATGAAAATGTTTTAAAAATGGGTTTCCAAAAATAATATATGACATGTAAAATGTCTCTAAAATTTTATTTAGACAGTAAACTCAATTTATTATTTTCTAAATTTTAAAATGGCCTTAAAGTACTATTAGTGTTTTATTTATATTTTCAAAATATAAAATTGTGAAAACAAGATGAAATGACTTTCAAAATATGTTTTCAACATTTAGAATGTCACTAAAATTTTAATTGACAAATAACTATGTTTTATAGATTTTTAGATTAACAATCACATTAAGTAACTATTAAGGAATTATTCAAATTTCCAAAATTCAAAAATAAAATATGTTGAATTGTTTTCAAAAAATGGTATTGTTGGAAAGTATTTGAAGTTTCAAGATTTTAGAAATTTGTTTCATATCATTTGGATAATTTAAACAGAAGTTATAATCAAATCTTTTAAACAGAAATTAAAAAGAAAAATTTCGATGACGTCAGCGGTGACGTCATCGTCTTCCTCCTCTGTTTGGAAACCACGTTAGTTTGGGCCGAATTCTTCGCCCGGCGATTCCGGCCATTAAGGCCATAAATCCATTCCTTATGCGTCTCTATAAGATGCCCCGAGCCCCCTCTACGTTTCCCCTCTCCCAGTCGGCTCGATTGCGCCCCCACGGCCCTGTAATTCGTCGCCGGAGATCAAAACCCTAGCCGCCGTATTTCTCCGATTCCGGCGAGGTGAGCCATCACCAGCACCCGAGACCATCCCCATTCACCCCCTTGTGCTGCTGCGCCCCTTCTCACATTTTTTTGTTTTCGTTTTTGCACAGCGTATACACCGCGCCATCCACTCCCGAGGCCGCCGGAGCTCGCCGCCACCCTGTCTGCCCCGCGCCATCTCACGAGCTCGCGCGAGTCAGCGCTGCCTCTACCAACCGCATCGCGTGCTCCGATGCACGTCGTCGTTTCCTCCCCAAGGCCAGAGACCCACAGAATCGCCGCCGTCGTCAAATTTCCGGCGCCACGCGCCACCGCGTCACCATCTCCGGCGGGAGATCTCCGGTGAGATCCCTTCCCCCTCTCTCTGCCGTTCGATTTGGATGGACGGCTGTGATTAGAATCCTGAGCGAACGGTTACGCAGCCGTTGGATCTGGATTTGACGCCCCAGATCCAATCACTTAAACACGTCAGCGCCCAGTCAGCGTGCACGGTCAGCAGCCCAGTCAGCACGGTCAACCAATCAGGATCTTCCACGTGGCCTAGCCTTTATTAGGATTTTCTCCCGCTGGAATTAATTGGCAGTTTACAGTTTAGTCCCTGCATCTTAGATCTATCATAACTTTTGATCCATAAGGCCAAATTTAGCAATCTTGGACTTTTGGAAAAGCCCTTGACATTTAGAAACTTTTTGCACTGGCCAAATTCAAATTTGACAAACTTAAATTTGTTCAAATTCAAATATGCTTCTTTGATGAAATTTGGCATAATTCCAATTCTACAAATCCAAAAATTGTGAATAAAATATATTTGGAAACCTTAGGATGCGTACTTTTATATCCTATGTCCTAAAATAAAAATTGAACAAACTAAAATTGATTTTAGAATTATATGGCCATTTGAGCAAATTTGACTTAGTTTAAATTCTATAAATAATTTTAATATGTTTTCTTAAGCAATGTTGCTCCATATGGCAACCTTAATCCATAGAAACCAGTGCCATGGAATTTTGGACACATATGAGTCATACCCATGTATTTTAGGCCAAGTTATAACACACATGTTTCACACCATATTAAAAATGACTTAGGAAATATTTTGCTTAAGTGGTTCTATATGTGTATGGCTATATGAAACCAAGGCTAAGTCCTTAGTGAAGTTTCAACTTATACTTAGCCAACAAATGAACCTAAAAACACTAGTACAAATGTTTCCATCAACTTCTTGTATCCCCATGCTTGCTTCAAGTTTTCACCAAGTTGGGATTTGTGAGAACCATGCAATGCAATGGAGGACTTAACCATCTAGAGATTTTTCAACATGAAGATAGGAGACCAATGTCGCACGCGGACTTCTTAGAGGATACTCACAGTCCGCTAAACAGTAGATAAATGGCTTACGGGGCCTACCTGCACCCGCATCTCAATATGAGTAGGCCAACACGTAAACGTGTGACAACCATCCTCTACTATTCATCGTCTGTGAAACCATCCAATAGAAATCCGAATACTTCCATTGACGTACTTCATCACATACACACATGGTACGTCAACGGCGTTTTGAACAAGTGGTATCACAACAAATCTCTAAGACACAAAGAAATAGAAATAAGTGACAAAAGCTCTCACTAGAGCAGAGATAGCAAATACAGTCATACAGAGGACACATGTCCCAACAAGTCATCATTACATCACAGCGGAAGCAAACAAAGTGTCTGAGTACAGACAAGATCCAAATAGGCCTAAGAGTCCGGAAACGAAAAGAACGGAGCCCATCCACGAAGTCTCGGATCCTGCCCGGGTCCGCTATCTACTCGTCAGCAGCCTCGTCATCTTCCATGTAGTAGCCACCATGGGAATCCTCGGAAACGTAGTCTGCAGAACACGCAGCCCCAAAGGGGTCAGTACAGACGAGTACTGGCAAGCAAGACGCACAAGATACCAAAGTGTACCCGACAACACCAAGTACAGATGCTTTGGGTTCAACGGAGGATAGGGGATACAAAGGTGCGGCAGCGGGCTGCACTAACCAACTACAGAGACACGCTACAACATCCGGCTAAAAGAAAGGGATAAGATAGCGCATCGGAGCCAACTACCACTAACCTCGAACAAACCCATCCTGGATAGCACCCCTTATCCAAAGAAACAATCCGAGGATAACTCACACAGTTGAATTAATGAAGGTTCAGGTTATGGTGTCAATAAGCCTATTACTAGTCAAATTATTATTAATTAGGTGTAAGTTTTCTGAGTACTTGTTAGCCAGCACTTTCACCAAGTCGTCACATAACCGCGGACAACACGGCTTCTCGAGAAGATTCATCCATGCAGGGTGTGCTCCAGTACCCGTACACACTCGAGCCACCAACTAAAACTCAGGTGGACTCAACACGACTCGAACCATCTCTGCAACCCGTCCTAGGAGCCACGGAGCTATAAGGTCCCGACCAGTCCGACCTAACCTAAGCGCAAGGGTGAAAACCACACCCCCCGGCACCATAGGCCTCGCCCTATATGCATCATCATCATCATAATCATCAACCATGGGGCGACCCATTCATGCGTATGCGCAAATGGAACACCCGAACTAAGTGTGGCTCTTCGGACAAACTTCAGATCAGGTCAAAGTCGAGGGGGGTTCCATACGACCACCCGGATGCGGTGAGCACGCTCATCATGGATCAGAGGACAAGACCCTTTTCCTATTTAGGGTCGACACTAGCAGGCTTCAAAAACCCTAACCCGGGCCTCCTGCCGGTGCCTTATCATCAAATTATTATTACCGCAAGCATTAACATGGTATTGATTATAACAAGCCCATCTATCAAACTAAACAGGTGATAAGATAAATGACAACAAGACTCGAGCACAAACAAACCTAAGCATGATACTACGACACGGGCTAACAAACAACAAGGTTGTAGGTGTGGGGGTGAGGCTATATTCATGGCTGCAGGATGACATGTGATAGGATCGGAACACAAGCAACGAATCATAAGGCTAGCAGATTAGACAACGGAAAGTATCGGTATCAAGTGTGGAAAGGACACAATGGTTCATGTGAGTGAATACTTGCCTGCAAACTCAGTAGCCTGGTACTGGGCTAACTCCTCTGAAGTAGTATCGTAAACCTCGTATGCCTCAACGTCGTCGTCTATTCGAGAAGAAGCAAACAAACAACGAAGAGAGACGGGCAATCAATAACATGGCATAATGCACAAACATGGGATGATGCATGACAATTTAATTGATGCATCAAAGATAAGCTAGTTGACATGGTAACATATTTAAATGGGCCCATATGCAATTTGGGTTGCATATAGAAAGCTCATGAATTAAAGTTGAATTAAGTGACCTATAAATAACCATAATGTGAAAGTTTATTAGAATGATGCATGGATGATGAAAACAATAAGAAAACAACATTAGCTTCAATTTGAAATGTTGTTTACCAGGTTTGGAATCTTATTTATTAAGTTATGAAATTTGGCTTCTTAAGTGAGTTACACAAGCATTTGTTGTTTTCACCAATTTTAAAGGTTCAAAACAGATAACAAAATTCATATTTGGAAAGAACACAAAATTTTAGATGGAATACATATTTCATTTGTTGAAAATGGATTTAAAATGAGCAAGTTATTAATTTGACAATTTTAAATGCCTTAATTAAGAAACAGTTGTTTTCAGCAATTTAATTTATTTAAAACAGAAAACAAAGTTGATATTTGCAAAGTTCATGAAAAATGGAATGTAAAACATATTTGGTTTGTTGAATTTGGAAATTCTATGCCCAAGTTATGAATTTTGCAATTTAAAAGGTGTAATTAAAGTATTGAATTATTACTCCAATTTTAATTAGGAAAAACAGTGAAAAAATTGTATTGAAAAGGTTGAAAACATGTATAAAATGTTTCAATGAACATTTTTAGCTATTAAACATAATTTTTGGATCATTATTGAATTTATTATGCATTTTCCATAACCATTTTTATTCTGCCCTTTTTAGTAAACAGAAGGAAACATGTTCAAATTTAATTCAATTGTGACCAAATAAAATACCACTGTGTAGAGTTTGTTAAGACAATTTTTTAGAGCCCAAGTTTGCTCAATTTGGGTGAACAAAACTCAAGTTATGAATTCCCAAAGTTTCCAATTTTTATTGCATTTTCTGTATTTAATTACTTAGTGCAAAATTTATTACAGAAACATGTTGCAACTTTGTGACTAATAGAAAGAGCACAAGATTCTGAATCCACAGAAACTTGAATCATTGAAATTGGAGCAATTTTCAATTTGTTATGGATTTTACAAATAAAGCCTCAGATCTGTTTTTCTAGATTTCGGGAAATAAAAGAAAAAGGCGAAAAAAGGGTGGATTTTGCTACTCGGGGGGATTCGAACTCGGGTCTACTGGGTGCACGCGCGGTTCGCTAGCCAGTGGGCTGCGGCTGCGTTTGGTGATGGGTTCTGCTCGCGATGGGTTTTGAGGTAAAAAGTTCAGGCCTGCACATCTGACGAAACTGTACACGTTCAGTTACCGAACCACGATCGGCCGGCAGCGATGTCCGCCGCGGCTGCAGCGCACGGCTGCGCGGCGTGCGTGCGTGGGGGCGCCGGGGATGCGCGGCCCTGCTCGCGGGAAGCAGAGGGGAGGAGGAGAAGGGCAGGGGCGTGCTCATCTCGATGGCCTGGGCGAGCGGGAACAGGTGACAGGAAGGAGATGGCCGCGGCTCGACGGCGAAAAAACGTGGACGGCGCGGTGGCCCTGCTGCGCCCCGGGCTCGGCCGAGGGGTCGAGGACGAGGCCGTTCCCGTGGCGGTTCCATTCCCGCCATCGCGGAGGTTCGTCGGCGAGAGTAGCGGCGGCGGTGGAGAGCTCAACCACCGGCCATGGAGGTGTTACAGAAAAATTCAGAAATTCCAGAGAAGAAAACCCGGGAAGGAGAGGGGAATCCGAGGGGAGAGATGGAGGTGGCGGCGCAGGGAGGAAGAGGGGAGTTTTGGCTAGGGTTTGGGGGGGCTCTCGGGGTAGAAAAGGGAGGAGGGAGCAGGTGGGAGGAGGTGTGGTGCGTGCATGCTGTCGTCAGGTGACGACTCCCTGTACGGAGGTGGGAGAAGAGGCCGAGCGGGCTGGTTGGGGTGGTAGGTGGGCTCAGCCCACTTGGGCTGGCCTGCCTCCCCCACTGGTTTCCTTTTATTTTTTCTTTCTTCCTGTGTTTTTTTTGTAGAGAAAGCAAAGGAAAGGTTTTGAACAAGTTTTTGAGTTTCAAAATTCATGAAATTAATTTCTATTGATTAAGCATTGCAAATGCCCAGTTGCATGATGTTTTGTTTTCAAAAAATTTAAATATTTTTGGATGTTTGAATTTTAATTGAATTTGAGTGAGTTTTGCAATAATTGAAAATATTGAAAATTTAGCAAGTTAATTATTTGGAAATTCAAGTTTATTGGAAACAAATAAATGGTTTGATTTGAATGTTTTATTTGAAAAAGTTGTAACAGACCAAGTGTGAAACATAATGATTTGAAATTTGATTTGAAATTCAAACTCAACACATGAATGCATTATGATGACATGATGCCCTTGAAACAAAAACAAGAAACAAACATTCTAAGTTGGGAGTTTTTCATACTTGGGATGTTACAAAACGCCCCCCCTTGAAGGAATCGCGCCCCGAGATTCCTACTGAGAGGAGAAAAGGTCCGGATACTTCTTGCGAAGATCCTCTTCGGTCTCCCACGTTGCCTCTTTATCGGAATGATGAGACCACTGCACTTTTAAGAACTTGGTGCTCTTGTTGCGAGTTTTGCGCTCGGTCTCATCGAGAATGCGAATAGGGTGCTCCTCATAAGAGAGGTCTTCTTGCAGTTCAATGGAATCATGATCAACTGCACGACCTGGGTCTTTGAAGCACCTCTTGAGCTGCGACACGTGAAACACATCGTGCACCTTGGATAGCTTTTCTGGAAGTTCAAGACGATATGCATTTTCTGCATGCCTTGAGAGAATGTTGAAGGGACCAATATATATTGGTGCAAGCTTTCCTTTGACACCAAAACGATGAGTGCCTCTAAGGGGAGTTACACGGAGGTAGGCCTTATCACCAGCTGCATAGACCATATCTCTGTGTTTGCTGTCATAGTAGCTTTTCTGACGAGACTGAGCAATCTTCAGATTGTCACGAATGATGCGGACTTTCTCTTCGGCCTCCTTAACAATGCCAGGGCCTAAGAGTGAACGTTCACCAGCTCCAGACCAATTGATTGGACTCCTGCATCTGCGGCCATAGAGAGCCTCAAATGGTGCCATGCCTAGGCTTGCCTGGAAGCTGTTATTGTAGGAGAATTCAGCATATGGAAGACATTCCTCCCATTTCATGCCAAAAGAGAGACCACATGCTCTGAGCATATCCTCGAGAATCTGATTGACTCTTTCGACTTGCCCTTGAGACTGAGGGTGATAGGCTGTGCTGAACAGAAGTTTGGTGCCCAAGGCTTCTTGAAAACTTTTCCAGAAATGAGAAGTGAAGATGCTTCCACGATCTGAGCTTATTTCCAATGGAACACCATGAAGAGGAACAATCTTTGCTGTGTAGAGCTCTGCTAACTGACTAGCTGAGATTGTCTCTTTGACAGGAAAGAAGTGAGCTACTTTAGTGAGTCGATCAATGACAACGAAGATTGCATCGTTGACCCTCTTGGACTTTGGGAAACCAGTAACGAAGTCCATTTCAATCATGTCCCACTTCCATTCAGGGATTTTTAGAGGTTGGAGAAGAACGGCTGTTTTTTGATGAACTGCCTTGACACGTTGACAAACGTCGCATTCAGAAACGTATTGAGCAATTTCACGTTTCATGCTAGGCCACCAATACAGTGTCTTGAGATCCTGGTACATCTTTGTACTTCCAGGGTGTATGGAAATAGGAGTATCATGAGCCTCCTTGAGAATCACATCTTTCAGGCTTTGGATTTCGGGAACTGCAATGCGTCCTTGGAAAAACACTGTTCCCTTGTCATCAATTGAGAAGCACTCATACTTCACATTGCCTGCTTTGATGTTCTTTGCGATCCTCTTGATCTCAGCATCACGAAGTTGTTCAGAACGAATCTTGTCCTCAAGCGTTGGACTGGCTGTCAAGTTTGCAAGATAGCCTTGAGGAACAAGTCCAAGATTCAGCTTTTGGAATTCTTCATGAAGAGGAGGTTGGCTTTTCATGATCATGAGATTGTTGCAATAGGACTTTCGACTGAGAGCATCGGGCATAATATTAGCCTTGTCTGGAGTGTCGGAAATGGTGAGATCGAAGTCTTTGATCTTCTCAATCCATCTCCTTTGTCTGAGTTTTAGATCTGGTTGACTGAAGATGTACTTTAGACTGTTGTGGTCGGAAAAGATCTCAGTGCGATTACCCAACAAGTATTGTCTCCATTTCTTGAGGGCAAAGACAACTGCTGCAAGCTCAAGGTCATGAATAGGATAGTTGAGCTCATGTGTGTTCAACTGGCGACAACTTTACGTTCTTGCATAAGAACTGCACCTAGTCCTTGGAGAGAAGCATCACAGAATATTTGGAAAGGTTTGGAAGGATCTGGGCCAACCAGAACTGGTGTAGAAGTGAGTTTAGTCTTCAGGAGATTGAAGCTTTCATCACATTGTGGAGACCAGACGAACTTCTTGTCCTTCTTTGTTAGGTCAGTGAGAGGTTTGGCAATCTTGGAGAAGTTTTGGACGAAGCGACGACAATAGCTAGCCAAACCAACAAAACTTCTGACTTGCTTCACCGTTTTAGGCGGTTTCCATTCAACAATGGCCTTAACCTTTTCTGGGTCAATAGCTATGCCCTTGGCAGATATGACATGACCAAGGTAAGTGACTTCAGAAATCCAGAACTCACATTTGGAAAACTTGGCATAGAGGCGATGCTCGCGAAGCTTCATGAGAGTGAGACGAAGATGTTCTTCATGCTCTTTCTCGGATTTGGAGTAGACAAGAATGTCATCAAGATATACCACAACGAACTTGTCGAGTTATTCATGGAAGACAGAATTCATGAGTCGAGAGAAAGTCGCCGGTGCATTGGTGAGACCAAAGGACATGACGGTGTATTCATAGCGACCGAAGCGAGTGACAAAGGCTGTCTTTGGAACATCCTCTTTTCTGATCTTTATTTGATGGTAACCCATTCTCAAGTCCAACTTGGAGAATATAGAGGCTCCAGCAAGTTGATCAAAGAGATCATCGATGCGAGGAATTGGGTATTTGTTCTTGATGGTTTTCTCGTTAAGAGGGCGATAGTCAACAACGAGTCTCTTTGTTTGATCCTTCTTTGCCACAAAGAGAGTTGGGCATCCCCAAGCCGAGGAACTAGGTTGAATGTAACCTTTTTCCATGTACATATCAATTTGCTCCTTTAACAATTTCAGTTCAGGAGGAGCTATCTTGTATGGATACTTGGAGATTGGAGCAGTGCCTGGTTCAAGTTCGATGACGAACTCAACAGCTCTGTCAGGAGGCATTCCTGGCAATTCTTCTGGAAAGACATCGGGGAAGTCACAAACCACCGGAACAGTTTCAATAGATGGTAGAGGATTTGTATTGAGCGTGTAGAGTTGAACAACTGGATTTTCAGCTTGGAAGTAGACTATCTGGCCAGAAGGGTGTGTGATTTTGACAGACTTAGCAGTTCAATCAATGACTGCTTTGTTGGATACCAGCCAATCCATCCCAAGAATGACATCAATATCTGAAGAGTGGAGAGCTATCAGAGATGCCTGGAATGGAAGGTTTCCAATTGTTATCTCGATGTTCTGGCTAACTTTATTGCTTTGCCAGCTAGATCCCGGTGATTTCACTAGGAGAGGGATAGACAACTGTTCGAAGTTGATTTTACTGTTGTTTGCAAAGTTTTGCGAGATGAAAGAGTGTGAAGCACCAGAATCGAACAATACTTTAGCACGAAACGAGTTCACAAGAAGTGTGCCCACTACAACCTCTGGAGATTCTTCTGCTCCCTGGGCCTTTACATGGTTCACCTTGACGGTTCTCACGCCAAGCTCGTTGCTGTTGTAGCAACCCAACGGAGGACCACGTATTCTTGTCGGGGTCGACCTGTGGCGAGGTGGAGGTGGAAAGAGGTGCCTTTGCGGACACTTATCAGAATAGTGGCCCGGCTGTCCACACTTGTAGCATGTAACAACAGAACGAGGAGTTGTTGGACCTGGCTGAGATGGAGCACCTCCTGAAGATACCACTGGGGTGGGAGGGCGGGCAATAAATCCTGCCGGGCTTGGCAAGCAGATGGGTGGTGTTGGAGTGGTATATGGAACCCAAACTCTTCGTTTTTGTGGAGGCATGATAGCTTTTGAGAGATTAGCCTGTTCACGAGAGTGCTTATGAGATTCCTCAACCAACTTGCGCTCGTGCTCTTCATTTAGAGCGATGTTGATGAGGTCCTCAAAATTCTTGGCCTTGACGTTGGTGAGAGCATACTTGAGTTCCGGGTTGAGACCCCTGCGGAACTTTGCCATCTTTTTCGCTTTCGTGGAGACTTCATCTCCGGCGTAGCGAGCCAGGCGATTGAACTCTCTTTGGTATTCGAGAACGTCCAAATTGCCTTGTGTGAAAGAATAGAATTCCTCACGCATTCTCTCCATGAGCCCATCGGGAATGTGATGGCGCATGAAGGCTTTCTTGAAATCCTCCCATGTGATTGCCACACTAGGACCTCTCATTTCTTGGAAGTTCTCCCATCAAGACATGGATTGTCCACGGAGAAGGTAGGTCACGTAAGGAACACGGTCCTCGTCAGCCACATGAGCTACCATAAGAGTACGGTTCATTTCACGAAGCCAATCATCATCATCCAATGGCTCGGAGGAGGTATCAAACGTGCGCGGATTGAGCTCAAGGAACTCCCGAATAGACACACGGGTGTTGCCATTATTCCCAAGGTCTTGGTTCTGCTGCATCTGCCTTATAACTTGTGTCATCTGAGACAGCACTTTCCCCATCTCGGGTGGCAGTGTGTGTTCTTCGTCACCACTTTCCATCCTGAAGAGGATACCAAGATTAACACACTAACCGGATAACAAAATCCAGTATAAGTGCTTAAAAGGATTACTTCAGACGGTAAGAAGGTAGCATGGAGCAAACATATACTACCCTCAACGTTCACCATAAATGGTTCGAGTACCACACAGATAGCCGTGTTGAAGAAGAAAATCTCCAGAACAAAACGGATGGAGGTTAACAACGTGTCAACAGACAAGTTACAACGAAAGAGATGATTTGTGAAGGACGATATCGAAGCACAACTGGGAAACAGGAGACCACAAACACCTGAGGTACTACGGAAAAACCCATCCGGGCTTCTAGAGGATCAATATCTACTGCTTAAGGAATAGAGGATCTGCTTCCGGGGCTTATTTGCCACCGTTCTCAATCGTGAGTAGGCAACACGAAAATCGTGTCACAACCACCTCCATTCCTATGGTCTAGTAGATATAACCATCCTCGAGAAACCAGGATACGTGAAATCCTAACTTGAAAGTTTAGGTGAGAAGAGAAAAACAACGTTGCACTTCCTTACCAGAAAAGGGAGGGTGGGTGGGGAAAGAAATAAAAGAACAGAATTCCTACTCTCACGTTTCATTTTTCCTATATAGCTACAAAATAGTTTCTAGACTCAACTGCGACCAGTAAAAGGGATCCTACAGGCAGACAGGCTCTGATACCATTTGTCGCACCCGGACTTTTAGAGGATACTCACAGCTCCGCTAAACAGTAGATAAATGGCTTACGGGGCCTACCTGCACCCGCATCTCAATATGAGTAGGCCAACACGTAAACGTGTGACAACCATCCTCTACTATTCATCGTCTGTGAAACCATCCAATAGAAATCCGAATACTTCCATTGACGTACTTCATAACATACACACATGGTACGTCAACGGCGTTTGAACAAGTGATATCACAACAAATCTCTAAGACACAAAGAAATAGAAATAAGTGGCAAAAGCTCTCACTAGAGCAGAGATAGCAAATACAGTCATACAGAGGACACATGTCCCAACAAGTCATCATTACATCACAGCGGAAGCAAACAAAGTGTCTGAGTACAGACAAGATCCAAATAGGCCTAAGAGGCCGGAAACGAAAAGAACGGAGCCCATCCACGAAGTCTCGGATCCTACCCGGGTCCGCTATCTACTCGTCAGCAGCCTCGTCATACTCCACGTAGTAGCCACCATGGGGATCCTCGGAAACGTAGTCTGCAGAACACGCAGCCCCAAAGGGGTCAGTACAGACGAGTACTGGCAAGCAAGACGCACAAGATACCAAAGTGTACCCGACAACACCAAGTACAGATGCTTTGGGTTCAACGGAGATAGGTGATACAAAGGTGCGGCAGCGGGCTGCACTAACCAACTACAGAGACACGCTACAACATCCGGCTAAAAGAAAGGGATAAGATAGCGTATCGGAGCCAACTACCACTAACCTCAGACAAACCCATCCTGGATCTCGCCCCTTATCCAAAGAAGCAATCCGAGGATAACTCACACAGTTGGATTAATGAAGGTTCAGGTTATTGTGACAATATGCCTATTACTAGTCAAATTATTATTAATTAGGTGTAGGTTGTCTGAGTACTTGTTAGCCAGCACTTTCACCAAGTCGTCACATAACCGCGGACAACACGGCTTCTCGAGAAGATTCATCCCTGCAGGGTGTGCTCCAGTACCCGTACACACTCGAGCCACCAACTAAAACTCAGGTGGACTCAACACGACTCGAACCATCTCTGCAACCCGTCCTAGGAGCCACGGAGCTATAAGGTCCCGGCCAGTCCGACCTAACCTAAGCGCAAGGGTGAAAACCACACCCCCCGGCACCACAGGCCTCGCCCTATATGCATCATCATCATCATAATCATCAACCATGGGCGCGACCCATTCATGCGTATGCGCAAATGGAACACCCGAACTAAGTGTGGCTCTTCGGACAAACTGCGGATCAGGTCAAAGTCGAGAGGGGTTCCATACGACCACCCGGATGCGGTGAGCACGCTCATCATGGATCAGAGGACAAGACCCTTTTCCTATTTATGGTCGACACTAGCAGGCTTCAAAACCCTAACCCAGGCCTCCTGCCGGTGGCTTATCATCAAATTATTATTACCCCAAACATTAACATGTTATGGATTATAACAAGCCCGTCTATCAAACTAAACAGGTGATAAGATAAATGACAACAAGACTAGAGCACAACAAACCTAAGCATGATGCTACGACACAGGCTAACAAACAACATGGGTGTAGGTGTGGGGGATAGGCTATATTCATGGCTGCAGGATGACATGTGATAGGATGGGAACACAAGCAACGAATCATAAGGCTAGCAGATTAGACAACGGAAAGTATCGGTATCAAGTGTGGAACGGACACAATGGTTCATGTGAGTGAATACTTTCCTGCAAACTCAGTAGCCTGGTACTGGGCTAACTCCTCTGAAGTAGTATCGTAAACCTCGTATGCCTCAACGTCGTCGTCTATTCGAGAAGAAGCAAACAAACAACGGAGAGAGACGGTCAATCAATAACATGGCATAATGCACAAACATGGGATGATGCATGACAATTTAATTGATGCATCAAAGATAAGCTAGTTGACATGGTAAACATATTTAACTGGGCCCATATGCAATTTGGGTTGCATATAGAAAGCTCATGAATTAAAGTTGAATTAAGTGACCTACAAATAACCATCATGTGAAAGTTGATTAGAATGATGCATGGATGATGAAAACAATAAGAAAACAACATTAGCTTCAATTTGAAATGTTGTTTACCAAGTTTGGAATTTTATTTATTAAGTTATGAAATTTGGCTTCTTAAATGAGTTACACAAGCATTTGTTGTTTTCACCAATTTTAATTGTTCAAAATAGATAACAAAATTCATATTTGGAAAGAACACAAAATTTTAGATGGAATACATATTTCATTTGTTGAAAATGGATTTAAAATGAGCAAGTTATTAATTTGACAATTTTGAATGCATTAATTAAGAAATAGTTGTTTTCAGCAATTTAATTTATTTAAAACAGAACACAAAGTTGATATTTGCAAAGTTCATGAAAAATGGAATGGAAAACATATTTGGTTTGTTGAATTTGGAAATTCTATGCCCAAGTTATGAATTTTGCAATTTAAAAGGTGTAATTAAAGTATTGAATTATTACTCCAATTTTAATTAGGAAAAACAGTGAACAAATTGTATTGAAAAGGTTGAAAACATGTATAAAATGTTTCAATGAACATTTTGAGCTATTAAACATAATTTTTGGATCATTATTGAATTTATTATGCATTTTTCCATAACCATTTTTATTCTGCCCTTTTTAGTAAACAGAAGGAAACATGTTCAAATTTAATTCAATTGTGACCAAATAAAATACCACTGTGTAGAGTTTGTTAAGACAAATTTTTAGAGCCCAAGTTTGCTCAATTTGGGTGAACAAAACTCAAGTTATGAATTCCCAAAGTTTCCAATTTTTATTGCATTTTCTGTATTTAATTATTTAGTGCAAAATTTATTACAGAAACATGTTGCAACTTTGTGACTAATAGAAAGAGCACAAGATTCTGAATCCACAGAAACTTGAATCATTGAAATTGGAGCAATTTTCAATTTGTTATGGATTTTACAAATAAAGCCTCAGATCTGTTTTCCTGGATTTCGGGAAAAAAAAGAAAAAGGCCGAAAAAGGGGTGGTTTTTGCTTCCAGGGGGACTCGAACTCGGGTCTACTGGGTGCGCGCGCGGTTCGCTAGCCAGTGGGCTGCGGCTGCGTTTGGTGATGGGTTCTGCTCGCGATGGGTTTTGAGGTAAAAAGTTCAGGCCTGCACATCTGACGAAACTGTACACGTTCAGTTACCGAACCACGATCGGCCGGCAGCGACGTCCGCCGCGGCTGCAGCGCGCGGCTGCGCGGCGTGCGTGCGTGGGGGCGCCGGGGATGCGCGGCCCTGCTCGCGGGAAGGAGAGGGGAGGAGGAGAAGGGCAGGGGCGTGCTCACCTCGATGGCCTGGGCGAGCGGGAACAGGTGACAGGAAGGAGATGGCCGCGGCTCGACGGCAGAAAAATGTGGACGGCGCGGTGGCCCTGCTACGCCCCGGGCTCGGCCGAGGGGTCGAGGACGAGGCCGTTCCCGTGGCGGTTCCATTCCCGCCGTCGCGGAGGTTCGGCGGCGAGAGTAGCGGCGGCGGTGGAGAGCTCAACCACCGGCCATGGAGGTGTTACAGAAAAATTCAGAAATTCCGAGAAGAAAACCGGGAAGGAAGGAAGAGGGAAGGGGAATGGCGGCGGCGGCTGGAGGAGGAAGAAAGGTGAGACAGGCTAGGGTTTGGGCCGATGGGGAGAGGGATTAAGTAGGAGGAGGAGGAGGAAAAGCTTGCAGGTGGGGTGGCCTCCCCTCCTCTGTCTCCGTACAGAGGAGGAAGACGACAGAGGTCGTGGGCGCCTGGGCCTTGGGGTTGAGGTGGGCTCAGCCCAATTGGGCTGGCCTGCCTCCCCCACTGGTTTCCTTTTATTTATTTTTTTCTTCCCGTGTTTTTTTTGTAGAGAAAGCAAAGGAAAGAAATTGAACGAGTTCTTGAGTTTCAAAATTTATGAAATTAATTTCTATTGATTAAGCGTTGTAAATGCCCATTTGCATGATGTTTTGTTTTCAAAAAATTTAAATATTTTTGGATGTTTGAATTTTAATTGAATTTGAGTGAAATTTTGCAATAATGGAAAATATTGAAATTTTAGCAAGTTAATTATTTGGAAATTCAAGTTTATTGGAAACAATTGAATGGTTTGATTTGAATGTTTTATTTGAAAAAGTTGTAACAGACCAAGTGTGAAACATAATGATTTGAAATTTGATTTGGAATTCAAACTCAACACATGTGTGGATATGATGACATGATGCATTTGAAACAAAAACAAGAAACAAACATTCTAAGTTGGGAGTTTTTCATACTTGGGATGTTACAAAACGCCCCCCCCCCTTGAAGGAATCGCGCCCCGAGATTCCTACTGAGAAGAGAAAAGGTCCGGATACTTCTTGCGAAGATCCTCTTCGGTCTCCCACGTTGCCTCTTTATCGGAATGATGAGACCACTGCACTTTTAAGAACTTGGTGCTCTTGTTGCGAGTTTTGCGCTCGGCCTCATCGAGAATGCGAATAGGGTGCTCCTCATAAGAGAGGTCTTCTTGCAGTTCAATGGAATCATGATCAACTGCACGACCTGGGTCTTTGAAGCACCTCTTGAGCTGTGACACGTGAAACACATCGTGCACCTTGGATAGCTTTTCTGGAAGTTTAAGACGATATGCATTTTCTGCACGCCTTGAGAGAATGTTGAAGGGACCAATATATCTTGGTGCAAGCTTTCCCTTGACACCAAAACGATGAGTGCCTCTGAGGGGAGTTACACGGAGGTAGGCCTTATCACCAGCTGCATAGACCATATCTCTGTGTTTGCTGTCATAGTAGCTTTTCTGACGAGACTGAGCAATCTTCAGATTGTCACGAATGATGCGGACTTTCTCTTCGGCCTCCTTAACAATGTCAGGGCCTAAGAGTGAACGTTCACCAGCTCCAGACCAATTGATTGGACTCCTGCATCTGCGGCCATAGAGAGCCTCAAATGGTGCCATGCCTAGGCTTGCCTGGAAGCTGTTATTGTAGGAGAATTCAGCATATGGAAGACATTCCTCCCATTTCATGCCAAAAGAGAGACCACATGCTCTGAGCATATCCTCGAGAATCTGATTGACTCTTTCGACTTGCCCTTGAGACTGAGGGTGATAAGCTGTGCTGAACAGAAGCTTGGTGCCCAAGGCTTCTTGAAAGCTTTTCCAGAAATGAGAAGTGAAGATGCTTCCACGATCTGAGCTTATTTCCAATGGAACACCATGAAGAGGAACAATCTTTGCTGTGTAGAGCTCTGCTAACTGACTAGCTGAGATTGTCTCTTTGACAGGAAAGAAGTGAGCTACTTTAGTGAGTCGATCAATGACAACGAAGATTGCATCGTTGCCCCTCTTGGACTTTGGGAAACCAGTAACGAAGTCCATTTCAATCATGTCCCACTTCCATTCAGGGATTTTCAGAGGTTGGAGAAGACCGGCTGTTTTCTGATGAACTGCCTTGACACGTTGACAAACGTCGCATTCAGAAACGTATTGAGCAATTTCACGCTTCATGCCAGACCACCAATACATTGTTTTGAGATCCTGGTACATCTTTGTACTTCCAGGGTGTATGGAAAGAGGAGTATCATGAGCCTCCTTGAGAATCACATCTTTCAGGCTTTGGATTTCGGGAACTGCAATGCGTCCTTGGAAAAACACTGTTCCCTTGTCATCAATTGAGAAGCACTCATACTTCACATTGCCTGCTTTGATGTTCTTTGCGATCTTCTTGATCTCAGCATCACGAAGTTGTTCAGAACGAATCTTGTCCTCAAGCGTTGGACTGGCTGTCAAGTTTGCAAGATAGCCTTGAGGAACAAGTCCAAGATTCAGCTTTTGGAATTCTTCATGAAGAGGAGGTTGGCTTTTCATGATCATGAGATTGTTGCAATAGGACTTGCGACTGATATCATCGGCCATAACATTAGCCTTGCCTGGAGTGTCGGAAATGGTGAGATCGAAGTCTTTGATCTTCTCAATCCATCTCCTTTGTCTGAGTTTTAGATCTGGTTGACTGAAGATGTACTTTAGACTGTTGTGATCGGAAAAGATCTCAGTGCGATTACCCAACAAGTATTGTCTCCATTTCTTGAGGGCAAAGACAACTGCTGCAAGCTCAAGGTCATGAATAGGATAGTTGAGCTCATGTGTGTTCAACTGGCGAGAAGCATAAGCCACAACTTGACGTTCTTGCATGAGAACTGCACCTAGACCTTGGAGAGAAGCATCACAGAATATTTGGAAAGGTTTGGAAGGATCTGGGCCAACCAGAACTGGTGTAGAAGTGAGTTTAGTCTTCAGGAGATTGAAGCTTTCATCACATTGTGGAGACCAGACGAACTTCTTGTCCTTCTTTGTGAGGTCAGTGAGAGGTTTGGCAATCTTGGAGAAGTTTTGGACGAAGCGACGACAATAGCTAGCCAAACCAAGAAAACTTCTGACTTGCTTCACCGTTTTAGGCGGTTTCCATTCAACAATGGCCTTAACCTTTTCTGGGTCAATAGCTATGCCCTTGGCAGATATGACATGACCAAGGTAAGTGACTTCAGAAATCCAGAACTCACATTTGGAAAACTTGGCATAGAGGCGATGCTCGCGAAGCTTCATGAGAGTGAGACGAAGATGTTCTTCATGCTCTTTCTCGGATTTGGAGTAGACAAGAATATCATCAAGATATACCACAACGAACTTGTCGAGGTATTCATGGAAGACAGAGTTCATGAGTCGAGAGAAAGTCGCCGGTGCATTGGTGAGGCCAAAGGACATGACGGTGTATTCATAGCGACCGAAGCGAGTGACAAAGGCTGTCTTTGGAACATCCTCTTTTCTGATCTTTATTTGATGGTAACCCATTCTCAAGTCCAACTTGGAGAATATAGAGGCTCCAGCAAGTTGATCAAAGAGATCATCGATGCGAGGAATTGGATATTTGTTCTTGATGGTTTTCTCGTTAAGAGGACGATAGTCAACAACGAGTCTCTTTGTTTGATCCTTCTTTGCCACAAAGAGAGTTGGGCATCCCCAAGCCGAGGAACTAGGTTGAATGTAACCTTTTTCCATGTACATATCGATTTGCTCCTTTAACAATTTCAGTTCAGGAGGAGCTATCTTGTATGGATACTTGGAGATTGGAGCAGTGCCTGGTTCAAGTTCGATGACGAACTCAACAGCTCTGTCAGGAGGCATTCCTGGCAATTCTTCTGGAAAGACATCGGGGAAGTCACAAACCACCGGAACAGTTTCAATAGATGGTAGAGGATTTGCATTGAGAGTGTAGAGTTGAACAACTGGATTTTCAGCATGGAAGTAGACTATCTGGCCAGAAGGGTGTGTGATTTTGACAGACTTAGCAGGACAATCAATGACTGCTTTGTTGGCTACCAGCCAATCCATCCCAAGAATGACATCAATATCTGAAGAGTGGAGAGCTATCAGAGATGCCTGGAATGGAAGGTTTCCAATTGTGATCTCGATGTTCTGGCTAACTTTATTGCTTTGCCAGCTAGATCCCGGTGATTTCACTAGGAGAGGGATAGACAACTGTTCGAAGTTGATTTTACTGTTGTTTGCAAAGTTTTGCGAGATGAAGGAGTGTGAAGCACCAGAATCGAACAAGACTTTAGCACGAAACGAGTTCACAAGAAGTGTGCCCACTACAACCTCTGGAGATTCTTCTGCTCCCTGGGCCTTTACATGGTTCACCTTGACGGTTCTCACGCCAAGCTCGTTGCTGTTGTAGCAACCCAACGGAGGACCACGTATTCTTGTCGGGGTCGACCTGTGGCGAGGTGGAGGTGGAAAGAGGTGCCTTTGCGGACACTTATCAGAATAGTGGCCCGGCTGTCCACACTTGTAGCATGTAACAACAGAACGAGGAGTTGTTGGACCTGGCTGAGATGGAGCACCTCCTGAAGATACCACTGGGGTGGGAGGGCGGGCAATAAATCCTGCCGGGCTTGGCAAACAGATGGGTGGTGTTGGAGTGGTATATGGAACCCAAACTCTTCGTTTTTGTGGAGGCATGATAGCTTTTGAGAGATTAGCCTGTTCACGAGAGTGCTTACGAGATTCCTCAACCAACTTGCGCCCGTGCTCTTCATTTAGAGCGATGTTGATGAGGTCCTCAAAATTCTTGGCCTTGACGTTGGTGAGAGCATACTTGAGTTCCGGGTTGAGACCCCTGCGGAACTTTGCCATCTTTTTCGCTTCCGTGGAGACTTCATCTCCGGCGTAGCGAGCCAGGCGATTGAACTCTCTTTGGTATTCGAGAACGTCCAAATTGCCTTGTGTGAAAGAATAGAATTCCTCACGCATTCTCTCCATGAGCCCATCGGGAATGTGATGGCGCACGAAGGCTTGCTTGAAATCCTCCCATGTGATTGCCACACTAGGACCTCTCATTTCTTGGAAGTTCTCCCACCAAGACATGGATTGTCCACGGAGAAGGTAGGTCACGTAAGGAACACGGTCCTCGTCAGCCACATGAGCTACCATAAGAGTACGGTTCATTTCACGGAGCCAATCATCAGCATCCAATGGCTCGGAGGAGGTATCAAACGTGCGCGGATTGAGCTCAAGGAACTCCCGAATAGACACACGGGCGTTGCCATTATTCCCAAGGTCTTGGTTCTGCTGCATCTGCCTTATAACTTGTGTCATCTGAGACAGCACTTTCCCCATCTCGGGTGGCAGTGTGTGTTCTTCGTCACCACTTTCCATCCTGAAGAGGATACCAAGATTAACACACTAACCGGATAACAAAATCCAATATAAGTGCTTAAAAGGATTACTTCAGACGGTAAGAAGGTAGCATGGAGCAAACATATACTACCCTCAACGTTCACCATAAATGGTTCGAGTACCACACGGATAGCCGTGTTGAAGAAGAAAATCTCCGGAACAAAACGGATGGAGGTTAACAACGAATCAACAGAAAAGTTGTTACAACGAAAGAGACGATTTGTGAAGGATGATATCGAAGCAACAACTGGGAAACAGGAGACCACAAACACCTGAGGTACTACGGAAAAACCCATCGGGCTTCTAGAGGATCAATATCTACTGCTTAAGGAATAGAGGATCTGCTTCCGGGGCTTATTTGCCACCGTTCTCAATCGTGAGTAGGCAACACGAAAATCGTGTCACAACCACCTCCATTCCTATGGTCTAGTAGATATAACCATCCTCGAGAAACCAGGATACGTGAAATCCTAACTTGAAAGTTTAGGTGAGAAGAGAAAAACAACGTTGCACTTCCTTACCAGAAAAGGGAGGGTGGGTGGGGAAAGAAATAAAAGAACAGAATTCCTACTCTCACGTTTCATTTTTCCTATATAGCTACAAAATAGTTTCTAGACTCAACTGCGACCAGTAAAAGGGATCCTACAGGCAGACAGGCTCTGATACCATTTGTCGCACCCGGACTTTTAGAGGATACTCACAGCTCGCTAAACAGTAGATAAATGGCTTACGGGGCCTACCTGCACCCGCATCTCAATATGAGTAGGCCAACACGTAAACGTGTGACAACCATCCTCTACTATTCATCGTCTGTGAAACCATCCAATAGAAATCCGAATACTTCCATTGACGTACTTCATAACATACACACATGGTACGTCAACGGCGTTTGAACAAGTGATATCACAACAAATCTCTAAGACACAAAGAAATAGAAATAAGTGGCAAAAGCTCTCACTAGAGCAGAGATAGCAAATACAGTCATACAGAGGACACATGTCCCAACAAGTCATCATTACATCACAGCGGAAGCAAACAAAGTGTCTGAGTACAGACAAGATCCAAATAGGCCTAAGAGGCCGGAAACGAAAAGAACGGAGCCCATCCACGAAGTCTCGGATCCTGCCCGGGTCCGCTATCTACTCGTCAGCAGCCTCGTCATACTCCACGTAGTAGCCACCATGGGGATCCTCGAAACGTAGTCTGCAGAACACGCAGCCCCAAAGGGGTCAGTACAGACGAGTACTGGCAAGCAAGACGCACAAGATACCAAAGTGTACCCGACAACACCAAGTACAGATGCTTTGGGTTCAACGGAAGATAGGTGATACAAAGGTGCGGCAGCGGGCTGCACTAACCAACTACAGAGACACGCTACAACATCCGGCTAAAAGAAAGGGATAAGATAGCGTATCGGAGCCAACTACCACTAACCTCAACAAACCCATCCTGGATCTCGCCCCTTATCCAAAGAAGCAATCCGAGGATAACTCACACAGTTGAATTAATGAAGGTTCAGGTTATTGTGTCAATATGCCTATTACTAGTCAAATTATTATTAATTAGGTGTAAGTTGTCTGAGTACTTGTTAGCCAGCACTTTCACCAAGTCGTCACATAACCGCGGACAACACGGCTTCTCGAGAAGATTCATCCCTGCAGGGTGTGCTCCAGTACCCGTACACACTCGAGCCACCAACTAAAACTCAGGTGGACTCAACACGACTCGAACCATCTCTGCAACCCGTCCTAGGAGCCACGGAGCTATAAGGTCCCGGCCAGTCCGACCTAACCTAAGCGCAAGGGTGAAAACCACACCCCCCGGCACCACAGGCCTCGCCCTATATGCATCATCATCATCATAATCATCAACCATGGGCGCGACCCATTCATGCGTATGCGCAAATGGAACACCCGAACTAAGTGTGGCTCTTCGGACAAACTGCGGATCAGGTCAAAGTCGAGGGGGGTTCCATACGACCACCCGGATGCGGTGAGCACGCTCATCATGGATCAGAGGACAAGACCCTTTTCCTATTTAGGGTCGACACTAGCAGGCTTCAAAACCCTAACCCGGGCCTCCTGCCGGTGCCTTATCATCAAATTATTATTACCCCAAACATTAACATGATATGGATTATAACAAGCCCATCTATCAAACTAAACAGGTGATAAGATAAATGACAACAAGACTCGAGCACAACAAACCTAAGCATGATACTACGACACAGGCTAACAAACAACAGGGTTGTAGGTGTGGGGGTGAGGCTATATTCATGGCTGCAGGATGACATGTGATAGGATCGGAACACAAGCAACGAATCATAAGGCTAGCAGATTAGACAACGGAAAGTATCGGTATCAAGTGTGGAAAGGACACAATGGTTCATGTGAGTGAATACTTGCCTGCAAACTCAGTAGCCTGGTACTGGGCTAACTCCTCTGAAGTAGTATCGTAAACCTCGTCTGTCTCAACGTCGTCGTCTATTCGAGAAGAAGCAAACAAACAACGAAGAGAGACAGACAATCAATAACATGGCATAATGCACAAACATGGGATGATGCATGACAATTTCATTGATGCATCAAAGATAAGCTAGTTGACATGGTAACCATATTTAACTGGGCCCATATGCAATTTGGGTTGCATATAGAAAGGCCCAAGAATTAAGGTTGAATTAAGTGATCTACAAATAACCATCATGTGAAAGTTGATTAGAATGATGCATGGATGATGAAAACAATAAGAAAACAACATTAGCTTCAATTTGAAATGTTGTTTACCAAGTTTGGAATTTTATTTATTAAGTTATGAAATTTGGCTTCTTAAGTGAGTTACACAAGCATTTGTTGTTTTCACCAATTTTAAATGTTCAAAACAGATAACAAAATTCATATTTGGAAAGAACACAAAATTTTAGATGGAATACATATTTCATTTGTTGAAAATGGATTTAAAATGAGCAAGTTATTAATTTGACAATTTTAAATGCATTAATTAAGAAACAGTTGTTTTCAGCAATTTAATTTATTTAAAACAGAACACAAAGTTGATATTTGCAAAGTTCATGAAAAATGGAATGGAAAACATATTTGGTTTGTTGAATTTGGAAATTCTATGCCCAAGTTATGAATTTTGCAATTTAAAAGGTGTAATTAAAGTATTGAATTATTACTCCAATTTTAATTAGGAAAAACAGTGAACAAATTGTATTGAAAAGGTTGAAAACATGTATAAAATGTTTCAATGAACATTTTGAGCTATTAAACATAATTTTTGGATCATTATTGAATTTATTATGCATTTTTCCATAACCATTTTTATTCTGCCCTTTTTAGTAAACAGAAGGAAACATGTTCAAATTTAATTCAATTGTGACCAAATAAAATACCACTGTGTAGAGTTTGTTAAGAAAAATTTTTAGAGCCCAAGTTTGCTCAATTTGGGTGAACAAATCTCAAGTTATGAATTCCCAAAGTTTCCAATTTTTATTGCATTTTCTGTATTTAATTATTTAGTGCAAAATTTATTACAGAAACATGTTGCAACTTTGTGACTAATAGAAAGAGCACAAGATTCTGAATCCACAGAAACTTGAATCATTGAAATTGGAGCAATTTTCAATTTGTTATGGATTTTACAAATAAAGCCTCAGATCTGTTTTTCTGGATTTCGGGAAATAAAAGAAAAAGGCCGAAAAAAAGGGTGGCTTTTGCTACTCGGGGGGGGATTCGAACTCGGGTCTACTGGGTGCACGCGCGGTTCGCTAGCCAGTGGGCTGCGGCTGCGTTTGGTGATGGGTTCTGCTCGCGATGGGTTTTGAGGTAAAAAGTTCAGGCCTGCACATCTGACAAAACTGTACACGTTCAGTTACCGAACCACGATCGGCCGGCAGCGACGTCCGCCGCGGCTGCAGCGCGCGGCTGCGCGGCGTGCGTGCGTGGGGGCGCCGGGGATGAGCGGCCCTGCTCGCGGGAAGCAGAGGGGAGGAGGAGAAGGGCAGGGGCGTGCTCACCTCGATGGCCTGGGCGAGCGGGAACAGGCGCAGGAAGGAGATGGCCGCGGCTCGACGGCGGAAAAATGTGGACGGCGCGGTGGCCCTGCTGCGCCCCGGGCTCGACCGAGGGGTCGAGGACGAGGCCGTGCCCGTGGCGGTTCCATTCCCGCCGTCGCGGAGGTTCGGCGGCGAGAGTAGCGGCGGCGGTGGAGAGCTCAACCACCGGCCATGGAGGTGTTACAGAAAAATTCAGAAATTCCAGAGAAGAAAACCCGGGAAGGAGAGGGGAATCCGAGGGGAGAGATGGAGGTGGCGGCGCAGGGAGGAAGAGGGGAGTTTTGGCTAGGGTTTGGGGGGGCTCTCAGGGTAGAAAAGGGAGGAGGGAGCAGGAAAGCTTGCAGGTGGGGTGGCCTCCCCTCCTCTGTCTCCGTATAGAGGAGGAAGACGACAGAGGTCGTGGGCGCCTGGGCCTTGGGGTTGAGGTGGGCTCAGCCCAATTGGGCTGGCCTGCCTCCCCCACTGGTTTCCTTTTATTTATTTTTTTCTTCCTGTGTTTTTTTTTGTAGAGAAAGCAAAGGAAAGAAATTGAACGAGTTCTTGAGTTTCAAAATTTATGAAATTAATTTCTATTGATTAAGCATTGTAAATGCCCAGTTGCATGATGTTTTGTTTTCAAAAAATTTAAATATTTTTGGATGTTTGAATTTTAATTGAATTTGAGTGAAATTTTGCAATAATGGAAAATATTGAAATTTTAGCAAGTTAATTATTTGGAAATTCAAGTTTATTGGAAACAATTGAATGGTTTGATTTGAATGTTTTATTTGAAAAAGTTGTAACAGACCAAGTGTGAAACATAATGATTTGAAATTTGATTTGAAATTCAAACTCAACACATGAATGCATTATGATGACATGATGCCCTTGAAACAAAAACAAGAAACAAACATTCTAAGTTGGGAGTTTTTCATACTTGGGATGTTACAACCAATGAAGGACTTAGAAAACAAAACAAACTTCAGAAGCATCTCCAAGAAGTGGAAGCACTTAGAAGACTAACCCCTTTTCTCTCTAAGTCTTTTTCCTTCCCTTTTCTATTCTTCTCCTTTTACCTTGATGGAAAATGAAGAGAAACAAGGAAGATCATTGAAGAAATGACTTAGGATCCACAACAATCTGAAGCATACTCCATCAAGTTCAAGTACATGAAGAAATGAAGAAGAAGACTACACCTCCCACTCTATCCTCTTGTCTCATTTCCCCTCTATTTTGACTTAGTGATATTTTCACATTTGTTAAATAAAACACTTAGTTGTGACCACACCACTTGGGAAACAACTAGTGAGAAAACCATGAAGACTATCAAGACCAAGAGAAGCACCACACCAAGGAAGGAAACAACTTAGATGGCATGATGATGATCTTCAAGAAGGCAATCACATGAGGTCTAGAAGCAATCCATACACGTTGAAGAATAACAAGTTTTTTTTTTGTCCAACCATTGACCCAAATGGAAAACCCAAGACTTAGTAATATTTTACCTTTGATGATGAAGTTAGTAGACCTACCCTAACCACAATGGAAAATACTAACATAGTCACTCAAATATTTTTGAAGGTGAATATGACCAAGTGTTTGCATGTATTACTTTAGTTGAAGGAGTAATATGTTTATTCTTAGTGAACTCTTGGAACTTCCTCGACAAGTATGGTTATAATAAAGTTAGATCACATCAAACTCAACCTAACACTTCCCAAGTAAACCATTGGAATTTCCTTAACAAGTATGAGACCATTAAAGAATGAATCTTTCAACTCAAACCTAGATCTTGTCCTAACCAACTAGGTTAAAATCCTTTGGCTATGTTATTGCTTTGTATGATCTCTTCACTTGTATGTTTGCTTGATAGCATGTTTGTTTATTTTGTTATTGTGTTTTCAATGAGTAGATTGTACGGAGAGCAACGATCCTCTGTGAAGAGAGTGTGATATCTTCACCAACTTCAACAAGGCAAGTAACACATAATCAACTACCCATTATTTTCTATATGCATTAGTTGATTTTTGAGTAGTATGCATTGATAGGAAATTTTACTAAGTTATATTATACTATGCTATTATCCTAGTAGTGTGTAGCTATCTCTTTTATCCTTGTTATTTATAGCCTTAGAACTTGATAGATGCTATGCAATGAAACAAATGATTTTCACTTGATGTTGTGGAAAAATTCTAAGTAACAACTTCAATGAACCACCTGGGTGGATTTGGTTGTTTGGCTGATGAGAGTTGAGTGTCTCCCCGAGGGGTGTTCACTTGAGGAATGCCACCCAGGAACAAAGTGATTATGATGTTCCCCAAGTTTAGATTGCTTCCAGTGCAGCCTTTAGTCATATGGGCTCTGTCTTGATCAACTAAGTTGTGAGGGTTCAGCCCGGGCTTGACAAGCAGATGTAGTATAATTATAGGTGGAACGGGTCTTGCCATTGGGTTGGATTCTTGCTTATGAAAGATCTCGTCTCGATTTTTCTCCTTTCCTTAATGCACTCAGGGTGTATAGGATGTTTGGGTTGAGTTGGGTCTGAAGGTGAAAGTGCACAAGCTCTGCAGAGTCAACAAACTAAGATCTTAGCCGTGTCCCCGGTTATGGACAACTATGAGCAGCTGGACAAGGATGGATGGAAGAATCACATCACCATTTTCAATAAGTAAAATTTTGACCAAGTGAACAGTAGTTGTGGTGCTTGGATCTTAATCCAATGTTGCCACCCCTTTGAAAAGAAAAGTTTGTTTTACAAAAGTGATAGGAGAAAACTGGCTTTATGCAAACTTAGCCAAAACTCCACTCAGCCAAATGAGCATGTAGTATTAGTCTTGCCATTTATATCCACCATAGTGTTACTTGCCAATACATTAAATTGTATTGACTCCCTTGTGGATGCATATTCCATATTGCAGATATTTCTGAAGACGAGTGAGGATTTTGTTTAGGATCTCGAGACTATCGCCAACATGTTTTGCCTGTGGCATATGAAGAAGATGGGCTCAATGTTGTTCTATGTTTTCCGCTGTAATACTTTGTTTTCTGCTAGTCTTCTAAGACTATGCAAGTTGTAATACTATTTTGTAAAGACTGAATCATGCGATGTAATAGAATTTGATGCATTTGCATGATATTTGATTTTGTACTGTGGTGCTAGCAATTGATCTAGGGACTAGCACAATAACACAGGTGTCCTTACATTATTTAAATGTGGGAACGCTACAAAATGGTATCAGAGCATTGTGTTGCCTGTAGATTTCGAGACCCTAAGTTTGGAAAATACCCTAGGATTGAAAACTTTCTATGTTCAAAATTTCCAGAAACAAAACAATCATCTTATTTATTCTCATATCATCTCATCTATTATTCACCTTCAAAGGTTTCTAGATGACCTAACCCTTGTTTTTCGTCAAGGCATGTTTGTTGAGGACCATACCATGAAGTGCAAGAAGTATTTTCACCACATGAAGACCTACACTCAAGACAATTGAATAAAACTTGGAGATACACCAATACTTCACAACAATCAAGAATACATCAAGACACTGAGAGAAGAATTGAAGAAAACTCAAGAAGATATAGATGAGACCACCAATCTAGTTAGTTAGAACAACGTTAACATGTTAGTGTATTGATCATACCAATGAGTGATGTATGACAATACTAGTTGTTTTCTAAAACCTTGTTGTTTGGTGTGAAGATTGTTTGTTAGAGGTTGTTTGTAAGATGAGTTTTCCTTGATCTGTTGTGTTGGGTAGATTTTTTCTGTAGCTTTCTTTCTAATCTCTACTCTTTCATGCTAAGCCAAACCAAAACCCATACCCATTTACCAACCCTATTGGGCTACGCTATGAAGTGCAACAACAAACCTTTAACCCAAGAATTCGATGACTAGTTCTTTATAGAGACACAAGTCATACAATTGAGGAATATCACAGATTTCAAGATCCCTTTTGTGTAAAGGAACAATCACACCTATCATCAATGCCAACTACATCATAAGGAGCAGTAAGCCAATCAACAAGTGAAGAAAGACAAGTGAACCCCAAGTTTCATGAGATATGAAGATTTCAGAGCCAACTACACCAAGAGAAGAAATGATGAAGAAACACATCTATCCGGTTTTTGTTACATAGGAGTTTTACGAAACCCACTAGTTGAGAAATGATAGTTAGCTCAAGTTTGTCTTACAGATTGGAAACTTTCTGTTAGACAAGTGGGGTGACCTAGTGTTATCAAACAAGATTCACCAATCCAAGTACAAGGTAATGATTGAGTGCAACATGGATTGGCCCCCATTGTGACTACTCACATTATTTACTTTTGCTATGAGGAATGTTAAATCTGAGTGACATACCTATTAGAGAGACGACGATGTTAAGACTAAACCATAGAATGGTAGAATACAATAATGACCCTATGTTAGTGAGAACATACTATTTTCGATGAGGATCAAGCCAACCTTGGAGCTATCAAGCAATGGAAGATTCTGCCTACCATGAGAGTTTGTTTAGAAATAGCATGGTGTTTGCCTTCAAGGATGACAACAAGAAGATGGAAGATTTCCAAGGACATCAAAAGACCAAGTTGAGAGTGAACCAAGGACTTTTTATTGACCCAAAGAGTGACCCCTCAGTGTCAAAGGTAGTACAACATACCTATGTTGGTCTACAAATCTACCGCAAAGGAAAGTTCTACTCAAGCCAATCTCAAATCAATCTACACTCCAATCTAATGAAATTAGACTACCTACAAAAGTTTCTTTTAAGGGTGGTAGAAACCAAGTTTGTTCTGGAACCCAGTTACCCAATCTTTCTATATAACCTTCCCAAATCTCGGGACGAGATTTCTTTTAAGGATGGTAGTCTGTAACATCCCTGATTTTTGGAAAATGAAAAAATCACAAAAATTTGAAACTTTTGTTTTCATGTCAATATCAATCACCAAAAACAAATAAAACTCAAACACAAATGAAATATTAGGTCCTATACCAAGTATATTGGATTTGGAAGTCTAGTTATGCCCTTGTTCCTTAAACCCTAAAACCTTATTCAAAAATAAGTTTCTTTATATAAAGGGAATATGTTTTTTATCAACAAACCTTTACCCAAAATATTTACAACTCCAATATTAAATTTGAAGATATTTTATGGCAACAAAAATCAAAGAATTATAACCCCTAATAAAGTTTTAATCCCCAAAAATATTTGACGAGAATAAAATGTTTTAATAATAACTTTTAGTTGTTTTTCCAAGTTTTAAACAATAAGGTGTGAAAATAAAATGCATTGCTGTGAAAATAACATAAAAGAGTGAATTGAAAACAATATTATGACTTGTGGTTTTATTCTAAATTTTATTGATCAACAATATCAATTATTTGATATGAACTAATTAAATAGCATTGAGTTACTATCCTTCATATCCTAAAATTATAAAATATGAAAATGTTTTAAAAATGTCTTTCCAAAAATAATATATGACATGTAAAATGTCTCTAAAATTTTATTTAGACAGTAAACTCAATTTATTATTTTCTAAATTTTAAAATGGCCTTAAAGTACTATTAGTGTTTTATTTATATTTTCAAAATATAAAATTGTGAAAACAAGATGAAATGACTTTCAAAATATGGTTTCAACATTTAGAATGTCACTAAAATTTTAATTGACAAATAACTATGTTTTATTGATTTTTAGATTAAAAATCACATTAAGTAACTATTAAGGAATTATTCAAATTTCCAAAATTCAAAAATAAAATATATTGAATTGTTTTCAAAAATGGTATTGTTGGAAAGTATTTGAAGTTTCAAGATTTTAGAAATTTGTTTCATATCATTTGGATAATTAAAACAGAAGTTATAATCAAATCTTTTAAACAGAAATTAAAAAGAAAAATTTCGATGACGTCAGCGGTGACGTCATCGTCTTCCTCCTCTGTTTGGAAACCACGTTAGTTTCGGCCGAATTCTTCGCCCGGCGATTCCGGCCATTAAGGCCATAAATCCATTACTTATGCGTCTCTATAAGATGCCCCGAGCCCCCTCTACGTTTCCCCTCTCCCTGTCGGCTCGATTGCGCCCCCACGGCCCTGTAATTCGTCGCCGGAGATCAAAACCCTAGCCGCCGTATTTCTCCGATTCCGGCGAGGTGAGCCGTCACCAGCACCCGAGACCATCCCCATTCACCCCCTTGTGCTGCTGCGCCCCTTCTCACATTTTTTTTGTTTTCGTTTTTGCACAGCGTATACACCGCGCCATCCACTCCCGAGGCCGCCGGAGCTCGCCGCCACCCCGTCTGCCCCGCGCCATCTCACGAGCTCGCGCGAGTCAGCGCTGCCTCTACCAACCGCATCGTCGTGCTCCGGTCCACGTCGTCGTTTCCTCCCCAAGGCCAGAGACCCACAGAATCGCGGCCGTCGTCAAATTTCCGGCGCCACGCGCCACTGCGTCACCATCTCCGGCGGGAGATCTCCGGTGAGATCCCTTCCCCCTCTCTCTGCCGTTCGATTTGGATGGACGGCTGTGATTAGAATCCTGAGCGAACGGTTATGCAGCCGTTGGATCTGGATTTGACGCCCCAGATCCAATCACTTAAACACGTCAGCGCCCAGTCAGCGTGCATGGTTAGCAGCCCAGTCAGCACGGTCAACCAATCAGGATCTTCCACGTGGCCTAGCCTTTATTAGGATTTTTCTCCCGCTGGAATTAATTGGCAGTTTTACAGTTTAGTCCTTGCATCTTAGATCTATCATAACTTTTGACCCATACGGCCAAATTTAGCAATCTTGGACTTTTTGAAAATCCCTTGACATTTAGAAACTTTTTGCACTGGCCAAATTCAAATTTGACAAACTTAAATTTGTTCAAATTCAAATATGCTTTTTTGATGAAATTTGGCATAATTCAAATTCTACAAATCCAAAAATTGTGAATAAAATATATTTGGAAACCTTCGGATGCGTACTTTGATATCCTCTGTCCCAAAATAAAAATTGAACAGATTAAAATTGATTTTAGAATTATATGGCCATTTGAGCAAATTTGACTTAGTTTAAATTCTATAAATAATTTTAATATGTTTTCTTAAGCAATGTTGCTCCATATGGCAACCTTAATCCATAGAAACCAGTGCCATAGAATTTTGCACACATATGAGTCATACCCATGTATTTTAGGCCAATTTATCACACACATGTTTCACACCATATTAAAAATGACTTAGGAAATATTTTGCTTAAGTGGTTCTATGTGTGTATGGCTATATGAAACCAAGGCTAAGTCCTTAGTGAAGTTTCAACTTATACTTAGCCAACAAATGAACCTAAAAACACTAGTACAAAAGTTTCCATGAACTTCTTGTCTCCCCATGCTTGCTTCAAGATTTCACCAAGTTGGGATTTGTGAGAACCATGAAGTGCAATGGAGGACTTAACCATCTAGAGATTTATAAACATGAAGATAGGAGACCAATGAAGGACTTAGAAAACAAAACAAACTTCAGAAGCATCTCCAAGAAGTGGAAGCACTTAGAAGACTAACCCCCTTTCTCTCTAAGTCTTTTTCCTTCCCTTTTCTATTCTTCTCCTTTCACCTTGATGGAAAAATGAAGAGAAACAAGGAAGATCATTGAAGAAATGACTTAGGATCCACAACAATCTGAAGCATACTCCATCAAGTTCAAGTACATGAAGAAATGAAGAAGAAGACTACACCTCCCACTCTATCCTCTTGTCTCATTTCCCCTCTATTTTGACTTAGTGATATTTTCACATTTGTTAAATAAAACACTTAGTTGTGACCACACCACTTGGGAAACAACTAGTGAGAAAACCATGAAGACTATCAAGACCAAGAGAAGCACCACACCAAGGAAGGAAACAACTTAGATGGCATGATGATGATCTTCAAGAAGGCAATCACACGAGGTCTAGAAGCAATCCATACAAGTTGAAGAATAACAAGTTTTTTTTTGTCCAACCATTGACCCAAATGGAAAACCCAAGACTTAGTAATATTTTCCCTTTGATGATGAAGTTAGTAGACCTACCCTAACCACAATGGAAAATACTAACATAGTCACTCAAATATTTTTGAAGGTGAATATGACCAAGTGTTTGCATGTATTACTTTAGTTGAAGGAGTAATATGTTTATTCTTAGTGAACTCTTGGAACTTCCTCGACAAGTATGGTTATAATAAAGTTAGATCACATCAAACTCAACCTAGCCCTTCCCAAGTAAACCATTGGAATTTCCTTAACAAGTATGAGACCATTAGAGAATGAATCTTTCAACTCAAACCTAGACCTTGTCCTAACCAACTAGGTTAAACTCCTTTGGCTATGTTATTGCTTTGTATGATCTATTCACTTGTATGTTTGCTTGATAGCATGTTTGTTTATTTTGTTATTGTGTTTTCAATGAGTAGATTGTACGGAGAGCAACGATCCTCTGTGAAGAGAATGTGATATCTTCACCAACTTCAACAAGGCAAGTAACACATCATCAACTACCCATTATTTTATATATGCATTAGTTGATTTTTGAGTAGTATGCATTCATAGGAAATTTTACTAAGTTATATTTTACTATGCTATTATCCTAGTAGTGTGTAGCCATATCTTTTATCCTTGTTATTTATAGCCTTAGAACTTGATAGATGCTATGCAATGAGAGAAATGATTTTTACTTGATGTTGTGGAAAAATTCTAAGTAACAACTTCAATGAACCACCTGGGTGGATTTGGTTGTTTGGCTGATGAGAGTTGAGTGTCTCCCCGAGGGGTGTTCACTTGAGGAATGCCACCCAGGAACAAAGTGATTATGAAGTTCCCCAAGTTTAGATTGCTTCCAGTGCATCCTTTAGTCATATGGGCTCTATCTTGATCAACTAAGTTGTGAGGGTTCAGCCCGGGCTTGACAAGCAGATGTAGTATAATTATAGGTGGAACGGGTCTTGCCATTGGGTTGGATTCTTGCTTCTGAAAGATCTCGTCTCGATTTTTCTCCTTTCCTTAATGCACTCAGGGTGTATAGGATGTTTGGGTTGAGTTGGGTCTGAAGGTGAAAGTGCACAAGATCTGCAGAGTCAACAAACTAAGATCTTAGCCGTGTCCCCGGTTATGGACAACTATGAGCAGCTGGACAAGGATGGACGGAAGAATCACATCACCATTTTCAGTAAGTAAAATTTTGACCAAGTGAACAGTAGTTGTGGTGCTTGGATCTTAATCCAATGTTGCCACCCCTTTGAAAAGAAAAGTTTGTTTTACAAAAGTGATAGGAGAAAACTGGCTTTATGCAAACTTAGCCAAAACTCCACTCAGCCAAATGAGCATGTAGTATTAGTCTTGCCATTTATATCCACCATAGTGTTACTTGCCAATACATTAAATTGTATTGACTCCCTTGTGGCTGCATATTCCATATTGCAGATATTTCTGAAGACGAGTGAGGATTTCGTTTAGTATCTCGAGACTATCGCCAACATGTTTTGCCTGTGGCACATGAACAAGATGGGCTCAATGTTGTTCTATGTTTTCCGCTATAATACTTTGTTTTCTGCTAGTCTTCTAAGACTATGCAAGTTGTAATACTATTTTGTAAAGACTGTATCATGCGATGTAATAAAATTTTATGCATTTGCATGATATTTCATTTTGTACTGTGGTGCTAGCAATTGATCCAGGGACTAGCACAATAACACAAGTGTCCTTACATTATTTATATGTGGGAACGCTACAGCCTTCTAGCTTCCAGCACTTCCGGTGGCTCGTATGGTCCGACCGGGGTTTTGATCAGATTGGTCTCGTCCTATTCCGACAATTCAGGGACATGGATTTCTTTCTTTTTCTTCTCCACATGTGTGACCCCTCTTGCTCCTCCCGCTTCCAGGTTTTAGCTAACATTATTTGCTAGCGTTTTCTTCTGGAGTTTGTAGTGGAGTTTCTTGGCAGTATTCTTTTTCTTGTTGGAAGAGGGAGGTTTTTACCAGGTTCTTCCTCTGTCAATTCCTTGACATCGGGTAAATAGGGCTGGTTTCACCATCCTCTCTTTCCTCATCTGGTGGAGGTGTTTTGGGGTCTTCGTCGTCTTCAGCATCCGAGCTATCAGTCGGTTTTGCCATAAGTACTTCATGGAAACCCCCCAGTCACAGATTTAACATTTCTTTCCAAAGTATCTTCATCTTCATCTTCTGAATCTATATCTTCAGATCCAGGTTCCGACTCCAATCTTGCCTCTATGGAAGCTAGTACGGAGTTGGCTTCCGAATTCACCGTTTCATTAGCGGGTGTCGGATCTTCCACTGGCTCTGTGGGATTGTTGTTTTCTGCTTCTTCCACGAGATTACTTACTTCCGTGTTTTTAGCAACCTCGGATTGCACCGTACCAATGAAGTCAGATCTGGTTGCAGACATATCCGAAAAGGCAGCGAATTCAGGGTTTTGGCGATCTGAGCAAAATCCGGTATCATAGTTTTCTTCAACTAGGTATAGGACGGGTGGGATAAATTTACTTCCACCACAGAGTCCCATTGCTTCTGCAGTTAATCCGATAAAGATATATGCAGATCCAATCGGTAAAACACAGGCACTTACCAGATGATTCCGTGCTGGCATGTATGATCCATTGTCGAGGAAGCGCCCAACGTCGTTGTCGAATTCCAAGATTCTGACAGTTATGGTAATGCCGATTCCGCTGAGTATCCCCGATCAAAACTTAACGCCTGACGTCGCTAGCCCCACGGTGGGCGCCAACTGTCGAGACATCGTAGTAGAATTCATAGACTGGGGTGCCATGAGTCTACGGGTAAAGATGTGGGGGGACGTGGTAGCACAACAACCAGGAACACCAATTTTACCCAGGTTTGGTATGTCGCAACTAGGCGGTGTTCCTACTCCTGCAATCTCACTAAATCAAGGCTGAAGCCTGAAGTATACAATGTACAATGTGAGTAGGGTTTCGCTAACTCAGCGAGGATCAACTTCTCGGCGAGTTGGCTTCTAGCTAATTGTCAATCTGTTGTCTTTCTTCTCTCATGTCCGGCTTTATATAATAGCCGGGTTAGGGCTTACAGAAAGGAAACCTAGAAGACAACGGAAAGTATCTTAACTTGGAAAGCAGGAATCCGTCTTCTACTCCAAGCCGCACCACTTTGGTCCATGGTCCGGTTTCTTCTAGAATCCGGCTTCTGTGCGTCAGCTTACTGGGCCGCCTAATGGACTGTGATCCATTACCAATCAGGCCACCCTGCTAATCCGGCTCTTTAGGACAATGTCGGATATACCCCTATTCAGTATATATCCGACATTCGAGATACCATATTTCAGAAGATCAGAAGAAGAAGTGGGACACCGGGGGTGTCCTAAAAGTTCAGAGGAGGAACCCAGCCAGAAGGAGAGCCAGAGGGGGCCACCAGGGTCCCACACCATGAGGTGGCTCCTCCCTTGGCTGCGCCACCTAGGGGTGTGTCCACCCTGGCCCACCTCTGGGGGGGTATTTTTCGCGTACTTGGCCCCCAGGGAACCCTAAGCCTCATACCATTGTCGAAGAATTATTCCGCCGCCGCCTCGGGGCGGAAAACACCCGAGAGAGAAAAGCTCTCTGGCCGGGAGAAACCTGCCATCACCCTCATCATCCACCGTCATCCCGCTGTAACAATTAGGGGCCTCCATCGTTGTTTTGCATTAGATCTCTCTCTCCCGGTGTGGATTACTTGTTAGTAGTTGATGCTTGTGAGATTTATTGGAGTTTGCACTTTATGACCAGATTGTTATCATCCATTATATCACCTCTGATTATGATCCATATGATGTCTTGTGAGTAGTTCGTGTTGTTCTTGAGGACATGGGAGAACTCAAGTTGTTAGTAGTGAAGTAATGTTGAATAGTATTTAATGTTTGATATTTAAGTTGTGGTGTTATTCTCCTAGTGGTGTCATGTGACCGTCGACTACATGATACTTCACCATTTATGAGCCTAGGGGGATGCATCGTGTATTTGGCTACTAATTGTGGGGTTGCCGGAGTGACAGAAACCTAAACCCCCGTTAGGAAACCATTACACGAGGGAGCGTAGGATCCCGAAGTTTAAAGTTGTGGTTAGATTTATTTCTTAATTACTTTCTTGTAGTTGCGGATGCTTGCAAGGGTTATAATCACAAGTATGTATTAGTCTTGGATGGGATGGTACATTAGCATAGGTTCACTCAGACAACACTTATCAAAACACCTAACATTATTCAGCTGCATGGAAAAAAAAGCACTTGACAGAAACCTCCCGTGTGTCCTCGAGAACGTTTGTTAATCATAAGTAAACCCACCGGCTTGTCCTTTGCTGAAGAAAGGATTGGGCCACTTGCTGCAATTATTACTATTGCATTTTATTTACTCGCACTTTATTTATCTGCAATATCAAAAACCCTTACAAATCCATCTTTCAGTATTTACAGTTATTTCCTTCATTGAAACTACTTGTGAACACCTTCTGCTCCTTGTTGGGTTCGACACTCTTATTTATCGAAAGTACTACGATACACCCCCTATACTGGTGGGTCATCAAGCACCTTAATTACCAGTAGTTTCCCTAGAGGCCTCGCTGCCACGGTCTGGTAGGACAAAAGATGTTGTGCAAGTTTCTCATTGCGAGCATGTATGACTATATTGGAACACATGCCTATGGTTTGCCTAAATGTTTGATACTTTATATTATTATCTGAAATGCCCGTGTTAGATTATTACATGACCTATGTTATCCATGCAACGCCAATCCAATCATCCCCTCTATGCATACTACTACTGTTATTTTATTTCTACTGCTGCCATAAAACTGTTACCACTGATAAATTGTTGCGAGCAAGTCTACTTTCAGGTGCAGCTGAATTGACAACTCAGTTGTTAAGGCATATAAATATTCTTTGGCTTCCCTTGTGTCGAGTCAATAAATTTGGGTTTTACTTCCCTCGAAGACTGTTGCGATCCCCTATACTTGTGGGTCATCAGGCATTGATACATATCAAACATATATATAATTTTCAACGCTCCATGCTTGTTTTCTATCCAATACCTTTATGTTTTCACATGTTTCCTTCGTTTCCGAATGTTTTTGATGGGCTAACCTATTGACAAGATGCCACAGAGCTAGTTTCTGGTTTCTGCTGTTTTTTATATCAGAATAGTTGCTCTGGAAATATTCTCGGAATTGGACAAAACAAAAGCCAAAAGTCTTCGAATTCCCGGAGCGTCAACAGAGTCCAAAGGTGACCTGGAGGGGGTCCACAGAGGGGCCAGACCATAAAGGGGCGCGGTTCCCCCTCTGGTCGCGCCCAGAGGTGGTGTGAGCCCCTTGGCCACCCACCGCCATCACCCTTTATACTATAAAGTCCCCCTAGGCATAAACCCTAAATATATTGGCCCCCTTCCACGAAAAGTCCCGTAGCTCCATCGCTGCCGCCGACAAGTTTTGGGGGACAGAAATCTCTGTTCCAGCACCCTACCGGGACGGGGAAGTGCCCCCGGAGCCATCTCCATCGACTCCACCGCCATCTTCATCGTCGTTGCTATCTCCCATGATGAGGAGGGAGTAGTTCTCCCTCGGGACTGAGGGCTCTACCGGTAGCTATGTGTTTCATCTCTTTCCCATGGTGTGATCTTTATGTGATCATGAGCTTTGTAATCTAGTTGAATAAGTAGATGTTACTCTTCATCTATTATGCTACTCAAGTGGTTTTGTTATGATATCTCCGTAGACACTTTGATCACGGTGTAAAGGTGACAGTGTGTGCACCGTGTGGTTTAGCATGATATTTATATTTTGTGTTGGATGAATCTATGAAATTGTGGTGTTTGTTTGGAACCATCTAGGTCTCATGGTGATAGCATGGGGGTTACCTGGATGACCCTCTGAAATTGTGGTGTTTGTTTGAAACTTGTTGTTGTTCTACAAACCTCTGCACTTGGAGGTCCAACACTGTCTACAAGAATAGAAGCATGCATAGACATCAAACACTCCAAGTACCCAAGAGGACAAGCTCAAGGGATCTCCAAGAACCCAAGAGTAACAACCTTCTGAACCTATCACTCGAACGAATCCTCGTAGAGAACTCAAATCGATGCAACCTATGCGGCAAGAACAGAAGAAGTGGTCAAATCCTTCACTCTCAAATCCCAACAAAGCAACAAATGCTATGGGGGGAGGGGAGAGAGGAAGAACAAGGAAGAACTCAACAAATGAATCTCCAAGATCTAGATCCCAAAGGCTTACTCTCACTAAGAGGAGAGATGGATTGGTGGAAAGATAGATCTAGATCTCCTCTCTGTTTCCCTCTAATTGGAGGCAAGAATCATGGAGGAATAGAGAGAAAGTAAGCTCCAACAGGTCAAAAATGGTGGGGGAAAACTTTCCTAAATGGTGGGGAACCATTGGGGAAGAAGCCCATTATATAGGCCCCCAAAATCAGCCCGTTGGGGGGCATTCTGCGCGTCCCCGGCCTCTAGGCCGGCCACCTAACAGAGCCGCTCGGCCTAAGGCCGGCCTCCCAGTTTCCAGAAAATCTTCTACACTAAAAACGCGATATCTTTTGCATCCGGACTCTGTTTTCGATGATCTTGGGCTCGTTGGAATCACGACAACAAGCACAAAAAGATTAATTAAAAAAAATTATAGTACATCATTTGAGGATAAAACCAAATGATGAAAGATTTGACCTCTCTAAAAAGGAACAACCGGTAAAACCTCCAACATAAAAACGCAATAAGTTTTTCATGCGAAACCCGTTTTTGATGAACTCGAGCTTGTATTGAAGCACATTAAAAGATCTAAAACCACACATGGAGAAAACATATATAAGAACCAAGAAAGATGATGTCAAGTATGCAAAGGTTTGACCTCTCTCCGAATGATGTGATCATGTTGCTAATATGAGAGCCCCTCCTGATAGTACGGTTATCTAACCCGGTCTCCCAACTAATGCTATGAGACCGGTAAAATAGAAAACCTATCAAGATCATACATTTGCCTTGAGAATTCAACTTGATCTAGATGATAAAGATCTTACCCTCCTCAAGATGGAACATCTTTCTTGATTTCGCTTTGCTCGGTGAAGACACATAGATTGCTCCCACATACGCCACTATGGGAGAGGCTCTTTTAAGTCCATATTCACTTGGAAATTATCTCCAAAAGAGTGGCAAGCTTCAAGCATGTGATCTATTCGATATGCTCCCCTTGAACTTGCACTTCTCAACTTTTGATGACGATCACCATTTGACGTCATCCACCATGGGATATATGAAATCTTTCTTTTGATGCAACCCCATGGAAAGATACCTAAACTCACATACATAGACCACATACACATATCATAGGTTAGTTCACAAAGCTATTTGCACAATTACTTACCATACCATGAACCCATATGGTGCATCTTCTAGCTTTATGAGTTGATCTAGTTTAATCATATCTTAGCACTTCGCCTTGATCAACCCTGTATATTTTCTTATCTCTTAATTATAATGATGTCTTGAAGGTAAACATGAATGTTCACACAATATTATTATTCAATACATACTTGCAATATGCTCAACTCTCTCATGACCAAAAAACGAATATTCACATGAATAGCACCTTGGTTATCACTTGATCATCTGGAATCCAACACATGGACATCAAGCATTACCTATGGATAAACTCTACAAGTATAACTCAATTCAACCATTAGTCCATAACTCAATTCAACCACACATGGGGGCACCATGCTCTTTCACTTGGGTTTGAAGTTGGGCAAATCGATCCCACCCTCTTCACAAAGAGGTTAAAAGGGAGATTTTCATATGCCAACTCTACGCGGATGATATTATCTTTGGCTCAACTAACAAAGCTTTCAATTATGAATTTTCAAAGATTATGACTGACAGGTTTGAGATGTCTATGATGGGAGAGCTCAAATTCTTCCTTGGCTTTGAGATCAAGCAATTGGCTCATGGGAATTTCATTTCTCAAGCCAAGTATACCCAAGACATGCTAAGAGGTTCAACTTACAAGATGTCAAAGGCAAAGTCTCTCCAATGCAAACAAAATGTCATCTCAAGCGCAATCTGGATGGTAAAGATGTGGACAAAATTGTATCATTCTATGATTGGTTCTTTGATTAATCTTTGTGCTCCTAGACCCGATATTGTGTTGAGTGTAGGGGTGTGTGCAAGGTATCATGCGGCTCCTAAGGAAAGCCATTTGAGGGTGGTCCATAGGATCTTTCGATATTTGGTTCATACCCCAAGATTTGGATTGTGGTACCCAAAGGGGGCACATTTCTCTCTCATGGGTATACAGACTCGGATTGGGCTGGTGATCAAGATGATAGGAATTTGACTTTGGGGGATTGCCAATTTGTTGATAGGGCCTTGGTGAGTTGGTCTTCTAAGAAGAAAAATTGCATATATCTCTCCACCGCCAAAGCCGAGTATGTGGAGGAGGCTAGTGCTTGCACTCAATTGTTATAGATGACGCAAACCCTCAAAGAATATGGTGTTCACTGTGACAAAGTGCCTCTTCTATGTGATAATGAGAGTGCCATCAAGATTGCCTACAACCTCGTGCAATATACAAGAACGAAGCATATTGAGATTCGTCATAACTTCAATAGAGATCATGTTGCTCACGGTGATATTGCACTAGACTATGTGTGTAACACCTGGGGTGTTCCCCTAAGTAGAATTGGTTGCTTTCCTTTTTCTTTTTTGCATCAGATGCATCATATGCATTGCATCCTGTTCTCAAAACCACTCAAACATCCAAACCAATTTAAACTTTCATCGTGGGGCTTGATTAGCCGTGCGCTCAATTGCACGGGGTTCTTTGGGCTTGATGCGAAGAAGAGTTGGGTTGTGTTGAGTACCTCGCTTGGTGGGTTGATCCCCCGTCTGGCGGGTTATTCTTACGTGTACGGCCAAATTGGTGCACCCCTGCAGGGTAAATCTTCTCGAGAAGCCCTGTTTTCCGCGGTTATGGATGACTTGGTGAAAGTACTGGCTAACAAGTACTCAGAATAACTTACACCTAACTAATGATAATTTGACTAGTAATAGTCTTATTGACACAATAAGTTGAACATCATTAATCCAACAGTGTGAGTTATCCTTGGGTTGCTTCCTTAGTAGGGGGTGACATTGGATGGGTATTGTTTGGTGAGTAGTTGTAGTTCGTTCTGATACGCTATCTTATCCCTTTCTTTTAGCCGGATGTTGTAGCGAGTCTCTGTAGTTAGTTAGTGCAGCCCGCTGCCGCTTATTTGCAATAATCCCTTCCTTTCCGTTGAACCCAAAGTATTCGTATCTTGTGATGACTGGTTACGTCGGTATCTTGTGAGTATGGTTTATCCACTTGCCAGTACTTAACCGTACTGACCCACGGATCCTTTTTCGTGGCTGCATATTCCACATTGCAGTCAACAGGTTTGAAGTCTGACGACGTTAGCTTGGGAATCCCTCCGGCTTGGCCTGGGCAGGGATTGGACGCTCTCGGTTATCTTCAGGACTCTTAGTCCAATTTGTATCTTGTCCGTAGTCGGACGCTATGTTGTTTCTTCCGCTGTTATTTGGATCTTTGTATTGTATCAGTTGTATCCTTGACTCGTTTGAGTCTTCTTGTATATATCTTTTCTGTTGTTGTTGTTGATTATTCGTGAACTGTTGTAATGTTATCACAAGTGGCAACCTGGAATCGGTTATTATGTGGATTTTGGCGGGAATGCTGAAATCTGCATAGTGCCCGATCTCGGGGCGTCACAAATGGTATCAGAGCCTTGGTTCCAATTCCCGAGATTGTTTCGATACGAATGGTTATCGAAGCAACGGGTCTGCAAAGCCTGTAGGATAACCTCGCTAACGGTCGTTGTTTCTAGAATGTCAAAAACTATTTCTGCTAAACTATTTTGGAAAAACATCTCAATAGGATTCTTGTTTTCTCCTTATCTCTATTCTATTTCCCCTACCATCTTATTTGTTTTGGAGTCTCCTCCCTTGTCTATCTTTCAAAGTGTTAGGATCCTACGTGGGTGGACGTTTTCTGAGCCTTTAACCTAATAGGTTCGATCATCGGAAGATTCCTGGTGGAAGAACATCGTCATCAGCCCGAGCAAGATTCCCTTGTTAGTGGTGTCGAGAATCCTTTGTTAGTGGTGTCGAGGAGATCAACTGGAAGTATGAAGAGTCGATAGTCAAACTTCTTTCCCCTCCCGGGTTAGCAGGTGGATTGCGAGGGCGCAATCCTTGTTAGTGGTGTCGTCTGTAACACCTGGGGTGTTCCCCTAAGTAGAATTGGTTGCTTTCCTTTTTCTTTTTTGCATCACATGCATCATATGCATTGCATCCTGTTCTCAAAACCACTCAAACATCCAAACCAATTTAAACTTTCAAAACATGTCTAAAATTTCCAATTAAAAGTTGCAACCTAAACGCCTCAACTTGTTTTCAAATAGTTTGAAGTTGATTTATTTAAATTGCTTGTTAATAAAAAAATTCCCTTTTGTTGAAACCCTAATGGTAAATTCAAATAACAAATTCAAATTCAAATCAACTCATCCATGCTTGGCATGTTTTAAATGTGGGTTTAAAAATTAAATTCTTGCAAACAATTAAATTCCATAATGTTTTCATAATTGTTTGAGCTTATTGAATAAAGTTGTTTAAAAATCAAATCTTTATGAAATATTAATGGAAATTCAAATAGCAACTGAAAACTCAAGTTAATATTTCAAATATGTGGACATAATGTTAACATTGCTTTTATTTACTGTTTTGCAAAATTAATAAAATTTATTTATAAAATAAAAACCCCTAAGAAGCTATTCTTTTCTCTCTCTCTTTTCTCCCAAAAAAAAAATGGGCAAACAGAAAAAAAACATCAAAGGTGAGCTGTGGGGGAGGCAGGCCAGCCCCCACGGCCAGCCCACCTCAGCCCACCACCCACAGCCTTTTTCCTCCAGCCCACCTCCCTCTTCCAGCCCACTCCCTCATCTTCCTCGTACGGACGCAGGGAGAAAAGGGTTCTGTCGCTGTCATCCCCTCTCCACCGTGTGATCATCGCCTCCCCCTCTCCGATGTCTGCCGTACGAGCTCAAGCCCCCATAAAACCCCCTCCTACTTGCCCTAGCCCTAGCCCCCTACCCTCTCGCCCCGCCGCGGCGCCGTTCTTCTCTCTGCACCACCCCCCTCTCTGAACTCCCTGCAACCACCGGAGTGCTCCACCATCACCTCTTCGACGAGAGGCCGCGCCGGTCGTTGCCAAGTCCAACCAAGCACGGGGATGGCATCGCCTCGTCGTTCTGCATCAGCTTCAACCGCGAGCCAGGCTTGGGACTGCACGGGGTTGCCGCGTCGTCCACGCCATTGACGCCGTCGTGTCCGTCTCTGAACAGTCCACGGCGTCGTCACCACGCCTCGAGCCTCCGTGCCGCCAAGTCCCCCTCGAGGTGAGCCACACCTCCTGACAGCTCCTTCCTCCTCCTCCCGTCATGCTCTGTGAACCGGCCGTCGAGCCGTGTGCGATCGCCGCCGGTCACCTCCTCCGTTTCCTTCCAGTTTTGGTGACTGAATTTTGCCTGCAAAATTCAGTTAAAACTTGACGCACACCTCTTCTTCTGTCAGACCCCCAGTGTATCACCAAACGCTTCCTAGTCCAGTGGCTCTGCTCCCCCGCGCGCACGGTAGAAACCTGGGTTCGAGTCCCCGCTCGGGCAAAAATCGCCCAATCTTTTTACCCTGCTGCGCCGCGCTGCGGGCCCCGCCCGTCAGCGACCCCCACGGCCACATCACCTTCCACCCACGCCACTGAGGCGCCACGCTGGCCGTGGCCCACTGTCAGCCAGCGTGGTTAGCCTGCCCTCTGTATAAAATTGCCTGATCTGTTTCTTTTAAATATTAATTTGAAACTAAAATTTGAACAATTAATATCTTCATCTTTTTAACTCCAAATTGCACAAACAAAATATGTAACCCCATCAGAAAATTATGAACATTTCAAATATGTATTCTGTTTACTGTTTTGAATATTCCAAATATTTTCAAAAGGTCAAATTCAAATAACTCTTTTTGAATTTGATTAAATTCATAACACACTCAAATTTATTTCAAATGGGACATATAAAATATGTTTTCCAACCAAAATTTCATGCTCTTTCCAAATATAACATTTGTTTTCTGTTTTGGATAAATGAAATTAATGCAATTACTTAATGCTTTAATTAAATCATTTAAATGGTGAAATTCATAACTAATTCCATATTAATTCAAATGTCACATATGAAATATGTTTTCCATGCCAAATTGATCCACCTTTTCAAATATAAACTTTATTTTCTGTTTTGAATAATTAAAATTGGTTAAATAATTTAAACCTTGTTTAAATCATTTTAAATTGCTAAATTAATAACTTGGTCAAATTAAATTCTTTTTGGACATATAAAATATGTTTTCAAATCAGAAAAGCATAACCTTTTCAAATATGAATTTCATTTTATGTTTTGAACAAATAAAAATTCAAATAAATTCATACTTGAATTAAATTCAATTAAATCTTGTTTAAACTTGTTTAAATCATAAGTAATTCATCTTAATTCCTTTTTCAATAATTGAAACATGTTTTCCACCCAAAAATTTGTGCTCTTTTCAAATATGAACCTTGTTATCTATTTTGAACAATTAAGATTGGGGAAAACAACAAATGCTTGTGTAACACCTTTAAGGAACCAAAATTTCATAACTTAATAAATAAAATTCCAAACTTGGTAAACCTTATTTCAAATTGAATCCCTTGTTGTTTTCTCATTGTTTTCCTCATCCATGCATCATGCTAATTCACCCTCACCTGTTGGTTAATTGTAGATCAATTAATTCAACCTTAATTCATGGGTTTTCCATATGCAATCCAAATTGCATATGGGTCCATTTAAACATGTTTATCATGTCAACTAGTTTATCTTGAGGCATCAATTAAATTGTCATGCATCTATATCTTGATCATGCTGGATCTTTTGCCGTAGTAGTAATTGTTGCATCCGGTGTTTGTTCGAGGTTCGTTGCTTCTTCCCGGATAGGACGTTGAGATGATGTGAGCAACGACAAGTTCTTCGGATGTACCTCTACTTGCTGGATTCCAGGCAAGTATACTCACTTGCTGCCAAATGGCTGCCTTTCATCACTTGTTACCGATTCTTTCCGTTGTTCTTATTCTAGCCTGTTGATTCGATGCTTGTGTCTCGAACCTATTATATGTTTACCTTGCAGCCATGATATAGCCTTCCTTCCACTTCCTATTAACTGTTGTTTGTTTACCTTGTTGGCCCTCGTGTTGTAGTTGCATGCTTAGTGTTGTTTGCGCTCAAGTCTTGTTGTCCGTCTTATCACCTGTTTAGTTTGATAGTTGGGTTTCAATTCAATCAACAACATGTTCATGTTTTGGGTAATAATAATTTGATGATAAGGCACCGGCAGGAGGCCCGGCGTGGTTTTGAAGCCTGCTAGTGTCGACCCTAATTAGGAAAAGGGTCTTGTCTACTGATCCATGATGAGCGCACTAACCGCATGTGGGAAGCGAGTATGGGCGCCCCCCTCAATTTGATTCGATTCGCATCTCGTCCAAATCGCCTCATTTAGTTCGGGTTTTCCATTTGCCGCATGCATGATCTTGCGAACCCAGGCCAGGGTGGAACTTTTGTAGTCGGCATTTAGGGAGACACGTTCTTAGAGTGCTATGAGGGTCCCCTTTTCTTCGTGGGGCTTGATTAGCCGTGCGCTCAATTGCACGGGGTTCTTTGGGCTTGATGCGAAGAAGAGTTGGGTTGTGTTGAGTACCTCGCTTGGTGGGTTGATCCCCCGTCTGGCGGGTTATTCTTACGTGTACGGCCAAATTGGTGCACCCCTGCAGGGTAAATCTTCTCGAGAAGCCGTGTTTTCCGCGGTTATGGATAACTTGGTGAAAGTACTGGCTAACAAGTACTCAGAATAACTTACACCTAACTAATGATAATTTGACTAGTACTAGTCTTATTGACACAATAAGTTGAACATCATTAATCCAAGAGTGTGAGTTATCCTTGGGTTGCTTCCTTAGTAGGGGGTGACATTGGATGGGTATTGTTTGGTGAGTAGTTGTAGTTCGTTCTGATACGCTATCTTATCCCTTTCTTTTAGCCGGATGTTGTAGCGAGTCTCTGTAGTTAGTTAGTGCAGCCCGTTGCCGCTTATTTGCAATAATCCCTTCCTTTCTGTTGAACCCAAAGTATTCGTATCTTGTGATGACTGGTTACGCCGGTATCTTGTGAGTATGGTTTATCCACTTGCCAGTACTTAACCGTACTGACCCACGAATCCTTTTTCGTGGCTGCATATTCCACATTGCAGTCAACAGGTTTGAAGTCTGACGACGTTAGCTTGGGAATCCCTCCGGCTTGGCCTGGGCAGGGATTGGACGCTCTCGGTTATCTTCAGGACTCTTAGTCCAATTTGTATCTTGTCCGTAGTCGGATGCTATGTTGTTTCTTTCGCTGTTATTTGGATCTTTGTATTGTATCAGTTGTATCCTTGACTCGTTTGAGTCTTCTTGTATATATCTTTTCTGTTGTTGTTGTTGTGGATTATTCGTGAACTGTTGTAATGTTATCACAAGTGGCAACCTGGAATCGGTTATTATGTGGATTTTGGCGGGAATGCTGAAATCTGCATAGTGCCCGATCTCGGGGCGTCACAATGTGCCAACCAAGGATCAACTTGCGGATATTTTCACGAAGCCACTGGATTATGCAAGATTTATGTTCTCGAGGAATGAGCTAAATATCATTGATTCAAGGAGTTTGACTTGAGGATCTTGCACACACACCTATAGTTGACTATGTGTTTGGGTTTAGGAGTAGGCATGGACATAGGGGGAGTGTTATCCTAATACATTGGGTTCTCCCTCCCCTCCGTTATGCCCAAAGTCAAAAAAAATTATATCCCTCTTTTTCTAATGTTGAATTGTGAGCTAAAATGTTGAGAACTGACAATGTACCCAAGATACATCTTTGTGGTGTCATACCATACCCTCTTGCATGGTGGCCTTGGCCACCAACCTATTCTATGTGAAAAGTTGGTTCTTATTGTTTTTCTCTTGAATTTTATTTGCCTATCTTGTTGTTTTCCTTCTTGCTGAGCTCTTTATGGGAAATATGCTCAAGTTTGGCTCTTTGAATTTGATTCTTGAGCATAAAGCACCATTTACCAGTTTGGAATTCCGGCCCAAGCCTATGTCATATTAAAAAACAAATATCTATTCTTGTACATGATCAAAACTTGACTCTAGAGAAAGAGGAAGGGTGACCCGATACTACCGACCGGTGACCGGTACTACCGCCTGTGCAAGTTGAAGTAGTTTTTTTTCTGCGCAAACTTGTACATCCGTTACTACGGGACGCGCCCGATACTATCGACTATGAAAATCGAAGCATATATTTTCCGTGGAAGTTTGTAGAACCGGTACTATGGGACCAGCACGGTACTACCGCCTGTGCAAATCAAAGCAGATGTTTCTGCAGAAATTTGTATAGCCCGTACTACCGGACAAACTTGATACTACTGGGCCAAGCAGTTTCGACTTAAAATCCTAGGTTGTGCGGTGTAGGGGTTATTCCCCACCCGCACGAACTACTCCACATACTTCTTCCCCCTCCTCTCCCTCGTCCGGCTGGCCCTAGCTTCGCCAGAATCCACCGTTCTCGGCCCTGATCTGCACTGTGGGAGTCTCTCCCGCATTGATCTCCTCCATGGCTTTCGGTATTTGTCTCTCCTTGCTCCCTTTGGGTCTCCGATGATGAACCCTATATTGCTTTGAGATAGATACATGGTTGCTCCTATTTTTTTGGTTAAAGTGTGGATGGGTGATTTCTAGCAGTCGGGAACTGCATAATGTTAGTCTACTTTAGTTATTCTTGTCGAATGATCTCTCGATTTCATGCTTGGGTTTTGGATTAGAAATCCAAAAACTTGCACGCTCGGTACTACCGGACACCGCCCGGTAATACTGATGCATGTGAACACACATTCGTTGGTAGACCCCAAGAGGAAGGTATGAAGAGTGCATCGGTAAGTTTTCCCTCGGCAAGAAACCAAGGTTTAATCGACCAGTAGGAGAAAGAAATCACTTCTAAAGGTTGATGACAACTGATGTTGGCATGGCGCATTACCAGGCTCAGAAGCAACGTGAAATTTACACAACACAATCAAGATACTTTGGCCCAACAAAACAGTGAAGTTGTCAATCTCACCGGTTTTGCTAACACAAAGGATTATATGTATAGTGTGGAAAACAGTACTTGTTTGCAGTAAATGAAAAGAGAACAATGATGGAAGTGAATGAGAGGAAAACAATGATTGCAGTAACGAAAACAGTGTTTGCAGTGGTTGTATTATCAACGTAAAAGAATGGAACAAGGTCCATAGTTCACTAGTGGTGTCTCTCCATAAAAGATAGATAACGTGTTGAGTAAAAAAATTACAGCTGAGCAATTGACAGATATAAAGGCTGCACCGTAGTGCATATGCATGACATGATGATTACTATGTGATTTATGCGGGCATTACAACATAATTCATAGACCGTTATCCAACTGCATCTATGACTAATAATCCACCCTCAGAGCGTCATCCAATCAAACCTCGAGTATTAAGTTGCAAGCAACAAATTATTGCCTTAAGTAAAGTGTGTAATGTAAACATTGTTGTTTTCTCCCTAATGGCAATAACACATCCCCCACCGTCAGGTTTCTGTCACTCGAGTACAGGTGAAAGGGAGGCTGATGCGTGTGAACACACGTTCGTTGGGAGAGCCCAAGAGGAAGGTACGAAGAGTGCAGCAGCAAGTTTCCCTCAGAAAGAAACCAAGGTTGAATCGACCAGTAGGAGGAAGGAGTAATTTCAGAAGGTTGATGCAGCAGAGATGGCATGGAGCACTACTGGTTAAGCAGCAACGTGGAACCTACACAACACAATCAAATCACTTTGCCCCAACAAAGCAGTGAGGTTGTCAATCTCACCGGTTTTGCTGAACACAAAGAGGTTAAACGTATGGTGTGGAAAATAGTAGGAGAACAGTATGAAAGCAGTAGTAACAATATGAAAGCAATGTGAAAGCAGTGTGTGTATTATCGGTATGAGAAAATGGACCGGGGTCCACAGTTCACTAGTGGTGTCTCTCCGTGAAAGATAAATAACATGTGTGGTGAACAAATTCCAGCTGGGCAATTGACAAAAATGAAGGCTGCATCGTAGGACATATGCAAGACATAAAGATTACTATGTGATTCATGCGGGCATTACAACAAAATACATAGACCGTCATCCAACTGCATCCTTGTATAATAATCCATCCTCTGAATATCATCCGAACAAACGTTGGGTATTAAGTTGCAAGCAAAAGATTATCACAGTAAGCAAAGTGTGTAATGTAAACAATGTAAACTAGGTAAACACCGTTGTTTTCTCCCTAATGGAAACATCACATCCTCCATCCTTCACGTTTCTGTCACTTGAGCACAGATGCAAAGGAGGAATGAACCCGCTGTCGAGCATAAATACTCCCTCTTGGAGTTACTAGCATCTACTTGGCCATAGCATCTACTAATAATGAATAGCATGCAAGATCATAAATAACATATGCATGAAGATAACATGATAGATTGATAATTAGAAGACATAGCATTCAACATTCATCAGATCCCAGCAAACACAACATGTAGCATTACATAAAGATGATCTCGATCATATAGGGCAGCTCACGAAATCTAAACATGAGGTACAAAGTGGAGAAGACAACCATCTAGCTAATGCTATGGACCCGTAGTCCAGGGATGAACTACTCACGCATCACTTTGGAGTAGGGCATGGTGGTGTAGACCCCTCCGGTGATGAATTCCCCTCTCGGCAGGGTGCCGGGGAGAGGTCAAGAACACTCCCGATCTCGGGATGACGATGACGGCTGCCTCGGATGTTTCTCGGGATGAAGTGGTATATTTTTAGGATTCATGTATCGGGGGGTTCAAATAGGCGAAAGGGAGATGGTGGTGGAGGCCCGAGGGACCCAAACCACCCACGGGCGTGGCCAGGGGCGCCACCCTATGTTGTGCCCCCCCCTCCGGGGCTCTTCGGGACTCCGTGGAACCTTCGGGAATTTTAAGACTTTCGGACTTCGAATTTTCCAATTCTGAGAATATTTCCAAAACAACTTTTCTGAAACTAAAAACAACAGAAAACAGGGAACTGGCTCTGTGGTATCTTGTCAATAGGTTAGTCCGTAAAATTGATAAAAATGACATAAAGTGTATAGAAAACATGTAGGAAACAACATGGAACATCAGAAATTAAGGATACATTTATGACGTATCAACATCGCCAAGCTTAGTTCCTACTCGTCCTCGAGTAGGTAAACGATAAAAACACATAATTTCTGTGGTGACATGCTACCAACATAAACTTGATCATCGATAATATAAAAGCATATGTAAGCTGAGATCATAGAAATTGAACACAAGCATGATAAATAAATTTTAACAATAAAGCATAACAATCACATTGCATCATGAGAAGTAACACAAATAAAAGATCATGAATAACAATGCATCGAAAGTTATACGTCTGTTTCAAGTATAGAGAAAACATGGCAAAGTGATATTTCGCTAGTCCTTAAGAGCGGGGCAAAACATAAATGCGAGAACACCTTCAAAGTTCACGAGGAAGACTAGAACAAATAATTAGAGAACAAATAATTACACATCATGAATAAATTAATAATGTTTCTGGGACAAATGCACATGAAATTCAGAATGGCAACTATGCTCTCTCAACTGTGCATAAAGTTAGAAGACAGAGACGCAACATAAAAGTAAAAGAAATGCCCTTCGCACAGGGAAGCAAGGATCAACTCATGTGCTAGAGCTTTTATTTTATTAAACAAATGTATTGAAAAAAATTAAGAGAGGTGTATTCTTATGTCAACGAATGGTAAAAAGAAAATATAGTACATCAAAAGCCAACTAGACTTCACAAGAGCGGCTCCCATAGAAGGACGCATCTGGGTAGAAGGTCATCCCTCTCTATCTTTTGTTTACACAATTATGCTTTGAGTGATAAATCAGGGGCAAAAATAGTGAAGAGAATTTGTTGTTATTAATTTGGGACTGGGCACCCCGCTGCCAGCTCTTCTATCAATTGTATAAGAAGATCAAGCCACTAGTCTAGGGCGTGAAAGTCCAATCAACAAGTGAGATAAAGATTCTCTATTTACGTTCTCATGAGCTAAAACAGGAGCACACAACATGAGTAATTTTGAAAGTTTTAAAGGTAACACATGAGAAATTAACTAAATACCACATGTAGGTAGGTATGGTGGACACATTGGGCAAATTTTGTTTTTTAGGAGTTGGATGCACGAGTAGAGCTTATACTCAGTACAGGTGGAGGCTAGCAAAAAACTGGGAGCGACAAATCAAGAGAGCATAAGAGCCATAATCATGCATGGCGACATAAACATCATTAATCAAAGCATAAGTGGTACCACAAGTTCAAAAACTAAATGATCATAGAGGCTATAAGTGACTGATTCATAGTCATAAACATGGTGTGAGCATGCACCAAGTCAACCAAATAAAACATTCGAAGGAGAAAACCACAAATTTATCCTTCAATATGACAAGAACAACTCATGATTCTTTCAATGGCACATTAAACACTCTTATATATTCTAGACTAATAACTAAATAACCACTAGGATTTAGAATTAAAATAACATCTATCATGATACAGAAAAGTCTAGCCACAGTCTATACAAGCTTCTACCTGCACCGTTATAAATTCTACTTCAAGGAGCAGTTTCTTTTCCCAACAAGCACCATACAAAATATGTTTTAACAAAAACTCTCCAAATGATACAGAAAGAAAGCATGAGAGTACTCACATAACACTATTAAAATTAATAGCACCGAATAAGAGATGGAAAGAAAACAAGAGCTAAACAGGAATTTTTGCAGCGGCTAGAAGAAAAACTAAGAATACAAGAATAACGAGTATTCAAACAAAAAGGCGGAGCGTGTCTCTCTCACAAACAAGGAATTCTAGGGTCCAAATATATTATTGCAGAAAGAAAAACAAAATAAAACAAAAGAAAAACAAACAGAAGCTCCAAGTAAACTTCATACGATGTGACCGAATAAAAATATAGTTTCACTAGAAGTGACGTGATCCATTGTTGATGAAGAAGGGGATGCCTTGGGCATCCCCAAGATTAGATGATTGAGTATTCTTAAAATATGCTTGTATGAACCCCGGGGTCATCCCCAACCTTTGACCTTGCACTCTTCTTGATCACATATATCACCCTCTTCTCTTACCCTTGAAAACTTCCTTCACACCACACTCAAAGAGTAATTCACATTAGAGGGTTAGTGCAACAATAAAAAATCCATGGGTTCTGTAAGGTAACAAGTTCTATTGATACTTGTAAACATTAGATACAGCTACTGATGTTTCGTGAAGCAAAGAGATCCACTTGACATCGTAAAAGAGCAAATGCAAGAAAAATGTCAGAATCTGTCAAAACGAGAAAAGTATGTAAAGACGAATTTTTTTGGAGCATATACGTTGCTAAGATCGAAAAACTTAAAGAACAAAAAAGTTGATGAAAGCTGGAGAATAATCACAAAAAAATTCAGTTCATTCTGATTTTCCTGTGAATTTTACGATTTTTTACGGTGGATAGAAGAAATCTGTTTCCTGCGCAGAAATCCAAAATCAATTCCAACTCTCGTCAGAAACTTTACCTGAGACAACTAAAACATGAAAAATAAAGATACAGAGGAGTTTCTACATAAGTATACAACCCCTTAACTCAAAGAAAACATATAAAAACAAAGCAAAAATAAAACCATGGGTTATCTCCCAAGAAGTGCTTTTCTTTAACGCCTTTTAGCTAGGCCTAGAAAAGTGGAATCAAGTGTTTTCAAGTGAAGAAGCATCCAAATTGTCATTTGTTAGAATAATAGAATAAAAAGGAAACTTCATTCTATTTCTAGGAAAGTGTTCCATACCTTTCTTGAGTGGGAACTGAAATTTAATATTCCCCTCTTAAATATCAATAACAGCACCAACAGTTCTAAGAAAAGGTCTTCCCAAAACAATTGGACAAGAAGCATTGCATTCAATATTCAAGACAAAAAATCAACAGGGACAATATTATTATTAACCATCATAAGAACATCATCAATTCTCCCCAGAGGTTTCTTTCTAACATTATCAATAAGACGAACATCCAAATAGCAGGGTTCTAATAGTGGTAAATCAAGAATATCATAGAGTTTCTTGGGCATAACAGAGATACTAGCACCAAGATCACATAGAGCATTGCAATACAAATAATTCACATTCATTTTAATAATGGGTTCCCAACCATAATCTAGCTTCCTAGGGATAGAGGTTCACATTTTAATTCATCCCCTCTAATTTGCATGAGAGCATTTGTAATATGTTTTGTGAAAGCCATATTCATAGCACTAGCATTAGGACAACTAGCAAGATTTTGTAAGAAGTTAATCACTTAAGTTATGTTACAATCATCAAAATCAAGATCATTTTTATCAAATGTAATGGTACCATTGTCTCCCATGTTTCTAAAAATTGCAGCACTTTTATCACGAACATTTTTTAGCAGTTTCAGACAGTTTTGCATTTTTAATAGCAGAAGTGAGAGTGTTTCCAACACCAATTACTTTACCATTGATAGTAGAAGGTTTACTAGCATGAGAGGTTTCAGTTTTACTAGTGGTGGTAATGGTGCAAACATTAGCTATATTATTCTTTCTAGCTATTTCATCTTCTCTTTCCCATCTAGCATGCAATTTAGCTAACATCCTAACATTATCATCAATTCGAATTTGGATAGAATTCAAAGTATTCTTTCTTTAACATCAGGAGGAATAACCTTTAGTTTCAGAAAATCAACATCAAGAGCAAGGCTATCAACTTTAGAAGCAAGAACATCAATTTTGCCAAACTTTTCCTCAACAGATTTATTGAAAGCAGTTTGTGTACTAATAAAATTCTTAAGAATGTTCTCAAGATCAGAGGGTTGTAGGAATTACCATAAGAATTACTATTATTGGAAGGATATGGCCTATAATTATTGCTACCAAAATTATTCCTATAAGCATTGGTGTTGAAATTATTATTTTTAATGAAGTTCACATCAACATGCTCTTCTTGAGAAACCAAAGAGGCTAAAGGAACATTATTTGGATCAATAGGAGCATGGCCATTCACAAGCATAGACATAATAGAACCAAGTCTATCACTCAAAGAGGAGGTTTCTTCAACTGAATTTACCTTCTTACCAGTTGTAGCTCTCTCAGTGTGCCATTCAGAATAATTTAACAGCATATCATCAAGAAGCTTTGTTGCTGACCCTAAGGTAATGGACATAAAGGTTCTTCCATCAGCTGAATCTAGTAGGTTTCTTGAAGAAAAATTCAGACCTAGATAAAAGGTTTGGATGATCATCCAAGTAGTCAGTCCATGAGTGGGACAATTCTTTACTAAAGATTTCATTCTTTCCCAAGCTTTGGAAACATGCTCATTATCAAGTTGCTTAAAATTCATAATGCTACTTCTTAAAGATATAATCTTAGCAGGAGGATAATATTTTCCAATGAAAGGATCTTTACACTTAGTCCAAGAATCAATACTATTTCTAGGCAAAGATAGCAACCATTCTTTAGCTCTTCCTTTCAAAGAGAAAGGAAACAATTTCAGTTTAATAATATCTCCATCTACATCTTTATATTTTTTGCATCTCACATAGTTCAACAAAATTATTAAGATGGGAAGCAACATCATCAGTGCTAACACCAGAAAATTGCTCTCTCATAACAAGGTTTAACAGGGCAGGCTTTATCTCATAAAAACAGCAGTAGGAGCAGGTGGAGCAATAGGTGTGCTAATGAAATCATTGTTGTTGGTGCTAGTAAAGTCACACAACTTAGTGTTGTCAGGAGTAGTCATTTTAACAAGACTAAAAATAAGAATAAAACTACAGCTAGAATAAGAACTAATTTGTTTGTGTTTTTGATAAAGAGAAGCAAACAAGACAACATAAAATAAACTAAGCAAAACAAAAACAAAGTAAAAAGATTGGAAGTGAGAGAATCCCCTTGCAGAAATTCTCTTCCTCCCCGGCAACAGCGCCAGAAAATGCCTTGATGCGTGTGAACACACGTTCGCTGGGAGACCCCAAGAGGAAGGTATGAAGAGTGCAACAGCAAGTTTCCCTCAAAAAGATGTAACACCTGGGGTGTTACCTGTTTTTTTTTTTGCTTGCATCACATGCATCACATGAGCATTGCATTCTGTTTTTCAAAACACTTCAAAATTCAAACACAATTAAAACTTTCCCACATGTTCAAAATTTCCAATTTCAAAATTGCAAACCTTACCACTCAAATGTTTTTCAATAATTTGAAGTTGTTTTAATCCAATTGCCTGCTAAATAAATTTTTTCCCTGTTATTAAAACCCTAATGGCAAATTCCAAAATTCCAATCAAATCAATCTTATTTATCATATTTCAATATGGGTTTAAATATTAAAATTTTGCAAACCAATTAAATTCAATAATGTTTGTATAATTGATTGAACTTATTAAATACAATTTGTTTATTTCAAAACTTCCAAAACCAAACCCTATTTAAAAAAAAATCACATAACAATTTAATATCCAATTAATAATTTCAAATTGTTGAAAGTATTTTACACCACCTTGTTGTTGCTGTTTTGCAAACCAGATAAAAACAGTTATGAAAAATAAAATAACCCCCCCCCCCCAAAATTCTATTTCTATTTCTTTTTCCATCCTTTCCAAAAAATTGTTCATAAGGAAAAACAAACAGCAAAAAAAAAAAATAGAAGGAGAAGGGTGAGCTGAGAGAAAGGGCAGCCCACCCCAACCTTTTTATTCCCCCCAAGCCCATTCTTTCTTCCAGCCCATCTCTTTCTACTCCTCTCCAGCCCAACCTCTTTCTTCTCCTCTCCAGCCCACCAAGCGAGCGTTGTACCTCTTCCTCCTGTCGCTGTCCGGGTGTACGACTGCAACCCCACCGTCGATCAACCTCTCCCTCCGCTCGATGCTGGCCGTACCGAGCTCGCCCCCCATATAATCTACCCCCTAGCCTACCCTCTACTTGCCCTAAACCCACCCTAGCCCCTGCGTTCTCCTCTGACGCCGCCGATCCTATTTCTTCCTCCCTGCGCCCTGCTGTTTTTTTCTGAACTCACCACCGTCAGTACCACCACCGCTGCCTCCCCGTCAGTCCACCGCCATGGCCACCTCGTGCTAGCAATATACCTCCAGGAGCCCCGCGGAGAGGACTTCTTCGTCCATGCAGGAGGAGACAGCCGGGATCGACTACAGCGACCAAGATGGCCATTTTCTTCCGCCGATGGCCAACCTTCCTCGCTGAAATTCGCCGCCACCGATCCTCCACCGAGCGTGTTCTTCTGCTGCGGCCCCTCCTGGTGAGCGCACCTTTCCATTCCACCCTTTTCCCATCTTGTTTGGCTGAGGTATCTCGCTCCCGTCGAGGTGTAGCTCCGGCAGCCATGGACGCCATGGTTGCGTTTCTGCTGGAAGCGCTCCTCATAACTGCTGCCCCTCGTGCCCGTGTTGGTACACGCCAACAGCAGCAGCACGCCCCCCAAGCGACCCCAGCGCGCCTAGCTACCCTTGCTACCATCCACGAGGTCGCCCCACCGCTCACGGATCGACAGCAGCCACCGTAGATCTCTCTGAACCCGCAGTTGAAAAGCCTGCACTTCGGTTTCTGTCCAAAATTCAGTTAACCTCGCATGTCAACCTTTCCTTGTTTGCGTACCTGTTGCTATCACCAAACTACAGAGCAGCGCACTGGTTCAGCGTCCGTCCGCGCACCGCGAGGGCGGGGGATCGAGTCCCCGCTCGGGGAATTCCCCATCCTTTTTTCCCCTACCGCGCTGCGCTGCGGGCCCCGCGAGTCATAGACCCCCTGCGCCACCTCACCACACACGCGATCCACTGTGGCGCCACCCTGGCGCTGGACCCAGCTGTCAGCCAGCGCGGGTCTCCCTCCCCGTGTGTAAAAAATTCCTGCTATTCTTTTTCTTTTTCCAGAAAATAGAAGAATAAACCCCAATGTTGTAAATTCAATAACTTTGTCCATACAACTCCAATTTGCACAAACCAAATATGTATCCCAACCAAAATTCCATGAACTTTTCAAATATCACATTTGTTTTCTGTTTTGGATTTTCAAAATGCAATTCAAATTTGAATTCAAATAATTCAATTGTAATTTGCAACAATTCATAAATAATTCATACTAATTCCAAATAAGGCAAATAAAATATGTTTTCCATACCATTTTGAATAACCTTTTCAAATATAAATTTTGTTTCATGGTTTGAATAATTTAAATTGCCTAAATAATTTAATACTTGTTTAATTCATTTAAATTTGATAAAATCATAACTTGCTCAAAATAAAATAATTTTGAATATGCAAAATATGTTTTCAAACCACCAAAGTGTGAACTTTTCAAATGTGAGTTTGAATTTATGTTTTGAACAAATAAAACTTCAATTAAATTCAAACTTGTTTTAAATCCATTTAAAACTTGTTTAATATTGTTTAATTCATAATTAAATTATCCTAATTCCTTTTTCAAAATTTGAAACATGTAATCCAACTAAAATTTGATGTTCTTTTCAAATATAAACTTTGCTAATTGTTTTGAACACTTTAACTTGATGAAAACAACCAAATGCTTGTGTGACACCTTTAAGTAACCAAAATTCCAAAACTTAATAAGTGAATTTCATTATGGTTAAACCTTATTTCCAATTGGTTCTATTGTTGTTATTTTGTTGTTTTCCTCATCCATGCATCATGCTAATCCACCTACACCTGTTGATTAGTTGGAAAACAATTGTTTCAACCATAATTCATGGGCTTTTCATATGCAACTCAAATTGCAAATGGGTCCATTTAAATCTGTTTATCTTGTCAACTAGTTTACTTTGATGAATCTTTAAACCTATCATGCATCCATATCTTGATCATGCTGGATATTTAGCCGTAGTAGTAATTGTTGCATCCGGTGTTTGTTCGAGGTTCATTGCTTCCTCCCGGATAGGACGTTGAGATGATGTGAGCAACGACAAGTTCTGTGGATGTACCTCTACTTGCTGGATCTCAGGCAAGTATACTCACTTACTGCCAAATGGCTGCCTTTCATCACTTGTTACTGATTCTTTCCGTTGTTCTTATTCAAGCCTGTTGATACAATGCTTGTGTCTCGATCCTATCGTATGTTTACCTTGCAGCCATGATATAGCCTTTCCTTCCACTTCCTATTTAATTGTTGATTGTTTGCCTCGTTGGCCTTCGTGTCGTAGCTGCATGCTTAGGGATGCTTTTGCTCGAGTCTGTTGACGATTACTTCTTTTACTATTATCGTTCTGGGGACTTGATGTTAATCAATCAATCCTGTTAATGCTAATGGTAATAATAATTTGATGATAAGGCACCGGCAGGAGGCCCTTGTGGTTTTGAGGCCTGCTAGTGTCGACCCTAATAGGAAAAGGGTCTTGTCTACTGATCCATGATGAGCGCACTACCCGCATGTGGGAAGCGAGTATGGGCGCCCCCCTCAATTTGACTCGATTCACATCTCGTCCAAATCGCCTCATTTAGTTCGGGTTTTCCATTTGCTGCATGCATGATCTTGCGAGCCCTTGGATCCCGGGTGGAACTTTCATAGTCGGCATATAGGAGGACACGTTCTTAGAGTGCTATGAGGGTCCATTTTCTTCTGGGCTCGATTAGCCGTGCGCCCAAGGTGCTTTGGGCTTGATGCGAAGAAGAGTTGAGTTGTGTAGAGTACCTCGCTTGGTGGGGTGATCTCCCATCTGGCGGGTTATTCTTGCGTGTACGGCTAAATTGGTGCAACCCTGCAGGGATAATCTTCTCGAGAAGCCGTGTTTTCCGCGGTTATGGATTACTTGGTGAAAGTACTGGCTAACAAGTACTCAGGACAACTCAAATCTAATGATTAACAATCTTACACCCAATGATTAACAACTTGACTAGTAATAGGCTTATTGACACAATAATCTGAACCATCATTAATCCAACTGTGTGAGTTATCTTCGGATTGCTTCTTCGGATAAGGGGCGAGATCCAGGATGGGTTTGTTTGGATTTACTTTCAGTTGGTTACAATACTCGATCTTATCTTCGTTCTGTTAGCCAGAAGTTGTAGTACCTCTCTGTAGTTGGTTAGTGCAGCCCGCTGCCGCTTATTTGCAATAATTCCTTCCTCCCGTTGATCCCAAAGTATTTGTATCTTGTGATGACTGGCTACGCCGGTATCTTGTGAGTATGGTTTATCCACTTGCCAGTACTTAACCGTACTGACCCACGAATCTTTTTCGTGGCTGCATATTCAACATTGCAGTCAACAGGTTTGAAGTCTGACGACGTTAGCTTGGGAATCCCTCCGGCTTGGCCTGGACAGGGATTGGACGCTCTCGGTTATCTTCAGGACTCTTAGTCCAATTTGTATCTTGTCCGTAGACGGACGAAGTGTTGTTTCTTCCGCTGTTATTTGGATCTTTGTATTGTATCAGTTGTATCCCTGACTCGTTTGAGTCATCTTGTATATCTCTTTTCTGTTGTTGTTGTGGATTATTCGTGAACTGTTGTAATGTTATCACAAGTGACCACCTGGAATCGGTTATTATGTGGATTTTGGCGGGAATGCTGAAATCTGCATAGTGCCCGATCTCGGGGCGTCACAAAAGAAACCAAGGTTGAATCGACCAGTAGGAGGAAGGAGTAACTTCAGAAGGTTTATGCAGCGGAGATGGCAGGGCGCACTACCGGTTTAGCAACAAGGTGGAACGTACACAACACAATCTAATCACTTTGCCCCAACGAAGCAGTGAGGTTGTTAATCTCACCGGTTTTGCTGAACACAAAGAGGTTAACTGCATGGTGTGGAAAACAGTATGAAAGCAGTAGTAACAGAATGAAAGAAGTGTGTGTATTATCAGTATGAGAAAATGGACCGGGGTCCACAGTTCACTAGTGGTGTCTCTCCGTGAAAGATAAATAACATGTGTGGTGAACAAATTACAGCTAGGCAATTGACAGATATGAAGGCTGGACCGTAGTGCATATGCAAGACATAAAGATTACTATGTGATTCATGCGGGCATTACAACAAAATACATAGACCGTCATCCAACTGCATCTATGTCTTATAATCCACCCCCCGAATATCATCCGAACAAACGTTGGGTATTAAGTTGCAAGCAACAAATTATCGCAGTAAGCAAAGTGTGTAATCTAAACTAGGTAAACACCATTGTTTTATCCCTAATGGCAATAGCACATCCTCCATCCATCACATTTCTGTCACTCGAGCACAGATGCAAAGGAGGCATGAATCCACTATCGAGCATAAATACTCCCTCTTGGAGTTACTAGCATCTACTTGGCCAGAGCATCTACTAATAAGGGAGAGCATGCAAGATCATAAATAACATATGCATGAAGATAACATGATAGACTGATAATCAGAAGACATAGAATTCAACATTCATCAGATCCCAGCAAACACAACATGTAGCATTACATAAAGATGATCTCGATCATGTAAGGAAGCTCACGAGATCTAAACATTAGGTACAAAGTGGAGAAGACAACCATCTAGCTACTTCTATGGACCCGTAGTCCAGGGATGAACTACTCACACATCACTTCGGAGGAGGGCATGGTGGTGTAGACCCCTCCGATGATGAATTCCCCTCCCGACAGGGTACCGGGGAAAGATCCAGAACCCTCCCGATCTCAGGATAACGATGACGGCTGCCTCGGGTGTTTCTCGAGACGAAGTGGTATATTTTTAGGGTTGACGTATCGGGGGGTATAAATAGGTGAAAGGGAGATGGCGGTGGAGGCCTGAGGGGCCCACACCACCCCCATGCGCGGTCAGGGGGCTCCGCCACCCTATGGTGTGGCCCCCTTGTGGCCCACTCCGGGACTCTTAGGGACTCCGTGGAACCTTCGGGAATTCTACGACTTCCGGAATTCAAAATTTCTAATTCCGAGAAATTTCCAGAACAACTTTTCTGAAACTAAAAACAGTAGAAAATAGGGAACTAGCCTATGGCATCTTGTCAATAGGTTAGTCCGGAAAATCGATAAAAATGACATAAAGTGTATAGAAAACATGTAGGAAACAACATGGAACATCATAAATTAAGGATACGTTTATGACGTATCAGAGTCATGAACCCACTATCGAGGATAAATACCCCCTCTTGGAGTTATGATACGTCATAAACGTATCCCTAATTTCTGATGCTCCATGATCATATTTTGCCAATTGCTACATGTTTTCTCCCTTATTTATAGCATTTTTATACGTTTTTCGGACTAACCTATTAACAAGATGCCACAGAGCCAGTTCCCTGTTTTCTGCTGTTTTTTAGTTTCAGAAAAGTTGTTCTGGAAATATTCTCGGAATTGGCAAATTCGAAGCCCGGAAGTCCTATCTTCCTCGGAAGCATCCAGAAGACCAAAGAGGAACCTAAGAGGGGCAGCAGGGGGCCACACCATAGGGTGGCGCGCCCCTGGCCACGCCAGCTAGGGGTGTGGGCCCCCTGGAGCGCCACCGCCTTCACCCTTTCGCCTATTTAAGCCCCCCGTATGGAAAACCCTAGACACCTGATCAAAATCCCCGAAAAAGTTCCGCAGCCGCCGTCACCGTCAACCCCAGATCAGGGGGGTTCTAAAGCTGTTTTCGGCACCCTGTCGGAGAGGAGATCATCACCGGAGGCCTCTTCATCACCATGCCTGCCTCCGGAGTGATGCGTGAGTAGTTCATCCTTGGACTACGGGTTCGTAGCTGTAGCTAGATGGTTGTCTTTTCCTCATATGCCTCCATGTTTAGATCTCGTGAGCTGCCTATCATGATCGAGATTGATCTTATGTAATTCTCTGTGCTGTGTTTGCTGGGATCTGATGAATATTGACCTTATGCCAAGTTGATTTTAGTCTTTATCTGCATGTGTTATTTGTGATATTGCATGCTCTCCGTTGCTAGTGGTTATTCTGGCCAAGTAATTGTTAGTGACTCCAAGAGGGAGTATTTATGCTCGATAGTGGGTTCATGCCTCCTTGTTGCCTTGCTCAAGTGACAAAAACGTGAAGGGGGATGATGTGTTGTTTCCATTAGGGAGAAAACAGCGGTGAGAGTGCCCGCGTGCATAATCATTGCTTACATTACACACTCTGTTTAATGCAATTATCTGTTGCTTGCAACTTAATACCTGAGGGGGTTCGTATGATAACCTGAGGGTGGATTAGTAGTCATAGATGTAGATGGATGTCTGTCTATGTATCTTGTTGTAATGCCCGCACTAAATAGCATAGTAATCTTCATGTCATATTGTGCACTACAGTGCAACCTTTATTTGTCAATTGCCGAGCTGTAATTTATTCACCCAGCATGCTATCTTTTATGGAGAGACACCACTAGTGAAACTACGAACCCCGGTCCATTTTTCCACACTGTTAAACAAACCACAATAATTTCCTGCTTTCTTTACATTCTGCAAGCATACACTGTTTTTTTCACACTATACGTCTAATTTTTGTTTTCAGCAAGACCGGTGAGATTGACAACCTCACTGTATCGTTGGGGCAAAGTATTTTGATTGTGTTGTGTGCAGGCTCCACGTTGTTGCTGACACCGGTGAAGCGCCAGCACCACCGTAAGTGGCATCAACCTTCCGAAGATTCTCTTTCTCCTACTGGATTGATAACCCTGGTTCTTAACTAAGGGGAAAACTTCTACTGCTGTGCTCATCACACCCTCCTCTTGGGGTTCCCAACACGCTTTGCCAGCATCAAGGATTTTTCTAGCGCCGTTGCCGGGGAGAAAGAAGTCTCCTGGCAAGGGGAGTCTCTCACTCTCAACCTCTTTATTTTGCTTATTGTCTTGTTTTTATTTTTTGTCTTGTTTATATTTCTCTATATCAAAAATACAAAAAAATTAGTTTATTTCTCTATATTGAAAACACAAAAAAATAGTTTACTTCATAGCTGTTATTTATTTGCTTGCTTTTATTCTGTTAAAATCAGTTCCTGTGAGAATACCAAGTTGTGTGACTTCACTAGCACAAACAACAATGATTTTATTTGCACACCTATTGCTCCACCTTCTCATGCTGCTGCTTTCTATGAGATTAAGCCTGCTTTATTAAATCTTGTGATGAAAGAACAATTTTATGGTATTAGAACCGATGATGCAGCTGCTCACCTTAATAATTTTGTTCAACTATGTGAGATGCAAAAATATAAAGATGTGGATGGAGATATTATTAAACTGAAATTATTTCCTTTCTCTTTGAGAGGAAGAGCTAAAGAATGGTTGCTATCTTTGCCTAGAAATACTATTGATTCATGGACTAAGTGTAAAGATGCTTTCATTGGAAAATATTATCCTCCTGCTAAGATTATGTCCCTGAGAAGTGACATAATGAATTTTAAACAATTTGATAATGAACATGTTGCTAAAGCTTGGGAAAGAATGAAAACTGTGGTGAAGAGTTGTCCCACTCATGGACTGACTACTTGGATGATTATACAAAACTTTATGCAGCACTGAATTTCTCCTCAAGGAACTTATTGGATTCATATGCTGGAGGGACCTTTATGTCCATCACTTTGGGCAATGCAACAAAGCTTCCTGATGATATGATGATAAATTATTCAGAGTGGCACACTGAGAGAGCTCCACAAGGTAAGAAGGTAAATTCTGTTGAGGAAACCTCCTCCTTAAGTGAAAGACTTAATGGTATTATGTCTATGATTTTTAATGGTAAAGCTCAAGTTGATCCTAATAATGTTCCTTTAGCCTCTTTGGTTTCTCAAGAAGAGCATGTTGATGTAAACTTTATTAGAAATAATAATTTTAACAACAATGCTTATAGAAATAATTTTGGTGGAAACAACTATAAGCCCTACCCTCCTAATAATGAATATGGTAATTATTATGGCAACTCCTACAATAATAATAAAAAGCTCTACCTCTGATCTTGAAAACATGCTTAGAGAATTTATTAGCACACAAACTGCTTTTAATAAATGTGTTGAGGAAAAGCTTGGTAAAATAGATGTTCCTGCCTCTAAAGTAGATAGCCTTGCTATTGATGTTGATTTTCTAAAACCGAAGGTTTTGCCACAAGATGTTAAACAAAATAAAACTTTGAATGCCATCCAAGTTCAAATAGATGATAATGTTAGATTGATGGCTGAATTACATGCTAGGTGGGAAAGAGAAGAAGAACTAGCTAAAAAGAATAATGTTGCTAGAGTTTATACTATCACAACATCTAGTAAAACTTAAGTTCCAAGTGCTAGTAAACCTCCTACTATCAATGGTAAAGTAGTTGGTGTAATAAAGTCTCTACTCCTTTGGTGAAACGTGCTAAATTGCCTAAAACTGCTGAAACTACTTCTGATAAAAGTGCTGAAATTTTTAGAAACGTGGGAGATAATGGTTCCATTACTTTTTATGATAATAATATTGATTTTGATGATTGAAATATCTCTGAAGTTATTATGTTTCTACAAAATCTTGCTAGAAGTCCCAATGCTAGTGCCATGAATATGGCCTTTACTAAACATATTACCAATGCTCTCATGAAAGTTAGGGAAGAATAGTTGAAACTTGAGACATCTATCCCTAGAAAATTAGATGATGGTTGGGAGCCTATCATTAAGATAAAAGTAAATGATTTTTATTGCAATGCTTTGTGTGATATTGGTGCTAGTATCTGTATTATGCCTCAAAAGCTCTATGATATGCTTGATTTGCCACTCTTAGAACACTGTTATTTGGATGTTCATCTTGCTGATAATGCTAAGAAGAAACCTCTTAGTAGAATTTATGATGTTCTTATTATAGTTAATAATAACATTGCCCCTATTTATTTTGTTGTTATGAACATTGAATGCAATGCTTCTTGTCCTATTGTTTTGGGAAGACCGTTTCTTAGAACTGTTGATGCTGTTATTGATCTGAAAGAGGGGAGTATTAAATATCAACTTCCCCTCAAGAAAGGTTTGGAACACTTTCCTAGAAATAAGATGAAGCTACCCTTTGAATATATTATTAGAGAAAAATATTATGTTGATGCTTATTCACTTGAAAACACTTGAGTTGATTTTTCTATGCCTAGCTGAAAGGCTTTAAAGAAAAGCGCTATCGGGAGACAGCCAGTTTTATTTCTCTATTGTCTTTCAGTTTTCCTTTGTTTTATTTGGTGTTCTTGAACCTGGGTGTTGTATATTTCCCTAGAAACCCCTGTGTATCTTTTCTTTTGAGTTTTTGTTTAGCCAAGTAAAGGCACTAGTGGAAAGTTGAGCCTATATTTCGGATTTCTGCGCAGGAAACAGATTTCTGCTGTCCATCGTAAATTCCATTAAAAATCACAGAAAATTCAAATTGACCTGAGCTTTTTTGTGCTTAATCCTGAGTTATATACGCAACTTTTTATATAATACCACTTTTTTATTTGATCATCAGAATATTTTTGAAAGTTTCGATCTTTACCTGTTGTTCTGTTTTCGACAGATTTCTGCCATTTATCGCATTTGCATCTTAATCTCTTTCTTTTGGTGTTCATTTGAGAAAAAGAGTTTTGAAAGAATTTGTGACAATAGATAATGTGTTTTTGAGTGTTATACTTGTGTTGAAACTGAACCATGTGGATTTATTATTTCAATTGCACTAACGTTGCCAATGAAGATGGTGAGAATTTTGATGTGAAGGAAGTTTTCAAGGGTCAAGAGAAGAGGATGATATGATGTGATCAAGAAGAGTGAAAAGCCTAAGATTGGGGATTCCCCGGTGGTACATCCAAGAAAATTCCAAGAAGACTCAAGATTCTAAGCTTGGGGATGCCCAAGTCATCCCCTTCTTCATCAACAAATTATCAGGTCACTTCTAGTGAAACTATATTTTTATTCGGTCGCATCTTATGTGCTTTACTTGGAGCGTCTTTTATTTTTGTTTTCAGTTTGACTTTTCTTTTGCTTTTAGTTTTATTTTACTTTCATAATAATATTGTTTTTACCCCAGCATTCTTTTATTGAAGAGTGACACGCTCCGCTTTTTCTTGAGAATACGTTGTATTCTTAATCTTTGTCTAGCTGCTGCATTTATTCAGCTCCTGTTTTGCATGCATCTCTTGTTAGAGATGTTAGTTTTAGTAGTATTATGTGAGTAATCTCATGTTTTCTTTCTGTATCAGAAAGACTATTTTTGTTAAAGCATGTTTTGTATGGTGCTTGTTGGGAGAAACGAAAACTGCTGCTTGAAGTAGAATTTATAACAGTACTAGTAGAAGCTTGTATAGACTGTGGCTAGGACTTTTTCATGCCATGCTAAATGTTATTTTAGTTTTAAATCCTTGTGGGTTATTGAGTAGCATGATTAGCCTCAAATAGCTGAGAGTGTTTAATATGTATTGAAAGATTCTTGATTTTTTCTTGTCATAGTAAAGCATCAATATATGGTATTCTCTTTCGAATGTTTTATTTGGTTGACTTGGCGCATGATCACACCAGTTTTATGACTACAACCAGTCAAGAATTGCCTCCATGACCACTTAGTTTTTGAAATTTTGATACTTCTTATGTTTTAATTAATGATGCTTATGTCGCTATGCATGATTATGGCTCTTATTCTCTCTTGATTTGTCGCTCCCAGTCTTTTGCTAGCCTCCACCTGTACTGAGTATGAGCTCTACTCGTGCATCCAAACTCCCTTAAACCAAAGTTTTCCCATTGTGTCCACCATACCTACCTACTTGTGGTATTTAACTGTCATTCCAAAGTAAATTGCTCATGTGTTACCTTTAAAACCTTCAAAATTACTCCTGCTTTATGATCCTGTTTTTGATCATGAGGACGTAGACAGAGAATCTTTATCTCACTTGTTGATTGGATTTCACACCCTGGACTAATGGCTTAATCCACTTATCCAAATGATAGAAGAGCTGGCAGCGGGGTGCCCAGCCCCAAATTAATGCATACAAATTCTATTCACTATTTTTACCCCTGATTTATTAGTCAAAGCATAATTGTGTAAACAAAAGAGAAAGAGGGATGACCTTCTACACCAGTTGCGTCCTTCACCATGGGAGCCGCTCTTGTGAATCCAGTTGACTTGTGACATATTGTATTTTCTATTTACCATTCGTTGACATTAGCATACATCTCAGAAAATATAGACATTCCTCCACAAATGTCAAACTTTTAATACCTCTGTTTAATAAAATAAAAGCTCTAGCACATGTGTGGTCCCTGCTTCCCTCTGCGAAGGGCCTTTATTTTACTTTTATGTTGAGTATCCATTTTCTAACTTTATGCATAGTTGAGAGAGCATTTTTGCCATTCCGAGTTCTATGTGCATTTGTCTCATAAGCATCAATAATTACTTCATGATGTGATATTATTTGTTCTTAAATTATTTGTTCTAGTCTTCCTCATGAACTTTGAAGGTGTCCTGGCATTTATGTTTTGCCCCACTCTTAAGGACTATCGAAATATCACTTTGCCATGCTTTCTCTATACCTGAAACAAACATTTACCTTTCTTTGCATTATTATTCATGATCCTTTATTTGATTTACTACTCGTGATGCAAAGTAATTGCTATGCTTTATTATTAAAGTTTTATTTATCATGACTGTGTTTAAAGTCTTTTGATCTCACATTAGATTGATCAAGTTTGTGTTAGTAGCATGTCACCTCAGAAATTACTGTTTTATCGTTTACCTACTCGAGGACGAGTAGGAACTAAGCTTGGGGATGCTTGATACATCATAAACGTATCCCTAATTTCTGATGCTCCATGATCATATTTTGCCAATTGCTACATGTTTTCTCCCTTATTTATAGCATTTTTATACGTTTTCTGGACTAACCTATTAACAAGATGACACAGAGCCAGTTCCCTGTTTTCTGCTGTTTTTTTGTTTCAGAAAAGTTGTTCTGGAAATATTATCGGAATTGGCAAATTCGAAGCCCGGAAGTCCTATTTTCCCCGGAAGCATCCAGAAGACCGAAGAGGAACCGAAGAGGGGCAGCAGGGGGGGCACACCATAGGGTGGCGCGCCCCCTGGCCGCGCCAGCTAGGGGTGTGGGCCCCCTGGAGCGCCACCGCCTTCGCCCTTTCGCCTATTTAAGCCCCCCGGATGGAAAACCATAGACACCTGATCAAAATCCCCAAAAATATTCCGTAGCCACCGTCACCGTCAACCCCAGATCGGGGGGTTCTGAAGCTGTTTCCGGCATCCTGGCAGAGAGGAGATCATCACTGGAGGCCTCTTCATCACCATGCCTGCCTCCGGAGTGATGCGTGAGTAGTTCATCCTTGGACTACGGGTTCGTAGCTGTAGCTAGATGGTTGTCTTCTCCTCATATGCCTCCATGTTTAGATCTCGTGAGCTGCCTATCATGATCGAGATTGATCTTATGTAATTCTCTGTGTTGTGTTTGCTGGGATCCGATGAATATTGACCTTATGCCAAGTTGATTATTGCCTTTATTTGCATGTGTTATTTGTGATCTTGCATGCTCTCTGTTGCTAGTGGTTATTCTGGCCAAGTAATTGTTAGTGACTCCAAGAGGGAGTATTTATGCTTGATAGTGGGTTCATGCCTCCTTGTTGCCTTGCTCGAGTGACAGAAACGTGAAGGGGGAGGATGTGCTGTTGCCATTAGGGAGAAAACAACGGTGAGAGTGCCCGCGTGCATAATCATTGCTTACATTACACACTTTGTTTAATGCAATTATCTGTTGCTTGCAACTTAATACCTAAGGGGGTTCGGATGATAACCTGAGGGTGGATTATTAGTCATAGATGCAGATGGATATCGGTCTATGTATCTTGTTGTAATGCCCGCACTAAATAGCATAGTAATCTTCATGTCATATTGTGCACTACGGTGAAACCTCTATTTGTCAATTGCGCTGCTGTAATTTGTTCACCCAGCATGCTATCTTTTATGGAGATACACCACTAGTGAAACTATGAACCTGGGTCCATTGTTCCACACTGTCAAACAAACCACAACAATTTTCCTACTCTCTTTACTTTCTGCAAGCATACATTATTTTTCCACACTATACGTATAATCTTTGTTTTCAGCAAGACCGGTGAGATTGACAACCTCACTGTACCGTTCGGGCAAAGTATTTTGATTGTGTTGTGCGCAGGCTCCATGTTGTTGCTGACACCAGTGAAGCGCCAGCACCACCGTCAGTGGCATCAACCTTCCGAAGATTCTCTTTCTCCTAGTGGATTGATAACCCTGGTTCTTAACTAAGGGGAAAACTTCTACTGCTATGCTCATCACACCCTCCTCTTGGGGTACCCAACACGCTTTGCCAGCATCAAGTTACAAGTATCAACTTGTCCAGAGCATCTACTAGTAACGGAGAGCAAGCGCGAAACAAATATATAGAAAACATGTAGCATATGGCATGAAAACAACATAGAACATCAGTAATTATAGATAAGTTTGAAACATATCAAGCATCCCCAAGCTTAGTTCTACTCGTCCTCGAGTAGGTAAAACGATAAAAACAAAATAATTTCTGAGGTGACTGATGCATGTAAAATGCATACATGAACTTTGCATGTTATTACTTGTTTTTCCTACATATTAGCAACTTATATTCATGTTTTATAATGATTTGGGGGGTTTTCTAAACAATCCCCCTTCTTTTGGTTCTAACCCTGTTTTTCGAGAAAACGTACTTTTTAGTGTTTCAGACTTTCCGGGAGCTTCGGGAATCCAAAAAGGGCAATGCCAAAGAGCACGGTTCAGAATTTTCGAGACGAAGACCATGTGCCAAAGTAGAGGGCCAAAAGGCCAACCAGGTGGCAAAGAGGACCCTCCACGCGGCCAGATTCCTTGGCCGCGTGAGAGGCCCCCCTTTTTTTCCCTCGTGGCTCCGATGCCGTCGATCTTTCTTCTCCCGAGTGTCTCGTGACCTAAAAACGACTATACAAAGGGTCCCCTGGCCTTTTCGATAAGGAGGCGGCGCCGAGAGACGAAACCACGAAACAGAGAGACAGAAGGCTGCCGCCGGAGAAGATCGGAGGGGGGAAACGCCGCCGGGATCACCCCCGGAGGGCTCCACCCCCCTCTGGCGTGTTTATCATCAACATCTACAGCAAGATCAGCTCCATCTCTCCACTGTAATCTCTTGGCAAACACGATGTATGATGCAATACTATATTCCCTTGATGTATTGTGTATCCCCGTCTATGTTTGAGTAGTGAATTGTTCTTGGCAATGGTGAAATAGTTCATTGATTGGTTCCATACAAGTTTGTTATCTTCTATGATTGTCTTTATGTACAATATATGAGTGCACGCATATGTTGGGGAATGCATGTAAGGTGATCACCGGTAGCATAATGGAGTGGTGGTGACTTGGGAGTGACAGTAACCTGAGACCGAGCCACAAAGTTAAGTTATTGGGGGGAATATATAGGGGACCTTAGAACGTAAGGCTATGGTGGGACTTTATGTCTTAATCAATCTTGTGCAGTCATTTACTTGGCCACATGATCCATCATAAGGGGTTGTAGATCATTTACTTGACTATACCTATTCATGGCTCCTTCCTAGAAGAAACAACTAAGACTAAAACATGTGCTTCACTAATTGTGACAACCACACGAACGAAACACCTATTGCTAGAACACTTGCTCCCTTGAGATACTTGAGATATTTGCTGCTTGCTACTTGTGAAACTTGCTTAGAAACTTGTTTTAGGATTACTTGCATTTTAAACTTGCTTCACTATTTACTAGACAAACCACACTCCACGTCACTTGCTTTTAATTAGTTAGTTCCTTTTAGTCAAACTTATTGCTTTGCATAAACAGCCATATAAGATGGTTATAGGGCTTTAGAGAATATATAGCTTACCTTCAACTCCTCGTGGGTTCAACACTGAAATACTTATCCAAAGGTACTACAATTGATCTCCTGCACTTGGGAGTCATCAAGCACTTTTCTGGCGCCGTTGCCGGGGAGCGTTGTGCTAAGCTTTTATTCTTGTTTGCATTGCATACTAACATATAAACCTAAAACACAAAAAAAATTATAAAATGGAAAACAACCAAACAATTTTAGAACTGTATAATATCTACCTTGAATTAGGACATGAAGTGTTTGAGGAGAAATTGAAAAATTATTTGCACAACAATCATATTTGTGGTAGTACTAATTCTTTGAACACCTTTATTGCTAAGGAAAACCTTGAGCTTGGGGAAGTTTGTCTTGACGAATATGATATTTTTAGTCCCCCTACTATTGAGGATAAAAATGATATACTTGCTGATTCTATGGAAAGTTTTAAGCTTGGGGAAGTTGGTTTTGATGAGCATGATATTTCTAGTTCCCCAAGCTTGGAGGAGAAAATTCACTTTGATGATACTATGCCTCCTATATGTGATGATTGCAATGAAAATTATGAATGTTTAACTCCCACTATCACTAATGAGGATTTTACTTATGTGGAGAGTAGTGATTCTTTTATGCATGTGGCTCCTGATAAGAATGTTTTATGTGATATTTATATTGTTGAATCTATTCATGATGCCACTGAAAATTATTATGAGACAGGGAAACATGGTTACACATATTTCAACAATATTAAGTTTCCCCTCTTTATGCTGAAAGTATTGAAGTTGCACTTGATCTACCTTTCTATGCTTGCTATTATGTGCTTCTTTTATTTGTTTCATTACAAAATGCCAATGCATAGGAAATGGGTTAGACTTAAAAATAATTTTTTTAATATTTTTGTGGTGTGTTCCTTATGCTTTAATTTCCTATTCGGTTTGAGCACACATTTATGTATTTACAACATGTAAAATGCCTTTACCTACTGTTATGTATCATTTGGTTTAAGGTTTTCATTTTATAAAAAAATTGGGAAAGTAAATGAGAAGGATGAGTAATGGAGAAGTTGGGGTCGACCTTGAACATGTGTTGTTCATGCCAATGAAACCATTGTTGGGAATATGCCCTAGAGGCAATCATGAATGATGTAATTCCCACTGTATTCATAAAGTTATTAAGTTGTCCTTGTTTTGAACATCTGATATATGTCATTGAATATGTGATTCGATTGTGGAACTATATATTCATGCTGTTCATACTAGATTGTCCTTGGTCATTTAGGTTGTGCTGGACACACACCCTAGACTAATGTGAGTGTTGGCTGATGACACGGTTCCACTTGTCATGGGCATGGTGATGCCATTCCAACGTTCACGGACTTGGCTAAAGAGTTTAGCAAGTCGGACTGACCCACATTGAGATGCAACGATCAAGTCGTCATTTGCATGTCTCAATCAATGTAATCCTTAGACCTGAGGTTGTCGCATAATCCGAGTTGTGGATCACCGACTTAGGTTCTGTCAAACGCTGTTCTGTGACAAGGCAACTATAAAGGCAGAGTTCGGGTCGAATGAGAAGCAAGCTGCGTGATGTGGATAATCAAGATGGGATTTTGCCCCTCCGAATGGAGAGATATTCTCTGGGCCCTCTCGAGTGATATGATTCAGGAAGCATAGCCATGCGCGACTCAGTTAAGTGTTAACTGTATTGGTTGACTAAGAGTTAGTCAGATGAATCACATATCACGGATCGAGAAGAGAGTCGAACTATTTAAGGGATGACGATAAATCGCCTATAGTTCGACAAGGTATATCGTGAGGCAAAAGGGACTAAGATGAATATCACATTGAAAGGTATGTCGTCATGACTCAATGGTACTTGGGAGTCGGCACGTTCTGCTAGGAGCCGCTACCGATTGATCGATTGGGAGTTGGACTCCAATCGTGTCCAAGTCTCCATGAGCCTGCAGGGTCACACACTTAAGAGCGGGAGCAAGTATTGGTTGGGTTGGAGCCGAACCGGAAATGGACTGATTTTGTGAGTCGGACTCACAGAGGGAATGGGACACAAGTGTTGTGCAGCCCATTACCATACGCTATATAAAGAGGGGCGCAGGTTGCCCAGCGGGCACGTTAGTCCACTCTCCCATGCGTTGGGAACCATAGCCCCACTCAGTCCAGCCGTCGCACTGGACCTAGCAGTCCGCCGTCGGAGCTCCTCCTCGTACGTGTGGATACCGGCAGAGGTGCTGTACGTTCAGCACTTCGACGTTCGAGGGATTGGATCGGCCGGACCGGATCGGATCGTGGGACGGCACTACCCCGACGCGCTTCATCGATAATCCGCAATCGCGCGTCTAGTGGTAATACTCGTGGCCTTCTACCTCGGCTAGATCTTGGAAGCATCGCGTAGGAAAAGTTTTTGTTTATCTCTACGCGTTCCAACAGTGGTATCAGAGCGGTAGCTTCTGGTATTAGGCCCGAGATCCGTACATATGTGATATGTAGTTAGCATTAGATTGGATCTAATTGCTGTTTTGGTGGCCGGTCTATGAGATAGATTGGTTTTGTACAAGGTTGATTGGATCAATCGTACTCGGGGTTAATGGATGATCAGGTTTCCGTGATCATACTGGGTCGGTTTTCGCCATCGGGGTATACCGTGACACATAAATCCAGTTGCGGTGATCGAAGATCAAATAGTTTGATCGAATCGTAATACGGATCAGATTTGGGTAAAATCGTTTTATCCGATGAAGAAATCCATGATCGGGATGCAGATGAGATCTGCGTTTTCCGAAATCGTGTTTATGTCAGCCGGCTGGAGCCTAGGTGCTGTCATTTTATTGTATAACGACCTGCGTGTCGGATTCTCTATGTAAATTTTTCATTTACTAGCTAGTGTAGCTTGTTGGAGAACCCGGTGGAATGCAAGTCGATGTACAAGTCGGCTACATGGAGTAAGATGGCACGTGACAAGAGTTGGCATGAGTCGACTTACAAGCTTTGTGGAGATGGAGATCACCGTGAAGAGAGCCATACCATTTCACATTATAATTGCTTTATTTGTGTTATTGTTATGTCTCTGTTTACCTCTATTTAGATAGTTGGTAGATTTTAATCCCTCAAAGAAGGTCTAGTCGGTCGCCCCGCCAGTGCTGCACCATCACAAGTCGGACATTCTTGGTAGTGGGCTCATAAAATTGAGGTGCTACCAATTCTTTCCGGTTAGGTGGGTTTGAGTCGGACTCTTACAAGCAGAAGCACTTGGTAATTTAGACGAGTCCATCACAACGGTTGTGGGGCTCGGGGCGAGGAAGGTTGGGAGCCGGGGCATTTGATGCCACCCAACCAACAGGAGTCGTATAGGGATACGATTGGCAAGGTGTTGCCTACCTAGATCACTTGACGGCTAGCGGTGATGCTAAAGCTCACTAGTCGACTTGCTTATTTAGAATCTTGAATCACTTAGAAACCATTAGAGGGATGTTGGTTCTAGTGGGAGCATAAGTATTAAAACGTTTAATATGCCTGCTCTTTTATGAATACACGTCTTAAGTGTTTTTGCGTATTTTCTGTTGTAGATCAATGGCACCTAGCAACCTTCCTCAGTTGTCCACTTTTGCGTTGAGATCAATCCTAGAGAAAGATAAGCTTAATGGAACTAATTTCACCAACTGGTATCGTAATCTGAGGATAGTCCTCAAGCATGACAAGAAAGAACATGTTCTAGAAACTCCACTTCCAGAAGAGCCTGATGACGATGCGACTGTCGCTGTCATGAATGCCTACCGTAAGACTAGAGATGAGTCTACGGAAATTAGCTGTCTTATGCTTGCACACAAGGAACCGGACTTGCAGCAGCAGTTCGAGAATGTTGAGGCCTACGATATGATCGAAAGTCTCAAAAGTATGTTCCAGGCTCAGGAAAAGACCGAGAGGTATCAAGTCTCTCAAGCTTTGCTAAGCTGTAAGCTGAAAGATGGCGATCCACTGAGTCCGCATGTAATCAAGATGATTGGTTACATTCAGTCTCTGGATCGGCTGGGCGTCCCAATTAACGAAGAGTTCGCTACTGATATAATTCTGAACTCTCTTCCTAGTGCGTATGGTTCGTTCATCTCGAACTACCATATGCATGGTATGGATAAGAGTATCACTGAATTACATGGGATGCTCAAAACGGCATAGGCTGATATCAAGAAAGGCGCCAGTCAAGTGTTGATGGTGCAGAATAAGGCTAAGTTCAAGAAGAGTTCTTGGACTAAGAAGAAGAAGGATAAGTCAGGAGGTAGCGCCCATGGCCCTGTCCAGAGTGCTTCCTCAAAGACTAAGCCTTCTCCTACAGCCGGAGCCAATTGCTTCTATTGCAAGCAGGATGGCCACTGGAAGAGGAACTGCACCAAGTATTTGGCTGACAGAGTCAAGAGTGGAGGTATGACTTCCGACTCAGGTACACTTGTGTGCAACGTTATAGACATTTATCTTGTTGATGCACCTAACAGTTCTTGGGTATATGATACCGGATCAGTCATTCACATATGCAACTCGTTGCAGGGACTGGTAAGAACTAGGAGCGTGGCAAGAGGAGAGGTTGACATTCGGGTCGGCAACAAGGCGAGAGTCGCTGCGTTGGAAGTCGGCACGATGCAACTTCATTTACCTTCAGGATTTATTTTGGAACTAAATAATTGTTATTATGTTCCAGCGCTTAGTCGAAACATTATTTCCGCCTCATGTTTGATGAGACAAGGTTATGAGTCGAATATTAAGAATAATGGTTGTTCTTTATATTTGAAAGATATGTTTCATGGCTTTGCACCCGTTCAGAACGGGTTATTTATTTTAAATCTTGATAGTGAATCGGTCTATAACATAAATGTTAAAAGGTTGAAACCAAATGATCTGAATATGATTTACTTTTGGCACTGTCGGCTTGGTCATATAAGTTGGAAGCGCATGAAGAAGCTCCATGATGATGGACTTCTAAATTCGTTCGACTTAGAGTCATTCGAGACATGCGAATCATGCCTACTAGGCAAGATGACCAAGAAAACTTTTGCAAGGAGTTGTGAAAGGGCGACCGACTTGTTGGAACTAATACATAGTGATGTATGTGGACCAATGAGCACGACAGCTAGAGGTGGTTATGAGTACTTCATTACCTTCACTGATGATTTGAGTAGGTATGGATATATCTATCTAATGAAACACAAGTCGGAAGCCTTTGAAAAGTTCAAGGAATTCCAGAGTGAGGTACAGAATCAGCTCGGCAAGAAAATAAAGTTTCTACGGTCGGACCGTGGAGGCGAGTACATGAGCCATGAGTTTGATGACCATCTAAAGAGTTGTGGAATAGTTCCTCAACTCACTCCGCCAGGTACACCGCAGAGAAACGGTGTATCGGAACGTAGAAATCGGACCTTGTTGGACATGGTACGATCAATGATGAGTCGGACAGATCTACCTTTATCATTTTGGGATTATTGTCTAGAAACTGCAGCGTTCACACTAAACAGAGTACCATCAAAGTCAGTAGAGAAGACACCACATGAGATGTGGACTGGTAAAAAGCCAAGTTTGTCTTTTCTTAAGATTTGGGGTTGTGAAGCATTTGTCAAGCGACTTCAGTCGGACAAGCTCACGCCCAAGTCGGATAAGTGTATTTTCGTGGGGTATCCGAGAGAAACCTTGGGGTACTACTTCTGCAACCGGGAAGAGGGCAAAGTGTTTGTCGCTCAGAATGGTGTCTTCCTTGAGAAAGAGTTTCTCGGTCGGGAAGTCAGTGGGAGTGTAAGGACCCCAGACTGGCAGTCTGAAACCCTCCGTATGCATACATTCACGATCCCAGAAAGATCAGTCGTGAACAACATACAAAGTTGGCACACAGAAATACATCATCCATTACACGAATACATAAAGGTATTACAAAAATGATCACATGATCAAGTCTAACACAACTGCCACAAGGGCAGGCAACTTAACAAGCACAGCGGAAGACAATTAAAACACAACGTAGTTGAGCCCAAGTCACGCCTTAACCTACAGGCTGCTGACCCGGAGACGATCCTAGTTCGCAAAGCCGTCAACTCCGTACTTCTCTTCATAGATCTCCTTCGGAGGCTCCTTCTCAAAGTCTGGCAAGTAGATACCAGGGGCGAAACCATAATGAGTACATTTGAATGTACTCAGCAAGACATCCATCATGTCACTTACCAAACATGCAAATATGCTTATATGGTGGAATAGGTAGGTTATAAATAGGGTTCACTACCAATGGTGTTCATATATGATGACACCACAGTTGCAGTCAGGTTAATCTGTATCTTCGTTGAAGAATATACTTCAGAAGAAAATAAAATAATATAGTTTTATTTCTCTTGTAGATATCACATGTACAAGAGGTTTTGTAAAGCTTTGTTAAAGAATATTTTCTCTTTGCAAAACTTCTTGGAATCAGTTTCCAGAATTCTTGCTTAGAGTAGAAAAGGTTTTCTTTGCAAAACATTTTGTTTTGTATAACAACCTCTGGCTTTTCATCATCAACGATACCTCCACGGTATAAGTTTCCATTCCTTTCCGAACTTCACAAGTTCAACACTTCATTTCCAAAATTCCTTTTAAAAAACTTCCTCTTTTGAAAACATTGACACAATGCTAGCTACATGGCCATTCAACCGTCCATATCCGAGGACGCGGCTATCTCGAAATAGTTTTACTCTGCAGAGGTGTACACCTTTCCACTAGATCGAGAATCCGCCATGAAACAACCATGGACTGTTCCCAACCTATGAGAACATCAGATAGCTGATCTTGACTATCCACTATGTACAAGCTAGTACATGACTATCTCTTCAATTGGGGTTACCCTCCCTGGCAAGCCGTGTCCCACACCGCCCAAACAGGAGACCCAACTGCTGCATCCGGAGGGAAAATCAATCCCACACTTTAGATGTCCCGTATTCCCCACTCCTAGCGACATTTCGGTTCGGAGGATCCCATCCCCTATAGCACTTGAGATAGCACACATACTAACCATAACAAGTTTTTAATCAAGCCCCTACCCATATTGGGGTAAAGTGGCAGTACGGTAAAGGTTGTCCAGCGAAGACTAGGTTATGTGTCATTTTTTAGAACACCACTTTCTCAAAAATGACCACTTCCACATTCCTCCGGAAAACAAGGATCAGCCTTTTCTCCGGGTTTTTCCGTAAAGCCTTTGTTTTGTAGAATCACAATTTTAGGGTGTCCACTTAGGGACTAGTATATTTGATGGTAATAAATACCATATAGTGGCTTATGGGCTTGGTATTACCAAGTTTAACTACTGGCATAATAGTAACCTATAATATAGTATAGTAGTAAATTCCACATCAAAAATAGTTTTGATAATCAAGTTTTTGTAAAACTTCAGAGGTAAAACATGCATGATAGATAATGATAAGTATTGTATCAGCAAGCAATCAGGATGGCTTGCAAGGTATCTCCTTGTGTCCCTGGTTTTTGGAGTGACTGGAACTTGAAACAGAGCTTCCCGACACTTCCTTCCTCTTCGTTTTCTAACGCCGTAAAAGGAATAAAGGACACACATTCAGAACCAATCAAGGCAAGCAACCATACATAACAATACATACAGCAAGGAAAATAATAATAACCAATCACACAATTATTAATGGAGACAAACAATCAAACAAACACACTTGGCAGAAATGCCATTTTAATAAGACAGCTTAAGGTTGGAGGAACATATCTCACAACCTTAATATCATGGATTCAGTGGGTGTGCCACTCTCATACCAAGATATTAATAAACCCAAAATACACTTCGTTTCACAAGGGTGAGACTACTAAAAGTATATAAAACATGCACAATTAATAAGCATGGCAATGGGTCTGTCAACCAAACCACAAAAGAACAAGATAGCTATTCCACTAAGTCTAAATTCACATCAAGAATAAATAAGGCACATGATTTGCAAAAGTTACTTGTACAAATCAGTGAGCCTCCACAAGGGTAACAAGGTAATAGACTCATCACAAAACACACAATTTCTCATAGTGAGAACAATAGAAACAATGACTAAAAGGGAGGAATCCTATAGACATGCTTCTACTAAGGGTTTGCTATGAAAGCAAGCATAATAAGTAAAGTACTAAAATGTAAACAAGGAACCATGTTATCATAATGGGAAATGAAAACATGTTCTTATGCAAGGATACACCAATATCTACCAAACACAAGTTGGCAGGAAAAATAATTCAATACAAAAAACTGCTAAGGAAACTAGTACTACTCAAACATAAAGAATCAATGGATGCATTTCAACCAAGTAATTGAAATACAACCAGAGGGTCCATGTCATAAAAACAGGAGTGAAAAATATCTATACTTTCTATAACAAAAATATCCCATTTAGCAAAACAATGCATTAATTTGCAGGGCAACTCCTACATACTAGTGGTAATAAAAAGGGCATTACTAGAGGAATCAAACAACACTCAAAAGATGGGTTTTTCCTAGCAAGCCACACATGATTATAACCACTTACAAACAGAAGCATACACCTTTTCATTTAGCACTAAAAATCCAAAGCAAAAATACTAGACACTCATTAATTATAGAACTATAGAAAAGAAACACATCTAGTGTGGGGGAAATAATGTTTCCACCAAAAATGCAATGAAACCAGTGGGTGTTCCACTAGCATAACAAAGCATTAAGAGGTCACAAAGCCTCTGGTCATACTTGATAAAAATTAACAAAATACTAAACTAGCATCTAGTGCATTAACCATACTAGTAGAAAATAATAGGATGCTAAAATAAGCAAGGTAATGCTACTCATGCTATTGTTTTCACACAAGTGAAAAATTTAGGGATCAAGTACTCATAAAAACATCATCAAAATTCTACTGGTCCTATGAACACAACCCAAAAATATGTGGCTACACAACCACAAATGCCTATGTCAAAAATTCCACACATGAGGGAATTTTTCCATAACATCCTCATAGTCATGACAAAGCTACTCATGCTTCTATACCAACTCAAATGCAAGATAGCAGAGGTGATAACAAAACAATATAAGTACCAACATGGTACTGGATCCAACCAAAAATCCAAGTGCTTGCACATAAATTCATCACTCAAAAATCCTATGCAAGTATAAACTAGAGATAAGTAATATGCTATTAACAAAAATCCTATTTCTTCTCAACTCAAGTCCACACAATCTAACATGCTAAAATAGTTAAGTAACACTTAGAAAACAAGTTCACACAACTTTTACATGCTAGAAAACATCATTGCAACACAAAAATATAATCACACAATTTAATTACTTAAAATGCCAAAATGGCAGAAACAAGCAATTTAAAGATCTGTCCACCAAATTTTATATGAGGATCTAAAAATTAAACCCCACTAAGTTTGGATAGCCCTAAACATATAGAAGACCATCCAGTTGAGTTTGCATCAAAAATCATTTTTAATAATTTTATAAAAATCACCAAAGTGCTCTCTGGTGTTTTACCAAATTGCATTCCATTTCAAAAAATAAAATGAATTTGGAAGCAAGGTTAATTGCTCCTGTTAGGAAATTTCAAGGGCTTTCCAATGCAATTTGCCCCCACTTCATTCTGAGTTGTGAAATAAAAATGGTGCTCATTTTGGTGTTTCTGGTACCTGTTGCCAAAACATTTTTCATTTCTAAAGTATTCATCCAAATGTAGATCTACAAGTTGTAGGTGGTTCAGATTAAGTTTCTTTACATCTGTGAATTTTGGTTTGGTCCAATTCGTCTTTTAGGTAGGTTTTTAGAGCCAAAAGTAAACAGGTATCAATCTGTGAAAAATAAAAGGAAAAACAAATGTGTCCTGGGCCAGATCCACGGGCTGGGCCGGCCAGATCCAGTCTCACCGCAGCGGGATCTAGCCGCTGAGGCTGACGCGCGGGCCAGGCCGCCACGGGGGCTGCCACGCAGGCAAGCGCGGCCCCACGTGCGGGTTTAACCAGCCCTTGCGCGCGGTCAGCGGAAAGCTGGCATCAGCGTGACGTCGCCACGACGTCACCGCCGGCGGGGACAACTCCGGTGAGGCCAAAATCCGGCGAGTTCGGCTATCAAATCGCGAAATAAAAACGTCTGCGTGTTGCTTACGACGAGGGGAACCATGTATGGGCTGCGCCGTTTCCTGGGAGTGGCCGGAGCGCGGCCGGCGACAATGGTGCGGCGGCGGCCGGACACGAGCACGTCTCGGCGTCGATTTAGGGTGTCGCACCCTGATTTCTAGGGGATACTCACCGTACGAACTGGATAGCAGATGCTTGGATTATGGGGCATAACTGCTCCCACGTCCCAGCTTCCTGGTAGACCTGCGCTTATGCGCGACAACACAAGCCCTGCTATTCCATCGTCGATGTAAACTATCCACTAGAGATCAAAGGCACTTCCGTCGACGTACTTCAAACCATACACACATGGTACGTCAACGGCGTTTAACAAGTGATATCACAACAGATCTCTATGACACAAAAGATTGAAATAAGTTGCAAATGGCTCTCATTAGAGCAGAGATAGCAAATACAATCATTCAGAGGGCACATGCCCCAACAATACATCATTACATCACAGCGGAAGCATTCGACATGTCTGAGTACAGACAAGAGCCAAATAGGCCTAAGAGGCCGGAAACAAACAGACGGAGCCCATCCACGAAGTCTCGGATCCTGCCCGGGTCCGCTATCTACTCGTCAGCAGTCTCGTCATACTCCACGTAGTTGCCACCATGTAGATCCTCGAAACGTCGGTCTGCGGAAACCACAGCCCCAACGGGGTCAGTACATAAACGTACTGGCAAGCAAGACTCACAGTTCACCAAAGTGTAACCCGTCAACACCAAGCACAGATGCCTTGGGTTCAACGGAAAGGAAGGGGATATAAAGGATGCTGCAACTGGCTGCTCTACACAACTACAGAAACATACTACAACTGCCGGCTAACAGAAAGGAGATAAGATCGAGGATTGTAACCAACTGAAAGATAACTTCAAACAAACCCGTCCTGGATCTCGCCCCTTATCCAAAGAAGCAATCCGAGGATAACTCACACCGTTGTATTAAATGTGAATCAAGTTATTGTGTCATCAACCTATTACTAGTCAAGTTATTAATCATTGGGTGTAACATGTTTGATCATTATGTTTAAGTTGTCATGAGTACTTGTTAGCCAGTACTTTCACCAAGTAATCCATAACCGCGGAAAACACGGCTTCTCGAGAAGATTATCCCTGCAGGGTTGCACCAATTTGGCCGTACACGCAAGAATAACCCGCCAGATGGGAAGCTAACCCACCAAGCGGGGTACTCTACACAACCAACCATTCTTCGCATCAAGCCCAAAGCACCTTGGGCGCACGGCTAATCGAGCCCAGAAGAAAATGGACCCTCATAGCACTCTAAGAACGTGTCCCCCTATATGCCGACTACGAAAGTTCCACCCTGGCCTGGGCTCGCAAAAACATGCATGCGGCAAATGGAAAACACGAACTAAATGAGGCGATTTGGACGAGATGTGAATCAGGTCAAGTTGAGGGGGGCGCCCATACTCGCTTCCCACATGCGGTTAGTGCGCTCATCATGGATCAGTAGACAAGACCCTTTTCCTATTAGGGTCGACACTAGTAGGCTCCAAAACCTCTCATGGGCCTCCTGCCGGTGCCTTATCATCAAATTTATTATTAACAGTAACATTAGCATGATTGATTGATTAAACATCGAGCCCCCAGAACATAATGAAATAGTAACTGAAAGTAACGGTAACATACTCGAGCAAAACAACCTAAGCATGCTAGTAAGACACGGGCTCAAACAATGGTTATAGGTATGGAGGTGAGGCAATATCAGGGTTCAGGGTATCATGTGATAGGTTCGCAACAGAAACAACTACTTCTAAGGCTAGCAGAAATATACAACGGAAAGTATCGGTAACCAATGTTGAAAGGAACACAGTGGTTCATGTGAGTGATAACTTGCCTGCAAAACCCAGTAGCCTGGTACTGAGCTAAATCCTTAGAAGGGGTGTCGTAAGTATCGTCGGTCTCAACGTCGTCGTTTATCCGAGAAGAAGCAAACAAACAAGGCAGAAATAAACAATCATTATCATGGCATTGTGCACAATCAAAGATGATGCATGTCAAGTTAATGGGTGCATCAAAATAAACTATTTGACAAGATAGAAACAGGACTAAATGGACCCATATGCAATTGGATTGCATATGGAAAGCCCATGAATTATGGTTGAATTAATTGTTTTACAACTAATCACCATATGAAAGTGGATTAGCATGATGCATGGATGAGGAAAACAAAAAAATAACAACAAATGACAATGATAGATGCAAGTGGAAAAGGATTGGAACAAGTTTTGGAAATCATTGATTAAGTTTGGAAAGTTTGGTTACTTAAAAATGTCACACAAGCATTTGTTGTTTTCATCAAGTTAAATTGTTCAAAATAGATAACAGAGTTCATATTTGAAAAGAAAACAAGATTTTAGTTGGAATACATGTTTCACTCGTTGAGAAAGGATTTCAAATAAATTAGTTATGGATTAAACAAGTTTAAGCAAGAATTAAATGAATTTAATTCAAACATGAACTTATTTGAATTTTTATTTGTGCAAAACATTGAGTGAAGTTCATATTTGAAAAGGTCATGCTTTGATGGTTTGAAAACATATTTTATATGTCCCAAAAGAATTTGTTTTGATCAAGTTATGAAATTACCAAAATTAAATGATTTAAACAAGGTTTAAATCATTTAACCAATTTTAATTATTCAAAACATAAAACAAAGTTTATATTTGGAAAGAGGGTTTAATTTTGCATGGAAAACATATTTCATTTGTGGAAATTGGATTTAAAATGAGCAAGTTATTATTTTGGCAATTTTAAATGCAATAAACAAGAAACAGTTGTTTTCAGCAATTTAAATTATTCAAAACAGCAAACAAAATTTATATTTGGAAAGTACATGAAAAATTGATTGGAAAACATATTTGGTTTGTGAAATTTGGAATTTTTATGCTCAAGTTATGAATTTTGCAAGTTTAAGTGAATTTGACAAGTTTTCAAATATTGCATCAATTTAAAATATTCAAAACAGTAAACAAATTTTATATTTGGATAGAACATTTAATTTGGTATTGAAAACATATCAAAAATGTTGGATTTGGAGCTAAAATGATTTTATTATGCTATTTACAAGATATAGTGCAAATCTGCCATTTTTTATGATCTAGGGACTTAGGAAATATTTTTACAGGGACTAGAATAACTTGCAAGGGCCTATTGGTGAATACCAGAAAGTTTTGTGACCAAATTATTGCAAAATAAAAAGGTTGCTTTAATGTGCAGGGGGTGGGATTCGACCCCTGCACCTCCTGATGCTCTCACAGGGAACCAACCAACTGTGCTGCGCTGCGGTTGTTGGATGTAAGGGACTCGGGGGGTGGATAAGGTGTACTCGCGGGAGGTTTTCTGAAATAACTGAACCTGAGCGGACAGGTTACAGATCGATCGCTCGCTGTGGACGATGGCCGCTGGCCGATGGGGGCGTGGGGTGTGCTTGCGGGTAGAGAGGAGGGAGAGGGAGGAGGATCGAGAGGAGGGAGGAGGAGGCGCACCTCACTTGGCTGATCGCGGAACAGGAGGCGTGGATCGTTGGGGCGGACAGCAGGTGGTTGCAGCAGGGCGGACAGGAAGTTTGGCGGCGGGAATCCTCGACGGTGGCGGTGGCTCAGTCCCTCCCGGCCCAAGCCGAGGGGGGGAGAAGGAAGAGGGTACTTGGGCGTTTCCATTCCCGCCATGGGGAGCTCCCGGGACAGCCTCCAGCGACCACGCCAACCTCCTCAATTTTCGGCCATGGTGGTCGGGTTCAGAGTTGCAGGGAGTTACAGCGAGGTTCAGAGAAAGAACAGGGAGGAGAGAGAGGAGATGGCGGCTAGAGGAGGAAGGAGAGAGCTAGGGCCTAGGGTTTGGCTAGGGCAGGGGAACTCGGTTGTTTTTATGGGGAGAGGAGAGTGGTACGGCAGAGAATCAAGCGGAGGAGGGAGAGATCATGTGGTTGTTTCTCTGTTCGTACTGTTGACGTCAGCCAGAGGTGGAAGATGCTCACGAAGGGGTACTGGGCTTGTGGGGGAAAGGCCAAAGGGAAAAAAATTAGATGGGCTAGGAGAGAAAAGTGGGCATGCTGCTCTCTCTCTCCCTTTTGTTATTTTCTGTTTCTTTTATTTTTTTTTTAGCAAATTATAAAAGGAAGAAAACCATGAGATTTTGGTTAGCCAAGATGTCATAAAAATTTGGTTAAGCTAGTTGGGTTAAAAGAAAACATTAACCAAGTTTTGTTTTCAGAAAATTTTAAATTAGCTTGATGTTTGTTTGAAATTCAAATTTGGGTGTATTTTAATTAAGTGCCCATTTAATAAAAACAACTTTGAATAGGGGGGGAACCTCTATGATTAATTTGATTGAAAGATTAGTTGATTGGCTTGTTAAAGTTTATAACTTCAAAAGTGGTTCTGTTTGATGCATTGATTTGAAATTGGATTGAATAGAATTAATTGATTGAAATAAAAGCACCATTTTATTAGTTGAACATTATGGGATAATTGGATACAATTAAGGTTTTTATTTGGAAACAACTATTTGGATGTTGGTTTGGAATTTCAAATGGAAAACAAATTGAATTTGAAAAGGGTTTGATTATTGGATGCATTTTTATAGAAATAAAACAATAGTTTGGAATCACACTTTAATGGAAACAAATAATTGTTTTATTTTGAAATATCTTTTTAGAAATTGTAACATCACAAGGATGAAACAAAAGGTTTGAGATTTGAGTTGAAATTCAAATAGAAAACAAAGGAAAACAAATGAAAACAGTTGGAAAACAACTGAAAACAGAGGAAAACAAATGGAAAACAAACAAAACAATTGCAATCAACATGATGCCATGATGCAAAACATAAAATAACAGAGAGCAAACATTCTAAAGGCTATTTTTCAGACTTGGGATGTTACAAAACGCCCCCCCCTTGAAGGAATCGCGCCCCGAGATTCCTACTGAGAAAGAAAAGGTCCGGAAACTTCATGGGAAGATCCTCTTGAGTTGTGACACGTGAAACACATCGTGCACCTTGGATAGACGTCAGGGAATTTGGAAACCACCGAAACATTTTCAATTGAAGGAAGTATGTAGGGTGTAAAGCTGGATGGAATTTGATTCATTTGGAGAATAGACTATCTGTAATAAGGGTGGAATAGAGTTATTGACATCAATGCAACACCAAGAATAACATCAATGTCAGAATCATCAACATGAGAGTAACGAGGAATATGTGGCCTCCCATTAGAATTTGATTTCTGTGACTGAACTTGGAAGTCAACATTTGAGATCCCGGGGAGTGAACAGAGTTTTGATTGCTTAGTGGAACCAGAATTGGGTTGTATGTTGTGGATAAGATTGTTGACACAAAGGAATGTGATTCTCCGGTATGAAACAACACTTTAGCTGAAACAGAGTTTAGCAGATGAACGGGGAAACTTTGATTAGACGCCGGTAGAAGAATTGAAGTGGAAACAACAACAAGATTTCAACGGACGAAAGGTTCTTTAAAAGAACAGAATAACGAAGCAACACCGGGGAAAACGAGAACAAAACTTCTGAGGTACTATGGAAAACCCAAAACACGTGAAATCCTAACTTGAAAGTTTAGAGGAGAAGGGAAAAATCAACGTGGCACTTCCTTACCAGAAAAGGGAGGGAGGGTGGGGAAAAGAAGAAAAAGAACAGAATTCCTACTCTCACATTTCATTTTTCCTATATAGCTACAAAATAGTTTCTAGACTCAAACTGCGACCAGTAAAAAGGGATCCTACAGGCAGACAGGCTCTGATACCATTTGTCGCACCCTGATTTCTAGGGGATACTCACCGTACGAACTGGATAGCAGATGCTTGGATTATGGGGCATAACTGCTCCCACGTCCCAGCTTCCTGGTAGGCCTGCGCTTATGCGCGACAACACAAGCCCTGCTATTCCATCGTCGATGTAAACTATCCACTAGAGATCAAAGGCACTTCCGTCGACGTACTTCAAACCATACACACATGGTACGTCAACGGCGTTTAACAAGTGATATCACAACAGATCTCTACGACACAAAAGATTGAAATAAGTTGCAAATGGCTCTCATTAGAGCAGAGATAGCAAATACAATCATTCAGAGGGCACATGCCCCAACAATACATCATTACATCACAGCGGAAGCATTCGACATGTCTGAGTACAGACAAGAGCCAAATAGGCCTAAGAGGCCGGAAACAAACAGACGGAGCCCATCCACGAAGTCTCGGATCCTGCCCGGGTCCGCTATCTACTCGTCAGCAGTCTCGTCATACTCCACGTAGTTGCCACCATGTAGATCCTCGAAACGTCGGTCTGCGGAAACCACAGCCCCAACGGGGTCAGTACATAAACGTACTGGCAAGCAAGACTCACAGTTCACCAAAGTGTAACCCGTCAACACCAAGCACAGATGCCTTGGGTTCAACGGAAAGGAAGGGGATATAAAGGATGCTGCAACTGGCTGCTCTACACAACTACAGAAACATACTACAACTGCCGGCTAACAGAAAGGAGATAAGATCGAGGATTGTAACCAACTGAAAGATAACTTCAAACAAACCCGTCCTGGATCTCGCCCCTTATCCAAAGAAGCAATCCGAGGATAACTCACACCGTTGTATTAAATGTGAATCAAGTTATTGTGTCATCAACCTATTACTAGTCAAGTTATTAATCATTGGGTGTAACATGTTTGATCATTATGTTTAAGTTGTCCTGAGTACTTGTTAGCCAGTACTTTCACCAAGTAATCCATAACCGCGGAAAACACGGCTTCTCGAGAAGATTATCCCTGCAGGGTTGCACCAATTTGGCCGTACACGCAAGAATAACCCGCCAGATGGGAAGCTAACCCACCAAGCGGGGTACTCTACACAACCAACCATTCTTCGCATCAAGCCCAAAGCACCTTGGGCGCACGGCTAATCGAGCCCAGAAGAAAATGGACCCTCATAGCACTCTAAGAACGTGTCCCCCTATATGCCGACTACGAAAGTTCCACCCTGGCCTGGGCTCGCAAAAACATGCATGCGGCAAATGGAAAACACGAACTAAATGAGGCGATTTGGACGAGATGCGAATCAGGTCAAGTTGAGGGGGGCGCCCATACTCGCTTCCCACATGCGGTTAGTGCGCTCATCATGGATCAGTAGACAAGACCCTTTTCCTATTAGGGTCGACACTAGCAGGCTCCAAAACCTCTCATGGGCCTCCTGCCGGTGCCTTATCATCAAATTTATTATTAACAGTAACATTAGCATGATTGATTGATTAAACATCGAGCCCCCAGAACATAATGAAATAGTAACTGAAAGTAACGGTAACATACTCGAGCAAAACAACCTAAGCATGCTAGTAAGACACGGGCTCAAACAATGGTTATAGGTATGGAGGTGAGGCAATATCAGGGTTCAGGGTATCATGTGATAGGTTCGCAACAGAAACAACTACTTCTAAGGCTAGCAGAAATAGACAACGGAAAGTATCGGTAACCAATGTTGAAAGGAACACAGTGGTTCATGTGAGTGATAACTTGCCTGCAAAACCCAGTAGCCTGGTACTGAGCTAAATCCTTAGAAGGGGTGTCGTAAGTATCGTCGGTCTCAACGTCGTCGTTTATCCGAGAAGAAGCAAACAAACAAGGCAGAAATAAACAATCATTATCATGGCATTGTGCACAATCAAAGATGATGCATGTCAAGTTAATGGGTGCATCAAAATAAACTATTTGACAAGATAGAAACAGGACTAAATGGACCCATATGCAATTGGATTGCATATGGAAAGCCCATGAATTATGGTTGAATTAATTGTTTTACAACTAATCACCATATGAAAGTGGATTAGCATGATGCATGGATGAGGAAAACAACAAAATAACAACAAATGACAATGATAGATGCAAGTGGAAAAGGATTGGAACAAGTTTTGGAAATCATTGATTAAGTTTGGAAAGTTTGGTTACTTAAAAATGTCACACAAGCATTTGTTGTTTTCATCAAGTTAAATTGTTCAAAATAGATAACAGAGTTCATATTTGAAAAGAAAACAAGATTTTAGTTGGAATACATGTTTCACTTGTTGAGAAAGGATTTCAAATAAATTAGTTATGGATTAAACAAGTTTAAGCAAGAATTAAATGAATTTAATTCAAACATGAACTTATTTGAATTTTTATTTGTGCAAAACATTGAGTGAAGTTCATATTTGAAAAGTTCATGCTTTGATGGTTTGAAAACATATTTTATATGTCCCAAAAGAATTTGTTTTGATCAAGTTATGAAATTACCAAAATTAAATGATTTAAACAAGGTTTAAATCATTTAACCAATTTTAATTATTCAAAACAGAAAACAAAGTTTATATTTGGAAAGAGGGTTTAATTTTGCATGGAAAACATATTTCATTTGTGGAAATTGGATTTAAAATGAGCAAGTTATTATTTTGGCAATTTTAAATGCAATAAACAAGAAACAGTTGTTTTCAGCAATTTAAATTATTCAAAACAGCAAACAAAATTTATATTTGGAAAGTACATGAAAAATTTATTGGAAAACATATTTGGTTTGTGAAATTTGGAATTTTTATGCTCAAGTTATGAATTTTGCAAGTTTAAGTGAATTTGACAAGTTTTCAAATATTGCATCAATTTAAAATATTCAAAACAGTAAACAAATTTTATATTTGGATAGAACATTTAATTTGGTATTGAAAACATATCAAAAATGTTGGATTTGGAGCTAAAATGATTTTATTATGCTATTTACAAGATATAGTGCAAATCTGCCATTTTTTATGATTTAGGGACTTAGGAAATATTTTTACAGGGACTAGAATAACTTGCAAGGGCCTATTGGTGAATACCAGAAAGTTTTGTGACCAAATTATTGCAAAATAAAAAGGTTGGTTTAATGTGCAGGGGGTGGGATTCGACCCCTGCACCTCCTGATGCTCTCACAGGGAACCAACCAACTGTGCTGCGCTGCGGTTGTTGGATGTAAGGGACTCGGGGGGTGGATAAGGTGTACTCGCGGGAGGTTTTCTGAAATAACTGAACCTGAGCGGACAGGTTACAGATCGCTCGCTCGCTGTGGACGATGGCCGCTGGCCGATGGGGGCGTGGGGTGTGCTTGCGGGTAGAGAGGAGGGAGAGGGAGGAGGATCGAGAGGAGGGAGGAGGAGGCGCACCTCACTTGGCTGATCGCGGAACAGGAGGCGTGGATCGTTGGGGCGGACAGCAGGTGGTTGCAGCAGGGCGGACATGAAGTTTGGCGGCGGGAATCCTCGACGGTGGCGGCGGCTCAGTCCCTCCCGGCCCAAGCCGAGGGGGGGAGAAGGAAGAGGGTACTTGGGCGTTTCCATTCCCGCCATGGGGAGCTCCCGGGACAGCCTCCAGCGACCACGCCAACCTCCTCAATTTTCGGCCATGGTGGTCGGGTTCAGAGTTGCAGGGAGTTACAGCGAGGTTCAGAGAAAGAACAGGGAGCAGAGAGAGGAGATGGCGGCTAGAGGAGGAAGGAGAGAGCTAGGGCCTAGGGTTTGGCTAGGGCAGGGGAACTCGGTTGTTTTTATGGGGAGAGGAGAGTGGTACGGCAGAGAATCAAGCGGAGGAGGGAGAGATCGTGTGGTTGTTTCTCTGTTCGTACTGTTGACGTCAGCCAGAGGTGGAAGATGCTCACGAAGGGGTACTGGGCTTGTGGGGGAAAGGCCAAAGGGAAAAAATTAGATGGGCTAGGAGAGAAAAGTGGGCCTGCTGCTCTCTCTCTCCCTTTTGTTATTTTCTGTTTCTTTTATTTTTTTTGTAGCAAATTAGAAAAGGAAGAAAACCATGAGATTTTGGTTAGCCAAGATGTCATAAAAATTTGGTTAAGCTAGTTGGGTTAAAAGAAAACATTAACCAAGTTTTGTTTTCAGAAAATTTTAAATTAGCTTGATGTTTGTTTGAAATTCAAATTTGGGTGTATTTTAATTAAGTGCCCATTTAATAAAAACAACTTTGAATAGGGGGGGAACCTCTATGATTAATTTGATTGAAAGATTAGTTGATTGGCTTGTTAAAGTTTATAACTTCAAAAGTGGTTCTGTTTGATGCATTGATTTGAAATTGGATTGAATAGAATTAATTGATTGAAATAAAAGCACCATTTTATTAGTTGAACATTGTGGGATAATTGGAAACAATTAAGGTTTTTATTTGGAAACAACTATTTGGATGTTGGTTTGGAATTTCAAATGGAAAACAAATTGAATTTGAAAAGGGTTTGATTATTGGATGCATTTTTATAGAAATAAAACAACAGTTTGGAATCACACTTTAATGGAAACAAATAATTGTTTTATTTTGAAATATCTTTTTAGAAATTGTAACATCACAAGGATGAAACAAAAGGTTTGAGATTTGAGTTGAAATTCAAATAGAAAACAAAGGAAAACAAATGAAAACAGTTGGAAAACAACTGAAAACAGAGGAAAACAAATGGAAAACAAACAAAACAATTGCAATCAACATGATGCCATGATGCAAAACATAAAATAACAGAGAGCAAACATTCTAAAGGCTATTTTTCAGACTTGGGATGTTACATAGGGGGTTAGGGAGGGGGATAATGCACGGCGGGGGTCCGCCTTCTTACCCTAGACGCGTAGGGTGGCTCGGAGAGGACGGAGGAGGGTCGTGGCGGCCGGGATTCGTCGCCGGAGTCCGTCGGGGCCGAAGAAGAACGAGGATGGCGCGGCCACCTCGAGCCCTTACGGCTCGATTCCTCCGGCAGGGAGGACCACCACGACGAGGCGGAGCTGTTGGACTACACGGCGGCCGACGGCGAGCTCGGAATCGGCCGCAACGACGGCGAGCTTAACAGCTAGGGTTCCGATTTGGTGTTTTTTGTACAGTGAGAGAGAGAGCTCGATGGGGGGGAGAGAGGGAGCAGGTAAGAGGTATGGAGGTGCACATGGGGGTTCTTATCCACCTTGGTACCTTCTATTCGAAGCCATGGAATAGTTCACTGCTGCTACAGAGGTGCTAGGTTGAAGAAGGTGACTCAGCTTACATATAGGTCCCTGGCATTTTCAAATAGGTCCCTGTCCTTTCTGAAAAAGGTTGTTTTCACTAGGAAAACAAAGTCTAAAATTGAAACCCTTTTGCCCAAAAGTCTTATTAGTTGAGATGTACAACATATGTGAAAATTGTCTCAATTAGATAAACTTGATAATTCAAAGTTGTTTAAATTTCAATTCTGACATAAATGGACATTGAATTTATTAGACTACTTAGGAGCTTCCAAAAATGATAATTTTTGCCACACATTCCTTATTTGATGTGTTCCTTATTTGGTAGAAAATTCAAGTAATTTTGAGTTACTTCATAGAACAAACTTGTTCAAATTTCAAAAAGGTGCTGTCTAGAAAACAGGGGTTTTTGGCAACTTAAACAATTCAAAAACTTGTGCCCTTTTGGTTTTCATCCTTATTTATTATGTACATAATGTGGTATTTATTTCATGGCATTTTGATAAAGTTTGTAGAACAAACTTGTTCAAAATTCCAAATGTTGCTGTGGAGAAAAACCATGTTTTCAGGACTTTCATTGATTCAATTTTTGGTCTCCTCTTGTGTGTGTTCCTTATTTTATATAAGGAAGCAATGGTATTAATTTCAGATCAGTTTAAGAAAGTTTCCAATAGTAACTTGTTTTAGTTTTCTATTTCTGGAAATATTGGAATTTCAATTTAATAAGGCACTTGGCTTTTCTTTAACAATGCTTTGCCAAAATATTTATGTGACTAGAGATAGCAAGTCAATGCTCTCCAATACCTTTGTTTTTAAGCTTGCAAGGTTGGAAAAACATTTGATAAGATTTTGGTGAAGCATCTAAGAATGCCTCTTTTTCTGATAATACTTAAGGGAAATTTATTAAGTGATTCCTCTTTCTTAATTTAGGCCTTGGAATAATATTCAACAAGTATGGGATTCATAAGATAGTTTTTGGAAAACTCTTTGATCAATATTTACTTTAGAAAATATTGCCAAGGTCATTGGAACAATATGTTGAATATTTTTAGATTACTGCTTTGCTATCTTTTTAAGTTTGCAAGTTTATAAATAGTTTGTTTAGTTGCACTTAAACAAACACAATCAAAGTTTAATTGTCAAGCAAATAGCAAAACAACTGTGTTATCAGGTATTGCAAAATTGGGATGTGACAGGGAGCACAGTGCAACTCGAAGAAATTCGAGAGGAACCGGCTAGGGGCGAGTCGGCGAACGCCTTGGAGGCTGAGCCGGTCGTGGTACCTACACCGGTAACAGCACCTGAACCACGGAGATCTGCCAGATTACAGAGTGCTCGAGATGTTTTACTGTTAGACAGTAATGAGCCGGCAACTTATTCGGAAGCGATGGTGGGATCTGATTCCGAGTCATGGCTTGGAGCCATGAGATCCGAGTTAAAGTCCATGGATGAAAACCAAGTTTGGAATTTGGTTGATCTGCCTGACGGTGCAAGACCCGTTGAGTGCAAATGGGTCTTTAAGAAGAAAATTGATATGGATGGAAATATTTCCGTCTATAAAGCACGACTTGTCGCGAAGGGGTTCCGACAAGTTCAAGGAGTTGACTACGACGAGACCTTCTCGCCCGTAGCGATGCTTAAATCAATTCGGATCATGTTAGCCATAGCAGCCTATTTCGACTATGAGATATGGCAGATGGATGTCAACACGGCTTTCCTTAATGGAAATTTAACTAAGGACTGTATATGATACAGCCCGAAGGTTTTGTCGATCCGGCTAATGCTGACAAGGTATGCAAACTTCAGAAATCCATTTATGGGTTGAAGCAAGCATCTCGGAGTTGGAACATTCGCTTTGATGAAGTAGTCAAATCGTTTGGCTTCATCAAGAGCGATCATGATTCTTGTTTATACAAGAAGTTTAGTGGGAGCAAAGTAAATTTTCTAATCTTATATGTGGATGACATATTGCTGATTGGAAATGATGTCATGATGTTGCAAGAAACCAAAGAGTCATTGGAAAGGAGTTTCTCAATGAAGGATTTGGGTGAGGCAACTTACATATTAGGAATCAGGATCTATAGAGATAGATCAAGGCGGCTCATTGGATTGAGTCAGAGTACATATCTGGACAAAGTTTTGAAGAAATTCAAAATGCAAGAGTCCAAGAAGGGATTCTTGCCGATGTCCCATGGCACAAAACTTAGCAAGACTCAGTGTCCTTCGACGACTGATGAGCGAAGTCGGATGAGTGTGATTCCGTATGCTTCGGCAATAGGATCCATCATGTATGCCATGATTTGTACTAGGCCAGATGTTTCCTATGCTCTAAGTGTTACGAGCAGATACCAGGATGACCCTGGCGAAGCCCACTGGGCAGCGGTTAAAAATATCCTTAAGTATTTGAGAATACTAAGGAAATGTTCCTAGTTTATGGAGGTGATGAGGAATTCAGTGTAAAGGGTTACACGAATGCGAGTTATCTCACCGACTCAGATGATTCTCGTTCGCAATCTGGATACGTGTTCGTAATGAACGGAGGAGCTGTGAGCTGGAAGAGTTCCAAGCAAGATACGGTGTCTGCATCTACAACAGAGGCTGAGTATATTGCTGCCTCAGAGGCGACAAAGGAAGCTGTTTGGATCAGGAACCTCCTGATTGATCTTGGTGTGGTTCAGGGCGCGTCCAATCCTTTGGACGTATATTGTGACAACAATGGTGCTATCGCACAGGCCAAGGAACCTAGGCCACACCAGAAGAACAAACATATACTCATGCGGTACCACCTCATTCGCCAGTTTGTCGAACAAGGTGATATCAAGTTATGCAAAGTACACACGGATGCAAACATTGCAGATCCGTTGACAAAGGCGCTACCACAACCTAAGCATGAGGCGCACACGAGAGGCATGGGCATTCGATGCCTAGGCATATGATGCCAGGATGATTGACTCTAGTGCAAGTGGGAGACTGTTGGGAATATGCCCTAGAGGCAATCATGAATGATATACTTCCCACTGTATTCCTAAAGTTATTAAGTTGTCCTTGTTTTGAACATCTGATATATGTCATTGAATATGTGATTCGATTGTGGAACTATATATTCATGCTGTTCATACTAGATTGTCCTTGGTCATTTAGGTTGTGCTGGACACACACCCTAGACTAATGTGAGTGTTGGCTGATGACACGGTTCTGCCATTCCAACGTTCCCGGACTTGGCTAAAGAGTTTAGCAAGTCGGACTGACCCACATTGAGATGCAACGATCAAGTCGTCATTTGCATGTCTCAATCAATGTAATCCTTAGACCTGAGGTTGTCGCATAATCCGAGTTGTGGATCACCGACTTAGGTTCTGTCAAACGTTGTTCTGTGACAAGGCAACTATAAAGGCAGAGTTTGGATCGAATGAGAAGCAAGCTGCGTGATATGGATAATCAAGATGAGATTTTGCCCCTCCGAATGGAGAGATATTCTCTGGGCCCTCTCGAGTGATATGATTCAGGAAGCATAGCCATGCGCGACTCAGTTAAGTGTTAACTGTATCGGTTGACTAAGAGTTAGTCAGATGAATCACATATCACGGATCGAGAAGAGAGTCGAACTATTTAAGGTATGACGATAAATCGCCTATAGTTCGACAAGGTATATCGTGAGGCAAAAGGGACTAAGATGAATATCACATTGAAAAGTATGTCGTCATGACTCAATGGTACTTGGGAGTCGGCACGTTCTGCTAGGAGCCGCTACTGATTGATCGACTGGGATTTGGACTCCAATCGGGTCCAAGTCGCCATGAGCCTGCAGGGTCACACACTTAAGAGCGGGAGCAAGTATTGGTTGGGTTGGACCCGAACCGGAAATGGACTGATTTTGTGAGTCGGACTCACAAAGGGAATGGGCCATAAGTGTTGTGCAGCCCATTACCATACGCTATATAAAGAGGGGCGCAGGTTGCCCAGCGGGCACGTTAGTCCACTCTCCCATGCGTTGGGAACCCTAGCCCCACTCAGTCCAGCCGTCGCACCGGACCTAGCAGTCCGCCGTCGGAGCTCCTCCTCGTACGTGTGGATACCGGCAGAGGTGCTGTACGTTCAGCACTTCGACGTTCGAGGGATTGGATCGGTCGGACCGGATCGGATCGTGGGACTGCACTGCCCCGCCGCGCTTCATCGATAATCCGCAACCGCGCGTCTAGTGGTAATACTCGTGGCCTTCTACCTCGGCTAGATCTTGGAAGCATCGCGTAGGAAAAGTTTTTGTTTATCTCTACGCGTTCAAACAACCATTGCAAAGTCTCTATCATTAAAACTTTTTCCAAAGCTAAAAACAATAAAAAATATTAGTTCACTACTGTAACATCACATTTCTGTCTTATTTCTCATCATAAATGGCAAGAATAATCTTATATGAGAGATAAGATTAAACAATAGTAATTAGCTGTCCAGAAAACAGATTCCTGAACTTCACTGCGAAAAATGTTTAAAATCACAGAAGTGGAATTTTTACCTGGTAATTTACGAAAGCAATATTTAGTTATCACTACATATTTCATTAGTTTTAAGTTTTCTGATTTGAGCAACTTAAGTGCCTCTAAAAATTCACTCTTTACGAGCTGTTCAGTTTTTGGCAGATTATGTTTTTATTTTGCATTGCTCTCATTACTTGTGTTTTGTGTGGTTCTTTTGATCAAGGAGCAATGCACAACTGTAGTAACAGTAGTTAATATTTAGGATCAACTCATGATGTGTCTTTGCTGTACCTATGTGGATTTTATTTATGGAGGCACTAACCCCTCTAATCAAGTTTTATGTTGAGATTTGTGTAAGAAGAATTTTTCAGGAGGAAGAGTTGAGTGAGATGAACAAAGATCAAGAGGGACAACCAATCAAGCTTGGCGATGTACCCCTGGGCTCACCCTACATGTATCAAATAAGTACAAGAATCCAAGCTTGGGGATGCCGAGCCACCTCACTCCAACCATCATGATGTTAAGTAAGTAAAGCCTAGCTATATGGCTATAAAGAAAGCGCTTTACGGGAGGCAACCCGGTTGTTTTTGTTTGGATTTTCTTAGTGTCCTCTTGTTGTCTCAAGAGATTAGTTTTTTTTGTTTTAATTCTGGAGTTTTTAATAAAGAGTCAAGTCAAACCCATTTGGACTTATAAGTTGCTATCCTAGTGCATGAAATTTCTGTTTCAGCACGAGTCTGCTCACCGTATGGTTTTACGTTTTTTATTGGTATGTCGTATTTAGCTAATTTTTTATTATGTTCTGCAAGTTTTCGTCCTCTGTAAGCAAAAAAAATTGGCTTAATTTTATGACGAGTCTAGCTTAGGGAAAAACGTTCGTTTTGCTGCTGTTGCTTTTCTGGACAGATTATGCCTTCTTTTGTTTTATGCACTCTTTGGGCTTGGGAATCGAATTTCCATGATTCTTTCAAGCAAGATAGTGAACATACAACATAATGAACCTTATTTTCTATCTACTGGAGCATTTGATTTGGAATTTTGCACAGCAAGCATGTGATTTGTTTGTCCTTGCTAATCTCACCCCACAGAAAAAGAATGGGAGAAACATGTATTGTGAAGTTTTTTCACAGGGAATAGAGGAGCTGCGCCTAAAGACATCCAAGAATGGTGAAATCCATAAACTTGGGGATGTGATGAACACCCCACTGGAGCTACACTCTTTTGGTTAGCACACGTCTACTTTCTGTTTTTCTAAGCAAAGCATTTATCGTAGAGACTTGAAGCGTCTAGTTTTTGTTTTTATTTTTGTTTTGATAAGACCACACCCACATTTTATATGAGATTGAGCTACTGGAGTTTGGGGTTGGAATGTATTTGATGCTAGTATTATGACTTGGAATAGGGATGCCATGGTTGATTTGAAGAGCTACATATGTTTGCATGATTTATAGGCTTTTTATGTGTAGAAATTTGCAATAATGTTGTCTTGAGCTATCTCTTATTCATGTCCTTGATGTTAATTGCTGTTTTATTTAGTTTGTCATGAAATGAGTAGTTCTATGGACATATTCATGCATAGTAGCTGGTCAACTATCTCCATCTTGCTAGCCAAAAATTTAAAAATTCCAACAAGTAGAAACTTGTTTCCAACACTCCTTAGCCAAGTATTTCCAGTGAGTCCACCATATCTTCCCATTAGCTTCATTGCTATTCCGAGTATGTTCACCATGTTATTGTGTTATTTATGTTCTAAATTAAGATATTCACTTTATTAATTGTCATGGGTTGAACTTGGGATAGGACTCTCACGAATTTTTGAAGGCACACTTTACTTTTTATGCATCTAATAAACATGACCCAATAATGGGAGCCACAAGTTTTGCGTTTGACAAGTGTGTGGTTGGGAGCTAGCTAAAAACGTGTATCACCGGAAAGCTTTCAACATTGCACAAAAAATTACATTTGGTTGATATCATGTACTTTTGTTTTTGGACTCCTGCCATGCCGAAATGAAATAGAGGAATAGTAAGTTTTGATGAGTAAGTATCTATATGACTAGAGAAACGCATTGGGCCGCTAACCCAAGCCATGCTTTATAATGGTGAATATTTACTTACAGCTTGAGTGACTCTACAACACATCCTACAATAAAATAAGAAGCTATGCATAATAGTGAATGAAAATAAAAAGGATGATGAGTCTACTCCGTTTGTTTGTCTTGTCATTGTGACATGGGCTTGTTTCCATGTCATGGGGAAAGAGGTACCTCTTTGCGGTTCTCTATGATGTCATTAATACTTATTATGATTGTACAAAGCTTATTAGGAATCTTAAGTTGAGTAATCATGGCGTAGGTTTTCACACTCATGGGGCATGAGGCTTTCAACCACCTTGTCATTCACATTACTTCAACATTCACCATTTAAGATGCTAGTGATAAAGGGGCAATGAGAGTCCTAGATCAATGGATACCACATTCCAATTAGTAATTTTAGTTGAATAATTTAGAGGCTAAATAAGACTTGATCATGTTTTACCTCTACTCAATTTTCTCCAAAGTGTCCACCATATTTTCTATTTTCCATTATGCTATTCTTTGACCAATATAGGATTTTATTTTTCATTTTGTGTATGCATTTGGTCCATAGTGCTTTAATTTCATTATACACTTTGTGAACTTTCATGAAGCATCTTTGCTTGCATATTTGATATTTCTTACAACATGAATTGTATATTGCTACTCATTTCTAGTATTAATCATTTGATTATATGTAGCATGAATAATCCTCCTTGATATCCCATGATTGTTTCAATATGCAAAGTCCATGTTAGTTTTATCACATTCATACTCGAGGACGAGCATGGGTTAAGCTTGGGGATGTTGATGCATGTAAAATGCATACATGAACTTTGCATGTTATTACTTGTTGTTACTACATATTAGCAACTTATATTCATGTTTTATAATGATTTGGGGAATTTTCTAAACAATCCCCCTTCTTTTGGTTCTAACCCTGTTTTTCCAGAAAACGTACTTTTTAGTGTTTTGGTAACCCTGTTTTTCCAGAAAACGTACTTTTTAGTGTTTCAGACTTTCCGGGAGCTTCGGGATTCCAAAAAGGGCAAGGCCAAAGAGCACGGTTCAGAATTTTCGAGACGAAGACCATGGGCCAAAGTAGAGGGCCAAAAGGCCAACCAGGTGGCAAAGAGGACCCTCCACGCGGCCAGATTCCTTGGCCGCGTGGAGGCCCCCCTTTTTGCCCCCGTGGCTCCGATGCCGTCGATCTTTCTTCTCCCGAGTGTCTCGTGACCTAAAAACGACTATACAAAGGGTCCCCTGGACTTTTCGAGAAGGAGGCGGCACCGAGAGACGAAACCACAAAACAGAGAGACAGAAGGCTGCCGCCGGAGAAGATCGGAGGGAGGAAACGCCACCGGGATCTCCACCGGAGGGCTCCACCCCCTCCGGCGTGTTCATCATCAACATCTACAGCAAGATCAGCTCCATCTCTCCACTGTAATATCTTGGCAAACATGATGTATGATGCAATACTATATTCCCTTGATGTATTGTGACTCCCCGTCTATGTTTGAGTAGTGAATTGTTCTTGGCAATGGTGAAATAGTTCGTTGATTGGTTGCATACAAGTTTGTTATCTTCTATGATTGTCTTTATGTACAATATATGAGTGCACGCATATGTTGGGGAATGAATGTAAGGTGATCACCAGTAGCATAATGGAGTGGTGGTGACTTGGGAGTGACAGTAACCTGAGACCGAGCCACAAAGTTAAGTTATTGGGGGATATATATAGGGGACCTTAGAACGTAAGGCTATGGTGGGACTTTATGTCTTAATCAATCTTGTGCAGTCATTTACTTGGCCACATGATCCATCATAAGGGGTTGTAGATCATTTACTTGACTATACCTATTCATGGCTCCTTCCTAGAAGAAACAACTAAGACTAAAACATGTGCTTCACTAATTGTGACAACCACACGAACGAAACACCTATTGCTAGAACACTTGCTCCCTTGAGATACTTGAGATATTTGCTGCTTGCTACTTGTGAAACTTGCTTAGAAACTTGCTTTAGAAACTTGCTTTAGGATTACTTGCATTTTAAACTTGCTTCACTAGTTACTAGACAAACCACACTCCACGTCACTTGCTTTTAATTAGTTAGTTCCTTTTAGTCAAACTTATTGCTTTGCATAAACAGCCATATAAGAGGGTTATAGGGCTTTAGAGAATAGATAGCTTACCTTCATCTCCTCGTGGGTTCGACACTCAAATACTTATCGAAAGGTACTACAATTGATCTCCTGCACTTGGGAGTCATCAGTGACATGCTGCCAACATAATGTTGATCATCATAATTGTAAAAGCATTTGTAAGCCGAGATCATAGTACTCTAAACATAGACATGATAGATATAATTCTAACAATGAAACTTAGCAATCATGTTGCATCATGAAAAGTAAAAGAAATAAAAGATCATGAATAATAATGCACTTGAAAGTTATACGTTAGTTTCGAGCATAAAGAAAACATAGCAAAACCGGCCAATCGCAGAGGAAATCATACGCAAACCATTATTCGCCTGCAAGAGAAAAGGCCATCTTGGGAGCGACCCATCTACCCCTGACTACATCGGTCGCTGCTGGTCCTTGCCTTCTCTGTTGGCCACTCTGGCGACGCGAGGAAGTGGGGACCATTGCGTTTTTGCGCCGGTTTGTAGTTAGGGTTTCCCTTATGTTTTCTTGGAACGTCGTTGGGGTGGTGGGAGCAGCGCCCAAACAAATAAAACTGCCTCAACTCCACTCCCATACCAGCGACGACCTTCATAGCGGCGTCTCGAAGTTGATGGCTACTTGTGCTGCTTGGTCCTTCAGATCGGCAGCTTGGTCTTCTCGATGGTCTTCAAATCTGGCGAGATCAGTTTCTCGATGTGTCGCTGGCGTTCATGCTTATTCACGATGGAGTTGTCGGCCGGGGCGAGGTGGTTCTTATGGAGCAAGGATGTTGTTCTGGAGGTGGTGGATTTGTCGTTCCTCTCCGACTTCGTCAATGGGAGGCGATAGATCTTAGTCCAAGACAACACGAGGACGTCCCCCAGTCTACATGCCACAACGACATGTGCCTAGCTGCGTGCAGCGGGCCTGTTCATCGACTCACAAAGCCTCGTTGGCAATGGTGCTTTCTCGGATCTTGCAATGGTGGAGGCTCGATGTTTCTTCCGGCGTTCGTCTTGATGGCGCTAGAGTAGAACGACAGCCGCTCACTACGGTGGTTGCAGTAAACTCTAGGGGGTGTTTTGTATTTCTCGATCTTTTAGAGTTGTATTTGCAAATTCAGGATAATCATTTTCACGAGTATATGTGGAGTTGTATGCACGAGTAGACCTCATATTCAGTACATGTGGAGGCTAGCAAAAGACTGGGAGCGACAAATTAAGAGAGCAATAATGGCCATAATCATGCATAGAGACAAAAACATTATCAATCAAAGCATAAATGGTATTACAAGTCAAAAAGTAAATGATCATAGAGGCTATAGGTGACTGGTTTGTACTCATAACCAAATAAAGCATTCGAAGGAGAATACCACAATATTATGCTTCAATGTGATAAAAACAACCCATGATTCTTTCAATGGCACATTAAGCACTCTCATATATTTGAGACAAGTCATGGTACAATATTAACCACTAAGCATAGAATTAAAATAACATCCAACATAAGTCTAGCCACATTCTAAAAAAGCTTCTTTTTGCACCGTTATAAGCATGCAATAATTTACTGCTTTCCAACACCAATCATTTCATCTAAACAAAAACTCTCAAAATGATATATCAATGAAACAAGAGAGTACTAATACTACTCTACTAGAACTAACAACTCTGAATAAGATATGCATGAAAAACATGAGCTAAAAGGATTTGCAGCAGCTAGAAGAAAACGAAGAATACGAGTATTCAAATGAAAAAGCGGAGCGTGTCTCTCTCACACACAAGAATGTTGGGTTCCAACTAAGTTTATTGCAGCAAGGAAAACAAAATAAAAAAACAAATTAAACAGACGCTCTAAGTAAAGTGCATATGATGTGACCGAAAAAATATAGTTTCACTAGAAGTGACCTCATAAGTTGCCGATGAAGAAGGGAATTTGCTGGGATGAACCACGTGGGCATCCCCAAGCTTAGGCTTTTCACTCTTCTTGATCACATTATATCACCCTCTTCTGTTGAGCCTTGAAAACTTCCTTCACATCAAACTCAAAGTAATTCTCATTAGAGGGTTAGTGCACAATCAAAAACTCACATGTTCTCCATGAACACAAGCATTATTAATACTTTTTAAACATTAGCTATAGCCACTGATGTTTCGTGGAGCAAAGAAATCCACTCAACATAGTAAAAGAGAGAATGCAAGTAAAAAGGCAGAATCTATCAAAACCAGAACAGTCTGTAAAGACGATTTTTTTCGTGGCACTTAGATTACTCAGACCAAAAAACTCGGAACTAGAAAACGTTTCGGAAATAGCTGAGGATTAAGCACAAAATTTTCAGGTCATTTTGATCTTTCTGTGAATTTATACGAATTTAGCAGTGAACAACAGAAATCAGTATCATGTGCACAAATCCAAATCTAACTTAAACTTTTCACTAGAGACTTTACTTGGCACAACAAATGCGAGAAAATAAAGATATAAAGGATTTTCTACAAAATTAAACAACACCTTGACTCAAAGAAAACATAAGAAAACATTGCAAAAATAAAAACATGGGTTATCTCCCAACAAGTGCTTTTCTTTAACGCCTTTTAGCTAAGCCCAGAAAACAAGAATCAAGTATTTTCAAGTGAAGACACATCCAATTTGAGACCAGAAAACTCCTCAACAATGCATTGTATTTTATCTATAGAAGTTTCAGATGTCCCTCTCTCGACACTCTTGGGTTCACTACTTTCATTAAATGGGTTTTCAAGAACAATCCAGTAAAAATTCTTCTCTAAAGCTTCATGCATTCATACTAGTTTAAAAGGTATTGGTATTTTAATTTCCTCCTTCTTTTTAGGTTCAGTTTTCTCTAGTTTTCCAAGAGCACCAATAACATCTACACATGAACCTAGCATCTTAAAACAATCGAAAAAAAAATCCTAGCTTCTATAACAACACCACCAATTTTTTTAGTTTTCATGTTATTTCCTACATGTTTGCTATACGCTTTATGTCATTTTTATCGATTTTCGGGACTAACCTATTGACAAGATGCCACAGAGCCAGTTCCCTGTTTTCGGTTGTTTTTAGTTTCAAAAAAGTTGTTCAGGAAATATTCTTGGAATAGAAAAATTCAAAGCCCGAAAGTCTTAAAATTCCTGAAGGTTCCACGGAGTCCCGAAGAGGCCCGAAGGGGCCCACAGGGGGGCACACCATAGGGCGGCGCGCCCCCTGGTCGTGCCTGGGGTGGTGTGGGCCCCTCGGGCGTCCACCGCCATCGCCCTTTCGCCTATTTATTCCCCCTAATACATCAACCCTAAAAATATACCACTTCGTTCTGAGAAACACCCGAGGCCGCCGTCATCATCATCTTGAGATCGGGAGGGTTCTGGAGCTCTCCCCGTCAACCTGCCGGGAGGGGAATTCATCACCGGAGGGGTCTACACCACCATGCCCTCCTCCAAAGTGATGCGTGAGTAGTTCATCCCTAGACTCCGGGTCCATAGCAGTAGCTAGATGGGTTGTCTTCTCCACTTTGTGCCTCATGTGTAGATCTCGTGAGCTGCCCTACATGATCGAGATCATCTTTATGCAATGCTACATGTTGTGTTTGTTGGGATCCGATGAATGTTGAATGATATGTCTTCTGATTATCAATCTATCATGTTATCTTAATGCACATGTTATTTATGATCTTGCATGCTCTCCGTTATTAGTAGATGCTCTGGCCAAGTAGATGCTAGTAACTCCAAGAGGGAGTATTTATGCTCGATAGTGGGTCCATGCCTCCTTTGCATCTCTGCTCGAGTGACAGAAACGTGACGGATGGAGGATGTGTTGTTTCCATTAGGGGGAAAACAACGGTGTTTACTTAGTTTACATCATTTACATGACACACTTTTCTTACTGTGATTATCTGTTGCTTGCAACTTAATACCCAACGTTTGTTCAGATGATATTCGTAGGGTGGATTATTAGTCATAGATGCAGTTGGATGACGGTCTATGTATCTTGTTGTAATGCCCACATGAATCACATAGTAATCTTTATGTCTTGCATATGCACTATGGTCCAGCCTTCATTTCTGTCAATTGCCAGCTGTAATTTGATCACCACACATGTTATTTATCTTTTATGGAGAGATACCTCTAGTGAATTGTGGACCCCATTCCATTTTCTCATACTGATAATACACACACTGCTTCCACTATTTTCACATTGCTGCTACAACTTTCATAGTGTTCTCATATTGTTTTCCACACCATACGTTTAACCTCTTTGTGTTCAGCAAAACCAGTGAGATTGACAACCACTGCTTCGTTGGGGCAAAGTGATTTGATTGTGTTCTGTAGTTTCCATGTTGCTGCTGAACCGGTAGTGCGCCCTGCCATCTCAGCTGCATCAACCTTTAGAGATTTCTTGACCTCCTACTGGTCGATTCAACCTTGGTTTCTTTTCTGAGGAAAACTTGCCGCTGCACTCTTCACAACCTTTCTCTTGGGGTTTACCAACGCCAGCCATCAACAAGTTTTCTAGCTCCGTTGCCGGGGAGGAAGAGAATTTCTGCAAGGGGAGTCTCTCACTTCCAATCTCTTTACTTTGTTTTTGTTTTGCTTAGTTTATTTTATTTTGTCTTGTTTGCTTCTCTTTATCAAAAACACAAAAAATTAATTCTTATTCTAACTGTACTTTTATTCCTATTTTTAGTCTTGTTAAAATGACTACTCCTGAGAACACTAAGTTGTGTGACTTTACTAGCACCAACAAAAATGATTTCATTAGCACACCTATTTCTCCACCTGCTCCTACTGCTGATTTTTATGAGATTAAGCATAGACTATTAAATCTTGTTATGAGAGAGAAATTTTCTGGTGTTAGTACTGACGATGCTGCTGCCCATCTTAATAATTTTGTTGAACTATGTGAGATGCAAAAGTATAAATATGTAGATGGAGATATTATTAAACTGAAATTGTTTCCTTTCTCTTTGAGAGGAATAGCTAAAGAATGATTGCTATCTTTACCTAGAAATAGTATTGATTCTTTGACTAAGTGTAAAGATACTTTCATTGGAAAATATTATCCTCCTGCTAAGATTATATATTTAAGAAGTGGCATTATTAATTTTAAGCAACTTGATAATGAGCATCTTGCTAAAGCTTGGAATGAATGAATTTTTAGTAAAGAATTGTCCCACTCATGCACTGATGCAGGTCTGAATTTTCTTCAAGAAACCTTCTGGATTCAGCTGCTGGAGGAACCTTTATGTCCATGACCTCGGGGGCAGCAACAAAGCTTCTTGATAATATGATGGTAAATTACCCTGAATGGCACACTAAGAGAGCTACAACTGGTAAGAAGGTAAATTCTGTTGAAGAAACCTCCTCTTTAAGTGATAGACTTGATGCTATTATGTCTATGCTTGTGGATGGCCATGCTCTTATTGATCCAAACAATGTTCCTTTAGCCTCTTTGGTTGGTCAAGAAGAGCATGTTGATGTTAACTTCATTAAAAATAATAATTTCAACACCAATGCTTATAGAAATAATTTTGGTAGCAACAATTATAGGCCATATCCTCCCAATAATAGTAATGCTTATGGAAATTCTTATGGTAATTCCTACAAAAAAAAATAGAAGTGTACCCTCTGATCTTGAAAACATGCTCAAGAATTTTATTAGTACACAAAGTGCTTTTAATAAATCTGTTGAGGAAAAGTTTGGCAAAATTGATGTTCTTGCTTGTAAAGTTGATAGCCTTGCTCTTGATGTTGGTTTTCTGAAACTAAAGGTTATGCCTCATGATGTTAAATAAAGCAAAACTTTGAATGCCGTCCAAATTCGAATTGATGATAATGTTTGGATGTTAGCTGAATTGAATGCTAGATGGGAAAGAGGAGATGAAATAGCTAGAAATAATAATATAGCTAATGCTTTCACCATTACCACCACTAGTAAAAATGAAGCTTCTCATGATAGTAAACCCTCTACTACCAATGATAAAGTAATTGGTGTTGGAAATACTCCCACTTGTGCTATTAAAAATGCAAAACTTCCTGGAACTGTTAAAAAAGTTCCTGACAAAAGTGTTAATTTTTTTAGAAACATGGGAGACAATGGTCCCATTACCTTTGATAAAAATGATCTTGACTTTTATGAGTGCAACATAACTGAAGTGATTAAGTTCTTACAAAAGCTTGCTAGTTATCCTAATGCTAGTACTATGAATATGGCTTTCACAAAACATATTACAAATGCTCTCATGCAAATTAGAGAGGATGAATTAAGATGTGAATCCTCTATACCTAGGAAGTTAGATGATGGTTGGGAACCCATTATTAAAATGAAAGTGAATGATTTTTATTGCAATGCTCTATGTGATCTTGGTGCTAGTATCTCTTTTATGCCCAAGAAACTCTATGATATTCTGGATTTGCCACCTTTGGAGCACTTTTATTTGGATATTCGTCTTATTGATAATGTTAGAAAGAAACCTTTGGGAGAGTTTATGATGTCCTTTATCATGGTTAATAATAATCTTTTCCCCATTGATTTTGTTGTCTTGAGTATTGAATGCAATGCATCTTGTCCAATTGTTGGTTCTGTTATTGATATGAAAGAGGGGAATATTAAATTTCACTTTCCACTAAAGAAAGGTATGGAACACTTTCCTAGAAAGAGATGAAGTTTCCTTTTGATTCTGTTATTCGAACAAATTACAATTTAGATGCTTCTTCACTTGAAATCACTTATGAAGGTTGATGACAGCTGATGTTGGCAGGGCGTGATACGTCATAAACATATCCTTACTTTCTGATGTTCCATGTTGTTTTCATGTTATTTCCTACATGTTTTCTATACACTTTATGTCATTTTTATCGATTTTTGGGACTAACCTCTTGACAAGATGTCACAGAGCTAGTTCCCTATTTTTTGCTATTTTTAGTTTCAGAAAAATTGTTCTGGAAATATTCTTGGAATTAGAAAATTCGAAGCCCAGAAGTCTTAAAATTCCCGAAGGTTCCACGGGTCCCGAAGAGGCCCGGAGGAGGGCCACAGGGGGGCCACACCATAGGGCGGCGCGCCCCCTAGCCGCTCCTGGGGGTGGTTTGGGCCCCTCGGGTGTCCACCGCCATCGCCATTTTGCCTATTTATTCCCCCTAATACATCAACCCTAAAAATATACCACTTCGTCCCGATAAACACCCAAGGCCGCCGTCATCGTCATCCTGAGACCGGCAGGGTGCTGGAGCTCTCCCTGGCACCAGTGGCGGAGCTAGGGAAATATAGTAGCATGGGCGGACCATAAGCTAAGAAAAAAAATCACAAACGGATATATGATACATTAAATCTAAATATAACTACTAAACTTGTCAATACGTTCATAATAGTTTGGAGTAAAAAACTTAGATATCCAAACTCCCATTAAAATACGCAAAATGAAATTTACAAGATTAAAAATAGTAGGAACTAGTAATTCAAAGATATGTACACATTTTCTCATCTTAGAATTCATGGCAGATACCGTTCAAATACTAATAAGGCAGCGGAAAAATATCTTTATAATTCTTGAAGTCATTCATAGTATGCACATGAACATACTCCCTCCGATCCGTTTTATGTGTCGTAGACAAACACTTAAGCTGGTACAAATTGCAGACTAGCTGGCGAAACTTTTTCGGTTCAGAGAGTACCTTTTTATTTTCTCAATTTATAGTTAAATGGTCAAAACTGTCGGACGTACAACTGTGTTCACATTGGCAAGTCACCGTCTCAATCTGCAAGTCGGAAGTGTAGCGGAATCGCTGAGATCTTGCCAATTGTGTGCACATTGGCATCGCCGCTTTGCAACAGCCCCCGTATGCCTACATGAGGAGTTGAACTGTTGAAAGAGGGAATGACTGAACCGACTTCTCGACTCTTGAGTCTTTTTTTTAGCCTTGTAAATTCGTATGGTACATGGAGGGCTCCTTTTCCTGTTGCATACTTGGGCCAGGTTCTTGTGTGCTGTTTTGCGCGTTATTATGCTGGCCGGACAAGGAAATAGTAATTCAAAGATATGTACACATTTTCTCATCTTAGAATTCATGGCACATACCGTTCAAATACTAATAAGGCAGCGGAAAAATCTCTTTATAATTCTTGAAGTCATTCATAGTATGCACATGAACATACTCCCTCCGATCCGTTTTATGTGTCGTAGACAAACACTTAAGCTGGTACAAATTGCAGACTAGCTGGCGACACTTTTTCGGTTCAGAGAGTACCTTTTTATTTTCTCAATTTATAGTTAAATGGTCAAAACTGTCGGACGTACAACTGTGTTCACATTGGCAAGTCACCATCTCAATCTGCAAGTCGGAAGTGTAGCGGAATCGCTGAGATCTTGCCAATTGTGTGCACATTGGCATCGCCGCTTTGCAGCAGCCCCCGTATGCCTACATGAGGAGTTGAACTGTTGAAAGAGGGAATGACTGAACCGACTTCTCGACTCTTGAGTCTTTTTTTTAGCCTTGTAAATTCGTATGGTACATGGAGGGCTCCTTTTCCTGTTGCATACTTGGGCCAGGTTCTTGTGTGTTGTTTTGCGCGTTATTATGCTGGCCGGACAAGGAAATAGTCAAAAGGCCAAGTTAATTGGAATTTTAGCCCGTGCAAGCAGCATGCTAATCAGTGATTAACGCCTAATTATGTGTTGTTTGTGCCGGCCGGAGGGAGCAGAACCTGGGCAGCTACCCGGGCATGCCGGGCTGAAGCTCCGCCCCTGCCCGGCACCCTGCCGGAGGGGAATTCATCACTGGAGGGGTCTACACCACTATGCCCTCCTCCGAAGTGACGCGTGAGTAGTCCATCCCTGGGCTACGGGTCCATAGCAGTAGCTAGATGGTTATCTTCTCCACTTTTTGCCTCATGTTTATATCTCGTGAGCTTACCTACATGATCGATATCATCTTTATGTAATGCTACATGTTGTGTTTGCTGGGATCCGATGAATGTTGAATGCTATGTCTTCTGATTATGAATCTATGATGTTATCTTCGTGCATATGTTATTTATGATCTTGCGTGCTCTCCGTTATTAGTAGGTGCTCTGGCCAAGTAGATGGTAGTAACTCCAAGAGGGAGTATTTATGCTCAATAGTGGGTTCATGCCTCCTTTGCATCTGTGCTCGAGTGAAAGAAATGTGACGGATGGAGGATGTGATGTTGCCATTGGGGATAAAACAACGGTGTTTGCTTAGTTTACATTGTTTACATTACACACTTTACTTATTGCGATTATCTGTTGTTTGCAACTTAATACCCAACGTTTGTTCGGATGATATTCGGAGGGTGGATTATTAGTCATAGATGCAGTTGGATGACGGTCTATGTATCTTGTTGTAATGCCCGCATGAATCACATAGTAATCTTTACGTCTTGCATATGAACTACGGTGCAGCCTTCATTTCTGTCAATTGCCCAGCTGTAATTTGTTGACCACACATGTTATTTATCTTTTATGGAGAGACACCTCTAGTGAATTGTGGAACCCGGTCCATTTTCTCCTACTGCTTTCATAATGTTCTCATCTTTTTTTCCACACCATACGTTTAACCTCTTTGTGTTCAGCAAAACCGGTCAGATTGACAACCTCACTGCTTCGTTGGGGGCAAAGTGATTTGATTGTGTTTTGTAGGTTCCACGTTGCTGCTGAACCGGTAGTGCGCCCTGCCATCTCAGCTCCATCAACCTTCAGACATTGCTTGTCCTCCTACTGGTCGATTCAACCTTGGTTTCTTTTCTGAGGGAAAACTTGTCGCTGCACTCTTCACAGACTTTCTCTTGGGGTTTACCAACGTCAGCCATCAGGGCGCACTACCAGGCTCAGCAGCAACGTGGAATCTACACAACACAATGAAGATACTTTTCCCCAACGAAACAATGAGGTTGTCGATCTCACCATTTTTCTAACAAAAATTATTAGATGTATAGTGTGGAAAATATTACTTGTTTGAAGTAAATGAAAAGGGAACAATGATGGAAGTGAATGAGAGGAAAACAATGATTGCAGTAAAGAAAATAGTGTTTGAAGTGGTTGTATTATCAGCGTAAAAGAATGGACCGGGGTCCACAGTTCACTAGTGGTGTCTCTCCATAAAAGATAGATAACATGATGGGTAAACAAATTACAGTTGGGCAATTGACATATATAAAGGCTGCGCCGTAGTGTACATGCATGACATGATGATTACTATGTGATTCATGTGGGCATGACAACATAATTCATAGACTGTTATCCAACTGCATCTATGACTAATAATCCACCCTCAGAGCGTCATCCAACCAAACCTCGGGTATTAAGTTGCAAGCAACAGATTATTGCCTTAAGTAAAGTGTGTAATGTAGACAATGAAAACATTGTTGTTTTCTCCCTAATGGCAACATCACATCCCTCAACCGTCACGTTTCTGTCACTCGAGCACAGGTGAAATGGAGGCATGGACCCACTATCGAGCATAAATACCCCCTCTTGGAGTTACAATCATCAACTTGGCCAGAGCATCTACTAGTAACGGAGAGCATGCAAGACCATAAATAACATAAACATGATAGATTGATAATCACTGGACACAGCTTTCAATATTCATCAGATCTCAACAAACACAACATGTAGCATTACAAACAGATGATCTTGATCATGTTAGGCAGCTCAGAAGATCTAAACATGAGGTATAAAGAGGAGAAGACAACCATCTAGCTACTGCTATGGACCCGTAGTCCAAGGATGAACTACTCACGCATCACTCTAGAGGCAGGCATGGTGATGAAGAGCCCTCCGGTGATGATTTCCCCTCCCGGCAGGGTGCCGGGGAGAGCTTCAGAACCCTCCCAAACTAGGGTTGACAGCGATGGGGGCTATGGAACTTTTCATGGACGGAGGCTCTGGTATTTAGGGTTAACTAGAGGAAGAGCTTAAATAGGCGAAAGGGCAACGTCGGTGGGCAGCCAGGGAGCCACACCACCTCGTGGCGCGGCCAAGGGGGCCGCTCCACCCTATGGTGTTGTGGCTCCAGGCGCCCCCCCCGGAATCCGTGTACGTGACAGATTTCTAAGACCCTGGGATTTTGTTTCGTCCAATTCCGAGAATATTTTCAGAACAACTTTTCTGAAACAAAAAACAACAGAAAACATGATCTGGCTCTGTGGCATCTTGTTAATAGGTTAGTCCCAGGAAATCCATAAAAATGACATAAAGTGTATAGAAAACAAGTAGCATATGGCATGAAAACAACATGGAACATCAGAAATTATAGATATATTTGAGATGTATCAACTACCGCCCATGCAAATTTGGGACAGAACAACTGGTTTTAACTTAAGCAAACTAAAATTATTTTCCATTTCTTTTGAGTATGTACCCTTATCTTGTTTCCATTCCCTATCCCTCTGAACTTCACAGGTTCTCGTGGTGGCAATTTAGGAAAGGAACATATCATGTATGCTCGCACTAAACGCAAGGCCCCAGGGAACAAGGAAGCACCAGTTGATGATGATGAGATCATGTCAGATTTTGAGGAAGAAGTTGAGATCATGCCCACTCTAACCATCGCAAGAACTCGTGGTGGTGGTCGTGGTGGTGGCGGTCCTACCAAGCGTAAGACTTTATCTAGGAAGCCAACTCGCATGCCATTTGACAAGTGGAAGCCCGAGGACTATCGATAGTTTAGGGAAGAGAACCCCTATGAGGAAGAAAGATACTTCTTTGAGAATCCACATTTCTTCACCAAGGATCAAGAGAATGTCTTCAATGACATATATGTGGGCAAAGATTACTCTGTGACCGTCCAACACACCATCAATATTGATCACACGAGGCATCCAAAGCACAAGGGCTATTTTGATGAAACATTGGCCATGTGTGAAGGGTTTGGTCTTATTCCTCTCATGAAGATCAACCAACCATACATTGAGTACTACATCAAGCAATACTATGCCACCGTTCAGTTTGGTGATGATCAGAAGAGGATCATGAGGTGGATGACCAAGGATAGGATGTTCTCGGCCACCTTGAAGGAGTTTGGAGATCTCTTGGGCTATGATGATAAAGGAATTCATGAGCCTAGTGGTTGGAGGTGCCATGGTGCAACATACTCAAGCAGCAAGCGCACCAGTGCCAACATCACCATGGAGGAAGGTACTCCGAGGAAAACAGCCCATCTCATTCCTCCATTTGAGATTCTTCATCGCATATATAGAGAGTCTCTTGCTCCCCTTGTGGGAAATTGGGATGAAGTGCATGGATTCATGTTTTACTTGCTCAAGAATTCTAGAGAGAAGCAAGGCACCGGAAAAAAGTTGGATGTGATGGATTGGATGCATGAGGAGATGTGGTTGACCGTGATTGATAAGAGGGCTCCCATATATGGCCCTTTTCTCATGAAGCTCATAAGGAGAAATGGTGGGAAGCCACAAAGGAGGACATTATGAAGGATGGCAGCCCCGTTGTCAAGCATCCGATGAAGGAACCTAGGGTGAAGAAGCATTTGGTTCTAGTAGAGCTTGAAGTAGCAACAACTAAGAAGGCAGCCGCTTCTCGGACTAGTGTGAGGGAAGGTGCACGGGCTGAGTATGGTCCTACTATTGATGAGCTATCTTGGTTCAAGAAATTTAAGATTAAGGCCAAGGAGATGTATGATGCACATGTGTACCACAAGAAGGCTGCAACCTGTCAGAAGAAGATGGACTTGCCAGTGTCCTCGGGGTCAGAAGATGTCATCACTCTTAAGGAGGAGGGGATATCCAAGCATAGCAGTTGGAGCAACCCCGCCTCGTCCACTCACCACGATGTCGAATACGAGGAGTGACTCTTCTAGGACGTTTAGCCTCTTCTCGCTTTTTGGCATTTATGACAAAGGGGGAGAATGAGTTCTATTAGGTTGACCGAGGATTTGCATGGGTGGAGTCACAAGCATTTGCTATCTTTGTTGTTTCTTTGCTTGTGTCTCCGTTTAGTTGAAATTGCTATTTCTATTTGGATATTTGTGGTGTTGAACTTTTAGTTGAAGCGTGGTGTCAGACATGCAATCATCCCTACTAGTTATCATTGTCTATTGCAAGTCTTAATTCTAGCTAGTCCATCTCATTGATCTACTTGCTAGAATGTTCAGTACACTTGTGCTCTCAAATCCTCTCTTAACAATTGTGTTGTCATCAAACACCAAAAAGGGGGAGATTACAAGAGCATTTCCCTCATTATGTTTTGATGTTTGTTGACAACACAATTAGAGCCTTAACGTGTGCTAAGTGCTGTAGGGAATTCTTGTGCTTAAACTCTTTATCGATACATCATATGATCTGTTGCGAAACCTCGTTGAAATCACATTGAAGAAACTATGATTTTGAGGGGTTTCTGCCTAAGGCGGTACTACCGGGGTTCGTCTGGTACTACCGGGATTTCCAGTAAAATGGTACTGGAACCCAACGGCCAAAGTGCGACACTTCTGGAGCGGCTCGGTAGTACCGACAGCGCGGTACTACCGGCCTCATCCGGAACTACTGGATTGTCCATTATGGCGTACTGGATACAGCAGCCAGGGTGTGCCACCGTGCGGTACTGCCAGGCTAGCTCGATAGTACCGGCATCGTGGTACTACCGCGGCTGCGCGGCACTACCGGATTCTGCAGAGTTGGGTACTGGCATCGCCAAGTTTTCGTGTCCCGGATTCGCCACTACCGCCCGCATGCGGTAGTGCCGACTATGATCTGCCTGCGACGCCAGCATTGACCCGGTGAAGATTTGCTAGGGAGGTACTACTGGACGGCGTCTGGTACTACCGGGTGAAGCAATAAATGCTCAAACTGTCATATTTGAGGGGGCGGGTATAAATAGCCCATCCCCTTCATCCCCAAGAGATAACTCGTCCAACATTGAAGTCCCCAGTTATTGAGTTCACTAAAATCTAGATTTCTCCCAATCCCTCCACCAAAACTCGTTGATCTTCGGATGATTGAAGGAGAAGGCCCCGATCACATCTTCACCAACCCGTTTTTCATTTCACCTTTATTCACTTGAGTGATTCTAGTCTAGGGCTTCCTTGTGGAAAACCTAGACCCCATTGCTGCTCACTTGTGATTGGAGAAATATTGTTGGTGTTCTAGGGAGCCCCCAATTCGGTTGTGGGTGTGTGCCTCAAACTCATTGTAAAGGCACTGATTTCTGCCTCGAAGGGAATCAATAGTGGAAAGTGAACTAGGCCTTTGTGGCGAAGTTCATCGGAGAATAGGGTGAGGCATTTGTGGCGTTGAGTAGGCCTTCATGGTGAAATTCACATCCCTCCAACGAGACGTACTCCCCTCAAAGGAGGAACTCAGGATTACATCCTTGTCTCCGCGTGCTTCCGTTACCGGTTACCTCATTCACTCTCTTTTACTTTGTGTTTGTATCTTGCTTTGTTGCTCTTGTCATATAGGTAAATTCACCGTAGTTGCATATCTAGAGAATTTACCTTTGTGTCAAGCCTAAACCAAAAAAGGATAAAAATTTAAAGTAGAACCTATTCACCCCCTTTAGGTGACCATACTATCTGTTCACATTCAGAAGATCCTCATACAAATATTAACTGAGAAGACTCCCGAGCTCGTCAATTCCCAAGAAAAGGAGTCTTGCTATTCCGATAAAGAGACTGCCATCAGTCTCTCGACCAGATGTAACCAGTCAACCCATTTACCCCGTACAGAGAGCTAACTCAATATTTAGAGGTTCATGGCCTAGGATGTTTGCCACTAACATGTTTTTATTACGCATAATATTAAGGAGAGCGGGGTACTAGATCGCTAGAGGCGTCCTCTCCAACCATGGATCCTCCCAAAATCTAACACTTTGCCCATTGCCAAGTGAGAAAGATATATGATGAAAAAAAATCCTGCTTGACTTTCATAATTCCCTTCCCGAAAGGGGATTCTGTAGGTTTAGCATCCACCCGTATGAGTGGTTTACCTTTAATATACTTATGATGCAGTAATTCGTGCCACACACTATCTTCAGTTAATAATTTAAAAAAGCCATTTGCTTAGTAAACACTTATTTTTAACATCTAGGCGTTCAATCCCAAGTCTATCCTAATCTTTTGGACGACAGACAATGTTCCACTTGGTCAGTCTATATTTCCTTTTTGTCTGGTCACATTGCCAAAAGAAGCATGATCTATAGTAACCTAATCTCTTTTTAAACCCAACAAGTATTTCAATAAAAATAGGAGAAACATTGGTAAACTTGAAAGAACCGAGTTAATAAGAACGATATGAGAGAAATTTTCCTATCCATGAACTCAGTTTCTGTTCAAACCGATCTTCCACCGGTTTCTATTCTTTGTTAATAGGTTTACGATAATGAATTGAAATCCCTAGATATTTAAGTGGCAGAGAACCAAGCTCACACCCAAATATATTTCAAATACTCGCCCTGAAAATAATTGGCCTTTCCAAAACAAAAGATATCTCTTTTATGAAAATTAGTTTTCAACCCAGACAACTGGTCAAAGATGGACATAATTAATTTCATATAACATCCTTCTCCACATCATATTCCAAAAACAGAATAGTGTCATCACCGTATTGAAGAATAGAACCCCCCTCTACGAGGTGTGGAATCAAACCTCCAACTTGACCATCCTCTTTTGCCCGTGCAATTAGGAGTGCCAACATATCGTCCACAAGGTTAAAAAGTATAGGCGATAGCGGCTCGTCCTGGTGCAAATCTTTTAATGTTTGAAAATAATGACCAATGTCATCATTTACTCTTTTTCCCACACTTCCTCCTTGCACAAACCTGTCCACCCAATCACACCAGTGTGAGGTGAAACCTTTCATGCGTAGAGTCGGCTGGAGAACTTCCAGTTAACATCATACACTTTCTCAAAATCAATTTTGAGTAAGACACCATCCGGGTTTTTTACGTTTTAACTCATGTATAGTCTCGTGTAGGACCACAACCCCTTCCAAAATATTCCTTCCTAGAAGGGAAGCAGATTGAGAAGAACGGATAACTCTCTGAGTCATGGAGGTCACCCTATTTGTTCCTACCTTAGTAAAAATCTTGAAGCTCACATTTAACAGGCAAATAGCTTTATATTGCTCAATTCTACTCGCAACTTCCTTCTTTGGAAGTAAGGTGATCACTCCAAAGTTCAACTTGAACAATTCTAGATCACCCCATGCAACTGGTTAAATATAGCCATTATGTCCGCCTTAATGACCTCCCAGAATCTCTTATAAAACTCAATAGGGAACCCATCCGGTCCCGGAGCTTTATTAAGTTCCATCTGAGAAATAGCCTCCCACGCCTCCTTCTCCATAAAAGGCTGTGTCAAGAGAGTATTCTCATCAACGGAAATCTGAGCAATATCATCGATCCTTGTCTCCTCCAAAGAGAAACTGTTTGGAGCCGATGCTCCAAACAGTTTTTTATAATACTTAGAAATAAAGACCTTTTAAGTTCTCTTGCCCAATATTTCTTCCTTGATCATGCTCTAACTGAAATATTATTTTCTTTCGATGCCTACCATTGGCAATTAATCGTGTTATTAACCCCTCGTGAATATGCCTCACCTTCGCCCTTTGAGCCCACTTAGACTCCTCCTCGCGATGAAGGTTAGCAATATACGAATACAGTTCCGCTTTCTCTCCGCCCCCGAAAGCGGAGTGTGCTCGCCTTCAAATCTAACTCATTGATAAGCAAAAAAAGTTTATCCCTCAATCTCTTATATTATCCCGCACGATTTTACGCCCAACCCCTCAGGAAACTCCGAAGATGTCTAATCTTAATTTGCCATCGTTCCATTGGAGACGAACCAGCTGTGACGGATTCCCATTCAGCCTTTACTAATTCATAAAAACCTGGTTGCCTCAGCCATGCCAACTCGAAGGAGAATAACGACTTATTCCCAATGTGAGCAGAGGATCCAAAATCGACAAGCAATGGCGTGTGATCAGACCCTGCTCAAGCCAGTGCATGTACTGTCACGAGCGGGAATTGCTGTTCCCACTCAATACTAGCAAGAACCCGATCCAAATTTTCTAAAGTTGGCTCATCGCGTCTACTTGTCCAGGTATACTGTCTTCCCGACAGTTCCAGTTCCTTTAAGTCTAGACCCTCAATGATGGCGTTAAAAATAAATGGCCAGCGTGGGTTAAAATTATCATTATTTTTCTGTTCTTGTCTGCAGATAATATTGAAATCACCACCCACCAACATGGGTCGTGTTTCTCTGTCACATATACGCACTAGCTTAGACCAGAATTCAGGTTTCTTATCGGGTAGCCCCATAAACGACAATCAGTGCCCAAAGGAAACCATCGTCCTTAGACCGCACATGAATTTTAACAGAGAAGTCCCCGGTTGTAATAGTCTGCACTGCTATAGTCGCACTATGAATCCAATCATAATACCACCCGGCCTTCCATGAGGTGGTAGGCAATACCAACTGAAATCCAAACCACTGGCCAAATGACTTAAAAGCACAGAAGTAATATTACTTCTCCCAGTCTCGCCGATAGTTATGAAATGTAGTTTCAACTCTGTCATTGCCTCTCTAACAACTATATGCTTAGAGGTATCCCCAAACCCGCCGATATTCCAGAAATATCCTCTCATCTCGGCTTAATATTTAGTTTCTTAATTCTAGAACTTCTCCTAGTTTAGAATAACCACTCACTTTATTTTCTTTTCGGGACCATGTCACCTTGACACCCTGTGTGACGCCCCGAGATTGGGCACTATGCAGATTTCAGCATCTCCGCCAAAATCCACATATTAACCGATTCTAGGTTGCCACTTGTGATAACATTACAACAGTTCACGAATAATCCACAACAACAACAGAGGAGGTATATACAAGACGACTCAAACGAGTCAAGGATACAACTGATACAATACAAAGATCCAAATAACAGCGGAAGAAACAACATAGCGTCCGACTACGGACAAGATACAAATTGGACTAAGAGTCCTGAAGATAACCGATAGCGTCCAATCCCTGCCCAGGCCAAGCCGGAGGGATTCCCAAGCTAACATCGTCAGACTTCAAACCTGTTGACTGCAATGTGGAATATGCAGCCACGAAATGGATTCGTGGGTCAGTACGATTAAGTACTGGCAAGTGGATAACCCATACTCACAAGATACCAGCGTAACCAATTATCACAAGATACAAATACTTTGGGTACAACGGAAAGGAAGGGATTATTACAAAGAAGCGGCAGCGGGCTGCAATAACTAACTACAGAGACGCGCTACAACATCCGGCTATAAGAAAGGGATAAGATAGCGCGACAAACCAACTATAACTACTCACCAAACAATACCCATCCAGTGTTACCCCCTACTAAGGAAGCAACCCAAGGAAACTCACACGGTTGATTAAGGTGACATTCATTTTTATGGTGGAGGTAATCTATTTTACTAGTCAAGTTATCATCGTTAGGTGTAAGTTGTCTGAGTACTTGTTAGCCAGCACTTTCACCAAGTCATCCATAACCGCGGACAACACGGCTTCTCGAGAAGATTTAACCCTGCAGGGATGTACCAATTTGGCCGTACACGTAAGAATGACCCGCCAGATGGAAATGCACTTCCACCAAGCGAGGCACTCAACACAACCCAACTCTTCTTCGCATCAAGCCCAAAGAACCCCGTGCAATTGAGCGCACGGCTAATCAAGCCCCACGAGGAAAAGGGGACCCTCATAGCACTCTAAGAACGTGTCTCCCTAAATGCCGACTATAAAAGTTCCACCCTGGCGCCAAGGGTTCGCACCTGCATATGCATGCGGCAAATGGAAAACCCGAACTAAATGAGGCGATTTGGACGAGATGCGAATCGAATCAGAATTGCGGGGGGGGGGGGGGGAGGGCGCCCATACTCGCTTCCCACATGCGGTTAGTGCGCCCATCATGGATCGGAGGACAAGACCCTTTTCCTAATTAGGGTCGACACTAGCAGGCCTCAAAACCACGCCGGGCCTCCTGCCGGTGCCTTATCATCAAATTAATATTACCCAAAACATTAACATGTTGTTGATTGAATTGAAACCCAACTATCAAACTAAACAGGTGATAAGACGGACAACAAGACTCGAGCGCAAACAAACCTAAGCATGCAACTACGACACGAGGGCCAACAAGGTAAACAAACAACAGGTAATAGGAAGTGGAAGGAAGACTATATCATGGCTGCAAGGTAAACATATGATAGGATCGAGACACAAGCATCGAATCATAAGGCTAGCATAAGGAAAACGGAAAGAATCGGTAACAAGTGATGAAAGGCAGCCATAGGCAGCAAGTGAGTATACTTGCCTGAGATCCAACAAGTAGAGGTACATCCGAACTTGTCGTTGCTCACATCATCTCAGCGTCCTATCCGCGAAGAAGCAACGAAGTAGAACAAACACCGGATGCACCAATTACTTCTACGGCAAAAGATCCAGCATGATCCTATTTTATATGCATGACAATTAATTGATGCATCAAATTAAACCAATTGACATGGTAAACATATTTAAATGGGCCCATATGCAAATTGGATTGCATATGGAAAAGCCCATGAATTGATGTTGAGTTAAATGATCTATAAATAACCATCAAGTGAAAGTTGATTAGAATGATGCATGGATGATGAAAACAATAAGAAAACAACAATAGCTTCAGTTTGATATGTTGTTTACCAAGTTTGGAATTTTATTTATTAATTTATGAACTTTGGCATTTTAAATGATTTAAACAAACATTTGTTGTTTTCACCAATTTTAAATGTTCAAAACAGATAACAAAATTTATATTTGGAAAGAACACAAAATTTTAGATGGAATACATATTTCATTTGTTGAATTTGGATTTTAGATGAGCAAGTTATTAAATTAACAATTTTAAATGCATTAATTAAGAAATAGTTGTTTTCAGCAATTTAAATTATTCAAAACAGAAAACAAAGTTGATATTTGCAAAGTTCATGAAAAATGGGATGGAAAACATATTTTACATTTTGGAATTGGATTTGAATTGCCCAAGTTATGAATTTTGCAATTTAAAAGGTGTAATTAAAGTATTGAATTATTGCACCAATTTTAATTAGGAAAAACAGTAAACAAATTGCATATTTGAAAAGTACAGGAAATTTGGAATGGAAAACATATAAAATTGGTGTCATTTGAATTAAATTTGAATTAGTTATGAATTTGACCAAATTTGAAAGAGTTGTTTGAATTTGAATTTTTGAAACCATTTGAAATGTTCAAAACAGTATACAAATGGTTTAAACATGTAGAGAATTTAATTTGGTGTGGAAAACATATTAAAAATGTTGAATTTGGAATTAACATTCAAAAGTTATGCAATTTCAAAGTGTAGGGTGTGTTCTGCCATTTTATTTAACAGCCAGGGACCTGATGGTGAAGAAACTGTGGAAACAGGGGTTTGCGTGCGAAATCCGGGCAAAAGATGGATTTGCACCGCGCCAGCAGCGACCCTAGGTCACTGACAGGCGGGCCAGTGCCACGCTGACGTCCACGTGTGCGCGGGTGTGGATGAGGTGGCTCCCAGGGTCACCGACTGGTGGGCCCTGGCCCCTATGCGCGATAAAACAAGGAAAAAAAGGGGGCTTGCCTCTCCCAGGGCTCGAACCGGCGACCAGGAGCGCGCGCGCGGGGTGGCTTAGCCACTGGGCTGCTATGCTGTTGGTGATAGGGTACATGTCCGTGCGAATAAGAAGAGATCCAGTGCGTAACTGAATTTTTCGACAGCAAAAATTCAGAGAACCTGACGAGAACGGGGAGGCGATCGCCGGTGTCATCCACGACGGCGCACGATGGCTGCGCGTCCAGAGCATGAGGGGAAGGGAAGGGAGGAAGGTGGGCGAATAAGGGGCTCACCGAGGCTTCCTGGCGGTCGTTGACGCGAGGACGGGGACGACGTGGAGACGGCGGAGATGTTCTCGGCCGGAGAGGAAAACGTCGACGTTGTCGGCGTTGTGGTCGACCAATCGACGAAAATCCCGCGTGGAGAGGTAGCGGCCGACGTCCTGGTTCGATTCCCGGCTTCAGCTCGGCGGGAGGTTGTCCATGGCGTCGAGGTCGAGGGCGACTTCCCCTCCTGCTTCCACCCCCCGAGCGCCAAAACAGAGAAAGAAACGGAGGGGAGGAAAGAGGGGAACGGCGGCGCCATGTACAGTGCGAGGGAGGAGAAAGAGAGGTTTAGGGTTAGGAGAGGGAAGGGGGGTGCGGCTTTATGGGAGAGATGAGGAAGTGGGGAGGGGACCATGGGAGGACAGCGACCTCCTCGTGCTCTCTGTCGTACGGAGAAGAAAGCGCTTGGTGGGCTGGGCTTGGAGAGGAGATGGGCTCGGTCGCCTGGTGGGCCTTGGCCTGCCTCCCCAGCCCGAGAGGTTTTCTTTCTATTTCTTTTGTTTCTCTTTTTTTGTTGTAAAAGAATAGAAAGAGAGAAATAGAAATAGGTGTTAGGGTTTTAATTTTATGAAATAATTTTTATTGATTTACAAAACAGTAAAGTCAAAGCATGTTAACATTAATTTCAAAAATTTGAAATGTCAATTTGATTTGAATTGGCTATTGAATTTCAAATAGGGTTTCATTTAATACCAATTTGAAAACCAACCCATTTTTATTATTCCCAACCCCCAAAATGATTTGTTTGCAATTTTAATTGGAACCATTTGAGCATGTTTGAAAGTTTAAACTTGTTTGAATTTTCCAGAAATGTTTTTGAAGCAAAGTGCAATGCAAAATGCATGATGCAATGCAAAAAAAAAAAAAACCAAATCCTATTTAGGGGAAATCCCCCGGGTGTTACAGAGGACACCACTAACAAGGGATTGCACCCTCGCAATCCACCCACTAACCCGGGAGGGGAAAGAAGTTCGACTATCGATTCTTCATGCTTCCAGTTGATCTCCTCGACACCACTAACAAGGGCTTCTCAACACCACTAACAAGGGATTCTTGCTCGGGTTGATGACGATGTTCTTCCACTAAGAATCTTCCGATGATCGAACCTATTAGGTTAAAGGCTCAGAAAACGTCCACCCATGTAGGATCCTAAAACTTTGAAAGATAGATAAGGGAAGAGACTCCAAAACAAATAAGGTAGGAGGAGAAATAGAATAAAGATAAGGAGAAAACAAGAATCCTATTGAGAGTTTTCCAAAATAGTTTAGCAGAAATAGTTTTTGACACTCTAGAAACAACGACCGTTAGCGAGGTTATCCTACAGGCTTTGCGGACCCGTTGCTTCGATAACCATTTGTATCGAAACAACTTTGGGAATCGGAAACCATGCTCTGATACCATTTGTGACGCCCCGAGATCGGGCACTATGCAGATTTCAGCATCTCCGCCAAAATCCACATAATAACCGATTCCAGGTTGCCACTTGTGATAACATTACAACAGTTCACGAATAATCCACAACAACAACAACAGAGGAGGTATATACAAGACGACTCAAACGAGTCAAGGATACAACTGATACAATACAAAGATCCAAATAACAGCGGAAGAAACAACATAGCGTCCGACTACGGACAAGATACAAATTGGACTAAGAGTCCTGAAGATAACCGATGGCGTCCAATCCCTGCCCAGGCCAAGCCGGAGGGATTCCCAAGCTAACGTCGTCAGACTTCAAACCTGTTGACTGCAATGTGGAATATGCAGCCACGAAATGGATTTGTGGGTCAGTACGATTAAGTACTGGCAAGTGGATAACCCATACTCACAAGATACCAGCGTAACCAATCATCACAAGATACAAATACTTTGGGTACAACGGAAAGGAAGGGATTATTACAAAGAAGCGGCAGCGGGCTGCAATAACTAACTACAGAGACGCGCTACAACATCCGGCTAAAAGAAAGGGATAAGATAGCGCGACAAAACCAACTATAACTACTCACCAAACAATACCCATCCAGTGTTACCCCCTACTAAGGAAGCAACCCAAGGAAACTCACACGGTTGATTAAGGTGACATTCATTTTTATGGTGGAGGTAATCTATTTTACTAGTCAAGTTATCATCGTTAGGTGTAAGTTGCCTGAGTACTTGTTAGCCAGCACTTTCACCAAGTCATCCATAACCGCGGACAACACGGCTTCTCGAGAAGATTTAACCCTGCAGGGATGCACCAATTTGGCCGTACACGTAAGAATGACCCGCCAGATGGAAATGCACTTCCACCAAGCGAGGCACTCAACACAACCCAACTCTTCTTCGCATCAAGCCCAAAGAACCCCGTGCAATTGAGCGCACGGCTAATCAAGCCCCACGAATAAAAGGGGACCCTCATAGCACTCTAAGAACGTGTCTCCCTAAATGCCGACTACAAAAGTTCCACCCTGGCGCCAAGGGTTCGCACCGGCATATGCATGCGGCAAATGGAAAACCCGAACTAAATGAGGCGATTTGGACGAGATGCGAATCGAATCAGAATTGCGGGGGGCGCCCATACTCGCTTCCCACATGCGGTTAGTGCGCTCATCATGTATCGGAGGACAAGACCCTTTTCCTAATTAGGGTCGACACTAGCAGGCCTCAAAACCACGCCGGACCTCCTGCCGGTGCCTTATCATCAAATTAATATTACCCAAAACATTAACATGTTGTTGATTGAATTGAAACCCAACTATCAAACTAAACAGGTGATAAGACGGACAACAAGACTCGAGCGCAAACAAACCTAAGTATGCAACTACGACACGAGGGCCAACAAGGTAAACAAACAACATGTAATAGGAAGTGGAAGGAAGGCTATATCATGGCTGCAAGATAAACATATGATAGGATCGAGACACAAGCATCGAATCATAAGGCTAGCATAAGGAAAATGGAAAGAATCGGTAACAAGTGATGAAATGCAGCCATAGGCAGCAAGTGAGTATACTTGCCTGAGATCCAACAAGTAGAGGTACATCCGAACTTGTCGTTGCTCACATCATCTCAGCGTCCTATCCGCGAAGAAGCAACGAACTAGAACAAACACCGGATGCAACAATTACTTCTACGGCAAAAGATCCAGCATGATCCTATTTTATATGCATGAGAATTAATTGATGCATCAAAGTAAACCAATTGACATGGTAAACATACTTAAATGGGCCCATATGCAAATTGGATTGCATATGGAAAAGCCCATGAATTGATGTTGAATTAAATGATCTATAAATAACCATCAAGTGAAAGTTGATTAGAATGATGCATGGATGATGAAAACAATAAAAAAACAACAATAGCTTCAGTTTGATATGTTGTTTACCAAGTTTGGAATTTTATTTATTAAGTTATGAACTTTGGCATTTTAAATGATTTAAACAAACATGAAACAGATAACAAAATTTATATTTGGAAAGAACACAAAATTTTAGATGGAATACATATTTCATTTGTTGAATTTGGATTTTAGATGAGCAAGTTATTAAATTAACAATTTTAAATGCATTAATTAAGAAATAGTTGTTTTCAGCAATTTAAATTATTCAAAACAGAAAACAAAGTTGATATTTGCAAAGTTCATGAAAAATAGGATGGAAAACATATTTTACATGTTAGAATTGGATTTGAATTGCCCAAGTTATGAATTTTGCAATTTAAAAGGTGTAATTAAAGTATTGAATTATTGCACCAATTTTAATTAGGAAAAACAGTAAACAAATTGCATATTTGAAAAGTACAGGAAATTTGGAATGGAAAACATATAAAATTGGTGTCATTTGAATTAAATTTGAATTAGTTATGAATTTGACCAAATTTGAAAGAGTTGTTTGAATTTGAATTTTTGAAACCATTTGAAATGTTCAAAACAGTATACAAATGGTTTAAACATGTAGAGAATTTAATTTGGTGTGGAAAACATATTAAAAATGTTGAATTTGGAATTAACATTCAAAAGTTATGCAATTTCAAAGTGTAGGGTGTGTTCTGCCATTTTATTTAACAGCTAGGGACCTGATGGTGAAGAAACTGTGGAAACAGGGGTTTGTGTGCGAAATCCGGGCAAAAGATGGATTTGCACCGCGCCAGCAGACCCTAGGTCACTGACAGGCGGGCCAGTGCCACGCTGACGTCCACGTGTGCGCGGGTGTGGATGAGGTGGCTCCCAGGGTCACCGACTGGTGGGCCCTGGCCCCTGTGCGCGATAAAACAAGGAAAAAAGGGGGCTTGCCTCTCCCAAGGCTCGAACCGGCGACCTGGAGCGCGCGCGCGGGGTGGCTTAGCCACTGGGCTGCTGTGCTGTTGGTGATAGGGTACATGTCCGTGCGAATAAGAAGAGATCCAGTGCGTAACTGAATTTTTCGACAGCAAAAATTCAGAGAACCTGACGAGAACGGGGAGGCGATCGCCGGTGTCATCCACGACGGCGCACGATGGCGGCGCGTCCAGAGCACGAGGGGAAGGGAAGGGAGGAAGGTGGGCGAACAAGGGGCTCACCGAGGCTTCCTGGCGGTCGTTGACAAGAGGACGGGGACGGCGTGGAGACGGCGGAGATGTTCTCGGCCGGAGAGGAAAACGTCGACGTTGTCGGCGTTGTGGTCGACCAATCGATGAAAATCCCGCGTGGAGAGGTAGCGGCCGACGTCCTGGTTTGATTCCCGGCTTCAGCTCGGCGGGAGGTTGTCCATGGCGTCGAGGTCGAGGGCGACTTTCCCTCCTGCTTCCACCCCCCGAGCGCCAAAACAGAGAAAGAAACGGAGGGGAGGAAAGGGGGGGAACGGCGGCGCCATGTACAGTGCGAGGGAGGAGAAAGAGAGGGTTAGGGTTAGGAGAGGGAAGGGGGGTGCGGCTTTATGGGAGAGAGGAGGAAGTGGGGAGGGGACCATGGGAGGACAGCGACCTCCTCGTGCTCTCTGTCGTACGGAGAAGAAAGCGCTTGGTGAGCTGGGCTTGGAGAGGAGATGGGCTTGGTCGCCTGGTGGGCCTTGGCCTGCCTCCCCAGCTCGAGAGGTTTTCTTTCTATTTCTTTTGTTTCTCTTTTTTTTATGTAAAAGAATAGGAAGAGAGAAATAGAAATAGGTGTTAGGGTTTTAGTTTTATGAAATAATTTTTATTGATTTACAAAACAGTAAAGTCAAAGCATGTTAACATTAATTTCAAAAATTTGAAATGTCAATTTGATTTGAATTGGCTATTGAATTTTAAATAGGGTTTCATTTAATACCAATTTGAAAACCAACTCATTTTTATTATTCCCAACTCCCAAAATGATTTGTTTGCAATTTTAATTGGAACCATTTGAGCATGTTTGAAAGTTTAAACTTGTTTGAATTTTCCAGAAATGTGTTTGAAGCAAAGTGCAATGCAAAATGCATGATGCAATGCAAAAAGAAAAAGAAAAACAACCAAATCCTATTTGGGGGAAAATCCCCCGGGTGTTACACCCTGGGATAAAAGATCCATATGATCCTCCAGGCCCTCTTCTATGTCATCATCATAGTCCTCACATAGATTTGACATTCTCTGCACCACTAAATTGTGACCGCACTCATCCCCAACTGGCGGTAAATTATTATTAAAAATAACTAATTATCGTGATTGTTCAGTAGCTTTTAGCAAGGAAACATCTCTATTAGCTGAAGACGGAGATAAACCCAATAAAACACCCAATCTAGAAGCCCTATCAATGATAGTTTCATTTGTAAATGCCATAAATGACAAATTATGTTTCGAAGACATACCTTCAAGCTGCTCATCCTTATGTGTAGCTCGAAGAGACTCCCTCTGCAATGGGCACATCCGCTGAAGCATGAGCCCTAATACGAGCGCTAGAACGTCGGCCTAACGTAGATGGGTCTAGTATGCCTCCGTAGGCCACAACCTCCTCTAGAGATAATGGCGCCGTCCCCCCGCCCCCCGCCACGACACTGACCGGGCATCCCCAGGTCCGGCTGGAAACGGTAGTGAGAGACGCGGGTGCGCGTCCGTCGAGACGCATCCTCCTCCAAGTCCTCACTCTCCATCACGCCGAAAGAAGAAGTGGCCGGTGCCACTCCTCCCGGCTGTAGTCCTCCAGCCCGAGGCCCTGCAGACCCCGACCTAGGAGCAGGTGACCTCTCGGCCGCCCTAAGAAACGGCACGGTGGACCTCTTGGCTGTCCGAGGGGAAGCGAGGTCGCCCCCCAGAACAACAACATCACATGACGACCTGACCCGCACAAGATCCTCCGCCATCAAGGGACTCTGAGCCCCCGACGTGGCCGCCCCTTGGAGACCCGAACCTCCTCCTGGCAACTCTCCTGGACCACCGAGTCCACTAACTCTGAAACACGCGTCTCTACGGAAAGAGCCGTTGTCTCATCACACCCCATACGGCTAGTGCTCGACACGAGAGCCAAAACATTTCACCCGATACTTTCACTCCATCCATGTCTACGCAGGATTAGCATGATAATATAGGATGTTATTTTTGGATTCTGCCTTGTAGATCGCCATGAGGATGAGAGAGTGCGCGCGTGTGAAAGCTACCATGCATTTGGTTAAGATAAGATACCTTAGGCCAAGAGTTTTCGTCGAGCTCATGTTAACTTTTGTAAATAATAAAAACCGTATGCATCTCTTGGATTAACTTTTGTAAATAATAAAAATCTAATTTTAGAAGAAAAAATAGCAAGTTATAAGGATTATCAATAAGACGGCCATAAATTAAGATGTTGCCCGTGCATGTGTGCTGGTCAATGTATGTGTTTTTAAACGAAACTATACAATTAATCGTATATGTTGATTATTTCATTTTTGAGAGGTTAGTTTTAATACAATTTGAGTACACACAAAATTAGTAACAATTTTTGTTATGCAAAAGTTATTTATCGATTTAACCTTTTATGCAAAAAAAAGCATGTTGTCATTATTGCCGAAGAATCCATCTAAAAGTATATCACTTTTATATATGAAGATACTCCTAGAAAGTAAGAAAGCGTACATAACTTTTAAACGCCATTAACTTCTTTCGGTTTTATTATGATTGTTAATATCAATATTGCTTTTTCTTGGTCATAAAAATGTTCATCTCTAATTAAACAATCATACCAATAGGACTATCCGATTATATACGTATATTTGTGGTATTAAGAGTAAAGTGCATTATAGGTGTTCGAACTATATTGGGGATCTCTCGTCAATTTTCCTACACGAGACACAATAAATAGTCTGGAAACTATGATATTGTTTGCACTCAAGTTAATGTTTTCTTCGCTCTTCTTCATTTCGGAAAACATTTATATTTTACATATAATCAATTTGAGAAATATATCTTAATCAATTACATGGGTTAATCTTTAACCAATTTGGTACTCCCTGATCCGTTTTAATATTCGTGGAGAGACAACTAGTGCATTACAAATCGGGCGTACATCTCACGACAACAAAAACAAATCAGTAGTAGTATTAAATTTGGTCTTATCGCTCTCACCATTCTCGAAAAGGCTATTTTTCATGTTTTGTCCAACATTTTTGGTGTCTTACTTTCATTAAAGAATATTAACCTACTATACTATATAAGATGAGTGATATATGTTTCCTCTTAGTTTGGCAAGTATTAATGGCTAAACCATGGTTGCATTATCGACTAACGTGTCATTGTGTTCACTGGACTAAAATGAAATTGACTTAAGTTGACCGAGATTAGTCATTTGTTTCGCTCAGTTATACTCTTATATTGATACCTATGTTTAGTTGTGTTTTCATCATTTTTCTAGCAACCTGATAGAGATCGACGATCAATGGCTCATGTATAGGCGAGCTTTGCCGTAGGTAGTCCCTGTCGACAATGTAACCTGTAACTTGCAAACTGCCCAATGTAGCTGGTTGAACTCTTTTGCTACCGATGTGTTTCATAGGGTGCATCATCATACTATTTCCCTTTAACTTCCAAGTTCACAAGAGAGTGCCAAATATATAGCTGGGCTATTTTGCTTACTGGTTGGTCACACGGATGCTTATTTCTAAATAAAAACATAGTCTTTATAATTATAGAAAGAACATCCCAAGTACATGATGAGACGACCTTAAGAAAAAAACTGTTATATCTGTAGGTTTCTGTTCGTGGGAAACCCTAGCCGTATAAGATTGTAACAAACAATTGTATTTTTTGTTTTCTTTCACTGTCCTTTTCGCATGATGGTTCCGAGAAAATGCCCATAATTGTGCTTTCAGGACAAATATATACAAGATGCATTTTTGTTTTTATGTCCTTTGCAAAGAAAAAATATCTGTTTTTGTAGGGCAGAGAAAGAGAGGTCCCATTTATTTACCTGCAGACCGCGACAAAACACCAGCCATAAAATGTTAACATCTGACACTACAATACGACACGGTAATACCACTTTTTTCGAAAAGGGATATCTCGGCATCTAGATCAATCGATGTGCACAAACATATTTATTGCAAAGTTATCATTTAGAATCTTACAAGAGTGCACAAAGGGGATGCAAAGCTCAACCACCACAACAGAAAATACATGTACTACATATGCATCACAGATTTTATTACTGGACCCCCATTGAAGATGGAAAATAATTATATGAGAGCTGGTATACAAATTTAGTCCCGTGGACCAACTTCACCAGTTGACACGTGGCATGCATGATAGTTTAGATCTAAAAATAGACATGCAAATTTCGGTTATTTTCTCTCTTCTGCCCACGTGTCAATCGGTGGAGTTGGTCCACGGGACTAAATTTGTAGACCAGGTCTCATATAATTATTTTCCAAGCCCGTATGAAGAATCCATGACTATTTCAAATTCGGGACTCCTGGCAGTCCGAATTGAAACATTATTTCCTTGTTGTTTTCCATGCCTCCTTTCTTTGCTGGTTGCTTGCCCTTGTGTTGTTAATAAATCTAATCATACATAAATTTATAGGCTTAGGTAGTATAACATTCTCATAACCACAAACATTATTTGTTACTAGGAAAGAATTCACCTTAAAATAATCATCAGTGAGACTTAATATTTTTTTCCAACTCAAGCATGAATAATCCTCATGGACCTCTATTATGTCCCTATCATCCATCACAGTATGCTGTGAGCACATAGGACGACATATGGATCAAATGAATAGTATCGAGCACAACCCGATTCAACCGACTCCCAAATATATTCGTTATATTAGTCCGAAGAGTCAAGTCCAAATTAACGTGAACCATTCGTCAAACAAAACAAGCAAGAGGACATGAGACAAAAGGATGCCCAATCGTTTCCTCGACGCCATAAAGTAAGACTTTGTATTTTCAGTCCACCTGTGCTTTACGAGGTTATCCTCTGAGCTCACATTTTTTACGAATGTTCAGCTTTCTCCTAAAAATAAAAAATCAAGACTTTTCATTTCAAATTGTGCATCTTTGCATTACTAAAATAGATGTTTTCCAAGTTTGCTTGCCCATCTCGGGATTCACAACCACATCGCACTGCACATGATACAAGACAATTAGGCAATGCTCGTAAGCAGAATGACCCGAGGACACGACGCTCCAACCTCCACTCACTGCGATCGTTATTGATCACCGGTCAGTGTCTGCGTGAAGGCCTCATCCTGAGCCAGTCAAACAACGCCATAATCTATGCCCACCATTGAGCTACCCACTGATTTCCACCGTGTAACAAATATATCCTTATATCAAAATGGGTTCTTCTACTGTGAAAGCAGTTGGTACTTCATTTGTTGGAAGTTGCATCAGAGTGGCATCGTGTATGGCCAAAAGAACAATGCATTTGGTTCACACAACGAAAAGCGGAGGAAAGAACTGCCAGACAAGGAACACCTTATGCTAAATCCTGGAGCACATGTACAATCTTGATCAGCCTGGGAAACTATTTATCGGGTTGCAGTTCCAAGCAATTATTTAGACAAGCAAACGTAGCAAGCTGTATTGAGCAGAAAAGGTACAACACATAATCCGATGCAATAGTCAAACCAAGTATGTGGAGATGAATCGAAGATCCTTGGATTGCTAGCCATAAATCTCCCAGTAGTTGCAGACCGTCCCACTAGGTTGAAGGACAACATGCTTTTTTTCGAGAATCTTGAAGAACAACATGCTGCATAGCATTTAAGTATAGTCTTCAAGAAAATGCACTAACTGATAAAAGTACCGTTGCTAGAAAAATATATTCATCTGAGGAATTACCTTAATCTGCGTCCTGTTGTATGTGTATGTAACATGTACGAGCTCATCCATGGTCTGTATTACCGCGGGATATGAAAATTCCATACCTTTGGTGTCCTCTAGTGTCAATACTTCGTTCCATGAATCACCGTCATCCTCGGAGACTGCAATTTTCAGTGTGCCCCTGGAGAAGGTGTTGTAAGCAAGCAGTACTCTTCCATCCTTCATCTTAACTCCATCAATACCTTCAGGGGTGAAGTCCAGTGGAGAAAACACAGTTACCAAACATTGTACGGAAATCACCTATGGATGCGCTCCCACCAAAACGTCGTCTCGGGAGAGTAGTAAAACATTTTACAATGCAACAAAAGGGTCGTGAAGCAAAGAGAAAGCTAATTTAACCAAACAGGTTAAGAACAAACCAGAATTTGGATTAGGAAGCCCAGTCTTATGCGCGTAACTCCATGTCACACCTCCATCAACAGAATCAGCCATGAAGACCCGGCCCATATTCTCAAAAGATCGCAAAAGCATCCGAATTGTCCCATTGGCAGTTTGATATGGAACTGGCTGAATCACCCCAAGAGTTTCACCTTCTATGTATATAGGACCATACTTCCGCCATGTTCGGCCAGCATCTTTCGTGACCTAAGTTTTTGAGGACTTGTTACTTGTTAGAACTACAATGCAAGATGTTATCAGTGTTTGATGTCAGTTACTACGTTCCTATAGACTTGGAGCATATGTTACCTCAAGCCATGCACCCCATGAATTCCAGCTTTCTACCGATGACCCACAAAGTAGGCGACCATCTTCAAGCAGGAAAGGCTGCATTAGAAAAGTTGACAGTAGGAACCAGTTTACTCAATTTGTGCGTTAAACATAGCATCATGCTGAAAAATGACACTAAGCACTAAACTACTACTGACATGTTAAAGATCGTAGTAGTTGTGCTATTAAATGTGCACACTATTATGGTGCAGAAAATTTTGCGAGGCAGCAAAGGCCACAAATTTAGACATGCCTTGTTCTTGATAGGACCAAGAATACCAGGCGGTAGCTGCTCTCTCCGTGACCAGGATATGCCACCGTCCAGCGATCTTTTCATGGCACCACTCCACCTGAACAATTTATGTTTGTCATCAAGTCATGAAACATATTCATATCTTTCTGCCTGCTCTATTGTGAAGTTTTCTGCCATTTAAGTTAAGCATAGGAGGCCAAAGAACGTGAATGAAGTTCTTGATTACTTTTGAACTTCTTGACCGATCTTGTAGAAGAGGAGCAGCTCGTGAGAGGGGAGCTGAAATAATACAGGATTCCACATAGGCACCCCATCTTCTTCATCAGCCACTTGTGGAGGATGCCAGTAACCATCCTACAGATGCAAGACTCTCAGGAAGAAGCAAATTATCATTTAAGAAACACAAGCAGAAGTGGCCTGGATGGATTGAACCCACGCTGTATCTCTGCAACCAGATTTTGACATCCGGAGCACCTTCCACGGATCCACCAAAATAAGCCACCAAGAAGTTATCTTCCCCAATCTAACAGGACAAATTTCACCTGTAAGTATTTATAATATTTCCCAGTTAGAAAACGTGGCGCATTAAATTCATATACCTCTACAATTGTAGAAGCATGACAGCTATTGAAAGGAGCAGTTCCAGCTGAAAATGTCAACTCCTCCTTCACGATGCTCCACCCAGCTGTCACATTCGAGGTCGTGTTGGTAATGTTACGAGTGCTGTCTTCCATCTGTTGTGCAGTTTCCACCTTACTGACGATCAAGTTAGCTAAAACTTCCAAGGATATGAATTTTGAAGCCTAATTAAACTTTAAAAGATCCAAATACACAAGACAAAACTATAGCCTCTCAGGACATAATGCAAGAAATGCAAAACAGAACTTACTCGACAAGAGGCCTAGAATTGGAGTCCATCTCGCGCAACGATCTAGAGGATGCTACGGCGATGTGGAAAGGTTGCTTGTTCACACTGATCGTTTGTGGGGAATAAAAAATGAAGAGGAGCAGGGAAAACAGCAGTATGCAGGCGGTTGTGTTCACTGCAAGTTGCTTTTTGCTGAAACTGTCCACGGTCAGCATCACCTTCTTCAGCAGTGTTCCTGGGGAAGCTTAACTGCTTAAGTACAGAAGATGAGTTAGGGCCCGGCTACATTTCATTCGAATCAAGAAAATGGAGCAAGGAAAATGTACAGAAGCGGGACAGCGTGCACAAAATGAAGCATCGAAATAAAGATGCATAGCTGCACGGCACAAAGACATGAACTAGCCAGGTGGGCTTCTCTTCTACTAGCAGGAGATGATATAAATTCTTGGATAATTAGGGAAAAAACGTATTAATCCACCTAAAAAGCTCGATACAGGTGCTCTCCCCGCCCCGGGCACGCATTGCCAAAGGGAGAAGAACCAGGCGAAACGAAAGAAGATGAACAGAGGCGTGGGGAAAGGAAGAAGCCAATGCATCCGTGACTCGGACTCACTGACCTGTGGGTAGCCGCGGCTGCGGCCGCGCGCATCAACGCGAGGAGGATGCCAGCGATCCAGACAGCGCCCGACGGGAAGAAAGAATCGCGGGTGGATCGAGACAAACGGACGGGTGCATGTGCATCTGTCGGGCTTGTCCTCGGCGGCGGTTGGTGGTTTCCTTCACGGGGCGAGGGTGCGTGCATCCCGCTTGGCAGGGCCGCAGGGGGTGGGAAGGTAGGTCGCCGCGCCGCGGATAAAAAAAAAACATATCGGATTATTAACGCAGCTGGAAGAACATGAGCGCGTTGTATAGTTTTTTTAAAAAAAAACGAGTACAGTACTACAGCGTGCATGCTCGTGCAAATTTCTAAGATTAGCCAAGTCACCGACTCAGTATTCACGATCATAACATTATCTCCAACTGGAATAATAATTTTCTTACGCCAAATGTAGACTAGGTGTGTGTTTAGCAGCCCGAGCCCACGGAGAATAGCTATCTACACTAAGCTCAGATTTTCTCATGCGGTTGGTAGCTCGTAACGGTTGAAACATGTTTGAGTGTGTTTGTTGTTTGGTGGGTTGTATGGGGGAGGAGATGCTGAGGGGTCCAAAATTTGCACATAAACCACTGAATACAAAAATGAAAGTCCCCATATACAAAATAAAAATTAATTGGGTCCCGCAAACAAAAGTAAAAAGAAACCCGATCCTTGTAAAAGCCCAATCGGGTCCCTGACTGGCTGTGGCGGTGCACATCTGTGCTCGTCGAGGAGCCGGAGACAGAGTTTGGTGGCAATGTCGACCTGCTGCAGCGCCAGCGCGTCAAGCGGGTGCAAATCGGGGCGCAATCGTTCTGCTGCGATGCCGACGAAAGGAGGCGGTGCAGATCTGGGCGGTCCAGCGGCGGAGGTCGGCGTCGAGGAGGTGGCGGCGGTGCTCGTTTGGGTGGAGGTGGTGATATAGGTGGAGTGAGATAGCAGGTTAGGGGAAATTAGGGTGGGGCAGTTGACCCTTGTTGGTCTCGGTCCACGTGCGAGGCGGGGGGTTGATTTTTCGGCCGAGGTCAACCATGTCGAGTAGCAAAGCTTAAAGCAACCAAATTCTCAACAATCTCGGTTGGGATGGGAATTGTTGGGTTGGCCCGGGCTACCAAACACACACTAAGTCTCCACCTCTCGTCACTCGGTGAGATAAGTGTACATATACCTTCGCTATGGACCCAACTTATGATTTATAAGTGAGCGCCCGTTTGGCAAAGTTTTTTTCAAAGGGAAGTCTCGTCCTGTGCACCGACCTATGCATATAGCCATAATTTACAATGTAGTTTTGTCTTTATATTTTGAAGAAAAAACACAATTTCTAAAAATAATATAGTTTGAAATACTTTGAACGGTTTGGTCACAGAAATATATGTGGTCATAATGGCTGCCTACCACAGCCACCATCCTCCGAAGTTCGGCAAGGACAGACTTCGAAGAGCACTACCTGTCTGCTTGGATCTATAGGTTCATCTGTATCCTGTCTTCTCCACGCCGATGCCGTAGTTCGCTACGATTCCGTTAATCGCACTCGTGATCCATTCCTGTAGTCGTAGGCCACAATCGAGCCCAATGACCAAGCACCAACGACATGATGAATAATACATATGCATCATCGTGAATTCTAGAACAGTGAGGTCACAAGTATTGGTCGTGATGCTTGATTTGACAAATCTCGAATTCAGAACCGAGTACTCGATGGCAATGACAGTGACGATGCTCAACAACCGGCTAGCTTTGCGATGAGGAAGTCCTAGGTGAAAGCATGAATAAGAGGTGGTCTAGATTCTAGACAGGGGCGGAGCTCCTCTTCGGGCAAGGTAGGACGGTCGCCGTACCTTGATTTAAAAAAAAATTAAGATGTACATTTTTTCTGCACACTTTGACTGGTTGTATGTAAAAATGCAGACTTCGTATGAGAAAGTTATGCATGTTTTCGTGAAAACACTACACAAAATCGATTTGGAACAAAAAAATAAGGACTAGATTCAGTCTAGTCGGAACCAACTCTTTCTCTTTGCAATAGCTAAATTTAGAGTCAAACAAACCCGACTCTACAATATTTACTGGTTATGGATTTAGCTAGATCTAGATTTTAGATTTTACTTATATGATTCTATTTCTGTTTTACTAAGGGATCTTGGTTTGGTTGAAATCGACCCAGTTAGTGTAGCATGCAAACAATGTACTTTTGAGCCAAATTTTCGAAAGGGTTTTTTCACTTCCGGCTAGCTGTACTATGTAAGTAGATATTATTTTACATATATCTTGTTAGTTTTCCTGGCAATATTTTTTCTAAATAGGTATTTTCTTATCATTTATGGAGTATAAGGGTCAACGAGAAAGAAAAATACTGTAGAATTCCCCGAAAAGTCTAATTTCCGGTAACCAATGTATAATGTTTTTGGTATTGATCTTTCTTAGTGTAATTTTAGCTAATCTAACTAGTATACGCCAAATGGTGATAGGATTAGTCTCTAATGGGAAAACGATTCACAAATCTCATGATATGTTGTGGACTTCCATTTATTTTTCTTCTAAAAAGGTATCTTCTTATCTTTACAGAAGTATGATGATCATGAGAAAATAAAGAAATATAGTAGAATACCCCAAAATAATAAAAAAATTGGTAACCGTTCAATGATTTTTTTTAAGAAATCCCTTAGTCCCATCGGCCACCCGATCTTGAGAGCACCAAGTGTCGAGACATCGTAGTAAAGTTCATGGACGGGGGTGCCATAAGCCTACTGGTAGAACCGCTGGGGGGACATGGAAGAACTGTAAACGAGAACACAGAGTTTACCCAGGTTCGGTACGATGCAATTAGGCGACGTTCCTACTCCTGCAATCTCACTAAATCAGGGATGAAGCCTAAAATATACAGAGTACAATTGTGAGTATGGTTTCGCTAACTCGGCGAGGATGAACTTCCCGGCGAATTGGCTTCTAGCTAATTGTCTGTCTGTTCTTGCTCCCGTCCAGCTTTATATAGATAGCCGGATTAGGGATTACAAAAAAGGGAACCTAGAAGACTACGAAAAGTATCTAACTTGGAAAGTAAGGAATCTGTCTTCTCTTCCAAGCCGGACCACTTTGGGTTGTGGTCCGGGTTCTTCTAGAATCCGGCTTCCTGCGCATGAGCTTACTGGGACGCCCAATGGACTGTAATCCATTACCTGTGGGCCACCCTGATAATCCGGCCTTTAGACCAATGACGGATATACCCCTAATTGGCATATATCCGACAGTAGCCCCCAAGAAGGATTAAGACTTCATCTTGTTGTTCCTTATGGATTTGTATTCTCTTTAGAAATATCGGCGTTTTGTCTTGATTCTTCTTTTATCAAAATTCTTCAATGCCAAACTCGGATTTAGCGAAATTCGGCATTTCTTCCGCGAATCTTCGTGGAGAATGATACTGTGACGCAAGCGATGAAATCTTGCTTACGTCACGGATATCAAGGGTCGGTCAAAAGACCGAACCCCTATCTCTGACAGATTCTTGCGCAAGAAACGAGGAGATATCAATAATCACCCCGCCTCCTCGTTTCCCGGATTTTCAGGCGTTACACGCGTAAAGCATCCAACGGCTAAAAGAGCCATTGGAGCCAATCTCAACGTATCTCTGGCTATAAATAGCCGTCTCGGTGCCTTCGGCTCTCCTTCCACATTCTCTTCTTCCTTGAGCCGCTAGAGCACCAAGGAACTGTCGCTCCCAGTTCCTCGAGCCAAAGCACCCAGAGAAAACGCAAACCTGAGCCCCGAGCCGTCACCGGAGAAAGCCATCGGTGGTTCATACTCCCGGCCGTACCGCTCGCAAATGGACACCGGAAGCCTTCTACGCGCCTCCGAGGCCGCGAACATCGACGCCACCATCGAGGATCTCATCGGGGATCTAGACCCCATCGTTGGAGCTTCCCCGAGCTTCTCTGCGCATGCGTCGGAGGCTTCCGCGAGCGCACCGGCGGGCGGGAACCCTACTCCCGCCGCTGGAACTATGCCGCCGCCTTCGGGCACTCCTATTCCTCCTCTCTTCCTCGACATCAAGGAGGGAGATACTTCCACTCGCGACGGAGAGAAAACGACCGTCGTCACCACCAGAGGCGAGGAAGACGACGAAGGAGACGCCGACAATTGGAGCCACTGCAATGTGGCCCCGGTTCTTCTCCATGCCATGGAGAAGGACGGGTTCATAGTAAAGGAAAAGTGGAGGCTGGAAGAGGATGACACCGAGCCTTATCCGAAAGCCGGAGAACGCGTGGTTCTGGCTTCCCATATCAACAGAGGTATGGGTTTTCCGCCATCCGCGTTTTTCCTTCAAGTTCTCAACCACTACAACATCTAGCCCCACAACCTTACACCCAACTCCATTTTGTATATAGCCGGGTTGCAGGCCCTTTTTGAGGGTTACTAAGGGATAAAACCCCGCCTAGATTTCTTTCAGTATTGTTTCAACATGAAACACAACACCACCGAAGGTGTTCTCCCGATTTGCGGGACCATTTCTTTTAACCTCCGTAGGAATAGAGAAGAATGGTTTCCAAAAATCAAGACTTCCGATTCCGTCAAATTCTGGACGGGCTCCTTTTTCTATCACTCGGACGTTCCCTGTCTTAGAAAGAATACGGGAATTCCGGCTTTCATCAATTCCGCGGCCACGCCCCAAGACAATTGGGCGTTGGACGCGGTCCAGGTTCAACCTCCAGAACTGATGAGAATCAAACGAAGAAACACCAAACTCATCTCCTCGAATCCTCCTCTGACCGGCATGGATACAGTTCTATGATGGCTCGGAAGGCGGATTCAGCCTCTTTCTCATCGCGGCGGACGGCTTCTCTGCGAATACTCAAGACCCGAGGATTCGATGAGGACGACAAAGTCGGCTTTGTCGAAAAATAAGTTCAAGAAGCGTGTCAAACAACTTGTGGCTAGTCGTGACCAATACGAGGAAAGCCTACAAATGTACAATGAAGGGAACCGAGTTCCCAAGGTACGTCTTTGGGGTATCTGTTTGAACTTTGCTTTTTCTCGGATGTTTTTTATACTAATCCGGCTTTTTCTTTTTTACAACTTCTTGATCTTCTAAAGAAAGATCTCGCCACCGACGAGGAATTAGCGGCGCTAAAAGCCTGCTTTCAATCAGCTGGAGGGCGGAAGCGCAAGATGGTATCTTCCAGCCAGGAAGTTGCTGATCTTGACGGTGTACCCATTGCTACTTCCAGGTAAAAACCCAGGATTTCATATTTGTATGCCTTTTCTTGCGTACTTGTTTCTAGGATTTTTACTCTTGGATTTTCATGCTTCTATCTTTTCTAGCCTTACTCCTGTCCCTTTGAAGGGAAAGGGCAGGAAGAAATTGAAAGTCGTCGCTCTTAGGGGGTCGAAGCCGTCCCCCGCAGCAGCTCGAGACACTCTAGTAGCAGCTAGAGAGGAAAACTCGGCTTCTCGGGAGGAGTATCCCTTGCGGTTCAGCCGGTCTATTGCATCCGACACGGATGTGCGGGGAAGGGCGGAACCAGAACAAGGCGGACTTTCAAACCCTCCTGAGGCGGAAACCATGCCGACTTTTGACGAGAAGTTCAAGGTAAAACAAGAAGACTGCTTTGACGAACGCGGATATATCCATCCGTGGGCGAAAAAGTTCTTTGCCCGAGCCCCCTTGATTCTCCCTTGGCCAAAAGGTAGATTAATAGTACGGAATAATTACGTGTTCTCACCTCGTGAGGTCATCCAAGATGGGATCCATCATATGGGGATTACCTTCGCGGAATACGCCAAGGAATTCTCGGAGAATCTAAACGGTTTGCAAAGAATGAGCCAGGTAATATCTCTAGCCCCCAAGTATTAAGACAAAACCATTCTTTCTGTTTTTTCCTTAATGCTTTTCTCTTTTGCCTGCTTATTTTTGCTTACACAATCTTTTCCTTTGTATGTTTTTTAGCAAACTGCCAAAAACATCAACGTGGAAGTTTTCGAGAAGCTGACCATTAAGAACCAAGAAGTGAGATCTCTTCTTGGTATTCTTAGTGAGAAGGACACGGAACTTCTCAAAGTTCAGAAGCAGTTGAAGGAGGCCACTTGCAAGTATTCTTTCTCCTTTCCTTGATCTTGATTCTGAAATTTTTCTAAGGAGTTTTCCGAGTTTTGATCTTTCCCTCCTTTTCTTCTCAGCTTCTTTGGCTAAGGCCAAGAAAATAGCTGAAGATGTTGGCAATGCTAAAACCCTCCGGAAGGTGTAAAGCTTCGGAAAGATCTGGAAGCGAGCCTGCTGGCTCTGGGATTATCCGAGTCTCGCGCTTCCTACAACCCGAGAAAGATCAGAAGACAATCCATAATTTGGAGACTGCCCTTCACCAGCGCCTTGAGGAAGGTGCTGAAATGGATATTGTCCTTGGTAAGTTTTCTTACTTTTACCAGGTTTTCATTCATTGTGTATAATGCATTCTTTTTCCTCATTCTGTTTTTGTCTGATCATTTTTTGATTTCCTTGAACAGAAGGGAACCCTCTGATCACTCGGATTGATCGAATCCGGGCATTCGGAGCATTCGTCACCGAGCTGAAAAATGCCGGAATGCTACTTATCAACAAGTGCATTCTGGACAAAGCTGGCGGGTTCTCGGAAACCAGCAAGCTTGATGGAGGGATGATAACCCGGTAGCCCAGCGCCAAGGTGTAACTCGGCCCAAAAGACGCTGCGCAAAGACCCGGCTAAGGATAAGGGAGCTTCTAGAAGGCCCAAGATCGTAGGCCTGGTAACCCGGATTGTGGGTTCCGATAAGGAAGTTTAGGGTTTTGTAAGCAGTGTTCGGGTAGGACTCAGAGTACGCCTTCGAGAACAGGCCAGGGATCTGGATGCTTTATAAGCCGGCCCCTAGGTTAGGTTTAGAGATCCAAGAGTTCGAGCAGTATCGCTAGGTATCGAGTATCCAGTGCAACACGAGAGTTGAGATTAATATATATCGAGATCGGAGACTCGTCGACTTGCTTGCCGGCTACCAGATCGCATATCATCATGTTTTCCTCTGAGCTAAACCCTCTCCCAAACACCAGTGTCGTCTTGCCCCAAGATAAGTTACCCCCGGTAACGTCTGCCGTGATTATCCCACGACAGTTGGCGCCCACCGTGGGGCCTGCGTCCAAAGGTGTTTACATCACGGGAGAAGCTCGGAAGAACATGGAGAATCTTGTCATCGGCGAGATCTACACCGACCGCGAAGGAGAGAAGATGGTGGACGATTCCGGTTGGGGGCCAGAGTCGGATCACCTCGAATCCGGATCTATCGTGACAATCGGCCGGATCAACGTCTTCATCGGTATGGTACGTACTTCCGGTTCGATCCCTGACGACTTTGGATTTGATTCTGTGTCAGGGGAGGCCACCTACATTCAATCAGATGGAGAAGAATCGGTTGGGACGACAGATCCAACAGAAGAACCCACCACGAAGAGGGAACAGCCGGAGGAGCCGGCATGGACCCCGCGTGGCTGGGTCGAGAAAGAAGATGATACCGAGTCTATCATGCATCTGCTAGAGAATCGGTATGAGGAAAATAGCAGTGAAGAGGAACAATATGAATTCGCGCCAAACATTGTGCGCCGGGTTGCGGTTTACACGGCTCCCGCGACCAATCTCAACCAGGAGAACGTGACCGCGGCCGCGGTCGGAGCAGCACAAGCATTGGCACAGCAGCAAGGTCCGGCTAACGGGAACCCGGTTTTGGCCCGGGTTGACGGAGAGTCGGCATCGGTTACCAGTCAATCGGCGGAAAACGAGCTACACGCGAACACGTTTGGATTCCTAGCAAACCGGACACCAGGAGCGGGTCCTTCCAATCCACAGCACCCGGCCCTGTTCGACAACAATCTGATCCTAGATCCCACAGTTCTTGCCACCGTTATCACTCCAGAAAACGCGGCGGAACGTGTTAGGGACCTGGATGTAGCCCGTCGTGCTTTGGAGCAACAGAGAAGACAAGTAGAAGCAGAAAGACAAGGGATGGCCACACGACAACGCGAGCTGGATGCATTGGAAACCCGGCTCCGAGAGGAAACGACTAGAATACATCAAAGGCACCAAACCAGATTACCAGCATTGGGAGGAGTCATAAACCCGGCTGCGCTATTTATCACGCCTCAGGATCAGCCGATCCCAGCGGCAAACCAAGGAACCGCCCCTCAGCCAACAACCGGAGGAGTACAACCGGTAGACACGCAGGCCGCTTTACCCGTACCACAGACTGGAGTTACTACCGGCAATACTGTACCACCACCACCACCACCATCACGATTTCGCACACCAGCGGGTCATTACAACAACCCCATGGATAACGTGTACGCAGCAACACTCGCGTTAAACCAAATCCCCGTGAGAGAGTCACCCCACGCAGAGGAGACCCAGCGGGCGATAGATCTATTGCGTACCACGGTGGCACAGCAGGTTAATTACCCCGGATCACAGAAGTGGAATGCATGGGACGCCATATATCAGTCAGCAACGAGGCAACACTGGCAATATCCAGACAAGTTCAGCGCGGCGGAGGGAAGAGCAGCAGCAAATGCCGCCTCCTCCCCGCGTTCAGGCAGTACCAGCAGCATCAGCAGCACAAGCTATCGTGGACAGTTCCAGAGCTAGGAGAGCCGCAGCCGGGTCTGCAGTGCATGGGCCACCAGCAGTCCCGCGTCCGGCCGCACCCCCTGCAGGATCACACGTTTCTCGAGTAAGGCCGGCCCCGACTAATCTTGCTGGGCCTGAGTGTCTGTCGGATAGCATCAGGGCTGAACCTTACCCGGAAAAATTCAAAGAACCGGGTAAAGTAGTGAACTATGAGCCGACTATGGATCCAGAAACATGGTTGAGCAGTTATGAGATGGCTATGTCAATTCGCAATGCGTCCGAGAATCTTCAAGCCAAGTTCATGTACTTGATGATGTCAGAAGGAGCAGCAAAGTTATGGTTCACCAATCTACCGGAGGGATCTATCAAGTCATGGGAGGAGTTGAAAACTGCGTTTATCAAGCACTTTCATGGGACGTGCAGAAAGTTATTCACTATTGATGACCTAGAACGATGCGTCCAGAAGAAGGGAGAGTCGGCGCGCAGCTGGGTGCGCCGGGTTATGGAAATACTTCATTCATCCACAGATATTCAGCCCAAGGATGCATTACAAGCTATGGCAAAAACGTGCAAGTACACACCTTTAGTGCAAAAGTTAACCCGCATGAAATCTAGTCGGAATGCTTCAGAGGTTACGATGGGAGAACTGATGGATGCATGCAACAAGCACGCCGCAACGGACACTACGGAAGAGGAAGCTGATGACAAAAAAGCAAAAGCGAACACAAGTAATAATGGAAGAGCCGGCAATGGATCAGCGCCGGGTAATAACGGAAACAGCCAGAACAAGCGCCCATTTGAGGGAGGCTCCGAGTTTGTCGCCAGCACAGAAGTCGGGTCTTCGAGACCCAGGGCAGAAGGAAACTTCAATACTGGAAATCACAGTGGAGGAAACTATCAAGGGCCGCCAAGGCCGAGTAACAATTGGGACATCTTCAGAATGGCGTGCCCGAAACACAGCAGGAACGGTAGGCCGGCTAACCACTCCTTGGAGCAGTGCGCCGACCTACAGAGATGGAAGAACGAGGAAGTGAACAGAGCCATGCGAGGCGCAGGTCGGGGAGGAGGACCGGGTCCAGGTGGAAACCCGGGCAACGGCCCACCCCCAGCCGGTAACCCGGCAGCAGGAAATCAGGGTAACAACCAAGGGGGAGCCGGAGGTTTCCAGGCTAACCCCAAGCAGTTGGGTCAATATCACGTGCATACTACAGGAAATTCTAACAAGGACAAAAAGATATTGAAACAAGCGGTAAACTCGGTTTCCTCGGCTGTTCCGAGATACCTGAGGTGGTCAGAGCAGGATGTAACATGGAGCTGAAGAGATCACCCGGAAAGAATAGAACACCCGGGAGTCTTAGCATTAGTAGTTGCACCACAGGTCAATGGGTATGAGATGAAAAAGGTCCTGATGGATGGTGGAAGTAGCATCAATATCCTATATTGGGAAACCTTTTTACGCATGGGTCTCAAGGAGTCTCAGCTACAGAAAAGCTCAACAATTTTTCATGGGATAGTGACGGGTCACTCAGCGTGCCCCGAGGGAAAAATCGCATTGGAGGTATCTTTCGGAGAATCAAAGGACAATTATCGAGTTGAGTGGCTAACTTTTGAGGTGGTCAAGTTGCGCAGTCCTTATCACGCGCTGTTCGGAAGGCCGGCTTATGCTAAATTCATGGCTAGGCCGTGTTATGTGTATCTACAGTTAAAAATCCCGGGTCCTAAGCAGACCATCACCATACATGGAAGCCGGGTTATAGCGGCTGAGTGCGATGAAGGAGACGCAGCAATGGCTGAGCAAGCTTGCAGAAAAGAGGAACTCAAGCATTACCGGTCTCAAGCAGACCCGGATGACAGAACAGCATTGAAAAGACCGAGTACTGAAGATGAAAGGGCAAAGTTCAAGGCATCACAAGACACCAAGATGGTGGCTTTCATCGAGCATGATCCCTCCAAACAATCTGCCATAGGAGAAGAAATCACACGACCGTTTACAACCACCCGCGTCACGGAAACGCCTCACCCGGATTGGCTAGCGAACCCGACACTCATAATAAAAAAGACCAACAAGTGGAGAATGTGTATCGACTACGTTGGTTCCGGACAGATCCTCAAGAAGAACTAAACAATGTAACAGGCAGCAGGTTTCAGACGCACTCTTTTCCTATCCAGGGTACCTAAGGGGACTGGAGGGTTTTTAATGAGGCGGCCTGCTGACCCAAACTTTCTCGTATCAATAAAGAGATGGTTAAGCAATATATCTTCTTCACATGCGTTATCAAGCCTTATTTTGTTATGATCTCTACTTCGCTTACAGGTAAGTATCGTTTATTGTTATCAATACATCAGTTTCCTTAAGAATGTTGCATATATCTAGGTCTTGAGGGCTAATTGCTTGAATAGCACAGTTACAAACTCAAAGACCCGGCCTTGATGCCTATGAGTTATAAGGGCCGATTACTCGCAAACGAGTACGGCTGCAATCTTATAACCGGACAAAGGAGCCAAATTTTCTTGACTTTTCTTACTTAAGCTCGATGTGACTCGCACTAAAGTGGCATGATTTGCTCGCTTACGATTACAATCAGCCATGAAGCCCAATGGGACTTGCCTGACCCTGTTTTCGTATAGATGTAACAACATGATATCCACGCGAAAGCCGGCTTATAGTACAACATAGTCAAAAGGGTCATCTAAACCACAAGTTATGCATAGTACAGGGCTAATAGCCGGAAACTCAACGTTTATTAAGCATAACTTCAATACCTATGTGAAATGGCTCTAGGTTCGGGCTTAGCGCAAGACAACTTGTTCTCTCTGGATGACCGCGTATCCCATACCCGGAATTTCGGGCTTTGGGGACTGGGGATTTCGCAAAAAGAAACAAAGTTGCTTAGTCACTAAGTCCAAAAAACCCAAACATCCGGGTCTTGGGGACTTGGGGACTTGGAGAAAAGTCCACCTGTCAAACCCACGAGACCCGGAAACCGAGTCTCACATACGGAACCATAAAGTAAGTCGGGAATAAACGAGCTTAAAGGCAGACGTGCATCAAGTTCATCCAAAGGCCACAAAGGGCTTTGAAGCCGTTACAAGTTTCGCAATGTGTTTACATAATGCGATGGTAATATCAAAATGGCACATACGCACTATTAAAATAATATCTGCTTTTACAAGGGCATCGGGCAAACAAAGTATCAAGATGACATCAGATAATAATCTACTCGGCCTCCCGGGTGGGGGTCCACACCTCCAACCCTGTCCTCCGGGTCTTGACCATGAGTTTGCTCATTAAAAGCATTCGCGGCATCATCATCCGGAATTTCAGCATCAGGACGAACAGGTGGATGAACGGTTGGCGTAGAAGTAGTTGGTGCTGATTCCAAATCGGCCCCCTTCTTCGCAGCTTCCTCCATTCGCCTGGCCGAGCCAGCGTTCCATTTTTCCAGGATATCGAATGGCACGGGCGTGTCTTCCATCACAGCCTTGCCCTTAGCATCGTATGGGGACATAAACTTATTCAAATCCATACTGTCGGCAAGAGTCGTCGCCGAATGTCGTACCTCAGCTTGCACGGCCTTGAAGTCCTTAGCCCCAAACTTTGTGCCATCCGCTTTGAACTCCGGAAACCCGTCTATCACTTTTGCCGGCTCAAATTTGGGAAAGTAAGCTTTAGCCAGCATAAAGGCCCTGGTCATGCCAATCCGGCATGACGAGCGCTTCCAGAGCTCAATCCATGCAGGAACAGTGGAGCATGCATGGATTAGGGTCTCCATACCCGGATACGATTCAGTCGGCCACTGAATGGCGTCCAGGATCCACTTAGTGCCGGCACAGAGCCTCCGGAGGACGCTCCTCAAGTTAATTATCTTTTGGATATCATTTTCTTCCGAGGGAGCAAGATTGGAATCTGCAGGACACAACACAAAGATTACCTCAAAGTATTCCGGGTGTCACGTATCAAGAAACAAAAAACCAAGACACGAACCGGTAAGAAGCAAAATCTCACCAACAAGGACACGATAAGTGTCGGAAATTTGAGCTGATAGCTCCTTCAGCGTAGCTTGGACGGTGGTGTATCTCTCTTTGTATTTTGCGACATCCTTTTTCAAGGTTGCCACGTCAGCTTCAAGCGCCTCTCTTAGCTTAACCTCAGTGTCCAGGAGTTGATTGGTCTTGGCCAAAATCTGCCCGGACCGAGATGCGTGCGCCTAAACATATGGAAAGTTAAAAACTAATCGGATATTGTAGTCAGCCGAGTATTGAAAGAAGTACCGAGTGTAACTTTGACAAATTAGACTCAGAACTTGGGGACTAGATGGATATTATTCGATATCAAGTAATGATTACCTGGTGCTCCACTGCCAGACGCTCTAACATACTGCTCTCTGAGGCCTTCATGGCAAGGAGAGCGCTCATCATTTGATCAAAGGTATCGTTGCCTGAGTGGGAAGACCCGGGACCTTGGTAGCTCGGCGAGGGATTTTTCTCCGCGGTAGGGGAAGGCGCCCGAGCTGTCCGAGTATCGGAATCTGGTGCGCCTCCCGTGCCCAAGGCGGCGGCCTCCTCCTCGCGTGTGTGCGAGGCTATTGGGTACTCAGCCTCTTGGTCAGCCGAGTTTGTTGGTGGCACATGTTCTTCGCCGCCAGCTGCGGTAGTCGTATCATCAGTCGGGTTATCCTTACTCGGGTCATCGGCCCCCACATTCTCTTGGTCACTGATAGTGACCGTGGCTCTATAAACAGTATAGATAAGCAGTTAGCATACGACTGGGGAAAGATTGCGGAAAGGCGATAGAGCATCAGGAGAAGAACCTTACCCGGGATTCACCACGTAATCCGAGGGGAGCTCACTGCTAGACCCAGACAAAGCTGAAAATGCCAAAGCAAGTAAGACGTGGAGCTACTCTACTAAGGGGTAAACTGGAAAAACTTTAATATTCAAAGAAGGGATCAGATGAGTACCGGCGCGTCGTGTTGAGGATGATGAAATACCCGGGTTAAGAGCGCCTTCACCCGGGAAATTCCGAGTCATTCTACGCTAGGTCGAGGGCGAATCCTTCAGGTACGGCCAGTCGGATAACTCTTGGTTTAGCTTGTGCATGTTATCAAAGGAGAATGGTTTGGAAGTAAGGAGGCGGTATGGAACCTTAAAAACGACCCCTCGGGGTTTCCTCTTTGCTCCGACCTTGACTGTCGGCTCAGCTTCCTCCTCGTCGTTTGCCGATTCCACCCGGTCTTCCGCTTCTTCTTCTTCTTCACCCTTGTCCTCTTGTTCTGAAAGTTATTAAGGTTTACAGTCGGAAAATGAAGAAAGAGCAACAACGATATCAAAGAAACTAAGTGAAACTCGGAATGTACCTTCATCCGAGTTAACGGCGTCTTCTTTCTCCTCTGGGCTTTCAGAGTTAGGGGGAGTTTCAATCTTCCAAAAAACATCATCGGCCTGAGATGAAGATATAAGAATGAGGGTTAACAGCTGTATCAAGTGGAAACTGTGAAGGTAAAAATATGGAAGCCGGATCTTTACCTCAGGGGCCGGGTTCTCGCGCGTAAAGGGCTCTAACCCGGCTATATTCCATATTACCTCCAACTTCTCTGTCAAGAAGCCCTTGATAGTCTTGTTGTTGTCACCAGCTGCAAAGCTGTGGGTGGAGTATCGGAGCGCGTCCGTGGTGTGCCCCGAGTACTCGCACATTAACTTTTTGCGGATGGAATTGGGTTGGATCCGGAAATCAACCCAAGTTTTCACCAGGTTAAGCCCAATGAGACCTTGGGCCGAAAGAATAGCAATTTTATCCAACAAAGGTTGGATTGCCTCCCTGTCCGAGTCAGGGGCAAAGGCGTTGAAGGTCTCGGAGATATCGAGGAGGCCCTCCGAGTAACCCGGCAGCCTCTTTTCGCCGGGTGGGGAGGTGTCTCGGCAGTAAAAGTATGAGAGTTGCTAGTGTTTGACGTGGGAATTGAGTGTGAGGGGTGGCATGGGAGAATTTTTGCGATGTTGGATGGAGACCCCGCCGCAAGCAAGAAGTGCTCCGTCACCGCTTTCGCGGCACGGCTTGCACTGGAAAAGCTCAATGAAGAGAGCCAAAATTGGCGGAGTGCACAAGTATGACTCGGACAGAACAATGAAATGGGTTATATTCAACATAGAGTTAGGCCCTATGTCGAATACCCGGAGGCCATAATGGCTCAGAACTTCTCTAAAGAAAGGGTGACCCGGAGGACGGAATCCCCGAGTCACGTGCTCTACAAAGCAGATTACCTCATTGTCGGCGGGAGTGGGCCGGGTCTCGTCCCCCGGCACCCTCCAGTGGATATCCTTCTGAGGGGGGAGAACCCCCAACTCGGCCAGCTCTTCTAGCTTGGCCTTTGTCACCATGGATCGCGCCCAGTTGGCGGATATGGACTGGGTGGTCTTGGCCTTGGTTGGCTGCTTCCCTTGTTTCTTGGGAGCCATGGGATCAACCTGTGAAGCACAAGACAAACAGGTACAGGAAATGAGATTCGGGAATCGTGAATTACCCGAGTATGTGCAAGCAGTATCGATGACATGAAAAATAAGAAGTATCCGGGTATCGCTGGACGGTGCAAAAGATTACAAGTTATCCGGGTATCAAGTATCAGCATAGAAACTATTGGGTACTTACGTATTGAAAAGTGTTTGAGGAAGACGGGTGGTTTCCCATGTATCTACTACAAGCAAAAGAGCCGGAAGAAGAGGATTTTCCGGGTGTCAGTGACAGGCGCGGAAAATTTTGGTGAAATGGATCTAGATTGAAAAAGTTGTGGACGATTCTACGGAGAAATTGATGATTAGTGATGATAGGAGAGTGGTATGTGACCATCAATCAAGCTATTGGAGGAATTAGCAAGCATCTAAGTGACCTAATCCGGCGTGACAAGAAAAGTGGCCCGCGGGTTGACCTAGATCTAATCTAGAGTAAATCGAAAAATTGCGGGGTTGAATTAATGGATACAAGGAACTTACTGGAGGAGATTGGAGCAGCACGCGGCGATGGCAAATGGCGCAGTCTTGGTGCCCCCTTGCGATTCCCGGCGGGCAGGTTGAGGGCGCGGCGGCGGATCTTGGCGGCGGCGCGGGGCGAATCGTGGTGGAGCGTAGCCGGCGGCGGATTGGCTCCGGCGACGCGCGTGAGGTCTCCGTGACGATGCTCTGTGAGCTCGAGCGCGGAAGTGAAAAGAAGAGGGAAAAGGGGGAAATGAGCCGTTGGGGTTAGGTCAACCCCTAAGTACCTATTTATAAGGGTACGGGCGGATAAACCTAGTCCAACGGGCAAGAACCGGAAATTTCGGGATAACGGCTATCTATCCGGATTTTGCGAGACACGCTTTAAGTGCTGGACGAGATATCTGGACAGAGATAAGAAGTAGATCTTCTCCGCAATATCAGGTTCAATTATCGAGTAAAGTGAGCCGGGTCTTTGACATTTTTATCAGGGCGTCGATCCGGAAAGAGTAAAGAAGGACCTAGAGAAAGCCGGGTTATTATATGGCCACCTTGGAGTTAGGCCTAGCTATTTATCAAAGCACCTTAACCCTGCCTCTAGGGGCTTGTATGTTTGATATTTTTGCAGGGAATAGCGAGCGCTTCAAGGAGGATCCCGTGAAGCCCAAGCTATTCTGGGGACTACTGATGGAGGGATGATAACCCGGTAGCCCAGCGCCAAGGTGTAACTCGGCCCAAAAGACGCTGCGCAAAGACCCGACTAAGGATAAGGGAGCTTCTAGAAGGCCCAAGATCGTAGGCCTGGTAACCCGAATTGTGGGTTCCGATAAGGAAGTTTAGGGTTTTGTAAGCAGTGTTCGGGTAGGACTCAGAGTACGCCTTGGAGAACAGGCCAGGGATCCGGATGCTTTATAAGCCGGCCCCTAGGTTAGGTTTAGAGATCCAAGAGTTCGAGCAGTATCGCTAGGTATCGAGTATCCAGTGCAACACGAGAGTTGAGATTAATATATATCGAGATCGGAGACTTGGCGACTTGCTTGCCGGCTACCAGATCGCATATCATCATGTTTTCCTCTGAGCTAAACCCTCTCCCAAACACCAGTGTCGTCTTGCCCCAAGATAAGTTACCCCCGGTAACGTCTGCCGTGATTATCCCACGACAAAGCTTCCAGAGGCGATTCAAGAAGTGGCAAACCAGCACGAATCCTGGCTCAAATCTGCCGCCCGTGGTGGTGTGCGTGTAAGGTCCCCCAGAACCACTGTTCAAGGACACCTCCGATATGCATACATTCACGATCCCAGATCACACCAGTCTACATATAAGTTGGGTACACAGATACAATACCCATTACACGATTACACAAACGCTTACAAAAGAGACATGGTCACATGACCAAGTCCACACATCTGCCACGCAGGGCAAGCACACAACACACACAACGGAAGAATAAACACACACACACGTAGTAGGGCCCAAGTCACGCCTTAACCTACAGGCTGCGGACCGGGAGATGATCCTAGTTCGCAAAGCCATCAGCTCCGTACTCCTCTTCGTAGATCTCCTTCTGAAACTCCTTCTCGATGTCTGGCAAGTAAATACCAGGGACGAACCAATATGAGTATATTTGAATGTACTCAGCAAGACATCCATCATGTAGCTTACCAAAATGCAAGTATGCTTATATGGTGGAATAGGTAGGCTATACATAGGGTTCACTATCAATGATATATGTAAGACATATCATAGTTGATTTTGAAAATCTCTGTATCTTTGTTGAAGAAGATAGTTCAACAGAAAATAATATAGTTTTATTTCTCTTGTAGATATCACATGTAGAAGAGGTTTTGTAAAAATTTGTTAAAAGAAAGTTTCCTCTTTTGCAAAACTTCTTGGAATCAACTTCCTATTTTTTTTTAGAAAAGAAAGGTTTTCTTTCCAAAACTTCTTGTAAAACAACTTCTGGCTTTTCAACAACGGTACCTCCACGGTACAAGATTTCCTCCTTTCAGTACTTCACAAGTCCAACACCTTTTTGAAAACATTGACACAATGCTAGCTACATGGCCATTCAAATTTCCATATCCGAGGACGCGGCTATTCCGAATAGTTCTACTCTCAGAGGTGTACACATCCACCAGATTCAGTACATCCGCCGTGAACAACCACGGACTGTAAAAACAGTATGTAAACATCAGATAACTGATCTTAACCATCCAATATGTTCAAGCTAGAATATGCCTATCTCTTCAATTGGGTTTGTGCTCCCCGGCATCAGGTCCCACCTTGCCTAGACAGGAGCCCCAACTATTGCGTCCGGAGCAAAAATTAATTCCACAGTTTATATGTCGCACGTTTCATACCTTGGCGACACTCGGTTCAAGGGAGTCCATCCCCTTATAGCAAATTGAGATAGAACACACACTAACAAAAACAAACTTCAAGTTAAGCCCCGTGCCCATGTTGAGGTTGGGTGGCAGTACGGTAAAGGTTGTCCGGCGAAGACTAGGTTATGTGTCATTTTTGTAAAACATCTTTTTCCCAAAAATGACCACTTCAACATTCCTCCGGTAGATAAGTCTTCACCTTGCCACCGGGTTTTCCATAAAGCCTTTGTTTTGCAAAAACATAATTTTAGGATGTCCACTCAGGGACTAATGCTTGTAATGGTAATAAATACCATATGGTGGCTATGGCTTGGTAACACCAAGTATCAACTACTGGCATAGTACTATGTCTATACTTCTTAAAAGACAAAACCCCACTAAGATGCATTTATGATTTTTCTATCTCAACATGCAAGCTATCCACATCATCCACCATTTTAGCCAATCAATTATCCATGTCATCTCCACTAATAATTGTGATATTGCATATTTCATGCCACATGACCATGCTATCTTTTTTCAATCATATAATTATCCATGTCACTAATATTTATTTCGCAAAATATACAACAATTTCAGGCGAATTAAATTTAGTATATCGATTTGTGATCAATTGAATCTTGATAATGGTATATTTTATACACCTTATATCCATTTTGTTTATAGAATATTTTTTAAAAGAGATATCCGCTGCAATGCGCGGGGTATTCTTATCGATTATGTGGTCAATCCAATCTTGATAATTGAATATTTCATACATGTTATACCCATTTATAATATTTTTAAAGAGATACCCGCTGCAACGCGCGGGGCATTCTTCTAGTAATATTAATAGTAGTAGTCACTCAAAAATAGTTTATGGAAATCAAAGTTTTTGTAAAACTTTTAGAAGTAAAACATGCATGATAGATAATGATAAGTGTAGTAACAGCAAGCATCAGGATGGCTTGCCTTAAGTCTCTTAATGTCCCTGGCCTTGAAGTAGTTTGAACTTGAGGCACAGCTCCACAACTGCTTCTTCTTCTTCTTCGTTTTCTAGCGTCGTAAAAGAAGAAAAGACACACACTCAGAACTAAAGGACAAACAACTAACAAAACAACCCACACAACAAGAAAACTTATACTAGCACAATCACTCAAAAGTTATCGCAAAAGCTATCTCACAAACTCTCAGGGTACAAAACTGTCGTAAGACAAACATATGGTTGAGGAACCATATCCCACATCTTACATACCATATATGGAGTGGGTGTACCACTCTCATAATAAGATATTCAAGAAGCTAAAAATATAGCTTGTGGGCACAAAAGGTGAGGCTACTAAAATAATAACAACCCATCAAAGCAATACCCATGGCAGTGGGTATTAACAACACACAAGAAATCATCACCAAACAAGTTAACTACTAAACTAATGCATAGGTAACAAGATACTACTAAACCCAATAACAACCATAGCACCACCATAGCACAAGTACAATACTTATGCTAAGGTAATTACTCAGTCAACTTCCATACAACAAACAAACACACCACAGATGAATAGGCTAGGTATAGACTATGCTAAAGTCTACCTCCAAAGTTATGGAATCCATCAATCATGAAAATAAACAAAAAAAACCAGTAGCTCAACCAATGATAACAAGTTATAATGTATAATCTAAAACACAATCATCACAAAAGATGATGCTCCTAACAAAAAGCATAAAAACAAGAGTGCACTAATAGCATACTAGTATGGAATTCTACACAAGCATGCTATAAGAAATAATTGTATTCTACAACTAATATAAACAAGCAACTCCACAAGTCATGTTATAATAACAGAAGTAATAATATCCTAAACATGCTAGAATAGTCACACGCTCAGAAAATAAAAGACAACAATACTAGAGCAAACTCAATATATCTAGTGGTGGCACAAAAGCATCACTAGAGAAGCAAAAATCACTACAAGGATGCATGATCCTAAACAAGAAACTCATGAATGTAAATACCTACTAACAGAACATACACCTTACACATGCTAGTAATCATAAACACTAAAATAATTCTATGAAAACATCTACTAAGCAAGCATCAATCCATCCTAGTAATACATGCTTTTCTAATTAATTAAATAGCAAGCAATCAAAGTGTAAACTACACGACCAGTAGCTATGCACTCAATACAAGCTCTACTAAGAATTTTGAAAAAACCAAACACTCAATAAAAATCAATCACACATAATTTATCACTCACTAGTAAGCATTCCATTAGCAAACAATATTTAATTTACCAAACAAAAGTGAAACATTCCTAAACATGATACCCCTAAGGAAATATTATGCTAACAAATGAACCACCACTAAACATACTAGTATTCACAAATAAAATACTAAACTCTTCACTTACATAAGTGAAACAAACAATCTATTTTCCTTGGTGGAAAATAGTAAACTCACAAATAGAAATACATGCTATTTTCACACAAGTGCATGGTAGGGGATTTGCATCCCTAACCCAAATGAAATGGGACCAGTGGGTTATGGGCCCACTAATACCAAGACATCTAGGGGTAACAAAGCCTCTGGTCACACATGAAAAAAGTAATCTAACAAAGCAAACAATACAAGGCTATTCATGCTAGTGGAAACAATACTAGTGAAACAGATACAAATCTTACACATGCTTTGCTATAAAATAGGGTGCAAGCTAACAGAGATGATAACATCAGAACAAAAGTACCAAAATGGTACTGGACTCATCACAAACCTAGCACAAACTTAGGTAACAAGCACACAAATATTTGGTTCACACAATAATCAAATAATAAACTAGGAAAATAACAATTGCTACTTTTATTTCTATTTGATTTTCCGAATATGCACACACACTTTATAAGGTAGATGTACTGCAAGAAAACAACCTAATAACAAGTGGTAACACATCCATACATGCTAGGAACAAAGATTCAAACAATCACACACTTGTTTACAAACAAACACACAAGTAATAATGAAAACAGAAAAGGTGTTGTTTCTAGTTTTGCTCACCAAAAATAATCTATGGCTCCAAAAATTAATCCAAGCTAGGATTAGATAGATCTAGTCATAAGAAAACTCATCCAGTTGGATTCACCTCAAAAAGCATTTTTAAACTCATTCTAAAAATCCTAGAAATGCCTACTCGTCTTTTACCCAAATGGATGGCATTTCCATTTTGCAACTTACCTTGATGTGAGGCCAAGTCCTATGGATAGATCTACTCATAGGATACTCAAAATAATTTGATTTGACCAAAAAGGATACATATAAAAAAAAGTTATGCCACAAACATGTTTACAGACACTCTGTGGAAAAACAGACCTGGAGACAAAAATATACATCAAAACTTAGATCAACAATTTTTAAATGGTTAATAAAACATATTACTAGTGTCAAGATTTTTGGCTGATTTTCTTTTGCACTCTAGGTATTTTTCATAGAGCCAAAGCAAACCAACACAAACTGCCATATATTTAAAGCAAAAAGGAAAACAGAACGAGCTGGGGTTTTCTCACGGGCGCGGCCCAATTAGCGCACAGTGTGGCCCAGCGCAGGCCAGGCGCGCACGCGCAGCACGGGAAACGCTCGGTTCAACGTCATCCGTTGATCTGTCGATCAACGGCGCGTGGGTCGTCGTCCTCCCTCTTCTCTCATCTCTCTCCCTCGAAAACGGTCGGCGACGGGAACGCGCGGTGTCTCACCTAGGGAGGCTCGGGGATGGTGGCGCATGCTCGGGGGAGTCGCAGGGGTCATGGGGAGTCGAGGGGCGCGGCTTGCGGGTGCTGGCATGGCTCCGGGCGGCGGGGCTCGACGGGCGTCCGCGACGGCGCCCGTGGACGGCGCCAGCGATCCTGCGGGACAGAGGCCAAGGGAAGGAGTCAGGCGGTGTCGTGGGGGTGTGGGGAGTCCATCCAGGGCGATAAGGAGGGGTGGGAGTCACGGGATCACGCGGCTCGACCTCGGGGCGGTGGCGGTGACCGGCGGCGGTTCATGGGCTCGAGGAGCTCGCAGAGGCCAAGGAACTGGTTGCTTCTGCTCGAGGAGGGTGTGTGGGAGTGAGTGAGTGGGGTGGCGCAAGGGACAAGCTTGGGAGGGCTTCAAGCCACGGGTTGAGGGAAAAAATAGGGGTGGGGCTTGGGTTGATGCCAAGAGTGGCATTGGGGGTGCTGTCGTGGGATAATCACGGCAGATGTTACCAGGAGTAACTGATCTTGGGGCAAGTCGACACAGGCGTTCGGGAGAGGGTTTAGCTCAAGGGAAGGCATGGTTCAACTTGATTCTGACAGCCGGCAATCGAAGTCGCCGGATCTCTATTCTCGATACGATATCTCAATTAGGGTTTACACTGGATACTCGATACCACACAATATTGCTAGGGTTCTTAGATCTCTCTCTCAATCTATACCCGGGGGTCGGTTTATATAGCTCCCGTACCCCCTAACTTACTTTACAAGGCACACCCGGGTCCTACCCAGACACGGCGTGCTAACCCTAACTTTCCTTTACAACACCCACAATCCGGGTCACTAGGCCCACGAGCTTGGGCCTCCACAAACATCTTTATCCCTAGCCGTATCCTGCTCACTGTCTCTGGGCCGGGTTATTCCTCGGATCTTGGCATACCGGGTTAGCATCCCCCCATCAGTAGTCCCCAGAATAGCCTGGGCTTCACGGATCTCCTTGAAGCGCTTGCTATTCCTGAAAAGATATCAATCACACGGGCACATGGAAACCGGGTTAAGATGTTTCAACATCCAGCTAGGCCTTGCTCCTTGGTGGCCATGCGATAATTCAGGTTTTTCCCTCCAAACACCTTGGTTCAAACTTCTGGATCCAAATCATAGTAGCAACGCCAAGATCCTATGCTTGACAGTTAATCCCATCATCGCGGGACGAATCCCCTTCTTTCTTTATCCGGATGCTTTACTCAATACTGGGCGCATATCTCGCAGGAACTTTAAATAAATAGCCGTTTTATCCCCACAATTCCCGGCCTCCACACACCGAGCCGGGCTTATCCAGTCGCACTATAAAAAAGCTCCTTAGGAGTGACTCGAACCCTAACGGCTCATTTCCCCCACTCCATTCCTTTCTCCTCTTGAGCTCTCTTTCTTCTTGAGCGCCACCACGGACCTTCCACGCACGTCACCGGAACCCATTGCCCGAAGGCTACGCTCCGCCACCGGTCGCTCCGCGCCGCCGCCAAGATCCGCCGGTGAATTCTCATCCGGCCCACCAAGAACCGCGAAAGGACACCAGGCCTGCGCCATCTGCCTCCGCAAGGCCTCCCTCGGATCTCCTCCGGTAAGCCTTTGGCGTTCATCAACTTTCCCTCGCAACCTCTGATTCTTTTCCTCAGATTAGATCTAGATCCGTCTGCCTCAGATCTCTTGGCTAGACCGGATTAGGCTACCCATAGTCTCTTTTAGTTCGCACAAAGGATAAAGCGCATACTCCAACCAACTCGCCTACTGCCCACAATCATTACCTTCGCCACGAATTTGAAAATAAAACTTCCAATCTAGGCTCGTACTGCCCAAGATTTCCGCCCCTGCATCAGTCACTCGGCTGGACTGCTTCTTTTTAATCCCCTTTATTCACATCTGGCGCTTAAGCCACTGCCCATCGTTTTCAAAAAGCTTCTTTACCATTTAGACCCCATAAATTTCTCCATAATACGCGATACCCGGAACTTCCGAGCTTGATTCTACGGGCTAACACCCGGATCTCCTGCCATACCTCAATACCATCCGGCTGATACCTGACCGTTTCGTAACTTCCATGTCTTAATCTTCTTCTTATTTGATGCCTTGCAGGTCAACCACATGGCTCCCAAGAAACAGGTGAAAACCCCAACCAAGACTAAAGCCACCAACACCATTTCCGCCAACTGGGGGCGGTCCATGGTCACGAAGGCCAAGTTGGAGGAGCTAGTGGAGCTGGGAGTTCTCCCTCCTCAGGAGAATATCCAATGGAGGGTGCCGGGTAAGGAGACCCGGCCCACCCCTACAAAAGACGAGGTAATCTGCTTCGTGGAACATGTGACCCGGGGTTTTCGCCCACCCGGTCATCCTTTTTTCCGTGACATTCTTAGTCACTATGGCCTTCGCGTCTTCGACATCGGGCCCAATTCCGTGCTAAATATTACCCACTTTATTGTCCTTTCTGAATCCTATTTATGCACTCCACCAAACCTAGCTCTTTTTATCGAGCTTTATCAATGCAAACCATGCCGCGAAAGCGGTGATGGGGCGCTTCTCACTTGCGGCGGGGTTTCGATCCAGCGCCGCAAGAACTCTCCGACGCCATCCCTCACCCTTAATTCTCACGTCAAACACTGGCAGCTTTCTTATTTCTACTGCCAGGACACTTCCCCATCCGGCCAAAAGAAACTGCCGGGTTATTCTGATGGTCTTCTTGATATCTCTGATAAATTTAGTGCCTTTGCCCCTGACTCGGACAGGGAGGCAATCCAACCTCTGCTATACAAACTCGCCACTCTTAGAGCCCAGGGCCTCATTGGGCTCAACCTAGTGAAGACCTGGGTCGACTTCAGAATTCAACCCAACTCCATCCGCACAAAGCTGATGTGCGAGTATTCTGGGGAACCTTCTGATCCACTACGATACTCTGACAACATCTTTGCAGCCGGCGATACTCTCAAGACCATCAAGGGTTTTCTTACGGAGAAGCTCGAGGTAATCCGGAACATATCCGGGTTAGAGCCCTTCACACTTGAAAACCCGGCCCCCCAGGTAAAAACCCGACTCTGACGCCTTTACTTTCGCTCTTTCCACTTGATGCAACTGATAACCCGTATTTTAACGCCTTTCAGGATGATGACGACTTTTGGAACACCAATACCCCCCCTAGCTCCGAAGGTCCAGAGGAGCAAGAAGCTGTTCACTCAGACGAAGGTACTCTTTGAGTTTTACTTGACTCGTTTGGACTCACCGTAACCCCTTTATTTCCAACCGTAATCTTGATGACATTCAGAACAAGAAGATGACGAGGAAGAAGATTCGGACGGCAAGGTAGAATCCGCCAGTGATGAGGAAGAACCGGAGCCGGCAACCAAAGCCGGATCTAAAAGAAAAGCTCAAGGAGCCACCTCCAAGGTTTCATTCCCTTTCACACATTCAACTTGTATTACCGTAATGATATTCTTGAACCTTTCTTGACGTTATTCCACTGGTCAATCTTGAAGGGGTCGCCCACGCCTAAGCGCAGGTCGACTCGAAATCACCCGGGTAACGACGCCCTTAACCCGGGTTCTTCACCGCTCCCCACTCGGCAAGCTGGTACTTGCTCTATCTTTTCTTGGTTAGCATGGTTTCCTCGAAGCATTCTCGCATAATATTTAACTTGGCATTTTCCAGCCTCCCCCGGGTCTGACGATGGATTTCCTTGTGACTTTGCGGTGAACGCCGGGTAAAATACCTTTCCAGATACTTTCCGGTACTTCGCCATCTTTTCCTAACTGCATATTTAGCTGCTTTGTGATAACATCTACAGGGCCACGGTCGTTGTCAGCGATCAAGAGGATTCGGAAGATAAGGGCCCGGGTAAGGGGAACCCGGCTGATAAAACTGCAACCGCGTCTGGCGATGAAGAACAAACATCGCCGACTAAACCGGACCAGCAGGAAACCGAATATCCAATTGCTTCTCATGCCAGCAAGAGAAAGACCACCGCCTTAGGTGCAGAAGGAGTGTCGGACTCCAACGTGCAAATGACCCGGGTTCCACCTCCTTCCAAGAAGAAAACCTCTTCTAGGAAATTCCAAGGACCCGGGTCTTCTGACACGAATAAAGATACTTTCGAACAATTGATGGACAAGCTTCTCACCATGAAGGCTTCGGAGAGCGAGACTTTAGAGCGCATGGCTGCAGAGCACCAGGTAAGAGCGCTTGTTATCTTATATTCCCTATCTAGTCCCCAAGTTCCGAGGATAACTTGCAAAAGTTATGCTTGGTACTTCTCACCATATTTTTCTTACCATAACACTCAGCTGATTCTTGCACCCTTTTACACTTACAGGCACAAGTAACTCGGTCTGATGAAACCTTGCTAAAGACTGAACAGCTCCTTCTCGCCGAGATAAAACGCCGAGAAATCCTTGAGGGTAATATGAAAACTTTGAAGAAGGATGTCTCCAAATACAAGGAGAAGTGCCTCGCCGCTCAGGCCGATTTGAAGAAGTTATCGGATCAAGTCTCCGATACTTATCAGATCTTACTTAGTAAGTGTTTGCCTGCCGACTAAGTTTTTTCCTGGCGACTAATTTCATACCCGGCTGCTACTGATACGTTCTTGCTTCTGTTTCCACTATAGGTGCGAACCTTGCCACTCCAGAGGAAGATGCTATTGTCAAGGTTAGGACCCTGAAGACTGTGCTCCGGACTTTCTTTGCCGGCACAAAATTTATATTGAATGCCATTAATTGGCCCACGGAAGCCTATCCGGGTGAAGAGAACCTTGTCCAAGCCTGCTCCACTGTACCCGGCTGGATTGAACTCTGGAAGCGTTCGTCCTGCCGCACTGGTATAGTGCGGGCTTTGACCTTGGCCAAAGCCTACTTTCCGAAGCTTGACCCGGCGAAGATAATCTCCGGGTTTCCTGAGTTCAAGGCGGATGGCGCCAAATTTACGCCTAAGGATTTCAAGGCCATTCAGTCGGCAGTGCGCCCATCTGCCACCACTCTAGCCGATAGCTTGAACCTTAATACACTAATGGCTGCGTATGACGCTGATGACAAGATTATCACAGAGGAAGCACCCCCGCCCTTTGATCTCTTGGAGAAGTGGGCTGATTACTCAGCTAAGAAGAAGGAGGCAACTTCGAAGAGGGAGGCCGACTTAAAATCAGGGCCGTCCGCCTCTACACCGTCCGTCCTTCCTCCTATCCGCCCTGGCGCGGTGAGTCCGGGTGGCTCTGCCAAAAAAGCTAAGAAGCAGATCCAGGAGCAAGACCCGGAAGATCGCGCTCAGGAGGCCGAGTAGAGTAAGGATGTCATAATACCTTAGTCACATGGGACCTTTTTGTTTGAGCTATTTTATTCTGTCAATGGTGCGCCTGTGCACTTCTGATACCGATGCAAAAGCTTGTAATATACTTCTATTTGGTGACATATTTTCGCGGCTTTCCCAGCCTTTTGATAATCATACTTTTTGCTGTTCTTCTGAACTTGTTCTTGATACCCATCTCTCTTTTTAGCTCCCTTCATAAGACTCGTTTTTTCCGAGACCAGGGGCTTTGATAAGTGAAATTCTCTTGAAGTTCCCGAGACTCGGATGATAGGGCCGTTTTGAACCTTGGTATCAAAGTGGTTTGTTTCTGTTACGAAGTCCCCAGTCCCCATGACCCAAAGGACGAGTCATGGGGGTGTGGCCTTTCTCAGAGGACAAATCATTCCCTACCAAGGCAAAACCCTAAAACCATCTCATGTAAATACTGAAGTTATGCTTGATAATCACTGAGTTTCCGGCTTATCAGCCTTGTACTCTGCATAAACTTGTGGTTTAGATGACCCTTTTGACTATCTTATACTATAAGCCGGCTTTCGCGTGGATACCATGTTGTTACATCCATACGAGAACAGTGTCAGGCAAGTCCCATTGGGCTCCATGGCTGATTGTAATCGTAAGCGAACGAATCATGCCACTTTAGTGCGAGTCACATCAAGCTTAAGTAAGATAAGTCAAGAAAAATTGGCTTCTTTGCCCAGTCATAAGATTGCAGCCGTGCTCGTTTGCGAGGAATCGGCCCTTATAACTTATAGCTATCTATGTCGGGTCATTCGGGTTAGTGGTTGGTTACCTGAGCAACCAACCCCCAAGACCTACATGCAATCGATGCTTTTGATGATACTGAATTATCGATGTCGCATAGATACTACTTACTTGTGATAAAGGCGAAAAGACATAGGACTTGATAACCATCTCTTTATTGATACCAGAAATTTTGGGTCAGCAGGCCGCCTCATTAAAAACCTTCCAGTCCCCTTAGGTACCCTGGGTAGGAAAAGAGCGCGTCTGAAACCTGCCGCCCGTTACATTACTCAGTTCTTTGTAAGCACTGGTCCTGATCCGGCTTGACCAATGCACATCCTCCATAAGTTGGACTTTTTCTTGATGAGTACCGGGTTTGCCAGCCAATCCGGGTGGGGTGTCTCCATGACTTTGCTGGTTGTGGGCGGCCGTGTAACTTCTTCCTTTACAGCAGACTGCTTTGGAGAGTCAACTTCGATTAAGGCCACCCATTTAGCATCTTGCGTTACCTTGGACTTTGCTTTTTCGCCTTCAATACTCGGCCTTTTTGATGTGGCTATATCCTCCGGGTCTGCTTGAGATCGGTAGTGCTTGAGTTCTTCCTTTCTGCAAGCTTGCTCGACCATTGCTGCATCTCCTTCGTCGCATTCAGCGGCTATGTCTCGATTTCCGTGTATGGTTATAGTCTTCTTGGGACCCGGGATTTTTAGCTGTAGATATACATAACACGGCCTAGCCATGAATTTGGCATAAGCCGGCCTTCCAAACAGCGCGTGATAGGGGCTGCGTAATTTCACTACCTCAAAGGTGAGCCACTCAATTCGATAGTTATCCTTTGATTCTCCGAAAGCTACCTCCAATGCAATTTTTCCCTCGGGGCATGCTGAATGACCCGGCACTATTCCATGAAAAACTGTCGAGCTTTTTTGCAGTTGAGATTCCTTGAGACCCATGCGTAGGAAGGTTTCCCAATACAGTATATTGATGCTGCTTCCACCATCCATTAAAACCTTCTTTAGTTCGTACCCATTAACTTGCGGTGCGACTACTAGTGCCAAGACTCCTGGGTGTTCCACTCTTTCTGGGTGATCCCTTCTGCTCCATGTTACCTCCTGTTCTGACCATCTCAAGTATCTCGGAACGGCTAACGAAACTGAGTTGACTGCTTGCTTCAGTATCTTTTTGTCCTTGTTAGACCCTCCTGTGGTATGCACATGATATTGACCCAATTGTTTGGGGTTAGCCTGGAAGCCTCCTGCCCCCCCTTGGTTATTACCTTGATTTCCAGCCGCCGGGTTACCAACTGGGGGTGGGCCGTTGCCCGGGTTTGCCCCTGGACCCGGTCCTCCTCCCCGCCCTGCACCTCGCATAGCTCTGTGCACTTCCTCATTTTTCCATCTTTGCAAATCGGCGCATTGTTCTAGGGAGTGGTTAGCTGGCCTGCCATTCCTGCTGTGCTTCGGACATGCCATCCTGAATATGTCCCAATTATTACCCGGCCTTGGTGGTCCTTGATAGTTTCCTCCATGGTGGTTACCTCCGTTGAAATTTCCTTCTGCTCTTGGCCTTGACGACCCGGCTTCTGTATTGGCGACAAACTCGGAGCCTCCTTCGAAGGGGCGCTTGTTCTGACTATTTCCATTGTTTCCTGACGCTGTTCCGTTGCCGGTTCTTCCATTACCGCTTGTGTTTGCTTTTGTCTTCTTGTCATCAGCTTCTTGTTCTGTGGTATCTGTCGCAGCGTGTTTGTTGCACGCATCCATCAATTCTCCCATTTTGACTTCTGACGCATTTCGACTGGACTTCATGCGAGTTAACTTTTGCACTAAAGGTATATACTTGCATGTTTTTGCCATGGCCTGTAGCGCATCCTTAGGCTGGATGTCTGTGGATGAGTGAAGTATCTCCATAACCCGGCGCACCCAACTGCGCGCCGATTCTCCCTTCTTTTGGACGCATCGCTCTAGATCATCAATGGTGAATAATTTCCTGCAGGTCCCGTGAAAGTGCTTGATAAACGCGGTCTTCAATTCCTCCCAAGACTTGATCGATCCCTCTGGTAGATTGGTGAACCACAATTTTGCTGCCCCTTCAGACATCATCAGATACATGAATTTGGCTTGGAGGTTCTCGGACGCGTTGCGTATTGACATTGCCATCTCGTAACTGCTTAGCCACGTTTCGGGATCCATGGTTGGCTCATAATTCACTACTTTCCCTGGCTCTTTGAACTTTTCCGGGTAAGGTTCAGCTCTAATATTGTCCGAGAGACACTTGGGCCCCGCAAGAATGATTGAAGCCGGCCTTGCCCTGGAAACGTGTGATGCCGCGGGGGGCGCGTCTGGGCGCTGTGCTGCGGGAGGCCCATGCGCTGCAGACCCGGCCGCGGCCCTCCGAGCCCTAGAACTGTCCACGACGGCCTGTGCTGCTGATACTGCCTGAGCGCGGGGAGGAGGCGGCATTTGCTGCTGCTCTTCCCTCCGCCGTGCCGAACTCGTTTGTAAATTCCCTTGCTGCTGGCTGACATATGGCGTCCCGTGCATTCCGCTTCTGTGATCCGGGTAATTGGCTTGCTGCGCCACCGCAGTGTGCAACAGCTCGATGGCTTGCCGAGTCTTCTCTGCATGGGGCGACTCTCCCACAGGTATTTGATTCAATGCGAGTGTCGCCGCATATACGTTGTCCATAGGATTGTTGTAGTGGCCGGCTGGCGTGCGGAATCGTGATGGTGGCGGCGGCAGTAGATCGTTGCCGGTTGTGACTCTAGTTTGCAGTGGGGGTAACCCGGTCCGTTCATTCGCCGGATGTGTCGCTGCCGTTGTCTGTTGGGGTGCGGTTCCCTGGTTCACCACTGGTATCGGTTGGTCCTGAGGCGTGATGAACAAATTAGCCGGATTAATAACCCCGCCCGTTGCTGGCAACCTGGTGTGGTGCCTTTGATGTATCCTGGACGTTTCCTCTCGTAGCCGGGTTTCCAACGCGTCTAGCTCGCGCCGCCGGGTGGCCATCCCCTGTCTATCTGCTTCCACTTGCCTTCTTTGCTATTCCAATGCACGACGAGCCACGTCCAGATCTCTAACACGCTCCGCCGCGTTTTCTGGGGTGATAACAGTGGCGAGGACTGTAGGATCCAAGATCAAATTATTATCGAACAGGGCCGGGTGACGCGGATTCGAGGGACCCGCCCCTGGCGTCCGATTGGCTTGAAACCCGAACATGTTGGCATGTTGCTCTTCATCTGCTGCGCGACTGGTGACCGATGCCGACTCTCCATCGACCCGGGTCAAGGCCGGGCCTCCGTTAACCGCGCCCTGTTGCTGGGCCGCTGCCTGAGCCGCCCCGACTGGTTCCGCGGCTGTGTTTCCTTGGTTGGCCGCGGGGGCCGCATAGACTGCAACTCGGCGCGCGATATCCGGTGTAAATTCAGGCTGCTCCTCCTCACCGTTCTCCTCATACCGGTTTTCCAGTAGATCCAGGATAGACCCGGTGTCATCTTCTCCTTGGACCCGGTCGCGTGGGGTCCATGCCGGCTCCTCCGGCTGTTCCCACTCCGCGATGGGTTCTTCGGCCGGATATGTCGTTCCCGTTGATTCTTCATCATCTGATCGGATAGACGTGGCTTTTCCTGGCATAGAATCAGATCCAACGTTGTCAGGGACCGAATTGGAAGCACATACCATACCGATGAAGACGTTGATCCGGCCGATTGTTATGACGGATCCGGTTTCGAGGTGATCCGACTCCGGCCCCCAGCCGGAATCGTCCACCACCTTTTCTCCTTCGTGGTTGATGTAGATCTCGCCGATGACAAGATTCTCCATGCCCTTCCGAGCTTCTCCCGTGATGTAGACACCTTTGGACGCAGGCCCCACGGTGGGCGCCAACTGTCGTGGGATAATCACGGCAGATGTTACCAGGAGTAACTGATCTTGGGGCAAGTCGACACAGGCGTTCGGGAGAGGGTTTAGCTCAAGGGAAGGCATGGTTCAACTTGATTCTGACAGCCGGCAATCGAAGTCGCCGGATCTCTATTCTCGATACGATATCTCAATTAGGGTTTACACTGGATACTCGATACCACACAATATTGCTAGGGTTCTTAGATCTCTCTCTCAATCTATACCCAGGGGTCGGTTTATATAGCTCCCGTACCCCCTAACTTACTTTACAAGGCACACCCGGGTCCTACCCAGACACGGCGTGCTAACCCTAACTTTCCTTTACAACACCCACAATCCGGGTCACTAGGCCCACGAGCTTGGGCCTCCACAAACATCTTTATCCCTAGCCGTATCCTGCTCACTGTCTCTGGGCCGGGTTATTCCTCGGATCTTGGCATACCGGGTTAGCATCCCCCCATCAGGTGCTCTAGGGGGTTTTAAGTCATTGCATCTCGTGGAGGAAGTGATCAAAGGGCAAGACCACCAAGGGGCAAGTCCACCACTGGCTTTTGGGGGCACCAAGACCAAAAGGTCAAGGTATGGAGACCCATACCCATGCCACATCACCATGCTCTCTCACTCTCTCTCACTTGGTTTCTTCACACTCAAGGCTTCTAGAAGGTAGGCAAGGCATCCAAGATGGAGTCCAAGCAATGGTCAACACAAGGGACAAGGTGGTCTTTCGAGTTTTGAACAAAAAAGAAGTGAAAACAACTGCCAAAAAGTGTAACAGCGACTGTTCCTAGCAAATTCAGAAAATTCAGTTTTAGGGACTTGGTGAAAGTTCTAAGTGTTGGAAACAGATGAAATGAGCAAAAAGTTGGGATTGTTTTCAAAGACCAAATGGTTTCCAAAATTTGTTTTCCAAGTTGGATTTTGTTAAACATGTTATAAACTTTCAGAAACATCCTTTGAAAACAAATTTGAAATAGTTGAAGGCCATGAAAACAAAGTGGGAAAAGGTGTACTTTCTGTTTTTCCCTGTTTTCCAAAAATGCCTTTTTCTGCCTTATTTTTATACCACAAAGACAACAAGCAAAAGATCATTTTTATTAATCCAAAAATAAAACCAAGATTATGGATTTGTAGTATATGTATCAAGGAACAAATAAAAGTCAAGAAAACATAAAATAACATTTTATAGCCTAGTGAAAACAAAGGTGGAAAACAGGTACTTGGCTATATTTTCAGGGAATAGTTTCTATAGAAAACTTAAAAGAAAACTTCCATAAATCATTTTGAAATTTTGTTTTCTTGTATCCAAAAAAGTTAAAAGTTTATTATAAGATTCAAACAAGAATGATCCAATTCTTGGAATAAAATTCACTCAAGTAATCAACAGAGAAAACAACAGGGGAAATATTATAAAAGTGTTTTCAGAAAAAATTGATATTGGTTTTATCAAGAAACAAAACTTGTGTTGCAAATATGGTTAAGATCATAAACACATGTTAGTTCAAACAATCATGTTGTTAGAAAAAAAAAATTGTTCGACCTAATTTTTGTATTCTTGGACACAGTACAAGAGTCCAAAAACTGGGGTGTGACAGACCTTCCCCCCTTAAAAGAATCTCGTCCCGAGATTCGCAGGAAAACGAAAATAGGGTATGGTCAAAACAACAATTTTAGATCATTTTACAAAAACATGTGCTGGTGGTTGGTAACATTAAACACGGGTGCTTCCTCCCTTTGATTAATCTTACCAAAATCCACCGGCAAGTTAGTTTTTTTCCAAAGGTCTAGGTGCCATGTTCTAAACCTCGAACTTAGAGTTCCTCAAAACCATAATATAAAACCAGGTTTTATTCTTCAGACAAAGATCTACTTGTTTCCATTCTAATACCACTATATCTCCTTTGGGGCATAAACTCTCTCATCACTATATAGATCAATCAATTGGATACCCACCAATCTTTATTAAGCATGAGCTTTCCATTGCTCATTCTCTAAGAATCCAGGAAAATCCACTATCTTCCTATTAATCTAATATACTCCTAGAAATCGAGTCTCAAATCATTTGTCTCCCTCAAAGGTATTTCATCAAGATCACACTTAAACTAAACCATCAAATTCAACAAGCAGATCCCAATCTTTGTACTACTCCTATAAATCCTTTCAAACTCTTATCTCATGATCAATGACAAATCATTTTCCCCAAACAATCTCGATAGAGCGTGAAAAGCTCCGAGAATATATCACCAAGAATAATCATCTACTAAATCCAAGTCATATTGATTTTTCCTAAAAATCCAAAATCATCCTTTTATATCCACCAATTACTGACTATCTCAAATCCAATATTCCTCCAATCCATCTTTAATCATAATTGAATACCTGTCCCAATCCACATGATCGTTTTACTATAATCAACCTTTCTGCTAAACTCCGGGATAAGAATCACCTATGTAAACCATTATCATCATTATCCCAATATCACCAATTATTCTCAACATACTACTTCTAATCAATCCAATCTCCTTATATATCAAGTGCTTCCTAAAATCCAATAGTTTCCACCAATCTTTCTAGACCTCAAATCATTTCTTCCAGGCTACAAATTTTAGTTACTGGTAACTTCCAAATTTTGGGGGTCCACAACTGGTTATCCCCGGTGTATATATACTGTAATTCATATCAACTAAAATCATATGATTCTCAATCTTTTACTCCTAAGCTAAACCTCAAGTGAATCTCCACAACCTCATATTCTCAAATATGGTTCCACCAACATCGATACACGAGAGATCTTATTGTCTAGTAACAATCATAGTTTACCAATACAATATTTTTTTCCAACCTTTCACTTTTCTTTCAAGCAGCTATAGAACATCCTAAGGCACCTTTCTCTTTGGTTTTGAAAATTTGGTTAGAAGTTTTTTTTTAAAAAAAAACTGGTGTTAGGCGTTAAGCTAAAGTTAGATGAAGTTACGTTAGTATTGTTAATTTTAAAGGTCCTTTTTCTAGTCCGACGTGACACTTCTAGTGTTCCGTTTACGTCTGATTTCTCAGGGCACAAAGACAAAAAAAACTATGGGGTTCATAGGTTTGGTTCAAAAACGTACCATTAGCTATGGCATGAGTCGCAGGGGCTTCTGCAACATCATCTCGGTCGCGGGGTCCACTCATCAGACTCTTGCGTTTCTGGGATGGACCCTGGGTTTCTTGATTTTCTTCAGGATGAGCTAGAACACGGTTCTTCTTGGAACACTCGCGAGCAAAATGCCCTTCTTGTCCACAGGTATAGCAACCCGTGGTTCTAGGCTTGACATTCACACGCTTCCTTGAAGATTGTGGTATCGCAGGTAAGGTACTGCAAGTCACACATGAACTAGGTTCTCCTGGCGTCACTATCTTCCTTTTGCGACTCTCTCCAGCAAGCAGGCGCTGGTACTCTCTCATAAGGATAGCATTGTTCTCAGCATTGGTGGTGAAAAGCTGAGTCAAACGCTCCAGGGCAGCATGGGTGGCTATGTGTTCAGCACGAGCGGCTTCACGTTCTTCCTTCAGCAGAGCAAACAGTTGGGCAACTGTCGGCTCTGGTGGTGGAGGTAAATCGCTGGCCATGCTGTGGAAAAAAGGTGGCGTAAGACAAGAGCAGACAAAAGGGGTTGTTTTGTTTTGAAAAACTTGTGAAACAAACCGGCTCATAACGGAGATGAGAACGGTAGGTAACACAACAACAAACAAGCATCTGAGAAACAACCACAATCACCAAAAAAAACTAACGATACACAAGAAATAGAGTCTTAATAAGCATAACCAAACTTAAGGTTCACAAGGCAATAGCATAAGGCTTACAACACATCTAGCACACACAAAGCTCTTTAGCAGAGTTCACACAACACAAACAAACAAGCGTCTGGGTGGAGATAACACAACTCCTAACATCCTGCGGCAATCCTAAGTGTGTGAGGAAGCGCGTAGCTGTTCCTCCAACTCTTCAACTCTGGTCTTGCTGGCTGCAAGCTGGAGCTGAAGGGCTCTCACTTGTGCATGGTGTTGGGAGTCAATGTACTTCATGGTTTTATTTGGTACTTTGAGACGATGCTCTGTAGTAGAAGAAACACTCAGGCCTTTCTCCAGCTGGTCTATCTCCTTGCCTCGGAGGTCGTAATCTCCTCTAAGCTTGTCGAGGGAGAGTTGGGTGTTGTACAACTGTCCCTCCATGTGCTGGAAGTGACGAGAAAACACGAAGTCTTTGGTAGCACCTATGGGCTTGTCATCCTCATCGCGTCTTCCATAGTATCTATAGGGTGTGCCTTCAAACTTGTGGCGGAAGAAGTTCGCGAGCTTGGCGATGGTCAGCTGCATCACTCTAAGGATACCATCTTCCCAACTGTTCTCCACCACTTCATAAGTGATCTCTAGGGTTAATGGTGCTAGAAATGGTGCACAGATGGTACATACCACCAACCAGGACAATTCTCGTCCATCATGGTGAATCTGGGCTCCCTTCAACTCAGGTAATGGACGACCGATAAGGCGAGTCATCTTGATCAAATCCTCCTCAAAGCTGCGGTAGCAAGGTGCATGCATACCCAGCTGGAAGGACTCGGTGAAGACAACTGCCATCTACACAAAATTTTAAGGTAGCTTATGTTAGGTAACAGTGTGCAAAATTTTAAGATGCTCCATTATAACTTAGTGTAAGTACAGTTTTTCAAAACACAGAGGGGATGGATCATATAGAATGTTTTGGTAAATAGTCATCTTAGTGACCTGGTTTTATTAACTTTTATTGTTAGAGTACTGGCTAACGTCCATGCTAACTAAGGTCTCCTAAGGTCAGGATAGCTCTGATACCAACTTTGTAAGGTCCCCCAAAACCACTGTTCAAGGACACCTCCGATATGCATACATTCACGATCCCAGATCACACCAGTCGTGAACAACATATAAAGTTGGTACACAGATACAATATCCATTACACAATTACACAAACACTTACAAAAGAGAAATGGTCACGTGACCAAGTCCACACATCTGCCACGCAGGGCAAACACACAACACACACAACGGAAGACTAAACACACACACACGTAGTAGATCCCAAGTCACGCCTTAACCTACAGGCTGTTGACCGGGAGATGATCCTAGTTCGCAAAGCCATCAGCTCCGTACTCCTCTCCGTAGATCTCCTTCTGAAACTCCTTCTCGATGTCTAGCAAGTAAATACTAGGGACGGAACCAATATGAGTACATTTGAATGTACTCAACAAGACATCCATCATGTAGCTTACCAAAATGCAAGTATGCTTATATGGTGGAATAGGTAGGCTATACATAGGGTTCACTATCAATGATATATGTAAGACATATCATAGTTGATTTTGAAAATCTCTGTATCTTTGTTGAAGAAGATACTTCAAAAGAAAATCATATATTTTTCTTTCTCTTGTCGATATCACATGTACAAGAGGTTTTGTAAAACTTTGTTAAAAGAAAGTTTTCTCTTTTGCAAAACTTCTTGGAATCAACTTCCGGTTTTTGTTTAGAAAAGAAAGGTTTTCTTTGCAAAACTTCTTGTAAAACAACTTTTGTCTTTTCAACAACGGTACCTCCACGGTACAAGATTTCCTCCTTTCAGTACTTCACAATTCCAACACCTTTTTGAAAACTCCTTTGTGAAAACATTGACACAATGCTAGCTACATGGCCATTCAGCTGTCCATATCCGAGGACGCGGCTATTCCGAATAGTTCTACTCTGAAGAGGTGTACACATCCACCAGATTCAAGACATCCGCCGTGAACAACCTCGGACTGAAACAACAGTATGTAAACATCAGATAACCGATCTTAACCATCCACTATGTTCAAGCTAGAATATTCCTATCTCTTCAGTTGGGTTTGTGCTCCCCGGCATCAGGTCCCACCTTGCCTAGACAGGAGCCCCCACTGCTGCGTCCGGAGGAAAAATTAATTCCACACTTTATATGTCGCACGTTTCATAACTTGGCGACACTCGGTTCGAGGGAGTCCGTCCCCTTATAAAAAATTGAGATAGAACACAAACTTACAAAAACAAACTTCAAGTTAAGCCCCGTGCCCATGTTGAGGTAGGGTGGCAGTACGGTAAAGGTTATCCGGCGAAGACTAGGTTATGTGTCATTTTTGTAAAACATCTTTTTCCCAAAAATGACCACTTGAACATTCCTCCGGTAGATAAGGATTCAGCTTTCCACCGGGTTTTCCATAAAGCCTTTCTTTTGCAAAAACGTAATTTTAGGATGTCCACTTAGGGACTAATACTTGTGATGGTAATAAATACCATATGGTGGCTATGGCTTGGTAACACCAAGTATCAACTACTGGCATAGTACTATATAATATTAATAGTAGTAGTCACTCAAAACTAGTTTTTGGAAATCAAAGTTTTTGTAAAACTTTCAGAAGTAAAACATGCATGATAGATAATGATAAGTGTAGTAACAACAAGCATCAGGATGGCTTTCCTTAAGTCTCTTAATGTCCCTGGCCTTGAAGTAGTTTGAACTTGACGCACAGCTCCACAACTGCTTCTTCTTCTTCTTCTTCGTTTTCTAGCGTCGTAAAAGAATAAAAGACACACACTCAGAATTAAAGGCCAAACAACTAAATAAAACAACCCATACAGCAAGCAAACTTATACTAGCGCAATCACTCAAAAGTTATCGCGAAAGCTATCCCACAAACTCTCAGGGTACAAAATTGTCGTCAGACAAACATATGGTTGAGGAACCATATCCCACATCTTACATACCATATATGGAGTGGGTGTACCACTCTCATAATAAGATATTCAAGAAGCTAAAAATATATCTTGTGGGCACAAAAGGTGAGGCTACTAAAATAATAACAATCCATCAAAGCAATACACATGGCAGTGGGTATTAACAACACACAAGCAATCATCACCAAACAAGTTAACTACTAAACTAATGCATAGGTAACAAGATACTACTAAACCCAATAACAACCATAGCACCACCATAGCACAAGTACAATACTTATGCTAAGGTAATTACTCAGTCAACTTCCATACAACAAACAAACACACCCTCTTCTCTCATCTCTCTCCCTTGAAAACGGCCGGCGACAGGAACTCGCGGTGGCTCACCTAGGGAGGCTCGGGGAAGGTGGCGCGTGCTCGGGGGAGTTGCAGGGGTAACGGGGAGTCAAGGGGCGTGGCTTGCGGGTGCTGGCGTGGCTCCGGGCGGCGTGGCTCGATGGGCGTCCGCGACGGCGGCCGTGGACGGCTGCGGCGATCTTGCGGGACAAAGGCCAAGGGAAGGGGTCAGGCGGTGTCGTGGGGGTGTGGGGAGTCTATCCAGGGAAATGAGGAGGGGTGGGAGGCACGGGATCACGCGGCTCGACCTCGGGGCGGTGGCGGTGACCGGCGATGGTTCACGGGCTCGAGAGATCGCAGAGGCCAAGGAGCTGGTTTCTTCTGCTCGAGGAGGGTGTGTGGGAGTGAGTGAGTGGGGTGGCGTAAGGGACAAGCTTGGGAGGGCTTTAAGCCACGGGTTGAGGGCAAAAATAGGGGTGGGGCTCGGGTTGATGCCAAGAGTGGCATTGGGGGGGTGCTCTAGGGGGTTTTAAGTCATTGCATCTCGTGGAGGAAGTGAACAAAGGGCAAGACCACCAAAGGGCAAGTCCACCACTGGCTTTTGGGGGCAAGGAGAGCCAAGACTAAGACCAAAAGGTCAAGGTATGGAGACCCATACCCATGCCACATCACCATGCTCTCTCACCCTCTCTCACTTGGTTTCTTCACACTCAAGGCTTCTAGAAGGTAGGCAAGGCATCCAAGATGGAGTCTAAGCAATGGTCAACACAAGAGACAAGGTGGCCTTTCGAGTTTTGAACCAAAAAGAAGTGAAAACAACTGCCAAAAGTGTAACAGCAACTGTTCCTAACAAATTCAGAAAATTCAGTTTTAGGGACCCAACACAAAAAACGATCAGATAATACTTAGGAATAATAAGGAAATTTCAAAAGTATGAACCTCAGGCACGCAGGCACAATCTGGGGTTTTTAAGCCTCCTTAGGCCAAAGAGCATTCAGATTTATAACTCCGAGCACGTAGGCGCAATTCGGGTTAACATTGAAGCAAAATTGAAAGATCATTGGGAAATAGATAAGACGAAAATATGCTTGAACAGAAAGTACAAAACAAGACAAATTGCATGTATTTCTGACAACTTTATTTCATGATCTCAATGATGTTTACATAGAATTTGAACTAAGTGTAAAAGGGACGTAACTGCTGGATGCTCCAGGGCCATTTTGTCTCTCCTAGTTCTACATCTATCTTTCTTTTTTTCTTGCGATTCGGATTTTTTGGATCATCCTCCGTGTCTCGAATATCTACAAGGTAATATGACCTATTTTTCATAGCCTTGCTAATGAAAAATGGTCCCTCCCAGATTGGTGCTAACTTGTGCTTCCTATCATGTACCAATCTTAGCATCAAATCAGCTTCTTTGAAAGATCGGTGTTTGATTTTCCGACTATGATATCGTCAAAGTCCTTGCTGATTAATGGCGGATCTTTGTAGAACACACTCTCGTTCTTCTTCTAAGAGATCAACGACATCCTGACGTGTGTTTTCGGCATCCGAGTCATCGTACACCTGCACTCTTGGGCTATCATGGATCATGTCCGTAGGAAGCACTCCTTCTGCGTCATAAACCAGGAAAAAAGTGTTTGCCCTGTTGATATATTTGGCATCGTTTGAGTACTCCAAAGCATGGAAGGCAATTTTCTACCCATGCTCCAGCTGCTCTATGAAGACGAGATTCGAGTCTTGGGCGGATTCCTTGCAGTATCGAACTATTCATTCGTTCAATATGGACATTGGATTGTGGATGTGCAACAGATGCAAGATCTAGGCGAATTCCCGTTTGTTATCAATATTTTGCCAACTCTCCAATTGAGAAATTTGTCCCGTTGTTCATGATTATGCTATGTGGAACACCGTATCGCATGACTACGTCAATGACGAAATTTCTGGCAGTCACACCGTCAAGTTTTTTTATGGGTTTTGCTTCCACCCACTTGGTATACTTCTCTACTGCAACGAGTAAATGTGTAAGTCCTCCTCTTGTAGTTTTGAATGATCCCATCATATCTAGACTCCAGACCACAAATGGCCATGTTACGGGGATAGTTTTGAGTGCTTGAGCCGACATATTCGTCTGCTTGGCGTAATACTGGCATCCGGCACATGTATTCACTATGTGCTCCGCATCTGTCTTGGCTGTGAGCGAGAAAAACCCTGCACGGAATGCTTTTTTAACTATGTTTTTTGATTGAGCATGATGTCCACAATCTCTTGCTTGGATTTCCTGCAGAATCTCTCGTCCTTCTTCTGGCGAAATACATCGCTGAAAAAATTCGATAGTACTGCGTTTGTATAGGAAACCATTGATTACCGTGTATCCTTTGCATCAGCGTTGTATCTGCCTTTGCAAGACTTTGTCTGCTCCATCCGGTAACTTCTGATTAACTAAGAAGTTTAAGTATGGAATTTTCCAATCCGGGTTAACGAACAGAAGTTCTAGTGACTCAGAAACTAGAGGATAGTCAACATCTCCGCCTTTTATTGATGGTTCATGCAAATGCTGGACGAACACACCAAGTGGTAGAGTCTTCACTCTTTCTGATCCCATGTGGGCTAAAGCATCCGCGTTCCAATTTTCTTCCCTTTTGACGTGATGCACTTCAAATCCTAGGAAGCAAATGGCAAACTCGTCGACTATTCTCCGATATTCGGCCATGATGGGGCTTTTAGCGTCCCATGTTTGGTTCAGCTGATGTTGTACCAAGTCCGAGTCACCATAGAAAAGTATATGTTTGGCACCTATCTCCTTTGCAATATGCAAGCCATGAAGCAATGCTTCGTATTCTTCCACATTGTTGCTGGCATTGAAGTGTATTTGTAATACATATTCCATTATGTCGCCTTTTGGATATTTAAGCACTACACCAGCTCCTTCTTTCATTTTGGATCCATCGAAATGTATGATCCAATATTCCGACTGTAGAGGCCCCAGACCGGAGGGTCCAGAACCCCTCATATGCATTCATTCACAATCCCAGAATAACCAGTTGTGAACAACATATGTAGTTGGCATACAGAATACATCATCCATTACACGAATATTAGAGTCTTACATAAATGGTCACATGACCAAGTTCTTGACAACTGTCACACAGGACAGGCATTCAAAATAAACACAACGGAAGACGATAAGCATAGCGTAGTAGAACCCGAGTCACGCCTCATCCTACAGGCTGCTGACTGGGAGACGATCCTAACTCGCAGGGCCATCAGTGTAGAACTCCTCCGCATAGAACTCCTCCTGTGGTGGCTCCTCGTAGTCTGATAAGTAGATACCAGGGGCGAAACCAAATGAGTACATTTGAATGTACTCAACAAGACATCCTTTATGAGCTTACAATTATGCATACATGCTTATTTGGTGGAGTGGGTAGGCCATACATATGGTTCAGCTACCCATGACAGATAAAATATTTATCATGGTTGATTTTTCAGGTTTAGTTCTTTGTGAAAAATCATCTAAAAGAATGTAGTTTTTCTCTCGTAGATATCACATATCTCGGAGGTTTTATAAGATTGGTTTTAGAAAATAAAGTTTTATTTTTAGAAACTTTTAGTAATAGTTTCCTTCTCATCCGTATCTCGCAGATACCAAGTCATTCCTCCTTAGTACCTCGCAGGTACAAAGCCGCCCTTCAAAACCTCTTTTGAAAAGTTGACACAATGCTAGCTACATGGCCATTCAACCGTCCATATCCGAGGACGCGGCTATCTCGAAATAGTTTTTACTCTGCAGAGGGATACACATTTCCACTAGATCCAGAATCCGCCATGAAACAACCATGGACTGTTCACAACATATGAGAACATCAGATAACTGATCTTGACTATCCACTATGTGAAAGCTAGTACGTGACTATCTCTTCAATTGGGGTTACCCTCCCTGGCAAGCCGTGTCCCACACCGCCCAAACAGGAGACCGAACTGCTGCATCCGGAGGGAAAATCAATCCCACACTTTAGATGTCCCGTATTCTCACTCCTAGCGACATTTCAGTTCGGAGGATCCAATCCCCTATAGCACTTGAGATAGCTCACATACTAACCATAACAATCTTTTAATCAAGCCCCTACCCATATTGGGGTAAAGTGGCAGTACGATAATGGTTGTCCAGCAAAGACTAGGTTATGTGTCTTTTGTAAACATTTCTCAAAATTCCCCATCATGACATCCTTCCGGTAGACAGGGTCTCACCCTTCCTCTGGGGTTTTTCTTCCATAAGGCATTTGTTTACAAAAGCACATTTTATTTAGTTCATTTAAGAACCCAAGTTTTAATTTGGTGAATGGTATTTATATACCATTTAGTGGCTAAGGGCTTGGTAATACCAAGTTGACTATTAATATGATTCCTTCTTCTAGTAATATTAATAGTAGTAGTATTCACAACAAAAATAGTTTTGAGAGTATAATTTTGTGAAAACTTCAGAAGTGGAAAGCATGCATGATAGATAATGATAAGTATTTATACAGCAAGCATTAGGATGGCTTGCCTTGGTACAAGTGATGGTCCTGGTCCTGAAAGTAACAGGAGTTGCAATACCCCTCTTCAGCAAATCCTTCCTCCTCGTTTTCTAACGTCGTAAAAAGAAATAAAGGCACACTTTCAGAGCCAACCAAGACAAACAATGCTACAAGTGATACATACAGCAAGCAATTAAAATGTATCACCCAAAGTACTCAATTTTCCCTTAAGAAAATTGGCATAAAACTATAGTGGGAAAATCTGCTTTTTCCTAGTGTTTATGTGTGGCCAAACTCAATGATTTTTAGTTAAGAGCACCATGGACCAGTGGGGTAAAGCACATGTTACTAGACAGTAGGGTGTCACATAAAACACAATTTGATGTCTAAAAACTCGCCCAACATTCTCTATGGCAAGCACCTATAATAAGCTAAACTATGCAAGTGGTGAAAAAGGCTCATGACAACGAGTGACGAAGGCATAGATCTTGGATCCTGCGGGTAAGGACACCTCCTCTCAGGCCCAATGTCAAGGCCCAAGAAGAGGCGCCTTTGGAAGACTCCAGAAGGCCTACCAGAAGCCCACCCGCACCAAACTTGCGGGTTAAGTTAGGAAAATTGTAACCGACCTAAACTAGGGTTCGAATCCTCTCCGGGTGGGGCTTGAGACCTGGCCATCTATATAAGGCTAGGAGAGCCCCCAAGGAGAGGACCAAGTATTACCGCACGACCGCAAAAGCCTTGAAACCCGAGATCTACTCTCGATTCGAGCACCCTGTAATCGATCTAATCATCCAATACAGATCAGCAGAAGGCAGGAGTAAGGGTTTTACCTCTTCAAGGGCCCCGAACCTGGGTAAATCTCGCCCCCCTGTCAAGCCGACGATTTCACCAGCGCCTATGACATCTCCTAGTCGAAACCCGATAGGGTCACCTGAGGGATTTGCGGAGCCAGAGCTTCGACAATTGGCGCCGACCGTGGGGACCGCGGGCGCTGGATCACCGGCATCTTCGGCTTCATCGACATCCAACTCCCGTTGGAAACCATCGACTACGGCTCCGAACAATCCTGTACGGATCGGATCCGTCATAGTCACACCTCACTCGCCGGAATCACGCCCGGTATTCGAGGATCTGGAGAAAAGCGTCACCCTGACGTTCGGAAGCTTCAACTTCATGGCAAACAGAGACGGAATCCTCCACTTCTCGGATGAATCTGAACCCGAATCTGGAGCCGTCAACTCGCGCTTCCCTATGGAGAAAAGCGGCGAGTCCATCCGCTTCAACACGATCGACTACCACGCACTCTCGACAGAGGAACCCTCTCGGGTGCGAAGAGCCTCCCGATCTGCGCCTAGGGCACACGGGCCACGACTGGCCCAAGTCTGCATGGCAGGATCGGAACAGCCCTCGGAAACTGAATATAGCGCAACCGAGCGCGATCTAATCGGCGTCTCGCGGGAAGCCTGGAAAAGAGCCAAGGAATCCATGCGAAAGAGTCAGCCACCCGCAGCAGGTGCCACGCAGGAAGACCTAACCGCCTACCACTATCACCTAGTGAGAGCGGCCTCAAACATCAAGGACGCCCGAGCGGATCTAGCCCGTCGCAGGAGAGCGGCGGATGAGTCAAGCCTACGTCGAGCCGAGCTGTCCCTTGCGCCTTCGGTCGGTACCCGACCCGGGGGAAAAGGACCCGCAGCGTCGACGAGGGACCACGAATCTATGGCTGGGACCAACAGGTCTACCACGTCTTCTTTCATGAGGGTTGACGACGATGGCAACGTCTACCCGCAAACTCCAGCCGCCGCAATTCTAGCCGCGGCAACCTACATGCAGATGAACCAGCCGACAGACAGCGATCCTCGGGTGGAACAATACAAGCATATCCGCAAGGGTCTAGGGCTGGCAGCCGCGAAACTCGCCTCCCACGATCGCAAGGAACAGCTGGAGAAGGCGCGACAGGAGAAGGACAAAGACAAGGACACGCCCCGCAGGCACAGGAGCTCCTCTCCGAGAAGGGATAAATCGCCGCGTCGCGGCCGAGGAAAAGAGGCTCGACGCCGCGGCGACAGTCGAAGCAGCAGCGACGACAGCCCGAGAGACAAAGATTCGCGGCACCACAGCAGCCGCTCGAGAAAACGAAGTAAAGAACCAAGAAAAGATGGCGACCGCGACCGGTCCGGGTACGACGCGCGATCCGATCTCGCCCAGAAGAAGGTAGATAAAGCAAGGGCTTCACGATATCGCGAACGCTCCTCATCCGGGTCTTCGGACGACGAAACCTGCGGAGCACTTTGCTTTGCTCGCAGTATTCGCGAAGCACCTCTACCCAAGAGATTCAAGCTCAGCTCGGAGGTGACAAAATACGATGGCTCACTCGAGCCCTCCCAGTGGTTAAGCGACTACCTCACGGCAGTAAAATGCCAACGTGGTAACAAGAACACGGCCATGCAATACCTCAATTTGCACCTGGCCGGAGCGGCCCGCAGCTGGCTGGAGAGGAGACCACGATCTTGCTACGCATCGTGGGACGACCTGCATCGCGATTTCTGCAAAAACTTCCAGTCGACCTACAAAAGGCCAGCTACAATCGAAGAACTACGAGCTTGCAAACAGAAAAGTGGCGAATCCACGCGAGAATACATCCAGCGGTGGAACACGCTCAGGAACACCGCAGGGACAATCTCTGAAGAAGTGGCGATTGAGGCCTTCGCCAAAGGAGCAAGAAGAACCGCGTTTCGAGAAGAACTCGGCAGAGCTGCACCCAAAACCATAGGGGAGCTCATGGTCATAGCCGAAAAATGGGCCAATGGAGAAGACGCGGTACGCAATGAAAGAACGTCATCGCCCACACACGACGAAGACCGTCATGGGCGAAGAAAGAGAAGAAAATATTACGACCACGAGGATAGAGAAGAACTAGTGGCAGCAGAATTCACGCGAAGTCGCGACTCCGGTCGTCGTGGAAGTCGCGAATGGAGACCAAAGGTAGAAGAAAAATCACCCGAGGAAGACCTCGATGCGTACTGCTCGCTACATCTGTTCACAGACAAGCGCACGGGCAAGACTAAGGCAACACACCTTCTCAAGGATTGCCGAAAGTTCATCGAAATCTCGGACGCGCTCGCCAAGAAAAGATTCGCTTCCACCCAAAACTATCCACCGCTACCAGGAGGCGGACAACAATTCCAGCTACCACCGCCACCACCTCCACCAGCCAACCCAAACATGGCACTCGCCGCATTGCCAGCACCACAACAACAAAACACGGGAGCAAATACATACCCGACTCCGCACGGAAAACTCCTCGGGATGATACAGAAGGTATGCCCCTCTCGCAGAGCTCAAAAAACTAACTCGAGACAAATATGCATGGCAGTACAGACGCCACCAACGAAGCCCGAGTACCTGAAGATGGCCGAGCAGCCAATCACGTTCTCGAAGGAAGACCACCCGCCACGAGTCTATCGACCAGGACACGCCGCCCTTGTCATTCAAGCTCAAATTGGCAACTATGACCTGGCCCGCGTATTCATGGACGGCGGCAGCGGCATCAACATCATCTACGCGGATACACTCCGTCGAATGAACAAAAACCTGGACGGCCTAACGGAATCAGAAACATCCTTCCACGGGATAGTTCCGGGCAAGGCAATACGTCCACTCGGAACAATCAACCTTGAAGTTGTACTGGGCTCCCCACGCAACTACAGAAGGGAATTCCTGGACTTTGAAGTCGTCGACTGGCCCTCACAGTACCACGCCATTCTTGGTCGAACAGCGTTCGCCAGATTCATGGCCGTACCACATTACGCATACTTGAAGCTCAAGCTACCCGGCGAATACGGTGTGATCACCATTGACGGAGACTTCCAGAAATCGGATAAGTGCGACATAGAATTTAATGAGATCGCGAAATCTTTCGGGATGCAAGAAGAACTACAAGAGCTGGCAAAAACCACGGATCACTCCGTCATGCCCCTCACGAAGAAAAACGCGCCTGAACTGGAATTCAGCGCCAACAGCGACACTCGCAAGCACCAAGTGCACCCGACGGATTCCGCCAAAACCGCGATGGTTTCCACAACCCTCTCGCCAGCATAGGAAAGCGCGCTCGTCAAACTCCTCCGTGAGTACTGGGAGATTTTCGCCTGGCAGCCCTCAGATATGCCAGGTATACCCAGGGAGTTTGCCGAGCACTCACTCGAAGTCTTTCCTAACGCCAAGCCCATCAAACAGACGACTCGACGATTTTCAGAACCCAAGCAAAAGGCGCTGGGAGAAGAAGTAAATAGGCTGCTAGCCGCAAATTTCATTAGGGAGATCAAGATATCCACCTGGTTAGCAAATCCGGTGTTGGTCCCCAAGAAGAACACGGATATCCTTCGGGTGTGCATCGACTACACGTCACTGAACAAGCACTGCCCCAAGGACAACTTTCCTCTACCACGAATCGACCAGATCGTGGATTCCACAGCAGGTTGCCAACGTCTCTCCTTCCTGGACGCCTACTCGGGATACAACCAGATCCGCATGAAAAAGGAAGACGAAGAGAAGACGGCATTCATCACACCACACGGTGTATACTGCTACACGACAATGCCCTTCGGGCTGAAGAACGCAGGCGCAACATATCAACGTTGCATGCAGAGATGCCTTGCCAATCTCATTGGCAAGAACGTACAAGTATATGTCGACGACATCGTCATCAAAACTCGAGTAGAGGACACACTCCTCGAAGATATTAAAGAAACATTCGACGCCCTTAATGCATATCGGATCAAGCTCAATCCGACAAAATGCGTTTTCGGCGTCCCCGCAGGAAAACTCCTAGGATACCTGGTGTCCGCCAGAGGCATTGAGGCCAATCCGGAGAAAATACAAGCCATCCTCACCATGAAGGAGCCTACCAATCTACGCGGAGTCCAGCAGCTCGCAGGGCGATTGGCCGCCCTAAGCAGGTTCATCGCGCGATTGGGAGAGCAAGGCGTTACCCTTCTACAAGCTACTGAAGAAGACGGATAAATTCGAATGGACCCCCGAAGCCAAACAAGCATTCGCAGACTTGAAACGGTCGCTGCAAAGCAGGCGCATTCTCGCAACACCACAAGAAAGGGAGCCACTTCTTCTCTATTTAGCCGCCACAAACCAGGTCATCAGCACTGCAATCGTAGTCGAACGACCTGAAGATGGCAAGGCATACGGAGTCCAGCGCCCAATATATTACATCAGCGAAGTGCTCTCGCCATGCAAGCAGCGATATCCTCATTACCAGAAGCTTGCGTATGGAGTTGTCCTCACAGCCCGAAAACTCAAACATTACTTCCAGGAACACGCCATTACAGTGGTCAATGATGCGTCACTCGGGACAATCATGAACAACCCTATGGCATCCGGAAGAATAGCAAAGTGGAGCATCGAGTTGGGCGCTTGGGATATCACTTATGCAGGACGCAATGCAGTCAAATCCCAAGTTCTCGTGGAATTCATCAGCGAATGGACAGAGCTACAAACACCCGGGCCACCCGAGTATACAAGCAATTGGATCATGTACTTTGACGGGTCCAAAAGAAACGAAGGGGCAGGAGCTGGAATCGTTCTTATCTCACCTCGTGGAGACAAACTGCAATACGTCCTGCGACTAGACTTTCCACCAGATGACCCAGCGTCGAACAACGACGCAGAATATGAGGCACTATTGCACGGGATGAAGATGGCGATTGCTTGTGGAGCTACCCGGTTGATGATTTATGGCGATTCCAATCTCATAGTGCAACAAACAATGAAAGAATGCGATGCCGTTGCTGAAAACATGATCGCGTACCGCGACATGTATAATCTACTCGAAGGAAGCTTCAAAGGATGCGAGTTGAAGCACATCGCAAGATCCAGCAACGAAGAGGCGGATAGACTGGCTAACATGGGTTCCACGAACACACCCATACCGCCCGGGATATACTTCGAGCGGATGATTAAGAGATCAGTCAAAGTGAAGAAAGCCCTAGAGACACCCGCAGCACAAGAAACCGAGGTCAGCCCGCAAATCGCGCTTCTCGAGCTTACTCATAACATATCACGGCAGGTTTTTCTGGTCGAGCCAATCTGGACGCAGAAATATCTCGACTACCTGCTCAACAAACAGCTCCCGGCCGATCCACGCGAGGCTCGACAGCTAATCAGGCGTAGCAAATCCTTTCGGGTAATCAACGGAGAGTTATACAAGCAAAGCATCTCGGGCATCCTTCAGCGGTGCATCGCACCCGAAGACGGCAAAGAGTTACTCCGGGATATACACCAGGGTGATTGCGGACATCATGCTAGCTGGAGAGCAATACTGGGAAAAGCCTTTCGAGCAGGATTCTACTGGCTAACAGCAGCCAACGATGCAAAAAACCTGGTCGATAGATGCGACGCTTGCCAGCGATTCTCACCCAAGCCGCACGCGCCCGCCACAGAGTTGCACATGATACCCATCGCCTGGCCCTTTGCACAATGGGGGCTTGACATGGTTGGCCCACTGCGCAAATCCACTCCAGGAGGGTACACACATTTGCTGGTTGCAGTCGACAAATTTACCAAATGGATCGAAGTTATGCCAGTGACCTCGGGTAGCGCCCAATGCGCAATCAAGTTCCTCGACTCCATAGTATGCAGATTCGGGGTACCACACGACATCATTACAGACAATGGTACGAATTTCACTGCAAAGGAAACACAACAGTTCTGCGAGGAGAAAGGAATTAATCTGAAGTTTGCTTCGGTCGCCCATCCGCAAACAAACGGCCAAGTCGAAAGATCCAACGGCTTAGTTTCGGCTGGCATCAAAAAGAGATTGCTCGATCGGCTACATCCCGCTGCAGGACATTGGGCAGAGGAGTTACCCTCCGTACTTTGGAGCCTCCGCACAACCCCCAATCGATCAACGCAATACACACCATTTTTCATGGTATACGGGGCAGAAGCCGTCCTCCCCGAAGAGGTTCGATTCAGCGCCCCACGAGTTGTAGCCTACAGTGAAGAAACCTCCAACAAAGCACTTGCAGAAGATATGGACGCACTCGACGAAATTCGGGACATTGCACTCGCAAGATCTGCAGTCTACCAACAATCACTGCGCAATTATCACAGTCGCCGCATACGCCACAGATCATTCGTGGTTGGCGACTTGGTGTTGCGGCTGAAGCAAAAAGAAGGACACAAGCTCGAACCACCTTGGGAAGGACCCTTCATCATACATGAAGTGATCCCGGGAGGAGCCTATCGACTGAAGAATCCAGAGACTGGAGGCATCTATTCCAATCCATGGAATATCGCGCAACTGCGCAAATTCTACCCCTAGGTTTATTTATTTTGCAACAATAAGGCTATACTAGCCAATCTTGTAGCTCGAACACATGACTTCTCAGTCATAGCAATAAAAACATGATTCCCTCATCATATTTACTCGACAGCTTTCAAGTTTACTACATGCTAAAAGGTTACAGGTACACACCCCATAAAATACACGGGGGCTACACCTAAAACTAAGCATCACAGAAAAGAATTATCGAGTACAAGGTTGCACACCTTACTACAGTTTTTACAAACTACAGATAAACTTACAGGATATTCACATCCGATAAAGTCAGTCGAAACGCTGAGCATTCTTAGTCGCTAAGACCCTATCCACCTCTTCAGAGGTCATTCGGATAATCTTCTCGGCTGCAGGACGAACAGCATCATAGTACGGCGCAATATCTTCGATTGCATAATCTGGACGCCGAGCTACGGAGTTCAAGTCTATCTCAGGATGCCATATTCGGACAAACGAGAGAGCAACAACCGCGCCGCACGTCATCTGGTTGCGAACGCACGCGCGAACCTCTCCTTCTCGTCCGAATAACCTGAGAAGATAACTCCAGTCTTCGGGGCCCCTCTCAAGTGGATAAAAAGCAGCATTCACCGCAACCAGGACCTCGTGGAAAGAACTCACGAGAATTTTCGCCTGGCGGACTCGAAACTTCAAGGTAGCCATCACAAAACCTCGATTGTGATCAGACCAGAAATTACTCGCATGAGGCTTTGTGCTGTTAGCTTCTTGATGAATGTGGTTTTCCACCCACTGCTTTTCTTCCCTGTCATCTGGTTTCACAACTAAGAAGCAAACGCACTTAGTAAGCTAAGAAACACAGAGGAGGAAATAGCATGGGGGCTACACTACTCACATAGTAACTCCTTTGCAATCGAAGACAGTTCACCAATTAGAAATTGCTCGCGCTCAACCGCCAATTTCTGCTTGGATATTGCCACGTCAGCTACTCCGCGCAGCGCTTTCAGCCTACGCTCACCCTCCTGAACCTTATCACGAAGGCCAGCAAAAGTGCCAACGGCAGCCACAAGTGGACTTACTGGATTACCACGTCCACTCGAAGGTTCAGCGGCAGACGCAATCGCCTGGAAGAAGTACAAGGAAAGAAGTGAGACGCCCTACTCGAGTTGTTTCCAGTCGCACATCTGACTAATCGCTCGGGGGCTACTCCCATCGGGAGGCAAAGTATAGACGACAAGGATAAATTCTAAATGCAAAATGCTTCGATTAAAAGACCAGCAAAGGTACGGGAATACATCCCAAAATTCATTACATCCAAGCAACAGAAACAAAAGAAAAGAGCCTACAAAGCCGCGTTGGTGCTGCCACTAGCAGCGGTCGACCCTCCCTTCTTCCGAGCAAACATCTCAGATAATTTCCGAGCAAGAACAGTGGCTTGCTCAGAAAAACGAGATAGCCGTACCTTCTTGCCCGTGGAAGGGTCGACCGGCATGGACGAATAGGCCTCCTCCAGACCATCAACTCCGTTCGCTAGAGCGAACTGAATCGCAGTCTTTGCGCCAGCTTCCGATTGAGCAACCGCAAAGGATTCCAGGAGGTCGCCTTCCGAGAAGACCTTCAACAACTCGCTCAGCGCAGGCGCAGGAGTATCGCTGGCAACAAGACGGCCATGCACTCGCGCCAACGCTTTGGAAGCATCATTAATCAGGGAAAATATTCCCTCAGAATGCTTCCTGAGCTGCGCGAGAGTGTCGGTCAGCACGTCCACCCGCTGAATCCCAGGAATCTACAGAGGAACACTCAGAAGATCTACAGACAAAGAAAATAATGCTTAGCAAAAATCAGCAGAATGAAAAGTTCAAAAACCCAAGACACTTACCCGCAAAGCGTTTGGCGAGGGGACGAAGGAACGCGACAGTGTCGTTGTCAGCCTTACTGCCGGCCTCCTCCAAGTCCTTCACGGCCTTCCGCGCCTCCGCAAGCTTCGTACTAAGTTCCTCCGATTGCTTGCGAGAAGCTTCCAGCTCTTGTCGGGTAGTCGCCAGTTCAGCTTCCTGAGCAGTTACCTGCTCTGAAAGTTTGGTCCTTTCAGACTCTGCGAATTCGGCTCGAGCTGCAAAGGGGATATTAATCAGAAATCAAGAATGGATGATACACTGAAGCCAAGAAGATAATGGAATTTACCTTTAAAAAGGTCGCTCTCAGATTTGAGTCGGTTAACTTCTGATCGAAGCGACTCGCAATCTGTCTCGGCCAGAACGACGCGGCGACCGATCGCTGCAAGGGAATCGACGAGCGACTGCGGAGATACGAAGATAGAAGAATTAGAGTAATTAAGACTTGAGCCTGTACCCGATTATTTACAATCGACTACAGCCTCGGGGGCTACTCCCATCGGGAGCACTGTCGTGCACCCGAAGAAGACAAAATAAAGAAGAAAAGAAAGAGGTTTTGAGCCTGTACCCGATTATTTACAATCGGCTACAGCCTCGGGGGCTACTCCCATCGGGAGCACTGTCGTGCACCCGATAAAATTTGTTTGTGAAAGCCAAAGAGATAGAAGTTTACCTGTCCAGAGGCGCGGGAGAGGGGATCCGCAGAGCTGTCCGTCGCCTCCTTCGAGACCGAAGTTCTAGCAGCGGAGCTGGGGACCTCCCGCTCCACAGTCGCAGCATCAGGCGCTGCCCTGGGAGAGTTCTGGACGGTACCCGCAGTAGGGGTCTCACCCGCGTCCTTTGCTTTATTCCTCTTTTCGGGAGGAACAGCCGCGGCAAACCTACGCGGGCTGATCGCCTGCAGACTGCAGTGAAGGACAAAGAAACGTCAGCGTTGACAAATAGAGATTGATCGAATTAAAATATGGAAAAGTCCTACTCGTCATCCTCGTCGTCTTCATCCAAGTCATCCGCATTCCAGGCGGTTGCGAACGGAGCCAGAGGAGGAAGAGATCGAAGCGGAGTCGCGGAAATTGGAGCTTGGCCAGGTGACGCCTCCAAAGACTTGTCTTTGGAAGTGACTTCGTTTTCGTTCACCCGACGGCGCTTTGGTGGGACGCCATTCGAGTCTTCAACATCATCTGAGGAATCGTGCTCAGAACTCGAGGAGGCGTTGGCCACGCTGGTTTCAACCGCGCCGTCCTGGTGGCTCGATTGGAGACACGAGGCATCTTCACCAACAACGGGCGGGTAGCAATTTGCTACAGCTAGGCTCTACAAAGATAAGAAGACGATAAAGATCTTATCGACTACGAAATTCTGAAGATGGAAGTAAGTTAAAGACAGGAAACTAACCGCAGCTGGAGGAGGGTTTGAAGCAGAATAAGCCTCGACTGAGCAATCGGGGAATTGCTCCCCAACCTTCAGTCGAGTGATGGCCGCGATCTTCTTCTCGAATTCCACATTCGAAAGTTCTTCGCGGCTCACTCGGCTGGGATCTTCTGCACCTTGATACTCCCACATAGTGGAAGGCCTCTGCTGCAAAGGCTGGATCCTGCGCTTCAAGAAGAGGCTCGCCAGATGGAGCCCATTGAGCACTACTCCCGAGGCTTGGTCTCGAAGAGCAGCTACTCTTTCGAGTAGAGGTGTGACTGTCTGGATTTCTTCGGCTGACATCTTGTGGTTCCAAGACCTGCGCCTCGCCAGAACTGCGAATGGGTGGAACTCTACAAGCCCGCTCGAGCTGTTGTCGGCGACGTAGAACCACTTCTTCCGCCAGCCTTGGGCGGAGTCGATGAAGTGCATGTTGAAGTATGCATTCTCTTGGCGCGCCTGGATCCCGAAGCCACCCGTGCGAAGTGGCTCACCAGGCTCGGACTCCACCCGCGATTTCTCGCGGAAGATCCGGATCTTGAACAGCGCCTTCCAGAGCGCCCAGTGCGGGCGAATGCCAAGATAGCATTCGCAAAGCGCGATGAAGCACGAGATGTGCTGCACCGCGTTCGGGGGGAGGTCGTGGAGCTGTATGCCGTAGGCACACAGCAGCCCGATGAAGAAAGGATGAAGAGGGAAGGAGAGGCCTCGAGTCACGTGGTCCACAAAGACCACGCGCTCGTTCGAGTGAGGGTTTGGTACCTCTTCCCTCTTCCCAAGACGGACGCGCTTCTCCGCCTCCGCCGGCAACAGACCCTCCCGTTGCATCTCCTTGATGCTCTTAGCAGTGGTGTTGGGGGTGCGCCAGTCGCCGGCGCGAGGGGCGAGTGGTGCAGAAGGCTCGCCAGACGCGGAAGTTCCAGCGCCACGTTTCTTTCCGCCGGCCATTGTTCACAGCGAGAGCTCGAGCGCAAGGAAGACGAAGACGAGCGCGAGGTGGAAGATGAAGATAGAGAGCAGAGAAAGTTTTACCGCAGCGCTAACACCTGTATATATACACAGGGTGAAACGATGTCAGCCGTACGATGCGCTACGTGGCATCCATCGCGGCCGCCACGCGTGCGGATGAAACGAAGCGGCGGCCCAGTGCTGTTTCGTGCCACGATCTTAACAGAAGATCGTGCGCATTTACTGCACGTTTTGCGTAAAAACCGGGAACGACGTCTCGTTTCCCGGTCAAAAAGCTGACAAGGTGGGCCAACTTCTGCTGCCACTCCGTCACGTCCCATCGGGAGAAGAGGAGCACGCCTTGACGTCATGGTGTTCGTCATTCAAAAGGGAAATCTTTTTCGAATGGAAGTTCAAACGCGAAATTATCTTCGCACGAATATCAATTCCTTCGGATAAAACACAATTTTCCCATGAAAAAATTCATGGATCAAAGCCTCTTCGAACAAGAGAAACATACCTTATACACGAAAACTCTTTCGTACGGGCACAATTTTCCAAAACATGAAAACTCTTTCATACGGAACTAATATTTCCTACACGAAACTTTTTCGTACGGAACTCATACCAATCTAATCGGGTAGAAGGAACCTACCTTATGCGTGATAATTATACATCACAAGAACCTGGATTGTACAGCCGACTAGGCACATCCGGATGCCATATTCTTCGAATATGAAGGTAAGACCCAAAAAGATCTTTCTTTTGGGCCTGGAATCGCACTCGAAAGCTGCGTCCTCCGGCATAGTTCCGTGTCAACAACACGAAGAAAAATCCTAGCGGACGCGCCGGGTACCCTCTTAGGTTAAGTTCGACTCGATAAGTCCACAACGGCCCAGTCGTGACGATCACCTCATCGGGTTCGAGTCGGAGGTCTCGAATCTGTGTAGGCCAGGAGTGTTTTTGCCCTAGTCGCAATTAATTGGCCCTGATCTCTCGGGAGAGCCAAGCTACTGCGCCACATCCTTCTGCTAATATAGCCGCAAAAACTGGCACCTATGCTGCTCGATACTCGAGTATTTTAATTCGCGAAACAGGGAACACAGCCTTCGTAGACAACAACTGTCGAGCTGAACTTCCAGGAGGAGATCAAAAAAAGGGTCTGACCGTCTACCCGACTGGAAATAAATCCCAATCGAGCACACGCTCGGGGGCTACTGACGAAGGCATAGATCTTGGATCCTGCGGGTAAGGACACCTCCTCTCAGGCCCAATGTCAAGGCCCAAGAAGAGGCGCCTTTGGAAGACTCCAGAAGGCCTACCAGAAGCCCACCCGCACCAAACTTGCGGGTTAAGTTAGGAAAATTGTAACCGACCTAAACTAGGGTTCGAATCCTCTCCGGGTGGGGCTTGAGACCTGGCCATCTATATAAGGCTAGGAGAGCCCCCAAGGAGAGGACCAAGTATTACCGCACGACCGCAAAAGCCTTGAAACCCGAGATCTACTCTCGATTCGAGCACCCTGTAATCGATCTAATCATCCAATACAGATCAGCAGAAGGCAGGAGTAAGGGTTTTACCTCTTCGAGGGCCCCGAACCTGGGTAAATCTCGCCCCCCTGTCAAGCCGACGATTTCTCCAGCGCCTATGACATCTCCTAGTCGAAACCCGATAGGGTCACCTGAGGGATTTGCGGAGCCAGAGCTTCGACAACGAGTCAAGCTCATTATCCACCATGATGCAAAAATACCAGTGGGTGTTCCACTAGCAAAATGCTCAAATAGAGGTTAGTAAGCCTCTGGTCACATTTCTAAAAGTGCTCAAAACAAACAAACTAGCTCCAAAAACTCCTACTCCTACTAGTAGAAACTTTGGAAAAATACTAGACTAGTTTATACTACACTTGTTAATTTTATGCACAAGTGTGCAAACTAACAGAGGAAAAATACTCCTCTAATCATTACCAAAATTCTACTGGACCCCACAAAACAAAATAAAAAGTATACCTATTAACCAAGGAAAAACTAGGCTAAAATGCTACACAAGTGAGAGAATTAATTTCTAGGCACCCAAGTGTTACTCATGCTTTTCTACTACTTAAGGGAAAAAATAACAGAGGTGAAAACACTAAGAGAACAATGCCACAAGGACATCCCATCCTCTGTTTTCAACCACAAAGATCCATATTTTTCCCTAGTGGAAAACAAGACAAAAAGGCATGCATGGATATTCTTAGTATGAAAACTAGACTTAAGCAATGCTATTTAAATCTATTCCAAACACAAGCACCAAGTAACCAGAGGTGCTATAACCAAAATAACAGTACCAAAATGGTACTGGTTCCATGAAAATTAATCTAGCAATAAGTCTAATAAACATTTAAAAATCTACTCAAAAACCTAGGTAGAAAATTAAGCTATGAGCAAGATCTATGCATGGAAAATAATTCTAAAAATTCTACCACTCAAACCATTTATTCTAACATGTTCATATAACTTGTAAACATCATAACCACACTTGAAAACAACATTACAAGCAAGAAAACATCATTTGCACATCACAACATGAACATATAAAACAAGATCTAGGAATTAAAATTAGGCAGAAAAGTACCCAAACTTGTTCTGTCTCCCTAATTTTTTCTATAGCTCCACAAATTAAATCCTTCTAGGATGTGATAGTCCTTAACAATACAAAGCATCTCCAATTGGTCCCACTCAAAAATAATGTACCAAATTCCCCTAAAATTCTTGGAATGGCTCACAGATGTTTAACCAAAATGGATGGCATTTCCAAATGGTAACTCACCTTGGTGCAAACTAAAATTCTAATGGTAGGGTTTGACAAGGGCTTTCCAAAACAGTTCTATTCATTTCAAGTTTAAGGGTACCGTCTGGCAAAATGGCTATAGAAAAATAACTAAAAGCCCAAAAATTATTCGGCCAATGGGAGGTGGTTGTGATTTTGTATGGCTATAGGTAAAAAAATTAGCAAGGTCAAATAAAATCGTTTGCTAACATTTCTAGGACAAAAGCTATCATCTATCATTCTGCCAGAAAAATGTTATTTTTCAAATTAACAGGGAAATGCCCAGATGGGCCGGATTCGCTACGCACGGCCCAACTAGCGCCTAGGCTAGCCCAGCCACGCGCGCGCGCGGGCGGAGGGCGCGGGAAAACCCCGTTTAAGCGCGGCCGTAGATCTCCCGATCGACGGTGCTGCTTCTCTCTTCCTCCTCTCTTCTCACACGACCTCACCGGCGTCGAACACCTTACAGGCGTGCACGGGACGGGTTGGGTGCTCACCTAAAGTTGCTACGAAGCTGCGGGTGGTGGCGGTGGTGTCGTGGGGTGCTGGTGGCGCGACGACAACGATGCCCGAGCCTCCGACGTCGTGCTCCTCTCTGCGACGGCGGGGCGGACACGGCGGCGATGGCGCGGGTGATCCTGCATGCAAATCGTTCGGGGAAGGTGTCAGGGGCGGAGCTAAGCTCACGGTGGTTGCACGCATGCAGAAATGGTGAGCGCTAAGGCACGGGATCGATCGTTACGCCGGGGTAGATCTCGCGGTGGCCGGCGGTGAGATGTGCTCGTGTCACTCGCACACGGCGAGGCACGGCTAGGCGCCTCGGGTGTGGTGTAGTGGAGGTGTGGGGAGTGTCTTGGCGAAGTGGCGTGGCTTGGGAGGCTTTGTAGCCACGAGGCTAGGGGCGTGCTCTGCGGGTGCGCATGGTGAAGCCGAGATGGCATGCAGGGAGGTGGGGGGCCGGTTTCTTCGTGCCCTCCTGAGCCAGGGGCGGTTCATTAGGGAACTAGTGCCAATAGTGCAGCTAGAATAGCTTAGGCATGTGGAAAAACGGTTGCAACTTGCTCCTCTCTCTCTCTCAGCTCACACACAACCCGAGCCTCTCTTCTCTCCCTTGTTCCTTCCAAGCTAAGGCACCTCTCGGGCAAGCAAGCACATGGGGTTACAGAAGGATCCAAGGCAATAACATTAGACACCAATTTCATTTAAAACTATGAAGAAATGGCAGAGAAACAAATCCCAAAGTTCTGTCCAAAAACAGTTTCAGAAAATTCAGAAAAAGACATTAGTGATATTTTCACTAAGTGTTGGAAAAACAGTGATTTGAAGCAAAAGTTTGCTTCTGTTTGAAAGGGCAAATGAACTTGGATTTTGAAAATTCAAGTTGGTAATTGTTCTATGTACTTTCTAGTTTGAAAAAACAACCAGTACACAAAAATTGGAGTTGGTTAACCCTCTGAAAACAACTGTCCAAAAAGCTATGTTTCTGTTTTCCAAATAGAATTGGTTTTGCAATATTTTTATACTAGGAAAACAATCATGGATTAGGTTGTTTTCCAAGTGGGAAAAATAAACCAGTGGCATTTAGTTGTATTACATAACATGGTCAACCATAATACCACAAGAGAACAACAAATCAAATGTGTTTACCCCCTGAAAACAAGTGTGGAAAACAGCTAGTTCTGCTGTTTTTCTGCTAAAAGTTTAAATAGGAAATAAATTCCCAAAGCTATTTAAATCCAAACCAAAATGTTTCCTTGGTCAATACATGACTAAATAATGCTATCATGAGTGAATCAAGCATTCCCCAAAATTTGAGAAGAAAAATCTTAGGGTTTCCAGTTGAAAATCATCAGGCAGGAAATAATAATTCATCAGGGAAAATCCTCAAGTGAGTGAAAGGAAACACACCACTTATATTGCATAGATAAACATGACTACACAAACATGTTGTCCACTTAATTGTCTTACAAAAGTCTTAAGAGGCTTGCTAATTTAATATTAAACAAGTGCTTAAAAACAGGGGTGTGACAAATCTCCCCCCCTTAAAAGAATCTCGTCCCGAGATTCGCGGGTCTAGGCTTTAAGAAAATCAGGGAACTCCTTCCTGATCTCATCCTCACGCTCCCAGGTAGCTTCTTCCTCAGAGTGATTCGTCCACTGAATCTTAAGGAATTTTATAGCACGCCTCCTGGTAGCGCGCACAATCTCCTCGAGAACCCGCAGGGGTCTATCACGATAAGTCAAGTCATCATTGATATCAATAGTCCGGAAATCTATGTCTTGATACGAGAGATCCTTCTCAGGTACTTGCAGACATTTCCGGAGCAATGACACATGGAACCCATTATGAAACGCAGATAGCTCCTCAGGTAATTCTAACTGATAAGAAACTTCGCCACGACGTGCCAAGATCTTAAAAGGGCCAATATACCTGGGTGCCAGCTTTCCTTTGACATGGAAACGCTGCATCCCTTTGAGTGGCGTAACACGAAGGTACACGAAATCTCCAATGCTGAAAGAGACATCACGACGCTTCGTATCAGCATAACTCTTCTGACGAGATTGAGCTGTCTTTAAACGTTCCCGAATAAGCTGAACCTGCTCCTCTGCAGCTTTTAAAGTGTCCACACCAAAAACCTGACTGTCTCCAGTCTCAGTCCAATTGAGAGGTGTACGGCATTTGCGTCCATACAATGCTTCAAAAGGGTCCATTTGCAAGCTAGACTGATAGCTGTTGTTGTAAGAAAACTCTGCGAAAGGCAGACAGTCTTCCCATTTAACTCCATAGGACAACACACAAGCACGGAGCATGTCTTCCAGAATTTGGTTCACACGCTCTGTCTGTCCATCAGTCTGCGGGTGATAGGTTGTGCTAAAAGCTAATTTGGTTCCCAAACTCTCGTGCAACTTCTTCCAAAATCTAGATGTGAACTGTGTACCTCGATCAGACACAGTCCTGCTTGGGACTCCGTGCAGACTGACAATCTGAGTAATGTAAAGATCAGCAAGCTGATCTCCACGATAGGTGGTCCGGACAGGAATAAAGTGAGCAACTTTGGTGAGCCTGTCCACGACAACCCATATAGAATCATTTCCTCGGCTGGACCTAGGAAGTCCCGTGATGAAGTCCATCCCTACTTCATCCCACTTCCAAACAGGTATTTGCAACGGCTGGAGCAAGCCAGCGGGACGCTGGTGCCCAGCTTTCACTTGCTGGCAGACATGGCACTTGGCTACAAATGAAGTAATCTCCCGCTTCATTCCACGCCACCAGAATCTCTCCTTCAGGTCTTGATACATCTTTGTTCCTCCAGGATGGATAGAATACATGGTCTCAAGAGCTTCGGCCATGATGGTCTGCTTGAGATCATACTCAGAGGGAACACAAATACGGCCTTCATACCATAATCCCCCATCAGCATCGATGGTAAACCCAGCAACCTTCTCCTTCTCCATGCGGGCCTTAATACCATCAATACTCTTCTGGCCTTTCTGCGCTTCTTTGATCTGGTCAACCAGAGTTGGTTTAACTTCTATGGCGTCCAACATACCATAGCTGAGCACTTCAATGCCAAGTTGGTCAAGCTCTTTCCACAACTCGGGCAGCCTTACAAGAATCATAGCATTTAGAGAGGCCGGCTCTCGACTAAGAGCATCCGCAACAACATTTGCCTTTCCAGGGTGATAATGAATACTCAGATCATAATCTTTAATGAGCTCAATCCAGCGGCGCTGCCTCATGTTGAGCTCACGTTGAGTAAAGATATACTTTAAACTCTTATGATCCGTGTAAATTTCCACTCTTCTTCCCATAAGAAAGTGTCGCCATGTCTTGAGGGCATGAACAACAGCAGCAAGCTCTAAGTCATGAGTGGGATAATTCAACTCGTGGGGTCTCAACTGGCGGGATATAAAAGATATCACCTTCCCTTCTTGCATAAGTACGCTTCCAAGACCAAGCTTAGAAGCGTCACAATACATGTCGAAATTCTTGGTGATATCCGGCATTATAAGGATTGGAGCAGACACCAGTCGACGCTTCAACTCATTGAAACTCTCTTCGCACTTGTCCGTCCATAGGAACTTGCTATCCTTCTTGAGCAACTGGGTGAGGGGTCTGTCTATACTCGAGAATCCCTGAACAAACTTGCAGTAATATCCTGCCAAACCCAGAAAGGATCCGACTTCAGTCTGGTTGGTCGGAGTAGTACGCTTCTCCACAGACTGAACTAGAGTAGGGTCAACAGATATTCCTCCTACAGATACTACATGTCCAAGAAACCCGACTTCCGTCAACCAGAATTGACATTTACTAAACTTAGCATACAATTGATGCTCACGAAGTGTTCCGAGCACAATTCTCAGATGTTCTTCGTGTTCCTCCTCACTCCTCGAATATATGAGAATGTCGTCAATAAACACCACGACAAACTTGTCTAGAAAATCCATGAATACCTTATTCATGAGATTCATGAAATAGGCAGGGGCATTGGTTAGACCAAAGGACATCACGGTGTATTCATACAGCCCGTAACGAGTGGTGAAAGCAGTCTTGGGAATATCAGTATCACGGACTTTCAATTGGTGATAACCAGTCCGAAGGTCGATCTTTGAGAAGATTACGGCTCCATTTAGCTGGTCAAACAGGTCTTCAATTTTGGGCAACGGGTATTTGTTCTTGATGGTAACATCATTCAACTTGCGGTAGTCCACACATAAACGAGTGGTACCGTCCCGTTTTTCCACAAAAATGATCGGAGATCCCCATGGCGATGCACTAGGGCGAATCAAACCTTTTCTTAACATGTCATCCAGCTGTGTCTTCAACTCATCTAATTCTTTTGGGTTCATCCGATAAGGCTTCTGTGCTATGGGTCCAGTTCCGGGCACTAACTCGATCACAAACTCGATATCCCGATCAGGGGCCATACCGGGTAACTCTTCAGGAAAAACATCCGGGTATTCGCAAACGACCAGGACTTCCTCAAGGACAGGGTGGGCTATACCAGTGTGGCAGTGGACTTGTGACGAGGGTTTAGTTGCAGTGTACGCAACTTTTTCCCCATCCTCTGAGATCATTTCAATAGATTTCTTAGTGCAGTCAATAACTCCCCTATACTTGGTCATCCAGTTCATACCGAGTACCACTTCTATCCCTTTGGATCCCAGCATTACAAGATCAGCATGAAAAGTTTTCCCTTGTATTTCTACTGGTACTTCATTGCAAATTAGGTTGGCTTTAGTACTATCCCCACGTATTTGTACTAACATAGGGTTGTGCATACGGGAATGCTTCATACCACTTTTCTCAGCAAACGGTTTAGTGACAAAGGAATGCGATGCACCAGAATCAAACAGTACTGCGGCTGGCACTGAGTTGACAGGAAACCTACCCATCACCATGTCTGGTGCCTCCTGAGCTTCTGCAGCATTGACGTGGTTCAGGTGTCCCTTCATCCTATTCTGCCGTCCAGTGGAAGGACCATGGTTCATCTTGGTTGCAGTAGGCTGGGCTGGGGCAGTAACTCTGGTGGGGCACTCACGAGCGAAGTGACCTTCCTTTCCACAGGCAAAGCAACCTCCAGAAGGCTTTGAGCTTGGGTTAGGCTTGGGAGAATGGTTGGAGTTGTTCCCATTTCCTCCATTGTTGCCTCCATAGCGGTTCCCATGATTATTCCCAGAATGATTACCATGGTTACCACCATAGCTATTTCCTCCGTACCTTGGTGCATAAGGTGCAGGGTGGTTGTAGTTGTTGGGCCTTGGTGCATAGTTGTGGCTGGGGCGGGGTGCATAAGCAGGCGCCTTGTGGGATGGTCGCCTCGCATATGGAGTGTTGCGAGTCCTCTAAGCACTAGGTCCTCCATACGCAGTCATTTTCCTCTTGCGGTTATCATCAGCAGATTTCCGCTTGTGCTCCAGCACCATAGCGGCATTTGCAAGGGTCTCCAAGTCCTGGAATGGAACCACCACTAGAGAGCACTGGAGCTCATCATCCAGCCCATTTAAGAACCTCTCTCTTTTCTTAGCATCAGTGTTAATATCCTCCTGTGCATACCGGGACAGAGTAGTGAAATTCTCCCAGTACTCAGACACCGGCATACTTCCCTGCGTCAGCTTCAAAAATTTGTCCCGCATAAGTGCCATCATTCCTTGGGGAATGTGGTACTTGCAGAATCTTGCAGAGAAATCCTCCCAGTTGAACACGTGTCCAGCAGCAACAGTCTCACGTGTAGTCTCCCACCAAGTTCTGGCAGGACCAGCAAGAAAATGGGAGGCAAACAGGACCTTATCATTCTCCTCAACTGCAGCAACCTCCAGTTTGTTTGCAATGGTGCGGAGCCAGTCGTCAGCATCGAGAGGCTCCACAATCCTTGTGAAGACTGGGGGGTTGGTGTGCTGAAAGTCTCTCAGTCTCGAGCGAGCACCATTGCCATTGCCATTGTTGTTGTTGGCAGCAGCTAGTTGTTGCAGAGCGGCAATGGTAGCCGCACTCTCATCTCGGCTGGCCTCGCGATCCTCCATCAGCAGGGCCAACAGCGCCTCCACTGTGGGTGGTGGTGGCGGTGGGGGTTCGCGACGAGGTGCCATGCTGAAGTGAAAACATTTGTAAGTTTTAAGAAATAAATTCTTGTTTTTGAAAACCCAGTACCTTTAACATCAACAAAAGGAATACGAGTGATATGTTTCAAAAACAAGAGCGGGGCAGTCGCAAACATGGATGAAATGAACCCAAGATAGTGACAAACATCAGAGAACCAAACAGAACATTTCATTCATCACAATAACTAAATAGAGTTTTTGACATTACACACACACATTACAAGCCATATCTTACAAGGAAGGCTTCATCGAGCTACATGGGGTGCGATTAGTGGGGTCATCGCAGGGCTACTACTAGCAAAACGATCTAGCATACTTAACTAGCATCTAGACTAGCACCAGGTGCTAAGGGTAAGGAGGCTGCGACTACACAGAGTCGTCACTGTCCTCAACCTCGAAGATAAGTTCCTCGGGGTCCTCCTCCTCCTCGCCAAGCAGGTCATCATCATCCTGCTCGCTAGCCTCACTCATATCCATCCCCTCTAAGTCGGACGGAACATCCTCTACTGGCAGGAGCTCCTCAATCTCCCTGCTGAGCTCTGCGCCCTCCTCCTCAAGCTCCTCTATGGCAGAGTCTCTCGCGGCTATGTCATCACGAGCTATCTGAAGCCTAGTATGCAGAACTGAGTTAGCCCCCTCCAGAGCCGTCATCCTGCCGGTGAGACGAGCATGGCTCAGACAGGTGGCCCGCAGCTTTCTCTCCAAGGCACGGCTCCTTGCGGCGGTGGCCTCAAACTCCTCCCTCAACTGGGACAACTGCTGTGCCAGTGCTCCACTCTCCTCCTGGCTGTCGTCAAGCTCAGCCCTCAGCTCGTCAGTCTCGGCTATCAGTGTGTGGTGCACCTGTGTGCCGAGGTGGTGAGCGAGTCGCTGATCGTCCAGCCGGTGCTGAGTGCGGTGTAACAGAATATCCATCTCGTCCAAGTGAGGGCCAACAGTGGTAGAGTCTGGCTCGACAGGAAGTGGTATTCCCTCCTCATCGCGCCTCCCAATCAACTCGAACCGGGAACCGATGAACATGTACTCCCCGATGTGTGCCAGTCGTGCCACTGACTCCTGAATCACCCGCACGGCTGCCTCGGTCCAAGAAAGATCAACAGCACGGAAAACGTAGGCCTCCACTGTCGGGCTAGCCAGAGGTGCACGGATAGTGACCTCCGCGTACCAGTCTCCCTCCAGAGGTGCACCGTCAACTAGTCCCCCTCGCAGCTCCGGAAGTGGGCGTCCCAACACAGTAGCCATAGCTACTAGCCTCTCCTCGAAAAGGAAAGTCTCGCCACGTGGACGTCCCAACTGGAAAGCCTTAGTGATGACCACGTCCATCTACACAAAATTTTAAGTATAGTTTAAGTGAGACCACAGTGTGCAAAGTTTTAAGTTTCTGCAAAGAACAATCTAAATGCAAGTAGAGTTTAACACAGAGAGGTGGTGGGATATAGGGAATATTTTTATACATAGTCATATATCCTATCTTTTTGTATTTGTAACTTAGATTTTTGGAGTATACACTAACGTCCATGCTAACTAAGGTCTCCTAGAGTCAGGATGGCTCTGATACCAACTTTGTAGAGGCCCCAGACCGGAGGGTCCAGAACCCCTCATATGCATTCATTCACAATCCCAGAATAACCAGTTGTGAACAACATACGTAGTTGGCATACAGAATACATCATCCATTACACGAATATTAGAGTCTTACATAAATGGTCACATGACCAAGTTCTTGACAACTGTCACACAAGACAGGCATTCAAAATAAACACAGCGGAAGACGATAAGCATAACGTAGTAGAACCGGAGTCACGCCTCATCCTACAGGTTGCTGACTGGGAGACGATCCTAACTCGCAGGGCCATCAGTGTAGAACTCCTCCTCATAGAACTCCTCCTGTGGTGGCTCCTCGTAGTCTGATAAGTAGATACCAGGGGCGAAACCAAATGAGTACATTTGAATGTACTCAACAAGACATCCTTTATGAGCTTACAATTATGCATACATGCTTATTTGATGGAGTGGGTAGGCCATACATATGGTTCAGCTACCCATGACAGATAATAGATTTATCATGGTTGATTTTTCAGGTTTAGGTCTTTGTGAAAAATCATCTAAAATAATGTAGTTTTTGTCTCGTAGATATCACATATCTCGGAGGTTTTATAAGATTGGTTTTAGAAAAGAAAGTTTTCTTTTCAGAAACTTTTAGTAATAGTTTCCTTCTCATCCGTATCTCGCAGATACCAAGTCATTCCTCCTTAGTACCTCGCAGGTACAAAGCCGCCCTTCAAAACCTCTTTTGAAAAGTTGACACAATGCTAGCTACATGGCCATTCAACCGTCCATATCCGAGGACGCGGCTATCTCGAAATAGTTTTTACTCTGCAGAGGGGTACACATTTCCACTAGATCCAGAATCCGCCATGAAACAACCATGGACTGTTCACAACATATGAGAACATCAGATAACTGATCTTGACTATCCACTATGTGCAAGCTAGTACATGACTATCTCTTCAATTGGGGTTACCCTCCCTGGCAAGCCATGTCCCACACCGCCCAAACAGGAGACCCAACTGCTGCATCCGGAGGGAAAATCAATCCCACACTTTAGATGTCCCGTATTCTCACTCCTAGCAACATTTCGGTTCGGAGGATCCAATCCCCTATAGCACTTGAGATAGCTCACATACTAACCATAACAAGCTTTTAATCAAGCCCCTACCCATATTGGGGTAAAGTGGCAGTACGATAATGGTAGTCCAGCGAAGACTAGGTTATGTGTCTTTTGTAAACATTTCTCAAAATTTCCCATCATGACATCCTTCCGGTAGACAAGGTCTCACCCTTCCTCCGGGGTTTTTCTTCCATAAGGCATTTGTTTACAAAAGCACATTTTATTTAGTTCATTTAAGAACCCAAGTTTTAATTTGGTGAATGGTATTTATATACCATTAGGCTTGGTAATACCAAGTTGACTATTAATATGATTCCTTCTTCTAGTAATATTAATAGTAGTAGTATTCACAACAAAAATAGTTTTGAGAGTATAATTTTGTGAAAACTTCAGAAGTGGAAAGCATGCATGATAGATAATGATAAGTATTTATACAGCAAGCATTAGGATGGCTTGCCTTGATACAAGTGATGGTCCTGGTCCTGAAAGTAACAGGAGTTGCAATACCCCTCTTCAGCAAATCCTTCCTCCTCGTTTTCTAACATCGTAAGAAGAAATAAAGGCACACTTTCAGAGCCAACCAAGACAAACAATGATACAAGTGATACATACAGCAAGCAATTAAAATTTATCACCCAAAGTACTCAATTTTCCCTTAAGAAAATTGGCATAAAACTATAGTGGGAAAATCTGCTTTTTCCTAGTGTTTATGTGTGGCCAAACTCAATGATTTTTAGTTAAGAGCACCATGGACCAGTGGGGTAAAGAACATGTTACTAGACAGTAGGGTGTCACATAAAACACAATTTGATGTCTAAAAACTCCCCCAACATTCTCTATGGCAAGCACCTATAATAAGCTAAACTATGCAAGTGGTGAAAAAGGCTCATGACAACGAGTCAAGCTCATTATCCACCATGATGCAAAAATACCAGTGGGTGTTCCACTAGCAAAATGCTCAAATAGAGGTTAGTAAGCCTCTGGTCACATTTCTAAAAGTGCTCAAAACAAACAAACTAGCTCCAAAAACTCCTACTCCTACTAGTAGAAACTTTGGAAAAATACTAGACTAGTTTATACTACACTTGTTAATTTTATGCACAAGTGTGCAAACTAACAGAGGAAAAATACTCCTCTAATCAGTACCATAATGCTACTGGACCCCACAAAACAAAATAAAAAGTCTAGCTATTAACCAAGGAAAAACTAGGCTAAAATGCTACACAAGTGAGAGAATTAATTTCTAGGCACCCAAGTGTTACTCATGCTTTTCTACTACTTAAGGGAAAAAAATAGCAGAGGTGAAAACACTAAGAGAACAATGCCACAAGGACATCCCATCCTCTGTTTTCAACCACAAAGATCCATATTTTTCCCTAGTGGAAAACAAGACAAAAAGGCATGCATGGATATTCTTAGTATGAAAACTAGACTTAAGCAATGCTATTTAAATCTATTCCAAACACAAGCACCAAGTAACCAGAGGTGCTATAACCAAAATAAAAGTACCAAAATGGTACTGGTTCCATGAAAATTAATCTAGCAATAAGCCTAATAAACATTTAGAAATCTACTCAAAAACCTAGGTAGAAATTAAGCTATGAGCAAGATCTATGCATGGAAAATAATTCTAAAAATTCTACCACTCAAACCATTTATTCTAACATGTTAATATAACTTGTAAACATCATAACCACACTGGAAAACAACATTACAAGCAAAAAAACATCATTTGCACATCACAACATGAACATATAAAACAAGATCTAGGAATTAAAATTAGGCAGAAAAGTACCCAAACTTGTTCTGTCTCCCTAATTTTTTCTGTGGCTCCAAAAATTAAATCCTTCTAGTATGTGATAGTCCTTAACAATACAAAGCATCTCCAATTGGTCCCACTCAAAAATAATGTACCAAACTCCCCCTAAAATTCTTGGAATGGCTCACAGATGTTTCACCAAAATGGATGGCATTTCCACATGGTAACTCACCTTGGTGCAAACTAAAATTCTACTGGTAGGTATTGACAAGGGCTTTCCAAAACAGTTGGGTTTGCTCAAAAATATTATGTATTTTTGAAGTTCTATTCATTTCAAGTTTAAGGGTACTGTCTGGCAAAATGGCTATAGAAAAATAACTAAAAGCCCAAAAATTATTCGGCCAATGGGAGGTGGTTGTGATTTTGTATGGCTATAGGTAAAAAAATTAGCAAGGTCAAATATAATCGTTTGCTAACATTTCTAGGACAAAAGCTTTCACCTATCATTCTGCCAGAAAAATGTTATTTTTCAAATTAACAGGGAAATGCCCAGATGGGCCGGATTCGCTACGCACGGCCCAACTAGCGCCTAGGCTAGCCCAGCCACGCGCGCGCGGGCGGAGGGTGCGGGAAAACCCCGTTTAAGCGCGGCCGTAGATCTCCCGATCGACGGCGCTGCTTCTCTCTTCCTCCTCTCTTCTCACACGACCTCACCGGCGTCGAACACCTTACAGGCGTGCACGGGACGGGCTGGGTGCTCACCTACGGTTGCTGCGAAGCTGCGGGTGGTGGCGGTGGTGTCGTGGGGTGCTGGTGGCGCGACGACGACGATGCCCGAGCCTCCCACGTCGTGCTCCTCTCTGCGACGGCGAGACGGACACGGCGGCGATGGCGCGGGTGATCCTGCATGCAAATCGTTCGGGGAAGGTGTCAGGGGCAGAGCTAAGCTCACGGTGGTTGCACGCATGCAGAAATGGTGAGCGCTAAGGCACGGGATCGATTGTTACGCCGGGGTAGATCTCGCGGTGGCCGGCGGTGAGATGTGCTCGTGTCACTCGCACACGGCGAGGCACGGCTAGGCGCCTCGGTGTGGTGTAGTGGAGGTGTGGGGAGTGTCTTGGCGAAGTGGCGTGGCTTGGGAGGCTTTGTAGCCACGAGGCTAGGGGCGTGCTCTGCGGGTGCGCATGGTGAAGCCGAGATGGCATGCAGGGAGGTGGGGGGCCGGTTTCTTCGTGCCCTCCTGAGCCAGGGGCGGTTCATTAGGGCACTAGTGCCAATAGTGCAGCTAGAATAGCTTAGGCATGTGGAAAAACGGTTGCAACTTGCTCCTCTCTCTCTCAGCTCACACACAACCCGAGCCTCTCTTCTCTCCCTTGTTCCTTCCAAGCTAAGGCACCTCTCGGGCAAGCAAGCACATGGGGTTACAGAGGGATCCAAGGCAATAACATTAGACACCAATTTCATTTAAAACTATGAAGAAATGGCAGAGAAACAAATCTCCAAAGTTCTGTCCAAAAACAGTTTCAGAAAATTCAGAAAAAGACATTAGTGATATTTTCACTAAGTGTTGGAAAAACAGTGATTTGAAGCAAAAGTTTGCTTCTGTTTGAAAGGGCAAATGAACTTGGATTTTGAAAATTCAAGTTGGTAATTGTTCTATGTACTTTCTAGTTTGAGAAAACAACCAGTACACAAAAATTGGAGTTGGTTAACCCTCTGAAAACAACTGTCCAAAAAGCTATGTTTCTGTTTTCCAAATAGAATTGGTTTTGCAATATTTTTATACTAGGAAAACAATCATGGATTAGGTTGTTTTCCAAGTGGGAAAAATAAACCAGTGGCATTTAGTTCTATTCCATAACATGGTCAACCATAATACAACAAGAGAACAACAAATCAAATGTGTTTACCCCCTGAAAACAAGTGTGGAAAACAGCTAGTTCTGCTGTTTTTCTGCTAAAAGTTTAAATAGGAAATAAATTCCCAAAGCTATTTAAATCCAAACCAAAATGTTTCCTTGGTCAATACATGACTAAATAATGCTATCATGAGTGAATCAAGCATTCCCCAATATTTGAGAAGAAAAATCTTAGGGTTTCCAGTTGAAAATCATCAGGCAGGAAATAATAATTCATCAGGGAAAATCCTCAAGTGAGTGAAAAGAAACACACCACTTATATTGCATAGATAAACATGACTACACAAACATGTTGTCCACTTAATTGTCTTACAAAAGTCTTAAGAGGCTTGCTAATTTAATATTAAACAAGTGCTTAAAAACAGGGGTGTGACACCGACTCCGGCATTGGTGTGTTTTCTATTGCTTCTGTCCAATCAGCCACAAAATCTGCCAACACCTGGGATTTAATCGCTGTCCGGGGTTGGTACTTAATGCCGAACGCAGTAAGCTCGATGCCTCATTTGGCTACTCCGCCTGTCGCGTCCGCATTGTTTATAATATCCCCTAGTGGTGCTTTGCTTGCCACCATTATGGATTTTCCTTGGAAATAATGACGAAGTTTTCTAGATGCGAAAAATACGCCATATGCCAGCTTTTGATAATCTGGATACCTTTATTTTGACTCGGAGAATACCTCGCTAACGTAATATGCCGGATGTTGATCTGGAATACTTTGCTCGTATTTCCGTCTTTCCACGATTATCACTATGCTAATAACCCTGTTAGTTGCTGTAAGATACAGTAACATGGGCTTTTCGTCTTTTGGGGATGCCAAAATCGGAGCTTTTATCGAAGTCTCTTTCAACTGGGTTAATGCTTTGTCTGCTTCTTCTGCCCATTCAAATTTGTCGGATTTCTTCAACAATTTGTATAATGGCAGAGCTTTATCACCAAGCCGGCTTATAAACCTGCTAATGGCGGCTGCAGAATCTGTCAGTCTTTGGACATCTTTTAGACATGTAGGTCTTGTGATGTTTAAGATTTCCTTGATCTTTTCTGGGTTTACCTCTATTCCTCTGTGAGAAATGATAAAACCCATAAGCTTTCCTGAGGGAACCCCGAATATGCACTTTAATGGATCCAACTTCATTTCATAAGTGCGGAGATTGTCGAAGGTTTGTTGTAGATCTTCAAGAGTGTATCCTTTTCCTTGGAAATGACGGCAATATCATCCACGTAAACATGGACGTTTTTGTCAATTTGACTATGCAAGCATCTTTGCATGCAACACTGGTATGTTGCACCGGCGTTCTTCAGGCCAAAAGGCATGGTTATGTAATAGTATGTTCCATAGGGAGTTATGAAAGAGGTTTTTATTTGGTCTTCTTCTTTTATACGTATTTGATGCTACCCGAAGTAAGCGTCCAAAAAGCATAAAAGCTCAGGGCCAGTAGTGGCATCTATTATTTGATCGATTCGCGGTAACGCGAACCTATCTTTTGGGCACAACTTGTCCAAGCCGGTGTAATCTACACACATCCTAACAACAATACTATCCTTCTCCGGGACTAATACTGGGTTCGCAGACCAATCAGTATGTATGACTTCCAGGATAAAGTAAGCTGCTAAGAGCCGAATAATTTCCTTGCCTATAGCCTTCCGCCTTCTTCCATCAAAACGACGGAGACCTTGTTTGACGGGTTTTGATCCTAGAATCACCTTGAGTTGGTGCTCAGCAAGTTCCCTAGGAACACCAGCCATATCAGCAGGACACTAAGCGAAGATGTCCCAGTTCTCACGTAGGAACTTGATGAGCGCGCTTTCCTATTTGTCAGTCATTCATGTTCCCACTAAGACAAATTTTGTCGGATCTTTGGGATCCAGGATGACCTTTCTTGTATTCTTTGAGGTTTTGAAACTATCTGCCAGCTTCTGGATTTTCTTATCCTGCCGGCAATTTTGTCGGTGATACTTCCTTAGCTAGCTCCTTTAGCTCCTCCTTCTGAATCACTTGTTCGGCGTAAAGGGCATTTCCTTTCTCCATCTCGTTCTCCAATTTTAAGTTGTCAGATATGGTGATTACTCCTCCTTTTGGCCCTGGCATCTTCAGCTTGTTATAAATATAACATGATATTGCCATCAATTTGGCGAAAGCCGTACGTCCGAGTATTGTGTGATAGACACTTTCGAACGGCACAACCTCGAGCGAGATCCTTTCCTGACGGAAGTGGTCTCTCTTTCCAAAGGTTGCATCTAGGGAAATCTCTCCTAGGGATTGTGCTTTCCTACCAGGAACAATGTCGTGAAAACGTACATTGATGTGTTTGAGCTGGGTCTCGGAGAGGTGTAACTGCTTCAATGTACTTAAGTACATGATATTGATACTAGATCCTCCATCCATCAACACTCTTTTGAGCCTAGTGTTTTGAACAATAGGGCCTACGACCAAAGATGCGTGCCGGGTTCTGGGATGTTTCCAGGATGATCAGACTGATCCCAGGTGATTGGCGTATTTGAATACTTCAAGTACTTTGCGTTTGGAGGTACAACCGCATTGATTTCTCGAAGTGTTCGTTTTGCCTGTTTGGCTCAGGGAGTTGCCAGGAAAGTTAGGTTGCATTCCCCTTCAACTCTCGGGAATTTTGGCTCGACTTTCCGCTGTTGTTCCTAGATTTTATCATTAGTGTCTGTCAATTAGTCATGTCGACAAGTCCCTCGGATGATCCGGTAGGGTTTCGATTAAGAGAATGAATAACACGCTGGCGACAATCGTCGGTTAACAGGGGGGCAAGAATTACCCGGGTTCGGGGCCCTCGTAGAGGTAAAACCCTTACTCCTGCTCTTTTGATCTGTATTACGAGTAGATCGATTACAATGGTGGGTGCGTGATGTCTACGCACGCTTCTATTCTTGCAGACAGTGTTGGGCCTCCAAGTGCAGAGGCTTGTAGAACAGCAGCAAGTTTCCCTTAAGTGGATCACCCAAACTTTATCGAACTCAAAGAGGTAGAGGTCAAAGATATCCCTCTCAAGCAACCCTGGAATTAAGATACAAGAAGTCTCTTGTGTCCCCAACACACCCAATATACTTGTCAGGTATATAGATGCACTAGTTCGGCGAAGAGATAGTGAAATGCGAGTAATATGGATGGTTATAAGAAATAATAGCAATCTGAAATAAATATGGCAGCAAGCAAACATGTAGCAGAACAGGCGTAAAACGGTGTTTCAATGCTTGGAAATAAGGCCTAGGGATCCTACTTTCACTAGAGGACACTCTCAACAATGATCACATAATTGAATAACTAGATATTTTCTCTTCACTATGCTACTCTTAACCCTCTCCGGCTGGATAACGAACACCAATCATTGCGTAGGTCTGTACCAACACTCCTCAAGTTTGTATTCCCATGTCTAGTTAACCCCACGCTGTCACTATGAGTGACCTAGAAGGTACTAAGCAAACTCCACAATTCATAGAGGAGACACACACGGCGTGCACACGGTCACCTTCACACCGCGGGACAAGGTGACTCCAAAGTTCATATTAATAAATCACTTGAGTAGCACAGGATGAAGAGTAACATCTACGAATTCAAATAGATTACAAAGCTCATGATCACATATAGATCACACCATGGGAGAGAGATATGAACCACATAGCTACCGGTAGAGCCCTCGGCCTCGGGGGAGAACTACTCCCTCCTCATCATAGGAGACAGCAACGGCGATGGAGATGGCGGTGGATTCAATGGAGATGGCTTCCGGTGGCACTTCCTCATCCCGGCAGGGTGCCAGAATAGAGATATGTCCCCTGAAACTTGTTGACGGCGGCGGCGGAGCTACGGATGTATTTTGTGGAAAAGGTCGATTCCCCTAGGGTTTATGCATCGGGGAGTATATATTGGTGAAAGGGCGATGCCGGGAGGTGGCCAGGGGGCCCACACCCCTAGGTGGTGCGGCCAGGGGGACCCGCGCCACCCCATGGTGAGGCCATCCTGTGGCCCCCCCTCCGGGGCTCTTCGGTACTTCTGGAAGCTTCCGGGACTTCTAAGACTTCTAGCTTTCGAATTTTCCAATTCCGAGAATATTTCCAGAACAACTTTTATGAAACTAAAAACAACAAAAAATAGGGAACTGGCTCTGTGGCATCTTGTTAATAGGTTAGTCCCGGAAAACGTGTAAAAATGCTATAAATAAGGGAGAAAACATGTAGCAATTGGCATAATATCATCATGGAGCATAAGAAATTATAGATACGTTGGAGACGTATCAAGCATCCCCAAGCTTAGTTCCTACTCATCCTCGAGTAGGTAAACGATAAAACACAATAATTTCTGAGGTGACATGCTACTAACATAAACTTGATCATTATAATGTAAAAGCATATGTACGCTGAGATCATAGAACTTCAAACACAAACATGATAATAGAACTTTAATAATAAAGCAAAGCAATCACTTTTCATCATGAAGAGTATCTCAAAAATAAGGATCACAAATAATAATGCAAAGAAATGTAAACGTTTGTTTCAGGTATAGAGAAAGCATGGAAAAGTGATATTTCGCTAGTCCTTAAGAGTGGGGCAAAACATGAATGCTAGAACACCTTCAAAGTTCATGAGGAAGACTAAAGAAAATAATTTAACAACAAATAATATCACATCATGAAGTAATTATTGATGCTTATGGGACAAATGCACATAGAACTCAGAATGGAAAAAATGCTCTCTCAACTGTGCATAAAGTTAGAAGATGGAGACTCAACATAAAAGTAAAAGAAAGGCCCTTCGTAGAGGGAAACATGGATTACTCATGTGCTAGAGCTTATTTTATTAAACACAGGTATGAAAAGTTTGACACTCCTCCCATCCATCTTTCACAAACCATGGCTCACCGAATCCTCGGGTGCCTGCCAACAATCACATACCGTGGAGGAGTGTCTATATTTTGGGAGATGTATGCTAATGTCAACGAATGGTAAACAGAAAATACAGTACGTCACAAGCCAACTAGATTCACAAGATCGGCTCCCATGGTGAAGGACGCAACTGGTGTAGAAGGTCATCCCTCTTTCTCTTTTGTTTACACAATTATGCTTTGACTGATAAATCAGGGGCAAAAATAGTGAAGAGAATTTGTTTGCATTAATTTGGGGCTGGGCACCCCGCTGCCAGCTCTTCTATCATTTGGATAAGCGGATGAAGCCACTAGTCCAGGGTGTGAAATCCAATCAACAAGTGAGATAAAGATTCTCTATTGACGTCCTCATGAGCAAAAACAGGAACATAAAGCATGAGTAATTTTGAAGGTTTTAAAGGTAACACATGAGCAATTTACTGGGAGTGGCAGTTAAATACCACATGTAGGTAGGTATGGTGGACACAATGGGGAAAACTTTGGTTTAAGGAAGTTGGATGCACGAGTAGAGCTCATACTCAGTACAGGTGGAGGCTAGCAAAAGACTGGGAGCGACAAATCAAGAGAGTATAAGAGCCATAATCATGCATAGCGACATAAACATCATTAATTAAAGCATAAGCAGTATCATAGTTCAAAAACTAAGTGGTCATGGAGGCTATTCGTGACTGGTTAATAGTCATAAACATGGTGTGAGCATGCGCCAAGTCAACCAAATAAAACATTCAAAAGAGAATACCATAAATTTATGCTTCCTTATGACAAGAACAACTCATGAATCTTTCAATGACATATTAAACACTCTCAGCTATTTGAGGCTATTCATGCTACTCAACATCACAAGGCTTTAGAACTAAAGTAACATTTAGCATGGCATGAAAAAGTTCTAGCAACAGTCTATACAAGCTTCTACTTGCACCATTATAAATTCTACTTTAAACAGCTTCTTCTCCCAACAAGCACCATACAAGATATGTTTTAACAAAAACTACCTAAATGCTACAGCAAGCAAACATGAGAGTACTCACATAACAGTACTAAAACTAACATCTCTGAATAAGAGATGCATGAAAACAAAGTCTAAACGCAGTACTAGCAAAAAAGTGAACACTCACAGAACAATAAGAATGAAAACTAGAGTGTTCTAAGCAATAAAAACGGAGCGTGTCTCTCTCCCACACAAGTATGATAAGAACCAACCATTAACTACAGAAAAGAAAACTAAACAAACTAAAAGCAAAAATAAAAGACGCTCCAAGTAAAGCACATTAGATGTGACTGAATAAAAATATAGTTTCACTAGAAGTGACCTGATAATTTGTCGATGAAGAAGGGGATGCCTTGGACATCCCCAAGCTTAGACGCTTGAGTATTCTTGGAATTTGCTGGGATGTACCACCGGGGCATCCCAAATCTTAGGATCTTCACTCTTATTTATCACATCATATCATCCTCTTCTCTTGACCCTTGAAAACTTCCTTCACACCAAACTTCTCACAATCTTCATTAGCAACGTTAGTGCAATCGAAATAATAAATTCACATGGTTCAGTTTCAACACAATACTAACACTAATAAACACGTTAGCTACTGTCACAACTTCTTTTAAAACTGTAACATCCCAAAATTTTACAAATTATAAAAAATCATGCATGGCATGCATCATATGCATCTTGTTTGTGCATTAAACAAAAATGCATTGGTTTTAAATCAAACAAACAATGTTTATGTAAATAGGAGTACAAAACCAACTGCTATTTTTATTTCACGAGAAAATTACGCTAAGTATAGTTATCCTTTAAAATACAACTTACAGGTTTTTTCCTTGTATTTTAGTTTGCTGTTTTTGAAGTTTTTGTTGATAGTTCAAATAGAGGAAATAACTTATCTGGAACAAATAAAAGTAGAAGCGTACCAGCTAGGCAGCCTTGGCCCAAAAGGCTGTCCAGGCCAGCTCTACAGCAGCGATGCAGTCTAGCATCTGTTCACGTACGTGCACGTAAGGTGCAGGACGAACTCATTTTCGTTTCCGACTCAAACTGTTCACCAAATCAGCGATTTCTTTTGATTATGTTATCCGTTTGTCACGAAATTTTGCTCTATATAAAGCCCTGAACCCTAGCTATCTTTTCCCCCGACTTTCCCCAAAAAACCGGCCGCCAGGCTGCCCGAATTTTGGGTCGAGATCGATCTGCCGCCGCCATCACCATTGACGAGGTACGAGGATTTTGGCCGTCGCCTCGCACAACTTCAGCATCTCTAGCCTTGCAAATCTTTTGACCCTCTTGATTCCGAATCTCCTGAGATTTATCTTTTTGAAAACGGTGTAGCAGGGAGCTCGTACGCTTCGCCGGAGTATCGCCGGTACAGAGCTCGAAGAAGAGTGGTTGCCGCAGTTTGATTCATCGGGAGACGTCGCCGAGTACTCCGTTGGGTTCGCCGAGTGAAGGTCCTCCGATTTCTTCTGTTTCCAAGCCGGGAGGAGCAGCAGAGCACCGTCTACAATCGCGAGCAAGCTGCAGTTCATCACCGTTGTTCTTCTCTGGTGAGTACCTTGGTCAGCCATGGTGAAGTTATTTCCGTCCGTCAGATCGACGATCTATGGTCGAGATTTAATCACTAAGCGAAGGGGTACATGCGAACCAGGCGCCGCCGTGTGGCAGCCGAGTCAGCGCTCAGTCACCGCCGCGTCAGCGTCGCGCTGCCAGCCGGGTCAACCTGGTCGACAGTTTTCCAGATTTTTGTTAAAACTTGAAAAATCAATAACTTAAGTTTTACTCGTCCAAAAATTTTGTTCTCTATATCATAATATTCAGAAAAATGTTTAGAAGACCGTGAGATCAAGAAATTGCTTGGTTGCATCATTTTTGTTAGCGCTCTTTACAGAGGTTTAAAAACTAGTAGTTAGCTATTCAAAAAAATCTATTTTATTAAACACATTAAAATTTGACATGCGCATCATGCATATAGTTTCTAGCAGAGAACTAAGATAATATTTATGGCTTGACTCGAAATTGTGTCACTGCTTCATTTTTTCATGCATACATTATTTATGTAATGCTATTTTAGTGAATTGTATTGATTTTGTGTTTATTGCTTGTTTAGACTGTGAAGAGTGTAGAGCGAGCTGTGAGTACTGCAACAACCTGAACTACTACGAAGGCAAGTGGATAACTTGCACAAGCATAAATGACCTATCACTTTGTTTATTCGCATTTGTAGATTTTGTAGTATGCATGATAGGTACTACTATATTATTTTATGCTATGCCAACCTGGTAGGATATCCATATGAACACCTTGGTAGTGACCTATGATAATTTAGTGGATTACATGCTGCAAAAATGATGGTTTTATTGTAGATGTTTTATTGAAAACTTCACTAAATTAATTTACTGCCTGGGTGGATTGGCTTTGATAGAGGATGGTTTGAGTGGAGTGGCTATTCATGGGTCATGTCTATGGCTGTCTTGTTTACGCTCACTTGTGGATTGCCACCCAGGGTTTAGAGATTTTACGACACTTCACATGTTTGTTGCCGAAGCGTGCAACCACTAGTCATATGGGCTCGGTCTAGAGTTAGTAAGTGGAATGAACCTGATCCGTGCTTGACAAGCAGATGTAGGGGAAAGTAGGTGGGAACGGGTCAAGCCAGTTGGATAAGGGGAGTTCTTCCGAAAAGTCTCGTATTGACTTCCTCCTTTCCTACTTACTAAATGATGTGAGTAGGAGCACTAGGGTTAGTCGAGTCTAGTGGTGAAAGTGCACCAGCTCTGCAGAGTGTGTCATCTAAGATCTTAGCCGTGTCCTCGGTCACGGAAAATGCGTGTCTTCGAACATGGTAGTGTATGGAAAAATCTCATCATTCCAATTTTATAATAAAAATTTGTTGGGAGAACTTGGGTTAAATGAGACACTGGATGCGTCCACGGTTGTGTCTCATATTGTGTTGAGAAATAAAAATGTTTATGAAAAGTAGGACAAAATTGGCTTTCTGCAATAGCCTTGAACTCCACTAGCCATACCATCATATAGAAATAGTCTTGCCATTTCATAATCCACTAGAATCCACTTGCCCGCCAGTCGCACGGCATCTGACCCAAAACTCTGGGCTGCAACTTACATGTTGCAGGTTCGTCCGATCAGGAGTGACGCCGTCAGTCTTCGAGCTTACAACCAACATGTTCGCCAGTGGCGCATGGAGATGATGGAGCTCCGTGTTATATTTATTTTGCATGTGAACTCTGAATATTTGTTGAACTATTTATTGTTTCAAGCTAGCTGTTGGCTATGCAAAGTTGTAATAAAGTATTTTATGGATCATCCGTACTCACGTTGTAATAATCTTTGACATTGATGCATGATATTACACTCTGTTGGTGAGTGCAAGTCTTATTGATCCAGAGACTGGCATATTTCGCAAAGTACCTATGCTTTTTAAGCAAGGGTACTACAGATGGTATCAGAGCGTAATGTTGCCTGTAGGCTCGAAAACCTTTTGGCCCTGGCTAGAAATAATAGGATTGTCCCTTACCAGTAAAATTCGAAATTTCAATTTATTTTAACCAAAAAGTTTAAATTCGATTTTTTCCTTATAGTTTTTCATTAGCAAGTTCCTTATCTTCTATTTTATTTCATCTTGTAAATTCGTAACTTGTTCTTTTCTATCTAATATTCTCATCATTTCATTTGATAGATGGGAGAGTACGTGAGGACAGCTTATGTTGGCGAGGTGTCACAGTACATCTTTGGGAGACAGCTAAAAGAGCTTGTGGAGGAGCTCAAGTTTCCTGAACCTCGTTTCAAGGGAAGACCAGTGGAGACCGACGTACCAGGCGTAGACAGATGGGAGATATGCACACTCATGTTGGCTGATCCCACGGTGCCACATTTTGAAGCTGTTGATCACACTGAAATATATCCAACCTGGAGAGAAGGAGTCGACATAGCCATGAATGACCCGCTGTCTCGCCTTTGTCACACATACGGCGATTATTTAGACGATGACTCCAACTTCCATGACTTCGGAAAGCGACGGGAAAATGGTGTCTCGACCAAGACGGCAGGAAACAGACTGAACATAAGCACAGCTGAGAAGCATATTCAGGATACGGAGTTCCATTCCAACAACTTGGCTCAGCGTGTGCATACAGAAATGATTTTTGCTGATAATGCAAGAGCTGTCATACACGCACAGAACCAAGAGCTTCAAGCGCAGTACACATTGATTGGGCATATGGAGGAATACGTGCATGGACTTCAGGTTCAGAACGTGGAGAAGGACGCCCAAATAGCTGCACTCCAGGCGCAGCTGAACCCGCCACCACCTGGTGATGACCCTCCACCACCGCCGCCACCTGGAGGTGATGACGGCAATGACGATGGAGGTGACGACGGCAGCGACGATGGAGGCGACGACGGCAGCGACGGTGAAGATGAAGACGCCGGAGATGAAACTGGTCAGGCGCAAGAAGATGAAGAGGAGGAAGAACCTAAGGAGATGATCCACTACATCTCGAGTGACGAGGATGACACGCCGGCAAGGAACACGCGAGCAATGAAGCGCAGGCGTATGACCGCCAGGCACTACGTCAATCTGTTCCAACAGTGATCGATCAGCTGAAACTAGCTAGTAGCTAGTAGCTAGTATCAACGTACCAAGTATCCTAGTATTTTTAATGCGAATATACTTATGTCATTGGAGAGACCTTATATCTATCGCTTCTTTTTAAAGTATTGATCTACCAAATTGTGGTATGGCAGTACAAGTATGCTTGCTAGAACATATTTTCTGGATTGGTGGGATTTCAAAACTATATATTTCGAAATTATTTTTTTATGGCTGTTGCTTGTTGATTGATGGTTTGTATTATTGTTTGTTGCTAATGCTTGTTTGGGGTAGATTTTTCTTTTTAGTGTTCTGTCTATGCTCATCTGTGCTATAAATATACAGATGCCCCCTCGCCGTGATCCCAACAACAACAATAACATGGACATGATGCAGCAGATGATGGCAGCCCAAACTCAACTGATGAACGTGATGACACAGTTTTTAGCAAACCAGAATAATCCGCCACCACCACCACCACCTCCACCGCCACCACCACCCCAAGTAGACCGACTTGCTAGGTTTCTGAGGCTGAGACCCAATAAATTTTCTACGGCAGCTGAACCGATATTAGCCGATGATTGGCTACGTTCTGTGCACAAAGATCTGGTTACTTGTGAATGCACTGAAGCGGAGAAGGTGAGATTTACTGCTCATCTGCTCGAGGGACCAGCCGCACAGTGGTGGGAGACCTATCAGATAACACATCCTCTAGAGGGACTCACTTGGGATATGTTCAAGGAAGGGTTCCGTAATGCACACATATCGACAGGGATCATGAACTTGAAGAGGGATGAATTCCGGGGCCTGAAACAAGGCAACCGCTCCCTAAAGGAATATATGGATGACTTCTGTTCCATGTCACGTTATGCTCCGGAAGATATTGATACTGATGCGAAAAGAAAGGATAAATTTCTTAGTGGACTCAATGGAGAACTGAAGATACCGTTGTCAGTGGCTTATGCACCAAATTATCAGGCGCTGCTAGATCAAGCCATCACTCTGGACAACAACATCAAGAAGGAGGAGAGCAGGAAGAGGAAGTACAATGCTAATAAGTACAACTCAAGCTCTGTTCAGAAGAAACCTCACTACCATGAAAACAATGGTGGACATAACCACCACAGGTATGGGAATGGCCACAACCACAATGGCCATAACCACAGTGGTGGAAACAGGGGAACCATTTCGGTATACAAAGGGAATGGACATAATGGGAATAGTCACAGTGGACACAACCATGGCAATGGACAGCACCGCCATAATCATGAGCATAAGAAGGATGCCAGTCAGGTGACGTGTTTCAAATGCAAGAACAAGGGACACTATGCAACTGAATGCCCAGAGAGGAAGGCCGATGAAACTGCCAAGCCCAACCCTTTCCAGAAGGGACATGTTAATAATGTCAACGTGGAGGAGGTGTACGATGAACCTGATGCTGTCATTGGTACGTTCTTGCTCAACACCTTTACAGCACTAGTTTTGTTTGACACTGGAGCATCTCATTCATTCATATCTAGAGCATTTGTTCGCAAAAATGGGTTACCTGCTGAAACCATAGGGAAGACTATGAAAGTAAGTTCACCTGGTGGGGAAATGTTAGTCAATGCGGGATGTAGGCACTTAGTGCTACAATTGGGAAAACATAGCTTTCCAGTGGATTTGATTATCTTAGAATCACAAGGACTAGATGTTATATTGGGGATGGATTGGATGACTCGTTTTGAGGGAGTTATTGACTGTGCAAACCGAACAATCTCACTCACCACCCCGGAGAAGAAAAGGATCAGATTTAAATCCAATTTCGAGTTAAAACAAGTTAAGCTTAATTCTCTTAAGGGGGTTAGCCTAGAAGAGGTACCGATAGTGAGGGAATACCCGATGTTTTTCCAGAGGAGCTACCGGGAATGCCACCCGATAGAGATGTAGAATTTCTGATCGAGCTGGTACCTGGAACAGGACCGATAGCCAAGAGGCCATATCCCATGGCCGTAAATGAATTAAAGGAACTTAAGCTACAACTAGATGAACACTTGAGGAAGGGATTTATTCGCCCAAGCTCATCACCTTGGGGCGCCCCAGTGTTATTTGTGGAGAAGAAAGACAGTACACAGCGGCTAGTCACAGACTTCAGAGCAATAAATAAAGTGACTATAAAGAACAAATACCCACTACCCAAGATTAACGAGCTCTTCGATCAGTTAGAAGGAGCTGGTGTGTTCTCTAAGATCGATCTACGATCAGGGTACTTTCAGATGAAAGTTAGAGAGATGGACATACCCAAGACAACTTTTGTCACGAGATATGGCTCGTATGAGTACACAGTAATGCCTTTTGGTTTGACCAATGCACCAGCATATTTTATGAATATGATGAATAAGGTGTTCATGGATTTCCTGGACAAATTCGTCGTGGTTTTCATCGATGACATCTTAGTCTACTCCAAAAGCCAAAGGGAGCATGAAGAACACTTGCGCCTAGTATTGCAGAGACTCCGAGAGCATAAGTTGTATGCCAAGTTCAGCAAGTGTGAGTTTTGGTTAGAACAAGTTGGATTCCTAGGACACGTAGTGTCTAAGAATGGAATTGCAGTTGATCCCGAAAAAGTGTCCGCAGTGACTAAGTGGGAATCACCAACGAGTGTGGATGAAATCCGTAGTTTCCTAGGATTGGCGGGATACTATAGGAGGTTCATTGAAAATTTCTCCAAAATTGCTAGGCCAATGACTATGTTGCTACAAAAGGGGAAGAAATTTGAGTGGACTGAAGCCTGTGAGATTAGTTTCCACGAACTGAAGAAACGGTTAGTGTCAGCACCAGTTTTGTGTTTACCTAATATAGAGAAGGACTTCCAAGTGTATTGTGACGCCTCAGGTCACGGTTTGGGAAGTGTGTTGATGCAGAGAGGCAAGGTGGTTTCGTATGCTTCAAGACAGCTAAAGAAACATGAAGTCAATTACCCCACACACGACTTAGAGTTAGCCTCAGTAGTACACGCCTTGAAGACATGGAGACCGTATCTGATGGGCAAGCATTGCGAGGTATTCACAGATCATAAAAGTCTGAAGTATATTTTTACTCAGAAGGAGTTAAACATGAGACAGAGGAGATGGTTAGAATTGATTAAAGACTATGATCTGAGTTTGCAATATCATCCGGGAAAAGCTAACGTAGTAGCCGATGCGTTAAGTCGCAAAGTCTATGTCAATGGCTTAACCGCGGGAGAGCTACCAGAAGACCTATGCAAGGGGTTTAAAGACCTTAGACTAGAGGTGGTAGCCGAAGGATTCCTAGCATCACTAGCGGTACAACCGATGTTGGAGGATAAAATCCGAGAAGCTCAAAAGGGAGATAAAGTGATGGAAGAAATCAAGACAAACCTGAATGAAGGCAAGGCCAAGGGATTTCGGGTAGATGACCAGGGTACAGTGTGGTTTGAGAAACGTATTTGTGTACCACAAGATGATGCCCTTAGGAAGTTGATTTTACAGGAGGCTCATGACTCTCCTTATTCTATACATCCGGGTAACACAAAGATGTATATGGATGTGAAGGAGAGATTCTGGTGGAATAACCTGAAGAGAGATATCGCGGAATACATTGCTAAATGCGATGTATGCAGTCAAGTGAAGGCGGAACATCAGAAACCAGCAGGGTTGCTACAACCTTTGCCAGTTCCAGACTGGAAATGGGAACAAATCGGAATGGACTTCATCACAGGACTACCTCGAACCAAATCGGGATATGACTCAATTTGGGTTATAGTAGATCGTCTGACTAAAGTAGCTCACTTCGTGCCGGTGAAAACTACCTATACTAGTGCAAAGCTCGCTGATATCTATATGAAAAGGATAGTGTGTTTGCATGGTGTTCCTAAGAGTATCGTGTCAGATAGAGGGACTCAATTCACTTCTCATTTCTGGAAGCAATTGCACGAGTCTCTGGGTACAAGACTGGAGTTCAGTACAGCTTTTCATCCACAGACTGATGGACAAACAGAGAGAGTTAATCAAATTTTGGAAGACATGCTGAGGGCTTGTGCGTTGGACTATAAGTCTAGCTGGGATGATAATCTGCCGTATGCAGAGTTTTCTTACAATAACAGCTATCAGTCTAGTATAGAAATGGCACCATTTGAGGCTTTGTATGGAAGGAAGTGCACTACACCGTTGCTATGGAGTGGTGTAGGAGAGCGCAGTTTATTTGGACCAGACATAATTCAAGAAGCCGAAGAGAAAGTCAGACTGATCAAAGGTAGACTGAAGATTGCTCAATCACGACAGAAGAGTTATGCAGATTCTAAGCGAAGAGAGATCACATACGAAGTAGGAGATAGGGCCTATCTTAGAGTCTCACCATTACGTGGTGTGAAGAGGTTTGGAATTAAGGGAAAATTGGCACCACGATTTATTGGGCCATATAAAATACTCTCCCGTAAAGGAGAAGTGGCTTGTGAGCTAGAATTACCAGAAGTTCTTTCAGCAGTACACAATGTGTTTCATGTTAGTCAGTTGAAGAAGTGTCACCCAAAGATGGCTGATACTCCGCTACGGGATACTGTGCCACTAGAAGATATTCAACTAGAGAGTGATCTGACATACGAGGAGAAGCCAATAAAAATATTGGAGACAGCGGAGAGAGTTACACGTACCAAGACCATCAAATTCTGCAAGGTTCAATGGAATCATCATACAAAGGAAGAAGCAACTTGGGAACGGGAGGATGATCTTCGAGAAGACCACCCACACCTATTTGCTAACCAATCCGAATCTCGTGGGCGAGATTCATCTTAAGGTGGTTAGGTTTGTAACATCCCAAAATTTTACAAATTATAAAAAATCATGCATGGCATGCATCATATGCATCTTGTTTGTGCATTAAACAAAAATGCATTGGTTTTAAATCAAACAAACAATGTTTATGTAAATAGGAGTACAAAACTAACTGCTATTTTTATTTCACGAGAAAATTACGCTAAGTATAGTTATCCTTTAAAATACAACATACAGGTTTTTTCCCTGTATTTTAGTTTGCTGTTTTTGAAGTTTTTGTTGACAGTTCAAATAGAGAAAATAACTTATCCGGAACAAATAAAAGTAGAAGCGTACCAGCTAGGCAGCCTTGGCCCAAAAGGCTGTCTAGGCCAGCTCTACAGCAGCGATGCAGTCTAGCATCTGTTCACGTACGTGCACGTAAGGTGCAGGACGAACTCATTTTCGTTTTCGACTCAAACTGTCCACCAAATCAGCGATTTCTTTTGATTCTGTTATCCGTTTGTCACGAAATTTTGCTCTATATAAAGCCCTGAACCCTAGCTATCTTTTCCCCCGACTTTCCCCAAAAAACCGGCCGCCAGGCTGCCCGAATTTTGGGTCGAGATTGATCTGCCGCCGCCATCACCATTGACGAGGTACGAGGATTTTGGCCGTCGCCTCGCACAACTTCAGCATCTCTAGCCTTGCAAATCTTTTGACCCTCTTGATTCCGAATCTCCTGAGATTTATCTTTTTGAAAACGGTGTAGCAGGAAGCTCGTACGCTTCGCCGGAGTATCGCCGGTACAGAGCTCGAAGAAGAGTGGTTGCCGCAGTTTGATTCATCGGGAGACGTCGCCGAGTACTCCGTTGGGTTCGCCGAGTGAAGGTCCTCCGATTTCTTCTGTTTCCAAGCCGGGAGGAGCAGCAGAGCACCGTCTACAATCGCGAGCAAGCTGCAGTTCATCACCGTTGTTCTTCTCTGGAGAGTACCTTGGTCAGCCATGGTGAAGTTATTTCCATCCGTCAGATCGACGATCTATGGTCGAGATTTAATCACTAAGCGAAGGGGTACAGGCGAACCAGGCGCCACCGTGTGGCAGCCGAGTCAGCGCTCAGTCACCGCCGCGTCAGCGTCGCGCTGCCAGCCGGGTCAACCTGGTCGACAGTTTTCCAGATTTTTGTTAAAACTTGAAAAATCAATAACTTAAGTTTTACTCGTCCAAAAATTTTGTTCTCTATATCATAATATTCAGAAAAATGTTTAGAAGACCGTGAGATCAAGAAATTTCTTGGTTGCATCATTTTTGTTAGCGCTCTTTACAGAGGTTTAAAAACAAGTAGTTAGCTATTCAAAAAAATCTATTTTATTAAACACATTAAAATTTGACATGCGCATCATGCATATAGTTTCTAGCAGAGAACTAAGATAATATTTATGGCTTGACTCGAAATTGTGTCACTGCTTCATTTTTTCATGCATACATTATTTATGTAATGCTATTTTAGTGAATTGTATTGATTTTGTGTTTATTGCTTGTTTAGACTGTGAAGAGTGCAGAGCGAGCTGTGAGTGTTGCGACAACCTGAACTACTACGAAGGCAAGTGGATAACTTGCACAAGCATAAATGACCTATCACTTTCTTTATTCGCATTTGTAGATTTTGTAGTATGCATGATAGGTACTACTATATTATTTTATGCTATGCCAACCTGGTAGGATATCCATATGAACACCTTGGTAGTGACCTATGATAATTTAGTGGATTACATGCTGCAAAAATGATGGTTTTATTGTAGATGTGTTACTGAAAACTTCACTAAATTAATTTACTGACTGGGTGGATTGGCTTTGATAGAGGATGATTTGAGTGGAGTGGCTATTCATGGGTCATGTCTATGGCTGTCTTGTTTACGCTCACTTGTGGATTGCCACCCAGGGTTTAGAGATTTTACGACACTTCACATGTTTGTTGCCGAAGCGTGCAACCACTAGTCATATGAGCTCGGTCTAGAGTTAGTAAGTTGAATGAACCTGATCCGTGCTTGACAAGCAGATGTAGGGGAAAGTAGGTGGGAACGGGTCAAGCCAGTTGGATAAGGGGAGTTCTTCCGAAAAGTCTCGTATTGACTTCCTCCTTTCCTACTTACTAAATGATGTGAGTAGGAGCACTAGGGTTAGTCGAGTCTAGTGGTGAAAGTGCACCAGCTCTGCAGAGTGTGTCATCTAAGATCTTAGCCGTGTCCTCGGTCACGGAAAATGCGTGTCTTCGAACATGGTAGTGTATGGAAAAATCTCATCATTCCAATTTTATAATAAAAATTTGTTGGGAGAACTTGGGTTAAATGAGACACTGGATGCGTCCAGGGTTGTGTCTCATATTGTGTTGAGAAATAAAAATGTTTATGAAAAGTAGGACAAAATTGGCTTTCTGCAATAGCCTTGAACTCCACTAGCCATACCAGCATATAGAAATAGTCTTGCCATTTCATAATCCACTAGAATCCACTTGCCCGCCAGTCGCACGGCATCTGACCCAAAACTCTGGGCTGCAACTTACATGTTGCAGGTTCGTCCGATCAGGAGTGACGCCGTCAGTCTTCGAGCTTACAACCAACATGTTCGCCAGTGGCGCATGGAGATGATGGAGCTCCGTGTTATATTTATTTTGCATGTGAACTCTGAATATTTGTTGAACTATTTATTGTTTCAAGCTAGCTGTTGGCTATGCAAAGTTGTAATAAAGTATTTTATGGATCATCCGTACTCACGTTGTAATAATCTTTGACATTGATGCATGATATTACACTCTGTTGGTGAGTGCAAGTCTTATTGATCCAGAGACTGGCATATTTCGCAAAGTACTTATGCTTTTTAAGCAAGGGTACTACAAAAACTCTTTTTCTCGAAAGAACACCAAAAGAACGAGATTAAGAGACAAATGCAATTATTGGCAGAAATCTGTCAAAACAGAACATCAGGTAAATATCGATTTTTCCGAAAATCTTATGTTGCTCAAATCAAAAAGTGTTCAACTAAGAAAAATTGATTATATAGCCCAGGATTACGCACAAAAAAACTCAGATCATTTTGGATTTTCTATGATTTTATACGAATTTAACAGTGGACAGCAGAAATCTGTTTCCCCCGCAGAAATCCGAAATATAGTCTCAACTTTCCACTAGAGGATTTACTTGGCTCAACAAAAACACAAAAGAAAAGATACAGCGGGGTTGCTAAGGAAATATACAACACCCAGGTGCAAAGAAAACAAAAGAAAACGAAGGAAAACGGGTTGAAAACGGAGAAATAAAACGGGTTGTCTCCCGGAAGCGCTTTTCTTTTAATGCCTTTCAGCTAGGCACAATGATTTTTGAAACATGCTCACATAAGAATAAGAGTTGAAGCACAATAAGAGATCATCAAGAAGCAACTATAAAACACATTTAAGTCTAACCCACTTCCTATGAAAAATAATCTTGTAGAAAAACAAGTCAATGAAGCACAAAGTGAGTAGCATAGGAAGACAAAATAAGTGCAAATTCAAAATTTTCAACATAAAGAGGGGAAACTTAATATTGTTGAGATGCATAAAACCATGTTTCCCTCTCTCATAATAACCTTCAGTAGTATCATGAATAAAATTAACAATATAACTATCACAAGAAACATTCTTATCATGAGCCACATGCATAAAAGAATTAATACTCTCCACATAACCATAGTCATTATTATTAATAGTAGCGGGAGAAAATTCAACAAAATAGCTATCATTATTATTCTCATCACCACAATCATTAAATATAGGAGGCATATTGTAATCATAATTAATTTTTTCCTCAATAGTAAGTGGACTGAAAATATCATATTCATCATTGCAAACAGGTGGAACTAGAATACCACAATCATTACAATCATCATATATTGGAGGCAAAGTATCATCAAAGAAAATTTCCTCCTTCGTTCTTGGGGAACTAAAAAGATCATTTTCATATAAAATAGCTTCCCCAAGCTTAGACTTTTCCATATCATTAACAATAATGGTGCTCAAAAAATTCATACTAATAACATTGTTATTAGCATGAAAATAAAGCTCCATAGGTTTTTTAATTTTCTCTTCAAACACTTCATGTCCTAACTCAAGATAAATATTATAAAGCTCTCTCATTTTTTTGTTGTTTTCCATTAAGACTAACTAGTAAAAATAAAAACAAGCAACAAGTAAAAATAAGCCTAACTAGTGAAAAAAAGAAACAAAAAGATATAATTGCAGAATCTAAAGGAAATAACTCCAAGCACTCACACCCGAGGATGTGAGTACCTTTTACCTTACCTCCCTGGCAACGGCGCCAGAAAAGAGCTTGATGTCTACGCACGCTTCTATTCTTGTAGACAGTGTTGGGCCTCCAAGTGCAGAAGTTTGTAGAACAGCAGAAAGTTTCCCTTAAGTGGATCACCCAAGGTTTATCGAACTCAGGGAGGTAGAGGTCAAAGATATCCCTCTCAAGCAACCCTCCAATTAAGATACAAGAAGTCTCTTGTGTCCCCAACACACCCAATATACTTGTCAGGTATATAGGTGCACTAGTTCGGCGAAGAGATAGTGAAATGCGAGTAATATGGATGGTTATAAGTAATAATAGCAATCTGAAATAAATATGGCAGCAAGCAAACATGTAGCAGAATAGCCGGAAAACGGTGTTTCAATGCTTGGAAATAAGGCCTAGGGATCCTACTTTCACTAGAGGACACTCTCAACAATTATCACATAATTGAATAACTAGATATCTTCTCTTCACTATGCTACTCTTAACCCTCTCCGGTTGGATAACGAACACTAATCATTGCGTAGGGATATAACAGCACTCCTCAAGTTTGTATTCCCATGTCTAGTTAACCCCACGCTGTCACTATGAGCGACCTAGAAGGTACTAAGAAAACTCCACAATTCATAGAGGCGACACACACGTCGTGCACACTGTCACCTTCACACCACGGGACAAGGTGACTACAAAGTTCATATTAATAGAACACTTGAGTAGCACAAGATGAAGAGTAACATCTACGAATTCAAATAGATTACAAAGCTCATGATCACATATAGATCACACCATGGGAGAGAGATATGAACCACATAGCTACCAGTAGAGCCCTCAGCCTCGGGGGAGAACTACTCCCTCCTCGTCATAGGAGACAGCAACGGCGATGGAGATGGCGCTCGAGTCGATGGAGATGGCTTCTGGGGGCACTTCCCCGTCCCGGCAGGGTGCCAGAATAGAGATATGTCCCCCAAAACTTGTCGGCGGCGGCGGCGGAGCTACGGATATATTTTGTGGAAAAGGTCGATTCCCCTAGGGTTTATGCATCGGGGAGTATATATGGGCGAAATGGCGATGCCAGGAGGTGGCCCACACCCCTAGGTGGCGCGGCCAGGGGGACCCGCGCCACCCCATGGTGTGGCCACCCTGTGGCCCCCCTCCGGCGCTCTTCGGAACTTCTGGAAGCTTCCGAGACTTCTAAGACTTCTGGCTTTCGAATTTTCCAATTCCGAGAATATTTCCAGAACAAGTTTTCTGAAACTAAAAATAGCAAAAAACAGGGAACTGGCTCCGTGGCATCTTGTTAATAGGTTAGTCCCGGAAAACGTGTAAAAATGCTATAAATATGGGAGAAAACATGTAGCAATTGGAATAATATCATCATGGAGCATCGGAAATTATAGATACGTTGGAGACGTATCAGTGCGCAGGCTGAGAGATAGATCACAAGCTATGGCTATGGCCATGAAAAGTAGATTGGATCCCCCTCCTCGGAGGTTCTGCCAGCCTTTTCGTAGGTGGACGGGTCTCAAACCGTGCCCAAGGGGGTTACAAACCCTAGCTCTAAGCCGGTGGAAACTTTCCATCTTGACCCGCAAGTTTTGCGGGTGGGCTTCTAGTGGGCCTTCTAGAACCGTGGGGTGGCGCCCTGCGTTGGGCTTTAGTCTTCGACCGTAGACCAGGTAGGCTCACTCCATAGGTCCTGGAGTCATCCCCAAGTTAGTAGCCCCGAGTGTTTGGTCGACTGGTTTTAGTCGAGTAAGCACTCAAATTTCATCTCTAGATTCTGCAACTGAATAGTCAAATTCCTGACTTCAAGGATGTGTACCCTGTCTGGGATGTGCTCAAGTATCGAGTAATAAATGCGCCTTGTGTTTGACTTTTTTCGCAAAAGGGTACGGCTCGGTCGCTTGGCTCTCCCGAAAGATCAGGGCCAATTAATTGCATCTCGGGCAAAAAACAGTTCTGGCCTACACGAATCCGAGATCTTCGACTCGAACTCGACGAGATGATCGTTGCGACTGGGCCATGGAGGTCTTATCGAGTCGAACTTAACCTTTAAAAGGGGTACCCGGCGCGTCCGCTAGGATTTTTCTTCGTGTTGTTGACAAGGAAAGTTTACTGGAGGACGCAGCTTGAGTGTGATTCCAGGCCCACAGGAGAGATCCTTGGGTCTTACCTTCGTATTTGAAACAATACAGCATCTAGATGTGCCTAGTCGGCCGAAAGATCCGGGATTAAAATGATGTGTGAGTACATTGTGAGGTAGATTTGCGGGACCCGCATACTCGCTATTTTACCTTAGATGCACTGTAAGTGCTATCTTCTGCAACTCTTCGAGCAAGGTAATCTTCTTTTCATTGATCTTGTACGAAAGAGATTTCATGTTATGAAGCTTAAACGAAAGAAATTTCGTGTCAATGTATCTATACGAAAGATATTTTGTGTCAGAGTGCCCATACGAAAGAGATTTCATGTTGGGGTGCCCATGCGAAAGAATTTTCGCGTCCTGAGGCTCATACGAAAGAGTTTTCGTATCATGAGGCACGCAGTGACGTCACCGCGCACTCGCCTGCTCCCGATGGGACGTGACAAAGTGGAGCAGAGCGCGCGGGGGCCCACCTTGTCAGCTTTTTGACCGGAAACGAGCGGTCGTGCTCCGGTTAATCCCCTGGCCGCGCTGTAAATATGCAAGATCTTTACGTAAAAGATCGTGCGGAGGTAACCGCCCCCGTCTCTTCATTTTTGCTTCACACGTGGTGGTGGAGATGAGTGCCACGTTCATGGATCAACGGCTCACATTGGCCTAGCACCGGTATAAATAGTGGGCCTTAGGGGAAAAGTAACTTTCCCGGCTCTCATTTGTCTTCTTCCTCCTCTGTGCACACCTCCTCTTCTGCGAGCATGAACCAGGTCCCAATGGCGGGAGGCAAGAAACGTGGTGCCGCTGCAGCGTCCGGCAAGGAGGTGGCGAACGCCTCCGCGATGGCCCCGGTGAAGAAGATGGGCGATTGGCGCCCGTCAAACACCATGAAGAAGAGCATCCTCGAGATGCAGATGGAGGGACTGCTCCCTCCCGAGGACTCCAAGCGTGTTCGGGTGTCCACAAAGAAGGAGGAGATGCCGAATCCCCTCGCCACCAAGAGCGTCGCATTCTCGGAGCACGTTGCCCGAGGTTTGTCTTTCCCCCTCCATCCCTTCCTTGTCGGGCAGCTTTATGTTTATGGCATATAGCTGCACGGCCTTCCTCCTAACGCGATACAACACATCTAGTGTTTTATCGTGCTCCACGAGTGCTTCCTCGGCATTCGCCCGCACTGGGGGCTCTGGAAGGCCATCTTCCAAGTGCGGATTTTCGGGAGAAGCCGCTTCCAGGCGAAAGGACTGGAGAGCCGCCGAGGACCGGAGGCTTCGGGATCCAGGCGAATAAGGATGTCCCCTACCTGGAGATGAGCTTCGTCGACTCAGCCCAAGGGTGGCATCGTAAGTGGTTTTACATCGAAGACAACAGTGCGGGTGGCGTTCCAGAATTCCACCCGTTCGCTATTTTGAAGCGGCGGAAGTCCTGGACGCATTCGCTCTCGGCCGAAGAAGTCAAGGTTGTCACCCCTCTACTCGCAAAGGTGGCGCGCTTCCGCGACAAGGAGCAGGGAACTCCGCTGAACGGGATTCACCTGATGGGTGTGTTTTTGCGCCGGAGGGTCCAGCTTCTACAAGAGAGGCCAACTACCCTATGGGAGTACACGGGCGTCAACGACCGGAGCCGAACGTGGGATGACATTCTTTCAAATACAGAATTCGACAAGAAGATCGCGGCTATCACCAATTTGAAGAAGGGAGAGGGCTACTCGACATGCCCTCTCACCCCATTCGATGTCGAGCACCCCCCGACTGAGGTGAATTTCTTAACCTTCTTCTTTGCTTTGTATTTCTTCTTGTTTTGGGTTTTCGTCGATTGAAACACCTCTTTTTCCTCTTTTTTTGCCTTCACAGAATCAAGGCGTGGCAACGTGCTACCCACCACTTTCTACGGATGACGGTGTCTCAGATCTTTTGGCGAGCAACATTGAGGCCCCTCCCGAGGCTAGCGTTGCGGACACGGAGTCAAGCTCTAAATGAGAGGAGGTGGACGAGAAGGAAGAGTCGGATAACGAACAACTTCTTTGTCGTAAGCGCCGCAAGGCGGAGGAGGCTGAGGTCACCTCAAAGGACAACTCCTTGAGTGATGATCATGTTGAGGAGGTCGAGCCCATCCGAGCAATTCCCCTCAACGTGCTTCCTCCCGTCATCTGCTAGTCAAAGATCTCCACAGCCTAGGACCCAGACAATCTTGACGATGATGATGAAGACGAGTAAGTTCCGTGTGTTTCCTCCTTTGTCGCAAAGTTGCTTTCTTATTTTCTGATTCTAACTTTTGCAGTAGTATTGCGACCATCAGCACGGATCAGTTTGCTTCCTCGACTCCGTCCGTGAAAAGGAAGGAGGTTGTCGCGGACCCTGCTCCTGCTGCAAATCCCACTCGAAGACGTCCCAGCCCGGCAAAGGCGGCCGGCGTTCCGGAGTATGTGATGCCTAGCTTGGCGGGCGGACGGCCTGGAGATGTTGGGGCGTCAGCAAGCATGGTGATTTTGGCCAGCTCGGCTGATCCCTTGTCCACCGCGTAGGGCAAGGTGAAGTGTTCTCATTTTTTTCTGCAACTTGTCTTCCTCTTTTTCTTTTATCGGGTGCACGGGAATGCTCCCGATGGGAGTAGCCCCCGAGTCTATGGTTGACTGCTTGCAGTTGGCTATGGACTCAAGTCGAGATTTTGTTTTCTTGTCTGCTTCTTGGTTTTGTTTTTCTTCGGGTGCACGGCAGTGCTCCCGATGGGAGTAGCCCTCGAGGCTATACTTGACTATGTACAGTCGTGTATAGGCTCTAGTGATATCTCTCTAATTCTGTAAGGAATCTTTGCAGGTTGTCTTGATTCCCTGGCGGCTTTTGGGTGCCGGCTTCTTTCGGCTGAGGCGGAATGTGCTTCTCTTCGGGGGAGAGCGAGACCATCTTGTCCAAGATGGCCTCTCCCTGTAGGGTGGGCTGCCACACTCCTCTTGCTCTAGTTCTGTTTCTTCCTGGTCGTAACTGTTATTTTAATTGCACTCTCTATGCTGCAGATGAGGTTGGTCGCTTGAAGTCCGAGAAGGCAGAGGCTACCTCTCAGGTGAAATACCTTGAGAAGGAGCTGGAGTCTACTCGAAAGGAATTGGAGTCCACACGCAAACATTCAGCTGAAAGTCTCGCGGGAGCCCAGGACGCCTTGAAGCAGCTGGAGGAGGCGTGCGTAAAACACGACAATGATTTGATCAGCGTCCTCCGTCCCTTGGCCCAGGCTCTGGCTGGTGAGTTATGTTCAAATTTCTTTCGACTGCGGCTTGTTATTTTCTCTTTCTGACGTTTATCTGCTCCATCTTTGTTTAGGTGCTATTAGAGTTGGGCTAGAGCTACCCGAAGGGATTCGAGTCGACGTCGTGACGGACATGTGCACTCAGCTGCAGGAGCACGGAAACAAGACCTGCTTCCTCATCCGTGATGATGCCCAAGTGCCGACGCAACTGCACCAATGATATCTCGTGGATGTGCCGGTTCCGCCAACTCTTGGTGGCCTCCTGCAAATTTTCCTTGGCGAGGATGATCCCCACCAGGAGTACTCCCTTGCGCAGGCCGAGTGCGGAGCCAAGACGGCTATCCAATTTGCCCTGGCGCATGGCGTCTCGGGTGACCTGGAAAAGGTGTACTCGGAGCTTCCTCGAGACGCGCTGGGCAAAAAGGTAGCGCTTCGACCTTTTGGCGATCGTGCAGAGAGGCTTGCGAAGATGCTCTCCGGGGTAGTTTCCCGCGGCCATGGTGGAAAGCCTGCTGCGAGTGGAGCTACCTCTGTAGTTCCTTAGAACGATCGCTATTTCTGTATGTTTTATGTGTAATGAACCTTGGGATGCATCTCGTACTTTGCTCTTCAATCTAGATGTTTTGAAAGTGTCAGTGTTTTGTTATCGTGCCTTACTTTGTGTTCTCCCGATGGGAGTAGCCCCCGAGCACTCGAAGATTTTCTGTAGTAAATCTTCAAGTGGGGTGTGACTCTCTCTCTGAAACTTCGTTGTTCTTTCCAGTTGGCAGATTCCAGCGGAGGTTCATCGAGTAGAGCTGCTCCTTCGACTGAGCCATTGATTATGGCTGCCAGTATGCTTGCTTCACTTTGTGACCGCGTCGCGGATGGCGAGCGTAAGCTCAAGGCTCTGCGAGGCATGGCGGATGTTGCCAAGTCGAAGCAGAAACTTGCTGCGGATCGCGAACACTTTGTGATGGAGGAGCTGGCGAGCGTTGCGAAGGGCATGCTTTGTAAGTCTCGTGAGCCCCCCGAGTACTTTTTGTGTTATTCCTGCTTGTGATTTGATGCGTTTGTTGTCCATGCAGCTGTTGAGCCTGATGGGGTGTCTGAGGGTGACTGGGTGGACAATCATATTGTTCATGAGTCAAGCAGCTCCAAACCTCACATGAGCAATTTATAGTCTAACCGCAGTAGAGGTTTCGTCTTGGCTACCCTGCAGTACCGGGAGAGTCACACACACCTTTTTGTTGAATCTTGTCGGGAGGCCCTTTCTTCGGTCCATCAGGCGTTTTACCCCTTCAGTGTTGTTTCCGATAGCTTGAGTGGCTTGCTGAGGTTATTTCGTCGGGTCGGGGATGTTCGAGAGTGCGTGCGTCAGCAACTCATTTGTGGTGCTCAGGTGGCGCTTGCCTTTGTGCGTCTGTGGCATCCTGAAGTCAATTTTAATTCTGTACTCCCTGACACCCAAGGGCCACCTGTAGATTTTGTCCATCCTTATGAGGTTGTGTGGCCTGCGGCGGGCCGGATTATTTGGCTGACCGCGGCGGAGACTGAGCGACTGCTTCAAGAGGCGACTGCTCGGCAACAATTGTAGTTGATAAGGTGTATATACCTTGTATGTTTAGTTTAAGGTGTGTTAAGTAGTGTACCTTGTATGTTAATTTAATCAGTTAAGGTGTTTATAAAGTGTGTGCCTTGTTACCTTGTAAGATATTTGTCATGCGTAAGCACTCGAAGATTTGCTGATGCTAGTTTGGTGTTGCCCCCGTGTGTTGGGGTCTGACCATTTGTTTAGCATGTAAAAGAAAAAGGAAAAAAGAAAGAATAAAGATTGCGACTAGATAGTCTTTGTAGCTATTGTCGTGGGATAATCACGGCAGACGTTACCGGGGGTAACTGATCTTGGGGCAAGACGACACAGGCGTTTGGGAGAGGGTTTAGCTCAGAGGAAAACATGATGCAACTCGATCTGGTAGCCGGCAATCAAAGTCGCCGAGTCTCCGATCTTAATATAATAGCTCAACTCTCGGGTTACACAGGATGCTCGATATCAAGCGATGTTGCTAGGGCTCTTAGATCTTAATCAACTACTCCTAGGGGTCGGTTTATAAAGCACCCGTACCCCCTGGCTTACCCTCCAAGGCGCACCCTGGATCCTACCCGGACACGGCGCACAAACCCTAACTTTCCTTCATCGTAACCCGCAATCCGGGTTACTGGGCCTACAAACTTGGGCCTTCCGAAAGTTTCTTTATCCTTAGCCGGATCCTGCGCAGCGTCCTTTGGGCCGGGTTATTCCTTGGAGTTGGCCTACCGGGTTATTATCCCTCCATCAGTAGTCCCCAGAATAGCTTGGGCTTCACGGATCCTTCCTTGAAGCGCTCGCTATAACCTGCAAATATATCAAACACACAAGCATATGGAGGCCGGGTTAAGATACTTTGATAGACAGCTAGGCCTTACTCCATGGTGGCCATATAGTAACCCGGCTTTTCCCCCAAATACTTTGGTTTAACTTTCCAGGTCTAAACCCTAATAAAAATGTCAAGATTCCATACTCGATAACTGACCCTGATATCACGGGGTGGATCTCCTTCTCTTTTTTGTCCAGATACTTTGCTCAATACTTGGTGCATATCTCGCAGAATCCGCGTAGATAGCCATTACCCCACAATTTCCGGCTTCCGGCCGTTGGGATAGACTCACCCTCACCTTATAAATAGTGCTCCGAGGGTAACCTAAAACCCATCGCTCCACTTCAGTTTCCCCTTTCCTTCCTTGCTCCTTACGCCCTTGCAACACCACCGCAAGAAGTTCGTGCTCGCCATCAAAGCAAAGCCGCCGCCGGCCGCGCTCGCTCTCGAGCCATCTCGCGCCGCCATCAAGCTTCACCGCCGCGCCCTCGTTCCACTCGCCAAAAGTCGCGAAGGGGCACTCGAGCCACGCCGTCCACCGCCGTCGCGCTAGACTCCAATATCTCCAGTAAGTCCCTTGCACTCGTTTAATTTAGCCCCGCAATTTTTCGATTCATCCAGGATTGGATCTAGGTCAACCTGTGAGTCGTTCTTCCGGTTGCATCGAATTAGATCGATTTGATGCTCGCTAACTCCTTTAACCACCTGCTTGATGACTACAACTCATCCTCCTACCATTACTAATCACCAAATCCCCCGTAGAATCGTTCGCAAGTTTTCCCATCTAGATCCATTCCTCCTCGATTTTCCGCTCATTGCATTAACACCCGGAAAATCCTTCTTTTCCAGCTATTTTGCTTGCAGTAGATACATGGGCAACCATCCATCTTCCCCAAATGCTTTTCCGTACGTAAGTGACCAATAATCTCCACAGTTATACTTAACACCCGGATGCCTTGTAACCTCCACCTCATAGCGTGATACCCGGATAGTTCTTAGTTTTCATACTTTCTTGATACCTCATACTCGGATAATCCAGCACCTCTGGGTCTTATTTCCTATACCTCTTTTTCTTGTGTTTTGCAGGTTGATCTTATGGCTCCCAAACGGCAAGGAAAACAGCCGACTCAAGCAAAGACTACCCAGACCATATCCGCCAACTCGGGGCGTTCCACAGCTACAAAGGCCAAGCTGGACGAGCTAGCCGAATTAGGAATTCTCCCTTCTCAGAAGGACATTCACTGGAGAGCGCCGGGCAACGAGACCCGGCCCACACCCGCCGATAATGAGGTAATCTGCTTCGTAGAGCACGTGACCCGGGGATTCCGTCCTCCGGGTCACCCTTTCTTTAGGGAGGTCTTAAGCCATTATGGCCTCCGGGTATTCGACATAGGGCCTAACTCTATGTTGAACATTACCCACTTCATCGTTCTATCCGAGTCGTACTTGTGCATACCGCCAAGTTTGACTCTCTTCATCGAACTATTCCAGTGTAAGCCGTGCCGCGAAAGTGGCGACGGAGCACTTCTTACCTGCGGCGGGGTATCCATCCAACGCCGCAAGAATTCACCGATGCCAACCCTCAATTTAAACTCCCACGTCAAACACTGGCAGCTGTCTTTCTTTTATTGCCACGATACCTCCCCAGACAGCGAAAAGAAACTGCCGGGCTACTCGGAGAGCCTCCTCGAGCCTTCCGAGTCTTTCAATGCCTTTGCACCTGACTCAGACAGAGAGGCGATCCTTCCCTCGTTAGCTAAAATAGCCATCCTCTCAGCCCAAGGCCTCCTTGGGCTCAATTTAGTGAAAACATGGGTAGATTTTCGAATTCAACCCAACTCCATCCGCACCAAATTAATGTGCGAGTACTCGGGGCATACCACGGATGCACTCCGATACTCCACCAAGAGCTTTGCGACCGGCGACACCAACAAGACCATCAAGGGCTTCTTGACAGAGAAGCTAGAGGTGATAAAGGGCATCGCCGGGTTACCCCCATTTACTCGGGAAAACCCGGCTCCAGTGGTAATATCCGATATTCATAACTTATTTCCACATTTTTACTTGATACAGCTTCTAACCCTTAATCTCATCCTTTTGTCTCAGGCTGATGACCCCTTCTGGAGAGTTGAACCCTCCCCCCTTCCAGAGACCCGGAAGAAGAGGACGAGCCGGCCGATGATAGTGAAGGTACCTGCCCGGAACTTGTATTATTTTTACTTGCATCATTTTCCTCCCATTTAACTTTTTCCCACGGACACACACTCGGTTCGCAGGGCTGGAGGACGAAGGTGAGACCAACGAGGATGACCCGGAGGCTACCGAATCTGATCAAGAGGCAACAGTTGGAGCCAAGAGGAAGACGAGAGGGGCGGTGTCCAAGGTTCCTTTCTCCTCGTTATCCTCTGAACCTTACTCCTTTGACGCCATGCGACGACTTAACCATCAATTATCAAACTCGTCGTGCTTGAAGGATTCTCTCCCAGCCAAACGCAGAGTAACTCGGAGCTCCCCGGGTGAAGATCCCCTTAACCCGGGCATCTCTACCTCCTCCGTCCATCGTGCCAGCGCTCCTCCGTCTCGTCCTTCCGACTCTCCTCGACGCCACCCTTCTCCTAACCATCCACGTGCCGGGCAATTCCGGGTTCCGTTAGTGGTCCCTGTGACGACTTCATCTGCTTCCAGCGGCGAGCTCCCGCCGGACTACACCGTGAATGTCGGGTAAGTTTTTGCTATATGACTTCCTTTGATGCCTGACAATTTTCAATCACCACTGCTAACTGCCTCCTCTCATCTTTGTTCTAGCACTCAAGTCACCGTGAGTGATCCGGAGAATGTAGAGACGGATAACCATCGGGCAGAGGAGCTGACTGAGAACGTAGATGCCGCGACTGGCGGTGATACTGAGAATAACCAGGAACAAGGCCCCCTGAACGATCCACTTCACCGAGCCGCCGGATCTCCTTCCTCGTCGGAACCAGTGGACGAGGAGATCGAGGTTCTGGATACAAGGATGGGTTCTCCCAACCCGGACACTCAAACTGTCCGGGTCTCGACCCCAAGGGCGGGGAGAGCTCCCCCACCAGGCGACCAGGCTGCCGGCTCTTCCGGTACTCGACCCGAGGACTTGACGTTTACCCAGATGTTGGAAACCCTGCGCACTTTGAGGGCTAATGAAGAAAACATCTTGGGGGCTTTAATAGCCAAACACGAGGTAAATCCGACTAACGTTGCTTGTGTCCTTATCCAGTCCCCAAGTTCCGAGTGAATTGATTCATAATTTGCTTGGGACTTTATGATACAAGCGACTGATAACTTGCCCCTTTACCCGGCTAATCCTTCGTTGCACCCATGCAGTCTTTCGTGACTCAATCTGAGGAGAAACTGGCAGATGCCACCAAGCTCATTGAAAAGGAGGTGGTTCTGCGTGAAGCAGCCAAGGCTGAGGCCAGGAGGAATAGGATGATAATGAGGAAGTATAGGAAAAGGGCTCACAAAGCAGAGGTTCTAACAAGCCTTTCTGTCCAAATTGCTGACACGTATCGTGCTTTACTTGGTACGTTTCTTCCTCCGGGTTATCCTTTTGATAAATAGACAGAGTTTTCCCGACTTATGTTTCCATTTCTTCAGGCCCGGACGAAGCGATGCCAGATGAGGATGACGTTGCCAGGCTGAAAACTATGAAGAGCGTTATCCGGCAGCTATGCGCCGGAACCAAATGGATCCTTCAGGAATTACGGTGGCCGGGTAAAGGACATGTCGATCTGAAGAGGATGCTGGATGCCTTCTCCACTATTCCTGAGTGGATTTGGCACTGGAAACGCTCGTCTTGCCGGGTTGGAGTAACCCGGGGGCTTGCACTTGCCAAGGCTTATTTCCCTAAGCTCGAGCTAGTGAAGCTTATGGGCGGCTTCCCGGAGTTCAAGCTTGATGGGTCCAAGTTCTCAGTGAAGGATTTTCAGGCTGTCCAGAAGGAGGTCCGTTACCCGGCCAGCGTGATCGCTGACGACCTGGATGTTGATATCCTTGTTCCTGCATATGATGCTGCTGGTGAAGCGGTTAAGTCGGATCTTCCCGAGCCGTATGATATGCTGGCTCGGTGGAAGGAGGAAGCTGCTGCGTTGAGGGCGGAGGCTGCCAAGAAGCAAGCTGAAGCCGGTTCTGCCCCCGCTACCTCAACACCGGTCGTTCCACCTCCTGCGCGGGCTGGTACTACTGATCCGGGTGCTGCTGCTACCACCAATGATGGCAAGGGCAAGGACAAGATGGACGCCAAGTGATATCTGATATTTAATGCCTCTTCTTATGCGCCAGTCGGCCAATGTGCTGTTTAAACAATTATATTTTGGGTGGTGCGCCTGTGCACCTTTGATATCTTTTCACCGGGATTTTGTAATGTACGCTAAGGTCTTGATATGCTCTGTGCCTCTTCTGGCCTTTTTAAATTTATCCATTTTTGAACTCATCTGCTCTCGATATCCGGCTTTCTTTATTGCTCCTTTTATGAAACTCGGTTTCCGGGTCTCATGGGTGTTGACAAGCGGACTTGCTGCTAAGTCCCCAAGCCTCCAAGACTCGGATTTCTGGATTTTTGTGCTTTAACAATCAAACAATTTTTCTCGTTTTCGAGATCCCGAGCCCCCAAGACCCGGATTCCGAGTCTAGGAAACGTGATCTTTCAAGGAGAACGCATTTGTTTGCTGCTAGGTCCAAAAAGCCCAGAGCCGTTTCACATAGGTTTTGAAGTTATGCTTAATAATCGTTGAGTTTCCGGCTATCAGCCCTGTACTCTGCATAACTTGTGGTTTAGATGACCCTTTTGACTCTCTGATACTATAAGCCGGCTTTCGCATGGATATCATGTTGTTACATCTGTACGAAACAGGGTCAACCAAGTCCCATTGGGCTTCATGGCTGATTGTAATCGTAAGCGAGCAAATCATGCCATTTTAGTGCGAGTCACATCGAGCTTAAGTAAGAAAAGTCAAGAAAATTTGGCTCCTTTGTCCGGTTATAAGATTGTAGCCGTACTCGTTTGCGAGTAACCGGCCCTTATAACTCATAGGCATCAAGGCCGGGTCTTTGAGTTTTCAACTGTGCTATTCAAGCAATCAGCCCCCAAGACCTATATATGTACGCGACGTGCTGAGAGTGAAGAACATGATAATAACCACCTCTTTACTTGATATGAAAAAGTTAGGTCAGCAAGCCGCCTCATTAAAAACCCATCCAGTCCCCAAGGGTACCCTGGATAGGAAAAGAGTACGTCTGAAACCTGCTGCCTGTTACACCGTGCAATTCCACTTGCCACTATAATCTTTACTAAGTATAATACGGACGTAGCTGCGCCACGTTCCATGGTCTGTCTCTTTCTTGCATAGATGAAGTGGTATGAGCGGTGTCATTAACTGTAGCCGACTCTTCCCTTGCATCTACCAAGTAATATGATCCGTTATGCAGATTCCGGCTTATGATAAACGGTCCTTCCCATGGCGGTGATAATTTGTGTTTTCCTTCGTTTGACTGTACCAGGCGCAGAACCAGGTCTCCTTCCTGGAAGACCCGGGTTTTCACACGCCGGCTATGATACCTCCGTAAACCTTGCTGATAAATGGCTGATCTCTCCAGGGCTTGTTCCCTTTGTTCTTCTAACATATCTACGGCATCCTGCCGGGTCTTTTCGTTCTCCACTTCGACGTAAGCTGATATTCGTGGTGAATCATGAATAATATCACTCGGTAGTACTGCCTCCGCGCCATAGACCATGAAGAAGGGTGTCATTTGAGTGGACCTGTTTGGTGTAGTGTTGATGCCCCAAACCACAGAAGGAAGTTCTTCGACCCATGCGCCAGCGGCCCTGATACAAGGGACTCGCAATCGTGGTTTTAATCCGCGAAGAAATTCTTGGTTTGCCCTCTCCACTTGTCCATTGGCCTGCGGATGAGCCACTGATGCAACATCAAGCCGGATTCCATTGTTGCCACAGAACTTCTCCATCTCACCAAGGGACATGTTGGTTCCATTGTCGGTAATTATGCTGTGGGGATACCCGAACCGGTAGATAATCTTTTTCAAGAACTTGACTGCTGTAGCTGATTCACAATTAGTAACTGGCATAACCTCAACCCACTTGGTGAACTTATCAATAGCCACCAAAAGATGTGTCTTCTTTCATGGTGACATATGAAAGGGGCCAACCATATCCATCCCCCAGACAGCGAACGGCCAAGTTAACGGGATGGTCCGTAATTCCATAGCCGGCACATGGGTTTGGCGAGCGTACCTTTGACATCCGTCACACCTTGCTACTAATCTTTCCGCATCCGCTAGAGCCATCAGCCAGAAAAATCCGTGTCGGTAAGCCTTTGCTACAAGGGATCTTGTGGATGCATGATGCCCGCAATCGCCTTCATAGATTTCCTTGAGAATCTGTCGGCCTTCTTCTGGTGCTACGCAGCGCAAAAAGACTCCTGCTGTACTTCTCTTGTACAACTCCCCATTAATGATAGAATACCCCTTTGCTCTCCGCAAAATTTGCCTTGCTAACACCTCCTGTTGTGGTAACTCGCCTCGTGACAGGTAGGCCAAAAATGGTTATGTCCACTCGGGAATAGCGCGTATAGTGGCCATGAGCTCCGTATCCGGGTCTTTACTTGCCAGCTCCTCCTCAGACTCGATTTTAACCGATGGTTGCCATAACTCGTCCAGGAACACGTTAGGTGGAACCGGCTCTCTGAGCGAGCCGAGTCTAGCAAGGGCGTCTGCTGCTTCATTCTTTCTTCTGTCTATATGCTCCACCTCATACCCGGAAAAGCATCCTGCAACCCTATCAACCTCCCTGCGGTATGCTGCCATGGTTGCATCCTTTCTATCCCAAGTTCCTGACACCTGCTGTACCACAAGGTCCGAATCTCCGAAGCATCGTATCCTCTTGATGTTCATCTCCTTGGCTGCCTTCAAGCCATGCAATAGGGCCTCATACCCGGCCACGTTGTTGGAACAGTCAAAGAGAATTTGTAGTACGTAACTTAATTTATCTCCTTTGGGTGACGTTAGCACCACCCCAGCTCCTGATCCCTCGTATTGCTTAGATCCATCGAAGTGCATGATCCATGATTCGGAGCTTGGAACCGTCGTAGTCATGCCTGTATGTGTCCAGTCGTTAATGAAATCAACTAAAGCTTGAGATTTGATTGCTGACCTGGGCTCGTAACTGATGTGATAATCCCCCATTTCTATCGCCCATTTGGCTATTCTTCCAGTCGCATCTGAGTTCCTGATGATATCCGACATTGGTATTGAGCTAACCACCGTTATGGGGTGTTCCTGGAAATATGGCTTCAACTTCCGGCTGGCCATAAAGACCCCGAAAACCAGCTTTTGCCAATGCGGATAGCGCTGCTTTGCTTCCGACAATACCTCACTGACATAATAAACCGGCCTCTGAACTGGATAACCTTTCCCATCTTCTTTACGCTCCACAACCACTACTTCACTGACGGCTCGGGGGCCTGCTGCCACATACAGCAACATAGGCTCTTTAGGACCCGGGGCCGCTAGTACTGGCGCTTCAGATAATTGCTTTTTTAGTGCCTCGAACGCCTCATCCGCCTCCTGATCCCATACGAATTTGTCTGACTTTCTCAAGAGCCGGTACAAGGGTATTGCCTTTTCTCCGAGTCTTGATATGAATCGGCTCAAGGCTGCCACGCAGCCCGTGAGTTTTTGAACGTGCTTCAAATTTTACGGCTTTTTCAAATTTTGGATAGCTTTGATTTTATCCGGGTTGGCTTTAATTCCTCTCTCGGAGACGATAAAGCCGAGTAATTTCCCGGCTGGAACTGCAAACACGCACTTTGTCGGGTTAAGCTTCATCTGGTACCTTCTCAAGTTCTTGAACGTTTCCTTTAGATCATCGATAAACGTCTCTGCCTTCCTAGTTTTGATAACCACATCATCCACATAAGCATGGACATTACGTCCGATTTGGTCCTCGAAGCACTTCTGAATACACCGTTGATAAGTTGCGCCAGCGTTCTTCAATCCAAATGTCATGGTTTTATAGCAAAAGGCCCCAAAAGGGGTTATAAACGATGTTTTCTCCCAATCCTCCCTCTTGAGCTTAATCTGATGATACCCAGAATATGCGTCCAGAAAGCATAATAGGTCACTTCCAGCTACTGCGTCTATAATCTGATCTATCCTTGGTAGTGCGAACGGATCCTTTGGGCAATGTTTGTTGAGACTCGTAAAATCAATGCACATCCTCCACTCATTGGTCTTTTTCATCACTAGAACTGGGTTTGCTAACCAATCCGGGTGAAATACTTCCATAATAAAGCCGGCTGCCAATAGCCGAGCGATCTCTTCGCCTATAGCCTTCCTTCTTTCCTCATTCATTTTCCTCAAGCCCTGCTTCACGGGCCTGGACTTGGGATCTACATGCAAACTGTGCTCGGCCAGCTCTGTAGGGATACCCGGCATGTCGCTAGGTGTCCAGGCGAACACGTCTGCATTTGAACGAATAAACTCCACAAGTGCCTTCTCCTGCTCTTTTCCCAAATTAGACCCTATGGTAAATTGCTTAGTGGAATCACCTTCAACAAAATCTATCTTCTTGGTGTCTTGTGCTGCCTTGAATTTTGCTCTCTCATCCTCAGTATTTGGCTTTTTCAGGGCTGTTCTATCATCCGGATTTACTTGGGACCGGTAATACTCGAGTTCTTCCTTTCTGCACGCTTGCTCGGCCATTACTGAATCTCTTTCGTCACACTCAGCCGCTATATCCCGGTTCCCGTGCACGGTGATGGTCCGTTTAGGACCCGGGATCTTTAGCTGCAAATATACATAACACGGCCTAGCCATGAATTTAGCATAAGCCGGTCTTCCGAACAGCGCGTGGTAAGGACTGCGCAATTTGACCACCTCGAACGTGAGCCACTCAACTCGATAATTATCCGTCGATTCTCCGAAAGCAACCTCCAAGGTGATCTTTCCCTCGGGGCTCGCCGAGTGACCCGGCACGATCCCATGAAATACTGTTGAACTTTTCTGTAGCTGGGACTCTTTGAGACTCATGCGCAAGAAGGTTTCCCAATACAGGATGTTAATGCTACTTCCACCGTCCATCAGGACCCTTTTCAGTTCGTAACCATTGACCTGTGGCGCAACCACCAATGCCAAGACTCCTGGGCGCTCTATTCTTTCCGGGTGATCTCTTCTGCTCCACGTTACCTCTTGTTCCGCCCATCTCAGGTATCCCGGCACGGCTGATGAAACCGAGTTTACCGTTTGCTTTAACGTCTCTTTGTCCCTGCTAGAAGTTCCAGTAGTATGCACATGATATTGTCCCTTTAAATCAGGCGTACGTACCGTACCGATGAAGATGTTGATCTGGCCGATCGTCACAGTAGATCCGGACTCGAGGTGATCCGACTCTGGCCCCCAGCCGGAATCGTCCACCATCTTTTCTCCTTTGTGGTCGATGTAGATCTCGCCGATGACAAGATTCTCCATGTTTTTCCGAGCTTCTCCCGTGATGTAAACACCTTTGGACGCAGGCCCCACGGTGGGCGCCAACTGTCGTGGGATAATCACGGCAGACGTTACCGGGGGTAACTGATCTTGGGGCAAGACGACACAGGCGTTTGGGAGAGGGTTTAGCTCAGAGGAAAACATGATGCAACTCGATCTGGTAGCCGGCAATCAAAGTCGCCGAGTCTCCGATCTTAATATAATAGCTCAACTCTCGGGTTACACAGGATGCTCGATATCAAGCGATGTTGCTAGGGCTCTTAGATCTTAATCAACTACTCCTAGGGGTCGGTTTATAAAGCACCCGTACCCCCTGGCTTACCCTCCAAGGCGCACCCTGGATCCTACCCGGACACGGCGCACAAACCCTAACTTTCCTTCATCGTAACCCGCAATCCGGGTTACTGGGCCTACAAACTTGGGCCTTCCGAAAGTTTCTTTATCCTTAGCCGGATCCTGCGCAGCGTCCTTTGGGCCGGGTTATTCCTTGGAGTTGGCCTACCGGGTTATTATCCCTCCATCAGCTATGGTTGATAAACCATGTTTTTATTGCGATGGCTGAAAAGCCATGTATTTGCTCAGGCTACAATGTGGCTGGTACAGCCTTATTTTGCGAGTGATGTACTCTCCTAGGGATAGAATTTCCTATGGTGCGCCGCGTTCCATGGGTTGGAGTAGATGCCGCCTGTCTTTGGGTTCTTCAAGCGATAGGTGCCCTGGGATGACTTCGTGTTTGATGAAGGGTCCCTCCCATGGTGGTTCTAGCTTGTGTCCCTTTTGTTGCTTCAGTCGTAGCACCAGGTCACCTACCACAAAGGATTTGTCGTGTATGCGGCGACTATGGTGGTTGCGCAGCGATTGCTGGTAGACGGCGGATCTTGCGAGGACGATGTCCATATCTTCTTCGAGTGCCTTGTTGGAAGTTTCTTCACTGTATGCGACAACTCGTGGAGCGCTAAACTTGACGTCCTCGGGTAACACAGCTTCAACTCCGTATACCATGAAGAATGACGTGTAGTTTGTCGATCGGTTTGGTGTTGTTCGCAGGCTCCACAACACCGATGATAGTTCTTGAGTCCAATGCCCCGTTGCTGTGTGTAGTCGGGTGAACAGCCGTTTCTTCAGGCCAGCCGAAACTAACCCGTTGGATCGTTCGACCTAACCGTTTTTTTGCGGGTGAGCCACCGAGGCGAAGCTGAGAGTTATCCCCTTTTCCTTGCAGAAGGCCTGGGTTTCCTTGGCTGTGAAGTTGGTCCCATTATCTGTGATGATATTGTGTGGGACGCCGAACCTGCACACGATGGAATCGAGGAATCTCACGGCGCATTCGGCATGTTGCGACGTGACTGAGATGACCTCTACCCTTTTGTGAATTTATCAACTGCTACCAGCAGGAACGTGTATCCTCCAGGTGTTGATTTCCGCAGCGGTCCCACCATGTCTAGCCCCCATTGAGCGAAGAGCCAGGAGATGGGGATCATGTGGAGCTCTGTGGCAGGTACGTGGGGCTTGGGCGCGAAATTCTTACAGGCGTTGCACCTCTCGACGAGGTCTTTCGCCTCTTTGACTGCCGTCAGCCTGTAAAATCCTGCTCGAAAAGCTTTGCCCAGTATGGCTCTCCAGCTAGCGTGATGTCCGCAGTCGTCTTGGTTTATGTCCCGTAGCAGTTCCTTTCCGTCCTCGAGTGCGATGCATCGCTGGAGGATTCTTGATATGCTCTGTTTATAGAGTTCGCCGTTTAACACCCGGAAGGATTTGCTGCGCCGAACAATCTGCCTTGCTTCAGGGATATCCTCTGGGAGCTGCTTCCGGATCAAGTAGTCGAGGTACTTGGTCGTCCAGACTGGCTCGACTAGGAAGATCTGCCTCGAGATGTTGTGGGCAAGTTCGATGATGGCGCATTGTCGACTGGATCATGTTTCTGCTGCTACTGGCACCTCCATGTGCTTCTTCAGTTTTACCGACCTTTTGATGAGCCGCTCAAAGTAAATTCCTGGCGGGACTTGGGCGTTTGTTGACCTGATGTTTGCCAGTCTGTCGGCTTCTTTGTTGCTTGATCGAGCAATGTGCTTCAGTTCGCACCCCTTAAAGTTTCCTTCGAACAGGTTGTATATGTCGCGATAAGCGATCATGTTGTCTACGACTGCGTCGCATTCCTTCATCGTTTGCTGCACAATAAGATTGGAGTCTCCGTATATGTCGCGAGTGGCGCCGCAGGCGGTCGCCATTTTCATGCCGTGCAGGAGTGCTTCATACTCGGCGTCGTTGTTGGAGGCTGGGTCGTCCAGGGGGAAGTCGAGTCGTAGAACACGGTGTATACTGCTACACGGTATCAGGGCAATCCTCATATCGCTAAGAGGCGACAAACTGCAGTACGTTCTATTTTTGCATGCAGCGCTGATATGTTGTGTCTGCGTTTTTAAGCCCGAAAGGCATTTTCGTGTAGCAGTATACACCGTGTCGTGTGATGAATGATGTCTTTTCCTCGTCCTATTTCTTCATCCTGATCTAGTTGTATCCCGAGTAGGCATCCAGGAAGGAGAGGCGCTCACAGCCTGCTGTGGAGTCGATAATCTGGTCGATCTGCGGGAGCAGGAAATTATCCTTGGGGCAGTGCTTGTTTAACGACGTGTAGTCGATGCACACGCGAAGGATGTCTTTGTTTTTCTTCGGGACCAACATCGGGTTTGCTAACCAGGTGGAAATCTTGATCTCCCAGATGAACTTGGCGGCTAGGAGCAAGTTCACCTCTTTTCTGAGTGCTCTCTGTTTTGGCTCAGAGAAGCGTCGGGTGGTCTGTTTGACCAGCTTTGCATATTTGTAAACTTCTAATGAGTGCTCGGCGAACTCCCTGGGTATTTCCGGCATATCTGAAGGCTGCCAGGCGAAAATTTCCCAGTACTCACGGAGGAGTTCGACCAGCACGCTTTCCTATGCGGATGATAGGGTGGTGGACACGATAACCGTCTTCGCGGATTCTGTCGGGTGCACCTGATGCTTTCAAGTTTCGCTACTCGGGCTGAACTCGAGGTCTGGAGCGTTCTTTTTGGTTAGCGCATCACGGAGTTATCCGTGGTTTTTGCCAATTCCTCTAGATCCTCTTACACCCCGAAGGATTCCGCGAATTCATGGAATTCGTTGTCGCACTTGTCTGACTTCTGGAAGTCGCCTTTTACGGTGATTGTGTCGTATTCTTCTAGGAGCTTCAACTTGAGGTAGGCGTAATGAGGTACTGCCATGAATCCTGCGAACGTTGTTCGGCCGAGAATGGCGTGTACTGGGATGGCCAGTCGACTACCTCGAAGTCGAGGAATTCTTTCCTGTAATTGCGCGGGTCTCCAAGGATCACTTCTAAGTTGATTGTTCCGAGTGGTCAGACCGCTTTACCCGGTACTATCCCGTGGAAGGATGTTTCAGATGCTGCGAGTCCCTCTAAGTTCCTATTCATTTTACGGAGTGTATCCGCGTATATGATGTTGATTTCGCTGCCGCCGTCCATGAACACCCGGGCTAGGTCATAGTTGCCTATTTGCGCCTGGATGACAAGCGTCGCGTGCCCCGGTCAATGCACCCGTGGCGGGTGGTCCTCCCGTGAAAAGGTTATCGAGTGCTCGGACATCTTCAGGTATTCAGGCTTGGACAATGGTGCTTGTACTGCCATGTTAACTTGGCGAGTGTTGGTCTTCAGAACTCGTCGGGACGGGCAGACCTTCTTTATCATGTCTGGGAGCCCGTGGGAGTTTGGGTAGCCGCTTCCTCCTTGATTCGCCGAGCCCAATCTGGTCGGGGAAGCGCATGATTCCCTCCTTGCTAGCGTGGAAGTGGAAACTGCCGAACGTCAAGCTGACGCTCTTCTCGAGTCCGCTGAACACCGGGCGAGATTCCGGCGAGTGGGGCGCGTAGACGAGCGACACGAAGTGGATCGGCTCCGTTGGAGTCGACGATCCTGGGCTCCAATTGAAGCTTGGCGAAGACGAGGCCGAAGATGTCGTGGATCCAGCGCCCGCCGTTCCCACAGATGGCGCCGATTGTCGATTAGTCATGTCGACAAGTCCCTCAGATGATCCAATAGGGTTTCGATTAAGAGAACAAATAAGGCGCTGGCGACAATCGTCGGCTAACAGGCGGCAAGATTTACCCAGGTTTGGGTCCCTCGTAGAGGTAAAACCCTTACTCCTGCTCTTCTGATCTGTACTACGAGTAGATCGATTACAATGGTGGGTGCGCAAGCTGAGAGATAGATCTCGAGCTATGGCTATGGCCGTGAAAAGTAGATTGGATCCCCCTCCTCGGCGGTTCTCCCAGCCTTTTTATAGGTGGCCGGGTCTCAAACCGTGCCCGAGGGGGTTACAAACCCTAGCTCTAAGGCGGTGGAAATTTCCATCTTGACCCGCAAGTTTTGCGGGTGGCTTCCACTGGGCCTTCTAGAACCGCGAGGTGGCGCCCTGCGTTGGGCTTTAGTCTTGGTCCGTAGACCAGGTAGGCCCACTTGATAGGTCCTGGAGTCATCCCCACGTCAGTGTACGACTCACTTTCTTCTTTTTCAGCTTCCGGATTTTGCTTGTTGAACTTCCTTTTGGAATTCTTTCCTTTATTTCCGGATCCTGCAGTGCCTTTCATGTGCTTGTTAAGCCAGCATTGCGCATTGGTGTGGGTAGGCTTCCCAAATTGCGAATGGTGGACACAGTTTTATGACTTAATCTTTTTTCATTCTTCTTTAGAATAGGAGATGGGTTCTGTGATTTTTCCCTTCCATCTGCTGCCATTATCATTCCCAAAGGTTAAGTTTACTTCCTTGGATTTTGGCTGTGCTTCTGGAGTAGCCTTCTTTATAGAATGAGACGCCTTTTTTGGCTTGAACCAAAGCATCAATGTTTCCTCGTCTCGCCCTGATATCATTTTCAGCCGTTGCGTGCTCATGGATCCGAGATCTTTGTGCTCTTTCGAACCAACCATGAACGGTACGAGGCCGGGTTTCAGGCCATTGATGAAAGCATGCATTGCTTGTACATCACTTACTCCAGAGCAACTATTCTTCATTGCAGTTCATCTTGAGATAAAGTCGACGTACGACTCATCCTCATATTGTACGCAACGGTTCAGCTGGTTGATGCTCTTAGGGCGTTTGTACGTACCCTAAAAGTGCTGAGCGAATACTCTAGCCATATTTTCCAACTATCTACTGTTCTTGACGGAAGCCCGTTGATCCAATCTCCGGCTCCATCCATCAACATTAGGGGAAGAAACTTCACAGCCTCTAAATCTGTCCCTTTGTTGATCTGAACGATAGTATAGTAATCTGAAAGCCATGTATCCAGCTTAGTACTTCCGGTATCCTTTTGATAAGTTGGACCGACTTTGGCAAAGCCAGAGTGTAGACTGATTCTTTGGATCCTGACAGTGAAATACTTAGGTCCGAAGTATAAATCATCTCTTTCCGCCTTATCGACGTGCGCGGAATATCTTCTAGCTGAATGGACAGAAGGGGATATGCTCCGTTCTGGTCCATTGTTACGCGAGTGTGCTCTTCTAGAGTTATCCCTATTTCTTCCGATATCTTGTCCTTTGGAATAAGGTGGAGTTCTGCTCCTTGGCCTTTCTTTGTTCCTTGGAGGAGTACGGGATCTCTCACGCCTGTGAGGATTGTCATATCTTCCGGCTTTATCAGCTGGGCATCTCGGAAGCGGCATTACTTTTCTGTCTTTCTCGTTTTGCTCCTCTCGTTCCTTGTATTCACGAGGATTATTTCCGCCTTTCGGCACATGGGATCCTGTTCTGGACGCTGCATCCTTTTTATCCGGAATTTTCTTGTCCTTCTTAGGATCTCCTTTCTTTTCCTTAGAATTGCCTGAATCTCCAGGTTCACTAGGTTCGGGTGCTCCAGCGGCGCATGTGGCAGTTTTGCACAAGGCTGAGTCATCATGTATCTTCCTTGAACTTGCTTGTCCTTGTTGTTGCTGTTGTAATGCTTTTCCTAAGAAAGCATACACTCCATGTAGTTTTGCGTCAATGGAGTATAGATCGTCATTAAGGATGGCGAACGCGGCTTCCGCATTTTCGGCTGCGGTTTTGTATATGCGTTCGCCCTTAGCATTAGTGTCGTTAACCCGCCTTTGCCAAGAAGGGTTTTCAAACTTCTTTCTTGCTGCCAGTTCATCCGGCTTTGAAGTTCTGGGTAACCGCGTAGGCTTAATTCTAGATCTATTCCTTCTTTCCTACTCCTCTATTTCTTCCTGTTGCATTTTAATGTCAACCTGGGTTTGGAGGAGGTTTTCCCGAGTTCGGAACAGATGCTGCTGCTGCCGCTGTATAGCTTGTCTCCTGGATTCCAACACTTCTGGGGGCTCGTCTCGTGCCACCAGGGTTTGAATCATATCAATCTCCTCATGTTACGACATTTGGGGAACAAGGATTTCAGCCTTTTTCTTCTCCGCGGCCTTGACTACGCTGCTTCCTTCTACTTTCAGGTTTTGGTTGGCAATGTCTGCCAGTTTTTCCATCTTTTTCTTCTCGAGTTTAGATTGGAGTTTCTTAGCATACTTCTTTTTCTTCTTGGAAGATGGAGGTTTTTTGCTAGGTTATTCTTCCGTCAATTCTCTGACATCAGGGTAAGTCGGACTAGCTTTGTCTTCCTCTTCTTCCTCATCTGGCGGAGGTGTTTTGGAATTTTCATCTTCCTCGGCATCCGAATTTCCAGTCGGTTTTGCCATGAGTACTTAATAAAAACTACCTTGCATAGATTGGACCTTTCTTTTGAAAGCTTCTTCATCTTCATCTTCCGAATCTGACTCTGGAGATCCGGTTTCCGAGTCTAGCGTTGCCTCTATGGCTGCTAGCACAGATTCAGCTTCCGATTTTAATGATTGATCGATGAATCCCGGATCTTCCACTTTTTCAGTGGGATCATGTTTTTCTGCCTTTTCCACGGGATTTCCGTCTTCCGTGTTTTCAGCGATCTCAGACTGCACCATACCAATGAAGTGGGATCTGGTTGCAGGCATCTCCGGAGAGGCAACAAATCCAGATGTTTTGGCGATATGCAACTATGGAAGCTTGATCTGCTCGTATGTATGATAGGGCAAATCTGAGCAGAATCCGGCATTGAAGGCTTCATCTATTGGGCATAGGGCGGGTAGGATAAAATTACTTCCACCATGGAATCCCATAGCTTCTGCTGTTAAACTGATAAAAACATTAGTAGATCCAATCGGTAAAACGCAGGCACTTACCAGATGATTCTGTGCCGGCATATACGATTCGTTGTCGAGGAAGCGTCCGACGTTTTCGTCGAATTCCAGGTTTCCGACAGTAATCGAACTGCCGATTCCGCCGAGTATTCCCGCTCGGAACGTGACTCCCGATGCCGCTGGCCCTATGGTGGGCGCCAACTATCGAGACATCGTAGTAAGGTTCATGGACGGAGGTGCCATAAGCCTACTGGTAGAACCGCGGTGGGACATGGAAGAACTGTAAACGAGAACACCGAGTTTACCCAAGTTCGGTACGACGCAATTATGCGACGTTCCTACTCCTGCAATCTCACTAAATCAGGGCTGAAGCCTGAAGTATAAAGAGTACAATTGTGAGTATAGTTTTGCTAACTCGGAGAGGATGAACTTCCCGGCGAGTTGACTTCTAGTTAATTGTCTGTCTGTTCTTGCCCCCGTCCGGCTTTATATAGATAGCCAGATTAGAGCCTACAAAAAAGGAAACCTAGAAAACTACGGAAAGTATCTAACTTGGAAAGTAAGCAATCTGTCTTCTCTCCAAGCCACACCACTTTGGGACGTGGTCCGGGTTCTTCTAGAATCCGGCTTCCTGCGCATCAGCTTACTGGACTGCCCAATGGACTGTAATCCATTACCTGCGGACCACCCTGGTAATCCGGCCTTTAGGCCAATGCCGGATATACCCCTAATTGGTGTATATCTGACACCGAGGCCGGCCCCAGCCCGACTTCCCAGATGGGCAATGCAATTTTGCCACCAATGCCACTATTTTAACGATGGATTTGTATGTGGTTTTTGTGGGATAACCTAAGTGGGATGTGTATGTTTTTAAAAACCAGATTCACACACCACCATAGTAATTTCTCGAGATACCCCTCTATAAAAGCAAAAGAGACCTAGCTATAACCTATGGTAGAGCTAGAGTCCCACTTTCTCCTTTTTTGTATTTGAGAGGACTTCTTATCAATTTGCTTATTATCTTATATTCCTATAAGCACTTAAGAAAATGATTATATGTCCAAGTATTGTGATCAAACACCAAAACATAATTAGGGGACAAAATGTCCTTCCAGTTGACTATGAAAAACAAGTACCCGTTTCCGGTGGTAGATGAACTATTGGATGAATTTTTTGGGGCAACATTTTTCATTAAACTGGATTTGAGGAGTGGGTATCATCATATACGTCTAGTGGACGGAAAAAAGTTTAAAACAACCTTCAAAATACACCATTTTGACTCTGAGTTTAAAGTTATGCCATTTGGCCTTAGTAATGCTCCAACTACGTTTCAACCTTCTACGAGTGCACCACTGCTTAGAAAAGGAGTCCTCATTTTTATGGATGATATTCTTATTGACACAACTAATATGCTTGGGCATGAACATGTCCTGAATCAAGTGTTCACCTTACTAGGAGTCAACAATGTGTATGTCAAGAAAATCAAAGTGTTCATTTTTTCACGACAGTTTGAAGTAGGTCATGTTATCAATTCTAGGGGTGTTGCCACGAATCCCACCAAAATTCAAGCTAACATGTACCTACTTGTGTCAAGCATATTAGGGCATTTTGGGCTTGACCGGTTATAATAGAAATCTATTGAACATTATGGAACAATCAGTAGGCCAATTATTGAATTTCTTAAGAAAAATGTCCAGTTCACATGGACTGACGCAACTCAAACTGCATTTCAGAGACTAAAAAATTCCTTAATGGTAGCTTCGGTTTGGCCCTTTTTGCTAGCCCCTTTGATGTGCATACTGACGCATGGGGAGTAGGGGTTGGTGATGTGTTGTTGAAAAAGGCCATCCTATTGCTTACTTGAGAAAGTCATTAAGCCCTAGAGCTTAGGCCTTATCAACTTATGAGAAAGAATGTCTATCATTAATTCTTGCAGTCGTGAAATGGAAATCATAGCTACAAACAAGAAGTTTATCATCTATATTGACCACAAAAGCCTCACCCATTTGGAATACCAACACTTGACGAATTCCATTCAGCACAAGGCATTTTGTAAGTTATAGGGCATGAATTATAGGGTCAGATACAAATAAGGCACAAAAAACACTATTGCAGATGCTCTCTGTAGATGTCCTGATACAGCCGAAATTACAGATCTTTTGGTCAGCAAGTCTAAATGGTTAGAAATTGTCTTGGAAACTTATTTGACAAATCCTCAAGCTAAGGAATTACTCACACACTCAGTATAACTAGCCCTGATGGACGTGACTATTCATTGCATGATGTCGTTATCAAGTATCATGACAAAACTTCTCTTGGCAATCACACTGAGGCTAAACATGATATTCTGTTAGTACTGCATTCCAGCTCTATAAGAGGACCCCGTGCATTCACTGTAACTTACTACATAGCGGGATCTTTATTTGCATGGCGAAAAATTAAATTAGATGCAAAGACAGATGTTGCTCATTGCACAATATGTCAACAATCAAAAACTGAGCATGTTGGAAAACCAGACCTCTTGCAACTTCTTCCAATTCTAGAGAAAGCTTGCGATATTTTTCATCTTAGATTTCACAGAAGGATTACTTAAATCTGGCACACATGACATAGTTTTGGTCATCACTGATAAATTTACAAAATACGGGCACTGTATTCCCTTGTCTCATCCATATAATGCAATGCTAGTGGCTTGGTCATATGTCGACAATTCCTACAAGCTTCATGTACTGCCCAAGATACTCCTCTCTGACAGAGATAAAGTCTTCACACGTGCATTGTGTCAGCAATTGTTCAAGATCACTGACACTACTCTTAACATGAGCTCCAGCTATCACCCTCAGATAGATGCCAAACATAGCGTTTAAACCAATGTCTCGAGACATACCTCAGGTGCATGACTCAAGCTTTCTTAGGAAAATGGTCTAAATGACTCTCCTTGGCGGAATTTTGGTGCAATACAACCTTTCACTCGGCCCTCGGGAAATCACCCTTTGAGGCTTCGCATGGGTATAAGCCAAAGCATTTTGGCCTACATGAACTATCTACTTCCACAAGTGATACAATGCTAGACTTATCCAACTGGTTGAAAGAAAAGGATGACATGCAACGACTCATTCAAGAGAACATGCTTCGAGCTCGACAACGAATGAAAATGCAAGCTGACAAAAAATAGGATTGCAGGAAAATTTCAATTGGTGATCAGGTGTACTTGAAATTGCAACCATATGTTCAAACATCGATTGCCCGTAGATCCGTAGTTTGGCCCATACACAATTCTCTAGAAAATTGGTGATGTTTCTTATAAGCTGGATTTACCTCCACGAAGCCAACTAATCTATTCCCTCTACCTCAAATTAAGCGTCACAAAGATGGACAAAACTGAATGTATCTAGACATAATTTAGCATTAGATACATCCACTCTGTCTATCTTTATGACAATTAATTTGAGACGGAGGGAGTAGTTTTCCATATCTCTCTAATGAAGCCCACTCATCCAGTTAATATTGTTGCTCAACATGATCTACCATCACAATGTGTATTTTGGGACGGTGATCTCACAACTCTTCAGGCATTGGACATGCAACTCATTCCCGCGGGAAACACAACTACTAGCAAGTGCAGTGGGCAGAATTGCCATCATCATGGGCAATCTGGGAGAACCGGAGAAGAAGGCGCACCTACTTCAGGAGTTTCCAACTACTGTTGTTTGGGGTTATGCAGCCTCAAGGGGAGGGGAATCTCACGCCCTCGAACCAACGGCCGTGCACATGAAGCCCAACAAGGCCCAAGCCCATCAAGGCACCAAATTAGCTTGCGTCCAGTGATTTCAAGTGCTATGCCTATGTACACGTGTGAGCCAGAAGACGACATGCATCCATGATCATTACACCTAAAGTGTGTGACCTTCTTTCTCCTTCTCTTTGCTATTCTCCTCGACCTCTGAATCTCTTGTTTCTGAGATGTGTATCTGCGGGAGAGTGATGATCTGAATCTTTTTGGTGGGTTGCCATTAGCAACGATTGTTACACCTACATATGATTTATGTATACATTAAAGTATGTCTAAATACATCTATATTTAAATAAATATAAGTTAAATATTTTTATACGGAGAGGGAGTACATATATATACTACAGTATATCTTTAAGCTCGAAATAGGGTCTACCACACGCCTTGGTGTCCGCCGCTCGCGTAGACTGTGAGATGAGAGCCTATCACATTGGATTCTGGCAAGCGGCTGGTCGAGCCGACAGACCGAGTAGCCGCCCCCCAGCCTGAGCGCGGCAAAGCTGCTCACCAGGTGCGTCGACGCGAGGCCGCCACGAGGCCGGCGTCGCGCGTCGCGTGTCGCGCGCGCCGTGGCAGTCCGGGGACTCGAAAGCCCCTCGCCGATCAAAGGCACGTTATAAGGATGCTGAACTCACGGTCACAGGCACAGCTCCATGTACGTCTCCATTTCTCTTGAAGAACTCGATACATCTCGACCACTTCACTCCATCCCCGGCAAGAAGATGGCCTCTGTACAAGCGCAGAGCAAGGTCAATTTGCCGTCGTGTTCATCCCTGTCTCTGTCTGAATGGCTCCCGCAAATTTCATCTGCACGCATACTGTTGCTGATCGATGGTGCATTCGTGTGTTGCTAGGTCGGAATCCAAGAGCAAGAGGACGGCCTCCACGGCGCGGAGAAGGAGGCGGTGCGCGCGACGGGGAGAGGCAAGAGCAACGGCGTCGGCGCGGAAGGTGACCTACGGCTACCACCTGGTGGAGGGGAAGATGGCGCACGGCACGGAGGACCGGCACGTGGCCGAGTTCCGTCGCCTGGACGACGGCAACGAGGTGGGCCTCTTCGGCGTCTTCGACGGCCACTCGGGCGCCGGCGTCGCCGCCTACCTCCGGAACCACCTCTTCGACAACATCCTCGGCGAGCCGGACTTCTGGGAGGACACCATGGGCGCGATACGGCGCGCCTACCACCGCACGGACCGGAAGGTGCTGAGGAAGAAGGAGGCGACCGTGGATGGCGAGGAAAGGCCGCGCCGCGGCGGGTCGACGGCCGTCACGGTGATCCTGCTCAACGGCGAGACGCTGGCTGGTGGCCAACGTGGGGGACTCCCGCGCCATCGTGTGCGAGGCGGGCAAGGCGAGGCAGCTGTCCGTGGACCATGAGCCGCTGCGCGAGCGCGACGCCATCGAGAGCAGGGGAGGCTTCGTTACCGAGATGCACGGTACCGAAATATTGAACTTGTCGACGCCATGGTCTCCACGGCCGAGCTGATGCTGTTGCGTTTTGCGTGGATACAATTTGTTGATCAGGGGACGTGCCACGCGTGGACGCGTCGCTGGCGATGTCGCGGGCGTTCGGAGACCGGACGCTCAAGGAGCACATCAGCTCCGACCCGGACGTGGCCATCGAGGACGTCGGCGACGACACCGAGTTCATCGTCCTCGCCAGCGACGGGCTATGGAAGGTGATGTCCAACCAGGAGGTGGTGGACGAGATCAGGGACACGACGGACGCTCGGAAGGCGGCGGTGAAGCTCGTCGACGAGGCCGTTGAACGGGGAAGCAAGGACGACATAGCCTGCGTCGTCGTGCGCATCCACTCGAACTAGTCCGCCGATGCTCAAGACTAGTGCAACACAGGAAAGCTCTCAGTGCTCGTTACGGATGTCACGTAATCTCGAGTTGCTTTTAGGATGTTACGAAACTCATTTTGTCTCCACAGTTGTCAAATTCTTGCTGAATTTCAAATTCCTCTGTTCCAGACAAATATAGGTCTAGGGAATACCTGTGCCCCAAAAAACCCGTTTTTATTACTCTGACTATAAGATGTTTTATGTATTCTAATACAGACTACACACGCTAAAATACATATATATCACTATGTTGCCTATAGTTATACCCCCTCTATATACATCACTATGTTGCCTATAGTTATACTCCCACCGTTCCAACCTAAGATGATCTCAATCTCAGGTGCACATGTTGTCTAGATACAAATTAAAATAAGTGGATATATATATACTTTCTCCGTCTTAAATTAAGTGTCTTAAAGTTTGCCAAGAGTGGATGTATCTAACACTAAACTATGTCTAGATACATCCACTTTTGTCAAAGTTTGAGACGGAGGGAGTACTAAAATGTTTAGGAGGGAGTACTAAAATGTTTAGGTGTTTTATATTTTGTCTAGATCCGGATTAAAATAAGTGAATAAATATACTAAAATGTGTCTATATATATATATAATATAAAAAATGTCTAAAACATTTTATATTGTTGGAGGAAACTGAAAATCTCCCGGTTTGCTTTCGGACTTTGTTTGAGAACGGTTGAAATGGTCTCGTTTCCTAGTTGAACAAGGGAGCGACTCAACTACTCCCTCCGTTCAATAATAGATGACTTCCGCATATCTAGATATAGATGTATCTAGACATATTTTAGTGTCTAGATACATCCATATATAGATACGTGGAAGTCATCTATTGTTGAACGGAGGGAGTAGAACATTGCTGCGCACTTTTAGCTCGTTAGCTTGGAGTTTTCTTGTAAATTGCTAAAAAAATAAAAATCAGCTCGTTAGCTCGCTCTTTGAACATTTCTTACAAGTTTATGTGGCATGGTGTGGCCCCGGAGTCAACAATATATCCCGCTCCCTTCTCTCCTAGCCTCGCCCCGCTCCCTCCTCCTCTCTGGCGGCCACCTCGGCCATCGAAATCCTGCTCCACCTAGGTTTCCTGCCCCCATTCACTGCTCGGTATGGCGGCTCCTGCTGCGCTGCTGGCCATGGTTGCATCTTGTGACCGGTCCAAGCGCGTCTGCTTGTCCGCGGACAACTCAGATCTGGAGGGTACTCCTCGCTCTCCGCCCTCCACTCCGGCTGGTCGTTGTCTTGAGGCCTCCTTCGCGGTCGTGGACTGCTCTGGCCCTCCCTTTGACCCGGGCTGCCATCTGATTCCCGCTGCGCCCGAGAGGTCACATCCTTCTGCTGAATCCGATGACAATCAAGAGGCATGGGTGGAGGTCCAAAGTAGAAAATCTCGGAGGGTTCCCGCCGCTTGGGCATGGGCCGCCGCTTTCTCCTGTCGGCTATCTCTGGCATCCCGCTCCTTAAATCAGACCTTGATGGCCTCTGTTTTCGTTGCCTCTCTCCCCACCACCGAGTTGCCTCTTGTTCCGGCTCGGTGCGTTGCATCCACTGCTTTCAGGATGGACACGTAGCCAAGGAGTGTCGAGCTGAATCCCTCCCCCAAAATGACATTCTCCTTCCTGCCCAGCTTCGGGTCGTTCCACCCCGCCCTCGCCCCGCTCCCAGCTGCCGCTTGCCACTGCTCAAGGTGCTCCCACCTCCCAGAAGGTCAGTGCAAGAGCGCCTCCTCCCTCTCCCCGCCGCGGAAGCCCTCGTTGTTGTTACTCGCCCCAATACCCCCACCTCCCCAGGCGCTTCCCCACCCTCAAGCTCGGTCGGTGCGTGAGCGCCTGTCCTTCCCCCCGTTGTGACTACGCCCCAGCCTGCTTCTACCTCGCCACCCGACGACATGGCTGCCATCTTTGCTGCCCAGATCGACACCTCTGACCTCCCGCTGGCGCACCCCCTACACGCCGGGGGCGCCAAGCGGCGCCCCAAGCTGGGGCACTGCTCGCTTGTCCTCACCTCGGAGACCATCGCTGACGAGATCGACCTCCTCCTCAAGGCTCTCACGGTCACGATCGTTGGCAATCATGCTGAAATCTGGCCTGCTGGGGCGGAGGAGGCCATCCTGAACGAGCTCGTCGACATCCCGGCGCACACGCTCAATGTGAGCCTATACCTCAACGGCACCTTCATCGTGCGTTGTTCCGAGAGGCACTGGCGTGACCTCGTTGCTGGGCATGCCGTCTTCAACTCCCGCGGGCTGCAACTGAGGGCTCGGTCTTGGTTGAGGCTTTTCATGACGGAGAATGTCACGCCGCGGTACCAGGTGCGTGTCTTCGTCGAGGGAATCCCTCCGCGAGCGTTCACTGTTGCGATGGAGCGCAAGGTTCTGCCCTCCTGCCACTTCCACACCGACGCTATCTCCTCTTCCGACAAAGAGGACCTCTCCTACTTCATCATCTACCCGTGGGTGCACGACCCCGACACCATCGACAAGGTGGTGGCCATCGACTTTCCGGTCATCCCAAGTTTCGACGACCTCGAGTCTGGCATGCCGGCCGGCTTTGATGAGATTGTCGGCGACGGCCCGGTTGGATTGCAGACCTTCACGCCGCCGCCCATGACCCGGTTCTTGGGAACGGTGCACCTGGACTCGTTGACCCTGGCGCCAGCTTCGTCCCGGGTGTTGGTGGTGACGGGCACCCGCCGGCGCGCCGATACCCTTGGGCTAGGGGCTTGGTGGATGGCACTAATGCTGGCCCTCTTGGCCAGCCGCGCGAGGCGTTGTCGGCAGGCTCGGTGTTCTAGCGTTTTCGCCTCGCCGTTCTCGATAGCTCACGCTCTGCTTCAGGCCTGTGGAGGAGGTGGCGGCGTCGCCGGTTGATGTTCTGCCGACCCCGGCCCCGTTCGCCGTCTTGGATAGGGTTTCTGCTCTCCTTTGTCGTGTCCATTCCTCGTCGTCCCTTTCGGCGAGCGCTAACATGGAGGGTCATGTGCCCTCGGATCTGCATGCCCTAGTGCTTGGCATGCCCCGCAACCCTCCTCCCTTGATCACATGCTGGCCTGCGGTATCAGCCCTGCCCCCCTCTGCCACGGCTGCTACTGTCACCTTGTTGGAGGAGCTGGTTGGTGCTTCCTTGTCCCTCTCGGACTCGGGCACGCCGTGCGAGCTCTAGGACGCCTCCCTGCTCCTTTACCCTTTCGTCGGGGTCACAGATGTGATTGAGGTGGCTATTGACCAGGTTCGTGGGGGCTCAAGTCAGGAGGTCAATCTTGGGTCTGCCCTGTTGGTTGGCCAGGCTTTGTCTTCGAGCTCCACGCCTTTGGTCCCGGATATTGGACAGGCGGCCCATGGCAGGCCCGTCAGTCCAAGTCGCGGCCCAACGGACCAGCTTCACGCTTTCCTTGCCCAGGTCGGGGAACCAGTTGCCCCTGGCCTGCTCCGAGCCCCTCCTCTGCCGTCCGCTAGGCGCCCCCGCGCGCCTTCCCACCGCCCTCTGCCTCCGTCCTCTGCCTCCGCCGGCTTCTCGCCATAGTGCGCGCCTAGCTGACAAGCGGAGGTCTGGTGCTAGCGGCTCTGTGCTTGGTCAGGCGCATCGCCTGATCTGCCGCAAGCTCGGCCTCCCGGCCGACGAGAAGGAGGATTGCGACGTGCACTTGGCCACCTACGAGGCCGCCTTCACGGGCTCGCCTCTGTCCTCGAGCCAGTTGGAGGCGCTGGGAGTGCTGACAGACAGTACCACGCTCGGGAATGGAGCTGCTCGGGTGATTGCTACCGATGCCTAGTCGCCGTTCTGTTTTTGTTCATTTGTTAGTGCTCTATGAGTGTGTTTGTCGTCTGAGTTTTATGGATCAGTTAAGAATTCTAGTTTGGAATGTTAGGGGTTTAAACTCCCATGCTAGGCAGTTTGTTGTTTGTGGTCTTGTCCGAGATAATCGCATCTCGATCGTTTGTCTCCAAGAATCGAAAGTCCAAGATGTTTCCCTTCAGTTGATTCTGCAATCTTGTGGCCCTAAGTTTCATGGGTTTTTGTGTGTTCCTTCTGCTGGCGCTAGTGGGGGCTGATCATTGCCTGGGATACTGATGTGGTGCGCATTACTCATGTCGACTCCTCGCCAAATTTCCTGCTCACTCTCTGTACATGCCTTGCCTCAGGCAAATCTTGGTCCATCTGTAATGTTTATGTCCCTCAAGGAACTTCCCAGAAAATCAACTTTCTGAAAGAGCTGAATGATGCAGTTGCACCTATTTCCGAGCCCCTTGCTATCATGGGGGATTTTAACTTGCTTGCTGATGCCGCGGACAAGAACAATGCCAATATCAACAGGAGTTTGATCAATGCTTTCAGCCAATTCATGAACTCTCTTGGCATGAAGGATTTCTAACTTCATGGGCAACGCTTCACTTGGAGTAATAAGCAGATGGTTGCCACCTTGAGCAGGTTGGACCGGGTACTTTACAATGGGGACTTGCACGATCTCTTCCCCAAGGCGCTGCTGCAAGCTCTGACCTCTGCAGCTTCATATCATGCGCCGCTGGTGCTCTCTGTGGACTCGGCCATCAGTCACTCAAGGAGTTTTAGTTTCGAGACCTTTTGGGCTCGGCGCACGGATTTCTTCGAGCAAGTTCAGTTCACTTGGAACTCTGACCCCTCCCATGTGAATGCGTTCATTAATCTGCACCTCAAATTACTGCACACGGCGCAGCGGCTGCAGCAATGGGGCTCAAGGATTATCAGTGAAATCAAGCTTCGCTCTGTGATTGTTCAGGAACTCATTCTCAGGCTCAATGTCGCTAGGGATCATTGTCAGTTAATGGCAGAAGAGCACAGGTTCAGAAAGCTCACGAAGGTCAAGTGGTTGGGTCTCGCTACTATTGACAGATGCATCTGGCGCCAGCGTTCGCGCTTTCTTTGGTTGCGTGAGGGTGACTTCAATTCGTCGTTCTTCCACTTCAAGGCTTCTTCCAGACGTAGAAATAATTTCATTCCTGCTATCTCCTACAACAATGTTACCACAGTTGATCAAGAGCTCAAGCTTCAAGCGATCTCGTCTCACTTCAATGATCTTATTGGCACCTACACTCCGGCGTCCAAGCCAGAGAGCTTGAGAATGCTGGGTAACAAGGGCTGATTTTACTCAACAATGCTCTAATGGCGTTGCTTTCGAAATCTCCGGAGGCAGTCTCCCCCTCGTACTTCAGACCCATAAGTCTTGTTCACAGCTTCAAGAAGTTATTCACCAAAATCCTTGCCAAGAGGTTGCAACCTTTCATGCCTGATCTTGTGGCCCCATGTCAGAATGAATTCATTCGAGGGAGAGAGATCCACGACAACTGCGTGTATGTTCAGGGCATCATCCACTCCCTCCGGCGGCAGAAGAACCCAGCTCCCATGATGAAGATAGACATTTTGAAAGCTTTTGACTCGATTTCATGGGAATTTCTACTCAAACTCCTTCAGTTCAGAGGTTTTAGTGCCAAATGGATCGCGTGGATCACGGCCCTGTTGGCCTCTTCCTCTAATCGTATCTTGGTTAATGGAGAGCTCTCAGATTACATCTTCCACCGCCGCGGCCTGCGTCAGGGGGACCCCCTGTCCCTTATCTTATTTGTGTTGATCATGGACTGCCTAGGACGGCTGTTTGACAGGGCTCAAGCTGAATTGCTGCTTCCCCCAATTGGTCGACAAATCATGTGTTTCAGGGCCTCCCTTTATGCTGACGATGTCATCATATTTCTTCGCCCTGAGGCTCACGATCTGTCGGTGACTATGGCCATCCTCAAGCTCTTTGGTCAGGCTACTAGTCTCGAGATGAATCTCCAGAAAAGTAGGATTTCTCCTATTGCTTGTCCTGATATTGATCTGTCCTTTGCTGTCAACCTCACCAACTGGTTGATTGCTCAATTTCCTTGCAAATACCTGGGTCTGCCTCCTTCGGACAAGAAGCTCACGCGCAATGATTTCTAGTTCCTCCTCGACAAATTTATGAAGAAATTGGCGTGCTGGAAAGCTAAGTGGATAAGTCTGGCTGGTAGACTTACTCTAGTGACTTCGGTTCTCTCTGCCCTGCCAGCGCACCAGCTAATTGCCATCTTTCACCCCAAATGGTTCATCAAGCAGCTCGACAAGCTTCGTAGAGCGTTCCTTTGGGCTGGTGACTCGAAGGATTCAGGTGGTAAATGCCTAGTGAATTGGAAAACATGTTGTTTGCCGAAGCGTCTTGTAGGGCTGGGGATTCCTGATCTTTTTCTACAAGGGATTGCACTGCGTGTGCGTTGGCTTTGGAAGCAGGAAACTGATCCTCTTAAGCCCTGGCACGGGCTTCCAACCCCGGTTGATGACATTGTCAGGTCCTTCTTCCGAGCCTCCACTGTGATCAACATTCATGACGGGCGCTCAACCTCCTTTTGGAAGATTCATTGGCTGCAGGCCTTGCCCCTATGCGCTCGCTTCCCTGCGCTATACGGACACTCCAGACGTAAGAACATCTCTGTTTGGGACGCCATCTCCAACATGTGTTGGATCTCCTTGATCAAAGCTGCCCTCACCTCTGCCCGTGCTCGCAGACTACCTTCTTCTTTGGTCGCTGCTCGCTGAGTTTGGGCCATCGGAGTTTGATGAGCAGGCTGATTCTCTTTCTTAGAAGTGGACTGCTGATGGGCGTTACTCGGCTCAGTCCGCCTATCAGGTCCTGCTTCATCGTCGTATTGCTTCACCAGTGTGGGCTCAGGTTTGGAAGGTCAGTGCGATCCCAAAGTGCCGGATGCATGCCTAGCTTCTGCTCCACAACAAATGCCTCTCCGCTGACAATCTCGCCAAGCGCGGCACGACCCGTTGTGCCCTCTGTACAAATCATCCCCTGAAACGGCACCTCACCTACATGCTTTTTGTCCCTTTGTGCGGCGAGTTTGGTCTGATGTTCTCTCGAGAACTCACCTACCCGCTACTCTTCAACCTCCTACCTCCGCTACGACCTTGTCGGATTGGTGGTCTGTTATCCCAAGGATTGCCACAACCGTGATTGTGAAGAGATGGTAGTCCATCGCGCTGCTCACTTGGTGGTTCGTCTGGAAGGAGAGGAACAACAGGATCTTTAACGGCGGAAGCTCTTCGCCACCTTAGATTGTGGATCTAATCCTTTCGAAGTTTGGTCAATGGCATGCTGCAGGTGTCCTAATTACGGTGTGGCCTGCTTGGGCGTAGGTCTCCTCCCTACACCTTTGGCCTTGGACCTGCAAAGCTCGTCCAGGCAGCTCCCGTTCCTTTTCTTCCCTCTTTTTTGTTGGTTTTAGCCTAGTAGTTTCATGTATAGTTGTTTTCTTCCGGTCTCTTGTATTCGATCCTCTCTGTAACATACTATTCTCTCTGGCATTTGTTGCGGCTCCCCCTTAAGTAATCAAAGCAGTGCTCGCTGTTTTCGGTAAAAAAAAAATGGTGTGGCCCCGGAATGTATCAGGAAAACAATTTAAGACAATCGTTAAGACGCAAATAAGAAACACGGTTCAGAGATCTAAAGAACACGCGGTGCATATTAACGGTATTGTCTGCTAGAGGCACACCGCACGCCTGGAATTATCAAATATGTTATAGAGATCAGAAGTGAAGCTTGAAATGAGACAGCCCAAACTTTAGGTTATTTAAAAAAAATAAGGACAATTTTTTGTTGCAATCTATTAATTGCGAGACAATTTTTTCCTAATATGTTAATTATGAGATATTTTTTCCAGTTAATTATGAAGAAGAGAATTACCTAGTTAATTAAGAGAAAGCCTCAGAATAAAACCACATGCCAAGTATTTCCGAGACATGTCGGGTATTTGCGAAAACCATATGACGAGTATTCCCGAGACATGTCGGCTATTCCCGAGAGATGTAACTCCCCAATCGTCCCTAAAAACTCTCCCAAGACACTACGACCGCAAACTTTTGATACGTTAATCACCAGATCGCAAAGGAAAACTTACTCAAAACACAACGACAAAAATCTCAGATATGCTAGAGATGAGAACCATCCATCAATCTACCGCGGACATATTTCTCGTGGCGCCACTCCTTTTTGACAATCAATACCATGATATATTAGTGAACAGTTACAAAATAAGGTCTAAGAAAAAAAAATCTTTGACATCTTCAAAATCTTTCTTCTTCCATGACACAATCTTTCACTTTTCTAGAGGCAGCCATAGAAAATAGATAGCAAACCATAAACCTGTGAATACCAACGAGGGTTCTCCCATAATTTTAACTTTGAGCCGCAATGCCAAGGCTGCAAGCACGCAAGCATCCATTGAAATAATCAACCAACATTGACAAGAGTACGAACACCAGTATTGCAGGAAAACTGATCGTACATCCTAGTCGACATCGCTGGGAGCCGAGAGTAAGAATCGCCATTGTCGAGAACGTAGCAGTAGGAACAAATATTGCATGGATAATCCTCCTCGCAACAACCAAGGAAAAATCCAAATTTGATCTGCCGAAGCAAAGATCTGAAGGACCATACCGAGAGAACTGAATCTTTCTACACCACCACTGACGCTGAGAAGGAGATCTCGTCGTCGAATAGTAGGCCAAAGATCACTTATTGCAGAAAGTGCCATCTCCATTGACAAAGAAGATGGGTACCAAAACCCTAACCCAATCAACTATAAACTTTATGTTTGCAGAAAACTCAACCCATAGATTGGGTTCCCACCACTCCCGACACCGGCGAGGCTGGCCGGACGAGGGGGAAACCGGCTATGGAGGAGGCGAAAGTGGAGGCGGCTCTTTGTCTCTTTAGGCGGCAGAACTCGCGTAACCTATAAAGCTTCTCTTAATGGCCTTTTATCTGTTGATTAAACTAAGAACATCTCCTGTTAGATGAGGAAGAGATACATTGTGGCGCCACTCTTAGTTTTGCTCTTGAATAATTTCTCCCTGCAAGATCACACCTTCTTGTTTTTGTTCCTCATTTCTATCTCCTTTAAAAGGCACACAATCGTATTGCCAGATTCAGGGTAATCAGTGTTGGAGATATGCCCTAAAGGCAATAATAAAAATTATTATTTATTTCCATTTTCATAATTAACATTTATATTTCTATGCTATAACTGCTATGGTTCTTGAATATGAGATACAGAGGAAAACCCATATGCACGTGTGGAAACATAAACACTAAAGAGTTCCCTAGTCTCGCCTCTAAAATTAGGTATGTGTTGCATGATGATCTCGTTTTCTTGATCATGGGCATAGTTGGATGCCAGCAAAAATGGGAGCACATTGTTGGTGGAACAATGAGTGCTAGACAAACCAAATTAAATGATATACTATGAGATTTCATCGTCACATGTTGTTAGTATAATCATAGTAATGTTAACGTATACCCATGTCCTTAGACCATGCGAATATCTAGTTCCTACGTACTAGACGTTTTACCTTGATGTTGTCAAACGTTACCCGTAATAGGATAATCATAACGACAGTCCTCAGGTACTTCAAAAAAGTGCGTCTAGGACTTGATAGTTCAAGATTGGGATGATGCCACTGTTGATGACAGAGTTGTTGGAAACCCCAAGAGGAGGGTGTGATGAGCAAGCGGCAAGAATTTCCCACAGTTAAGAACCAAGGTTATCAATCCAGTAGGAGGAAGAGGATCTTCGGAAGGTTGATGCCACTGACGGTGGTGCTGGCGCTTCACCGGTGTCAGCAACAACGTGGAACCTGCACACAACACAACCAAAATACTTTGTCCCTTGCTAAAAAACAAAGATCAGACGTATAGTGTGGTAAAATGATGTATGCTTGCAGTAAGTAAAGAAAGCAGGAAATAGTCGTGGTTTGTTTAATAGTGTGGAAAATGGACCGGGGTTCATAGTTTCACTAGTGGTGTCTCTCCATAAAAGATAGCATGCTGGGTGAACAAATTACAACTCGACAATTGACAAATAGAGGTTGCACCGTAGTGCACATATATGAAATGAAGACTACTATGATATTTAGTGCGGGCATTACAACAATATACATTGACTGACATCCATCCGCATCTATGACTAATAATCCACCCTCAGGTTATCATCCCGATCCCCCTTAGGTATTAAGTTGCAAGCAACAAATAACCGCATTAAACAAAGTGTGTAATGCAAGAAATGATTATGCACGCGGGCACTCTCACCGTTGTTTTCTCCCTAATGGCAACATCACATCCACCCTTCACGTTTCTGTCACTCGAGCAAGGTGGTGAGGAGGCATGAACCCACTATCGAGCATAAATACACCCTCTTGGAGTCACTAGCAACTACTTGGCCAGAGCAACCACTAGCAACGGAAAGCATGCAAGATCAAAAATAGCATATGAAAATAAAGACTATAATGAAATTGGCATAAGTTTAATATTCATCGGATCCTAGCAAACACAGCATATAGAATTACATAAGATCAATCTCGATCATGATAGGCAGCTCACGAGATCTAAACATGGAGGCATATGAGGAGAAGACAACCATCTAGCTACAGCTACGAACCCGTAGTCCAAGGATGAACTACTCACGCATCACTCCGGAGGCAGGCATGGTGACGGAGAGGCCTCCGGTGATGATCTCCTCTCAGGCAGGGTGCCGGAAACAGCTTCAGAACCCCCCTCATCTAGGGTTGACGATGATGGCGGCTGCGGAACTTTTCAGGGATTTTTTATCAGGTGCTTAGGGTATTCCATCCTGGGGGATTAAATAGGGAAAAGGGCAAAGGCGGTGGAGCTCCAGGGGCCCCACACCCATAGGTGGCGCGGCCAGGGGGACCCGCGCCACCCTATGGTGTGGCCCCCCTGTTTCCCGTCTTCGACTCCTCTTCGGTGTTCTGGATGCTTCCGGGCAAAATAGGCACTTGGGGCTTTGTGGGGTCCAATTCCGAGAATGTTTCCAGAACAACTTTTATGAAACCAAAAACAGTGGAAAAGAGGGAACTGGCACTTGGCATCTTGTTAATAGGTTAGTCCCGGAAAACGTATAAAAATGCTATAAATAAGGGAGAAAACAAGTAGCAATTGACATAATATGATCATGGAGCATCAGAAATTATAGATACATTGGAGATGTATCAAGCATCCCCAAGCTTAATTCCTACTTGTCCTCGAGTAGGTAAATGATAAAACAATAATTTCTTAGGTGATATGCTACTAACATAAACTTGATCAATATAATGTAAAAGCATATGCACGCTGAGATCATAGAACTTCAAACACAAACATGATAAATAGAACTTTCATAATAAAGCATAGAAATTACTTTGCATCACGAAGAGTAACTCAAATAAAGGATCATGAATAATAATGCAAAGAAAGGTAAACGTTTGTTTCAGGTATAGAGAAAGCATGCAAAGTGATATTTCGATAGTCCTTAAGAGTGGGGCAAAACATAAATGCCAGGACACGTTCAAAGAGCATGAGGAAGACTAGAACAAATAATTTAAGAACAAATAATATCACATCATGAAGTAATTATTGATGTTCATGGGACAAATGCACATAGAACTCAGAATGGCAAAAATGCTCTCTCAACTGTGCATAAAGTTAGAAGATGGAGACTCAACATAAAAGTAAAAGAAAGTCCCTTCGCGAAGGGAAGCAGGGATCACTCATGTGCTAGAGCTTTTATTTTATTAAATAGAGGTATTAAAAGTTTGACACTGAGTGTCTATATTTTGGGAGATGTATTCTAATGTCAACCAATGGTAAACAGAAAATACAATACGCCACAAGCCAACTGGATTCACAAGAGCGGCTCCCATGGTGAAGGACGCAACTGGTGTAGAAGGTCATCCCTCTTTCTCTTTTGTTTACACAATTATGCTTTGACTGATAAATCAGGGGCAAAAATAGTGAAGAGAATTTGTTTGCATTAATTTGGGGCTAGGCACCCTGCTGCCAGCTCTTCTATCATTTGGATAAGCGGATGAAGACACTAGTCCAGGGTGTTAAATCCAATCAACAAGTAAGATAAAGATTCTCTATTTACGTCCTCATGAGCAAAAACAGGAACATAAAAGCAGGAGTAGTTTTGAAGGATTTAAAGGTAACACATGAGCAATTTAATTGGAATGGCAGTTAAATACCACATGTAGGTAGGTATGGTGGACACAATGGGAAAAACTTTGGTTTAAGGGAGTTTCGATGCACGAGTAGAGCTCATACTCAGTACAGGTGGAGGCTTGCAAAAGACTGTGAGCGACAAATCAAGAGAGCATAAGAGCCATAATCATGCATAGCGACATAAGCATCATTAATTAAAACATAAGCAGTATCACAAGTTCAAAAACTAAGTGGTCATGGAGGCTATCCGTGACTGGTTTGTAGTCATAAATATGGTGTGAGCATGCACCAAGTCAACAAAATAAAACATTCGAAAGAGAATACCATATATTGATGCTTTACTATGACAAGAACAACTCATGAATCTTTCAAGACATATTAAACACTCTCAGCTATTTGAGGCTAATCATGCTACTCAATAACCACAAGGCTTTAAAACTAAAATAACATTTAGCATGGCATGAAAAAGTTCTAGCCACAGTCTATACAAGCTTCTACTAGCACTGTTATAAATTCTACTTCAAGCATCAACTTTCTTTCTTCCAACAAGCACCATACAAAACATGCTTTAACAAAAATAATCTTTATGATACAGCAAGAAAACATGATATTACTCACATAAAACTACTAAAACTAACAACTCTAATAAGAGATGCATGCAAAACAGGAGCTAAATAAATGCAGCAGCTAGACAGAGATTAAGAATACAAAGTATTCTCATGAAAAAGCGGAGCGTGTCACTCTCCAATAAAAGAATGCTAGGGTCCAACCAAGCTTATTGAAAAAGTAAAAACAAACTGAAAGAAAAAAATAAAAATAAACTGAAAAATAAGAATAAAATACGCTCCAAGTAAAACACATAAGATGTGATCGAATAAAAATATAGTTTCACTAGAACTCACCTGATAATTTGTTGATGAAGAAGGGGGTGCCTTGGGCATCCCCAAGATTAGATGCTTGAGTCTTCTTGGAATTTTCTGGGATGTACCACCGGGGCATCCCAAGCTTAGGCTTTTCACTCTTCTTGATCACATCATATCATCCTCTTCTCTTGACCCTTGAAAACTTCCTTCACACCAAAATTCTTACAATCTTCATTAGCAACGTTAGTGCAATTGAAATAATAAATTCACATGGTTCAGTTTCAACACAAGTATAACACTCAAAAAAACATCAGCTACTGTCACAACTTATTTTAAAACTCTTTTTCTCAAAATAACACCAAAAGAAAAAGATTAAGATGCAAATGCAATAAATGGCAGAAATATGTCAAACCAGAACAATACATAAAGATTGATTTTTTCAAAACTCTTCTGTTTCTCAAATCAAAAAGTGGTCAGATAAGAAAAGTTGCGTATATAACTCAGGATTAAGCACATAAAAACTCAGGTCATTTTGAATTTTCTATGATTTTTAATGGAATTAACAGTGGACAGTAGAAATTTATTTCCTGCGCAGAAATCCGAAATATCGGCTCAACTTTCCACTAGAGGCTTTACTTGGCTAAAAAAAAAATCAAAAGAAAAGATACAGTGGGGTTTCTAAGGAAATAGACAACACCCTAGTGCAAAGCACACCACATAAAACGAAAGAAAACAGGTTGAAAACAGCGAAATAAAACGGGTTGTCTCCCGGTAGCGCTTTTCTTTAACGCCTTCCAGCTAGGCATAAAAGGGCAACTCAAGTATTTTCAAGTGAAGAAGCATCAACATTATATCTTGATCTAATAATAGAGTCAAAAGGTAGATTCGTCTTCTTTCTAGGAAAGTGTTCCAAACCTTTCTTGAGGGGGAATTGATATTTAATACTCCCCTCTTTCATATCAATAATAGCACCAACAGTTCTAAGAAAAGGTCTTACCAAAACAATAGGACAAGAAGCATTGCATTCAATGTTCATAACAACAAAATCAGCAGGGGAAAGATTATTATTAACCATAATAAGAACATCATCAATTCTACCAAGAGGATTCTTCTTAGCATTATCAGCAAGATGAACATCCAAATAACAGTGTTCCAACGGTGGTAAATCAAGCATATTATAAAACTTTTGAGGCATAACAGAGATACTAGCACCAAGATCACACAAAGAATTGCAATCAAAATCATTTATTTTTATCTTAATGATAGGCTCCCAACCATCATCTAATTTTCTAGGGATAGAAGTCTCAAGTTTCAACTTTTCTTCCCTAACTTTCATGAGAGCATTGGTAATATGTTTAGTAAAGGCCATATTCATGGCACTAGCATTGGGACTTCTAGCAAGCTTTTGTAGACACATAATAACTTCAGAGATATTGCAATCATCAAAATCAATATTATTATCATCAAAAGTAATGGAACCATTATCTCCCACATCTCTAAAAATTTCAGCACTTTTATCAGGAGCAATTTCAGCAGTTTGAGGCAATTTAGCACGTTTCACCAAAGGAGTAGGGACTTTATTAACACCAACTACTTTACCATTGATAGTAGGAGGTTTACTAGCACTAGGATCTTCAGTTTTACTAGTGGTTGTGATAGTGCAAACTCTAGCAATATTATTCTTTTTAGCCAATTCATCTTCTCTTTCCCACCTAGCACGTCATTCAGCCATCAACCTAACATTATCATCAATTTGAACTTGGATGGCATTCAAAGTTTTAATTTGTTTAACATCTTGTGGCAAAACCTTTAGTTTTAGAAAATCAACATCAATATCAAGTCTATCTACTTTAGAGGCAAGAACATCTATTTTACCAAGCTTTTACTCAACAGATTTATTAAAAGCAGTTTGTGTGCTAATAAATTCTTTAAGCATGTTTTCAAGATCAGAGGTGGAGCTTTTATTATTATTGTAGGAATTGCCATAAGAATTACCATAACCATTATTAGGAGAATAGGGCTTATAATTGTTTCACCAAAATTATTTCTATAAGCATTGTTGTTAAAATTATTATTTCTAATAAAGTTTACATAAACATGCTCTTCTTGAGCAACCAAAGAGGATAAAGGAACATTATTAGGATCAACTTGAGGTTTACCATTAACACGCATAGACATAATAACATCAAGCCTTTCACTCAAAGAGGAGGTTTCCTCAACAGAATTTACCTTCTTACCTTGTGGAGCTCTCTCAGTGTGCCACTCTCAATAATTTATCATCATATCATCAAGAAGCTTTGTTGCATTTCCCAAAGTGATGGACATAAAGGTACCTCCAGCAGCTGAATCCAGTAGGTTCCTTGTGGAGAAATTCAGTCCTGCATAAAAGGTTTGTATAATCATCCAAGTAGTCAGTCGATGAGTGGGACAATTCTTCACCATAGTTTTCATTCTTTCCAAGCTTTAGCAACATGTTCATTATCAAATTGTTTAAAATTCATTATGTAACTTCTCAGGGATATAATCTTAGCAGGAGGATAATATTTTCCAATGAAAGCATCTTTACACTTAGTCCATGAATCAATACTATTTCTAGGCAAAAATAGCAACCATTCTTTAGCTCTTCCTCTCAAAGAGAAAGGAAATAATTTCAGTTTAATAATATCTCCATCCACATCTTTATATTTTTGCATCTCACATAGTTCAACAAAATTATTAAGGTGGGCAGCAGCAGCATCAGTACTAATACCATAAAATTGTTCTTTCATCACAATATTTAATAAAGCAGGTTTAATCTCATAGAAAGCAGTAGTAGGAGCAGGTGGAGCAATAGGTGTACAAATAAAATCCTTGTTGTTTTTGCTAGTGAAGTCACACAACTTAGTATTCTCATAGGAACTCATTTTAGCAGAATAAAAGCAAACAAATAAATAACAGCTATGAAGTAAACTAATTTTTTGTGTTTTTAATATAGAGAATAAAAACAAGACAAAAATAAAAACAAGACAATAAACAAAATAAAGAGGTTGAGAGTGAGAGACTCCCCTTGCCAGAAGACTTCTTCCTCCTCGGCAATGGCGCCAGAAATTCTTGTTGATGGCAGAGTTGTTGGAAACCCCAAGAGGAGGGTGTAATGAGCAAGCGTCAAGAATTTCCCTCAGTTAAGAACCAAGGTTATCAATCCAGTAGGTGGAAGAGGATCTCGGGAAGGTTGATGCCACTGACGGTGGTGCTGGCGCTTCACCGGTGTCAGCAACAACGTGGAACCTGCACACAACATAACCAAAATACTTTGTCCCAACAGTACGGTGAGGTTGTCAATCTCACCGGTCTTGCTAAAAACAAAGATTAGACGTATAGTGTGGAAAAATGATGCATGCTTGCAGTAAGTAAAGAAAGCAGGAAATAGTTGTGGTTTGTTTAACAATGTGAAAAATGGACCAGGGTTCATAGGTTCACTAGTGGTGTCTCTCCATAAAAGATAGCATGCTGGGTGAACAAATTACAGCTGGGCAATTGACAAATAGAGGTTGCACCGTAGTGCACATATATGACATGAAGACTACTATGATATTTAGTGTGGGCATTACAACAATATACATAGACCGACATCCATCGGCATCTATGACTAATAATCCACCCTCAGGTTATCATCCGAACCCCCTTAGGTATTAAGTTGCAAGCAACAGATAACTGCATTAAACAAAGTGTGTAATGTAAGCAATGATTATGCACGTGGGCACTCTCACGGATGTTGTCTCCCTAATGGCAACATCACATCCCCCCTTCACGTTTCTGTCACTCGAGCAAGGTGGTGAGGAGGCATGAACCCACTATCGAGCATAAATACTCCCTCTTAGAGTCACTAGCAACTACTTGGCCAGAGCAACCACTAGCAACGGAAAGCATGCAAGATCACAAATAGAATATGAAAATAAAGACTATAATCAACTTGGCATAAGTTCAATATTCATCGGATCCCAGCAAACACAGCATATAGAGTTACATAAGATCAATCTCGATCATGATAGGGAGCTCACGAGATCTAAACATGGAGGCATATGAGGAGAAGACAACCATCTAGCTACAGCTACGAACCCGTAGTCCAAGGATGAACTACTCACACATCACTCCAAAGGCAGGCATGGTGATGGAGAGGCCTCCGGTGATGATATCCTCTCCAGCAAGGTGCCGGAAACTGCTTCAGAACCCCTGGACTAGGTTTGACGGTGATAGTGGCTACGGAACTTTTCGGGGATTTTTAATCAGGTGCTTAGGGTTTTTCATCCAGGGGCATTAAATAGGTGAAAGGGCAAAGGCGGTGGAGCTCCAGGGGCCCCCCTTCCATAGGTGGCGTGGCCAGGGGACCCGCGCCACCCTATGGTGTGGCCCCCCTGTTGCCCGTCTTCGATTCCTCTTTGGTGTTCTGGATGCTTCCGGGGAAAATAGGCACTTCGGGCTTTGTGGGGTCCAATTCCGAGAATGTTTCCAGAACAACTTTTCTAAAACCAAAAACAGCAGAAAACAGGGAACTGGCACTTGGCATCTTGTTAATAGGTTAGTCCCGGAAAACGTATAAAAATGCTATAAATAAGAGAGAAAACAAGTAGCAATTAAAATAATATTATCATGGAGCATCAGAAATTATAGATACGTTGGAGACGTATCAGCCACCGCGTTACAATGTCTTGTGCTAACTTGCATGAAACCTGAGCTCCAAAAGCGTTTTGAGAACGCCACCACCTTCGATATGATCGAGGCGCTGAAAGCCATGTACCAAACCTAGGCTAGAGCTGAACGTTATGAGATAACTAAGGCCCTGTGGGAGTGCAAAATGGCAGAAGGAGTCTCAGTAGGCGAGCACATGTTCAAGATTCTTGGTTATGGGACGAGTCTTAATGCTTTGTGTTTCCCAATTCCTGAGGCTCTCGGCACTGATTTAGTCCTTGCTTCACTCCCCCCGTCTTACGGAGGTTTTATCATGAACTATAACATGAATGGGATGGACAAGAGGCTGAATGAATTGCTCACCATGCTTAAAACTGCGGAGGCTGGGATTGAGAAGGACACCAATCATGTGATGATGGTGAATAAGACCACCAGTTTTAAGTAGAAAGGCAAAGACAAGAAGGGCAATCCTAAAGGTGGCGCCACTCCTGATACTGAGTGCTTGTTCTGCAAAAAGAAAGGCCATTGGAAAAGGAACGGCACAAAATATTTCGCAGAAAATAAGAAGTTTGGAGCGTCCAACAAAGGTATAATTGTTATACATGTTATTGATTTATATCTTACTGGTCCCCACTGTAACTCATGGATATTTGATACTGGATCGGTTGCTCACATTTGCAACTCGATGTCGGAGTTGCAGAAGGCGAGAAAGCTATCAAGGAATGAAGTGCATATGTGCGTCGGGAACGGTGTCCAAGTCGCCGCTCAAGCCGTCGGTGTCATGCCTTTACATCTAACTTCATGATTCATCTTAGGACTTAATAATTGTTATTTCGTTCCCGCGTTATGTAAGAACATTATCTCTGGATCATGTTTGTTACGTGATGGATATTATTTTAATTCTAAGAACAACGGTTGTTCCATAAATTTTAAGAATATGTTTTATGGATTTGCACCGATTAAGAATGGGTTATTCATTATGGATCTTGAATGTAGTAATGACGTCTTTAACATAGATGTTAAACGCCTTAAAAAGGCTGATGAAAATACCACTTATAAGTGGCACTGTCGTCTTGGTCACATTGGAAAGAAGCGCATGCAGAACCTCCACAGTGATGGGCTTTTGGAGTCTTTGGAATTTGAATCATTTGACACGTGTGAAGTCTGTCTAATGGGTATCGTTCACTGGTCATGTTGAACGGGCGAATGACTTATTGGAAAGAATACATACTGATGTATGCGGTCCGATGAGCATACCAGCGCGTGGTGGATATCTCTATTTTGTAACTTTTACTAATGATTTGAGTAGATATGGATATATCTACTTGATGAAGCAGAAATCTGAAACATTTGAAAAGTTCAAAGAATTTCATAATGAAGTAGAGAATCTCGTGAGAGAAAGATTAAATTTCTGCGATCAGATCGCGGAGGAGAATATCTAAGTCACGAGTTTAGCAAACATCTTAGTGATTGCGGAATAGTTTCACAACTTGCGCCACCCGGAAGTCCACAAAGAAATGGGATGTCCGAGAGACGTAACTGAACCTTGTTGGACATGGTGTGGTCTATGATGTCATTAACTGAACTACCTTTATCTTTTTGGGGTTAAGCACTAGAGACCGCAACTTTCACACTTAATAGAGCACTGTCAAAGTCTGTTGAGACAACGCCGTATGAGATATGGCATGGGAAGAAACCCAATTTTTCATTTCTTAAAATTTGGGGTTGTGACGCTTATGTAAAACGTTTACAACCAAACAAACTCGATCCCAAATCAGACAAGTGTTACTTTGTAGGTTATCCCAGAAACACAGTCGGGTATTCCTTCTACCACCGTACCGAGGGCAAAGTGTTTGCCTCGAAGAATGGTACATTTCTTGAGAAAGAGTTTCTCGCAAAATATATTAATGGGCGGACAGTCTAGCTTGATGAGATTATTGAATCTTCGGTGAACGTTGATAAGGCGGTGGCACCGGATGTGATTCCGTTTGTCATCCATGTGGATGAACTGGAAGTTCCTGTATATGATACAGAGACTTCAGTCAAGACTGTGACTGGACCACGCATGTCCTATAGAGTTCAGGAACCACCCAAATGGTTTCAAAACGAAGTATTCGTGTTGGACGATGATGAACATGCGAACTACAAGGAAGCAATGGCATGCCCTAGGTCCAATGAATGTCTTAAAGCCATGAAATCCGAAATGGAATCCATGTACGAAAACCAAGTTTGGAACTTGGTTGATCCTCCAGAAGGGACAAAGCCAATTGAATGTAAATGGATTTTCAAAAGAAAGACATACGTGAATGGTAATGTGACCGTTCATAAAGCTCGACTGGTTGCAAAAAGGTTTCGAAAAGTTCAAGGAGTTGACTACGACGAGACTTTCTCGCCGGTAGAGATGCTTAAGTCCGTGCTGATTCTGCTAGCAATTGATGCCTATTTAGATTACGAGATTTGGCAGATGGATGTCAAAACGGCTTTCCTAAATGGAAATCTAATCGAGGATGTGTATATGATATAACCCGAGGGTTTTACCGATTCGAAAGATGCTAGTAAAGTATACAAACTTCAGAGGTCCATTTATTGTCTGAAGTAAGCATCAAGGAGCTAGAATCTTCATTTTCATGAAGTAGTCAAAGGGTTTGGTTTCATTAAGAATGACGAAGAGGCTTGTGTTTACAAGAAAGAAAGTGGGAGCTCAATAGTATTCTTGATGTTATATGTGGATGACATATTGTTGATTGGGAATGACGTAAATTTTCTTTACACGATTAAGAGTCATTGAAAAAGAGTTTTGCAATGAACGACTTAGGCGAAGTTGCATATATTTTGGGTATTAAGATCTATTATGATAGATCAAAATGCCTGATAGCGCTTAGCCAGAGCATGTACATTGACAAGGTTCTAAAGAGGTTTAGAATGGATAATTCCAAGAAAGGATTATTCCCAATGTCACATGGCACAGTACTTAGCAAGAATCAGTACCCGCAGACCACTGATGAGCGAGCAGACATGACTATGATTCCATATGCTTCAGCAATTGGATCTATCATGTATGTCATTATTTGTACAAGACTGGACGTTTCCTATGCGCTAAGTGTTAGTAGCAGATACCAAAGTGATCCCGGAATGGCTCACTGGACAACAGTTAAAAATATTCTTAAGTACCTTAATAGAATTAAGGAAATATTCCTAGTCTATGGAGGTGATGATGAGCTCATTGTAGGGGGTTACATTGACATTGGATTTTAGATAGATCCAGATGACTCAAAAGCACAATCGGGCTATGTTTTCAAACTAAATGGTGGAGCGATTAGCTGGAAGAGTTCCAAGCAGAACACTGTTGCTGATTCTACAATGGAGGCGGAATATGTTGCGGCTTCAGAAGCCGCGAAGGAAGGATATTGGATAAAAAAGTTCGTCACCGAACTTGGTGGGCTTTCAACTGCGGAGGACCCGATGGAGCTCTATTGTGATAATAGTAGCACCGTGGCCTTGGCAAAGGACCCAAGGTCTCACCACAAGGCCAAGCACATTGAATTCAAGTATCACCTTGTCTGATATTAGGTGGACAAGGGATATATAAAAATATGCAAGATTCACACGGATCTGAATGTGTCAGATCCGATGACGAAGCCTCTACCATGAGCGAAGCATGGAAAACACCGTAAAGGCATTGGTGTTAGGGAGCTTTTGTAAACTAGATCATTGACTCTAGTGCAAGTGGGAGACTGTTGGAGATATGCCCTAGAGGCAATAATAAAAGTTATTATTTATTTCCATGTTCATAATTAACGTTTATATTTCTGTGCTATAACTGCTATGATTCTTGAATATGAGATTCAGAGGAAAACCCATATGCACGTGTGGAAACATAAACACTAAAGAGTTTCCTAGTCTCGCCTCTAAGACTAGCTCATGTGTTGCATGAGGATCTCGTTTTCCTGATCATGTGCATAGTTGGATTCCACCAAAAATGGGAGCACATTGTCGGCAGAACAATGAGTGTTGACAGACCCAATTAAATGATATACTATGAGATCACATCGTTACATGTTGTTAGTATAATCATAGAAATGTTAACGTATACCCATGTCCTTAGACCATGCGAATATCTAGTTCCTACGTACCCGACGTTTTACCTTGATGTTGCCAAACGTTACCCGTAACAGGATAATTATAACGGCAGTCCTCAGGTACTTCAAAAAAGTGCGTCTAGGACTTGATAGTTCAAGATTGGGATTTTCTCCTCCAACGATGGAGAGAGACTTTTGGGCCCTCTCGGTATTGCGGTATCCATCATCGTCTAGTCAGACACAGCGTGATGTGATCAACGGGGATACCGAAATATGGAAACGAGAAAAGAGAACAAACTGGCAACGAAGATAACTAGGCATCGTGATCAAGTGTTGCTTCACAGGGATACCGATATAATCTCGCCTCGGGTTATGTGATGTATCACGAAGAAAAGGGAATTGTGTACGGGAACATAAGGTTCACTCGAATTCGTTCGCGATTGAACCAAAAACTCGAGTTCCTTTTGGATTTCCTTCTTGATCAATGTAATTGTAGGAGTCAATATGGATGTCTAGATCCCGCTATTGATTATTGACCGGAAGGAGTTTTGGGTCATGTCTACATTTTCACCGAACCTGCAGGGTCACATGCTTAAGTATCATCGGTTTGTTGAGTACAAGGATGTGATAGTAGTATGAGATAATGTCAATGGAATGGTTCCGAGAACATCAAAATAGTTTCGGAGAGAAATCAGAAAAATTCTGGAGTATCGGGAAAGTCCCGGGAAAACCTAAAGGCACCAGAAGCGTCTAGGAAGATTCTAGAGTATTCTGGAACCTTCTAGAATGTTCCGGAAGACACCATGGGCGGCATGAAATGAATGAGTGGTAACTCCACTCTTTTATGTGCATGCTATTAAGGAGTGGTAACCCCCTCTTTTATGTGCATGGGTTTAAAGAGGTGGTAACCCCCTCACTAATGGACCAGCCATTATATGGAGGTTTCTCCCCTTGGCCTCCACCTTTGGGATATATAAGAAGAGGAGGAGCAGCCCTCAAATTCGTACTAAGTGGCTGAAAGGTTGCTGCCTCCTCCTCACTTTCTCTTACACTTTCACATACGCCGTAAGGCTGCTCGTGCTTCGGCTTCTATTCGTCCTGGACGGCGGAGCGCTGCTGGACTGGTGATCACGTATGCGTGGATACTGGCAGAGGGATCGTACGTTCGATCCTAGGAAGGAGTGAAAAATCCTCGCGGCTGGGAGGGATACACCTAGATGCGGGGATCTGCATCAACGGTTCTTCACCAACAATCTACTTTCGCTACCGGTTGTTGGTAATTATTTAGATCGTCATTTCTCCTGCACCTTCATAGTAGATCCTGGGTTTATGTGTAGAACGAAATTTTTATATTTCTACTACAAACCCAACAATCAGCCTCCAAGCTAGCAAGGAAGTCGCAAAGCTTTGGCGAAGAGAGTTCCGGGAATAGGTGCCAAAGCACCAAAAGCAACAACCTTTGTAATCCATAGAAACAACCTGCCCCATTGACTCATCCAAGTGAGCGGCGAAATCGTCGAGACCTTACGGATCCACGAAAGCGATGGTCTAGATAGAATCCAACAGTGGATGTCAGGGCGCCTAAAGCAAGTCCACCATCAGAGGCACCATCGAGATAAGACAAGTGGTCTTCCCATAAAGCTCATGTAGCTCGGGCATGATATGCAGAAAAATATCCATGCCTTTTGATTACATGAATGATAAAATATAGGCTAGAATTCAAGGGTAGAAGGAGAAGCTGTTGGTGAAAGCCCGCAAATAAATGTTGATCAAACCAGTAGCCCAAGCCATCTCCATGTATGCCATGTAGGGTCTTCTATCTCAAAAAGGGGTTCTGCGAGAAAATTAGTGCCATGATTGCTAAATTCTTGTGGAGCCCAAATGGTAAGGATAATAATATGCATTAGATCCGGATAGGAAAAGCTATCAATCAAAGGTAATGGGTGGCATTGGGTTTCATGATATTCATGCGTTGAATGTGGCAATGTTATCACGCCAAGTGTTTTTTGACGCGGACCACACGTTCGCTGGGAGACTCGAAGAGGAAGGTATGATGCAGTGTAGCAGTATTCCCCCCAGTTATGGAAGCAGGGTTATCAATCCAGTAGGACTTAGAAGTATCTCAGTAGGTTTCTTTTGTCTGGCGCTTCAACAAGCGTGGACCCGTACACAAATACAAACTCTCTCTTACATCCAACTTTCCAACAAGGTTGTCAATCTTCCCGTCTTGCTAAAAAATAAAGAATTAATTGTACCGAATGGTTGGAGAAGATTAAATGAAAACGGAACAAGGAGAAAGTGATGATGAAAAGCAAGTAAACGAGATTGTAATCAATGAGGAAAATAGGACCGGGGGCCATAGTTTCACAAGTGGTGTCTCTTCTAAGAATAATAACATGCTGGGTAAACAAATTACAACTGAGCAATTAAAAAATCATGAATGTATAACAATACTATTATGCCAAGATATAGTTCACGGGTTCTAACATTGTAGGAATTATGTCAAGAAAACGCTTGCTTGTTGACCTGGACCATAAAGTTTGTTGGGAGACCCCAAGAGGAAGGTATGATGCAGTGTAGCAGTATTTGCTCCCTGTTATGGAACAAGGGTTATCAATCCAGTAGGACTGCAAAGTCTCTCAGTAGGTTGCTTGTTGTCTGGCGTTTCAACAAGCATGGACCTGCACATAAACACAAACTCTCTCTTACTCCCAACTTTCCGACAAGGTTGTCAATTTCCCCGTCTTGCTAAAAACTAGAGAATTAATTGTATCGAATTGTTGGAGAATATTAAATGAAAACGGAACACCAAGAAAGTGATGATGAAAAGAAAGTAAAAGAGGTTGTAATAAATGAGGAAAATAGGAATGGGGGTTATAGTTTCACTAGTGGTGTCTCTCCTAAGACCAATAACATGTTGGGTAAACAAATTACGAATCGACAATTGAAAATCATAAACGTATAACAATACTATTATGACGAGATATAGTTCATGGGTTCTAACATTGTAGACATTACGTCAAGCTAAATAGACCGCCATCTGAAAACATCTATTACTAAAAGTCCACCTTGAATCAGCTATCCAGCAAATCTCGCTGGTATTAAGTGATTGCTTTGTGTGCAACAGACAATTGCATTAAGAATAGAACGTAATGTGAGCAATAATTCCCATCCGTAGATAAGAACACCATTGTTTTCTTCCTACTGGCAACAACACATACCAACCGGCATGTTTCTGTCACTCGAGCATAGATGGAAAGGAGGCATGAGCCCACTATCTAGCATATAAATCCTCTCTTGGAGGTGCATACAACGATTTGGCCAAGGAAATCATACACGCCGGGGAGCATTGCAAGACAAGATTAAAACTCTGTAAAGATATAAGTGAAGCGTCTCAATATGACATGAACAAAATAATCACAATCTTATGGTTCATAGAATCCTAGCACAACATGTAGCAATTACATAACATTGATATTGATCATGTTAGGCAGCTCACAAGATCTAAACATGGTGGCACAAAAGTGGAGAGAACATCATCTAGCTACCGCTATGGAACCATAGTCCAGGGATGCACTACTCACACATCTCTCCGGAGGAAATCATGGCAATGTAGAGGCCTCTGGTGATGAGCCCCCTCTTCGTCAGGCGTCATGGTGTCGGAGCATGACTCCAGAAGCCTAGATTGGACTTTTGAGGTGACGACGCCTATGTATCTGTTTCATGGAAAATGTCTCCGTCCCTGGCATTTTTAGGGTTAACGTAATTTTATAGGCGAAGAGGCGACGGGAGGGGGTGCCGGGGGCACCAAATGACCCCCAGGCGCGGCCTAGGGCTAGCCCGCTCCTGGCACCCCTCTGGTGGCCCCAGGCCACCTCTCCGGCTCTTCTTTTAACAAAGTCTTCATTCCAAGCAAAAATAATTCCTTATAAATTTGAGGTCTTTTGGCGAATATTTTCTTCATAGCTATTCAGAAATACAAAAACAACAGAAAATAAGAACTGGCTCTTTCTATCTTGTTAATAGGTTAGTCCATGAAAACATTTAGAAAATGAAGGAAAACATGTGGAAACCATGTAGAAAACATAGCATGGAGCATAAAAAATTATAGATACATTTGGGACGTATCAGCATCCCCAAGTTTAACTCCTGCTCGTCCTCGAGTAGGTAAGTAATGACAAATATAATTTTTGAGGTGACATGCAGCCAACACAAACTTGATCAATCATTATGTAAAAGCATTGTAAGCTGAGATCAAAGCACTTTAACAAAGGCATGATAAATGTTATTTGAACAATGAAAACTTAGCAACTATGTTGCACATGAAAAGTAGCACAAATAATTGAGAATGCGCAATAATCCATTTAAAGTGATACGTTTGTTCGATCATAATGAAAAACATGATAAAGTGGTATCTCGCTTGTCCTTTGTGGAATAACAAAACATAAATGCTAGGAACTCTTCGAAGATCAAGTGGTGACTAGATACACATGATTTTAGACACAAAATACCATAATCATATTCCAACCAATAATAATTTTTGGGACTATGCACATTATACTCAGAATGACAACTATGCTCTCTTAATTGGTGCATAAAGTAAGAAGGTGAAGATTCTTCCTATATCTACAAGAAAACCCTTCGCAAAGGGAAGCAGTGATCAGTCATGTGCTAGAGCTTTTTTATTTTATGAAACATAGCATATTGAAAATATAATTTTGAGAGAGGTGTATGTCTATATCAACAAATGATAATAAATGTTTTAATATCTTGTCATGTCAAATGGCTTCTAAGAGCGCCTTCCATAGAGAACGATATCCTCTTCTCCTTTGTTTACACAAGTTATGTTTGAACCGATTTCTCAGAAACAAAGTGTGAGGAGTTTAATTGTTATTATCGTAATTTATCTTTTGTGGTCGGGGAACCCGTTTGCGAGCTCTTTTTGCAATATTAGGGAACAACACATTATGCATGCAAGTCAAGAGGTGAATCCATCCAACATGAAGAAACAATAAAGCATTTAGTACATCCTCCTGAGCTAAAACAGGAACACAAAACAAGATTTCATAATTTTGAACATTTTAAAGGTAGAACACGAGCAATTTACTTGGAATGGTAGGGAAATACCATATATGTGTAGGTATGGTGGACACTGGAATATCTTTGGTTTAAGGGAGTTGGATGCATGATCAGAGCTCATGCTCATTACCTGTGAAGGCCAGCAAGAGACTATAAGCGACCAACTAAGAGAGAAATAACGGCCATAATCATGCATAGCGACAAAACATCATTGATCAAATCATAAAGTGATATCACGAGTCTAAAAATAAATGATCATCAAGGCTAAAGGTGACTTTGTTTATAGTCATAACATGGTGTGAGCATGTCCCAAGTCAATTCAAATAAATCTTCAAAGGAGAACACCACAATAACATGCTTCATTACGATCAAGAACAACACATGATTAAATTTTAATAACACATTAAGCACTCCCAGTTATTTAATACTAGTCATGATGCATCATAAATTACTAAACACACAATTAAAATAACATCAAACATGACATGCCAAAGCCTAGTCACAATCTAAACAAGCTTCCTTTGCACCACTATAGACATGAAATATTTTTCTCCCATCCAACACCAATCAACTTATTTGAAAAAAAAATCTTAAGAAATAATCAATAAAGATAAAATAGCTAATCATACATAAATATAGAAAACTAACAAGCTTTGAACAAAATATGAAAGCAAAACAAGAGCTAAAAACAGCAGTAGCAAAAACTGAACACTCACAAAGCAATAAGAGTGAAAACTAGAGTGTTCTAAACAATACAATGGAGTGTATTTATCTCCAACAAAGAATGCTAGGGTCCAACCATTTATTACCATCAATCAAACAAGACAAAACTGAAAGCAAAATAAAATGACGCTCCTAGAATAACACATAGTATGTGGAGCAACAAATATACAGTGTCCTCAAAGGTGACCTTATAATTTTGTTCATGAAGAAGGGGATGCCTTGGGCATCCCCAAGCTTTGACGCTTGTACTTTTTGGATATTTTTTGGGGGTGACATGGGAATCCCCAAGCTTGAGATTTTGTCCATCCTTCATCTTCCCACATCCTCCTCCTCTCCTTACACTTGAAAACTTCCTCTCCACAAAACTTTGCACAATCTTCATTAGCGGGGTTAGTGCATCAAATAAATATATCCATTTGGTTCAGTTTTAACACAAGACAATCACACAATATAGATATTAGCTATTTTCACAACTTATTTTAAATCTCCCCCCCTCAAGAGAACACAAAAAGAAAAAGATTAAGAGGCAAATGCAAACAAAGGCACAAACCTATCAAAACAGAACTGACTGTAAACATGATTTTTTCAAGAGACTTCTATAGCTCAAATAAAAAAGTGGTAAAATAATGAAAGTTAGATGACAACCTGGGGCAACTGTCATTTTTTTCAGAATTTTCTCGCACTTTGTCTGAGAGATACGAATTTTACGATGAAGCATAAAAATCTGGACAGAAAACAACAAATTGCACTTGCTTTCAAATAGAGGTTACTCTTGGCACAAAAACAAAAAAAAGACAAGGAGCGGTTTCTACAGATGTAACAACTTCCAAGACTCAAAGAAATCAAAAGAAAACATAGGGAAAACAAGAGAAAACTAGGTGGGTTGCCTCCCACATGCGCTTTTATTTAATGCCTTTTAGCTAGGCATAAAGAAAGAATCAAGTATTCTCTCCTTTAACTCCAACATTAAGACCATTTTATTTTTCAATAAGAACATACTTAATTCGTTTAGGAAAAGAAAAATTACCTCTAATGGGAGCATAAAAGTCTATGAAACCGAATCTAACATTTATTATGCATCCCACAACTTTTAGAAAAGATCTTCCTAGCACTATATTTTGTTGATCTCCCTTATCCATAATCATGAAATCCATAGGGGTGAATCTATTACAAATAGAAACTTGGTCATCTTTTACTAATCCCACAATTTTAGAGATATTGCCATTAGCATGTGGGTGATAAAGTGGGTAATCAATCATGCATTCATATTTCAAGTGGTCATATACCATTTTAGGCATAGTAGATATCATGGCACCAATATCACAATAGGAAATAAAAAATTGATTATCAATCCAAATTTTAATATATGGTTCCCAATCATTGTCTAATTCAGTGATGACTTTCCCATCTAATGTCTACGCGCGCTTCCATTCTTGTAGACAATGTTGGGCCTCCAAGTGCAGAGGTTTGTAGAACAACAACAAGTTTCCCTTAAGTGGATCACCCAAGGTTTATCGAACTCAGGGAGGTAGAGGTCAAAGGTATCCCTCTCAGGCAACCCTGCAATCAAGATACAAGAAGTCTCTTGTGTCACCAACACACCCAATATAATTGTCAGGTATATAGGTGCACTAGTTCGGCGAAGAGAGAGTAAAATACAAGTAACATGGATGATAATAAGTGATAATAGCAATCTGAAATAAAAATGGCAGAAAGCAAACATGTGGCAGAACAGGCAGAAAACAGTGTTTCAATGCTTGGAAATAAGGCCTAGGGCTCCTACTTTCACTAGAGGACACTCTCAACAATGCTCACATAATTGAATGCATAAATATCATTTCTTCACTATGCTACTCCGAACCACTCTCCGGTCGAATAACGAACACTAATCGTTGTGTAGGGATTAAACAACACTCCTCAAGTCTATGTTCCCCCTCTAGGGCACCCCAATGTCACTATGAGTGCCATAAATTAGTAAAGAAACGCCACAATTTCATAGGTTCACCTTCCAACACAAGATATAAATATCATGCTAAACCACACGGTGCACACACTATCACCTTTACCCCGTGATCAAAGTGTTTACGGAGATAATAAAACCACTTGAGTAGCATAACCGATGAAGATCAATCTACTTATTAAACTAGATTACAAAGCTCATGATCACATAAAGATCACACCATGGGAGAGAGATGAACCACATAGCTACCGGTAGATCCCTCAGCCCCGGGGGAGAACTACTCCCTCCTCATCATAGGAGACAGCAACGTCGATGGAGATGGCGGTGGAGTCCATGGAGATGACTTCCGGGGGCACTTCCCCGTCCCGGCAGGGTGCTAGAACAGAGATCTGTCCCCCGAAACTTGTCGGCGGCTGCGGAGCTACGGATGTATTTTGTGGAAAAGGTCGATTCCCCTAGGGTTTATGCCTCGGGGAATATATATGGGCGAAAGGGCGATGCCGGGAGGTGGCCAGGGGGCCCACACCCCTAGGTGGCGCGGCCAGGGGGACCCGCGCCACCCCATGGTGTGTCCACCCCGTGGCCCCCCTCCAGGGCTCTTAGGGACTTCTGGATGCTTCCGGGACTTCTAGGACGTCTGGCTTCCGAATTTTCCAATTCCGAGAATATTTCCAAAACAAATTTTCTAAAACTAAAAACAGCAGAAAACAGGGAACTGGCTCTGTGGCATCTTTTTAATAGGTTAGTCCCGGAAAACATAAGAAAACGTAGGAAAATATACGGAAGACATGTAGCAATTGGCATAATATCAACATGGAACATTAGAAATTATAGATACGTTTGAGACGTATCAAGCATCCCCAAGCTTAGTTCCTACTCGTCCTCGAGTAGGTAAACGATAAAACAAAATAATTTCTGAGGTGACATGCTACCACACAATCTTGATCATAATATGTAAAGTAGAACATGTAAACTAGGATATTTTCTGAGGTGACATGCTACCACACAATCTTGATCATAATATGTAAAGTAGAACATGTAAACTAGGATCAAATGAACTAAAGCTGTGATCTATATTTGATATCAACAAGTAATGCATAAACAAAGAAGAAAGAAGTAAAACTTTTAATGAATCAATACTAAAAGACTATCAACCGTGCAAAGTTTATTAGAGATGATTTAAGCTTTCAAGAACAACAATATCATGCACGTCAAACTATCTTCACAACCCCTGTTAGGATCAAGTCAAGCTTTCCACATGATGCAATGCTTGAATCTTAAACTATTTGCACACTAAAAACAAGCAAGTGTTCTGCGTTGGTCCCTGGCACTGGGATGTTATGGCTAAGAGAACATTATGGGGTGTTTGGAAGGTCAATGGAAGAATGGCTCGCAAAGCTAAAAGTGGTCATTAGACAAAAGAAAGTTTTACAACCGAAGCTATGAAAGGAGTAGGTATTGCCACACAACGGATGCACATAGAGCTATAAGTGTATGAAAGCTCTCCAATAGAACTAGTGGGGGTGCATCCAACTTGCTTGCTCACGAAGACCTAGAGCTCATTTGAGGAGGCTCATCATTGGAATATACAAGCCAACTTCTATAATGTAAAGTTCCCCACATAGTTATGAATGAATGATAATATGAAAACTCTCTCCAAACTGAAGTATTGTTGCTAAACATGAAGCACAAGTGTGGTATAAAGGATAGTGATGCACCCCCTCTCTCTTTATTCTCTCTTTGGCCCTTTCTGTTTTTCTTTTTGGGCTTTTTTATTTTTTTTTATTTTATATATCCTCACCGGTAGGGGAAGCATCCTATATTACAATGAATCATCACACTTTTAGTACTCATAACTCATAATGGAATATCTCTAATATATCCAACCGCATGCTCCTGCCAGTGTAGCAGTATGCATAAATAACCATGACGCTCATCATCAAGTAACATAATGGAGGTGGATGTTGTGCAGCAATATATCTCGGAATGGCCATGGAAATGCCATGATAGGTAGGTACGGTGGCTGTTTTGAGGAAGAATATATGGTCTAATGTGTAGGAGAACAAAGTTCTCCCACAGGATTTGGATGCACTGGCGAAGTTTGCAGAACTCTCAATGTGAGAAAGGGCAATGCATAGTACCGAAGAGACTAGCAAATATGGATGGTGGAAGTGCTAGGAACCGCAACATAGACTCACGAGTTAAAAGATTGCAACAAGAAAATCATCTTACAAGGAAAAGTGCAAATCAATCCAAGAGGGTCCGTGGCAGTGACAAATCACTGTTAGCTACCCCGACCGTAGCGCGTAACAAAAGGCCGATCAGAAATGTATCACTCGTAGCAATCATATACCATTGTTTATATCAGCTGGTAATTTAAGTGTGGAACAATTTCAAGTTTCTTAGACCAACCAGTAAAAGTTTATACTTACTAGTCCTTCTCCTTTATCCATTAAGCAAATTAATATCTCAAAACAACAGCAATGATTCAAGAGAAGCAGTTTAGTGATCTACAAGACCATGCAATCTTTTCCACTATACCAACTATCACATAAGTATTTCTATTCCCAAACAAGCACATATATGAGAACCACCTAACTACAAAAGCTAACAGCTCTGAATAAGAGGTGCATGAAAACAAAGGCTAAACGCGGTACTAGCAAAAAGTGAACACTCACAGAACAATAAGAATGAAAACTAGAGTGTTCTAAGCAATGAAAACGGAGCGTGTCTCTCTCCCACACAAGTATGATAAGATCCAATAATTTATTACAGCAAAGAAAACCAAACAAACTAAAGCAAAATAAAAGACGCTCCAAGTAAAGCACATAAGATGTGACCGATTAAAAATATAGTTTCACTAGAAGTGACCTGATAATTTGTTGATGAAGAAGGGGGTGCCTTGGGCATCCCCAAGATTAGACGCTTGAGTCTTCTTGGAATTTTCTTGGATGTACCACCATGGCATCCCCAAGCTTAGGATTTTCACTCTTCTTGATCACATCATATCATCCTCTTCTCTTGACCCTTGAAAACTTCCTTCACACCAAAATTCTCACAATATTCATTAGCAACGTTAGTGCAATTGAAATAATAAATTCACATGGTTAAGTTTCAACACAAGTCTAAAAATCAAAAACACATTAGCTACTGTATAAACTTATTTCAAAACTCTTTTTATCAAAAGAACACCAAAAGAAAGATATTAAGATGCAAATGCGATAAATGGCAGAAATCTGTCAAAACAGAACAGCGGATAAAGATCGATTTTTTCAGAAATCTTCTGTTGCTCAAATAAAAAAGTTGTCTTCTAAGAAAAGTTGCGTATATAACTCAGTATTAAGCACAAAAAAGCTCAGGTCATTCTGAATTTTCTGTGAGTTTTAACCGAATTAGCAGTAGACAGCAGAAATCTGTTTCCCGCGCAGAAATCCGAAATATAGGCTCAACTTTCCACTAGAGGCTTTACTTGGCTCAACAAAAACTCAAAAGAAAAGATAAAGCGGGGTTTATAAGGAAATATAAAACATCCAGGTGCAAAGCACACCAAAGAAAACGAAAGAAAACGGGTTGAAAACAGATAAATAAAACGGGTTGTCTCCCGGTAGCGCTTTTCTTTAAAGCATTTTAGCTAGGCATAATGATTTTTTAAAGATGCTCACATAAGAATAAGAGTTGAAGCACAATAAGAGAGCATCAAGAAGCAAATAAAAAAAATTAAGTCTAACCCACTTCCTATGAAAAATAATCTTGTAGGAAAACAAATCATGAAATCACAAAGCAGCGAGCATAGGAAAGCAAAATAAGTGCAACATAAAAAATTTCAGCATAAAGAGGGGAAACTTCATATTGTTGAGATGCATAAAACCATGTTTCCCTCTCTCATAATAACTTTCAGTAGCATCATGAATAAAATTAACAATATAGCTATCACAAGAAACATTCTTATCATGAGCCACATGCATAAAACAATTAATACTCTCCACATAAGCATAGTAATTCTTATTAATAGTAGTGGGAGAAAATTCAACAAAATAGCTATCATCATTATTCTCATCACCATAATCATTAAATATAGGAAGCATAGTATCATCAAAATAAATTTTCTCCTCAATAGTAGGTGGACTGGAAATATCATATTCATCATTGTAAACAGGTGGAACTAGAATACCACAATCATTATAATCATCATATATTGGAGGCAAGGTATCATCAAAGAAAATTCCTCCTCAAGTCTTGGGGGACTAAAAATATCATATTCATCAAAACTAGCTTCCCCAAGCTTAGAATTTTCCATATCATTAGCAATAATGGTGTTCAAAGAATTCATACTAATAACATTGCTACTAGCATGCAAATAAAGCTCCATAGGTTTTTTAATTTTCTCTTCAAACACTTCATGTCCTAAATCAAGATAAAGATTATAAATCTCTCTCATATTTTTGTTGTTTTCCATTAAGCCTAACTAGTGAAAACAAGAAACAAAAAGATATAATTGCAGAATCTAAAGGAAATAACTTCGAGAACCCACACCCGAGGATGTGAGTACCTTTTACCTTACCTCCCCGGCAACGGCGCCAGAAAAGAACTTGATGTCTACGCACGCTTCTATTCTTGTAGACAGTGTTGGGCCTCTAAGTGCAGAGGTTTGTAGAATGATAGCAAGTTTCCCTTAAGTGGATCACCCAAGGTTTATCGAACTCAGGGAGGTAGAGGTCAAAGGTATCCCTCTCAAGCAACCCCGCAATCAAGATACAAGAAGTCTCTTGTGTCCCCAACACACCCAATATACTTGTCAGGTATATAGGTGCACTAGTTCGGCGAAGAGAGAGTAAAATACAAGTAATATGGATGATAATAAGTGATAAAAGCAATCTGAAATAAAAATGGCAGCAAGAAAACATGTAGCAGAACAGGCGGAAAATGGTGTTTCAATGCTTGAAAATAAGGCCTAGGGCTCCTACTTTTACTAGAGGACACTCTCAACAATGCTCACATAATTGAATGCATAAATATCATTTCTTCACTATGCTACTCCGAACCACTCTCCGGTCGAATAACGAACACTAATCGTTGTGTAGGGCTTAAACAACACTCCTCAAGTCTATCTTCCCTCTCTAGGGCACCCAAATTAGTAAACAAACGCCACAATTTCATAGGTTCACCTTCCAACACAAGATATAAATATCATGCTAAACCACACGGTGCACACACTATCACCTTTACCCCGTGATCAAAGTGTTTACGGAGATAACAAAACCACTTGAGTAGCATAACCGATGAAGATCAATCTACTTATTAAACTAGATTACAAAGCTCATGATCACATAAAGATCACACCATGGGAGAGAGATGAACCACATAGATACCGGTAGATCCCTCAGCCCCGGGGGAGAACTACTCCCTCCTCATCATAGGAGACAGCAACGGCGATGGAGATGGCGGTGGAGTCGATGGAGATGACTTCCGGGGGCACTTCCCCGTCCCGGCAGGGTGCCAGAACAGAGATCTGTCCCCCGAAACTTGTCGATTCCCACAGGGTTTATGCCCCGGGGAGTATATGTGGGTGAAAGGGCGATGCCAGGAGGTGGCCAGGGGCCCACACCCCTAGGTGGCACGGCCAGGGGGGACCCGCGCCACCCCATGGTGTGGCCACCCTGTGGCCCCCTCCGGGGCTCTTCGGGACTTCTGGATGCTTCCAGGACTTTTAGGACTTCTGGCTTTCGAATTTTCCAATTCCGAGAATATTTTCAGAACAACTTGTCTGAAACTAAAAACAGCAGAAAAAAGGGAACTGGCTCTGTGGCATCTTGTTAATAGGTTAGTCCAGGAAAACGTAAGAAATCGTAGAAAAACATGTAGCAATTGGCATAATATCAACATGGAACATCAGAAATTATAGATACGTTTGAGACGTATCACCATCTTGTAGAGGTCTTTCTATTTCCTTCAAGCAGAAATCGTCAATTTTCTTCACAATTTTATCTCGTCTATCATTTATAGCCTTCACACCAATATCTTCCATCAAAAAACTTACTAACCTTTCATGTCCTCAAATTCTAAAAACAAATCCTCCTACAATCAGGTCTAAAGCATGCTTTCACCGACCAAAGATACCAAGATAAAAGCATCTAAGCAATATATTCAAGGCTAGCACAAGTTGTATTTTTTTGTGAGCAATAGAAATTCTTTCCGAAGCATCTTTCAAATTCTCTCCACCTCTTTGTCTAAAGGTGAGGACCTCAGCTTCAGGTGACATAACAAAAGGAGTAGCGCTATACATACTGATAAAGCAAAGATAAAAGCAAAATAACAAAGTATGTAAAAGACTAGAAACTAGAAAACTATTTTTTTTGGGATTTTTAATATAAGGGGAAAAAGCTAAATAAAAGTAAAATAATCTATAACAAAACCAAAGTTAGAAAGTGGACGCGTTTAACTCCCCTAGCTTAAAGCTTGAAGTCACCGAAAATGGCGCTAGAAAAAGCTTGCTTGTTAACGTGGAACACACGTTCGTTGGGAGACCCCAAGAAGAAGGTATGATGGAGCGTAGCAATATTTTCCCCTAGTTATGGAACCAGGGTTATCAATCTAGTAAAACTTTGAAGTCTCTTAGTAGGTTGCTTCTTGTATGGCGCTTCAACAAGCGTGGAACTGCACACAAAAACAAACTCTCTCTCTTACACCCAACTTTCCGAGAAGGTTTTCAATATCCCCTTCTTGCTGAAAAACTAGACAATTAATTGTATCGAATGGTTGGAGAAGATTAAATAAAAATGGAACAGCGAGCAAGTGATGATGAAAATAAAGTTAACGAGGTTGTAATTGATGAGGAAAATAGGACCGGGGGCCATAGTTTCACTAGTGGTGTTTCTCCTAAGAACAATAACATGATGGTAAACAAATTACAGCTGGGCAATTGACAAATCATGGACGTTTAACAATACTATTATGGAGATATATAGTTCACGGGTTCTAACATTGTAGGCATTACACCAAGATAAATAGACATAGTTCACGGGTTCTAACATTGTAGGCATTACACCAAGATAAATAGACCGCCATCCGATAACATCTATTACTGAAAGTCCACCTTGAGACAGCTATCCAGCAAATCACCCTTGTACTAAGTTGTAGAAATAAAGTGATTGTTTTTTGTGCAAAAGACAATTGCATTAAGAATAGTACATAATGTAAGAAATAATCCCCATATGTAGACAAGAACACCGTTGTTTTCTCCCTAGTGGCAACATCACATCCCCCACCCATCACGTTTCTGCCACTCGAGCACAGATGAAAAGGAGGCATGAACCTACTATCCAACATACAAACCCTCTCTTGGAAGTGCATACAACAAATTGGCCAAGGAAATAATACACACCGGAGAGCATTGCAAGACAATATTAAAAATCTCTAAAGATATAAGTGAAGCATCTCAATATGACATGAACAAAATAATCATAATCTCATGTATCATCGGATCCCAGCAAACACAACATGTAGCAATTACATAACGATGATCTTGATCATGTTAGGTAGCTCACAAGATCTAAACATGGTGACACAAAGTGGAGAGAACACCATCTATCTAATAATATGGACACGTAGTCCCGGGATGAACTACTGACACGTCTATCCGGAGGAATTCATGGTGATGTAGAGTCCTCCGGTGATGATCCCCCTCTCCGACAGGGTGCCAGTGGACCAGATGACCCCCAGGCATAGCCTAGGGCTAGCCCGCGCCTGGAACCCCTCTGGTGGCCCCATGGAACCTCTCCGGCTCTTCTTTGGATACGGTCTTCGTTCCAAGCAAAAATAATTCCTCGTAAATTTTTAGGAATTTTGGCGAATATTTTCTTCATACCTTTTCTGCAATACAAAAATAGTAGAAAACTTGAACTGGCTCTAGGCATCTTGTTAATTGGTTAGTCATGAAAACATCCGGAAAATGAAGGAAAACATGAGAAAACATATAGAAAATGTAGAATGGGGTATCAAAAATTATAGATACATTTGGGACGTATCACCAAGTATGGAAGCTTATACAGAGCCCATGTTATGACCGATAGAACAAATAAACGATGAACAAAAAAACAAGATCACGACAGGGGACGCGAGATTTTAACCTGGAAAAATCTTCCAATAAAGAAGAGAAAAAATCAAGGACTCCAGCTAGTAAAATTTACTATATCAGGTGTGGTTACAAACACCGGTTTTACAAATTGCGACTCATCCCAAACCGGTGGCTTAGAGGAGGTATATGAAGGGGTGGAAACTCCGCTCGTCAGAAGTTTGCTTTATCTTTAAATGAATTTGGATCACACCAAATTAAAATCCAGACATCCTATGTGTAAGAATTGTGAGCGTTGAATACTTCTTGGATGGGAACATTCTGAAGGCCACACAAGTTGAAGGAATGTCATATGCCTAGAGAAGCTTATTTCATGACATTGAGCTGATTCTAAATGGATATATACTAGACGGACAGTCGTGCTTCGCCACACCCGCCTGCATGGAGTTGTTGCACCACGAGGTCAGTGTGGTACAATCATGGATGCTTTGATATGTGGCTGGGATAGTCCGTGCTTGCGACCCATAGTAAATGAGAAGGCTCGGCTGCTAGAGAATAGCCGAATTGACGCCATAGAAATACCGCACGATCACCGTGACTAGAATCTCACCCACGCGACCTATCTTACGGCCACATATCGCTTCATATGACGATCCAACGTCCTGAGATGCGTTTTGTCAGGGGCTCTCAGCATGCGGATCGTCAACCAAGATTACAATTTGTAGTTATATGCAGAAATGGAGATGACACATTGATCAATATATGGTCTCACCAAGTGTCCACCAGAAGGGGTCATATCTTGATAGAGAAGGTTGTTGACCTTATAAGCCCGATCAATAGATAATGGGATGAACAGCTAGTGAATGACATATTCAAGATGAAACATTGATCTTACCGATTCCATTATGTGACGGAATGGAGGATTCTATAGCGTGGAACTTTGATGAAAAAGACCAACACTCTATCGGACAAGCATACAAGCTCTGCGTTCAAATTGATGATCAAAGAAAAGGTCATTATGCAGGACCGAGCTCCTCAGTTCCTTGAAATCTTAATGCTTATGAAAATAGATTCTAGAGTATAAGATAATTTGGCTACTTCTATGCCCAAATAAGATAAAGATGTTCACATGGCGTGGCACACACAATTATTTGGCTTTGTGTTCTAATCTGCAGAAAAGGGATGTTAAATTTTAGAATACGTGATATGGAGTTGGACTCCTAGATTGGCCCGATCTTCACGAATCGACGAAGAACGAACGAAGAACACGAAGAACGGTAAAAACACGAGGTGGGAGATCGAGGGGAAACATGGGGGAACGCGGGGCAACACACAAATCGGGATAAATCGCAAGAACGAAAGATCCAACCTCCCGTCAAGTAAGCCCCGAGGACCGCCTACGGAACAATCGATCCAACTGAACTCACCTTGATACAAACCGTCTCACACCCGTAGCCGGTACCACTACGCCAATAGAACCTCAAGATAACGAGACGAAGATTGGACAACTCTTGACTGAAACCCGATAGGGAGAGGACAAGTAGTTGGGATGTGCCTTGATACGATCCTCGACGAAGTCAGAGGAGTAGCCTTGATATGTTCCTCGGTACACACTGGAGGAGTAGTTCCTCAAAGAGGGATACAAGAGAGCTGAGCTCCAAATGTTCTAAATTCAACTCTAAAACCCTAGATCTAGCTCGGGGTCGTCCTTATATAGCCGGGGGTCGAAGCAGGTGAAAACGGGGGCGAAACGAGTCATTTGCGGGCATTTTCGGGTCCACCCCGGCCTGGCCAGCCTGGAGCCCGGCCTGGGGCCAGGGTGGGCGCAGGAGGCGGCCTGGAGGGGGAGGCCGGCCTGGGGCCGGGGTGGGGAGGAGGCAGGCCGGCCTCCAGGCCGGCTGCTTCTGTTGGGGGTCCGGCCTGGGGGGGAAGGAGGCCGGCCTGGCCGGCTCCCGAGGTCGGGAGGGGCTCTTTTCCCCCTATCTTCTCCGCCGAGACTCCGATTGCGATGCCGTTTCTTCCGCCCTCCTTCGTATCTTCTTGCGCATCATTTTGGGTGCTTTCCGAGGCCTCCGTGGTGGGTTTGAACCTGAGCACGCAAAGTGTGGAACCATGAGGTAGCGCACCATCCTCCACATGACCGAAAGTATAGAACGAGAGGAGCGAGTTCACCTTATCCTGGATGGCCTTTGCGCGTGATCTTGTCATCGGTGCACTTGGTGGAGTTGGGTGGGCTACATCATCTCCCCCCTTGAAAAAGAGTCGACCTCGACTCGGCGTCGTCTTCATCACTTGGGTATCCATGGAAGGGAGAGAGGTTCTTGACATTGAAGGAGTTGTGGACGAGGTACTTGGATTGCGGTAAGTCGAGCTTGTAGGCGTTGTTGTTGATGCGTTTGATGACCTTGAAGGGGTCGTCGCCTCTTGGCTTGAGCTTGGAGTTGCGCTCTTCGGGAAAACGGTCCTTGCGCAAGTGTAGCCACACGAGGTCACCTTCTTGGAACACCATGGGTTTCTTGTTCTTGTTCATGATAGAGGCTCGGTGCTCGGAATGCTTCTCAAGCGTAGCTCTTGTGGAATCGTGTAGCTTCTTGATGTAGTCGGTGCGCTTGTCGATGTCCATGTTTGCTCGCTCGCGTAGAGGCAAAGGAAGTATGTCGAGGGCGGTGTTGGGGTTGAAGCCGTAGACGATCTCGAAGGGACTCTTCTTGGTAGCTTGATGGAAAGCACGGTTGTAGGCGAACTCGGCGTGTGAGATGCATTCCTCCCAATTCTTCAAGTTGGGCTTGATCAATGCTCGAAGTAGTGAAGAGAGTGTGCGGTTGACGACCTCGGTTTGTCCATCCGTTTGTGGGTGGTAGGCGGTGGAGAAGAGTAGCTTGACGCCGAGCTTGGCCATCAACGTCTTCCAAAAGTAGGAGGTGAACTTGACGTCGCGGTCCGAGACAATGGAAGTAGGTACACCATGTAAACGCACAATTTCCCTGAAAAACAAAGTAGCAACATGTGAAGCATCGTCGGTTCGGTTGCAAGGAATAAAATGTGCCATCTTAGAGAAACGATCCACAACTACAAAGATTGAATCCATGTTGGTTTTAGTTCGTGCGAGGCCTAACACAAAGTCCATGCTAATATCACTCCAAGGTGCATGTGGGATAGGTAATGGCATGTAAAGACCATGGGGGTTGGAAGTGGACTTAGCTCGGAGGCATGTAGAACATCTCTTGACGTGTCTCTCAACTTGATGCTTCATCTTGGGCCAATAGTAGTTGGTGGAGAGCATGGCATAGGTCTTGTCGCGTCCAAAGTGTCCCATGAGACCTCCTTCATGTGATTCCTTCAATAACAACAAACGAAGAGAGGAATCGGGGATACACAATTTGTTAGCCTTAAACAAAAACCCTTTGTGAAGATAGTAATCATCAAAACCTCGGTTAGGCAAGCATTTCTCAAATATAGGACCAAAGAAAGTATCGGAAGCATATAAGAAAGACGTGTAAGAAGGCATTCTTTCCTAGACAAGGCATCGGCTACCACATTCTCTTTACCTTTCTTGTACTTAATGACATAAGGAAAAGATTCAATGAATTCTACCCACTTAGCATGCCTCTTGTTCAAATTGGTTTGGCTTTTCAAGTATTTCAATGATTCGCGATCGGAATGAATGACAAATTCTTTTGGCCAAAGGTAGTGTTGCCAAACTTCTATCACTCTAACCAAAGCAAAAAGTTCCTTATCATAGATGGGGTAATTGAGTTTAGCACCATCAAGTTTTTCACTATGGTAAGCAACGGGGCGTCCGTTTTGCATGAGAATGCCACCAATTCCTATACCACTAGCATCACATTCAATCTCAAAAGTTTTCTCAAAATCCGGTAAGACAAGCAAAGGAGCTTCGGTTAAGCATTTCTTAAGTGTGTCGAAAGCTTTTTGTTGCGCATTTCCCCAAACAAAAGGTACATTCTTTTTGGTAAGTTCATTCAAAGGGCAAGCAATAGTTGAAAAATCTTTGACAAAGCGGCGATAGAAACCGGCAAGGCCATGAAAGCGCCTTATCTCACCCACGGAGGTAGGGTTGGGCCAATTCCTAATTGCCTCAATCTTCTTGTTATCTACTTCAATACCATTGGAAGAGATCACAAAACCCAAGAAAACAAGCTTGTTGGTGCCAAAATTGCATTTGGAAAGATTGGCGAAAAGTTTTGCGTTGCGAAGAGCCAACAGTACTTGTGAAACATGATCAAGGTGATCTTCCAAAGATTTGCTATAAATGAGAATATCGTCGAAGTAAACCACAACAAATTTGCCAATGAAAGGACGTAGAACTTCATTCATGAGACGCATGAAAGTAGATGGGGCATTCGAAAGACCAAAGGGCATAACAAGCCATTCATACAAACCAAGTTTTGTTTTGAAAGCCGTTTTCCATTCATCACCTATACTCATACGAATTTGATGGTAACCACTTTTAAGATCAATTTTGGAAAAGATAGTAGCACCACTCAATTCATCAAGCATGTCATCGAGCCTAGGAATAGGATGTCTATATCTAACGGTGATAGCATTGATAGGGCGACAATCCATACACATGCGGGAAGTAGAATCTTGCTTTGGAACAAGGATAACCGGCACGGCACAAGGGCTAAGGGATTCACGAATAAAACCTTTTTCTAGTAGTTCTTGGATTTGGCGCTCAATCTCCTTAGTCTCCTCGGGGTTGGTGCGGTAAGGCGCGCGGTTTGGAAGGGGCGCGCCCGGAATGAGGTCAATGTGGTGCTCGATTCCTCGTAGGGGAGGAAGGCCCGGAGGGAGCTCATCGGGAAAGACGTCTTCAAATTCCTGCAACAAAGGCAACAAATATGGAGGAAGATTTGTCATGTCGTTAGTTTCAAGTGCTTCCCCTTTGCACAATAGGACAAAGTGAAGTATGGTTGGGTCATCTCTTAGCTCTCGCATCTCTCTTTTGGTGCCAAGTAAGGAAAGGCCTTTGGCAACACTCGGAATTTTTCCACTCATGTTTGGCTTGTGGCTCTCACTCTCTTTTGGGTGGATCACTCTCTCACCACTCATCTCACGAGACTTGAGCTCTTCTTGTTTACGTGCAAGAGTCTTGGCGTTGTCGGCGATCACTTGGCTAGGAGACATGGGACGAAGCACAAATGTCTTGTTATTCCATTTGAAGCTATAGTGATTTGTACGCCCATCATGGATAGCACTCTTATTGTATTGCCAAGGTCGACCAAGAAGAAGATGACACACGGTCATAGGAACAACGTCACAATCTACCGTGTCTTCATAGGGACCAATCTTTAAATTCACGGTGACCATGTGTTGAATCTTGAAGGTGCCGGAGTCACTAAGCCATTGGACATGGTATGAATGAGGATGTTGCTTGTAAGGCAATTTGAGTTTGTCGCAAAGCTCTTTGCTAGACAAGTTGTGGCAACTTCCACCATCGATGATGACTTTGATTGACTTGCCATCAATACCGGCTCTTGTTTGAAAGAGATTGCACCGTTGATCATGCTCATCTTGAGGAGAGGTAGTGAGGACTCTTGTTACCACTAGCGATGTATTCTTGTCCTCATCGCAATACACACTTTCTTCATCATCGTTGGGGACGTCCAAAGAGTTGAGAGCAACTTGATGCAAGGCATAATATTCGCCTTCACTCATAGAATCACGTTCACCGTCTTGGTTGACAATCATGATCATCTTGTTGGAACATTCAAAGGACTTGTGTCCACTACCACCACACTTGAAGCAAGTAATAGTGCTTGACTTGACTTGAGGAGCACTTGAGGATGAGGTGGGAGGCACTTGCTTCTTGAATGGTTGGGAAGACTTGTTGGGAGCACTAGAGGCTCGAGTGTTGCTCTTGGTGGTAGTTGGAGGAGGAACTTGTGTCATTGGAGATGAGGATGATGGTCTTGAGTTGAAGAAAGCCTTTTGCTTGCTATACTTGAGATCTTCCGCAATTTGGTGTTCCGCCTTGAGAGCTTGGTGGACAAGGGCCACAATGTTGTCATACGGTTGATACTCGACGATCTTCCTTATAGGATAGTTGAGGCCATTGAGGAAGCGGGCCATTGTTTGCTCTTGAGATTCTTTCACATGAGCTCGAATCAAGGATGTTTCCATTTCCTTGTAGTACTCATCAACGGACTTCACACCTTGACGAAGTTCTTGGAGCTTCTTGAAGAGGTCACGCTTGTAGTGAGGAGGAACGAATCTAGCATGCATGAATTGCTTCATCTCATTCCAAGTGGCAATAGGAGCAATGCGATTGCGGACTCGTTCGGCTTGTAGACGATCCCACCATAAGAGTGCATAGCCTTCGAATTCCAAAGATGCTAGAGCAACCATCTTCTTGTCGGTGAAGTTGTGAATGCCGAAGATCTTGTCAACTTTGAGAGCCCAAGAAAGATAGTCTTCGGGATCATTCTCACCATTGAACTTGGGGACATTGAAACGAAGAGCACTCATGTTGTTGTCCTCTTGCGGACGATGGGGACGCTCATGTTGGCGCTCATGGGGGTCTTCATCATAAATGGGAGGTGAATCATCATAGGGGTCATCCTCATTGTCTTGGCGGTGGTGATCATGATGGGGAGGATGACGCCGGTGGTCATTAGGTGGTGGTGGTTGGTGGTGACGGAGCCTAGCTTCACGACGTTCACTATCATCATGGCCATTGTGATGTTGTCGAGGACGTTCTTGGCGAGGGTGTTGCGGAAGCACTTGTTCATCTCGAGGGTGTTGAGGATGATCATGTTCTTGGCGGTCATTGTTGTTGGGACGCGCATGGCGCCTAGGTGGCCTTCGATGTTGACGAGCATCTTCCACGAAGTCATTGTGGCCATAGTCTTGAGCGTGGCCTTGTGGAGGTGGAGGATGATGGTGTTGTCGAAGGTCCGGGCGTTGCGGTTGTTGAAGAGGGTCACCACGGCCTTGGCGATGTCGAGGTGGTGGTGATGGCGAGCTATCCTCATACCAATTGCGTCGCGGAGGTTGTTGAGGTTGTGGAGGAAATGGTGGTGGTTGTTGAGGTTGTCCACCCTCCTCCACGTTGTGGCGATCATGGCGATCGTGGCGATCATGGCGACGAGGTTGGTGAGGATCTTGATTGCGGTGGCTTGAGCGACGAGACCTTGAGGACGATGATGAATGACGACGATTGGCAAGATTAGCCAAGTTGATGTTGATGCGCGTCATTTGATCATTCAATCGAGCCTCTTGCTCTTGGAGTCGACGCTCATAGCGTTGCAACCCGTCCTTGACGAGTTCGCGGAGTTGGAAGTGGTCATTGTGGGTGACGAAGTTGGCGTAAGCATTGTCGTTGTAGAATGGATTGCCTTCGTCTTCCGAGCTCGGACTTGTGAATACTCCTTCCCTAGCCATCTCAAAAACACACACAAGGGTGAAATTGAAGAAATGGACGCCTCACTTACCCAACGTTACCTTTCTTAGTCGTATTGAGGCTAGTGGACGAGCCTAGGTGTAGGGAGGTATGTCAAGAGCGAACCCAAAAAGATCGAAAGAAACCGCAAACGACAACACACACACTTTATATGGAAGGCAAATAGGTTAGGAAAGTGGCGAGGAAAAATCAACAAAACCGAAGAAAAGTTTGTTGTCAATCGTGGAAAAGATTCAAAGAAAAGTTAGCACAAAAACCAAACCTAAAGGATGGAAATATGGTGGAACACACACACGCAAGGGAAAAATTGGGTTAGTGCGACCAATGGACGAGCGAAGAACGAAATGGACCTAACGTAGACTAATGCTCAATGCCACACTAACTCAAAGAGGACGCTAGCTCAAACCGCAAATTTGAAAAGGCAACAAGATTCGCACCGTGGCAATCGGTCACTCTTTCTCTTTTGCGACGCAATGCTACACGTTCCTACAATGGAAAGCAATTGGCACCGATCCTTTTGCTTCTTTTTCTATTTTCTCTTTTTCTCTTTTTTTTTGATTTTCTCTTTTTGATGGATTCCAAAGTGCCAATGCCTACTCGGTAGCTAATCTCTCACAAGCACTAACCTCGCACTCTCGATGCCACAAATGCGATGCCAAGCGGTGTAAAAAGAACTAGTCCGAATAGGTAACTAACACAATGGGGTGGGGTGGTTCAAGCGGAAGCAAGTTATACCTCTCTTATTGATGATCACGGACTTGCGGCCGTGGGGGAGTCGATGTCGTGGTGATCCGTTGATGTGGAATCGTAGGTGATGTCGTGGGCATCGCGTAGCACTTTGTTGCACTCAATTCGGATAAAAAACGACAAAGAAAAACAAGTTTCAAAATCTGTCGGGAAATCGAAGAGCTGAGATTTTCTGAGATTTTGGCTCAAATTCGAAATTCCTTCAAAATCAAGAAAAATTTTGGGCGAATTTGGGAAAAGTGGCTGAATGGAAAGATGGGGAATGGTATTTGGCAACAAATCTGTGAAGCAAAACCACGAAAAACTCAACGAATCAACAGATCGGTCGAAATCCCTTTGTGACTATTTTTGTGAAATTTTCGAATTTATGGTGGATAGAAGAAAAATTGGTGGTAGGGGAGGGGATGGGGTGTCGGATTCGTGTCAACCTAGCTCTGGATACCAGATGATATGGAGTTGGACTCCTAGATTGGCCCGATCTTCACGAATCGACGAACAACGAACGAAGAACACGAAGAACGGTAAGAACACGAGGTGGGAGATCGAGGGGAAACGTGGGGGAACGCGGGGCAACACACAAATCGGGATAAATCGCAAGAACCGAAAGATCCAACCTCCCGTCAACTAAGCCCCGAGGGCCGCCTACGGAACAATCGATCCAACTGAACTCACCTTGATACAAACCATCTCACACCCGTAGCCGGTACCACTACGCCAATAGAACCTCAAGATAACGAGAGGAAGATTGGAAAACTCTTGACTGAAACCCGATAGGGAAAGGACAAGTAGTTGGTATGTGCCTTGATACGATCCTCGACGAAGTTGGAGGAGTAGCCTCGATACGTTCCTCGGTACACACCGGAGGAGTAGTTCCTCAAAGAGGGATACAAGGGAGCTGAGCTCCAAATGTTCTAAATTCAACTCTAAAACCCTATATCTAGCTCGGGGTCGTCCTTATATAGCCGGGGGTCGAAGCAGGTGAAAACGGGGGCGAAAACGAGTCATTTGCGGGCATTTTCGGGTCCATCCCGGCCTGGGGGCCGGCCTGGAGCCCGGCCTGGGGCCAGGGTGGGCGCAGGAGGCGGCCTGGAGGGGGAGGCCGGCCTGGGGCCGGGGTGGGGAGGAGGCAGGCCGGCCTCCAGGCCGGCTGCTTCTGTTGGGTGCCCGGCCTGGGGCCGGGGTGGGGAGGAGGCAGGCCGGCCTCCAGGCCGGCTGCTTCTGTTGGGGGTCCGGCCTGGGGGGGGGGGGAGGAGGCCGGCCTGGCTGGCTCCCGAGGCCGGTAGGGGCTCTTTTTCCCCTATCTTCTCCGCCGGGACTCCGATTGCGATGTCGTTTCTTCCGCCCTCCTTCGTATCTTCTTGCGCATCATTTTGGGTGCTTTCCGGGGCCTCCGTGGTGGGTTTGAACCTGAGCACGCAAAGTGTGGAACCATGAGGTAGCGCACCATCCTCCACATGACCGAAAGTATAGAACGAGAGGACCGAGTTCACCTTATCCTGGATGGCCTTTGCGCGTGATCTTGTCATCGGTGCACTTGGTGGAGTTGGGTGGGCTACATCAATACGAAGTGCTTGTTCTGTGCCCGAGATTATGAAGATGGTGCACGCATGTTTGTACGGTCCATGTATGTCAATATGGTGTGGTGGCAAGTTGGAGAATGCCAGTTCGGCAGTCTTAACTATGGAGCTGACATGGATGTTGCAGAATGATAGCAAGTCCCGATTCTTTCTAGATGGTGGCATTGGAGAACGAAGCAGAGCTCTTGCATTTGGATGGACAAAATGTTCCCATCAAATACTATGTCATGGGAAATGTAGACACGCCCGGGAGATATGTCAATACACTCTACACCTTTATGTCGTGGACTATACCCGAGAAATACACATTGTTTGAATCGGAAGGCTAATTTTCGAGTGTTATATGGTCGTAGATTCGGCCAACATGCACACCAAAAAAATCGAAGGGATTTGTAGTCCGGGGACGTGTCAAGGAGACATTCTACCTATGTAGTGTTGTCTATGACTTTACTTGGCATGAGATTGATTAAATAGGTGGTAGTGAGAAAAGCCCCGTCCCAAAATTTTAGAGGCGTTGAGGCATGAGCAAGGAGGGCAAGGCCTAACTAAACTATGTGACGGTGTTTCCTTTCGGCTGACCCAATTTGTTGATGTGCATGGAGGCATTGATACATGGTGTGAAATGCCAAGTTTTTGGAAGTATGGATTTAATTTTTGATATTCTCCTCCCTAATATGTTTGCATTGTTACAATTTTCTTATTGAATATTCGTTCAACAAGATTCATGAAATTTTGTAAGACATCAAACACATCAGATTTCTTTTTGATAAGATATATCCATGTGAATTTGCTAAAATCATCGATGAAGCTAACATAGTATTTGTTTCTACCAATAGAGGGAATGGCAGTTCCCCAAACATCAGAAAAGATTTGTTGCAAGGGCATGCTTGACACACTTGTAGAAATAGGGTATGAAAGTTGATGACTTTGGACACATTGACACGAATTACAAATAGTTTCAATCCTAGGAGTCTTGCTATAAGGAAGACAAAACTTATTGAGAATTTCTGGAACAACTAAGTTGGATGGATGTCCTACTCGGCAATACCACTTTGCTGAAGTAGGCTTATTTGCAACGAAAACTTGCTTGGCATGTGTAGAGGATGATGACATGATAGGGTAAAGACCTCCTTCACACCTTCCATTAAGAAGCATTTTCTTCGTGACTTGATCCTTTGAAAAAAATGCCAAGGGTGAAATTCAAAGAAGGCATCATTGTCAAGGGCAAATTTATGAACAGAGAGTAAGTTTTTAGCCGCGCTAGGAACATGGAGAATTTTTTCTTAGATGAAGATCATGACCATGATTAGGGATTTGAATAAAAGATTGACCAAGTGAACCTCGTCTCTGCCACGGTATTTGTCACGGATTGTCATCTTTCCAAGATTTTCGGTGATGTGATCCGTTGCTTCAGAGTCGGAATACCAGTTGGTATCGACGCCGTAGGCAGCATTTGCCCCCTTCTCTCGGGGCTCATCCTCATCATCGTCACGATCTTCGTAGCACCACCAACCCTCGTTGGCGGGGTGGACGTGGATCTTACGGATCTGACAGTCCACGTCTTGATACTTGGAAGCCACTCGGCCTCTGCGTCCTCATCCGCCTTGCCGTCCTCCATCACCACCGCGATCACCACGGTCACCATGGTTTCCTCGGTCATTGCGGTAGCCTCCTTCATCATCCCGGACATCAGAGTAGCTGCGGTATTTTTTTTTCTTCTGGTCATTATAGTAGCCACGGCCGCGGGTTGCAGCGTTGGCTGAGGACTCAAAGCCACCATCTCCTGACAGCATCTTCTGACGAAGGTCAAATGCTGAAAGCATTCCATGTAAGTCACCTATAGTGCAGGTTGTCATGGCAGCGATGGAGGACACGAGGGGATTGTACTCTTCGTCGAGTCAGAATAGACTCGACTATCTAGTCGTCGTCGATGTGGCCTCCTGCGAAGACAAGCTCGGTGGCGAAGCCATGCAGCTTGCTCACGTACTGGTCCATCGTCATGTTCAGTTTCCTGGTGTTGGAGAGCGCACCACGAAGGTACGCGATCTTGGACTTGGATCTTGAGGCAGACATGTAGTTGCGGAGATCCCACACGTCCGCGGCATGGTCAAGACCCACCGTCTGCGAGAGGATCTTTGTGGACAGGACGAGCACAAGGTAGCTCAGGGCCTGCTGATCTCGACCGAGCCAAGAGTTGTATGTCGGGTTCGTCATGATCGTCGTCTTGCCATCCTTATCCTCCGACATAGTTTCTGCCAGTGCCAGTTCCTTCCGTTCCACGATGCCGAGCAGTCGCGCACCACGCACCGTCGGCAGGACCTAGGCCTTCCAGAGGAGATGGTTCTCCCTTGTGAGCTTCTCCATTGGTGGGGCACCGAGCGCCTGAGGAGGTGAGGCAGAGGAGGGTGACATGGTTGTTTTCTTGGATCGTGGTTCGTAGGTCGTAGGTGGATATGGGCTCGCTCTCTCTCAATGACACGGAAGAGGTCGCTCTGATGCCATATCAAGACTTGTTGGAAGCGATGCCTTTGATCTCGGCATGCCCGCGTGTTAAATGACCATTGGCATCATCGGTTACACGGTTCGATTACAGAGAGATATTTGGGGGAAAACCTACTTGACGTACAAGGAAAGTTGAGGTGTGATTTATCTCATCACAACTTCATTACAGATAAGAGCAATCTCTAACAAAACACGCCTAATATCTTTAACACGTAAGAGCGTGTGCAACGTGAGGGTGGGTCTAAGAAAAAAATGCAGACATGAGTCTAAGAAAATGTATGCTCTCCAACGTTTAGCCTCACTAGTGGGGCCGTAAAATAGAAGTTTTCTATACCTTTTTCACCAAAACTGTTACTTCTCCACCAATATTTGGGATGGTTCCATTGTTTAGACACCTGTGTCTTGCACTAGACTCAAGTCTATGAATCTTTTTCTTAGTAACTCTTTTTTTAGTATGCTCCAATGGTTAGATCTAGGCCTAAGTTTCCTTAGATACAACTTTTAGATCACGCTGCACACGTTCTAAGAGGCTGGAAGATTTTTAATGAGCCGGTTTGCTTGCTTAATATAGTATATTTTTTTAAATGCGACAGAAGATATTTTAGAATTTTTTTTGGAGAAAATTATATCCAGAACCACTGTTTTGCTCTATTTCGGTGCTCCATCCGGCGTTGATCACAGCCTCAGGCCCTCAGCCCAGCCAGCATATTGCCAGCAATTGGGCTAGGCATTCCGTTATGGACCGGGTTTTTTTTTAAGGATACGTCATGGATAGACGTATCGGTTTTATAGAAGAAAAGGCCAAAAGGCCCGGATTACAACGCAGTCGACACAGACGTCGAGAACGCACTCCACCCACCGAATTTTACAAAGCTGACTACTCGCCCCACCTCCACCGATCTACCTGTGCTAACTCCTTCCTCAGAAGCTTGGCAGCACGCCACCGTTCAGCCTCCTCGGCAATGGTGCGACATACGGTGGCCCTGTCAGGCTGTCTACCCTCGAAAACTATGTCGTTGCGGTGTCTCCAAATGCACCACATGATGAGCGCCAACGCCGTCCGCACCTCCCGTGAGGCACCACCCCCCAGCGATTTGCCAGGGAGCCAACCCACCAGAGTGTCATCGGGATTCGGAATCCAGTCCTGTCGGCCCCAGGGTCCCAAGAAAGCAGCCCACACTTCTCTCGCGAGCACGCATCCTAAGAGAAGATGGTCGATGCCCTCGTCATGCTGGTCGCAAAAAGGGCAGGATGAGGGTCCTGGAAGACCTCGCTTGCCGAGACGGTCAGCCGTCCAGCATCTGTTCCGCAGTGCCAGCCAAAGAAAGAACTTGCACTTGGCGGGCGCCCGGGACCTCCAGATTTGGTCGGCGCCAGCAAAGGAGGTGGCCCCTGCAAATAGTGCCAGGTACGCGGAGGGCGCGGAGTAAGTGTGGTATGTCTCCCAATTTCAATTTAGGGAGTCTACGCTCACTTCCACGAGCTGAAAAGCGGCAACGCTGTGAGCGAGCCTGAGGAGCTCTGCAATCGCTGCTGCTCCCAGGACCGGGGAAAAACCCCCTAACCATCCACCGGTTCTGGACCGGGTTCGAAAGCGTAAACTAACGTAATCCGCCATCACATGACTGGGTCACTGAGCTCCTGTCCGTTAGTAATCACCAGCGTTGTGGTCTCACGGCAAATCTCACTCCGATCCAAAGAGAAAACAGCAGAGCCATCCCCAATCCTTTCACCCCCTCCAGTTCAGTGCTCGTGGTTAGTGGAGTAGGGTTTTAGCCATGGCATGGAGCGCCGCCGCCGCCGTCTCCAGGTTCGCCGCCTCGCCGGCCGCTGAGATGCGCCTGCCTCTCTCAGCAGCCGCCGCCGCCTCCGTGTCCTTCGTCGGGCGTCACCGCTTCGGCCCCATCGCCGCGTCCCTCGCTACCTCCGCCACAGGTACGCTTGTCATTTCCTTCTTGTTCCCAACTGCTGGGTAGATGTTCGTCTAGTACGCCAAAGAAAAGAAAAAAATCGCACCTTAGCGGTACAACAACAATTTTATACGGAGTAGGTCTTCTGATTAGCTAGATTGGATGTGCGTCTGGCTGCACTACTAACACCTAACAAGCCTGATTTAGTGCTTCTTTCCTAAAAAAATGGAAGTTCTGTTGTCAAGAATACAGATATCTCGTGAAGATTAAGAGCATAGTACACAAAAAAGTTACTCCCTCCGTATCAAAATGAAAGATGTTATAGAAAACGCTAAAACATCTTCTATTTTGATAGAGAGGGAGTATTTGGTAAAAGAATGCGACTTTGTATAACGAACTATACTCCCGAGTGTAGGCAACAGGGTTGCTGCCAAACAGCCGCTCTTACCCACATGATTGAAATTTTAGAAGCGAGGTCAAGTACAAATATGGGCCTAAGGATCAATAGATAATCCCCAAGTTAACTAAATTTGTTCATTAGTTGATCTTTGATATTTTTATGCATACCCTTGCTCTCAGCATGATTCTTAGGTTCAAACTTGTTAAATTTCTGCCAGGATATTACGTTATAATGATGTTTTCCAAATACTCTGACCAGTTACCAAGGAGGCTGTTCAAACGGAGAAGGCGCCAGCAGCACTAGGCCCCTATTCTCAGGCCATCAAAGCAAACAATCTTGTATTTCTCTCTGGGGTTCTTGGCCTAAACCCTGAGGTTTGCTCCTCCAACTTTTGTTCTTTCATCCTTGTTCCTATGTTGTGCACATCCATGTTTAATCTGTAGCTTTTACTATTTTGTGCTTCCGTTATAACTTATGTGGAGTACCTCTTGTTTTCAGACAGGGAAGTTTGTCTCTGAAGGTGTTGAGGAGCAAACTGAGCAGGTGAATACTTTCATGTTCCTTAATATGCTTATAATTTTTTAACTACCAGAATGTTGTTTCCGCATTTGGCTTGATGTACAATGTGCCAGATTTAAACATATACACAGTTAAGTTTCTGAATTCCCTTAGTGCCCACTGTTTCCTTGTGACACGACTATGTTATGTTGTAAGCCCATCCATATACTATTACTGTTTTGAATCCGCGATTGAATTTGTTTCTGGTGCACCAAAACATTGTTCTGACGTTTGGAGATCTCTGAGCTATGGTTAATACTAGTATATAAGAGTATGTGTCGTAACATAAAATGCTGATACCGAGCCTGCACCAGGCAAATAAATAATAAATCCTTATTTTCCTGTATGACTTTTCATACCTGTCCTTTGCGCTGGCTGCAACTTGCTGGGTCCTTTTCTCTAAGAACGAATTTGTATTCTTCCTCTTTGTAACAGGTAATGAAGAACATCGGCGAAATATTGAAAGCGAGCGGTGCTAGCTACTCTTCAGTTGTTAAGACAACAATCATGTATGCATAGCATGTTCTTATATGAATCTTTTGGTTTGCCAAAGGTATTGCGGGATATCTGGGAGTAATTATGTTCGTCTACCTGCAGGTTAGCTGATCTACAGGATTTCAAGAAAGTGAATGAGATCTATGCAAAATGTAAGCTTGATGTTTCTACACCCCTTTGTTGTTGCCATTATCTATGCATCTGACTACAAGTGTGTCTCATTCCGTGTGAGGGCATCGGAATCCTGGCAGTAAAAATCGCTACCTTGTTTCTGAAGTTTTTCACCTTCCCCCCACTGCAGATTTCCCATCTCCTGCACCAGCACGCTCAACTTACCAAGTGGCAGCTCTACCACTGAATGCCAGGATTGAGATTGAGTGCATTGCTGCTCTTTAAGTACCTTGAGGCTACCCACAAACCTCAATAAGCATTCAATGTCATTGCAGCTGCCCACTGTTCTGTTGCGCACAACGTGTCACTGTGATCTTGTAACACCAATTAAGCTCTTGAACTGCATGCAATAAACCTTGGTTATCCAGAAGAAATGGGGCATATGAAGAGTAAGATGCCAACGAGTACAGCTATGCAAGTATTGTTGTTACTTCGGGTTCCACATATTTAGAGGGAGGATACGTAGCTTATAAATCATCACCGGTAAGTCTGGGAGTGGAGAATTCTTAGCAACAAAGGCATCAGGCTTAAATAAACTATTTTACCTAATCACCAGAATTACTCGCTAAAATGAAACAGTCCTCGTCATAAATAAGAGAAGTGTTTTGATTGTTCAAGACCATAGTTTGATCAACAATTTATCCCGTAATCATCAATTTTTATTTACATTGTTGATTTTGTAGCTATTAGAAAAACAATATACAAAAATTTACACTGAGAATTTGTACGATCAATATGCCTTAGAATGACTGCCCTGGGAAACGATAATTGCACGTCAACAGGTAAAAGCGCCAAATAGAATGTAGTATGATTTTAGCCTGCAATTTATTCCGGGTAGTGTCGGTGGTTCTATGTTGTTTGATCCAAGGCTTCTAGATTTTATTGACTTTTGAGCAAATGATCCAAATATCCCATTTAATCAAATGACAGTGGAGGACTACTCTTATTTTGAAACTAGTTATAATTTGTTGCATCACCGTCCATACTATTCTAGCTATGTCTTGCTCAGTTTCTAGTTGACCTATTGTAGGTTGCAGTTGCAGTCTCGTTGTTTTAGTGAAAAGAAAAGTAGACGCAAGCGCGTGGGACAATGGATATATAGATGCGTGACTTCTTCGTTGCAAGTCAAGGTCATTCTGTTCGCAGTCATGGCTTGTGAGTTGTGAAAACCCGTGTGCCCTGCAGGTCCGTCCACATTTCCTTGAAAAATAATCAGGAGGCCGGGCTTTGGGAGTAATCGAACGATGTGGATATTAACAGCTCATAACCTTCTGTTGAGAACCTTAATTAATCCCACTAGGATTTGAAAATTTGTGTTGACCACTAGTTTCAATTATATCCCGCTAGGAGCACCTTCTTTTTTAGAGGGAATCTCTGCACTCTTATAGAAATTCCACCCTAATCTATAGTAATTGGTATAAGTAGCATGCATTACTTTTTCTACGGAAACTTGAGCTTCAAGTTTGAGGTACCGGAAGCTTAAACCTCTGAAAATGGGTGTGGTTTCTTAATCGTTTTTCTATTGTATAAACGCAATTGATATCGAAAATATTCTACGTGTAGTGCGCCCACCCCCCCAAAAGGTGCATATGGATGAACTCGACATTGCTCGTTCAAAGTGAAAGACAGGCCGGTTTCTATCCCAAGGGATTCTGATGATAGTGTAGATGCCACCAGCATATCCTGTTAGCTTTACATAGCAAACCATCAAGTTCTGTTAAACACTTTAATTAGAGTGATCTTTATCCTGCTAGCTAGCTCCCAAAAGGATGACAACATCTGCGCGACTAGACTATCCATCCCGGAGAGTCCACCAACCAAAGCATCCAATTATTTAGAATAACAGAGAGCTTGCAAAACCCAACATCCGTATCATAGTAGCTTTTCCAGGTTATGTACCTTTTCTTGTGGATATTCCTCTGACTGATCCTCTCGTGTCTTCGTCGTGAAAGGAGGGGATATGCCTCCAAGGAGACAAAGATGACTCAGATACACTCTCTTAGTTGGAAGTCCAAGCTAGCACCAAAAGGACTAAGGAAAGATGGAAAGATGTGTTAGCTATCACTGTGCTGCCTCCACTCCGCAAATTGAGTTACTTCCATGGGCCCGATAGGGAGGATGCGTACCTACATACATAGACACTATAGTGACAATCATTTAAACATACATACCATATGATCATCCGGTATCCGGTTATATGTATCCCATCAATCAAACCAATGGATGGAATCTGCGCTGTATTGTACTCCAGCACAACACTGGTTCTAAAAAGAAAAAATAGGGCATGATACCGAAAGAGATAAATGCGATCCAGGGCGATTAGGTTTTCCGTCCCTCCGCCGTTGATGCCACCTACCATCGTGCCTCCGATGGCTTTCCAGGCCTTGTAGGGACAACAGACCCATGCCTCACATACATGGGAGGGTTCGTTTGTTGTTTTACGCAGTTCATGTGTCTTCTCGGGGTGGTGAGGTGTCGGCGGCATCTCCCCGTGTAATAACGTCCTCCCCGCACCCCGCTCTATGCCAGTTCTGATTCTGCGCCCAGCGCTAGTAGAGGTGGCGTGAAGTTGTGTGTCCGGCATATCTCGTGGGATTGTCGTGGTGGTGTCACGGCAGATGCCATGGGATGGCTAAAGATGTGGGGACGATGGACGCTGGAGGTGTCCGGGGAGGGATCACGCGACGAGTAGCCGCGTGAGGTAAGATCCACACAACACAAACAACACGATGTACCCAGGTTCAGGGCCCTCGTGAGGAGGTAAAACCCCTACTCCTGCCTTTCTCTATGTATTATGATGTCTCTCCGAGTAGCCACAGTACAAATGGTATCTCTACCGAGTAGCCTCTCTCTCCTCTCCGAGTAGAGCTAGGTCAAGAACTTAGGGTTTCTAGGGTTCACTATGAGCAGGGGTGTACGTGCCTCGCGCAGGAGGCGGCGGGGCACCTTATATACACGGTGCCCAGCCGGATACGTCCAAATCTAGACAAGTGTCGACATAGTGTGCACATCGTCCTTTCTCCGAGTACCCGCTGACAGCTTTGGTTCCTAATCTTGGCTGCTTCTGTAAAGTCGTTGGGCAAAACTAGGGGACAGACTGGTATCACTGTACCTAGGCACAGAGTAGGCCCCCTTATCCTGTCACCGCCTGCTTCCATGCTGTCACTGTCAGGCAGGCCGGCCCCATATGAACAGTAGTTCGAATGCTGCCAAGTACGGACCCAGGATACGCGGGATCCTGTGTCAGAACGGCTCCTTTGACTTTCTGGCCCGAGTAGGTTCCCGCTAATTGTTCCCGCCAATTGTACTCGGGCCAACCCTTCTACTCGAAAGGATAGAACTTGATTGATATCTCCTTCTGGCCATCTTGAGGTGAGACCGAGTAGCAGTCGACCGGGTACCGAGTACCAGGTAGTCGGCTACTCGACCAAACCTCTCTTCTGTAAGCTGTCTTTACCACCTGTCTTTACCCTACTCGGGGGTAACCCCCCGACAGCAGTCCCCGAAGCTGGTTGAGTCTTGCGAACTTGTTCACTAGGCTCTGCCAGCTTAAAACCAGCCTTTGCATCTCAGCCCTTGAACCTCAAGATGCCGAGTAAAACCTCCGAGTAGCTGTCTGGACAGTACCTTGAGTTTCCTCTTTCCCGAGTAGCACTTGCTCTCTACTCTGTAACCGAGTAAAAAGACTTAGAGAAATTTCTCAGATTGAGCCTCTGCAGCACAGAGCACAATCCAGCCCTTCGCGCAGCAACTGCACACGTGTCAGGCATCCACGACCTTGTCGTTTCGTTGCCCAGGACACGACCTGCCACGCGTCCAGTTTTCACGCAATGGGCCCACCGGCCGTCATGTCCCATCAAGTGCAGTTATAGGCCACGATTTGGTGGTGGGATCAACTGCGGCCATTACGCGCGCAACCGGCGCTTGTGTGCGTTTCTAGCCGGCCACAGGACCCACCACACGCCACAATCGATCCCACTTCCACGACGGTAACGGTAAACTCGCGGAGGGGATATAAATACCCCCGCCGGTAACTTCCTTTTCCCCTTCCCTCGCACTATTCCTTCTTCGTCTCCTGCTCTTCTCCGCCACCGAGCTCTCCGCCGCCGCGCAAGCTCTCGCGCCGCCGCGGATTCAATCCACCAACCAACTCCCCTCGAAATCTTCCACCTTCCCTACTCGCAACAATGGCCAAATCTGGCTGGGCCGGCTCCTCGGTCACAGCGGAAGATTGCGCCTGGCTCGTCAATACCAGGCGAGTCCCTCCCGGCGTGGAGTGCCGGGCGCCGGACGGTGAAATCGTGTCGTCCCCGCGGGAGGGAGAGCGCGTCGTCTTCCTGGCGCATTTCGAGCGCGGGTTCGGACTACCCGCCTCCGATTTCATGAGGAAGTTCCTCAATCACTTCGGCATCCAGATGCACCATCTGCCCCCCAACGCCGTCGTCTTCCTCGCCTACCACGCCGTGGTCTGCGAGGCCTTCCTCGGCATCCGGCCCACGTGGGAGACGTGGCTCAGGTATTTCCACCTGCGCCAGCAATCTACCGGGAAGAAGGACTCCGCGGGCGTCGCCCGCGCCACCGACACCGGCTGCGCCATGATGGTGCAGCGGTCCGGGACGAACCACCCCCGCATCAAGGGGCTGGACTCCGTCAAGCTGTGGCAGAAGACGTTCCTTTACGTCAGGAACGTTGCCGCCGCGGAAGGAGCCCCGGTGAATGATCGAATCAACTTGCCCGTTTGGTGCAATCGCGCTCCAATCGGGATGTACTGGAAGGACAAGCCCGTCAATGACGATGACGCCATCGAGATGGAGAATCGACTCGGCTGGCTGAAGGCGCAGGGCCTCAAGAACGACGACCCGGTGGCCTGCTGGATCCAGCGCCGAGTACTGCCCTTGCAGGAGCGGTGCCATCTCATGTGTTACATGGGAGGGCCCCGCGACTGCACCAGGACAACCACCATCGAGATCGACAACATCGACGTCCCCTGGCACGCAAGGAACATCTTGACGACAAGCCTTGGCGACCACTGGCAATACGGGTTCGTCCCGTATAGCCGTACAAAGCCGATTGAGCGGGTACGCCTTTCTTACTTTGCTCTTCGCATACTCTTTCCGAGTAGATAGCTTCTCCTTCTTGCATCAGCTAGCAATTGCCTTGCGTTCCGAGTAGGACATCTAGCCGAATCGACTTAGGCTTAGTATGCTTTGTGTTTGCACGCCTTGCCGGATAGCCTACTCGAGAACGATTCTTAGGCTTGATGTGCTTTATACCTGCACGCCCTTCCGGGTAATACCTTTCGGCAAACATGCTTAGGCTTAGTATGCTTTGTGTTTGCACGCCTATCCGGGTAGAATGCTTAGTAAACTGCCTAGGCTTTGTGTGCTTTGTACCTGCACGCCTATCCGAGTAGAGTTCCTTCCTGGTACTCGGCTAGTCTGTGATCCTTCTCTGTTTTTCAGGTTCTCACTCGCCAGATAATCGAGAGCTGCGAGGTTTTTGAGGGCAACTGGTCTCCTGATCGTGAGGAGGATGATGTGCCCTCTTTCGATGCCGCGGAGCAGCCCAACCTTACTCGCTCCCCCACTACCGACAAGCGCGATGCTCTCCGCACTTGGTCTGATGAAGATTTTGACGGTAACTATACTTCCATTCCGTTTGCTTCCGAGAAGCATCAATCCCTCGTTTGCTCTTTCTGATTCTTTCCTCTTTTCTCTCTGATTCCCAGATGAAGTTGCCGCGGACAAGGACGACGAGGACGAAGACGAGAACGAGGGCGATGCGCCCCTAGTCGTCAAGCCCCTGTCCATCGCCGCTCCTGAGACCCGCAAACGGGCTGGTAGCGGGGCACCAGCGCCTCCTGCCAAGAAGAAAAAGCCCGCCGAGAAGAAAGTGGTCGTGAAGAGATCCAGACGAGAGCTCAAATGCACCACCGCGTAAGCCCTCTTCTCGGTCGCTTCCCTTCTCGCGCTATGCTATTTTCCCCAATCTTCTTCTAATTTGTGATTTCCTTTCTCTGCAGACCTCCTATGGACGCAAACGCAGCTCTCGCGTCTGACCATACTAAGGAAAAACCAGTACCTCTGGTCAATCTGGACGATGATGATGAGGACCACACCGCCAATGCTGCTGCTGCCAATCCAGCACAAGGAGCAGCGTCAGAACCAGCAGCACAGGACACTGCCGTCCACGATGAGAGACCCCCTTCTCCTCCGGCTAGCAATGCCGAGGAGAACCAAGATCAAGAGATGCAAGACAACGCCGCCGCCGAGCGGCCTGAAGCAGAGCAAGAGCAGCCCGCCACAGGGGCTGCTGCACAAGAGAGCCTCGCTGCCGAGCAGCGAGTAGAAGACACCACCGCCGCGGATGCCACCATGACTGACGCTTACCCATTGAGCAGCGTGCAACCGGGTGTGACACCGAGTAGCGCCCAGCCAGGAGCTGCACAGGGCGACGGATCTGCGGCACCACAAACTGCGCAAGGCCCTACACCACCAACTGCGCAAGGCCCTACACCTCCAACTGCGCAAGGCCCTACACCGCCAACTGCGCAAGGCCCTACACCGCCAACCTCCTCCTCGCCGCCGAAAACCAAGGATACATCCAGCCCTCCTGCCGGGCGAGTAACCAGGCAACGAGCCCTGGATGCTCTGAGGGGTGAGGTTGACAGAAGGGCAGCCGAGAAGCAAGCTGCTGAGAAGGCCAAGGCCGAGAAGGAAGCTGCTGATAAGGAAGCTGCTGAGAAGGCCAAGGCTGAGCAGAAGAAAGCCAGTGCTGAGCAGAAGAAGGCCGAGAAGCAAGCTGCCGAGAAGGCAGTCGCCGAGAAGGCGAAGGCCAAGACTGACGGGAAGAAGACTGAGGATCCCGAGAAGCAGAGGGTTGAGAAGGAGCAAACGAAGAAGCGGGCCAGAGACCAGAGTACATCCTCAGGCGGAGCGCTCGTGATCCACGAGTCCGGCCCGATTCCTGCTGCACTCTCTGCAGACTCTCGCGCTGCTGGCCAGCCTTGCTACCCGGAGTACATGATTGAGGTTAGCCATCAGCACTCAATCGGCTTCCCTCCCAAGGACAAAGCTTTAGCTATCCAGAGGGGAAGGAAGGTTGTAGCCATGAACTCCCCTCCTCCAGATCCAAGCCAACCCCAATCTGTCAACATCGCTTCTCGCGGAGTCCAAGACAAACCAATAACTTCCAAGGGTCTTGAACAGGTATTGGACACCGTTGGCCACATCAACGCCAGGTGGGACAGCAGGGTTCTCGGGGAGGAGAAATGGCACGGCCTGACCCTTGGCGGCATCGACCACATGCGCGTGGATTGGAACAAGATCGATCTGGGACACAGGCCCATGTCCGTCTCCACCGAGACCGCAACCCTCGCAGCCAAGATGTTCCTGCACCGCAAGAACGCCGAAGACATCGAGCAGTCCTATGCAGTAAGTCCTTCTTGCCTTTTCCGAGTTGAATTTTCTTCTCTTCTACTCGCCTTTCTTCTTTGTTACCATCACCCTCTTTCTTACCATCACCCCCAGTCCCCGAGATTCGGGTCGAGTAGACGGATACTCTCCGAGTAGCCTCCTACTCGGGCTGAATCTTCTCTGCTTTGCCTAACTCATTTTCTTCTCGTTTCTCAGGATAGCGTTCTTAAGCGGACCCACTTATACCGCATTCTTCTCTGGAACCATTCCATCGCCAGGAGGCGAATTGCTGCTCTAGAGAAGGAAAAGGCAGCTGCGGAGGCAGCCAGCAAGAACGCCAAGGACAGCACCCAGCAGCTGACTGAAGTGCAAGGTACGCTTTTAGCTGTGCGATTCATGCGTTTTTGTTTACGCTCGCTTATGCTTTCTTATGCGCTAACCTCTCCTTCTCTGCAGAAAAACTGAAGGCCTTAGCAGACGAACATGAGAAGTGCCGCAGCTTCGTGGAGAACTCCGAGGCCACCATCAAAAGGCTAGAAGGTAAGCTTGATGTTTTACTCGGTTCGACTTTGAATTTGCTTCTTCTCTGCTCCTCTGCTAACCTCATCTATCTCTTCGCAGAAGATTACAAGTTGTTTGCTGAGGCACACCAAGACTGTGTCAAGCCAGCAGAGGTGCAGAAGCAGCTGTCCGACCAGGCCGTTGAGCTGTTGAAGGACCACACCACGGAGACCGAGAAGCTGCAACTCCAGTTGCAAAAGGCACTCCAGGATGCCGTCAAGATTGGCGCCGAGAGGGACAAAGCAATCGCCGAGAAGGCCAAGGCCGAGACCACTTTCAGAGCCAAGGAGAGGGCCCTTGAGCAGGAATGCGAAACCTTAAAGAAGACCAACGCTGATCTCTTTGCTCAGATGGATAGCTTGCGCCTGATCCAAGAAAAGCACATTTCCAACGAGGAGTCCTGGAGGACCCAGCTGCAGCGGCTGCGCAATGAACTGTCCGGTAAGTCTTTTCTTCGCTGCTTCTTTTCTTCTCGGTCGTATTTCTTCTCGGTTTTCCTCTACTCGGTTCTTCTCTTCCCGGTTCTGAAGTTACCACATGCTATTTCAGAGATCTGGCCTTATCTTGATTCCCCTTCTGCGCCTAAGGTGGCCAAGGCCCAAGCAGCTCGCCTTGCAAAAGGTGAGGCAGCAGATACCAGAGCCGGGATCGAGGACAGCTTGCTGGTGCTCAAGGACTATTTCGAACAGCTGGCTGGCGTCGGAACTGACTTGGTGCACGAGGGCTTTGAGCTCCACAGGCTGTTTTGGCCTCATGATGATCGTCCAACCACCATGAAGGGCCTAGCCTTCAAGCTGAAGAATGTGAAGAAGGAGTTGAAGAAGTGGCGTGCCTCGGGCGCCCGTGCTGGTGCAGACGTGATGCTTCTCTGCATAGCATCATGGTATGAAAACCTCAACATGCAGCTCATCCGCGGGAAGCGCAATAATTCCAAGTGGGAGGTAGATCCCGACTGCGTGGCCACACGCAAGCAGATCGCCTACGAGGTCGCGGAGTGTGCTGAGACGGAGACCTTCATCGATGGCCTCCCCGAACCCGACACCGAGTACGAGGAGGACGAGGAGGAGGATGACGAAGTGGAATCCGACTTGGAAGGCCTCTTCGAATCTCCAGAGGGCAAGGCCGGGAAGGGGAAGAACGTCGCCGTCACGAGTAGCGATGAGGACGAGTACGCCCACATCGACACCGCCGCACTCGACTTTGGCACCTCCTCAGGTGCTGCTCTCGACGACACGGTGCCCCCTCCTGGCCAAGCTTCAGGCTCCTCTTCGGTTCCAGGACCCGCCTCGGTGGCCACGGCCACTTCTGAGCAGGCGGCCACCCAGGATGATGCCGAGATGAAGGAATCCGCCACCGCCCAGACGGGAGCGGATGTTACCCATGCCAGCACCGAAGGAACAGCTGCCACGACCGCCACCGAAGAAACTGCTGCCAAGACCGCCGCCGAAGAAACAGCAGCCAAGGCCAGCGCCGAGAACACTGCCTCCTCATCTTGAAGCCACGTGCACTCTCTTTTACTCGAAAACTTATCAGATCCCCGGGATGCCGGGAGCAGATGTAATAGACTATTTTTGTTTTGCTTGCTACTCAGTTTTTATGCCCACTCTGTTTATTTCGACATTAATCAATTTGAACAACACCGGCTCAATGCCGAGTTGCGTTTCCATGCGAGTCCCCGAGTTGCATTTCTTATTCACCCTATCTTTTCATCTCTGCTCTACCCGCGACTTGTCGCTTTTTTGGTATTCGAGTCACAAGAATCAAGTAGTAAGGCTGCAAATACTTAGCCGCTAGAAACAACCATGGTAACGCAGCCCACCACTTGGCCGAGAAGACGAAAACAGGGAACAAAAGTAACAAACAATCTACTCGGTTCCTGCACTCTTTCTTCCTTAGCGATTTTCGTGTGCTCATTGACCTTTTGCTTGTTCTCTTGCTTGCCATGAAGCCGAGTTTCGGACAGCAGCAGAGTCGAAGAGTTGGCATATAGGTTTAAACACACTACTCAATGCACTTATGAGTTCTGAAGTGGAGCAACCGAATAGACAAAGGATCAAGCCGAGTAAAAAAAACACTTAGAGCAAATTTTGGACGAGGGCAGTCCCCGAGAACAATTTCAGATTGCAGAGTAGAATTTCAACTCGGATAAGAGGGTACATACACATCTTTGCTCACGAATGAAAACGACGAAGTAGGGCTACATTCCAGGGACGCTTGGTTTCCTCTCCAGCTTTATCTGCCCTGTTCGCCTGCGATGGGCGCACATCTACAAGATAGTACGCGTCATTGTGCAGCGCTTTGATGACAATGAAAGGCCCTTCCCATGGAGGAGACAACTTGTGCATCCCGGCTGTGCGCTGCACAAGCCTAAGGACCATGTCTCCTTCTCGGAAAACCCTTGGGTTCACCTTTCGGCTATGATAGCGCCGCAGGTTTTGCTGGTAGATAGCCGAACGTGACAGAGTCAGCTCTCTTGCTTCTTCAAGCAGGTCAACGTCGTCTTCTCGAGCTTCTCTCGCCTCCACCTCAGTGTAGAGGGCTACTCGGGGGGAGTCATGCTCTAAGTCTATTGGCAACACGGCCTCAGCTCCGTATACCAAGAAGAATGGCGTGTAGCCGGTTGACCGGTTAGGGGTAGTCCTTAGACTCCACAACACCGCTGGCAACTCTTCTAGCAACCACCCAGGTGTTTTCAGCAATGGCTCAATCAGCCTTGGCTTGATGCCTGCCAGTACCATCCCATTTGCTCTCTCAACTTGCCCATTGGAGGCAGGGTGCGCGACTGACGCAACGTCTAGTCGGATATGCTTATCTCTGCAGAATCGCACCATTGCCCCCTCTGCAAAGTTGGTGCCGTTGTCGGTGATGATACTGTGCGGGTAGCCATATCTCATGATCACATCCTTCACGAACTTCACAGCTGTGACCCCATCGCACTTCCGAATAGGTTTCACCTCGATCCACTTGGTGAACTTGTCCACCATGACCAAGATATGTGTCATATTGCCTTTAGCCGGCTTGAAAGGACCAACCATATCCAAGCACCAAACAGCAAATGGCCATGTGATAGGAATTGTTTTCAACTCGGAAGCTGGCATGTGAATCTTACTTGCGAACATCTGGCAGCCGGTGCACTTCCTCACAATATCTTCAGCTTGCTGCAGTGCAGTGAGCCAGTAGAAGCCATGCCGAAAAGCTTTCTTGACCAAAGCCCGAGATGAGGCGTGATGCCCACATTCCCCTTGATGTATCTCCACCAGGATTTCTTCTGCTTCCTCTGGGCTCACACAGCGTTGCAGCACACCAGTGGCACTTCTCTTGTGCAGCACATCTCGGACTATGGTGTAGCCCTTGGACCTTCTCTGAATCTGCCTCGCAGTCACCTCATCTTTAGGTAAAGTACCGTCCCTTAGAAAGGATAATATGGGCATTGCCCAACTCGGTGTCTCCCGCACGGGAAACACTGGTTCGTCCATTTCCATTGGGGCAGGCTCTTGTGGTTGCACAGGAGGAGTAGGAGCGCTTCTCTGCAGCCCAGACCGATTGGCGAGAACTTCTTCAATGAATGCGACAGGCTCTGGGTTGAGGGTGGCAGTCCCCGAGTACAGAGTGGCAGTCCCCGAGTAAGGAGTGGCAGTCCCCGAGTAAGGAGAGGCAGTCCCCGAGTAAGGAGTGGCAGTCCCCGAGTAAGGAGAGGCAGTCCCCGAGTAAGGAGTGGCAGTCCCCGAGTAAGGAGTGGCAGTCCCCGAGTAAGGAGAGGCAGTCCCCGAGTAAGGAGTGGCAGTCCCCGAGTAAGGAGAGGCAGTCCCCGAGTAAGGAGTGGCAGTCCCCGAGTAGGGAGCGGCAGTCTCCGAGTAGGGAATGGCAGTCCCCGAGTAGAGGACGGCAGTCCCCGGGTTCTCTGCAGCACTCTCCCAGTCAATCTCCATCGGGTCAGATTCTTCACTTGGCAGAGAAGGAACAAAGATGGATTCCGAGTTGGGGGAAGGCTTGATGGATGGCTTCCTCAAATGCTCCAAGGCAATCCCTGCCGGGATGGACTGCCGAGAAGATCCCAACTTGGATAGCTCGTCTGCTGCTTCGTTCTCTGCTCGGTGAATGTGCTGGAACTCACAGCCTTCGAAAAACCCAGTCATTGACTGCACCAAGAAACGATGCGATGCCATGTTGGCATCCAAAGCATCCCAGGTACCCGAGACTTGCTGCACCACCAGATCTGAATCACCATAGCATATAATGCGCTGCACGCCAACCTCCTTTGCTACTCGCAAACCATGCACCACTGCCTCGTACTCGGCTACATTGTTGGATGCCTTGAAATGAATCTGCAGCACGTACTTGAGTTGATCCCGCTTGGGTGATGTAAGCACAACGCCAGCACCAAGGCCTTCTTTCACCTTTGAGCCATCAAAGTGCATTTTCCAATAGTTGGAAACTGGAGCAGGAGGTTCATATTGCATCTCGGCCCAGTCCACAAGAAATTCCGCCAGGACCTGAGACTTGATCGCTTCTCTTCTCGTATACGCGGGAGCGTACGCGGCTAGCTCGATTGCCCACTTGGCTACTCTGCCACTCGCTTCCTTGTTTCCCATGATATCCGAGATGGGAGCAGAACTTACAACCGTGATGGGGTGCTCCTGAAAATAATGTTTCAGCTTCCTGGCGCCCAGGTACACACCATATGTCATCTTCTGGTAGTGCGGATAGTTTTGCTTGGAACTGGACATCACTTCACTGAGATAATAGACTGGGCGCTGCACACTCTTGCCTTCTTCTTCTCGCTCCACCACTATCACCACGCTGACTACTCGGTTAGTCGCAGCAATGTACAGCAGCATAGGCTCCTTGGGTAGCGGACTAGCCAAGACGGGAGCGCTAGCCAGCATTGCTTTTAGCTCATTGAATGCCACGTCCGCTTGCGGAGTCCAGACAAACTTGTCGCTTTTCTTCATCAGCTGGTACAAAGGCAGAGCCTTCTCGCCCATTCGGCCCAGAAAGCGTCTCAGAGATGCCAGACAACCCGTGAACTTTTGCACATCTTTCAATGATCTCGGCAAAGACATGCTTTCGATAGCTTTTATCTTAGAAGGATTGGCTTCAATGCCCCGACTAGAAACCAGAAAACCGAGTAGCTTTCCAGCTGGTACACCAAAGGTGCACTTACTCGGATTCAGTTTCATTTTGTACCTGCGTAGGTTAGCAAAGGTTTCCTCCAGGTCGGCAAGCAGAGTATGTGTTTTATTCGTTTTGATGACAATGTCATCTACGTACACCTGCACATTCTTGCCGAGCTGGTCATGCAAGCATTTCTGCATGCATCTCTGATAGGTTGCACCCGCATTCCTCAGGCCAAAACACATGACACGATAGCAATAAGCCCCGTACGGGGTAATGAAAGCAGTCTTTATTTGATCAGCAGGGTTGAGTGCAATCTGGTGGAAACCAGAGTAGGCATCTATGAAAGACAACAGTTCACAGCCGGCAGTGGAATCGATCACCTGATCGATGCGAGGTAGCGGGAAAGGATCCTTGGGGCATGCCTTGTTCAAGTCGGTGTAGTCGACGCACATGCGCCATGCAGTGGCAGCCTTGGGATCTTCCTTTTTCTTCTCGACCATGACCGGGTTGGCTAACCAATCCGGATGCAGCACTTCCATGATGAAGTTACTGATCAGCAGCTTGGTGATTTGATCACCGATGGCCTTCCTTCTCTCATCCCCGAAACGGCGCAAAGCCTGCTTCACGGGCTTGGCGTCAGGACGCACATGCAAAGAGTGCTCAACCAACTCCCTCGGGACTCCTGGTAGATCTTCATTGGTCCAGGCGAACACGTCCCGATTCTCACGGAGGAAGTGGATGAGCGCGCTTTCCTATTTCTCCGCCAACCCGGCACCAATGATGGCCACGCGCTCCGGGAACTCGGGGTCAACCTGGACTGTCTTGGTCTCCTTGGCAGCTTGGAAAGCAGTACCATGCTGAGTACTCGGCACACCTTGTGCGCCAGCCTGCGCGGACTGAGCCATGGCCACCACCTCGTACATCTTCTTCTTCTCGGCAGCAATCACCATCGATTCCGCCAGCTGGGAGCTAGCAGAGGCACACTCCATGGACTTCTTGTAATCTCCCGAGATGGTGATGGTGCCATTGGGACCGGGGATCTTCATCTTCAGATAAGCCACATGTGTAGAGGCCATGAACTTGCTCAGAGCAGGCCTGCCGAGTAGAGCATGATAGGGGCTCTGATGATCCACCACTTCAAACTGCAGGCGCTCTGTGCGGCAGTTCTCCCGAGTACCGAATAGCACATCAATCCACACTCGGCCAATCGGGTTGCATGAGATCCCGGGCACAATGCCGTGGAAAGTGGTCTTGCTGGGCAGCATCATGTTCTCGGCCAGGCCAAGCTTCTCGAGTGTGTCCTTGTACACAATGTTGATGCTGCTGCCGTTGTCGATTAGCACCTTGCTGAACCTCACATTCTTCTCGGGACCCAGGAAGGTAGGATCCAACACCAAGGCATAGGTACCCGGATTGGGCATCACCTTGGGGTGATCTGCCCGAGTCCACCTGATCTCCTGGTCACACCAATACATGTAGTGAGGGACAGCAGGAATCACTGCGTTGACCTCCATGGCCCGCCTGTGCTGTGACTGCTTGTCGACTGCCTCAGAAGTGAAGATCATATAGCTCTCATGGTGCTCTTGGTACTGGTTGGAGCCATTGCCCCCATTGTTGCCATTGTTGCCATTGTTGTTGCCCTGATAGTTGTTGTTGCCTCTGTTGTTGTTGTTGCGGTTGTAGTTGTTGTTGTTGTTGCGGTATCTCTCATTGTTGAAGTTCCGGTTGGCTCCTAAAGCCACCTGGTTGACATTCTCTCTTCTCGGGTACACTGGCGGCCGAGCTGCGGGTGCGCGAGTAGGCTGAACAGTAGCATTGGCGGCTGGCAGTGGAGGAGGAGGAGGCAAGCCATCACTCTTGATCACATCCCACCATTCGCATTGCCGAGTAGAGTGGTTAGCGGGCCTCGAGGGATGATGAGTGTGAAAGCTGCATGGGCCATCCTTCATGTCATCGAAGACAAACTTCTTCGGCTGCTCGGAGTTCCCGCTACCCGACTGAGAGGCGCGAAATGGCTTCTTGTTGCCTTGGCCCTGGTTCTGGTTCTGCCCGTAGGCTCCAGCAGGTTTTTGCCTTTGGCCACCACCGCCTCCAACATTCACTGCGTTCACCTCCTCAGGGTCATACCGAGTATCTACTCGGCGCTTGTTGCGGAACTCGTTGCGCTTGCTGCTGTTGAAGTTTCTTCTCGGCTCAGAGGAGTCCATCAGTGGCTGAGTAGGATCACCGAGTGTGTACTGATCCGCAATCTTGATGGTCTCGGCCAGGGTGTTCGGCATCTCCCTCTGCAATCTCTGCCAAAGCATGCTGCCATGTCGGCAACCCTGCGCAAACCAAGTGATGGCCTGTGCTTCATTCACACCCTCACAAGTGTTTCTCAAGGTGCTCCACCGAGTAAGGTACTCGCGGTCCGTCTCATCTTCTCGCTGCCTGCAAGCCGACAGCTGATGTGGCCTATTCGGCCTCTTGTATGTACTCGTGAAGTTGCTGACGAAGGCGTCCGAGAAATCCAGCGAGCAATTTATGCTGTGCTTGGGCAAGTTGTTGAGCCAAGTGCGAGCTGGACCCTCTAGCATCTGCGGAACGTACCGCACTGCCCATCTCCTGTTGCCACCCGCAATGTGGACCGCGGTGACGTAGTCATTGAGCCAATCTTCGGGCTTGGTGCTACCATTGTAGCTCTTGGTGCCTCTTGCGAGCTGGAAGCCCTTCACGGAAGGCTCGTTCATGATGCGCGGGCCAAAGCACTCGGGGCCGGGAGGACCCGTGCTCTCAAGCCGCGCCGACAAGCTGATACGGTCCAGCTGGTGCCTTGCATCTCCAGGCGCCAACACACGCTCACCGACACGGTCATGGATGTCATAACCAGCCATCTCCATAGCCGAGTAGCCATCATCATACCTATCCACCTGCATGGCTGCGGGCTGCTCCACCGGGTTGGCGACTGGTGCCACTGGGCGCGGCTGCTGCCTCTGCCGAGTAGGCTGAGCTGCGGGTTGCCGAGAAGTACCCGGACGCGCGGCTTCTCGGGCACGGCTTTGAGCTTGATGGGCTTGAGAGCCTGCTCTTGCAGCGTTGTGTTCCTGCCCGGGCTGCTGCGGCACAGCAACCTGTTTCGCGGCAGCAGCCGGGTCATACACCTGCATTTGCCTGTCTCTACCCGAGCGCCCGCTGCGGCTCTTCTCGCGGCTGGGATGCGGAGACGAGGCCTGATCGTTAGATCTAGCCGCGTGCGAATGAACCACCTGCGAAGCTCCAGCTCCCGGGTTGGCCTTCCGGAACTCCTCGTTCTGCCTAGCGGCCTCCAACACCAACTCGTTGAGCCTCTCCTGCTGCCTGAGACGCGCCTCTCCATCTAGGCGCGGCAACTCGGCAGCCACGGCCTGTGCAGCTCTGAGCGTCTTGGCGGGTGTGCTGTACCTCGGCCTTGTGAAGGTGTTTGCAGTGGCGGACTGCGCGGGCACCTCCGCAACCGTCGCCATCTCGGCACCCAGGTTGCGCCGCGTAGCGCCTACTCTGCTGGGCCTCCTGGCGACCGGCGTGAAGCCGTGAGCCTTGTTGTACTCAAGCTGGTCCAAACTCAGCTCAAGCCTGATCTTCTCCAATTCCGCCTGCTCGGCAAGCAGCTCCTGGCGTTGCCGCTCGAGCTGCTCCCTCGCGGCTAGGAGCTCGATGTCGGTGGGAGTGGGCATACCGGTTCGCGCAGCAGACGCGGGTATGACCGTAGACGTGGAAGGCGGCAGGTTGCTCTCCTTCTCGTAGGGCCGGTGGTTCCTGCCACCAGCAGGCGGGTCGTCAACCTCCTCGACGACGGCCGCAGCGCCAGTAGCAGCTGCGCCAGTGTTTGCCGCCAAGCCCGTCACCATCACCTCAGCGCAGCATGCAGAGCTGCATGCAGGCCTTCCGCGAGCAGCAACCACCGCAGGAGGATCCTCCGCGTCATGCACCAGCTCGGGGTAGGCGCTGTTGGCGACGGTGGCGACGTAGACGAGATGCGAGCCTAAGGAGATCACCGAGCCGCCCTCGGGCATGGCCATGCCGCCGAAACAGCCGGCGTTGTCGGTGACGAAGTCGAAGGAGCCGAATCTGTGGACAAGGCCACAAACTACGCGCTCCGCCGAAGAAGATCCCGTCCGAACAGAAACTCCAGCCAGCGCCGCTGGTTGCCCCACGGTGGGCGCCAACTGTCGTGGTGGTGTCACGGCAGATGCCATGGGATGGCTAAAGATGTGGGGACGATGGACGCTGGAGGTGTCCGGGGAGGGATCACGCGACGAGTAGCCGCGTGAGGTAAGATCCACACAACACAAACAACACGATGTACCCAGGTTCAGGGCCCTCGTGAGGAGGTAAAACCCCTACTCCTGCCTTTCTCTATGTATTATGATGTCTCTCCGAGTAGCCACAGTACAAATGGTATCTCTACCGAGTAGCCTCTCTCTCCTCTCCGAGTAGAGCTAGGTCAAGAACTTAGGGTTTCTAGGGTTCACTATGAGCAGGGGTGTACGTGCCTCGCGCAGGAGGCGGCGGGGCACCTTATATACACGGTGCCCAGCCGGATACGTCCAAATCTAGACAAGTGTCGACATAGTGTGCACATCGTCCTTTCTCCGAGTACCCGCTGACAGCTTTGGTTCCTAATCTTGGCTGCTTCTGTAAAGTCGTTGGGCAAAACTAGGGGACAGACTGGTATCACTGTACCTAGGCACAGAGTAGGCCCCCTTATCCTGTCACCGCCTGCTTCCATGCTGTCACTGTCAGGCAGGCCGGCCCCATATGAACAGTAGTTCGAATGCTGCCAAGTACGGACCCAGGATACGCGGGATCCTGTGTCAGAACGGCTCCTTTGACTTTCTGGCCCGAGTAGGTTCCCGCCAATTGTTCCCGCCAATTGTACTCGGGCCAACCCTTCTACTCGAAAGGATAGAACTTGATTGATATCTCCTTCTGGCCATCTTGAGGTGAGACCGAGTAGCAGTCGACCGGGTACCGAGTACCAGGTAGTCGGCTACTCGACCAAACCTCTCTTCTGTAAGCTGTCTTTACCACCTGTCTTTACCCTACTCGGGGGTAACCCCCCGACAGGGATCTTGTTGGTTTTTGTGTTCGTCGGTTTGGTTACAGGTTAGGTTATTCCGATCCACGGTTTTCGTCTTTGGCGATGGTTACTAGTTTCATGTGTCATCTCTTTAGGCCTTAGCGTGACAACTTCCCATTTGCCTAATACAACAAGCTCTCCTACGACAGATTTTGCCGGGCTCCAGCGAGGGAGGGATGAGAACAGTGGCCGGTGCTCGTAGTTCGTCACTAGGTGGTACAAAGACTTATTTTTAATTTTCATTACCTTTTAACTCATTTGTACTGTTATCATCGGCGATTATTAATAGATCGGTGGAGTTTGTTCGCAACAACAAAACGCATCAATCAAACCATGGAACCACCGTACAATATCCATTTGTACTCGATAAATACACCGGTTATTAAGCGCATTGGTCACATGAACAAATCCTTAGCACACTGGCCGGCACCTATCGCAATGAATGTACTTCCTCCGATCCATATTAATAGGTGCTGAAGTGTATGTATCTAGCAATAAAACATGTCTAGATACACCCACTTCAGCACCTATTAATATGGATCGGAGGGAGTATCAAAAAGTTGGATATCTGGTTATCCGGCGAGCAACGTGTTTGGGTGTAGTGGGTAGCAGCAAGACACGAACATAATTTTCTGATGAGACCGCCAAATGGGTCCCACCGCACTAAATTATTGGCGAGAAAACGTGCCACGGTTGTAGCGCGAGCTCGCTGAGCAGATCCTAGCAACGCGCGCTGCGTCTCTAGGGCCAAAAAAAAAAAAATAGAATTTCAGGGTCAGATCCGTGTGTATGGCCCAGGCTGTGGCGGCCAGTACATGATATGACACTGCTACTAGTAGACACGAGCAATAGTCACAAGAGTTGGGATGAGTACCTTGGCGCATGTCGTTCAGGCATTTTTGGTGATCTGACACGACACGTTGTGGTAATGTGAGTTGAAACTGAGCATAGCATAGCAACTGTTACGTACGCCAGCAGCTAGGCTCACCGGACTAGCCGTACGCAACACTAGAAAAACGCGCAACATGCATGGCTGCATCCGTTGCACCGCCACCGGAAGCGGGTCACACTTGTCTGTTGGTTGGGTGATCGATATCTGCTGCTGATAAGGTACGCACGCACACGCCGACGCGCGTCCCCTGGAAACCCAAGCGTACAGGTTCATGTATGCAGCACCCATGGTCCATGGACCCCTAGCCTAGCCGCATGCATCCTTCTCCTGCAAAAGGCAGCACGAGAAAAAAGGCGCACGCGCAGCGCATGTCGCTGTTGCCTTCTCCGCTAGCGGTTGCTTCCTCCCTCCCTCCTTCGCGCGCTAGCAGCCTAGCAAAATGATCCCGTGGAGTTGCGGTGATACTCCTTGTTACGGCTCCTTTAACTCGAACCACAGTCACTGTCGTCATGAAAGTACGGTATGTGTGAAAGCACCGAGTATGTATTACCCGTTCATCCATCATTGCAAGTATACTCACTTATAATCGCATCTACGCTGTCTGTATGATGATATGGAAACAAGCTTACACCAATCATATGCAGAGGCCACGTAGATATACCTTCAACAAAGTACAGGTGCTATACACGACGATCTGATTATACTATACCCTACTGGCCGCGATTATTCGACCCACTATTGGTTGACCGCCATTGTCATTGGGGATAACGCTCGTCGATTTAGTTTTTTTTTTTTTGAAATCACAGCTACTATATTAAGCAAGCAATCCGTCTCGTTAAAAAGCTTCCAGTTCCCGTAGGTAACCTGGTAAGCAAAAGAGTGCGTAAAAAACTTGCTGCATTCGATCAAATAGTTACATCGTTAAGAATTCCACCTAACAAAAAGTTAGGAGGATCATCGTCCCAATTACAAGGAATTTTATCTTTTTTTTTTGAATAATAGCAGGACAGCTGCTATGTTTATTTTAAAGTTAGGGAAGCACTTTACAGAGGTAAACTTAAGAAAACACAAAGAAAAGGGTTTTTAACCCTAAACACGGAAAAAAGGAGAAAAGAAACCCATCAGCCGGGATCAAAGGGCACCCCTCCTGCCTGCTCCCGCAGCACTAGTGGCGCCCCAGCTTGGATCCAATCTTTTGCCTCATCTTTTATTCGATTGTTAAGCGCAAGCCCACTTAACTCCTTATTGTCGAAAACTCTCCTATTCCGCTCACGCCAAATCTCCCAGCAAACTAATTTCAAGCAGGTTGAGGCAGACTTTTTCCTTTCCTTAGATGAGGAAAGTCGTACTGCCTGAAACCATTCGCCAAGCGACACCGTTGAGGAACCCCAAGTTACCGGGTTCAAACTAGCCTCCCCGAAGGTTGACGCCGCCCGCGCCCACACAAGCCTGTTGTATGGGCAGTCCCGAATTAGGTGACTAGCTGTTTCTAGATTTCTGTGACATAGAGGGCAGAAATAGTCATTTGGCCATCCCCGTTGCCGAAGTTTGTCAGCCGTGAGCACCCTTCCCAGCAGTAGAGTCCAGATGAAGAATTTAAATTTTGCCGGAGCCCATCCCTTCCAATCAGCTTCCTGGAAGAAGGACCTCGCCGCTCCTAGAAAATGCAACCTATATGCCGAACTAGCCGAATAAACGCTCCTTGGCCCGTAACACCATGTGATCTTGTCTTGTTCTTGAGTTAGCCGAACTTGGTCCAAACCGTCCGCCAATTTGATCAGCTGGTCGGTGTGCTGCAAGTCCAAGGAGAACCTTAGATCCGTAATCCATTTGTCATTGCTTAGGGCGTCTTCCACCGTTCTGTTCTTGCGAACCGAGATCTTGAAAAGATCAGGTGCCATCAAAGCCGGCACTTGTCCCATTAACCACTTGTCAGTCCAGAACTTCGTCTTTTTTCCATTGCCAAGTGTGACTATAGTTGCTTCCGTGAACATGGAGCGGTCGGTCTTGTTGCAAGGAAGGGGGAAGTGCGCCCATGGCTTTGCAGGGTATAAAGCACTTGCTAGCTATTCCATGCGCAACTATATTTGCTTCCCTTGCAACATGAGAAAACTGAATATATCCAAAATTAGAGGCCATGTCAACGATATCTGCAAATATTGCAACCGATTCATTCCACCAAGTCTCAGAACCAGTACAAGCCTCAATAGTCTCTAGGGAATCCGATTCTGCAACAACTGCACTGCATCCCATCCGATGTGCTAAGGCGAGACCTTCCTTCCTTCATGGCTAACGCTTCAGCCATAGATGATGCTGCAATATTTGGATAGTACCTGCAATTGGCAGCAATAGCTTTACCTTGATAGTCCCTTAATATTGCTCCTGTAGATCCCAAACACACTTCGGCATGAAACGCAGCATCCACATTTAACTTTACATGGCGGGGCTCAGGTTTTGACCATTTCATTACTCTGTTATCAGTCACTGGTTTTGAGGCCTTAGCCATATTAGTCGCCATTTTTAATATCGACATCTTACAGTGTCTATATGGAGGAACGGTTTCGTTATGAGTACAACGCCTTCTGATCCACCATAGATACCAACATGTAATAGCAATAACCTCATTAAGTCCGACGTTAGTTATTCCTTGGAATGGGATTTCTTGATTTCTAAGCAATGTTTCCAAAATAACCGATCCTGAAAGCTCGCCATGACATGCCTCCTCTATGACTACCGAAAGGCCAAGCTCCTCCCATAGCTCTCTCGCCGCTGGGCATAGGAAAAGAAGGTGCCGAACATTTTCTGGCCCTTGTTGGCAAATAGGGCATTCCCCACTAAAACCAATATGTCGCTTGGCCAAAATACTTTTTAAGGGGACAACTCCATGTAGAGTTCTCCAGACAAAGATTTTTATCTTACTAGCAATCTTCAGCTGCCAAAGGATTTTCCACACTGTATTAATTGTCTAACTTCGTGGAAGAGCTAACTGTCGCGAAAGATTCCCAAACTGATGCTTCCATTGCAAATAATATCCTGATCGCATCGTATATCTTCCATGATGTGTGCCACTCTATGCAATAAAATCTTCAAAGCCTTGATTATTCAAAGGGATTTGTAGAATCCGATTAACATCCACTCTGTTAAATAGGCTTCTTAAGAGCGCTTCATCCCAATAACAAGTAATAGGGTCAATTAACTCGCACACCTTAGTATACACCGCCTCCCGCCTTGGTGAGATAATCATTCTACTCGGACTAGATGGAATCTAGGGATCCAGCCAAATATTGATTTTAGAGCCATCACCTACACGCCAAATGTATCATCTCTTAAGAGTAGTCAACCCAGCTAAGATGCTCTACCATGTGAAAGAAGAGCCTCCCTTCGGAACAACTTTAAGAATGTCTCCTTGTGGATAATACTTGCACTAAGGCCCCGAGCACACAAAGAATCTGGTTCATTAATTAGCCTCCATCCTTGCTTTGCCAACATTGCGAGATTAAAGGAATGGAAATCTCTAAAACACATACCTCCCTCCTTCTTAGGGAATGTAACACCCGGGGGATTCTCCCCCAACTAGAATTGTTTGCTTTTCTTTCTCATGGCATTGCATCATGCATCATATGCATTGCACCTTGTTTTCAATAGTTTTGAATTTAAATTATTTAAATTGCTTGGTTAAAGAAATCCCCTTTATTACAACCCCAATTTGAATTTCAAATTCAAATTTCAAACAACACCAACAATTTGAAATTTTCAAAACTAAATATCATGCACCTGGGCATTTGCAATGGAGAACCCATAAAAATTATCCCCATAAATTTTGAACTCCAAAAACCCCCTTCTTTTCCATCTTTTCTCTTTCTACAAAAAAAAGGTTTTAGAGGGAGAGAGAAGCCTAGCTGGCCCAGCCCAACAAACCGACCCAGCCCACTCTCCCCTTCTTCTCCGTACGGACGTGCGTGATCCCCTCCTCCTGTCGCTATCCACCATGGACCCCTCCTCCACCTGCTCCTCCTCTCTCCCTTAAAGCCCCCTCTCCCATCCAAACCCTAACCCTAGCCCTTCTCCCCTCCTTTCTTCCTCCCAGCCGCCCCTTTCTTCCTCCTCCCATATTTTTGAATCTCCTGAACCCGAACAACACCTCCATGGCCGAAAGTAGCAAGCCATGGCGCCGCCGCCATGCTCGTCGTTGAGCCCTATCCTCGGCGGGAATGGAACGAGGGGAGCTTCCTCTTCAGGTTTGTTGAAGGCGGCGAGGCCGGAGGACGCCCGAGTCGCCGGCACCGTCGAGTTCTCTCCGCCGGCGAGCTCCCTCATCCTCCTCCGTTCGGCACCTGCAGCGCACCACAGCGTCCCTCGAGCCCAAGGTGAGAGCCTCGCCCTCGGGCCCGTCCTTCCCCCCTCTCTCTTGCTCTGTGGCTTGCCCTCGAGTAGCCAAGAGTCGCACGGCGCCCGCTGAAGTTCGCCACCGGCCGCCTCTCTGTCCGTCCCCATCGTATGCAGGAACACCTTCAATTTCGTCAGAACACTCCGCGCAGATGCACTTCTTTTGGAGTCAGATCCGTATCTGTACAGAACCACGCAGACAGCCCAGTGGCTGCGCGCCCCGTCCCGCACCCTGGAGCCCCGAGTTCGAATCCCCCCCAAGGCGCAAACCACCTCTTTTTTTCGGCCTTTTTCTTTTATTTCTCGAACTCCAGAAAAACAGAACTGAGTCTTTAATTGTAAAATCCATAACAAATTGAAAAATGCTCAAATTTCAATGATTCAAGTTTCTATGGATTCAGAATCTTGTGCTCTTTCTGTTAGTCACAAAGTTGCAACATGTTTCTGTAATAAATTTTGCACTAAATAATTAAATACAGAAAAGGCTATTAAAATTTGAAACTTTGGAAATTCATAAGTTGAGTTCTGTTCACCCAAATTGAGCAAACTTGGGATCTAAAAATTTGTCTTAACAAACTCTACACATTGGTATTTTATTTGGTCACAATTAAATTAAATTTTAACATGTTTCTCTCTGTTTACTAAAAGGGGCAGAATAAAAATGCTTATGGAAAAATGTATAATAAATTCAATAATGATCCAAAAATTATGTTTAATAGCTCAAAATGTTCAGTGAAACATTTGCTACATGTTTTCAACCTTTTCAATACAATTTGTTTACTGTTTTTCCTAATTAAAAGTGGTGCAATAATTCAATGCTTTAATTACACCTTTTAAATTGCAAAATTCATAACTTGGACAATTCAAATCCAATTCCAACATGTAAAATATGGTTTTCATGCAAAATTGAATAAGCTTTCCAAATATGAACTTTGTTTTCTATTTTGAATAAATTAAATTGCTGAAAACAACTATTTCTTAATTAATATATTTAAAATTGTCAATTTAATAACTGGCTCATCTAAAATCCAAATTCAACAAATGAAATATGTATTCCATCTAAAAATTTGTGTTCTTTCCAAATATATATTTTGTTATCTGTTTTGAACATTTAAAATTAGTGAAAACAAAAAATGTTTGTTTAAGTCATTTAAAATGCCAAAGTTCATAACTTAATAAATAAAATTTCCAAACTTGGTAAACAACATATCAAACTGAAGCTATTGTTGTTTTCTTATTGTTTTCATCATCCATGCATCATTCTAATCAACTTTCACACGATGGTTATTTGTAGATCATTTAATTCAACATTAATTCATGGGCTTTTCCATATGCAATCCAAATTGCATATGGGCCCATTTAAATATGTTTACCATGTCAACTAGTTTATCTTTGATGCATCCTTAAACTTGTCATGCATCCATATCTTGATCATGCTGGATCTTTTGCCGTAGTAGTAATTGTTGCATCCGGTGTTTGTTCTAGTTCGTTGCTTCTCCGCGGATAGGACGCTGAGATGATGTGAGCAACGACAAGTTCTGCGGATGTACCTCTACTTGCTGGATTCCAGGCAAGTATACCCAGTTGCTACCTATTGGTGCCTTTCATCACTTGTTACCGATTCTTACCATTATCTTTATGCTAGCCTTATGATTCGATGCTTGTGTCTCGATCCTATCATATGTTCAACTTGCAACCATGATATAGCCTTCCTTCCACTTTCTATTACCTGTTGGTTGTTTACCTTGTTGGCCCTCGTGTCGTAGTTGCATGCTTAGGTTTGTTTGCGCTCGAGTCTTGTTGTCCGTCTTATCACCTGTTTAGTTTGATAGTTGGGTTTCAACTTAATCAACAACATGTTAATGTTTGGGGTAATAACAATTTGATGATAAGGCACCAGCAGGAGGCCCGGCGTGGTTTTGAGGCCTGCTAGTGTCGACCTTAATTAGGAAAAGGGTCTTGTCCTCCGATCCATGATGAGCGCACTAACCGCATGTGGGAAGCAAGTATGGGCGCCCCCCGCAACTTTGATTCGATTCGCATCTCGTCCAAATCGCCTCATTTAGTTCGGGTTTTCCATTTGCCGCATGCATATGCAGGTGCGAACCCTTGGCGCCAGGGTGGAACTTTTGTAGTCGACATTTAGCGCGGCGTGGTCTTCCAGTGCTATGAGGGCCCCCCTTTTCTTCGTGGGGGCTCGATTAGCCGCGCACGCACAGCACGTGGTTCTTTGGGCTTGATGCGAAGAAGAGTTGGGTTGTGTTGAGTGCCTCGCTTGGTGAAAGTGCATTTCCATCTGGCGGGTCATTCTTACGTGTACGGCCAAATTAGTGCATCCCTGCAGGGTTAATCTTCTCGAGAAGCCGTGTTGTCCGCGGTTATGGATGACTTGGTGAAAGTGCTGGCTAACAAGTACTCAGACAACTTACACTTAACAATGATAACTTGACTAGTAATGTAGATTACCTCCACCATAAAAACGAATGTCACCTTAATCAACCGTGTGAGTTTCCTTGGGTTGCTTCCTTAGTAGGGGGTAACATTGGATGGGTATTGCTTGGTGAGTAGTTGTAGTTGGTTCTGATACGCTATCTTATCCCTTTCTTTTAGCCGGATGTTGTAGGGCGTTTCTGTAGTTAGTTAGTGCAGCCCGCTGCCGCTTCTTTGCAATAATCCCTTCCTTTCCGTTGTACCCAAAGTATTTGTATCTTGTGATGATTGGTTACGCTGGTATCTTGTGAGTATGGTTTATCCACTTGCCAGTACTTAATAGTACTGACCCACGAATCCTTTTCATGGCTGCATATTCCACATTGCAGTCAACAGGTTTGAAGTCTGACGAAGTTAGCTTGGGAATCCCTCCGGCTTGGCCTGGGCAGGGATTGGACGCCATCGGTTATCTTCAGGACTCTTAGTCCAATTTGTATCTTGTCCGTAGTCGGACGCTATGTTGTTTCTTCCGCTGTTATTTGGATCTTTGTATTGTATCAGTTGTATCCTTGACTCGTTTGAGTCGTCTTGTATATACCTCCTCTGTTGTTGTTGTGGATTATTCGTGAACTGTTGAAATGTTATCACAAGTGGCAACCTGGAATCGGTTATTATGGGGATTTTGGCGGAAATGCTGAAATTTGCATAGTGCCCGATCTCGGGGCGTCACAAATGGTATCAGAGCATGGTTTCCGATTCCCAATGTTGTTTCGATACGAATGGTTATCGAAGCAACGGGTCCGCAAAGCCTGTAGGATAACCTCGCTAACGGTCGTTGTTTCTAGAGTGTCAAAAACTATTTCTGCTAAATTATTTTGGAAACATCTCAATAGGATTCTTGTTTTCTCCTTATCTCTATTCTATTTCTTCTCCGATCTTATTTGTTTTGGTGTCTCTTCTCTCATCTATCTTTCAAAGTTCTAGGATTTTACGTGGGTGGACGTTTTCTGAGCTTTTAACCTAATAGGTTCGATCTTCGGAAGATTTCTCAACGGAACTACATCGTCGTCACTCCGAGCAAGAATCTCTTGTTAGTGGTGTCGAGAAGCCCTTGTTAGTGGTGTCGAGGAGGTCAACTGGAAGGATGAAGAATCGATAGTCGAACTTCTTTCCCCTCAGGGTTAGTGGGTGGATTGCGAGGGCGCAATCCCTTGTTAGTGGTGTCGTCTGTAACACCCGGGGGATTCTCCCCCAACTAGAATTGTTTTCTTTTCTTTCTCATGGCATTGCATCATGCATCATATGCATTGCACCTTGTTTTCAATAGTTTTGAATTTAAATTATTTAAATTGCTTGGTTAAAGAAATCCCCTTTATTACAACCCCAATTTGAATTTCAAATTCAAATTTCAAACAACACCAACAATTTGAAATTTTCAAAACTAAATATCATGCACCTGGGCATTTGCAATGGAGAACCCATAAAAATTATCCCCATAAATTTTGAACTCCAAAAACCCCCTTCTTTTCCATCTTTTCTCTTTCTACAAAAAAAAAGGTTTTAGAGGGAGAGAGAAGCCTAGCTGGCCCAGCCCAACAAACCGACCCAGCCCACTCTCCCCTTCTTCTCCGTACGGACGTGCGTGATCCCCTCCTCCTGTCGCTGTCCACCATGGACCCTTCCTCCACCTGCTCCTCCTCTCTCCCTTAAAGCCCCCTCTCCCATCCAAACCCTAACCCTAGCCCTTCTCCCCTCCTTTCTTCCTCCCAGCCGCCCCTTTGTTCCTCCTCCCATATCTTTGAATCTCCTGAACCCGAACAACACCTCAATGGCCGAAAGTAGCAAGCCATGGCACCGCCGCCATGCTCGTCGTTGAGCCCTATCCTCGGCGGGAATGGAACGAGGGGAGCTTCCTCTTCGGGTTTGTTGAAGGCGGCGAGGCCGGAGGACGCCCGAGTCGCCGGCACCATCGAGTTCTCTCTGCCGGCGAGCTCCCTCATCCTCCTCCGTTCGGCACCTGCAGCGCACAACGGCGTCCCTCGAGCCCAAGGTGAGAGCCTCGCCCTCGGGCCCCTCCTTCCCCCCTCCCTCTTGCTCTGTGGCTTGCCCTCGAGTAGCCAAGAGTCTCACGGCGCCCGCTAAAGTTCGCCACCGGCCGCCTCTCTGTCCGTCCCCATCGTATGCAGGAACACCTTCAATTTCGTCAGAACACTCCGCGCAGATGCACTTCTTTTGGAGTCAGATCCGTATCTGTACACAACCACGCAGACAGCCCAGTGGCTGCGCGCCCCGTCCCGCACCATGGAGCCCCGAGTTCGAATCCCCCCCAAGGCGCAAAGCCACCTCTTTTTTTCTGCCTTTTTCTTTTATTTCTCGAACTCCAGAAAAACAGAACAGAGTCTTTAATTGTAAAATCCATAACAAATTGAAAAATGCTCCAATTTCAATGATTCAATTTTCTATGGATTCAGAATCTTGTGCTCTTTCTGTTAGTCACAAAGTTGCAACATGTTTCTGTAATAAATTTTGCACTAAATAATTAAATACAGAAAAGGCTATTAAAATTTGAAACTTTGGAAATTCATAACTTGAGTTCTGTTCACCCAAATTGAGCAAACTTGGACTCTAAAAATTTGTCTTAACAAACTCTACACATTGGTATTTTATTTGGTCACAATTGAATTAAATTTGAACATGTTTCCCTCTGTTTACTAAAAGGGGCAGAATAAAAATGCTTATGAAAAAATGCATAATAAATTCAATAATGATCCAAAAATTATGTTTAATAGCTCAAAATGTTCAGTGAAACATTTGCTACATGTTTTCAACCTTTTCAATACAATTTGTTTACTGTTTTTCCTAATTAAAAGTGGTGCAATAATTCAATGCTTTAATTACACCTTTTAAATTGCAAAATTCATAACTTGGGCAATTCAAATCTAATTCCAACATGTAAAATATGGTTTCCATGCAAAATTGAATAAGCTTTCCAAACATGAACTTTGTTTTCTATTTTGAATAAATTAAATTGATGAAAACAACTATTTCTTAATGAATGCATTTAAAATTGTCAATTTAATAACTGGCTCATCTAAAATCCAAATTCAACAAATGAAATATGTATTCCATCTAAACTTTTGTGTTCTTTCCAAATATAAATTTTGTTATCTGTTTTGAACATTTAAAATTAGTGAAAACAACAAATGTTTGTTTAAATCATTTAAAATGCCAAAGTTCATAACTTAATAAATAAAATTTCCAAACTTGGTAAACAACATATCAAACTGAAGCTATTGTTGTTTTCTTATTGTTTTCATCATACATGCATCATTCTAATCAACTTTCACATGATGGTTATTTGTAGATCATTTAATTCAACATTAATTCATGGGCTTTTCCATATGCAATCCAAATTGCATATGGGCCCATTTAAATATGTTTACCATGTCAACTAGTTTATCTTTGATGCATCCTTAAACTTGTCATGCATCCATATCTTGATCATGCTGGATCTTTTGCCGTAGTAGTAATTGTTGCATCCGGTGTTTGTTCTAGTTCGTTGCTTCTTCGCGGATAGGACGTTGAGATGATGTGAGCAACGACAAGTTCTGCGGATGTACCTCTACTTGCTGGATTCCATGCAAGTATACCCACTTGCTACCTATTGCTGCCTTTCATCACTTGTTACTGATTCTTACCGTTATCTTTATGCTAGCCTTATGATTCGATGCTTGTGTCTCGATCCTATGATATGTTCACCTTGCAACCATGATATAGCCTTCCTTCCACTTCCTATTACATGTTGTTTGTTTACCTTGTTGGCCCTCGTGTCGTAGTTGCATGCTTAGGTTTGTTTGCGCTCGAGTCTTGTTGTCCGTCTTATCACCTGTTTAGTTTGATAGTTGGGTTTCAACTTAATCAACAACATGTTAATGTTTGGGGTAATAACAATTTGATGATAAGGCACCGGCAGGAGGCCCGGCGTGGGTTTGAGGCCTGCTAGTGTCGACCTTAATTAGAAAAAGGGTCTTGTCCTCCGATCCATGGTGAGCGCACTTACCGCATGTGGGAAGCGAGTATGGGCGCCCCCCGCAACTTTGATTCGATTCGCATCTCGTCCAAATCGCCTCATTTAGTTCGGGTTTTCCATTTGCCGCATGCATATGCAGGTGCGAACCCTTGGCGCCAGGGTGGAACTTTTGTAGTCGGCATTTAGGGCGGCGTGGTCTTCCAGTGCTATGAGGGTCCCCCTTTTCTTCGTGGGGGCTCGATTAGCCGCGCACGCACAACACGTGGTTCTTTGGGCTTGATGCGAAGAAGAGTTGGGTTGTGTTGAGTGCCTCGCTTGGTGGAAGTGCATTTCCATCTGGCGGGTCATTCTTACGTGTATGGCCAAATTGGTGCATCCCTGCAGGGTTAATCTTCTCGAGAAGCCGTGTTGTCCGCGGTTATGGATGACTTGGTGAAAGTGCTGGCTAACAAGTACTCAGACAACTTACACTTAATAATGATAACTTGACTAGTAATGTAGATTACCTCCACCATAAAAACGAATGTCACCTTAATAAACCGTGTGAGTTTCCTTGGGTTGCTTCCTTAGTAGGGGGTAACATTGTATGGGTATTGCTTGGTGAGTAGTTGTAGTTGGGTCTGATACACTATCGTATCCCTTTCTTTTAGACGGATGTTGTAAGGCGTTTCTGTAGTTAGTTAGTGCAGCCCGCTGCCGCTTCTTTGCAATAATCCCTTCCTTTCCGTTGTACCCAAAGTATTTGTATCTTGTGATGATTGGTTACGCTGGTATCTTGTGAGTATGGTTTATCCACTTGACAGTACTTAATAGTACTGACCCACGAATCCTTTTCGTGGCTGCATATTCCACATTGCAGTCAACAGGTTTGAAGTCTGACGACGTTAGCTTGGGAATCCCTCCGGCTTGGCCTGGGCAGGGATTGGACGCCATCGGTTATCTTCAGGACTCTTAGTCCAATTTGTATCTTGTTCGTAGTCGGACGCTATGTTGTTTCTTCCGCTGTTATTTGGATCTTTGTATTGTATCAGTTGTATCCTTGACTCGTTTGAGTCGTCTTGTATATACCTCCTCTGTTGTTGTTGTGGATTATTCGTGAACTGTTGAAATGTTATCACAAGTGGCAACCTGGAATCGGTTATTATGTGGATTTTGGCGGAAATGCTGAAATTTGCATAGTGCCCGATCTCGGGGCGTCACAGGGAAACATAATTTTCACCGGGAGTACCAATGAATCTTATTACTATTATCATCATCTCCCCACCAGAAACTCGCAATTGCATCCATCATACTCTTGCAAACTCCTTTTGGTATCTGGGAGACAGACATAGCATATACAGGAATCGCATGGGCCACGACCTTAAGAAGAATTTCTTTGCCCCCAATAGATAATTGGTTTTCCTTCCAACCATTTATCCGCTGAATAATTCTTTCAATAAACTTTGTAAAGCAATCGCTTCTATCTGCTCCCACTAAGCTCGGGATCCCCAGGTAACTATCTGACAAGGCTTCAGTATCAATATGAAAGATTTCACAAATTTCTGATCTTACCGGGGCATTAGTATTTGGAAAGAAAAATATGCTAGATTTAGCTAAGCTCACAAACTGTCCAGAGTTTGCACAATAGGTATCAAGAAAATGTTGCAATGAAGTTGCATTAGACGTATCAGCCTTCATGAGTATAAGGGAATCATCAGCAAAAAGGAGATGTGAGACTGACGGTGCATTCTTGCACACCCTTACCCTATCGATGCCACCAACTTCTTCTTCATACAACAATAAACTCGATAACCCCTCAACACATAAAAGGAACAAATAGGGAGATAGTGGGTCTCCTTGTCTTAAACCTTTAGAAGGGTCAAACATATCTGTATCTTTAGAATTGTACCTTACTTGATATCTTACCGAACAAACGCACACCATTATAATAGAAATCCATCTTTCTACAAATCCCAACTTTCTCATCATATTCTCCAAGAAAACATAAGCCATCTAAATTATTATTAAATGGGGAATCCCTAGCCTCTGCACTAAAGAGTGGTCACAAAGATAAGCCATCTAAACATAAGGATCAAAAGACAACAACTATATATGTTGGAATCCCATTCAACGCGATCGTAAGCTTTGTGCATGTCCAATTTAACTGCACAAGAACCATTAGACCCTCTTCTTTTATTTTTGATAGAATGGACACTTTCATAAGCCACCAAAAAATTGTCAGTAATAAGACGCCCCAGAACAAATGCTGTCGAGACATCGTAGTAGTTTTCATAAACGGGGGTGCCATGAGACTACGGGTAGAGACGTGGGGAGACGTGGTCGGGCGAAGAACAAAAACACAGGGTTTACCCAGGTTCGGCACGTCGCAACAATGCGGCGTTCCTACTCCTGCAATCTCACTAATCAGGACTAAAACCTGTGTATACAAGTACAACGTGAGGTTCTGTTTAGCTATTCGCTGAGGATCAACTTCCCGGTGAGTTATCCTATATCCTCTCCTCTCTCTATCATATCTCCCGTCCGGCTTTATATAATAGCCGGGTTAGGGCATACAGAGTAGGAAACCTAGAAGACTACGACAACTATTAACTTGGAAAGTAAGGAATCCGCCTTCTACTCCAACCCAGATCATGTGGGCCGTGATCCGGGTTCTTCTAGAATCCGACTTCTGTGCGTCAGCTTACTGGGCCGCCCAATGGACCGTAGCCCACTACCATTCGGGCCACCCGGGCAATCCGGCACTTTAGACTACCATCAGATATACCCCTATTTGGTATATATCCGAATGGAAACTGCCGGCAATTGGAGTGCCTGCAGTATCCCGTCATCCCTCCTCCCGACAATGGAGAAGGAGGGATTAGTACTGAAGGGGAAGTGGTGGCTTCCGGAGGATGAGACTGAACCCACGCCGAATGACGGTGAACGGGTTCTTCTCTCCTCCCACCTTCTTAGAGGTATGGGTATTCCACCTTCTGCCTTCTTCCTCCAGATTCTCTCCCACTACAACATCCAGCCACACAACCTCCAACCTAATTCCATCCTGTACTTAGCCAGATTCTAGGCCCTTTTCGAGGGTTATCTAGGTATAGCTCCTAGGCTGGATTTCTGGTTGTACTGTTTCGGGGTTAAGCGGAACTCTTCGGAGGGCGCACTCCCAACTTGCGGAACCATCTCTTTCACTCTTCGGAGATTCCGAGAAGATTGGTTCCCCAAGATTAAAACATCGGAATCCGTCAAGTTTTGGACGGGTTCCTTCTTTTATCATCCCGACATTTCCTTTCCCGGGAAAACGTTCGGGGTTCCACCTTTTTTGAACACCGCCGCTGTTCCCCAAGAGAATTGGGGAACTGAGGCAGTTCAAACCCTGCCGCCGGATCTTCTAAGGATCAAGCGGCGCATCGCCAAACTCGTCACTTCCGATCCGCCTTTAACCGGCATGGACACAGTCCTTTGCTGGTTAAATAGGCGGATCCAGCCCTTGGCCAACCACGGCGCTCGCCTTCTCTGCGAGTACAAGGGAGCCAATGACGAAATGAGGACATCCGACAAGGACTGGTCCGCAAAAGATTTGCGGCGGCGCGTGAATCAATTGGTTGCATCGCGCGACCAATATGAAGAAAGCCGGCCAATGTACACGGCCGAAAATCCGGCTCCCAAGGTAAAATTCTTCGCCTTTTAGGATTTGAATTCTTTCTCGTTTACTCGGGTTTTGTATCTTTGGCTTAGCTTTTTCTTTTTAACAGATCGTTGATATTCCCGAGTCGGATCTTGCTTCCGACGCTGAGCTGGAAACGCTGCGTGCCACCTTTGCCGGTGGGCGAAAGCGCAAGAAGATCTCCTCTTCCCAGGAAATCATCGATCTTGACGGGGTTCCCGTCGCCACCTCCAGGTTTGAACATCTGGGTTACTTTCCTTTGTCGGAGTTTTTCTTTTGCTTTCGGAGTTTTAACTTTTTCGACTTTTTGCTTTTAGCCTGCCTCCTTCCACTCTAAAGCCAAAAAAGCTGAAGAGGCACAAGGTGGTGTCCAGCAGAGGCCATCACCCTTCTCCTGCCACCGCGCCGGACACACCGTCCACGATGACAGAAGAGCATGCTGCAGCCCCCACCACCGAGTCTTTGGAGCCCAACCAGCCTATTGTGCCGGAAACGGACACGAGGGAAAGGGCGGCTCCCGAGGTGGAGGTCCTTCTCGGATAACTGAGGAGGAGATCCCCACCTTTGACAAGGATTTCAAGAATATCAGCGATGGCCTTAGCGCGGCCGGGACTCTTTTTGCGGAGTACGCAAAAGAGTTCACTGAAAACTTAACAGGGTTACAGCGGATGAGCAAGGTATTGTCCTCAGCCCCCAAGCATTAAGTAAAATGTCTACTTTTCGCTTGATGTTTTTCAATATCATGATTTTTTTCATTTCCGTGTTCCAGCAAACCGCTGAAACCATTAACATGGAGATTTTCAATAAACTTTCCGTCAAGAATAAGGAGGTTAGAAACCTTCTTTCTATTCTTGAAGTGAAAGAAGCAGAGCTGGCATCATCTCAGCTGCAGCTTTCGGAAACAACAGGTATGCTTTATTCTCTGAAGTTTCTTTATCCAATTTTTTGTCTAAGTACTTTCTCGAGTTTTTCTAAACTCGGAATTTTTTCCTTGCTTTCTAGCTGCTTTGGCTAAGGCCAAGGAAATAGCTGAAGATGCCGGCAATGCCGAGTTTCTTCGAAAGGAGAATTTAGACCTTCATAAGAATCTTATGAAGGCTCAAAAGGATCTGGAGGCCAGCAACATGGCCCTTGGGATTGCTCAATCCAAGGCCTCCCATCAGGCGGACAAGGACAAGGCTACTATCCAAGACTTGGAAAACGCCTTAAACCTTCGCCTGGAGGAAGGCTCCGAAATCGACAAGATTCTCGGTAAGTTTATTTTCTTTTACCGGTTTTTCCATGTCTTGCTCTCTTTCTCTGCTTTTTCGCTTAACCTTTTGGTTGTTTGTCTGAAAACACAGGAGATAACTCAGATCTTACTCGGATTGAGAGAATCCGAGCCTTTGGGAAGGTGTGGACTGCCATCAGAGCTGCTGGCATGCAGCTGGTCAACAAGTTCCTTCCCACCAGGACTGGGGAATTCTCGGAAGTTGAGAAACTTCCGGGAGCTATCCTGGAGGTGGCGGAGTCCAAGGAGTCCACCTTGCGCTCCGCAGCACGGGGTGGTGCACGCATGGCTCTCGGCCTTATGCGTATGCATTACCCTGGTGCCAAATCTTGGCGCGTGGCATCCGGTATCCCTCAAGGATACACGGAAACCCAGCGAACCACCATCTTTGATGAAATCAAAGGTCACGCCACCAAGATCGCCTCTATGGTGAACATCTCCATCACCTATCCAGAAGAGGAGATCCCCGAAGACCCAGAGAATGACAGCAGCGAAGAAGACTCAGATGCTTGAAGGGCTGTCCTTAACCTGGATGGTGGAAGTAGAAAATAGGAGCATTACTGCACTTTACAATGTAAACTTATATTGTAATGCGTCTATCCTTTTGTATAAACAAGTACTCCGCCTTTTGCAGTTTAATTATGAAATCCTTTGCAAGTTTTCCGGGTTTTTATATTCCTTTATCTTCTAAGTTCTCTGGCTTATGTGTTTTAACTGTCCTTAGTGTTTGAAATGGCTCAATAGTATTATGAATCGTCATGCCAAGTTACTGGGTAAAACCAATCAGTTCAAACTCGGAAACATGGATCATACTAATGGCATTTTTACTAACTAGCTTCAGTGACCCAACACACAAACAATCAGATAATGCTTAGAGAACAGTAAGGAATTTTTTGAATGAAACTTGGGCACGCAGGCACAATCCGAGTTTCCTTTAACCTTTGGTAGGCTGAAAATCATTCAGTTTTTAAACGCCGAGCACGCAGGCACAATTCAGGTTAACATTGAGTATTTTGTAAGATCATTGGGAAATATATAAGGTGGAATCATGTTTTGAACTATAATAAACTTGTAAGAAACATGGATATAAGAATTCTGACAACTTTATTTCATGACCTCAAAGATGTTTACATAGAATTGAACTAAGTATAGAAGGGACGTAACTGCTGGATACTCCAGGGCCTCTTTGTCTCTCCTAGTTCATCATCTATCTTTCTCTTTCTTTTGTGATTCGGCTTTTCGGGATCATCTTCTGTATCGCGAATGTCAACAAGATAATATGATCCATTCTTCATGGCTTTACTGATGACAAATGGTCCTTCCCATACTGGGGCCAGTTTGTGCTTTCTTTGCTGCACAAATCTTAGCACTAGGTCACCTTCTTTAAAAGAACGATGCCTGATTTCCCAACTATGATAACGTCGTAAACCTTGCTGATAGATGGCGGATCTTTGGAGCACAAGTTCTCGTTCCTCTTCTAAGAGATCGACGGCGTCCTGTCGTACTTTTTCGGCATCCGAGTCATCGAAATCTTGCACTCTTGGGCTATCATGGATCATGTCCGTTGGAAGGATTGCCTCCGCACCATAAACTAGGAAAAACGGGGTTTGCCCTGTTGACCTGTTCGGTGTTGTTAGAATACTCCAAAGCACGGAAGGTAACTCTTCTACCCATGCTCCAGCTGCTCTATGAAGAGGAGATTCGAGTCTTGGACGTATTCCTTGCAGGATTGAGCTATTCATTCTTTCAACCTGTCCGTTGGATTGCGGGTGTGCCACAGACGCGAGATCTAGGCGAATTCCCGTTTGCCGGCAATATTTTGCCAACTCTCCAATGGAAAAGTTTGTCCCATTGTCGGTTATTATGCTGTGTGGAACGCCGTATCTCATGACTATGTCAATGATGAAATTTCTGGCAGTTACACCGTCAAGTTTTTTGATGGGTTTAGCCTCCACCCACTTGGTATATTTGTCCACAGCTACAAGTAGATGTGTAAGTCCGCCTTGTGCAGTTTTGAATGGTCCCATCATATCTAGCCCCCAGACCGCGAAGGGCCATGTAATGGGGATAGTTTTGAGTGCTTGGGCTGGCATATTAGTCTGCTTGGCGTAATACTGACATCCTTCACATGTGTTTACTATGTACTCAGCATCTGTCTTGGCTGTTAGCCAGAAAAACCCGGCACGGAATGCTTTTTTAACTATGCTTTTTGATTTAGCATGATGTCCGCAATCTCCAGCATGGATTTCTTGCAGGATTTCTCGTCCTTCTTCTGGTGAAATACATCGCAGAAAAATTCCAGAAATACTGCGTTTATACAGGCAATTGTTAATTACCGTGTATCCTTTGCATCGACGCTGGATTTGTCTTTGCAAGACTTCATCTGCTCCTTCCGGGTACTTCTTATTAACTAAGAAGTTTATATATGGGATTGTCCAATCCGGGTTAACGAGCATGACTTCAATTGACTCGGAAGCCAGAGGATTGTCAACATCTCCGCCTTTTATTGATGATTCGTACAAATGTTGGACGAAAACACCTGGTGGTAGGATTTTTACCCTTTCTGATCCCATGCGGAATAACGCATCCGCGTTCCAATTCTCCTCCCGTTTAACATGGAGTACTTCGAATCCGAAGAAACAAATGGCGAACTCGTCCACCGTTCTCCGATATTCGGCCATTATAGGGCTTTTTGCGTCCCAGGTTTGGTTGAGCTGATGCTGTACCAAATCTGAATCGCCATAGCACAAAATGCGCTTGACCCCTATTTCTTTTGCAATATGCAAGCCATGAAGCAAAGCTTCGTATTCTGCCACGTTGTTGCTGGCGTTGAAGTGTATTTGTAATACATACTCCATTGTGTCTCTTTTAGGGGATTTTAAAACTACACCAGCTCCAACGCCCTCCTTCATCTTGGATCCATCAAAATGCATGATCCAATACTCGGACTCCGGCATTGGTGTTTTCTCCATTGCTTCAGTCCAGTCGGCGACAAAATCTGCCAAAACCTGGGATTTTATTGCCGTCCTGGACTGATACTTAATGTCGAAGGCTGCTAACTCGATGCCCCATTTGGCTACTCGGCCAGTCGCCTCCGCATTGTTTATTATATCCCCTAGTGGTGCTTTACATACCACCGTTATGGAATGTCCTTGGAAGTAATGGCGAAGTTTTCTGGACGCGAAAAATACGCCATACGCCAGTTTTTGATAATGTGGATACCTTTGTTTGGATTCGGAGAAAACTTCGCTTATATAATATACCGGATTCTGGTCTGGTATGCTTTGTTCGTCTTTCTTCCGTTCCACAACAATTACTGCACTGATAACCCAGTTTGTAGCCGTAAGGTACAATAACATAGGTTCTTCGTCTTTTGGCGATGCCAAAATCGGAGTTTTCATCAAAGTTTCCTTTAGTTGGGTTAAGGCTGCATCTGCCTCTTCTGTCCACTCGAATTTGTCGGATTTTTTCAGCAACTTGTAGAGTGGTAAGGCTTTGTGCCCCAGCCGACTAATAAATCTGCTGACGGCTGCGGCGGAACCCGTCAATCTTTGGACATCTTTACACACGTAGGTTTGGAGATGTTTAAGATTGCTTTGATCTTTTCTCGGTTAACTTCTATTCCTCTATGAGAAACGATGAAACCCAGAAGTTTTGCTGAGGGAACTCCGAATACGTACTTTAATGGATTTAACTTCATTTTGTAAGTGCGCAAATTTTCGAAAGTTTCTCGTAAATCCTCAAGGAGTGTATCTCTTTCCTTCGTTACGACAGCAATGTCGTCCACGTAAACATGGATATTTTTGCCAATCTGACTATGCAAACAACGTTGCATGCAACGCTGGTAGGTAGCACCTGCGTTCTTCAGGCCAAATGGCATGGTTATGTAATAGTACGTCCCATAGGGGGTTATAAAAGAAGTCTTAATTTGATCTTCCTTTTTCATGCGTATTTGATGGTACCCGGAATATGCATCAAAAAAGCATAAGAGCTCAGAGCCTGCAGTGGCATCTATTATTTGATCGATTCGCGGTAACGCAAATCTATCTTTTGGACACAGTTTGTTTAAACCGGTGTAATCTATACACATTCTAAGGACAGTGGTATCTTTCTTCGGTACTAACACCGGATTTGCGGACCAATCAGTGTGTATAACTTCCTCGATAAAATCTGCTGCTAAAAGCCGGATAATTTCCTTGCCGATAGTCTTCCGTCTTCTTCCGTCAAATCGACGGAGACCTTGTTTGACGGGTTTGGAGCCTGGAATCACCTTAAGTTGATGCTCAGCAAGTCCCCTGGGTACGCCTGGCATGTCAGCTGGACACCAGGAAAAAATATCCCAGTTCTCACGGAGGAACTTGATGAGCTCGCTTTCCTATTTGTCGGTCATCCCGGTTCCCACTACGACAAATTTTGTCGGATCTTTGGGATCTAGGATTACCTGTCTTGTGTTCTCGGAGGTCTTGAAGCTATCTGCCGGCTTCCGGGTTTCTTTTCCTGCCGGCATTTCTGTCGGCGATACCTCTTTGGCCAGCTCCTTCAATTCTTCCTTTGCTATAATTTTTTCGGCGCAAAGGGCGTTTTCTTTTTCCAGTTTGTTCGCCAACTTGAAGTCTCCTGATATGGTGATTACTCCTCCTTTTGGCCCTGGCATCTTCAGCTTGTTATAGATATAACATGATCTTGCCATAAATTTGGCGTACACGCTTTCGAACGGCACCACTTCGAAGGATATTTTTTCCTGACGGAAGTGATCTTTTTCTCCGAAAGTGACATCTAGGGAAATTTCTCCTAGGGATCTTGCTTGCCTGCCAGGAACAATGTCGTGAAAACGTATGTTGCTATGGTTGAGCTGGGTCTCGGAGATTTTCAGATGCCTCAGTGTATCCAGGTACATTATATTAATGCTGGATCCTCCATCCATCAGCAATCTTCTTAGCCTAGTGTTCTGGACAATAGGGCTTACAACAAGGGATTGTGTGCCGGGTTCAGGGATATTCCCGGGATGATCAGGCTGATCCCAGGTAATTGGTGTATTTGAATACTTCAAGAATTTCGGGGTTGCCGGAACAACCGCGTTTATCTCTCGAAGCGTTCTTTTTGCCACCTTTGCTGATGGAGTTGCCAGGAACGTTAGGGCACACTCTCCATCAACTCTCGGAAACTTTAGTTCGCCTTTTCGCTGCTGTTCCTGGATTTTTTCGTCAGTGTCCGATTCACCGTCTTCTTTCTCAACTTCTGGCTTTTGCTTGGAAAATTTCCTTTTGGAATTCTTTCCCTTGTTTCCGGATCCTGCACTGCCTTTCATATGCTTGTTCAGCCGGCATTGCGCGTTCGTATGGGTGGGTTTCCCAAATTGCGAATGGTGGACGCAGGGTTCCGACATAATCTTTTCCCATTCTTCTTTGGTATAATTAATTGGTTCCGAACTGCGTCCTTTCCACCTATTCGCTTTTTCACTTCCAAAGGCTATGTTAACTTCTTTGGGCTTTTGTGTTGCATCTGGGGCTCCTTTTTCTCAGGGCGAGGATTCTTTTTGGCCTGTATCAGTGTGTCGATACTGCCACCCCTAGCTCTGATGTCGTCTTCGGCTACAGCATGTTCATTGGCGGTTGTAAGCATAGATCCGAGATCTTTGTGCTGTTTGGAACCGACCATGAACGGTACAAGTCCGGGTTTTAGGCCATTGACGAAAGCATGCATTGCTTGAACGTCAGTTACTCCAGAGCAGCTATTCTTCATTGCAGTCCATCTTGAGATAAAATCCACGTATGGTTCGTCTTCAAACTGGGTGCAACGGTTTAGCTGGTTGATGCTATTCGGGTGTTTGTAGGTTCCCCGGAAATGCTGAGTGAATACCCGAGCCATATCATCCCAGCTGTCAACAGTTCTGGAAGGTAATCCGTTAATCCAATCTCTGGCTCCATCCAGTAACATTAGGGGAAGAAACTTTACAGCTTCCAGGTCTGTCCCATTGTTAATCTGGACGGCTGTATAGTAGTCTGAGAGCCAGGTATCCGTGTTTGTACTACCGGTGTACTTTTGGTACGTTGGACCAACTTTGGCAAAGCCAGAATGCAGAGTTATCCTTCGGATCCTATCTGTGAAGCATTTAGGTCCAAAGAATAAGTCGTCACTTTCCGCCCTATCCATGTGTGCGGAGTACCTGCCGGCTGAATGGATAGAAGGGGATCTACTCCTTTCTTTTCCATTGTTGCGCGGACGCGCTTTTCCGGGATCGTCTCTATTTCTTCCGATATCACGTCCCTTTGGATGAGGTGGAGTTCTACTCCTGTATCTTTCCTTGTCCTTGGGGGGTGTCCGAGATCTCTCACGCCTGTGAGGTATACCCTGTCTTCCAGCCTTTTCAGCTGGGTTTCTCGGAGGTGGCATTACTTTGCCGTCATTCCGGTATTTTTCTTCCCGATCGTGGGTGTTAAGTCCACCTTTTGGGAGATGGGATCCGGTTCTAGACGCTTCATCCCTGTTATCGGGATTTTTCTTGTCTTTTTTTCGGATCCGTTTTCTTCCCATTTGGTTCCTCCGGTCCGGGTGCTCCAGCGGCGCAAGTAGCTGTTTTGCATAGGGCGGAGTCGTCATGCAGCCTCCCTGATCGCTCTTGCCCCCGGTGCTGTTGCTGCAATGCCTTTCCGAGGAAAGCATACACCCCTTGAAGTTTTTCACCGTTTGAGTACATATCGTTGTTGAGGATGGCGAACGCTGCTTCCGCGTTTTCTGCTGCGGTTTTGTATATTGGTTCGCCTTTGGCATCTTTGCCATTTACCTGCTTTTGCCAAGATGGGTTGTGAAACCTTTCTTTTGGCGGCAGTACTTCCGGTCTTACGATTCCGGGTAACCTTGTAGGTTTAATGGCAGATCTATTCTTTTTCTCGTACTCCTCGATTTCTTCCTTCATGAGCTTGATGTCATCCTGGTTTTTTTGGAGGTGTTCACGAGTTCTGAATAGATGTTGCTGCTGCCATTGGAGAGCTTGTCTCCTGGCTTCTAGCACTTCAGGGGGTTCATGCAATCCCACTGGTGTTTGTAACAATTCCTGTTCTTCTTGCTCTGTCATTGGTGGAACAAGGATTTCTTTTGTTTTCTTCTCCACAAGTTTTGTTCCACTTGCATCTCCTACTTCCAGGCTTTCATCAGCTGGGTCAGCCAATTTCTTCTTCCGGAGTTTGTATTGGAGTTTTTTAGCGGCCTTGTGCTTTTTCTTGGAAGAGGGAGGCTTTTTAGCAGGTTCATCCTCTATCAATTCTTTGACATTGGGGAATATTGGAGAAGTTTCTCCATCTTCTCTCTCTTCCTCTGGCGGAGGAGTTGTAGGGCTTTCCTGACTGCCGACGTCCGTGGTTTCAGCCGGTTTCGCCATTAGTACTTCATGGAATCCCTCCTGAAAAGATTTAACTTTTCTTTCGAAGGCGTCCACGTCTCCGTCTTCGGAATCAAAGTCATCTGGTCCGGTTTCTGGCTCTAATCTCGCCTCAATGGCGGCTAGAACAGAGTCAGCTTCCGAGTTCATCGCTGGATTGGCGGATGTCGGATCTTCCACCTCTGTAGTTGGTTTGCTGTTTTCTGCCTCTTGCACGGGATTACTTTCATCCGTGTTTTCGGCGACCTCGGATTGCACCATACCGATAAAGTGTGAATCACTTTTTTGTCGGCAATCTGAGCAAAACCCGGTGTCATAGTCGTCTTCGACTGGGTATAGGGCGGGTGGGAAAAATTTGCTTCCACCGCAAAACCCCATGGCCTCTGCAGTTAGTCCGATAAAGATATTTGTAGATCCAATCGGTAACACGCAGGCACTTACCATGTGATTTTGCGCCGGTATGTAAGATCCATTGTCGAGGAAGCGTCCGACATCGCCGTCGAACTCCAGGCTTCCGACGGTTATGGAACTGCCGATTCCGCCAAGTATCCCAAATCGGAATTTAACGCCTGACGCCGTCGGCCCCACGGTGGGCGCCAACTGCCGAGACATCGTAGTAGTTTTCATAGACGGGGGTGCCATGAGACTACGGGTAGAGACGTGGGGAGACATGGTCGGGCTAAGAACAAAAACACAGGGTTTACCCAGGTTTGGCACGTCGCAACAATGCGGCGTTGCTACTCCTGCAATCTCACTAATCAGGACTAAAGCCTGTGTATACAAGTACAACGTGGGATTCTGTTTAGCTATTCGCTGAGGATCAACTTCCCGGCGAGTTAGCCTATATCCTCTCCTCTCTCTATCATATCTCCCGTCCGGCTTTATATAATAGCCGGGTTAGGGCATACAGAGTAGAAAACCTAGAAGACTAGGTCAACTATTAACTTGGAAAGTAAGGAATCCGCCTTCTACTCCAAGCCAGATCATGTGGGCCGTGATCCGTGTTCTTCTAGAATCCGGCTTCTGTGCGTCAGCTTACTGGGCCGTCCAATGGACCGTAGCCCACTACCATTCGGGCCACCCGGGCAATCCGGCACTTTAGACTACCATCAGATATACCCCTATTTGGTATATATCCGACAAAGGCACCCTGTGTAGGAGATATTAATCTCAGGAAGGATGTCCTTCAGTCGGATAGCAAGTATCTTCGAAATCATATTATATATCATATTACACAAACTGATAGGGCGGAATTGAGTAAAAGTTCCGGGTTTTCAATTTTTGGAATTAGAACAACTGTATTAGCATTCCATCCCTCAGGAATAACTCCATTATTCAAAGCAAGTAAGATTCCTTGAGTTATCTCCTCTCCACACACACCCCAAATTGTTTTTGTAAAAAACTGCATGTAACCCATCCGGACCAGGAGCTTTAAAGTCTCCAATACTGAACGCCGCCTTTTTAACCTCCTCAGCTGAGAATGGCGCTAGTATTTTTTCATTCATCACATTAGTAACTTTCGGTTGGATTTTCTCCAACATAACCGGATCCACATTGTTAATTTCCAAAGTAAACAAAGTGGAGAAATATTCAAGAATAAATGGCTTTAAAGATTCGGTACCTTCCACCCATCCACCGTCATTGTTCCTCAGCTTCGTAATATAGTTCTTCTTTCGTCTAGACGATGCAAAACTATGAAAGAATGCCGAATTCCGTTCGCCAAGTTGAAGCCAATTTGCCCGAGAATGCTGTAACCAATGCACTTCGTCTTGTTCAAGGAGGATATCAATTAGGGCAGCTTTTTCCTTCGCGATAGCTTCATTTTCATCCGTCATCGGACCATTCATTGCTTCCTCTAGATCTTTGAGCGCTTTCTTAAGTCTCTTCTTTGGTTTTCCAAGAACCGAGACATCCCAAGCGTGTAAGGCCCCGTGCATATGTTCCAACTTTCCAAGAACTCCGCCTGATGGTAGCGCTGTTGCTGCCGCTGCCCAAGCTTGTAGGACAATTTCATTGAAACCACTCTCTCTTAACCATTTAGCTTCAAATCTTCGTGGACGTGCAGTCTGATTCGCTGATGGACATTGATACTCGGTATCTAGCAGAATTGGCCTGTGGTCCGAACAGACATAGTCTAGATGTAGGATCATGGCACCAGGGTGCATAGTATTCCAAGCTGCATTAGCAACAGCTCGGTCTAGCCTCTCCCTGACGCGCTCCCTTTTCCATGTAAAAATATTACCAGAGAATCCTAGATCCTCGAGGTCGCAATCAACAAGGGCATTCCGAAAAGCTTGAATACAGCTTTGTGGACGAATATTGCCTCCCTCCTTTTCATTGGAAAAAAGGTTCTCATTAAAATCACCAATGATCACCCACGGGAGATCATGGTTTCCCTTTAATTCCCGAAGTTTGTCCCATGTCTTATGTTTATCCTCCCATCGCGGTTCTCCATACATGCATGTCAATCTTCAAACTTTTCCAGCGTTCTCCACCACTCGAACATCTCTATACTTTGGAGCAGAAAAAAATTGTTGAATAACTAGCTCCTTCTTCCAAAACAAAAGGACTCCACTTGATCGACCATCACTAGGATTTATAATTTTAAAGTCCATATTAAGTCTTCTCCGTAAGCACTCAGCCGGATAATCTTCTAAGTGTGTCTCCAACAAAAACATCACATCGGGATCATAGCGCCTTTGAGCATTCGAAAGCGAGCGAACTGTCGGGTCGTTCCCAAGACCCTGACAGTTAAGAGATAGGATTTTCATTACTCCCGGACGGTACCCTCTTTGGGGCCGTCGATCCTGATGAAGGGGAGTTAGCTCCATCCTTCGAATTTATGTCAACAAACTCATCATATATTTGTGTAGGGAATAGATTCACACCCGAATTTGCTACCATGCTTTCATCTGTTTCTGTCTCTCTTGTATCCACTGCAATGCCATCATTGGATTTAAGCTTCTTCTTGTTCCAATTTTTCTGCGGGGTACCTGCTGAATTTAGATTATTTTCAGTCTCAAATTGATCGACTCTTTCTGATACAGTCGGGGCCTTCTCCGAAACAACTAGCGTCGTCTCCCTAGAGGTAGGAGCTGAATCTGTTGATGTGCGTTTCTTATCTGAAGTAATGCTTTCAGTCATGATTGCATCGGATATTTCACCCGCTTCCTTTATAGCTGCACCTTGTGGTAAATCACCAATATTGTTAATTTATGGGCTATTCCATCTCCAGCTGACCACGTGATTTGGATTGCCAAATGTCCTTGTTTTGTTACCTTCCTGCCGTTGGCCAAAGCCACTAGCGTTTCTTTCTTCATCACTGCCCCTTCCTGGGCCACCTCGGCCTCTACCACGAGGGTGATCACCCCTCCCAGACTCACGCTGTTGTCCCAAGCCACGACCTCCTCATCTTCCCCTTTTAGGGGCCAGAATAAAGGAACCCCACTCCAATTTACTCTCATCGAATTCGCCTGTACCACATTCTTCATGCCAATGACCAAGATGTCCACAAGCGTAACAAAAGATTGGCAGCTTTTCATACTTGACTTGAAAGAACTCAGTCTTCCCCGCCCTGGTAAAGCTCACAAACCGCGTTAATTTTTGGTTAACATCAATCTTCACTCTGATCCGGATAAATTCTGGAACGAACCCGCTCGGGAGAGTTATCTGCACTTCTTGGACTTCTCCAATGCGCTTAGCCATATTTTTAACAAAATCTTATTTCTTCAAAACCGCATCCGGAAGCTTGTGAATTTGACTCCATGTTTCCAGTTTATCGAGTTTAATTGTCTCAGCTTTTGAAAACCCATCATACTCAATCAAGAGGGAACCAAACCCTCTGAATTCCCATGGGCCCTGATGTAATGCTTTGTTCCAATCAGCTAAGCAATGAAATTGGATCGTACATAGGTTAGGGTTTAACCTCCTCCAGACCACCTATTGCGCAGGTGCCCAAGCAGCTCTCATATCCGCCATAAGGGCACCCTGACCAAAAGATTTTCTGGTGAGTACGCGCGCTATGGCCAGCCACTTCGATCCCTCCGAAGGATTGTCAACTTCTACTTCCCATATTAAATCATCGAGTTCTTTTTCTTCTAGATGCAATTGTCCAAGGAGAGTACTTGGATCCTCTTGTGTTCCCGTTCGGGAACTTCCCACTCCTGTCGCCATTGAAACCCAATGGCCTGGTCGTTGTGAACCCTAGCCAACACCCAACTCGCGGGGGAGGAGGCTGTCAGGAGATGTGGAGAGACACAGCGGCCGCTGATGGCCACCGGTGGTAGATGAAACTCACGACTTATGGCCGGAGGACAGAGAAAACCCTAGGTCGCCGCCTAGGGTTACGCTAGAAAGAATCCCTGTGTGTATCTCGATTTAACTTTTTCCTGTACATTTAACGTTTCAACATCAAAGTGAATATCTAGTTCTATTGGCGAATCAATTTTTGTCAATTGGATACGAGTAAATTAGTTTTGTCACCATATAGTTTGAGATTATCGACATCAATTACCCCATTAACCGATGTACGCGAACAATAACACAATTTCCTAGAATACATCTGACATTTTATTATTAAATGGGGAATCCCTAGCCTCTGCACTAAAGAGTGGTCACAAAGATAAGCCATCTAAACATAAGGATCAAAAGACAACAACTATATATGTTGTAATCTTTTAGTGTGTAGCCATCCACCCTTATTGAACATACCTGGCGTATAAGTACTTCATTAAACTATCACCCGTGCACTAGCATGCTCTAGTCGGTTAGCTAACAGATTAGGACACCGCAAGGACACCAAAAGAAGAGGAGAAGACGATCTCATTGGCGAAGGCGAGCTCTTGTGAGAGGGAGCGGAAGTGCAGACGACATCACGGGGGTAGATATTTAAAATGAGTAAAAACTGGTACAAAATATACTCGACGGGGTAATCGAGGAGAATTTTTTGTTGTTGCATATGGTATTTGGTGCCACACATGTCAAACTTGGGTAAATACCTGAATTCACTCTTGGATCAATATTGCTCTTTGTTTGAGTCTGCTTTCTAAGAACATGTCAAAAACAAACATAGCGCTTAACTATTGATGTATGATTATCCATTGATACAGGGTTGACTAGGATTGTTTAGAAGGATTGTAACTTCTCGAATTGGCATAGTTACGTCTAGTTTTTGTTTGCCTTAATTTGCGTTGAGACCTACTATAGAACAAGAGTAGCAACATCAATGCTAGCTCAAAATGGGGCATTGAATTACGCGTATAAGAATACTTATCCACCTATAAATAATTTTGATAGATGGAAATATAAAAATAAATGTCTTAATTGGGGAAGGCGAGATCTGGTGAGAGAGGGGCAGAAGAGAGGACATCATCACGGGGTAAATGTTTTAAAAACTGGCACAAAATTCACTAGACAAGGGCAAACACGGAGAATTTTTGTTACATATGGTATTTGGTGTTAGTGTGTCACACATATCAAACTAGGATAAACAATAGAATTCACTCTTGCATAAATATTGCTCTTCGTCCGAGTTCGCTTTCTAAGACCATGTCAAAAGCAGACATCGCACTAAACTATTGGTGCATGATTATCCATTGATATAGCGTTTCCTAGGTTTGTTTGGACGATTCAGATCGTGATCCACTCATTCTCAATTATATTCCGACTTGGTTTACCGAGAGCAGCCGTGTATTCCGCAAAGGATTGTACTAGCTTCTAGAATTGACATAGTTACTTCTAGTTTTGGTTTGCCTTAATTTGAGTGGGAGATCCTACTATGGAACAAGACTAGCACATCAATGTCAGCTCGAAATCGGGCATTGAATTACGCGCATATGAGAACTTATCCATATGTAATAATGTTGATTGACGGAAATATAAACATAAATCTCTTAATCGCGTCTCGACTATGGGTAAAGTCGTCATACTTGTTTTGCCTAGATTTCATTTAGCAGTGAGGAATGGTCCGTTGGAGTAAGATCCATTATATTTTTCATATATATTAGTACTACTTAGCACCGAAAATTAAATTTTGAACCTACAACATCGAGACCAGTGGATGTTGGCGGTTGCTGTATTTGTAGCTTATCCAAGATTTAAGTTTCATATGTAGAGTACAAAACTTAGAGATAGTGAAGTGCAGGTTAATTAAGTTTGATGCGAATAATATGTATGATGATGCTTACATGTGAAACTTGAAGACTGGTTGAGAACATGACGATTTAAGGAGATGAGAGTAAGATTATTTTCTATCACAAAAACCAGCCAACAGATTCAGATTTAGAATCAGACAAAGACTGGTTCCAAAACTAAATGTAAGAAGATTAATGATGAACATGCAACGAAATATCCAATCTATACAATTGGCGAATATACAGTTGATAAATAAAGCAGAACAAAAGTACAGTAGTACCCTTGAAGCACATTCGAGGAAGCATGCATGCTCGCTGCTTCTCTAGAATAACTAGTTGAATGCCCATGCGTTGCTATGGGTTGTAGTGTTTCTATCCGCAAAATATGAAAAATCACACATGTAGAAAGAAATAGCACATAGTATTTCGAGAAATAGTAGAATTTATTATTTATAGAAAGATATAACTGGAGGTACAACCCATATAATTATTTCTTGTCAACTGCGATTAAGGCTCACTCATAACATGGACAAGGACGGTCCAAGTACATGTTTGGGGGCAGACCCATATTCATTGATGCGACTTAAATTAATAATTATCATACACATAGGCCCTAGGTACACAAGATCATAATATTTTTTTCCCATGAGAAAGTAGTTTAAAAACAAATTATACATCTGTCCAAATTACTAACTAAGAAATATGTAAATTCATGACTAAATAATCATACATTATTTCAAAGTAATAATACAACTTTCAACGATCTTCTGACAAACTCAACATGGTTGATTTAAGCATTATCCAAATTTTGACGTTTTCGACCATGTTGTGTGAGACACCCATGTGTTGCTCCAGCTTCATCCCGCTCAAACAACCACTACATAGTCTTATAGCTCCTTATCTTTTTTATAAGACCCTTTACCTCCCTTTGGAATATAAGAAGCGAACTGATCAATAATGGAACTACAAAGTACAAATATAACATCATTTAAATAGAGAACATGTTTAGTTCTAGAAAATGATACAAGTACTTTACTCGCGAGCAAAAAAAAACTTCCACGAATTCACAAGATAATTAGTATGAGCATATTGCGAGTTTGCGACTGGTCTACGATGAGCAAGTAGTGGAGCTGTAATGTATGGTCTCAAATTGAGAACACAAGGGGTGTAATGCAATGTGAACTTACATGATCTCTGTGACTAAGGTAAGAGTATATAAAACCATGATCATCGAAATTTTATGCCACGATGGTCAATTTGACCATCCCCTTTTTCTTTAAAAAATATTCTAATTATGCAACTACGAAAGGTTATTAATCATCATGCTGCGCATATAGTGTGTATATACCAATTGGAAAATTGAGATACTTCGTTTAATAATTTTTGTACACAAGATGGCACTGGTTTAATATACCCAAGGATTTAATATCTGCCCTCTATGTTCTTCGTTCTCAAGTAAAAAGTCTAATATAACTACTTCAATGCTCATCAAAACAGAAGGAAATCGATAACCTAGCTGAAAGATCATTACCAATTGTCGCCTTCACCATTCCAGTCCGGCACCCACAGTACAAAGATTCAAGAGAAAAAGAGCCCCAACTGATCAAATTACTTATCGAACTGCTACCCTAACAAACAAAAACTGAGATAAACGTACCAAGGTGGCACACTCCTCGATGAAATCTGCCCCGCCACGGCATGCAATCTACAACGACGAATCATTAGCATCTGATAGTTATATCTTAGGCACCAGAAGCTACATGAGAATAAATACCGATCTCGTTTGTGGAGTCTAGGATGATGCCAACCTCGAGGTTCCACGGGTGGCCCGTGTCAGAGGTAAATTTTGGAGTTGACCTCGTGGTCGGTGGGAAAGAGAGACACACCGCGTCTTCTAACTCTTCACTTAAGATACCAGTATTTCATGAATTTGTTAAGCCATAAGCATACGTAATATATACTGATAGTTATATATTAGGCACCAGAAGCTACATGAGAACAAATACCGACCTCGTTGGTGGAGTCTAGGATGACGCCAACCTCGAGGTTCCACGAGTGGTTGTGCCAGAGGTAGATCTTGGAGTTGAACTCGTGGTCGACGGGAAAGAGAGACGCACCGGATCTTCCAACTCTTCGCATAAGATGCCAGTATACCATGAAGTTGTTAAACCCTAAGCATATCTAGTATATACTGATAGTTATATCTTAGGCACCAGAAGCTACATGAGAAGAAATACCGACCTTGTTGGTGGAGTCTAGGACGACGCCAACCCCGAGGTTCCACGGGTGGCCGTGCCAGAGGTAGATCTTGGAGTTGAACTCGTGGTCAACGGGAAAGAGAGACGCACCGCGTCTTTCAACTCTTCACTTAAGATGTCAGTATACCATGAAGTTGTTAAGCCCTAAGCATGTCTAGTATATACTGAAAATAGTACACACACACACACGCACAAAAGGCATGAAGAGCAAAAGCGCCATGTTGAGCTGGAAATTGTCGGGAACTGGTTAACAAAATGAAAAAAAAAAGTAAGTTGTTATGAACATGACGCAAGATCTAGCACCAGTTTGAGATCTCCAGGGCTATGTAATTCTGAATCATAATAGAGACAAAGTAACCTAATAGGCTGTCTTGCTTTGCAGCTTGTTGCCTTGTTTATCCCCAGCTGCGCATACCAGCCTCACCCTTCCTTGTTGGTGTACACACAATCGTTTCCCATCGGTAGTTTCTCTCTTCAAGTGCTTCCTACCATTCTTCCATGTTTGTTGGCCACGGGCTAGATGTTAGTCATGAAGTCGTGTTGACACACACCGATGTGTGTCTTGCTAGCTCTGGACGTCACCTTACACTATCCCCGACTGCCTCCACTACTCAATGTCGCCTTGCCTGCTGTAGAGTGATGCCTGCGATTGTGGTGGTTGAATCACCTCATATAAATCAGTTACCTCAAGTGACCAGAGCTCACTTCACGATCAAAAACCAAGGAGAATGAAAATACAACGCTGCTAGAGGCGTAAATATTGAACTAAAAACAAACAGATTTATCACTTGCACTGGCAGTTTCTTCTGTGACCTGTATGTTTAGGTACGTTAAAACAAAATGATTAACAAACCTTGTTGGTTGTGGCTACATTATTTTTCTTCAGATAATTAAAACAGAAAAGCTACACCACCAATGTAGTGCTTTACTTTTACAATGCTAAAAACATGACCACAGAATGTGTGCATATTAATTCAAGCCTGGTAAACTGTAACGTAACATTGTAAGGGGTACCAAGAAGATACTACTTTGATGACAATAAACTTACAGATTTAAAATCCTGATCGATGGAAGGTATATATAGGGCTTATAAATTGTAGACATAACTTGAACAGAGTGCTGAACAAAAATTAACTCGTTGGAAGATAAGACCGTGGGCTACCTGCTTGCAACGTCGAGCGCCGGGTGGGAGTGGACAACTCCAGCGGAATGGACTCGTCGATGACCCGACGGCGTTGACACATACGAGACACAGAGCCTAGTGGGTCTGGCCATCTTGGAAGAGGTTCTCCTACTATGAATGCGATCTTCTGGCATGAGCGCGTGGTCGGCTTGTGGTCAGGATCAAGATCAGATTGGTGGGGAAGTATTTGAGGGGATGTAGGATCCTTGGTCGAACTCCATGCACATCATCTCGTCGGCCGGCGTCCTGATCTAGGGAAGGAGGAGACCATGGCTGCGACGGGGAATGGATGATATGGGCTGGATCGCGGCGGCGGCCCGATGCAAGTAGCTAGGAGGCGGCTGGTCCGTGGGATATGACATAGGAGGCGTCGGGTACAGGAAACCTAGGAATTGTGAGACTCCCTTATTTAATCGTGAGGCTACCTTATTTACGGAAAGATCGATTGATTTGTTACTTGCCTTATTTGTTAGCTTGGGCGATCGATAGAGGGAGGCAGAATCTTTGTCGACCAAGCGACGCATGCGGGAGCGGACGACGGGAGTTGGACGTACCAACGTACGTCCAACTCCCATTTAATAGTAAAGATACTGCAATCCGTCTCAGCAAGTGGCATCTTTTGACATTATACTTTTGGCCCACACTTGGCCGCAACCACGATACAAAATTGGTGCGGAGCAGCACATGGGCAAATGGCAAAGTATTTTAGTTGTACATTAGAAAAGTAGAAAGCCCCATAACCAGCAATGGAGGCAAACGCGTCCCCGTTGGTTCATCTTTGGGGGTACCCTTTCTTTTTCTTGGGTGCACAGCGATCGAGCTGAATTAGATTAGAGGGCAAAGCATATGCCAATTGTAAGAGTTGAAGCCAAAAGAAAACCATGTTGAGCAAATTCCTGTCAGCACATGCGAACTCGGAGATGCATTTGGAGACATATACTGTATGATCAGCTGACAGAATATACAGGTAAAATACAGAGATATCTTTTTCCAGGCCAGAACAAATTAAGTAACGAAAGAATAAGATCAGACTCCAACCACTTCGGTTGGAGCTACTGTACTTACGTAGCCAACTACACAATCAACATTCAACCAATGTAATGTACTACAGTACAATGCTACAATATGCTACAGCACACTTTTTTTTTGGTCTCCTTGTCGCAAATCCTTGCTTCTCATCAATTAAACAAAAACCAAACAAGCCATATTACAAAATTTTGTGAGAAAAAAGGGTGTAAATTGAAGGGGAAGTCCTAAAATCCTGGCAGTCCGGGCGATCCGGTTGAGCTCAGCCGGGGAATCCGGTTCGGCTCCAGACGGCGTCGCGCACCCGCGACGCGTCCCGGCCCTTGAGGGTGCGGCCGACGCCCTCCACCACCGACGCCCTCGCCTGCCGCCGCGCCAGGTACACGTGCGGCGGTACCCAGCCGTCGGCGTCCTCTTGCTGCTGCTCGGACGGCGCGGCGGGCTCCGTGTCCAGCTGGGCGAACCTGTTGGGCCACGCCGGCACCTCGACGGGCGCCGACGCCGCGAGCTGGCGCCCGTCCGCGAACGCCCGGCTGAGCCCGCCCACCCGCTTGGGCGCCCCGCTCTTGGACGTCCTGCCCGTGCTCTCCCAGTCCTGATCGGCGGCGGCAGTTGGCGCGTCCGACGAGTGCGAGTACCAGATGTCCGATTCGACCAGGTCAGGTAGGTCGTCGTCGGGGAACGGGGCGACGGTGGCGGAGGAGCCCGATCGGTTGTGGAAGCCGAGGAAGCGCTCCGCGGCGGAGAACGCCGTGGGCTTGCGCGCCTTCGCCATCAGCAGCTACGTACGGCCGGCGCCGGCGGCTCCGGTGGATTGGTTTGGGCTTCGAGAGCACCGGTTGGGAGGAACGAAATCAGGAGGCGCACGAGAGAGTTGAAGATTAGAGGGGTATTGGTTCAGGAGAAGGTTTGGCGCTCGGGGCTAGCTGGCGAGGCTTTATAGGCCACGGCGGCGGTGGTGGGCGGTGGGGCCCACGTTTGTTTGTCGTGATGGGCTCCCCGTAACCACCATCACAATTAGAGTTTACGTGTCCGCCCCGTATTCCGGACCCCTTTTGGCCTCTTATTTTCTTTGGTTAATATGGTCAATTCCAATCCAACCTAAGCTAGTGGTTTCTTTTCGATTTGTACTACACGGGGACTAAAACACTGGTGACTGTAATACACGTATTCACACGTACAGTATGAATACGAGTGGATAAGCTTGTTAGGTATTCCTGCAAAAAAAAAAAAAATTGTTACGTCTTCCTAGTACTGTACTACTAGGACGTGAATGCTACCGAGGTCAGCTTCCTTGGTACGCCTAGGTGGAGGTGTGGGGGATGCACTCAATTCCTTCACTCGATATGTTAATAGGAGTAGTAATACTCTCCGTTGGTTAAGTCCTATAGCCTCATCCTCTTGTCTGTTTTTTTACTGTTATTATACCGCGAACCTTCCTGCTTCTTTCTATTGCATGGAAGCATACGCATTGATGCATGCATACCTCGTGTCAATGAGGATGGGATTAGCACATTCGGATAAGATGTGGGACGAGATACCATGGTTTGAAAGACCGGGTCCACGGCGCAGGGATAGATAAGGATCCGGCGAGTGCTGCGGCGCGTGCACCCGCAGTGCACGGCACGGGCACAGACGATGCGGATGCAGGTGGGTCTGCCGGCCCCCACGTGGAGCAAGAGCTCGAGTGGTCGACACGAAAGCTCCTGCGACTGGCTGAGACGGTGGGCCCACCGGCGGCTTGTGTGCCGCGCTGGACAGGGGCGGCCGTAGGTGCTGACGTCACTCCTTTGGCCCGTCATTGCACGCCGTTCGTGCACTCCTGCTAGTCCTTTCACGTGCTGGATTCACCGGTTCGTACCCAGTACGAGAGTAAACCTAAGCCCGTGATTAGATTGCTCGGTAGAGCCATGAGAGAAAGCAAAAGGTGCTCTACTCCTACCTAATTGGTTTGTTGTACCTGGACAGGTACTTGTGTAAGGTGCAGCACGGCTCATGGAGTACATGAGTGCCCTTTTCGGCTGAGATACTAGTACAATTTCTATTTTTAAAATTCCTGTTGGTGAAGCCATTAGTTAATGAGAAGGTAAATTCATTCAAGTCCGACGATGCAGGGTTGTGCTGGGAAAAAATGGTCCAGGTTCGATGAACCCACCACTCCATGTCCATGAGACAAGTAATGGCGGCCATCCATTTGATCCATGCCAAAGCATGCAACTAATGCAAAACGCCAAAATGGGAACACTCAACTTCTTGCCCGCCAAGTTTCTGCTACTGCTTCCTAGCTGCAACATAAATGCAGAGCCAAGTGCTGACTCAACAGACCAGGTCCGCGGGAGGATGCCAGTTTGACTTTGCGTGTGCTTGGGGAGAACTGAGAAATACGGAGTACACCGTATATCCAAACTTGAGATTCCAACGGTCATTTTGCCAGCATCACGCTAGGTCTACTAATTCGCACCTCTTAAATTTGCTCCAACCAAATCAAGACAAACCTCACACTATATACTACTCCCTCCGTCCGAAATTAAATGTCACAAAGTTTAACAAAAGTGGATGTATCTAACACTAAATTATGTCTAGATACATTAATTTTTGTCAAACTTTGTGATATTTAATTCCGGACGGAGGGAGTATGTATGTACTCCACATGCAGCTAGCTTCGTACTAATGCGAACTTGGCTTGAGAACTTGGATCGGGACGGGAGCTTCTTTCTCGGCCTCGAAATGCCCTAATGGGTTGAGGCTGAAACTCCGGTTACGGCATATACGAGTTAGATTATTGCACGGACCGCGAGTCCCAACCTTGGGCGCATGGACGCTTCTCCTCGGCCGCTGAGCGCTTCCCCTGCTCCCCTCCTCCGCTGGTGGCCACTCTGGCCCCAGCGTCCACCTCCCTCGCCGGCGTCCCCTCAGGGACCGTCGCTCTCCTCGGTGTCCCTCCCTCCCCCTGGTGCGAGCTCCCATGGCGACACACCCCTCCTCCTGCGGCGCTGGGAGATGGTGGCCAGCGCGCGGCCGGGGCGCCCTCCAGCCCGCAATCAGCCTCTTCGAGCTCGTTGGTCGCCCCATCGTGTCCGGGCTGGGCCTTTCTTCTGAGGAAGGATCGCCGGTGGGATCCAGAGAGGCCACTTCGGTGGCGAAGGAGGGTGCTACGGCGCCGGCTGGGCGGAGCGTGAAAGAGAGGCTCGTTTGGCGGCCAGCGGCGCCATCGCGCAAGACCTTGTGGAGGAAGAGGAAGGCTGCCCAGAAGGCTGCTGAGATGGCACGGATGAGAAGGACACGTCGCCGCGCTCACCGGTGCCACCGGAACTGGAAGGGCTCTGCTTCAACTGCTACCAGCCCGCACACCGGAAGGATGAATGCTCCAACGTGCGCGTGTGTTGCCGCTGCGGCGGGGATGAGGCCATGCTTCCTGGGAGTGCGGGAGCCCGCGGGGAACATTCCTGGAGGACGAGCTGCGCAGGGACCTTCTGGCCAAGCGCGCGAGGTATGGCTCGCCGCTGCTACCGACTAGCGCAGGAAACGCCGGTATGCACAGAGGAGGCGCATCAATTGAGACTGCGCCGACCACTGTCACCGGCCGTAAACTGGGCTAGTGCGTGCTCGGCGGAGCGCCGACAGCCGAAGACTCCCAAGACGATGTTGGAAGCCCCAATCTGCATCGTCCGTCGAACACCTAGCATGCGCGACCTCGAGCGTATCCTCCGCTTCGCCATGGTCGCATACGTCAGAGGTCTGCGCCCGGCCGTGTCCTGCGAGCAAGTGCAAGAGGCGCTCCGGTGCAAACTCGACGTGACCTACGATTACGTCTCCGTTCACCGTTTCGTGCCAGAGGATTTCATGCTCGTTTTTGCAAACGAGGAGTGCCGGAGCAGGTTGGCGTCGCTGCCGTCGCTGGACTGTGGAGGATTTACGCTATTTGCACGGCCATGGTCTCGACAGGCTCAAGCCACCCAGGTGGACATGAAGACGAAGGTGAACTTCGTCATGGAAGGCATTCCGCCACACGCATGGACGATCGAAGCCGTCGAGGACCTGTTGGGGACTTCATGTGTGGTGGGCGAGTTCGCTTTGGAGACGAACACGAGGGAAGACATGTCGGTGTTCCGCTTGCAAGCTTGGACGGATGACGTGCAATCGATTCCTTCGGCGCGCACGCTTGTCATCCCGGAGCCAACAAGTCTTGGCGATTGCACTCCGTCGCCGGTGAACTGGCCGGCAAATTACGTGTGCAGCCCGACGCTGTTGGGAATATGCCCTAGAGGCAATCATAGATGATGTAATTCCAAATGTATTCATAAAGTTGTTAAGTTGTCCTTTGGTTTGAACATCTGATATATGTCATTAAATATGTGATTCGATTGTGGAACTATGTATTCATGTTGTTCGTACTAATTGTCCTTGGTCGTTAAGGTTGTGCTGGACACACACCCTAGACTAATGTGAGTGTTGGATGATGACACGGTTCCACTTGTCATGGGCATGGTGATGCCATTCCAACGTTCACGGACTTGGCTAAAGAGTTTAGCAAGTCGGACTGACCCACATTGAGATGCAACGATCAAGTCGTCATTTGCATGTCTCAATCAATGTAATCCTTAGACCTGAGGTTGTCGCACAATCCGAGTTGTGGATCACCGACTTAGGTTCTGTCAAACGTTGTTCTGTGACAAGGCAACTATAAAGGCAGAGTTCGGGTCGAATGAGAAGCAAGCTGCGTGATGTGGATAATCAAGATGGGATTTTGCCCCTCCTAATGGAGAGATATTCTCTGGGCCCTCTCGAGTGATATGATTCAGGAAGCATGGCCATGCGCGACTCAGTTAAGTGTTAACTGTGTCGGTTGACTAAGAGTTAGTCAGATGAATCACATGTCACAGACCGAGAAGAGAGTTGAACTATTTAAGGGATGACGATAAATCGCCTATAATTCGACAAGGTATATCGTGAGGCAAAAGGGACTAAGATGAATATCACATTGAAAGGTATGTCGTCATGACTCAATGGTACTTGGGAGTCGGCATGTTCTGCTAGGAGCCGTGACGAAGATATGGATCCTGGACCCTGCGGGTAAGGACACCCCGTCTCAGGCCCAAGGTTAAGGCCCAAGAAGAGGAGCCCTTGGAGTATTCTAGAAGGTCCACGTGAAGCCCACCCGCAAGACTTGTGGGTCAAGACAAGAACTCCTATACGTAATCTACTAGGACTCATGTAACCCCCTCCTGGCTGCATATATAAAGCGAGGAGGGAGGAGCGAATCTGGACATCCAAGGAGGGAAGAACTAATCCCGATCCAATCTAGAGAGAGGAAGATACAAGCCACAACTAGACTAGGCAATACACGGGATACCCCGTACGCCTCACCATGGCATCGCCATTGTAACAGCTCGACTATCTCGTCATAATACAGATCAGACAAGCAGGAGTAAGGGTTTTACCTCTACGAGGGCCCCGAACCTGGGTAAATCTTTCTCCTTGTTAGCCGTTGAGATCACCAGCGCGTACATCGTTCCTCTACTCGAAACCCTATAGGTTCACCTGAGGGATTTGCCGAACAGCAGATTCGACAATTGGCGCCGTCTGTGGGAACGACACGCGTTGGATCTACGGTCTCGCCGGCCTCATCTACATCAAGCTTCGGGTCCTCGACCCCACGGATTCGATCTACTTTCGGCTCCTTCAAGTTCATCGAGCACTCGCCGGTCTCACGCACGGCCTTCATCGTCTACAACTCTACATCGACATCGTTGTTCACGCGCAGGCTGCAGGACAGCAGCAACGTACATATTGCGGACGTCATCGACGGCGGCTCGCAACTCATCTGGAAAATTCCTTCGGTGGAAAGATGCGAAATCAAATTATCTACAGTCTCCAAAAAGAATCGGCGAATTCCGACGGTTAGATCTCCGTGGATGACCCGAACACCGAAGCCCTGTCAGAATCTGACGGAACTCCGCGCGACTTCGGGAAAACAATTCTCACAGTCGACTCGGAAATCAATTCGACAATCACACTGTTGAACAGCTGCGGAATACAATCCCGCACCACTCCGTCTTTTTTGAGCCAATTCCAACGGTTAGATCTCCGTCAGCGGCTCGCGCACTGCGACACGTTTTGGATCTCTGCGAGTCCGCGAATTCAAGTCGCAGATCCGTTTTCGTCAATCTGCGAGTCGACACAAAGGTAAATCAACAAAACATGGCGACTCGCCATAATAGTGCCCGGGGGCTCGACATCAACATTGCCCTCCGTGTCATACAAAGATAAGAACCACAACGTCGGCTTCAACTTCGACAGTCGACACATATCCTCCGCTCGGAGTCGACAATCGACACAATCCTCCGCTCGGAGTCGATAATCGACACAATCCTCCGCTCGGAGTCGACACATATCCTTCGCTCGGAGTCGACGCATATCCTACTCCGGGAGTCGACGCATGTCCTCCTCCGCGAGCCAACAGAAGACAAGCACACGGGGTTAGCTTCAGAACAACTTGAGCCTATGCCCGACTCTGCGAGTCGAACATAGCCTCGGGGGCTACTCCCATCGGGAGCACTGCCGTGCACCCGATAGATTGAAGAAGCGACGTTACAAGATCTTTGAGTCTATGCCCGATTACAAATAATCGCACATAGACTCGGGGGCTACTCCCATCGGGAGCGCTGGCCGCGCAACCGACGAGCGCTACACGCGCACTCAACATACTACCACGTCGTAAGCATCTAACACGTTGGACGCGTATCTGAGGAGCTCTGTCAGATATCTTCGTCCAGGTCCTTATTATGGTCGTACAAACCGCATATTAATTCGGATGAAGAAAAGCAAAACATCAAACTTGTCCGTCTCGACGAGACACATACGACAACGCGGGCCAATTCGCGAAATCAGAACATCTTGAAGACTTTTCGGCTCCATCTTCTTGTGTGGGCTCGGTGGCTGAGCGTCCGCGTCAACTACACGACTTCCACGTCGTCGTGCGACTCCGCCACGTCTTCGTCGACTACACGACTTCCGCGTCGACTCCGTCCGCCGTGTCGAGTACTCCTCCACCGCGTCGACTCCGACATGTCTAGTCTCTGACACTTCTCGCCACGTCCCATCGGGAGGCAGAACAAGTGCTCAGTGCACCACGACATCACGCGACTGTCAGCCATCAGGCTTATGTCTCTTCGGAATCTTCAAACAAAAAGACACTCGCCACGCAGCGGGGAGAAGATTGTGAGTATGCGGCTCCCGCAAAAACCACGACTCCACACTACGATGTACGGACACATCACTCGAAACAAAAAGACATCACTTGTTACGCGTCCAAAAGAAAATCAAGACGCGAAATATCTTTCGCATAAGGTCCCTAACACGAAATTTCTTTCGTATGGGCATATCAAGACGCGAAATCTCTTTCGCATAAGCTCCCTAACACGAAATTTCTTTCGTATGGGCATATGAAGACGCGAAATCTCTTTCGCATAAGCTCCCTAACACGAAATTTCTTTCGTATGGGCATATTAAGACGCGAAATATCTTTCGCATAAGGTCCCTAACACGAAATTTCTTTCGTATGGGCACATCGAAGACGCGAAATCTCTTTCGCATAAGCTCCCTAACACGAAATTTCTTTCGTATGGGCATATCAAGACGCGAAATATCTTTCGCATAAGGTCCCTAACACGAAATTTCTTTCGTATGGGCATATGAAGACGCGAAATCTCTTTCGCATAAGCTCCCTAACACGAAATCTCTTTCGTATGGGCACATCAAAGACGCGGAATCTCTTTCGCATAAACACCCTAACACGAAATCTCTTTCGTATGGGCATAATCAAGACGCGAAATTTCTTTCGCATAAGCACCCTGACACGAAATCTCTTTCGTATGGACGCGAAATTTCTTTCGCACAGTCACCCTGACACGAAATCTCTTTCGCATGGACACGAAATCTCTTTCGTATGGGAACATCATGACGTGAAATCTCTTTCACAGGAAAAAATACCCTACACACGAAAACTCTTTCGTATGGGCACAACATCCCAAACATGAAAACTCTTTCATATGGGTATAAAACTCCTAACACGAAAACTCTTTCGTATGGATAAAACTACTCGAGTAGGCAGAACCTGCTATTCATTCACATGATGTTTGCACATCATAAACCTGGATTGTTCAGCCGACTAGGCACATCCGGATGCCGTATTCTTTCGAGTACGAAGGTAAGACCCAAGGATCTCTCTTTTGGGCCTGGAATCGCACTCAAGCTGCGTCCTCCGGTAAACTTTCCGTGTCAACAACACGAAGAAAAATCCTAGCGGACGCGCCGGGTACCCCTTTAGGTTGAGTTCGACTCGGTAAGACCTCCACGGCCCAGTCGCAACGATCACCTCGCCGAATTCGAGTCGGAGGTCTCGAACTCGTGTAGGCCAGAACCGTTTTTGCCCTAGATGCAATTAATTGGCCCTGATCTTTCGGGAGAGCCAAGCGACTGAGCCACATCCTTCTGCGAAAATAGCCAACACAAGGCACATTTAACACTCGATGCTCGAGTACAAAAGCGCACAGGGTATACACCCTCAAAAACAGGCGATTGAATGACCAATCGAAGAAATCAAGAACGGACTTTGAGTGCTTACCCGACTATTCTCAGTCGAATAAACACTCGGGGGCTACTGACGAAGATATGGATCCTGGACCCTGCGGGTAAGGACACCCCGTCTCAGGCCCAAGGTTAAGGCCCAAGAAGAGGAGCCCTTGGAGTATTCTAGAAGGTCCACGTGAAGCCCACCCGCAAGACTTGTGGGTCAAGACAAGAACTCCTATACGTAATCTACTAGGACTCATGTAACCCCCTCCTGGCTGCATATATAAAGCGAGGAGGGAGGAGCGAATCTGGACATCCAAGGAGGGAAGAACTAATCCCGATCCAATCTAGAGAGAGGAAGATACAAGCCACAACTAGACTAGGCAATACACGGGATACCCCGTACGCCTCACCATGGCATCGCCATTGTAACAGCTCGACTATCTCGTCATAATACAGATCAGACAAGCAGGAGTAAGGGTTTTACCTCTACGAGGGCCCCGAACCTGGGTAAATCTTTCTCCTTGTTAGCCGTTGAGATCACCAGCGCGTACATCGTTCCTCTACTCGAAACCCTATAGGTTCACCTGAGGGATTTGCCGAACAGCAGATTCGACAAGCCGCTACCGATTGATCGATTGGGAGTTGGACTCCAATCGTGTCCAAGTCGCCATGAGCCTGCAGGGTCGCACACTTAAGAGCGGGAGCAAGTATTGGTCAGGTTGGACCCGAACCGGAAATGGACTGGTTTTGTGAGTCGGACTCACAGAGGGAATGGGCCACAAGTGTTGTGAAGCCCATTACCATACGCTATATAAAGAGGGGCGCAGGTTGCCCAGCGGGCACGTTAGTCCACTCTCCCATGCGTTGGGAACCCTAGCCCACTCAGTCCAGCCGTCGCACCAGACCTAGCAGTCTGCCGTCGGAGCTCCTCCTCGTACGTGTGGATACCGGCAGAGGTGCTGTACGTTCAGCACTTCGACGTTCGAGGGATTGGATCGGCCGGACCGGATCGTGGGACTGCACTGCCCCGACGCGCTTCACCGATAATCCGCAACCGCGCGTCTAGTGGTAATCATCGTGGCCTTCTACCTCGGCTAGATCTTGGAAGTACCGCGTAGGAAATTTTTCGTTTATCTCTACGCGTTCCAACAGTGGTATCAGAGCGGTAGTTTCTGGTATTAGGCCCGAGATCCGTACATATGTGATATGTAGTTAGCATTAGATTGGATCTAAGTGCTGTTTTGGTGGTCGGTCTATGAGATAGATCGGTTTTGTACAAGGTTGATTGGATCAATCGTACTCGGGGTTAATGGATGATCAGGTTTCCGTGATCATACTGCTAAGGTCGTGGAACAACTTACCCCTACCGGTCGGTTTCCGCCATCGGGGTATACTGTGACACATAAATCCAGTTGCGGTGATCGAAGATCAAAGAGTTTGGTCGAATCGGAATACGGATCAGATTCGGGTAAAATCGTTTTATCCGATGAAGAAATCCATGATCGGAATGCAGATGAGATCTGCGTTTTCCGAAATCGGGACCGCCGGCTTTGCCCTGTCGTAGCGCCTTAGATGTCGTTGCGAGTTTCACAACGCCGGTAGATATCGTATCTATGCATAACTTGTTTTTGCAGGAAGTTGTGAATGGTATGGCTTATGTGCATGTGATGTGTGTAATCCATACATGATCTGCGTATCATGTTTATGTCAGCCGGCTGGGGCCTAGGTGCTGTCATTTTATTGTATACTGGCCTGCGTGTCGGATTCTCTATGTAAATTTTGATTTACTAGCTAGTGTAGCTTGTTGGAGAACCCGGAAGGCATGCAAGTCGATGTACAAGTCGGCTACATGGAGCAAGATGACATGTGACAAGAGTTGGCACGAGCCGATTTGCAAGCTTCGTGGAGATGGAGATCACCATGAAGAGTGCCATACCATTTCACATTATAATTGCTTTATTTGTGTCATTGTTATGTCTCTATTTACCTCTATTTAAATAGTTGGTAGATTTTTTAATCCCTCAAAGAAGGTCTAGTCGGTCGCCCCGCCAGTGCTGCACCATCACAAGTCGGACATTCTTGGTAGTGGGCTCATAAAATTGAGGTGCTACCAATTCTTTCCGGTTAGGTGGGTTTGAGTCGGACTCTTACAAGCAGAAGCACTTGGTAATCTAGACGAGTCCATCACAACGGTTGTGGGGCTCGGGGCGAGGAAGGTTGGGAGCCGGGGCATGTGATGCCACCCAACCAACAGGAGTCGTATAGAGATACGATTGGCAAGGTGTTGCCTACCTAGATCACTTGACGGCTAGCGGTGATGCTAAAGCTCACTAGTCGGCTTGCTTATTTAGGATTTTGAATCACTTAGCAACCATCGGAGGGATGTTGGTTCTAGTGGGAGCATAAGTATTAAAACGTTTAATATGCCTGCTCTTTTATGAATACATGTCTTAAGTGTTTTTGCGTATTTTCTGTTGTAGATCAATGGCACCTAGCAACCTTCCTCAGTTGTCCGCGTTTGCGTTGAGGTCAATCCTAGAGAAAGATAAGCTTAATGGAACTAATTTCACCAACTGGTATCGTAATCTGAGGATAGTCCTCAAGCATGACAAGAAAGAACATGTTCTAGAAACTCCACTTCCAGATGAGCCTGATGACGATGCGACTGTCGCTGTCATGAATGCCTACCGTAAGGCCAGAGATGAGTCTACGGAAATCAGCTGTCTTATGCTTGCACACATGGAACCGGACTTGCAGCATCAGTTCGAGAATGTTGAGGCCTACGATATGATCGAAAGCCTCAAAAGTATGTTCCAGGCTCAAGCAAAGACTGAGAGGTATCAAGTCTCTCAAGCTTTGCTTGGCTGTAAGCTGAAAGACGGCGATCCACTGAGTCCGCATGTAATCAAGATGATTGGTTACATACAGTCTTTGGATCGGCTGGGCTTCCCAATTAACGAAGAGTTCGCTACTGATATAATTCTGAACTCTCTTCCTAGTGCGTATGGTTCGTTCATCTCGAACTACCATATGCATGGTATGGATAAGAGTATCACTGAATTACATGGGATGCTCAAAACGGCAGAGGCTGATATCAAGAAAGGCACCAGTCAAGTGTTGATGGTACAGAATAAGGCTAAGTTCAAGAAGAGTTCTTGGACTAAGAAGAAGAAGGATAAGTCAGGAGGTAGCACCCATGGCCCTGTCCAGAGTGCTCCCTCAAAGACTAAACCTTCTCCTACAGCCGGAGCCAACTGCTTCAATTGCAAGCAAGATGGCCACTGGAAGAGGAACTGCACCAAGTATTTGGCTGACAGAGCCAAGAGTGGAGGTGTGACTTCCAACTCAGGTACGCTTGTGTGCAATGTTATAGACATTTATCTTGCTGATGTGCCTAATAGTTCTTGGGTATATGATACCGGATCAGTTATTCACATATGCAACTCGTTGCAGGGACTGGTAAGAACTAGGAGCGTGGCAAGAGGAGAGGTTGACATTCGGGTCGGCAACAAGGCGAGAGTCGCTGCGTGGGAAGTCGGCACGATGCAACTTCATTTACCTTCAGGATTTATTTTGGAACTAAATAATTGTTATTATGTTCCAGCGCTTAGTCGAAACATTATTTCCGCCTCATGTTTGATGAGACAAGGTTATGAGTCGAATATTAAGAATAATGGTTGTTCTTTATATTTGAAAGATATGTTTCATGGCTTTGCACCCGTTCAGAACGGGTTATTTATTTTAAATCTTGATAGTGAATCAGTCTATAACATAAATGTTAAAAGGTTGAAACCAAATGATCTGAATATGACTTACTTTTGGCACTGTCGGCTTGGTCATATAAGTTGGAAGCGCATGAAGAAGCTCCATGATGATGGACTTCTAACTTCGTTTGACTTAGAGTTATTCGAGACATGCGAATCATGCCTACTAGGAAAGATGACCAAGACACCTTTTGCAAGGAGTTGTGAAAGGGCGTCCGATTTGTTGGAACTAATACATAGTGATGTATGTGGTCCAATGAGCACGACAGCCAGAGGTGGTTATGAGTACTTCATTACCTTCACTGATGATTTGAGTAGGTATGGATATATCTACTTAATGAAACACAAGTCGGAAGCCTTTGAAAAGTTCAAGGAATTCCAGAGTGAGGTACAAAATCAACTCGGCAAGAAAATAAAGTTTCTACGGTCGGACCGTGGAGGCGAGTACATGAGCCATGAGTTTGATGACCATCTAAAGAGTTGTGGAATAGTTCCTCAACTCACTCCGCCGGGTACACCGCAGAGAAACGGTGTATCGGAACGGAGAAATCGGACCTTGTTGGACATGGTACGATCAATGATGAGTCGGACAGATCTACCTTTATCATTTTGGGGTTATTGTCTAGAAACTGCAGCGTTCACACTAAACAGAGTACCATCAAAGTCAGTAGAGAAGACACCACATGAGATGTGGACTGGTAAAAAGCCAAGTTTGTCTTTTCTTAAGATTTGGGGTTGTGAGGCATTTGTCAAGCGACTTCAGTCGGACAAGCTCACGCCCAAGTCGGATAAGTGTATTTTCGTGGGGTATCCGAGGGAAACCTTGGGGTACTACTTCTACAACCGGGAAGAGGGCAAAGTGTTTGTCGCTCGGAATGGTGTCTTCCTTGAGAAAGAGTTTCTCAGTCGGGAAGTCAGTGGGAGCACGGTGCAACTCGAAGAAATTCGAGAGGAACCAGCTAGGGGCGAGTCGGCAATGGCCTTGGAGGCTGAGCCGGTCGTGGTACCTACACCGGTTACAACACCTGAACCTCGGAGATCTGCCAGATTACAGAGTGCTCGAGATGTTTTACTGTTAGACAGTAATGAGCCGGCAACTTATTCGGAAGCGATGGTGGGATCTGATTCCGAGTCATGGCTTGGAGCCATGAGATCCGAGTTAAAGTCCATGGATGAAAACCAAGTTTGGAATTTGGTTGATCTGCCTGACGGTGCAAGACCCGTCGAGTGCAAATGGGTCTTTAAGAAGAAAATTGATATGGATGGAAATATTTCCGTCTATAAAGCACGACTTGTCGCGAAGGGGTTCCGACAGGTTCAAGGAGTTGACTACGACGAGACCTTCTCGCCCGTAGCGATGCTTAAATCAATTCGGATCATGTTAGCCATAGCAGCCTATTTCGACTATGAGATATGGCAGATGGATGTCAAGACGGCTTTCCTTAATGGAAATTTAACTGAGGACGTGTATATGATACAGCCCGAAGGTTTTGTCGATCCGGCTAATGCTGACAAGGTATGCAAACTTCAGAAATCCATTTATGGGTTGAAGCAAGCATCTCGGAGTTGGAACATTCGCTTTGATGAGGTAGTCAAATCGTTAGGCTTCATCAAGAGCGATCATGATTCTTGTTTATACAAGAAGTTTAGTGGGAGCAAAGTGAACTTTCTAATCTTATATGTGGATGACATATTACTGATTGGAAATGATGTCATGATGTTGCAAGAAACCAAAGAGTCATTGGAAAGGAGTTTCTCAATGAAGGATTTGGGTGAGGCAACTTACATATTAGGAATCAGGATCTATAGAGATAGATCAAGGCGGCTCATTGGATTGAGTCAGAGTACTTATCTGGACAAGGTTTTGAAGAAATTCAAAATGGAAGAATCCAAGAAGGGATTCTTACCGATGTCCCATGGTATAAAACTTAGCAAGACTCAGTGTCCTTCGACGACTGATGAGCGAAGTCAGATGAGTGTGATTCTGTATGCTTCGGCAATCGGATCCATCATGTATGCCATGATTTGTACTAGGCCAGATGTTTCCTATGCTCTAAGTGTTACGAGCAGATACCAGGCTGACCCTGGCAAAGCCCACTGGGCAGCGGTTAAAAACATTCTTAAGTATTTGAGAAATACTAAGGAAATGTTCCTAGTTTATGGAGGTGATGAGGAATTCAGTGTAAAGGGTTACACCGATGCGAGTTATCTCACCGACTCAGATGATTCTCGTTCGCAATCTGGATACGTGTTCATAATGAACGGAGGAGCTGTGAGCTGGAAGAGTTCCAAGCAAGATACGGTGTCTGCATCTACAACAGAGGCTGAGTATATTGCTGCCACGGAGGCGGCAAAGGAAGCTGTTTGGATCAGGAACCTCCTGATAGATCTTGGTGTGGTTCAGGGCGCGTCCAATCCTTTGGACGTATATTGTGACAGCAATGGTGCTATCGCACAGGCCAAGGAACCTAGACAACACCAGAAGAACAAACATATACTCATGCGGTACCACCTCATTCGCCAGTTTGTCGAACAAGGTGATATCAAGTTATGCAAAGTACACACGGATGCAAACATTGCAGATCCGTTGACAAAGGCGCTACCACATCCTAAGCATGAGGCGCACACGAGAGGTATGGGCATTAGATGCCTAGGCATATGATGCCAAGATGATTGACTCTAGTGCAAGTGGGAGACTGTTGGGAATATGCCCTAGAGGCAATCATAGATGATGTAATTCCCAATGTATTCATAAAGTTGTTAAGTTGTCCTTTGGTTTGAACATCTGATATATGTCATTGAATATGTGATTCGATTGTGGAACTATGTATTCATGTTGTTCATACTAATTGTCCTTGGTCGTTAAGGTTGTGCTGGACACACACCCTAGACTAATGTGAGTGTTGGCTGATGACACGGTTCCACTTGTCATGGGCATGGTGATGCCATTCCAACGTTCACGGACTTGGCTAAAGAGTTTAGCAAGTCGGACTGACCCACATTGAGATGCAACGATCAAGTCGTCATTTGCATGTCTCAATCAATGTAATCCTTAGACCTGAGGTTGTCGCACAATCCGAGTTGTGGATCACCGACTTAGGTTCTGTCAAACGTTGTTCTGTGACAAGGCAACTATAAAGGCAGAGTTCGGGTTGAATGAGAAGCAAACTGCGTGATGTGGATAATCAAGATGGGATTTTGCCCCTCCTAATGGAGAGATATTCTCTGGGCCCTCTCGAGTGATATGATTCAGGAAGCATGGCCATGCGCGACTCAGTTAAGTGTTAACTGTGTCGGTTGACTAAGAGTTAGTCAGATGAATCACATGTCACAGACCGAGAAGAGAGTTGAACTATTTAAGGGATGACGATAAATCGCCTATAGTTCGACAAGGTATATCGTGAGGCAAAATGGACTAAGATGAATATCACATTGAAAGGTATGTCGTCATGACTCAATGGTACTTGGGAGTCGGCACGGTCTGCTAGGAGCCGCTACCGATTGATCGATTGGGAGTTGGACTCCAATCTTGTCCAAGTCGCCATGAGCCTGCAGGGTCGCACACTTAAGAGCGGGAGCAAGTATTGGTCGGGTTGGACCCGAACCGGAAATGGACTGGTTTTGTGAGTCGGACTCACAGAGGGAATGGGCCACAAGTGTTGTGAAGCCCATTACCATACGCTATATAAAGAGGGGCGCAGGTTGCCCAGCGGGCACGTTAGTCCACTCTCCCATGCGTTGGGAACCCTAGCCCACTCAGTCCAGCCGTCGCACCAGACCTAGCAGTCTGCCGTCGGAGCTCCTCCTCGTACGTGTGGATACCGGCAGAGGTGATGTACGTTCAGCACTTCGACGTTCGAGGGATTGGATCGGCCGGACCGGATCGTGGGACTGCACTGCCCCGACGCGCTTCACCGATAATCCGCAACCGCGCGTCTAGTGGTAATCATCGTGGCCTTCTACCTCGGCTAGATCTTGGAAGTACCGCGTAGGAAATTTTTCGTTTATCTCTACGCGTTCCAACAGACGCCGCCTGCAAGTTCGGAGGTGCTGGAGACGCTGCGTTATCGTGTGCTCATTCACGTGGACGGCGTCGAGGAAGAAAGGCCCGGGGACGAGGTTCCGTCGTGTTCAGGAGCGGGCAATGGCGGGAGCTCGCCGGAGTTCGAAGACAATGGGCAGCGGGGCAAGCAGTTCAGAAAGCTGCCATGCAAGAAAGGGGTGCAGGATCGCCATGGAAAAAGTGGGGGTCAAACGGGAGGGTCGCATGGCCACATGCAGACCTTTGCAGAGGTGGTGGGTCCGCCCACTGGGTGGAGGCTACCGCCACTCTCGCTTGGACGCGTGCCCCCTCCCCATTCCCGCGCTGGCTTGGCACAGAGCCCGGGTGGAGTTCAAACTACGCGCCGGACTCCCAATCGTGTGCTGTCCCCAGGTAGAGACAAGGAGCGCAGGTGGGTTCGGTGGATCCCGAGGAGCGTTTGGTTGGAAAGCAGCTGGCGGCCCCGTCTGATCCATCTGATCCGTCTGCAGCAGCGGCCAGGCTGACAAAAGAGTCTGCTGCGGCCCAGGTGGACCCCGCGAGTGCAGGCGCGCAGAAGACCAGTCCGGCCCGAGAAAAGCAGCAGGTGATTGGTGGATCACTTGTTCTGCCCGTTGGCCGAGTGGGACCTAGAGAGAAGGAAAGGGCAGAGGGTGCGACCGCGGGTTCGACGGGCCCCACCGCTGGAGACGTTGTTCCCGCTGCGGACAAATCTTGTGTCCTGGTCACGACCGCGGGTTCGACGGGCAATGGCGGGACCTTCTGAGGCCCTACAAGTGAGTAGATTGAGAGCCTTCTGTCCTGGGCTACTGAAGAAGCTGGCACCGCCTATGCTGAGAGAAGTTGAAGCATCAAGTCATGTCGTAACGGTTCCATGTACACCGAGAAGGCTTACACGCAGAACGGGGACCCCTTGCCCCACAAGCAAGCCTCTCAAGAAGGCATCGGCTGCGGAAAACGTGTTGCTAAAAGCTTTGGGGGTAGTGCCGGACAACATGGTGGTCGACGAGAGGGCCCTTGAGGAGTTTCGCGGTCTGTTTGATTCTCCCATGAAGGATGATCACCTGCGTATTGTTGCATCCATCTTTGGGAAGACGCTGTCGTCACTAGAGGAGCTGAGCCTACAGGGGGTCCAGCCTGTGTGCGTTCATTGAGGGGTTAGACCCTCAATAAGGAGAGAGTGTTTAGCATTATTTATGGAACCAAAATTAGAGATTTTGAGATGGAACCCGTGGGGTTTGAATGATCCTGCCAAACGAGATGCGGTCATGAGTTTTGTGGAGTCTGTAGGGGCAAATCTTGTTTGCGTGCAAGAAACTAAGCTTAATATTGTTGATCAATACACTATTCTCCAATGCATGGGGCCCTCTTTTGACGGATATGCCTTTTTGCCCGCGGTAGAGACTAGAGGTGGGATCTTAGTTGCCTGGGATACTGAAGCCCTAAGCCTGGGGCATATCAGCTTGGACTCTTTTGCTCTCACAGCGGAGGTAGCCACTCATGCAAACAACAAGTGGTGGATTACGGTGGTCTATGGCCCATAGTCGGATGCGGATAAGATCCAATTTCTCCAGGAGATTTCAGAGAGGAGATCTCTTTGCCCTGGGCCTTGGCTCATTCTAGGTGATTTTAATATGATTCTGTCGGCAGCCGAGAAGAACAATTCAAACTTGAACAGGAACATGATGAGTCGTTTCAGGCAGTTTGTCAGCCAGCACGAGCTGAGGGATATTTATTTGCATGGTCGTCTGTACACATGGAGTAATGGCAGATCTTCCCCAACCATGACACGCATTGACAAAGCCTTGGCTTCGGTGGACTGGGTCATTGGCTACCCTGATTGCATCTTGCAAGCTCTCTCTAGCAATGTGTCAGACCACACCCCCTTCACCTCTCTTTGAGCGATGCTGCTGTGAAGCCTAAGAGACGGGTTCGTTTTGAGTTATTTTGGCTAAAATTGGTGAGCTTTGAGGAGGCAGTTAGAGATGGCTAGAAATGCGAGGAAGACTTTGTGGATCCTTTCAAGCGCCTTGATGCACTGTTCAGGAACTTGGCTCGATACCTGCAAGCTTGGGGACAGAAAAAAGTGGGGAATATCAAAATCCAGCTAGCAATTGCAAATACGGTCATATACAGATTAGAAGATGCCCAGGATAGAAGGCAGTTGTCTGCTGGTGACGTGTGGCTTCGGCGTACGCTCAAATTAGCCATCTTGGGACTGTCCTCCCTAGAAAGAACAATGGCTAGGAAAAGGTCCAGAGTCCGGTGGCTTAAAGAAGGAGATGCTAACACGAGATTGTTCCATGCAGTGGCCAATGGTAGAAGAGTGAAAAATTTCATCCCGGTGGTGAGAGTTGCGGGAGACCTGATTACTGACCAAGGTCAGAAAGAGGAAGCCTTCTTTCAAGCTTACGATGGGTTCCTAGGCAATTTGCAAACTAGGGATGCCACTCTAGACCTGGATTTTGTTGGAGTGTAAACTTTTGACCTAAGTGAGCTGGACAGGCCCTTCTCCGAGGAGGAAGTATGGAACACTGTTAAAGAGTTCCCTGCTGACCGGGCCCCGGACCAGATGGTTTCATTGGGGACTTCTACCACAGATCATGGGGAATAATCAAGCAGGATATTATGGCAGCTCTGCAGAAGCTTGCAGTTGGAGATGGGAGGGGATTTTCTAAACTCAATAGAGCCCTGATGGTGTTGATCCCCAAAAACCCTAATGCGGAGGAGGTGGGCGACTATAGGCCAATCAGTCTAGTGCACAACTTTTCTAAATTGTTCTCTAAAATCCTTGCGAACAGACTCAGAAGCAGATTGGGGGAAATTGTCAGTACAAACCAATCAGCATTCGTTAGAGGAAGAAGTCTGCATGACAACTTTTTGTTAGTACGGCAGTTGGCCAGGAAAATTAACACAAGGAGGGAAAAGGGGGTGCTGCTGAAGTTAGATATAGCGAAAGCTTTTGACTCCGTGTCTTGGTCTTTCCTGATGGAAGTGTTGCGGAAGCTCGGTTTCAGTGAGGCCTGGTGCAAACTGATCTCCTTGCTGCTTCGGACGGCAAATACAAAAATCTTGGTGAATGGTGTGCCTGGGAAGAGAATAACCCATGCTAGAGGTTTGTGACAAGGGGATCCCATTCCCCCATGCTGTTCATATTGGCAATGGAGGTTTTTTACCTGCACAATCACAAAGGTGGTGGAGGATGGTCTGTTTGCACCTCTATTGGGGTGTACTACGAAACAGAGGTTGTCGGTTTACGCAGATGATGTGGTGCTTTTTGTTAAACCACTGGAGGAGGATTTGGAAGCAACGAGATTGATCTTGCACAGTTTTGGTGAAGCTTCAGGATTGAGGGTTAACTATGCTAAAACCTCGGCAACGCTAATCAGAGGAGAGGAGACATATGAAGAGCTGGTGGCACAGATACTGAACTGCAACATCTCAAGGTTCCCCATTAAGTACCTAGGGCTTCAGTTGGAAATAAGGCCACTTACAAAAAGTGAATGGGAGCCAATGCTTGATCAGGTTCTGAGGAGCGTTCCATGTTGCAGAGTAGGATGATAGCGAGAGCAGGCAGGCTCACCTTGGTCAAGTCGGTGATTGCGGCAAGGCCAGTCCATCAGCTGTTGGTTGCGGAGGCTCCTTGTTGGCTGCTGGAGGAAATCAATAAGTGGATGAGGGGGCTCTTTTGGTCTGGATCTGAGCATGCTAGAGGAGGACAATGCCTTGTGGCATGGGAGAATGTATGCAAACCAGTTTGCTTTGGAGGTTTGGGAGTCAAGAACTTGGGGTTACAAGGCCTAGCCCTCAGAGTTAGATGGGGGTGGCTGAGGAGAACGGAGGAATCCATACCTTGGCAAGGGCTGCCCGTCATGAGAGACTCGATGGCAGCTGAAGTGTTCAATAGCCTGGTGCGTATCAGAGTGGGCAACGGGAGAAAAACCCTATTTTGGAAAGACAGATGGCTGGACGGACGAGCAGTAGTTGATATTGCCCCACTCTTAGGGGACACGGTAAATAAGAGAACATTGAATAAGAGGACAGTCTATGAAGCCATAAGGGAAAATAGGTGGATGTCGGATGTTAAGCCACCTATTGATGAGAGAATGGCTGCTCAGTACATAGACCTTTGGTTGGCCATCCAGCGGAGGCATTGGGAGGAGGAGAGGGAGGACGAGTTCAGTTGGCCAGCTACTTCAGGGGTCTATTCTGCCAGCTCCACTTACAAATTGCTCATGGAAGGACACATCCGATTCCCCCTGGACAATGGGATTTGGAAGTGCTGGGCTCCGGCAAAGTGTAAAATTTTCATGTGGCTTGCGATTCAGCATAGGATTTGGACCTTGGATAGGAGGGCGAGGCATGGTCTGCAGGATCAGCCGGAGGCCTGCCAGCTATGCGCACAGGAAATCGAGACTGCTGATCATCTACTACTCCAATGTGTCTATGTTAGACAGGTATGGTCGTACTGCTCCCAGAGGATGATTCATCAGATCACGCCACAAACCTATACAGATACTTTGGAGAATTCGTGGCTAATGGTCGGGGCGAGATTCAGAGACAAACATCGGAAGGCTTTTGACTCGTTTGTGATTCTTGTCTGCTGGAGCATTTGGAAGGAGCGCAATGCTAGAGTGTTTGGGAATGCGAACCAGATTAGGAGTGAAGCACAGGTTGTACCCCGGATCTGGGAGGAGATGAAGCTGTGGATGGCAGCAGGAGCCGGAGTGGGAGCTATTTTTTGAGAGTAGTTGCCTAGATGTGTGGGTGAGTGGGTGTCGCGACGGGTGAGTTGTTTGCAACTTTTGATGCCGCTTTCTTTGTAATACAAACTCTGCTTCTTCTATAAAAATCGGGTATGCAATTGCATACCCTCTAAAAAAAGATTATTGCAGAAATTAGACGGAGAGAGAAAATTTGATAACGTAGTTTAACCATTACATCTACACCACCGTCGACGACAAGACCATCTCTACATAGGGCCCGCCGACGACAAGACCATCTCGATATAGGGCGCGTTTGGTAGTATGCATCTCTCTAAACCAAACCTGCTAGCTGCAGAGGCAGACATCCTGTTTGGTTCCATACAAAGGGAATCTTGGCCCGCATGACGCTTAAAGTATCCGTGGACCAGGCCCGGTACAAACAGTCGAATCGGCAGTTACTCTGGAGCCAGCCTGCGTGGGTGCGAGGAAGAGGAACGCGACGGGCGAGCTGCTGCAGGGCAGAGATGGCGCGAGCGGTGAAATTGCGGCGGGAGGATTCGGTCACCGCCCGCCAAAAATCGCCCCCAGTATTTACACTGACCGGCTCACCCCCAAATCGAAAATCGCCATTTTCACTTCCAAACTCGCGCGCTCGAAGACATGGCTGAATCTGCATTGATTCTTGTGACGAAGATGGTGACGCCGACGGGGACGGCGGTGATCGTCGGCGGTAAGCCGGGTCCCTGCTCGTTCCCCAACTCTGTGATGCATTCTCCATATGTAAGTCTCTCCGAGCTTTTTCTGTCTGCATAATCCGTGTGCATGTTGTAGATCTGTGGTAGACTTGTAAGATAGGATTACTTGTCTCCTGTGTATTTATCATAGTCTGGTCAGGATCCATGATTTACCATGGTGCTTACCATAGTCTGTTCATGATTCATTTCAGGTCGTCGTTGCACATACCTCACCTGATATGTATGCCCCTTGTGTGCAATCCAAAAAGAGAACCATCGGTGTTCTTGATCTGTCAACCCCTAAGAAGAGAGTCTCTCTCCAACACCTTTCTAAGAACGAACTCAGTGACCTGAATGTGAAATCAGTGGCTGAAAAAACACTCCCTCTGCAAGTGTTATATGAGATGACACTGCAGGTACAGGATGAGAATGTAGTGTCTCTTGATGCACTCGTTGTGAATTCAATGGAGAAGACTCTGATTCAAGTTCCTCTGAAGTTGCCTCTGAAGGAAGAGGCTATCGATGCAGTCCCCTTGAATGCAGTTCCTATGAATGTGGCAAGTGATGAAGTGCCTTCCCCTGAATCTCCTCCTCACAGGAAGATTGAGCAGGGGGCAAGCTGAGTAGGGTAGGACTTTTGGGGCTATGACATGGTCACTTCCTTCGTGACTGTTCGTTCTAAATAGGGTTGTCGAGTTTGTGAGGGAGGGTGCCAAGGTATAAAGAGGAATGAAGGATTGGTACATTATCGGGGTCACCAACGATGTTCTTGACTTCACAGGTCTGAAGGTGAGCAACACTCAGATTTACAACCATCTAAGGAAGTGGAGAGCCAGGTGGGTTAGGGTTACCCAGCTTAAGGAGACTAGAGGAGCAGTGTGGCATGAACATAGTTGTACCATCATGATGGATGAAGTGGAATCGATTCCACACCTCCAGGTAAGATTTGTTTTCATAGTACATACTATGTTCCCTTCTTCTTACTCTTTCATCGCTCATATCACTAACACTCCGTCATGTCAATCTTAGATGTACCATAAGGACGAGAAGCTGATCAACAAGCTTGTAGTCAACTATGATCAAATGAGAACAATGTACACAAGGATGAAGGTGTCAACTCCTAATCTGTATGCTCCAGTCTCCCTCATTCGGGCTATGAACTTACTTGCTGACCACGAAGATGAGCACATCAGGTATGCCAAGACGAACAAGGGTGAGAGGAGGGTGTGGTTGAAGAACTATCTGCTTAACCACTGGGTGGCTCCAATTCCTATTTGGTAGAACTATATATATGAGTAGTCTGTATATTTTGGGAGGTGGTATATATTAACCCCTGCGCCGATGAACTCTTTGATGCATCACGAGGCGTTCTTCGTTCCCTCGTGGTGCATCAGTACTGGTACTATGGTCCTGATGAACTCTATTCACTAATATGCTATGCTTATACCTGATTGCAATGTGTGTCTGATTATATGGTCATTGGGTAATCTCACCCAAGGAGAGAAGAGGTAAGCATAGCGCCAATTTGGATTCAACCAAAAACACACACACAGTTGCATTAGAGGGTGCAAAGCATGTAACCAAACATCATGATCATTGAGTTTGTCTCGGGGAAAATTCTTTCATGCAGGGTACCTAATAACATGCACAACATGGCGAGGGGCCGTTTCGGCTGGACCTGGTGAAAGTACAATATGGTCAACTAGAGGTGGTTGAATAGGTGACTAACAATTTTCTACTTTTCCTTTTTAGTTTGGGCTAAACAAGTAAACCACAAGGTTATCTAGATGTGCAAATAGGTGAACAACCTATGTGATACAATACAAAGTATGCAACAGAAGCAATATGTAAAGTATGCAACAGAAGGGTTTCTAGGGTTTTATGCGCTATCCAGTATGCGATGCCTCACGCAGGAGGCGGCGGGGCACCTTATATACCTGGTGCCCAGCCGGATACGTCCAAATCTAGACAAGTGTCGACATAGTGTGCACATCGTCCTTCTTCCGGGTTCCCGCTGACAGCTTTGGTTCCTAACCTTGGCTTCATCTGGAAAGTCGTTGGGCAAAACTAGGGGACAGACTGGTATCACTGTACCTAGGCACAGAGTAGGCCCCCCTTATCCTGCCACGGCCTGCTTCCATGCTGCCACTGTCAGGCAGGCCGGTCCCAGATGAACAGTAGTTCGAATGCTGCCAAGTACGGACCCAGGATACGCGGGATCCTGTGTCAGAACGGCTCCTTTGACTTTCTGGCCCGAGTAGGTTCCCGCCAATTCTACTCGGGCCACCTCTTCTACTCGAAGAGACAAAACTTGCTTGATATCTCCTTCTGGTCATCTTGAGGTGAGACCGAGTAGCAGTCGACCGGGTAGCGAGTACCAGGTAGTCGGCTACTCGACCAAACCTCTCTATGTAGGCCGCCTTTACCACTTGCCTTTACCCTACTCGGGGGTAACCCCCCGACAGCAGTCCCCGAAGCTGGTTGAGTCTTGCGAACTCGTTCACTAGGCTCTGCCAGCTTAAAACCAATTTTTGCCTCATAGCCCTTGAACCTCAAGATGCCGAGTAAAAAGCCTCCGAGTAGTACTCTGAAAAGTACCTTGAGTCTTGTGTCTTCCGAGTAACACCAGCCTTCTATTCGGCGACCGAGTAAAAAGACTTAGAGAATTTCTTCTCTGGCACCTCTGCAGCGCAGAGTACCATCCAGCCGTCCGTGCCGCAACCGGACGCGTGTCAAGCATCCACGACCCTGTCGTTTCGCTGCCCACGGCACATCGTGCCACGCGCCCAGTTTTCACGGGGCGGGCCCACCGGCTCGTTATGTCCCATCAATCGTAATAATAGGCCACGATTTGGTCGTGGGATCCACTGTGGCCGTTACGCGCGCGTTCCGCGCTTGCGTGCGTTTCTATCCGGCCACATGCCCCATCACACAGCAATCATGGCCACGATTGATCCCACTACGCCGATGGTAACGGTAAACTTGCGGAGAGGGTATAAATACCCCCGCCGGTAACTTCCTTTTCCCCTTCCCTTGCACTATTCCTCTTTCGTCCTCTGCTTTCCTCCGCCATCGAGCTCTCCGCCGCCGCGCAAGCTTTCACGCCGCCGCGGACTCAATTCGCCCAACCAACTCCGTCCAATTTCTTCCACTCCTCCTACTTGCAACGATGGCTAAAGCCGGCTGGGCGGGCTCAATCGTCACCAGTGAAGATTTCGCCTGGCTCGTGAATACCAGGAGAGTTCCTCCCGGCGTGGAGTGCCGGGCGCCTGACGATGAACTCGTGCCAACCCCACGGGAGGGTGAGCGCGTCGTGTTCATGTCGCACTTCGAGCGCGGCTTCGGACTGCCGGCCTCCGATTTCCTCCGTAAGTTCCTTGACCACTTCGGCCTTCAGATGCATCATCTGCCACCCAACGCCGTCGTCTTCCTCGCCTACCACGCCGTGGTGTGCGAGGCCTTCCTCGGCATCCATCCGACGACGGATACCTGGCTGAGGTATTTCCACCTCCGCCAGCAGACCGTCGGGAAGAAGGAAACCGCAGGCGTGGCCGGCCGCGCAACCGACACCGGCTGCGCCATGATGGTGCAGCGGTCCGGGACGAACCATCCCCGTGTCAAGGGGCTGGACTCCGTCCGAATGTGGCAGAAGACGTTCTTCTACGTCAAGAACATCCCCGCCACCGAAGGAGCCCAGGTAAATGACAGGATCAACCTTCCCGCCTGGAGCCTCCGTGCTCCCACCGGGAAGAACTGGAAGGAGAAGCCCGCCAATGACGACAACGCCATCGAGATAGAGAAGAGGCTTGGCTGGCTGATAGAGCAAGGCCTCAAGAATGATGATCCGGTGGCTTGCTGGATCCAGCGCCGAGTGCTGCCTCTGCAGGAGCGCTGCCATCTCATGAGCTACATGGGAGGCCCCCGCGACTGCACCAGGACGACAACCATTGAGATTGACAACATTGATGTTCCCGGGCACGCAAGGGCCATCTTGATGACGAGCCTCGGCGACAATTGGCAGTACGGGTTCGTCCCGTATAGCCGCACGAAGCCGATTGAGCGGGTATGTCCTCCTTACTCTGTTTTTGCATATGCTGTCCGAGTAGATGATTCTTCTTCTTGCCGCGAGTAGCCATTGTCTTCTGCACCGAGTAGGATATTCAGCAATCATGCTTAGGCCTCGTATGCTTTGCGTTTGTACGCCTATTCGGGTAGAAACAATTAGTGAGCTGCCTAGGCTTAGTGTGCTTTGTGTTTGCACGCCTATCCGAGTAGAATTCCTTCCTGATACTCGGCTAATCTGTGACCCTTCTCTGTTTTTCAGATCCTTACTCGCCAGAAAATTGAAAGCTGCGAGCGCTTCGATGGCAACTTCTTTCCCGATCGCGAGGAGGACGATGTGCCCTCTTTCGATGCCGCGGATCAGATCAATCTCCCACGCTCCCCCACAACAGAGAAACGCGAGGCGGAATCATCTCTTCACAACTGGTCTGACGATGAATTCGACGGTAATAATGCATTCACTCTGTTTGCTCCCGAGAAGCACCAATCCTTTGTTTGCTGTTTCTGATTCGTTCCTCTTTTCTTTTCTCGAACCCGCAGATGAAGCTGCTGACGAGAACGAGGACGAGGACGATGACGAGGACAAGGACGATTCGGTCCTTGTCGTCAAACCTCTGTCCGTCGCAGCCCCCAACTCCCGCAAGCGGACTGGCAGTGACGCCCAAGAGCCTCCAGCCAAGAAGAGGAAGCCAGCCGAGAAGAAGAAGCCGACCAAGGCGGTCGCGAAGAAGCCGAGGCGAAAGCTCCCTTCCACCACTGCGTAAGTTTTCTTCTCGGTCGTCTCTCCTCTCGCGCTGTGCTGTTTTCCCCAATCTCCTTCTAATTTCTGATTCTTTCTTTCTCGGCAGACCTCCCATGGACGCGAATGCCGTTCTCGCGCCCGACCAGGCCAAGAAACCACCAGTACTTCTGATCAATCTTGACGATGAGGAGGATGACGCCACCAACACCCAAGGAGCAGAAACAGAACAGCAGAACCGTGCATCGTCAGCAGCACGGGATACTGCTGCTCATCAGGAAAGAGCGCCTTCTCCTCCGGCCAGCAATGCCGAGGAGAATCAGGACCAAGAGATGCAGGAAACCGCCGCCCTTGAGCGGCCAGAATCTGAGCAAGAGCAGCCCACCACAGATGCTGCAGACCAAGTGAGTCCCGCTGCCGAGCTGCGGGTAGAAGATGACACCGCCACGGATGCCACCATCACAGATGCCTATCCACTGAGCGACGCGCACACAGGCGCCGCACCGACTAGCGCCCAGCCCGATGCCGCGCAAGGTGACAGTTCCGTGGTGCCACCCATTGTTCAAGGCACTACCCCGCCAAACTCCTCCTCGTCGCTGCAGACCAAGGACGCAGCCAGCCCTCCTGCCGGGCGAGTAACCAGGCAACAAGCCCTGGACGCTCTTAAGGATGAAGTTGACAGAAGAGCAGCCGAGAAAGAAGCTGCTGAGAAAAACCCTTCCGAGAAGACGGAAACTGAGAAGGAAACTGCCGAGAAGGCAGCCGCCGAGAAGGCGAAGGCCAAGGCTGAGGGGAAGAAGCCCGAGGATCTCGCGAAGCAGAGAGCCGAGAAAGAGAAGACGAAGAAGCGGGCCAGAGATCAAAATCAAATGCCGCCGCCAGCCTCCGGTGGAGCACTGGTGATTCGAGAGTCCGGCCCGGTTGCCACTGCGACCGCTGCCGCCGCCATCGCCGCTGGCCAACCTTGCTTCCCGGATTACAGACCACGCGCTCCGCTGAAGAAGATCCCGTCCGAACAGAAACTCCAGCCAGCGCCGCTGGTTGCCCCACGGTGGGCGCCAACTGTCGTGGTGGTGTCACGGCAGATGCCATGGGATGGCTAAAGATGTGGGGACGAAGGACGCTGGAGGTGCTCGGGGAGGGATCACGCTACGAGTAGCCGCGTGAGGTAAGAACAACACACTGCAAACAACACGATCTACCCAGGTTCAGGGCCCTCGTGAGGAGGTAAAACCCCTACTCCTGCCTCTCTGTTTGTATTATGATGTTTCTCCGAGTAGCCACAGTACAAAGGATATCGCTACCGAGTAGCCACTCTCCTCTCTCCGAGTAGAGCTAGGTCAAGAACTTAGGGTTTCTAGGGTTTTATGCGCTATCCAGTATGCGATGCCTCACGCAGGAGGCGGCGGGGCACCTTATATACCTGGTGCCCAGCCGGATACGTCCAAATCTAGACAAGTGTCGACGTAGTGTGCACATCGTCCTTCTTCCGGGTTCCCGCTGACAGCTTTGGTTCCTAACCTTGGCTTCATCTGGAAAGTCGTTGGGCAAAACTAGGGGACAGACTGGTATCACTGTACCTAGGCACAGAGTAGGCCCCCCTTATCCTGCCACGGCCTGCTTCCATGCTGTCACTGTCAGGCAGGCCGGTCCCAGATGAACAGTAGTTCGAATGCTGCCAAGTACGGACCCAGGATACGCGGGATCCTGTGTCAGAACGGCTCCTTTGACTTTCTGGCCCGAGTAGGTTCCCGCCAATTCTACTCGGGCCACCTCTTCTACTCGAAGAGACAAAACTTGCTTGATATCTCCTTCTGGTCATCTTGAGGTGAGACCGAGTAGCAGTCGACCGGGTAGCGAGTACCAGGTAGTCGGCTACTCGACCAAACCTCTCTTCTGTAGGCCGCCTTTACCACTTGCCTTTACCCTACTCGGGGGTAAACCCCAGACATTGGCCGTTGGAGGGGATTTCCGCACAGCCGGAACTTTCGAGCCTGCGGGGAAAACTCCCTTGTCTTCGCTTGATCCATTCTTCCGAAGCTGGTTCCGCACGGCCGGAACTTTCGCCAATCCAGAGGAACTTCTGCGGGTTCGGAACTTCCGTCCAAACTGCCGCAACAAGTTCCGCCACAAAATCCCGATACCAGTACCTGGGGGAAAACCGGAAGTACGGGCAGAACCTACGGGCAGAACTTCCGCCATACCGGAACTTCCAGCCAAGGTTTCGCACAAACTTCCGCCACCAGAAGCGCAATACGAGTACCGAAAATGGAAATACGGGAGGAGGGGCGGAACTTTTGGCAGAAGAGCTGGAACTTCCGCTGCCTGGAACATTGCGGGGAAAATCCCTAAAACAGCACACGACAAAATCACGAATCGAGTGTCATCAAACATTAAAACTGACAGGAAGGCAAATGCACTTTCAGTACCCCCCTTTTTGATTGATTGATGACAACACCGATTCATGGCGTTGAGGTCTTAAGAAGGAGCGGAGCTCCCCCGTAGTTGTGTGCATCTTTTGACCGTTTGAAAGCTTAAATACCCTCGCAACTAGGGAGAAGTTCCCCTTAAACTTTTATGACCCACACAAGAAATAACATGACACAATGAGTAACAACAAGATAGATAGATAACAAGTTGCAACCTAAGAGGTTTCAAGCACACAAACGAGGTCCAAAGAAAACACGAAGACAAAAGTTATAAGAACGAACAAACGAAAGACGAACTTGTGACTCCACCCTTGCAACACCTCGATATAAGCCTAATAGAACATTTTCCCCCTTTGGCATCAAGGACACCAAAAAGGGAGTATGCGATGCTAGCATCCCTATGGATGACTAGTCCGCCCCATGGTGAACCGGGGTATGAGGAGGTTCTTCGCGCTAAGGGGCTTCATCATCACTCCAAAAGTTGTGCTCAGAAATCCACACATCCCTGCGGGTTATAACTTCCTCGTAGCCGGTAGGAGACACGGGAAGATCCATCTTGCGCATCATAGCCTTCTGACGGGAAGCAGTCTTTTTCTTGTAGACATGATAATCATAGAGGTGGTCTTGAACATCAAGATGGAGACAGAAGGTCTTGTGCACTCTGAGTTGCACTTTCTTGAACCATCCAGGAGCCATTGCAGGAGGAGGCGGGCCACGAGCACGAGCAAAAGAAGAGGCAGCCTTGGGCTTCTTGACGCGAAACTTCTTAACAGGATGCTCAGTGAGTTCCGTGGAGATATCAAGCCTACCACCATCTTTGCCTCGCTCCAACGAGCACATATCAGTTTCATGATATAAGGTGCAAAGAGAGGAGCACGCTGATGGTCAATGATAGCAAGATACAGCTCTTCAACGATGAACTTCACAACATCCGGCTTCTCACCCGTCCCTTGCTTCTCCTTGGTCCAGAATAGAAGATCAACAACAAAACCATGTACCTCATCCCAGTTTCCTAACCGAGGAATGAGAGTCTCGCGATAAACACGGTGCATAATCTCATAGCGGAGGAGAAGGTCACCAGTCTGCCCAGGGGTTCCATCTTCAACCGTGAGCTCATCCAACTCCTCATAGGTCATAGAGCGCCCAGTTCCATGGCAGGTCCATCCACCAAGAGAGTAACCCAAAGCCTCCCCATACTGCTCAAGTGTTGCCTCAAGTGGAGTGTCCTGGGTCATCCACCGCATTGTGTTGGCGGTGTCAATGTGTACAGTCGAGAAGAACTGCAGAATGAGGAACTCGTCAAACCAATAGTTGAGCTGCATGAGAGGAATTAGACCATACTCTTCACAAAGGGCGAGTGCTTCATCAAAATATCCCTGATGCTTGGGGAGCCGCATATGCTCAATGTTGATAGAATTCTTCTCAGTAACTCTCGTCTTTATATTCAGATAGACCTCATTGTATAGCTGCTCTTGATCATTGGTGTAAAAGAATGGATTGACCACATCCGCAGCACGATCTTGATCATACGGGTTCCTGTCACGGTACTGGTTGTAGAGATGAGGCCTCCACTTGTTGAAACGGAGAACTGGAGGAGGCTTGGAGGCAACAGACTTCTTAGTGGACTTCACAGAATCTGGAGGCAACTTCTTCTTCTCAACAGCCCTCTGTCTAGCAGTCTTGGCAGTAGTAGGCATAACCTCAGATTCTTCCTCAATGTCATCCTCAACGATGTGCTGCTTCTTGCGAGAATAGGACAAACCCGGTCCACCTGAACCTGTGAAAGAATATAGCACAAAGAGAGAATGGTGATAAGGGCACAAGATATGAATGGAATAGACATGGATTTCATGATATGACAAGGTAAAATGTACCAAAAATTACACGGGAGCCGAAAGTTCTAGTGAAGAGCCGGAAGTTCTGCTTAGGGATAAAAACCAAAACGGGAAGAACCCATATGGAACTGCGAGTTTTAGACAACGGTTGCAAGATTATTGAAACTATCAATCCCTAAGCGAAACAAAAACAGTCCTAAACGTGTAACTATCCGGATCCTAGATGCAATCTTTGAGACAATTACCAAGATATATCCTACAAATTAGAGGGGAAACATCCTCCATGGAGTTTGAGATCAAACAACTAGCCTAGGGTTCCAATCCCATGTGAAGAACAAGGGTTTCAAAACATGTAGAAGCCCTAGAGCAAGAGGGGAAGGGGAAGATACCCGAGGCCATGGAGGAGGGGAAAGAGGACGGCCCCTCCTAGGGCAGATTCGACGAGGCGGTGGAGGAGATGGCGAGACGGCAGCGTCTGGATGGTGTGGAGAGTAGGAGAAGGAAAGGGGAAAAGGAATGGATCCCTATCTCCCCCACCCACTCCCGCACATATGCTGGTGAAAACAAAACTACAGAGCCGGAAGTTCCGCCAGAGGAATCTGCGAGCAAATTTTTGAGCAGCCGAAAGTTCCCGTTTCTGGCCGGAAGTTCCGCTACCCAGAAAATTCCAGGAATTTTCCCAGGGGGTGAAAGTTCCGGTTTGAGGCCGTAAGTCCCGAAACTGGAGTTTTCGCGGGAGGTTGATCAAAAGATAGCTTGTGCATAGAGTTTTTCAGAGAAAGATAGGCTAAAGGATAAGGGATTTTGGCTTGGGTTGGAGGCGAAACTGACCAAGAAGAAAGAGATCATCCAAGTTTGCAAGATCCAAGAAATAAAAAACCAAACATGGGTGTCTTTCCATAAGAACAAAAAGAAGGCGAGAAGCCTTAAAGGAATACCAAATAAAAACCAACTTCTGCAAAAAAAAAGGTCGGTGGCCGTAGCCACGATGTTTGAGTGTGTGCTTTGGCGCCGCAAAGATGTATCTTGGGCCCAGAAACACTACTCACAATTAAGCGCAATAAGTCACAAAATGACTAGATATGCATGAATTTTTGCTTTTCGCATAATAAGAGGAGTGTTGACTCATGAATTGAGTTACTCTGCCTCTATGTCCATGCCTACATCCAAACAAAATAACACGTGTAATGGAGGTATCTATGCAAGGTATCAAGTGAAGTTAGACGAATCTATGACATTTAGTTCATTCCTCAAAGCTCGAAATCTTGTTTCATCAAGGGCCTTCATGAAAATATCCGCAAGTTGATCCTTGGTTGACACATAAGAGAGATCAATATCACCCTTCTCAACATGGCCCCGAATGAAATGGTGATGAATCTCAATGTGCTTAGTCTTGGAGTGAAGAACGGGGTTGTAGGCGATATTGATGGCACTTTCATTGTCACATAGAAGAGGAACGTTGTCAAAGTTGACACCATAATCCTTCAAGGTTTGCCTCATCCATAGAAATTGCACAACAACTTGCCACCGAGATGTACTCGGCTTCGATAGTGGAGAGAGAAATTTAATTTTGCTTCTTAGAAGACCAACACACCAAAGAACGACCAAGGAAATGGAAACCCCCAGATGTTGACTTCCTATCCATATTCTCTCCTGCATAATCCACATCCGAATACCCAATGAGCTGAAAACTTGAACCCTTGTGATACCAAAGAACAAAATTTGGGGTATGAACTAAATATCGAAAGATTCGTTTAACCGCTTCAAAATGACTTTGACTTAGATAGGCTTGAAACCTTGCACATTTACCAACACTATACATAATATCTAGTCTAGATGCACAAAGGTAAAGCAAAGATCCAATCATGGAGCGGTATACCTTTTGATCTATCTCTTTACAGTTAGGGTCGGGTTTCAAGTCAATGGTTGTGGACATGGGAGTCTTCATAGGCTTGACATCATGCATATTGAATCTCTTGAGCATGTCTTGGGTATACTTGGGTTGTTTGATGAATGTTCCTTCATAATATTGGTTGATTTAGAAACCAAGAATGTACTCCAATTCCCCCATCATGGACATCTCAAACATATCGGTCATAAGCTTGAAAAAATCTTCATTGAACAAAGTGTTAGTAGACCCAAAAATGATGTCATCCACATAAAGTTGGCATATGAACAAGGCACCTCCAACCGTCTTGGTAAAAAGGGTGGGTTCCATTAAACCAACATTAAACCCACGATCTACTAGAAACTCTTTAAGGTGATCGTACCATGTACGTGGAGCTTGTTTAAGTCCATAGAGCGCCTTATCGAGTTTATAGACATGATCGGGGTGGTTGGGATCTTCGAAGCCCGAAGGTTGCTTCACATATACTAACTCATTAATGGGACCATTTAGGAAAGAACTTTTCACATCCATTTGTTACAACTTGAAATTATGATGATATGCATATGCAAGAAAGATATGAATGGATTCAAGACGAGATACATGGACAAATGTTTCACCGAAATCAACACCTTCGACTTCAGAGAAATCTTGAGCCACCAATCTTCCCTTGTTGTGAATGATGATACCATCTTTGTCTTGTTTGTTCTTGAAGACCCACTTGGTGCCAATAACATTCTTGAAATCATTGGGTCTTGGCACTAACTTCCATACTTTGTTGCGCTCGAAGTTGTTGATTTCATCATGCATGGCCTCAAGCCAATCTTGATCTTCAAGAGCGTCATATACTTTCTTGGGCTCAATGAAGGTGAAAAAAGCATGATCCTTGATGAAATTCGCCAATTGCTTCCTAGTGACAACCCTTCCATGAACTTTCCCAAGAATCTTTTCCTCCGTGTGACCCGCACGCTCAAGATTTTCTAGCCTTCTCTTTGCTCTATGATCTAGCATCTCCTCCAAAGTTTCCTTAGATATAGCTTGGGAATCACCTTCTTCACCAGAGTCATGTCCATCTTGATCTTGTCCTTGATCATCAATAGGTGAAGGATCACCACTTGGTTAAGTTCTTTCAACAATGGGAGGATCTTGATCTTGTCCTTAATTGATAGCTTGGCCTTGTTCATTATCTTGAGGGATTGGTGCATCTTGTTGGGTAGTTGTGTACCAATGGTTGTAGTCAATGGCTCCACTTGAGTAGAGCATACTCTTTCTCCCTTCGTCATCCGGTAAACCTCAATGGGAATTATTTCACCAATCCCCATTCTTCTTATGATGATAGGAGGAATTGCATCTCCTACAACAACTAGATCTATGCGCCTCCCTTGGGAGCCATTATCCTCATAAAACACCACATCTATAGCTTCTTCAACTTGTCAAGTGGACTTGTTGTAGACTCTATAGGCGTGGGAATTTTTGGCATAACCAACAAAGATACCCTCATATGATTTTGTCTCAAACTTTGACAAGCGTTTACCTTTCTTGCGAATGAAGCACTTGTAACCAAAGACTCTGAAGTAAGATATGTCCGGCTTCTTGCCCGTGAGAATCTAATAAGGATTCTTGTTCAAGATCTTGCAAAGACATAGCTAGTTTGTAGCATGACATGCGGTGGAGACGGCTTCGTCCCAAAAATTATAGGGAGAAGATAACTCCGCTATCATTGTCCTAGCTGCATCCATCAAGTTTTGATTCTTCCTCTCCGCTACACCATTTTGTTGAGGGGTATAGGGAGTGGAATATTGATGAGCAATGCCCTCTTCACTAAGAAAACCCTCAACGGTGTAGTTCTTGAACTCCGAGCCATTATCACTCCGGATGGCCATAATGCTAGCATTGTGTTTGCGGTCAACCAAAGTGATGAACTCGATGACTCTCTTTTGAGTCTCACTCTTCCTCTTGAAGAAATACACCCAACAATATCTTGAGTAGTCATCCATGATCACCAAGCAATACTTCTTTCCTCTGAGACTATCATAGGATAGTGGACCAAATAGGTACAAGTGGATAAGATCGAGAATTCTTGTGGTGGAGATGGTGGTCTTGGTAGGGTGAAGTTCTCCATGTTGCTTCCAATGGCGCAAGAGCTAGACACACGATCTTTAGCAAACTTAGCTTTGGTTAGTCCTAGAACATGATTGCCACTTTAAAGGTCATGCAACATCCTCATATTGGTGTGTGCTAACCGGCAATGCCAAAGCCAACCGACATCAACTTTAGCCATTAGGCATGTCGCGGCTGATACGTCATAAACGTATCCTTAATTTCTGATGTTCTATGTTGTTTTCTTATTGTTTCCCACATGTTTGCTTTACACTTTATGTCATTTTTATCGATTTTTTGGACTAACCTATTGACAAGATGCCATAGAGCAAGCTCCATGTTTTCTGTTGTTTTTAGTTTCAGAAAACTTGTTCTGAAAATATTCTCGGAATTGGAAAGTTCGAACCCCGGAAGTCTTAGAAATACCGGTGGTTCCACGGAGTCCCAAAGAGGCCCGGAGGGGGGCCTCAGGGGGCCCACACCATAGGGTGGCGCGGCCCCCCCTTGGCCGCGCCATGGGGTGGTGTGGGGCCCCTGAACCTCCACCGCCTCTGCCCTTTCTCCTATATAATCCCCCCGAGGCGTAAATACTAAAGATATCCCACTTTTACCTAAGAAACACCCAAGGCCGCCGTCACCGTCATCCTGAGATCGGGAGGGTTCTCGAGCTCTCCCCGGCACCCTACCGGAGGGGGAAATCATCACCGGAGGGGTCTACACCACCATGCCCTCCTTTGAAGTGACGTGTGAGTAGTTCATCCCTTGACTACGGGCCCATAGCAATAGCTAGATTGTTGTTCTCTCCACTTTGTTCCTCATGTTTAGATCTTGTGAGCTGCCTAACATGATCAAGATCATCTTTATGTAATGCTACATGTTGTGTTTGTTGGGATCTGATGAATGTTGAATGCTATGTCTTGTGATTATCAATCTATCATGTTATCTTCATGCGTATGTTATTTATAATCTTTCATGCTCTCCGTTGTTAGTAGATGCTCTGGCCAAGTAGATGCTAGTAACTTCAAGAGGGAGTATTTATGCTCGATAGTGGGTTCATGCCTCCTTTTCATCTGTGCTCGAGTGATAGAAACGTGACAGATGGAGGATGTGTTGTTGCCATTAGGGAGAAAACAACAATGCTTTGTCTAAGGATGATGTTATTGTTTACATTACACACTTTGCTTACTGCGATTATCTGTTGCTTGCAACTTAATACCCAACGTTTGTTCGGATGATATTCGAAGGGTGGATTTTTAGTCATAGATGCAGTTGGATAATGGTCTATGTATCTTTTTGTAATGCCCGCATGAATCACATAGTAATATTTATGTCTTGCATATGCACTACGGTGCAGTCTTCATTTCTGTCAATTGTCGAGCTGTAATTTGTTCACCACACATGCTATTTATCTTCTCGGAGAGACACCACTAGTGAATTCTGGACCCCGGTCCTTTTTCCTCACACTGATAAACACCTACTGCTTTCACACTGCTCTCATACTGTTCCTACTATTTTTCACACCATACGTTTAACCTCTTTGTTTTAAGCAAAACCGGTGAGATTGACAACCTCACTGCTTCGCTGGGGAAAAGTGATTCGATTCTGTTGTGCAGGTTCCACGTTGTTTCTGAACAGGTAGTGCGCCCTGCCATCTCACATGCTTCACCTTCTGAAGTTACTCCTTCCGCCTACTGGTCGATTCAACCTTTGCTTCTTTTCTGAGGGAAACTTGCTGCTGCACTCTTCATACCTTCCTCTTGGGGTCTCCCAACGAACGTGTGTTCACACGCATCAAGCACTTTTCTGGCGCCGTTGACGGGGAGGACGATAATTTCTGCAAGGGGAGTCTCTCACTTCTAATCCCTTTACTTTGTTTTTGTTTTGCTTATTTTATTTTATTTTGTCTTATTTGCTTCTCTTTATCAAAAACACACAAAAAATTAGGTCTTATACTAGTTGTAGTTTTATTCCTATTTTTAATCTTGTTAAAATGACTACTCCTGAGAACACCAAGTTGTGTGACTTTACTAGCACCAACAACAATGATTTCATTAGCACACCTATTGCTCCACCTGCTCCTACTGCTGATTTTTATGAGATTAAACCTGCCCAGTTAAACCTTGTTATGAGAGAGCAATTTTCTGGTGTTAGTACTAATGATGTTGCTGTCCATCTTAATAATTTTGTTGAACTATGTGAGATGCAAAAATATAAAGATGTTGATGGGGATATTATTAAACTGAAATTGTTTCCTTTCTCTTTGAGAGGAAGAGCTAAAGAATGGTTGTTGTATTTGCCTAGAAATAGTTTTGATTCTTGGACTATAGTGTAAAGATGCTTTCGTTGGAAAATATTATCCTTACGCTAAGATTATATATTTAAGAAGTAGCATTATGAATTTTAAGAAACTTGATAATGAACATGTTGCTAAAGCTTGGGAAAGAATGAAATCTTTAGTAAAGAATTGTCCCACTCATGGACTGACTACTTGGATGATCATCCAAACCTTTTATACAGGTCTGAATTTTTATTCAAGAAACCGTCTGGATTCAGTTGCTGGAGGAATCTTTATGTCCATGACCTTGGGGTTAGCAACAAAGCTTCTTGATGATATGATGGTAAATTATTCAGAGTGGCACACTGAGAGAGCTACAACTGGTAAGAAGGTAAATTCTGTTGAAGAAACCTCCTCTTTGAATGAAAGACTTGATGCTATCATGTCTATGCTTGTGAATGGCCATGCTCCTATTGATCCAAATAATGTTCCTTTAGCCTCTTTGGTTGCTCAAGAAGATCATGTTGATGTGAACTTCATTAAAAATAATAATTTCAACACCAATGCTTATAGGAATAATTTTGGTAGAAACACTTATAGGCCATATCCTCCTAATAATAGCAATGCTTATCGTAATTCTTATGGTAACTCCTATAACAGCAACAAAAGTGTACCCTCTGATCTTGAGAACATGCTTAAGAATTTTATTAGTACACAAACTTCTTTTAATAAATCCGTTGAGGAAAAGTTTGGTAAAACTGATGTTCTTGCTTCTAAAGTTGATAGCCTTGCTCTTGATGTTGATTTTATGAAACTAAAGGTTATGCCTCATGATGTCAAAGAAAGTAAAACTTTGAATGCTATCCAAATTCGAATTGATGATAATGTTAGAATGTTAGCTGAATTGCATGCTAGATGGGAAAGAGAAGATGAAATAGCTAGAAAGAATAATATAGCTAATGTTTGCACCATTACCACCACTAATAAAACTGAAGCTTCTCGGGCTAGAAAACCTTATATAATCAATGGTAAAGTAATTGGTGTTGGAAACACTCCTACTTCTGCTAGTAAAAATACAAAACTGCCTGAAACTGCTAAAAGTGCTCCTGATAAAAGTGCTGAAATTTTTAGAAACATGGGAGACAATGGTCCCATTATCTTTGATAAAAATGATCTTGAATTTGATGATTGCAACATAACTGAAGTTATAAAGTTCTTACAAAAGCTTGCTAGTTGTCCTAATGCTAGTGCTATGAATATGGCTTTCACAAAACATATTACAAATGCTCTCATGCAAATTAGAGAAGATGAATTAAGATGTGAAGCCTCTATCCCTAGGAAGCTAGATGATGGTTGGGAACCTATTATTAAAATTAAAGTGAATGATTTTGATTGCTATGCTCTATGTGATCTTGGTGCTAGGATCTCTGTTATGCCCAAGAAACTCTATGATATTCTTGATCTACCACCATTGGAACCTTGTTATTTGGATATTCGTCTTATTGATAATGTTAGAAAGAAACCTTTGGGGGGAGAGTTGATGATGTTCTTATCATGGTTAATAATAATCTTGTCCCCGTTGATTTTGTTGTCTTGAATATTGAATGTGATGCTTCTTGTCCAATTGTTTTGGGAAGACCTTTTCTTAGAACTGTTGGTTCTGTTATTGATATGAAAGAGGGGACTATTAAATTTTAATTCTCACTCAAGAAAGGTATGGAACACTTTACTATAAATAGAATGAAGTTGCCTTTTGATTCCGTTATTCGAACAAGTTACAATTTGGATGCTTCTTCACTTGAAAATACTTGATTCCACTTTTCTGGGCCTAGCTAAAAGGCGTTAAAGAAAAGCACTTCTTGGGAGATAACCCATGGTTTTATTTTTTGCTTTGTTTTTCTCTGTTTTATTTGAGTCAAGGGGTTTTATACTTCTGTAGAAACTCCTTTGCATGTTTCGTTTCATGTTTTAGTAGTGCCAAGTAAGGTTTCTGACGAGAGTTGGAGTTGGTTTTCGGATTTCTGCGCAGGAAACAGATTTCTTCTGTCCATCGTAGATAAAATCCTGGAAGCTCAGAGTGATCTGAAATTTTTTCTTCTTATTCCTCAGCCAATTCCGCAACTTTTTGTTCTTTAAGTTTTTCGATCTGAGCAACGTAAGTGTCTCGAAAAAATTTGTCTTTACAGACAGTTCTGGTTTTGACAGATTCTACCATTTTTCTTGCATTTGCTCTTTTGTGATGTCAAGTGGATTTCTTTGCTTCATGAAACATCAGTGGCTATAGATAATGTTTAAAAGTATCAATATCACTTGTGCCATACGGAACCAATGGATTTTTAATTGTTCCACTAACCCTCTAATGTGAATTACTGTTTTAGTGTGGTGTGAAGGAAGTTTTCAAGGGTCAAAAGAAGAGGTGATATCTGTGATCAAGAAGAGTGCAAGGTCAAACTTGGGGATGCCTCCGTAGTTCATCCAATCATATTTTTAGAATACTTGAGCATATAAGCTTGGGGATGCCCAAGGCATCCCCTTCTTCATCAATTATCTATCAGGTCCTTCTCGTGAAACTATATTTTTATTCGGTCACATCATATGAAGTTTACTTGGGGCGTATGTTTGTTTTTCTTTTGTTTTCCTTTGTTTTCCTTACTGCAATAATATAGTTGGATCCTAGCATTGTTTGTTTGGGAGAGAGAAACGCTCAGCTTTTTCGTTTGAATACTTGCTATGCTAGTATTCTTAGTTTTTCTTCTAGTTGCCGCAAAAATTCCTGTTTAGCTCTTGTTTTCATTGCATCTCTTATTCAGAGATGTTAGTTTTAGTAGTGTTATGTGAGTCCTCTCGTGTTTTCTTGCTGTAGCATGTAGAGAATTTTTGTTAAAGCATGATTTGTATGGTGCTTGTTGGGAAAAGAAACTGCTGCTTGAGGTAGAATTTTTATCGGTGCAAGTAGAAGCTTGTATAGACTGTGGCTAGAACTTTTTCATATCATGCTAGATGTTATTTTAGTTTTAAATAATTGAGTAGCATGATTAGCCTCAAATAGATGAGAGTTTTAATGTGCCATTGAAAGAATCATGAGTTGTTCTTGTCATATTGAAGCATAAATTTGTGGTGTTCTCCTTTGGATGTTTTATTTGGTTGACTTGGCGCATGCTCACACCATGTTTACGACTATGAACCAGTCACGAATAGCCTCCATGATCATTTAGTTTTTGAACTTGTGGTACCACTTATTCTTTTATTAATGATGTTTATGTCGCTATGCATGATTATGGCTCTTATGCTCTACTCGTGCATCCAACTCCCTAAAACCAAAGTTTTCCCATTGTGTCCACCATACCTACCTACATGTGGTATTTAACCGCCACTCCAAAGTAAATTGCTCATGTGTTACCTTTAAAACTTTCAAAATTACTCCTGTTTTAGCTCACGAGGACGTAAATAGAGAATCTTTATCTCACTTGTTGATTGGACTTTCACACCCTGGACTAGTGGCTTCATCCGCTTATCCAATGATAGAAGAGCTGGCAGCGGGGTGATGTGGGGATGACCCCTATACCTATCGGGTGAGCCTACTCGGTCCAAGGCCCAAGACTTAGGCCCAAAGAGAGGTGTTGTCCTGCGTTACTAGAAGGCCCAACGAATACCCACCCGCAAGACTTGCGGGTCAAGAAGGAAAGACCTAACCGACCTAGAACTAGGGTTTGTAAACCCCCCGGACACGGTTTGAGACCTGGCCATCTATATAAGGCTAGCAGAACCACCGGGAGTGGGGTCCAATCTACTTTCGCCACAACAAGCCTTAAGCTCGAGATCATACTCTCGACTTGAGCACCCCCCCAAACTGTAACCGATCTACCGATAATACAGATCGAAGAGCAGGAGTAAGGGTTTTACCTCTACGAGGGCCCCGAACCTGGGTAAATCGTGCCCCCTGTTAGCCGACGATCGTCACTAGCACCTTGACGTTCTCTTAATCGAAACCCTACCGGATCATCCGAGGGACTTGTTGATATGACTATTCGACAATTAGCGCCGTCTGTGGGAATGGAGGGCGCTGGATCTACGGCATCTTCGGCCTCGTCATCGCCAATCTTCAGCTGGAGCCCCGGAACTTCAGCTCCAATGGAACCGATCCGTTTCAGATCACTCATCTACGCGCCCTAATCGCCGGAATCGCGCCTGACGTTCAGCGGATTGGAGAAAAGCATCAGCTTGACGTTTGGAAACTTCCACTTCCGCGCCAACAAGGCAGGAATCTTGCACTTTCCCGAGCAGATCAATCTCGGCGAATCGGACTCCGAGTCTGTCTCGATCCCGGCAATCCCCGACTCGCCATCTAACGACGCTGGTCGCGACCTAGCGCCCAGTGGTGGCTCCATCCGCCGCAACATCCGCGACTTCCACATCATCGCGACCGAGGAACCCACCAGATCCAGTGAAAGTTATCGACCCACGCCTAGGACTCACGAGCCATATCTGGCACAGGTCTGCATGGCAGGATCAACAGAGGAACCCGAGGAAACAGAGTACATTCGAAAGGAGTGAGAGCGCATCAAAGTATCGCGAGCCGTCTGGCTCAAAGCAAAAGCGGCGGTACACCTTGGTGGTTCACTCGAAGAAGGAGCCTCCAGAGATGATCTAACCGCATACCACTATCACCTGGTACGGGCGAGTCGGCTGATCGCTGAAGCCCGCAAAAATCTGGACGAACGAAAGAAAGCGGCAGACGAGTCGAGTGCACACCACGCGGCTCTCTCTAGGACTCACTCGGTAGGAAACAATCCCCCGAAAAAGAGATACGTCTCGAAGCCCGCCGGCATGGATCGCAAATCCCTCAGCGGAATCAGCAAAACACTCGAGACATCCCTCGTGCATGTCGACGACGAGGGCAACGTACATCCGACGACTCCCGCAGCAACACTCTTGGCATCCGCCACATATCTACAGGCGAACCAGCCGCCTGAAAATGACCCCCACGTAGAACAACATCGACAGGTCCAGAAGGGGCTAGGAATGACAGCCGCAAGAATCGCCTCTCAAACCCGCAGAAACGCGACAACGCCCGAAGCTAAAAAAAACCTCGGGCAGACAAAACACCTCGCAGACGCGGGAGCACATCACCTAGAAGGCGAGACAGGGAGTCACCTCGTCGCGGCCGAGGGAAAGAGGCCCGGCTTCATGGCGATAGCTCGAGTAGCGACGATGATAGCCCGCGAGATCGCGATCGCAGCCCACGACACCACGGAAGCCGATCGCGACACCGCAGCAGAGAACCACAGAAAGAGGATAATCGCGACCGGCCTGAATACGACACACGAGGATACATCACGCAAAACAAGGTCAACAGAGCCCGAGCAATAAGGAACCGCGCACGGTCTCTATCCACCTCTTCCGACGAGGAAGCCTGCGGTGCATTGTGTTTTACCCGCGACATCCGCGAGGCACCGATTCCCAAGAGATTCAAGCTTACCACGGAGGTCCCAAAATATGACGGTTCGCAGGAGCCCAAGTCTTGGCTATGAGATTACCTCACGGCAGTAAAAATGCCAACGTGGGAACAAGACAACGGCGATGCAGTACCTAAACCTACACCTTGTAGGCGCCACGCGCAGCTGGCTTGAAGGAAGACCGCGAGCACAGTACGGATCATGGGACGATCTAACCTACGACTTCCGCAAGAACTTCCACGCGACAAACAAAAGACTCGCATCTATCGAGGAGCTACGGGCTTGCAAGCAGAAGAGTGGTGAGTCTACTCGCGAGTATATTCAGCGGTGGACCACGCTCAAAAATACGGCGGGAAACACGTCAGAGGAGGTCGCAGTCGAGGCTTTCACCAAAGGATCTAGACGCCCCGCCTTCCGAGAGTAGCTGGGACGAGCCGCACCCAAAACTATCGAGGAGCTGATGGCAATAGCCGACAGATGGGCTAACGGCGAAGATTCTATGCGCAACGAGAAAGCATCTTCACCCACGCCCGAGGAGGATCACAACGGTCGAAAGAAGAAGAGGAAGCACTACGACCACGACGATCGAGAGGAACTAGTGGCAGCAGAGTTCACAAGAAATCGTGACGGCGGGCCTCGTGGAAACCGCGACTGGAAGCCAAAGCCAGATGATAAAACTCCCGAGGAAGAGCTTGATGGTTACTGCACGCTACATATATTCACAAATAAGCGCACAGGAAAGACCAAGGCGACTCATCTCCTCAAGGACTGTCGAAAGTTGCAGGACATCCACGAGGCTTACACGAAGAAAAATAGAGCCACAGTCAACCAGGGATACCCGCAACTCCTAGGAGGATTCCACCCGCCACAACCCCTACCTCCACCAGGACACCAGAACACGGTATTAGCCGCGCTACCAGCACCACCCGCCGCAAACCCGGGAGCCCATGGGTACCCGCACCCAGAGGGGCTCCTAGGCATGATACAGAAGGTCTGCCTGTCCTGAAGAGTCCAGAAGACAAACACACGCCAAGTCAACATGGCAGTACAAGCTCCACCCTCCACACCCGAATACCTGAAGATGTCAGAGCAGTCGATAACTTTCTCGCGAGAGGATCATACCCCACGGGTCTATCGACCAGGGCACGCCGCGCTTGTCATTCAGGCGCAAATAGGCAACTACGACCTCGCTCGGGTGTTCATGGACGGTGGCAGTGGAATCAACATCATATACGCGGACACACTCCGCAAGATGAACAAAAACCTGGACGGACTCGTAGAATCGGAAACATGCTTCCACGGGATAGTACCCGGGAAAGCCGTCCGGCCACTGAGAACAATCAACCTGGAGGTGGTGCTAGGAACCCCGAAAAATTACAGAAGGGAATTTCTAGACTTTGAAGTCGTCGATTGGCCATCACAGTACCACGCCATTCTCGGCTGAACAGCGTTCGCGAGATTCATGGCAGTACCTCACTACGCCTACCTGAAGCTCAAGCTTCTAGGGAAATACGGCACAATTACCATAAATGGCGACTTCCAAAAGTCACACAAGTGTGATACTAAGTTCAATGAAATCGCGAAATCTTTCGGGATGCAGGAGGAGCTGGAAGAGTTGGCAAAAACCACGGATCACCCTGTGATGCCACTCACCAAAAAGAACGCCCCAGAACTCGAGTTCAGCCCAAATAGCGACACTCAAAACCATCAAGTACACCCGACAGAATCCGCAAAGACGGCGATGGTGTCCACCACCCTATCGTCCGCATAGGAAGGCGCGCTCGTCGAACTCCTCCGTGAGTACTGGGAGATTTTTGCCTAGCAGCCTTCAGATATGCCAGGTATATAAAGACGCCAAGCCAGTCAAGCAAACCACTCGACGTTTTTCCGAGCCAAAACAGAGGGCACTCGGAGAAGAGGTGAACAGATTGCTAGCTGCCAAATTCATCAGAGAGATCAAGATTTCCACCTGTTAGCAAACCCGGTGTTAGTCCCGAAGAAAATACTGACATCCTTCACGTGTGCATTGACTACACGTCCTTGAACAAACACTGCCCCAAGGATAACTTCCCATTACCACGAATCGACCAGATCGTGGATTCTATAGTAAGCTGTCAACGCCTCTCCTTCCTGGATGCCTACTCGGGATAAAATCAAATCAGGATGAAGCAAGAGGATGAGGAGAAGACAACATTCATCACGCCACACGATGTATACTGCTACACGACAATGCACTTCGGGCTAAAAAACGCAGGCGCAACATATCAGCGCTGCATGCAAAAATGCCTCGCCAAGCTCATTGGCAAGAACATACAAGTTTACGTTGACGACATTGTCATCAAGACTCGAGTGGAGGACACACTCCTCGAGGATATCAGGGAGACATTCGACGCCCTCAAAGCTTACAGAATCAAACTCAACCCGACAAAATGTATCTTTGGAGTCCCCGTGGGACAACTCCTCGGCTATCTGGTCTCCACTTGAAGAATTGAGGCCAACCCAGAGAAAATACAGACAATCTTGACGATCAAGGAACCAACAAATCTTCACGGCGTACAGCAGCTCGTAGGGCGACTGACCGCTCTGAGCAGATTCATCGCAAGATTAGGCGAGCAGGCGCTCCCCTTCTATAAGCTGCTGAAGAAAACAGATAAGTTCGAGTGGACGCCAGAAGCAAAGAAGGCGTTCATCGACCTGAAAAGAGCGCTGCAGAGCAGACACGTATTGGCCACGCCACAGGAAAAGGAGCCACTCTTCCTTTACCTAGCCGCAACAAACCAAGTCGTCAGCACGGTAATCATCGTCGAGCGGCCAGAAGACGGAAAAGCATACGGCGTTCAGAGGCCAATATACTACATCAATGAGGTACTTTCGTCGTGCAAACAGCGATACCCCCACTACCAGAAACTCGCGTATGGAGTGGTCCTTACTACCCGCAAGCTCAAACACTACTTCCAGGAGCATACCATCATGGTGATAAATGACGCATCACTCGGTACTATCATGAACAACCCCATGGCATCCGGAAGAATCGCAAAATGGAGCATCGAGCTAGGCGCCTGGGACATCATATACGCAGGGCGCAATGCTGTAAAATCTCATGTCGTCGTGGAGTTCTTGAGCGAGTGGACGGAGCTGCAAATCCCGGGACCTCCAGAATACACGAGAAACTGGATCATGTACTTCGACGGGTCGAAGAGAAACGAGGGAGCTGGAGCTGGTGTTATCCTCATATCGCCAAGGGGTCATAAGCTACAGTACGTCTTGCGAGTCGACTTCCCTCCTGACGACCCAGCATCCAACAACGATGCAGAATACGAGACCCTCCTGCACGGCATGAAGATGGCGATTGCCTGTGGAGCCACTCGATTGATGATATACGGGGATTCAAACTTTATCGTGCAGCAAACGATGAAGGAGTGCGACGCTGTTGCACACAACATGGTAGCCTATCGCGACATGTACAACTTACTCGAAGGAAGTTTCAAAGGGTGCGAGCTGAAGCACATCGCACGATCAAGTACCGAGGAGGTAGACAAACTGGCAAACATAGGGTCCACAAACGCCCCTGTTCCGCCAGGAATGTACCTCGAGAGAATTAGCAAATGATCAGTCAAGGTCAAGAAACCCGCATTGACACACGCAGCAACAGAAACGGTGGCCAACCAGCTAATCGCCCTCATAGAGATCACACATCACATCTCAAGGAAAGTTTTTTTGGTCGAGCCAACCTGGACGCATAAATACCTCGACTACTTTTCCAATAAAAAGCTCCCGGCAGACGTTCACGAGGCTAGACAGATAGTATGGTGCAACAAATCTTTTCGGGTGATCCAGGGAGAGCTGTACAAGCAAAGCATATCAGGAGTACTCCAAAGATAAATCACACCAGAAGACGGCAAGGAGCTGCTCCGTGACATACACCAAGGCGACTGCGGGCACCACGCAAACTGGAAAGCAATCGTGGGAAAAGCTTTCCGCACAGGTTTCTACTGGCTCACGGCGGCTAGAGACGCTAAAGACCTAGTCGACAGATGCAATGCCTACCAAAGGTTCGCGCCCAAGCCACACGCACCGGCCACGGATCTCCACATGATCACTATCGCTTGGCCCTTTGCTCACTGGGGGCTAGACATGGTGGGACCAGTACTGAAGTCGACACCCGGAGGATACACCCACTTGTTAGTAGCAATCAAAAAATTCACGAAATGGATAGAGGCTACGCCAGTCACTTCACAGCACGCCGAGTGCGCCATGAGATTCCTCAACTCCATCGTGTGCAGGTTCGGTGTCCCGCACAACATCATCACAGGTAAAGGGAGCAACTTCACAGCCAAAGAAACTCAGGATTTCTGCGCGGAAAAAGGGATAACTCTCAGCTTCGCCTCGGTAGCTCACCCGCAAACTAACGGCCAAGTCGAGCGATCCAATGGATTAGTTTCTGCTGGCCTAAAGAAGCGGCTACTCAATCGGCTGCACATAGCAGCAGGGCACTGGGCCGAAGAATTACCATCGGTGTTATGGAGCCTGCGAACAACACCAAATCGGTCGACAAACTACACCCCATTCTTTATGGTATACGGCGCTGAGGCCGTGCTAACCGAGGACATCAAATTCAGCGCCCCACGAGTCGTCGCATACATCGAAGAAACCTCAAACAAGGCACTCACAGATGATATGGACGCACTCGATGAGATCAGGGACATCGCACTCGCAAGATCCGCAGTCTATCAGAAGTCCCTGCGTAAATACCACAGTCGCCTCATACGCCACAGATCGTTCGTGGTAGGAGACTTGGTATTGCGACTCAAGCAAAAGGAGGGACACAAGCTAGAACCAAAATGGGAAGGACCCTTCATCCTACACGAAGTTATCCCAGGAGGCGCCTATCGCTTGAAGAACCCGAAGACAGGCGGCATCTACTCCAACCCATGGAACGTGGCACACCTCCACAAGTTTTATCCTTAGGGTTTTAATCTTCTACTCGCAAGAAATAAGACTGTACTAGCCACTTTGTAGCTCAAGCAAATACATGGCTTCTCAGCCATAGCAATAAAACATGGTTTCTCAACCATATCTACAAAGATTATCCAGTCGCAATTGTCATTGTTCATTTTTTTCCTACATGCTGACCGACAGATCACACCCACAAACGCACGGGGGCTACGTCTAACTAGCATCGTCAACGACATTGAGCACTTACACTCGATAAAAAATTATACAAGGCAAAACAAGGTTCACACCTTACAAACACCCTAAATCAATCGATTAATACATACAAGGGCACAAGGTATACACCTTCAAACACCTTAAAAAGTTAGAACACACAAGGTACATACAACTTGATAACTTACAAACTATAGCTATCGACGAGCAGCCGCCTCTTGAAGCAGTCGGTCAGTCTCCTCGCCGGCCAGTCGAACAATTTCCTCTGCTGCAGGATGCACAACCTCGTAATGAGGGATAAAATCTACAAGTGGACCTCGGGTATCCGAGAGTCCCGCCACAGAGTTGAAGTTAACCTCAGGATGCCACAAGCGCACGAAGGCGAGCGCCACCTGAGCTCCACAGATGAGTTGTTGGCGCACACACTCGCGAACTTCTCCCACCCGACCAAACATCCTCAGCAGGCCACTCAAGCTATCTGGGACAACTCCAAGAGGATAAAACGCCCGATGGACAGAAGAGATAGAGCCTCCCGACAAGACTCAACGAGTATCTGCGCCTGACTCGTCCGGTACTTCAGGGTAGCCAAGATTAAACCTCGGCTACGGTCAGACCAGAAGTTACTCGCGTAAGGATTAGAGCTGCTCGACTCGTAAAAAATATGGTTGTCCACCCAATGACCCTCGTAGACTACATCCGGCCCAACAACTGCACAAAATAGCAGGCGTATCAAAGAAAAAATAGCAATCATCGACAAGTACTCGGAGGCTCGCAAAAACTAACAAAGCATGTTCTTTGCAACATTCGACAACTCCTCCATTACAAATTGCTCGCGCTCCGCCGCAAGTTTCTGCTTCGACTTGGCCACATCAGCCACGCCTCGCAGAGCCTTCAGCCTACGCTCGCCATCCGCGACACGATCACGGAGCGATGTAAATGTACTGGCAGTAGCAACTATCGGATCAACCAGAGAAGCAGCTCCACTCGACGAACCTCCGCCAGAATCAATCACCTGGAAACAACAACAAAGATTTAGGGACAGTACAATATCCCACTCGAGAATATACCACCCAAGATATTTGAGTGCTCGGGGGCTACTCCCATCGGGAGAATACAAAGTAAAGCGCAAAGATAAAACGCCGACACTTTTTTCAAAACATGTCGATTAGACAAAATAAAGTACGGGAATACATCCCAAGGTTTATTACACATCAAAGCATACAGAAACAAGAACTATTCTACGGAGCTGCAGAGGTAGTTCCACTCGCAGCAGGCTGTCCTTTACGCCCGGCGCGGGAAAGTACCCCGGAAAGCTTCTTCGAAAGCTCCTCAGCATGGTCGCCAAAAGGACGGAGTGCTACCTTTTTGCCCAGGGCGTCGCGTGGAACCTCCGAGTACACCTTCTCCAGGTCACCCGAGACACCATGCGCCAAGGAAAACAGGATAGCTGCCTTGGCCCACACTCTATCTGCGCAAGCGAGTACTCGTGGAGGAGATCTTCATCGCCCAGGAAAACTTGCAGGAGACCGCTCAGAGTAGGTGGAACCGCCACATCCACGAGTAGGCGCTCGTGAAACTGCGTCAGCACTTGGGCAGCGTCATGGATGAGGGAGCAGAACCTGTTTGCATGCTCCTGAAGCTGGACACACGAGTCGGAAACAACATCAACTCGCATTTGTCCGGGCAGCTCCAACCCAACTCCGATGGTGTCTAAGACAATGGCAGAACAAGCATCAAAAAAGGAAAAGGACAAGTTGCAGTCGAAGGAAAATAAAGCACAAAGTCACCAGCAAGTTTCTGAGCCAAGGGACGGATGATGCAGACAAGATCATTGTCGTGCTTCAAGCTCGCCTCCTCCAGCTGCTTCAGAGCTCCCTGGGCCTCTGCGAGACTGTCAGCTGAGCACTTGCGTGTGGTTTCCAACTCCTTTTGGGTGGACTCCAGCTCCGTCTCAAGGGTTTTCACCCGAGAAAGAGCCTCCGTTTTCTCAGCCTTCAAGCGGGTAACTTCATCTGCGGTTCGAAAGGACACAGTTAGGACAACAATTGCAACCAGGAAGAAACGGTGAAGGCAATAGGGCATGCTAGCTTACCTTGCAGGGAGCGGCTATCCTAGACAAGCTGGTCGCGAATTCCCCGAAGAGAAAAGCAATCCGCCTCAGCCGAGAGAACTCGGCGCCCGAAAGCAGCAAGGGAGTCGAGAAGCGCCTGCAGAAAAATCAAAGTCAAAAAACCACAAGGACAGGACTTGAGCCTATACACGACTGTACACAGTCAAGTATAGCCTCGGGGGCTACTCCCATCGTGAGCACTGCCGTGCACCCGATAAAAAACAAGGTCAACATACAAACAAGAGAAGGAAAACTTCGACTTGAGTCCATGGCCAACTGCAAGCAATTGACCATAGACTCGGGGGCTACTCCCATCGGGAGCACTGCGGTGCACCCGATAAAGGAAAACATGAGAAGAAAAGGAAAAGATGTTTCACCTTGCCCTGGGAAGTAGACAAGGGATCCGCCGAGCTACCCGAGACCTCCCGGCTCGCAGACACTCCGACATCTAAAGGATGTCCACCCGCAAAGCTGGGCATCCCATACTCCAGAGCTTCGGTTGCTTTGGCTGGGCTCCGAGATCTTCGAGAGGGATCTGCAGCATAAACGGGATCTACGACGACCACTTTCCTCTTTACAGAGGGAATCGAGGAAGCGAACCGGCCCGGGCTGATAGTCGTGAGACTGCTGCAAAAGACAAAATCAGACAAAGGAAACATGGAAGAAAATCTACGAAGATTCTATGAAACTTACTCGTCCTCATCATCGTCGTTGAGGTTGTCAGGATTCCAGGCAGTGGAGATCTTCGACTGACGAACCGCAGGAGGAAGAACATTGAGAGGAGCCACCCGAAGAGGCTCAGCTACTTTGACGGGAGCATCACTCAAAGAGTTGTCCTTCGAAGTGACCTCATCCTCTTCCTTCTCCTGCCCCTGCCTGCAGCGCTTGTGCCGACGAAGCTGCTCGCCATCCGACTCCTCTTCCTCCTCCGTGTCGTCCCGCTCGGAACTCGAGTCAGCCTCCACGACGCTGGTTTTGAGAGGATCTTCGATGTTACTCGCCAAAAGATCTGAGACATCGTCTGCAGAAACCGGCGGGTAACACGTCGCCACACTCAAGCTCTACGAAGGAGAAGAGAGAAAGAAGAAAAAATCTTCAACGGATGCAAATCCGAATTGGAAGAGACAGAAAACAAAAAAGAAGAACATAAAACTCACCTCAGAAGGGGGAGGGTTCGAAGCTTCGAATGGGTCGAGAGGACACGCCGAGTAGCTCTCCCCTTTCTTCAGTTTGGTGACGGCCGTGATCTTCTTGCCAAATTCGGCATTCGACAGAATATCATCGCAGACACGACTCAGATCATTGACGCCATTATATTCCCACATGGGAGTGGGCCTCGCCTGGAGAGGCTGGATCCTTGGGCGCAGGAAAACACCCGCCAAATGAATTCCATTCAGCGGTGTTCCCTGCTCCTTCTCGTGGAAGTGTGCCACCTTTGCGAGTAGAGGAGAGACGATCTTGCTTTCTTCGGGTGAGAGGGTGTGCGACCAAGATTTACGCCGCTTCAGAATGTCGAATGGCTGAAACTCGGGGACGCCACCCGTGCTATCATCCACCACGTAGAACCACTTTCGGCGCCATCCTTGGGCCGAGTCGACGAAGTGCATCTCCATGTAGGGGATGTCCTTATTCAACTGGATTCCAAAGCCGCCGGTCCTCAACGGCTTGCTAGTCTTCTCGCCTGGTTGCGGCTTCTCCCGGAAGACCCGCACCTTGAAGATGGCCTTCCAGAGACCCCAGTGCAGTCGAATCCCCAAGAAACAGTCGCAAAGCACGAGATGTGCTGAATCGCGTTTGGAGGAAGACCGTGCAGATGTATGCATAGACATAAAGAAGCCCGAGAAGGAATGGATGAAGAGGAAAGGACAAACCTCGGGCGACGTGCTCCGAGAAGACGACGCGTTCGTTGGCGAGAGGATTGGGCGTCTTCTCCTTCTTCGCAGACATACACACGCGCATGTCCGTGTCCGGGGCCAGCAGCCCCTCACCTTGCATCTCGACGATGCTCTTCCGCGTGGTGTTCGCCGAGTTCCAGTCGCCGGTCCTTTTCACGGGAGCTGCAGCGGATGCGCTCACCACGTTCTTGGAGGACGCTGCAGCAACATCGCGTCTCTTTGCGCCTGCCATTGGAGACTGCTATCAGAGCTCGAGTAGGAAGAAGGTTTGCGCGAAGGGGAAAAGGATGAATGGGAGCCGGAAAAATTACTCCTACCCTAAGGCCCAGTCTTTATAACCAAGCAGGATCGATCCGAGCCGTAGATCTAGCAATGTGGCGTCCATCACGGCTGCCACGCGTGAAGCGGAAACAAAGCGGCGAGGGACAGTTACCCCAGCATGATATTTACAAAAAGATCGTGCGTATTTACAGCGCACGGCCAGCGGGAAAACCGGGACTCAACCGATCGTTTCCGATCAAAAAGCCGACATGGTGGTCCCGCGCGCTCTTCCCCACTTTGTAACGTCCCATCGGGAGCAGTCGGAATGATCGAGTGCGCAGTGACGTCACTACGCACCTCACGACACGGGAAATCTCTTTCGCGTAAGCTTTAATGCTCGAAATTTCTTTCGAGTGGACACCCTGACACGAAATCTCTTTCGTATGGGCACGTCAAAACGCGAAATTTCTTTCGCATAAACACCCTAACACGAAATCTCTTTCGTATGGGTACATCAAGACGTGAAATTTATTTCGCATAAACTCCGTGACACGAAATCTCTTTCGTATGGGCGCATCAACACGTGAAATTTCTTTCGCATAAACATTCTGACACGAAATCTCTTTCGTATGGACTTCATAACGCGAAATCTCTTTCGTATAAGATCAAGAAAGAGGAAGATTTATTCACCCGAAGAATAGCGGAAACATGATCAAGGTAAAATTGCGAGTGTGCGGCTCCCGCAACTCTACCACACGATGTACTTACGCATCCTTATCCTGGATCGTTCAGCCGACTAGGCACATCCGGCTGTCGTATTCTTTCGAGTACGAAGGTAAGACCCAAATGATCTCTCCTATGGGCCTGGAATCGCATTCAAGCTGCATCCTCCCGCAAATTTTCCGTGTCAACAATACGAAGAAAAATCCTAGCGGACGCGCCGGGTACCCCTTTAGGTTAAGTTCGACTCGGTAAGACCTCCATGGGTCAGTCGCAACGATCACCTTGCCGGATTTGAGTCGGAGTTCTCGAATTCGTGTAGGCCAGAACCGTTTTTTTCCTAGATGCAATTAATTGGCCCTGATCTTTCGGGAGAGCCAAGCGACTGAGCCACATCATTCTACGAAAACAGCCAACACAAGGCACATTTATCACTCGATGCTTGAGTGTATGAGTGCTTCGTGCATAGGGTATACACCCTCAAAACCAGACGATTGAATTACCAGTCGAAGAAATCAAGAATGAACTTTGAGTGCTTACCCGACTATTCTCAGTCGAATAAACACTCGGGGGCTACTGACGTGGGGATGACCCTTGGACCTATCGGGTGAGCCTACCCGGTCCAAGGCCCAAGACTTAGGCCCAAAGAGAGGTGTTGTCCTGCGTTAGAAGGCCCAATGAAGACCCACCCGCAAGACATGCGGGTCAAGAAGGAAAGACCTAACCAACCTAGAACTAGGGTTTGTAACCCCCCCAGACACGGTTTGAGACCTGTCCATCTATATAAGTCTAGGAGAACCACCGGGAGGGGGATCCAATCTACTTTCGCCACAACAAGCCTTAAGTTCGAGATCATACTCTCGACTTCAGCACCCCCCATTTTAACCGATCTACTGATAATACAGATCGAAGAGGAGGAGCAAGGGTTTTACCTCTACGAGGGCCCCGAACCTGGGTAAATCGTGCCCCCTGTTAGCTGACGATATTCACCAGCGCCTTTACGTTCTCTTAATCGAAACCCTACCGGATCATCCGAGGGACTTGTTGAGATGACTATTCGACACGGGGTGCCAAACCCCAAATTAATAACACAAATTCTCTTCACTATTTTTGCCCCTGATTTATCATTCAAAGCATAATTGTGTAAACAAAAGAGAAAGGGGGATGACCATCTACCCAGATGCGTCCTTCTATGGGACCCGCTCTTGTGAAGTCTAGTTGGCTTGTGACACACTGTATTTTCTGTTTACCATTCGTTGACATAAGAATACACCTCTCTTAAAATATAGAAACTCCTCCATGGTATGTTGTTGTTGGCAGCCACCAGAGGATTTGGTTAGCCATGGTTTGTGAAAGATGGTTGGGAGGAGTGTCAAGTTTTTATACCTCTGTTTAATAAAATAAAAGATCTAGCACTTGAGTGATCCATGCTTCCCTCTGTGAAGGGACTTTCTTTTACTTTTATGTTGAGTCTCCATCTTCTAACTTCATGCACGGTTGAGAGAGCATTTTTGCCATTCTGAGTTTTATGTGCATTTGTCCCAGAAACATTAATAATTGATTCATGATGTGTTATTACTTGTTCTCTAATTATTTGTTCTAGTCTTCCTCATGAACTTTGAAGGTGTCCTGGCATTTATGTTTTGCCCCACTCTTAAGGACTAGCGAAATAACACTTTGACATGCTTTCTCTGTACATGAAACAAACGTATATCTCTCTTTGCATTGTTATTCATGATCTTTCATTTGAGTTACTTCTCATGATGCAAAGTGATTTCTATGCTTTATTATTAAAGTTTTATTTATCATGTTTGTGTTTAAGTTCTGTCGCACCCGGACTTCTAGAGGATACTCGCAGTTCCGTTGAACAGTAGTTGATTGGATTACGGGGCTTACCGGCACCCGCATCTCTTACGAGTAGGCCAACACACGTATGTGTGACAACCAACCCCTACTGTTCATCGTCTACGTAAACCATCCCATAGAAATCAGGATACTACCATTGACGTACTTCATACCATACACACATGGTACGTCAACGGCGTTTAACAGAATGATAGCACAACATATCTCTAAGACACAAATAAATAGAAATAAGTTGCAAATAGCTCTCACTAGAGCAGAGATAGCAAATACAATCATCCAGAGGACACATGTCCCAACATATCATCATTACAACACAGCGGAAGCATCCAAAATGTCTGAGTACAGACAAGATCCAAATAGGCTTAAGAAGCCGGAAACGAAAAGACGGAGCCCATCCACGATGTCTCGGATCCTGCCCGGGTCCGCTATCTACTCGTCAGCAGCCTCGTCAAACTCCACGTAGTAGCCATCACGGGGATCCTCGTAAGCGTAGTCTGCGGAAACCACAACCCCGAAGGGGTCAGTACATAAACGTACTGGCAAGCAAGACTCACAGTTCACCAAAGTGTACCCCACAACATCAAGCACAGATGCTTTGGGTTCAACGGAAGAAAGGGTGATACAAAAGATGCGGCAGCTGGCTGCACTAACCAACTACAGAACATACTACCACTTCCGGCTAACAGAAAGGAGGTAAGATAGCGTATCAAAACCAACTATAACTAACTCCACACAAACCCATCCTGGATCTCGCCCCTTATCCAAAGAAGCAATCCGAGGATAACTCACACAGTTGGATTAATGATGGATCAAGTTATTGTGGCAATAAGGCTATTACTAGTCAAGTTATCATTAGTTAGGTGTAAGTTGTTCTGAGTACTTGTTAGCCAGTACTTTCACCAAGTTAACCATAACCGCAGAAAACACGACTTCTCGAGAAGATTTATCCCTGCAGGGGTGCACCAATTTGGCCGTACACGTAAGAATAACCCGCCAGATGGAATGCCTCCCACCAAGCGGGGCACTCAACACAACTCAACTCTTCTTCGCATCAAGCCCAAAGAACCCCGTGCAATTGAGCGCACGGCTAATCAAGCCCCACGAAGAAAAGGGGACCCTCATAGCACTCTAAGAACGTGTCTCCCTAAATGCCGACTACAAAAGTTTCACCCTGGTACCAAGGGTTCGCACCTGCATATGCATGCGGCAAATGGAAAACCCGAACTAAATGAGGCGATTTGGACGAGGTGCGAATCGAATCAAATTGAGGGGGGCGCCCATACACGCTTCCCACATGCGGTTAGTGCGCTCATCATGGATCAGTAGACAAGACCCTTTTCCTAATTAGGGTCGACACTGGCAGGCCTAATAACCACGCCGGGCCTCCTGCCGGTGCCTTATCATCAAATTATTATTACCTCAAACATTAACAGGTTGATTGTTTAACATCGAGCCCCAGAACATAATAGAAATATAGTAACAGGAAGTAACGGGTAACAGACTCGAGCAAAACAACCCTAAGCATGCTAGTAAGACACGGGCAACAGTCAATGGGGTTATAGGTGTGGAGGTGAGGCTATATCAGGGTTAAGGATAACATGTGATAGGATCGAGCGGAAGCAACGATTCATATGGCTAGCAGAAATAGACAACGGAAAGTATCGGTAACCAATGTTGAAAGGAACACAATGGTTCATGTGAGTGAATACTTGCCTGCAAACTCAGCAGCCTGGTACTGAGCTAGATCCTCAGAAGGGGTGTGGTAAAGCTCGTCTGTCTCAACGTCGTCGTCTATCGAGAAGAAGCAAACAAACAACGCAGAGAGACAAACAATCAATAACATGGCATAATGCACAATCATGGGATGATGCATGACCATATAATTTATGCATCAAAATAAACTAGTTGACATGGTATCATAACATAATTAAATGGATCCACATGCAATTTGAGTTGTATATGAAAAGGTCCATGAATTAAGGTTGGAATAATTGTTTTACAACTAATCAACAGGTGAAAGTGGATTAGTATGATGCATGGATGAGGAAAACAGAAAAATAACAACAATAGAACAATTTTGAAATAAGGTTTACCAAGTTTGGCATTTTATTTATTAAGTTAGGGAATTTTGGTTCCTTAAAGGTGTTACACAAGAATTTGTTGTTTTCATCAATTTTAATTGTTCAAAACAAATAACAAAGTTCATATTTGGAAAGAACATAAAATTTTGGGTGGATTACATGTTTCAATTATTGAAAAAGGATTTACAATGATTTAATTATGAGTTAAACAAGTTTAAATAAGATTTAATTGAACTTAATTCAAGTATGAATATTATTTGAATTTTTATTTGTTCAAAACATTAAACCAAATTCATATTTGAAAAGTTTATACTTTTCTGGTTTGAAAACATATTTCATAAGTTCAAAAATAATTTAATTTGAGCAAGTTATGAATTTAGCAAATTTAAATGATTTAAACAAGGTTTAAATTATTTAACCAATTATAATTATTCAAAACATGAAACAAAGTTTATATTTGCAAAGTACATGAAAAATGGGATGGAAAACATATTTTATTTGTTGAATTTGGAATTTTTATGTTCGAGTTATGAATTTTTCAAAATTAAGTGAATTAAACAAGAATTCAAATATTTAACCAATTTAAAATATTCAAAACAGTAAACAAATTTTATATTTGGGTAGAGAATTTAAAATGGAGTGGTTTACATGTTTAAAGTTTTGCAATTGGAGTTTCCAAACAAAAGTTATTAAATTACCAAGTTTAAGCATTTTTATGGTTGATAGAAATAACTATGGACCTAGAAAAGATACAGGGACTTGGAAAGAAATTAACAGGGACCTAGATAAATGTAGCAGGGACTTGGGTGTAAAGTGGAGTGGATCTGGATCTAGGAAAAAAGAATGAAAAAAAGATTGGTTTTAAGAGGCAGGGGTGGGATTCGAACCCCTGCCCTCCTGCTTGCGCGCAGTGGACAGCAACCAACTGGGCTAGTGCTGGGTTCGTGACAGGGAAACAACCGCAGGGGGGTTAAGGTTCAGAAATCGCCTGCTGAAACAAATCGAATAAAAGGAGCAGAAAAGGTGGGGGGCTGGGATTCGAACTCATGCGCTGATGGGCGCGCGCAGCGAGCGCTTACCAGATGGGCTGCTGCGGCTGGTTTGATAACATACGGGAGAGGGTTGGTTTTGTACATAACTAATCGGCGTAACTGAAACTGCAAGCGCACACACAGGTGTTTTCTCTGTCGACGAAAACAGAGCAACGATGGCAACTTGGCATGGAAGAAATCGATGCACAAACAGCAAGGAAACGAGAGGGGAGTTAGGGGAATGGAAAGAGGGGCTTACCCTCTTCGCAGGGGTGGCCGCGGCACGGCCGGAGGGTGACGGAGGCGTCGGCGGCGAGGTCCGGCGAGCGGCGGCCGTGGCAGAGGGCGAACGGCGGCGCCTCCCTCTCGATGGCGGCGGAGGTGGGAGAGAGGAGGGAGAGGGGTGCGGCTAGGGTTTGGGTATCGAGGGGGAAACCCTAGGGGGTTAAAAAGGGAGGAGGGGGAGTGGAGCAGTGGGGGCAGCACGTCGCTGTCTCCATTGCCGACGTCATCGTACGGAGGTTTGGGGAGAAGGGTAGCGGGCTGCAGCCTGGGTGGGTTGGGCCTGCGTGGGGGGCACAGCCCACTGCCCCTCTCTCTCATTATTATTATTATTTTTTTTTGTTCCGTTACTTTTTTTTTGCTGAAATAGAAATAGGAAGAGAGGAGGGTTTTTGGGTTAGAAATTTTAGGGAATAATTTTTGTAGATTGTTTATTTATTGTAGCAGCACAAAGTGCAACTTTTGGTTTTTTCAAAATGATTTGAATTTAAGTGATGTTTGTAATTTGTTTAAAATTTGAATGACATTTAATATTAATTGAAATACTTGATCTTAAGCAAAAGTTTTTAAAATCAAGTTTCTTTGAAACAAATGGTTTATTTGTTTTGTAAGTTTCATCACCTTCCAATGTTTGTTGTTTAAAAAAAAATACATGAATTTGGATAAAATTTGAATGCAAATTTATCTAAGTGAAATGATTAAAATGAACCATTTGATAGTTTGAACTTTATAGTTTAAAGGAAACAAATGGTTGTTTTGATTGAACTTTTTAGTTGGAAAAATTGTAACATAACAAGTATGAAACAAAGGTTTGAATATTGTTTGAATTTCAATTGTGAAAACAAAGGAAAACAGATGGGAACAAAATGAAAACAAATGCAATGATTAAGATGCCATGATGCAAAACAATAATTAAACAAGAAGCAAACATTCTAGGGGTGGTTTTCATACTTGGGATGTTACAAGTTCTATGATCTCAGCTTACTTATTCTTTTACATTATTGATGATCAAGTTTATGTTGGTAGCATGTTACCTCAGAAATTATTTGTTTTGTCGTTTACCTACTCGAGGACGAGTAGGAACTATGCTTGGGGATGTTGATACATCATAAACGTATCCTTAATTTCTGATGTTCCATGTTGTTTTCATTTTGTTTCCCACATGTTTGGTTTACACTTTAAGTCATTTTTATCGATTTTCAGGACTAACCTATTGACAAGATGCCACAGAGCAAGTTCCCTGTTTTCTGTTGTTTTTAGTTTCAGAAAAGTTGTTCTGGAAATATTCACGGAATTGGAAAGTTTGAAGCCCGAAAGTCTTAGAAATCCCGGAGGTTTCATGGAGTTCCGAAGAGACCCGGAGGGGGGCTCTGGGGGGGGGGGACACCATAGGGTGGCGCGTCCCCCCTTGGCCGCGCCAGGGGGTGGTGTGAGCCCCCTGAGCCTCCACCGCCTATGACCTTTCGCCTATATAACCCCCCTGAGGCGTAAACCCTAAAGATATCCCACTTTTACCCGAGAAAAACCCGAGGCCGCCGTCACCGTCATCCCGAGATCGGGAGGGTTCTGGAGCTCTCCCCGGCACCCTGCCGGAGGGGGAAATCATCACCGAAGGGGTCTACACCACCATGCCCTCCTCCGAAGTGATGCGTGAGTAGTTCATCCCTAGACTACGGGTCCATAGCAGTAGCTAGATGGTTGTTCTCTCCACTTTGTGCCTCATGTTTAGATCTTGTGAGCTTCCTAACATGATCAAGATCATCTTTATGTAATGCTACATGTTGTGTTTGCTGGGATCTGATGAATGTTGAATGCTATGTCTTCTGATTATCAATCTATCATGTTATCTTCATGCATATGTTATTTATGATCTTGCATCCTCCCGTTGTTAGTAGAAGCTCTAGCCAAGTAGATGATAGTAACTCCAAGAGGGAGTATTTATGCTCGATAGTGGGTTCATGCCTCCTTTTCATCTATGCTCGAGTGACAGAAACGTGACGGATGGAGGATGTGTTGTTGCCATTAGGGAGAAAACAACAATGATTTGTCTAAGGATGATGTTATTGTTTACATTACACACTTTTCTTACTGCGATTATTTGTTGTTTGCAACTTAATGCCCAACGTTTGTTCGGATGATATTCGAAGGGTAGATTTTTAGTCATAGATGCAGTTGGATAACAGTCTGTGTATCTTGTTGTTGTTGGCACGCATAGAGATAAATAACAAAATTCTACGCGGTACTTCCAAGATCTAGCAAAGGTAGAAGGCCACGAGGATTACCACTAGACGCGCAGTTGCGGATTATCGATGAAGCACGTCGATGCAGTGTAGTCCCACGATCCAATCCAGCTGATCCAATCCAGTGATCGTCGAAGTGTTGATCGCACAACACCTCTGCCGGTATCCACACGTACGAGGAGGAGCTCCGGCGACGGACTGCTAGGTCCGGTGCGGCGGCTGGATTGAGTGGGGCTAGGGTTCCCAATGCATGGGAGTGGAAACTTATGTGCATTGGGCCACATGCGCCCCTCTTTATATACCGAGTGGGAGTGGGCTTCATAACACTTGTGGCCCATTCCCTCTGTGAGTCTAACTCGCGAATTCAGTCCATTTCCGGTTTGGGTCTAACCCGACCAATATACTTGCTCCCGCTCTTAAGTGTGTGACCCTGCAGACTCATAGCGACTTGGACACGATTGGAGTCCGACTTCCAATCGATCAATCGGTAGCGGCTCCTAGCAGAACGTGCCGACTCCCAAGTGCCATAGAGTCATGACAACATACCTTCCAATGTGACTTTCTTCTTAGTCCCTTTTGCCTCACGATATACCTTGTTGAACTATAGGCGAATTATCGTCATCCCTTAAATAGCTCAACTCTCTTCTCGGTCCGTGATATATGATTCATCTGACTAACTCTTAGTCAATAGACCCAGTTAACACTTAACCGAGTCATGCATGGACATGCTTCAAAAATCATATCACTCGAGAGGGACCAGAGAATATCTCTCCATTCGGAGGGGCAAAATCCCATCTTGATTATCCACATCATGCAGCTTGCTTCTCATTCGACCTGAACTCTGCCTTTATAACTGCCTTGTCACGGAACAGCGTTTGACAGAACCTAAGTCGGTGATCCACAACTCAGATTGTGTGACAACCTCGGGTCTAAGGATTACATTGATTGAGCCATGCAAATGACGACTTACTCGTTGCATCTCAATATGGGTCAGTCCGACTTGCTAAACTCTTTAGTCAAGTTTGTGAACGTTGGAATGGCATCGCCATGCCCATGACAAGTGGAGCCGAGTCATTAGCCAACACTCACATTAGTCTAGGGTGTGTGTCCAACACAACCTTAATGACTAAGGACAATTTAACATGAACAACATGAATACATAGTTCCACAATCGAATCACATATATCAGATGTTCAAAACAATGATGACTTAATAACTTTATGAATACATTGGGAATTACATCATGCATTATTGCCTCTAGGGCATATTCCCAACAGTTGTAATGCCCGCATGAATCACATAGTAATCTTTATGTCTTGCATATGCACTACGGTGCAGCCTTCATTTCTGTCAATTGCCCACCTGTAATTTGTTCACCACACATGCTATTTATCTTTCTCGGAGATACAACACTAGTGAACTGTGGACCCCGGTCATTTTTCCTCATAGTGATAAACACCTACTGCTTTCACACTGCTCTGATACTGTTCCTACTGTTTTCAACACCATACGTTTAACCTCTTTGTTTTCAGCAAAACCGGTGAGATTGACAACCTCACTGCTTCGTTGGGGCAAAGTGATTTGATTGTGTTGTGTAGGTTCCATGTTGTTTCTGAACCGGTAGTGCGCCCTGCCATCTCAGCTGCTTCACCTTCTGAAGTTACTCCTTCCTCCTACTGGTCGATTCAACCTTGGTTTCTTTTCTGAGGGAAACTTGCTGCTGCACTCTGAAAGCTCATGTCTGCTCTAATGATTTTGGTGATGATAACAACGCGGGTATGTCTACTAACCTTGTGGTTTAAGTGTTTATAGCTGGCCTCATTATATCCATCTCGATCAACATTATTATTCTTGAGAAGATTCACAAAGGAGGTTCTGGGTTGTGCAAATATCTGTAGCCGGTTTGAGAGTTCTACCCCGGAAATTCTGGTGTATATAGGGCGGAAATTCCAGCCTCAGCACCGGAATATTTTGGCCTCCTCAATTCTCCAGATGGTGAAGTCCTGGCATCCAACTGCCCGCTTGCATATGCAGAGGCGTAAATTTGGCCGGAAATTTCTGGGGCAAATTTCCGCCCCTGGTCCTTAGCAGAAATTTGGATGAGTTTCTGCTGCCCGCTCACAGATGCAGGGGCGGAAATTTGGCTGGAATATTCCGGGGCAAATTTCTGGCCTCTGGTCCTTAGCAGAATTAGGACGAGTCGCTGCTGCCCGCTTGCAGATATGGGGGCGGAAATTTGGCCGGAAATTCCCGGCCACCGGATTATTCAATATTCGACCCCTCAGAGTTTTCAAATTTCTGGCCCAGCTATCCAGGAAATTTCCGGCACTAATACCGGAATATTCCAGCCCTGGAGAGCAGCAACGGTCAGATTTAGGAGGAGGCTACAAATAGTTATCTTCTTCCTCTAGACAACTAGTCCGTCCATTCCTCTCTCCTCCTCCATTGTTCAAGAGCTCAAAACGCCTAGATATCCCTCCTCCTCCAACCAAACTTGATGCCCTTCAAGGATGTGATGAAGGAGGCCTAGATCTACACATCTACCTAGCCATAAATAGTTTTCCCTTACCATGCCTCTTGGGATCTTGTAAATCTCTTGGTTTCCTTGTCATCCTAGAGAAACCCTAGTTCTTGTACCTTCCACCTTGTAGCAAGAAGCTCTGGATCGTTGAGCGCCTCCATCTCACTTGTGGAGTAGCCTCAACCACTTGTAAAGGTTTGGTCAACGGCTTCAAGTCGACCTCATAGTGGAAACGAGAATCTCCCTCACCGGAGAAGCTCAAGGAGAACAAGGTGTGCACAACCGTGATATTGAGGAGCACATAGGTGGCTCCCCACCTCTCCAATGTAGACGTACTTATTTTAATAAGGAACTATGGGAAACATATCCTTGTCTTCGTGTTTACACTTGTGGTTATATTGTTCCTTGCATATTACTTCTGTTGCATACTTGTTTCTTATCACATAGGGTGTCTACCTAGTTGCACATCTAGATAACCAAGTTGTTTACTTGCTAAAGCTCATCTAAAAGTGAAAAAGGATTAAAATTTGTAGGTCACCTATTCACCCCTTAGTTGCCCATAGTGTACTTTCAATTGGTATCAGAGCCTCAGATCTTATATTGGGCTTAACCGCCTAAGAGTATCATGGCCAAAAGAGATGACCCCGAATCTTCTAAGGAGGAGCTCTCCAAAATGGCCGAGACTATAGCTAACCTAGAGACAACGGTTGTAACCATTCAAACCCAATTGTCCAAGGTTAGCTCTAGTGTTGTTTCAGAGGTTTCCTCCATCAACAGGATGTTGGAGAACATGATGGGTAATCCTAAGGGGCATGTGAATTCTCCCCATGTCTCCGATGCGGATAGTTTGGAAGAGGAAACTATTCCGGATGATACCGAAATCAAAGATAACATTGCCAAATCCAGGCAAAAGCCACACAAAAGGCAAAGGAGAATTCCGGAGGCTCCAAGTCTCAAACGGCTAATGGTTCGGGGTCCAACTCAAAAGTTCCACCACCTCAAAATTATGACTTCATCCATCCAATAGTTTCAATGCCACACATTCTTAATGTTGGACTTCCTCCCATGCTTAACACTAATGAATTCTCTTCTTGGAAGTTTGAAATGGAGTCACATATTTCTGGCTCGTGCACCGCTTTGTGGAGGAGTGTGGTCCATGGGTTCCATCCCCATGACCCAAGCAACTTGACCCCTAGGGAGGATGTGGAATCTCAACTCAACAAGACCGCCCTTTTCATCATTCAAAAGGCTCTTCCAAGAGAGAATCTCACTCACATTCGTGGTTGCAAGACCGCCAAGGAAGTTTGGGACAAGCTTGACACTTTGTTTCAAGGGAATGCTAGCATCCAATCATCCAAGTATGATGTGGCCATTGACAAGTCCGAGAACTTTGTTATGCAAGAGGATGAGTCCCTCGAGGAGCTATATAGAAAAGTTGTCACCCTTGCCAATCAATCGAGGGACTTTGGAAAAGAAGAGATCTCCGATGAGTGGATAAAGAGGAAGTTCATCAAAGCAATTACACCCTTCAAGAAGAGCCTCTCCACTAGCATACGGACAAGAGAGGAATACAATTCCCTCAACTCCATTGGTGTTCTTAGTGAATTCATCGCCATATCCCTACCGCACAAGAGTACGGATGATGCTCTCCCTCGCTCTAGAGGAATGTGAAAGCCACCCAATCTTGCATAGAAGTCAAAGGCAATTGCTCGAGTTGAAGAAGTTGAAGAGGAGGATGATGATGAGGAAGACTATGAGGACACTTACACCGGCACTCACAAGTGCATTGCCCTTGCCATGCACGGATATTGGAAGAGATGGTAAGCTCACAAGGCCGTCTCTCCAAGAACTCCACGAAACAAGAACTACAAGAAGAAGGGGGAGCAACCAAGGACATGCTACAGTTGTGGAAGTGCAAACCATTTCATGAAGGAGTGCCCTTTTGAGCCAAGAGAAGAAAATGAAGGCAAGCTTGTTCGCAAAAACAAGGCCAAGGCTCCACAAAACAAGAACTTTGGTAGAAGAGTGCCAAGGGCTCTTTACGTTCAAGAAGGGGCGGTGTTGGAAACCTATATCTCCAGAGATGGAAGAGAAGATGAAGTGGTAGGTGTGGCCCATGTTGCCATAGCTATCGCTTCATCTCCATCGGTCTCTCTATTTGAATCCCCCAATGAGACTGCGGCTATCCTACCTACATGTCTTATGGAAAAAGCCACTTCGGTATGCTCTCCAAACTCCAAAACCATTGTCACTAACCCTCCTTCATTATTGGATTGTGTTGAAAATGCTTGTGGGGAGGGTAGTGAGGAAAAGGAGCTAGGTATTTGGCTAGCTAGCCTCAAATGTGAGACCAAGGAGAAAGTGAATGCCCTTTTGCGACAACTTGATGATGCTAACTCTCTTGTGGATGAAAAGGAAGAAATTATCATGACCTTGGAAAGCCATGGAGGTCACTCTTGCACTGATAAAGAGCTTGAAAAGGCTCTTGAAAATGAGCGTTCCATTAGAGCCTCTCTTGAGGTGAAATTATCTAGTCTTGAAGAGACTTTTGCTATGAGTGTCTCTAAACTTAGGAAAGATAATGAACAATCTCTTGCTCTTGTTAAAACACTTGAAAATGAAGAGTTGAATCTAGGAATTTCTCACGAGGAACTTGTTGCTCGTCATGAAAAACTAGAAAAGGAGTTCACGTCTCTTAAAGAAATTCATGACAAGCTAACCAAATCTCGTGACAATCTCCTAGCTCAACCATCAAATAGGCAAGCCACGTCCTCTTCATCTACTAGCATTAGTATTTTGCCTAGCAATTCTTGTGGTGCAACTAATATTGTAGGAAGTGAGAAGACTCTCAATGAGGTGGTTCCTCAAAGATTCAAGAATGGAAAGGAGGGACTTGGCTATGTAGCTAAGTCAAGGAAGAAGTACAACAAGAACAACAAGAAGGTCACCTCTTCCTCACAAGAAGTGAAATTTGTGAAACAAGGAGAGGTGATCAAAGAGAAGGAGACCAACACCATTGTGGGTGGTGAGACCTCTAGGGGGATCACCACTCATAATCAATTTGCCGACAAATATAACCAATTTTATGTTCTTATGAAATCTAGAGATGGTTGACGACCCACAAGTATAGGGGATCGCAACAGTCTTCAAGGGAAGTAAAACCCAAATTTATTGATCTGACACAAAGGGAGCCAAAGAATATTTCTCAGCCTTAACAAGTGAGTTATCAATTCACCTGCACCTGAAAGTACTTTTGTCGTAGTGGTTTATCAGTAGTAACAGTTTTATAGTAGCAGCAGTAGTGAAATAATAGCAGCAGTGGGATGAAAACAGCAGCAACAGTGTTTGAAGTAAACAATGGGATTAAATACTATAGGCATAGGGATATATGAGTGGGCGTTGCATGGATAAGATAGTTCATATAATAATCAAGTCATGGGCATTGCATATAAATAAGATAAAGCATCCAAGCACTAAGTAACCATAGGCATGTGTTCCGTAAATAGTCGTACGTGCTCACAATTAGAACTTGCACAACATCTTTTGTCCTACCAACCCGTTTTCAGCGGGGCCTCAAGGGAACTACCGGTAATTAAGGTGTTCCTTTTAATAGAGCATCGGAGAAAAGCATTAACACTCCGTGAACACATGTGATCCTCACACCACAGCCATCCCCTCCGGTTGTCCCAATTTCTGTCACTTCGGGGCCTCGGGTTCCGGACAAAAATATGTGTAAACAACTTGCAGGTATGATCAAGAAACAATAATTATCATCGTGATTCAATAACATGTTCAGATCTGAGATCATAACACTCGGGCCCAAAGTGGCAAGCATTAAGCATAACAAGTTGCAACAATATCAATAGCACTAATAGAGTATACTAGGCACTATGCCCTAACAATCACAACATTATTATATGAACAATCTCATCCAATCCCTACCATCCCCTTCAGCCTACAGCGGGGGAATTACTCACACATGGATGGGGGAAACATGGATGGTCGATGGAGAGGCGTTGGTGATGACGATGGCGATGACCTCCTCCAATTCCCTGTCCCGGCAGGGTGCCAGAATAGGAACTTCTAATCCCCGAATCGAGGTTCGGGGTGGCGGCGGAGCTACAGACTTCTTTCTGGAAAACTATCGAACCCCCTCGGGTTTTAGGGTTGAAGGCTACTTGTAGTCGAAAGGGGAGCCCGAGGGGGTGTGGGAGGGGCCCACACCACCTGATGGCGCGGCCTAGGGGGGTGCGCCGGGGGGGGTGGTTTGGCCACCTCCTCGCCCCTCTCCGGGTCTCATTCTGGCTCCTCGGGTCTTCTGGTGTTTTAGGGCCAATGGGGTCTTTTCTGGGCAATTTCCTGAAAGTTGATTTTTCTGCACAAAAATGAGACACCAAAGTAATTCTGCTGAAAACAGCGTTAGTCCATGTTAGTTGCATTCAAAACACACAAGTTTAGAGGAAAACAATAGGAAACGTGTTCGGAAAAGGAGATACGTTTTCGACGTATCAATGGTCATGTGTATGCTAAATATGTTGGTACTTCTTATGGTGATGACTATCATTGGACTATTTGGGTTCCAAAGACCCTTGTTGCTAACAAAAGAGGACCCATTCAACGATGGGTACCTAAATCAAGACACTAATCTATTGTAGGGAAGTGCTTCCGGGTCGGGCAAATGGACGATGGATAGTGGTGCATCCCAACATATGACCGAAAGCAAGGACACAATGAGTGATCTTAATCCTCCATCACCTCATCTCAATTGCGTCACTATTGGTGATAACTCCGAGCTAAAGGTATTGGGACGAGGCAAGGTAGCTATCTCAAATCATTTATCAATTGAGAATGTTCTCCTAGTTGAGTCCCTTGGTTACAATGTCATGTCGGTACTTCAACTTGCAAATTGTGGCTTTACCTCGTTCTTTAATAAAGAGAATGTGATTGTCACTTGGGAGACGACTCTTAAAGTAGCCTTTGTTGGGAATGTCAAGAACGTCATGTATGTAGTGGACTTATCTAAAGGAGACACGTGTGCCGCGACATGCCTAATGGCTAAATTGATGTGGGTTGGCTATGGCATAGCCGGTTAGCTCACACCAATATGAGGACATTGCATGACCATCAAAGTGGCAATCATGTTCTAGGACTAATGAATGCTAAGTTTGCCAAAGATCGTGTGTGTAGCTCTTGCGTTCTTGGAAATCAACATGGAGAAGCTCACCCCACCAAGACCACCATCACCACCTCAAGAATCCTCAAGCTCATTCACTTGGACCTTTTTGGTCCCCTGCCATATGATAGTCTTGGAGGAAAGAAGTATTGCTTGGTGATCGTGGATGACTATTCAAGATATTGTTGGGTGTATTTCTTCAAGAGGAAGAGTGAGACTCAAAACAGGGTCATCGAGTTCATCACTTTGGTAGAGCGCCAACACAATACGAGCATCATGGCGATCCGAAGTGATAATGACTCCGAATTCAAGAACTACACCATGGAGGGATTTCTTAGCGAAGAGGGGATTGCTCATCAATATTCCACTCCCTGTACCCCTCAACAAAACGGTGTGGCGGAGAGGAAGAACCGAACACTAATGGATGCGGCAAGGACCATGATTGCGGAATTCTCTTCTCCCTACAATTTTTGGGCCGAGGCCGTCTCCACCGCTTGCCATGCTAGCTGATACGTCTCCAACGTATCTATAATTTCTCATGTTCCATGATGATATTATGCCAATTGCTACATGTTTCTCCCTTCTTTATAACATTTTTACACGCTTTTCGGGACTAACCTATTAACAAGATGCCAAGTGGTAGTTCCCTTTTTTCTGCTGTTTTTTATTTCAGAAAAGTTGTTCTGAAAATATTCTCGGAATTGGACCCCACAAATCCTGAAGTTCCCATTTTCCCCGGAAGCATCCAGAAGACCGAAGAGGAGTCGAAAACGGGCATCATGGGGCCCTCACCATAGCCCGGCCCGGCCCCCCTTGGCCACGCCTGGGGGTGGTGAGGCCACCCTAGTGGCCCACCAACGCCGCCCTTTCGCCTATTTATTCTCCTCCGAAGGAAAACCCTAAGGACCTGATCAAAAATCCCCGAAAAGTTCCGCAGCCGCCGTCGTCGTCAACCCTAGATCAGGGGGGTTCTGAAGTTGTCTCCCGGCACCCTGCCGGAGAGGAGATCATCACCGGAGGCTTCTTCATCACCATGCCTACCTCCGGAGTGATGCGTGAGTAGTTCATCCTTGGACTACGGGACCATAGCAGTAGCTAGATGGTTGTCTTCTCCTCCTATGCCTCAACGTTTAGATCTTGTGAGCTACCTAACATGATCGAGATTGTTCTTATGTAATTCTATGTGCTGCGTTTGCTGGGATCCGATGGATATTGAACTTATGCCAAGTTGATTATAGTCTTTATTGCATATGTTATTTGTGATCTTGCATGCTTTCCGTTGCTAGTGGTTACTCTGGCCAAGTAGTTGCTAGTGACTCCAAGAGGGAGTATTTATGCTCGATAGTTGGGTTCATGCCTCCTTTTCGCCTGTGCCCGAGTGACAGAAACATGATGGGGGAGGATGTGTTGTTGCCACTTGGGAGAAAACAGCGGTGTGAGTGCCCGCGTGCACAATCATTGCTTACATTACACACATTGCTTAATGCGATTATCGGTTGCTTGCAACTTAGTACCTAAGGGGGTTCGGATGATAACCTGAGGGTGGATTATTATTCATAGATGGAGTTGGATTACGGTCTATGTATATTGTTGTAATTCCCGCACTAAATATCATAGTAGTCATCATGTGATGAATGTGCACAACGGTGCAACCTCTATTTGTCAATTGCCTAGCTATAATTTGTTCACCCAACATGCTATCTTTATGGAGAGACACCACTAGTGAACCTATGAACCCCGGTCCATTTTCCTACACTGTTAAACAAACCACTACAATTCCCTGCTTTCTTTACTTACTGCAAGCATACACCATTTTCCACACTATACGTCTAATATTTGTTTTTAGCAAGACCGGTGAGATTGACAACCTCACTGTACCGTTGGGACAAAGTATTTTGGTTGTGTTGTGTGCAGGTTCCGCGTTGTTTCTGACACCGGTGAGGCGCCATAACCACCGTCAGTGGCATCAACCTTCTGAAGATCCTCTTTCTCCTACTGGATCTATAACCTTGGTTCTTAACTGAGGTGAATTCTTACCGCTGCAATCATCACACCCTCCTCTTGGGGTTCCCAACACACCATCCATAGCAACAATAATTTCTAGTGTAGCACTAGCAACCGGTTGTATCTCCGCAAGAACTTGAACAAGACTCCTTATGAGATCCTCACGGGCAAGAAGCTGGATGTTTCATACTTGAAGGTTTTTGGTTGCAAGTGCTTCATTCGTAAGAGAGGTAAACGCTTATCAAAATTTGAGACCAAGTCATATGAGGGTATCTTTGTTGGTTATGCCACAAACGCTCACGCCTATAGAGTCTACAACAAGTCCACCAGACAAGTTGAAGAAGCTATAGACGTGGTGTTTGATGAGGATAATGGGTCCCAAGGGGGTCGTATAGATCATGGTGTTGTAGGAGAGGAAATTCCTCACATCGTCATAAGAAGAATTGGTATTGGTGAAATAATCCACATTGAGGGTTACTGAATGACGGAGGGAGAAGGACTATGCTCTACTCAAGTGGAGCCATTGACTACACCCATTGATACACAAGATACCCAACAAGATGCACCAAGCCCTCAAGCTACAAATCAAGGCCAAGCTAATGATCAAGATCATTCCATCGATCAAGGCCAAGCTAACACTCAAGGCCAAGCTCATAATCAAGGACAAGCTCACAATGAAGGACAAGGACAAGGCACTCATGTTGGTGATAGAACCCAACTCATAAGAGATCCATCTCCGATGCTACAAGATCAAGGGAAACATGGACATGACTCTGATGATGAAGGTGATGCTCAAGCCATATCCAAGGAGAATTTGGAGGAGATGCTAGCGTGTAGGGGAAAGAGAAGGCTAGAAAATATTGCGCGTGCGGGTCACACGGAGGACATGATTCTTGGACAAGTTCGTGGAAGGGTAGTCACGAGGAGGCAACTGGCGGATTTTAGCAAGGCACATGCTTTATTCTCTCACATTGATCCCAAGAAGGTCTATGAAGCACTTGAAGACCAAGACTGGCTTGAAGCTATGCATGATGAGCTCAAAAACTTCAAGCGCAACCGGAAGTTAGTGCCAAGACCGAAGGATTGCAAGAACATCATCGACACCAAATCGGTATTCAAGAACAAGAAAGATAAAGATGGCATCGTCATTCGCAACAAGGCGAGATTGGTGGCTCAAGGATTTTCTCAAGTCGAAGGTGTCGATTTCGGTGAAACTTTTGCTCCCGTAGCTCGTCTTGAATCTATTCATATCTTTCTTGCCTATGCTTCTCATCATAATTTCAAACTACAAAAAATGGATGTTAAAAGTGCTTTCCTAAATGTTCCTATTAACGAGTTGGTATATGTCAAGCAACCTCCGGGTTTTGAGGATCCCAACCACCCCGATTATGTCTACAAACTCGATAAGGCGCTCTATAGACTTAAACAAGCTCCACGTGCGTGGTACGAGCACCTTAAAGAGTTTCTAGTGGATCGTGGGTTCAATGTTGGTTTAATCGATCCCACCCTTTTCACCAAAAAGGTTGGAGGTGACTTGTTCATATGCCAACTCTATATGGATGATATCATTTTTGGTTCTACTAACACCAAATTCAATGATGAGTTTTACAAGCTTATGACGGATAAATTCGAGATGTCTTTGTTGGGCGAGTTGGAGTATTTTCTTCGCTCTGAGATCAAGCAACATCCCGAAGGCACCTTCATCAAGCAAGCCAAGTATACACAAGATATACTCAAACGATTCAACATGCATGAAGCCAAGCCTATGAAAAATCCCATGTCAACGACTCTTGACTTGAAACCCGACCCGGACGGTAAAGATGTAGATCAAAAGGTATACTGCTCCATGATTGGCTTTTTGCTCTACCATTGTGCATCTAGACCCGATATTATGTATAGTGTAGGTAAATGTGCAAGGTTTCAAGCCTCTCCGAGGCAAAGTCATTTTGAAGCGGTTAAACGTATCTTTCGCTATTTAGTTCATACCCTAAACTTTGGTCTTTGGTATCCCAAGGGTTCAAGATTTTAGCTCATCGGGTACTCGGATGCGGATTATGCGGGAGAAAAGACGGATAGGAAGTCTACATCCGGGGGTTGCCAATTTCTTGGTCGCTCTTTGGTATGTTGGTCTTCCAAGAAGCAAAATTACATCGCTCTCTCAACAACCGAGGGCGAGTACATCTCCGCGGAAAGTTGTTGTGCTCAATTTCTATGGATGCGACAAACTTTGCGAGATTATGGTATCGACTTTGACAAGGTCCCCCTCTTGTGCGACAATGAGAGTGCCATCAAGATCGCCTACAATCCCGTTCTTCACTCCAAGACGAAGCACATTGAGATTCGGCATCATTTCATTCGGGATCATGTTGAGAAGGGCGATATTGATCTCTCTTATGTGCCGACTAAGGATCAACTTGCGGATATCTTCACGAAGGCCCTTGATGAACCAAGGTTTCGGGGTTTGAGGAATGAACTAAATATCATCGATGTGTCTAACTTCACTTGAAACCTTGCATAGATACCTTCACTACACATGCTATCTAGGTTTGGATGTAGGCATGGACATAGAGGGAGCGTATTTCAACTCATGAACCAACACTCCTCCTATCATGCGCAAATCAACCAAAACTTCATGCATATCTATTCATTTTGTGACTTATTGTGCTTCAACGTGAGTCATGCTTTTGGGCCCAAGATATATATTCGCGGCTCCTTGGTATACACTCAAACACGGCGGCTCCGTCCACCAACATTTCTCTCTTCGATATGTTGTTTGTCTCTTTTCCTCCTTTATTGTTTTGTGTTTGCGTTTCCATTGTCGTTGTTTTGTTTTTCTCGTTTTTGGTGGCTCGTGTCTTGTTCCTTGTTTTGACCAAACTCTGTGTGTGGGGACCCCGGAAATTCCGGCTTAAGGCCCGGAAATTTCCGGCCACGTGATACTTGTCCTGAAAAATTTCCCCATTTCCTCCGTGCCCGCTCTTAGAAGGCACACCGGAAATTTAGGCGGAATTTTCAGGAACAAATATCCGGGGGCCGGAATATTCTGTGTCCTGAGCCCGAAATATTTCGGTGTTCGAGATTTGCCCAGAAATTCTTCTCTGATTCGTTGTGCCTCCTCGCAGAAGGCACACCAGATTTTTGGGACAGAATTTCCGGCCAAATCTCCGGCCCTCGGAAATTTCCGGCCTACACACCGGAATATTCGGGGGTAAGCAGTTGGAGCCTATAAATAGGCGACGGGAGGGGGCTCTCTCAGCTCTTTTCCCCTCCCATCGCCTCATCTCCTCTCCCCAACTACAGCCACCGCCACAGAGTTCCCCAGGAGGCTCCGTCGCCTCTTTTCTTCGTCTTCCGGCTATTATTTGCGGATCAAGAGACTACGCGTCCGTGCCAATCCCATGGATCCCGGTATCTGCCAAGTTTTCTCCATATTCTAGGTTTTTCGGTTGATTTGATCTCTCACGCTCTTAGGGTTTGATCTCACACCGTCACGGTTTTCTTCTAGTATTTCACCACAATACCATCTCGTGCACCCTATATCTAGTTCTAGATTCTTTGTAGGCCTGGATTCGCAACCCTAATGCGAGTTTTCCAGGGCCGAAAATTTCTGGCTCCAGCCCGGAGTTTTTGCCCCCCTCACGGAAATTTCAGCCAAGACCAGAATTTCTGGCCTACTCTGAATCTTTTACAGAGCTGTCATTATTCCCCTCCACAAGATGTGAGCCCAAATTTTGATGTTGTTTTTGTTTTTCTTTGCGTTTTCTTTCGATTTGCTCGCAGTTGGTTCAAGCTCTAGGCCTGTCGCACCCTGATTTCTAGGGGATACTCACCGTACGAACTGGATAGCAGATGCTTGGATTATGGGGCATAACTGCTCCCACGTCCCAGCTTCCTGGTAGGCCTGCGCTTATGCGCGACAACACAAGCCCTGCTATTCCATCGTCGATGTAAACTATCCACTAGAGATCAAAGGCACTTCCGTCGACGTACTTCAAACCATACACACATGGTACGTCAACGGCGTTTAACAAGTGATATCACAACAGATCTCTACGACACAAAAGATTGAAATAAGTTGCAAATGGCTCTCATTAGAGCAGAGATAGCAAATACAATCATTCAGAGGGCACCTGCCCCAACAATACATCATTACAATACAGCGGAAGCATTCAACATGTCTGAGTACAGACAAGAACCAAATAGGCCTACGAGGCCGGAAACAAACAGACGGAGCCCATCCACGAAGTCTCGGATCCTGCCCGGGTCCGCTATCTACTCGTCAGCAGTCTCGTCATACTCCACGTAGTAGCCACCATGTAGATCCTCGGAAACGTCGTCTGCGTAAACCACAGCCCCAAAGGGGTCAGTACATAAACGTACTGGCAAGCAAGACTCACAATTCACCAAAGTGTAACCCGTCAACACCAAGCACAGATGCTTTGGGTTCAACGGAAAGAAGGGGATATAAAAGAGGCTGCAACTGGCTGCGCTAACCAACTACAGAGATTCTATCACTTCCGGCTAACAGAAAGGAGATAAGATCGAGGATTGTAACCAACTGAAAGATAACTTCAAACAAACCCATCCTGGATCTCGCCCCTTATCCAAAGAAGCAATCCGAGGATAACTCACACAGTTGTAATAATGATGGTTCAAATTATTGTGTCAATAAGCCTATTACTAGTCAAGTTATTAATCATGGGGTGTAACATGTTTGATCATTATGTTTAAGTTGTCCTGAGTACTTGTTAGCCAGTACTTTCACCAAGTAATCCATAACCGCGGAAAACACGGCTTCTCGAGAAGATTATCCCTGCAGGGTTGCACCAATTTGGCCGTACACTCATGAATGGCCCGCCAGATGGGAGATCACCCCACCAAGCGGGGCACTCAACACAACCAACCATTCTTTGCATCAAGCCCAAAGAACCTTGGGCGCACGGCTAATCGAGCCCAGAAGAAAATGGACCCTCATAGCACTCTAAGAACGTGTCCCCCTATATGCCGACTACGAAAGTTCCACCCTGGCCTGGGCTCGCAAAAACATGATGCGGCAAATGGAAAACACGAACTAAATGAGGCGATTTGGACGAGATGCGAATCAGGTCAAGTTGAGGGGGGCGCCCATACTCGCTTCCCAAATGCGGGTAGTGCGCTCATCATGGATCAGTAGACAAGACCCTTTTCCTATTAGGGTCGACACTAGCAGGCTTCAAAACCTCTCATGGGCCTCCTGCCGGTGCCTTATCATCAAATTTATTATTAATAGCAACATTAGCATGATTGATTGATTAAACATCGAGCCCCCACAACGTAAATGATATAGTAACAGAAAGTAACGGATAACAGACTCGAGCAAAAGCAACCTAAACATGCTGGTAAGACACTGGCTCAAACAAGGGGTGGTAGGAAGGGAGATGAGGCAATATCAGGTTTAAGGGATTCATGTGATAGGTTCGTAACAGAAACAACTACTACTAGGGCTAGCAGAAAGGAACAACGGAAAGTATCGGTAACCAATGTTGAAAGGAACACGGTGGTTCATGTGAGTGATAACTTGCCTGCAAAACCCAGTAGCCTGGTACTGAGCTAACTCCTTAGAAGGGGTGTCGTAAGTATCGTCGGTCTCAACGTCGTCGTATATCCGAGAAGAAGCAAACAAACAATGCAGAAAGATAAACAATCAATATCAGGGCATAGTGCACAAACATGGGATGATGCATGTCATGTTAATAGATGCATCAAAATAAACTACTTGACAAGATAACACAATTTAATTGGACCCATATGCAATGTGAATTGCATATGGATGCAAATGGTTAAGGTGGAAGCAATGATCTACATTTGATTAACAAGTGTAAGTGGTTAAACATGATGCATGCATGATGATAACAGCAAAATAACAACAAATAACAGTGATAGATGCAAAGGAAAAGGAATAAACAAGTGTGGGATTTTATTTGTCATGTTAATGATTTTTGGTTCCTTATTGATGTCACACAAGTAATTGTTGTTTTCATCAAGTTAAAGTGTGCAAAACCATTAACAAAATTTATATTTGAAAAGAACATCAAATTTTAGTTGGATTACATGTTTCAAATATTGAAATTGGAATTAGGATTATTTACTTATGAATTAAACAATATTAAACAATTTTTAATTGCATTAAACAAGATTTAAATGGTTTAGGCAATTTAAATTATTCAAACCAGAAAACAAATTTTATATTTGAAAAGGTTATTCAAAATGGTATGGAAAACATATTTTATTTGCATTATTTGGATAAGGGATGAATTAGTTATGAATTATTACAAATTGCATTTGAATTATTCAAATTTGAATTTTAAATGTTTTTGGAAAAGTCAAAACAGTGCACAAATTGATTATTTGGAAAGATTAATAAATTCTGAACAGAAAACATATACAGGTTTTATTTATTTGATTTACAGATTAAAAGTTATTGAATTTCCAAGTTTGTTGTTTATTCTGCCAATTAAAAAGTATTTGGAAATTATGAGAAAACGTTTTAACCATTTGTTACATTACGGCAACCTAGCCGCGGCCACTGGCTGTGGGCCACGGTGCCAGCTCGGCGGGGTGGAAGGTGAGGTGGCATAGCGGGTCACTGACCCGTGGGACCCCGCGCGCGAAGGCAAAAATCGTGGAAAAAGGACGCGTGAGGGGGGGTCGAACCCGCACCCTCCACCTGCGCGCGAAGGGCCTCTGCCACTGCGGCTCTCTGCGAATCGTTACAGGGAACGGAACGGGGGGGGCTTAACCTGTTTTTCCCGTCAGTTCCTTGCCTGACGAACTGATCGACAGTTTCAGTTACGGCCGATCGACGGGACAGTGGCCGCCGGTGACTGCCACTCGCGGGCGCCTGCGCGCGGGTGGGCGTGCGTGCTTGCGGCCGTGTGCGTGTGTGGGCGGCTACAGCAGAGAGGGGAAGGGAGTAACGGAGGCGGGCTCACCTCGCTGGGGTCGAAGCAGACGACCTGGAGGTGCAGACGAACAGAGTGGCCGGCGGCGAGAAACCTTGACGGCGGCGGGGCTACGGCCAACCTCCCGTCTCCGCGTCTTCAGCAAAGAGGAAGGCCAGGCCACGGGGGCTCCATTCCCGTGGCTGGCTTGGCCCGAGGAGAAGCATGGCGAGGGGATGGTGGCGGTGAACTGACGGAAGGCCTCGGCGGTGTGTTTGCAGGTTCAGAACAGAGGCCGATCTGGGAGGAAGGAGAACTTGGCGGCTTGAGGGAGAAGGGCTAGGGTTCTGCGAGGTGGTCTCGGGAGGGGTAGATATAGGGGAAAAGGTGCTGTACGGCTGGGCATCGAGCGAGGGGAAGAAGATCGGGTGGTTCTGCTTCAGTTCGTACAGCTGCTGACGACAGAGAGGAAGGAGAAAGCGACATCAGGGGGTAGGTGGAGCAAGGGGAGGGGTCCATGGAGGACAGACAGCGACAGGAGTTTTCTCCGTACGAAGAAGATGAGTGGTGAGGTGGACACGGGCCTGCGCTGGTTTGGTGGGCTGAGGGAAAAGAGAATTTGGGCTGGGGAAAGAATTAGATGGGGTGGGCTGCTGGTGCCTCTCCTCTCCTTTTATTTATTTTTGATCTGCAGTTTTTTTTTTTTGTAACAAAAAGAGAAAGGGAAAGTTGGAGGGTTTTGGCTATAGAAAAATTTGAAAAAAATTAGTTAAGCCTTTTAGGTAAATAGAAACCACATTGCATGCTTGGTTTTCAAAATTTTGGTTTTAAAATGGTAGCTTGTGTTTGAAACCAAATAGAACCAATTTTTATTATTAAAACACCATTTGGAAACAACAAATTTAAATAGGGTTACCCCTAGGTTTAAAATATGATTTTAAGAATAAAAACATGTGGTGAATTGTTATGTTTTCAAAAGAGTGCTGATTTGAAACTTGGTTTGAAATGGAAAATGATTTAGTAGTTAATGATTTAATTAATTGATTTGATAATTGGTTTGATTAAAGCAACAAATTGAGAAGTGAAAAACAAAGAATAAAAGGGGTGTTTTTATTTGTTATTTTGGTTCCAAAAGTTGTAACAGAACAAGTATGAAAACATGCATTTGAAATTGTTTGATTTTCATTGTGAAAACAAAGAATAACAGATGCAACACAACAGAAACAAATGCAACAATATGATGACATGATGCAAAACTTTAATTAAACAGGGAATCAAACATTCTATGGGGTAGTTTTCATACTTGGGATGTTACAAAACGCCCCCCCTTGAAGGAATCGCGCCCCGAGATTCCTACTGAGAAAAGAGAAGGTCCGGAACTTCTTGGGTAGACGTCAGGGAATTTGGAAACCACCGGAACATTTTCAAGTAAAGGGAGAGGTTTTTGTACCAAGGGTGTATAGCTGAATGGAACTTGATTCATTTGGAGAGTAGATTATCTGTAATAAAGGTGGAACAGAGTTATTGACATCAATGGAACACCAAGGATGACATCAATGTCAGAATCATCAACATGAGAGCAACGAGGAATATGTGGCCTCCCATTAGAATTGGATTGTTCTTACTTATCTTGGAAGTCAACATTTGAGATCCCGGGGAGTGAACAGAGATTTGATTGCTTAGTGGAACCAGAATTAGTTTTTATGTTGTGGAAAAGATTGTTGACACAAAGGAATGTGATGCTCCGGTATGAAATGACACTTTAGTTGTTCAAGAGTTTACGAGGAAGTTTTGATTAGACTCCGTTAGAAGATTTTAAGTGGAAAACAACAACAAGATTTCAACGGACGAAAAGGATGTTTGAGAAAAACAGGATAACGAAGCAACACCGGGAAAAACGAGAACAAGACTCCTGAGGTACTACGGAAAACCCATCCGGGCTTCTAAAGGATCAATATCTACTGCTTAAGAAATAGAGGATCTGCTTCCGGGGCCTATTTGCCACCGTTCTCAATCATGAGTAGGCAACATGATAAATCATGTCACAACCACCTCCATTCCTATGGTCTAGTAGATATAACCATCCTAGAGAAACCAGGATACGTGAAATCCTAACTTGAAAGTTTAGATGAGAAGGGAGAAATCAACGTTGCACTTCCTTACCAGAAAAAGGGAGGGAGGGTGGGGAAAAGAAGAAAAAGAACAGAATTCCTACTCTCACGTTTCATTTTTCCTATATAGCTACAAAATAGTTTCTAGACTCAACTGCGACCAGTAAAAAGGGATCCTACAGGCAGACAGGCTCTGATACCATTTGTCGCACCCTGATTTCTAGGGGATACTCACCGTACGAACTGGATAGCAGATGCTTGGATTATGGGGCATAACTGCTCCCACGTCCCAGCTTCCTGGTAGGCCTGCGCTTATGCGCGACAACACAAGCCCTGCTATTCCATCGTCGATGTAAACTATCCACTAGAGATCAAAGGCACTTCCGTCGACGTACTTCAAACCATACACACATGGTACGTCAACGGCGTTTAACAAGTGATATCACAACAGATCTCTACGACACAAAAGATTGAAATAAGTTGCAAATGGCTCTCATTAGAGCAGAGATAGCAAATACAATCATTCAGAGGGCACCTGCCCCAACAATACATCATTACAATACAGCGGAAGCATTCAACATGTCTGAGTACAGACAAGAACCAAATAGGCCTACGAGGCCGGAAACAAACAGACGGAGCCCATCCACGAAGTCTCGGATCCTGCCCGGGTCCGCTATCTACTCGTCAGCAGTCTCGTCATACTCCACGTAGTAGCCACCATGTAGATCCTCGGAAACGTCGTCTGCGTAAACCACAGCCCCAAAGGGGTCAGTACATAAACGTACTGGCAAGCAAGACTCACAATTCACCAAAGTGTAACCCGTCAACACCAAGCACAGATGCTTTGGGTTCAACGGAAAGAAGGGGATATAAAAGAGGCTGCAACTGGCTGCGCTAACCAACTACAGAGATTCTATCACTTCCGGCTAACAGAAAGGAGATAAGATCGAGGATTGTAACCAACTGAAAGATAACTTCAAACAAACCCATCCTGGATCTCGCCCCTTATCCAAAGAAGCAATCCGAGGATAACTCACACAGTTGTAATAATGATGGTTCAAATTATTGTGTCAATAAGCCTATTACTAGTCAAGTTATTAATCATGGGGTGTAACATGTTTGATCATTATGTTTAAGTTGTCCTGAGTACTTGTTAGCCAGTACTTTCACCAAGTAATCCATAACCGCGGAAAACACGGCTTCTCGAGAAGATTATCCCTGCAGGGTTGCACCAATTTGGCCGTACACTCATGAATGGCCCGCCAGATGGGAGATCACCCCACCAAGCGGGGCACTCAACACAACCAACCATTCTTCGCATCAAGCCCAAAGAACCTTGGGCGCACGGCTAATCGAGCCCAGAAGAAAATGGACCCTCATAGCACTCTAAGAACGTGTCCCCCTATATGCCGACTACGAAAGTTCCACCCTGGCCTGGGCTCGCAAAAACATGATGCGGCAAATGGAAAACACGAACTAAATGAGGCGATTTGGACGAGATGCGAATCAGGTCAAGTTGAGGGGGGCGCCCATACTCGCTTCCCAAATGCGGGTAGTGCGCTCATCATGGATCAGTAGACAAGACCCTTTTCCTATTAGGGTCGACACTAGCAGGCTTCAAAACCTCTCATGGGCCTCCTGCCGGTGCCTTATCATCAAATTTATTATTAATAGCAACATTAGCATGATTGATTGATTAAACATCGAGCCCCCACAACGTAAATGATATAGTAACAGAAAGTAACGGATAACAGACTCGAGCAAAAGCAACCTAAGCGTGCTGGTAAGACACTGGCTCAAACAAGGGGTGGTAGGAAGGGAGATGAGGCAATATCAGGTTTAAGGGATTCATGTGATAGGTTCGTAACAGAAACAACTACTACTAGGGCTAGCAGAAAGGAACAACGGAAAGTATCGGTAACCAATGTTGAAAGGAACACGGTGGTTCATGTGAGTGATAACTTGCCTGCAAAACCCAGTAGCCTGGTACTGAGCTAACTCCTTAGAAGGGGTGTCGTAAGTATCGTCGGTCTCAACGTCGTCGTATATCCGAGAAGAAGCAAACAAACAATGCAGAAAGATAAACAATCAATATCAGGGCATAGTGCACAAACATGGGATGATGCATGTCATGTTAATAGATGCATCAAAATAAACTACTTGACAAGATAACACAATTTAATTGGACCCATATGCAATGTGAATTGCATATGGATGCAAATGGTTAAGGTGGAAGCAATGATCTACATTTGATTAACAAGTGTAAGTGGTTAAACATGATGCATGCATGATGATAACAGCAAAATAACAACAAATAACAGTGATAGATGCAAAGGAAAAGGAATAAACAAGTGTGGGATTTTATTTGTCATGTTAATGATTTTTGGTTCCTTATTGATGTCACACAAGTAATTGTTGTTTTCATCAAGTTAAAGTGTGCAAAACCATTAACAAAATTTATATTTGAAAAGAACATCAAATTTTAGTTGGATTACATGTTTCAAATATTGAAATTGGAATTAGGATTATTTACTTATGAATTAAACAATATTAAACAATTTTTAATTGCATTAAACAAGATTTAAATGGTTTAGGCAATTTAAATTATTCAAACCAGAAAACAAATTTTATATTTGAAAAGGTTATTCAAAATGGTATGGAAAACATATTTTATTTGCATTATTTGGATAAGGGATGAATTAGTTATGAATTATTACAAATTGCATTTGAATTATTCAAATTTGAATTTTAAATGTTTTTGGAAAAGTCAAAACAGTGCACAAATTGATTATTTGGAAAGATTAATAAATTCTGAACAGAAAACATATACAGGTTTTATTTATTTGATTTACAGATTAAAAGTTATTGAATTTCCAAGTTTGTTGTTTATTCTGCCAATTAAAAAGTATTTGGAAATTATCAGAAAACGTTTTAACCATTTGTTACATTACGGCAACCTAGCCGCGGCCACTGGCTGTGGGCCACGGTGCCAGCTCGGCGGGGTGGAAGGTGAGGTGGCATAGCGGGTCACTGACCCGTGGGACCCCGCGCGCGAAGGCAAAAATCGTGGAAAAAGGACGCGTGAGGGGGGGTCGAACCCGCACCCTCCACCTGCGCGCGAAGGGCCTCTGCCACTGCGGCTCTCTGCGAATCGTTACAGGGAACGGAACGGGGGGGGCTTAACCTGTTTTTCCCATCAGTTCCTTGCCTGACGAACTGATCGACAGTTTCAGTTACGGCCGATCGACGGGACAGTGGCCGCCGGTGACTGCCACTCGCGGGCGCCTGCGCGCGGGTGGGCGTGCGTGCTTGCGGCCGTGTGCGTGTGTGGGCGGCTACAGCAGAGAGGGGAAGGGAGTAACGGAGGCGGGCTCACCTCGCTGGGGTCGAAGCAGACGACCTGGAGGTGCAGACGAACAGAGTGGCCGGCGGCGAGAAACCTTGACGGCGGCGGGGCTACGGCCAACCTCCCGTCTCCGCGTCTTCAGCAAAGAGGAAGGCCAGGCCACGGGGGCTCCATTCCCGTGGCTGGCTTGGCCCGAGGAGAAGCATGGCGAGGGGATGGTGGCGGTGAACTGACGGAAGGCCTCGGCGGTGTGTTTGCAGGTTCAGAACAGAGGCCGATCTGGGAGGAAGGAGAACTTGGCGGCTTGAGGGAGAAGGGCTAGGGTTCTGCGAGGTGGTCTCGGGAGGGGTAGATATAGGGGAAAAGGTGCTGTACGGCTGGGCATCGAGCGAGGGGAAGAAGATCGGGTGGTTCTGCTTCAGTTCGTACAGCTGCTGACGACAGAGAGGAAGGAGAAAGCGACATCAGGGGGTAGGTGGAGCAAGGGGAGGGGTCCATGGAGGACAGACAGCGACAGGAGTTTTCTCCGTACGAAGAAGATGAGTGGTGAGGTGGACACGGGCCTGCGCTGGTTTGGTGGGCTGAGGGAAAAGAGAATTTGGGCTGGGGAAAGAATTAGATGGGGTGGGCTGCTGGTGCCTCTCCTCTCCTTTTATTTATTTTTGATCTGCAGTTTTTTTTTTTTGTAACAAAAAGAGAAAGGGAAAGTTGGAGGGTTTTGGCTATAGAAAAATTTGAAAAAAATTAGTTAAGCCTTTTAGGTAAATAGAAACCACATTGCATGCTTGGTTTTCAAAATTTTGGTTTTAAAATGGTAGCTTGTGTTTGAAACCAAATAGAACCAATTTTTATTATTAAAACACCATTTGGAAACAACAAATTTAAATAGGGTTACCCCTAGGTTTAAAATATGATTTTAAGAATAAAAACATGTGGTGAATTGTTATGTTTTCAAAAGAGTGCTGATTTGAAACTTGGTTTGAAATGGAAAATGATTTAGTAGTTAATGATTTAATTAATTGATTTGATAATTGGTTTGATTAAAGCAACAAATTGAGAAGTGAAAAACAAAGAATAAAAGGGGTGTTTTTATTTGTTATTTTGGTTCCAAAAGTTGTAACAGAACAAGTATGAAAACATGCATTTGAAATTGTTTGATTTTCATTGTGAAAACAAAGAATAACAGATGCAACACAACAGAAACAAATGCAACAATATGATGACATGATGCAAAACTTTAATTAAACAGGGAATCAAACATTCTATGGGGTAGTTTTCATACTTGGGATGTTACAAGGCCCAAGGCTACTAGCTCCCGCAAGCGGTGGCGCCACTTCCAAAAGAATGAAGATGGGGTGTTTGTTGACGAGACCGTGATTTGTCAGCGTCAGCAGGAGGAACAACGTGAGTATGAGCATCAGCGCAACACCGACAGGGCTGCTCGTCAGGCCAACAAGCAATAGGGCAAGACCGCTCTCAACCTGTCCACCATGTCCGTAGCTGAGTTTAAAGCTTGGAGCTCCAAGGCATGGTACACTGAGGGCCCTCAGGATCCCACTATCGATTCTTTTTTCTGGCATGTGGAGCAGGAGACTCTGTACAAGCAGGTATACACAATTATGAGCAAGCCTGTCTGCCCTATGAAGTACATCAACTTTGCACACATGGCTGCCAACCCTGCCTATTTCAGCAACTCTGTTAATCTTGCTGAGCTCCTTGGTTTGCGCCCTCTCATGGAGACCCAATGCTCCTACAACACCACTTTCATTCAACAGTTATTCGCTACCCTGGTTATCGATGATGCTGAGGAGATTGGGATGACATGGATGTCTGACCCTCACTTGCTCATATCCACATTTTATGATTTTTCCTATGAGCTCGGGTATCCTTTCGCTGGCCTCAATGTTCCTCAGGGTGCTCGCATGCACATCCACGGCGTGGAGTATGAAAAGAACAAGCTGGTTGAGCTGTATGGTCCTCGAGGTGTTGTGGGTTCTACCAAGGGTCTCTATGCTATCTATGACATCCTTCTGCGTATGTTCCGGGAGACCATTGCCCCTAGCGGTGGCAACAATGATGAGATCTGTGGTGGTTTGGTGAACCTCATGCATCATGCCTTTATGACTTTCACCGAGGGTGATCTTGAGGATACTGAGCGCCACAAGATTGATGTGATGGAGTTTATCTTCCATGAGATCCACTCTGCTCTCTTCCACCGCAAGGTGCCACCTTATGCACCGTACATCATGAAGCTCATCAAGTCCAGGTATCCTGCTAATCTTCGTGAAGATCTTGAGTTGGATTGTGAGACTTACAAGGTTGTGAAACTGTACAAGAAGAGTGCCCACATTCAGAAAGATGCACATGATGTTGGTGCTACCGGTCAGGGACACCGTGATCCTCGCATGAGACAGGCTCCACCAGGTACCAAAAAGCGCTCCTGGGTTGTTCGTTCCATTAGGAAAGTGCTCTGCATGAACGTCTGCATCCACAAAGAGAACTACGATGCCTATGTCGAGCGCTGCACCATTCTCGAGAACCAGCGCTCCATCATGACATCCCTCAACATGCCCAATGTTCCCGCTCCTCTTCGTGCTCAGATTCCTTACCGCAACCGGAACAACCGTGATGTGGACTGGGACCTTGATGTTCCTTATGATGATGACATTGCGACTGCTAGTGAGGAGGAAGACTCCATGGAGGATCACGAGGATGATAACGCCATGGATTAGAGCTTGTTCCTTGGGACGTTAGTGCATCCTTCTCTCTTTTTGGTATCCCGATGCCAAAGGGGGAGAAGATCTAGAGATCGCGGGGATTTGCTAGGGTGGGCTGCTTTTTTATCTCTCGTGTGTTTTTCGAACCTAGTTTTCTTTGTGACCGTTTATTCGTGGATTCCTATTCGTGAACATATATTAATGGGAGGCATGTCTCCTACTTATGCTTATTTGTGATGTTTCAATTCCTATCGCATTGTTAGATTATCACTATGCAAATACACGTGTTATCATCACTCACCAAAAAGGGGGAGATTGAAAGCTCATGTCTCCTGTAATGATTTTGGTGATGATAACAACACGGGTATGTCTCCTAACCTTGTGGTTTAAGTGTTCACAGCTAGCCTCATTATATCCATCTTGATCAACATTATTATTCTTGAGAAGATTCACAAGGGAGGTTCTGAGTTGTGCAAATATCTGTAGCCGGATTTTTCACAGTTCTACCCTGGAAATTCCGGTGTATATAGGGCGGAAATTCCGGCCTCAACATCGGAATATTCCGGCCTCCTCAATGATCCAGATGGTGAAGTTCTGGCATCCAACTGCCCGCTCACAGATGCAGGGGCGAAAATTTGGCCAGAAATTTCCGGGGAAAATTTCCACTCCCTGGTCCTTAGCAAAATTTTGATGAGTTGCTGCTGCCCACTCATAGATGCAGGGGCGGAAATTTGGCCGGAATATTCCGGGGAAAATTGCCGTCCTCTGGTCCTTAGCAGAATTCGGACGAGTCGCTGCTGCCCGCTTGCAGATATGGAGGCGGAAATTTGCCCGGAAATTTCCGGCCACCGGATTTTTCAATAATCCGCCCTTGGAGTTTTGAAATTTCCGGCCCAGCTACCCCGGAAATTTTTGGTACTAATACCGGAATATTCTGGCCCTAGAGAGCAGCAACTGTCAGATTTAGGAGGAGGCTATAAATAGCTATATTCTTCCTCTAGACAGCTAGTTCGTCCATTCCTCTCTCTCCTCCATTATTCAAGAGCTCAAAACTGTTAGATCTCCCTTCTCCTCCAAGCAAACTCGATGCCCTTCAAGGATCTGATGGAGGAGGCCTAGATCTACACTTCTACCAAGCCATAAATCATTTTCCCTTATCATACCTATTGGGATCTTGTAAATCTCTTGGTTGCCATGTCATCCTAGAGAAACCCTAGTGCTTATAGCTTCCACCTTGTAGCAAGAATCTTCGGATCATTGAGAGCCTCCATATCACTTGTGGAGTAGCCTCAACCACCTGTAAAGGTTTGGTCAATGCGTTCAAGTCGAGTTCATAGTGGAAACGAGAATCTCCCTCACCGGAGAAGCTCAAGGAGAACAAGGTGTGCACAACCGTGCTATTCAGGAGCGCCTAGGTGGCTCCCCACCTCTCCAACGTAGACGTGCTTCTTTCAAGAATGAACTACAGGAAACATATCCTTGTCTCCGTGTTTACACTTGTGGTTATCTTGTGCCTTGCATATTACTTTTGTTGCATACTTGTTTCTTATCACATAGGGTGTCTACCTAGTTGCACATCTAGATAACCAAGTTGTTTACTTGCTAAAGCCCATATAAAAGTGAAAAAGGATTAAAATTTGTAGGTCACCTATTCACCCCCCCTCTAGTTGACCATAGTGTACTTTCACACTCTTCATACCTTCCTCTTGGGGTCTCCCAACGAACGTGTGTTCACACGCATCAGCCCCACACGTGTCTTCTTTAGAGAAGTCCACTACATACATGTCGTTCTCGACAAACCAAACAAATGATACTTTAAGAGTTGTTTCCCAAGTGAAAATCACATTCTGTTCATTACAGAAACAGGTAAAACCGCAATTTCCAAGTTGAAGAACAGACATCATGTTGTAGCCAAGAGACTCAACAAGAAGGACACTTTCAATTGATAAATTATTTGAGATAGCCACCTTGCCTCGTCCCAATACCTTAAGCTACAATTATCACCAATAGTGACTTGTTTGAGATATGGTGATGGAGGTTTAAGATTACTCATTGCGTCCTTGCTTCTGATCATATGTTGGGATGCACCACTATCCACCGTCCATCTACCCGGCCCGAAAGCACTTCCCTACAAGAGATAAATTTCTTGATTTAGGTACCCATCCTTCAATGGGTCCTTTTTTTGTTAGTAACAAGGGTCTTAGGAACCCAAATTGTCCAATGATAATCATCACCATAAGAAGTACCAACATATTTATCATTAACATGACCATCTCTAGATTTCATAAGAACGTAAGAGGGGTTATATTTTCCGGCAAAATCATTGTGAGTGGCGCTCCCCCTAGAGGTCTCACCACCCCCAATGGTATTGGTCTCCTTCTCCTTGATCACATCTCCTTCATTCACAAAGATGATATTTTGAGAGAGAGATGTGACCTTCTTCTTCTTCTTCTTCTTCTTCTTCTTCTTTGACTTAGCAACAAAGCCAAGTCCCTCCTTCCTATGCTTAATTCCTTAAGATTTTATGGCATTATTGAGAATTTTCTCACTTACTACAATGTTAGGAGTAGCACAAGAACTAGGCTAGGTAACAATGCTAGTAGAGGAAGGCATCACTTGCTTAATAGATTGCTGAGCTAGGAGCTTATTACGAGACATGATGAGCTTGTCATGAATTTATTTAAGAGACATGAATTCTTTTCTAGTTTTTCATGACTATCAATGCTACGTCTCCAACGTATCTATAATTTCTGATGTTTCATGTTGATATCATTCCTATTGCTACATGTTTTCTATACACTTCATAGCATTTTTATGCCTTTTCTGGGACTAACCTGTTGACAAGATGTCACAGCGCCAGTTCATGTTTACTGTTGTTTTTGTATTTCAGAAAAGTTGTTCTGGAAATATTCTCAGAATTTGACGAAACAAAAACCGAAGTCCCTATTTTTCTGTCACGTACACGGAGTCCTAAGGACACTCGAAGGGTCCAAAGAGGCGGCCACACCATATGGCGGCGTGCCCCTGGCTGCGCCACCACATGTTGTGGGCCCCCTGGGCACCCACCGACATCGCCCTTCTACCTATATAATGCCTTCCTCGGGAAAACCCTAAACACCCAAGCCTCCATCCAAGAAAAGTTACGTAGCCGCCGCCTTCGTCAACCCTAGTTCGGGAGGGTTCTGAAGCTCTTCCCGGCACCCTACCGGAGAGGGGAATCATTACCGCAAGGCTCTCCATCACCATGCTTGCCGACGGAGAGATGCATGAGTAGTTCATCCTTGGACTACGGGTCCATAGAAGTAGCTAGATGGTTGTCTTCTCTAATTTTGTGTCATCTTGTTTAGATCTTGTGAGCTGCCTAACATGATCAAGATCATCTCAGCTTGTAATGATCATGTTGTGTTTGCTGGGATCCGATGAATATTGAATACTATGTCAAGTTGATTATAGATCTATCATATATGTTATTTGTGATTGTGCATGCTCTCCGTTGCCAGTAGATGCTCTGGCCAAGTATATGCTTGTGACTCCAAGAGGGAGTATTTATGCTAGATAGTGGGTTCATGCCACGAGTAATTTGGGAGAGTGACAATAACTTCTAAGATTATGGATGTGTGATACGTCTCAGACATATCTATAATTTCTGATGTCCCATCTTGTTTTCATGACAATTGCTACATGTTTTCTATACACTTTACATAATTTTATGGATTTCCTAGGACTAACTTATTAGCGGCTCCTAGCAGAACGTGCCGACTCCCAAGTGCCATAGAGTCATGACGACATACCTTCCAATGTGACTTTCATATGAGTCCCTTTTACCTCACGATATACCTTGTCGAACTATAGGCGAATTATCGTCATCCCTTAAATAGCTCAACTCTCTTCTCGGTCCGTGATATATGATTCATCTGACTAACTCTTAGTCAATAGACCCGGTTAACACTTAACCGAGTCGCGCATGGCCATGCTTCCGGAATCACATCACTCGAGAGGGCCTAGAGAATATCTCTCCAGTCGGAGGGAAAAAAACCCATCTTGATTATCCATATCACGCAGCTTGCTTCTCATTCGACCCGAATTCTGCCTTTATAACTGCCTTGTCACGGAACATCGTTTGACAGAACCTAAGTCTGTGATCCACAACTTTGATTGTGCGACAATCTCAGGACCAAGGATTACATTGATTGAGACATGAAAATGACAACTTACTCGTTGCCTCTCAATATGGGTCAGTCCGACTTGCTAAACCCTTTAGCCAAGTCTATGAACGTTGGAATGGCATCGCCATGCCCATGACAAGTGGAACCGAGTCATCAGCCAACACTCACATTTAGCATGAACAACATGAATACATAGTTCCACAATCGAATCACATATTCAATGACATATATCAGATGTTCAAAACAAGGACGATTTAATAACTTTATGAATACATTGCAAATTACGTCATACATGATTGCCTCTAGGGCATCTTCCCAACAGAGGACACAAATAGAGAATATTTATCTCACTTGTTTATTGGATTTCACACCCTGGACTAGTGGATTCATCTGCTTATCCAAATGCTAGAAGAGCTGGCAGCGGGGTTCCCAACCCCAAATAATAATACAAATTCTCTTCACTATTTTTGCCCCTAATTTACCATTCAAAGCAGAATTGTGTAAACAAAAGATAAAGAGGGATGACCTTCTATACTAGTTGTGTCCTTCTATGAGAGCCGCTCTTGTGAAGTCTAGTTGGCGTGTAACGTATTGTATTTTATGTTTGCCATTCGTTGACATAAACATACACCTCTCTTAAAATTAGGCACTCCTCCATGGTCTGTGATTGTTGGCAGGCACCCGAGGATTCAGTTAGCCATGGTTTCTGTAAGAAGGGCTGAGAGGAGTGTCAACCATTTTATATCTCCGTTTAAAAAAATAAAAGCTCTAACACATGAGTGATCCATGCTTCCCTCTGCGAAGGGCCTATCTTTTACATTTATGTTGAGTCAGTAAACCTACTTCTTTCTGTCTTAAGAAAACATTTGAGTTGTTGTGATCCATCCATCTATATGTTGATTTACCCAATCATGTTCTTTATTCTTCCTTGTTTTTACAAATGCTTTTATCTGTTTGAATACCACTTTGAAGGTTACCAATGTCTGCAAAGAGACCGTTATAATTGAGCATGATAAACTCTACAATATAAGCTCTAGTATAAAGACTCTGATCGAAAGATAAGTACACCGTTAATTATTCTCTGACCAAGAACGAAGTTTGCCTTTACCAATTCTGAATTACTTTCGCACATGTATTGTGATTTCCTCTACTTGCTTCAAGTTTGATTATATGAGAGGAAGTTGCTGTCTAAAATGACTTGTTCTTTGTTAGATGTGATGCCTCTTGTCCGTATTTTATTTATCGACACCTCACTCCATAAACGCGTGGTCATGTTTACTGAGTTTAGTTTCGCTTGGGGACAAGCGAGGTCTAAGCTTGGAGGGAGTTGATATGTCCATTTTGCATCACTGTTTTATATTGTTATTTTCTGTTATTCATTGATATATTTCATGTTACGATGCATCACTTATGTTATTTTATCTTATTTTGCATGTTTCATAATTTTTGGAGAATAAACGCCAGAACCAGAAATCTGATGGAAAAAGCACTGTTAAGATACCCTATTTCCGAAAATCAGAAGAACAGGGGGATACCGGAGGAGTCTTAGAAGTTCCGAGGAGGAAGTGAGCCAGAAGGGCACCCGAAGGGGGGGCCCACCTAGCGCCCACACCACCAGGCTGCGTGCCCCCCTCTAGTCGCGCCTGGGGGGTGGTCTGCCCCCTGGCCCACTCCGGGGCGCCCCCTTTCGCGTAATTGACCCCCAAGAAACCATAAGCCCCAGAACATCATCGAAGAATTATTCCGCCGCCGCCTCGGGGCGGAAAACAACAGAGAGACAAAAACTCTCCTGCAGGGAGAAATCTGCCGGGGAAATTCCTCCCTGGAGAGGGGAAATCATCGCCATCGTCACCGTCATCGCTCCGGGCATCATCAAGATCGTCATCGTTATCATCATCACCACCAACACCATCACCCTCATCATCCACCTTCATCCCGCTGTAACAATTAGGGGTCTTTGCCGTTGCTCTTCACTAGATCTCTCTCCCGGTGTGGATTACTTGTTAGTTGTTTATGCTTGTGAGATTTATCGGCGTTTGCACTTTATGACCAGATTGTTATTATCCATTATATTACCTCTGACTATGATCCATATGATGTCTCGTGAGTACTTCGTTTAGTTCTTGAGGACATGGGAGAAGTCATGATGTTAGTAGTGAAGTTATGTTGAAGTAATATCTCGTGGTTCGGTATTTAAATTGTGGTGATATTCTTCTAGTGATGTCATGTGAACGTCGACTACATGATACTTCACCTTTACGGGACTAGGAGGATGCATTGTGTATTTGGCTACTAATTGTGGGGTTGCCGGAGTGACAGAAATCTAAACCCCCGTTAGGAAACCAATGCACGAGGGAGTGTAGGATCCCGGAGTTTTAAGGCTGTGGTTAGATTTATCTTAATTACTTTCTTGTATTTGCGGATCTTATGAGGGGTATAATCACAAGTATGTATTAGTCCTAGTTGGGCGGTGCATTAGCATAGGTTCACCCATACAACACTTCACGAATCAATAAATATTAAACAACCGTATGAAGCGAAAACACTTGACGAAATTCCCATGTGTCCTCGAGAACGTTTGGTAATCATAAGTAGAACAACCGGCTTATCCTTTGCTCTCAAAAGGATTGGGCCACTCGCTGCAATATTATTTACTGTTATTTATTTACTCGCACTTTATTTATCTGTTATATCAAAAACTCCCAAAAACCCGTTTGCTAGTGTTTATAGTGAATTCTCTATCCAAGCTGCGTGTCAACACCTTCTGCTACTCGTTGGGTTCGACACTCTTATTTATCGAAAGTACTACGATACACCCATATACTTGTGGGTCATCACTAGCCAACCATAAATATAGTTTCTCGGACTCATCATCTTGCCCATTAGCATTTTTCTACACAATCCAATTTCGTAGCACATGCGATGCTTACTTGAAGTTTGGCAAATTTGATGAGGGATTCATAGGCTATGTGGATTTAGATTTTGTTGACGATTTGGATAAGAGGAGATCTCTCACAGGTTATGTGTTCACGCTAAGAGCTTATGTCGTGAGTTGGAGGGAAACGTTGCAGTCAATTGTTGCCCAGTCTACCACTGAAGCAGAGTATATAGCTATTGCAGAATCATGTAAAATATCTGTTTGATTGAAAGATTTGTTTGCTGAGTTTTATGGAGATGATACTTATATTAACGAGTTAAAGTGCTATTTATTTTACCAAGAATCAGATGTTCCATGATTGAACAAAGCACATGGATGCCGAATACCATTATGTGCATGATGTTGGTGCACAAGGTAAGCTGAAGTTATGCAAGATAAGCACTCACGATAATCCTGATGATATGATGACAAAACAAGTTCCGATTGGTAAGTTAAGTTTTGCTGCTTAGGTTGTATAACTGCTTAGCCAAAGAGGCTATGACGCCGAAGGTTTTTCTTTTAAGTGTGCAAATTTGTTTTATGCTACAACAGGGATTTTGTCTCAACGTGGAGTATTATTTTGGTGTAATCCAAATTCCTACGTAAAGATAAATGTCGAGCAGAGCGTAGCAATAATTGGCTCATCACATTACCCGACCCGTTCATGGACACACCGACGGGGTGGAGGCGGCAGCCCCCCGCCGTATGTTACGAGTTGTTACCTGTTTGGATTAGGATGCTACCTCGTTTAGAGTTTACCCCTTTATATACCTTTTGTAAGCCGCTGGTTTGCGATAAATCAAAAAGTTGTAAATCCCTAGCATTTGTAAATGTACCAGATATAGTGAAGTTTTGGTGGCTGGTGCCCGTGATTTGTTTTCTTTTCGAAGGGTTTTCCATATAAAAATCTTGTGTCCACTGGGTATGTGTCAAAAGGAAAAAAAAACCTGTCATGCTGCTATCTCGTTCATCTTTATTCTTACTATCGCTTATAAAAGAAAGCGAGCCAAGGTGAAGCAATAGTTTACAACAGCCGAAGTAACCTCCATCCTGAATGAAGTGAAGTAGCCCCGCAGGACCTTTTCTAGGAGTACATTACATTATGTACTTGCTCCGTCTCATATTAATTGTCTTAAAATTAAACAGAAGTACATGTATGTAGATATATTTTAGTGTTAGATATATTTTATTTTGTTCAACTTTAAGACAATTAACGTGAGGAAGGGAGTAGTTGCTTGTGGACTCGGCATTACATTTTACTCCCTCTGTGTATCTACTGTTGTCTAACTTTGAGACAATTATTTTGAGACGGAGGAATTACAAGTGCGATTTTTTGTTCTTGAAAATGCATCACTTTATAAAAGCAAACAAGCCGGCTCATTAAAAATCTTACAGTCCCCTCAGGCACCCTGATAAGAAAAAGAGTGCGTAACAAACTTGCTGCTCGGGTTTTTACAAAATCGTTACATCATTAGCTAGAAGAACTCGAATACAATCCGGAGGCTTCTCATGCCACACACAATCGTCTACCTCGGAAATCCTATCTACCTTATGTGCGGATGTGTTTGCTTCCCTCGGACAGTGGTTAAAGGAGACACGAGTAAATCCGAGAGAGAGAGAAGCACAGTCTTTGTAGATCGCCGCTCTGACGCTTAGAGTTTAAGTATGGTTTCCACCACCTCCATGCAGTCAGACTCTACCACTAATCTGTTGCATCCGACTTGACCTGCAAACGTGAGACCATAACGGAGGGCCAACGCCTCCGCGGTGACAGCATCCTCCTGCGCACTTAGCAAAGCACATACTGCTTGCATCAAAGTGAAATTTCCCTCAATGCCTGATTAGCCAAGTTCGCACGTACTCTTTTTGTTTTCTCCAACTAAATCATAAAACGTTATCTCTAAAATTTTGGGGCTTGATTTTTAGCGGGTCATGGGCCTAGGAGCTATTCGAAGAGCATATCAGGCCCAAGAACTAGAGCACAAAGCCCACAAGTGCTTCGAACGTCTTCATCTCCGACTCCCAGTCCCACTCTCAGAGTCCTTGCGTCACATCCTAGAGTCGCCTCCGCCTCTGCCATTTCTCCAGCGTCCTTCCGCCGCCGCCGGGACCCTGCCCATTAGGGTCCCCGTAGACGGCAGCGGCTTCCTGCGCCGCCCCTTCTGGTCCCCGGTATCGCCCCCATCCCCATTGCCTACAGCTCCGTGACCACAGGTTTGGTCTCGCCGGAGTGGCATATCTGCTTCCCTGGGCTGCACTGCACTGCACTGCCAGATTGGTGAATAAGGTGAGTATTATGGGTACTCTTACAGTGATCTTTTTTCTTCCCTTCAAGGATAGGATTCGATTCACTGTGTCCTTATTATTGAGGAATCCTCTTCAATCTTTCTTGCTCTTCTGCAGCAAAGAGGTTGAGGTGGAGATGGGAGAGGCCATCTTCGGCAACCTCAACGCCCTCCTACACCGCCGTGTTGCTTCAGAAGCTCGTGCTCTCTGTCTCCGCGTAGGCGAAAGTCGTGTCCGGATCTGATGCGCCGGCGACGCGGCCGGAGTTGGAGACCTGGGAGTAGCCTAGCTCCTACAACGGTGTCCCTGTCACAGCTGCCGCTCGTCCTCGTCTGTGGCGTCGCCGTCTGAAAGGGAGGGAAAGAATCGCGGCTAGCTATAGGTCCACTTATCTATTCCTTCCTTCCACAAGCAGAAGAGGGCGCTTCAGTTGGGTGCCTTTGCGGCGCGGGCCTAAAAAATACCGCATTAACCACTGGAGTACGGCATTCTCCAGCGGCCGAGCGATGGCATCAGCCTTCTCCCTTGCCTGTGTGGTTGCTCTGTTCTGCCTGGTCGCCGCCCATGGATGTTGGGGCTGCGGGTTTCTGCCTGATCTATTCTGCTACCCACCTCCACCTGCCCCCACCACCAATGTCCCCGCCACCAATGTCCCTGCAACCAATGTCCCGGCCACCAGCGTCCCCACCTCCAATTCCAGCTCCGGCGGCACCGACGTTGACGGCGGCGGCTGGATCGATGCCCGGGCCACCTGGTACGGCGCTCCCAACGGCGCCGGCCCCTACGATAACGGTACGACTACTATCTCTTCTGTGAGGATTCCAATTGATTGCTGAATGCTGACTGCGGTTTCTTGCTTTCATTACGGACGCAGGTGGTGCTTGCGGGTTCAAGAACGTGAACTGGCCGCCTTTCTCGTCAATGACGTCGTGCGGCAACCAGCCGCTCTTCAAGGACGGCAAGGGATGCGGCTCATGCTACCAGGTTTGCTACTTCCGCCGGCGTTGCACTTGCTTGACACTCACTGTAACTGCCGACATTGTCGTTTAGTACTACCATTTCTTTCTCCAGAGACAGCCTGTGATGTACGTAATTTGATTCCATGGATCTTGGATTGTTGCGTGCGATGCAGATCAGGTGCGTGGCCCATCGTGCCTGCTCCGGCGTCCCGGAAACGGTGATCATCACGGACATGAACTACTACCCGGTCTCGCGCTACCACTTCGACCTCAGCGGCACCGCCTTCGGCGCCATGGCCAAGTACGGCCATAACGACGAGCTCCGCCACGCCGGCATCATCGACATGCAGTTCAAGAGGTCACCGTCTTACTTAATCTCGTCATGCTTAACTTTTAACCCACCACGACATACTACATGGCATCCGTGTTTCCTTCTCCACCATTGGCTACCTTCCTTGCCACGGCCGCTTCTCTACAAAAGTACAAAATCAACTAGTATGTGCTTTGCCTGCACCTTCGGCTCGCTAATTGAAAACAGAACCACTTTGCACATAACTGGGGATCAAAAATATTCCAGTGTCAGATTTTTGTGTATCAAAAAGCAGAAAACACCAAAAAGAAAACAGTTTTGTTTTTTTAATCCAAGGGATGCCGTTTTTGTTGTTCTTGCATTGGCTGCTCGCGAGACTGACACTGGGAACGGCTTTACATTGCAGGGTGCCCTGCCGTTACCCAGGGCTGACGGTGACGTTCCGCGTGCAGCACGGTTCCAACCCGAACTATCTGGCGGTCCTGGTGGAGTACGAGGATGGCGCCGGCGACGTGGTGCAGGTGGACATAATGGAGTCACGGCTGCCGGACAGGGTGCCGACGGGGTATTGGACGCCGATGAAGGAGTCGTGGGGCTCCATCTGGCGCCTGGACAGGCTCCGCCCGCTGCAGGGCCCCTTCTCGCTGCGTGTCACCGACGAGTCCGGCAGGTCGCTCGTCGCCGATCAGGTCATCCCCGCCTACTGGCAGCCCAATGCCGCCTACAGATCCTTCGTCCAGTTCGATGAGACGTTACCACTGTCGCTTGCTGTGACATCCGGTGCGAGCCGTCGTCTTGTTCTACCAATGTATTCGGGCGCCCTCACGTATGTGTGGCGTTGTGCACGCTCGATACTAGCTGTCTGACCTGGACGGAGAAGCTGGTAGGATGAACAGCCATGTGGTCTTGGAGCTGACTGCAGGATTTTGTTCTTCATTGGGTCGCGCCAACGCCCGATCACAAGCCCATGTTAATTGCCCCGCCTAACTATATTTAGAGGTGCGCCGCGGAGCCTGTTTCGACCCCCACAAATATCTGAGCCTGGAGTTTGATTTTATATGTGTTGCATTGCATGTGAGCACGGAGCAAAATGTTCTGTTCTTGGATGCCTGCATGACGGAGTTAGGATTCAAACTCTATGATGTCAAGCTTTACAAATGTGATAAAAAAAAATTCTTCGGTTCAGCGTGGCATTGCAGTGCTAGTTATAAATAGGCCGGAGTTCCTCATTTTCAGTTGAGCTATGTGAAGAATTTGCAGCATTTGGCTCTGATTGCCACTTCTGCCAAATTTGTCCATTTACAGAACTTACATAAACTTGTCCATGTGCATTAAGATTTTTCTCTGAAACGGAAGGGAAAAATTCCTCTCATCGATTAATTAAGCAAAAAAAGAGTTGCCCACTTAGCGAACGGGAACCAGACGAAAACCGTCACAAATAGCTGGGCACCACACAAAACAAACCGACACACGGCTCAAGGTCTCGTCAAGTACACAACCCGGTGTCATCGTCGTCACTTCTCCCAACATGCGAGTTAACAACTCCGACTTCTCCGAAGACGAACCTTACCCAACCGTCATCGTAGAGGTTGCGTGGAAACACAAGAATACTCGTGCCAAAACTCAACCACCCGCGCCAAGGCATCGCGTATTCGACTTTGAATAAAGCTCCGAGGGGGAACAATGCAAGGCCGGCGCCGCCAAAACCACCGAACAGATCACCTCTTGCATGTCATCGTCGCCACAGAGGCCCGCCGTCGCAGCTCCGACTTCACAACAACAAAGCAACACGAGGTAATTCCAGGAACACGTCGGAGAAGAGCTGACTACTGCAACCAATGCCACACTTTTGACTTCGCTTGCCCCGTTGCCATAGAAACCTTCACGACAACACCTACGCTTCCATTGGCCCCACTCCTTCACAAACTTGGTTGACCGACATGACCAAAATGCAAACAATGGCACAGACGCTAAACCCCCCGCGGGACCTCATACATGACAACAACATTATGACAGATACAACATGCAACCGGTCCGATTTGGGTACCCAAGACGGCTCCTCTAGTGAGGTAGCAACGTCGAAGACGCCGCCATCATCCGATCTAAACAATGATATATGGCTTTCGCCAGGAGAACACTTAGGGTAGCCCGGTGATGGCGTGTCGACACACGTTCGTTGGGAGACTCAGAGAGGAAGGTATGATGAGCACAACAGCAAGATTTTCCCTCAGAAAGAAAACCAAGGTTTAATCGGACCAGTAGGAGAAAGAAATCATTTTTGAAGGTTGTTGACAGCTAATGTTGGCTGGGTGCACTACCAGGCCCAGCCAACATTAGCTGTCAACAATCTTCAAAAGTGATTTCTTTCTCCTACTGGTCTGATTAAACATTGGTTTCTTTTTGAGGGAAAATCTCAGCAGCAACGTGGAATCTACGCACAACACAACCAAGATACTTTGCCCCTAACGAAACAGTGAGGTTGTCAATCTTGTCGGTTTTGCTGAACACAAAGGATTAGACGTATAGTGTGGAAAATGATGTTTGTTTGCAGTGAATGAAATGACAACAATGTTTGTAGTAAAAGAGAACAGTGCTTGCAGTAGGTTGTTTTATCGGTGTAAAAGAATGGACCGAGGTCCACAGTTCACTAGTGGTGTCTCTCCATAACAGATAAATAACATGCTTGGTGAACAAATTACAGCTGGGCAATTGACAAAACAGAGGTTGCACCATAGTGCACATACATGACATGATGATTACTATGAGATTTATTTGGGCATTACAACATGATACATAGACCGTAATCCAACTGCATCTATGACTAATAATCCGCCCTCAGGACATCATCCGACCAAACATTGGGTATTAAGTTGCAAGCAACAGATTATTGCATTAAGTAAAGTGCGTAATGTAAACAATAGAATTATCCTTAGACAAAGCATTGTTGTTTTATCCCTAGTGGCAACAACATATCCACAATCTTAGAAGTTATTGTCACTCTCCCAGATTACTGGAGGCATGAACCCACTATCTAGCATAAATACACTCTCTTGGAGTTACAAGCATCAACTTGTCTAGAGCATCTACTGGTAACAGAGAGCATGCAACATCACAATAACATAAATGATAGATCTATAATCAACTTGACATAGTATTCAATATTCATCGGATCCAAACAAACACAACATGTAGCATTACGATAAGATGATCTTGATCATGTTAGGCAGCTCACGAGATCTAAACATGATGGAACAAAAGAAGAGAAGACAACCATCTAGCTACTTCTATGGACCCGTAGTCCAAGGATGAACTACTCACGCATCATTCCGGAGGAAGGCATGGTGATGAAGAGCCCTCCGGTGATGATTTTCCCTCCCGGAAGGGTGCCGGGGAGAGCATCAGAACCCTCCCGAACTAGAGTTGACGACGACGGCGGCTATAAAAAATTTCGTGGATGGAGGCTCGGGTGTTTAGGGTTTTCCCGAGGAAGACTTTATATAGGCGAAATGGCGATGTCGGTGGGAGCCCGTGGGGCCCACAAAACATGGTGGCGTGGCCAAGGGGGGGACGCCACCCTATGGTGTGGCCGCCTCGGTGCCCCCTCTAGGTCTCCTCCGGACTCCGTGTACGTGACAGCAAAATAGGGACTTTGGCATTTGTTGCGTTCCTCAATGGGGATGACCTTCGATACCAGTTGCGTTCTTCAATGGGAGACGCTCTTGCAAGTCTAGTTGGCTTGTGACGTACTGCATTGTCTGTTTACCATTCATTGACATAAGCATGCACCTCTCTAAAAAATGTTTTCAATACCTCTGTTTATAAAATAAAAAAGCTCTAGCACATCAGTTAATCCGTGCTTCCCTCTACGAAGGGCCTTTCTTTTACTTTTATGCTGAGTATTCACCTTCTCACTTTATGCACTTTCTTGAGAGCATGGTTGTCATTCTTAGTATAATGTGCTTGTCCTAGAACACGGTTGACTGGGGTATAACTTTGATGCTTGTATCTTTGATATCTTTACTTCTAGTCTTCACTTGAACTTGAGAGGTGCCCTGCCATTTATGCCTGCTCCATTATTAAGGGAAAGCGAGTACACTTTATCATACCCCATTATGAACATTGCAATCCTGCAGATTGATATATTTCATGTTGTTTATTATTAGTGTGCTGGTATCTCTTCATGGTTTGCATAACTATTATGTAACTTTATCTTGCATACTTCTTATTATGAATTGCCTAAGCACTTGATCATATAGTGAGAATATTTGCATCATATGAAACAAATGTGTTCATAAAAGTTCTTTTATCGCACTCAGTTGTCACTGAATTGCTTGAGGACAAGCAATAAGCTAAGCTTGGGGGAAGGTTATACGTCCAAAACGTATCTCCTCCGAACACTTTTGCTATTGTTTGCCTCTAAACTTGTGAGTTTTGGATACAACTAACACGGACTAACGCTGTTTTCAGCAGAATTACCTTGATGTCTCATTTTGTGCAGAAAAATCAACTTTCAGGAAATTGCTCGGAAAAGATCCTGAAGTCCTTATTTTACCCGAAGACCCCCGGAGCCAGAAGAAGAGCCGGAGGGGGGAAAGGGGCCCACACCATGCCTTGGCGCCCCCTAGGCCGTGCCTACATGTGGTGTGGTGGCCCCAAGCACCCCCTCGGGCTCCCTTTTCGACTACTTATGCCCCGTAAACCTAAAACCGAGGGGGTTCGTCATATTCCGTAGAAACACATCAGAGCACCGTCGCAACCTCGAAACTCAATTCGGGGATCAGAAGTTCCTATTCTGACGCTTTGCTGGGACGGGGATTCAAAGGAGATCATCTCTATCATCATCTCCACCACTTCTCCATCAAACATCCATGATTCCCCCATCCATGTGTACGTAATCCCCGCTGTAGGCTGAGAGGGATGGAAGGGATTGGATGAGATCAATCATGTAATAATGCCAGATTGTTACGGCATAGTTCCTAGTGTCCGTTGTTAGTGGTTTTTACCGTTGTTGCAACTTTTTATGCTTAATGCTTGTCACTAGGGCCAGAGTGCCATGATCTCAGATCTGAACATGTTTTTCTTTCATGAGTATAATTATGTTTCTTGATCAGATCTGCAAGTTGTTTACACACATTATTGTCCGGAACCGGAGGCCCCAAAGTGACTATAATTGGGACAACCGGAGGGGATGGCTGTGATGTGAGAATCACGTGTGTTCACGGAGTGTTAATTCCTTTCTCCGGTGCTTTATTAAAAGGAGCACCTTAATTACCAATAGTTTCCCTTGAGGCCCCGCTGCAAACGGGCTGGTAGGACAAAAGGTGTTGTGCAAGTTTCTCATTGCGAGCACGTATGACTATATTGGAACACATGCCTATGGTTTGCCTAGAACTTGGATGCTTTATTATTATCTATATGCAATGACCATGTTTTGATTATTATATGTACTATCTTATCCATGCAACGCCCGTTCATCCATCCCTATGCCTACTTAATCCTGATGTTTTCCACAATTGCTATTGCTGTTACTATTTTACTCCTGTTGTTATTTTACTACTGCTACTGCTATAAAACTGTTACCACTTATAAATTGTTGCGAGCAAGTCTACTTTCAGGTGCAGTTGTATTGACAACTCAGTTGTTAAGCCTTATAAATATTCTTTGACTCCCCTTGTGTCAAATCAATAAATTTGGGTTTTACTTCCCTCGAAGACTGTTGCGATCCCATATACTTATGGGTCATCAGATCCACACAAGTAGGTCTCATTGTATGGATGTCGCTAAGTCTTCCCTCGTCAAGGATCACACGTGTAATCCCTCTTATGGTGTGCACGCGTACGCTCGTGTCATCCCGTCAACGCTCCATCGTCCAGGATTCGGCACTAATGAAGAGAGACAGTCTTCCGACATTACTAATTGGTAGATCTAATCAACTGTCATTAGAGCTATTATAATTTTGGAAGTTCTCAACACGTGAGAGAGAATAGCTGATTAGAGCTAGGTCTCATCGGGAGAGTATAACTCAAAAACCCAATTAGAATAGACATTCAACTAGATAGAGAGGCTTGAGAGCCAATTGTGTGTCCTCCAAAGAGGAGGAGGTGGGGATTATATATTGGGATCAAGGAGGACACCTGCTATGGAGGGATGGTCTGTTTCCCTTTCCCTCCCTTGGCTGCACCAAGCCTCTTACGAGGACTCACATTGGACTCCTATCCCCTCTTTCCTTTTTTTCCTTTTTATTTTTATTTTTATTTTCCCCGAAACGATGAGTACCAACTTGTGAACACAGTGGAGCCCACCTAGCATCCCCCTAAAATAGGTTTCGGCCACTAGGGGGAAATCTGCCCCCTCCCGACACTTCTTCCTTATTTGGAAAGTTCCCAAGACTCCTCCGGAACCACTTTTCCCCTATATATAAAAAAACATCGGTATTATCTAACAATGTAAAAAAACACATTTCTAACACACCGAGAAATCTCATGTCCTCCGTTACCATTCATATAAATATTAACACAAGCATAATTTCTCTCTTATAGTAACTTTCTCGAAACCACTCCTATTGACACTAGACTTGTTTCTGTGATGTCGTAACGACATCGAACATTCATAAAACCTATTATTTCTCTCAATAAAAGGTTGGCACGGCTTAAGCGTGTGACCAGTATAGACTCGATAACATCTAGACATGTTCGAGAACTTACGGAACAATAACCAACAGTGGGACCGTGGAAGTCCATGATGTTGTGTGTTCCCGAAGAACAAGGGAACCTTATAATTAAGTTACTCATTGCACTTATTCCCTTAAATTCACGATACCAAAAATATCACCAGGTGAGACTATGTGATCTAGTCTGATCAAACTCTTTGATCATAACACATAAAAGTCGTTTACCGATATTGTTCTCTCTTCTCATCCATATCCCCCATGACACTATGATAAATCACATTGTGTCTGGCCAGATGATCTGTCATCGGTGATACTGAGAGGGACTAGAGAATCTCTCTCTGTATCGTCTAGAGGAGTTAGGTACTAGTACTGAACGATCTTAGTTCTTTTACACTTTCTAGGTCATACCCAGATATCACCGTTATAATCCTAGGTTACGGAAAGACGGTTCATGATATCAAAAGTATAACTTTCGATCATGCGGTCACTAGATATTATCATAGTATAGGAATTATAGTCAATGTTAACTTCATATGCATTTGCTAAAATACATAATGATTGTTTAGTCTCTTCTAGAACAACATACACTTGGGTCGGTTCAGTACTATTGTTACCCTAACAATAAATTCTTATGTTTTGCTAGACTTTTATCCAAGTCCATGACCAGGAAAATATGATCATCTCATAAACCATAAGCTAATTTTGGAGACAAGATTAGGAACTCTTGTTTGTTTATGTCTTCACACCCGCACAAAGATTTTCCTTTGAAAACTCACTTTTCATGTGCTATAGCGGTTGTAGCATGATGATGTAAACTTAATTCTGAACTTGGAGATAGAATAATAACTAAATATTATTGTCTCTAGGGCATACCTCCAACATTCTCCCACTTGCACTAGAGCCAATTAATACTCTAGTTAGTATGATGACATAACACATATGGAAATCCGTTGTTACTCACACTATGCATGTGGTGACTTAGACTTTTGTCTTTCACCTTTTGATCTAATCAACTTGTGATAAATTTGTGTTTTGGTTTGTTAGGAATTGGATTTGTGTGAACCTGGTTCTGTGACAACATTAATAATTCAAGTGTCTCCGAATGAATTATTAGATTATCGTTTGAAACCTCACTAAGTCAAATGACTTTTATCCAATAACTTGCAACCAACAATATCCAACATTGTGTCGCAACTATCCACAAAAATAGTGTAGAGTCCACTCATAATACTCGAATGTTGATAATTATACAACATACAGTATTATTTGTTGAAGAATCATAATGTGAGTTGAAATCAATAAAGATTTGATTTTGTAATTCCAGCACAAATACATATGTGAATACTTCTCACAATATTATTTGTAACTATACAAAATTCCACCGAGTTGTTTTACACCTTGTAATATTACCATTGAATATTTCCGTGAGAAACTTCTCACCATAATATTTCTTGGTTTTATTACAAACAATTAACTGAACAATAAAAACTTTTATTTAAGTTTTTCTCCTTTATACCAGATTGACTAAAATAATTTTAGTCAACATAAATCTATCGGTTCTTGTGTGATTTTCCTTTTATTACTGAGATTGGTCAAATCACAAAATATTATGATTCGATCTCCACTTTATATTTTGGTCACCAATGACAACGAATGTAATGTCTATTGCAAAATATTATCTCATTTATCTTTTGAGACAAAATAATATTATCTCATTGTATTTCAAAATTTCTTCCAGGATTACTTTTAGCACACCCATCATATTCTTGTTTATTAAATTTCTTAATCTATCTCATAGATCTTGGATTTAATAAGAGACTTTCTGATAATGCATTTAAAACCTTTTTAAATATTCTCCATGTGGTATATTTCTTTTAATTAGGCCCAACCAAGCTAAAACATCATAATAAGCTCTCACTGACTTTTAAGTCTCTTTGCTTTATATAATGAAAAAGAAATTTCTTCTTGTTTCATTAACATGGCTGACTTAATACTCATACTTGTAATATTTCTGATTACTCGAGTAATCAAAAGTAATTACACTTAGCAAAATAATTTTGCTAATTGATCCAACAATAACACCAAGCAATAAATATGATAAGTTTTTCAAATCATTATTATCATTTAATCGTACTTGCTAAAACAATTTTAGCAATACTAACTTTACGAATATAAAATATTCATATATGTTTTTCTTGTGAAAATATGCATATCTACTTTCAACATGGATCTATATGATAATCCAATATCATATATTTCTGAGTACTATTATATTTTTTTTTTATTTTTCACATTGTGATCATTATCTTGAAATTTCGATGAATATTTCATAAAGTGAATATTACATCAAATTTCTTATATGACCTTTATTCAAATATTAAGGTTGAACTTTATGTATCTCATACATAAATTACTGCCTAAGGTGATGAACTAGAAACATTTGCATGTTGCCCCTTTCATTCAATCCTTCTTCGAAGATTCACAATCTCAACTTAATATAATTTCCACATCTCTTGCATTAGAAGACACTTTTCTCTTTAATCCAGTGTGTTTAAAAACACTTGTGGACTTAAAAGTGGAAATTTACTACCAATAAACTTATTGGTTTTATGCAAAACCTTTTAATCAATTCTGCTTCATGCTTGAGCAATATTTATTACTAGGAACTTATCATGAAAATAACTGTAAGTTAATTAATGACGTAGTCCCAACCTTAACAAACAAACAAAATAATTTTCTTTAGCGGGTTAAGAATTATTTTCGCTTCACGATATCACTTTATTACACAAAGACATTTGACAATGATAACATTGCTTAAATCCTTGTCTCATAAAGATTTATTATCACGATAATTTTGAATATCTCAAAATTCATCATGAGTAATTTTTGACTAAGAAAATATTCTTTGTCAACCATGTTATAATTTCTATTAAGTCCTTTTCTATTTCAATCAAATTTCTTTGATCTCAGTTTTTGATTCAAAAACCTCATACTGACTTTTATGAAATCTTCAAACTTCAATTATTTCATCTATTCCACTTCATCAATAGATTAACTTATCGTATTAAATATTCAATGGAATTCAGTCAATTAAGAAAACATCCAAAACTTTGTGAATTTCAAAATTCACAAGTGCCTAGCACTTTATGGATTTTGGCCATGTTAAATATTTTGGAGGCAGTCTTTTCACCTTGATAAATCAAATAAAAGACATATCTCTAATTTATTTAACAAGCAAAAATTATTACTCAAACTTCAGCAATAATTTGAATCAAAATATTCAAGAATGAATAGTAAAACCAATTGACGGAACACAATAAAGAAGATCATAAACTTTGAATTCCCAAGCTTGGAATTACCAAGTCTGGAATTATCACACATATTTTTATGATTCTAACTCAACAAATTTCACGAATATAAAATATTCATTACATAATGATCAAACTAAAAATAACTATTATTTCAAAGTCCTAGTGTTGATCTTCTTTATTGATCTAAGAATTGCAGATGATGCAGTTGGTGTGGCGCCACTAATGTGTCTTCCTCTGCGCCTTCCACGGTTCCCACCTATATTGCCTCTTTTCCTTCTCACTCTGCAATAAATTGCAAATTGAGAAATTTCAATATCCAATACCAAAATATATTTGAGAAAAGAAAATGTGAATAACTGGTATAACTCTTATACCTTGTGTGGACTTGCCACTTTTCTTTACCTTTTGGTGCATTCATCACAGCATGAATGGAAACACCCATCTCAGCTAACATGAGCATCTGAAAGAATTTTTCAACTGTCTTCTCCACTTCCATCAGATTGTAGCAAGCCACAAATCCGAAGTAATACGATGGAAGTGTCATGAGGAGTGTGTCAACTCCTAGCCTTTCTGGAATTAGAAAACCGATATCCTTAATATTTTGCAGTATCTCTATGAAATTTTCCTTGTACTCCCTCAAAGGCCCAAGGCAACTGAGTTTGCACCTTAACAGTTCCGCATAAAGTTTATGATGAGAATGGTAGAGTTGCATAGAGAATTGAGCCTTCAAAGCTTCCATGAGACGGAAGGGGCGATAGTGTGGACCATTATCACTCAACTCAAAACTCAGCCTTACCATCATGATCATATAAACTTGATACTCCTCATATCCTAATGGAGAATACTCTCCATCAGGTGTTCAGCACATGCTTGATACGTCCATTTTTGCATCACTATTTTATATCATAATTTTACTGCTATTCATTGATATATTTCATATTTAGAGATGATACTCATGTTATTTCATCTATTTTGCATGTTTGATGACTATTGGAGATTTAACTGTCGGAACCAAAATTCTGCTGGAAAAAGGACCGTCAAGATACCATATTTCTGAAGATCAGCGATTCACGGAAAACATCGGGAAGTTCCTATTTTTCCAGATACGGAAGCCAACTAAAAGGGGAGGCAGAGGTGGGCCCCCAGAGGCTCACACCATGCCTGGCGCGGGCTACCCCCTGTCCGCGCCGCCATGTGGTGTGGTGGCCATGGCCCACCACTGCCAGTGCCCCTTCGCGTACTTCATCCCCCCGAAACCCTAAGACTCGGGGAGCCATCGAGGAAATATTCCGCCGCCTCCACGAGGCGGAAAACAACAGAGAGAGAAAAGCTCTCCGACAGGGAGAAATCTGCCGAGGAAATTCTTTCTCGGAGGGGGAAAATCATTGCCATCGTCACCGTCATCAAGCTAGACTTCATTGGGATCATCATCATCATCATATCCACCGCCATCACCATCGTCTGCACCGCTCCACTCCATTCCGCTATAACATCTAGGGTTGAATCTTGTCTATTTCATAGGGGAAACTTTCCCGGTGTTAATTACTCCTTGTGGTTGATGCTATTGAGTGAACGTTGAATTAAGGTTTATGTCCCGATTGTTATTCATCATTATATCACCTATGATCATGATCCATATGACGTCTTGTAAGTAGTTCGTTTAGTTCTCGAGGACACGTGAGAAGTCAAGATGTTGGTAGGGGAATTATGTTGAGTAATATTTAATGGTTTGATATTTAAGTTGTGGTGCTATTCTTCTAGTGGTGTCATGTGAACGTTGATATGTCATAAACATATCCTTAATTTCTGATGTTCCATGTTGTTTTCATGTTATTTCCTACATGTTTGCTATACACTTTATGTCATTTTTATCGATTTTCGGGACTAACCTACAGAGCCAGCTCCCTGTTTTCTGTTGTTTTTAGTTTCATAAAAGTTGTTCTAGAAATTATCTCAGAATTGGAAAATTCAAAGCCCCGAAGTCTTAGAATTCCCGAAGGTTCAAGGAGCCCCGAAGAGGCCCGGAGAGGGTCCATAGAGGGGCCGCACCATAGGGAGACGCGCCCCCTGGCCGCGCCTATGGGTGGTGTGGGCCTCAGGCGTCCACCGCCATCGCCCTTTTGCCTATATAATCCCCCCAATATGTGAACCCTAAAAATATACCACTATTCCCGAGAAACACCTGAGGCCACCGTCATCGTCATCCCGAGATTGGGAGGGTTCGGGAGCTCTCCCCGGCGCCCTGCCTGGAGGGGAATTCATCACCGGAGGGGTCTACACCACCATGCCCTCCTCCGAAGTGATGTGTGAGTAGTTCATCCTTGGACTACGGGTCCATAGCAGTAGCTAGATGGTTGTCTTCTCCACTTTACGCCTCATATTTAGATCTCATGAGTTGCCCAACATGATCGAGATCATCTTTATGTAATGCTACATGTCGTGTTTGTTGGGATCCGATGAAGTTGAATGCTATGTCTTTTGATTATAAATCTATCATGTTATCTTCATGCATATTTTATTTATGATCTCGCATGCTCTCCGTTATTAGTAGATGCTCTCGCCAAGTAGATGCTAGTAACTCCAAGAGGGAGTATTTATGCTCGATAGTGGGTTCATGCCTCCTTTGCATCTGTGCTCGAGTGACAGAAACGTGACAGATGGAGGATGTGTTGTTGCCATTAGGGAGATAACAACGGTGTTTACTTTGTTTACATTGTTTATATTACACACTTTGCTTACTGCGATTATATGTTGCTTCCAACTTAATACCCAATGTTTGTTCAGATGATATTCGGAGGGTGGATTATTAGTCATAGATGCAGTTGGATGTCGGTCGATGTATATTGTTGTAATGCGTGCATGAATCACATAGTAATCTTTATGTCTTGCATATGCACTACGGTGCAACCTTCATTTATGTCAATATCCCAGCTGTAATTTGTTCACCACACATGTTATTTATCTTCTATGGAGAGACACCACTAGTGAACTGTGGACCCGGTCCATTTTCTCATACTGATAATACACACATTGTTTCCACTGTTTTTACACTGCTGCTACTGTTTTCATACCGTTCTCTTTGTGTCCAGCAAAACCGGTGAGATTGACAACCTCACTGCTTCATTGGGGCAAAGTGATTTGATCGTGTCGGGTAGGTTCCACGTTGCTGCTTGATGCTGGCAATGGCGATAGAAATTCCTTGCAGAAATTCCTGTGTGTTGGGAACCCCAAGAGGAGGGTGTGATGAGTGCAACGGTAAGAATTTCCCTCAGTTAAGAACCAAGGTTATCAATCCAGTAGGAGAAAGAAGATCTTCGGAAAGTTGATGCTACTGACAGTGGTGATGGCTCACCGGTGTCAGCAACAATGCGGAACCTGCACACAACACAACCAAAATACTTTGTCCCAACGGTACAATGAGGTTGTCAATCTCACCGGTCTTGCTGAAAACAAAGATTAGACGTATAGTGTGGAAAATAATGTATGCTTGCAGTAAGTAAAGAAAGCAGGAAATTGTAGTGGTTTGTTTAACAGTGTAGGAAAATGGATCGGGGTTCATAGGTTCACTAGTGGTATCTCTCCATAAAAGATAGCATGCTAGGTGAACAAATTACAGCTAGGCAATTGACAAATAAAGGTTGCACTGTAGTGCACATTCATGACATGATGACTACTATGATATTTAGTGCAGGCATTACAACAATATACATAGACCGTAATCCAACTGCATCTATGACTAATAGTCGACCCTCAGGTCATCATCCGACCCCCTTAGGTATTAAGTTGCAAGCAAAAGATAATCGCATTAAGAAATGTGTGTAATGTAAGAAATGATTGTACACGCGGGCACTCACACCGCAGTTTTCTCCCTAGTGGCAACAACACATCCTCCCCCGTCACGTTTCAGTCACTCGAGCACAGGTGAAAAGGAGGCATGAAACCACTATCGAGCATAAATACTCCCTCTTGGAGTCACTAGCAACTACTTGGCCAGAGCAACCACTAGCAACGGAAATCGTGCAAGATCACAAATAACATATGCAATAAAAGACTATAATCAACTTGGCATAAGTTTAATATTCATCGGATCCCAGCAAACACAGCATCTAGAATTACATGAGAACAATCTCGATTATGTTAGGAAGCTCACGAGATCTAAACATTGAGGCATAGGAGGAGAAGACAACCATCTAGCTACCGCTATGGACCCGTAGTCCAAGGATGAACTACTCACGCATCACTCCGGAGGCAAGCATGGTGATGAAGAGGCCTACGGTGATGATCTCCTCTCCGACAGGGTGCCGGTAGACAGCTTCAGAAGCCCCCTGATCTAGGGTTGACGACGACGGCGGCTGTGGAACTTTTCGGGGATATTTGATCAGGTGTCTAGGGTTTTCCATCCGGGGAATAAATAGGCGAAAGGCAAAGGCGGTGGAGCCCTAGGGGATCCACGCCACTCCCTGGCGCGGCCAAGGGGGGGGGGGGCGGCACCCCATGGTGTGGGCCCCCTGGTTCCCGTCTTCGACTCCTCTTCGGTCTTTTGGATGCTTCCGCGGAAAATAGGAACTTCGGGATTTGTGGGGTCCAATTCCGAGAATATTTCCAAAACAACTTTTCTGAAATAAAAAACAGCAGAAAACGGGGAATTGGCACTTGGCATCTTGTTAATAGGTTAGTCCCAGAAAACGTGTAAAAATGACATAAAGAAGGGAGAAAACATGTAGCAATTGGCATAATAACATCATGGAGCATCAGAAATGATAGATACGTTGGAGACGTATCAAGCATCCCCAAGCTTAGTTCCTACTCGTCCTCGAGTAGGTAAACGATAAAACACAATAATTTCTGAGGTGACATGCTACTAACATAAACTTGATCATAAAAATGTAAGAGCATATGTAACCTGAGATCATAGAAATTTTAACACAAACATGATAATAGAACTTTAATAATAAAGCATAGAAATCACTTTGCATTATGAGAAGTATCTCAAATAAAAGGTCATAAATAACAATGCAAAGAAAGATAAATTTTTGTTTCAAGTATAGAGAAAGCATGGCAAAGTGATATTTCGCTAGTCCTTTAGAGTGGGGCAAAACATAAATGCCAAGACACCTTCAAAGTTCATGAGGAAGACTAGAACAAATAATTTGAGAACAAACAATAACACGTCATGAATCAATTAATAATGTTTCTGGGACAAATGCACATAAAACTCAGAATGGAAAAAATGCTCTCTCAACTGTGCATAAAGTTAGAAGATGGAGACTCAACATAAAATTAAAATAAAGGACCTTCGCAGAGGGAAGCAGGGATCACTCATGTGCTAGAGATTTTTATTTTATTAGACATAGGTATTAAAATTTTGACACTCCTCCCATCCATCTTTCACAAACCATGGCTAACCAAATCCTCGGGTGCCTGCCAACAATCACATACCATGGAGGAGTGTCTATATTTTGGGAGATGTATGCTAATGTCAACGAATGGTAAACAGAAAATACAGTACGACACAAGCCAACTGGATTCACAAGAGAGTCTCCCATATGAAGGACGCATCTGGGTAGAAGGTCATCCCTCTCTCTCTTTTGTTTACACAATTATGCTTTCACTGATAAATCAGTGGCAAAAATAGTGAAGAGATTTTGTGTGTATTAATTTGGGGCTGGGCACCCTGCTGCCAGCTCTTCTATCATTTGGATAAGCGGATGAAGCCACTAATCCAGGGTGTGAAATCCAATCAACAAGCGAGATAAAGATTCTCTATTTAAGTCCTCATGAGCAAAAACAGGAACACAAAGCAGGAGTTATTTTGAAGGCTTTAAAAGTAACACATGAGCAATTTACTTGGAGTGGCAGTTAAATACCACATGTAGGTAGGTATGGTGGACACAATGGGAAAACTTGGTTTTAGGGAGTTGGATGCACGAGTAGAGCTCATACTCAGTTTAGGTGGAGGCTAGCAAAAGACTGGAAGCGACAAATCAAGAGAGCATAAGAGCCATAATTATGCATAGCAACATAAACATCATTAATTAAAGCATAAGCGGTATCACAAGTTCAAAAACTAAATGATCATAGAGGCTATTAGTGACTGGTTCATAGTCATAAACATGGTGTGAGCATGCGCCAAGTAAACCAAATAAAACATTCAAAAGAGAATACCATAAATTTATGCTTTACCATGACAAGAACAACTCATGAATCTTTCAATGGGGTTTTGAGTGTTTTTGAGAATAGCTAATGTGTTTTTGAGTTTTAGGCTTGTGTTGAAACTGAACCATGTGAATTTATTATTTCGATTGCACTAACGTTGCTAATGAAGATTGTGAGAAGTTTGGTGTGAAGGAAGTTTTCAAGGGTCAAGAGAAGAGGATGATATGACGTGATCAAGAAGAGTGAAGAGCCTAAGCTTGGGGATGCCCCGGTGGTACATCCCAGAAAATTCCAAGAAGACTCAAGCGTCTAAGCTTGGGGATGTTGATGCATGTAAAATGCATAGATGAATTTTGCATATTTTCACATGGTTTTCTATTACATATTGCATCATATAAGGGTATAATTCAATGTTTTATAGTATTTTGGGGTTAAATTACAAAGTCCCCCAACTTTTATGGAATTAACCCTGCCTGTCAGAAACCCCGTTTTCTATATTTTTGACGTTTCAGGGGGCAAACTTCTGCGAAATCACCTGAAAATCTGCGGGAGTCATTTTCTTGGAAGGAGAAGACTTGCGGGCGAAGGATCCACGAGAATTGGGCAAGGAGGCCCAAAAGAGGACCCTCCACGCGGCCAGATTCCTTGGCCGCGTGAGAGGCCCCCTTTTGGCCCCTGTGGCCCCAATTCCTTCCATCTTCGACTTACCGACTCCGTCTTGACCTAAAACCGACTATAAAAAGGGTCCCCCGTACCCTTATGGAGAGAGCGCCGCCGAAACACCGAAACACCGAAACAGAGACCAGAAGTTCCAGATTGAAGGGGGAAAACTCCGGCGGGGCGCCGCCGGTGTGATCTCCTACCCCTCCAACATCATCTCCATCGACATCTCCATGAAGAGGGAGTAGTCCACCCCAGGGATATGGGTTTGTGGAAGTAGCACTTGTATCTCTCTCTCTATGTGCTTCACTAATTAGATCCGTATGAGCTGCCTCACATGATTACGGGTACCGTTGTAATTCCTATGCGGTGGATCTTTTCTATGAGTTATTGAATCTGAGATTGCAATTGTTTCTTTTGAGTTATTTGAGTAGATGTATCTTATGTACCCCGTTCTTATTTGCTATCTTTGATCAATCTAGTTCTTGAGAGCGTGTGTGGGGTGATGGGTGCATTAGTTGGAGTAACGGGGGGTGGCTAGTGCTGTGCAAGTGACAGAAGTTCAGCGATCCACTTAGGTTTTGTTAAACCTTTCTTAGTTACCTCACTAGGGATAAAAAGGAGTACCTTGTTACCGGGGATTTGAAGTGACACTAATCAATCTCTATGACTAGATCTAGCAAGTTCTTAGTTCAACTTCATGTCACATTGCTTAAAGCTATACTCTGATTTTTCCTTAATTATCGAGGTGTTATGATTTATTTCGCATCTTGGTGGAGTATAAGAGGGATCAATATGACCGTAGAGATCTCTATGCTAGGACGTGATGCCCATATGAAAGTACTCAATGTTAAACATGTTATTGTAATCTCACATGTAATTCTTTATTCCACCGTCTACTAATTTATTTGAGAGAATGCAAGTGTGAAACCATGAACCCCGGTCCTATTTTAATTATAAGAAAACACTATAGTTACTTTGCTACAATTTACTTTACTTGCACTTTACTTTACTTGCATCTCCAATTCGAATTTACATTATCTCCATCACCACTTGCATCACAAAAATACAAAAACAATCCATTGCATATTTATTTTCTCATTTGCATTTAGTAGTAGATTTAATTATTGCACATTTACTTTCAGTTTTGCATTGCAATTTAGAAGTCTCACACCTTGTGCTTGACAACCACTTGGTGAGGTTGAGGGCACAAAACTCTCTACCTGTTTGCAGGATCCTGGAGAAAGCTTGGAAGACAACTGCTGAAATAATGACTCCCCAAGAGTTCAATATAAACCCTCGAGTCACCATCGTGGGGAAGAAGGATTGCCACTAGCTACACACTCTGCACTTGGAGTCTCAACCTAGCCATCAGATGCCCAAGGCATACCCTTCTTCATCGATAAATTATCAGGTCACTTCTAGTGAAACTATATTTTTATTCGGTCACATCTTATGTGCTTTACTTGGAGCGTCTTTTATTTTTGCTTTCAGTTTATTTTTATTTTTTCAATAAGTTTGGTTGGACCCCAGCATTCTTTTATTGGAGAGTGACACGCTCCACTTTTTTATGGGAATACTTTATATTCTTAATCTTTGTCTGGCTGCTGCATTTATCTAGATCCTATTTTGCGTGCATCTCTTATCTAAGAGTTGTTAGTTTTAGTAGTGTTATGTGAGTGCTCTCATTTTTGCTTGTTGTATCATGAAGAGTATTTTTGTTAAAACATATCTTGTATGGTGCTTGTTGGGAGAAGAAACTGCTGCTTAAAGTAGAATTTTTAATGGTGCAAGTAGAAGCTTGTATAGACTGTGGCTAGGACTTTTTCATATCATGCTAGATGTTATTTTAGTTTTGAATCCTTGTGGTTATTGAGTAGCATGATTAGCCTCAGATAGCTGAGAGTGTTTAATTTGCCATTGAAAGATTCATGAGTTGTTCTTGTCATACTAAAGCATAAATTTATGGTATTCTCTTTCGAATGTTTTATTTGGTTTACTTAGCACATGCTCACACCATGTTTATGACTATGAACCAGTAACTAATAGCCTCTATGATCATTTATTTTTTGAACTTGTGATACTGCTTATGCTTTAATTAATTATGTTTATGTCACTATGCATGATTATGGCTCTTATGATCTCTTGATTTGTCACTCCCAGTCTTTTCCTAGTCTCCACCTGTACCGAGTATGAGCTCTACTCGTGCATCCAACTCCCTAAAACCAAGTTTTCCCATTGTGTCCACCATACCTACCTACATGTGGTATTTAACTGCCACTCCAAGTAAATTGCTCATGTGTTACCTTTAAAACCTTCAAAATAACTCCTGCTTTGTGTTCCTGTTTTTGCTCATGTGGACGTAAATAGAGAATCTTTATCTCACTTGTTGATTGGATTTCACACCCTGGACTAGTGGCTTCATCCACTTATCCAAATGATAGAAGAGGTGGCAGCGGGGTGCCCAGCCCCAAATTAATACACACAAAATGTCTTCACTATTTTTTCCCCTGATTTATCAGTCAAAGCATAATTATGTAAACAAAAGAGAAAGAGGGATGACCTTCTACCCAAATGCGTCCTTCATATGGGAGACGCTCTTGTGAATCCAGTTGTCTTGTGACGTACTGTATTTTCTGTTTACCATTCGTTGACATTAGCATACATCTCCCAATATATAGACGCTCCTCCATGGTATGTGATTGTTGGCAGGCACCCGAGGATTCAGTTAGCCATGGTTTGTGAAACATGGATGGGGGAGTGTCAAACTTTTAATACCTCTTTTTAATAAAATAAAAAGCTCTAGCACATGAGTGATCTCTGCTTCCCTCTACGAAGGGCCTTTCTTTTAATTTTATGTTGAGTCTCCATCTTCTAACTTTATGCACAGTTGAGAGAGCATTTTTTGCCATTCTGACTTTTATGTGCATTTGTCCCAGAAACATTATTAATTGATTCATGATGTGTTATTGTTTGTTCTCAAATTATATGTTCTAGTCTTCCTCATGAACTTTGAATGTGTCCTGGCATTTATGTTTTGCCCCACTCTTAAGGACCAGCGAAATATCACTTTGCCATGCTTTCTCTATACTTGAAACAAACGTATAACTTTCTTTGCATTGTTATTCATGATCTTTTATTTGAGATACTTCTCATGATGAAAAGTGATTGCTATGCTTTATTATTAAAGTTCTATTTATCATGTTTGTGTTTAAAGTTCTATTATCTCAGCTTACATATGATTTTACATTTTTATGATCAAGTTTATGTTAGTAGCATGTCACCTCAGAAATTATTGTGTTTTATCGTTTACCTACTCGAGGACGAGTAGGAACTAAGCTTGGGGATGCTTGATACGTCTCCAACGTATCTATAATTTTTGATGCTCCATGACGATATTATGCCAATTGCTACATGTTTTCTCCCTTCTTTATGTCATTTTTACACATTTTCTGGGACTAAACTATTAACAAGATACCAAGTGCCAGTTCCCTGTTTTCTGCTGTTTTTGATTCATAAAAGTTGTTCTCGAAATATTCTCGGAATTGGACCCCACAAATCCTGAAGTTCCTATTATCCCCGTAAGCATCCAGAAGACCGGAGAGGAGTCGAAGACGGGCACCAGGGGGCCCACACCATGGGGTGGCGCCCCCCCTTGGCCGCGCCAGGGGGTGGTGTGGGGCCCCCAGGGCTCCACCGCCTTTGCCCTTTCGCCTATTTATTCCTCCCGGATGGAAAACCCTAGAGACCTGATCAAATATCCCTGAAAAGTTCCGCACCCGCCGTCATCATCAACCCTAGACCAGGGGGTTTTGAAACTGTCTCCTAGCACCCTGCCGGAGAGGAGATCATCACCGGAGGCCTCTTCATCACCATGCCTGCCTCCGGAGTGATGCGTGAGTAGTTCATCCTTGGAATACGGGTCCATAGCAATAGCTAGCTGGTTGTCTTCTCCTTCTATGCCTCAATGTTTAGATCTCGTGAGCTTCTTAACATGATCGATATTGTTCTTATGTAATTCCATGTGCTGTGTTTGCTGGGATCCGATGAATATTGAACTTATGCCAAGTTGATTATAGTCTTTTATTGCATATGTTATTTGTGATCTTGCATGCTTTCCGTTGCTAGTGGTTGCTCTAGTGACTCCAAGAGGGAGTATTTATGCTCGATAGTGGGTTCATGTCTCCTTTTTGCATGTGCTCGAGTGATAGAAACGTGACGGGGGAGGATGTGTTGTTGCCACTAGGAAGAAAACAACGGTGTGAGTGCCCGCGTGCACAATCATTGCTTACATTACACACATTGTTTAATGCGATTATCTGTTACTTGCAACTTAATACCTAAGAGGGTTCGGATGATAACCTGAGGGTGGATTATTAGTCATAGATGAAGTTGGATTACGGTCTATGTATATTGTTGTAATGCCCGCAAAAATATCATAGTAGTCATCATGTCATGAATGTGCACTACGGTGCAACCTTTATTTGTCAATTGCCTAGCTGTAATTTGTTTACCCAGCATGCTATCTTTTATGGAGAGACACCACTAGTGAACCTATGAACCCCGGTCCATTTTACTACACTGTTAAACAAACCACTACAACTTCCTGCATTCTTTACTATACGTCTAATCTTTGTTTTCTGCAAGACCGGTGAGATTGACAACCTCACTGTACCGTTCCGACAAAGTATTTTGGTTGTGTTGTGTGCAGGTTCCACGTTGTTGCTGACACCGGTGAGCCATCACCTCCGTCAGTGGCATCAACCTTCCGAAGATCCTCTTGCTCCTACTAGATTGATAACCTTGGTTCTTAACTGAGGGAAATTCTTACCGCTGCACTCATCACACCCTCCTCTTGGGGTTCCCAAGACACAGGAATTTCTGCAAGGAATTTCTGTCGCCATTGCCAGCATCATGGACCCCGGTCCATTTTCTCATACTGATAATACACACACTGTTTCCACTGTTTTCACACTGATGCTACTTCTTTCATATTGTTCTCACACTTTTTTCCACACCATACGTTTAACCTCTTTGTGTTCAGCAAAACCGGTGAGATTGACAACCTCACTGCTCGTTGGGGCAAAGTGATTTGATTGTGTTGTGTAGGTTCCATGTTGCTGCTGAACCGGTAGTGCACCCTGCCATCTCAGCTGCATCAACCTTCTGAGGTTACTCCTTCCTCGTACTGGTCGATTCAACCTTGGTTTCTTTCTGAGGGAAACTTTCTACTGTGCTCTTCATACCTCCCTCTTGGGGTCTCCCAACGAACGTGTGTTCACACCCATCAAACATCGACTACATGATACTTCACCTTTATGGGCCTAGGGGCATGCATTGTGTGTTTGGCTACTAATTGTGGCATTGTCGGAGTAAAAGAAACCTAAACCCCCGTTAGGAAACCGATGCATGAGGGAGTGTAGGATCCCGGAGTTTAAGGATGTGGTTAGATTTATCTTAATTACTTTCTTGTAGTTGCGGATGCTTGCAAGGGGTATAATCACAAGTATGTACTAGTCCAAGTTAGGGTAGTACATTAGCATAGGTTAACCCACACAACACCTATCAAAACAATAAAGATTAATTATATGTATGAAGCGAAAGCACTTGACGAAATTCCCATGTGTCCTCAAGAACATTTGGTCATCATAAGTAAACCAACTGGCTTATCCTTTGCTCTAGAAAGGATTGGGACACTTGCTGCAATTATTATTACTGTCTTTTATTTACTTGTACTTCATTTATCTGCTATATCAAAAACCCCTGAAAACCTGTCTGCTAGTATTTATAGTAAATCGTTCATCCAAACCGCTTGTCAACACCTTTTGCTCCTTGTTGGGATCGACACTCTTATTTATCAAAATTACTATGATACACCCCTTATACTTGTGGGTCATCAAGACTATATTCTGGCGCCGTTGCCAGGGAGTGAAGCGCTATTAGTAAGTGGAATTGGTAAGGGAAACTTTTACTGTGAGTTCCCGGGGAGCTTTTTATTTTATTTCAAAACAGAAGTAAAATGATTTTGGAAGGTGATTGTTCATGTCAACATATGGTAATAGAGTTCTTGTTATCTTCCATACTAAACAAGTTGAGAGCGGTTCCGAATTATTGATATTAGGCATTTATAGCATGAACTTTTATATAGTATGACACTCCACTCAACCTTTGCTTTCACAAACCATGGCTAACCGAATCCTCGGGTGCCTGCCAACAATCTCATACCATGGAGGAGTGCTTATTTATTTGTTTAACTTTTTGTTGTTATAATGATCTAACCAGCTCTTTGCAAAATTATTGACAAGCAGATGAAGCAGGCAAGTCAGGGTAATTAATTAGTATGGAAGATAACAAACCCAACTACTATTTCCTCATGAGCTAAAATAGTGTCACAAAATGGTAATTATATTGAAGGTTTTAAAGGTAGCACATGAAAATTTAGTTGGAGTGGCGGTGAAATACTACATATAGGTAGGTATGGTGGACTCTTTGGAATGACTTGGTTTTCAGGGATTTGAATGCAGGAATAGAGCTCATACTCAGTACAAGTGAAGGCTAGCAATAGACTGGGAAGAGACAACCAAGAGAACAATAACCGTCATAATCATGCTTCCGACAGAACAAAATTAACTGGGGCATAAAAGTGAGACGAGAACTCTGAGGCAAAATAAATCATCAAGGCTTAATTGACATTTTTTTTTCAGTCTTATGCATGCGTGAGAATGTGCCAAGTCAATACAAATGAAACATTCAGAGGAGGATACCACAATGTCATACCCTTTTATGAATATAACAATGCAAGAAAACATTTATACGACATGCTATCTACTATTAGTAAAACTGGTCATAACAGAGCAAGAACTACTAACCATCCATTAAATAACATACACCTTACTCGAACGAACTAAGAATGTCCACATGGATGAGTATATGTACAGAAATGAAAACAAATATAGTTCATACCAGCCTCTCACCACAACTTGAATTGTCATAAATCGTCCTTATTGCTTTACACTTGTGTGGCTTAAATGATATGAAATGATAACCAAGCTCCAATGGAGTCACGGAAGACTGTTGAACTTTGCAGCGAACTTTACAAAAGCAAAGAAGAACAACAAATATTTTGGAGTTTTCAAATTTAAAACAATAACAGAAGGAAACAAGCAAACAAAGCAAAATCTTATTGGATTTTTGAATAACAAACTAAAACTAGAAAGTAAAGCAAACTAATAATGGAAACTAAAGAAACAAATAAAGAGAAACAACAAAAATATTTTTGGTCTTTTTGCGTTTTGGAAAGCAGAAACTAAGCAAGAAAAACAATGGAAACGAAAGAAACAGAAACATGCATATACAAAGTACCGACAGAATTAAGATATGTAAATAAGTGTGATGTCGGTATACCTCCTCCCAAGCTTAGGCTTTTGGCGTAAGTGGAGATCAATCCCCGCGCGGGTAGATGCTCCAAGCTGGTGGGTCATTCCTAGCATGATCGTAATCAGGCTCCCATGAAGAAGAAGAAGCAGAAGGCCCATAATCATAACCAAGGTGGTTGTACGGAAACTCCGCAGTGTCGGAGGGCTGGACAAAATTATCTTTGGCCCCCTCTCCAGCATCCTCTACATGCTGGTGGTTCTCCTCTATGTATGCATCAAATTCATTCTCTAGGAATGACCATCCTTCCCTGACATCAAGGTTAAATAAACGAGGCGCGGGAAAATTGACTAATCAATGAGACTTAGCTACTCTCCACCCCGATTTCTTGAAAAAGGTTATTTCATAGGATAAGTTATTCAAGTCAGCCCAAGTAGAAACAAATTAGTGTTTAATCATGGAATTAAGATCAAGCCTCTCTATGGGAAACGGAATGTCTAAACGATGTGGTACCATAACATGCAAAGCTAATAAACGAGAGGCAATGAGACCTCCTCAAATTCCCCCTTCTCGCGGTTAGTAGCAAGACGGAAAGCTAATAAAGCACCAAAATTATAGGACCTATCTCTTCTCAAAGCAGCTGATATGAAAGCGAAATCATAAGCAGATAATTTGTTTGCATTCTTCCTTGCAAGAACACACTTGGCAATGAAATAGCCAAAATATCGAATAGATGGGAGTTGAATATTTTGAATTTTACCACTCTCATCTAAGAAGCTTCTCCCATGGCAGATTTGTTTATACAGATCCATCAGTGGCTTGGACTGCCCTCTAATCTTCTCACGCGATCCCCACTGTGGCACCTTAATGGCTGCACAAAAATCATCAAAGGCCAAGTTGACAGTTTTATTGTAAATTTTGTAGTGAACCATGGGGTTAGGAAAGTACTAACTGAAACTAAAATCCTGCAACATAGACATAGTTAGTTTCGCATATTGGCTAGGTTCACCGTCAACAAAATGTTCCAACCCTGCATTAGAGATTAAGGTTTGGAAATCCTACAGAATCCCTACAACACTCATGAATTCATAGCATGGATAGATGGAGGGGAATACACCCTCTTCATGGTGGACTCTCATAACTTCATGCACCTCCAATTCGTGCTGGTGAAGTTGGTGTACATTATCCTCCATTTCTGAATTTTCTGACAAGAATCATAAAAAATGATTTTGAAGTAACTACATGAATGGAACTACTATAGAGACTTGTAACAGGATTAAATATGCACCAAAACTAATTTATCTACACACAGAACAAGCATGCAAGCTCACATAACCTATCACCTACAGTATCAAAATACTCAAGAAATACTTCACTAAACAAAATTCTACTTGGATAATCGGAGGAGTCACATACTGGAGAGAAAATGCCCCAAATCTCAACAACAAAGATGGGCTGAGCAAGGTGATCAAAAATAGCGAGCAAGAACAGCAAGAACACGGGTTTGATAAATGGTGTGGTGTTTTTTTTTTTGAAACATACACCACACCATTTATCAAACCCGTGTTCTTGCTGTTCTTGCTCGCTATTTTTGATCACCTTGCTCAGCCTGGTCGGGAGAGAGAGTGAAGTGGCATGTGGAGGAGCAAGTCGAGGGCCAGGGGGTCCCCACACCATGCCCTGGAGCGCCCTAGGGTGTGGCCACGCCACCACATGGTGTGGTGGACCCCTGGGTTTCCCCAGGTGCCTCTGTGCCCCATTTTCAGCATAAAAAATTAATATAAATTTTCTGAAATTTTTCGAGAAACTTTATTTTCGGGTAATTTCCAGAATTTGATAAATGATTATAATCCTGGAAAACGATTATGAAACGATAGAAAAAAGTTGAAAACCAACGCTACAGGAGTTCCAAGACACTCTAATATGCAAATAACAAGCGGAAACATAGTCAAAACATAATCGGCGATGGTGAAAACACGAGTAAACAAAAGTAAACATGGTGAAAACATAGTGAAAACATTGTTTTCTTCATTCAAAATCACTTTGTTAACAAGGTTGATCAAGTCTTGTTACCAAAACAATTTTACATGAACCAAAACTTTGCATTTCACTAAATGATTACGTTACCTCATCTTTTATGGACATTGTCCCAATCATGACAATTTCATATTCTTTTCGTGGCATTGGAATAGGACAATAGAATTCTCCAATCTTGATGGTCTCAATGTTTTCAATTGAATTTAGACCATATTTCTTATCAATCTTCTTGGGAAAATAAACTGTGTGCTCTTTGTCATTAACATTAAAAGTTACTTTACCTTGGTTGCAATAAATAACACCCCCTTCAGTGTTAAGAAAAGGTCTCCCAAGAATAATAGACATATTATCATCTTCAGGAATTTCCAACACAACAAAGTCAGTTAATATCGAACAGTTATTAGCCTCTTGAATAGGAACATTCTCACATATACCAACAGTAATAGCAGTAGATTTGTCAGCCATTTGCAAGGATATATCAGTTGGTATCAATTTTTCCAAGAAAAGTCTCTTATAGAGAGAAAAAGGCATAACACTAACTCCTGCTCCCAAATCACATAAATCAGTTCTAACATAGTTATTATTTTTAATGGAGCATGGAATAGTTGGTATACCAGGATCTCCAACTTCTTTGGAACCTTGCCATTGAAACAGTAATTAGCAAGCATAGTGGAGATTTCCTCATGAAAATCTTCCTTTTGTTAGAGACAATATCTTTCATATATTTTGAATAACGAGGCAATTTAATAGCATCAGTTAAAGGAATTTGCAAAACAAAGGTTTCATCCAATCACAGAACTTGTTATAATGTTCTTCTTCCTTTGACTTGTGTTTCTTATTAGGAAAAGACATTTATTTTTGTACCCAAGGTTCTCTCTCATTACCATGTTTATTAGCAATGAAATCCTCCTTAGTGTACTTTGCATTTTTAGTTTTCTTTTCAGGTTCCTCTCCAATTTCTTCTTTATCAAAAGCATCACTCTTATCATTACCACTTTCAGTTTCAGCATCAGAGATAGATACTATTAGGATCATTAGTTGGTTCAGGAGATTCTACAATAGTTTAATGTTTCTTGTTCTTTTTCTCAGAAGGAGTACTATTGTTTTTAGCTTGTTGAGAATATTTTTCAATTCTTTTAAGATGTCCCTCAGGATACAAAGGATCCTAAGTAGAAACATCACTTCTAGTTCTTATTTCATACACATGTTTTCTCTAGAAGCATTAACTAGAAAATCTTTTTGCACCTTAGTGAGCTGATCAATTTCAGTTTGAACCATATGAAAATGTTTAATAAGCATTTTAACATCATTGGAGGTTCTCTCCATAATACCATGCAAATTATTAATAGCTCTAGAATTTTTCATTAGCTTATCCGTCACTCTCATATTAAAGTTATCTTTCTTAACAATATAATTATCAAATTCATCAAGGCATTGTTTAGGAGGTTTAGAATAGGGAATATATCTTCTGTCAAAATGTTGGAGTGAGTGTACCTCAATTGTGGATGGGTGAGGAATTGGCTTACATAATTCTTCTATATGTGGTAGATTCTTCACATCTTTAGATTTAGTACCCTCTGTTTAAGAGATTTCTTGGCTTCCCTCATCACTTCATCATTTAATTCAATCATTACCCTCTTATTTGGTGTTGGTGTTGGGGTCAGTTCAGGTATAGTCCAATCATCATGATTTTTGCTTATTTTAGCAAATAATTCCTCAGCTTCTTCAGGAGTCCTTTTCCTGAAAACACAACCAGCACAACTATCCAGTCATGTCCAAGATTAAATAGTTAGTCCATTATAGAATATATCAAGGAGTTCATTTCTAGCTTACTGATGTCCAAGCCGAGATCTAATTAAAGAACAACATCTTGCCCAAGATTCAAGCATTTTCTCTCCTTCAGTTTGCTTAAAGTTAATGATTCTCCGCAAAGCAGCATGTTGAGAACTAGTAGGAAAATATTTATGAAAGAAAGCATTAACCAAACCAATAGGACTATCAATAGATCCAGGTAACAAATTATTAAACCAAGTTTTTTCTTCATGATTTAATGAGAAAGGAAAAAAATAGCGACAAAGTAACTATGTTTCTTAATGTCATCAAAAAATAAGCTACTCAAAGATGAGAGCTCATTCATATGTCCCACAACATTTTCATTTTCAGTACCACAAAAAGGTTCTTCCTCAACAATTGATATGTACAATAAATCTAGAGAGATATCGTAGTCCTTATCTTTAATGTCCATGGGGGCTGTAGCAAGCTTAGCATCAGGAGACAACTTATATCAGGAGACATAATACTTTTAATGGCACTTGCACTACTAGCAGCATGACATTCTTCAATAAATTCATCATCAAGTTTAATGTAAGTTTCCTCAAGATCATCACTAGGACTATCCCTAGACTCAGGTGAACTAATAGGCGTACCAGGATTTTCCTTAGGAGTTTCTGTGTTTTCAATTTGTTTAGCTCTAGCAATTGTAGTATCTAGGAAAGGACCTCATGAACCACTCTCATCAAGCACGGTAGAAGCATCATCAAAATTATCAGAAGTATTTTCAGATTCAGCAGAAGTAGTAGTATGTGTAGCATGTGTATGTGGTGGTGTAAGAAGTTTACTCATTATAGATGGCGAATCAAGAGCAACAGAGGTGTTCAGAGTTGTACCTCTTCTTGTAGTGGATGGCAATATAGAGACTTTCCCATCACGAGTTTTACCCATGATGAATAACTTGCAGCGAACAATATCATGTTCAAGTGATCTTACAAATAAAGCTATCTCCCCGACAACGGCGCCAGAAAATTTATAGGGGATCGCAACAGTCTTCGATGGAAGTAAAACCCAAATTTATTGATTCGACACAAGGGGAGCCAAAGAGTATTTATAAGCCTTAACAGACGAATTGTCAGTTCAGCTGCACCTAGAAATAGACTTTCTCGCAATAGTTTATCAGTAGCAACAATTTTATAGCAGTGTCAGTAATGAAATAATAGCAGGAATGAAATAAGGACAACTGGAGTGATTGTAGTAGATAATTGGATTAAAATACTGTAGGCATACCGACGGATGAACGGGAGTTGCATGGATAAGATAATCATATAATAATCAAAACATGGGCATTTGCAGATGAATAATGATAAAGAATCCAAGTACTAAGTAACCATAGGCATGTGTTCCGTATTTAGTCGTACGTGCTCGCAATGAGAAACTTGCATAACATCTTCTGTCCTACCAGCCCGTTTCCAGCGAGGCTTCAAGGGAAACTACTGGTAAGTAAGGTGCTCCTTTTAATAAAGCATCGGAGCAAAGAAATAACACCCCATGAACAACGTGATCCTCACATCACAGCCATCCCCTCCGGTTATCCCAATTTCTGTCACTTTGGGGCCTCGGGTTCCGGACAACGATATGTGTATACAACTTGCAGGTAAGACCAAAAATAATAATTATCCTCATGAATCAATAACATGTTCAGATCTGAAATCATGGCACTCGGGCCCTAGTGACAAGCATTAAGCATAAAAAGTTGCAACAACAATAGATAGCACTAAAAATGAATACTAGGCTCCATGCCCTAACAATTTGGCAATTATTACACGAACAATCTCATCCAATCCCAACCATCCCTCTCAGCCTATATTAGGGATTACTCACACATGGATGGGGGAATCATGGATGGTTGATGGAGAGGTGGTGGTGATGACGATGGAGATGATCCCCTCCGAATCCCCGTCCCGGCAGGGTGCCAGAACAAGAACTTCTGATCCCCGAATTGAGTTTCGAGGAGGTGGCAGCGCTCGGGTGTGTTTCTCCGGAATATGACGAACCCCCCGACGTTTTTAAGTTAAAGGGCTTAAGTAGTCAAAAGAGGGGCACAAGGGGGTGGCCTAGGCGGCCACACCACACCACGACGCGGCCTAGGGGAGGGGGGCGCCGCCAGGTGGTGTGGGCCCCTCGTAGCCCCTCTTCGTCTCATCTTCTGGCTCCGTGAGTCTTCGGGCAAAATAGGGACTTTGCAATCTTTTCCGGGCATTTTTCTGAAAGTTTAATTTCTGCACAAAAACGAGACACCAGGGCAATTATGCTGGAAACATTGTTAGTCCGTGTTAGTTGTATCCAAAACTCACAAATTTAGAGGAAAAACAACAGCAAAAGTGTTCGGGAAAGTAGATACGTTTTGGACGTATCAGGGAATGAATTATGAATTTGGATACTAATTGTGGGGTTTCCGGAGTGAAATAACCTAAACACCCGTTAGGAAACCGATCCATGGGGGAGTGCAGGATCCCAGAGTTTAAAGTTGTGGTTAGATTTATCTTAATTACTTTCTTGTAGTTGCGGATGCTTGCAATGGGCATAATCACAATTATGTATTAGTCCAAGTTAGGGCAGTACATTAGAATAGGTTCACTCACACAACACCTATCAAAACAATAAAGATTAATCAACTATATGAAGCGAAAGCACTTCACGAAATTCCTGTGTGTCCTCAAGAACGTTTGCTCATCATAAGTAAACCAACCGGTTTGTCCTTATCTCTAGAAAGGATTGGGCCACTTGCTGCAATTATTATTATTGTCTTTTATTTACTTGTACTTTATTTATGTGCTATGTCAAAAAACCCTGAAAATCTGTCTGTTAGTATTTATAGTGAATCCTTCATCCAAACTGCTTGTCAACACCTTCTGCTCCTCGTTGGGATCGACACTCTTATTTATCAAAAGTACTATGATACACCCCCTATACTTGTGGGTCATGAATGCTCTACCCCAAGACCTCTGATAGTAGCTCCCAGATCATGAACCCAATCATAGAAGTTCACGCTTTACTTAGTTAAATGGTTTAACCCAAACAACTCACACAGACTTATGTTTTCAACGGCACCCATCTCTACAATAAAACAAGTTTATTTAGACACTATATTTAAATATCAATTTGCACTACTCAATTCAATAAAATTTAAATTAGATATGCTCTCACTGAAACTGATATTTCTCAAGATAAGCTTTCAGTGCAGCGATATCCTAATAGATTATGGTTTGAAGGATGTATCTACCTCAACCAACCATTACCTAGAGAGTAGTCCACCATGCCCATCACACATGTGATTCTCGCTCATCTTTCGATGTGTGTGTTCCGAGCTCATAACTTGCACGCCTGAATGACAAGACAACCAACTGACTCCGCCATATAAAATGCCCCTTGTAACCAAGTGAGCAAACTATAACCCACCTCCCAGCAAGAAGAGGCTCGTTGACCCCTGTATCCAAGTGATGAACGCGTACCCATGCCAGTTTGATGGTACTACAATTTGGAGAACGCAAACTACCATGATATTTTTAAGTGAGGAATCACCCTAATAAACGACTACTGCGAAACCAACAAAGTGTAAACATCAGAGGAAATTAATAAATTCGTGTGATTCGGTATAGCCTTTATTCTTCGGGGATTTCTGGATGCATCTCCAACGAGGATCCTCCATCTCTGTTATTCTTAGCATAGCAGAAAAACCGATGAAATTCCGCTGCGGTGAAAATTGCTTCAAGTTTTTCCATGACAGAGAAACGACCACTTTCTCCTATCATGTACTTCCTCCGAGCTCCGCGATGAACGCATGATTGTCGATGTCGAACAATGACAGTCCTTTGGCATTTTCCATAATGTTAAAACACAGTAACACAATAGCTATACGAAACCACACGCACACTTTGCAAAAAAAAACTGGACACCTCTAATTTTTTGTTTGCAAGTTTTAGCGTGGTTGTAGGTTCTACGATCAACTATCGCCGTGACCTACACGATTCAAGGTATGTTAATTCTAATTGCTAGATTAAATTTGCGGGGTGATTGAAACATAGACATTACGAAAACGTCTTGAGTCTCAATCTAAACTTATTCATAACCATGACCCCCCATGTGGATCCAATCCACATTCCCCTTCCACCATGCCGTTATATGATACCAACTATGGTTTGACCCAAATCTACTGAACCACTTCTTCAGATAAAGCGAGATATGCCCGGGGCAACTTGAGCGTCCTAGGATTGCCAGAAGTTTATAAAAAGACATACCATGCCACCGGAAACAAAACAAACATGGCTTATTGGGAAGCAACAAAAAGAAACTGAATATTAGAGAGCTTTGGAATATACTTCCACAAGCTTATGGAATACCCGCACAAAATTGTGCTGTAGATCCAATCGTATCAATGCATAGTACGCTGTGATACAAATTCTGGTCTATGCTGCAGAATTTAAATTTTTTGCCCCGCAGTCCGCCAAGATTACTATGCAGATAACGAGGCATACCCATACATGCAAGGATCAGGATCACAACTCACCGGGCAACGGATTTGATGTAATCATAGAAGAGTTCTGAATAATCGTAGATCCTCACAACTAGGACTAGTTGCAATGATGTTGCTAAGTCTTCCATCGTCAAGTGTCACACGTGTAATCTCTCTTATGGTGTGCACACGTACGCTCGTTTAAACCCGTCAGTGCTCCGCCGTCCAGGACTCGACATTGACGAAGAGATACAACCTTCTGGCGTTGCTAATTGGTAGCTCCAATCAAATGTGATTAGAGATATTATGAATCTGGAAGTTCTCAACACATGAAAGATAATAGGTGATTAGAGCTAGGTCTAATCGGGAGAGTATAACTCAAAACCCGATTAGAAGAGGCTCTAATTCTATTACAGGATCTCTAATTAGAAGCTCTAATTAGATCCTCAAAGTCTACTAGAGATAGATAGAGTGACTTGAGAGCCAATTGTGTGTCCCCCAAAGAGGAGGAGGTGGCGATTATATAGTGGGATCAAGGAGGGAACCTAGCATGGAGGGAGGGTCGGTTTCCCTTTCCGTCCCTTGGCCGCACCAAGCCTCCTAGGAGAACTCGGATTGGACTCCCATGTGGATTCCAAGCCCCCTCCATCCTTTTTTTTCTTTCTCTTTTCTCCCACTAATTTATTTCTCAAATAAATTCCCGAAAAATACCGGGACGATGAGTGCCAACTTGTGAACTCAGTGGGGCCCACCCAGCACCCCCCTAACATAGGGTTCGCTAATGAGGGGTAAATCAACCCCCTCCCTTCACTTCTTCCTAATTTGGAAGTCCCCGAAACTCCTGTAGAACCACTTTTACCCTATATATAAAATCATCAATACTATCTAATGATGTTAGAAACACATTTCTAACACCTCAGGAAATATCATGTCCTCCATTACCTCTGATATAAATTTTTCCTAACTTTCCTGAAACCACTCCGATTGTTGTTTCTGTGATATCGTAACGACATAGAACATTCATAAAACCAATAGCAACATATTATTTATCTCAATAAAAGGTTGGCACGGCTTAAGCGTGTGACCCGTAAAGACTCGATAACATATAGACATGTTTGGGAACTTACGGGACAATAACCAACAGCGGGACCATGGACATCCATGATGTTGTGTGTTCCCACCTTATAATTAAGTTACTCATTACACTTATTCTCTTAAATTCACGATACCAAATATATCACCGGGTGAGACTATGTGATCTAGCCTGATCAAACTCTTTGATCATAACACATAAAACTCGTTTATCGATATCGTTCTCTCTTCTCATCCATATCCCCTATGACACTGTAATAAATCAGACTGTGTCTAGCCAGAAGATCTGTCATCGGTGATACTGAGAGGGCCCGGAGAATATATCTCTCTATTGTCTAGAGGAGTTAAGTACTAGCATTGAACGATCTCAGTTCCATTACACTTTCTAGGTCATACCTAGATATCACCGTTATAATCCCCAGTTACGGAAAGACGGTTGACGATATCAAAAGTATAACTTTTGATCATGCGGTCACTAGATATTCTCATAGTATATGAATTATAGTCAATGTTAACTTCATATGCAGTTGCTAAAATACATAATGATTGTTTAGTCTCTTTGAGCAACAACATACACTTGGGTCGGTTCAGTACTATTCTTACCCTAACAATAAACTCTTATGTTTTGCTGGACTTTTATCCAAGTCCATGATCAGGAAAATATGATAATCTCATAAACCATAACCTAATCTGGGAGACAAGATTAGGAACTCTTGTTTGTTTATGTCTTCTAACCGCACAAATATTTTTCCTTTGAAAACTCAATATTCAAGTGCTATAGCGGTTGTAGCATGATGACATAAACTTAATTCGTAACTTGGAGATAGAATAATAACTGAATATTATTGTATCTAGGACATATCCCCAACACGAGTTTCCCCTAAAAGCGGCCCAAGTTTGGTCCACTTTTGGGGTGGTCCGCGGACACCATTTTTCCCTCCCTAGCCCGCCCGTCAGGCACAAAGCGTCATTCTTCCCAAACCCTTGCACTTCCCACTCTGCTCCCAACCTTCGCCACCTCTGCCAGGGTAGCCGCCGGCGGCTGCTAGCCGGCGATGACGAAGACGAATAGCGCCTCCGCTCTCAAGCCATCCCCCACGCCACGGCCGTCAGCCAAGCCGGATTCGAAGAAGCGGCAGAGCTGACGGGTGAGGCAAAAGAAGACCCTGAAAGAGGAGGCCGCCGCCGCACTGCTCATAGCCGCGGCAGGACAGCGCCAGTGTCAACGCCGATGCCCCGACCGCATGAGCCATGGGCATCATCATGATGAAGGGGAGACATATGGCGTCATCCTGCCCCCGATGTCCCTCCGTCCGTGTGTGCTGGTGCCTTCCTCGAGCTCGGCTGCGTCCGCGGCCAGGCTTCCACTCTTGGGGTTGCAAGCGCTATCATCGGCCTCACATGCGTGCGTATTCCCAACCGTGGTGTTTTTTTTTTGCAATTTTCTCTCTAAATTCCCATGTCGTAATATCCGCGCTCCAAGCTTATCTTTACAATATCTAATCCGCGGGGAGATAGTGAGCTCTCGTTGCTTCCCATGGTCATTCAATTGGACAAAGACACGTGTAACCAATTTTCTCTCTCTCACTTGGACCAGCTCAAATTGTGTCTCACTTACGTTCTAGGTTGAGCTTTACAATATCTAATCTGCATGGAAATGGTGCGCTCTTGTTGCTTCCCATGGTCATTCAATCGGACAAAGTCACGTGTAACCAACTTTTTTCTATCTCACTTGGCCCAGCTCAAATTGCGTCTCACTTACGTTCTAGGTTGTGCTTTGTTTTCTACGAGTTGCCTCTTGACTCGGTGGTTGGACTTTGATAGAACGCATGTCGCAACTCGCAAGTATAATTTTTTATATGAACTCATTAACTTCTCAAACATGAAATATGTGTGTGCCCTCGTATGAGAAGCTATATCTTTTGGCTCGATAAATTCATTATATGTTGGCTAATATCATTTCTTGCACTTTTTCTGATGGCTTGTAGAAGTTTCACCCTACGTGCATTAATTAATATTAAAATAATACTTTTAAACTTTTTTATAAGCAATAATCTCCCGCCAAATATACACATCAACAATATTTTAGGTTACATTTTTATGTACAATCATTAGTGTGTATATATATTAATGTGAACTAGAAAAGTTAATTAAATAAATAATATATAGTTTTTTTCAAATCGGAGGATTTGTTTTTCCTCATCTCGTTACTTAAGAATAGAAAAACTTGATCATTAGCACTAATCGCCTATTAGAATACATACGTTATTAATAATTAAAGATACAATTGTTAGATATGGTTATTATTGTATATAAATTTAGTTAGAAATTTTAATGAAACAAATATTATATAGTTTTTTAAGCCCGCGCAATTTTTTGGTCTCATCTCATTAGTTAAGAAGAGAATTATCCAGTTAATTCTCAAGAAAAAAAAGATGATTTTTCAATTTATTAGATCAAAACCGTCATAAAAAGACGACCGCCGCATATGCGCACCCAACTAACCTGGCTATCTACATAGGCCACAAACACACCACCAAAACGAGGGTCGTCATCAAGGTTGCTCATTGATGTCATCGTCATCACTCCTCCATGAGCTAGCGACTTCGACTTCATCGAAAAACATCAACCTGAGATGTAATCGGCAAAGAGGCCTAGTAAAGCTCACGTTGGCCCATGACAAAAAATCGGCCTTTTGCGCAAAATACTGGTACCTCCATTTATGGTGACGAGATTCGAAGAAGAGATGTGTAGGACCTGCACCGATAAACATATTCATGAATAGACCACCCCACACAGGTCATCGCCACCACTCGCCAAAAGAAGAAGCAACTCTAACTTCGTAGCAAGGTAAGTCCAAAAAAGACGAGTTGAGCACGCAGGAACAAGAACCAACTAAACGCAACCACACCGTAACTCATCGCCATCATTATTTGCCACGCTAGCCACCATGCAGAACCGTGCAACCGAAGCAATACACTAGCCTCTCTATCACATGCATATATCAAGGTATGATGCCCCATAATTGGAAGATGCACGAACACCTCTATCATCCAATGCACGAATCTAGCTTTTCCCCAGAGGTAGCGGAAGAACGTGAGAATTCTTCATATCGATGTTGCCTTCAAGAAGGAGACGGCGTCCAAGGCGTCATAATCGCCGACTCCTTCCACTAGCCGAAGACAATTTTTCACCCGGGTCATCTCTCTCCGACCTACATCCTACGAGTCGGACCAGCCACCTTAGAAGTCTTGGCACCAGACAAAAACTGACCAGGATGATAGGGCCCAAACACCATGTCGGGAGACAAAACTCCAAGATCTGGTCACATCCTATCATGCCTTCGAGATTCCTTTGTGTTCTGCAGCTAGGCCGGAGCTAGGCCGGGAGGAGGAAGGAGCTCGATCTCATGCAGCCGGATGATGGTGGCCAGAGCGAATCCGACGGCCGGGTCACACAACATGCCGTCCCTGTCGTCTTAGCTAGACGAGCATGCCCCACGAATAGTCGTGACACCATCTCACTGGCAGAGTCACAGTGGCGGACGCCGAGCCGCTCCGCCGCAGGGGCACACCACGTGTCCCGCCATCTACGTACCTTGCTTCTCCAACACAGAGAAGCTTCCCCGCCAGCAGCCCGTGCACACTTTGCCTACGATAAGTGCAGACGTCGAGGCGGAGGGAGATAGGAATGAAGACTACCAGTATGTAGAGCTTAGGCTTCTTTATATGTCAGATTCAATTTTCGTCTTTTGCGTGATGTATTCTTCATGTTGCTAAAGGCATTCGTTATGCGAGATAAAAATAAAGTTATTTACATGTGCAGCTCAAAATAGATCGGAAAAGGGGATTAAAAATAAAAAAAATACTATAGGGATCTCAGTCTCCCGGATCGACCAAGAAAGTAAGGGCCCACAGTGCAATGTCAATGCACCGACCTAACCACCTCTTCAAAGGGAGTGCCCCATTGGAGAAGATCATCTCCTTCCACACACACACAATATAATGTAGGTGATGATGCCTCTAACGATCCTCTTCTCATCCATTGAAAGGTTGGCGACATACTCAAGCCATTATTCGTCAAAGTCATGGTAAGCCATCGTGGCATGGCTGAAATATTTGCATATTCCTTCACCACTTCATTATGAAGGACAGTTCATGGAAGTATTCCTTATATGACAATTATGCTGCAAGACTACCTTTTATTTATTTATATCTAGTTATTGATCACATTTGATCGATCAGATATACATAAGCGGGTGTAGCAACGCGCGTCTTTTCCTTCTAGTAGCTTGGTATATCGCGCTAAAACTCTAAACTGAGCCCCAAAAAAATAGCGCTCCATTCTCTAGCTAAAACTACTGCAATGCTAATTTGAATTTAAAAGTTAGACCTAGTTATGTAATATGCACTTATGCAACCCTTTTATTGCAGTTCACTAAATTTTGTATCATTGAATAGTTGAATTTCTTGTCATATATTTTTGATGATATGAATATATAAGGTCTATTTTTTTATAAAAATTTCCTTGTTTCTGTGAGAAACGCAAAATGATTTAGCGATGCTATAACTTCTCTATAGATTTATTAGCGTCTAGAAATGCCGCCACCAAGAAGCATAGCCCGCTATTTTAAACTTTGTTACAAAGTTGAGAAGATAAGTTACATGGACTTTTCTATAAAAAGGCCATTTAAAATGTATTCACGAAACTTTCAGAAAATGTACATGTGACGCCATAGTCTTCTATTGGTGTGTGCCGGCATGATTAGTTTAGTAAACCTTAGCCATTTGATCCTAATCGAAAGGCTCAGAAGAAAATCATTTGTATAATGGCGGCTGATTTGGCCGTAAAATGGTGTTGTGGCGGAACAACAACTTGGGTGTTGATATTCAAGTCGCTTTGGTGTCCTATGGCTTTTAGAACAGGATGAATATATGCATCACAGATATGTGAACTTGATGGTGGTGGCGCTGTCGAGGTTTTCTTCCGTGAAATCGAGCATCTATGGGAAAAGTAATGGTTCGAACATGGCCGTGGGAGGGATATCATGGGGGTGGCCAACACGGACGTGCGGGGCTGCGTGGAGATGGTGGGGGGAGGTTAGACGTCGGAGGAGGGTCTGAAGTGTGTTATCCGGTTGACATGGGGCACGCTTGGAAGTGAATGAAGAAAAAATAAAAAGGGGGGGGGGAGGGGTTGCCAATGCGCTAGCTGAACTGTGTGTGCCGTTGTTGGAATGGCTGGCTTAGGCTGCCCATTTTAGGTTAGTATTTTGTTTGTTACTTTTCTTTTTGTTTTTATGTGTCATTATTTTAATGCCAACTTTTGAACCGAGATGGTTTCAAAATAATTTAGAAAAAATGTAAAAATACCAGCGAATAGATTATTTAAAATATGATCTTTTGGCACTAATTTATCCAAAATATATTTGAGAACATCAAAATAATAAAGAATCCTATAGGGTACTTTTATGTCATTTTATGAGCTTTTATAGTTCACCCTTTTGACTCAAATAATTTCCACAAAATACTACCAATGTTAATATAGAATATAATAAAATTATTTCATGATCAAGTAATTTAGATAAAATAATTATATGAAAGAGGCTTATTTAATAAGTAAGATTAGTTTGCCAAACAATCAATTTGATTATTTTAGAATTAACCCTTACAAGTTTGAAAGTAATTGATTATTTCAGTATTTAAGATAATAATACTATATGCATTTTCATCTAAAGTTTATGTTTGGTTTTCATGAGTTTTGAAGATTATATTTTTCAAATATCAAAAGTTTCAAATTTTAGTGAATTTTTGTTATTTTTAAACATTTTAAATTTTTGGGATGTTGCATTGCAAAAACAGCTTCTCTGATTTCCAAAGGAATATAACGCTCATAGAGTTTTCGCTTTGCTCCAGCAGTTCGATCTATTTCGTGTTTCCAAATCCCGGGATGTCTTCCATGGTATGCTCTCTGCTTGTCATGCTCTCGAGTACCTATATGTCAAGAGACTCGAGGACGTGCGTTACTTCCGTATTAGCTCGCTAACTCTTAGGAGTGTGTGTGCCTCCACAGTTGGTTTTATATCCAAGGAAAATTGATCATTAAGTATGCCACTCACCTCGAAAGGTTGTTACTAGGGTTTATCAATTTTTTATTTAGAAAAATATATTTATAATAAACTTTTATACTTCATTATGACTTAAATTTATCATATTGTGATCTTAACAAGTGTAATTTTGTATTAATAAATCATCATAGCAAAACAGATTTGAATGTTAGTAATATTAATTATATTGATATATTTGTACGATTCTATATATATTATACTTCATTATGGCTTAAATTTATCATATTGTGATCTTAACAAGTGTAATTTTGTATTAATAAATCATCATAGTTGAACACATTTGAATGTTAGTAATATTAATTATATTGATATATTTGTAATATTGTATATAGATTATAAGATTATTTTTGTTGCGCTTATTTTAACCAATTCCGCATCGAATTATTTCTTTGATAGTGATAATGATATATATAAAGTGTATACTTATATATATCCGTGTGTATGTGTGTTTGCGGTTGTGTCAATTTGAATATTGCTAAATATCCTATTACAAATATTTAGCGTGTGGTCTAGCAAATACTTTAATGGTGGTATCTTGTGTATCATTTGGAAAACATGTTTATATGCACTTTTAGAGTACTAGAAAATATGGGCATTTGCTGCTACGGCTTGAATTCTATTGAATATTTTAGTTGGTTAGTAGTCAATGGATGGAAACATATCTATCATCTTCATCACACGTTGGGCGTGGAATTTGTGTGCTCTCACTCATACATATGTAATTATTGATGGATTCAACTTAGAAGATGTGTAAATCAACAGGGCACCGAGACGCCACGCACGTGACCGGATAGAAACCACCCAATCACACAAAGTCACCCGATCTAAATGACCAACAAGAAAACAATCATCCGACACTAAAAAAATGTGTCTTTTTCCACGCCCGATTTTCATGGTAGAAGGCCTTTTTCCGTGGTTAAAACAAAAGCCGAGGTCGAGTCGAAAAGAGGTTGACTAGAGGAGGGGGTGAATAGATAACTACATATTTTACTTTCTTTTTCAATTTAGGCTTGCTCAAATAAAGATTATCTAGATTATGAAACTAGGTGAAAAATCCTATACAGTGAGCAAAGAACACTAGTACTAGATAGGTAGGCAAGTAAGCTAGTAATAATAAGTAAAAGTAAGTTCAGAGATAACCGAATACAACGAGTTAGAGATTTATCCCGAAATTCACTTCCCAAATGAAGCCAGTACATCCTACATGTAGGAACGGTGGTTATATAATTCTTTCTACCTCCAACTAACAGATGGGACTCACATGGGTAAGCAACACTAAGGTCTTATATGCCGGATACAAGTTTGCATATGTGTTTTGGTAAAAACAACGCTGCCATGTGTCAGCAGAAGAATCATTTGGACTAGTTCTGCATAAACCTGATCATGGGCCGGGCCTAGAAAAGCCCACGACAAAGAAATGTGATCTAGGCCCTACCATCGGGCCTACTTTTCAAACCCAAACCCGACCCATCTATTCAAAAGCCCTTAGGGCCTAGGGCCGTGGGCTGGGCCTCATCCTTAAAAAATCTCAATATGTCAAGCCCAAGCCCGGCCATATATTCAAAAGCCCTTAGAGCATCTCCACCGGGACCCATCAAATATGTGTCTAGCACCCCCCAATTGGACCCACTTTGGGGGCCGCTGTACCTGTGTCCGTGATTTTGGTGGGCGGGCTCCGCAGCGGCACCCTCGAAACATGACCCGCCATTTGGAGAGTCGTTAAACCAAACACATTGTGGGCATGCGGGACGAACGTCATGGTGACAAACACATTCGTCTAGAACAAGGTTTTAAAAAAAAGTCTCGCGACGTAGCGCCCCTACTCGTCGCCGTCGGAGTGGTCCTCCTTCTCGCCCTCCTCCTCGCCCCCGGAGTGGACCTCCTCCTCGCCGTCCGTGCAGCAGGGGTGGCGGACTCAGGTGGCATCGTACATCTTGATGCGCAACTTTCCTGCCCCGGCATAGCGGAAGGTGAGCATCGAACCCTGCTGCAACTGGTGCATGCGGATAAAATGCAGCCCAGCCGCTGCCCGAGGAACAAGTGACTGTGGTGCTTGAACACGACGGCCACACAGCGATGGGGCACCCTTCCAGCTGGAGGGTAAAGGAGTCCGGCTCCCTGCCTTCGAGCAGGACGGCGATCCTATCTGGCAGCCTCAAGGAGTTGCCCAATGGCTGCCAAAGTATGATGAAGAACTCGAGGAGGGCATCTCTACCGGCGTCGTCGCCGTCGCTGTCGAACTCCTGCTCGACCTCCACGGGCGACGCGACCACCTACCCTCCACGACCTCCTCGCACTCCACGGGCCACGCGTCCGGCTCTTGGAGCTCTCGCCATCGCCAGAGAAGTGGTGGATGATCGCCGCAGAGATGGGGCAAAGGGGAAGGAATGACCCCCTCTCTGGCGAGAGGTGATTTTATAGCTGCCGTGGGCAGGCTCCTCGGTCATGGGGACATGCGTGTAGTGGGGGAAGTGGCGGCAGTAGTGGGGGCGTGCGCATTGGGAAGCCGCACCTCAAGCCGCCTCACGTCGCCTCGCCCGCCTACAGCCGCCTCTTGTCCCGTCACGTCGTCTCGCCTGCCTGCAGCCGCGTCCCGTCGTGTCGCCTCGCCTCGGGATACGGCGCCAAGACCTCTTTTTAAACACAGCCATGGCGGTTGCACGCCCACGATCTGCCACGCCGGTTGCACACCCACAACAATAGCGTTTACAGGGAACGTGCTACCGAAGGAGCCGCTGCCGCATGAGCCGGTGGAGGAGGAGGAGCCGGTGGAGGAGGAACCCCTGGAGGAGGAGGAGGACATGGCAGAGGCGGATCAGGAACCGTGGCCGGCGCCCGACGTGGCTGAATCTCGTTGGGACCCTTGGCCGTCATGGGAGGTTGCCCGGCGCGGTGCAGACCCACGGTTATTTGCACCGCCACCGGCAGTTCCCGCGGCTCTTGCAGTGCCGCTTTCCGGAACACCCCCACCACCGACGCCGGAGCATGAGTTAGGCACTCCACCACCGCCACCATCGGACGACGAGGACGAGGATTAGTTCTTCGCGGGCGTCGCGTCGTATTTTTAAATTTCATTCTATTTATATATACAAAAAGGCTTATGCCTCTACTGTTAAATTATGAACATAATTTTATAAGTTTTATTTGTGTGTATGACGGGCGGAGGCCGCCTGGCGGGTAGGGTGATCGGACGATGTCCGGCGCCACCAGGCAGGCCCCCAAGTTTGACTGGTGGGTTGGGTGGCCCGCACAGAAACTTGGCGGGTGGACACTTTTGGGGATGTCGCTGCGGCAGGTTCTTTTTAGTCCGGACCGCCATTGGGCCTTTAGGGGGCCGTTTGGGGGTGCCGGTAGAGATGCTCTTAGGGCCTAGGACCGTGGGCTGAACCTCTTCCTTAAAATTCCAATATGTCAAGCCCAATCCCGTCTCGGCCCTGTTGGTGGCCTCAAAACTCAGACCCAAACCCGACCCACGAGCAAGCCCGTCGGTTCTAGGCCCTGGATTTTAGTGCCGGGCCGGAGATGGCCGGGTATAGTTCTCCAGCGTGAAAGACAAGTTTTAAGATCACGGTTTCACCCTTTGCAACTCGTTGGACTAGTTTTGACGTCCTGAACAAGTTCTTGGATGTGCAATGTATTTTGCTCCTTCGAAAAGAGTGAAATCTTTGAAATGGGCCCTCATTGTTTCTCCTTGTGACAGAACACGTTCAGCTACAGCTTCGACCCCCTTGTTTGACAACAGACAAAGCTAGCCACCCCAATACGAAAAGTTGGGTTCTATACACTTTTTAGTCAAACTAAATAATGCAATGCAGTTAGTAGTGCTCGCAGCAGAAGGTGAAATGAATTACATCGGTTGGTTTGCCTATTTCCGAGCCAGGCTGTGGTATGGCGGCGACGGCGACGGTGTAACGGCCAACGTCCGGCCGGTGAATCGGAGGCGATTTGAGGCGAGAGACGTAGCAGTATCTTAGATCAAGCCCAATCACGCCAACTAATCGGGCGAAGGGACCAGCTTGGCATTATACTATTTCCAACCAACTGAAATTGCTGATGAGTGCTCTGATTTTTGCTGTTGGTGCCGGATGTGGTGCAACTGTAAGTAGTATTAATGTCAGTAGTTTGTTGGACATCCAAACCGGAGCACTCAAATTCGTTGATAGAATACGTACTGCAGTTGCTACAACAGTTGGTTAAGATCACCTACACCATTTGTATATGGAAAAAGAAAACAAATCTGTCTAGAAGGTTGATTGTTTATGGTGATTTATACCGGGTCAGCATGTACACATACATCCGCCATTGTGAAGGGAATATACGCGCGCGGCTAATCATTTGTTCAGTTGTCGTGTGGTATGATTGGGGCCGGGGTCACGCCACGAATCATAGCTGGAGAAGGCGATGGACAGGGAGGGCGCATGCATGCAGATGCAGGCGTCGAGCGACGACTAAACGCAAAACTAACTACAGTTGATTGAGAATTAAAATTTCTGAATAATCACCGCCGCGCGCTGAAGTTTCTGTTTGTCGTGTACATACTTTCAGTCCAGGCATTGAAAAAATTGGTGGTTATTAATCCAGTGATGTTTAATATGTCGACGAGCCATGTGAGCTCATGTGTTTAGTCGACTGACAAGAATTATTTGCCAGCAAACGCCACGTTTACCGCGCGCGCCGGGGCCCACCCGCCCGGCCAACGATTCCGCCTTTCACCGCCGTTCACACCGCGCAAGTAAAATATCCCGAACGTCGGACACCCCCCTAGGCAACGCACCGGCAGCGGCAGGCATGGCTGCGCGGTCGGCTCGTGACCGGGCGACCCGATCATCCATCAAATGGTGGCACCCGACTGTTTCTCCCTTTTCTTCCATCCGCCACGGCTATAAATCTCCCCAGCTCGGAAGAGATCCCGCCATTTCCCGTCCAGCCCCACAGCCAGCATCAAGCCCAAACCGCGTTAAACATGGGCAACTGCCTCGACAGACCGCGTGGCCGCCGCGCCGCGGCGCATTACGCGAGGAAGAGCGCGGCCGTGCCGGTGGAGGAGGAGGAGGAGGTCGAGAAGGCGCCCGGGCCGGTGAAGGAGGTGAAGATCAGGATCACCAGGAAGCAGCTGGAGGACCTGCTGCGGCGGCTCGAGCAGGACGACGACGGTGCCGGAGGTGGCGCCGCCGTCGTCTCCGAGCTGCTTTGCATGACCAGCAGCTGCAATTTCAGGCACAGGGGGCAGGCCGGGCAGTGGTCGCCGGCGCTGCAGACCATACCCGAGTGAAGCAATCCATGGTACACATATCCTGCTGCCATGTGTTGGTACCTAGTTGCTGTATACAGTATAGTCGCCTACTGTTGTGCCAGTATATTATTGATCGGGCATGCTTGGAGCGCGGGAATTATGTAGAAATCTCGTACAGAGGATACTCCTCAACTCCAGCTAGGCCTGAGGATAGCGTTGAGCTTGAGGTAAACCTATGTTACTGAAGCAAATAAACTCGATCGATGTGTGATTAGTAGTAGTAAGGTGAGATGTAGACATAGTCATAATGTACAGTGGATGTAAACGGGCAACTGGTAGCTAGGAAGCCTCTCTAGGACTAGGAGGGCTTCTTCCATTGCTCTGCTATGTTTGATTCTGGAGACTGGACTTGTACTTACACCATATACCGTGTATTGAGTCTAGCAGTACTGCTTATTTCAGATCCTTAATTTTAGCTGGAGATGTTTTTGTTCAACTTGGATTTGGTTGCTACGCTGTTGTGGTTGTGGACACCGGAGTGGATATGATGACGATTGCCGATCCTCCACTTCTTAAGGACGTTCCGTTTATTGATTACTCTCGGTTCTAATGATCAAGGTTTCTAATGATGTTTTCCACACACACATACAAAAAATCTTATTTTGTATCCTTACCTTCCTTTTGAACAAAAATAATCTGTTGAGTACGATTCTTGCCACCACGTTCACTTGCTTATTCAATTTTGGTTATTTAAAAGAAGGTTTGTCTCTTTTGATCAGCTAGGCAAGTTTTTAATTAATGATGTTTCTCACACACAAAAAAGAGAAGTGGACTTCGATTTTTTCCTTTTCTTTGATGAACATGAACATGGGAGTGGACTTTTGGTTGCTAACACACATTCTGCGTGTTCGATGAACAGTACCAATTTGGCTCAAACGCTGTTGACTTTAATATATAACTCCATTTTCATTAAAAATACTCTACACATTGGCCAAAAATTGTCGTTTGATGGAACTCAAATCAACAAGTAATCTGACTTTCCGGCAGAAAAATAATACCAATAGTTTATGTGTACTATTTGTTGATCAGATACTCCCTCTTCGCAAGATATAGGGTGCATGTTTTTTTTTTGACACCATTACTGTGGGGGAATCCCCCACAGCCCCCACTTTATTAAAAAATAAACAAGCTATTTACAATGTTTACAAAAAAGTAAAAAAAAAAAAAGCTAGGAGATGGAATTAATCCATGATGTCAAAAAAGGAAGAGTAGCCTTCTTCACCCTATACTTAAGAATGGTGATCTCATAAAGGAAAATAGCTTTCCAACCTCTGAAGGTAGGTTTAATATTATTGAAAATCCATCCATTTCTTTGCTTCCAAATACCCCAACAAGCCAAGATCACAATCTCATCAAAGCAAGGACCTGAGAAACAATTCTTGGCAAACTTAATAGATTCTGCAGTGTTTCCAGGAATCCATGGAATTTGTAAATAGTTCCAGACTCGAGTGCTGAATTGACAATTAAAGAAAAGATGCCGCCAATCTTCAACAATATGGGCAGCACAAAGGACACAATCCTGTGTATCAGAAACATGCCAATTCCTCCTGGTGAGCATTTCCTTTGTATTAATCCTGTCATGAAGGATCAACCAGGCAAAAAATGTATGCTTGGATTGGCATTTACATTTCCATAACCAATTCGAGACAAAATCAGAATGGATGTGTGCAAAACTATATTTATAGAAGGCACTTGGTGAGAATGCCTTCTTAGAGATTGAGCTAATCCATCCGTCCATCTGATTGGTGGAAAGAAGCAATTGTTGAGTAATAGAACAAAGTTCTAAGTACTCCTGATGGTCCAATGAAGACAAAGGCAATGAAAAATTATGAAGCCCATCCTCAACCAGCAAGAAGTCCCTGACTGATTGCAGCTTATCTATAGCAAAAGAAAACAATCTAGGAAATTTCTGACTCATAGTGACACTGTGCCAATTATCTTCCCAGAATAGAACAGTGATACCATTACCAACGATGCATACACTTGCCTTCCTGTAATCCTCAGATAAACTGAAAACTCCTTTCCACCAGAAGGAGCCTGAAGAAATAACAGCATGAGGAACAGAATTATGATAATATGCATCTGTTACTAGCTGAATCCATGGTATTGGTTCCTGATTGTAGAACTTATGCAGGTGCTTGAGCAATAGGGCTGAGTTATGAGTTTGCAAATTAATGATTCCTAACCCACCCTTATTTTTTGGTCTGCAAACCATTGGCCAAGCAGCAAGAGAGTGTGCCTAAATGTTTGTACAATTTTTGAACTTCTGTCCTAAATGTTTGTACAATTTTTGATTGATGGTTACAAAAATAACAACCACAAGAAAATGATTTTAAATATGATTGCAACAGTATTAAGTTGAGATAACATAAAACCTTAATATTAGACTTTTTTAGAAATAACGTACTCTTATATACATGGGAATACATTCACCTCTATATGTATCCGTATGAGCAACTCTGACGCGGAGTGGATATGATGGCGATTGCCGATCCTCCACTTCTTGAGGCGGCACAGATTCTTTCACGACTTTGCCTCTCTAATTTTTCCATGACTTTGAGTCACTGGACCATGGGACCTACCAGATGTGGGACCCGGCTGTCAATGACCTAAAGTCGTGCTAATCTAAGTTAGAGAATCCGGGCCGTTCTTGAGGACGTTCCATTTATTGGTTACTCTCGGCTCTAATGATCAAGGTTTCTATTGATGTTTTCCACACACATATACAAAAAGTCTTCTTTTGTATTCTCACCTTCCTTTAAAAATAAACAATCTGTTACGTTCTTGCCACCACGTTCGCTTGCTTATTCAAGTTTGGTTTATTCAAGGGTATGTCTCTTTTGATCAGCTAGGGAAGTTTTCTATGATGTTTCTCACATACAAAAAGGTCTCCTTTTGGATCGTATTCCCCCCCCCCCCCCCCCCCCCCCCCCCCCGCGTTGAGTTCTTCGCCACAACATTCACTTGCTTCTCCATATAAGTTAAGTTTGTATATTATGCATTGTTTTCTCTTTTTTTTTAGGACATGCAATGGTTTCTGCAACATATCTAGGAAGTGGACTTCTAGTTTCCTTTTCTTTGATGAACACGGGAGTGGACTTTTGGTTGCGAACACATTCTGCGCGCTCGATGAACTATACTAATTTGGCTTAAAAGTTGTTGACTTTAATAGAGAACTTCATTTTCCTGAAAAATAATGTTACACATTGGCCAAAGGTTGTTGTTTGTAGAACTCAAATTAACAAGTAATGAGTATGATCTGACTTTCTGGCAGAAAAAATAATACCAATAGCTCATGTAATCTATATTCGTTGATCAGACACTCCCTCGTCGCAAGATATAGGGTGCATGTTAACTGGTTTTAAACTTCTGTCCTAAATGTCTGTACATTTTGATTTAGCTACACAAAAAACAGCCACGACAAAATGATTTTAAATACGATTCCAACAGTATTTAGTTGAGAACATAAAACCTAAATATTAGATTTTTTTAGAAACACGGTACAAACGCAAACACTCAAATAAATGTTGAAATATGGGGTGGGCTTTAGGCTCATCCAACAATTTCAGAAAATCGCTAAGGGCCGATGCTGCCATAAAAAGGGAAATGATGAGAGTTTAGTCCCAAATGGCTAGTTCTGAGACATTTGCACCAACTTATAAGCGGATCTCTTCTCCCACTATTATTAGTTGATGTGAAGTGAGAAGAGTATCAATTGCATAAATTGGATATAGCAATAAATAAATCAGCAAAATTCTTTCTAATATTTTAGATATCTAAAATAAAAGAATTTACTCTTCTATCCAAATTCAATTTGCATCGATAAAATAAATCCTAATTCCAGCAGCAGATATTAGAGGGGTTTGTTCTAAGAATATTGTGTTGAGTAATTCGACAAAGAAAAGAGGATAAAGCAGGATGTTCCCTGCAGGGCATTTCACGGGGTTAGGATGTGCATGTTTACCAAATGAGCGGAAGGCCTGACACGATGGCCTTTTTATTGATTTTGACGATTGGATCCCTCTATGAATGGAAAAGGGCGCTCCTCCATCGCCGCCAGCCGCGAGAATGAACCGATGCCTTTATTTTGTCGGTCAGAAATAGAGAGTCCGCATTAAACACTGCATGAATATCGAATGTCATATTGCGGAAACGGACTAGTAAACGCGCCACAAAACAGAAACGTTTATTTGGGCTAAATGAGGTATGAAAATGAAAATTTTATTGTGGGCGTTTCTCCTACTCGACCGCACTTTATATTGGAGGTGTTGTCACCTCTAGAAGTATCTGTCTAACACAACACATCTGCTCTGCCTCCACGCGCTTGTGCCCTTGTCATTCCATTTGTTACTGCTGCCACCGGTGATCTCATCCCGTCCACCGCATACACGTTTGACGGGAGAGCCAACCTCTCCATATCATAGACGGGAGAGGGGCGATTAGCTTTTTGGGGCATCTCCTACACGACTGCTCGTCTTCGTTCGTCTACGTTTGCGTTGACTTCGTCATCAACATGTCCACCAACACAGACCGAGTTGTTGTTGAGAAGGCTGCTGACAAGAGGGTACCCGACGAGGCCGCCGGCTCCGCTGCTGCTACGGCCAACTGGCCTATTGGAGGATATAATACGTGTATCCTGCTCCTACTTATTTATATGTGTGTGCAATACTAGTGATTTGCGTAGGCGTGTGTACTATATGTCTAGTTCATGCTTATATTATCAACTATCAGTATGTGTTTACTACTTTATGTCATGATCATGATTTATTTTTAGGTTAATTTAATCGAAAAATTGTTTAAATTCTCAATAATAAATGCGCATACATACACCCCTATACATACCTGTATGAGCAACTCCCACAGACAGGGCCGACATGCCGGTTTTGAGACTGACGAAGTCATCATGGGTGTCTCGCTATTAGCGGGAACGCGGCTCACACTAAAAGAATATTTGGTATTTGTGAGATGTGCAGCATCCAAATCACAGGTTTGTTCACGATATTAGTTCCCAACGACGTGGAACTCCCTGCGTGTTGCCTCTTAATTTATCAGGCCCATTATTAGTTTGCCATCTTTGCCAGCAATTATCTGATCCCTCAACAGATCTTATGTGCTGTTGACTTGAAAAGGTCACTCTTTCGATAATTTTTGGCCAAAATTCTTTTCCAACGACTGGACTTGGCAGCACTGATCATTCAACCGAATTGCCCATTTTCGTAGAGATGTTCTGTGATCAAAAAGTTGTCACGTACGCGGGCAAGTTGACATGTTCGTGCAGTGATGGATGCACAAGATGACATAATCGCATGCGTGTGCAGTTATATCTTGTTGATGCTGCCACCTAGCTAGCTGGTAGCTACTGATTCTGGTCAACTTAAGCCTAAAAGTCGTTGTTGCGCAATTCTCTCCACGTATTTTTACATAACCAAGTTCTGTTTATCGCTTCGTTTTTTTGTTTGAGGTAAGCTGTAAAGCCTGTAATTGCTATCTTGACCCGATACAGATGAAGCGAAGAACTTCTTTTTTTGAAAGAAAATAGCGAAGAACCTCTCTACGTAAAGCTTATCTATCTTGCCTACGTAGCAGTAAGTTGAAGAAGAACGGGCCAAATGGCAGTAGTATATACTCCCTCCGTTCCATATTAGATAACTCTCAAGTAGATGTAATATGTCTAGATACATCTATATGAGAGTCATCTAATATGGAACGGAGGGAGTAGATGATTAACACAGCAATGGATATGCAAATCATATCTACACTTCGCGAAGTCGTCGAGGTGATGTTACTACTGCATCCACCAACATCGTTTTTGCGGAACAAGAGCGGGCGAGCTGGCACACAACCGTTGGGCTCAGTGATTTGCATAAACACTATGCACATAACAGGGTGAACTCTCTAGTTTCGCCACTGGGTAAGAGCATCTCCACGGCACCCCCAAAGTAGCCCAAAGGGTCGTAAACCTATCTCATACACTCCGGTGTCCTTGGACCACTCCAATGAATCAAAATAGGGCTTTTTATCGAATTGCCCACACCGGACCACTACTACTCAGTTTTACCCCTATCGCCGAATAGTGCTCAGTTTTGCCCCTAGTCCGTGCGCAACTACTATGGAGAGGCCGGAACGGTAAGTTTCGAGTCGAATCCGTTTCGCGAAGTGGGTCCGAGGAGTCAGACTCCGTTTCGCGAAGTGGGTCCGGGTGGGACTGCCAAGTTCGTTGAAACCGTCCGAAGCTTACAGGTGGGACCGCGCAGTTAGTTGACTATGCTGAATAGTCCACACCGAGCTTCCCGCCACCACCGTCGTGCGCTGCCGCCCAATTTAGTTGACCCGCCGTCGTGCGTTGTCGCTCTCGCCGCCGCCACCGCCGCACCACCCTCTGCTGCGCCACGAGCACATGCGGCACCACCACCACCACCACCGCTGGGTTCGGCTTGGGGGGCGAAAAGGCGCAGCAGCCCACGCGGGTCAGAGCTGTAAGAGACGCGTGGGAAAACCGCGGGCCCCCGCGTCGGTCAAAGGCTGCAGGAGTAACGGCACACGCGGCGTAGTAAATGCCCCGTCAGGGCTACAAAAGGCCCCTCGCCGCTCGCCGCTCTCCCTATTCTCGCCGTTCATCTCCTCGCCCTAACCGCACTCACTCTCATCGCGCTCGCCGCACTTTACCTAGACACCCAGAGACGATGCCTCGCCGGCGCCGTGCCTGCCGCAACTCGCCGTTGTACTGCCGACCCGCGGTCGTGACGCGGGGCCACAGTGACGGCAATAGCGACAACGAGTTCCACTACGAGGAGAACGAGCAGCCGGCGCAGGAGGAGGCGGCGCCCGAGCAGCAGCCGGCGCAGGAGGAGGCGGCGCCCGAATATCGCAGGGGGAGGCGGCAGCCAATCTGGCCTGAGCAGCACGCGGCGATCCACTCGTTCGAAACATGGCGCAACGAGGAGGCTTTCCACCGGGTCCGCGCTGGCCTCGAGGAGGCGGCGGTAGTGGCCGAGGTAGCCGCTGTTCGGGCATCCTTGGAGACCCACCAGAGGGAGGAGGCGGAGCGCCAGGTCTACCGGTAGTTCACCGCAAACGTGGCGGCGGATGAGCAGCAGGCCCTCGTCGCGCGGTACGAGAGCGACCGGCGCAAGGTTGTCCTGCAGAGCGAGAGGCGCAACCGCCATCCCTCCGAGCAGGCGCAATTGCACCGGCTGCGGTTGCAATGCAGAGAGCGGCGCTGGCTCGCTACGGTGGCGAACCCATCGCCAAGCGACCCATCGCCCTTCACCGAGAACGACCACGAGGCTGGCCCCTCCAACATGCCGGCCTACGACGACTGCGAGGAGGACGACGAGGAAGAGGACGACGTCTAGGAGGAGGGCGACGACCAGGCCGGGTGATCGCGGCGAGCCTCGGCCTGCCGTAGTTTTTTTTAAGTTTTTAGTTAAATTATGCCGTCTTTCTGTAAAAATATCGTCGAATCTATGAATCTGCGCCTATTTCAACGAGTTCGCCGTTTTTGAATTAATTTTGAGTATTTCTGAACAAAATCACGAGCCAGAATGTAGATTAAAAGCGAACGAAGGGAGTAGTTTGGATAATGTTGGATGATGTTGAACCAAGTCATTCCAAAATTTTAGGCAAATGTGCTTCAAATGAGGTCTGAAGCTAGGGTAGACACCCCCGTTTGAAATTTCATGAAAAATTCGACCTTTTCAAAATTATCCAAATAAATTTGAGGAGCAACTATATCACATATAGCAACATTGTGCGTTGGATTCATGTCATTTTTTTTTGAATTATTTATGCTCATTTGAAACCATCGCTCTATTCTCATGAGAAATGTGCTTCAAATTAGGTCTGAAGCTAGGGTAGACACACCAGTTTGAAATTTCATAAAAAATTCGACCTTGTCAAAATTATCCAAATAAATTTGAGGAGCATTTATATCACATATAACAACATTGTGCGTTGGATTCATGTCATTTTTTTTTGAATTATTTATGCTCATTTGAAACCATCGCTCTATTCTCATCAGAAATTGGCTTCAAATGAGGTCTGAAGCTAGGGTAGACACCCCCGTTTGTAATTTCATGAAAAAATCGACCTTGCCAAAATTATCCAAATAAATTTGAGGAGCAACTATATCACATATAACAACATTGTGCGTTGGATTCATGTCATTTTGATTTCTTTGAATTATTTATGCTCATTTGAAACCATCGCTCTATTCTCATAAGAAATGTGCTTGAAATGAGGTCTGAAGCGGGTAGACACCCCCGTTTGTAATTTTCATGCAAAATTCGACCTTGCCAAAATTATCCAAATAAATTTGAGGAGCAACTATATCACATATAACAACATTGTGCGTTGGATTCATGTCATTTTGATTTTTTTTTAATTATTTATGCTCATTTGAAACCATCGCTCTATTCTCATGAGAAATGTGATTCAAATGAGGTCCTAGGATAAATACCCCCATTTGTGCTTCAACTTTTTTTGGCATCTTGTCTAAATCAGCCAAATTAATTTCCTAGACATCTATTCTACATATATAGTGTAAATCTGAAGTTTCATTATGTTTTGAATAATTCTTCTATTTTTATAATTTTTTATTTAAATAACATGGTTTAATAGAAAAATCATATGTAAAACAGATAAAAATCATCGTTGTAGTAAATCTGAAGTTTCATTGTGTTTTGAATCATTCTTCTATTTTTTATATTTTTTATTTAAATAACATGGTTTAATACTTAATACTCCCTCCGTATCGAAATATCTACAAAATGTTAAAACATCTTATATTTTGATACGAAGGGAGTAGAAAAGAAATCATATGTAGAACAGATAGAAACCATCAATCCCTGTGGCCAACAGACCAACCAATCCTAGCGCAGAACGAGCGTCTCGCGGATCGCTGTGGCTGCGAGCGCATCCGTCCGCTGCAAGATTCCTTCTAGAACGCGTCGATCCAACAGCCTTCTAGAAGCTTTTTGGCTGGGTCAAACAGAGGGTTGACCAAGCTTGAAATGAGCATACATAATTCAAAAAAATCGAAAAAATATAAAGCCGACGCACATAGTAGTGTTATGTCATATAGTAACGAGAAAAAAATCCTGTCTTATAAAGAATGGAACGAAAAAGCCTTGTCTAATATGTGATATCTTGAACAGACTAGTAGAGAGTTCAAGAAAATGAGATGAGTTTCAAACCTTTGGAGATGAAATAAGGTCAAAATCTCACCAAAGCTTCATTTTGGTGTGACTAAGAAAGATCCAAAGTTATTTTTTCATTTTGATGTTTTAAACTTGTTTTATTTACGATTTTTGATTAAAACCATTATTATTCAAAAGAAAATAAATAATACGAATATTCATCCAATAAATTTTCAGGCTTCGGAATTACATTATATAGGTCGAATACAAGTCTAGGAAAAATATAAATAGGATTTATAAACATTAGAACGAAAGCCTTCACTAAAATGTGATTCCTCGAATACGAGATTTCAAAGAATATGAGGTGGAAACATTGTGAATCTTCCGAAGAGGTGGGTTCTACCTTTTTGTTTTGTGTTCCTATGGGCTATCCTAACACAACCAAGCAAATAGTTCCACATTGCTACGCCCTTTCGACGCTGTTACCGCGTGTTTCCTTATAAGTCCGGTATTTCTCCAGCGGGTATGGTTTCACCGGGAGGGGGCTACGGAGCGTCTGGATCCCAACACAAGCTAGGGGGTTCCATACCATGTTAATATAGGTGTTTTGTGTGCTTTGGATGTCAAAGATTTCTCTCCGGGGTGTGACCCGCTTCACTGGCATCCACTTCTCTCTCGTGAGCGCTTATAGGGTGAAACTCCTGTATCGGACGAAACATCGTGAATCTTCCGAAGAGGTGGGTTCTACATTTTTGTTTTGTGTTCCTATGGGCTATCCTAGCACAACCAAGCAAATAGTTCCACATTGCTACCCTCTTTCGACGCCGTTACCGCGTGTTTCCGTATAAGTCCGGTATTTCTCCAGCGGGTCTAGGGTTTCACCGGGAGGGGGGCTACGGAGCGTCTGGATCCCAACACAAGCTAGGGGTGCCATACCATGTTAGTATAGGTGTGTTGTGTGGTTTGGATGTCAAACATTGCTCTCCGGGGTGTGACCCGCTTCACCGGCATCCACTTCTCTCTCGTGAGCGCTTATAGGGTGAAACTCCTGTATCGGACAAAACATCGTGAATCTTCCGAAGAGGTGGGTTCTACCTTTTTGTTTTGTGTTCCTATGGGCTATCCTAACACAAACAAGCAAATAGTTCCACATTTCTACCCCTTTCGACGCCGTTACCGCGTGTTTCCGTATAAGTCCGGTATTTCTCCAGCGGGTCTAGGGTTTCACCGGGAGGGGGGCTACGGAGCGTCTGGATCCCAACACAAGCTAGGGGGTGCCATACCATGTTAGTATAGGTGTGTTGTGTGCTTTGGATGTCAAAGATTTCTCTCCGGGGTGTGACCCGCTTCACCGGCATCCACTTCTCTCTCGTGAGTTTATATGCTCTTATAGGGTGAAACTCTAGTATCGGAAGAAACATCGAGAATATTCCGAAGAGGTGGGTTCTACCTTTTTGTTTTGTGTTCCTATGGGCTATCCTAACACAACCAAGCAAATAGTTCCATATTGCTACCCCCTTTCGACGCCGTTACCGCGTGTTTCCGAATAAGTCCGGTATTTCTCCAGCGGGTCTAGGGTTTCACCGGGAGGGGGGCTACGGAGCGTCTGGATCCCAACACAAGATAGGGGGTGACCGCACTGTACCAACTATCTCTAAAGATGTCTAGAAATGACATGGCCGAGTAGTGCAGACATCACCCTCTACACTATTGTACATGTCCTAAAAACAGAGGGAAACAAATCCTCTTACTTTGCCCACCTTACGTTCTCTGACTTTCTCCCCATGACACGTGGGTCCGGTGTGTGATGGGATCCATTTGTCGGTGACGTCAGAGGATCCCGTTCCCGGCGTCTGCAGGCCATTGCCGCCGTAGTTTGCATGCATGGACTCGATCTGCACCGTTCCTTACGATCAAACGATTGAAAATGACGTGGTGCATGGACTGGGTGTTTTGTCTCAATGTAACTGCATGCAACAACGGACACTGTCTAGTGGGGCCCCGTTCACCAGCCCGGTGCATGCAGCCCTCGGCGCGGCCCTGCATGCCTCGTTTTTTCAGAGTAGACAACGTCGCAGAAGAAGAAAAGAGTAAACAACGTCGCATTGCATTTGCAGCCATGCACGCCTCGTTTCAGAAACACGAGTCGCGTCGCATTTGCAGCGACGCAACCCTCCACGCCTCGTTTTCAGAAGATACGCATCAATGCATGCAGCCAGGCAGGATTTGGCGTGAGACTTTGGATTTATTCTCTTCACCTCTTTAATACACGCATGCAACGTCGCATCAACTTTGACTGCCTAATGCACATGCTCGTACTCCGTATCACCGCCTACGCCTACGCCTGTCCTACGCCTACGCCTGTTCTACACCGCTTTGACAATGCATCGACTATTCTACACTGCATCCAACGTTTTCACACAGCTTGCTTCATCTACCCCAATTAATTCACGTCTCATCGTGTCTTTAAATAGCCTGTTTCACTCGTCCTCCATCTTCTCATCCCTCGCCAGCCCCTTTGCCTTCTCTCCCTTCAAGCCCCGAACACAATGTCTTCCTACTCTCTCCCTTCAAGCCCAGAGTCTGTCTCCGACGAGGACAACTGCTCCAAAGATCGGCCTTGGTACGAGGCCGATCATACGCCGGAGGACGTCGAATCTCCCAAACGGGAGCGATCGCCGTCGCCGCCCTTCGTCCACCGCCCCAACCCCGTCCCTTCGTCCACCGCGCCCAAGACTTTGGACCTCTCCCCCAAGACGAACCGCCGCCTCAAGAAACTGGAGCGGATGGAGAAGAAGGAGCCGAAGGCGGAGGACAAGAAGGATGCGAAGGAGGAGGCGAAGGATTTCCAGGCCCGCATCAAGCGGGCCCGTGAGAGCGAGGAGGAGAGGATGCGGGCGGAGAAGTGCGGCACCCGGGTCAAGCAGGAGATGGAGACCAGGGCGGCGGAGTGGAGGAAGTAGGGCGCCGGAGGGCGGGAAGGGCTCCCGCATGCAGAGCGGGAGCAGTTAGGGCTAGGAGTTTTTTTAATTAAATATAATGTCCCTCGGGCCCCACTGAATATATGTAAAGTGGGGCCAGTTATCCTTTCTAAGTATGTTTAATTATATATAAAGTTATGTTTACTTATATTTGTCCAAATGTACCCATCTTTTAGAAGTTTTATCCTTTCTAATATGCACACTGTAAACAAAATTTATATATAAGAGATGTGATGCATTATGTTCTCTAAGATAATATACAAATTTCAGTTGATCACGGTATATATTTTATATTATTAATACGAATAATTTGATAGTTTAATAAATGGATAATGTGTAGTCTGCATGTAGTGATTAATAAATATAAATGGACAATTGATTTGCTAGAAGAATGGATGATGTGGATAGTTTGCATGTTGACATTGGGCCTCATTTAACATTGGGCCGCAAGCAACGGTCAACAGCTGGGGCCCACATGCAGCGCCAACTGTCAACAGCTGGGGCACACAAGCCGCGCCAACGCTCAACAGCTGGGGCCCACAGGCCGCGCCAACGGTTCTATGATGGGTCCCGCAGGTCAGCATCCTAACGGGGGCAGAAAGTTACGGTGGGAGCAGCGAAACGAGTCCTTGCGCACAGACTAGGGGCAAAACTGAGGTCGATTCGGCGCTAGGGGTAAAACTGAGATCGTGGTACCAGCTGAGGGCGCCCTGTTAAATAACGCAACAAAATATGAGTGCGGTTTGAAGATGGCCATGTGGATTTCTTGGACCGACCATAATCCAGGCCAGAGATTCCTGACATGCCAAAGACGCTTGTTAAAGATTTGTACTTTAGTTTTAGTTTGGTTGCAAGATTTTGTTTTTGGTTAAATTTTATCTTATTTTGGTTGCAGAAGTCTGGCATTCCTTATGGTTGTAGAAAGTTCTCATGGCATATGACCCGGAATGGACAGAATTTCAGGAACAAGTGGTTTTTCAACTGCGTAATGCAGTGTTTAGAGAGATGGACAAGAATAGCACACTGCAGGAAGAGATAAGTGCACTGAGGCAGAAGTTAGAACAGGTGCTGTGGCAAAGGGTACACAGAGAAGGTGCTGATGAAGCTGCTGGAAAACCTGCTCATGAAGCCAAGATTCAAGATTCTGGCCACAATCTATTGATGATTCTGGTTTTTTCAGTTTTATTTGCAATGTGTCTTGGCATGATGATGTCTAGTAGTTGAGTAATGCCATATTAGCAATGTAAGGAAGATATATGGGTAATGGTAGCACTTGAGTAATATCATGTTCGTGGTCAATTTTATCAGCACTTGTATGTATTCAGCTGAAAATCACACATACACACACACACACACACACACAAAATTCAAAGAAAAATGCAAGAATGCACTTCAGTTCAACATGGGCATGCACATAGCTCATGCACATCAGTTCAACACAAATCATGCACACGCGCATGCACATCAGTTCAACACAAGAATGCAAGCAGACATGCACAATAGTTCAACACACAATATGCAAACAGACATGTGCATCAGTTCAACAAAAGCATGCACACAAAGCATGCAAAATCAGGTCGACACAAGGTTGCACACATGCATGCAACACTAGTTTGCGTCGCTATCATTTGCGGGCAGTGCACCCGGTTCACTATCATACTCCGTATATTTGTCGCCTACTTCATCATCACATCTTCTAGTTCTTTGACACTATCTTGTACTTCACCTTTCTTATGCAGCACAAACACTTTTTTCCGATCTTTGATATAAGCCCAAATCTCATCTGCTGAGAGGATGCGGGGAGCCATGTCAATGCATTCCAGAGTAGCCGGAGGCGGGGGGTGGGATTCGGGTCAGCATGATCATCCTCATTGTCAAAGATTTCGACATCTTGATGTGCTAGAATACTAGGCCTCTCCTTCTCATCATTGTCCTTCTCATCTTTGTACTTATTATGTTCGGACACATCAAAGGTCCGCCTATGCTCAAATTTTTGGACTATCCGGCAGTCTTCTCCCTCTAATGTGTCTGGCACATAAAACACTTTTTGTGCCTGGGTTGACAAGATATAATTATCATCCTCGTACCACAAACTAGAAATATTGATGCTCCTGAACAGTTTATCATACTTTTCCAGTTCAGGCCTGCCCCTTCCTCCTTCAAGACGATACCATTCACAGCCAAATAGAACAACTGTCTGTTTATGTTTCTCGGTAGATATATAAGTCAGCTCTTTGATTTCCTTGAGGACATCATAAAAATTTCTTGCGTCCCTGATGTGATATCCAGCAGCATAACTCCAGTGTTTTGTGTTTTCTTGCCTTTTTCACGCTCAGCGGTGACAAACCGAACTAAGTTCACATGAAAAATTGAATATGTTTTAACTTTGCTGTGTGGGCCAAGTGCCAATGCGGACAACTCATCATCATGAACTTCTGGTCTTTCCCGTGCCTTGTTCATCGTTTGTGTACCACAGAAAAAAAGAAAAACAATATAGTCAAAATCATGCAATGAAATGCAAAAGGTTAGAGAGAAATGCAAAAGGAAACTTGCATTCTCTTTGAACCATCTAGGAAAATCTCAACCCTAACTCCAACATTGGGCGTCCCTTCTTCCTCCAGCTTTGTCCTAAACTTTCTGCAAACCAGAGAGTGTAATTGTGACAAATAGCTACAATGTGTAGGGTAACATAAAATTCAGACATAGGGAAGAGAGAACATACTGGATATAGCCTGTAACCTTGCTGCAATTGTTTAGGACATACCAAGTCATTCTATGAAGCTCTATTGACAGGGTCTCAGTGCTATCATGATTGATCGTAGTATATACTCCAACTAAACATGCACCATGGACAAACACATCACAAGATGATGCTTCTTGTTCAACTTTTTGTTTAACCTCATATCTCCGTCGCCGGTTGTACCTTGTCTCAATATCTTCTTTCAAGTGTCTAGAGGCAAATGTCAAGCACTCGGAGGCAATATACGCCTCTGCAACTGAACCTTCTGGATGTGCCATGTTCCTCACATATCTCTTCAAAGTACACAACATCCTCTCGATTGGATACATCCACCCATAGTTCACAGGGCCTCGGAGCAAAGCGTCGTCACGTAAATGCATAGCCAGGTGGACCATAACATCAAAAAACGCCGGCAGGAAGATGTTTTCAAGCCTGCACAAGATTACAGGGATTTCATCTTTCAGCCGGAGCAGAACACTTATTTCCAACCTTTTACTACACAAGTCCTTGAAATTTTTTCCTAGGTCACCAATCGCCCGATAGATACTATCCTTCAAAAATCCCCGCAGCCCAGCATGTCATGTTCTCTACAACAGGATGTGGCTGTCATCGGTTTTAAGTCCCGAGACCTTGCGTGTTTGTACGTTGACACACTTGGACATGTTGGAACAAAAACCATCTGGATATGTACAGTCAAAAAGAAACTGGCATAGCTCTGTCTTCTCATCTTTTGGTAGGGTATAGTGTCCATATCTCATTACATATTTACATTTCTTTGGGTCCAGGTCTGGGCCCGGTTTTGGTGGATCCAGCTGCAAATATGTTCTAATATTGAGGGTATGAAGATACTTCCTGGCATTGACGGTGTCTTTATTCTTCCCTTCCAGTTCAAGGACGGTACCAAGGATGTTGTCTAAGATGTTCTTTTCGATGTGCATCACGTCGAGATTATGCCGAAGTTTCAAGTTTGGCAAGTACTCCCAAGTCCCACCAACCAACCCTACGCTTCCAGATCGGTGTAGGTTCTCCACGTTTCTTCTTCTTACTGATGCTCCAGGGACCAATTTCTGGTTTTAGATGTCTAACCTTCTCCAGCTCAGCTTCTAACTCTTTATCAGTAAATGATTCTGGCCGCTCTTTCTTGTCGAAATAGATGCCTCAAAGGTATGTCTTTCTCCGCCAGGGGTGATCATGGGGGAGGAAACGATGGTTCCCAATGTAGCACAATTTGTTGGTTACGGACAATGATAGAGGATCTTTGTCAAAATGCAGGCATGCATCATAGCCTTCAGTGGTACGCCCAGACATAGTGCTACAAGCTGGATAGTCATGTATGCACCAGAGTACCGCAGCACGAATATCAAAAATTTCCCTAGAAAATGAATCATAAGTTCGCACACCCTTCCAAAGGTCATGCAGATCTTCAAGCAACGGCTGAATGAAAATACCAAAGTCCTTTCCAGGACTTGTTTTGCCAGGGATTAGCAAGCAAAGCATGTAGTATGATGGATCACTAAACTCCTCTGGTGAATGGTTGTACGACACGGAAAACACAGGCCACATGCTGTAGCTTGTGGTCATGGTTCCATAGGGATTGAAGCCATGAGAGGAAATGCCGAGCCTTACGTTTCTAGGATCGCCCGCAAATGTTTTGAAGTCAGCATCGAAAGCCTTCCACGCTGCACCATTAGCCGGATGAGTCAATACGTCCTTTTAAAGCTTCATCTTTAACGCATGCCACTGCATGTTCTCCGCTGTTTTCCTCGAAGCAAAGAATCTCTTCAGCCTCGGTGCCAAAGGAAAATAAGGCAACACTTTAACAACAGATCTCTTTCTCTCAGGATACTTCCACCTTGATGCTTGACACTCTGGGCAGTCGTCCTTATCAGCATAACCCCCTCTGAAAAGTATGCAGTTGTTTGGGCACACGTGTATGTTGTCATATGAAAGACCTAGCTCCTTCATATAAGCTTTTTCTTCTGTATATGATTTGGGCAGTGTATTGCCGTCCGGAAGTGCCTCGGCAAATATACGCATCCAAGCATCAAAAGCAGTGTTACTGACCCGGTAATATGATTTGTGATGAATTAGCTTTATCAGTAATGTAAGCCTACCGACGTGTTTATTTCCCGGGTAAACCGGGCGCTCTGACTCTGCCAACAATTTTTCAAATACTTTATCATACCCACCTTCGACCTTAGTTTCTGTTCCTTCATGGGATGTTGCTCCCGTGAGGTCTTTCAAATTTCTTCCATTTCATCAGCTTCTCTATCTGCCTCATCTTCATCATCCATATCCATATTATGATTCCCATGACCGGCATTATCATCCTTATCACCACCATTGCCATCACTATGTGGAGGATCTTCAATAATCACGACATCACTTGGCTCTCCATGATGTATCCACTAATGGTAGGTACTGGAAAATTTGTGGATCTGCAAGTGCCGGGTCATCTCTCCAAAATGTTGCATCTTCATATTTAGGAACCTCGTGCATGGGCATCAAACACGACACTTATCACCGTTTCTCTCCTTAATTAGGCTTAAGAACTCTTTGATTCCATCAACATATGGAGGGGTCCAAGGTCTACCACTTGAAATCCAACGCCTATCCATCTGTTAAAGAGATAAACAAGCTATTATTGGATTTGTCTGAAAGGGGGCACTCTTTTTTTATAGCAGGCTACTCAATTTGCAGAACAAACTAATCGAGTTTAACGAACATCAAATCACTAACCATGAACAAACTAATAACAGACCATGAGAAAAATTATCAATTGGGAGAACAATTTCCAGAACAGTTCTTGCTATTCTTAGCAAGTAGCACAAGGATGGGGGGTTCTTTACCTTGGCTTGCGGAGGCGGCCGGAAGGGGATCCCCAACTAGTCGAACTGTACAGGCGTGCGCGGGAAATGTGGTCGGAAGGGGATCCTCGGCGACGTAAGCTGTGGAGGGCGGGCGAGGAGACGGCGGCCATAGAGGGGGCGGTGGTGGGGGCAGCGGGATGAGCCTCTGGCGGCTTGCACAACCCCAGGGAGAGGAGTCGTGGACGGCTTACGGGGAGAAAAAGGACGGAAGGGGTGAGCTCCATGGAGAGCATCGTCCGTCGCCGCCGCCGCTACAGCCAAGGGTGGAGAGAACTGGATCTAGTTTCCAAATGTGATTTTGGTCTGAGCCGTGGTGGCTCCCACATGCCAGCTCCTCGAGCTCCCCATGCCGGCAAGGCGGCAAGGGGATTTTCGTGGGTTCTCCACGTGTTTCCTTTGGCCCCATATGTCTGCCACAGGTCGATTTTCGTTGGACTTTATTCTCCACTTCAGTTAATAGCCGAACAGACATGGAGAGAGAGCACTCTGTCCCCTTCTAGTGAGAGAAAAACCCCGCCGTTCTTCTCCACGGGGAGATAACCGCCACCGCCGCCGTTCTTCTTCACAAGCCGCAAGGTTCTTCCATTTCCCTTCTCTTTTCTTTTTCCTCCGCGTGCATGGTGAGCGCGAGGAGAGTGAATCTCACATTTTCACGTGCATGCATGCAGCGGTACATGTGGTCGAATCCGCCGCTAGGGTCATCATCGGCGACGATGCAAAGGGTCGGCAAAACACCGGTGACGACGCTCTTAACCATCGGTAAGCACCCTCTTCATCGGCGGTCATTATCGGTTTGAATCTGATAGAGTTTTATTGCCGGCCATGACGGATGAACAGTACAAGTAGTACTACTACCTCTGTTCCATAAATTAGCTTGCTAGAAAGGCTTACATTATGGAACGGAGGGGAGTACTAATTAGTACTAGTATTTTGCAGGGGTTTCTGCAGATTGTGCTGATTTAGTACTACAATTGTAGTATTTATGCAAATTAGTACTAGTAGAAATATTTTTGTTGGTCATTACTGTTGTTATTTGTGTAGCTGTATCATGGGATCTGTTCTAATTAATACGGTTGTTTTTGTGTTTAAAAATCAGGAATGACTCAAAACCTATGTGAGTTCTGTTTTCATGAACCTGGCATGTGTCTCGCTGGCATTGACCTGCCATTATTGACTTTTACAGGGAGATGAGAGTGTCTACAGAATATTGTCATCAAGCGGCAGTAAGTATCCTTGACATTCCAATTATGTTGTTCCTGAGCTTTTTATTTGTTGACGAATATATGTCTGCTTATCTTTTAAATTATATATATGTGTACTATGTAGGATCTGCATTGTTCTTTCCATAAGCGTATAGATCAATTTGTTGTTGGTCCACATAAGGCATGCATTGTCTTCCATGTCAATGAATACCACTTCTACGTGGAACATGGGCCTGGAAGGACTTATATATGTGGACCATATTGGACAAATTTTTTTCAAGCTTACGACATTCAACCGAATGATCTTGTGAGGTTTGATTATGATGAGCAATTCGGTATGTTTGACGTCCAAGTAATTAATGCAAACAATAAGATCAAATCTTGGGTTCTAGACCCTGGTATGTAATTGCACATTGGCTTGTTTTCCTTACACATTTACTAACTATTTAATATATATGTTTCACACTTTCCAAGATGAGCTTGGTTATGTAATTGCACATTCACGTGTTTTCCCTTTGCAATCAGAGTGTCGTCCGAGGGATTCTTTGGAGAGGAGCTCCAAAGCGTCTGAATCTCACCCAAGTCTAGGTTATGACATACCATGTGTGTTAGAGTGTTGCATGGGTCTTGGATGCCCAATATTCTCTCACTCTCTCTATTATGGCTTCACCGGTATCGGATTCTCTCTGGCGGGTTCGAGGACTACCCAGAGCACGAAACTCCCGGATCTGAAGGAACAGGGGGAATATTGCCAAGAGGTGGGCCCTAACATTTTCTTGGGTATCCCCTGGTCCTAACCTAACATAACAAAGCAATTAGTTCCACTTTGCTAGACCTTTCCGGCTCATGTAGAGGGTCCAGAACGGCAAATCCGTCCTTTTTCTGCAGCGGGCATAGGGTTTCTCCGGAGAGGGGCTCCGGAACGTCCGAATCCCTCCCAATCCTAGGGTATGCCATAAAATGTGTGTTAGAGTGTGGCATGGGTCTTGGATGCCCAAGATTCCCTCACTCTTTGTGTTATGGCTTCACCGGCGTCGGATTCTCTCGTGGGTTCTAGGACTACTCAGAGCCCGAAACTCCCGGATCTGACAAAATGGGAGGAATCTTGACAAAAGGTGGGCCCTGCCATTGTCTTGGGTGATCCTTGGGCCTAACCTAACATAACCAAGCAATTAGTTTGACTTTGCTACCCCTTTCCGGCTCACGTGAAAAAGGGTCCAGAACGGCAGTTCCGTCCCTTTTCTCCAGCGGACATAGGGTTTCTCCGGAGAGGAGCTCCGGAGCGTCTGAATCACACCCAAGACTAGGGTATGCTATATCATGTGTTTTCGAGTGTCGAATGGGTCTTGGATGCCCAAGATTCCCTCACTCTTTGTGTTATGGCTTTACCGGCGTCGGATTCTCTCTTATGGATTCCAGGATTACTTAGAGCCCGAAACTCTGGAATCTGACGGAATGTGGGGAATCTTGCCAAGTGGTGGGCCCTACCATTGTCTTGGATGATCCTTGGGCCTAACCTAACATAACCAAGCAATTATTTCCACTTTGCTACCCCTTTCCGGCTCACGTAGAGGGTCCAGAACGGCAGTTCCGTCCTTTTTCTCCAACATGCATATGGTTTCTCCGGAGAGGGGCTCTGATACATCCATTTTGCATGACTATTTTATATTGTTATTTTATGTTATTCATCGACATATTTCATGTTATGATGCATTACTTATGTTATTTCATCTTATTTTCCATGTTTCATATTTTTTTGAGAAGAAACACCGGACCAGAAATATGATGGAAAAAGCAACATCGAGATACCCTATTTCAGAAGATCGCAAGAAGAAGGGGGTATACGATAAGTCTTAGAAGTAACGAGGAGGAAGCCAGCCAGAAGGGCACCCAGAGGGGGGCCACCAGGGACCCACAACACCAGGCGGCATTGCCCCCCTGGCCCACTTCTGGTCGACCCCTTTCGCGTACTTGAACCCCAGGGAACCCTAAGACTAAGGACATCATCAAATAAATATTCTGCCGCCACCTCGGGGCAGAAAACAATAGAGAGAGAAAAGCTCTCCGGCAGGGAGAAATCTGCCGAGGATATTCCTCCCCGGAGAGGGGGAATCATCGCCATCGTCACCATCATCGCTCCGAGCATCATCAAGATCGTCATAGTCATCATCATCACCACCAGAACCATCACTCTCATCATCCACCTTCATCCCGTTGTAACAATTAGGGGTCTTTATCAGTCCTCTTCACTAGATCTCTCTCCCGGTGTGGATTACTTGTTAGTAGTTGATGCTTGTGCGATTTATCGGTGTTTACACTTTACGACCAGATTGTTATTATCCATTATATCACCTCTGATTATTATACATATGATGTCTCGTGAGTAGCTCATTTAGTTCTTGAGTACATGGGAGAAGTCATGATGTTAGTAGTGGAATTATGTTGAAGTAATATCTAGTGGTTTGATACTTAAGTTGTGGTGTTATTCTTCTAGTGGTGTCATGTGAACGTCGACTACATGATACTTCACCTTGATGGGCCTAGGAGGATACATTGTGTATTTGGCTACTAATTGTGGGGTTGCCGGAGTGACAGAAACCTAAACCCCCGTTAGGAAATCAGTGCACGAGGGAGTGTAGGATCCTGGAGTTTTAAAGTTGTGGTTGGATTTATCTTAATTACTTTCTTGTATTTGCGGATGCTTACGAGGGTTATAATCACAAGTATGTATCAGTCCTAGTTGGGCGGTGCATTAGCATAGGTTCACCCACACAACACCTATCGAACCAATAAATATTAATTAACTCCATGATGCGAAAGCACTTGAAGAAATTAAAATGTGTCCTCGAGAACGTTTGGTAATCATAAGTAGAACAACCGGCTTGTCCTTTGCTCTCAAAAGGATTGGGCCACTCGCTGCAAGTATATTTACCGTTATTTATTTACTCGCACTTTATTTATCTGCTATATCAAAAACCACCAAAAACCCGTTCGCTAGTGTTTACAGTGAATCCTCTATCCAACCTGCTTGTCAACACCTTCTGCTCCTCGTTGGGTTCAACACTCCTATTTATCAAAAGTACTACGATACACCCACTATACTTTGGTTCATCAGGCTTCGGAGCGTCTGAATCCCACCCAATCCTAGGGTATGCCATACCATGTGTGTTAGAGTGTGTCATGGGTCTTGTATGCCCAATATTCCCTCACTCTTTGTGTTATGGCTTCACCCGCATTGGATTCTCTCTCGTGGTTCCGGGACTATACTTAGATCCCGAAACTCCCAGATCTGATGGAACGGGGGGATCTTGCCAAGGTGTAGGCCCTACCATTTTCTTGGGTTTTCCTTGGGCCTAACCTAACACAACCAAGCAATTAGTTCCACTTTTCTACCCCCTTCCGGCTCATGTAGAGGGACCAGAACGATAGTTCCGTCTTTTTCTCCAGCGGACCTAGGGTTTCTCCGGGGAGGGGCTCCGGAAAGTTTGAATACCACCCAATACTAGGGTATGACATAGCATGTGTGTTATATTGTGTCATGGGTCTTGGATGCCCAATATTCCCTCACTCTCTGTGTTCTGGCTTCACGGGCATCGCATTCCCTCTCGCGGGTTCCAGGACTACTCAGAGCCCGAAACTCATGGATCTGACGGAACGGGGGGAATCTTGCCAAGAGGCGGTCCCTACCATTGTATTTGGTATTACTTGGGCCTAACCTAACACAACCAAGCAATTAGTTCCACTTTGCAACCCCCTTTCGGCTCATGTAGAGGGGACAAATCGGCAGTTCCGTCCTTTTCTCCAACAGCATAGGGTTTCTCCGGAGAGGGGCGGCTCCGGAGCGTATGAATCCCACCCAAGCCTAGGGTATGCCATACCATGTGTTTTAGAGTGTTCCATGGGTCTTGTACGCCCAGGATTCCCTCACTCTCTGTGTTATGGCTTCACCGGCGTCAGATTCTCTCTCGTGGGTTCCAGGATTACTCAGAGCCCGAAACTTCCGGATGTGACGGAACAACGACAATCTTTCCAAGAGGTGGGCCCTACCATTATCTTAGCTGTTACTTGGTCCTAACCTAACACAACCAAGCAATTAGGCCCACTTTTCTACCCCTTTCCGGCTCACACTGAGGGGCCAGGCTGGCAGTTCTGTCTTTTTCTCGAGCGGGCCTAGGGTTTCTCCGGAGAGGGGCTCCAGAGCGTCTAAATACTACCCAAGCGTAGGGTATGCCAAACAATGTGTGTTAGAGTGTGGCATGGGTCTTCTATGCCGAAGATTCCCTCACTCTCTGTGTTATGGCTTCACCGCCGTCGGATTCTCTCTAGTGGGTTCTAGGATTACCTAGAGCCCGAAACTCCCGGATCTAATGGATAGAGGGAAATCTTGCCAAGACGTGGCCCTACCATTGTATTGGGTGTTACTTGGGAATAACCTAAAAAACTAAGCAATTAGTTCCACTTTGCTACCCCTTTCTGGCTCTCGTAGAGGGGACAGAACGATAGTTTCGTCCTTTTCTCCAACGGGCCTAGGGTTTTTCCGGACAGGGGCTCCGGAGCGTCTGAGTCCCACCCAAGCCTAGGGTATGACATACCATGAATGTTAGAGTGTGGAATGGGTCTTGGATTCCCAATATTACCTCACTCACTGTGTTATGGCTTCACCGGCGTCCGATTCTCTCTCGTGGGTACCAGGACTACTCAGAGCCCGAAACTCCCAGGTCTGACAAAACGGGGGGAACCTTGCCAAGAGGTGGGCTCTACCACTGTCTTGGTTGTTCCTTGGGCCTAAACTAACACAACCAAGCAATTAGTTCCACTTTCCTACCCCCTTCCGGCTCACGTAGAGGGGCCAGATCGGTAGTTCCCTCCTTTTTCTCCAGCGGGCCTAGGGTTTCTCTGGAGAGGTGGGCCCTATATGACTGTTAGAGCGTGGCATGGGTCTTGGATGCCCAAGATTCCCTCACTCTCTCTGTTATGGATTCACCGGCGTCACATTCTCTCTCGCGGGTTCCAGGACTACTCAGAGCCCGAAACTCCCAGATCTGACAAAACAGGGGAAGCTTGCCAACAGGTGGGCCCTACCATGCTCTTGTGTGTTCATTGGTCCTAACATAACACAACAAAGCAATTAGTTCCACTTTGCTACCCAATTTCGGCTCACGTAGAGGGTCCAGAACGGCAAATCCGTCCTTTTTCTCCAGCAGACCTAGGGTTTCTCCGGAGAGGGGCTTCGGAGCGTCCGAATCTCACCCAAGACTAGGGTATGCCATAACACCTGTGTTAGAGTGTGGAATGGGTCTTGGATGCCCAAGATTCCCTCACTCTCTGTGTTATGGTTTCACCGGCGTCAGATTCTCTCACTTAGAGCCCGAAACTCCCGGATCTGACGGAACGGGGGGAATATTGCCAAGAGATAGGCCCTACCATTGTCTTGGGTTTTCCTTCAGCCTAAACTAACATAACCAAGCCATTAGTTCCACTTTGCTAGACCTTTTCGGCTCACGTAGAGGGTCGAGAACAGCAAATCCGTCCTTTTTCTCCATTGGGCATAGGGTTTCTCCGGAGAGGGCTCCGGAGCGTCCGAATACCACCCAAGCCTAGGGTATGCCATAACATATATGTGTGCTAGGGTGTGGCATGGGTCTTGGATGCCCAAGATTCTCTCACTCTTTGTGTTATGGCTTCACCGGCGTCGGATTCTCTCTCGTGGGTTCCAGGACTACTTAGAGCCCGAAACTCCTGGATGTGACAAAACGGGGGAATCTTGCAAAGAGTTGGGCCCTTCCATTGTCTTGGGTGATACTTGGGCCTAACCTAACATAAACAAGCAATTATTTACACTTTGCTACCCCTTTCCGGCTCACGTAGAGGGTCTAGAACGGCAGTTACGTCCTTTTTCTCCAACGGGCTTAGGGTTTCTCCGAAGAGGGGCTCTAGAGCGTCTGAATACCACCCAAGCCAATGGTATGCCATACCATGTGTGTTAGAGTGTGGAATGGGTCTTGGATGCCCAATATTTCCTCACTCTCTGTTTTATGGCTTCACCTGCGTCGGATTCTCTCTCGTGGGTTCCAGGACTACTCAGAGCCCGAAACTCCTGGATCTGACGGAACAAGGGGAATATTGCCAAGAGGTGGGCCCTAACATTGTCTTGGGTGTTACTTGGGCCTAAAATAACACAACCAAGCAATTATTTCCACTTTTCAACCCCCTTTCGGCTCACGTAGAGGGGCCAAATTGGCACTTCTGACCTTTTCTTTAACGGGCCTAGGGTTTCTCCGGAGAGGGGCGGCTCCGGAGCGTCTGAATCCCACCTAACCCTAGGGTATTCCATACCATGTGTGTTAGAGTGTGGCATGGGTCTTGGATGCCCAAGATTCCCTCACTCTGTGTGTTATGGCTTCACCGACGTCGGATTCTCTCTAGCGGGTTCAAGGACTACTCACAGCCCGAAACTCCCGGATCTGACGGAACAGGGGGAATCTTGCTAAGAGGTGGGCCCTACCGTTGTCTTGGGTGTTACTTGGGCCTAACCTAACACAATCAAGCAATTAGCTACACTTTGCTACACCCTTCCGGCTCACGTAGAGGGGCAAGAACGACAATTCTGTCTTTTTGTCCAGCGGGGCCTAGGGTTTCTCCAAGCCTAGGGTATGTCATACCATGTGTGTTATAGTGTCGCATGGGTCAACAAATCAATGTTTGGTAAGTGGGGGATTTGGAGTGTCGGAATCCTACGTAAGCCATGGTGGAGCCCTAATATACTTATAAATGTGTGGTGGGAGGTGGGGAGGGCCAATACCCTACTCATAGGCACTGTTCAAAATATCATCCGATATGCCGATTTATCGCTTATCGGATGGTGACCGATAAGATAAATGAATGTCGGTGGAGTTTATCATTCGAGCCATTTTATCGGTGTTACAAGCGATTTATCGGTCGATATGCCGATAAATTGGCCGATATATTGATTTTCCATCACTGGAACATATCCATCATAGAACTTTTAGTATTATTAAATACAATATATCTATTTATCATAATTTAGAGATTTTAGTGCCGATATAATATATTGTTATAGCATATTTTAGATGTTTTAGTGCTACAATTTTGGATTTACAAGAAAAATGGCCGATAAATAGTCGACCGATAAAATCGATTTATCGGCCGATAAGCCGACATATCTCTTATCATGGTACGACCGATAAGTTAACGATAAGCGATATCCTGAACATTGCTCATAGGTGTGACCGGTTTCACTGACTTCACATAGGAATATTATGCATTACCTAGGAGGGAACCATCGATGCTCCCCTTCAGGCGAAATGGAGGGAATCTTGTTACAAGTAGATCTAAATTTGGGTTATCCATGTACCTATGGCCTAACTTAACAAACCAAGCAAAAAAAAAGAACAGTGGTCTACCCCCTTCCGACACCAGTGATAGGTGTAGACAAAAAAGTTGACTAGCATCCAACGTCTAGCAAAGTTTAAGCCACCCATCAACATGTACTAGTATTCCACATAATTGACCCTTTCAAGGATTTTATGTCAAATACTTTTAGGATTTCTTCAGAATATTTAGTAAATAATTGCATAAATGATCAATTTTTGTAAGCCACCCATCAGCATTGGACGACTAGCAAAGTTTCCCACAGTTTCGCCAAAATTTCGCGTCGCTCCAAAAAATTCGCGCCAGGACAGCCCGCCCAAAAATTTTCGTGCTAGGATATTTTACTTCTTAGCCGTCCCGCACACAGCTGGCAACCTTTAGCTTGGACGGCATTTCTGTAATCGTTCCGAAACCCTGCCTTATCCCCTCGATCGTCCCTCGTCGAAAGAGAAATCCACTACTTCAAAATACCCCTCCCCCTTGTCCTCCCAAAACAGATCCTCTATTCCCCCGGTCTCACACCTCTCCGTATAGCTCGCTTGCCAGAACTCCCTCGTCGCCGTCAACATCGCCCTCCACATCTGCCACATCACCGCCCTTTTCGCCGTCCAGATCCACCACCTCGCCGTTGTGCTCTCATGTCTGCCACATCGTCTCCAACCTCGCCGTACATTATCTTCCACCTCGCCACCAACCTCGGCGTACGTCCAGATCTGCCACCTCGTCTCCAACCTCGCCGCAACATCACCGTCAATTTATGCAAGCACGCTGAAACGAGTGAAGATTGAAGGCGAGAAACACAGCAAGACAGAAGGCCCTAAAGCCGCAGGCAACTATTCTTTCTAAATTGCTTGTCTATTTAATTGTATGTTTGATGCTTCTTTATTATCCTGCTTATGTTCGATGCAGTTAATCTTTAAAAATTGGTTGTGTGTTTAATCGTATGTTTGATGCTTCATTATTATCCTAATTATACAACTAATGTTTTATGCAAAAAAATCTCTCTAAACGGTTTCTTGTAATGGAAACAGGAAGGGGGGCCTTCTTGCATCAAAATTATATAAAAAAGCCCAGCTTTGTTTTCCTATGGTAGAACTTTGCTCATTTCCATTAATCTAGCTTGTATACTACGTATTAGGTTTGAGGTCACTTTGCTTGTGATCCTATCAGTCTTAGTTAGGATCGGAATTTATATTATTTGCACTGAACTGTTTTTACAAGATGAGTGCCTTAATTTTTTATCATGTATTAGGTTCTTATGAAGTGTTATATTTGTAGCTTACTTTGAGTTCTTTATTCATGTTAGCGTGCCAGAACTATCATGTCAAACAATACAAATATGCATGAAGTGGGCGTAAAGCCAGCAAGTTTTCTTTCATGCCCTACTGTACCCCCCCCCCCAAAGACCAAGAAGCAAGACTCTGGATCTTAGTACATGCATGTGTATGATGTTGAAGAGGAATCAGATGCCACTAAAAGGTAGTACCCCCCACCATAACTCTCTCTTGTGATGGATGACACCAAGAAAAAAACATCTATTGTAGTACCTGCAAAGACATCTAAAAGGTTATTTGAATCGCCTCAATAGTAGACCGCCGACACACGATGGATACTTTGATAACCCTGCCAAGCATATCAGTGGGGTCACCGCCTCGATCTAGCCACGCAACCGCGCTAACATTGCTAGACTAGGCCGGTGATTTTGCTCGCAAAGGCTTGAAAGAAGAGGTTGTTAAAGACATTTTTTTGTCGATGGTGCCCATAGAGCCACACCAACAGGCAAGAACATGAACAAAATCATCGTCCACGAACATCGAATGGGACAAATCACCCAAACTCAATGACAACGCCAATCAAGTGTCACGAGAGAGGATTGGAGCCTGTGGACTTCTATCCAAGGCAACACCGTCATCACCGCCTAAGAGATGTCGCCATGACACCAAAACTGAACAGATGAAAACTTGCTACACCAGGCGAGAGACGATGATCCTCTCCCCACGGCCCCACGGCCGAAGCGATGGCCGGAGGTGGTGGTGGTGGGGGGGGGGGGAGATTAGATCTTGAATCCGGCAGCTATGGTTTTCAAAAAAATGTGTGGTATGTGTGCATCTATCCTACTTGATGGCTTCTGGTCCATCTAAATATAATTCCATATACTCACCATATTCATAAATGGATGGGTTGTGGTCCATAGCTAGAGAAAAATCATGAGAAGATGCTTGAAACAGGGTTTATCTCTTTCAAAGAGAAGCCATAGTTCCACCGAGAAGAAACTCTTTTGTTTCTTATTATGTTAAAATTGACCACTAAATTTGCCACAATTTTTCTTTACTAAATAGGAAGTATAATTGTACTGTGGACATTCACGAAAAGTAACTTTGAAATCCGCTCAAAAACGAAAAAAACAAAACTTTGAAATTGCCGTGCTAGTATCATTGTCTTCTTTCCGGAGGTAAATTCCTGTATTATTTTGAACTTAATTTCCTGTATTAGTTTAGCCAGCAGAAACATATCGCCAAAACTCCAACCATCATATGGAAATAATAATTGTACTTTGACAAGAGCAGTGAGACATGAGCAACTTTTCTAGCCGCCTGCGTGTCACGACTCACGACAGGAGTCAGGACAAGGTCACGTTACCCACCTTTGTCCTCATTCGCCACACATGAAGCTCAGCTGCTTCAGTGAAACGCCAAAGATCTTGTGATACTCCTCGAGGAATCGGTCAATGTGTCCGGGTGCTCATGCCGGCGCCGTGGACGGCCGGCTGGAGGCGCTGCTCTCCGATGGCGGCGGGGTACGGCGCTTGGCGTCCGCGGCGGCGCTGGAGCTGCGGCTTCTTGCGCCCCTGGCCGCTCCGGCCGTTGCGGTGTATATGCTGATCATCGTGATGTCTTCGGCAACCCAGATCTTCTGCGGTCAGCTCGGCAACGTCGAGCTCGCCGCCGCCTCGCTCGGCAACAACGGAATCCAGGTCTTCGCCTACGGCCTCATGGTACGTACCACTATCGACTGTCGTACAGTATACTCCTATCTACTACGTGGCGCCGGCGCGTGCCTAAGTGAGCCATGCAACGGCAGCTCGGGATGGGGAGCGCGGTGGAGACGCTGTGCGGGCAGGCGTACGGCGCGGAGAAGCACGAGATGCTGGGCGTGTACCTGCAGCGCTCGACGGTGCTCCTCACGGCCACCGGCGTGCCGCTGGCCGTCATGTACGCCTTCTCGGAGCCCATCCTCCTGCTGCTCGGCCAGTCGCCGGAGATCGCTGGCGCCGCCGCCGAGTTCGCCTACGGCCTCATCCCGCAGATCTTCGCCTACGCGGCCAACTTCCCCATCCAGAAGTTCCTCCAGGCGCAGAGCATCGTGGCGCCCAGCGCCTACATCCTCGCCGCCAGCATGGTGCTGCACCTGGGGGTGAGCTGGGTGGCGGTGTATAAGCTCGGCCTAGGCCTGCTCGGCGCGTCGCTAACGCTGAGCCTGACGTGGTGGGTGCTCGTGGCGGCGCAGTTCGTGTATATCGTGAAGAGTCCGAGGTGCAGGGAGACGTGGACCGGGTTCACGTGGGCCGCGTTCGCCGACCTGGCCGGGTTCGCTAAGCTGTCCGCCGCGTCGGCCGTGATGCTGGCGCTCGAGGTGTGGTACTTCCAGGTGCTCATCCTCCTCGCCGGCATGCTGCCCGACCCACAGCTCGCACTGGACTCGCTTACTGTGTGGTAATTCGTTAAGAACTCAGTAATTCATCGAATTTTTTTATCGTAAATTTCTCACGAAAGTGTTTTTGTTTTCGATGATCACGTGTTCGTCTGAATGCTTTGCAGCACTTCGATCCAGTCATGGGTGTTCATGATCTCCGTGGGCTTCAACGCTGCTGCCAGGTTGGTGCATTTTTTTTTTTTTGAAACGGATAACCGAGCCTCTGCATTGATGCAAAATGTAGCAACGCACTTTGTCCTCCCCCTGAAAGCAGTTACCACGGTTTCCTCTCGTGCGGTCGAGCTACCATTTGTTCATGCGCTAGCTGTGCAATCACTGATCAGCTATGTATAACAGCATAAGTGCATTCACTTCCATCACCCAGCCGGTGTACTTCCTATCCAAATTATCAGGCACAGGGACCGTGGCACGTGGTGATGATCTTTATTGGATTGTCAACTACTGGTGGACAATTTTATCACCATCTTAACTCAAATATTTGCCAGATTTTGTACCCTACTATAACGCCCTTGCAGCCAGCCGCATCAAGGTTCTGTTTATCTGAACTTGTTTCGCCTGAAGAATTAAGTTTGATCAATGTCGCCTGCAGTGTGAGGGTGGGGAATGAACTGGGCGCCGGGAACCCCAGGTCGGCGGCGTTCTCCGCGTGGATGGTCACCGCCATGTCCGCACTCATAGCAGCTCTAGCCGGCGTTGTGGTCTTTCTGCTCAGGCACAAGCTCAGCTACGTCTTCACCGGAGGCGAGGCCGTCTCGCGCGCGGTGGCCGATCTCTGCCCCATGCTTGTTGCCACCATTGTGCTCTGCGGAATCCAGCCCGTTCTATCAGGTGAGGTCCAAAAATATCTTCTTCTTCTTTTAAACAAGGAAAATGCTTTGCCATGTTTCATTGATTAAAAAGAGTTTAGAGTACAAACTAGCCAAAGTTTTGGTTTGCTTCATCCGGTTCTTAGTTACTGGCAAGTGCGTCTTAGGGCATCTCCAGTCGTCCCCCCAGAGCCCCCCCCAATAGGCGTTTTTCGCGCCGTTTGGCGCCGTTTCGCACCAGTCGCCCCCCAGGAACCGATTTAGCGCCGCTTTCCGCCGTTTTTCGCGCCGTTTGGCGCCGCCGAACCCAGGCCGAACCCAGCGCGCTGGGTTCGGTTTGGGGGGGCGAAATGCGCGCGTGGGCCACGCCTGTCGGCGACGGAAGACGATTCCCTCCCTTTTTTCGACGCCTCCCTCCACTTTCCCTCCACAACTACCTCCTCCCCCGGTCCATTCCCGCCATTTCCCCCCGCCCCCGAGATCTAGACGCTATGGCTCCCGCCCGATTTACAGGTCCCCGCGCCGCCGCCACCGCCGTATCCATTCCCGCGGCATCCGAGCCGGCCAAGAAACCGCGCAAACCGAGGGCGCCGAAGGAGCGGCCGCCCGGCATGTCGAACAAGGAGTGGATCGCCGAGAGGTCGCGCCTGGAAACGGCCAACATGAAGCGCCGGGGGAGGGAGGCAGCGCAGCGGCAGAGGCAGCTGATGGCGCAGCTGCAGGCGGAGGAGCAGGCCGCCGCCGAGGAAGACGAGCTGGAGGACGAGGAGGAGGAGACCGCGCCGGACGAGCCACCTACGCCGGTCGCCTCCGCGGCGTCGCTCGCCAAGAAGAAGAGCCCTCTCGGCCCAAGGTTCGCCGGCTGGAAGCAGTCGCCGTCGCCGTCACCACGCATGTCACCGCACCCGCCGCCTGCCTGGTTCGTCGAAGGCGACTCCCTGGGAGGTTTCAACCCCAACCTCACCTTCCCCTACCATCCGCCGATGATGTATGGTGCCGCGCCGGGCTACGCAGCTTCCCCGTCCCACCGCCGTGCGATTCTCGCCGGGCTTCAGCCCCAGGACAGCTATATGGAGGAGATCATCGCGTCCGGCTCCATGGCGGTTGCGGCGAGCCCGGGCTTCCTCGAGCACAGCGGGGAGTTCTTCGCGCAGGGCGGTGGTGACTACGGTGAAGGTTCCGGCACGCAGGCGACGGAGGAACATGGCGAAGAGGACGAGGAGGACGAGACGCCGGTGGTTCCGGAGGAGACAGAACAGGCCGGCGATGGCCGAAAGCGCCGGGGCCCTGGCCGTCCTCGCAAGGAACCGAAGGTGCCACTGCCCCCCGCCGAGCCCCGCATCAAGTGGCTGACCAGGGAGGACGCACTCCTCGCCGAGGCGTGGAAGACGGTCAGTCACGACCCGATCGTCGGCGCGAACCAGCACGCCGACAACTACTAGAAGCGGGTGAAAACGGCGTACGACGAGCGCCGCATGATCGACCCCCACTACACGTGCTGCATCACCGACCGCGGCCAGAAGGCCATGGCGAACCACTGGGCGAACATCCAGGCGTCCTGCAACAAATGGCACGGCATCCAGGAGGAGATCTCGATGAGGCCGCAGAGCGGCGCCAACCGCGAGATGGAGATCGTCCGGATGCTGGAGGCGTACAAGAACGACGAGGGCTCCGACTTCAAGTTCCTCCATGTCTTCGTCTTCATCGAGAAGTGCGAGAAGTGGGCGGAGGTGCGGCGGTCGATTGGCAAGGGCAAGGAGTACGTTCCCGACGCTGTGGTTGCAGGTGCGTCCGAAGGGCGTCCGCCGATGGGCCACAAGAAAGCCAAGTTGGCGACGGACGGTGCGCCGGCAGTGGCAAAGCTCCAGGCGTCGATCGAGACCTGCATCGCCGACGCCCAGGCCCACGCCGTCAAGAGGGACGAGGTCTCCACAAAGCGATGGGCAGCGCTCATGGCCAACTCGCAGGTCAAGATCGACCTCCTCAGGACTGGCACCGCGGCGAAGAAGAGGAACAATGACCTCGCCTTCCTCACGGGCGGCGACCCGGCCGCGATGACCCCCGAGGTGAGAGCTTGGTTCCTGGCGCAGTGCAACATCATCCTGACCGACATCAGCGCGCCCCCGGCCCCGACTACGTCGTCCGGTGGCACCAGTTACACCACCGCGCCGACGAGCGCGCACGTCGACCTGGAGGATGCCGCGACCGTCGTCGACAAGAATGCCGAGCCCGTCGTCGACCTGGAGGATGCCGAGCACGTCGCCTGCTCGGACGCCGTCATCGACCTGGAGGATCCTGCGCCGATCTCGCCGCCTGCTCCGACGCCGGCTGACGCGTCTGCCTGATCGCCTCCGTTTGCCCACGCCGCGCGCGCCCGTCTGTCCGATCTAGACTCTATTTGATCGCCCACCTGTGGCGTTTTTTGTAATATTATTGCCCAAACCATGGCTGCCGTGATCGCCGAACTAGGGCTCTATATTTTGGGGCGGGAAGATGAAGTTTCAAACAATATCGCCGTTCTCTTTTATGGGCCGCCGAACGGCTGGTGAAATCGGCCCCCCCAGGTTTTGGTGCGGGGCGGCGCTAACGCTAAAAAGCGCCGATCTGAAACCTGTGGGGGCCGAACGACTGGAGATGCCCTTAGAATTAAAATCTGCACGAGGACGCGTGCATCCTTCCAAGTAAGTTATGAACCTTCTGGATTGCTTTACTTGTTTTAAAAACACCGGGCAAAATCGCATTTCCAGACTGTTTCCATAGTCAAAATATTGGCGGGAACCAAATCAGGTAGTATGTATAATTAATGGTGTGGTCAGACTTAAATAACCTCACCGAAATTTCAGAAATTGTTTCTGGAATATTCCCCAAAAAAAATGAATTTGGACAATGTTTTTTGTCTAAGCTTGCACTTTTTGAGTGGCTGATCTTTGTAGCCACCTTGTGTGATCGGTGATTTGTAATCGGATGGATATTCAACTTTCTTTCAATAAAATAAGGCTGTGTGCATCGTCCTGATGCAGAGGCCGGGGCCGCGGTTTCCATTTCAAAAAAAAAAAAAGTTTGGGCGGACGCAGAAATGGGCCATGACCCGGGCTGGCCATGTGCCCATGTATGTAGGCTTTGAGCTACTTTTCACACATTTTTTTCCAAACCTTTGAAGGGTGTTTAGTGCAGTTTTAGGCCTAAGCACCGGGCCAAAGCCCAGGCTTCCCTGGGTGCAGGCTCCCTTGGTCCGTAGTTTGGAGGTAAACGATTTATGGTGCCCTCTGAAATTGCTGAGCTATTCTGCTTTGCCGATGAAGGTGTGGCTGTTGGCTGTGGGTGGCAAGCATTGGTGGCATACATTAACATTGGATGCTATTACTTCATTGGTGTGCCCCTTGGAGTGCTCCTGGGCTTCAAATTTGACTATGGAATCAAGGTACTGTTGATTTTCAAGCTAGAAGCTTCCGAAGTCGAGTTGACAAATCTATTTGTCAAATGTCAGTAAATTACTTTTGCATGTGTGTTCAATGCATGCAGGGACTGTGGGGAGGCATGATTGGAGGCACACTTATCCAAACAATCATCCTACTTTGGATCACATTCAGAACTGATTGGAATAAGGAGGTAAGAGCATGTCTTGCCTTTGATTATCAGACTATCATGTTACCAACACTGGCAAGCGGGTCCCGAATCTCACATGCCAAGCAGCATCTAAACTGTGCGCCAACTCATTATTTTAGGACAATAATTTCTCACAACTGTATGCACGCTTCTTTGATCACTTAGGATGTTTCATTTGTCATCTCTGAATTTTAATTAAAAAACTAGAGCATCTCGTTAATTTAGGTCAATCATTTCAGCTAAGTGCAGGCTTCTGTGTGATCATTTAGGTTTGGTTGTTTTATTAATAATATCTTATTTTCGCCTAATTTCAGGTCGAGGAAGCAAGGAGAAGACTAGACAAGTGGGACGACGCAAAGCAGCCTCTTCTCGCTAACGTGCAGTGATGATGCCTGGCGAACATTAAGGATCATGCTGCTAAACTGATTGATCAAAAGCCACCAACTTATGTTCAGCGTTATTCCGTGTTTTTAGCACTCCGTAGATGTTTCGTACGCTTGCTGACCCATCAGCTCCAATCCGTATGAAATTTGGCTGTCGGGTTCCTGTTACCATCAAGAGCCACATCACCATATTTGTGAACCTGGAGGGTTTTCGGATCAGTGTGGAACGCGAGGGCACCGAGAAGGACAAGCGCGCGATTCGACTCTCCCAGGGTCGCGGGCGGTGGCGGCGTTCTGCGTCGGTTCGGTGGCGATCCCGCTCGCGCGCCTGGACGGCGCGTCTCCGGTGCGGCGGCAGGGGCCGCCGGCCCTGGGAGTGACGGAAGAGCTAGGGTTGCTCTCACCGCACGCCTCGGATGGGCTGGGCCCTGCGCTAGCTATTGGGCCCGCTCGTTCATGCTCGGCCCAGCTGTCCTGGCAGGTGGCCCCAGTGGTCGAGTTGCCCCAGTCGGGGCGTGACCCCGTGGCCCTTCCTAGGCCTGGGCCGGGCCCACCCTAGCGTTACAGGCAGTGGGCGACCCAGACGTCCCCCTCACTATAAAGTCCTGGATGTGGATTCCGGTCGGAACCCTAAACCTAAACCTAGCTTTCCCAGCCTCGCTAGAAGACGTGCGCCGCCACAAGCATCGAGCCAAGATCCTCTTCCACCCACCCTCACTTTCCTCTCCGGCGCCGCTCCCGTGCCTGGTGGCCATGGACAGGGATTGGCAAGGCCGCGACCGCGCCGGAAAACAGAACTTCTCCGACGTGGGCCATGGGGACGACCGCTTCCGCGACAACGACCTACGCCACAAGCTCAACAGGGAGGGCTCGGGGAGCAGGGGCTCCCGGGAGCGCGACGAAGACCGACGCAGGGAGGACGACCGTCGCAGGGAAGAAGGAAGGCGCGAGGAGGAGCGCCTCAGGGCGCAGATCCGTCCTCCTCCGTTTGTCCGCAACGAAGGCAGAGGGGGAGTGCGGCGGGCGCCGAGGGCGGCGCCGCCCGCAAACCCGAATCTTGTCCCGCTGGGGGGGGGGGGGCTCCAGCGGCGACGGCGGCGCCAGTTCCATCTAACATCACCTGTTACAAATGCGGCAGGCCAGGCCACTTTCAAGCGGGATGCACCACGGAACCTTTCTATGTGAACTGCGAGTCAGTTGGGCACTTGTCGGCGATGTGTCCTGCTGGCCACAAATCCTCCAACGTGGTGTGGGCTGGTTTCGGAGTGGAAGGACAGGGGTTCTTCTACGTCTCCGTTCCGGCAGACAAGTTACCTAAGGCGTCCGCCCTGGCCGCGAAGGTGGTGATTGAGAAGGGCAATTTCACCGTCGATGAAGTGACGGATGAATTTAAGGAGTTAGCAGATGATACCTGGGACTGGCAGGTCAAGCAACACAGCAGCACTGAGTTCTCCCTTATCTTTCCTTCCAAAGAACTTCTCCGCATGGCTACCAGAGGGGGTGGCCTTACTTTGCCGATCACCGAGTACCGGGCCGTGGTGAACGAACTTGCTGGGGACCCTCGTGCCGTGGAAAACCTGGAAGTGGTTTGGCTACGACTGCTCGGCGTCCCGGAGCCTCTTCGTGACGAGCGCACTCTGCTTGCCACCACGCTCGAACTGGGCTCGCCTCTGGCCGTGGACGTCTCCACGCTTGCTGACCCATCAGCTCCAATCCGTATGAAATTTGGCTGTCGGGTTCCTGTTACCATCAAGAGCCACATCACCATATTTGTGAACCTGGAGGGTTTTCGGATCAGTGTGGAACGCGAGGGCACCGAGAAAGACAAGAATTTACCGGCACCCTCTCCACCTGCGGACCGCCACGAAGATGATGACGAGAATACGGAGGACCCACTGCTGAGCTCGGATGAGGAGAAGGACGACTGGGATGGTCGTCGCTCGAGGGAGAAGAAACAGAAATCGCCTAGGGGCGGCAAGACTGGACAGGGCTCGAATGCGGGGCACAAGTCGGTACAGGGAGGCGACCTTGGGCCGGTAAACTCCTTGGCCGACCAGTCTCTTCCCGCGCTGGACTCGGAAGGCTACCCTCCACCTCCCTCTGCTCCCGCTACTAGACCAGTGGCCCCAAAACTGCCAGCGTCGATGTTTTCCGAGTATGGTTCCAACTTCACTCCAGACGGCAACGTGTTCAAGACCTTGGGAGAAGTGGTTTCTGCCTCCCAGATGGTGGTGTCCCTAGAGGCCCCAGTGCGCTCTACTGCCAGCGAGTCTGCCTGGTCTTCTCCTGCGCCTACGGGTGATGTTTCTTCGACTCAACTGATGCTGGACGCCGGGGCGCGTGTGGAGGTTCCCATGGAGACGGAGGTGGCGTCGGTGGAGTCTGCCCGCGACAAGGAGCGCAGAAGCAAGAAGAATCACGACCGCCCCGCACGGGTCCGCAGCCTGGAGGAGCGGGCCGCGGTTCTGCCGCAGGTGTCTCCCGGGGCCGTGGCGGTGGTCGTGGACTCGCAGGATGTCGAGCGCCCGGCTCCGTCTCCTTCCACTGCTCTGGGTGGTTTTTGGACTGCGCCTGTCATCCCCGCGCTCACGGTGCCGATTGCCAGGGGCCTGAGATCCAAGGCCACGCCCGTTGAAGGAACCAGGAGGAGTGATCGTGATGCCAGGGCAGCGGAGAAGATGATGGACCGTGCCGTTCGCCTCACAGCTGAGAAGAACTCGTCAGGGAAAGCGAGCCGCGCACTGCCAGGTTTGTCCCTTGACCCCATCTTCGCTATCTTACAAGACGTGCCGGATGCTCATCTTTTGACGGTAGCTGCGGACGCGGGGGTGATGTTTAACCCTGCTGCGGGTACGCCCGAGGAAGTGCTGTCCATTCTACGTGCGAATGAGCTCGCCCAAGCCACGCTTGCCGAAAACCGTCAAAAACTGGCGCAGGCCACTGCCCTAGAAGCCGCGAAGGCGAAGGCGGCGGAAAGTGAGGATGCCCAAGTTAGGATTGCGTGTAGTGCTCCAGGGGGGGCACTCACACAGCCGAGCCTTACCTCGGCCCCCGGCTCGCCTCTGGATGAGGAATGTACGCTGGCTTGCCTGTTCGCTACCCCACCGGAGAAAAAACAGAGACGCCGCGCAAAATCTGCGGCGCCGCAGGGGCGGCGCCCAGTGACCCGCCAAGCACGGGCCTTGGGTGCGGTTCTTTAATGCGGATCCTTTTCTGGAACATCCGAGGGTTCTGTCGCCGCGAACGACGAACCCTGTTGAAAGACTTTCTCCGCAAGCACCGCATTGACATCATCTGCCTCCAGGAAACTATTAAACAAGATTTTTCCGATTTCGAGCTTCAGGACCTTTCCATTGGGGACAAGTTCTTCTGGTGCTGGCTTCCGGCAAATGGCCGTTCCGGAGGCATTCTAGTTGGGATTAGAGAGAGCATGTTCGAAGTTAGTAGTACTGACAGGGGTCAGTTTTTTCTTAGCGCAGAGTGCCGCCACAAGGCTCTAAATAAAGATTTCTCGTTCTTGGGCGTCTACGGCCCTGCCAATCACGCAGCCTCTCCAGAGTTCCTTGCTGAAATTACTTCTAAGATCGACTCCTGCACCCACCCGATTCTCATTGGAGGCGATTTTAACCTTATCCGCGGGGAGCAGGACAAAAGCAATGATCACATCCATTGGCCGCGGGTTGAACTCTTTAACAACGCTATCGCCTCCTGGGCGCTTACGGAGGTGACTCGCACGGGCGCGAGATTCACCTGGACCAACAAGCGACCGGCCCCGGTTAGATGCGTGCTGGACAGGGTGTTTGTCTCGCCGGAGCTTGATGCTTTGTTCCCGCTCGCGACCCTCACAGCTGAGACCAGTTTAGGATCAGACCACACCCCACTAGTCTTCGACGCGGGAGAGGGACTCCCCCCAAGAAGAAGTAATCGATTCTTTTTCGAGCTAGGTTGGCTCGAAGTGGCGGGCTTCGAGTCCATAGTACAGACACAATGGGGCCGTCTCATGGCGTCGGCCAAAGGGCGTGACATTGTAGACTGGTGGGTTCACATGAACGCAGGACTTCGGCAATATCTCCGAGGCTGGAGTAAGAACCTGGGGAAGGAGGCTAGAGATACCAAGCTGTTGCTGTCCGAACAGATAGCGGAGTTGGACATTAAAGCTGACTCCGAAGGCTTGGATGAGGAAGAATGGGTCTTCCGATATCATCTCGAGGACCAACTCCTGCACATTTATCAGAGTGAGGAGGAGTACTGGAGGCAACGCGGCCGAGTTCGCTGTGCGCTCCAGGGGGACGCTAACACGGCCTACTTTCACGCGGTAGCTAATGGGCGACGGAGGAAATGCATGATTTCTTCGCTGATTGCTGAGGGGGTAGAGATCTCGGACCCTCTTCTCATTCAAGAACACATCTACGGGTTTTATCGAGAGCTTCTTGGTTCGGTGGCCCCCCGCCACTTAGGGCTGGCCTCGAATATATGGGGCCCAGAGGCTAGGGTGCGGCCTGAGAGAATGATGGTCTGCTGTTGACCTTCTCAGAGACTGAGCTGGAGGCGGTGGTAAAGGACATGAAAGTCAATACTGCACCCGGTCTAGATGGATTTCCTGTCTCGTTCTTCACGCGTTTCTGGCCACTTTGCAAGCTTGGCGTCCTGTATATTCTGAATGACTTCATCCTAGGGAGGATCGACGTCTCCAGACTTAATTACGGGGTGCTCTCTCTCATTCCTAAAGTACCAGGGGCTGATCAGATCTCGCAATTCCGTCCCATCGCCCTAATCAATGTCATTTTCAAGATCATCGCTAAGGCCTTTGCATCTCGATTGGACCCTATTGCCAACAGGATCATCAGTCCTTCTCAAACTGCTTTCCTGAAGGGGCGCTTCATCCTAGACGGTGCCCTGGCCCTCCTTGAGATTGTGCACGAACTACGTCTGAAAAAGTTAGGGGGAATTTTGCTCAAGCTGGATTTTGAAAAGGCGTACGATAGAGTTAACTGGTCCTTTTTGCTGGAGGTCATGCGCCGAAAGGGTTTCGACGCGGGTTACCTCCATAGGATAGAACAACTGATTGCAGGGGGGAAAACAGCTATCTCCATTAATGGGGAGATCGGCCCTTTTTTCCACAACCAGAGAGGGGTGCGCCAGGGGGACCCCCTCTCCCCGCTGCTGTTCAATTTCGTAGTGGAAGCTCTGTCCGCTATGCTTACCTCTGCCTGCTCGGCTGGCCATATCAAAGGGGTGGTTCCCCACCTAATCCCCGGTGGGATTTCCCACTTACAATACGCTGACGACACATTAATCCTGATCCAGAATGACGACCTCTCGATTGCGAACCTCAAGTTCCTCCTGCTGTGCTTCGAGGACATGTCTGGCCTAAAAATCAACTTCCACAAAAGCGAAGTTTTCGTGCTGGAAGCAGATCCCAACGAACAACTTAGGGTGGCCAATATGCTAAACTGCAAACTTGGGTCCTTCCCTTTTATCTACTTAGGTCTTCCGATCTCTGACAGGAAACTCACCTGTGAACAATGGAGTTTTCTCATCAACAAGCTCGCAACTAAAGTTGAGGTGTGGCTGGGCAGATTGCTCTCCTCGGGTGGAAGGCTAATCTTGTCTAATGCGTGCCTAGAGGCGCTGCCTTCTTTTGCAATGGGGTTGTTTCTACTCCAAGACGGAGTCCATGGCAAATTCGACTCCATTCGCGCACGTTTCTTCTGGGAGGGGGCAGGTAGCAAAAGAAAATATCACATGATAAACTGGCCGGCGGTGTGCCGACCCAAGGAGTGTGGCGGGATGGGGCTCACCAACTCGAAGCTGATGAATCAAGCCCTATTGCTTAAATGGATCTGGAAATTGTTCCAACAAGACAACTCGACCTGGCGCAACATCATTAACGCTAAGTATCCCGAAGCCGGCAACATCTTCGCGGCGGAAAGTCAGGGGGGTTCCCCTTTTTGGCGCAGCCTTCACAGGATCAAACACCTATTCAAGCTTGGTGCGCGCTATAAAGTACATAATGGCGAGCGTACGTTATTCTGGCTTGACTGGTGGACAGGGGAGGGCCCCCCTTAAAAACCGTTTCCCTAGAATCTTTGCTGTCTGTGACAACCCCAACCTTTGGGTGTGGGAAGCCTTCTCGCCCAGGGCTGACGGAGTGGGCTTCCGTCGAGCGCTGGACCTGGAAGGAGCTAGAGAGTGGGCTGAGCTCTGCTTGGAGCTGGGGGACTTCGCCCTTGAACCAGGGGCTGACGAGGTTCGGTGGGCCCTCGACCCCTCTGGCCGCTTCACTGTGGCGTCGGCTTACGCAAAACTGGCACAAGGGGTGCCAGTTCAGTTCTGCGGCGATCTCTGGAAGGCTAGACTCCCGCCTGGCAGCTCGCCTTGGATAGGCTACCGTCAGGCTTGGCTCTCCTCAAACGACACGGTCCCTCCAACGGGAGTTGCGCACTTTGTGGCGAGCCCGAAGACGCGGCTCATATTTTCTTCTCATGTGTCCTTGCGAAACTGGGTTGGAGCGCGGTCCGTTCAGTCATGGGGTGTGACTGGACGCCGGCCAACTTCCCACAATTCTTCGTCCGGCATCAATTTCTTCTCGGTTCCACGCGCACGGATAGTTGGGTACTGTTTGCGGCGTTGGCTTGGGCTTTGTGGTTGATCCGTAACAAGCTGGCTATAGATAAAATCCATCCAAAACACCCAGTTGATGTTATTTTCAAAATGCAACTCTTTTTGCAGGTGTGGGCAAACCTCGCCAAAGAACCAGACAGGGAGAGGTTGCAGCTGGTGGCAAGCAAGCTTAGGTTGATTTACTCCTCGTTAACTCCTAGGCTTCAGTCTTAAGCTGGGAGTGTGTCCCAGTGTGTTCGTCGGGGTGGCCGGCCCCCTCTTGCTACTGTTAGTTTGGTGTTGGCAATGTTGTTGGCCTCAGCAAGTTGTATTAAAACCTTGTGAACCTGCTGCTTCATTAATTTAAAGCTGGGCATATATGCCTTTTATCTAAAAAAAAACTATCATGTCGTCTGCCACTGCTAACTGCATTTTCACTGAGTCAGCTTCACAATGTGATCGGTTGATCCTTCAAAATTGACATGCTATTCTGAATTTTCATGCTATGATGAATTCTCCTCACCTAGATGCTACATGCTCTTTTGAGACACTGTTGTGTTGATTTACAGCTCATGCTGCTAAACTAGGCAGGCATATTTATCAAAAGCCACCAACTTATGTTCAGCGTTATTTCGAGTTTTTTAGTAGATGTCTCGTATCAAACTATCATCTTGTCGTGGGATAATCACGGCAGATGTTACCTGGCGTAACTGATCTTGGGGCAAGTCGACACAGGTATTTGGGAGAGGGTTTAGCTCGAAGGAGGGCATGGCGAAAGCAATCTAAGAACCGGAAAGCAACTCGCCGGCTCTCGATATGATTATACTGGATACTCGATAACAGGTGTTACAACTATGACTTGAATCTCTCTGAGGCTAAGCCTAGGGGTTGGTTTATATAGCACTCATACCCCCCTTGGCTTGCCTTTACAAAGCGCCTCCTGAGTCCTACTCGAACTCTATACACAAACCCTAACTTTCCTTACCGCAACCCACAATCCGGGTCACGAACGTTACATGCCCTGGGCCTTCCAGAAGCTTCTTTGTCTTTAGCCGGATTTGGTCCAGCCGCCGTTTGGGCCGGGTCACACCTGGGAGTTGGGATACCGGGTTACTATCCCCTCATCAGTAGTCCCCAGAATAGCTTGGGCTTCCAAGATTTACTCTTCGAAGCGTTGGCTATTCCCTACAGAAATATTAGATGCAAACACATGAGGATCAAGACGCAGCGCGTCGACGAATAGCCGTGACTGGTACCAAGGAAGCCAGGTAAAGACCCGGCTCTCCCTTCTTAGGTTCTCCCTTAATCTCCCAGACTTAAATCTTAATAGGAAACTCCCTGACCCCACATCCTTCTTGATAATTACCGCTGATACGAGGAAGGCAATTTCCCCTTCCTTTTTCTCTGGATCATATTGGTCTGCGCATAAAACGTGCCTTTCAAATTTCGAAATGGCCAGTTACTCCGCACTCCCCGGGTCTCGACCGTTAGGCTAAGCCCTTCCATCCGGGCGGTTATAAATAGAGCTCAAGGAACAAACCCAACTCTTAACGGCTCATTTCCCCCATTCCACTTCTCCTCAAACCCGAGCTCGCGGAGTGCCACCACGGAAGCCCCACGCACCTCGCCGGAGCCCATCCGCCGTCGCCTGCGCTCCGCCACCGCGCGACTCACTCCAATCCCCAACTCCGCCGCCGAGCGCCCGATTCGCCGACCAACAACCTCAAAGGGACATCAATCTTGCGCCATCTGTCTCCGCAAAGCTCTTCTTCAACCCCCTTTGGTAAGTTCCTCGTATCCCTCAGCTCATCCTCGCAATTTCTCATCCTTCCCTTGGATCAGATCTGAATCGAGAGGTCCGCGATTTCTCGGGCCGCGCCGGATTAACTCACCGATATTTACCATAATCATTCCCATAGATAGGATTCATAGCTTGTATTGCTCTCCTAACTCCAGCAATCATTAACTTGGCCACAAATTTAGAAATAAGATTCCCAATCTGGGCTCGGGCCATCTAAAGTTTCCGCCTTTGTTCTCCCTCCTCAGAGAATCTCACTTCTCCGGATCATTCGCAGATGGTAGGCATACAAACACCCTCCCAACTTCTCCAAACATTTGCCTTTACGGAAAACTCTATAAATTTTGAAATGGCACACGATACCCGGACAAAACATGCTTGACCCCGCAAGGCAATACCCGGATTGTGTTTAAATCGCCGGTAACCACTTATCTGCTAACTTCCGAGTTTTTGTCTCTTACGTCCTTTCCTTCAATGTTTTACCAGGTCAATCCCATGGCACCCAAGAGGCAGGGGAAACAGCCGGCTAAGGCTAAATCCACAAACTCCATATCAGCCAATTGGGGGAAATCCTCTGTTACCACGGCCAAACTGGAGGAGTTGGTCGAGCTTGGAACCCTACCTCCACAGGAAGCTATCCACTGGAGAGTACCAGGCAACGAAACCCGACCTTCCCCAGCAACGGACGAGGTAATATGTTTCGTTGAACACGTGACCCGGGGCTTCAGGCCTCCGGGTCACCCTTTCTTCCGCGACGTCCTAGACCACTACAAACTCCGTATTTTCGATATAGGCCCAAACTCCATTTTAAACATCTCCCATTTTATCGTTCTTTCCGAGTCTTACTTGTGCACTCCGCCAAGTCTGGCTCTTTTCGTCGAACTTTTTCAGTGCAAGCCGTGTCGCGAAAGCGGCGACGGCGCACTTCTTACTTGCGGCGGGGTTTCCATCCAGCGCCGCAAGAACTCCCTGATGCCTCCTATTACTCTCAATTCTCATGTGAAGCACTGGCAGCTCTCATACTTCTACTGCCAGGATACCTCTCCACCCGGCGAAAGGAAGTTGCCGGGTTACTCGGAGGGTCAGCTTGACATTTCCGAGACTTTCAACGCCTTCGCCCCTGACTCGGACAGGGAGGCGATCTTGCCTTTGCTAGCTAGGATCTCCATCTTGTCAGCCCGAGGTCTCATCGGGCTAAACCTGGTGAAGACCTGGGTCAGCTTCCGCATCCAGCCAAACTCCATTCGTGAGAAGCTGATGTGCGAATACTCGGGTCTTCCCACAGACCCTATCCGATACTCTCCTAGCACCCTTGCTCCTAATGATATGAACAAGACGATCAAGGGTTTTTTAACAGAGAAGCTCGAGGTGATCCGGAGCATAGCCGGACTAGAACCTTTTACCCTCGAGAATCCAGCCCCCGCAGTAAGTTTCCTACCTCTTGATTTTGACTTCTAACAGCTTACTTTTATTCTCTTCTCTTGACTCGATGTTAATCACTATCCGGGCATCTTCTCCTCAGGCCGATGATGACTTTTGGACGGTCGACACCCCTCCTAATTCCGAAGATGCGGAGGAGGAAGACAATGTTGTTAACTCGGATGAAGGTACATACTTGATTCCCTTGTACACGTTATATCCTGCCTTTTCTTCTTCTTTATGCTATAACTCGGATATTTTTCAGAGCAAGAGGACCAAAGCGAAGAAGAAGAAACGGACAGCAGGGGCGGATCCGCCAGCGAGGAGGAAGAGCCGGAGCTGGCCACCAAAGCCGGAACAAAGAGGAAATCCCAGAGGATAGCCCTCCAGGTTTTTACTTCATCTCCTTACACTTTGGTTTTTTGTTCCCATAACGTCACTCCGGGGCTAACCCCATCTCCACCCCTTTTGATCATAACTGAAGGAGCCACCCGCGACTAGGCGCCGAGTAACCCGGAACCATCCGGGCAACGAGACCCTTAACCCGGTCGCTTCGCCGCCCCCGGTTCAACACCCTGGTATTTATTGTAAACAAAATTTCTTTCCGGGCATTCCTTTGTAATGTAATCCCAGACCTTTCTTGCCATTTTTCAGTCTCTTCCGGGTCTAGTGACGGCTTCCCCTCGGACTTCCCGGTGAACACCGGGTAAACTCCTTTCCTTAGAGTTATACCAAACTTTATCACCTTTTCACAGCTAAAAACTAACTGCACCTTCGTACCTTCTACAGAGCCACGGTTGTTATTAGCGACGAAGAGGGCACGGAGGTTGAGGTCCGAGTCGAGAATAAGCCGGCCGATGACGCATTCGCTGCAACTGGCGACGAGCAAGCGTCGTCACCGGAGCTGGCTAGGCATGATACTGGGTATCCCATCGCTTCGCACGCAGGCGAGAAGGAGACGGGAACAACTTCGAGCGCGGGAGGAGGACCAAACTCCGATATTCGGATGACCCGGGTGCCACCTCCTGTTACAAGAAACGCTCCTTTTCCCACTTTCCAGGTACCCGAGCCATCTAACTCGGATAACGCTGACTTTAACCAGCTGATGAGCGCTCTTCTCGCCATGAAAGCTTCAGAAGGAAATGTCCTAGAGCGTATGGCTGCAGCACATCAGGTAACTTTTACTTGATACTCTTTATTATACATCCAGTCCCCAAGTCCCGAGTATAATTTTTTTTGTAATTATCCTCGGTACTTCGCATAATACTTTTCGGTAATCATTTCCTCAGAGGAAATACTCTCGTGATATCCGGCTTACAGCTTCACCCGGTGTTTGCAGGCAGAGATTACTCAGTCAGATGAAGCGTTACTTAAGGCTGAGCAGCTCTTGCTGGCTGAAGTTAAGCGTAGGGAGGCCCTTGAAGCGGAGATAAAGACTTTGAAAAAAGATGTCTCCACATACAAGAAGAAGTACAATGCCGCCCAATCCTCGCTGAAGAACTTATCGACTCAGATTACGGACACTTACCGTATTTTGCTAAGTAAGTTTGTTTATCTGCAACTAGCTTGCTTACCTCCATTTTGCCGTTGTAATAACCAAAATTACTGATATGCTTTTGTGTTTTTCGATTGCAGGTGCTAACCTTGCTGCTCCGGAGGAGAATGCCATTACTCAAGTTAAAACTCTGAAGACTGTGCTCCGGACGTTTTTTGCCGGCACGAAACTTTTGCTGGATGCTATCAAGTGGCCTTCTGAGGTATACCCGGGCGAGGAGAACCTTATGCAGGCCTTTTCCACAGCGCCTGGATGGATTGAAATACTGAAGCGTTCGTCCTGCCGAATTGGGATGACCCGGGCTTTAACGCTGGCGAAGGCTTATTTTCCAAAGCTTGACCCGGCGAAGGTAGTATCCGGGTTCCCAGAGTTTAAAGCTGACGGATCCAAATTCAAGCCCCAGGATTTCAAAGCTATACAATCTGCGGTACGTCCTTCAGCCACAGCTTTGGCCGACAAGATGGATCTAAACACGATTATGAGCTCGTATGATTCTGAGGGCAAGGTTATCCTGGTGGAGGCACCCCCCCTATTGATATGTTGGACAAATGGTCGACTGATCTGGCTAGGAGGAAGGAAGAGGCTGCAAAGAGGGAAGCAGAGCTGGGCGTAAAGCCGTCTACCTCTACCCCAGCCGTGCCTCCGCCTGTTCGTCCAGATGTGAAGAGCCCGGGTAAAACTGCTGGCAAGGCCAAGGAGCAAGTCCAAGACTTAGACCCGGAGGACCGCTCTCAGGATGCCGAGTAGGATGCTGCCTGGTGCTTTGCGTTTCTCGAGACTGATATGATTTTTTTTTTGCGGTGCGCCTGTGCACCATTGATGCTGACACTATGACTTTGCGTTTGTGAACTTATGATAACTCTTTGCCTCCCCTGGCTTTTGATAATATCCATCCTTGTGTTACTTATAAGCTTATTCTCGATACTTCGAACTCTTGTTTTCAATTTCCTTTTGAGACTCGGCTAACCGAGTATCGTAGGTTTTGATAGATGAACTTTTCTTTAAGTCCCCAATACTCGGAAATTAAGGTTTACAGGCTTTGGTAGTTAAACAGTTTGTTTCTGTTTCGAAGTCCCCAGTCCCCATGACCCAAAGTACGAGCTATGGGGGCGTGGCCTTTCTCAGATGACATACTGCTGTTTACCAAGCTGAATACCAATAGCTGTTCACATAAATACTGAAGTCATGCTTAATACTTGTTGAGTTTCCGGCTTTTTTAGCCTTATACTCTGCATGGACTTGTGGTTTAGATGACCCTTTTGATTATCTTGTACTGTAAGCCGGCTTTCGCGTGGATACCATGTCGTTGCATCTATACGAAAAACAAGATCAAGCAAGCCCCATTGGGCTGCATAGTTTGATTGTAATCGTACGTGAACAGATCATGCCACTTTAGCGCGAGTCACATCGAGCTTAAGTAAGAATAATCAAGAAATTTGGCTCCTTCGTCCAGTTATAGGATTGTAGCCGCACCCGTTTCTACGAGTAATCAGCCCCCATAACTCATAGGCATCATGGCCGGGTCTCCGGGTTTGAGATTACTTATTGAAGCAGATCGCCCCCCGGAGACCTATATTCACGCAATGTATTTCGATGATATTGATGTGTTGATAATAAAAACGTTACTTACTTGTAACTGAAGCAAGGATCATGATAAGACTCGAAACCATCTTCTTTTATTGATAAAAATTTCTTTTTTGAATCAGCAGGCCGCCTCGTTAAAAACCTTCCAGTCCCCTTAGGTACCCTGGTAAGGAAAAGAGTGCGTATGAAACCTGCCGTCGATTACACTGCTTTAATTGTTCTCGGGAATCGGCCTCACACTGGCGTGGCCGATGCATATTCTCCATTCGCTGGGCCTTTTCATAACGAGTATCGGATTTGCTAGCCAATCCGGGTATACCGTCCTTGAAGCGTGATCAGCTGCGTGTGGCAGTACGTCTTCTTCTCTATTAGGGGATTTGGAAGGTTCGCCCCTGATGAAACCTACCATCTTAAGGTCCTTTTCTGCCCTAATCTTTGCTTTGTCCCCTTCAGGGGTTGGCTTTTTTGACGTCGTCCTCTCTTCTAGGTCCACCTTAGAACGATAATGTTTGAGCTCTTCCTTCCTGCAAGCTTGCTCGGCCATCGCCGCATCTCCCTCATCACATTCAGCTGCTATATCTCGATTTCCATGTATGGTGATGGTCTTCTTAGGACCCGGGATCTTCAGCTGTAGGTACACATAACACGGTCTTGCCATGAACTTGGCATAAGCCGGCCTTCCAAACAATGCATGATAAGGACTGCGCAACTTTACTACCTCAAAGGTAAGCCACTCGACTCGATAATTGTCCTTTGACTCCCCGAAAGCTACTTCCAGTGCCACTTTTCCTTCGGGGCATGCCGAATGACCTGGCACTATCCCGTGAAAAACTGTTGTACTTTTTTGCAGCTGTGATTCCTTTAAGCCCATGCGCAGGAAAGTTTCCCAGTATAGGATGTTGATACTACTCCCTCCATCCATCAAGACTTTCTTTAGCTCGTAACCGTTGACCTGTGGTGCTACTACCAACGCTAAGACTCCCGGGTGATCAATCCTGTCCGGGTGATCTCTCCTGCTCCATGTTACCTCCTGTTCTGACCACCTCAAATATCTTGGAACAGCGGAAGAGACCGAATTAACTGCTTGTTTCAGTATCTTCTTATCCTTGCTAGAGCCTCCAGTAGTGTGCACATGATATTGACCCAGCTGTTTGGGGTTAGCTTGAAAACCTCCTGCTCCACCTTGATTGTTACCTTGACTTCCAGCGGGCGGATTGCCGGCTGGGGGCGGTCCGTTACCCAAGTTTCCACCTAGACCCGGACCTCCTCCTCGGCCCGCACCTCGCATAGCTCTGTTCACTTCCTCGTTCTTCCACCTTTGTAAGTCGGCACATTGCTCCAATGAATGATTGGCCGGCTTGCCATTCCTGCTATGCTTCGGGCACGCCATCCTAAATATGTCCCAACTGTTGCTTGGTCTTGGAGGTCCTTGGTAGTGTCCCCCATTGTGATTTCCAGTATTAAAATTCCCTTCGGATCTAGGTCTTGAAGACCCGGCCTCCGTATTGGCTACAAACTCGGAATTCCCCTCAAACGGGCGCTTGTTCTGGTTACTTCCATTATTGTTTGGCGCCGATCCATTGCCGGTTTTCCCACTGTTACTTGCGTTTGCTTTTGCCTTCTTGTCATCAACTTCCTCCTCTGTAGTATCCGTTGCAGCGTGCTTGTTGCATGCATCCATTAACTCTCCCATCGTAACCTCCGCTGCATTTCTACTGGATTTCATGCGGGTTAGCTTTTGCACTAAGGGAACATACTTACATGTTTTCGCCATGGCTTGTAGCGCGTCCTTTGGTTGGATATCTGTAGACGAGTGGAGTATCTCCATAACCCGGCGTACCCAGCTGCGTGCTGACTCTCCTTTCTTCTGAACGCATCTTTCTAAATCATCAATAGTAAATAACTTCTTACATGTCCCATGGAAGTGTTTGATAAATGCGGTTTTTAGCTCCTCCCACGATTTGATCGACTTCTCCGGTAAATTGGTAAACCACAACTTTGCTGCTCCCTCTGACATCATCAAGTACATGAACTTGGCTTGGAGATTCTCGGATGCATTGCGAATTGACATTGCCATCTCGTAGCTGCTCAACCACGTTTCCGGATCCATTGTTGGCTCATAATTCACTACTTTCCCCGGTTCTTTGAATTTCTCCGGGTAAGGTTCTGCCCTGATATCGTCCGAGAGGCACTTTGGTCCCGCAAGGGTGGTTGGGGCTGGTCTTGCCCGGGAAACGCGTGACCCGGCTGGGGGTACCGCGGGGTGCGGCACCGCCGGTAACTCGTGTGCTGCAGACCCGGCCCCGGCTCTTCTGGCTCTGGAACTGTCCACCACCGCCTGCGCTGCTGATACTACTGGTACTGTCTGGATACGCGGTGGAGGCGGCATTTGCTGCTGCTCTTCCCTTCGTTGTGCCGCACTTGTTTGGACATTGCCCTGTTGCTGACTGGCGTACGGCGTCCCATGCATCCCGCTTCTATGATCCGGATAATTGGCTTGCTGTGCTACCGCGGTGTGTAGCAGATCGATTGCTCGTCGGGTTCCTTCCGCATGAGGCGAGTCTCCCACAGGAATCTGGTTTAATGCGAGCGTTGCTGCGTACACGTTGTCCATGGGATTGTTGTAATGACCTGCTGGTGTGCGGAATCGTGATGGTGGTGGCGGCATGGTATTGCCGGCTGTCGCCCCCGTCTGTGGCAAGGGTAACCCGGCTGGCGCGTTTACCGGATGTGCTCCCGTTGAAGGTCGCGGTATGGTCCCTTGGTTCGTCGGTGGAATCGGCTGATCTTGAGGCGTGAACACCAGGGCAGTCGGGTTAATAACCCCTCCTGTTGCCGGCAGCATAGTTCGGTGCCTTTGGTGCATCCTTGTCGTTTCCTCCCGGAGCCGGGTCTCTCGGTCATCCAATTCGCGCTGCCGCGCGACCATCCCCTGCCTTTCTGCTTCCACTTGCCTTCTTTGCTGCTCCAATGCACGACGAGCCACGTCCAGGTCTCTTACACGCTCTGCCGCGTTTTCTGGGGTAATAACTGTGGCCAAGACTGTGGGGTCCAAAATCAAATTATTATCAAACAGAGCCGGGTGACGCGGGTTTGAGGGGCCCGCCCCCGGTGTCCGGTTTGCTTGGAACCCGAACATATTTGCGTGTCGCTCCTCGTCTGCTGGGCGACTGGTGACAGACGCCGACTCTCCATCGACCTGGACCAAGACCGGGTCAACTGCTCCTTGCTGCTGGGCCGCTGCCTGAACCGCCCCGGCTGGCGCTGCGGCCGCGTTTTCTTGATTGAGATTGGTCGCGGGAGCCGCATAGACTGCAACCCGGCGCATGATGCCCGGTGTAGATTCGTACTGTTCTTCCTCGCTGTTTTCCCTTTCATATCGATCCTCCGACAAATCCCGTATAGACTCGGTATCATCCTCCCTCTCTGTCTGATCCGTTGTTCCGATCGATTCTTCTTTTTCTGATTGAACATGCTCATCTTCCCCTGACACGGAATCAGATCCAAGATTATCACGATTCGAATTGGAAGTACATACCATACCGATGAAGACGTTGATGTGGCCGATTGTCACGACGGATCCGGTTTCGAGGTGATCCGACTCTGGCCCCCAGCCAGAATCGTCTACCATCTTCTTTCCTTGGCTGTTGACGTAGATTTCTCCGACGATGAGATTCTTCATGTTCTTCCGAGCTTCTCCCGTGATGCAAACACCTTTGGACGCAGGCCCCACGGTGGGCGCCAACTGTCGTGGGATAATCACGGCAGATGTTACCTGGGGTAACTGATCTTGGGGCAAGTCGACACAGGTATTTGGGAGAGGGTTTAGCTCGAAGGAGGGCATGGCGAAAGCAATCTAAGAACCGGAAAGCAACTCGCCGGCTCTCGATATGATTATACTGGATACTCGATAACAGGTGTTACAACTATGACTTGAATCTCTCTGAGGCTAAGCCTAGGGGTTGGTTTATATAGCACTCATACCCCCCTTGGCTTGCCTTTACAAAGCGCCTCCTGAGTCCTACTCGAACTCTATACACAAACCCTAACTTTCCTTACCGCAACCCACAATCCGGGTCACGAACGTTACATGCCCTGGGCCTTCCAGAAGCTTCTTTGTCTTTAGCCGGATTTGGTCCAGCCGCCGTTTGGGCCAGGTCACACCTGGGAGTTGGGATACCGGGTTACTATCCCCTCATCACATCTCGTGTGCCAGTGTGCCACTGCTAACTGCATTTTTTGTTGAGTCAGCTTCACAATGTGATCGTGCTCCTTCAGAATTCACATGCTATTCTGAACTTTCATGCTACGCTGAATTCTCCTCATCTAGATACTACCTGCTCTCTTGAGACACCTTTGTGTTGGTTTGCTATTTTTTGGTGCAGAAGCTAAAACACGGATACAAGAAAATTGGTAAGCTACCTTAGGAAATGGCCTGTGCTGAGCGTCAGTCAAGTTAAAAATGTTACCCGCTCAGCTGTCTACATAGCCGTCGGATCTCAATTAAGTTGAAGATTGCAGCCGTACAGTCAACACAACATTTTTATTTTGTACGTATTAATCAACGCCGTTTGCAACACTTTCTCGGTGTTCTATGAAAATTGGGTAAAAGGTTGCAACACTTAGAACGTCTCAATGCAGCACAAAAAAAGGTGACACATTGGATGTCGTAAAATCTTTGAGGAAAATCGATCACAACAACATGAAAAATCAAAAAATCAACGAATAAAGGTTATCAGATAAACTTTGTGTTATCGTAAGAATTGTTGTGGGAAGAACGTTCGTGGCTATCCTGACCGATCGGTACGTGTTGATATAGACGGGAAACAGCCCCCGAAGGACAAGTACAGAGGTGTCCGTATAGGGGTAGAGTACTACTTTATACCCTATCTACTCTATACCCTATACGGACAGGTATTACGTACATCCAACACCCCTCCCTTAATCTAAACCTTTGCCAAGGTTGAGATTACGCCTAAACTACTGAACCTTCTTAGTACATAAAAGTTTTGTAAAAGCATAAGCTATTTGGTCCTTACTAGAGATGAATCGAACATCAAGTTGTTTACTAGCAACTCACTCACGTACAAAGTAAAAAATCAATCTCAATGTGTTTGCTATGAGCATGGAAGACTGGATTTGCCGAAAGAAACGTACCACCAAGATTATCACACCACATGCAAGGCTTCTCGCGAAGAGGGACACCAAGCTCACGGACTAGAGACTCAATCCATATCAACTTAGCATTGGCAAGGGCCTTGTATTCTGCTTCGGTACCGGAATGGGACACTGTAGGTTGCTTTCTAGCACTCCAAGAAACAAGATTGGGACCAAAGAAAATAGCAAAACCTCATGTGGATCTTGTGTCATCCAAATCATCTGCCCAATCAGCATCTGAAAAAGCACCGTGTAATATAGAGGAGGATTTCTGAAATGTAAGCTCAAGTGTACATGTACCATTAATGTATCGTAAAATCCTCTTGACTGTCGCCAGTGGATAATAGTTGGAGCATGAAGAAACTGGCAAACCTTTTTAACAAAAAAAGGATATATCTAGTCTGGTCAAGGTTAAGTACTGAAGAGCACCAACAGCACTCCTGTAGCTAGAGCTGTCCTCGGGACCAAGAGCAGAACCATCATGAAGGGATATTGTGTCAATGCTGGAGAGAGGCGTAGGACATGGTGTACAATCAGTCATACCAACACAAGTCGTGAGATCTTGAGCATATTTTTCTTGGTTTAGAAGCAAGCCATCTGATTGTCTGTGCACCTCAATACCCAAGAAAAAATGGAGAGGACCAAGATCTTTTAAGGCAAAATCATTTCCTAAGTTGTGTAATAGAGCCAAAATTGCTGCATCCGAGGAACTCGTGACAATAATGTCATCAACATAAATTAATAGGAACATGGTAATACCCGACTTGGCAAAGAGAAATAAGGATGTATCTGCCCCGGAAGGAACAAAACCAAGAGTGTGCAACTTTGCGCTAAGACGAGAATACCATGCCCGAGGTACCTGTTTCAGACCATAGCTTTGTCAAGTTTGCATATATAATTTGGAGTAGCGGAAGACTCAAAACCTGGAGGTTGTTTCATGTACACTTCTTATTCCATAACACCATGTGAGAACGCGTTCTTTACATCTAGCTGCCTTAAACCCCAACCATTTGATACTGATAGAGAGAGAACAAGTCTAATAGTAGTTTCTTTGACAACATGACGAAATGTGTCCTCATAATCAATACCATATCTTTGCTTGAAACCCTTGGCAACCAAGAGAGCTTTATATTTGTCAATGGAACAATCAGCATGTTTCTTGATGCGGTAAACCCACTTGCAGTCCATGATATTTTTGTTAGAACTGGGAGGGACAAGATGCCAGGTATTGTTAGCAAGTAGAGCATCATATTCATCTTGCATTGCATTTTTCGAATTGTTGTCAGTAAGAGCCTCCTTGAAATTTTTTGGGTTCTCCACTAGATGTGAATAATACAAAGTTCTTCTTGTAGGGGACTGCGCCATCAGTGTATTTTCTAGGTTGGTGAATACCTTTTTGGATACGAGTTTTAGGTTCAGCAACATGAAGTGACACAAGTTCTGGTATTGGCACAGAAGATCCAGGAGGGGGATCTAGCACCTGTGCAAAATACGAAGAAAGATCCGCTTCACCAGACGTGATCCTATCCACACCCGGGGAGGGGTTGCTGGTCGCGACACTTGGTGAGGCGGGAGTGGCAGATGGGCCCGAGGCATGCGATCAGTCGGGAAAGGGCGCGCGCACACAAGACTCAAGAGGAGACCGTGTTGTCGAGCTGTCGGGAGAAAACGACCGGGGCTCGCGCGTGCATGCAGATCCCGGTACTTGTCACGCGTGGAGTGGTGAGGAGGCGTCTACATGGAACCTTCCACATCGGGATCTAGTGGGGGCTGATCCAAGACAGAATCTTCCTCCAAATCAGCATTGGAATCACCCCCATTTTTTCCAGATCCGGACTCTTCACTAGTTTCATCATTTTGAGCACTGTTTTCACCATTGTCTTCCAAATTTGAACGAGCAGCTGGGTCCTCTAATGGAGTAACAATAGGAAAAATTTGCAAGGGATGATCATTAGTATGCACACCCCTATCATGTGATGTCAAGGAGGGAGTTTCGGTGGGAAGTAAAAGAATTTCCTCAGAGAGACGACGGCCCGCATTAGGATGAAGTGAAGCAAACGAGAAAAAATTCCCATCAAACACAACATTGCGTGAGATATAAACCCGGCCTGTTGTGACATCTAAACACTTTACTCCTTTATGTAGAGGGCTATACCCAAGAAAAACACACCGTTTGGAGCGGAAAAAAAGTTAGTGTTTATTGTAAGGGTGTAAATTAGACCAACAAGCACAACCAAAAACACGAAGAGAGTCATAGTTAGGAGTGAGTTGAAGAAGCTTTTGTGTGGGAGTTTCAAAGTTGAGAACCTTAGAAGGATGCAAATTAATAAGAAAAGCATCATCCCAATATTTCATGGAGGCATTAGCAAGGAGAGCAAGACTAATCTCAACAATATGACGATGCTTGCATTCAGCAGAACCATTTTGTTGGTGAGCATGAGGACGTCTAAACAGAACCATTTTGTTTGTCGTGGTGGTGTCACAACAGATGCCATGGGATGGCTTGAGATAGGGGCCAATGGACACTGTAGGTATCCGAGGAGGGATTGCACACCAAGAGGTGTGCTCACTATACTGCAAACACAAGGATCTACCAATGTTCAGAGCCCTCGTGAGGAGGTAAAACCCCTACTCCTGCTTGTCTGTCTCAATATATGTGGGTGGCCGAAATACAACGGGGTTCCTCAAGCTCTCTAAGCTAGAGGAAGAAGAAGCTCTCTAGCACTCCTTCTCTCTAAAGAATGGAAAATGAACTACCGGTTGCCTCGTCCCTCGCGTAGGAGGGGTGTGGCCACCTTATATACTGGTGGCCACTGACAGAGCGTGCAGGGTTAGGCGGAGAGCACTGCACCGTAGCACACGCCTGCAAACACGGTGCCGAAAGTCGTCTCCTCTGTATCCGTTGCGTGTCATGCCCCCCTTCTGAGAGACAAGACGTGGCCTCGCCCATACCCCTGCACTGTGTCCATGTACGCTCCTACATCATTTGCCTTGTAAGTTGAACCGCATGTCCGTACTCTCTCGTGATTTCGGGATTCACCTAACCTATTGACCTTGCTCCGGGATAGCTGGCTCTTCATGTAACCTGGATTCTCCAAATGTAACTTGGATAACCCGGGCGAACATCCACCTGCAATATGTCATACATGGTATCTCTTACCGAGATAGCTCCATCTCGGTAACATCTAACTCGGTCCGGGTACTCAACCCGGTCAACAGTATCTCGATGTCCACTCCTTGGACACCATTCCATACCAAGCTTAACCCTACCCGGGGTAGCCCCCGACATTAGTCCCCGAAGTTGGTATGGTCCAGCGAACTCGGATGATGGGCCGCACCAGCTTAAATCATAAGCTCCCCAACATTCAACCGAGATACCTCTTATCTCGACTCAACCTCAACCTCAATCTTGGATTCAATCTGCAATCCCCACCATGGATTTCCACAGAAATCCGAGATACTTGTGTCGGGTTACGGTTTTACCGAGTTCCTAACACTTAGCCCTTTTTCCTCGTGAGCTCCACCAGTGCGAGGCGAAACCGCCTCGTTTCCCCCGCGCTGTGGCGTCACCACGTGGCAGGGAACCGCTGCGCACGTCGCCTCGTTTCTCGCGCCCTGTCCCGCACGCTCCACGCCCACGCCACGTCCTATCGCCCGGCCCCACCGATAGTCACATTACCGCAGCGCACTCGAGTGCACCCCGCGGGAACCGCGGGATTAACTGCGAATGCATACACGGTGGTTCCACTTCGTGCGTTATCACGTGGGCCGTAACCGCGCCCGTTACAGCAAACCGTGCCACGATTAATCCCTCACAGTTATTACCTCGGGGTATAAATACCCACGATGTGCCCTCCCTTTCCTCTTCTCCACCATTTCCCTCGTCGTCTCCTCTTCTTCACCGCGTACGCGCACAGAGCCCGAGCGCTCCGCCGCGCTTTCCCGCACTCCGCCGCTAGATGTTGGGCACCGCCGTGCTTCCGTTCACCATCGTGCGTCAGAGCGACAACACGCACACCCGCTTCTCCGCCGCAGATCTGCACGGAACCCACGCCACTACCGGACCCCGTGCGCTTCTTTGAGCCCGAGCGCACCACGGCGTTCGTCTTCTGCGCCGTCGCCATTCTTCTCCGTCCTCTCCATCCCGAGCACATCGCCGCGCCCGCGAATCGCCCGGAGATGCCGGAATCTCCGCGCACCGCCATGGCCTCGCTAGAGCTCGAGCCCGTGGAGGAGTTGGTGGCACCAGAATCCACGCGCACCGCGTGGGACGAATCTCACGTCACCGCCTCGGTCATCGCTTGGGTGATCGACACTCGGCGCGTCCCATCCGAGCTCCCGAGGGCGAGATTCAACCCGAACCGCAAACCGGTGAGTTTGTGGTCTTCTTTGCCCACTTCGAGCATGGTTTTGGACTCCCCCTTTCGGATTTCTTGGTCAACTTCTTCCAAAAATTCGGGCTTCAGCCTCACCACCTTCCGGCGAATGCCATCACCACCCGCTCCTCTTTCATGTCCTTCTCGGAAGGGTATCTCGGTCTCTACCCCAATGTCAACATGTGGAGTAAGTACTTCCGGTTCCAGAAACAAGTGATTCTGAATCCGGAGAACCCGGATGCGCCGAAACAGATGACGCAGTGCAGGACCGCCATGGTGGTTTCGTGCCTGGGTTCCAAGTTCCCGCGAAACCGGGGTCTGGAATCTGGCCGAAAGTGGCAGCGCAGTTTCTTCTACGTCAAGAATGCTGCCTCCATCAACTGCAATGGCCTTCCGATCTTCCACAACAATCCCCCCACAACTATGCTCAACTGGGATCACAATCCCCAAACCAACATACACGAGGTCAACCTCATGCACCAACATCTCCTCCAGCTTATCCGAGACGAGCTCCGGGCGGATGATCTACTGGCCACGTTCGTGAGCCGCCGAGTTCTGCCGCTCCAGCGCCGGAAACAGAAGATCTGCCATGTGAGCGGGAACCGGGATCCGGCCCGGGTAACCACAATCAATATCACCAAGAAGGAGGTGTTTACTCGGGTGAAGGCGATCGCACGGACCGAGATGACTGAAGACTGGGAGTGGGGCTTTGAGCCCTACAGCAGGGCACACCCAGCACCCGTGGTAAGTATCCCGGAACCTGCCGAGTTATATCCATTCCAGAATACTCCAAGATATACCTATCCGGAGTATCTTTATCTTGATTCTCATGCTTTGTGATTGGCATATGCAGAAATTTGTCCACCGGAAGGATGAGGACGGTGAGAACCCGACCGCTAACTGGGGAGGACCGGACTGAAGATGATGTGCAGGACTTCGATGACGAAGATAACCTGTCGATCCCGGACGCAGAGCTCGCCGCGGATGTCGGTGATTCCCGCATCCCAGGCTCAATCCGAGATTGGTCTGAGGACGAAGAAGATGTTGATGGCGATTGTGTTGTTATAGAGGTACTTGATTCCACGTCAATTTCTTATTCGTATCATCTGCCATCGGCTTCAGTTGATCCGGGCGAGCAGGTCGTGGATGTGCAGCCCGTGGCCGTGGCCGCTCCCGTCGAGACGAGGAAGCGAGCCGGGAGCGGCACCACGGCTCCTCCCTCCAAGAGGATAAGGAAGAAGTCCGGGAACAAGGGGGCCCAGACTACCCGCAAGAGCAGACGGCCTATGTCGGAGGGGTAAGCCACTTTCCGAGATACATTCCCTTTGTACTTGTGTCTTCTCTTCTTTTTTGCCCGAGTTAACTCGATTGTCTTGGTTTCTTGCTTCTCTTTTCTCTTTGAAGTGATCCTCTGATAATTGGAATGACTAAACCTTCCACGTTTACCTCAACGCCGAGATCACCTGTCTTGGTGCCACAATCATCCACACTCCCTCCTGTGATCCACCTTCCGGGATCAGGAGGTTATGCCGACTTGGAGCAGGAGATCCCGGAAGCCTAGTCCATGGACATGTCGGAGATGCCCGCTCCCAGAGAGAGAGGACGAAGATCTCGGTGCCAGCAACATGGGCACCGAGATGGAGAACACTGAGGCTCCGGAACGCACGGAGCCAGCACCAGAACAGCAGTAGCAACAACCAGAGGCCACACCACAGCAACAAGTTCCACTGTCACAGCCAGCAGCACCTCAGGCACAACCAGTAGTACCTCAAGCGCAGCCGCCAACTCCTCCTCCAGAACAACAGCCGATAGTTCCTCCAGCACAACAGCCCCTTGTGGCCCAGCCAGCACCGCAGCTGCCCGTGGCCCAGCTAGCACCAGTTCCTCCAGCCCAACCAAAACGTGCCCCTGCGCCGACGCAGAGTAGTTCAGCACCGCCTACCGGGAAGGAGCTATCAGCATCGTCCCGTCCAAAAAAGGCATATGCTCCGCTGAAGAAGACCGGGACCGAGACGAAGAAAGCTGGTGCCGGCACGTTGACCATCAACCCCGAGACGCAAATTGTTATGCACCAGGGGCTTGGCGTTGCCCGGCCCGACCCGGAAGCAACTCTTGATCATATCGGGTACATCCCTGACACACACACCGGGAAGAAGCTAGGCCCTCTGAACCACTATCGCATGGACTGGAACCAAGACGATATCGGCGAGGTGAATATGCCAGTGGCAGCCTCCTCCAGCACCCTTGCGTACAAGATGCATGTGCTGCAGACTGCGGCCAGAGACGCCGAGATAACCTCTTGAGTAAGTAATTTTTTCTCTTTTCCATTTTTCCGAGTTTGCACATTATAGATCCCATGATAAATATATACTACTCAGTCCCCGAGATTTGGACTGAGTAGGCATCACCCGACTGAGTTAAGGATACTCGGGCCGAATCTTCCCAATATCATCACTTATTTTGTTTCTTTTCAGGTTTGCATCGAGACCTGCACTAAACTGTTCCAGAAGCTACTTTGGAAACACCGGGATCTCAGTGAGCACAACCAGCGTCTGCAGGAGAACCTGAGAGGCAAGGGTACCATCTTTATGTCCGAGATATCGTGTGTGCTTTACACTGCACCGATTATTTTAACTCATTCTTTTTTATCTCGCACAACTGTGATGGAGCAGCAATTGGTCGACTCGGTCACCAAGATCACTTCGCTTGGGAGTAAATTCCTTTTTTCTTCACTTTGCGTTTCGTACTTACGTATTCTCTTGATGGCTAACTTGGTTATGTTAATGTATGTGAGCAGAAAGCCTTCGCCGAGAAACACCAGGACTGTGCCACTCTGGCAGAGTCAGTGCAGACTAAGATTTTGGCGCTTGAGAGTGAATTTTCCCTCTTCATTCTTATCTTGCAGCTATGAGCTTGATTGCTTGCTAACACTGTTGTTTCCGTGCAGATGAGCACAAAATCTTTGCTGAGAAGCAGCAGGATTGCCTCACACTGGCCGAAACGGCGCAATAGCTTACTGACTGCGAGGCCAGATTCAAGGATGAGCTCCAAACTGAAAAGGCCGAGGTAACTCGGCTAAAGGCTGAGCTTGCCAAGATGCAGAGGTAGAAGGCCGAGTTAGAGATTGCCAAGATCGAGCTAGCCAAAAATGCTGCCGCTGAGAAGACCCGCCAGGAGGAGGAGATCCGGAAGCTCACGAAGCAGAACACTGAGACCAAATCTCGGTCCAACTCTCTGCAGTATGAGCTGGACAAGGTGAGCGCCAAGACAGATAAGTGCCTGACAAAACTTGGCAAGCTGAACCTGGATCTGAAAAGTAAGCACTCTTTTCTTCTCTGTTTCTTCTAGTTTTTTGGATCTGAACCATCAAGCTAATTCTTACTAACTCGGACAGCTTATCTCTCAGGAACCTTCCCCCTCTCGGAAAGTGGTGCCGAGAAAGCCATCTAGAAGTTCCGAGAAAGGAGGATCAAAGCTTGGGAGACTATCTCGGAGGTGGCTACCGCTGAGGACCACCTGGTGGCCATTAAAGCTCGAGTTACGCCGCTCAAGGCCATTGGATCTAATCTCCTGACCAGCACCATCCGGGTGTACAAGGCCTTCTGGCCGGGTTGTGAGGTTCCGGTGGTGATTGAAGAACTTGCCAAGTGCCTCGAGAAAACCAAGGAGCGGCTCCGAGAGTAGCGTGCTTGTGCTGCACGAGCCGGTGCGGATGAGGTCTTGGATTTTGTGCTATCTTGGTATTTATCCATCGAACTTGAAGTGCTCAAGATCATGCGCACCGGATCCAAGTGGTCCAAGGATCCAGCTCATGTCCAGCTCCGCCAGGAAACTGCATACATGCTCGCCTCCTACGCCGAGACGAAGGGCTTCATCGAGAGTCCCCCCGAGCCAGAGAATAAAGATGAGGAAGAGGAGGGATCCGAGTTTGAGGTATCCAAGGCTAAGGTAGAAGTGGACAAGGAGATCGAGGCCGAGACCAACCCGGCCTCCATCACCGGATTAGCAGCCCCGACGGAGATCCCCACCGAGAATCCGGTCGCGGCCAGGATAGCCACCGCCGAGACAGCCACTGCTGAGACGGCCACCGAGTCCATCGTCCCTGCAGGGACGGACGCTGCTCCTACTCCTTCGGCTGCTGCCTAACTTTTATCTCGAAACACTCTTAAATTCGTTAGATCCCCGGGATGTCGGGTGTAGATGTAACGAACACGTTTAAGCTTTTGGTACTCTTAATTTTACTTTGGTTTGCGCGAGACTGGCTAGATGTCGGATCGCTTTAACTTGAGTCCCCGAGTTTGATTTCTCATCCACTCAGCTTTTTTTGTTTTCTGCTCTTGCCTACCACTTCTGGTTTTTTGACAGTCGAGTCACGAGATTTCGAAAACCAAGTTTACAATACTCACAACTCTGAGATAGGAATTAAAACTTTTCAACACTTATCCAGAAAAAGAAAGTACAATGAACTTATGTCGGTTTGCTAGCTCATTCTTTCCTTAGACGTGTTTCATGTGTTCATTGACCCTTAGCTTGTTCTCTTGCTTGCCATGAAGCCGGGTTTCGGATAGCAGCAAAGTCAAAGAGTTGGCTCTTAGGTTTAGGCACACTACTAGACCGACACAAGAAATTACGAAATAGTCAACCGACATATGAAAGCAAAAGCAAGTAAACACACACACATCAGGTTAGGCACAGGCAGTCCCCGGGTTCCTCCTTGGGGTGCCAACAGTTTATAACTCCGTGGAGAGGTACATACATTGCATTTTCAAGAATGAAACAACGAAGGAGAGCTACATTCCAGGGGCGCTTTAGTTTATTCTCCGGATCTATCCATCTTGTTCTTCTCTTGTTCCTGGGCATCAATGAGATAATATGCATCATTGTGCAGAGCCTTGCTCACAATGAACGACCCTTCCCATGGAGGGTAAAGTTTGTGCATCCTGGTTGTGTGTTGCACAAGTCTAAGCACCATGTCTCCTTCTCGGAACACCCGAGGGTTCAGTTTTTGGCTATGCTAGCGTCTCAGATTCTGTTGATATACAGCTGATTGATAACCCACAAGTATAGGGGATCGCAACAGTCTTTGAGGGAAGTAAAACCAAAATCTATTGATTCGATACAAGGGGAGCCAAAGAATATTTATAAGACTTAACAACTGAGTTTCAATTCAGCTGCACCTGAAAGTAGACTTGCCCGGAATAGTTTATCATTGGTAACAATTTTATAGTAGCAGTAGTAGTAAAATAACAGCAGTAGCAATTATAGGAAACAACAGGATTAAAGTACCGTAGGCATCGGAAATGGATGAACGGGCGTTGCATGGATACGATAGTTCATATAATGACAAAACATGGGCATTGTAGATAATAATAATAAAACATCCAAGTTCTAGGTAAACCATAGGTATGTGTACCAATATAGTCATACGTGCTCGCAACGAGAAACTTTCACAACATCTTTTGTCCTACCAGCCCGTTTGAAGCAGGGCCTCAAGGGAAACTACTGGTAATTAAGGTGCTTCTTTTAATAAAGCACCAGAGCAAGGCATTAACACTATGTGAACACACGTGATCCTCACATCACAGCCATCCCTTACGGTTGTCCCAATTTACGTCACTTTGGGGCGTCGGGTTCCGGACAACAATATGTGTAAACAACTTGCAGATATGATCAAGAAACATAATTATACTCATGAAACAATAACATGTTCAGATCTAAGATCATGGAACTCGGGCCGTAGTGACAAGCATTAAGCATAACAAGTTGCAACAACAGTAGAAAACACTAACAATGGATACTAGGAACTATGCCCTAACAATCTGGCATTATTACATGATCGATCTCATCCGATCCCTTCCATCCCTCTCAGCCTACAGTGGTGTTTACTCACACATGGACGGGGGAATCATGGATGGTTGATGGAGAAGTGGTGGCGGTGACGATGGCGATGATCTCCTTCAAATCCCCGTCTCGGCAGGGCGCCAGAACAGGAACTTCTGATCCCCAAATCGAGGTTCGGGGTGGCGGCGGCGTTCTGTGGTGTTTTTCTCGAATATGACGAACCCCCTGATGTTTTAGGGTTACGGGGGATATGCAGTCGAAACGGGAGCCCGAAGGGGTGCCTGGGGGCCCCACACCACCTGGTGGTGCGGCCTAGGGGGACGCTCCCAAGGGTGGTGTGGCCCCCTCTGGGTCTCCTTCTGGCTCCGGGGGGTCTTCGGGTGTAATAAGGTATTTGGGATCTTTTCTGGGCAATTTCCCAAAAGTTGTTTTTTCTGCACAAAAACAAGACACCAAGGTAATTCTGCTGAAAACAGCGTTAGTCTGTGTTAGCTGTATCCAAAACTCACAAGTTTAGAGGCAAACAATAGTAAAAGTGTTAGGAAAAGGAGATACGATTTGGACGTATCAACTTCCCCAAGCTTAGCTTATTGCTTGTCCTGAAGCAATTCAGTGACAACTGGGTGCGATAAAATAACTTTTACGAACACATTTGTTTTATATGATGTAACTATACTCACTATATAATCAAGTGCTTAGGAAATTCATAATAAGATGCATGCAAGATAAAACCACCTAGTTGTTATGCAAACCATGAAAAGATACCAACACACTAATTATAAACAACATGAAATATATCAATCTGCAGGATTACAATGCTCATAATAGGGTATGATAAAGTGTACTCTCTTTCCCGTGATAGTGGAGCAAAACATAAATGCTAGGGCACCTCTAAAGTTCAAGTGAAGACTAGAAGTAAAGATATCAAAGATACAAGCATCAAAGTTATACCAGAATTAATCGTGTTCTGGGACAAGCACATTAAACTAAGAATGACAGCCATGCTCTCAAGAAGGTGCATAAAGTGAGAAGGTGAAGACTCGGCATAAAAGTAGAAGAAAGGCCCTTCGCAGAGGGAAGAAGGGATTAACTCATGTGCTAGAGCTTTTTATTTTATTAAACAGAGGTATTGAAACATTTTTTAGAGAGGTGTATGATTATGTCAACGAATGGTAAACATACAATACAGTACGTCACAAGCCAAGTAGACCTTGCAAGAGCGGCTCCCATTGAAGGACGCATCTGGTATAGAAGGTCATCCCTCTTCTCTTTTGTTTACACAATTATGCTTTGATTGATAAATCAGAGGCAAAAATAGTGAAGAGAATTTATAGTAACCAATTTTGGGGCTGGGCACCCCGCTACCAGCTCTTCTATCATTTTGATAAGCGGATGAAGACACTAGTCCAGGTGTGCAGAGTCCAATCAACAAGTGAGATAAAGATTCTTTGTTTACGTCCTCATGAGCTAAAACAGGGGCGCAAAACAGGAATAATTTTTTAAGGTTTTAAAGGTAGAACATGAGAAATTTACTTGGAGTGGCGGTTAAATACCACATATAGGTAGGTATGGCGGACACATTTGACAAACTTTGATTTTTGGGAGTTGGATGCACGAGTAGAGCTTATACTCAGTACATGTGAAGGCTAGCAGTAGACGGGGAGCGACAATCAAGAGAACAACAACAGTCATAATCATGCTTGCGACAAAACAAAATTAACGGGGGCATAAAAGTGATACAAATACTCTGAGGCAAAAGAAATCATCGAGGCTTAGTTGAATTTTTGTTTTCAGTCATATGCATGCGTGAGCATGTGCCAACTCGATTCAAACGAAAGAATCAGAAAGAGATACCACAATGGCATACCCTTCTATGAATAAAATAATGCTAGTAAACATTTATACGACATGCTATCTAATATTAATAAGTTGGAACTAAACATGTGAGAGCACGAACTACTAAGCATCAATTAAATAACATACACCTTACATGAACAAACTAATCATGTCCACATGGATGAGTATATGTACAAAAATGAAAACAAATAGAGTTCATACCAGCCTCTCACCACAACTTGAATTGTCGTAAATCGTTATTATTGCTCTTCACTCGTGTGGATTAAATAATATAGAATGGTAACCAAGCTCCAATGGAGACACGGAAGACCAATGAACTCTGCAACAAACTTTACAAAACCAAAGAAGAACAACAAATATTTTGGGTTTTCGAATTTAAAACAAGAATAGAAGAAACAAGCAAACAAAGCAAAATATTTTTGGATTTTTGAATATTAAACCAAAACGAGAAAGTAAAGTAAACAAAAAAAAGATATTAAACAACAAAATAAAGAGAAACAACAGAAATATTTTTGGTCTTTTTGTGTTTTGGAAAGAAAGAAAAAAACAAAAAAAAGCGAAGGGAACGAAAACATGCGAAAGAAACGAAAACATGGATATACAAAGAACCGACAGAAACATGATATATAGATGAGTGTGATGTCGGTGTACCTCCCCCCAATCTTAGGCTTTTGGCCTAAGTGGAGATCAATCCCAAGCGGGCCATGAGGTGGCGCCCCCATAGTTTGTCGAGGATGAGCCATCCTCCTCATATGTGCTCGAGGACTCCCCGGTGTACTACGCAGTGTAGTCCTCGGAAGGTGCATTCCGCCTCATTTGCTTCCTATGGAACTCAATCAAGCGCAGCTGCTCTTCTAGCTCTCCCTTCGAGCGTGACGATGGCATCATGTCAACTTTGAACAAAACAGGCTGAGGCAAAGTAACTTCCCTTTCATCTCCGTTAGTAAATAAAACTCTATATACTAGATATTCAGCAGTAGAGTTGCCAGTAATAAAATGATGAGACTTCATGGCATCAAGATCAAGTCTATAAAGAGCTATCAATTCATCATTGGGAGCAATATGAAGGCCTAGAGCAGTTACTATACGTGTAGCAATAATGCCCCATAAATGGGTCCCTTAGCAGCTAGGCGACGACCAATGAGAGAACTGAGGTTATACTCGTCGGTACGGTTAAGTGCAGCAGCAAGAAAAACAAGATGTAGTTTGAAATATTACTAGTGTTCTCCCTACCAAGGATACTAGTAGCAAGATAGTAAGTAAAATATCTGATAGGAGGAAGTTCAATATTCCTTATCTTCCCGCGTTGAGCTGTGCGGTCATCATGATTGGTAACTCCTCGATAGAGCTCCATCAAATCAGCGGGTCTGTCCTAAATCCTACACGTTGTCCAAGAGGTGTTGATACCTATAATGCTGCAAAAAAATCCCAAAGATAGGGAAAAAGGGCTACCATATATCTTAAATGCAACAGTTGGAGCATATTGTGTGTTATGGAATCTAAAACTCTCAACAAAAGTTTTTTGTCAGAATAGCATATTGGGGACCTTCATCATTCATGTAGTTGGTTAATCCAACCCTTTCAATCAGCATCAAGAAGTCATCAAGTATACCTGCACCTCTCAAAAATGTATAGTAAGGGAAACTAGATGGATTAGCAATTCCATCGTCTCCCGCATCGTCGATGCTTGGTGCAATGAGGTCCTCATTGTAGGATGGTCTCAATAGAGTGGATGAATGTGAGGGATTTTTCCTTCTAGGGGCATTAATCTAAAAAATCTCTCGAAAGTTGAAGTTGTCCATTTCTGAAATTTTTAACAATCATCACAAAAATTGGTTTCAAGCAACTATATGGTGGAAAATACTATAGAGACTTGTAGGAGATCTAAACATGCATCAAAACTATATTATTTCAACTTAAATAAAGCATGCAAACTCACATAAGCTATCACCTACAGTACCAAAATACTCAAGAAATACTCCACCAAATAAAATTCTACTTGGATAATCGGAGGAGTCACATACTGGAGAGCAAATGCACCAAATTTCAGCAACAAAGGTGGGTTGAGCAAAGAGATTAAGAAATATCAAGGAAGAACAACAAAGAAATTGGGTTCTTGGAAATGTTTTGATTTTGGGGTGAGAGAGGAATCTTTGGCAGGGGAGAGAGTTAGTGGAGGGCCAGGGGCCCCACACCATGTGCTGGTGCCACCAGGGGCTGGTCGCGCCACCCTATGGTGTGCCTTCCTGAAGTGTCCCCCTGGGGTCTACCAGGTGCCTCCCCGCCTCATTTTTGACGTAAAAATTTATTATAATTTTTCTGGAATTTTTCGAGAAACTTTATTTTTGAGGTATTTTCAGAATTTAATAATTAATTTAAAACCATAAAAACAAATGTGGAAAGTTGGAAAACAAAACCAAAACCATAACTACAGAGGTTCTAAGACACTCCAATGGGAAAATAACCAAAGAAAACAAAGGTGGAGGTGGTGAAAACAAAATTATGGGTGGTGAAAACATGCATAACCACAGTAATCAAGATGAAAACATGACTATGGATGGTAGAAAACATATATATACTAAGATAGCAAGGTGAGAACATGGCATAAACATAATGGGAAAGGTGAAAATATAGTGAAAACATTGTCCTCTTCATTCAAAATCACTTTGTTAACAAGGTTGGTCAAGTCTTGTTACCAAAACAATTTTTATATGAAGCAAAATTTTGCTTATCACTAAATAATTATGTTACCTCAACCTTGATAGACAAAGTCCCAATCATAATAATTTCATATTATTTTGGTGGCATTGGAATGGTACAATAGAATTCTCCAATCTTGATGGTCTCAATCTTTTCAAATAAATTTAGAACATATCTTATATCAATCTTTTTGGGAAAATAAACTGTGTGCTCTTTATCATTAACATTAAAAGTTACTTTCCCTTGATTGCAATCAATAACAGCCCCTGCAGTGTTAAGAAAAGGTTTCCCAAGAATAGTAGACATATTATCATCTTGAGGCATTTCCAACACAACAAAGTCAGTGAATATCAAACAATTAGTAGCCACGACAGTTGGCGCCCACCGTGGGACGACTGGCGTGGAGGTAGCAGGCGTAGAGTCGGCCTCAGCCTTCTTCTTATCGGCCTCTTTTCTCGCCTGGGCAGTCTCCGCCTTCCATCGGGCCAGCATATCGTACGTCTTGGGAAGATCCGACTTAACCGCTTCACCATCCGCACCATATGCAGGGACAATGGAACTGACATCCAAGCCGTCAGAAATCACACTGGCCGGGTAACGGACTCCCTTCTGGATGGCCTTGAAATCCTTCGCGGAAAACTTGGACCCATCACGGTTGAATTCCGGAAACCCGATCATCAGCTTGGCTAGCTCAAGCTTAGGAAAGTAAGCTTTAGCCAGGGCAAGCCCCCGGGTTACCCCAACCCGGCAGGACGAGCGCTTCCAATGCCAAATCCACTCGGGAATAGTGGAGCAGGCGTCCAGCATTCTCTTCAGGTCAACGTGCCCAACACCCGGCCACCGTAGTTCTTGAAGGATCCATTTGGTTCCGGCACATAGCTGCCGGATAACGCTCTTGATGGTTTTTGGCTTGGCAATATCATCTTTGTCCGGCATTACTTCATCCGGACCTGCAGAAAGAAATGAAAACACGAGTAAGGAAACCCGGCTTGGAAATGAAAGCACGATACGTATCAGCAATCTGAACAGAAAGGTTCGTTAGATTATCTTCTGCTGCATGAGCCCTCCTCCTATACTTCCTCGTGATCTTCCCACTCCTCCTGGCCTCAGCTTCGGCCGCCTCACGCAGAGCCACCTCCTTCTCAATGAGCTTGGTGGCCTTTGCCAATTTCTTCTCAGATTGGGTCACGAAGGACTGCACGGACGCAAGGAAGGATTAGCCGGGTAAAAGGCAAGCTATCAGTCGGTTATACCGTAAAGTTCCAAGCAAATTATCAATCAATTCACTCGGAACTTGGGGACTAGATAAGGACACAAGCAATATTATTCGGGTTTACCTCGTGTTTGGCTATTAAAGCTTCCAAGATATTTTCTTCATCAGCCATCAAGGTGTGCAGGGCATCAAGCATCTGGGCAAACGTCATGTCTTCGGGTCGGACACCAGAAGATCCGGCAGCTTGGTCGCTTGGCCGGTGAACTTTCCCCGACTTTGGGGTCGAGACCCGGACCATCTGGGTATCCGGGTTTGGAGAACCCATCCTCGTGTCCAGGACCTCAATCTCCTCGTCCACTGCTTCGGATGACTCTGGAGACCCGGCGGCCTGGTGAACTGGGTCGCCCAAGGGGGCTTGTTCCTGGTTGTTTTCAGCATCACCGCCAGTCGCGGCGTCCATGTTATCAGTCGGCCCCTCCGTCTCTCGGTTATCCGTCTCCATGTTCTCCGGGTCACTAATCGTGACTTGGGCGCTAAGGAAAAGAGAGGAATAATTAACAACAACGGATGAAGACAATCAAGTGCGCAAGGATATCATACAGCGGAGACTTACCCGGTGTTCACAGCGTAATCCGGCAGGAGTTCACTGCTGGAAGCCGATGAGATTGTCATAGGAGCTGATAGCGGAACCCGGAACTGCCCGGCCAAAGGATGGTTGGGGGAGGGGTGACGCTGAGGAGATTTGGAGGGGCGAGGAGGAGGAGTACCGGCCCGGCGATTTTGTGAGGTGGAGATGCCCGGGTTGAGGGGATCGTCGCCCGGTGAACTCCGGGTCACCCTGCGCTTGGTTGGGAGAGAGTCCTTCAAGTGCGATGAGTTGGATAGTTGTTGGTTAAGTCTGTGCATGTTATCAAAAGAGTAGGGTTCGGAAGACATGGTGGAATAAGGAACCTTGGACACCACTCCTCTGGCTTTCCTTTTGGCCCCGACTATTATTTCTTGATCGGACTCGGTGGCCTCCGGGTCTTCCTCGCCCTTGTCATCCTCGTCTTCCAACCCTGTAAGCCGAGTATGTATTAAAGGAAAGGTTAGACGAGTGAAGAAAATGATGCAAGTAAAGCTGATACGTGACCCGGGTAAATACCTTCGTCGTTGTCAGCCGTCTCTTCATCTTCTTCCGGGTCTCCGGAAGAGGGGGAGGTCTCGATGCGCCAGAAAACGTCGTTAGCCTGAGATAGAAACATGAAAGTGAGAACCAACAACTGTATCAGGTCAGATTGGGGGAATAAGTTTATGAGTATCTGGTCTTACTGCTGGCGCCGGATTTTCCCGGGTGAATGGCGGTAACCCGGCGATATTCTTGATCACTTCCAACTTTTCGGTCAGGAAGCCCTTAATGATTTTATTGGTATCACCGGCTGGATAATTTTTAGCGGAGTACCGGAGCGCGTCTGTGGTGTGCCCCGAGTAATCGCACATCAGCTTGGTGCGGATGGAGTTGGGCTGGATCCGGAAATCCACCCATGTCTTGACCAAATTGAGCCCAAGGAGACCTTGGGCGGAGAGGACGGCTATCTTAGCTAGCAAAGGTTGGATTACCTCCCTGTCCGAGTCAGGAGCGAAGGCGTTGAAGCTTTCGGAGATATCGAGGAGACCCTCCGAATAACCCGGCAGTTTCCTCTCGCCGGGTGGGGAGGTGTCTCGGCAGTAAAAGTAAGAAAGTTGCCAGTGTTTGACATGAGAATTGAGAGTGAGAGTTGGCATTGGTGAATTCTTGCGGCGTTGGATAGAGACCCCGCCGCAAGCAAGAAGAGCACCGTCACCGCTTTCGCGGCACGGTTTGCACTGAAAGAGTTCGATAAAGAGAGCTAAACTTGGCGGAGTGCACAAGTATGACTCGGAAAGGACGATAAAATGGGTTATATTCAACATGGAGTTGGGCCCTATGTCGAATACCCGGAGGCCATAGTGGCTCAGGACCTCGCGGAAGAAAGGGTGACCCGGAGGACGGAACCCCCGGGTCACATGTTCGACGAAGCAGATTACCTCGTCATTAGCAGGTGTGGGCCGGGTCTCGTCACCCGGCACTCTCCAGTGTATATCCTTCTGGGGAGGAAGGATCCCTAATTCGGCCAGCTCTTCCAGCTTGGCCTTCGTGACCGTGGATCGCGCCCAGTTGGCGGATATTGTTTGGGTGGTCCTTGCCTTGGCCGGCTGCTTCCCTTGTTTTTTGGGAGCCATGGGATCAACCTGCAAAGCACGAGACAAAGGGTACAAGGAATAAGACTCGGAATCGTGAGTTATCTCAGTATGTGCAAGCAGCATCAAAAGAAGGCATGAGGACTATGAATTATCCGGGTATCACTAGACGGGGTGAAAATTGCAGGTTATCCGGGTATCGAGTAGCAATACAGAAATTATGGGGGACTTCCGTATTGATGATCATTTGCGGAAGAAGGATGATTGCCCATGTATCTACTGCAAGCAAAGAACCGAAAGAAGTGGATTTTCCGGGTGTCAGTGACAGGCGCGGAAAATTTGGACCGCCCGGGCATATATTGGGAATTTCATCTTCAAATTCGGGATGAAATTGATGACTATAGGCGATAGGGGAATGAAGTGAAGTCTATATTCAAGCCATTGGATGAACTAGAATGAATCTAAGCGACCTAAACCGGCGCAGGGCGTGAAATAGCCCGCGGTTGACCTAGATCCAATCTGGAACGAATCAAGAAATTGCGAGGCTAATTCGACGGGAGCAAGAGGCTTACCAGAGGAGATTGGATTGAAGCGCGACGGCGGCAGATGGTGCAATCTGAATGTCCCTTCGCAACTCCCGGCGGGCAAGATGAGGGCGTGGCGGCGGAGCTTGGCGGCGGCGCGGAGCGGTTCGAGGACGAACGTGGCCGGCGGTGGCTTTGTTCCGGTGGCGAGCTTGAGGTTCCCGTGGTGATGTTGCGCAGGCGCGAAAGATGGGGAAGGAGAAGGAGTTGGAATGGGCCGTCGGGGGCTAGGTTATCTCCTGGGTACTTATTTATAAGGTGCGGGCGGATAAACCTAGTCCAACGGGCGGGAACCGGAAATTTCGGGATAACGGATACCTGCCCGGATTTTTCGAGATATGCTTTAAGTGTTGGGCGAGATATTCGGAATGAATGCGAAGCAAATCTTCTGCGCGATATCAGGATCAGTTATCGAGTAAAGTAAGTTGGATCTTTGACATTCTTATCAGGGTGTTGGCCCGGAAAAAGTAAAAGAAGAACCTAGAGAGAGCCGGGTCACTATATGGCCACCTTGGAGTTAGGCCTAGCTGTTTATCAAAGCACCTTAACCCGGCCTCTATGGACTTGTGCGTTTGATATTTTTGCAGGGAATAGCGAGCGCTTCAAGGAGGATCCCGTGAAGCCCAAGCTATTCTGGGGACTACTGATGGAGGGACGATAACCCGGTAGCCCAACGCCAAGGTGTAACTCGGCCCAAAGGTAGCTGTGCAAGACCCGACTAAGGATAAAGGAGCTTCTAGAAGGCCCAAGATCGTAGGCCTGGTAACCCGGATTGTGGATTCCGGTAAGGAAGTTTAGGGTTTTGTAAGCAGTGTCCGGGTAGGATTCAGAGTACGCCTTGGAGAACAGGCCAGGGGTCCGGATGCTTTATAAGCCGGCCCCTAGGTTAGGTTTAGGGGCCAAGAGTTAGAGCGAGATCGCTAGGTATCGAGTATCCAGTGTAATACGAGAGTTGAAATAATACATCTAGATCGGAGACTCGGAGACTTGATTGCCGGCTACCAGATCGCATATCATCATGTTTTTCCCTGAGCTAAACCCTCTCCCAAACACCAGAGTCGATTTGCCCCAAGACAAGTTACCCCTGGTAACGTCTGCCGTGATTATCCCACGACAAACATTCTCGCATATACCAACAGGAATAGCAGTAGATTTATCATCCATTTGCAAGGGTATATCATTGTGTATCAATTTTTCCAAAGAAAGTCTCTTATAAAGAGAGAAAGTCATGACACTAACTCCTACTCCTAAGTCACATAGAGCAGTTCTAACATAATTATTTTTAATGTAACAAGGGATAGTAGGAATAGCAGGATCTCCAAGCTTCTTTGGAACCTTGCCATTGAAAGAGTAATTAGCAAGCATAGTGGAAATTTCCTCATTAGGAATCTTCCTTTTGTTAGAGACAATATCTTTCATATATTTAGAATAAGGAGGCAGTTTAATAGCATTGGTCAAAGGAATTTGCAAAAACAAAGGTTTCATCCACTCAGAGAATTTATTATAATGTTCTTCCTCCTTTGATTTGTATTTCTTATTAGTAAAAGGCATTGATTTTTGTACCCAAGGCTCTCTTTCATTACCATGTTTATTATCAATGAAATCCTCCTTAGTATTCTTCACAGTTTTAGTTTGCTTTTCAGGTTCAGCTACAGTTTCTTCTTTATCACAAGCATCACTTTTATCATTACCACTTTCTGTTTCAGCTTAAGAATATTAGGATCTTTAGCAGGTTCAGAAGATTGTACAACAGTTTTATGTCTCTTCTTCTTCTTCTTAGAAGGAGAGCTATTGTTTTTAGGTTGTTGAGAATCTTGTTCAATTCTTTTAGGATGTCCTTCAGGATACAAGGGATCTTGAGTAGAAACACCACTTCTAGAAATTGTTTCACAAACATGTTTTTCTCTAGAAGCATTAGCTAACATATCTTTTTGCACTTTAGTGAGTTGATCAATTTGAGTTTGAACCATACGAAAAAGTTTAACAAGCATTTTAACATCATTAGAGGTTCTCTCAACAATACCTGCAAATTATCAATAGCTCTAGAGTTTTCCATAAGATGATTTTGCACTCTCATATTAAAATTATCTTGCTTAACAACATAATTATCAAATTCATCTAAGCATTGATGAGGTGGTTTAGAGTAGGGAATATCTCTATTATCAAAATACTAGAGAGAGTGCACCTCAACTGTTGATGGATGAGGAATTAGCTTACATAATTCTTCTATAGGAGGTAGATTCTTCACATCTTCAGATTTAATACCCCTCTCTTTAAGAGACTTCTTGGCTTCCCTCATCACTTCATCATTTAATTCAATCATCCCTCTCTTCTTGGGTGATGGTATTGGTATTGCCTCGGGTGTAGGTGTAGGCTCGGGTATAGTCCAATCATCATTATTTTTGGCTATTTTAGCCAATAATTCCTCAACTTCTTCTAGAGTTCTTTTCCTGAAAACATAACCAGCACAACTATCAAGGTATGTCCTATATTCAACAGTTAGTCCATTATAAAATATATCTAGGAGCTCATTTTTAGGTAATGGATCGCCAGGGCTAGCTCTTATTAAAGAACAAAACCTTGACCAAGATTCATGCAATTTCTGTTCTTCAATTTGCTCAAAGTTAAAGATTCTTTGCACAACAGCATGTTGAGCACTAGCAGGAAAATATTTTTGAAACAAAGCATTAACTGAACCCATAGGACTATCAATAGATCCAGGTGACAAATTGTTAAACCAAGTTTTAGCTTCATCTTTCAAAGAGAAAGGGAAGATCTTGATAACAAAATAAGTGCATAACTTAGTATCATCAGAAAATAAAAACTACTCAAAGATGAAAGCTCATTCATATGTTCTATAGAACTTTTACTTTCAGTACCACAAAAAGGTTCTTTGTCAACAATAGATATGTAAGATAAATCAAGAGAGAAATCTTAATCCTTATCTTTAATGTATACGGGAGATGTAGCAAACTTAGCATCAGGAGAAGATTTATATTTAACATCATGTCTTGCAAGAAGAATCTTAAGAGCACTTGCACCAGTAGTAGCTTGAGCTTCCTTAATAAATTCATCATTAAGTTCAATGTAGGTTTCATCAAGATCATCAAAAGACTCAGGTGAATTAATTGGTGTACCAACATTTTCAACAGGAATTTCAGTGTTTTCAATTTATTTGTATCTTGCTATTGTAGCATCTAGGAAAGGACCTAGTGAACCAATATCATCAAGCACAATAGAAGCATCATAAAAAGTATCAGAAGCATTTTCAGAATCGGCAGAAGTAACAATGTGTGTAGAATGTGGTGGTGTAAAAAGCTTACTCATAACAGATGGTGAATCAAGAGCAACATAGGTGTTCAGAGTTGTACCTCTCCTTATAGTGGATGGTAATATAGGAACTTTTCCATCACGAGTCTTGCCCATGATGAAAGGCTTGCAGCAAACAATATCATGTTCAAGTGAGAAAATAAATAAAGCTATGCTCCCCGGCAACGGCGCCAGAAAATAGTCTTGATAACCCACAAGTATAGGGGACCGCAACAGTCTTCGAGGGAAGTAAAACCCAAATTTATTGATTCAACACAAGGGGAGCCAAAGAATATTTATAAGCCTTCACAACAGAATTGTCAATTCAGCTGCACCTAAAAGTAGACTTGCTCGCAACAGTTTATCAGTGGTAACAGTTTTATAGCAGCAGTAGTAGTAAAATAACAACAATAGCAATTGTAGGAAACATCAGGATTAAAGTACCGTAGGCATAGGAAATGGATGAACGGGTGTTGCATGGATAAGATAGTTCATATAATAACAAAACATGGGCATTGCAGATAATAATAATAAATCATCGAAGTTGTAGGTAAACCATAGGCATGTGTTACAATATAGTCATACATGCTCGCAATAAGAAACTTGCACAACATATTTTTTCCTACCAGCCTGTTTGCAGCGGGGCCTCAAGGGAAGCAACTAGTAATTAAGGTGCTCCTTTTAATAAAGAACCGGAGCAAAGCATTAACACTCCGTGAACACACGTGATCCTCACATCAGAGCCATCCCTTCGATTGACCCAATTTCTCTCACTTTGGGGCCTCGGGTTCCGAACAACAATGTGTGTAAACAACTAGCATATATGATCAATAAACATAATTATACTCATGAAACAATAACATGTTCAGATCTGAGATCATGGCACACGGGCCCTAGTGACAAGAATTAAGCATAACAAGTTGCAACAACGATAGAAAACACTAACAATGGATACTAGGCACTATGCCCTAACAACCTGGCATTATTACATGATCGATCTCATCCAATCCCTTCCATCCATCTCAGCCTACAGCGGTGTTTACTCACACATGGGAGGGGGAATCATGGATGGTTGATGGAGAAGTGGTGGCGGTGACGATGGTGATGATCTGCTTCGAATCCCCGTCCCGGCAGGGCGACAGAATAGGAACTTCCGATCCCCGAATTGGGGTTCGAGGTGGCGACGGCGCTTTGTGGTGGTTTTCTAGAATATGACGAACCCCCTAATGTTTTAGGGTTACGGGGTATATGTAGTCGAAAAGGGGGGTGTCTGGGGGCCCCACACCACCTGGTGGCACGGCCTAGGGGGCACTTCCAAGGGTGGTGTGTCCCCCTCCTGGCCCCCCTCCGGGTATCCTTCTAGCTCCGGGCGTCTTCGGGTGAAATAAGGTCTTTGGGATCTTTTCTGGACAATTTCCCGAAAGTTTATTTTTCTGCACAAAAACAAGACGTCAAGGTAATTCTGCTGAAAACAACATTAGTCTGTGTTAGTTGTATCCAAAACTCACAAGTTTAGAGGCAAAGGTGCCTAATCCATTGCAAGATGGCTCTCCCCCATCTCCCCCACCCCTCCCCAGCGCCCTCCACCCCTAGCCTTTTCCGGCCGGCGATCTCCCATCTCCGGTAGCCCTTCCACCTCTCCTCCACTCCTATCTACTCCCCAAGCCTCTCTCTACCTCCTAGTCCTAGGATCATGGCATTTCATGCGGCAATATCCCTAGGTCTTGACTTTTCTCCTCGTCAAGCTTATGCTAAAGATATATGGCGTTCTCTTCGTTCGACGGTGCATCCGAGTGTGGATTTGGGTGTCTTTCAGATGGTAGTCTGCTTTGGCAGATCGTCCTTCAAACTGGATGAGGATTCGGTATCTCTGGATTTAGAAGTTGCGAGAGGTGGTTTTTGAGGTGATCTCAAGGTGTCATTGCTCTCTGACAAAGTTTTTGCATTTAAAGTTGCTTCCAAGAAGGTTGGTCTTTCGATCTATGCACGTAAATTCTATAGTTTCCCGCACTTCAAGTGCTTTTATCATTTGTGGGGTTTTGGAGGCCCCAGTTGCCGACTTGAGTTTAATCTTTGGGAGCGTGAGTGTGATGGTGAATGGATTCTTGCTAATCGGAAGAAATCTAAAGTTTCCAATCATTAGCTACATGTCATTCGTCAAGTCAATAGGCCTAGACAGCCTTATGTTTATACCAAGGAAGTTGTGGTTTCGGTCCCTGTGCGTTCTATCATTTCCTCGCCGCTGGTGATCGCGGGAGATCATTCTGTTCATATTCGTTTTGGTTCTCTGGATCCGCTTTTTCTGGCTTCGTTATCTCCTGATCGGGTTTCACCCGTATCTCCAGTTGTTTCGAGCGATAATTGCGTGGGACCTTCCTTTTCGAATGATCGTATTCGCCAGGCGTTGAGGGATGCTGGGCTGGATTCACCGAGCCCATCGCCACAGTCGTCTCCACGGCAAGTTTTGAGTGTTTCGGAGGTTGGGTACGGGCCTGTGTTGGGGGCTCGTGATTCCTTGGGGTCTCTTGTTGATGATTGGGCCGCCCAGGTCTGGAAGTTCAAAAAATGCCTAAGTCTTAATCATGATATTTCGCAGTGCGTTAATAAAATCATATGCTTATTCTGTTTCCGTTCTGGGCACGTCAAGAAAAACTGTTTTGGTAATCGATCACCTTCCAAAAAGTGGGTTCCTAAAAAGGTGGTTGTTTCACGTAACCCTGAGGGAGAGAATAGTTTGGTCCCACGTGCCAGTGAAACGGCCTTGGTCTCCTCGGCTTCTCCGGGGTTAGATATATTTGTTTGCGACGTGGATCCTCTGCGGTTTGCCTCGTCCCGTGTTCCTATTTCTCCTCCTCCGCTTCCTCCTCCTAGTTCGACCATGGCGACCTATGAGTTGGATCCGGCGGTGTGGGTTCCTGAGGGCTTTGACATCATTGATGGGGGAGATCGGCGTCCGCCTCGTACGTTCGTCACTCCTTCTGCGCCAACGATGGAAGCCCATGAGACTTGGATGCTTGCTTTGGTGGAGCCACCTCCGCAGCAGGATGAGCTCAATCACCTACTGCATCAGGTTCAATAGTTCTTACTTGGGATGGATCTTGAGGTAGTTAATTCCTTGCCCTGGTGCTATGGTGTGGGTGCGTTTCAGCTGCGTAACCCGGTTGTCAGATCAGCTTTAGTTGCACATCCGCCGTGGCAATTCGGTGCAGGCAGGACTTTGCATTTTGTTAAGCATGATGAGGGTCAGGGTTTTAGGTCTCACAATGGTGCTCGTAATGGCTGGCTTATGTTCCTTGATATTCCCATGGATTTTCGTAACACTGCTTGCATTAGAGATGCTGTTAATACCTTTGGGGAATTTCACTACTGGCAGCACCGTGATATTCAGCACTGTCGAGCCCTTGTTTATGCCACGCATCCTGCTCCTTCGCTTGTTCCCAGAGATGTGGTGTTTAGGCAGCCCAACGTGGGTAGATACTATGGCATTAGGCACTCCTGTACGGCACCATGTTTTATTTTATCGAGTGAGTTTAATGATGCACATCCAGCAGATCAAGACCCCATGCCGATCAATGGCAACCCCCACCCTCTGCCTGGTCATTTGCTCCCTAATGAACGCATGTTTTTCCTTACTGAATATCCCGAGATTGGTTGGGACATGCCCCCTCCGCAGCCGTTTCATGCTGAGCAGGGTGAGGAGAACGCCAATGTGCCGCAGGATAATGTGCAACAGCCGCAGCAGCCCAATGAGTGTGACTCATCTGGAGATGGTGCTATACTGTCAAGTTCAGAGAATGTTGTGCAGCAGGATGTTGAGATGATGGATCAGTTTGATGGTGAGGGCCCAATGGATGTTCAGGAACAGGGGAATGACTTTGCTGCCAATGGACCAGGACACCCTCCTGTTGCTGATGTGGAGTTTGATCCTATGTGGGCAATTGTGCCTTATGTTGCTCCTACTGCTAGTTTGTTGCCAATTGTTTCAGTGGATTCAGTGTCATTACAGTCCGAGGATGTGTGTGTGATTCTTCAAAATGAAAGTCTGGCTGTGTCTATGATCAATAAGCAAGTTTTTCCTTGTCCTTTTTCATCTTTGAGAAGGTCTTGGGAGGTTGCTTTTGATGCTGGTTTTGAGGTTTTTTTTCTCGATGAAGGTGGCCTCTCTATCTGCTAGGCCTCAGGTTTCTCGTTCAGTATGCAGGCTTGATGATGAGGCTCAAGATTTTACTGCAAATTCCCAGGTAGATGTGTCCAATGCTGCATTATTGGAATTTCAGGCTGTTCCTATCGTAAAGCAAAGGAAGAAGCGTGTCAAAACTATTGTGATGTCGCCTTCTGCAGCTCGCCCCCGTACTAGGAGTCATGTGCTTTTGGATGGCCATAGGCCTGATCCCATTCAGTGTTTGGTGCCTAGGCGGAGGAAGAAGGCTAAGTTTAATAAGCAATTTCACATAGATAACACTTCTGCTGGAAAGACAATGACACTTTTTCTCACAATTCCAACTCTTCAGAAGATTGGTGGCTTGCTTGACATTCAACCAGAAGAGATGACTGAACAGGTACTTATGGCCTCTGTTAGCAAGGTTGATTCTTCCAAGGTTCCCAATGATAAGTGATCATTGCTGGCTTTACTGGAGTGGATGTGCTCCCTCTCACATTCCCTATATGAGAGTGTGTTTTGCTGTTTTTAGCACTTTATTTGGGCCTGTAATATTCCTTTCGTTCTGTGTGCTGTCTGTTGACTGGCTGTGTCAGTTAAACTATTGGCCTGCTTTTGTTATGTGTAATGGATTATAAAATCAATTATCTAGTGTGGAAAGTTCTGAGTTGGAATATTCGTGGGCCCAATTCTGAGGATAAGCAGTTAGCTTTGTATAATAAAATCATTGAAAGTGGTTGTGCAGTTGCTTGTATCCAGGAAACAAAAAAGGAAAATTTTGATAGGCAGGTCATTACAAAATGTTCCCCCAAGCATTTTGACAGTTTTGCATTTTCTCCTTCTTATGGGGCTTCTCGAGGTATCCTTGTTCTTTGGAAGTAAAATTTGTTTGATGGAACCTTAATTGAATCCAAGAGTTTTGGGATTATCATTTCATTTAAATCTCTTGATAATAATCAGAAGTGGACTTGTATGATCTAATTATTCCTGATGATGAATTGTGGCTCTTTTTTGGGGACTTTAATTTCATTCGTTCTCATCAGAACAAAAATCTTCCTGGAGGCAATTTGAATGATATGTTTGTTTTCAATGAGTTAATTGGACATCTAGGTTTGTTGGAGCTTCCTTTAAAAGGGAGAGAGTTCACTTGGTCCAATATGCAACAATACCCTTTATTACAGTAGTTAGATTGGTTCTTTACTAGCTCCAATTGGATCACCGCATATCTTAATACTGTTGTGACTGCAATGGCTAAACCAACTTCTAATCATGTTCCTTGTCTGGTTAATATTGACATTGTGATCCCTAGGGCTCAGCTTTTCAGGTTTGAAAACTTCTGGGTTGATCAGCCAGGGTTTTATGACTGTGTGAAAAAAGTTTGGGAGCAGGAACTTGTGGGCTTTTCTTCCGCAGCTAGTTTAGTCAGGAAATTAAAGATGTTGAGACATGAACTGAACAAGTGGAAAAGAAGTTTATCTCAATTGAAATTACTTATTTCAAAGTGCAGTGTGGTTATTTTATTCTTTGATACTCTTGAGGAAGAAATACCTCTTTCCCTACCAGAAGGTAATTTCAGAGATATTGTTAAAAAGCACCATGCTTCCCTTGTGAGAATTCAATATTAATATTGGAAAAAGAGGTGCTCCATCAGATGGATCAAGCTTGGGAAGGAGAACACTAAAAAAAATTCATGCATTGGCAACAGAGAGATATAGGAGAAATTCCATTGCTAGTATTATGCTAGAAGATGGTCATATTGTTACAGATCATGATCAAATTGCTGGAGCTGTTTGGTCCTGTTATAAGCAAAGAATGGGGATCTCTCGGGGTATTGATATGAAATTTAATCTCTCTGCTCTAGTTCACCGAGTCCAAGGTTTGGAGGATTTGACTAGGCCTTTCTCAGAGGAGGAAATGAATGGAGTCATTAATAAGATGCCTTCAGATAGAGCTCTAGGGCCAGATGGTTCTAATGGCCTTTTCTGGAAAAATGCTAGGATATAATTAAGGAGGACTTTTATAAGCTTGCTTATGATTTTCATGAACATGGTGTTTCACTGGAAAATTTAAACTCCTCCTTCATTACTCTAGTCCCTAAGAAATCAGTACCTGAGATGATCTCAGATTACCGTCCTATATCCCTTACTAATGTGGGTTTGAAATTTCTGACCAAGCTAGTGGCTGATAGATTACAAGTTAGAATGATGGACTGCATTCATAAAAATCGGTACGGTTTTATTAAAGGGAAATCAATTCATGATTGTCTGGCTTGGTCTTTTGAGTACTTGCATCAGTGCAAAGTTTCCAAAAAGTAAGTGGTCATTCTTAAGCTTGATTTTGGAAAAGCATTTGATTACATTAAGCATGATGTCATTTGCTTAATGTTGAGAGAGTTGGGTTTCCCTGAAGTATTCATTCAGTGGATTAGAAATATTTTGCAATCAGGTACCTCCTCTGTGCAGGTGAATTGTCGGGGGGTTACCCCCGAGTAGGGTAAATGCAAGTGCTAAAGACAAGATCAAAAGAAGATGTTTGGCCGAGTAGCCGGCTACCCGGTACTTGCTACCCGGTCGACTGCTATTCGGTCCTACACATAGATGGCCAGAAGGACGAATCAAGAAAGTTATGTTCCTCCGAGTAGAAGAGTTGGCCCGAGTAGAAATGGCGGGATCCTACTTGGGCCAGAAGTCAAAGGAACCATTCTGACCCAGGATCCCGCGTATCCCGAGTCCGTACTTTGGCACTGTTCACAGCACTGTTCATCTGAGGACGGCGTGCCTGACAGCGACAGTGTGTCAGCAGGGCGTCGCAGGATAGGGGGGACCTACTCTGTGTTCGTGGCAGTGATAACAGATCGGTTACTTGGTTTTGCCCAACGACTTTCCGCACCGGACAAACTTAGAAGCCAAAGCTGTCAGCGGGAGCTCGGAAGAAGGACGGTGTGCACACTATGTCGACATCTGTTTGTATTTGGCTGTATCCGGCTGGGCACCGAGTATATAAGGTGCCCTGCCCCCTCCTGCGCGAGGGATCCCAGACTTGGTTCAGATTCTTGACCTAGTTCATCACGTAGAGAGAAGGGTGGCTACTCGGTAGCAAGAACATTTGTACTGTGGCTACTCGGAGAGACACTAATATACAGAGAGAAAGGCAGGAGTAGGGGTTTTACCTCCTCACGAGGGCCCTGAACCTGGGTAGATCGTGTTGTTTGCAGTGCTTGTTTCATACTTCACGCGGCTACTCGTCGCGTGATCCCTCCCCGAGCGCCTCCAGCGTCCATCGTCCCCACAACTTTAGCCATCCTATGGCATCTGCCGTGACACCACCACGACGGTTGGCGCCCACCGTGGGGCAACCAGCGGCGCTGGCTGGAGTTTCCGTTCGGACGGGATCGATTTCTGCTACCGGAGAGCGCGTGGTCTGTGGCCTCGTCCACAGATTCGGCTCCTTCGACTTCGTCATCGACAACGCCGGCGATTTCGGCGGCAGGGCCATGCCGGAGCGCGGCTCGGTGCTTTCTTTTGGCGCGCACCTCGTCTACGTCGCCACCGTCATCGACCGCGAGTACCCCGAGCTGGTGCATGTCGCGGAAGATCCACCTGCTGTCATCGCTGCACGCGGGAGGCCGTTGGGCCGATCTGCGGATGTTGCGGAGGTGATGATGACTGGCCATGCTGCTGACACCGGGAAGGGCATGGCTGCCGCCGCGGGCGTCATCGAGGATCTCGCTGGCCCGAGTGTTGGCGGGAAGACGCACAAGCCCTACGAGAAGGAGTGCAACCTTCCCCTTTCCACCACTCCGACAATCCCTGCGTCTGCTGCGCGGACGGGTATGCCGCCTCCCACTGATCTCGAGCTCCTGACCATGAAGGCGCAGCTCGACCGGCAGCGCCAGGAGCTGCTCGCTGAGCAGGCGGAGTTGGAGAAGATTAGGATAGATCTTAGCCTAGATCAGATTGAGTACAACAAGGCTCACGGTTTTACACCGGTTGTTAGGAGAGCTAGAAAAGTAGGTGCTACGCGTCGCAACTTAGGCGCCGAGATGGTAACGGTTGTAGAGGCTCCCAGTCACTCCGCCACCGCGAACACCTCCACTAGATCCAGATACATCACACCCGCCAAAACACTTAGAGCTGCTGAGGCCGTAGCTGCCGAGTTGCCGCATCTAGCTGGCGACGCGCGCGTTAGGCAGCAGGAGAGGCTAAACGAGCTGGTGCTAGAGGCTGCTAGGCAGAACGAGGAGTTCCGGAAAGCCAACCCGGGTGCTGGAGCTTCTCAGGTGGTGCACTCGCACGTGGCTAGATCTAACGATCAGACTTCATCACCGCATCCTAGCCTTGAGAGAAGCCGGAGTGGGCATTCCGGCAAGGGTAGGCAGATGCAGGTGTACGACCCGGCTGTCGCTGCGAAACAGCTCGCTGTGCCACGACAGTCCGGTCAGAAACACAACACTGCAGGAGCAGGCTTTCAAGCCCATAAAGCTCAAAGCCAGGCCCGAGATGGAGAGCGCCCAGGCCCTTCTCAGCATCCAGTTGCTCAGCCTACTCGGCAGAGGCAGCAGCCGCGTGCGGTGGCGCCAGCCGCCAACCCGGTGGAGCAGCCTGCAGCTGTGCAGGTGGACAGATATGATGATGGCTATTCGGCCATGGGATTGGCTGGCTATGACATCCTGGATCGTGTGGGCGAGCGCGTGTTGGCGCCTGGAGATGCAAGGCACCAGCTGGACCGGATCAGCTTGTCGGCACGGCTCGAGAACACGGGGCCTCCTGGCCCTGAGTGCTTTGGCCCGCGCATCATGAACGAGCCTTCCGTGAAGAACTTCCAGCTCGCAAGGGGCACCAAGAGTTACAATGGCAGCACCAAGCCGGAAGATTGGCTCAATGACTATGTCACCGCGGTTCATATCGCGAACGGAAACCGGAGATGGGCAGTGCGGTACGTTCCGCAGATGCTAGAGGGTCCAGCTCGCACTTGGCTCAACAATTTGCCCAAGAACAGCATCAATTGCTAGCTGGATTTCTCGGAAGCCTTCATCAGCAACTTCACCAGCACTTACAAGAGGACGAATAGGCCACAACAGCTGTCCGCTTGCAGGCAGCGGGAAGACGAGACGGACCGCGAGTACCTTACTCGGTGGAGCACACTGCGGAACACCTGTGAAGGTGTGAATGAAGCGCAGGCCATCACTTGGTTTGCGCAGGGTTGCAGACATGGCAGTATGCTGTGGCAAAGGTTGCAGAGGGAGATGCCAAACACTCTGGCGGAGACCATCAAGATTGCGGATCAGTACGCACTCGGTGACCCTACTCAGCCCTTGATGGATTCCTCCAAGCCGAGAAGAAACTTCAACAACAACAACCACAACCGCAACAACAACAGAGGCAACAACAACTACCAGGGCAACAACAACGGCAACAATGAGGGCGAAGGCAGCAACCAGTACCAAGAACACCACGAGAGCTACATGATCTTCACTTCTGAGCCCGTCGACAAGCAATCACAGCACAGGCGAGCCATGGAGGTCAATGCTGTGATCCCTGCTGTTCCTCACTATATGCATTGGTGCAACCAAGAGATCACGCGGTCACGAGAAGATCATCCCAAGGTGATGCCCAACCCGGGTAGCTACGCTTTGGTGCTGGATCCTACCTTCTTGGGTCCCGAAAAGAATGTGAGGTTCAGCAAGGTACTGATCGACAATGGCAGCAACATCAACATTGTGTACAGAGACACACTCGAGAAGCCTGGTCTGGCCGAGAACATGCTGCTGCCTAGCAAGACCACTTTCCATGGCATTGTGTCGGGAGTCTCGTGCAACCCGATTGGCCGAGTGTGGATAGATGTGCTATTCGGCACCAGGGAGAACTGCCGCACAGAGAGCCTGCAGTTCGAGGTGGTTGATCACCAGAGCCCCTACCATGCCCTACTCGGCAGGCCTGCTCTGAGCAAGTTCATGGCCTCTACCCACACTGCGTATCTGAAGATGAATATCCCTGGTCCCAATGGCGTGATTACCATCTCTGGTGATTACAAGAAGTCCATGGAGTGTGCCTCTGCTGGTTCTCAGTTGGCAGAGTCCATGGTGATTGCTGCCGAGAAGAAAAAGATGTACGAGGTGGTGGCTATGGCGCAATCCGCGCAAGCTGGTGCGCAGGGCGTGCCGAGTACCCAGCACGGGACCGCGTTCCAGGCATCTCAAGAGACAAAGAAGGTCCAGGTCGACCCTGAGTTCCCCGACCGCGTAGCCATCATTGGCTCCGGGTTGGCGGAGAAATAGGAAAGCGAGCTCATCCACTTCCTCCGTGAGAATCGGGACGTGTTCGCCTGGTCCAATGAAGATTTACCAGGAGTCCCGAGGGAGTTGGTTGAGCACTCGTTACATGTGCGTCCTGACGCCAAACCAGTAAAGCAGGTATGCGCCGTTTCGGAGATGAGAGAAGGAAGGCCATTGGTGACCAGATCACCAAGCTGCTGATAAGCAACTTCATCATGGAGGTGCTGCATCCGGATTGGCTAGCCAACCCGGTCATGGTCGAGAAGAAGAAGGAGGACCCCAAGGCTGCTACTGCATGGCGCATGTGTGTCGACTACACCGACTTGAACAAAGCATGCCCCAAGGATCCTTTCCCGCTACCTCGCATCGATCAAGTGATCGATTCCACTGCTGGTTGTGAACTGCTGTATTTCATAGATGCCTACTCTGGTTTTCACCAGATAGCTCTCAATCCTGCTGATCAAATAAAGACTGCCTTCATTACCTCGTACGGGGCTTATTGCTATCGTGTCATGTGTTTCGGGTTGCGAAATGCGGGTGCTACTTATCAGCGGTGCATGCAGAAATGCTTGCACAATCAGCTCGGCAAGAATGTGCAGGTGTACGTAGATGACATTGTCATCAAAACGAATAAAAACAAACTCTGCTTGCCGATCTTGAGGAAACCTTCGCTAACTTGCGCAAGTATAAAATGAAGCTGAACCCGAGTAAATGCACCTTTGGCGTCCCGGCTGGCAAGCTACTCGGCTTCCTGGTGTCTAGTCGGGGCATTGAAGCCAATCCTTCAAAGATAAAAGCTATCGAGAGCATGTCTTTGCCGAGATCCCTGAAGGAGGTGCAGAAGTTCATTGGTTGTTTGGCATCTCTGAGTCGTTTCCTGGGCCGAATGGGCGAGAAGGCCCTGCCTCTGTACCAGCTGATGAAGAAAAGTGACAAGTTTGTCTGGACTCCGCAAGCGGATGTGGCATTCAATGAGCTGAAGGCAATGCTGGGTAGCGCTCCCATCTTGGCTAGTCCGCTACCCAAGGAGCCAATGCTGCTGTACATTGTTGCTACCAACCGAGTGGTCAGTGTGGTGATTGTGGTGGAGCGAGAAGAAGAAGGCAAAAGTGTGCAGCGCCCAGTATACTACCTCAGTGAAGTGCTGTCCAGCTCCAAGCAGAACTACCCGCATTACCAGAAGATGACCTACGGCGTGTACCTGGGCGCCAAGAAGCTGAAGCATTATTTCCAAGAGCATCCCATCACTGTTGTGAGCTCTGCTCCCATCTCGGATATCATGGGCAACAAGGAAGCGAGTGGTAGAGTAGCCAAGTGGGCAATTGAGCTGGCCGCGTACGCTCCCGCGTATGCGAGAAGAGAAGCCATCAAGTCTGAGATCCTGGCTGAATTTCTGGTGGACTGGGCTGAGGTGCAGTACGAACCTCCTGCTCCAGTTTCCAATTACTGGAAGATGCACTTTGATGGCTCAAAGTTAAAGAAAGGCCTTGGTGCTGGCATAGTGCTTACGTCACCCAAGCGAGATCAACTCAAGTACGTGCTGCAGATCCATTTCAAGGCGTCCAACAATGTTGCAGAGTACGAGGCCGTAGTGCACGGTTTGCGAGTAGCCAAGGAGGTTGGCGTGCAGCGCATTATATGCTATGGCGATTTGGGATGCTCTGGATGCTAACATGGCATCATACCGCTTCCTGGTACAGTCTATGACTGGATTCTTCGAAGGCTGCGAGTTCCAGCATATTCACCGGGCAGAGAATGAAGCAGCGGACGAGCTGTCCAAGTTGGGGTCTTCTCGGCAGTCCATCCCGGCGTGGATTGCCTTGGAGAATTTGAGGAAGCCATCCATCAAGCCATCTCCCAACTCGGAATCAATATTTGTTCCTTCTCTGCCAAGTGAAGAATCCGTTCCCATGGAGATTGACTGGGAGAATGCAACAGAGAACCTGGGGACTGCCACTCCTTACTCGGGGACTGCCACTCCCTACCCGGGGACTGCCACTCCTTACTCGGGGACTGCCACTCCATACCCGGGGACTGCCACTCCTTACTCGGGGACTGCCACTCCATACTGGGGGACTGCTGTCCTCAACCCGGGGACTGTCGCATTTATTGAGGAGGTTCTTGCCAATCGTTCAGGGCTTCAGAGAAGTGCTCCCAACCCTAAAGAGCAGCCAGAGGTGCCTATCCCGATGGAAGTGGACGAACCAGTGTTTTCTACACGAGAGACACCGAGTTGGGCCATGCCCATATTATCCTTTCTAAAGGACGACACTCTGCCAGAAGATGAGGTGATTGCAAGGCAGATTCAGAGAAGATCCAAGGGCTACACCATATTCAGAGATGTGCTGCACAAGAGAAGTGCCACCGGCGTGCTGCAACGCTGTGTGGACCCAGAAGAAGGAGAAGAAATTCTGTTGGAGATACACCAAGGAGAATGCGGGCACCACGCCTCTTCTCGGGCATTGGTCAAGAAGGCTTTTCGGCATGGTTTCTACTGGCTCACAGCTCTACAGCAAGCTGAAGACATCGTGAGGAAGTGCAACGGCTGCCAGATGTTCGCGAGTAAGATCCACGTGCCTGCTTCCGAGTTGAAAACCATTCCCATTACTTGGCCATTTGCTGTTTGGTGCTTGGATATGGTCGGCCCCTTCAAGCCAGCTAGAGGCAACATGACACACATCTTAGTCATGGTGGACAAGTTCACCAAGTGGATTGAAGTGAAGCCTATTCGGAAGTGCGATGGAGCTACGGCTGTGAAATTCTTAAAGGATGTGATCCTGAGATACGGCTATCCGCACAGCATCATCACGGACAGCGGCACAAATTTTGCTGAGGGAGCAATGGTGCGGTTCTGCAGAGATAAGCGTATCCGACTAGATGTTGCATCTGTTGCGCATCCTGCCTCCAATGGGCAAGTGGAAAGAGCAAACGACATGGTGCTAGCAGGCATAAAGCCAAGGCTGATTGAGCCACTGCTGAAAACACCTGGGTGTTGGTTAGACGAGTTGCCAGCGGTGTTGTGGAGTCTAAGGACTACCCCTAACCGGTCAACCGGCTACACGCCATTCTTCTTGGTATACGGGGCTGAGGCCGTGTTGCCAATAGACCTAGAGCATGACTCCCCCCGAGTAACCCTCTACACTGAGGTGGAGGCGAGAGAAGCTCGAGAAGATGACGTTGACCTGCTCGAAGAAGCAAGAGAGCTTACTCTGTCACGTTCAACTATCTACCAGCAAAACCTGCGGCGTTATCATAGCCGAAAGGTGAACCCAAGGGTTTTCCGAGAAGGAGACATGGTCCTTAGGCTTGTGCAACGCACAGCCGGGATGCACAAGTTGTCTCCTCCATGGGAAGGGCCCTTCATTGTGAGCAAAGCGCTGCACAATGATGCCTATTATCTCGTGGACGTGCGTCCATCACAGGAGAACAGGGCAGATAAAGCTGGAGAGGAATCTAAGCGCCCCTGGAATGTAGCCCTACTTCGTCGCTTTCATTCATGAGCAAAGATGTATATGTACTCTCTTATCCGAGTTAAAATTCTACTCTGCAATCTGAAATTGAGCTCGGGGACTGCCCTCGTCTAAAATTACTCTGTGTGTTTCTACTCGGCTTCTCTTTTGTCCACTCGGTTGCTCTGCTTAAAATTTCACGAGTACATTTAGTAATGTGTTTAAACCTACATGCCAACTCTTCGACTCTGCTGCTGTCCGAAACCCAGCTTCATGGCAAGTAAGAGAACAAGCAAAAGGTCAATGAGCACAAGAAAAATTACTAAGGAAAGAAAAAGTGCAGGAACCGAGTAGAGAGTCTTTTACTATTGTTTTTTGTTAACTCCTTTTCGGCTAAGTGGTGGGCTGCGTTACTATGAGTGTTTCTAAGTGGCTAAGTATTTGCAACTCCAACTTTAAATTCTTGTGACTCGAATACCAAAAAAGCAACAAGTTGCGGGTAAGAGCTGAGATTAAAAGGAAGAGCGAATAAGAAACGCAACTCGGGGACTTGCATGATAACGCAACCCGGCATCGAGCCAAGGCTGCTCAAATTGACTAAGTTAAAAGTATCGAACGTGAATAAAACTGAGTAGCAAGCGACAAACATAATTGTTTCGATACATATGCACCCGGCATCCCGGGGATCTGGTAAAAGTTTTAAGGACAAAGTTGCAGGAGGTGATCAGGTGGAGGTAGCAGCATCCTCGATGTTGGCCTTGGCGACATCAGCTTCGGTATTGGTCCTGGCGGCATCAGTCTCGGAGGTGGCCTTGGCAGTGTCAGCTTCCGAGTTGGTGGCGTCAGTCTTCGCCGCATCAGCTTCTGGGTTGGTGGCAGCCTGATCAGAGGTGGCCGTGGCCACCGAGATGACGTCCGTTGCCGAGGTGGAGGCAGCAGTTTGGGTGCGGAGCAGCGCCGTGTCGTCGAGGGCAGCACCTGATGAAGTGCCGAATTTGAGCGCCGCGGTGTCGATAGTCATCTTCTCGCTCTCGGCCTCATCTTCGCTGTCCGCGACGACCGCGGCCTTCCCCTTCCCGCTCTTGTTGTTAGCACTGTCGAAGCAGCTCAGTCCTTCGGACTCGGTGGCCTCCTCGTCATCATCCTCATCCTCGTCATCGCCCTCGCCTTCCACATCCGTGTTGGGCTCGGTGACGCCTTCGATGTAGCCCGCGGTATCCGCGTAGGAAGCGATCTCGTACGCAACCAACTGGCGGCGAGCCACGCAGTCGGTATCCTTCTCCCACCTCGAATCCTGGCGCATCTCGAGGATGAGGTTGAGATCAAGATTGTCGTACCAGCTGCAGACGAAGAGGAGCAGCATATCAGCGCCTGCCCGAGCTCCGGATGCTCGCCACTTCTTCAGCTCGGCCTTGACGCCATTCAGCTTCTCGGCAAGTCCGCGAATGGTTGTTGGCGCAGAGTCCCGAGGCCAGAACAAGTCATGGAGCTTGAAGGCAGTGCGCACCAGGTCGGTGCCCACACCCCTCAGACGCTGGAGCTGCCCCTGCATGTTGGTGAAGCAGTCCTCAATCGAAGCTTTAGTATCCATGGGCTGGCCCTTCTCGGTGCGAGCTGCTTGGGCCTTAGGAAGAGCAGGTTTGCAGGCCGAGCACAGGTCGGGGAAGATTTCTGAAAAAGCTATCAAAAAGATTAGAAACAGAGACAGAGAAGAGAAGCGAATCAGGCAGCAGAGAAGCAAAAGGAACAGCGAAGTGCAGGGAAGCGGGTACTTACTGTTCAGCTCGCAAAGTAGCGACTGCAGCGTCTTCTCCCAGGACTCCTCGTTAGCAACGTGCCTTTCTTCCACCCTCCGGAACTGGGCCAGCTGGAGCGTGAGATCTGAGTTGCTCTTCCTCAGCGTGTCGCACTCCAGTTCGAGAGCCCTTTTCTCAGCCTTGGCAGTCGCTTCAAATTTTTTCTTCTCGGCTACTATTTTGTTCTTCTCGGCAGCTATATCAACGGCTTTTTGGAGAGCGGTTCGCAGCTGGAGTTGAAGAGGTTCCAACTCGGTGGTGTATTCCTTCTTCAGCTCCACAGCCTGGCTCGCCAACTGCTGCTGCACCTCGGCGGGTTTGAGGCAGTCGAGATGCTCCTCGACAAATTTCTTGTGATCTTCTGTGAAGAGGAAAACACGGTCAGCAGCGTAGCAAAGATGGGAGGAAGGAAAACAAGCCGAGAAAAACACCAACTCACCTTCCAGCCTTTTAATCGTAGTCTGACCGCTCTCAACAAAGACGCGGCAGTTCGCATGCTCCTCTGCCAAGGTCTTAAACTTGCCTACAGGAAGGAATCGATTAGAGCAGAAAGCAAAAGCGGGCGTAAACACAAAACGCAGGAACCGCGTCGCTAAAAGCTTACTTTCGATCTCGGAAATCTGGAGGGTGCTATCCATGACCTCCTTTTCCGTCGCTTCATCAGTCTTGCGCTCCATTTCGAGGGCCTCAAGGCGCCTTCTAGCGATGCTGTGGTTCCAGAGAAATCGCCGAAACAAGTTTGTTCTCTTCAAAAGACTATTCTGAGAAGCAGAAAGAAAACGAATCAGACACAAATCGTGAAGATTCAACCCGAGAAGACGGCAACTCGGTTGAGTATCCGCCTACTCGGCCAGAATCTCGGGGACTGGGTGATGGATAAGAAGAAGGAGAAGAGTAGAAGAGAAGAAAAATGCAACTCGAATTGGGTGAGTGAAACTTACTGCATAAGCTTGTTCGATATCCTCTGCGGCCTTGCGGTGGACGAACAGCTTGGTGGCAAGCGTGCTGGTCTTGGACGAGATGGTCATGGGATTGTAGCCCATGTCCGCCTTGTTCCAGTCTATGCGCATATGATCCAGATCGCCCAAAGCCAAGCCGTGCCAGGTTTTGTTGCCAAGGATGTCGCTGTTCCATTCGGCGTCGATGAAGCCTACTCGGTCAATCATCTCCTCGAGCCCCCTGGACGTCACCTCGGCCTCCTGGACCTCGCGCGGGTAAATCGAGAGGGATCTATCCTTGTTCCTGGCTGGCGGCTTGGAATCCACAGTCGTAGCCTGCTTGCCCTTCCTAATAGCAAGTTTCTTCTCGGCCGCGGTTATCGGGATGTTGTGCTGCTTGCTCATTTTCACCAAGTAAGGCGGATAGGAAGGCGGGTCTGGCAAACTTGATCCAGCGGCGGCGTCAGCGGCCGCGCCGGAATCGCCAATGATGAGCTGCCCGGCCTTGGCAACAAGTTCCACAATTGGTTGGGGCGGCGGCATCGTGGCAGAGTCTTGCGCAGCGCCACGAGGAGGATTCCTGCGGACGTTGGCGTCACACTGGCCAGTTTGCTTCTCAGAGGCCTGCTTCTCGGAAGCCTTCTTCTCAACGGGTTTCTTGTCGGCGGCCTTCTTCTCGGCGGCCTCCTTCTTGGCTGGAGGGCTCGCCGTAATCTTGGCCTTCTTCTCGGCAGCCTCCTTCTTGACTGGAGGGTTCGCTGTAATCTTGGTCTTCTTCACCGGCGGGGAGCTCGGTGCGGTGGATGAAGTGCCCTGCTGGGTAGGCGGCACCAAGGGCGCGCTACCCTGCGCAGCGTCCGGCTGCGTGTGGCTCTGCAGGTCTCGCTCCATCTCGTCCACTATCTCAACATGCTGCTCGGCAGCGGGACCTTGCTGTGTTTCTTCTGGTCTCTCTACCCGCGGCGGGGCCACGGGGTCAGTTTGGTCAGCAGCCCCTGTTGCTGGCTGCTCTTGGTTCTCCTCCTGCCGCTCTAGGGCGGCCTGATCGTGCTGCTCGGGGGCTTGTTCTATGTTCTCCCCGGCTGTGGCAGCTGGGGGAGAAAGTGGTCTCTCGTTGTGAGCAGCATCCTGCGCTTCTTGTTCTGCGCGGGCCTGCTGCTCCTGCTAGGCGTCATGGGCATCAGTGTACATGTACTGGAACTCGTCCTCATCTTCTCCTTTCACAGGAGAGGGCGCACGCGCCCTGTCCCGTGCCGCAATCTCATCCTCGTCAGAAAGCTCGATGAGCGCATCTACATCGATGGCGGATCTCTTCTTGGACTTGGATTTGGTGGGTGCGGCAGCGGCGTTAGCATCCAAGGGGGCGCTAAAAAGAAGAGAGAATTCAGAAAAGAAAGAAGGACAGAAGAAACTGAGAAGCAATAGCAAGGAATTCAGAAAAAGCAGCAACAGCGATGCGCAACTCGGGAGAAAGTTACTTACCCTGCACGGGAAGGGGGTAGCCGTCTCCCCCGCTTGACTTTCGTCACGGCCTGCTTGGGTTTCTTGCTGGGGGGCTCCTGAGCACCGCTACCTGCCCTCTTGCGAGTGGCGGGAGCAGCGACTGCAAGCGGATCGACGGTAAGGGCGTCCTCGTCCTCACCCTCGTCCTCGCCCTCTTCTTCAACACCAGCATCAGCATCGGCATCGTCTGAAAAGTTGAGAAGAAGAAAGCAGTTAGGAAACCGGAGGAAATTGGGTTGCGCTACTCGCGACCGAAAGAGGTGAACTTAATCACCTTCGTCGTCGTCTTCGGACCAGTCCCGAATGGACGTGTCGACGTGGTGCTTACCCAGCTGGACGGCATGAGGGATGCAAAGGCTATCCACGGTGTCGAAGGTAGTCCGGCTAGGCTGAAGCATGTTCTCGGTCAGGCCTAACTTCACCATTGTATCCCGGTACATGATGTTTATGCTGCTCCCATTGTCAATGAGCACCTTGGTGAACTTGACGTTGATCTCGGGCCCAGTGAAAGTTGGGTCCAGCACTAGAGCATAACCACCCGGGTTAGGCATGATCCGGGGATTATCCGCTCGAGACCAGGTGACCTCCTGGTCAGACCAGTACATGTATTCTGGCACATCCGGCATCACGACATTAACTTCCATTGCGCGCCTGCGCTGGCTCTGCTTGTCATCTGGTTCAGTTATGAACACCATGTAACTCTGATGGTTCTCTTGGTAATTGTTCTGGCCTCTGCCACCGTCATTGTTGTTGTAGTTGTTGTGGTTGTTGTTATTGTTGTAGTTGTTGTTCCGGTCTCCTTGAACCTGATTCACATTTTCGGGCCTCCTCCGGTTCTCCGCAGGGCTCGGGCCTGCTGCACTGATGGTGTAACACCTGGGGTGTTACCTGTTTGTTTTCTTTTTTGCTTGCATCATATGCATCACATAAGCATTGCATCATGTTTTCCAAACCACTCAAAACTCCAAAACAATTTAAATTGTTCAAAACCCTAATGGTAAAATTCAAATAACCAACTCCAAATCGAATCAATCCTTTTTCAATATGGGTTTAAATATTACAAATTTGGCAAACAAATTAAATCAAATAATGTTGGTATGTTTGCTTGATATGTGTTAAATAAAACTTTGTTTATTTCTACAATTCCCAAAATCAAACCTTATTTTAAATCCAACTACTATTTCCAATTTTGAAATAAAAACCAACCTTGCTTTCCATTATTGTTTTGCAACTTAATAGTAATTGTTTATCAAATTAAAACCCCAAACCTTTTCTTTTCCTCTCTCTCTTTTCATTACAAAAAAAAAGGAAGAGAAAAGAAAAAGAGAAAGGGAAAAAATCAGGAAAAGAGAGAGGCAGCCCACCTTTTTTATCCAAGCCCACCACCCCATCTAGCCCATCTCCTTTCTTTCACCACCCAGCCCACCTTTCTAGCCCAACCGGTATCGTCTCCCACCTCCGTACAGTCGATCCCCCCCTGCCGCTTTCATGTGCAGAAAGGCAGCAGCACGCACCTCCCCCATGTGCCATGTTCCCCCTCCCCTATATCTCTCCCTCAAGCCCCCTCCAAACCCTAGCCACCTACTCCATCTCCTCCTTCCCCCTCCGCCGCCAACCTTCCTCTCCCCTCGATTTTTCCCCTCCGAATTTTCCCTGTCTAAGTTTGTTCTCTGAAGAATAGCGAACAGCTGCCATGGCCGAGTTTTCGGAGGCATGGCGCCGCGGTCTCCCCTCTCGATCGGCCCCGATTCCGGCGGGAATGGAATCGGGGCACAACCAGCTTCGGACGGCGCCCCTTCGTCGTGGTCTTGGCGCCACCAGGGCACGGCATCGTCGCCGTTTGCCGCCGCCTTCCCCGGCCGTCAGGCGTCGTCACCCTGTCTGCATCGTCGAACCGGCCCTTCCCCCGCGTCGTCAGCGCCCCGAGGTGAGCGTCCCATCTGCTTCCCCTTCCCCTCCCGCTCCGAAACCTGCCGCCTCCCCACACCTCGCCCCGCACCAAGCACCCATCACCGTCCTCTCCTTGTCTGTCGCCGGCGGGTGTTACAGCGACTGCGCAGGTTCCGTTGTCTTCAGTTAGCCGCGCGCCGGACAGAGCATAACCTTGCTCGGTAACCCTGTCCATCACGAAACAAACATTACCCCAGTGGTTCGGTCCCTTGGTGCTGCGCAGCAAGTCGCGAGTTCAAGCCCCCGGGGAGGCAAAGCCTCCCCCTTTTTTCTTCCTTTTCCGCGCGCGCGTGACCCCACCTGCCATGGACTCTCCCTGCCACGCAAGCATGCGCGGTGCCACAGTGGCCTGTGGCCCACTGGTTAGTGGCTAGGGGTAGAGATCCAGTGGGTAACAAACGTTTCAGTGCGACTTTCTAAAATTCCAAATTTCTTTTTAATTGGCAAAATTAAAACAAAACTTTAAAATTCAATATCTTTTGTTTTATAATTCCAACAAATACAAACTTTATATGAATTGTGATCCAAATTTCCTAAACTTTCCAAATATCCAATTTGTGTACTGTTTTGGAATTCCCAAATGCATTTAAAATTCAAATTTGAATAATTCAAATGCAATTTCTTAAATTCCATAACTAATTCATTCTTAATCCAATAAATGCAAATAAAATATGTTTTCCATGCCAATTTGAATAACCTTTTCAAATATAAATTTTGTTTCATGGTTTGAATAATTTAAATTTCCTAAACAATTTAAATCTTGTTTAATTCAATTAACAATTGTTTAATATTGTTTAATTCATAGTTAAATAATCCTAAGTCCAATTTCAAAAATGTGAAACATGTAATCCAACTAAAATTTGATGTTCTTTTCAAATATCCACTTTGTTATTTGTTTTGAACATTTTAAATGGTTGAAAACAACAAATACTTGTGTGTTCCCTTTAAAGGCACCCAAAATTCCCTAAGTTAATAATAAAATTCTAAATTGCTACACCCTATTTTAATTTGATTCTATTGTTGTTATTTTGTTGTTTTCCTCATCCATGCATCATGCTAATCCACTTTCACCTATTGGGTAGTTGGAAAACAATTGTTTCAACCATAATGCATGGGCTTTTCATATGCAACTCAAATTGCATATGGGTCCATTTAAATTTGTTTATCTTGTCAACTAGTTTACTTTGATGCATCTTTAAACTTGTCATGCATCCATACCTTGATCATGCTGGATCTTTTGCCGTAGTAGTAATTGTTGCATCCGGTGTTTGTTCGAGGTTCGTTGCTTCTTCCCGGATAGGACGTTGAGATGATGTGAGCAACGACAAGTTCTGCTACCTTGCGGGATCTCAGGCAAGTATACTCACTTGCTGCCATATGGCTGCCTTTCATCACTTGTTACCGATTCTTTCCGTTGTTCTTTTCTGCTAGCCTTAGTAGTAGTTGTTTCTATTACGAACCCATCACATGAATCCCTTAACCTTGATATTGCCTCACCTCCACTCCTATCACCCCTTTGGTTGAGCCAGTGTCTTACTAGCATGCTTAGGTTGTTTTGCTCGAGTCTGTTACCCGTTACTTTCCGTTACTAGATTACTTTTATTGTTCTGGGGGCTCGATGTTAATCAATCAACCTGTTATTAATAATATGCTGATAAGGCACCGGCAGGAGGCCCTTTGTGGTTTTGAGGCCTGCTAGTGTCGACCCTAATAGGAAAAGGGTCTTGTCTACTGATCCATGATGAGCGTGCTCACCGCATCCGGGTGGTAGTATGGGACCCCCCTCGACTTAGACCTGATCTGCAGCTTGTCCGAAGAGCCACACTTAGTTCGGGTGTTCCATTTGCTCCTTGCATAATGGGAGGTACCCCCATTGGTTACTGTTGATGATGATGCATATAGGGCGAGGCCTGTAGTGCCGGGGTGTTGTGTCCTGCGGGAGTTTTGCACACCTGCGCTGAGTATTCGGCTGCGTGGCTGGGACCTTATAGCTCCGTGGCTCCTAGGATGGGTTGTAGAGATGGTTTGGGTCGTGTCAAGCCAACCTGAGTTTTAGTTGGTGGCTTGAGTGTGTACGGGTACTGGAGCACACCCCTGCAGGGATAAATCTTCTCGAGAAGCCGTGTTTTCCGCGGTTATGGATTACTTGGTGAAAGTACTGGCTAACAAGTACTCAGACAACTTACACCTAATGATAATAACTTGACTAGTAATAGTCTTATTGACACAACAACCTGATCCATTATTCATTAATCCAACTGTGTGAGTTATCCTCGGGTTGCTTCTTTAGATAAGGGGCGAGATCCAGGATGGGTTTGTTTGTATTTACTTTCAGTTGGTTACAATACTCGATCTTATCTTCTTTCTGTTAGCCGGAAGTTGTAGTAACTCTCTGTAGTTGGTTAGTGCAGCCCGCTGTCGCTTATTTGCAATACCCCCTTCCTTCCGTTGATCCTAAAGTATTTGTATCTTGTGATGACTGGCTACGCCGGTATCTTGTGAGTATGGGTTTTATTCCACTTGCCAGTACTTAACCGTACTGACCCACGAATCTCTTTCGTGGCTGCAAATTCCAAATTGCAGTCAACAGGTATGAAGTCTGACGACGTTAGCTTGGGAATCCCTCCGGCTTGGCCTGGGCAGGGATTGGACGCTCTCGGTTATCTTCAGGACTCTTAGTCCAATTTGGATCTTGTCCGTAGCCGGACGTTTGTTTCTTCCGCTGTTATTTGGATCTTTGTATTGTATCAGTTGTATCCTTGGCTCGTTTGAGTCATCTTGTATCTATCTGTTTCTGTTGTAATTGTGGATTATTCGTGAACTGTTGTAATGTTATCACAAGTGGCAACCTGGAATCGGTTATTATGTGGATTTTGGCGGGAATGCTGAAATCTGCATAGTGCCCGATCTCGGGGCGTCACAAATGGTATCAGAGCCTTGGTTCCGATTCCCGATATTGTTTCGATACGAATGGTTATCGAAGCAACGGGTCCGCAAAGCCTGTAGGATAACCTCGCTAACGGTCGATGTTTCTAGAGTGTCAAAAACTATTTGCTGCTAAACTATTTTGAAAAGCTGTCAATAGGATTCTTGTTTTCTCCTTATCCCTATTCTATTTCCCCTCCCATCTTATTTGTTTTGGAGTCTACTCTCGTACTCAATCTTTCAAAGTGTTAGGATCCTACGTGGGTGGACGTTTTCTGAGCCTTTAACCTAATAGGTTCGATCATCGGAATATTCCTGGTGGAAGAACATCGTCGTCACTCCGAGCAAGAAGCCCTTGTTAGTGGTGTCGAGGAGATCAGCTGGAAGCATGAAGAATCGATAGTCGAACTTCTTTCCTCTCCCGGGTTAGCAGGTGGATTGCGAGGGCGCAATCCCTTGTTAGTGGTGTCGTCTGTAACACCTGGGGTGTTACCTGTTTGTTTTCTTTTTGCTTGCATCATATGCATCACATAAGCATTGCATCATGTTTTCCAAACCACTCAAAACTCCAAAACAATTTAAATTGTTCAAAACCCTAATGGTAAAATTCAAATAACCAACTCCAAATCGAATCAATCCTTTTTCAATATGGGTTTAAATATTACAAATTTGGCAAACAAATTAAATCAAATAATGTTGGTATGTTTGCTTGATATGTGTGAAATAAAACTTTGTTTATTTCTACAATTCCCAAAATCAAACCTTATTTTAAATCCAACTACTATTTCCAATTTTGAAATAAAAACCAACCTTGCTTTCCATTATTGTTTTGCAACTTAATAGTAATTGTTTATCAAATTAAAACCCCAAACCTTTTCTTTTCCTCTCTCTCTTTTCATTACAAAAAAAAGGAAGAGAAAAGAAAAAGAGAAAGGAAAAAATCAGGAAAAGAGAGAGGCAGCCCACCTTTTTTCTCCAAGCCCACCACCCCATCTAGCCCATCTCCTTTCTTTCACCACCCAGCCCACCTTTCTAGCCCAACCGGTATCGTCTCCCACCTCCGTACAGTCGATCCCCCCCTGCCGCTTTCATGTGCAGAAAGGCAGCAGCACGCACCTCCCCCATGTGCCATGTTCCCCCTCCCCTATATCTCTCCCTCAAGCCCCCTCCAAACCCTAGCCACCTACTCCATCTCCTCCTTCCCCCTCCGCCGCCAACCTTCCTCTCCCCTCGATTTTTCCCCTCCGAATTTTCCCTGTCTAAGTTTGTTCTCTGAAGAATAGCGAACAGCTGCCATGGCCGAGTTTTCGGAGGCATGGCGCCGCGGTCTCCCCTCTCGATCGGCCCCGATTCCGGCGGGAATGGAATCGGGGCGCAACCAGCTTCGGACGGCGCCCCTTCGTCGTGGTCTTGGCGCCACCAGGGCACGGCATCGTCGCCGTTTGCCGCCGCCTTCCCCGGCCGTCAGGCGTCGTCACCCTGTCTGCATCGTCGAACCGGCCCTTCCCCCGCGTCGTCAGCGCCCCGAGGTGAGCGTCCCATCTGCTTCCCCTTCCCTTCCCGCTCCGAAACCTGCCGCCTCCCCACACCTCGCCCCGCACCAAGCACCCATCACCGTCCTCTCCTTGTCTGTCGCCGGCGGGTGTTACAGCGACTGCGCAGGTTCCGTTGTCTTCAGTTAGCCGCGCGCCGGACAGAGCATAACCTTGCTCGGTAACCCTGTCCATCACGAAACAAACATTACCCCAGTGGTTCGGTCCCTTGGTGCTGCGCAGCAAGTCGCGAGTTCAAGCCCCCGGGGAGGCAAAGCCTCCCCCTTTTTTCTTCCTTTTCCGCGCGCGCGTGACCCCACCTGCCATGGACTCTCCCTGCCACGCAAGCATGCGCGGTGCCACAGTGGCTTGTGGCCCACTGGTTAGTGGCTAGGGGTAGAGATCCAGTGGGTAACAAACGTTTCAGTGCGACTTTCTAAAATTCCAAATTTCTTTTTAATTGGCAGAATTAAAACAAAACTTTAAAATTCAATATCTTTTGTTTTATAATTCCAACAAATACAAACTTTATATGAATTCTGATCCAAATTTCCTAAACTTTCCAAATATCCAATTTGTGTACTGTTTTGGAATTCCCAAATGCATTTAAAATTCAAATTTGAATAATTCAAATGCAATTTCTTAAATTCCATAACTAATTCATTCTTAATCCAATAAATGCAAATAAAATATGTTTTCCATGCCAATTTGAATAACCTTTTCAAATATAAATTTTGTTTCATGGTTTGAATAGTTTAAATTTCCTAAAAAATTTAAATCTTGTTTAATTCAATTAACAATTGTTTAATATTGTTTAATTCATAGTTAAATAATCCTAAGTCCAATTTCAAAAATGTGAAACATGTAATCCAACTAAAATTTGATGTTCTTTTCAAATATCAACTTTGTTATTTGTTTTGAACATTTTAAATGGTTGAAAACAACAAATACTTGTGTGTTCCCTTTAAAGGCACCCAAAATTCCCTAAGTTAATAATAAAATTCTAAATTGCTACACCCTATTTTAATTTGATTCTATTGTTGTTATTTTGTTGTTTTCCTCATCCATGCATCATGCTAATCCACTTTCACCTATTGGGTAGTTGGAAAACAATTGTTTCAACCATAATGCATGGGCTTTTCATATGCAACTCAAATTGCATATGGGTCCATTTAAATTTGTTTATCTTGTCAACTAGTTTACTTTGATGCATCTTTAAACTTGTCATGCATCCATACCTTGATCATGCTGGATCTTTTGCCGTAGTAGTAATTGTTGCATCCGGTGTTTGTTCGAGGTTCGTTGCTTCTTCCCGGATAGGACGTTGAGATGATGTGAGCAACGACAAGTTCTGCTACCTTGCGGGATCTCAGGCAAGTATACTCACTTGCTGCCATATGGCTGCCTTTCATCACTTGTTACCGATTCTTTCCGTTGTTCTTTTCTGCTAGCCTTAGTAGTAGTTGTTTCTATTACGAACCCATCACATGAATCCCTTAACCTTGATATTGCCTCACCTCCACTCCTATCACCCCTTTGGTTGAGCCAGTGTCTTACTAGTATGCTTAGGTTGTTTTGCTCGAGTCTGTTACCCGTTACTTTCCGTTACTAGATTACTTTTATTGTTCTGGGGGCTCGATGTTAATCAATCAACCTGTTATTAATAATATGCTGATAAGGCACCGGCAGGAGGCCTTTTGTGGTTTTGAGGCCTGCTAGTGTCGACCCTAATAGGAAAAGGGTCTTGTCTACTGATCCATGATGAGCGTGCTCACCGCATCCGGGTGGTAGTATGGGACCCCCCTCGACTTAGACCTGATCTGCAGCTTGTCCGAAGAGCCACACTTAGTTCGGGTGTTCCATTTGCTCCTTGCATAATGGGAGGTACCCCCATTGGTTACTGTTGATGATGATGCATATAGGGCGAGGCCTGTAGTGCCGGGGTGTTGTGTCCTGCGGGAGTTTTGCACACCTGCGCTGAGTATTCGGCTGCGTGGCTGGGACCTTATAGCTCCGTGGCTCCTAGGATGGGTTGTAGAGATGGTTTGGGTCGTGTCAAGCCAACCTGAGTTTTAGTTGGTGGCTTGAGTGTGTACGGGTACTGGAGCACACCCCTGCAGGGATAAATCTTCTCGAGAAGCCGTGTTTTCCGCGGTTATGGATTACTTGGTGAAAGTACTGGCTAACAAGTACTCAGACAACTTACACCTAATGATAATAACTTGACTAGTAATAGTCTTATTGACACAACAACCTGATCCATTATTCATTAATCCAACTGTGTGAGTTATCCTCGGGTTGCTTCTTTGGATAAGGGGCGAGATCCAGGATGGGTTTGTTTGTATTTACTTTCAGTTGGTTACAATACTAGATCTTATCTTCTTTCTGTTAGCCGGAAGTTGTAGTAACTCTATGTAGTTGGTTAGTGCAGCCCGCTGTCGCTTATTTGCAATACCCCCTTCCTTCCGTTGATCCTAAAGTATTTGTATCTTGTGATGACTGGCTACGCCGGTATCTTGTGAGTATGGGTTTTATTCCACTTGCCAGTACTTAACCGTACTGACCCACGAATCTCTTTCGTGGCTGCAAATTCCAAATTGCAGTCAATAGGTATGAAGTCTGACGACGTTAGCTTGGGAATCCCTCCGGCTTGGCCTGGGCAGGGATTGGACGCTCTCGGTTATCTTCAGGACTCTTAGTCCAATTTGGATCTTGTCCGTAGCCGGACGTTTGTTTCTTCCGCTGTTATTTGGATCTTTGTATTGTATCAGTTGTATCCTTGGCTCGTTTGAGTCATCTTGTATCTATCTGTTTCTGTTGTAATTGTGGATTATTCGTGAACTGTTGTAATGTTATCACAAGTGGCAACCTAGAATCGGTTATTATGTGGATTTTGGCGGGAATGCTGAAATCTGCATAGTGCCCGATCTCGGGGCGTCACAGATGGGTTGAACATTTGAACCCGAGAGCGGCAGAGGAAGCGGGAGAGGAAGTTGGCCAAAGCCCTCGCTCTTGATTCGGTCGTACCAGTTGCACTGCCGGGTAGTCTGGTTAGCCGGCCTACTCGGATGCCGAGTGTGATAGATGCACGTCCCATCCAACATCATCCCGAATGTAAATCTCTGCTCTTCACTCCATGGCTTCTTGTTGTTCCGGTTCTGCCCGAACTGGGGCCCGGTGTTCTTCTGTCTCTAGTTGTTGCTAGCATCGGGTTGATCCGGATCAACCGCAGCAACATGGTTCGAGTCATACTGGATGTCTGGCCTCTCATCTCTTCTCTTGTTCCAAAAATCCTGGCGGTCATTCCCCCTGGAGGATCCGACACCATCATTACCGGAATTTCTTCTACTCGGCTCAACTGAGTTCAGCAGAGGTTGTGTCGGATCTCCTAGAGTATACATATCGGCAATCTTGATCGTCTCGGCCAGAGTATGCGGCATCTCCCTCTGCAACCTCTATCAAAGCATGTTGCCATGTTTGTACCCTTGTTTAAATCAAGCAATGGCTTGGGACTCAACCACCCCTTCACAGGTGTTCCTCAAAGTGCTCCACCGAGTCAAGTATTCCCGGTCAGTCTCATCTTCCCTCGGCTTGCACATAGAGAGCTGTTGTGGGTGGTTCGGTCTCCAGTATGTGCTGGTGAAGTTGCTGATGAAGGCCTCCGAGAAGTCCAGCCAGCAGTCAATGATGTCTGCTGGCAAGTTGTTTAGCCAGAACCTGGATGGCCCCTCCAACATCTGAGGTACATATCTCACCGCCCAGCGGCGGTTACCACCGGCAATGTGCACAGTAGTGACGTAATCATTCAACCAATCCTCCGCCTTGGTGATGTCGTCATATGTTCTTGTTCCGCGCGCGAGCTAAAACTTTGCGACCGCAGGCTCCTTCATGATTCTGGGCCCAAAGCATGCTGGTCCCGGAGGGCCTAGCTCTTCCATCATCTCGAACAGATAGATTATGTCCAGCTTGTAGCAAGCATCATTGGTCGGCAGCACTCGGGGTCCCAATCGACCAGCGAGCACTCCCGCATCTATCACTTGCTCAATTCTCGGATAGCCATCTCTCTTCATTGCCGAGTAACTGTCACCATGGAGATCTTGGCGCCCGGCACCAGGCTGCTGCCGAGCCAGGTCAGGCGCTGGGTACCGAGACTGGACATTCCAGTTGGGGTTGTTCCCAGCCAGCTGATCTCGAGCTGCTTCTTGCCCATCTTGACCGGGATCACCTTGACCGACATGACCATGACCGGAATTTCCCTGTACAGCTAACTGTTTCTTGGCGTCTGCAGGGTCATAGACTTGCAGATGCTTGTGCTTTCCGGAGTTTACACTCCCTGCACGTCCTTCACCGAGATGCGGCGAAGAAGTCTGTCCACCGGATTTGGCTCCTCCGGAATGAACCACCTGGGAGGTAGCCACACCTGGGTTTGCTTTCCACAATGCCTCATTTTCCCTATTAGCTGCACGCACACGTTCATTAACCCGGTCCTGCTGCCTAGCGCAAGCTTCACCGGTCAAGTTGGGTAACTCGGAAGCCGCCGCCTCCGCAGCTCTAAGGTTCTTAGCAGGAGAATTATATTTGGGCCTGCCAGCCGAGACAACACTAGCTGATTTACTAGCTCCAGCTAGACCATCTCTAGCTATCTCGGTACCAAGATCTCGACCTCGGTTCCGCACAACATCTATGCGACTAGGATTTTCAGCAACGGGAGTAAAACCATGGGCCTTGTTATACTCACAAAGATAGATGTTGAACTCCTCTTGGGCGCACGACATCTCGACTGCTTCAGCCAAGATGGCCTGCTGCTGCTCCTCCAGCTGCGCCTGCACCAGTGCCGGATCTGTACCGGTAGCCACCAGCGCAGTCAGCTTCTCGATGATGTCCTGGAGAGGAGCTAGCCTTGGGGTCGAAATGGAGGGATCCACGTATACCGGTTGATTCTCCTTTCTCTCCAACGGCTTGCGAGCCGACCGAGTTACCTCGACACCGTTAGTGGTATCACCGGCGCACCCATTCCCGCTTCAGGAGCAGGTGAGATCACCATTACTTCCACGCTGTCAACGAGGCGATTGATACGCTGTTCGCGGACCACGTGGACTGCGGGAGGATCCGCATCCATGAGCACCTTCTTCGGTTACCCGTGGGTGACCTCGGTGGCGATGTACACCAGGTAAGTACCAAAACCAATGACGGAGCCGCCAGCGGGAATCGCCTTGCCGCTGAAATCGCCGGCGTTGTCGATGACGAAGTCGAAGGAGCCGAATCTATGGACAAGGCCTGTTGGGGGTATAATAACCAGGTAGTCCCATGCAGAGGAACAAAGACCCGGCTGGAGTAAGTTTGCACGAGACCTGATAATATGGTAATGGGCCGGGTGTCATTGATGGGCCAGCAATCGTAGTGGTAACTGGGCTCAAGGAAAGGGAGGCTCTAGAAGGCCTGAAAGACGGTGTGAACCATGGAGTCCAAGACTTGGGGGACACAGAGAGTAATTTAGGGTTACGTGTAGACCCCAAGTAGGACTCTAGATGTATCTTGTAAGGAAAACCAGGAAACCGGGTATTATATATAAACCGGCTTCTAGGGCATAGAGAGGGATCAGAAGGATTTGAGTTATTCAAGATATACGAGAGCAGTCTCGGCGACACTGCAGTCCGAGCCTCTAGATCGATAGTCAATAAGATCCTAGCTGGAAGTAAGCTATTATCCAATGGAGAGGCTGAACCAGGATAAACCTTATGTCCGATCTGAGCTAAACCCTCTCCAAAACACCAGAGTCGATTTACCCCAACCTAAGTTACCTCCGGTAAGTCTGCCGTGACTTTCCCACGACAAGGCCACAAAACCACGCGCTCGCCTGAAGGAAGCGAAGATCTCGTCCGGATACTAACCCTAGACAGCGCCGCTGCTAGCCCCACGGTGGGTGCCAACTGTCGGGGTGGTGTCACAACAGATGCCATGGGATGTCTTTAGATAGGGGCCAATGGACACTGTAGGTATCCGGGAAGGGATTACACACCTAGAGGTGTGCTCACTACACTGCAAACACAAGGATCTACCCAGGTTCAGGGCCCTCGTGAGGAGGTAAAACCTCTACTCCTGCTTGTCTGTGTCAATATATGTGGGTGAACAAAATACAACGGGATTCCTCAAGCTCTCTGAGCTGGAGGAAGAAGAAGCTCTCTAGCACTCTTTCTCTCTAAAGAATGGAAAATGAACTACCGGTTGTCTCGTCCCTCGCGTAGGAGGGGTGTGTCCACCTTATATACTAGTGGCCGTTGACAGAGCGTACAGGGTTAGGAGGAGAGCACTGCATCGTAGCGCACGCCTGCAGACACGATGCCGAAAGTCGTCTTCTCCGTATCCGCTGCGTGTCATGTCCCCCTTGTCAGAGACAGGACGTGGCCTCGCCCATACCCCTACACTGTGGCCATGTAAGCTCCTACATCATTTGCCTTGTAAGTTGAACCGCATGCGCGTACTCTCCCGTGATCTTCGGGATTCATCGACCTTGCTCCGGGATAGATGGCTCTTCATGTAACCCGGATTTTCCAAGTGTAACTGGGATAACCCGGGGGAACATCCACCTGCAATATGTCATACATGGTACCTCTTACCGAGATAGCTCCATCTTGGTAACATCTAACTCGGTCCGGGTACTCAACCCGGTCAACAGTATCTCGGTGTCCACTCCTTGGACACCATTCCATACCAAGCTTAACCCTACCCGGGGGGTAACCCCCCGACATTGTTGATGATCATGAGGACACGACACATGATGAGTGATTCCTACTTTTTGGAAGAAACCATGAAGTTTTTCATATTCAACACCCCAATCAGTTTGCATGGTAATTATTTTGCGATCAAATTTGTGCTCAACATACTGCTGAAAATTAAGGAAAACTTGATACACATCAGAACGCTTCTTGAGTAAATAAATCCGAGTTAATTTACTAAAATCATCAACAAATCTTACATTATAGACATGTTTGCTAGAAGAAGGAGAGGCAGGCCCCCATACATCAGAATAGATTTGTTCCAAAGGAACAATGGATACAATAGCAGAGATATGATAGAGTAACTGATGACTCTTTGCTTGTTGGCATGGATCACATATGTAAGAGTTTATTTCTGGAGTATATGAGAGATTATTCTTACTAAGAATTTGCTAAACAATAAACGAAGATGGATGTCCTAAGGGACGATGCCACGTAGAGGAGGAAGGCTTGATGGTGACAAGTGCATGCTTGTAAGACCCCGTTGACACAGGAACGGGGGGATACAAGCCACCATGACACGGACCTCTAAACATGATTTGTTGCGTTGCCTGGTTCTTTATCAAGAAAAACAAGGGGTGAATCTCAGTGAATGCATTATTATCATGGGCAATTTTATGATCTGAAAGAAAATTCATGGAAGAGGTAGGGACATGCAAAATATTTCAAAGTTGAATAGAACTACGCGGGGTGTGCAAAACTGAATGACCAACATGTCCAATGTCCATACCTTGTCCACTAGAATTGTGAACTTGATCATGTCTCTGATAATTGTCATGAACCTGCAGTTTGTTGAGTTGTCCCGTGACATGATTGGTAGCACCAGCGTCTACGTACCAGTTGGTACCAACTCCATAAACAACTTTGTGCTCATGTGGCGTGTCATCATCATCATCATTGTCATCACCATAGAGACACCAACATTCATTGGCAGCATGACCCTCCTTCTTGCAAATCTGACAGAATACTCCATCCTTCCAAGGGGTAGCAACACGGTCACGCTTACCACGACCCCCTTGGGGCGATGTCCTGATCCTTCTTGCCTTGTGTAGGGCGTGCAGGAGGACGTGGCTGATAGGTTTGCTTTGTAGGGCGTGGAGGATGGTAGTAGGGTGTGGGTGGTGGCGGATAATAGGGCATATGGGGTGGATGGTATGGCGAAGGAAAGTAGGGTGGCGGCGGATTGTAATGGTGGTGTTGGGGTGGAGTGTGTCGTGGGATAATCACGGCAGACGTTACCGGGGGTAACTTATCTTGGGGCAATTCGACTCTGGTGTTTGGGAGAGGGTTTAGCTCAAGGGAAACCCTGTTATCAATCGATCTGGTAGCTCGGGCAATCAAGTCACCGAGTCTCCGATCTAGGGTTACAATCTCAACTCTCGTATTACAGGGAAACTCGAATATATGGTTAAAGCTCGTCCCATTTCTGAGCCTAGGAGCCGGTTTATATCTTACCTGGCCCCCTGGCTTCCTATCCAAGGCACACTTGGAGTCCTACCCAGTCACCGCATACAAACCCTAGATTTCCTTATCGTAACCCACAAGCCGGATTACGAGGCCTACACTACTTCTTGGGCCTTCTAGAAGTTCCTTTTCCTTGAGCCGGGTCTTGCGCGGTTCCCTTTGGGCCGAGTTACACCTTGGCATTGGCCTACCGGGTTATCATCCCTCCATCAGTAGTCCCCAGAATAGCTTGGGCTTCGCGGGATCAACCATGAAGCGCACGCTATTCCCTGCAAAATAACAAACATACAAGTTCACAAAATACCGGGTTAGAATGCTTTGATAATAGCTAGGCCTAACTCTGTGGGTGGTCCATATTGTAACCCGGCTTTCCCCGAATCTAGCATTGTTTTCCCGGGTCAACACTCCGTGAAAACATACAAGACCCGGCTCAAGCCACTTGCCAGTCAGTCCGAATATCTCGCTCGTAATCTGCTCCAATCATTTCCGGATTTCCCGTAACAGGAGCCTTTAATACCTATCCCAAAAAATCCGGTTAGGTATCTTTTTCCGAAATTTCGGCTCCCGCCGCTTAGACCTAGGGCATCTTCCACCCCGCGCCTATAAGTAGGTGTCCACGGGGTAACCCTGGGCCCGGTACTCCATTTCCCCCCATCTCCCCGTTTCCACCTCCTCTCGGTGCCCTCTCGTTCGAGCTCAAGACCGCGCCGCCACGGCGTCCACGGGCGTGTTACCGGAGACGAGCCGCCGCCGTCCGCGCACGGCACCAGCCCCCACAACACCGCCGTTGACCCCCGCCGCCGCGCCCTCGAGCTGCTCACCGGAAGGCCTCAAGGACCACCGCGACTACGCCATCTGCCGCCGCCGCACTCTCCTCCAGATCCCACCGGTAAGCGATCTTGCTCTGTGGATTTCACCCTTGGCTTAGATCGAATAGATTGGATCGGGTTCTGCCCCTAGATGCGTTTCTTGTATCTTGCTAGTTGAACGCCTCACCTTGTTACTCCACGATCAACACTAGTTATGGATTCAATTGCACACCTCTCAATGCATCTCCAACATTCATAGTCACAAACTTCCTCGTAAAAAAATTCGCCTAGATCCAATCTGCCAAATTTTTTCGCAAGTGTTCCTCAGAGAGTCGGCCAATGATCATTGTCCGGGTCTTAGCTTCTTACACCCTGCACTCTGTCTTCTTTTTAGGTTAAGCCCATGGCGCCTAAGGCCAGCGCGAAAGTGAAGGGCAAACAGTCGGCCAGCAAGGCCAGGCCGAGTCAGTCGATCTCCGCCAACTGGGCGAGATCCACTGTGACCAAGGCCAAGTTGGACGAGCTCGCAGAGTCGGGCATCCTGCCCGCCCGGGAAGATATCCACTGGCGCGTGCCCGGGGACGAGACTTGGCCCTCTCCGGCTATCGACGAGGTAATAGTCTTTGTAGAGCACGTGATCCGGGGTTTCCGCCCCCCGGGTCACCCTTTCTTCCGTGAGTTGCTGAACCACTACGGTCTCCGGGTTTTCGATAGAGGACCCAATTTCATGCTTAACATCACCCATTTTATTATCTTGTGTGAGTCATACCTTTGCATTCCTCCAAACCTCGCTCTCTTTCTAGAACTATTCCAGTGCAAACCGTGCCGCGAGAGCGGTGACGGGGCCCTCCTGGTTTGCGGGGGGGTTTCCATCCAAAGAAGAAAGAAATCTTTGATGCCGACATTAAACCTTAACTCCCATGTCAAACATTGGCAAAAGTCCTATTTCTATTGCCAGGACACCTCCTCACCCGGCGAAAAGACATTGTCGGGTTTCTCCGAAAATCTGCTCACACTTTCCGACAACATTAGCTCTTATTCCTCTGAGTTGGATCGGAAATCTATCCAGCCCCTCCTCGCCAAACTTGCTGTTCTCTCGGCCCAAGGCCTTCTTGGGCTTAACTTAGTCAAAACCTGGGTAACCTTCCGGGTCCAACCCAATGCTGTACGGCCCAAGCTCATGTGCGAATACTCTGGGCATACCACGGATTCCCTTCGTTACTCGATGAGGAATTACCCGGCCGCGGATGCGAACAAGATAATCAAGAATTTCTTGACCGAGAAGATGGAGGTGATCCGGACTATAGCTGGCCTGGACCCCTACATGCGGGATAACCCGGCCCCAGCGGTAAAATCCGGCTCTTACTCTTTATCCAACTTGACATTTTTCTGATATAACCACTAACTTTTATCACTGTACTTTTACCTCAGGAGGATAGCCCTTTCTGGAATATTGAGACCCCGCCTCCTTCCGAGAACTCAGAGGAGGACGAGGAGCCGGCTGACTCGGACGAAGGTAATATCCGGGTTTCACTCATTACCATTTCTGTTGGCCTTACTTTTCCAACTTGTTTTCCTTTTCCGACAATATGCTATGCTTTCCAGGGTTAGAGGATGAGGAGGAGACTCAGTCGGACGAAAGTGAGGCTGAGCCGGACGTCGAGGTTTGGGCTAAGAGGAAGCCCCGAAGGGTGGTATTCAAGGTTCCGTATTCCACTATCACCTCCAAACCATATTCATTTGCTAACATGTGCGAGCTTAACCAACGCTTGTCCGATTCGCCACACTTGAAGGAACCCGCTCCAGTCAAGCGCAGGGTAACCCGGAACTCCCCGGGTGATGACCCTCTCAACCCGGGTATCCCGTCGTCCCTAGCTCGTCGTGCCGGTATTCCCCAGACCCATCCTTCCCATTCTCCTCAAAGACATCCTTCTCCCAATCATCCACTAGCTGGACAAATCCGGGTCTCACTTTTGGAACCCTCGACAGCCTCCTCCGGGTCTAGCAACGATCTCCCGGCGGATTTCTTCGTGAACACCGGGTAAACTACCTCTCTTGCTATTGGGTACGCCAACGCTTTCCATAAGTTTTGTTCATCATATGCTAACTGCTCCTTTTTATTTTCTTTAGAGCCAAGGTCACAACCAGTGACCCGGACGATATGGACGTGGATAACCCGGCGCTGGAAGAGCCGGTAGATACTGTGAAGGACGCTGCTGGCGGCGCTGAAGAAGAAGAAGAACTGCTGAAAGACCCGGCCGATCAGGAGGCCGAGTATCCCATTCCCTCGCATGGATCCGGGGGTGACGACGTCGAGGTCCTGGGCACGAGGATGGGTGACCCCACTCCTGAGACCCAAGCGACCCGGGTGTCCCCCCCTCAAGCAGGAAAGGACTCCTCCTCCGAGTAACCAGGCCCCCAGCTCTTCCGGGGTGAATCTTGATGAACTGAGCTTTGACGAGATGCTAAGTTGTCTCTATACCTTAAAAACCGATGAAAAGGGGATTTTGGAAGCCATGGCGGAAAAGCACCAGGTAAGTGAACCAATACTGCTTATATACTCACCTAGTCCCCAAGTTTCGAGTGAACTATGTATAGTTTACTTGGTACTTTATAACTCTATAGTTTGTCACACCCGGGTTTATGTTTTGCTACGACTTATATTCCCTTTTCTCTTTTCGCAGGCTTACGTAGCCCAATCTGAGGAAGTGTTGGCTAAAACCAACAAGCTCCTTGAGACGGAGACAAAGCTGCGTGAAGCGCTGGAAGCTGATGCTGAAAAACTTGAGAAAAATGTGAAAAAGTATAAGAAGAGGTCCCAACTTGCTGAGGTTGAACTGAAGAAACTGTCGGCCCAAATTGCCGATACTTATCGCACACTGCTTGGTAATGACTTCTAACTGGTTAACTATAACCCGGATTTCTTTTTCCGCAAAAAACTCGGAATTTCTTGCTTTAACCTTGCTGTTGCTCTGCAGGCCCGGGTGAGGCTATGCCATACGAAAATGATATCGAGAAGTTGAAGACCTTGAAGGCCATAATCCGGCAACTCTGTGCCGGCACCAAATGGATTTTGCAAGCTATCAAGTGGCCGGGCACCGGGTATGGTGATTTGAACACTTTGCTTGACGCGTGTTCCACCATTCCCGAGTGGATCGACCACTGGAAGCGCTCTTCGTGCCGGGTTGGAGTAACCCAGGGGCTCGCTCTGGCCAAGGCCTACTTTCCCAAGCTTGAGACGGCAAAACTCGTTGGCGGGTTTCCTGAATTCAACAATGACGGCTCCAAATTTTCTGGTAAGAACTTCAAGGCTATCAATACTGAGGTGCGTCACTCGGCGAGCTTGATCGCCGACAGTCTGGATTTGAGCAACATTTTTCCGCCTTACGATGCCAAAGAAAAGCCCATTAAGTCGGATTTGCCTAAGCCTTATGACATGCTGGCACGGTGGAAGGCGGAAGCTGCCCAGAGGAAGGAAGAAGCTGCGAAGAAGAAGGCTGAGGCCGATACTGCGCCTGCCACCTCTACGCCGGTTGTCCCTCCTTGTCACGACCCCGGACCCAGAGATATACATACTGTTATGTGCTCCTAGCCATGGACTCACAAGGGCTTCAGGGTTACCAGCCCCGGCCGCAACAAACAACGGCAGGCAGACTGGATTCATCGGCACGTAGTCCGGATCCCCAGTCTACTACTCCTTGTATCCATGCTAGTCATAACCAACTATGCATATCAAAGCGTCCACGAATCGAATGAAACTGAAGGAAACGGGACCAAAGCTATACAGAGATGCTATGTGTCCAGAAAGTGCAACAACAATCGAGGGTTACTGGGGTTACCTCGCCCCAGGCCGATCACATCGACATGCGGGCTCGGACATGGATCATCGGCTCCACAACCCCTCGACTGCGACAACTATGCAGGCATAGCCAAAACTGTATAACAATGAGCTCGAAACCAACAACCGATCAAAGCAGTACTCTAAACATGAAACTTGTATTAAACAGATGTTACTAGAGTATAGCTTACAAACAGAGGTCACACGACCCAACATTACATCAGACAACGGAAGGCAAATTATGTTGCTAATTAACAATAACCAAAAAGGCCTAAGAGGCCGCAACATAAGGCGACGTCCCAGCCCATAGATTCCAGGCTGCTACCTGGGAACCCCAAACTACTCGTCGATGTCCAAGTTGAATCACCACCGATGAGAGATCTTCTCCTGAACCAAAATTAAGCAAACCTGAGTACGGGAGGTACTCAACAAGACTTAGTTAACCTATTATATATCTGCTATCTTCAGAAAGGTTTTATGAAGGTTATTTGCGTAAAGCCATCTTTGTTTTCCAAGGTGAGGGAGGAATAGCACGTCTCATAGGATATTTTGAAAACAGATGAGAAATCTACTCAACTACTGAAATCATCATCTTTTTGTATTCCACCAAGTCATTTCAGCACTTCGTGCTTAAAAGATCACCTCCTCCAGTTGTTCCACACTATCTCATGCTACAAGGTAACCCCTCTCGGCATCTCCGAGGAGGCATCCTTCAATCGTTATCAGCAAGTTTTAGTCATTCCGTTTAAGTTATCTATGATCACAGAATCCGTCACCAAGTCGTCTTTAACCGCAGACACGGCTTTTCGAAAAGATTTAACCCTGCAGGGGTGTACAACTTTACCCACACGTACCAACCGACTCTTAGTGCCACATGATTAGCACTAGCCCGGGAAGTGCCGGCAGAGGGTAGTCGATTCCCAGCCTTTACCTTGTCGAACCATATCCATGAGTCAACCCAAACAGGGCCACCCCGTCAACAGGGAGTTGGCAACCTCCTGACGGCACCTGTTCTGTGAGTCGGGAACAAGATCCGTGTACGTCCATCACTTGTCCCGGTCACGACCTAGTTTTCTCCAAAACATTTTCCGACACACACGCAGATGGAAAGCTCAAACTACGTGGCTCATGGATAAGGTTAAACAAGTTAGTCAGCCGGGCGGGGTTCATCGGCCCACGTGTGGCTGTACGCTCAGTCTTGGCTCGAAGGCGAGAACTCGCTCCTAGGGGCATGAACAGGACAAAACGCCACAACCCATTGTGGCCTCACATCCATGCCGTGATTAGTCAAGTTATCAAAGGTAATTCAAATCATAAAAACCTGACATAGTAGATTCACGCACTAACCAGATTCATCAACTAGGCATGGCTAAGCAAGACTCACAAGGTTTAGCGAAGCGCGCACAAACAAACCTATAGCTGCTAGGTGAAGTGGATCAGGATATCTAGGTTATGCAGTATATAGGAGAACTCTATCTACTGACATCAAATAGTTTGGAACCGAATGCAAAGTACGAGATCCAAATCACTTTGAAATCATATATGAGCAGATAAGAGGTTATGCTTGCCTTGATTATAAGAAAACCAGATAAAGTCTTCAGGGATAAGTGCTTGACTTGTCGGTTAAGATCAAGTATTCGTCATGGAGTTGATGGCCTTCTCTTCGGAGTCACGTTCAGAAGCACGGGGAGGTGGTCGGGGTGGCCGTAGGGGGCTCGACGGCGCCGGAATCGCGGATGGCGGCCACGGCCGGAGTCGGTGAAGAAGCGGATGGCGGCGGGGATTTCTCCCTTCCCGGCTCGATTCCGGTTGCTAGGAGGGTTAGCGGAGGACGTAGACGACGGTGGCTAGCTCCACGAGGCCGCGGGTGGCCGGAAACGGCGGGATGAGCGACGGCCGACGGGAGCAGTACGGTTAGAGTTCCATCTCCTTTCCGGAGCAGAGAGAAGGGAACCGAGGGAGAGAGGGGGGGTTTCGAGGGAAGACAAGAGCGACCAGGACGTCTCCCCGACGTCTTACTCATCGGCGTGGAGGGAGGCATGAGGTGGCCTGGCCACGCAGGTGCTTGTGCCTTCTGTCCAAGGAAGAAGAAAGAGGAAAAAGAAAAGCAAAATTGCAAAAACCCCCTGATGTTTGGAGAAATTACAAAAGAGCCCTTCTCTATTATAAAACAGATCAGAACATTAGATTTTGAGGGCCTTTTTGAAAGAATAAAATTTGGCAAAAATTATTTTTGGAAAGCTCACAAAATTTCCAATAAAACCATAACTTGGTTTGCCAACTTTGAAAATGTTTTTAATTCAAACTTTGGGTGACCACTTTAAGTGGTTTTTGGTCAACTTCTTATTAAATTCAAATTCAAACTTGATTTAAATTTTACATGCATGATATGCCATGAACACAACACCACAACCCTTTTGTTAGCAAAAATGGGATGTTACAAATCTACCCCCCTTACAAGAATCTCGTCCCGAGATTCTCGAAGGAGAAGAGAGAAGGAACACCGGTTTTGAAAGATCTTCTCGAACCTTGCGATTCTCTTCTCGAGGAGGTTGATCCGTAGCATCTTGAACTATTGAACGGATAAACCTTAGGTAAGAGGGAAAACTCTTATGAATTGATCTTTACAAAGATCGAGTATCTCATGGCTAACTCATGACAGGAATGTTCTTAACGAACTTTTGAGTTAACGGCATGAAACACATCAAGATAACGGAGGGAATAAAAGATGGTTTCAAGTTTACAGACGATGGTCCTTGAAAGGATTTAGAATATGAGCTTTGCATAAGACGTTAAATCCTTTTAGAAAAGAAAGGTTGAAAAACTTTTGATATCGAGGTTTCTTCAACGGAATACCAAGATCAAATAGGATTGGATTGGATACCACAACGGGATATCCGTGGACGAGGGAAAACACGAGAAAACACTGTAATTCGTGCGTCGGAGAAAAGTTGATACATGATCATGTTCACTCCTCGGAGTGGACACAGAAGATAACGGAACTTCCATTCCGTTAAAGTTTGTCGGAAACTTTGCCAAAGATCGGAATATTACTTCATGACAGAAGACGAGTAACCACGGAATGTTGGAACACCGTAGTGAAGGAGGAACTTTTGGTCACACCATAAGACTGGCTAACCAACAAGGATAAAAACACCAGAAGGAGTAGGGAATCTCTTTCCTATGGTGGATTTGGACGTAGCAATACGTTTACCACATGGTTAAGATCCCAGGGCTGAAGTAACTGACAAATTCACACAATGTGTGAGATGAACAGAACTTCAAGTACAAACAACTTGAGAAAGGAAACTGATCAAATGGTGGTTACGAAACACCACGAGATGTTTTCATGATGAACTTGTTTCCACTATAACGGAGGTTTTGGAAGATTAACGGGGAGATATTGGAGGAAACAACTTCCAGGTTTTCCTTGATGTTTTGGATACCGACATCAGACTCTTAACAAGCCTTCAATAGGTCATCAAGTGAATATAAAACTCCGGTTTGGAAGAACGAGGAGGAAAACTTGTTGAGAACGAGCCACACAAGTATTCTCACAGAGAGTGGTTGTTCTTACGGATTCAAAGAGATATGACATTAGGCCTTCCGGCTAATTGTGTCAACCACAACATCAACCATGCCGGATTTCCAAATGGACCTAATTCAATACTCTTGAGGAAACACCAACCATCGTTGCTGCTTGAGATTCAGCTCTGGTTAGTGGGTTGATAACTCAGACTCGGTATGTATGATCGAAGAGATTGCACCGGTTACCAACGAGATACATTACTGGATTCTCAAGATATGGACTATGATGTCAAGCTCAAGAGATGAGCGAGATTGCGGAGCTCATGTATTAGCAACTTGTCAGGGATGGTTGCACCTACATGGTTTACTTGCAATGAAACACATCGAAGTCCTTGTTGGGAAGACGATAACAAGGATAACGAAGTTCTTAAACTTCGTCTCCTTCACGAACGATCAGTCAGTGGTTTAGTGTGGATGCGAACTTCTTCAAGGAGTGGAGGTAACATCCTACCATCTCCAAAATAGTCCACACATGCATGACCGACTTGGGATTATTCCCGAGGGAATAAGGAAACTCTACTCGGATCCATGGCGGCAACTTTCACCATAAGTACATGAACCAGAGTAAGTCACTTCGAACATCTAGAACACAAACTTCGTGATGACACAAAGATGGTTCTCGAAAGTTTTCAACATTAATGCCATTGTTCGAAATGAACCTATTGCAACTTGGAGAAAATAGGAATGTCATCGATGGGCTCGACAACACGCTTACCAAATCACTCCAAGAAGAGGGGTTTCATATGATATATGAACAAGGCAGAACATTGGTCAGACCAAAAGACATGAGGTGTACTCGGGCCAAACACCATGAGTGAAAACACCATCAGGATAGTCCTTGAATCTGGACTTGATCTGACGATAGCCCAAATCAAATCAAGGTAGAATGACAGCATGTCCATTAAAGAGATACTATCATACTTCAACACGAGGAAAACTCGATATCCCTTATCAAAGGAACAAGTTAGGATGAGCTTTTGTCTTTCAACTCTCCAAGTTGTTGTTTAAGCTCAACCAGCTAGTCCAGGATATCCAGCGCTGTTTTCTTGGAGAAAGGAGTGGTTCAAACTACCCTTCGTTTAGACATCACGGTCAGGTAAAACCTGGTGATACTTCTAGAAAGACAACCAGAACATCACAACCCACCGGTATGTCTTGGAGTTTGAAAGGAGGCTGGCTTTTCAAAGAAATTGATATGATCTTGAGAGCTTCGGCATAACCTAACTCTCCGACCAAAATGATGCACCGGAATGAAAGGATCTGGTAACACGATCAACTTTAAGTAGAGGCTGGGTGACCTATAGTGCTAAGAAGGATACAGATGTTTCTTAGATTTTCCAAAGCAATAAGAATTGCTAGGAATAACTGGTACACACATCAATGCATAGACCCATCATTCTCAAGCATTCAAGCTTGGAGGAAGGGGGTGAAAATGTGTAAGAGCATCACTTCATCGGTGAGGCCATGAAACTCCACACGACCTCTTGATATAAAGGAGTGTGATACCCTAAGGTAGAACAGAACAGAAGCTGATAAAACTTCTTCAATCCGCGGATTACAAAACTTTGACCTGGTCCTGGAGATGAACGAGGTACTGGAGTTTGTTTCTCCTGACATCCCAAGGTGGAATGTTCTGACGGAAACCAAGAGCAAATGTATTGAAGGAATCCAACACCCATATGCAACTTGGTGTCCAAAACGACGGATGGAGATTCAAGAGCAACTTGAAGGTAGAAACATGTTAAGGAGAATTCCTAAGATCACTTTGATTGCACGGGGTAATACTCATTTGTAGAACCTATGCCAAGAAGAGAAGTATAACTGAATCAAGAGCGAAGATGTGGAATACATGATGATCACTCTTGTTGTGATACTTTTGATTCCAGAGAAAGCCTATGGCTATTGGAGTTGATTTCCTAGCCATCTTGAGGTAGAACAGATTCCTCAGGATCCAAAGAAACAGAACTTGGGTTAAAGGTCAGCATCCTGTACTGATAGCGTGAGCATCACATGGTTATGAAACCACATAATTCAACCCACCACATTTCAGCACATTCCGGGACCTTTGGTTCAAGTCCGAGGTTGAAAACACACGAAAAGAGTAACTACTTATAGGAGTGCCACAAAGGACACTACAATTAGCAATCACGAGGTATCTTTCAAAAGACAACGATAGCTCCGGAAGAACTTTAAGCAGAGGATAACGGATACATTCGAGATGGCAAGCAGATCTCGAGGTTCAGGATTTAGAACTTTGAAACATGTGAAGAATGTGGAATCCACACAGCTCTGAGAGATTTGAATGGAAAGGAAATCTCCCAGTGAAACGAGAGATAACGGAGTAAGGAACACACACGACTCTAGAAACTGAACACTAGGTCAACTTGGGTGGAAGAAACGTCTTGCCAAAGAAGGCACCTAAGTTTTGAATGACTAGAAGAGATAGCAAAGCCTTTTTCAAACCAAAACAGGTAAGATGACCCAGAGTTTAGAGCGATACCAGATAAGGAGTAAAAAGAATCCTAAGAAGGTTTTGCACAATCCATTTTGGAGTTTCAAAGTAGTTTTCACAATCACTAGACTCAACATCGACCAAGCAGTAAGGTTTTCCTACAGGCAGTCCTGCTCTGATACCAAGACTTGTCACGACCCCGGACCCAGAGATATACATACTGTTATGTGCTCCTAGCCATGGACTCACAAGGGCTTCAGGGTTACCAGCCCCGGCCGCAACAAACAACGGCAGGCAGACTGGATTCATCGGCACGTAGTCCGGATCCCCAGTCTACTACTCCTTGTATCCATGCTAGTCATAACCAACTATGCATATCAAAGCGTCCACGAATCGAATGAAACTGAAGGAAACGGGACCAAAGCTATACAGAGATGCTATGTGTCCAGAAAGTGCAACAACAATCGAGGGTTACTGGGGTTACCTCGCCCCAGGCCGATCACATCGACAGGCGGGCTCGGACATGGATCATCGGCTCCACAACCCCTCGACTGCGACAACTATGCAGGCATAGCCAAAACTGTATAACAATGAGCTCGAAACCAACAACCGATCAAAGCAGTACTCTAAACATGAAACTTGTATTAAACAGATGTTACTAGAGTATAGCTTACAAACAGAGGTCACACGACCCAACATTACATCAGACAACGGAAGGCAAATTATGTTGCTAATTAACAATAACCAAAAAGGCCTAAGAGGCCGCAACATAAGGCGACGTCCCAGCCCATAGATTCCAGGCTGCTACCTGGGAACCCCAAACTACTCGTCGATGTCCAAGTTGAATCACCACCGATGAGAGATCTTCTCCTGAACCAAAATTAAGCAAACCTGAGTACGGGAGGTACTCAACAAGACTTAGTTAACCTATTATATATCTGCTATCTTCAGAAAGGTTTTATGAAGGTTATTTGCGTAAAGCCATCTTTGTTTTCCAAGGTGAGGGAGGAATAGCACGTCTCATAGGATATTTTGAAAACAGATGAGAAATCTACTCAACTACTGAAATCATCATCTTTTTGTATTCCACCAAGTCATTTCAGCACTTCGTGCTTAAAAGATCACCTCCTCCAGTTGTTCCACACTATCTCATGCTACAAGGTAACCCCTCTCGGCATCTCCGAGGAGGCATCCTTCAATCGTTATCAGCAAGTTTTAGTCATTCCGTTTAAGTTATCTATGATCACAGAATCCGTCACCAAGTCGTCTTTAACCGCAGACACGGCTTTTCGAAAAGATTTAACCCTGCAGGGGTGTACAACTTTACCCACACGTACCAACCGACTCTTAGTGCCACATGATTAGCACTAGCCCGGGAAGTGCCGGCAGAGGGTAGTCGATTCCCAGCCTTTACCTTGTCGAACCATATCCATGAGTCAACCCAAACAGGGCCACCCCGTCAACAGGGAGTTGGCCACCTCCTGACGGCACCTGTTCTGTGAGTCGGGAACAAGATCCGTGTACGTCCATCACTTGTCCCGGTCACGACCTAGTTTTCTCCAAAACATTTTCCGACACACACGCAGATGGAAAGCTCAAACTACGTGGCTCATGGATAAGGTTAAACAAGTTAGTCAGCCGGGCGGGGTTCATCGGCCCACGTGTGGCTGTACGCTCAGTCTTGGCTCGAAGGCGAGAACTCGCTCCTAGGGGCATGAACAGGACAAAACGCCACAACCCATTGTGGCCTCACATCCATGCCGTGATTAGTCAAGTTATCAAAGGTAATTCAAATCATAAAAACCTGACATAGTAGATTCACGCACTAACCAGATTCATCAACTAGGCATGGCTAAGCAAGACTCACAAGGTTTAGCGAAGCGCGCACAAACAAACCTATAGCTGCTAGGTGAAGTGGATCAGGATATCTAGGTTATGCAGTATATAGGAGAACTCTATCTACTGACATCAAATAGTTTGGAACCGAATGCAAAGTACGAGATCCAAATCACTTTGAAATCATATATGAGCAGATAAGAGGTTATGCTTGCCTTGATTATAAGAAAACCAGATAAAGTCTTCAGGGATAAGTGCTTGACTTGTCGGTTAAGATCAAGTATTCGTCATGGAGTTGATGGCCTTCTCTTCGGAGTCACGTTCAGGAGCACGGGGAGGTGGTCGGGGTGGCCGTAGGGGGCTCGACGGCGCCGGAATCGCGGATGGCGGCCACGGCCGGAGTCGGTGAAGAAGCGGATGGCGGCGGGGATTTCTCCCTTCCCGGCTCGATTCCGGTTGCTAGGAGGGTTAGCGGAGGACGTAGACGACGGTGGCTAGCTCCACGAGGCCGCGGGTGGCCGGAAACGGCGGGATGAGCGACGGCCGACGGGAGCAGTACGGTTAGGGTTCCATCTCCTTTCCGGAGCAGAGAGAAGGGAACCGAGGGAGAGAGGGGGGGTTTCGAGGGAAGACAAGAGCGACCAGGACGTCTCCCCGACGTCTTACTCATCGGCGTGGAGGGAGGCATGAGGTGGCCTGGCCACGCAGGTGCTTGTGCCTTCTGTCCAAGGAAGAAGAAAGAGGAAAAAGAAAAGCAAAATTGCAAAAACCCCCTGATGTTTGGAGAAATTACAAAAGAGCCCTTCTCTATTATAAAACAGATCAGAACATTAGATTTTGAGGGCCTTTTTGAAAGAATAAAATTTGGCAAAAATTATTTTTGGAAAGCTCACAAAATTTCCAATAAAACCATAACTTGGTTTGCCAACTTTGAAAATGTTTTTAATTCAAACTTTGGGTGACCACTTTAAGTGGTTTTTGGTCAACTTCTTATTAAATTCAAATTCAAACTTGATTTAAATTTTACATGCATGATATGCCATGAACACAACACCACAACCCTTTTGTTAGCAAAAATGGGATGTTACACTCCTCTAGCGTGCGCCGGTACTGCTGTTGATCCGGATGCAGGAGCCGGGAAAACCATCAGCGAGCAAGTCGAAGACCCGGCTGCCAAGGATAACGTTGAAGACTCGGCGAAGGATGCCGAGTGAAGTTTCACTTTTCGCTGCCTCAAACACTTTATTCGGCCAATGGGCATCTAAAACAATTATTCTTTTAATAGTGCGCCTGTGCACTTTTCGATACTACTCCCTCGGTTTGTAATCCGCTAAAAACTTAATAGCTTTCGTGGCCCTTCTGGCCTTTTGCATGGATTTGAGATTTACTAGCTTTAAACTTTTCGTTGCTGGTTTTCCGACTTTCGCTATTTTTCCTTTTGTGAGACTCGGTTTCCGGGTCTCGGGGGTTTTGACAAGTGGATTTTTCTAAGTCCCCAAGTCCCCAAGACTCGGATGTTTGGGTTTTGAAGCTTAATAGCTAGACAATTTGTTACTTTTTTCAAATTCCCACGTCCCCAAGGCCCGAATTTCTGAGTCTAGGGGTTTAGAGTTTTCAAAAGAACAAACTGTTTCTACTAAGGCCCAAACCCTAGAGTTACTCACATAGGTTTGAAGTTATGCTTGATATATTGCGAGCTTCCGGCTGTTAACCTTGTACTCTGCATAACTTGTGGTTTGGATGACCCTTTTGATCCCCTTTGCTGTAAGCCGGCTTTCATGTGGATAATCAATGCTGCTATAACTGTATAAAAACAGGGTCAGGCAAGTCCCCACGGGCATCATGACTGATTGTAATCATACGCTAGCAAAGCATGCCACGTTCTTGCGAGTCACATCAAGCTTAAGCAAGAGAAATCAAGAGAATTTGGCTCTATTGTCCGGTTATAAGATTGTAACCGTACTTATTCTAAGTAATCGGTCCTTATAACTTAATGGCATCGTGGCCGGGTCTTTGAGTTTGCAACTGTGCTATTCAAGAAATCAGCCCCCAAGACCTATATATGTTATCTTTAGAAAACTACTATACCTATAAATAAAGGACTAATACTTACCTGAAAACATCAAAAACAAAAAACGAAAACAGGAACACGAAAAAATTAACAAAAAACGCATAAGAAAGAAACAACATCATAGTTTAACCATCTCTTTATTGATATGAGAAAAGTTAGGTCAGCAAGCCGCCTCATTAAAAACCCTCCAGTCCCCTTAGGTACCCTGGATAGGAAAAGAGTGCGTCTGAAACCTGCTGCCCGTTACATCGTGTAGTTCCACTTGTAAGCCTAGTCTAGTCTAGGTGTAGTAGGGACGTAGCTGAGCCACGTTCCATGGTCTTTCCCTCTCTTTCATAGATGAAGTGGTATGAGCGGTGTCATTGACAGTATCCGACTCTTCCCTTGCATCTACCAAGTAATATGATCCATTGTGCAAATTACGGCTTACGATGAACGGTCCTTCCCACGGTGGAGATAGCTTATGTTTTCCTTCCTTTGACTGTACCAGGCGTAACACCAGGTCTCCTTCCTGGAAGACCCGGGTTTTGACTCGCCGGCTGTGATACCTCCTCAGATCCTGCTGATATATGGCTGATCTCTCCAACGCTTGTTCTCTATGTTCTTCTAGCATATCCACAGCGTCCTGCCGGGTCTTCTCGTTTTCTACCTCGACGTAAGCCGACACTCGGGGCGAGTCGTGAATAATATCACTCGGCAACACTGCTTCTGCACCATAAACCATGAAAAACGCGGTCATCTGAGTAGATCTGTTAGGTGTGGTGTTAATTCCCCAAACCACTGATGGTAACTCTTTCACCCATGCTCCAGCAGCTCTGATGCACGGAACCCGCAGCCGTGGCTTTAACCCACGAAGTAATTCCTGGTTTGCCCTTTCCACTTGTCCATTAGCTTATGGATGAGCTACTGAGGCTATGTCAAGCCGGATTCCATTGTTCCCACGGAATTTTTCCATCTCACCAAGGGACATGTTGGTTCCATTGTCTGTTATTATTCTGTGAGGATACCCAAACCTGTAGACGATTCTTTTCAAGAACTTGACTGTTGTGATTGCTTCGCAATTGGTAACTGGCATAAATTCAACCCACTTTGTAAATTTATCGATGGCTACCAAGAGATGGGTCTTTTTGCAGGGTGACATGTGGAAGGGGCCCACCATGTCCATGCCCCAAACAGCGAACGGCCAGGTTAATGGGATTGTTTGCAACTCCATAGCCGACACATGGATTTGGCGAGCGTACCTTTGACATCCATCGCACCTTGCCACCAAGCGCTCCGCGTCTGCTAAGGTTGTGAGCCAAAAGAAACCGTGTCGATATGCTTTGGCCACAAGGGATCTTGTGGATGCATGATGCCCACAGTCACCTTCATGGATCTCTTTCAGAATTTGCCGGCCTTCTTCTGGTGCTACACAATGCAAAAAGACTCCTGCTGCACGCCTTTTATATAACTCGCCATTAATGATGGAAGAGCCCTTTGCTCGTCTCAGAATTTTCCTTGCTAAAACTTCCTGTGGTGGTAACTCGCCCCGTGATAAATAAGCTAAAAACGGCTCTGTCCACTCGGGAACAACACGTACCGTGGCCACGAGCTCTAAACCCGGGTCTTGGTTAGCCACCTCTTCCTCAGACTCGGTTTTAACAGATGGCCGCCATAACTCGTCCAGGAAAACGTTGGGTGGAACCGGCTCTCTGCGCGAGCCGAGTCTTGCGAGCGCATCTGCTGCCTCGTTCTTTCGCCTGTCAATATGCTCCACCTCATACCCAGAGAAACACCCGGCAACCCTGTCCACCTCTCTGCGATATGCTGCCATAGTTGCATCCTTCCTATCCCAGGTTCCTGAGACCTGCTGCACCACCAGATCCGAATCTCCATAACATCGTATCCGCCTGATGTTCATCTCCTTGGCTATTCTCAATCCGGGTAATAATGCCTCATACTCGGCCACGTTGTTGGAGCAATCAAAGTGAATTTGCAACACGTAGCTCAGTTTATCTCCTTTGGGTGATGTGAGTACCACCCCAGCTCCTGATCCCTCGTACTGCTTAGAACCATCAAAGTGCAACACCCAAGACTCGGAACTTGGTGTCATTGTTGGCATTCCTGTGTGAGTCCAATCATTGATGAAATCAACTAAATCTTGGGATTTGATTGCTGACATGGGCTCGTAGTTGATGTGATAATCTCCCATCTCAATGGCCCACTTGGCTATTCTACCTGTTGCATCTGAGTTTCTGATAATATCCGACATTGGTATAGAGCTAACCACTGTTATGGGGTGTTCCTGAAAATATGGTTTCAATTTCCGGCTGGCCATGAAGACCCCGAAAACCAACTTCTGCCAATGTGGGTAACGCTGCTTTGCTTCCGATAATACCTCGCTTACGTAATAAACCGGCCTCTGTACCGGGTGATCTTTTCCATCCTCTTTACGCTCAACAACGACCATTGCGCTAACCGCCCGGGGCCCAGCCGCAATATATAGTAACATGGGCTCCTTAGGACCCGGAGCTGCTAAGACTGGTGCCTCAGATAGTTGCTTCTTTAGTGCCTCGAACGTCTCATCCGCCTCTTGGTCCCAAACGAATTTGTCGGATTTCCTCAAGAGCCGGTATAAGGGAATTGCCTTCTCTCCAAGTCTGGATATGAACCGTCTTAATGCTGCTACGCAACCTGTAAGTTTTTGAACATGCTTCAAATTTTCCGTCTTTTTCAGACTCTGGATAGCTTTGATCTTGTCTGGGTTTGCCTCGATTCCTCTCTCGGAAACAATGAATCCGAGTAATTTTCCTGCTGGAACTCCAAACACGCACTTTGTAGGGTTAAGTTTCATCTGATACCTTCTCAAATTCTTGAACGTTTGCTTTAGATCATCAATAAATGTTTCCGCTTTCCTGGTCTTGATTACCACATCATCCACATAGGCATGAACGTTGCGTCCAATCTGATCCTCAAAGCACTTCTGGATGCATCTCTGGTAAGTTGCACCCGCATTCTTTAGCCCAAAAGTCATGGTTTTGTAACAGAAAGCCCCAAAGGGGGTTATGAACCATGTTTTCTCCCAATCTTTCTTCTTGAGCTTGATCTGATGATACCCGGAATACGCGTCCAGGAAACATAATAGGTCACTTCCAGCCATTGCGTCTATGATCTGATCTATCCTCGGAAGGGCAAATGGATCCTTTGGGCCGTGCTTGTTGAGACTCGTGTAATCTATGCACATCCTCCACTCGTTACTCTTTTTCAGTACTAGAACCAGATTTGCCAACCAATCCGGGTGGAATACCTCCATGATAAAGCTGGCTGCCAATAGCCGAGCAATTTCTTCTCCTATAGCTTTTCTTCTCTCCTCATTCATTTTTCTCAGGCCCTGCTTCACAGGCCGGGACTTAGGATCAACATGCAAAGTGTGCTCAGCTAACTCAGTCGGGATACCTGGCATATCACTGGGCGTCCAAGCGAAAACATCTTGATTTCCGCGAATAAACTCAATGAGCGCCTCTTCTTGCTTACTGTCTAGGTTAGATCCTATAGCAAATGGCTTGGAGGGTGTCGCACCCGGACTTCTAGAGGATACTCACCGTATGAACTGAACAGTATTCTGATGGGATTACGGGGCTTACCGGCACCCGCGTCCTCTTACGAGTAGGCCAACACTTATGTATGACAACCCATCGCTACTGTTCACCGTCGATGTAAACTATCCCGTAGAAATCAGGACACTACCATTGACGTACTTCATACCATACACACATGGTACGTCAACGGCTTTGAACAAACTGATAGCACAACATATCTCTAAGACACAAAAGATTGAAATAAGTTGCAAATAGCTCTCACTAGAGCAGAGATAGCAAATACAATCATCCAGAGGACACCTGTCCCAACATAACATCATTACATATCAGCGGAAGCATTCAAAGGGTCTGAGTACAGACAAATCCAAATAGGCTTAAGAAGCCGGAAACTGAAATAAAGACGGAGCCCATCCACGATGTCTCGGATCCTGCCCGGGTCCGCTAACTACTCGTCAGCAGCCTCGTCAAACTCCACGTAGTAGCCGTCACCTGGATCCTCGTAAGCGTAGTCTGCGGAAACCACAGCCCCAAAGGGGTCAGTACATAGACGTACTGGCAAGCAAGACTCACAGTTCACCAAAGTGTAGCCCGTCAACACCAAGCACGGATGCCTTGGGTTCAACGGAAGAAAGGGGATATGAAAGATGCTGCAACTGGCTGCGCTAACCAACTACAGAAATCTACGACTTCCAACTAACAGAAAGGGGATAAGATAGCGTATAGTAACCAACTGAAAGTTAACATCAAACAAACCCATCCTGGATCTCGCCCCTTATCCAAAGAAGCAATCCGAGGATAACTCACACAGTTGGATTAATGATGAATCAAGTTATTGTGTCAATAATCCTATTACTAGTCAAGTTGTTAATCATTGGGTGTGAGATTGTGAACCATTAGGTTTAAGTTGTCCTGAGTACTTGTTAGCCAGTACTTTCACCAAGTTAACCATAACCGCGGAAAACACGGCTTCTCGAGAAGATTATCCCTGCAGGGTTGCACCAATTTGGCCGTACACGTAAGAATACCCCGCCAGATGGGATGCCTCCCACCAAGCGTGGCACTCAACACAACTCAACTCTTCTTCGCATCAATCCCAAAGCACCTTGGGCGCACGGCTAATCGAGCCCAGAAGAAAATGGACCCTCATAGCACTCTAAGAACGTGTCCCCCTATATGCCGACTACGAAAGTTCCACCCTGCGCTGGGCTCGCAAAAACATGCATGCGGCAAATGGAAAACACGAACTAAATGAGATGATTTGGACGAGATGCGAATCGAATCAAATTGAGGGGGGCGCCCATACTCGCTTCCCACATGCGGGTAGTGCGCTCATCATGGATCAGTAGACAAGACCCTTTTCCTATTAGGGTCGACACTAGCAGGCCTCAAAACCACACAGGGCCTCCTGCCGGTGCCTTATCATCAAATTATTATTAAGTAATAACATTAGCCTGATTGATTAATTGATTAAACATCGAGCCCCCAGAACATAATAAAGATAGTAACTGAAAGTAACGGGTAACAGACTCGAGCAAAACAAGCTAAGCATGCTATTACGACACTGGCTCAATCAAGGGGGTTGTAGGGGTGGTGGTGAGGCAGTATCAGGGTTAAGGGATTCATGTGATAGGTTCGTAACAGAAACAACTACCACTAAGGCTAGCAGAAATAGACAACGGAAAGTATCGGTAACCAGGGTTGAAAGGAACACAATGGTTCATGTGAGTGATAACTTGCCTGCAAACTCAACAGCCGGGTACTGAGCTAGATCCTCAGAAGGGGTGCTGTAAAGATCGTCTGTCTCAACGTCGTCGTCTATCCGAGAAGAAGTAAACAAACAAGACAGAAATATAAACAATCATTATCATGGCATAGTGCACAATCATGGGATGATGCATGTCAATTTAATAGATGCATCAAAATAAACTAAGTGACATGGTAACACAATTTAAATGGTTCCATATGCAATTGGATTGCATATGGCAAAAGGTCCATGGATTAAGTGGAAACAAATGATCTACAATTTAGTTACCATGTGAAAATTGATTACCATGATGCATGCATGATGATAACAACAAGTAACAATAATAGATGCAAGTGGAAAAAGGAATTTAACAAGTTTGGAAATCATTTGTTAAGTTTGGAAATGTTTGGTTACTTAAAGATGTCACACAAACCATTGTTGTTTTCATCAAGTTAAAGTGTGCAAAACAATTAACAAAATTTATATTTGAAAAGAACATCAAATTTTAGTTGGATTACATGTTTCAAATTTTGAAATAGGAGTTAGTATGAATTTATTATGACTTAAACAATATTAAACAAGTTTTAAATGAATTTAAAACAAGTTTGAATTTTATTTGAATTTTATTTGCTCAAAACATAAATTCAAATTCACATTTGAAAAGTTTATGCTTTGATGGTTTGAAAACATATTTTGCATGTTCAAAAATATTTTATATTGAGCAAGTTATGATTTTATCAAATTTAAATGAATTAAACAAGGATTAAATTATTTAGGCAATTTAAATTATTCAAACCATGAAACAAAATTTATATTTGAAAAGGTTATTTGAAATAGCATGGAAAACATATTTTATTTGCATTTATTGGATTAATAATGAATTAGTTATTGAATTTAGCAAATTGCATTTGAATTATTTGAATTCAAATTTGAATTGCATTTTGAAATTTCAAAACAGAAAACAAATGAGACCAAAAGATAGAGAATTTAATTTAGACTAGCACACATATTTTATTTTTGTAATTTGGACTTATAAAACTAAAGTTATTGTCATATTAATTCCAGGGACCAATCTGTTAAAACAAAAAGGGCCTGGATTGGAAAACAGAAACTGTTAAAACATTTTATACCGCACTGGAACCTACCCAGACACTGCCAGGGGGCCCAGGGGGACCGTGCGCTTGCGTGGCACATGAGTGACTGACAGGGGGCCCTCCCTGTCAGCACTCAGTCGAAAAAAGGTGGGGATTTTATCCCAGGGAGCCAGGGATCGAACCCAGCACCCCTCGCTCGCGCTGCGTTAGACTGAACCAGTGTGCTGTGTCGAGTTTGTTGTCAGTTAACCACGCGCAGACAGGATATGGTGTTGGCCGCGGATCTGAATTTTTCTGACGAGCAAAACCATCCGCGACTGACAGAGGAGGACGCAGGCGGTGATCACCGTTGTGCGCGTGGATGCTGTGCGCGATGCAGTGCTGGATGCGTGCGTGCTTGCGATCAAGGAACAGATAGGAGGAGGAGGTGAGAGGCACGGTGGCGATGCTCACCGCGGGGTCTTCAGAAGATGAACGCCGGCGAGGTGGTTTCCGCGGCGGTGACGAAGATGGCGGCGACGTTCCAGACGGTGACGGGCTCAGCTGGTACGTCCAGGATGTCGAGGGAGAAGCGGCGGATGAATTCCAGCAGCTGGATCACGACGAGGAGTAAGACTGCGACGTCGGCGAGCAAAAGTTCAGCGATGTCGCCGCGGTGGCCGGAGGTGATGTAGCAGATGGCGGCGGGGATGTGGTTGCTCTCCGTGGGTGCTCGGATGTCGTGGGATAATCACGGCAGATGTTACCAGGGGTAACTGATCTTGGGGCAAGTCGACACAGGCGTTCGGGAGAGGGTTTAGCTCAAGAGAAGACATGGTACAACTTGATCTGACAGCCGGCAATCGAAGTCGCCGGATCTCTATTCTCGATACAATAACTCGATTTAGGGTTTACACTGGATACTCGATATCACACGATATTGCTAGGGTTCTTAGATCTCTCTCCAAAACTATACCTGAGGGTCGGTTTATAAAGCACCCGTACCCCCTAACTTATTCGGCAAGGCATATTCCGGATCCTACATGAACACGGCGCACTAACCATAACTTTCCTTTACAATAGCCCATAACCCGGGCCGTTAAGCCCACAAGTTTGGGCCTCCACAAGCTTCTTTATTCTTAGCCGAATCCTGCACACCATCCTTCGGGCCGGGTTATTTCTTCAGAGCTTGGCATACCGGGTTAGCATCCCCCTGTCAGTAGTCCCCAGAATAGCCTGGGCTTCATGGATCTCCTTGAAGCGCTTGCTATTCCCTGCAAAGATATCGATCATACGGGCGTATGAAGACCGGGTTAAGATGTTTTGATATTCGGCTAGGCCTCACTCCATGGTGGCCATGTGATAACCCGGATTTGGCCTCCACACATTTAGGTTCAAATTCCCAGGTCCAGACTACAACAAAAATGCCAAGATCTCATGCTCGATAATCAATCCCGTCATTACGGGGCAAATCCTTTCCTTCTTCTGTCCCAATGCCTCGCCCAATACTCGACGCATATCTCGCAAGATCTTCGCTGATAACCTTTACCTCGCGGTTTCCGGCTACTGGCCGTTAGGATAGGCTCACCCTTGCCTTATAAATAGTACTTAATGGGCAACCCTAAGCCTCTCACCACGCCACAACTTCCCCTCTTCTTCCTTGCTCCCAACACCCTCGCAACACCACCGTGAGGAGCTCGCACCTGTCACCAACGCAAGATCACCAGCGGCCGCGCCCGCCCTTGAGTCGCCTTACGCCACCGTCAAGTGTCACCGTTGCTCCTCCGTTTCTCTCATTCCAGCCACGCCGCCTGTCGCCATCGTATTAGACTCCAATCTCCCCGGTAAGCTCCTCGCAACCAGTCAATTAATCCTCACAACTTTCAATTTATCCAAGATCGGATCTAGGTCAACCCGCAAATCATTTGTCCGATTGCACCAAATTAGATCGACTCGAGGCTTGCCAACTCCTTTAATCATCTGCCCTATAGTCACAAATGATCCTCCAACCCTCATTGATTACCAATTTTACTTAAAAATCATCCGCAAGCATTTCCATCTAGATCCGTTCCTCCTCAATTTTCCGCTTATTGCATTAACACCCAGAAAAACCCTCCTTTTCCAGCCATTTCATTTGCGATATAAATATGGGCAACCATCCGTCATTCCCAAATACCTTTCCCTATGTAAGTGACCAACAATTTCACAAGTGTGCTCAATACCCGGACAGTTCTCGGCTTCGCACCTTCTTGATACCTTTATACTCGGATGTCTCAGTATTCCCGGGTCTTATTTCACACGCCTCTTCTCTTTGTATTTTGCAGGCTGGCCCCATGGCTCCCAAGCGACAAGGAAAACAACCGGCTCCGACGAGGACCACCCAAACCATATCTGCCAACTGGGGGCGTTCCACAACCACCAAAGCCAAATTGGACGAGCTAGCCGAATTAGGAACCCTCCCTTCTCAAAAAGACATCCACTGGAGGGTCCCGGGTAATGAGACTCGCCCCACCCCCGAAGAAAACGAGGTAATCTGCTTCGTTGACCACGTGACCCGGGGATTTCGTCCTCCGGGTCATCCTTTCTTCAGGGAGGTCTTAGATCATTATGGACTCAGGGTGTTCGACATAGGGCCTAACTCCATGTTAAACATTACCCACTTCATTGTTCTATCTGAGTCGTACTTGTGCATGCCACCGAGTCTGACTCTTTTCATTGAGTTATTCCAGTGCAAGCCGTGCCGCGAAAGCGGCGACGGAGCGCTTCTCACTTGCGGCGGGGTATCCATCCAACGCCGTAAGAATTCTTTGATGCCAACCCTCAACCTGCACTCCCACGTTAAACATTGGCAGCTATCCTTCTTTTACTGCCACGATACCTCCCCTGACAGCGAAAAGAAGCTGCCGGGTTACACAGAGGCCCCCCTCAAGCTCTCCGAGTCTTTCAATGCCTTCGCGTCAGACTCAGACAGGGAGGCAATCCTTCCTTCGCTAGCCAAGATAGCCATTCTCTCAGCCCAGGGCCTCCTAGGGCTCAATTTAATAAAAACTTGGGTCGATTTCCGAATCCAACCTAATTCCGTTCGCGCCAAATTGATGTGCGAGTATTCGGGGCACACCACAGACGCGCTCCGCTACTCCACCAAGAGCTTTGCGACCGGTGATACTATAAAGACTATCAAGGGCTTCTTGGCGGAGAAACTGGAGGCGATAAAGGGCATCGCCGGGTTACCTCCGTTTACCCGGGAAAATCCAGCTCCAGCGGTAATACCCGGCGCTCATAGCTTGTTTCCACATTTCAACTCGATACTGCTTCTAAGCCTTTAATCTTATCTTTTTACCTCAGGCTGATGACCCTTTCTGGAGAGTTGAACCACTCCCCCCCTCCAGAGACCCGGAAGAGGAGGACGAGGCGACTGACGATAGTGAAGGTATTCACTCAGGATCTGCATATTTTTACTTGCATTACTTTCCTCTCGTCTGTCTTTTTCTAATGAATGCACACCCGGTTCGCAGGGCTAGAGGACGAGGGTGGAAACAATGAAGACGACCCAGAGAGAACCGAGTCTGACCCAGAGGCAACAGTCGGGGCCAAGAGGAAAGGCAGGGGGACAGTGTCCAAGGTTCCTTTTTCCTCATTATCCTCTGAACCTTACTCCTTTGACGTCATGCGACGACTTAACCATCAATTATCAAATCCATCATGCTTGAAGGATTCCTTCCCAGCCAAGCGCAGAGTAACTCGGAGCTCCCCAGGTGAAGATCCACTTAACCCAGGCATCTCCGCCCCCTCGGTCCCTCGTGGCAGTGCTCCTCCATCTCGTTCTTCCAACTCTCCTCAGCGCCACCCTTCTCCTAACCACCCACGTGCCGGGCAGTCCCGAATTCCACTAGTGGTTCCTGCGAATACCTCGTCTGCTTCCAGTGGCGAGCTCCCACCGGATTACACCGTAAATACCGGGTAAGCTTTTGCCTTACTATTTATTTTTGCATCTAACGAACTTTCATCCGAGCCGCCGTCATCACTAATAACTGCCTTTTTTTATCTTTCTTTCAGCGCTCAGGTCACCGTCAGTGACCCGGAAAACACAGAAACGGATAACCTCCAGGTGGAGAAGCCGACTGACGACGCAGACGCCGCAACTGGTGGTGATGCGACCACTAACCGGGAACAAGGCCCTCTGAACAATCCACTTTCCCAAACCGTCGGATCTCCTTCCTTATCGGAACCAGTAGACGAAGAGATAGAAATTCTAGATACAAGGATGAGCCCTCCCAACCCGGACACTCAGACTGTCCGGGTCTCCACTCCAAATGCAAGGGGAACCCCCCTACCAGATGATCAAGCTGCCGGCTCTTCCGGGACTCGCTCCGAGGAGTTAACTTTTGCCCAGATGCTAGAGACCCTGCGCGCCTTAAGGGCTAACGAGGAAAATATCTTGGGGTCTTTAATAACCAAACACGAGGTAAGTTCGATTAATGTTGCTTGTACCTTTGTCCAGTCCCCAAGTTCCGAGGGAGTTCATTCATGACTTGCTCGGTACTTTTATTATACCAATGACTGATAACTGTGCTCTTCTACCTGACTAATGCTTTTTTAACATCCATGCAGTCTTACGTGACTCAATACGAGGAGAAACTTGCGGACGCCGCCAAGCTCGTTGAAAAGGAGATATCTTTACGTGAAGCAGCCGAGGCTGAAGCCAGGAGGAACAGGCAATTAATGAAGAAGTACCAAAGAAGGGCTCACCAAGCCGAAGATGACCTGACAAGCCTTTCCGTCGAAATATCTGACACCTATCGTTCTTTGCTTGGTATGCTTCCTTCTCCGGTTTTATCCTTTTGACAAACAGCAAAAGTTGTCCGACTTATATCTTCATTTTACTTCAGGCCCGGACGAAGCCATGCCGGATGAAGATGACATTGCCAAGCTGAAAACCATAAAGAGTGCTATCCGGCAGCTATGTGCCGGGACCAGATGGATCCTTGACGAGTTACGGTGTCCGGGTAGAGGACATGTTGACCTGAAGAGGCTGTTGGACGCCCTATCCACTATTCCCGAGTGGATTCGGCACTGGAAGCGCTCATCTTGCCGGGTTGGAGTGACCCGGGGGCTTGCACTTGCGAAAGCTTATCTCCCCAAGCTCGAGTTAGCGAAGCTTATGGGCGGCTTCCCAGAGTTCAAGCTTGACGGATCCAAGTTTTCAGTAAAGGATTTCCAGGCCGTCCAGAAGGAGGTCCGTTACCCGGCCAGCGTAATTGCTGATGAACTGGATGTTAACATACTTGTTCCAGCATATGATTCTGCCGATAGAGTAATTAAGTCGGATCTTCCTGAGCCGTATGACATGCTGGCTCGGTGGAAGGAGGAAGCTGTTGCGATAAGGGCGGAGGCTGCCAAGAAACAAGCTGAAGCTGGCTCTGCTCCTGCTGCCTCAACATCAGTCGTTCCGCCCCCTGCAGGGGCTGGCGCCGCCGATCCGGGTGTTGCTGCTACCACCAATGATGGCAAGGGTAAGGCCAAGATGGGCGCCGAGTGATATATGGTTTCCAATGCCTCTTCTTAAGCGTCAGTCGGTCGACATACTTTTTGAAACAGTCATTTTCTAGGCGGTGCGCCTGTGCACCTTTGATATTTTTTCACCAGTATTTTGTAATGCACACTAAGGCCTTGATATACTCGATGCCTGCTCCGACCTTTTTAAGTTTAAGCTCATCTGTTCTCGATATCTGGTTTTATTTATTGCTCCTTTTGTGAAAACTCAATTTCCGGGTCTCATGGGTATTGACAAGCGGATTTTGCTTCGAAGTCCCCAAGTCCCCAAGACTCGGATATTTGGATTTTTACAACTATACAAGTAAGCCAGTTCTTTTCAAGATTTCAAGCTACCGGGCCCGGATTGCCGAGCCTAGGACACTTGATCTTGAAAAGGCAACAAAATGCTTATTGCTATTTTCACAAAGATCCATGAGTTGTTTCACATCGGGTTTGAAGTTATGCTTAATAGTCATTGAGTTTCCAGCTATTCAGCCTTGTACTCTGCATAACTTGTGGTTTAGATGACCCTTTTGACTGTCTTGTACTGTAAGCCGGCTTTCGCGTGGATACCATGTTGTTACATCAATACGAAGACGTAGCCAGCCAATTCCCGTCGGGTTTCATGACTAACTGCCATCGTAAGCGAACAAATCATGCCACTTTAATGCGAGTCACATCGAGCTTAAGTAAGAGTAGCCAAGAAATTTGGACTTCTTTGTCCGGTTATAAGATTGTAGCCGTACTCGTTTGCGAGTAATCGGCCCTTATAACTCATAGGCATCATGGCCGGGTCTTTGAGTTTGTAACTGTGCTATTTAAGCGACCAGCCCCCAAGACCTAGATATACGCATCGTACTGAGAATACATAACCTGATAACAACCATCTCTTTTCTTGATAACCATCTCTTTACTTGATATGAAAAACTGATAACAACCATCTCTTTTCTTGATAATCATCTCTTTACTTGATATGAAAAATATAGGTCAGCAAGCCGCCTCATTAAAAACCCGTCCAGTCCCCAAAGGTGCCCTGGATAGGAAAAGAGTACGTCAGAAAACCTGCTGCCTATTACATCGTGCAATTCCACTTGCCAATATAGTCTTTACTAAGTATAATACGGACGCAGCTGAGCCACGTTCCATGGTCTATCTCTTTCTTGCATAGATGAAGTGGTGTGTGCGGTGTCATTGACTGTAGCCGACTCTTCCCTTGCATCTATCAAATAATATGATCCGTTATGTAGGCTCCGGCTTATGATAAATGGTCCTTCCCATGGTGGTGATAATTTGTGTTTTCCTTCGTTTGACTGTACCAGACGCAGAACCAAGTCTCCTTCCTGGAATACCCGGGTCTTCACACGCCGGCTATGATACCTCCGTAGATCTTGCTGATATATGGCTGATCTTTCCAGGGCCTGTTCTCTTTGCTCTTCTAACATATCTACGGCGTCCTGCCGGGTTTTTTCGTTCTCTACTTCGACGTAAGCTGATACTCTAGGCGAATCGTGAATAATATCACTTGGTAACACTGCTTCCGCACCATAGACCATGAAGAAGGGTGTCATCTGAGTGGATCTGTTAGGTGTAGTGTTGATACCCCAAACCACAGAAGGAAGTTCCTCGACCCATGCACCAGCGGCCCTGACACAGGGAACTCGCAATCGTGGTTTTAATCCGCGAAGCAATTCTTGGTTTGCCCTCTCCACTTGTCCATTGGCCTGGGGATGAGCCACCGATGCCACATCGAGCCGGATTCCATTGTTGCCGCAAAATTTCTCCATCTCACCAAGGGACATGTTGGTTCCATTGTCGGTAATTATGCTGTGGGGGTACCCAAACCGGTAGATAATCCTTTTCAGGAACTTGACTGCTGTAGCTGCTTCGCAATTAGTAACTGGCATAACCTCAACCCACTTGGTAAACTTATCAATGGCCACCAAAAGATGTGTTTTCTTGCATGGTGACATATGGAAGGGGCCAACCATGTCCATACCCCAGACGGCAAACGGCCAAGTTAACGGGATAGTCCGCAACTCCATAGCCGGCACATGGGTTTGGCGAGCGTACCTTTGACATCCGTCACACCTTGCTACCAATCGCTCCGCATCCGTTAGGGCCGTGAGCCAGAAAAACCCGTGTCGATAAGCTTTAGCCACAAGAGACCTTGTGGACGCATGATGTCCACAGTCGCCTTCATGGATTTCCTTGAGAATCTGTCTGCCTTCTTCCGGCGCCACGCAGCGCAAAAAGACTCCTGCTGCACTTCTTTTGTACAGTTCCCCATTGATGATAGAGTACCCCTTTGCTCGCCTCAAAATTTGCCTTGCTAATACCTCCTGTTGTGGTAACTCGCCTCGTGATAGGTAGGCCAAAAACGGTTCTGTCCACTCGGGAATAGTACGTACAGTGGCTACGAGCCCTGAATCCGAGTCTTGATTTGCCAATTCCTCCTCTGACTCGATTTTAACTGATGGTCGCCATAATTCGTCCAGGAAAACGTTAGGTGGAACCGGCTCTCTGCGCGAGCCGAGTCTGGCGAGGGCGTCGGCTGCCTCGTTCTTTCTTCTGTCTATATGCTCCACCTCATACCCGGAAAAACATCCTGCTACCCTATCAACTTCCCTGCGGTATGCCGCCATAGTTGCGTCCTTTCTGTCCCACGTTCCTGACACCTGCTGTACCACAAGGTCCGAGTCTCCGAAGCACCGTATCCTCTTGATGTTCATCTCTTTGGCTACCTTTAAGCCATGCAATAGGGCCTCATACTCGGCCACGTTGTTGGAACAGTCGAAGTGAATTTGTAGCACGTAACTCAATTTGTCCCCTTTGGGTGATGTTAGCACCACCCCAGCTCCTGATCCCTCGTACTGCTTTGATCCGTCGAAGTGCATGATCCATGACTCGGAATTTGGAACCGTTGCAGTCATGCCTGTATGTGTCCAGTCGTTAACGAAATCAACTAAAGCTTGAGACTTGATTGCTGACCTGGGTTCGTAGTTGATATGATAATCCCCCATCTCTATCGCCCATTTGGCTATTCTTCCCGTCGCGTCCGAGTTTCTGATGATATCCGACATTGGTATTGAACTAACCACTGTTATCGGATGCTCTTGGAAATACGGCTTCAACTTCCGGCTAGCCATAAAGACCCCGAACACCAACTTTTGCCAATGCGGATAGCGCTGCTTTGCTTCTGATAATACCTCACTGACGTAATAAACCGGCCTCTGAACCGGGTAACCTTTCCCGACCTCTTTGCGTTCCACGACAACCACTACGCTAACGGCTCGGGGGCCAGCTGCCACGTATAGCAACATAGGCTCTTTAGGACCCGGCGCCGCCAGTACTGGTGCTTCAGATAATTGCTTCTTTAGTGCTTCAAACGCTTCATCTGCCTCTTCGTCCCATACGAATTTATCCGATTTCCGCAAGAGCCGATACAAGGGTATTGCTTTTTCTCCGAGTCTAGATATGAATCGGCTCAAGGCTGCTACACAGCCCGTGAGCTTTTGAACATGCTTCAAGTTTTCCGGCTTTTTCAAACTCTGGATTGCCTTGATTTTATCTGGATTTGCCTCAATTCCTCTCTCGGAAACTATGAAGCCGAGTAATTTCCCAGCCGGAACTCCGAACACGCACTTCGTTGGATTAAGCTTCATCTGGTACCTCCTCAGGTTTTTGAATGTCTCCTTTAGATCATCGATAAATGTCTCCGCCTTCCTAGTCTTGATGACCACGTCATCCACATAAGCATGGACGTTACGTCCGATTTGGTCCTCAAAGCACTTTTGAATACACCGTTGGTAAGTTGCGCCAGCGTTCTTCAACCCAAACGTCATAGTTTTATAACAAAAGGCCCCAAACGGGGTTATGAATGATGTTTTCTCCTAATCCTCCCTTTTGAGCTTAATCTGATGATACCCGGAATATGCATCCAGGAAGCATAACAGATCGCTTCCAGCTACTGCGTCTATAATCTGATCTATCCTTGGGAGCGCGAACGGATCCTTTGGGCAATGCTTGTTGAGACTAGTGAAGTCAATGCACATCCTCCACTCGTTGGTCTTTTTCATCACCAGAACCGGGTTAGCCAACCAATCCGGGTGAAATACTTCCATGATAAAGCCGGCTGCCAATAGCCGAGCGATCTCTTCGCCTATAGCTTTCCTTCTTTCCTCATTCATTTTCCTCAAACCTTGTTTCACGGGCCTGGACTTGGGATCCACATGCAAACTGTGCTCAGCCAATTCTGTAGGGATACCCGGCATGTCGCTGGGTGTCCAGGCAAACACATCTGCATTCGAGCGAATGAACTCCACGAGCGCTCCCTCCTGCTCTTTTCCCAGGTTGGACCCTATGGTAAAATGTTTAGTAGAATCCCCCTCGACAAAATCTATCTTCTTGGTGTCTTGCGCTGCCTTGAATTTTGCTCTCTCATCCTCAGTATTCGGCTTTTTCAAGGCTGTTCTATCGTACGGATTTACTTGAGACCGGTAATATTCGAGCTCTTCCTTCCTGCATGCCTGCTCGGCCATAACTGAATCTCCTTCATCGCACTCGGCCGCTATATCCCGGTTCCCATGTATAGTGATGGTCCGTTTAGGACCCGGGATTTTCAGCTGCAAATACACGTAGCACGGCCTAGCCATGAATTGGGCGTAAGCCGGCCTCCCCAACAGCGCGTGGTAAGGACTGCGCAACTTGACCACCTCGAACGTGAGCCACTCCACTCGATAATTATCCGTCGATTCCCCAAAAGCAACTTCCAAGGTGATCCTTCCCTCGGGGCTCGCCGAGTGACCCGGTACGATCCCGTGAAAGATTTTCGAACTTTTCTGCAGCTGGGACTCTTTGAGACTCATCCGTAAGAAGGTCTCCCAATAAAGGATGTTGATGCTACTTCCACCGTCCATCAGGACCTTCTTCAGCTCGTAACCATTAACCTGTGGAGCAACCACCAACGCCAAGACTCCTGGACGCTCCACTTTTTCCGGATGATCTCTTCTACTCCACGTTATCTCTTGTTCTGCCCATCTAAGATATCCCGGCGCGGCTGATGAAACCGAACTTGCCGCTTGCTTTGATGTCTCTTTGTTCCTGCTAGAAGTTCCTGTAGTATGCACATGATATTGTCCTTTTAAGTTAGTCGTTCGTACCGTGTCGACGAAGATGTTGATCCGGCCGATCGTCAATATAAATCCGGACTCGAGGTGATCCGATTCTGGCCCCCAGCCGGAATCGTCCACCAACTTTTCTTCTTCGTGGTCGATGTAGATTTCGCCAATGACAAGATTCTCCATGCCCTTCCGAGCTTCTCCCGTGATGTAAACACCTTTGGACGCAGGCCCCACGGTGGGCGCCAACTGTCGTGGGATAATCACGGCAGATGTTACCAGGGGTAACTGATCTTGGGGCAAGTCGACACAGGCGTTCGGGAGAGGGTTTAGCTCAAGAGAAGACATGGTACAACTTGATCTGACAGCCGGCAATCGAAGTCGCCGGATCTCTATTCTCGATACAATAACTCGATTTAGGGTTTACACTGGATACTCGATATCACACGATATTGCTAGGGTTCTTAGATCTCTCTCCAAAACTATACCTGAGGGTCGGTTTATAAAGCACCCGTACCCCCTAACTTATTCGGCAAGGCATATTCCGGATCCTACATGAACACGGCGCACTAACCATAACTTTCCTTTACAATAGCCCATAACCCGGGCCGTTAAGCCCACAAGTTTGGGCCTCCACAAGCTTCTTTATTCTTAGCCGAATCCTGCACACCATCCTTCGGGCCGGGTTATTTCTTCAGAGCTTGGCATACCGGGTTAGCATCCCCCTGTCATCGGGTGTCGAATCAGTAGAGGGTGACAAGGGGGTCTGGTTCCAGGGTTTAGGTAGGGTGGTGGAAGGCCATGGTGGCCGCGGCGTGGACGGATTCAGAGGGCTCCTCGCCGGTGAGGGAAACAGAGAGGAACGCGGCGAGATGAGAGGGGATGGCGGCGATCGCGAGGGGGGAACAGGAGTTAGGGTTAGGTTGGCGGCGCCAGGGGGTCTAGGCGTACTTATAGCGGCCGAGGCGATCTCCTGGCCGTCGGGCGCGGCCGTACGGCGACGTGGCGCCACCGGATCGTCGCCGTACGGGAGAAACAAGATGGCGCGCGCATCGAAGCGGTACGCGCGGGATGAAACGGGCTGGGTTGCGCGCTAGGTGGGTTGGGCTGGGTAAGCTGCCGCGCGCGCTGCAGTTTGCTTCTTTTTTTTTTGCTTTCTGTTTTTTTTTTGTAGCAATGAGAATTGGAAGAATTTGATAGGGTTTTGAGTTTCTAAAATTTTGGAAAAATTCAGGTGAGTTTGTTAGTCCAATATCTACCACTTTACAACTTAAGTTTTTGGAAATTCAAATTGAGTTGCTGTTTTGCAAAATGGTTTGAATTGGAATAAATTGCAACTAATTGAGGTATTTTTGAAAACAACAAGTTTAATAGGGTGAACCCTATTATTAACTTGGTTAAATTAGTTGATTGGTTTAGATAGGGTTCATAAGTTCAAATTGGTTCTGCCTGATGCATTTGATTTGAATTTGAAGGGGATTTGGAAATTAAAATGGTTGTTAATTAATGACTTAATATGGAAAACAAGGTTTTTATTAGGGTGACCCCTATTATTAGGTGGATCAAAACATTAGAATGGTTTGGTATTTTTATAATTTCCAAATTAGGTGTTGTAGATGATTTGCTTTGAATTTGAAACCAAGTTGGAAAATAATTAATTGGAATTAAAAGCACCATTTTACTAGTTGATCAATATGGAATAATATGACAACAAATGGGTTGTTTTTATTCTAGATTTTTATTTGAAAAGTTGTAACAGAGCAAGTATGAAATAACCATTTGAAATTGTTTGAGTTTCATTATGAAAACAAGATAAAACAGATGCAAAACAAATAGTAACAAATGCAAACAATGAAATAAACATGATGACATGATGCAATACTTTAATAACAAGAAATCAAACATTCTAAATGGTAGGTTTTCATACTTGGGATGTTACAGAGGGGTCACCTTCAACAAAATCCACCATCTTTGTGTCCTGTGCTGCCTTGAACTTTGCTCTCTCATCCTCCGTATTTGGCCTCTTTAACGTTGTTCTGTCATCCGGGTCTACTTGAGACCGGTAATACTTGAGCTCTTCCGTTCTGCAGGCTTGTTCCGCCATTGCCGCGTCTCCTTCGTCACACTCAGCTGCTATAACCCGGCTCCCATGTATGGTGATGGTTTGCTTGGGACCCGGGATCTTTAGCTGTAGGTATACGTAACACGGCCTGACCATGAACTTGGCGCAAGCCGGCCTTCCAAACAACGCGTGATAGGGGCTGCGCAACTTTACCACCTCGAACGTGAGCCACTCCACTCGGAAATTATCCTTTGATTCTCCAAAAGCGACCTCCAATGTAATCTTCCCCTCGGGGAACGCCGAGTGACCCGGCACGATCCCGTGAAAAACTGTATAACTTTTCTGTAGCTAGGACTCCTTGAGGCCCATGCGTAGGAAAGTTTCCCAATATAGGATATTGATGCTGCTTCCGCCATCCATTAGCACCTTTTCAACTCATAACCATTAACCTGTGGTGCAACCACCAATGCTAAGACACCCGGATGTTCTATTCTTTCCGGGTGATCCCTTCTGCTCCATGTTACCTCTTGATCCGACCATCTCAGGTATCTCGGGACAGCCGAGGAAACCGAGTTTACTGCCTTTTTGAGCATCTTTCTATCCTTGTTAGAAGTTCCTGTGGTGTGAACGTGGTACTGCCCCAATTGCTTGGGGTTGGCCTGGAAACCTCCAGCTCCTCCCTGATTGTTACCCGGATTGCCACCTCCTGGGTTGCCTGCTGGGGGTGGGCCGTTGCCCGGGTTACCACCCGGACCCGGTCCTGCTCCCCGGCCTGCACCTCGCATTGCCTTCTGTATTTCCTCATTCTTCCATCTCTGTAAATCCACACACTGTTCCAGCGAATGATTAGCCGGCATGCCGTTCCTGCTATGGCGCGGACAGGGCATCCTGAAGGCCTCTATATGGTTAGCCGGCCTTGGCGGTCCTTGGTAATTTCCTCCATTAAAGTTTCCTCCGTTGAAATTTCCTTCTGCTCTGGGTCTTGCAAACCCGGCCTCTGTGTTGGCGACAAACTCGGAACTTCCCTCATACGGGCGCTTGTTCTGGTTGTTTCCATTATTTTCTCCATTGTTACCCGGCGCAGATCCATTGCCGGGTCTTCCACAGTTGCTTGCGTTAGCTTTGGCTTTCTTGTCATCAACATCCTCCTCTGTGGTATTCGTGGCGGCGTGCTTGTTGCACGCGTCCATCAACTCTCCCATAGTAACCTCCGAAGCATTCCGACTAGATTTCATGCGTGTTAGCTTTTGCACTAGGGGTATGTACTTGCATGTTTTTGCCATAGCCTGTAGCGCATCCTTTGGCTGAATATCTGTGGACGAGTGAAGTATTTCCATAACCCGGCGCACCCAACTGCGCGCCGACTCACCCTTCTTATGGACACATCGTTCTAGATCATCGATTGTGAATAATTTCCTGCACGTCCCATGAAAGTGCTTGATAAATGCAACTTTCAGCTCACTCCATGAATTGATAGATTTTTCCGGTAAATTGTTGAACCATAACTTTGCTATTTGAATTTTGATTGAATTTGAATGAGTTTTTATTATTAAGTGAAAATTAAAGAAAAGAACCATTTCAATTAGTTTGAACCCTCAATTTTAATTGAAACAAATTGCTTAGGATTGTTTGTAGTTTTCATAAATTTCAATTGGTTGCTGTTTTTGCAATTTGCAATTGGATTTGAATAACAATTGAATTAAGTGAATTATTAAAGTCCATAATTTTAAATGGTTTGAACCTTATGGATTAATTGGAAACAATGGAGTGATTTGTTTTGCAATTTTCATAATGTCAACATGGTTGTTGTTTGGAAGAAAAAAAATCATAATTGAATTTGAAAAGGGTTTGGTTATTGGATGCATTTTTATAGAAACAAAACAACAGTTTTTGAGATCACACTTTAATGGAAACAATTGATTGTTTTGTTTTGAAATATCATTTGTAAATTGTAACATCACAAGGATGAAACAAAAGGTTTGAATTTTGGTTTGAAATTCAAATAGAAAACAAAGGAAAACAAATGAAAACAGTTGGAAAACAAAGCAAAACAGAGAATAACAAATGGAAAACAAACAAAACAATTGCAATCAACATGATGCCATGATGCAAAACATAAAATAACAGGGAGCAAACATTCTAAAGGCTATTTTTCAGACTTGGGATGTTACAAAACGCCCCCCCTTGAAGGAATCGCGCCCCGAGATTCCTACTGAGAAAAGAAAGGGTCCGGATACTTCTTGGGAAGATCCTCTTGAACTGTGACACGTGAAACACATCGTGCCCATTGGATAGACGTCAGGGAATTATCAAACCACCGGAACATTTTCAATTGAAGGAAGAGGTTTTTGTACCAAGGGTGTATAGCTGAATGGAACTTTATTCATTTGGAGAATAGATTATCTGGCTAGAATGGTGGAACAGAGTTATTGACATCAATCCAACCAAGAATGACATCAATGTCAGAATTATCAACATGAGAGTAACGAGGAATATGTGGCCTCCCATTAGAATTGGATTGTTCTTACTTATGTTGGAAGTCAACATTTGAGATCCCGAGGAGTGAATATTGATTTGATTTCTTAGTGGAACCAGAATTGGGTTGTATGTTGTGGGAAAGATTGTTGACATAAAGGAATGTGATGCTCCGGTATCAAATAACACTTTAGCTGGAATAGAGTTTAGCAAATGAACGGGGAAACTTTGATTAGACGCCGGTAGAAGAATTGAATTGGAAAACAACAACAAGATTTCAACGGACGAAAAGGATGTTGAGAAGAACAGGATATCAACATCGGGGAAAACGAGAACAAAATTCCTGAGGTACTATGGATAACCCAAAACACGTGAAATCCTAACTTGAAAGTTTAGATGAGAAGGGAAAACATCGTTGCACTTCCTTACCAGAAAAGGGTGGGTGGGTGGGGAAAGAAGAAAAATGGCAGAATTCCTACTCTCACGTTTCATTTTTTCCTGTATAGCTACAAAATAGTTTCTAGACTCAACTGCGACCAGTAAAAAGGGATCCTACAGGCAGACAGGCTCTGATACCATTTGTCACACCCTGATTTCTAGGGGATACTCACCGTACGAACTGGATAGCAGATGCTTGGATTATGGGGCATAACTGCTCCCACGTCCCAGCTTCCTGGTAGGCCTGCGCTTATGCGCGACAACACAAGCCCTGCTATTCCATCGTCGATGTAAACTATCCACTAGAGATCAAAGGCACTTCCGTCGACGTACTTCAAACCATACACACATGGTACGTCAACGGCGTTTAACAAGTGATATCACAACAGATCTCTACGACACAAAAGATTGAAATAAGTTGCAAATGGCTCTCATTAGAGCAGAGATAGCAACTACAATCATTCAGAGGGCACATGCCCCAACAATACATCATTACAATACAGCGGAAGCATTCAACATGTCTGAGTACAGACAAGAACCAAATAGGCCTAAGAGGCCGGAAACAAACAGACGGAGCCCATCCACGAAGTCTCGGATCCTGCCCGGGTCCGCTATCTACTCGTCAGCAGTCTCGTCGTCATACTCCACGTAGTAGCCACCATGTAGATCCTCGGAAACGTCGTCTGCGTAAACCACAGCCCCAAAGGGGTCAGTACATAAACGTACTGGCAAGCAAGACTCACAGTTCACCAAAGTGTAACCCGTCAACACCAAGCACAGATGCCTTGGGTTCAACGGAAGAGGGGGGATATAAAAGATGCTGCCACTGGCTGCGCTAACCAACTACAGAGATTCTATCACTTCCGGCTAACAGAAAAGGAGATAAGATCGAGGATTGTAACCAACTGAAAGATAACTTCAAACAAACCCATCCTGGATCTCGCCCCTTATCCAAAGAAGCAATCCGAGGATAACTCACACCGTTGTATTAAATGTGAATCAAGTTATTGTGTCATCAACCTATTACTAGTCAAGTTATTAATCATTGGGTGTAACAAGTGTGATCATTACGTTTAAGTTGTCCTGAGTACTTGTTAGCCAGTACTTTCACCAAGTAATCCATAACCGCGGAAAACACGGCTTCTCGAGAAGATTATCCCTGCAGGGTTGCACCAATTTGGCCGTACACGCAAGAATAACCCGCCAGATGGGAAGCTAACCCACCAAGCGGGGTACTCTACACAACCAACCATTCTTCGCATCAAGCCCAAAGCACCTTGGGCGCACGGCTAATCGAGCCCAGAAGAAAATGGACCCTCATAGCACTCTAAGAACGTGTCCCCCTATATGCCGACTACGAAAGTTCCACCCTGGCCTGGGCTCGCAAAAACATGCATGCGGCAAATGGAAAACACGAACTAAATGAGGCGATTTGGACGAGATGCGAATCAGGTCAAGTTGAGGGGGGCGCCCATACTCGCTTCCCACATGCGGTTAGTGCGCTCATCATGGATCAGTAGACAAGACCCTTTTCCTATTAGGTTCGACACTAGCAGGCTCCAAAACCTCTCATGGGCCTCCTGCCGGTGCCTTATCATCAAATTTATTATTGATAATAACATTAGCATGATTGATTGATTAAACATCGAGCCCCCAGAACATAATAGATATAGTAACAGAAAGTAACGGATAACAGACTCGAGCAAAAGCAACCTAAGCATGCTAGTAAGACACTGGCTCAACCAAGGGGGTGACAGGAGTGGAGGTGAGGCCATATCAAGGTTAAGGGATTCATGTGATGGGTTCGTAACAGAAACAACTACTACTAAGGCTAGCAGAAAAGAACAACGGAAAGTATCGGTAATCAATGTTGAAAGGAACACAGTGGTTCGTGTGAGTGATAACTTGCCTGCAAAACCCAGTAGCCTGGTACTGAGCTAAGTCCTTAGAAGGGGTGTCGTAAGTATCGTCGGTCTCAACGTCGTCGTGTATCCGAGAAGAAGCAAACAAACAATGCAGAAAGATAAACAATCAATAAGATGGCATAATGCACAAACATGGGATGATGCATGACCATTTAATTGATGCAACACAATAAACTAGTTGACAAGATAACAACATGATTAAATGGACCCACATGCAATTGGATTGCATATGAAAAGCCCATGAATTATGGTGGAATTAATTGTTTTACAACTAATCAAATTGTGTAAGTGAATTAGCATGATGCATGGATGAGGAAAACAGCAAAATAACAACAATAGAAGCAAATGGAAATAAGGTTTACCAAGTTTGGAAATTCATTCATTAAGTTAGGAAATTTTGGTTACTTAAAGGTGTCACACAAGCATTTGTTGTTTTCACCACTTTTAATTGTTCAAAATAGATAACAAAGTTCATATTTGAAAAGAAAACAAGATTTTAGTTGGAATACATGTTTCACTTGTTGAAAAAGGATTCCAAATAAAGTATTTATGAATTAAACAAGTTTAAGCAAGAATTAAATGAATTTAATTCAAACATGAACTTATTTGAATTTTTATTTGGGCAAAACATTGAGTGAAGTTCATATTTGAAAAGTTTATACTTTTGTGGTTTGAAAACATATTTTATATGTCCCAAAAGAATTTGTTTTGATCAAGTGACAAATTTAACAATATTAAATGAATTAAAAAAGGATTAAATTATTTAACCAATTTTAATTATTCAAAACAGAAAACAAAGTATATATTTGGAAAGAGGGTTTAATTTTGCATGGAAAACATATTTCATTTGCGGAAATTGGATTTAAAATGATCAAGTTATTATTTTGGCAATTTTAAATGCAATAAACAAGAAACAGTTGTTTTCAGCAATTTAAATTATTCAAAACAGCAAACAAAATTTATATTTGGAAAGTACATGAAAAGTTGAGTGGAAAACATATTTAGTTTGTGGAATTTGGAATTTTTATGAACAAGTTATGAATTTTGCAAGTTTAAGTGAATTTGACAAGTTTTCAAATATTGCACCAATTTAAAATATTCAAAACAGTAAACAAATTTTATATTTGGATAGAACATTCAATTTGGGACAGAAAACATATTAAAAAAGCTAAAATTGGAGTTGGGATGAATTTTTTATGCAATTCACAAAATATAGTGCAAATCTGCCATTTTTTAGTGAAACAGGGACTTAGAAAAAATATTTCAGGGTCTAGAATTAATGTGCAAGGGCCTAGTTGTGATTTCCAGTTTGTTGGGCTGTGAAGGAATAAAAGAAAAAAATGGGATGTAATCCCGTGGGGGGTGGGATTCGAACCCACCCCCTCTGCTCGCAGCGCAAGGAACTGAACCGGTGGGGTGATGCTCTGTGTTTGATAGGAGAGGGGTACGGGGGTGGATAACGTTCAGTTTGCGGGTTTCTGAACTTAACTGAACTTGTTTCTAACTGAACCCTGCACGTACTTGCTGAACCTCGTCGGAAAGAACAGAGTGGCCGGCGGCAGCTGTGGTGCTCGCGTGGCCGGAGGGCGCCATCCGTGGGGTGATGGTGCGGATGGGTGTGTGCTACGGAGAGTAACCAGGAGGGAGAGGAGAAGGAGCAGAGGCTCATAGGGTTCTGTTCGTCGTCGAGGCAGTCGAGGTCGCTGACGAAGCGCAGCCACGGCCGGGACTTGCCGGCGACGGCGCGGCTTCCACGGTGCCTCCCGGCAAGCACCGAGGGGACGGGGCGACTCCAGGGACTGCCCCGTTTCCATTCCCGGGGAGCGGAGCCCCTCGAGGTGGATGGCGACCGGCGATGAGGGAGGCGGTGGAGGGTGGTCTCGGTTCAGAAGAAGTTGCAGAGGGGGCGACGGCGGCGATGGGAAGGAGGGAGTCTAGGGTTCTGCGATCGGAGGGAGAGGGGGATAGGTTTTTATCGGGGCAGTGGCATGTACGGCAAGCCATCGGGAGGGCATGGAGCGATCGGGTGGTGGAGGAAGCGTTCGTACCGTGCTGACGTCGCTGGGAGGAAGAAGACAACAGAGATGAAGGGGTATTGGGCTTCTCGGGGAATTGAGCTGGGGAAGAAAAGAGGGAAAGGGTTGGGCCTGCCCCTCTCTCCTTTACTTGTTTTTATTTATTTTTCTTCTGCTTCCTTTTTTTTGCTGAAAGGAGTTAGGAAGAAAAGACTAGGGTTTTGGCTTAGAAAAATTCTAGAAAATTTTTGGTATGGCTCAAATATGTAACCACAACAATGGCAAGTTTTGTTTTACAAAATCAAATAATTAAATTATGTTGCTATTTGAATTTTGATTGAATTTGAATGAGTTTTTATTATTAAGTGAAAATTAAAGAAAAGAACCATTTCAATTAGTTTGAACCCTCAATTTTAATTGAAACAAATTGCTTAGGATTGTTTGTAGTTTTCATAAATTTCAATTGGTTGTTGTTTTTGCAATTTGCAATTGGATTTGAATAACAATTGAATTAAGTGAATTATTAAAGTCCATAATTTTAAATGGTTTGAACCTTATGGATTAATTGGAAACAATGGAGTGATTTGTTTTGCAATTTTCATAATGTCAACATGGTTGTTGTTTGGAAGAAAAAAAATCATAATTGAATTTGAAAAGGGTTTGGTTATTGGATGCATTTTTATAGAAACAAAACAACAGTTTTTGAGATCACACTTTAATGGAAACAATTGATTGTTTTGTTTTGAAATATCATTTGTAAATTGTAACATCACAAGGATGAAACAAAAGGTTTGAATTTTGGTTTGAAATTCAAATAGAAAACAAAGGAAAACAAATGAAAACAGTTGGAAAACAAAGCAAAACAGAGAATAACAAATGGAAAACAAACAAAACAATTGCAATCAACATGATGCCATGATGCAAAACATAAAATAACAGGGAGCAAACATTCTAAAGGCTATTTTTCAGACTTGGGATGTTACAAAACGCCCCCCCTTGAAGGAATCGCGCCCCGAGATTCCTACTGAGAAAAGAAAGGGTCCGGATACTTCTTGGGAAGATCCTCTTGAACTGTGACACGTGAAACACATCGTGCCCATTGGATAGACGTCAGGGAATTATCAAACCACCGGAACATTTTCAATTGAAGGAAGAGGTTTTTGTACCAAGGGTGTATAGCTGAATGGAACTTTATTCATTTGGAGAATAGATTATCTGGCTAGAATGGTGGAACAGAGTTATTGACATCAATCCAACCAAGAATGACATCAATGTCAGAATTATCAACATGAGAGTAACGAGGAATATGTGGCCTCCCATTAGAATTGGATTGTTCTTACTTATGTTGGAAGTCAACATTTGAGATCCCGAGGAGTGAATATTGATTTGATTGCTTAGTGGAACCAGAATTGGGTTGTATGTTGTGGGAAAGATTGTTGACATAAAGGAATGTGATGCTCCGGTATCAAATAACACTTTAGCTGGAATAGAGTTTAGCAAATGAACGGGGAAACTTTGATTAGACGCCGGTAGAAGAATTGAATTGGAAAACAACAACAAGATTTCAACGGACGAAAAGGATGTTGAGAAGAACAGGATATCAACATCGGGGAAAACGAGAACAAAATTCCTGAGGTACTATGGATAACCCAAAACACGTGAAATCCTAACTTGAAAGTTTAGATGAGAAGGGAAAACATCGTTGCACTTCCTTACCAGAAAAGGGTGGGTGGGTGGGGAAAGAAGAAAAATGGCAGAATTCCTACTCTCACGTTTCATTTTTCCTGTATAGCTACAAAATAGTTTCTAGACTCAACTGCGACCAGTAAAAAGGGATCCTACAGGCAGACAGGCTCTGATACCATTTGTCGCACCCTGATTTCTAGGGGATACTCACCGTACGAACTGGATAGCAGATGCTTGGATTATGGGGCATAACTGCTCCCACGTCCCAGCTTCCTGGTAGGCCTGCGCTTATGCGCGACAACACAAGCCCTGCTATTCCATCGTCGATGTAAACTATCCACTAGAGATCAAAGGCACTTCCGTCGACGTACTTCAAACCATACACACATGGTACGTCAACGACGTTTAACAAGTGATATCACAACAGATCTCTACGACACAAAAGATTGAAATAAGTTGCAAATGGCTCTCATTAGAGCAGAGATAGCAACTACAATCATTCAGAGGGCACATGCCCCAACAATACATCATTACAATACAGCGGAAGCATTCAACATGTCTGAGTACAGACAAGAACCAAATAGGCCTAAGAGGCCGGAAACAAACAGACGGAGCCCATCCACGAAGTCTCGGATCCTGCCCGGGTCCGCTATCTACTCGTCAGCAGTCTCGTCGTCATACTCCACGTAGTAGCCACCATGTAGATCCTCGGAAACGTCGTCTGCGTAAACCACAGCCCCAAAGGGGTCAGTACATAAACGTACTGGCAAGCAAGACTCACAGTTCACCAAAGTGTAACCCGTCAACACCAAGCACAGATGCCTTGGGTTCAACGGAAGAGGGGGGATATAAAAGATGCTGCCACTGGCTGCGCTAACCAACTACAGAGATTCTATCACTTCCGGCTAACAGAAAAGGAGATAAGATCGAGGATTGTAACCAACTGAAAGATAACTTCAAACAAACCCATCCTGGATCTCGCCCCTTATCCAAAGAAGCAATCCGAGGATAACTCACACCGTTGTATTAAATGTGAATCAAGTTATTGTGTCATCAACCTATTACTAGTCAAGTTATTAATCATTGGGTGTAACAAGTGTGATCATTACGTTTAAGTTGTCCTGAGTACTTGTTAGCTAGTACTTTCACCAAGTAATCCATAACCGCGGAAAACACGGCTTCTCGAGAAGATTATCCCTGCAGGGTTGCACCAATTTGGCCGTACACGCAAGAATAACCCGCCAGATGGGAAGCTAACCCACCAAGCGGGGTACTCTACACAACCAACCATTCTTCGCATCAAGCCCAAAGCACCTTGGGCGCACGGCTAATCGAGCCCAGAAGAAAATGGACCCTCATAGCACTCTAAGAACGTGTCCCCCTATATGCCGACTACGAAAGTTCCACCCTGGCCTGGGCTCGCAAAAACATGCATGCGGCAAATGGAAAACACGAACTAAATGAGGCGATTTGGACGAGATGCGAATCAGGTCAAGTTGAGGGGGGCGCCCATACTCGCTTCCCACATGCGGTTAGTGCGCTCATCATGGATCAGTAGACAAGACCCTTTTCCTATTAGGGTCGACACTAGCAGGCTCCAAAACCTCTCATGGGCCTCCTGCCGGTGCCTTATCATCAAATTTATTATTGATAATAACATTAGCATGATTGATTGATTAAACATCGAGCCCCCAGAACATAATAGATATAGTAACAGAAAGTAACGGATAACAGACTCGAGCAAAAGCAACCTAAGCATGCTAGTAAGACACTGGCTCAACCAAGGGGGTGACAGGAGTGGAGGTGAGGCCATATCAAGGTTAAGGGATTCATGTGATGGGTTCGTAACAGAAACAACTACTACTAAGGCTAGCAGAAAAGAACAACGGAAAGTATCGGTAATCAATGTTGAAAGGAACACAGTGGTTCGTGTGAGTGATAACTTGCCTGCAAAACCCAGTAGCCTGGTACTGAGCTAAGTCCTTAGAAGGGGTGTCGTAAGTATCGTCGGTCTCAACGTCGTCGTGTATCCGAGAAGAAGCAAACAAACAATGCAGAAAGATAAACAATCAATAAGATGGCATAATGCACAAACATGGGATGATGCATGACCATTTAATTGATGCAACACAATAAACTAGTTGACAAGATAACAACATGATTAAATGGACCCACATGCAATTGGATTGCATATGAAAAGCCCATGAATTATGGTGGAATTAATTGTTTTACAACTAATCAAATTGTGTAAGTGAATTAGCATGATGCATGGATGAGGAAAACAGCAAAATAACAACAATAGAAGCAAATGGAAATAAGGTTTAGCAAGTTTGGAAATTCATTCATTAAGTTAGGAAATTTTGGTTACTTAAAGGTGTCACACAAGCATTTGTTGTTTTCACCACTTTTAATTGTTCAAAATAGATAACAAAGTTCATATTTGAAAAGAAAACAAGATTTTAGTTGGAATACATGTTTCACTTGTTGAAAAAGGATTCCAAATAAAGTATTTATGAATTAAACAAGTTTAAGCAAGAATTAAATGAATTTAATTCAAACATGAACTTATTTGAATTTTTATTTGGGCAAAACATTGAGTGAAGTTCATATTTGAAAAGTTTATACTTTTGTGGTTTGAAAACATATTTTATATGTCCCAAAAGAATTTGTTTTGATCAAGTGACAAATTTAACAATATTAAGTGAATTAAACAAGGATTAAATTATTTAACCAATTTTAATTATTCAAAACAGAAAACAAAGTTTATATTTGGAAAGAGGGTTTAATTTTGCATGGAAAACATATTTCATTTGCGGAAATTGGATTTAAAATGATCAAGTTATTATTTTGGCAATTTTAAATGCAATAAACAAGAAACAGTTGTTTTCAGCAATTTAAATTATTCAAAACAGCAAACAAAATTTATATTTGGAAAGTACATGAAAAGTTGAGTGGAAAACATATTTAGTTTGTGGAATTTGGAATTTTTATGAACAAGTTATGAATTTTGCAAGTTTATGTGAATTTGACAAGTTTTCAAATATTGCACCAATTTAAAATATTCAAAACAGTAAACAAATTTTATATTTGGATAGAACATTCAATTTGGGACAGAAAACATATTAAAAAAGCTAAAATTGGAGTTGGGATGAATTTGTTATGCAATTCACAAAATATAGTGCAAATCTGCCATTTTTTAGTGAAACAGGGACTTAGAAAAAATATTTCAGGGTCTAGAATTAATGTGCAAGGGCCTAGTTGTGATTTCCAGTTTGTTGGGCTGTGAAGGAATAAAAGAAAAAAATGGGATGTAATCCCGTGGGGGGTGGGATTCGAACCCACCCCCTCTGCTCGCAGCGCAAGGAACTGAACCGGTGGGGTGATGCTCTGTGTTTGATAGGAGAGGGGTACGGGGGTGGATAACGTTCAGTTTGCGGGTTTCTGAACTTAACTGAACTTGTTTCTAACTGAACCCTACACGTACTTGCTGAACCTCGTCGGAAAGAACAGAGTGGCCGGCGGCAGCTGTGGTGCTCGCGTGGCCGGAGGGCGCCATCCGTGGGGTGATGGTGCGGATGGGTGTGTGCTACGGAGAGTAACCAGGAGGGAGAGGAGAAGGAGCAGAGGCTCACAGGGTTCTGTTCGTCGTCGAGGCAGTCGAGGTCGCTGACGAAGCGCAGCCACGGCCGGGACTTGCCGGCGACGGCGCGGCTTCCACGGTGCCTCCCGGCAAGCACCGAGGGGACGGGGCGACTCCAGGGACTGCCCCGTTTCCATTCCCGGGGAGCGGAGCCCCTCGAGGTGGATGGCGACCGGCGATGAGGGAGGCGGTGGAGGGTGGTCTCGATTCAGAAGAAGTTGCAGAGGGGGCGACGGCAGCGATGGGAAGGAGGGAGTCTAGGGTTCTGCGATCGGAGGGAGAGGGGGATAGGTTTTTATCGGGGCAGTGGCATGTACGGCAAGCCATCGGGAGGGCATGGAGCGATCGGGTGGTGGAGGAAGCGTTCGTACCGTGCTGACGTCGCTGGGAGGAAGAAGACAACAGAGATGAAGGGGTATTGGGCTTCTAGGGGAATTGGGCTGGGGAAGAAAAGAGGGAAAGGGTTGGGCCTGCCCCTCTCTCCTTTACTTGTTTTTTTTTTCTTCTACTTCTTTTTTTTTTTGCTGAAAGGAGTTAGGAAGAAAAGACTAGGGTTTTGGCTTAGAAAAATTCTAGAAAATTTTTGGTATGGCTCAAATATGTAACCACAACAATGGCAAGTTTTGTTTTACAAAATCAAATAATTAAATTATGTTGCTATTTGAATTTTGATTGAATTTGAATGAGTTTTTATTATTAAGTGAAAATTAAAGAAAAGAACCATTTCAATTAGTTTGAACCCTCAATTTTAATTGAAACAAATTGCTTAGGATTGTTTGTAGTTTTCATAAATTTCAATTGGTTGCTGTTTTTGCAATTTGCAATTGGATTTGAATAACAATTGAATTAAGTGAATTATTAAAGTCCATAATTTTAAATGGTTTGAACCTTATGGATTAATTGGAAACAATGGAGTGATTTGTTTTGCAATTTTCATAATGTCAACATGGTTGTTGTTTGGAAGAAAAAAAATCATAATTGAATTTGAAAAGGGTTTGGTTATTGGATGCATTTTTATAGAAACAAAACAACAGTTTTTGAGATCACACTTTAATGGAAACAATTGATTGTTTTGTTTTGAAATATCATTTGTAAATTGTAACATCACAAGGATGAAACAAAAGGTTTGAATTTTGGTTTGAAATTCAAATAGAAAACAAAGGAAAACAAATGAAAACAGTTGGAAAACAAAGCAAAACAGAGAATAACAAATGGAAAACAAACAAAACAATTGCAATCAACATGATGCCATGATGCAAAACATAAAATAACAGGGAGCAAACATTCTAAAGGCTATTTTTCAGACTTGGGATGTTACACATGCGCGCTGCTATCCCTTGCCTCTCGGCTTCTACATCTCTCCTCTGTTGGTCCAATGCACGGCGGGCCACATCCAGATCCGCAGCGCGTGCCGCTGCGTTTTCCGGGGTTATCACCGTTGCTAGCACCGTAGGATCCAAGATCAGGTTATTGTTGAACAGAGCCGGATTTCGCGGATTCGAGGGCCCTGCCCCTGGCGTTCTGTTCGTCATAAACCCAAACATGTTTCTTTGCAATTCACTTTCCGGGGTATTGCTGGTGACTGAAGCCGACTCTCCGTCAACCCGGGCTACGACCGGGTTTCCATCAACCGGATTTTGTTGCTGAGCCAGCGCTCGCGCCGCTCCGACCACGACCGTAGTCACGCCCCCCTGATTAAGATTGGTTGCAGGGGCCGTGTAGACCGCGACCTGGCGCGCGATGCCTGGTGAAGATTCATACTCTTCCTCATCACAACTATCCTCTTCGTACCGATCCTCCAGCAGGTGCAAGATAGACTCAGTATCATCCTCCCTCGTGACCCGGCCACGCGGGGTCCATGCCGGATCCTCCGGTTGTTCCCTCTTCATGGCGGGCTCTTCTATCGGATCGATCGTCCCGACCAACTCTTCCCCATCCGACTGAACGCAGGTCGCTCCTCCTGACACGGAATCATATTAAACATTATCAGGAATTGAACCGGACGTACGTACCATGCCGACGAAGACATTGACCCGGCCAATTGTGACGATAGATCCGGCATCTAGCAAATCCGACTCTGGCCCCCAGCCAAAATCGTCCACCATCTTCTCTCCTTCGGGGTTGGTGTAGATCTCGCCGATGACGAGGTTCTTCATGCTCTCCCGAGCTTCTCCCGTGATGTAAACACCCTTGGATGCAGGCCCCACGGTGGGCGCCAACTGTCGTGGGATAATCACGGCAGACGTTATCGGGGGTAACTTATCTTGGGGCAATTCGACTCTGGTGTTTGGGAGAGGGTTTATCTCAAGGGAAACCATGTTATCAATCGATCTGTTAGCTTGGGCAATCAAGTCGCCGAGTCTCCGATCTAGGGTTACAATCTCAACTCTCGTATTACAGGGAAACTCGAATATCTGGTTAAAGCTCGTCCCGTTTCTGAGCCTAGGAGCTGGTTTATATCTTACCTGTCCCCCTGGCTTCCTATCCAAGGCACACTCGGAGTCCTACCCAGTCACCGCATACAAACCCTAGATTTCCTTATCGTAACCCACAAGTCGGATTACGAGGCCTACACTACTTCTTGGGCCTTCTAGAAGTTCCTTTTCCTTGAGCCGGGTCTTGCGCGGTTCCCTTTAGGCCGAGTTACACCTTGGCATTGGCCTACTGGGTTATCATCCCTCCATCAGAGTGTATGTCTGTGTTTGAGGTCTAGGGTAGAGTTGTGTGGTGTAGGTAATGATAGGAGAGGTGGTTTGGGTTGGATAGGAGCATAGCTAGGAGGTGGTGGTCGAGGTGCTGCATTGACAGAGGATGTAAACATGCTCGTTCCTTGACCAGAAGAAACGAGCTTATTCTCACGGTACACATATGACAATAACTGAGAACAAAGATCATTGATGGAAGCAACCAGCGGATTGAAAGTACCATCAAGACCATTGAGGATGTAGCCCTTGAGATCATCATCATCCACACGTTAACCCACAGCGGCGAGTTCAGAGGCAAATCCTTTCATCTTGGAGATGAACTGCTGAGCGGTCATGTCCAGTTTTTTGGTGTTGGTGAGCGCACCACGCAGCGAAGAAACCCTGGCCTTGGACTGTGTGGAGAACATGTTGTTATATCATCCCAAACATCAGCAGTATGCTAGAGGCCGTAGGTGTGCGCAAATGTTTGTTGTTTTGCAGGGAATAGCATGCGCTTCGTGGTTGGCTCAAAGTTTGAATATACAAGAGAGGCGCGCCAACCAAGATGCCCAAGCTATTCTGGGGACTATTGTTGGGGGGATAATAACCCGGTAGGCCCATGCAGAGGAACAAAGACCCGGCTGGAGTAAGTTTGCACGAGACCTGGTAATATGGTAATGGGCCGGGTGGCATTGATGGGCCAGCAATCGTAGTGGTAACTCGGCTCAAGGAAAGCGAGGATCTAGAAGGCCCGAAAGACGGTGTGAACCATGGAGTCCAAGACTTGGGGGACACGAAGAGTAATTTAGGGTTACGTGTAGACCCCGAGTAGGACTCTAGATGTATCTTGTAAGGAAAGCCAGGAAACCGGGTATTATATATAAACCGGCTTCTGGGGCATAGAGAGGGATCAGAAGGATTTGAGTTATTCAAGATATACGAGAGCAAGTACTTGTAACCCTAGATTTGGAGTCTCGGTGACATTGCAGTCCGAGCCTCTAGATCGATAGTCAATAAGATCCTAGCTGGAAGTAAGCTATTATCTCCAATGGAGAGGCTGAACCAGGATAAACCTTGTTTCCGATCTGAGCTAAACCCTCTCCCAAACACCAGAGTCGATTTACCCCAACCTAAGTTACCTCCGGTAACGTCTGCCGTGACTTTCCCACGACAGTTGGCGCCCACCGTGGGGCCTACGTCCAAAGGTGTTTACATTACGGGAGAAGTTCCGGAAAGCATGAAGAACCTCGTTGTCGGCGAGATCATCACCAACCCCGAAGGAGAGAAGCTCGTCGACGATTCTGGCTGGGGGCCAGAGTCGGATCAGCTGGAAACCGGATATGTCTTCACAATCGGCCGGGCCAACGTCCTCGTGGGTATGGTACGTACGTCTGGTTTGATTTCTGACAATAATGAGTATGATTCTGTGTCAGGGGCCGCCACCTGCGTTCAATCGGATCGGGAAGAGTCGGTAGGCACGGCAGAACTGGAGAAAGCACCCACCACGAAGAGGGAACAGCCGGAAGAGCCGGCATGGACCCCACGTGGCCGGGTTACTGGAGATGATGACATCGAATCTATCTTGCACCTGCTCGAAGATCGGTATGAAGAAGATAGCTGCGAGGAAGAAGAATATGAATCTTCACCAGGCATTGCGCGCCGAGTTGCGGTCTACACAACCCCTGCGATAAATCTCAATCAGGGTGATGTGTCAGTAGCCGCGGCGGGTGCGGCGCAAGCGCTGGCCCAACAACAGATTCTGATTAATGGAAACCCGGCCGGAGCTCGGGTCGATGGTGAGCAAACGTCCGTCACCAGCGAAACGGGCGAAACTGCTCATCACAGGAACACGTTCGGATTTAGGACAAACAGAACAGCCGGTGCGGGAACGTCACACCCACCAAATCTGGCTCTGTTCAGCAATAACCTGATCTTGGATCCCATAGTGTTAGCGACGGTGATAACCCCGGAGAACGCTGCGGCCCGAGCCAGAGACTTGGATGTGGCCCGCCGAGCATTGGAACAACAGAGAAGAGATGTAGAAGCCGAGAAATTACAGATGGCCGTGCGTCAACGTCAATTGGATGAGTTAGAGGATCATATACAGGCACAAATGACTAGAGCATATAATCAGAGGCATCAGACGAGACTGCCTGCGACAGGAGTAGCCCTACAGCCGGCCGCGTTGTTTGTTACACCTCAAGACCAGCCGATCCCGATCGTGAATCAAGGAACCGGGTATGCAGGAGCAACGCTTGGGGGACAACCAACTAACGTACCAGCCGGGTCACCTGCGCTGCCCACTGGAGAGGCCGGGGGCAATGCTGTGCAACCACCACTATCACGATTTCATACCCCGCCGGGTCACTTTAATAACCCTATGGATAACGTGTACGCCGCAAGTTTAGCGCTCGACCGTATTCCATTAGGAGAGTCGCCTCAAGCAATAGAAACTCGGCGGGCTATAGAGATGTTACGCACCATGGTGGCTCAGCAAGTAAATTACCCGGATAACAGGAGTGGCATGCACGGGACACCGTATATCAGTCGGCAGGAAGGCAATACGAGAAACATTCAGTCGAATTCAGCACGACGGAGGGCAGAGCGGCAGCAAATGCCACCTCCTCCACTTAGGCCAGCATCTCCCGCGGTCTCAGCGGCATAGGCTATCGTGGATAGTTCTCGGGCAAGGCGTGCGACCTGGTCTGCAGTGCAAGGTCCAGGAGTTGGCGCGCCTCCCGCCGTAGCAGCCGAGGTTTCACATGTTTCAAGAGTAAGACCGGTGTTGAAAAATTTAGCCGAACCCAAATGCTTATCAGACGCTATCAGGGCCGAGCCTTATCCGGACAAGTTCAAAGAGCCTGGTAAAGTTGTCAACTATGAGCCAACCATGGATCCTGCGACCTGATTAAGCAGTTATGAGATGGCCATGTCTATTCGCAACGCTTCAGAAAAGCTCCAAGCCAAATTTATGTATCTCATGATGTCCGAAGGAGCAGTTAAACTATGGTTCAATAACCTGCCTGAGAGGTCTATCAATTCGTGGAGTGACCTTAAGTCGGCTTTCGTCAAGCATTTTCATGGAACTTGCAGGAAACTATACACGATTGACGACTTGGATCGGTGTGTACAGAGAAAGGGAGAGTCGGCACGCAGCTGGGTGCGCCGATTCATGGAGATACTCCACTCTTCCACCGATATCCAGCCCAAGGATGCGATACAAGCTATGGCGAAAACATGCAGATATACGCCCTTGGTGCAAAAATTGGTACGCATGAAATCCAACAGGCATGTTTTAGAAGTTACTATGGGGGAGTTGATGGACGCATGCAACAAGCATGCCTCCACTGACACCACAGAAGAGGATATCGAGGACTCGAAGGGAAATGCTAATGTGAACAGTAATGGAAGAACCGGTAATGGGGTTGCACCGAATAACAATGGAGGTAACAATAGTGGCAACAGAAACAATCAGCATAAACGTCCGTATGAGGGGGGCTCCGAGTTAGTCGCCAGTACTGAAGCCGGGTTTGCAAGACCCAGAGCGGACGAAAACATTAACGGAGGAAACAACTATCAAGGGCCACCACGGCCGACTAACCACATAGAAGCCTTCAAGATTCCTTGCCCGCGCCATAGTAGGAACGGCAGGCCGGCTAAACATTCATTGGAGCAATGTGTGGATCTACAAAGGTGGAAAAACGAGGAAATACAGAAGGCGCTGCAAGGTGCAGGCCAGGGAGGAGGGCCGGGTCTGGGCGGAAACCCGGGAAACGGTCCACCCCCTGCATGCAATGCAGGAGCTGGTAACGCGGGTAATAACCAGGGCGGTGCAGGGTGCTTTCAGAGTAACCCAAAGCAGCTAGGACAGTATCATGTTCACACCACTTGGACCTCCAAGAGGGAGAGGAAGATACTCAAAAGGGCTGTAAATTTGGTTTCTTTGGGTGTTTCAAGATACCTGAGATGGTAAGATCAGGAAGTAACATGGAGTAGGAGGGATCACCCGGAAGCAATAGAACATCCGGGTGTGCTAGCTTTCGTGGTAGCGCCGCAGGTCAATGGCTATGAGCTAAAGAAGGTTCTGATGGATGGCGGGAGCGGTATCAATATCCTATATTGGGAGACCTTTTTACGTATGGGGCTCAAGGAGTCTCAGCTGCAGAAAAGCTCCACGGTTTTTCACGGAATTGTACCAGGACATTCGGCCTGCCCTGAGGGAAAGATATCACTAGAGGTTGCTTTTGAAGAATCCAAGGATAATTACAGAGTAGAGTGGCTCACGTTCGAGGTGGTGAAGTTGCGTAGTCCTTATAACGCATTGTTCGGAAGTCCGTCTTACGCCAAGTTCATGGCAAGGCCGTGTTACGTCTACCTACAGTTGAAGATTTCGGGTCCTAAACGGGCCATCACTATACATGGGAACAGAGCTGTGGCAGCACAGTGCGACGAGGGAGATGCGGCACTTGCAGAACAAGCTTGTGCAAAGGAAGAGCTCAGATATTACAGGTCTCAGGTAGACCCGGAAGATCGAACTGCTTTGAAAAAACCAAATACTGATGATGAGAGAGCTAAGTTTAAAGCAGCCCAAGACACAAAGATGGTGGCTTTCATTGAGGGCGACTCTTCCAAGCAGTTCGCCATAGGGTCAAACCTGGATAGCAAGGAGGAAGGCGCGCTCATTGAGTTTACCCGCGAGAATCAGGATGTTTTTGCTTGGACGCCTAGCGACATGCCGGGTATACCGACTGAACTTGCTGAGCATATCTTACACGTTGACCCCAAGTCTCGGCCAGTGAAGCAAGGCTTGGGGAAAATGAATGAGGAAAGAAGAAAAGCTATAGGAGCAGAGGTAGCTCGGCTATTAGCAGCCGGCTTTATCATGGAGGTTTTCCACCCCCAGTGGTTGGCAAACCCGGTTTTGGTGTTGAAAAAGAATAACGAGTGGAGAATGTGCATAGATTACACGAGTCTCAACAAGCATTGTCCAAAAGATTTGTTCGCCCTTCCAAGGATAGACCAGATCATAGATGCAGTGGCGGGAAGTGACTTGCTATGTTTTTTGGATGCCTATTCTGGGTATCATTAGATAAAGCTCAAAGAGGAGGATTGGGAGAAGACGTCGTTTATAACCCCCTTTGGAGCTTTTTGTTACAAAACCATGACATTTGGGTTGAAAAATGCTGGCGCAACATACCAACGATGCATTCAGAAGTGCTTCAAGGATCAAATTGGGCGCAATGTCCATGCTTATGTTGACAATGTAGTGATCAAAACAAGGAACGCAGAGACGTTCATTGATGACCTAAAAGAGACCTTCAAGAACCTGAGGAGATACCAAATGAAGCTCAACCCAACAAAATGTGTGTTCGGAGTTCCTGCGGGGAATTTACTCGGTTTCATCGTTTCGGAGCGAGGGATTGAGTCTAACCCGGAAAAGATCAAAGCTATTCAGAGCCTGAAAAAGCCAGACAAATTGAAACATATTCAGAAACTTACAGGATGCGTAGCCGCACTAAGCCGGTTCATATCTCGGCTCAGAGAAAAAGCAATACCCTTATACCGACTCTTGAAGAAAACAGATAAGTTCGTATGTGATCAAGAGGCAGATGAGGCGTTTGAAGCTCTGAAGAAGCAGCTATCTGAAGCACTGGTTTTGGCAGCGCCGGGTCCCAAAGAGCCCATGTTGCTGTATGTTGCGGCCGGGCCTCGGGCAGTTAGTGCATGTAGTCGTGGTTGAGCGTAAATAGGATGGAAAAGATTACCCGGTACAGCGGTCGGTTTATTATGTGAGCGAGGTCTTATCAGAAGCAAAGCAGCGGTATCCGCATTGGCAGAAACTAGTTTTTGGGGTATTCATGGCCAGTCGGAAATTGAAGCCGTATTTTCAAGAACACCCCATTACGGTGGTAAGTTCCATACCCATGGCAGATATCATAAGAAATTCAGATGCTACAGGTAGGGTAGCCAAGTGGGCCATCGAGATGGGCGATTATCATATCAATTATGAGCCCCGATCTGCGTTCAAGTCTCATGCGCTGGTTGATTTTGTTAATGATTGGACTCAGACAAGCGTACCCTTGTTGGTGCCAAGTTTAGAATCTTGGGTTATGCATTTCGATGGTTCCAAACAGTATGAAGGATTAGGAGATGGTTTTGTGCTCACATCGCCAAAAGGAGATAAGTTACGTTACGTTTTGCAAATTCACTTTGATTGCTCTAACAACGTAGCTGAGTACGAGGCCTTGTTGCATGGATTGTGTGTAGCAAAGAAGATGAGCATTAAGCGTATAAAGTGCTACGGAGACTCGGATCTCGTGGTACAGCAGGTCTCAGGAACGTGGTACAGGATGGATGCAACGATGGTGGCATACTGCAGAGAGGTGGACAAAGTAGCCGGATCTTTTTCGGGGTATCAGGTGGAGCACATCGACCGGCGTAAGAACAAGGCTGCGGATGCACTGCCGAGACTCGGCTCTCGTAGAGAGCCGGTCCTGCCTAATGTTTTCTTGGATTAATTGTGGCGGCCTTCCGTTAAAACTGAGTCAGAAGAAGAAATAGCCAACCGAGACCCAGACTCGGAATTTGTGGCCGCGGTGCGCGCTATTCTAGAGTGGACTAAGCCGTTCCTGGCGTTTCTATTACGGGGCGAGTTACCACAGCAAGAAGTCGTAGCCCGACAAATCTAGAGACTGGCAAAAGGTTACTCTATCATTGGCGGTGAGCTGTACAAGAGAAGTGCCACAGGTGTCTTTTTACGCTGCGTAGCTCCAGAGGAAGGCCGACAAATATTGAAGGAAATTCACGAAGGTGATTGTGGACACCATGCCTCCACAAGATCCCTTGTGGCCAAGGCGTATCGGCACGGTTTCTTTTGGCTTACAGCTTTAGCAGACATAGAACGCTTGGTGGAAAGGTGTGATGGATGCCAGAGGTATGCTCGGCAAATCCATGTGCCGACTATGGAGCTGCGGACAATCCCATTGACTTGGCCATTTGCTGTTTGGGGTATGGATATGGTAGGCCCTTTCCACATGTCTCCATGCAAAAAGACTCATTTACTGGTGGCCGTCGATAAGTTCACAAAGTGGGTTGAGGTCATGCCAGTTACGAACTGTGACGCGGCCACAGCTGTGAAGTTCTTGAAGAAAATCATATATCGGTTTGGATACCCCCACAGCATAATCACAGAAATTGGAACCAATATGTCCTTAGGAGAGATGGACAAGTTCTGTGGAAACAATGGCATTCGACTTGATGTAGCCTCGGTGGCCCATCCACAAGCCAATGGTCAGGTGGAGAGAGCAAACCAAGAGCTACTTCGTGGGTTAAAACCACGATTATGAGTCCCGTGTCTCAGAGCTGCTGGAGCATGGGTTGAGGAGTTACCCTCTGTGGTTTGGGGAATCAATACTACACCTAACAGGTCTACTCAGATGACCCCGTTTTTTATGGTTTATGGTGCAAAGGCGGTTCTCCCAAGCGATATTATCCATGACTCTCCACGAGTGACGGCTTATGTTGAGGTAGAGAACGAGAAGACCCGGCAAGACGCTGTGGACATGTTAGAAGAGCACAGGGAACAAGCCTTGGAGCGGTCCGCAATATATCAGCAGGATTTACGGTGATATGATAGCCGCCGGGTCAAGACGCGTGTTTTTCAAGAAGGAGACCTGGTGCTGCGTTTGGTGCAATCCAAGGAGGGAAAACACAAGTTATCTCCCCCATGGGAGGGTCCGTTCATTATAAGTCGGAATCTACACAATGGATCGTATTATCTGGTAGACGCAAGGGAAGAGTCGGACCATGTGAATGATACTGCTCACTCCACATCCTCCATGCAAGAGCGTGAACGACCATGGAACGTGGCTCAGCTGCGTCCTTACTACACTTAGCATAGACTTGGTTTGCAAATTGTATTACACGATGTAACAGGCAGCAGGTTTCAGACGCAGTCTTTTCCTATCCAGGGTACCTAAGAGGACTGGAGGGTTTTTAATGAGGCGTCCTGCTGACCTAACCTTTTCATATCAATAAAGAAATGGTTAAATCATGATAGCCATTATGTTCTTTAAATTTTGTCAATTTCTCGCGTATTTTTCTGTAGTTAATCATGCCCTGTATTTACTAGTGAGTTATTTCAGTTAAATATGATTTGGTGGGTTTAAATTTGCGCATCTTTTCCTTTTTCGTATTCAAACTATCTGTAAGCCAGTAGAGCAGAAAGCCTACTGTTGCATAGTACATATATTTAGGTCTTGGGGGCTGATTGCTTGAATAGCACAGTTGCACACTCAGACCCGGCCACGATGCCAATCGGTTGTGAGGACTGATTACTTGCAATAAGTACAGTTATAATCTCGTAACCCGGACAATAGAGCCAAAAAATTTCTTGACCTTTTCTGTTTAAGATTGATGTGACTCGCAACAAAATGGCGTGTTTGCTAACCTATAAATCCAATCAGTCATGATGCCCATTGGGACTTGCCTGACCCTGTTTTTTAGAGCTATAGCAACATTGAAAATCCATGCGAAAACCGGCTTATAACCAGAAGGGTCAAAAGGGTCATCTAAACCATAAGTTGTGTAGAGCAAAGGCAACAGCCGGAAGCTCATTACATATTGCGCATAACTTCAAAGTATATAAGTGCATAACAGAAAGTTTGGGACTTGGGGACTTGAGAAACAAAATTTCTCAAGCCAAGAATCCTCAGACCCAGAATCCGGGACTTGGGGACTTGTGAGAAATTCTTCACAATCCTAAGACCAAGACTCAACATCTTCCTCACAAAGCATATAACAAGTAAAGTTGTGCCAAAACGAGTTTGTAAAGCGCATATCAAAGCGACAACCAGAAGGGTCATCGAAACCACAGAAGTTTAATGTGTTACAAACCTTAGGAATAATATCAAAAAGTGCACAGATGCACTATCAAATAACAGTGTGTAGAAGGCATATTACAATGCCTATTGGCCGAATGATTGTTTGCTGATAAAAAGGAGTACATTACTCGGCTGCTGCAGCCGAGTCATCATGAGTGGTCTTGGCGGCCGGGTCTTCGGTATTCTCCGTTGTTGCCTTCTCTGTTTCAATGTCCGGGTCACCTGCGGAGGTAGCATGAGATGGAGGAGGAACAACCGGAGTTGATGAACTTGGCGCAGAACCGGCCTCGGCTCTTTTCTTGGCGAGCTCCGCCTTGAAGCGAGATAGTATGTCAAAAGGAGCAGGATCTTCGAAGGGCACAAGCTTATCCTCAACATCATATGGGGCGGTAAGCTTGTTCACATCGAGGTTTTCTGCGATCAAGCTGGCCGAGTGACGAATCTGAGTGTTGATGGCCTTGAGGTCTTTTCCCGTGAATTTAGAACCATCGGTCTTAAACTCGGGAAACCCGTTTACAAGCATTGCTGGCTCAATCTTGGGGTAGTAGGCCTTAGCCAGTGCAAGCCCGCGTATCACTCCAACCTGGCATGCTGAGCGCTTCCAGATATCAATCCAGGCAGGGACTGTCGAGTATGCCTCAAGCATGTGTGTTACACCGGTGTAATCGCCGGTTAACTTCACAGCTTCGAGTGTCCATTTTGTCCCTGCCGAAAATTGCCGGATGACAGTCTTGAGTATTCTAAGCTTTTTGAGGTTGTCATGCTCGCCAGCAACTTCACCTGGACCTGCAGTACAAAAAGGGATGTAAGATAGTAAGATCCGGGTCAAAAAACTTGTAAAATAGGGAAATCCGAGTAACACAAAGCGACAGTCGGAAACTTAGATGTGCCTTACCTATGATGGAGTCATATGTCTCGTCTATGAAAGTCGAGAGTTTCTTGACAAGCTCCTCAGCGGTCCGTAGTCTCTTCTTCCGCTTCTTGCAATGCTTGGAGAGATCCTTGAGATTGGCCTCCAAATCTTCGCGGAGCTTTACTTCAGCTTGCAGGAGTTCATTGGTTTTTGCCAGTATTTCATCAGTCCGGGTAACATAAGCCTGAAAAGGACAAAGAAATATCAGTCGGTAATGAGCTTAAAAGGGATATATTTGCAAGTACCGAGTAGCTGTGGACAGGTTACTCGGAACTTGGGGACTAGGGTATTCTGAAGTTTGAAAAAGAAAGACTATATATTTGTAAGTACCGAGTGACTGTGGATAGTTTACTCGGCACTTGGGGACTAGGATAAGGATATAGATAACATCAGTTAGACTAACCTGGTGCTCAGCCGCCAGAGCCTCGACAATCTCCTCTTCAGTTGTCTTCAGGGAGTGATACTCCTTCAGAAGCTTTTCAAACTCCGGGTCACGGAGAGTCGGCCTGGAGGAGCTAGCGTCCCGGTCAGCCGGTGGTGGTGTTGCCTCTTGTTTCCCCGTGTCGAATCTGGCAGCGATGGTCTTTGGAGCAGCGGCCGCCCTTTGTGTCCCAAGGTACTCAACCTCGGGATCAGTCGGCTGGAGCGCGGGAGGAGGAGACTCGGTTCTTGGGTCGGCCGCGTTAGCCGGCTCTTGCTCTTCCATGGGCGGGGGATTAGCTATGCTTTCCGGGTCTTCCGCCATCGGGTCATCGACGGGGGTTTCAACCGGATCACTGAGCGTGACCTTAGCTCCGAAGGAAGAAAAACAAAGTGTTTAGTGGTTGATAAAAGTGAAACGTGCAAAGTATAGGGATATAGTCAAGCAAGTTATGAAAATTACCCAGTATTCACGACGAAATCGCTCGGGAGATCGTTGCTTGACCCGGAAGACACTGATAGAGAATTGGATATTGAGACTCAGAGTTTTCCGGCTAAAGGGTGAATCGGAGTTGGATATTTTCGAGGAATATAGTTGCGATCAGATGAAGGAGTACCGGCTCGGCGTGCGGGCGACTGAAGAGAAATCTCGGGGTTGAGGGGCTCGTCACCCGGTGAAGACCGAGTTTCCCGTCGCTTGGGTGGAGGAGATGCGGCCTTTAGAGATGATACAGTGGTTAGATATTCATTAAGTTTGCACATACCAGCATATGAGTACGGCTTTGTGGTCATGGAGGAGTATGGCACATTGAATGTGACCCCCCTGGGTTTCCTTTTATTGCTTAACCCGGCTTCAGTTTGCTCGGGTTCGCTCTCTTCCGATTCATAATCGACCTTGTCAGCCGGGGCTGGTGATCGTGGCGTATTGTCAGTAATAAAGGTGGGAGGAGAGTCTTGATCTAGTAAGTCGACAAAGTATTTGTTCAATAACTCGAAATCACCTTCTTCGCTGTCACTCGGCTCTTCGTCTTCCGAGTTTTTAGAGGAAGGAGGGGTTACAATCTTCCAAAATTCATCAGATTCCTGAGTAAAGAACAACAAAGATAAAGGTTAGTATATGCGTGTGTGAAAAATTAACCGGTACAGAGGAGATTAGTCGGTTCTTACTGGTGGAGCCGGGTTTGAGCGGGAGAAGGGGGAGAGCCTAGAAATGCTCTTGATAACATCCACCTTCTCAGCCAGAAAGTTCTTCATGGCCTTGTTGACATCATTAGCCGGGTATGACTTCTCCGAGTATCGGAGAGAGTCGGTCAAGTGGCCCGAGTATTCGCAGAGAAGTTTCTTGCGAATACTATTGGGCTGGATCCTACAGCTGATCCAGGTCTTGATCAAATTCAACCCACAAAGACCATGGGCTGCTAAGACAGAAAGTTTGTGAAGGAGAGGTTGGATGGCCTGCCTATCGTCCTCCGGAGCGAAGGCACTCAGATTGTCACTAAGAGAGAGGGTTTCAACAGAGAAACCCGGCAGAGGCTTCTCGCCGGGTGTGGAAGTATCTTTGCAGTAGAAAAAGGTTTTCTGCCAATGCTTCACGCGGGAGTGAAGATTGAGAGTCGGCATCAGAGATTTCTTGCGTCTTTGGATGGCCACACCTCCACAGACAAGGAGGTGACCATCCGTAGTTTTGCGGCAAGGTTTGCATTGAAAAAGTTCGAGGAATAGAGAAAGATTGGGGGCAATGCAAAGATACGATCCACAAAGAATGATGAAATGGAAAATGTTAAGAATCGAGTTCGGTCCTATGTCAAAGACCCTGAGCTTGTAGTGATGAAGAACTTCGCGAAAGAAAGGGTGACCCGGGGGGCGGAAACCCCGAGTCACGTGTTCGAGGAAAACTACAACTTCACCTGCTCTAGGTGAAGGCCGACTCTCCTCCTCGGGGGCCCTCCATGAGATCTCCGGCTGAGGAGGGAGGACTCCAAACTCGGCCAGCTCCTCCAGCTTGGTCTGTGTGACAGTCGACTTTGCCCAGTCGGCAGTAATGGTTTGACCCGGCTTTTGCTTCAGAGCCATGGCCTTGGCCTTGGACTTAGGGGCGGCCTTGGGAGCCATTGGAAAAGATCTGGCGAAAAATGAAAAAGAAAAACAAAATAAGGAAAAAGATGAAGGTGATGAACGTGAAGAACGCAAGCTCAAGATCTAGAAATGGATCTTTAGATCTAGGAGTGTGTACCAGGAATCGGCGGCGGAAACGAGGTTCGTTGAATGCGGCACGATGACGCAGACCGGCGGGCCAACTCAGGTGAGCGGCGACGGCGTGCGTGAAGCTCGATGGCGGAGCTCCGGGTCGCGGTCTTGAGCTCCAATGGCGCGGCTCGAGCTTGAAGATGAAGTGGAGTGCGGGTGGCGTTTTGTGATTAGGGTTTCCCACGGGGCCCAGTATTTATAGGCGCGGTGAAAACTGTAGAATGCCAACGGTAAAATGGAGCAAATCACGGGATATGATACTCGGCCCGTCGATTACGGAAACATGATCTTGGGAGTTATTGTCATGCAGCCGAGCTATAAGTGACCACCAAAAGAGACGATCTAGCCTATGAGGAATATGAAAGTCGGGTTACTATATGGACCGCCGAAAGAGCCGGCCTGGCTATAGTTAAAGCAACCTAACCTATAACACTATATTGTATGCAAATGTTTGTTGTTTTGCAGGGAATAGCATGCGCTTCGTGGTTGGCTCAAAGTTTGAATTTACAAGAGAGGGGCGCCAACCAAGATGCCCAAGCTATACTGGGGACTACTGTTGGGGGGATAATAACCCGGTAGGCCCATGCAGAGGAACAAAGACCCGGCTGGAGTAAATTTGCACGAGACCTGGTAATATGGTAATGGGTCGGGTGTCATTGATGGGCCAACAATCATAGTGGTAACTCGGCTCAAGGAAAGGGAGGCTCTAGAAGGCCCAAAGACGGTGTGAACCATGGAGTCCAAGACTTGGGGGACACGGAGAGTAATTTAGGGTTACGTGTAGACCTCGAGTAGGACTCTAGATGTATCTTGTAAGGAAAGCCAGGAAACCGGGTATTATATATAAACCGGCTTCTGGGGCATAGAGAGGGGTCAGAAGGATTTGAGTTATTCAAGATATACGAGAGCAAGTACTTGTAACCCTAGATTTTGAGTCTCGGCGACATTGCAGTCCGAGCCTCTAGATCGATAGTCAATAAGATCCTAGCTGGAAGTAAGCTATTATCTCCAATGGAGAGGCTGAACCAGGATAAACCTTGTGTCCGATCTGAGCTAAACCCTCTCCCAAACACCAGAGTCGATTTACCCCAACCTAAGTTACCTCCGGTAACGTATGCCGTGACTTTCCCACGACAAGGCCACAAACCACGCGCTCGCCTGAAGGAAGCGAAGATCTCGTCCGGATACTAACCCTAGACAGCGCTGCTGCTATCCCCACGGTGGGCGCCAACTGTCGGGGTGGTGTCACAACAGATGCCATGGGATGGCTTGAGATAGGGGCCAATGGACACTGTAGGTATCCGGGAAGGGATTTCACACCCAGAGGTGTGCTCACTACACTGCAAACACAAGGATCGACCCAGGTTCAGGGCCCTCGTGAGGAGGTAAAACCTCTACTCCTGCTTGTCTGTGTCAATATATGTGGGTGACCGAAATACAACGGGATTCCTCAAGCTCTCTGAGCTGGAGGAAGAAGAAGCTCTCTAGCACTCTTTCTCTCTAAAGAATGGAAAATGAACTACCGGTTGTCTCGTCCCTCGCGTAGGAGGGGTGTGGCCACCTTATATACTAGTGGCCGCTGACAGAGCGTGCAGGGTTAGGCGGAGAGCACTGCACCGTAGCGCACGCCTGCAGACACGATGCCGAAAGTCATCTTCTCTGTATCCGTTGCATGTCATATCCCCCTGTCAGAGACAGGACGTGGCCTCGCCCATACCCCTACACTGTGGCCATGTACGCTCCTACATCATTTGCCTTGTAAGTTGAACCGCATGCGCGTACTTGATGCATGTAAAATGCATAGATGAATTTTGCATATTTTCACATGGTTTTCTATTACATATTGCATCATATAAGGGTATAATTCAATGTTTTATAGTATTTTGGGGTTAAATTACAAAGTCCCCCAACTTTTATGGAATTAACCCTGCCTGTCAGAAACCCCGTTTTCTATATTTTTGACGTTTCAGGGGGCAAACTTCCGCGAAATCACCTGAAAATCTGCGGGGGTCATTTTCTTGGAAGGAGAAGACTTGCGGGCGAAGGATCCACGAGAATTGGGCAAGGAGGCCCAAAAGAGGACCCTCCACGCGGCCAGATTCCTTGGCCGCGTGAGAGGCCCCCTTTTGGCCCCTGTGGCCCCAATTCCTTCCATATTCGACTTACCGGCTCCGTCTTGACCTAAAACCGACTATAAAAAGGGTCCCCCGTACCCTTACGGAGGAGAGCGCCGCCGAAACACCAAAACACCGAAACAGAGACCTGAAGTTCCAGATTGGAGGGGGAAAACTCCGGCGGGGCGCCGCCGGTGTGATCTCCTACCCCTCCAACGTCATCTCCATCGACATCTCCATGAAGAGGGAGTAGTCCACCCCAGGGCTATGGGTTTGTGGAAGTAGCACTTGTATCTCTCTCTCTATGTGCTTCACTAATTAGATCCGTATGAGCTGCCTCACATGATTACGGGCACCGTTGTAATTCCTATGTGGTGGATCTTTTCTATGAGTTATTGAATCTGAGATTGCAATTGTTTCTCTTGAGTTATTTGAGTAGATGTATCTTATGTACCCCGTTCTTATTTTCTAGCTTTGATCAATCTAGTTCTTGAGAGCGTGTGTGGGGTGATGGGTGCATTAGTTGGAGTAACGGGGGGTGGCTAGTGCTGTGAAAGTGACAGAAGTTCAGCGATCCACTTAGGTTTTGTTAAACCTTTCTTAGTTACCTCACTAGGGATAAAAAGGAGTACCTTGTTACCGGGGATTTGAAGTGACACTAATCAATCTCCATGACTAGATCTAGCAAGTTCTTACTTCAACTTCATGTCACATTGCTTAAAGCTATACTCTGGTTTTTCCTTATTTATCGAGGTGTTATGATTTATTTCTTATCTTGGTGGAGTATAAGAGGGATCAATATGACCGTAGAGATCTCTATGCTAGGACGTGATGCCCATATGAAAGTACTCAATGTTAAACATGTTATTGTAATCTCACATGTAATTCTTTATGTCCACCGTCTACCACTTTATTTGAGAGAATGCAAGTGTGAAACCATGAACCCCGGTCCTATTTTAAATATAAGAAAACACTCTAGTTACTTTGCTGCAATTTACTTTACTTGCATCTCCAATTCGAATTTACATTATCTCCATCACCACTTGCATCACAAAAATACAAATACAATCCATTGCATATTTATTTTCTCATTTGCATTTAGTAGTAGATTTAATTATTGCACATTTACTTTCAGTTTTGCATTGCAATTTAGACGTCTCACACCTTGTGCTTGACAACCACTTGGTGAGGTTGAGGGCACAAAATTCTCTACTTGTTTGCAGGATCCTGAAGGAAGCTTGGAAGACAACTGCTGAAATACTGGCTCCCCAAGAGTTCGATATAAACCCTCGAGTCACCCTCGTGGGGAAGAAGGCTTGCCACTAGCTACACACTCTGCACTTGGAGTCTCAACCTAGCCATCAAGCGTTTTTCTGGCGCCGTTGCCGGGGAGCCATAGGTGAAGGAGTTGTCCAAGGGTGCTCACAAGAAGTCTTCATCACCAACAAGGTGTGCAAACACCTAAGCTTGGTGAGGTTGCACCTACGTGAGTACCGTCCTTTCTATCTCCACCTTCTTTCAAGTAGATTGTTTTGTTTCTTGTCTTGTCTTGTTTTTGTTTTTGTTTTGTTTTTGTTCTTTTTTTTGTTTTGTCTTGCATATTTTATTTTAGTTTGCATTTTAGTTTTGCATTTAGTTATGTAGTTTATTTTAGTATTTCGAATTTTCCTAGTTACTTTACTTTTCAGTTTTGCATAAAAAATTAAAAACTACATAAAAACTGTTAAAATGGGTGATAGAACTAAATTAAGTGACTACACAAATACACCCAATGACCAATTCATTGCTAGGCCAATTACTACACCTGAAATACAAGCTGAAAGCTATGAAGTAAGTCCTAGTTTATTGAATTTAATTACTAGAGAGCAATTCGGTGGTAGTGCTATGGAGGATGCCTCTATGCATCTTCATGATTTCCTGGAAATATGTGATATGCAAAAATTTAAAAATGTGGAAAGTAGTGTTTTAAAACTGAAATTATTTCCTTTTTAACTTAGAGGAAAGGCTAAAGAATGGTTACTTTCACTACCTACGGCTAGTATAAAGTCTTGGGATGATTTAAAAGAAGCTTTCATTAAGAAATATTATTCTCCCGTTAAAATTTTGCAAAATAGGAATAATATCCTCTCATTTAGGCAAAATGATAATGAACATGTAGCCATGGCATGGGATAGAATTAAATTAATGATTAGAACATGCCCATCACATGGAGTAAATGAATGGACCATACTACACTCTTTTTATAATGGTCTAAACTACATGTCTAGAAATATACTTGATTCTGCTGCTGGAGGTGCCTTTATGAGTAAAACTGTAGGAGAGGCTAAGAGCATATTAGAAAGCATATTGCAAAATTATAGTCAATGGAATACTGAAAGAGCACCCAATCCCACTAAGAAAATAAACTCAATTGAAGAAACCAATGATTTGTCTTCTAAAATGGACACTATTCTTGCCTTTATTAATAAACAAAATATGGAGAATGTGCCTTTGCAGGAGCTAGTTGGTAGTAATTCTGAAAGTGTGGATGTTAATTTTGTTAGGAATTATGGTAGCAATGGTTTTGGTAATGCTTACAATTCTTATAGTAAACCCCCTTATGTGCCAAATAAACCTTTTGTTCCATATCTTAATGCTAATGAAAATAACTGGAAGCCTTCTAGTGAAATTTCTGAATCTAATAAATTGCTTATGGAACAATTTGCTAGTCACAATGCTATGATACATGAGTTAAATAAGTCTATTGCATCCATTAGTAGTGATATTAAAGGATTGCAACTTCAATCTTCGAATTTAGATAAAGCATTGTCAAAATTAGCTGATAATCAAGCAACTCTATTAAGCATGTCAGCAGGAAAGCTACAAGCACAACCTAGTGTAGGAATGAATTCTATTACTATTGCTGCTCCTATAATTGAAAATATTGATCATATTGCTGAGAATACAAGTGAGCATGTCCCTACTAGCTTAGAAGAAACTTTGAATGAAATAGTGAAGTACCCTGAATATTTACTTCCATATATGTCTTATCATGCTAGCAAAGATGAAATTAGTCCTCATGAATCAAGCATGCTAGCTAAATTAGAGAGTAAAGTAGAGGAAATTATGATGATTACTGAAATTAAGGATCCATTGCTTGATTTAGAAAAAAGTAGCTTGCAAGAACTTATTGCTACTCTACAAAAATTTGCTAGTGATCCCACTATAAATGTTAATCAACCTGGCTTTGGATCTTATATTGCTAATCATGTCTTGCACGAAAAAATTGCTAGGTACAAGAATGAGGCCATGATACCTCCTAAAATTGGGGATGCATGGATCCCCAAGGTGCTAGTTTCAATTGGAAAAGAAATTCAGCATGCTATGTTAGATCTAGGTTCTAGTGTATCGGTACTCTCTAAAGAATTATATGAATTGCTAGAACTAGAAAATTTAGAGAAGTGCTCAAGTGAATTTGTCCTTGCTGATAACTCTACTAAACATGCTGTAGGACAAGTAAAAGATGTTATGATTGAATTGCACAAGACTTTCGTACCCGTTGATTTCATTATTATGGATATGGGGGATAAATCCCCTAGTCCTATTATTTTGGGTAGACCTTTTCTTCGTACTACAGGTGCAACCATAGAATCCAAGGAAGGGAATGTCACGTTTCAGTTCCCTCACAAGAAAAGCATGGATCACTTCCCAAGGAAGAGGGGCACGCTGAAGAACAAGCTCACTCATGAGCTTTATCCCTTTTGATTATCAAGTAAGTAAAGCCTAGCTATATGGCTATAAAGAAAGCGCTTTACGGGAGGCAATCCGGTTGTTTTTGTTTGGATTTTCCTAGTGTCCTATTGATGTCTCAAGAGATTAGTTTTTTTTGTTTTAATTCTGGAGTTTTCAATAAAGAGTCAAGTCAAACCCATTTGGACTTATAAGTTGCTATCCTAGTGCATGAAATTTCTGTTTCAGCACGAGTCTTCTCACCGTATGATTTTACGTTTTTTATTGGTATGTCTGATTGACCTAATTTTTTAGTATGTTCTGCAACTTTTCGTCCTCTGTAAGAAAAAAAATTGGCTTAATTTTTTGACGAGTCTAGCTTAGAGAAAAACGTTTGTTTTGCTGCTGCTGCTTTTCTGGACAGATTCTGCCTTCTTTTGTTTTATGCACTCTTTGGGCTTGGGAATCAAATTTCCATGATTCTTTCAAGCAAGAGAGTGAACATACAACATAATGAACCTTATTGTCTATCTACTGGAGAATTTGATTTGGAATTTTGCACAGCAATCATGTGATTTATTTGCCCTTGCTAATCTCACCCCACAGAAAAAGAATGGGAGAAACATGTTTTGTGAAGTTTTTTCACAGGGAATAGAGGAGCTGCGCCTCAAGACATCCAAGAATGGTGAAATACATAAGCTTGGGGATGTGATGAACACCCCACTGGAGATACACTCTTTTGGTTAGCACACGTCTACTTTCTGTTTTTCTAAGCAAAGCATTTATCGTAGAGACTTGAAGCGTCTAGTTTTTTTTTTGATAAGACCACCATAATTTTATATGAGATTGAGCTACTGGAGTTTTGGGTTGGAATGTATTGGATGCTAGTATTATGACTTGGAATAGGGATGCCATGGTTGATTTGAAGAGCTACATATGTTTGCATGATTTATAGGCTTTTTATGTGTAGAAATTTGCAATAATGTTGTCTTGAGCTATCTCTTATTCATGTCCTTGATGTTAATTGCTGGTTTATTTAGTTTGTCATGAAATGAGTAGTTATATGGACATATGCATGCATAGTAGCTGGTCAACTATCTCCCTCTTGCTAGCCCAAAAATTTAAAAATTCCAACAAGTAAAAACTTGTTTCCAACACTCCTTAGCCAAGTATTTCCAGTGAGTCCACCATATCTTCCCATTAGCTTCATTGCTATTCCGAGTATATTCACCATGTTTTTGTGTTATTTATTTTCTAAATTAAGATATTCACTTTATTAATTTTCATGGGTTGAACTTGGGATAGGACTCTCACGAACTTTTGAAGGCACACTTTACTTTTTATGCATCTAATAAACATGACCCAATAATGGGAGCCACAAGTTTTGTGTTTGACAAGTGTGTGGTTGGGAGCTAGCTATAAACGTGTATCACCGGAAAGCTTTGAACATTGCACAAAAAATTTACATTTGGTTGATATCATGTACTTTTGTTTTTGGACTCCTGCCATGCCGAAATGAAGTAGAGGAATAGTAAGTTTTGATGAGTAAGTATCTATATGACTAGAGAAACGCATTGGGCCGCTAACCCAAGCCATGCTTTATCATGGTGGAAATTTACTTACAGCTTGAGTGACTCTACAACACATCCTATAATAAAATAAGAAGCTATGCATAATAGTGAATGAAAATAAAAAGGATGATGAGTCTACTTCGTGTGTTCATCTTCTCATTGTAACATGTGCTTGTTTCCATGTCATGGGGCAAGAGGTACCTCTTTGCGGTTCTCTATGATGTCATTAATACTTATTATGATTGTACAAAGCTTATTAGGAATCTTAAGTTGAGTAATCATGGAGTAGGTTTTCACACTGACGGGGCATGGGGCTTTCAACCACCTTGTCATTCTCATTACTTCCATACTCACAATTTTAAGATGCTAGTGATAAAGGGGCAATGAGAGTCCTAGATCAATGGATACCACATTTCAATTAGTAATTTTAGTTGAATAATTTAGAGGCTAAATAAGACTTGATCATGTTTTACCTCTACTCAATTTTCTCCAAAGTGTCCACCATATTTTCTATTCTCCATTATGCTATTCTTTGACCAATATAGGATTTTATTTTTCATTTTGTGTATGCATTTGGTCCATAGTGCTTTTATTTCATTATACACTTTGTGAACTTTCATGAAGCATCTTTGCTTGCATATTTGATATTTCTTATAACATGAATTGTATATTGCTACTCATTTCTAGTATTGATCATTTGATTATATGTAGCATGAATAATCCTCCTTGATATCCCATGATTGTTTCAATATGCAAAACCCATCTTAGTTTTATCACCTTCATACTCGAGGACGAGCATGGGTTAAGCTTGGGGATGTTGATGCATGTAAAATGCATAGATGAATTTTGCATATTTTCACATGGTTTTCTATTACATATTGCATCATATAAGGGTATAACTCAATGTTTTATAGTATTTTGGGGTTAAATTACAAAGTCCCCCAACTTTTATGGAATTAACCCTGCCTATCAGAAACCTCGTTTTCTATATTTTTGACGTTTCAGGGGGCAAACTTCCGCGAAATCACCTGAAAATCTGTGGGGGTCATTTTCTTGGAAGGAGAAGACTTGCGGGCGAAGGATCCACGAGAATTGGGAAAGGAGGCCCAAAAGAGGACCCTCCACGCGGCCAGATTCCTTGGCCGCGTGAGAGGCCCCCTTTTGGCCCCTGTGGCCCCAATTCCTTCCATCTTCGACTTACCGAACTCCGTCTTGACCTAAAACCGACTATAAAAAGGGTCCCCCATACCCTTACGGAGGAGAGCGCCGCCGAAACACCGAAACAGAGACCTGAAGTTCCAGATTGGAGGGGGAAACTCCGGCGGGGCGCCGCCGGTGTGATCTCCTACCCCTCCAACGTCATCTCCATCACCATCTCCATGAAGAGGGAGTAGTCCACCCTAGGGCTATGGGTTTGTGGAAGTAGCACTTGTATCTCTCTCTCTATGTGCTTCACTAATTAAATCCGTATGAGCTGCCTCACATGATTACGGGCACCGTTGTAATTCATGTATGGTGGATCTTTTCTATGAGTTATTGAATCTGAGATTGCAATTGTTTCTCTTGAGTTATTTGAGTAGATGTATCTTATGTACCCCGTTATTATTTTCTAGCTTTGATCAATCTAGTTCTTGAGAGCATGTGTGGGGTGATGGGTGCATTAGTTGGAGTAACGGGGGGTGGCTAGTGCTGTGAAAGTGACAGAAGTTCAGCGATCCACTTAGGTTTTGTTAAACCTTTCTTAGTTACCTCACTAGGGATAAAAAGGAGTACCTTGTTACCGGGGATTTGAAGTGACACTAATCAATCTCCATGACTAGATCTAGCAAGTTCTTACTTCAACTTCATGTCACATTGCTTGAAGCTATACTCTGGTTTTCCTTAATTATCGAGGTGTTATGATTTATTTCGCATCTTGGTGGAGTATAAGAGGGATCAATATGACCGTAGAGATCTCTATGCTAGGACGTGATGCCCATATGAAAGTACTCAATTTTAAACATGTTATTGTAATCTCACATGCAATTCTTTATGTCCACCGTCTACCACTTTATTTGAGAAAATGCAAGTGTGAAACCATGAACCCCGGTCCTATTTTAAATATAAGAAAACACTCTAGTTACTTTGCTGCAATTTACTTTACTTGCGTCTCCAATTCGAATTTACATTATCTCCATCACCACTTGCATCACAAAAATACAAAAACAATCCATTGCATATTTATTTTCTCATTTGCATTTAGTATTAGATTTAATTATTGCACATTTAATTTCAGTTTTGCATTGAAATTTAGAAGTCTCACACCTTGTGCTTGACAACCACTTGGTGAGGTTGAGGGCACAAAATTCTCTACTTGTTTGCAGGATCCTGGAGAAAGCTTGGAAGACAACTGCTGAAATGCTGGCTCCCCAAGAGTTCGATATAAACCCTCGAGTCACCCTCGTGGGGAAGAAGGCTTGCCACTAGCTACACACTCTGCACTTGGAGTCTCAACCTAGCCATCAGTACTCTCGCGTGATCTTCATGTAACCCGGATTCTCCAAGTGTAACTGGGATAACCCGGGGGAACATCCACCTGCATTATGTCATACATGGTACCTCTTACCGAGATAGCTCCATCGTGGTAACATCTAACTCGGTCCGGGTACTCAACCCGGTCAACAGTATCTCGGTGTCCACTCCTTGGACACCATTCCATACCAAGCTTAACCCTACCCGGGGGGTAACCCCCCGACATTGTTGATGAGCATGAGGACACGAAACATGATGAGTGATTCCTACATTTTGGAAGAAACCATGAAGTTTTTCATATTCACCACCCCAATCAGTTTGCATGGTAATTATTTTGCGATCAAATTTGTGCTCAACATACTGCTGAAAATTAAGGAAAACTTGATACACATCAGAACGCTTCTTGAGTAAATAAATCCAAGTTAATTTACTAAAATCATCGACAACTCTTACATTATAGACATGTTTGCTAGCAGAAGGAGAGGCAGGCCTCCATACATCAGAATAGATTTGTTCCAAAGGAACAATGGATAGACTAGCAGAGATATGACAGAGTAACTGATGACTCTTTGCTTGTTGGCATGGATCACATATGTAAGAGTTTATTTCTGGAGTATATGAGAGATTATTCTTACTAAGAATTTGCTAAACAATAAACGAAGATGGATGTCCTAAGGGACGATGCCACGTAGAGGAGGAAGGCTTGATGGTGACAAGTGCATGCTTGTAAGACCCCGTTGACACAGGAACGGGGGATACAAGCCACCATGATACGAACCTCTAAACATGATTTTTTGCGTTGCCTGGTTCTTTATCAAGAAAAACAAGGGGTGAATATCAGTGAATGCATTATTATCATGGGCAATTTTATGAGCTGAAAGAAAATTCATGGAAGAGGTAGGGACATGCATAATATTTCAAAGTTGAATAGAACTACGCGGGGTGTGCAAAAACTGAATGACCAAATGTCCAATGTCCATACCTTGTCCACTAGAATTGTGAACTTGATCACGTCTTTGATAATTGTCATGAACCTGGAGTTTGTTGAGTTGTCCTGTGACATGATTGGTAGCACCAGCGTCTACGTACCAGTTGGTACCAACTCCATAAACAACTTTGTGCTCATGTGGCGTGTCATCATCATCATTGTCATCACCATAGCTCCACCAACATTCATTGGCAGCATGACCCTCCTTCTTGCAAATCTGACAGAATACTCCCTCCTTCCAAGGGGTAGCAACACGGTCACGCTTACCACGACCCCCTTGGGGCGACGTCCTGATCCTTCTTGCCTTGTGTAGGGCGTGGAGGAGGACGTGGCTGATAGGTTTGCTTTGTAGGGCGTGGAGGATGGTAGTAGGGTGTGGGTGGTGGCGGATAATAGGGCATATGGTGTGGATGGTATGGCGAAGGAAAGTAGGGTGGCGGCGGATTGTAATGGTGGTGTTGGGGTGGAGTGTATGTCTATGGTGGAGGTCTAGGGTAGAGTTGTGTGGTGTAGGTAATGATAGGAGAGGTGGTTTGGGTTGGATAGGAGCATAGCTAGGAGGTGGTGGTCGAGGTGCTGCATTGACAGAGGATGTAAACATGCTCGTTCCTTGACCAGAAGCAACAAGCTTATTCTCACGGTACACATATGACAATAACTGAGAACAAAGATCATTGATGGAAGCAACCAGCGGATTGAAAGTACCATCAAGACCATTGAGGATGTAGCCCTTGAGATCATCATCATCCACACGTTAACCCACAGCTGCGAGTTCAGAGGCAAATCCTTTCATCTTGGAGATGAACTGTTGAGCGGTCATGTCGAGTTTTTTGGTGTTGGTGAGCGCACCACGTAGCGAAGAAACCCTGGCCTTGGACTGTGTGGAGAACAGATTGTTATATCATCCCAAACATCAGCAGCATGCTCGAGGCCGTAGGTGTGCGCAAGGATGTACTCGAAAGAGAATTCACGAGAAAGATAACAACATGTTGATCCTTCATAATCCATGCATCATACTCCGGATTTGGGATTGAGATTTCTTATGATTTTCATCTTGAGACTCCAAGAACTCAGCAGGGTCGAGGTTAGTTCCTTCAAGCAGAGGCATCACCCGGGCACTGCGGAGGGAGGGCAACACCTGGGCCTTCCAGGAGAGAAAGTTTTCCCGAGTCAATTTTGTTGCAGGCGGCACGCCAATGGTTGGCGAGGAATAGGAGGAAGACGCCACGGATTTGAGGTCGGGTGGGTTGTAGGTGTACACAAGGTTTTCTAGGGTTTTGGGGAGGGCGGGTTTGATTGACTCGTGGGAGAGCTAGGGCTTTTGGATGGATTCCTGGTTGTTGATCGTCTATGGCAATCGGGTGTTGGAGAGGAGGATCGTGGCGAGGGCGGCGAGTCAAGGACGACAGGGGCGATAGCTAGAAGGGAAGGAGAAGGGCTCTCGATACCATGTTATCGTAAGAATTGTTGTAGGGATAACGATCGTGCCTATCCTAGCCGATCGGTACGTGTTGACATAGACGGGAAACAGCCCCCTGAAGGACAAGTACAAAGGTGTCCGTGTAGGGGTAGAGTACTACTCTATACCCTATATGGACAGGTATTACGTACATCCAACACTTTGCACCATGAAGAAAACATATCGAAAAGATCCCCATAATCATGTCATGTGCCCTTTGGAGGACACACGAGCTTACAACAAAACAACACACTGTTTTCAACATCAACAAATCCCAAAAAATCACTAGCATGCACCATCCACAATGGAGGGATCGGCCTTGTTGTCATCGGACGTCGGAGCCCCGTCGGCGCCCGATCGGTCCAACCTAAACTTACTTCCCTTGGTTTCTCGTCTTCCTCGAGCTCGCATCCACGAAGAAGCTCTTTCATTTATTCGTCCATGAATATTGTTCAGATGTGGGGAGGGGAGGCAGGGAGAGACCAATAGGGTGGGCTATCAATTTTATATAATTTATCTATCAAGATTTAGCCATTTTATATGATAGTTGTACCTATTTAACTTCAAAAGGCAGAAAACAAATGTTGCTTATTTATTTTAGGAGCCTTCTAGAGCACATAAAAATCTGAGGAAAATCAGGAGTCTCTAATATAGAATATCTTAGAGCCCTACAAAACGAGGTGGCCGAGGCAAAGCTAAGTGTGCCCACACACCACCGCGGTGCACCATGAGGCCCATGTCGTGTGGGAAATTAGGATTTTTTTAGAAGGCGCCCTTTGGTGGAAATCTTGATGCATCGAATTGTCATATTTTTGGGGGAAATTTCCGATATAGGGAATTTCATCATCTTATAAAACTTTATCGAGGGGTAGAATGAGAAATAGAGTGCGACTCCCCTAGGTTGGATCCCATCGAAAGGGGAGGCTTTCGTTTCTCCACCACTAAGACCATGAAGAACAAAGGAAAGCCCCTCCCCTTGAGGGGGAGATGTCCAAAAATAAAAAGGGGCCTTCCCCCTCGCTTTCAGCAGCGCTCCAGGGCATTGTCTTCACCACCATCACTCTTCCCTCGAGCAGTGTCTCCATCACCAAACCTCTATAATCCTTTTAGAAAATATGTGCTAGTGTATGAGTGCATGCGTATATTAGGAGATCACATAAGAGTTACACTTTGACGTGTTTGAATTGACGATGGAGGGTTGGAAAGAGTAGAAACTATATCCCAATTCTTAGATTCGTGTCATAAGTAATGAATGGGGAGCTCAAAGCTTACGCGAGTGGCTAGAAATTTTTACATTAACATTTCTCTTATTATGCATGGATATGACAAGGGATATAATCACTAGCGGCGTAATTGCACATGGATATGATAGCAACAACTTATGAGTTCACCCCAGAAAATAAACAAAAATCACAAATCCAAGTGTTTTATTGTCTTGCCTATCCACCCTATGGGGTGTTGACACGTGGAATATAGGCAGATTATTGAGGTGTGTTATGTGCATCACTAAGCATTGTCCCTTGAAGCCACAATCACCGTGTCATACAAAATAGTCAATTGCCTAGATTATTTTGCTCCAATTGATTACGGCCCGGTCTTTTTTATTTGCAAAAGTTATTTTAATGTCCTTCTTATTACAACATTTATAAGTAAAAGTTTTTTTTTATCTTGCATAGTGTCGTATTTATCTAAATAGATGGTTATATAAGTGATGTATATAACCCGCCTTAAAGAATAACTTGTTTACCTTCTTGGTTTTACGAATATTACCACTTCAATATTAAATCATTTACAACTATACGTTGTATTTGAAAATCATGAGGTAGGCATGGGAGAAATAGCCGTGAAACGGAAACAGCGAAGGCAGAGACAGGAGCAGCATGATTCTTTTGGGCTTCTCCTAGGGCTTATGGGAGAAACTCCTCCCTTCTCCCAGAAGTCCAGACATTAAATTGGTTCCCTCTTCTTAGAAGCCGAAACCAATCTAAGGTCCAGGCTTTAGGTTGGTGTCGGGGGGTTACCCCCGAGTAGGGTAAAGGCAAGTGCTAAAAGCAAGGTCAGAAGAGAAGTTTGGTCGAGTAGCCGCCTACCCGGTACTCGCTACCCGGTCGACTGCTACTCGGTCTTACACAAAAGATGATCAAAAGGATGAATCAAGGAAGTTATGCTCCTTCGAATAGAAGAGCTGGTCCGAGTAGAAATGGCGGGAACCTACTCGGGCCAGAAGTCAAAGGAGTCGTTCTGACAACGGATCCCGCGTATCCCGGGTCCGTACTTGGCACTGTTCACAGCACTGTTCATCTGAGGACGGCGTGCATGACAGCGACAGTGTGTCAGCAGGGCGTCGCAGGATAAGGGGGCCCTACTCTGTGTTTGGTGCAGTGATACCAGACTGATCACTTGGTTTTGCCCAACGACTTTCCGCATCAGGACAAGGTTAGAAGCCAAAACTGTCAGCGGGAACTCGGAAGAAGGACGGTGTGCACACAATGTCGACACTTGTTTGTATTTGGCTGTATCCGGCTGGGCACTGAGTATATAAGGTGCCCCGCCGCCTCCTGCGCGAGGGACGAGACTTAAGCTGGATCATACGTTGAGATTCTTGACCTAGTTCTACCCGGAGAGAGAAGAGTGGCTACTCGGTAGCAAGAACCATTGTACTGTGGCTACTCGGTGAGACATCAGAATACATAAAGAAAGGCAGGAGTAGGGGTTTTACCTCCTCACGAGGGCCCTGAACCTGGGTAGATCGTGTCGTTTGTAGTGCTAGTTTCATCCTTCACGCGTCTACTCGTCGCGTGATCCCTCCCCGAGCGCCTCCAGCGTCCTTCGTCCCCACATCTTTAGCCATCCTATGGCATCTGCCGTGACACCACCACGACAGTTGGCGCCCACCGTGGGGCAACCAGCGGCGCTGGCTGGAGTTTCCGTTCGGACGGGATCGATTTCTGTTGCCGGAGAGCGCGTGGTCTGTGGCCTTGTCCACAGATTCGGCTCCTTCGACTTCGTCACCGACAACGCCGGCGATTTCGGCGGCAGGGCCATGCCGGAGGGCGGCACGGTGCTTTCTTTCGGCGCGCACCTCGTCTACGTCGCCACCGTCATCGACCGCGACTACCCCGAGCTGGTGCATGACGCGGAGGATCCGCCTGCCGTTATAGCCGCACGCGGGAGGCCGCTGGGCCGCTCCGCGGACGTCGCGGAGGTGATGGTAGCTGGCCTGGCTGCAGATGCCGGGAAGGGCGCGGCTGCTACCGCTGCGGCCGTCGTCGAGGATCTGGCTGGCTCTAGTGCTGGCGGGAAGACGCACAAGCCTTACGAGAAGGAGTGCAACCTTCCGCTCTCCACTACTCCGACAATCCCTGCGTCTGCTGCACGGACGGGCATGCCGCCTCCCATCGACCTCGAGCTCCTGACCATGAAGGCGCAGCTCGACCGGCAGCGCCAGGAGCTGCTCGCTGAGCAGGCGGAGTTGGAGAAGATCAGGCTAGAGCTTAGCTTAGATCAGATAGAGTACAACAAGGCTCACGGTTTCACACCAATTGTTAGGAGAGCTAGCAAAGTAGGTGCTATGCGTCGCAACCTAGGTGCCGAGATGGCGACTGTGGTAGAGGCTCCCAGTCAGTCCGCCACCGCAAACACCTCCACCAGACCCAGATACAGCACACCCGCCAAGACACTTAGAGCTGCTGAGGCTGTAGCTGCCGAGTTGCCGCATCTAGTTGGCGACGCGCGCGTTAGGCAGCAGGAGAGGCTGAACGAGTTGGTGCTAGAGGCGGCTAGGCAGAACGAGGAGTTCCGGAAAGCCAACCCGGGTGCTGGAGCCTCTCGGGTGGTGCACTCGCACGTGGCCAGGTCTAACGATCAGGCGTCATCTCCGCATCCTAGCCGCGAGAAGAGCCGGAGTGGGCATTCCGGCAAGGATAGGCAAATGCAGGTGTACGACCCGGCTGTCGCCGCGAAATAGCTCGCTGTGCCGCGACAGTCTGATCAGAAACACAACGCTGCAGGAGCAGGCTTTCAAGCCCATAAAGCTCAAAGCCAGGCCCGAGCTGGAGAGCGCCCAGGTCCTTCTCAGCATCCCGCCGCTCAGCCTACTCGGCAGAGGCAGCAGCCGCGTGCAGTGGCGCCAGCCGCCAACCCGGTGGAGCAGCCTGCAGCTGTGCAGGTGGACAGATATGATGACGGCTACTCGGCTATGGAGATGGCTGGCTATGATATTCTGGATCGTGTTGGCGAGCGCGTGTTAGCGCCTGGAGATGCAAGGCACCAGCTGGACCGGATCAGCTTGTCGGCGCGGCTGGAGAACATGGGTCCTCCTGGCCCCGAGTGCTTTGGCCCGCGCATCATGAACGAGCCGTCCGTGAAGAACTTCCAGCTCGCAAGGGGCACTAAGAGCTACAACGGCAGCACCAAGCCGGAAGATTGGCTCAATGACTATGTCACCGCAGTCCACATCGCGGGCGGCAACAGGAGATGGGCAGTGCGGTACGTCCCGCAGATGCTAGAGGGTCCAGCTCGCACTTGGCTCAACAACTTGCCCAAGCACAGCATAAATTGCTGGCTGGACTTCTCGGATGCCTTCGTCAGCAACTTCACCAGCACCTACAAGAGGCCGAATAGGCCGCAGCAGCTGTCCGCCTGCAGGCAGCGAGAAGATGAGACGGATCGCGAGTACCTTACTCGGTGGAGCACATTGAGGAACACCTGTGAAGGTGTGAACGAGGCCCAAGCCATCACTTGGTTTGCGCAGGGTTGCAGACATGGCAGTATGATGTGGCAGAGGTTGCAGAGGGAGATGCCAAACACTCTGGCGGAGACCATCAAGATTGCAGATCAGTACGCACTCGGAGATCCTACTCAGCCGCTGATGGATTCCTCCGAGCCGAGAAGAAACTTCAACAGCAACAAGCGCAACGAGTTCCACAACAAGCGCAGGGGTGACCGAATAGATGTTCGGTATGACCCTGAGGAGGTGAACGCAGTGACTGTTGGAGCTGGGGGTAGCCAGAGGCAGAAACCTGCTGGAGCCTACGGGCAGAACCAGAACCAGGGCCAAGGCAACAAGAAACCATTCTGTGCTCCTCAGTCGGGTAGCGGCAACTCCGAGCAGCCGAGGAAGTTCGTCTTTGACGACATGAAGGATGGCCCATGCAGTTTCCACACTCAGCACCCCTCAAGGCCTGCCAACCACACTACCAGACAGTGCGAGTGGTGGGATCTGATCAAGAATGAAGGCTTGCCTCCTCCTCCTCCTCTGCCAGCTGCAAATGCCAATGTGCAGCCTGCTCGCGCACCCGCAGCTCGGCCGCCAGTGTTTCCGAGAAGAGAAAACGTGAACCAAGTGGCTTTAGGAGCCAACCGTCACTTCAACAATGGGGGCTACCGCAACAACAACAACAACTACAACCGCAACAACAACAGAGGCAACAACGGCTACCAGGGCAACAACAACGGCAACAATGGGGGCGGAGGCTCCAACCAGTACCAAGAGCACCATGAGAGCTACATGATCTTCACTTCAGAGCCTGTCGACAAGCAGACACAGCACAGGCGTGCCATGGAGGTCAATGCCGTGATCCCTGCAGTTCCTCACTATATGCATTGGTGCAGCCAAGAGATCAAGTGGTCCCGAGTAGATCATCCCAAGGTGATGCCCAACCCGGGTAGCTACACCTTGGTGGTGGATCCCACCTTCTTGGGTCCCGAGAAGAACGTGAGGTTCAGCAAGGTGCTGATCGACAACGGCAGCAGCATCAACATTGTGTACAAAGACACACTCGAGAAGCTTGGGCTGGCCGAGAACATGCTGCTACCCAGCAAGACCACCTTCCATGGCATTGTGCCGGGAGTCTCGTGCAACCCGATTGGTCGAGTGTTGATAGATGTGCTATTCGGCACAAGGGAGAACTGCCGTACAGAGCGCCTGCAGTTCGAGGTGGTTGATCATCAGAGCCCTTATCACGCTCTACTCGGCAGGCCTGCTCTGAGCAAGTTCATGGCTTCTACTCACACGGCATATCTGAAGATGAAGATCCCTGGCCCCAATGGCGTGATTACCATCTCTGGTGATTACAAGAAGTCCATAGAGTGTGTCTCTGCTGGTTCTCAGTTGGCGGAGTCCATGGTGATTGCTGCCGAGAAGAAGAAGATGTACGAGGTGGTGGCCATGGCGCAATCCGCGCAGGCTGGTGCTCAGGGCGTGCCGAGTACCCAGCACAGGACCGCGTTCCAAGCGTCTCAAGAGACAAAGAAGGTCCAGGTCGACCCTGAGTTCCCCGACCGCATGGCCATCATTGGCTCCGGGTTGGCGGAGAAATAGGAAAGCGAGCTCATCCACTTCCTCCGTGAGAATCGGGACGTATTCGCCTGGTCCAATGAAGATTTACCAGGAGTCCCGAGGGAGTTGGTTGAGCACTCATTACATGTGCGTCCTGACGCCAAGCCAGTGAAGCAGGCTATGCGCCGCTTCGGAGATGAGAGAAGGAAGGCCATTGGCGACCAGATCACCAAGTTGCTGATAAGCAATTTCATCATGGAGGTGCTGCATCCGGATTGGCTAGCCAACCCGGTCATGGTCGAGAAGAAGAAGGAGGATCCCAAGGCTGCTACTGCATGGCGCATGTGTGTCGACTACACCGACTTGAACAAGGCATGCCCCAAGGATCCCTTCCCACTACCTCGCATCGATCAGGTGATCGATTCCACTGCTGGTTGTGAACTGCTGTCTTTCATAGATGCCTACTCTGGTTTCCACCAGGTAGCTCTCAATCCTGCTGATCAAATAAAGACTGCATTCATTACCCCGTACGGGGCTTATTGCTATCGTGTCATGTGTTTTGGCTTGAGGAATGCGGGTGCAACCTATCAGAGATGCATGCAGAAATGCTTGCACGATCAGCTCGGCAAGAATGTGCAGGTGTACGTAGATGACATTGTCATCAAAACGAATAGAACACATACTCTGCTTGACGACCTTGAGGAAACCTTTGCTAACCTGCGCAAGTACAAAATGAAGCTGAACCCGAGTAAATGCACCTTTGGTGTCCCGGCTGGCAAGCTACTCGGCTTCCTGGTGTCTAGTCGGGGCATTGAAGCCAACCCTTCAAAGATAAAAGCTATTGAGAGCATGTCTTTGCCGAGATCTCTGAAGGATGTGCAAAAATTCACTGGTTGCTTGGCATCTCTGAGCCGTTTCCTGGGCCGAATGGGCGAGAAGGCCCTGCCTCTGTACCAGCTGATGAAGAAAAGTGACAAGTTTGTCTGGACTCCGCAAGCGGATGTGGCATTCAATGAGCTGAAGGCAATGCTGGCTAGCGCTCCCATCTTGGCTAGTCCGCTACCCAAAGAGCCAATGCTGCTATACATTGCTGCCACTAACCGAGTAGTCAGCGTGGTGATTGTAGTGGAGCGAGAAGAAGAAGGCAAGAGTGTGCAGCGCCCAGTGTACTATCTCAGTGAAGTGTTGTCTAGCTCCAAGCAAAACTACCCGCATTACCAGAAGATGACCTACGGCGTGTACCTGGGCGCCAAGAAGCTAAAGCATTATTTCCAAGAGCATCCCATCACGGTTGTGAGCTCTGCTCCCATCTCGGATATCATGGGCAACAAGGAGGCGAGTGGTCGAGTAGCCAAGTGGGCAATCGAGCTAGCCGCGTACGCACCCGCGTATGCAAGAAGAGAAGCCATCAAGTCTCAGATTCTGGCGGAGTTTCTGGTGGATTGGGCTGAGGTGCAGTACGAACCTCCTGCTCCAGTTTCCAACTATTGGAAGATGCACTTTGATGGCTCAAAGGTGAAAGAAGGCCTTGGCGCTGGCGTAGTGCTTACGTCACCCAAGCGAGATCAACTCAAGTACGTGCTGCAGATTCATTTCAAGGCGTCCAACAACGTAGCAGGGTACGAGGCAGTGGTGCACGGCTTGCGAGTAGCCAAGGAGGTTGGCGTGCAACGCATTATATGCTATGGCGATTCAGATCTGGTGGTGCAGCAAGTCTCTGGCACTTGGGATGCTCTAGATGCCAACATGGCATCCTATCGCTTCCTGGTACAGTCTATGACTGGATTCTTCGAAGGCTGCGAGTTCCAGCACATTCACCGAGCAGAGAACGAAGCGGCAGACGAGTTGTCCAAGTTGGGATCTTCTCGGCAATCCATCCCGGCGGGGGTTGCCTTGGAGCATTTGAGGAAGCCATCCATCAAGCCTTCTCCCAACTCGGAATCCATATTTGTTCCTTCTCTGCCAAGTGAAGAATCCGTTCCAATGGAGATTGACTGGGAGCATGCAACAGAGAAGCCGGGGACTGCCGCTCCCTGCTCGGGGACTGCCACTCCTTACCCGGGGACTGCCATTCCTCACTCGGGGACTGCCGCTCCCTACTCGGGGACTGCCATTCCTTACTCGGGGACTGCCGCTCCCTACTCGGGGACTGCCATTCCTTACTCGGGGACTGCCACTCCATACTCGGGGACTGCTGTCCTTAACCCGGGGACTGTCGCATTCATTGAGGAGGTCCTCGTCAATCGTTCTGGGCTCTAGAGAAGTGCTCCCAACCCTAAAGAGCAGCCAGAGATGCCTGTCCCAATGGAAGTGGACGAACCAGTGTTTCCCACACGGGAGACACCGAGTTGGGCCATGCCCATATTATCCTTTCTAAGGGACGGTACTATGCCAGAAGACGAGGTGATCGCAAGGCAGATTCAGAGAAGGTCCAAGGGCTACACTATATTCAGAGATGTGCTGCACAAAAGAAGTGCCACCGGCATGCTGCAACGTTGTGTGGACCCAGAAGAAGGAGGAGAAATTCTGTTGGAAATACACCAAGGAGAATGCGGGCACCACGCCTCTTCTCGGGCATTGGTCAAGAAAGCTTTTTGGCATGGCTTCTACTGGCTCACAGCGCTGCAGCAAGCTGAAGACATCGTGAGGAAGTGCAATGGCTGCCAGATGTTTGCGAGTAAGATTCACATGCCTGCATCCGAGTTGAAGACAATTCCTATCACATGGCCGTTTGCCGTATGGTGCCTGGATATGGTGGGCCCCTTCAAGCCGGCTAAAGGCAACATGACACACATCTTGGTCATGGTGGACAAATTCACCAAGTGGATTGAAGTGAAGCCTATTCGGAAGTGCGATGGAGCTACAGCCGTGAGATTCTTAAAGGATGTGATCCTGCGATACGGCTACCCACACAGCATCATCACCGACAACGGCACAAATTTCGCAGAGGGGGCAATGGTGCGGTTCTGCAGAGATAAGCACATCCGACTAGATGTTGCATCTGTAGCGCATCCCGCCTCCAATGGGCAAGTGGAAAGGGCAAACGGCATGGTACTGGCAGGCATAAAGCCAAGGCTGATTGAGCCGCTGCTGAAAACACCTGGGTGTTGGCTAGACGAGTTGCCAGCGGTGTTGTGGAGTCTAAGGACTACCCCTAATCGGTCAACCGGCTACACGCCATTCTTCTTGGTATACGGGGCTGAGGCCGTGTTGCCAATAGGCTTAGAGCATGACTCCCCTCGAGTAACCCTCTACACTGAGGTAGAGGCGAGAGAAGCTCGAGAAGACGACGTCGACCTGCTCGAAGAAGCAAGAGAGCTCACTCTGTCACGTTCGGCTATCTACCAGCAAAACCTGCGGCGTTATCATAGCCGAAAGGTGAACCCAAGGGTTTTCCGAGAAGGAGACATGGTCCTCAGGCTTGTGCAACGCACAGCCGGGATGCACAAATTGTCTCCTCCATGGGAAGGGCCCTTCATTGTGAGCAAAGCGCTGCACAATGATGCCTATTATCTCGTGGACATGCGTCCATCACAGGCGAACAGGGCAGATAAAGCTGGAGAGGAATCCAAGCGCCCTTGGAATGTAGCCCTACTTCGTCGCTTTCATTCGTGAGCAAAGATGTGTATGTACCCTCTTATCCGAGTTGAAATTCTATTCTGCAATCTGAAATTGAACTCGGGGACTGCCCTCGCCTAATCTTGCTCTGTGTGTTCCTGCCCGGCTTTACTTTTGTCCACTCGGTTGCTCTGCTTAGAATTTCACGAGTACATTTAGTACTGTGTTTAAACCTACATGCCAACTCTTCGACTCTGCTGCTGTCCGAAACCCGGCTTCATGGCAAGCAAGAGAACAAGCAAAAGGTCAATGAGCACAAGAAAAATTACTAAGGAAAGAAAAAGTACGGGAACCGAGTAGGATGTCTTCTACTGTTGTTTCTTGTTAACACCTTCTCGGCTAAGTGGTGGGCTGCGTTACTATGAGTATTTCTAAGTGGCTAAGTATTTGCAACTCCAACTTTGAATTCTTGTGACTCAAATACCAAAAAAGCAACAAGTTGCGGGTAAGAGCTGAGATAAAAAGGAAGAGCGAATAAGAAATGCAACTCGGGGACTCGCATGATAACGCAACCCGGCATTCGAGCCAAAGTCGCTCAAATTGACTAAGTTAAATATCAAACATGAATAAAACTGAGTAGCAAACGATAAGGATAATAGTTTCGATACATCTGCACCCGGCATCCCGGGGATCTGATAAGTGTTTGAAGGATAAGATTGCAGGAGAAAATCAGGTCGAGGTAGCAATGTTCTCGGTGTTGGCCTTGGCCGCTTCATCTTCAGTACTGGCCTTGGTAGCATCTGCTTCCGAGCTGGCGACATCGTTCTTCGTGGTGTCTGCATCTGTCTCAGTGGCAGCCTGATCTGAAGTGGCTGTGGCCACCGAGATGGGCCCCATTGCCGAGGTGGCGGCAGTCGCTTGGGCGCGGAGGCTAACTGTGTCGTCGAGGGCAGCTCCTGACGAGGTGCCGAACTCGAGCGCGGCGGTGTCGATCGACATCTTCTCGCCCTCGCCTTCCTCATCGCTACCCGCGACGAATGCGGCCTTCCCCTTCCCGGTGTCGTCGGCGGGTCGGTCGAAGAAGCTCAAGTCCATCTCCTCCTCGTCCGTATCTTCGTCTTCGCCCTCCTCCTCGCCTTCATCCACCTCGGTGTCAGGCTCGGTGAGGCCGTCGATGAAGGTCGCGGTGTCCGCGTACTGGGCGACCTCGTGTGCAACGAGCTGGCGGATAGCCACGCAATCGGAATCCGTCTCCCACTTGGAGTCCTCGCGCATCTCGCGGACGACTTGCAAGTTAAGATTCTCGTACCAACTGGTGACGAACAGCAGCATCATGTCGGCGCCTGCCCGAGCTCCAGACGCCCGCCACTTCTTCAGCTCGGCCTTCACGCCGTTCAGCTTCAAGGCGAGTCCATGGATTGTTGTTGGCGCGGAATCCTGAGGCCAGAAGAGGTCGTGGAGCTTGAAGGCAATGCGCACCAGCTCGGTGCCCACTCCTCCTAGACGTTGAAGCTGACCTTGCATGACGAGGAGGCATTCTTCAATTTCTGCCTTGGTATCTGTGGGCTCGCCCTTCTCGGCGCGAGCTGCTCGGGCCTTTGCCAAGGCAGGCTTGCACGAAGACTCAAGGCCGGGGAAGACTTCTGAAAGAGCTATTGAGAAGATCAGAGACGGAAGCAGAGTAGAAAATGAACCGAGTGACAGAGACGTAGAAAAGAGGGCACATACTGTTCAGATCGTAGAGTAGCCCCTGAAGCTTGTTCTTCCACAATTCCTCGTCGGCTAGGTGCCTTTCTTCAATCAAGCGGAGCCCGTCCAGCTGAGCGAAGAGGTTAGCATTGGTCTTCTTCAGCACCTCGCACTCCTACTCAAGGGCTCTCTCCTTGGCCTTAGCTGCTGCTTCGTTTCTCTCCTTCTCGGCAACCAAACTCTTCTTCTCGGCTGCTAAGTTGAGGGCATCTTGGAGCGCAGTCTGCAGCTGGATCTGGAGAGCTTCCATCTCGGTAACATGTTCTTTCGTTAGCTCAACAGCTTGGCTGGACAGTTGCTGCTGCACCTCGGCAGGCTTGAGACAGTCAAGATGCTCCTCGACGAACTTCTTATGATCTTCTGCGGAGAGCAAAGCATGGTTAGCAGAGTAGCGAAGAAAGAAACATAAAAACAAGCCGAGAAGACGGCACCATACCTTCCAGTCTCTTGATCGTGGCTTGGCCATTCTCAACAAAGGCATGGCAATTCGCGTGCTCGTCGGCCAGGGCCTTTAGCTTCCCTGCAGGGTAGAATTGGTTAGCGAAAAAAGCAAAAGCGGGCGTAAACACCAAACGCAAGAACCGCGTAGCTAGAAGCATACCTTCAACTTCAGAAAGTCTAAGGGTGCTGTTCATGACATCCTTCTCGGCTACCTCGTCGGCTATGCGCTCCTTTTCTAGGGCGGCAATGCGCCTCCTAGCAATGCAATGGTTCCAGAGTAGCCGACGATACAGGCCAGTCCTCTTCAATAGGCTATTCTGAGAAGCAAAAGGAAAAAGAATCAGGCAAAGTGATAAAGATTCAACCCGAGAAGGCGGCAACTCGGTTGAGTATCCGCCTACTCGGCCAGAATCTCGGGGACTGGATGATGGATAAGGAAAAGAAGAAGAGTAGAAGAAAAGGACAAAGGCAACTCGGGAAGGATGAGCAGGACTTACCGCGTAACTTTGTTCAAGGTCCTCGGCGGCCTTGCGGTGGACGAACATCTTGGCGGCGAGAGTGCTGGTGTTGGATGAGATGGTCATGGGCTTATAACCCATGTCCGCCTTGTTCCAATCGACGCGCATGTGATCCAGGTCGCCCAATTCCACGTCGTCCCAGTTCGGGTTGCCAAGGACCTTGCTGTCCCATTTGGCGTCGATAAATCCGACCAGATCAATCATTTGCTCAAGGCCCGTGGATGTCACCGCCTTGTCCTGGACCCCGCGCGAAGAAATGGAGATGGACTTGTCCTGATTTTTGGCTGGGGGTCTGGAGTCCACTGCCGCGGCCTGCTTCCCCTTCTTGAGAGCAAGTCTCCTCTCCTCAGGGGTTAAGCCAACCTGGTACTGCTGGCTGACCTTCACCATGTAAGGTGGGAAGCTGGGCGGATCCGGGATGCGGGACGCTGCAGCGGCATCACCAGCCGCGCCGGGCTCGCGGATAACCAGCTGACCAGGCTTGGAGGTTGGTTTTGGCGGCGGCATCACGGCTGCATCTTGCGCGCCACCACGCGGCGGGTTCTGGCGAACAGCGCCCTCTGGCGGGCCAGATGGCTTCTCGGCAGCCCGCTTCTTGGAAGTCTCCTTCTTGGCGGCTATCTTCTCGGCGGCCTTCTTCTCGGCGGCCTTCTCTTCTGCAGCTTCCTGAGTTATCTTCTTCGCAACCGGCTTGGCCGGAGGGCCGGCTGCAGCTTTAGTCTTCTGCACCAATGGAGAGCTTGGCGCGGTGGAGGAGGTACCCTGCTGGGTAGGCGGCGCCAAGGGCGCGCTACTCTGCGCGGCATCCGGCTGGGCGCTACCCTGTGCGGTGTCTGGTTGCGCGTCGCTCAGAGGGTATTGCTCCGTCTCATTGACTACTTCAACCCGCTGCTCGGCAGCGGGATCCTGCTGTGAGGCGTCTGGAACTTCTACCCGCGTCTGGGCCACGGGGTCTTCTTGTTCAGCAGCCCCTGTTGCTGGCTGCTCTTGTTCTTCTTCCTGCCGCTCAAGGGCGGCGTCGTCGTGCATCTCGTGGTCTTGATCTTGGTTCTCCTCGGCTGTGTTGGCTGGAGGAGGAGGCTTCTCGTGGAGAGCGGCATCCTGCGCCTCCTGTTCTGTGCGGGACTGCTGCTCCTGCTCGACGTCATGGGCGTCGGTATCCTTGTACCGAGCCTCGTCGGAGTCTTCTCCTCGTGCAGGAGAGGACGCGCGCGCTCTGTCCTGCGCTGCGGGCTCGTTCTCATCGTCGAGGTCGATAAGATTATCGACGTCGATGGCCGTTTTCTTCTTAGTCTTGGTGGGCGCGAGAGCGGCATCAGCGTCCAAGGGGGCTCTAAAGAAAGAAACATGTTCAGAAAAAAGAAAAGGGCAGAGGAAACCGAGAAGAGATAACGAAGTAAAAGAATTGGGAGTTTGCAGCAATAGAGGCGCATAACCGAGGAGAAAGTACTTACCCTTTACGGTTAGGGATCGCCCGTGCTCTTTTCGTCGCGATCTTCGTGGTCGTTTTCCCGACTGCAGTCTTCTTCTTCTTGGTGGGGGGTTCCTGAGCACCGCTACCCGTCCGTTTGCGGGTAAGAGGAGCAGCAACCGAGAGCGGCTTGACGACAAGGGCTTCCTCGTCCTCGTCGTCGCCTTCCTCTTCAGCGTCAGCATCATCTGTGAAATTGGGAAAAAGAAAAAACAGCTAAGAAGTAGGAGGAAATTGGCTTGTACTATTTGCGACCAATCCGGATGAGCTCAGTCACCTTCGTCTTCGTCCTCGGTCCAATCACGGACAGACGCGTCTACGCGGTGCTTCTCCGTCTGGGCGTGAGGAAGGTTGAACTTGTCCGCGATCTCGAAGGAGACCTCGTCGTCTTCTTCTCGGTCTTCCGACCAGTTGTCTTCAAAGCGTTCCTTGCTCTCAACGAGCTGGCGATCAAGGACCTGAAGGATAGAGAGACATCACAAGTTAGTCGAGTAGCATAAAGGCACCCTACCCGACTAAGGCGTGCAAACACAAAGCACACTAAGCCTAGGGAAACTTGCTAAGTGTCCTACTCGGCAAGGCGTGCAAACACCAAGCACATTAAGCCTGAGCAATTCTCCTAAGTGTCCTATTCGGCAAGGCGTGCAAACACCAAGCACATTAAGCCTAAGCAATTCTCCTAAGTGTCCTACTCGGCGAGGCGTGCAAACACCAAGCACATTAAGCCTAAGCAATTCTCCTAAGTGTCCTACTCGGCGAGGCATGCAAACACCAAGCACATTAAGCCTAAGCAATTCTCCTAAGTGTGCTACCCGACAAGGCGTGCAAACACCAAGCACACTAAGCCTGAGCAGTTTCGTTAAGCGCCCTATTCGGTGCAGGGTGCAAATGCTAGTCGCAGCAAGGAGAGAAGGCTATCTACTCGGATTGTGTATGCAAGAAGCAGAGTAAGAAGTACATACCCGTTCAATCGGCTTCGTACGGCTGTATGGGATGAAGCCATACTGCCAGTTGTCTCTGAGGCCGGTGGTTAGGATGGACCGCGCGTGAGCGGCGACGTCCGCGTTGCTGAGCTCGAACGTGGTTGTCCGAGTACAGTCGCGGGGGCCGCCCATGTAACACATGGGGTGGATGCGTTGCTGAAGCGGCAGCACCCGCTTAGAGATCCAGTAGGCAACTGGATCGTCGCTCTTGAGCCCCTCTCCGATCAGATGGGCAAGGCGCTCCTCCATCTGCATCAGGTTCCTGCCGACGGACGGCTTGGTCTTCCAGTTCTGCCCGGTAGGAGCTCGGTTGCTCCACGGGGGCAGATTGATTCTGTCCTCCACCTTGGCTCCCTTCTTGGCGGGTATGTTCTTGACGTATAGGAACGTCCTCTGCCACTTGCGGACGGAGTCCAGTCCCTTGATGCGCGGATGATTGGTTCCGGGGCGCTGCACCATCATGGCGTTGCCGGTCTCCGTTATCCGGCTGCTGGTGTCCGCGCCGTCCTTCTTGCCTTTGCTCTGTTGGCGGAAGAAGAAGTACTTGGACCACGTCTCCGTCGTGGGGCGAACGCCGAGGAAGGCTTCGCACACCACAGCGTGGTAGGAGAGGAAGACGGCGACGTTCGGGGGCAGATGGTGCATCTGGAGGCCGTAGTGGTCGAGGAAGAAGCGGAGAAAGCCTGATGCGGGAAGCCCAAATCCTCGCGCGAAGTGCGCGAGGAAGACGACATGCTCTCCCTCTTCCGGAGCCGGAACGAGTTCGCCGTCGGGCTGCCGGCAGCGAACACCAGGAGGAACCCTCCGGGTGTTCACGAGCCACTGGCAGTCCTCGGCGGCGACCTCGGAGCCGGCCCAGCCGGCGCGAGCGTTGTCGTCGCGCGCCATGGCTATGAAGAAGAAATTTGGAAAAAAGATTGAGGATTTGGTGGAAAGGATGAGCTCGCGGCGGCGCAGTGAGTTGGGCGGCGGCGGAGAGCTCTGCGGCGGCGTAGAAACGAGAAGGCAGAGGGGAAATTGTGAGCGGAAGAAGGAGAAGGAGTTACCGAGGGGGTATTTATACCGCTCCTCGAGTTACCGTTACGAGTTGAGGAAGTGGGATCAATCGTGGCAGTAATCGTGTGACGTGGGGTCTGTGGGCCGGTTAGAAACGCACACAGCGCAGAACGCGCGCGTAACGGCCACATTAGATCCCACGACGAGATCGTGGGCGATTACTGCGCGTGATGGGACGTTACGAGCTGGTGGACCCACCCCGTGAAAACTGGGCGCGTGGCCTGTCAGTTACCGGGCACCGAAGCGTCGCGGTCGTGGATGCGTGACACGTGCCCAGTTGCGATGCGAAAAGCCGGATTGTGCTCTGCGCCGCAGAGATTCTGTTTGGGAAAATTCTCTAAGTCTTTCTACTTGGTTACAGAGAAGGGAAGTAGCTCTATTCGGAGGAGAAGAAACTCAAGGTATTTTCCAGAATGCTAATCGGAGGTTTTACTCGGCATCTTGAAGTTCAAGGGCAATGTTGCCAAGATTGGGTTAAAGCTGGCAGGGCCCAGTGAACGAGTTCGCAGGACTCTACCAGCTTCGGGGACTGCTGTCGGGGGGTTACCCCCGAGTAGGGTAAAGGCAAGTGCTAAAAGCAAGGTCAGAAGAGAAGTTTGGTCGAGTAGCCGCCTACCCGGTACTCGCTACCCGGTCGACTGCTACTCGGTCTTACACAAAAGATGATCAAAAGGATGAATCAAGGAAGTTATGCTCCTTCGAATAGAAGAGCTGGTCCGAGTAGAAATGGGGGGAACCTACTCGGGCCAGAAGTCAAAGGAGCCGTTCTGACAACGGATCCCGCGTATCCCGGGTCCGTACTTGGCACTGTTCACAACACTGTTCATCTGAGGACGGCGTGCATGACAGCGACAGTGTGTCAGCAGGGCGTCGCAGGATAAGGGGGCCCTACTCTGTGTTTGGTGCAGTGATACCAGACTGATCACTTGGTTTTGCCCAACGACTTTCCGCATCAGGACAAGCTTAGAAGCCAAAGCTGTCAGCGGGAACTCGGAAGAAGAACAGTGTGCACATAATGTCGACACTTGTTTGTATTTGGCTGTATTCGGCTGGGCACTGAGTATATAAGGTGCCCCGCCGCCTCCTGCGCGAGGGACGAGACTTAAGCTGGATCATACGTTGAGATTCTTGACCTAGTTCTACCCGGAGAGAGAAGAGTGGCTACTCGGTAGCAAGAACCATTGTACTGTGGCTACTCGGTGAGACATCAGAATATATAAAGAAAGACAGGAGTAGGGGTTTTACCTCCTCACGAGGGCTCTGAACCTGGGTAGATCGTGTCGTTTGTAGTGCTAGTTTCATCCTTCACGCGTCTACTCGTCGCGTGATCCCTCCCCGAGCGCCTCCAGCGTCCTTCGTCCCCACATCTTTAGCCATCCTATGGCATCTGCCGTGACACCACCACGACAGTTGGAAGACGGAACCAATTTAGAATCCCGACTCCTAGGAGTAAGATTAGAAACCGGAACCAAATTAGTGCTCGGATTTCTAGGAAAAACTGGTGTGGAGGACCTTCTCCCAGAACTCCAGGAGCCCAGAAATCCAAAAGAAGTGCCTCTGGTACTTGTGGGGGCAGAGGAGCTGGGAGGATAGTGGGAGAGGAGGCGCAATAGAGACGCTTCTTGGATCAATCAGTCGGTAGATTTAAATTATTTTCCTTTTTTTGCAGGTATTAAATTATTTATATTATTGATTGAAATGGGATGGACTAATCCAGATGCCTTATTCTGAAGAAAAAGAAAGCAATCCAGTTAAACGTATCATTGCTCTGAGGAACTTCTTTTTAGCGAATTGCTGCATATACCTGATCAGAGTAGAAAAGCTCTTTGGAGGGCAGGAGACAACAACCGAAAAGACAAGTGATTAGTTCATAACCTTGTCCCATCTGTCGACCCCTAACGAAGCCAGGATCCAAGACAAATTTAGCAGTAACTAGTCCATCAAGGCAGTGCTATCAGCAGCCAAAGCCAAAGGGGTACAATATATCTTTTCCGACCAGATCAAACGGTCACACCAATGCTCCTTTTTTTTCCCTTTCCGGCACCGCGGCTATTCCGATGCACTAACCGTCAGATTTAGAAAGCCGGCAATTCAGGCTGCCACGTTAAGCTGGTATCATCATTCTCGAAAGAGAATCACACTACTATTTGAAAGATGCTTAATTGCATACATAAATAAATATTCCACGAACTCTGGGCCTGCTTACATTATATAACTAAAAAATATTAAAACTGCCCCCTCCGCCGGTTCTTCACTGACCACACAGGTTGGAGGAGTCAGAAGCTAGCTGACCTCTGAGGATGCTAAAGAACTTTCTCTGGCTTGAAGTGATGCACCACCTGGTGCCGAATGCGATTGCCTCTCACAATACTTGTTTATCTCTTCTTCTCCCTACTGTACCTACCGTCTCTCCCCACATGCATCTGATTAAGTAATTAGAGTAGCATGGACAATTTGACATTCCGATTAAAAGAATGCTTTAACTTTGAGAAGACGAATTTGGGTGTTGATATTTTCACATGATTAAAATTATAGTCAGCCTCACAACCAAATACTCCCTCCGTCCCAAAATATAGTACACCCTTAGTTTTCCGTTGGTAAAAAAACTTATAATTCTGCCTATGATTTATACTTATAATATTTATATAAAATTAGTACAATAATATATGAAATAAAAGAATTTATACATTCATAATTCCCATAAGTGGGTATATTAAGGAGAGTGGCTAAAATGAATCGGAAGACAATATTCATTTAGACCACTTTTCGAAAGTAAAAAAAATCTGAAAAAAACAGATGTTTAGGTAATGCAAACTCAACGCACGACGATTGAGTTTCGTGACGAATTTGTATTTACTTTGGCCACATGAAAAAAGATAAATTTTCAGTGTTATATAGCAGTATATATGTATCATATATTTGTCTTTTTTACACAGGTCAAATAAAAAGTTTCTCCGAGAAACTTTGTACTATCACATAGTACCTGTACCTGTATGCCCCTAATTTTTTTCAAATTTTTTGGACATTTAAAAAGTGGTTTTCCCAAACAGGAGTATTTATACCCAGATTCAAATGCCTATTTTCCATATATAAGTGGTTAAAATCATGCATCAAAGACCATAAAAAAACTGCGCCTTGCATCTTTTGGACAGAGTGGGCAAGTACTTTCTAGTTCGATGGAGATGTATAATCCGTGGGTGATCTCGAAGTCGCAATATCAGCTCATAAGTTACTTTCTCTGTTTACAACCCATTAATGGGATTTTAAGTGTTCGCGCCCTCTCCAAAGTGGGGGGTTGCTCTAGTAGTGATGTCATGTCGACCTCCCGGGCCTACTTTTTCTTTGGCTCTTTCATGAGCTTGGAACTAATTCTCGGGTGATCTCATCAATAATGCCATTGAAAATTTCAGGCCGGAGGTAGAACCGGCTTGCCTGCCCAGCTGCCCCGCCTGAGGCCTGCACTGTCCATGGCCTGCCTATATAACAGAAGAGAGGCGCACACGTCCCAGGCCAGCTTCCAACACATACAGCTGCAAGAAAATCGCACCAGCATCACCACAAAATTCCTCCCATCTTCTTGCTGTGCAGCACCAACCAATCTCGCATGATGCTGCTAATGAGAGCTGCGCCGATGGGCTACGCGAAGGTGGACAAGATGGACGCCGACGAGGCGCGGCACCTGAAGGCGCAGTTCCTGATCCAGAAGGCCCTCGAAAAGAATGGGCCGACGAGGCGGCCGGCACCGGCATTTGCGAGGGGCGGCGGGTGCAGGGTCGTCAAGTCGGCGAGGATCGGCGTCCGGCTCAAGAGGCTCAGGATCGCCGTCAGGAGCTTCAAGCTGCGCGTCTGCCGGAGCGTGCTCAAGCACCTCAGGATCCTCAGGAAGTTGGGGTCTTCTCGCTCTTGAATCTTTCGATCTATTCCTTCTCAAAGAGTTCTCGAGGCAAATAAGGTGCCTTCGATACCCTGCGCGATGACTAACAACAGCATCTGCGCTTGGTAACCCGTAAAGATTTGCGTGCCTGCGTGCGTGTGTGTGGAAATATGGATGTATAGCATAGTATGTAAATGGAGCAGATCGGCAATGCTTTGCTCCTGTCTCAGGCTTATGTGTATCCCTTCCTTTTTTTTTCTCTGGAATTTGTTTCTGCCTTCATACTCACTGACAGTTGATGGAAATCTTCGGTTGTGCATCATGGTTAATTTGGTCCATCTATGTTGATTGAGTTACTGAAATCTTTGCCCCGCCGATGAGTTCCGACTTCTGAATCGTATGTTCTGGATATTGCTTCTTTGTGTGTTCTCAGCAAGATCTTTTTAACCCAACGGCTACGGAAGTTCACAATTAGCTTACCTACTACCTACTGGATAGGACATGTGTTTTGTGGTAGCAGGGCAACACGAAAAGAGAGTGGTGAAGGAAATCAACGCAAAAATAATATGGATTGTTAACGGTTGACGAGAAAGTAGAATTGGAATTGGGGTCTAGCTCGCGCTGCTATTCTGCTCCTAGTCGACAACTACTTCAGCACGCAATGGTTCAAAAGTCATACTAACAATTCATGAATGCAGAACAAATGAAGTGTTGTTTGTTTGTATTTATGCTGCAAAATTTCTATCCCCGTACCGTGCACTTGGGTTGAAATTTTGCAGACTTTCTGTACCACGCACTTGCATTGTGTTAACCTTGTTGCATCAGCTACGAAAGAAACGCAGAAAGCATTGTAAAGCCGTTGAAGAGTTTAAACCTTCGAAGGCTGAATGAATTTTTAAAAGCCTGACTTCAAGAAATAAAATGTTTCAGAGACGGTACCCTGACCGCATCAACTGCAGAAGGAAAATAGACCAATAATAGACACGGTACCGCGAACCATCGTAAAGCTGAGTTGAATGCATTGTTGACATATGGCATCAAAGGTGTCAATATTGTTCACGGGCTTGTCAGCCTCACGCTGAATTTATCAAATGTCAGGTGACATCAGAAGCGTCTTCCAGCATTAAACAAAAATGATCATCTACTCACAATCTGCCACCAAAGGTCAACGTTATTGTCAATAGAAACATTAGAAATTCTTGCAGGCAAAACAAGTATTTGGGATTGCTTGTCAAAGCAAAGAACTTCCTTTCTTTCATTCATTATTGCTAGTATCTTTAAGGAGAAAGCGGCATGGTTTCCATAGACAAAACAATCCTAACTTGGACTGCGTGATTGTGAGGGCTTCATAGATAATGTACTTTGTACTCCCTCCGTTCCTAAATTGTTTTAGCCTTTTTCCACATTCACACATGTCTACATGTATCTAGACAACTTTTAGTGTATATGTTCACTCATATTAGTATGTATCTAGACAACATGAGTAATAGCTATAACATCTTATATTTAGAAACGGAGGGAGTACGTGCTTAGGTGCAGCCGATGCCATCACTCCCTCCAGCATGACACTTGAGTATTACGTTGTTTGTTTGTTTTTTCTTTCTTTTTTCTTTTAATAATTTCGTCACGTGTATGTCTCGATGAGCTCTTTCTATTATGTTGTTGCAGAGAGCAGATCGTCTATGATCATCTATGAAAAAAAAAGTAGATCCATGTGATACTCCGCTCGAATTTCGTCATCTTTCTTTCTTCAAGCCTGCATTGGTGCCTCTCGAAGTTCTGTCAGGAACTAAGATCCTCTTAACAAGTTGTGAATATTTCATGGATGTATGCACACAGCTTTTATATTAAAAAAGAAATATCCAGAATCTAGTATCAAAGCATAATTATTACAACTCAATGATCACAAAGAGTGACCACAAAGATTAGCCACCAAAAAAGGGGTCTCGTTAGACCGCTATCCATTGTAGCCGTCTAGTGTGCAACCATCCACCCCTGCTAAAGATAGCCCGTACGACCGCCATCAGTCGAGAGCATCCGGCATCCAAGCGTCCACGTTGGTCTTTTGGCAGCAGAAAAGACCATAGATGAATCCAGTGAGTAGCCCGATGAACCACCTGCAAAAAATGTCCCGCAGCCAAATTGTTAAAAATTATATCATTCCGGAAATTCCATATTGCCCACAGAAAAACACATACACCAATGCGTATACTAGCTTTAGTAGAATTATCCACCCCATTAAACCTGTTCCTAAACATATTAGTAACACTAACCGGAGGGGTTATACTAAGTGTAAAGTGCACTAGCCTCCAAATTTTACAGGCGAACTCACAGTGAATGAACAGATGCTCAACTGTTTCATTTTTATCGCAAAAGACGCATATCTCACAACCTCTCCATCTTCGTCTTACTAGATTATCTTTGGGAAGTAACTCCCTATGGTACAGGAACCACATGAAGATCTTAATCTTAAGTGGGATCTTTAATTTCCACAAGTATCCATGCAGAAATCTGGTGTTACCGTTCATAAGATCCTCGTATAGAGATTTAACCGTGAAAGCTGAGCTTATTAATTTCCATGAAAAAGAATCATGCTCCTCCGATAGGGAGACTTCCATAAGTCTCTCTACTAAGTGTAACCATTGGACCCATTTATCTCCATACAAAGAGCGTCTAAAATCAATATTCAGCTGTTGCTGGCCTAAAAAATTTGCTACCAAAATATTTTTATGCCGCACAATATTAAAAAGAGAAGGATATTGTAGTGCCAAGGGCGTCCCATCCAGCCACAGATCTTCCCAGAATCTCACACTTTGACCATTGCCAAGTGACATAGAGATACGATCAAAAAAATCCTTCTTAACTCCCATAATCCCCTTCCAGAAAGGGGAGTGTAGGCTTAGGCTCCACCTGAGTGAGAGGTTTGTCTCGAACATATTTGTTCTGCAAAAGTTCATGCCACACACCCTCGTTAAGAGTTTAAAAGGCCATTTGCTAAGTAAACACTTATTCTTAATGTCGAAACACTCAATACCAAGTCCACCTTGGTCTGTAGGACGACACACGACGTTCCATTTGGTAAGACGATACTTCTTTTTCGTCTGATCATATTGCCAAAAGAAACGGGGCCTATAAAAATCTAATCTCTTCTTAACCCTGGCGGGTATCTCAAAAAAAGAGAAAAAAACATAGGTAAACTAGTGAGTACTGAGTTAATTAGAACAAGACGATCTCCATACGAGAGCAGCTTTCTTATCCAAGAACCCAGTTTCTGCTCAAACCTATCCTCCACCGGCTTCCATTCTTTATTAAGAAGTTTACGATAGTGGATTGGAATCCCAAGATATTTGAATGGAAGAGCACCAAGCTCACATCCAAAAATATTCCTATACTGTTGTTGATAATCACATGCCTTACCAAAACAGAAAACCTCACTCTTATGAAAATTTATTTTTAGCCCAGACAACTGCTTGAAAATGGATAGAATTAATTTTATATTCACAGCTTTCTCTAAATCATGTTCTAGAAAAAGGATAGTGTCATCATCATATTGTAGGATAGAGACCCCCCTCGACTAGGTGTGCAATTAAACCTCCTACTTGCCCATCCTCTTTTGCCCTCGCAATGAGGAGTGTCAACATATCAGCAACTAAATTAAAGATAATAGGTGATATCGGATACCCTTGCCGCAAACCTTTTAGAGTCTGGAAATAATGACCAATATCATCATTAACACGAATCCCAATGCTGCCACCTTGCACAAACCTGGCTACCCAATCACACCACTGAGGCGTGAAGCCTTTCATGCGCAACGTCTGTTGAAGGAACGACCAATTAACCTTGTCGTAAGGCTTCTCAAAATCAATTTTAAGTAAGACCCCATCCAGTTTCTTTCGTTTTAGCTCGTGAATAGTCTCATGGAGCACCACCACCCCTTCTAAAATGTTCCTTCCTGGAAGGAACGCCGATTGAGAAGGGCGAATGATCCTCTGAGCAATAGAGGTTACCCTATTCGTACCAACTTTAGTAAACACCTTAAAGCTCACATTTAACAAACAAATGGGTCTATATTGCTCAATTCTACCTGCATCCTCTCTTTTGGGAAGCAAAGTGATGACCTCAAAGTTCAACTTGAACAAATGCAGATCACCCATATGCAACTGATTAAACATCACCATTAAGTCAACCCTAATGACCTCCCAAATTTTTTGATAAAACTCAGCCGGGAACCCATCTGGTTCCGGTGGTTTGTTGTGTTCCATTTGAGAAATTGCTTCCCAAACCTCCTCCTCCGAAAAAGGTCTCGTTAGAAGGTCATTCTCATCAATAGACACCTGAGCAACATCATGAACCATCGTCTCTTCTAAAGAAAAATAAGATGGATCCGACGCCCCCAAACAACTTTTTATAGTATTCAGAAATAAACACTTTTAAGTTCTCTTGACCTACAATTGTTCCTTCATCTTGTTCTAATTGAAATATTTTTTTTCTTACGATGTTTACCATTTGCAATCAAATGGAAATATCTAGTGTTATTTCCGCCCTCCTGAATATGTTTCACCTTCGCCCTTTGAGCCCATTTAGACTCCTCATCCCGACGAAGATTAGCAAGGCAAGACTCCTCATCTGGTGTAGAATAGCTCTTTGAGACTTGTAGGATCAAATTCGTGTTATAGTAAGTCTGGATCTTGTATGCTTTAAGACATTATAGTCTGTAATAAGTCTAGGATCTAAAAGCAACTCTAGCAGATCTTGCTAAAGATACAAAATCACAAAATAACCGTCATCTTACGCTTTTTGGCGAAAAAGTGCCGATTAGAGATCAGTAAACTTGTTCATTCGTAATTATTTACGGTAAACTACAAACGGAGGGCCATAATCGCAGTTCTAAGGAGAGATTACACGGCAAACTGTAAACGAATAAGCATTTGGCATGGGTGAAGTTTTAGGGCGCGCTGTCGTTGGATTTGCCGTAATCCGGTCAAATGCCGCCGTGCTGCCAAAAATCCGTCAAAATTCCGACCACTTTCCAATGAAGACCTTGTTTCTAGCCATTTCAACAAAATGGTGATGAAATTTTGGTCAATTTTGAGCTCCTCTACAAGATGGCGCCATGGTCGCGTAGGAGGAAAAGCACGAGACGATTGTCGGTGGAGAAGGAGGAGCAACACGGTAGGGGGCAGTGGTGGCCCGTCACCCCGGACCTGGCATCGGTGGTCGAGCAGCACGGGACGAGCAAGTGGCAGGCGGGAAAGGCCGAGAAGGATGAGGATTACACCAAGGCATGGCGGGGGCGTCTAGCGAGGATACTACGGCACTAGGCTTGGGCGGACGGGCGTGGCATGTGCTCCCTTCCTAGCATTCTTGTTTGGTGCATGTTGGCGAAGACATCGCAAAAAAAAATGTCCACTAAATAGTGGAGCTAGGAGTGGGCAATAACGGTCTCGTGCATTAACCGGTTTGGACTCGTTCATCATTTTGTACTCCTTTCGTTCCATAATATAAGATGTTGTAGGCATTTCACATGTTGTCTACGTTCAAACTAAAATGAATGGACAAATACACTAAAACGTGTCTACATACATGTGTATATATATGAATGTACAAAAGGGCTAAAACATCTTATACCGTGGAACGGAGGGAGTACTAGTTTGAAAATTAGGATTGGGTTTATCGATTTATGGAGGGAGTACTAGTTTGAAAATATATGAAATCATTCAACCACATATTTCATTAATAGATAATTAAATTACATGAAGCACACATGTGGACACTAAAAGAAAGACCGAAATAAGATGATTATCCTGAAAATTTTGCAGGAAACATCCTAAGAGATCAATAAATACAAAAAGATCCCTAGAGTTTCCTGCAACCACTGAAGCTAGCGGCCGCCGCCCAACTCTAGCGCCGCCAAGACGCACGCTAGCAGGGACGCCGAGCCTCCACCATTGTAAGATCCAAAAAAAGTACCATCGTCAACGAGACTTTCTGAGTCGATGAATAGGCCTGCTGCACGCAACAAGGCACATGTCGTTGTGACGCGTCGACCGAGGGACATCGCCGTGTTGTGTTGGACCAAGATCCGCTGCCTCCAATCGATGAAATCGGAGAATAACGAAAGATCCACCACCTTTTGACAAACATCCTCGCTCCAAAGAAATCACCTCACCCCAGCCACCAGCGGCGTCGCAGATAACGACGAACACCAGTGACAAACCGAGAAAAAAATCATGCCAAATCCGAAGAACGGCGAGAAGGCCAAACTGCCGATCTAAAGGGCCGACGAGCACACATTTCCATCAACTCCGAGACGCTGCCATGAAGGTCGCCTCCGGTGTGGGAATAGATTTGAGGCATATTTATTTTCCCGGACACCTCTCCAACCACCCCAACAGCGCCCCATAGCATATAGACCCTAACCAAAACTACTAGGCGGAGAAAGAAGATCCCCCTCCCTCCTGTCATCGGAGCGGCAAGCGGAAGGAGAGGGAACCAACGCTCCCGCCGGCTGAGATCTGGACGAGCTAGTCTTCGTCGCCGTCGCCGGCTGTTAGGGAGGGAGATGAAAAGACGCGATGCGTGAGTTTCCGGGTGTTGAACTAGCTTATATTGTATGTATGCCCAAAAGGCAATAATATTTATACATTTGTTTCACAATTTGAATTCATATTACTATGCAATAACTGGCGTGGCTCCTGAATATGAGATTCAGAGGAAAACTCATGCTCACGTGTAGTAACGTGAACACAATATCAAACCCTAATCTTGCCTTTTACGACTAATTCATTGGATGCTTGATGATTGTGTTTTCCTGGTCATGGACATTGTTTATGTCAGCATCAATAAATATCATATGGTTAGAAGGGAGCAATATGGCTGGTTATTCCCTAAGTAGATTGATATGCTAAGAGATTCCTTTGGGATATCTTTGTCATTAGTGTCATATCACAACACGGTTATATTACAATATTCTGGAAATTTTTACTTTGGTACTATCTAGAGTCACATCGTAAACTAGATGAACATAATGGTAGCAACTGGGTAATTCTAAAAGAGTATATTGCATCGATGTTCTAAGATGGGAATTACTCCTCCGTAAAAAGAGAGATACATGCCTGGGCCCACTCAATATTCTTGAGATCCATAAATTCTACAGAAAATGCATGATGATGATACATCATGTGGGATATCTAACGAGTAAAAGAAAACTTACCGGTTAATGAGACAAGACAAAAGTATAGTGAACCAGAGATTATTTCACAGCAATACCGGAATCCATAGTCTTGGGTAAATCTGGTGTCCTAAGTATTAGAAAAATTATATAATAGCCAACAGGTTCAACTGTTTATTTGTATAGTATGTGAGATTCAATATGGGCATGCATGGCCCTGCTATTAATTATTGAAAAGGAAAGAGTTTCCAGTTTCATGTCAATACACTATCGAACCTATAGGGGAAACACACTTACGTTAGGGTTGGTTTATACATATATCGGTAGGTCCGGATCAACAAGGAGCATCTTTGGAACTGTCTTTCTACGTGATAGATATATTTTATATATCGGAGAGAATTTATATTGAGGTCATTAGATGTCCCGGAGTAATAGAAACAATATCATACGGACATTGTTTATGTCAGCATCAATAAATATCATATGGTTAGAAGGGAACAATATGGCTGGGTATTCCCTAAGTAGATTGATATGCTAAGAGATTCATTATGACATCTTTGTAATTAGTGTCATATCATAGCACGGTTATATTACAATATTCTGGAAGTTTTAATTTTGTACTATCTAGAGTCACATCGTAAACGGGGTGAACATAACGGTAGCCACTGGGTAATTCTAAAGGAGTATATTGCATCGATGTTCTAAGATGGGAATTACTCCTCCGTAAAAAGAGAGATACATGCCTGGGCCCACTCAGTATTCTTGACATCCATAAATTCTACAGAAAATGCATGATGATGATACATCATGTGGGATATCTAACGAGTTTAAGAAAACTTACAAGTTAATGAGACAAGACAAAAGTATAGTGAACCAGAGATTGTTTAACAGCAATACCGGAATCCATAGTCTCGGGTAAGTCTGATGTCCTAAGTATTAGGAAAATTGTATAATAGCCAGTAGGTTCAGCAGTTTATTCGTATAGTATGTGGGAGTTAATATGGGCATCCATGGCCCTGCTATTAATTATTGAAAAGGAAAGAGTTTCTGGTTTCATCTCCATACACTATCGAACCTATAGGGGAAACACACTTAAGTTAGGGTTGGTTTATGCATATATCGATAGGTCCAGATCAACAAGGAACATCATTGGAACGGTCTTTATGCGTAATAGATATATTTCATATATCAGAGAGAATTTATATTGAGGTCATTAGATGTCCCAGAGTAATAGAAACAATATCTATTACTACCGGAATTTATTCCGAAGTTGTTTTGAGAGAGAAATTAAGGCTTCACACTTTACGGAGAAAGTGCAGGGGGCATGAAATGTCCCGGGGTGTCGAAAATATATTTCTTACATCATTAGATAATCTCGATGATTTTATCTAAAGGGGCCATAGGGTTCCAAAAGAGTTTCGGGCAAAAACCGAGAAGGGGGAAGTGCTGGAGGGGGAAGGAATGTCCCTCATGGCCGCACCTATATTTTATGGGCTGCCAGGTGGGCCCCAAGGCACCACACATTGGTACTTGATATCCAAGTATTTTTCCTGAATTTAATTGGAGAGAAAAGGATAAAATAAAAAGGGAAGTGGCGTAGGACTCCACTTGGAGTTCAATCCGAGTTGGGCAAGGAGAGGGGTGTCGCCACCTCCTTAGTGCGGCTAGCCCCCCTCCTAGCTCAACAGGGACTCCTCCTCCCCTTTGGTATGTCGCCCCTCCCCTCCAACTATAAAAGGACCCCAAGGCTTGAGCTAAATCATAACTTTGTGAGCAAGTCTCTCTCTCTCTAGTAGAATTATAGGGTCTAATTATAGCCCCTATACTTGAATTAGAGCTTCTTCTAATTGGGTTTTTGAGGTGTACTCTCCCAATTAGATTTAGCTTCTAATTACTCTCTCTCTCTCTCTCTCTCTCAGCGTTGAGAACTCTATCTTCATATACACCAATGACGTTTAGTCCTGGACGGCGAAGCGCTACAGAATTGGCCTCGACGTATGTGTGCATACTCTTAGAGGGGTAAAATGTGTGAACCTCACTATTTTGGATCAAGGTGATGGATATGGGGAGTCGACAACATCCTCGCCCATAGGCTTGTGTGTGAGGATCTTCTACATGATTCATCGACATCGTCATCAACACCTCTTCCACTTCTGCGGTGATTGGTACACGATCTCGAGAACTAGATCTTGGAATTTTTATTCACTTGTATCTTCATAGACAGATCTTGGAGGTTGCGTAGCTTGCATGGCGAATTTTTAATGTTCCTGTACTCGCAACCCAAGATTAGGTACAAGATTTGATCTAGAGCACCGGTGAGTGCGGGCATTGTATAAGTTTGTGGAAGTACGTCGGAAAGTTCTCCAACATTCAGATTATTTATGATTGCTTCCCAATAAGCTTTGTTGTTTTGTTTTCGACAAAATATCGAGATTTTATAAACTTCTGGATATCCTAGGATGTTCGAGTTTCCCCTGGCATATCTCGTCTAGTCCGAAGAAGTGCTTAGGTAGCTTTGAGTCTCTTTATAGTTGGTATCGTTAATAGAAATGTGGAAAGGGCATGTGGATTGGATCCACACGGGGGTCATGGTTATGACTAAGTTTAGATTGAGGCTCTAGACTTTTTTGTATTGTCTGTGTTTCAATCACCCCCGCAATGTCAATCTAGCAACATGAATAATAATTCCTTATGGAAGTGTAGATTACTTAATAGTTTGTTTCGTAGATCCTACAGCCACGCTAAAAGTTGCAAACGAACGTTAGAGGCATCTAACTCTGTTTTGCAGGAAACATGGTGTGGTATAGTCTCAAAGTTTAGAATTTTGAGATGCTTTACCTAACACTGTTTTGTAGCTAGCAAACCATCCTAAACCCGATCATGGAAATGATGGGATGGAGAAGGATTGCACTTGTTGTGAACCTTGGCATGGCCCCACCAACGCAGGATATGTTGGAGATGAAGGAATACTATACTACATCACAATTTTTTAGTCGTGCATGTTATATCTATTTTATTTTTGTCCTTTGATCGCGCAGTAGACATGATTATTAGGGTGATTCCTCATATTATCAAGATAGTTCATGCTCTCCCAACTGTAGCACCGTCAAACTGATTGGGGTTCGCGTCCATCACCTGGATACAGGGTTCAACGTGTTCTTATGATCAGAAGGCGGGCATCAAGCTGGTCCATGTTCATCACCTGGATATAGGGGTCAACATGTTATCACTTGTTGCAGCAGGACCAGTTGGTTGTCTTGGTGTTCAGGCATGAAAGTCATGAGCTCGGAGCACATGCACTGAAAGGTGAAGAGGAAGTCACGATGGAAGTGATTGGCAAATTGGCCCACCCATTGTAAGCTTGTAATCATTGAGGTGGATACATCCTTTGGTTATGGGTTGAGCATGGATTCTGTATTCCACTAAATTCTTATCACGAGGAATATAAAAATCTAGTGAGAGCACATAGTTAATTATTTTAAAAAGTGCTTGATTAATAATTATGAACATGTCTAAGTGAAATATCAAATTGTTGTAGATAAATGGGTCATAACGCACCCGCTATTAACCTTGGTCAACTACTTGAGAAGAAACCACTTGATGCCAACAGAAGTAACTGCGCGGATTGGGTCCGTTCCCTGAGAATTGTTCTCGGGGGTATCAAGAAAGGGTATGTCCTCGATGCTCCTCCTTCGGAGGATCTCGATGAAAATGCTTCTGATGCCGAAAAGGATGCTCACACCTTTATGAGTGATGATGCAATAGTTGTTCAATGTCTCATGTTGGCATGTATGGATCCTTTGTTGAGAAACGTTTTGACCGTACATCCGCATATGATATGATTGTTACACTCACGGCCATGTACCGGACACAAGCTAAGACTAAATGTTATGAGATAAAAAAATAGGTTTGTGGTCATGTCACATGGCATAAGAAAGCTCACTGAGAGAGCATGTAATCCATATTTTTTTGTTACGAATTAGGCTTCAGACTTTGGGGTTTCCAATCCCGGCTGAGCTAAGTATAGATTTGGTGTTGGCTTCACCCCCTGCCCCGTCTTACAACGGTTTCGTCATGAATTACAACATGAATGGGATGGAGAAAACACAAAATGAGCTCCTTGCTATGCTAAAAATTGTTGGGGCCGGTGTAAGGAGGGAGAACAATCAAGTATTTATGATTTCCTAAACCACGTCATTTAAGAAGAAAATGAACAAAAAGGGAAAAGGTGTTAAGGCACAGAATTAATCCAAGTTTTCTTCACAGAGCAAGTCTGAGTGCTTTTTCTGTAGAAAGAAAGGGCATTGGAAGAGGAACTGTAAAAGCTTCCTCAAGCAAAAAGATAAACTCACTAAAGGTGATAAAGGATAAACTCACTAAAGCTCTTCTCTCGTCACTCTTTATGAAATTATTTTTACCATACCACGGGATACATAATCCCACTTGGTACATCTTATAGCTTTGTGTGTTGATCACAAGCTTGATCAGCCTTGTATCTTTTCTTCTTTCTTCATTTGATGGTGTCTTGAAGATAATCATGAAAGTCCACCTAACTGTTTTCTTCAAGACATACTTGCAATATGCACAACTCTATACATGACCATTCTTCATATAAATCCTTGAATATAACAATGGTCATCATGAAACCTTCTAGAGTTCAACACATGAACTCCACTATTTTCCCATGGACAAGATCTATAAGGTTATCTCAATACAAACATTAGTCCATAAGGATTGTCATTAATTACCAAAACCACACATGGGGGAACCATGAACTTTCACCATTTCATGATCTCGGCGATATGCATTGTATTTATACGGTGAATGTCCACCTTCATGCAGAGAACATTGCATTGAAACCAGCTGAGCTTCTTGATCTCAGGAGCAATAGAAGCTGAAGAGTGGGCACCTCATGAAGACCACGAGCACGAGCACCACTAGAACGAGTATCAGCCATGAACGAGCTAGAAGTGGATTGAGAAACAGCTGGAACAACCACGGTCTTCTTGACTTTGTGTTCTTCACAATCATGATCAGAAAGATCCTCATCTTGCATGGTCTTCTTGATAAGAAACCTCCTGAGCAAGAATCTAAAGATTGACGAGAGAAGAGCGGATTCCATCAATATTACCATAACTTGGAGTAATGTTCTCTCTAAATATGTGCACAAGGTGATCATAGAGAGGTAGAAGACCGATGATAGTACCAATAATGCCTCCTGCTCCATACATATTTTCCAACATGTTCTTGTCTAGATTGTCAGGAGAGTGAAGTTGACGACCAACAGGATTGTGACCATCAAAGGTGTATCCAAAAACCTCAGCAAACTGTTAGAAATTAGCCTCACATTGGGTTGACCCTGTCATCCACTCCATAGTCTTTGCATCATCACCCTTCATCACAAGAGTAGCAAAGGACCGCTGAATGATAGAAATATTGTAGTTGCACTCACGCTCCATAAGGACCGCTGAATGATAGAAATATTGTAGTTTCACTCACGCTCCATAGTCCAGCTTGATTGGATGCATAGGACGGAGAGGATGAGCCATGGATAGGTAAATGTCCTTGTGAATGAACAAATGCTCCATGCACCAAAATCTAGAGTACTCAATCTCTGTGTCACGAGGAGAAGATGTATATTAGTCACCTTGCCTTATTCTAGTGTACTCAATGTTGTCCATGGTCTTGTAGTTCATCCTTTCTTCTTGGACTGAGCCTTTGATTGCTTGTCCTTTTGAGCCTTCTCTCTCGCAGCCACTATCATCTACTCACGAAGAACGGTCTCATCAACTTGCTGACAATCTTCCATGATGTGAATATTATGCCAGCGAGTGCGCTTTGCTCGGACATTGGAGTCACCTGTGAAGTTAGAGTAATAGAGGGATAGCATAGGTAAGTGCGCACAAGTTAGACAAAAAGATGATGCTGAAATCATTAGAAAAGCAACCAGTTGACGATGTAATTTAGACAAAATGGAATCTGTGCTACCGGAAAAAAAATCCAGGGCCGGATAATCCGGTGTACCCAGGGGCCCGATAATCCGGCCTGTCTGTCGAAACTGCAGTTTCAGATCAAGAAAAATGTCTACGGCCAAATTATCACTTGGTGGCTAGTCTAATGAGTTTAAAATGCTGAAATAGCCTACAACACCCATCTACTCCAAGATTACAAGAAAAATAACTTCACATCTCAAGATCTAGATTACTAGCACCTAGGGTTTCAAAATGAGAAAATTAGTCTCATCCATTGGAGGTTCTTCTTGGAGGAGAAGGTGCTCGGAGAGGTTGGGAACCGGATCCCCCCCCCCCCGGAGATTCCGGTGGTGCGGATGGCCCCGGCGAGGCTAGGAGCGACTGCGGTTTGGTAAGGGGAGGTCGGGGTGGAAAGAGGCGGTTTGTTTACCCCTCCACGCTGACCTCCCAGTAAAAAAGACTGATCGCAAGGACGGATAATCCTCCCCCAAGATATTCTGGTTTTAACCTGAATAATCCGGCCTGCTGAAACCTGAATCCTCAGTTGTGAAAATATTGACTTGTGTGCTAGACGAAAATGTTTCAAGAGAGGGATGTCTTAGGTTAGAGTTCAAAACTGAGAATGGTACTTCACGCCCATATATGTAAGATCCAAACATGCATAAAATCAAATTTGAGTGTAATTTTCATAGAACAAAAGGAAAAAAGCAAATAAAACAAAAAAAAGCAACAAACACCAACTCTTCAAGGAGAAGAGGTTGATGGCATAGGCCACCATGTAAGAGTTTATGGCATGAGACCACGAAGATGTATCTTGGCTGCATAACCAATACTCAACATTTTAAGCTCACAATTTATGAAATGAAAATAGAGATATAAATGAATTTTTACTATGGGCATCATGGGGGCAGGGAGAGCCCAATTAACTAGGACAACACTCCCCCTATTTCCATGCCTACACCTAAACCAAATAAATAGTCAATTATAGGTGTGTATGCAAGATACTCAAGTCAAGCTCCTTGAATCAATGATATTTAGCTCATTCCTCAAATAAGTGAATCTTGCTTCATAAAGGGGCTTCGTGAATATATCGGTAATTTGATCCTTGGTGGGGACATAAGCTAGCTCAATATCACCTCAGGTAACATGATATCTAATGAATTGATGACGAATATCAATATGATTCGTTCTTGTATGTTGCACCAGATTATAAACAATCTTGATAGCACTTTCATTGTCACATAAAAGAGGCAGTTTGTCAAAATGGACATCATATTCCTTTAGAGCTTGCTTCATCCGTAACAATTGGGTGCATCCACAAGCAGTTGCCACATACTCGGCTTCGGCGGTGGAGAGAGATATACAATTTTTCTTCTTAGATGACCAACTCACCAAGGACCTACCAAATGAATTGGCATGCCCCGGAAGTTGATTTCCTATCATCTTGATCACCAGCCCAATCCGAATCTGTGTATCTACAAAGAGTTAAAGTTTCCCCCTCTGGGTACCACAAATCAAACCTTGAGGTATGAACCAAATATCTAAAGATCATATGGACCGCCATCAAATGGCTTTCTTTAGGATCCACTTAATACCTTTCAGACACCCCTACATTCAACACAATATCGGGCCTAGATGCACAAAGGTAAAGCAGCGAGCCAATCATGGAGCGGTATACCTTTTGATCCACATCTTTACCATTGGGATTACGCTTGACATGACACTTGGTTTTCACTGGAGTTGTCTTCTCTTTTGCATCTTTGAAATTGAATCTCTTGAGCATGTCTTGGGTATATTTGTCTTTAGAGATAAAGGTTCCTTCTCTAAATTTCTTGATCTCAAAGCAAAGGAAAACTTCAACTCTCCCATCATGGACACCTCAAACCTATCGGTCATAAGCTTTAAAAATTCATCATTAAAATCTTTGTTAGATGCGCCAAAGATAATATCATCAACATATAGTTGGAATATGAAAGCTCCCCTTTAACCCTCTTTGTGAAAAGGGTGGGATCGATTTTCCCCACTTCAAAGCCAGGTCTTTCAACAATTCTATAAGGTCCTCATACCACGCACGTGGGCTTATTTAAGGCCATAGAGCGCCTTATCGAGCTTGTAGACATGGTTATGGAAGTTTAGGTCCTCAAACCTCAGTGGTTCCTTAACATATACCAACTCCTCTAAAGGACCATTAAGAAATGCACTCTTCACATCCATTTTTGAAACTTCAAGTTGTGATGAGATGCATATGCAAGAAGGATATCGACGGACTCAAGGCGGGCCATAGGAGCAGAGGTTTCATCAAAATCAAAATCCTTCAACCTGAGAGTAACCTTGAGCTACCAATCTTGCCTTGTTCCGTATAACCATTCCAAATTCATCTTGCTTGTTCTTGAAAGCCCACTTTGTGCCTATAATATTGCGGAACTCTTTGGGATTCTCAACTAACTTTCATACTTTGTTGCACTTGAAGTTATTGAGTTCTTAATGCATGGACTCCAACCAATCCGAATCCTCAAGCGCTTCAAACACTTTCTTTGGTTTCACCATGTAGATATGTGCTTGATGTTCACGAAAGCTTGCCAATTGACATCTTGTGGTCATTTGCCTTTTTAGATCAAACATTACTCTCTCATGAGTGAAATATAGACGTTTGAAGGCTCTAGCAACTCTATCTTCCCGACGGGTTTAGATCTCCTCATTGGAGCAAGGAGAAATCACATGATCATCTTGATCATTTGAGTGCCCGTATTGTCCGGAATGTTGACTTTGATCATCATTAGAACTACCTTTATTATGATAAGAAGAAGATTGATCTTGATCTTGATCTTGTTCTTGCATCGCAACTTGATCAATAGAAGGAGGGTCTTGAACCTATTCTTCGGTTGGTGCATCACTTGCTCCATCGGCATGATTTTCTTGAGTAGATGAGAGATCCACTTGAGTAGAGCATAGATCTTCTCGGTCCGCCAAAAGGTGTCCCTCAATGGGGTGAAAAAATCCCACACACATTCTTCTTATGGCATCTTGAGGTATTTCAACATCTACATCACATACCTCAAATTGCGTCACTTGGGAGCCATCATTTTCTTAGAACACCACACTACTAGATTCAATGATAACCCATGAGGACTTGTCAAATACTCTACAAGTGTGGGATTCGACACCGTAACCAACAAAAATACCCTCTAAAGATTTAGATTGAAATTTAGACAAACGAACTCCCTTTACCAAATAGAAACACTTACATTCGAATACCCAGAAGTAGGAGATATTTGGTTTGTTTTCGGTGAGGATTTCATAAGTAGTTTTCTTCAAGACTTTGCGAAGGTAGAGCCAGTTAGATGAATGACATGTCGTGGATATAGCCACAACCAACAATCATTGAGGAGATTTAAACTCCGCAAACATGTACCTTGACATATCCATAAGATTCTGGTTCTTCCTCTCAGCTACACCATTTTGTTGAGGGGTATATGCAGCGTAATATTGATGATGAATTCCCTCTTCACTAAAAAACTAATTTAGGGTGTAGTTCTTGAATTTGGATCCATTTTCACTTCTAATGGCCAATAGGGGAACATTGTATTGATGTTTAACTTTATTGGAGAAATCGATGATGGCTTGTTGGGTCTCACTCTTCAACTTGAAGAAATAAACCCAAGTAAATATTGAATAGTCATAAACAATCAACAAACAATATTTCTTCCCACCAAAGACTAGCTTCAGGAACAGCACCAAAGAGATCCACATGAAGGAGTTCCAATATCCTCTTTAATGAAATGATAGTCTTGCTTGGGTGGGTTGAATGATGCATTTTCCCTTCAACACAAGCCCTGCAAACACGATCTTTGGCACATGAAACATTTTCTTTTAGTCTGAGGATGTGGCCACCCTTGTGAAGGCTTTGCAAAGTTCTCATATTTACATGGGATAGGCGGCGATGCCAACCATCCCATGTCAACCTTTTCGAAAAGGCACATTGCTTGAGTGTTGGTTGACCCCAAAAAGTCTACCACATACAACTCATTTTTGACATGCCCAACGAAAGCGACTTGTAGAGTCTTGCTCCACAAGAGGGCCACAAGATCAGGTTCAAAGAATATGGAAAATCCCATCTTCCTTAAAGCACAAACTGAAAGTAAATTATAACCAAGGGTCTCTGAACGGACAACGACGTCGCCTAGAGGGGGGGGGTGAATAGGCGATTAAAACTTTTCCGGTTAATGCTTGCTAAATGCGGAAATAAACTAGGTGTTTAAATTAACAAGCATACAACCTAAATATCCTATGGTCAACTAGATGAACCAACAACTTATGCTAAGAAGGACAAGTAACAAGGTGATAGCAAGATATATAACTTCAAGCTCGAAGGCTATCACAATGTAAATTGCATAAGTAAAAAGCTCGGGTATAGAAATAACCGAGGCACACGGAGACGAAGATGTATTCCCGAGTTCCTCCCACAAAGGGGAGTACGTCTCGTTGGAGGGGTGTGAGCTCACCACGAAGGCCTACTCAACGCCACAAAGGCCTCACCCTATTCTCCGATGAACTTCCGCCACAAAGGCCTAGTTCACCTTTCACTATTGGCAACCTTCAAACCCGAGGCACGCATCCACAACTCAATTGGAGGCTCTCGGTGTCACCACAATCTCGGGGCACACATCCACAACTCAATTGGAGGCTCCCAATAACACCACAAGTCGTCTAGGGTCCAAGACCCAAGAGTAACAAGCTCACAATCTTTCACTTCCACGAATCCTCGTGGAGAGACCAAACCGATGCAACCGATGCAAATGGCAAGAGCACAAGTGCTCGAATCCTCCACTCTCAAATTCCAACAAAGCAACAAATGCTTATGGGGGAATAAGAGAGGAAGAACAATGGAGAAACACCAAGAACTCCAAGATCAAGATCTACTAGGTTTCCCTCACTAAGAAGGAGAATGGATTGGTGGAAATATAGATCTAGATCTCCTCTAACTTCTCCCTCAAAGATATGCAAGAATCATAGGAGGGATTGAGAGAGGAGCAAGCTTCCAAAGTCAACAATGGTGGAGAGAAAGAGGAAAAACGGGTTGGGAAAGGCTTGGGGGCTTTGGGGAAGAAAACCCCTTAAATAGGGGCTCAAAACTAGCCGTTTTATGCCCAAAACGCGTCCAGGCCGGAATGGTCCGGAATATTCCGGACCCCCGGAATATTCCGGATGCAAACAGAGCGTTTTCTCATTATGGCCGGAATGGCCCCGGAATATTCCGGATGCAAAAACTGAGACTGACAACCGATACGAGAAATGCTATAACTTTTGCATACGGACTCCGTTTTCGATGTTCTTGGGCTCGTTGAAATCGCAACGACGAGCACTACAAGAATATGCAGAGAAACATCATTGTCCATGAATGGAAGATAAAACCAAATGGGTAAAGGTTTAGACCACTCAAATAGGAACACCCGGTAAAACCTCCAACACGAAAACACACATAACTTTTGCGAATGAATTCCGAATAAGGTGAATCCAAAAGGGTTGGAAAGGTAATAACAAGGACTATCCAAACAAATAGGAATGGAGAAGTTACCACACATGGAAGGTGTGGAAACATTCTAAAAACTGAACCGGATATTTTCACCACCGAAATCGCAACAAGTTTTTCTTACCAAAACCGTTTTCGATAAACCTTGGCTTGCCATGAAGATCATGACAAGCACTAAAACCCAAAGGAGACAAAAGCCAAATAAGAACCAAGAAAGATGATATGCAAGTATGCAAAGGTTTGAGCTCTCCACAACAATTCGATCACGTTACTCACTTGAGAGCCCTCTTGATAGTACGACTATCTATCCTATAACCCGGTCTCCCAAAGACACGAGACCGGTAAAATAGAAAACCTATCAAGATTATACCTTTGCCTTGAGCATTCCACTTGAGCTAGATGATGACGATCTTGACTCTCTCAAGTTGGATCTTCTTTCTTGATTGCGCTTGCTAGCACAAACTCCGCTTGATGAAGACTTGCAAGTTGCTCCCCCAAACACCATTATGGGAGAGACTAGCTCCCCCATACACCATTATGGGAGAGACCCTTCGGCAAATCTTCACAAGGCCACAATCTCCAAAAGGGTGGCAATCATCAAGCATAGGATATCTTCTAGATGCTTCACTTGAGCTTCCACGTCAAGCTAGATGACGAACACCGCTTGACGACGACATAGACCACGGGCTATAAGAAATCTTCCTTTTGGTTCATGCCCATGGAAAGATACCTAACCACACATAGAGATGCGACACACACATATCATGGGTTAGTTCACAAAGCTATATTGACAATTGCTTACCATACCATGAGATACACAATCCCACTTGGTACAACTTGTAGCTTTGTGTGTTGATCGCTTGCTTGATCAACCTTGTATCTTTGCTTCTCACTTCTAAGGATGATGTCTTGAAGATGATAATGAAAGATCACCTAATCCTTTTCTTCAAGACACACTAGCAATAAGCTCAACTCAAACCATGACCATTCTTGATATAAATCCTTGAATGTAACAATGGCCATCAAGGAAGCTAATAGAGTTCAACACATGAACTCCATTATTTCCTATGGACAAGATCTACAAAGATAACTCAATGCAAACATTAGTCCATAAGGATTGTCATTAATTACCAAAACCACATATGGGGGAACCATGCACTTTCAATCTCCCCCATTTTGGTAATTGATGACAATCCCTTTTTACGAGGGTTTATATGATGAATAAAGCAAACATGCTAAACAAGAGCAAGGATGCAATAGCATGGAAAGGAAAATGCTTAAGAACGAAACTAAAGCATAAACCAAATTCCCTTAAACCCTCTAAACTTCTCCCCCATTGGCATCCATTGCCGAAATGGGAAAAAAAAAATTAGAAAGCCAATATAGTAAGAGCTCCCCCATAGTGTATGCATTCCTCATGATATGAGTGAAATCAAGTGCATATCTCCAACTATGAATAGATGGAGGGAGATCAAACTATATTGAGGATCCAAAGATTTACAAGAAAAGTCAAATTAAAGGATACTTTCACAAAGAAGCAACCAACCAAAGGATCCGAAAAACCGATTGACCAAAATCAATAATTTGATAAGATCAACCAAGTGTTCTAGAAAATCAAGAGGGAACTCCCCAAGGTACATGCACAATGTTAGGTTTGATTTACTATATAATGTGCACAATCATGGAATCATCACTCCCTTCTAGATAATTTTGAACACAAACAAGAGCAAGAGACTAGATTGTAAATGAAGCAAAGCAACTTGCAAACAAACAAAAGTTGAGGAAAGAAGATCAAGAAGTGACAAATAAAGACTTACTCAACCGAAATAGATGCGTGTGACAAGGAAAAACATTTTTAGGAGACTAATAGGATGATAGAATCATCAACATAGTCTTTCAATATAAGAGGCACATAGTGCATATCATGTCTTTCCCATACACACAAACCAACAAATGATAAAACACATAGGTCCACAAGCTTATTAAGATGCAAAAGGAATACCAAAACAAAAGCAAAGCTTGTGCCTTTTAGGAACCACCAAGGAATATAAAGCAATAAAAAGTGGTCACTAAAGAAATAGAATATCAATTAAAGATGTAACTATTATCGTGTGTATAAGTTTCTAAGTGAACAACAATCACAAAGATATATATATCCACAAAGAAACATGCACACACAAAATAGGTACAAAGGTGAAAAACATGATATCCAAGAGAGGTTCATTAATATACCAATAAGATTTTTTGCTTGAAAGCAAAGCACTAAGCTTAGTTTAATCTTAAGGGGATATAGATGAACACACAAAACTCATCAAAGAATCACAAATATCACAAGGGAAAAGTGATAGTTGGAATGCTTCGATAAAGGTAACGCATATCACAAAAGATTCAAATGGTTTTTGAGAATTTATCAATATTGCATATGAGAGACTTCAAGTAGAAGTTGCTAGATTAATATACTCGGGATTGGTGAATCATGACAATGACTATAAATATCCCCTTAGTATGTAATCATCCCGGCTTACTCATAGTTGCAATTAAGATGCTTTTGATAAGACATTTGCAAGAACCAAATGAAATGCAACAAGGGGAAATCATGCCAAGAAGCAACCTACACAAGGTTGAAAGCTAGACATGTATGCATGAGATAGATACTTGTTACCGAGACGACATTGGTGATGAAGAGGATGCGAGTTTGATAATCATCGAAGCTTGACTCCTATAATACCATGGTGAGAACACCTTCCTTATGAATGGAGCAAGCAACCAATGTATCTCCATTGTACCTAAAACAAAATTCAAGTACAAAATGGTACCCAAACTCATTGGGTCCAAAGTAGTTAGAACAACTACAATACATAGGACAAACACCACATCAATATGTGCATATTAATATGAATTTGAATTTCATGCACATCTTAGCCATTTAGGATTTGATGGAGTTTATCCTATATATTGGATCAACGAAAGTAAGCATGCCAAAATATCTATATAGTAAGTATGCATGCACAAAACTTTCAAGAACCAAAACAAGATACAAATGGGACAAAGAACTAATCAAACCAAGAAGCCACTTACAAGAGTGAAAAGAAAGATAATTGTCCAAAATATATCAAGACCCAAATCAACACATGATTGAGGAAACCAACATAGAGAGGATACAAAAAAAAACATAAAAGAGTGAACAAACCCTCTACACTTTTCATGATAGCACACAAAGTACCAAGACGAAAAGTGTTTGTCTTCCAAAGAGACAAGTCATTGGGATAAAATGCAAATTTAAAGACAACAAGTGTTGAAACGCATATAGGATAGTTCTTCCAATAATAGTGCATTATTTATGATCTTGCATTTGAATACAAAATGTACACAATGGAATCATTACTATCCATATATATTATTCAAACACTAGTCATGTTTAACTAAAATCAATTAGATGCAATACCAATTTAAAGAACGGTGATCTACTCAATGTAGGATAGCTTCCCCAAGAATAGTGCAACCCAAAGAAGTATGACTTTGACCAAGTATGGGATCATTGCTTTTCCTAACTCAAAAAGCATAAAACAAATTTTGAGTAGAGCAAGGTAGACACAAAGGAGTTTGAAACAAACAAATCATTGGCAAGAAACAAGGAAATTTTAGAGCAAAGGCCAAAGTAAATATGATCAATAAACTTACCACAAATTATTATCACTTGTCAAAGACAAGAGATGTATGGATATATTTCTCGGTGGTAGATTTGTTCACAATCATATTCACAAAACATAAGCATGTGGTAAAAGATAGGAATAAAAACATGCTTAGATAGAGATTCTTGAAGGCTTCAAATAAAACTCGAAAAAGCAAGGTAACAAGAAACTCTCTAACAAACAAGATACCAAAGAAGAGAGACACAAGATATTTTAAGTAAAAATGGAACTTGTTTGAGCAACATGCCACAAGAACAAGATAACTAACAACATCAACTCTAGGTGGCAATACCTCAAATGTTCACATTTTCTAGGCTTGTAATATGCACATAGCTTATTACTCCCCCATAATGTGATAATCCATTTTTTTTAACAAGAGGCAAAGAAAATAAATCCAACTTGAGAAAGTTAATGGACATTAGAAATTGAATTTCTCATGAGAAAGAGATACCACATAGAGACTAGATAATATTGATATATCAACACTAAGTGGTATTCCTCATGTACACACATTTTAGGATAGTAAAGTGCAAAGCATATTACTCCCCCAAAATGGGATAGTCCATTAATCTCCCAAAGAGCCAACTAAGATAAGCAACAATAGCAATGAAGGCTCAACACAAAGAACACAAGTACATGGAGTGCAAACCAACAAACATAACTAGATTACTCAAGATAGGTAAGTAGGAAGCACAACATATACAAACACATACTAGAAACAAAACTAACATATGCAAGGGAGCATGCAACTTTCAATGTATATAGATTTAAATACAAGTTACCGCTTGGAGGAACATTGGGTGAGAGATATATATAATCCAAGTGACTTGGCTTGAGGAAATATAATTGATGAAGATTCCTTAATTCTTCATGAAATAGCCAAGTCTCCAATGCCCTCCAACAACACCTATTGATCAAGTTTGAACTTGTTGGTCCCCAACCAAGTTGGGTCCTAAGAGGTTAGTCACAATAGGTTTGGCAACCCAAATGGTTCTTTTCTTGACACCACTTGGAGTACCAACATACTTGGCAAACACATTGCCCACATTATCCTTCCTAATAGAATAAACATCATCAACAAGGATAGGGTTGGATAATGTACCATTAGTGCATGAAGAAGCAAAGTGTCCCTTCTTGCGACAAAGGTAGCAACATCGACTCTTTTCTTTCTTCTCAATAGGCTTCTCAACAAGAGGAGCATTGGCTTGAGTCTTCTTAGGAGGTGGCCGTTGTTCAACTCGTGGTTGAGCATGAGATTGAACAAGAGGCCTCTTCCCTAGTTGCTTCTCACTAAGAGGCTTCTTCTTCAAAGGGCAAGATCTAACATGGTGCCCTTCAATCTTGCACTTGAAGCAAATAATCTTGGCCGAATCTTTGACTTGTTCTTGGCCCTTCTTCTTGTCAATAATGGACTTGTTCTTGAGATTGGAGTTGAATCCAAGTCCACTCTTGTCATTGGGAAGTCTTCGCACTCTCAACATCTTGTCAAGTGTGGAACTCCCTTCATGACACTTTTCCAAGTCTTTCTTCAAAGAAGTGACTTGGGCCTTGAGCTCTTTAATTTCCTCTACATGGTTAGAATCAACACAAGAGCTAGAGGAAGTAGATGCTTCATTGTTAGAGCAACAAGGCAAGGAAAGCAATTCATCACAAGATGTAGAAACATTATGGGAGGATGAATTACTAATACGAGCACAAGTCAATATAGCATTATTAGAAGATATTGTGCTAGTAACCACATGAGGCTCACAAGATGTTACCTTTGTAGTGATAGCCTCAAGAGCTAATTTTAGCTTGGTATGAGATTCTAGAAGATCCTAATGAGAGCTAGATAGCTTTTCATGACTTTCTTCCAATTTCCCATACTTACTATTCATTAGCTCAAGTTGAGCCCTTAGCTCAACATTCTCCTTCAAAATAGATGCTTCACAAGATGTGGAGTTAGTAGCACAAGCATCAATTGAAATAGAAGAAGATAACTTGGCAAGCTCATTATTTAACCTAGAGTTTTCTTCAATTATATTAGCATTGCCAACAACAAATTCAACCTTTTCATTTTTAAGCACTTTATATTTAGCATGGGTATGGTCACGTGCTTTAGTGAGATAGGCTATTTGTTCATTATAGAGCTCCTCAATAGATTCAAGTTTCTCCTCAAGAGTAACTCGGAGCTCATACTCTTCCTCAAGAGACATAGTGAGGGATGCCTTTTCATTGGCATCACTTCTTTCAATCTCACCTTTCTTTTCAATGATTTTAGCGCTATAAATAGCAAAAGCCAATATTTCACTAAAAGGAGTGATAGCTTTACTACCTTTAGGGAGATCAAGAAGAACCAACTCACCCTTCTCCATTAAAGAGTCTTCGTCCTCATACTCTCCATAAAATATATCCTCATCCTCATCATCACAAGATGTAGTGGGTTCCAAAGGTGGTGATACCTTTGAATCCCTAGCCATAAGGCACATATGAGAAATGGATGGCGATGATGAAGATATACTAGAAGAGCCATTAAGGTCCATGTCTTGTTCCACAAAAAAGTGGGATTACTCTACATTGTTAGCCACACAAGTACTAGAGGAAATGGAAGCATTATTTTCATGAAAACAAGACATAGGAAGCATATCATCATGAGATTTAGTTAAACAACTATTACATGATATGCAAGGACTATCAACACTAGCATGTATGGAATTTTGAGTGCTAGAAGATATTAAGTCCAAAGATAGATCATTGCAATGGGATAGAGATGAGGTATAGTCAATAGCAAATTCACTATTCACAATGCAATTTCTATCACCACTCACCATATCATTACCTTGTGACAAATCACATGTTGGTGGAGTGGAGAAAGATGTGAACTCATCACGGCCGGAAGTGGATGGAGAACAATCATCCTCAATAATATTGGACACATCATATATATCTTGAAGTTTTGTCCATAGCTCATGAGCGTTCCGAAAAGGCATGATTGATTCAATAACTACATCGCTCAAAAAGGACAAGAGACAATTAGATACAAAAGTATCGAGATAAGAGTTTTCCTTATCCTCTAAAGATAAATCTTGAGAATCCTTAGGAGGAGGAAAATCCATATCTACAATTCTCTTAACATACTTTGGACCCATGTCCGTAAGAAATTTAAGAATGCGAATTTTCCAAACATCAAAGTTTCTACCATAGAATATAAAAGCGGAATCATGTTCTATTTCTCTAAACGACATCGTACTCTCTAGGATGTAAAGCCTAATAAAGAGAGACGAGGCTCTGATACCAATTGAACGGACAACGACGTCGCCTAGAGGGGGGGGGGGTGAATAGGCGATTAAAACTTTTCCGGTTAATGCTTGCTAAATGCGGAAATAAACTAGGTGTTTAAATTAACAAGCATACAACCTAAATATCCTATGGTCAACTAGATGAACCAACAACTTATGCTAAGAAGGACAAGTAACAAGGTGATAGCAAGATATATAACTTCAAGCTCGAAGGCTATCACAATGTAAATTGCATAAGTAAAAAGCTCGGGTATAGAAATAACCGAGGCACACGGAGACGAAGATGTATTCCCGAGTTCCTCCCACAAAGGGGAGTACGTCTCGTTGGAGGGGTGTGAGCTCACCACGAAGGCCTACTCAACGCCACAAAGGCCTCACCCTATTCTCCGATGAACTTCCGCCACAAAGGCCTAGTTCACCTTTCACTATTGGCAACCTTCAAACCCGAGGCACGCATCCACAACTCAATTGGAGGCTCTCGGTGTCACCACAATCTCGGGGCACACATCCACAACTCAATTGGAGGCTCCCAATAACACCACAAGTCGTCTAGGGTCCAAGACCCAAGAGTAACAAGCTCACAATCTTTCACTTCCACGAATCCTCGTGGAGAGACCAAACCGATGCAACCGATGCAAATGGCAAGAGCACAAGTGCTCGAATCCTCCACTCTCAAATTCCAACAAAGCAACAAATGCTTATGGGGGAATAAGAGAGGAAGAACAATGGAGAAACACCAAGAACTCCAAGATCAAGATCTACTAGGTTTCCCTCACTAAGAAGGAGAATGGATTGGTGGAAATATAGATCTAGATCTCCTCTAACTTCTCCCTCAAAGATATGCAAGAATCATAGGAGGGATTGAGAGAGGAGCAAGCTTCCAAAGTCAACAATGGTGGAGAGAAAGAGGAAAAACGGGTTGGGAAAGGCTTGGGGGCTTTGGGGAAGAAAACCCCTTAAATAGGGGCTCAAAACTAGCCGTTTTATGCCCAAAACGCGTCCAGGCCGGAATGGTCCGGAATATTCCGGACCCCCGGAATATTCCGGATGCAAACAGAGCGTTTTCTCATTATGGCCGGAATGGCCCCGGAATATTCCGGATGCAAAAACTGAGACTGACAACCGATACGAGAAATGCTATAACTTTTGCATACGGACTCCGTTTTCGATGTTCTTGGGCTCGTTGAAATCGCAACGACGAGCACTACAAGAATATGCAGAGAAACATCATTGTCCATGAATGGAAGATAAAACCAAATGGGTAAAGGTTTAGACCACTCAAATAGGAACACCCGGTAAAACCTCCAACACGAAAACACACATAACTTTTGCGAATGAATTCCGAATAAGGTGAATCCAAAAGGGTTGGAAAGGTAATAACAAGGACTATCCAAACAAATAGGAATGGAGAAGTTACCACACATGGAAGGTGTGGAAACATTCTAAAAACTGAACCGGATATTTTCACCACCGAAATCGCAACAAGTTTTTCTTACCAAAACCGTTTTCGATAAACCTTGGCTTGCCATGAAGATCATGACAAGCACTAAAACCCAAAGGAGACAAAAGCCAAATAAGAACCAAGAAAGATGATATGCAAGTATGCAAAGGTTTGAGCTCTCCACAACAATTCGATCACGTTACTCACTTGAGAGCCCTCTTGATAGTACGACTATCTATCCTATAACCCGGTCTCCCAAAGACACGAGACCGGTAAAATAGAAAACCTATCAAGATTATACCTTTGCCTTGAGCATTCCACTTGAGCTAGATGATGACGATCTTGACTCTCTCAAGTTGGATCTTCTTTCTTGATTGCGCTTGCTAGCACAAACTCCGCTTGATGAAGACTTGCAAGTTGCTCCCCCAAACACCATTATGGGAGAGACTAGCTCCCCCATACACCATTATGGGAGAGACCCTTCGGCAAATCTTCACAAGGCCACAATCTCCAAAAGGGTGGCAATCATCAAGCATAGGATATCTTCTAGATGCTTCACTTGAGCTTCCACGTCAAGCTAGATGACGAACACCGCTTGACGACGACATAGACCACGGGCTATAAGAAATCTTCCTTTTGGTTCATGCCCATGGAAAGATACCTAACCACACATAGAGATGCGACACACACATATCATGGGTTAGTTCACAAAGCTATATTGACAATTGCTTATCATACCATGAGATACACAATCCCACTTGGTACAACTTGTAGCTTTGTGTGTTGATCGCTTGCTTGATCAACCTTGTATCTTTGCTTCTCACTTCTAAGGATGATGTCTTGAAGATGATAATGAAAGATCACCTAATCCTTTTCTTCAAGACACACTAGCAATAAGCTCAACTCAAACCATGACCATTCTTGATATAAATCCTTGAATGTAACAATGGCCATCAAGGAAGCTAATAGAGTTCAACACATGAACTCCATTATTTCCTATGGACAAGATCTACAAAGATAACTCAATGCAAACATTAGTCCATAAGGATTGTCATTAATTACCAAAACCACATATGGGGGAACCATGCACTTTCAGTCTCAGCAAGCATGACATTTACAAGAGTGATATTTGGAGCAACTACCACCTTGCCTAGACCCGTTACCCCAGATTTTGATTTATCTCCATATGTGACAGTTGCTTGATTTATATTTGGTCTCAAATCCGTCATGAGCTCCTTGCTTCCGGTCATATGACTTGTGCATCCACTATCAAGCAAACATTTTGACCCACCGGAAGCATAGACCTACAAGAAATCATTCCTTGGATTTAGGTCCCCATCTTTCAATAGGTCCTCTTATGTTAGCCACAAGGGTCTTGGGAACCTAAATAGAATAGTCAATGAAATCAACATTAGGACCAACATATGTTGCATAGACAGCACCATAATAATTCTCAAAGGGATTATAATGAGGATTGTTAGTTCCTATAAAGTTAGTACGAGAGGTTTACCCCCTAATGGCAACACCACGTGCAATGACATTCTTCATTGCTTGTGCGGGCTTAGCCTTCTTCTTGTTCTTGTTCTTGTTCTTGGCAACATAACCAAGACCTTCTCTCCCATTGTGTGGTCTTTGCATTTGCAAACTATCATCAATAGTTCCCTTGCCCTTAATCTTGGCAAGATCAACTTTCAACCTAGAATTTTTCTCAAGAATATTTGCATGATCACAACAATAAGTAGAGTTACTAGGCACATCAAATTGTGCTAGTCGAATTTGAAGTTGTTCATGAGACTTGGTGAGGGTAGAGTGTTCACTACTTAAATCCTTGGCGAGCTTCTCTAGGTCCTCGGTTAGTTTAGCATGATCAACACCAAATTCAACCCTTTTCTTTTTTCCCAATTTATATTTAGCAATAACAAATCACATTCCTTAATGAGTTTGGACATGATTTCATTATGTGACTCCTCAATAGACTAAAGTTTCTCCTCAAGAGAGACTCAGAGCTCTTGCTCTTCTTCAATAGTAACGGTAAAGGAAGATATTTCATTAGCATCTTCTTTTTCACTTTCTTCCTTTTTTTCAAGAATTTATTGTGCATGTCCATATTGACTAAAGAGAGCATCAAAGTGCTTCTTGTTTTCACCTTGCAAGTTAGCCATGAAGATATCCATAGAATAAATTTCATCTTCTACACTAAGACTAGCAAGATCAAGCTTTTCATTTTGAGTCTTAAGGGTGGAAGAAGATGACACCTCGGAGGCCTTGGCCATAAAACATCCTGCGGATTGGGCGGGAAGGTTCTCATTGGGGGATTTGTAGAGTGAGAGAGGCTATGAATACACAATTGTTATGGCAGCCACTTCAGTTGTGGTTTCTTCTTCTTCATCATCATCACCGGACAAATACTCTTATTGAGTCACCAACACAATCCTTGAAGATGGATTATTGTTGAAGGCGTTCTTCTTGAATAAAGGCTTCTTGCACATAATCTTTGATTTGTTCTTGGGTATAAGCTTTCCTCCATGGTCTTATCTATTCTCATATGGACACTCGACAATGAAGTAATATTTGTCTTGACAATTGAAGAAATACCTCACTCTTGGATCTCCTTCCTTGGTTCCACTTTACTTGGTCTTTTCCTTTACATAAGCCTTAGCTTTGGCGGGATTCTTCCAAAAGGTCCTAGCCGCAAGAGCCATGTAATCCTTATGCACTAAATTCTACTCTTTGGGTTGTAGAGGATTCACCTCCTCTTACGATTCAACCTCATCTTCATCCACAACCCTGGCCACAACTTTGTCCTTCAACGCAAGAGAACCTCCTTTGTGCATTCCAATAGCACAAGCACGAGGGTCCTGAGAAGCATGACGGGTACTTGGAATGATTTCTTGCATAACTTAATTGGAGGACATGAGATCATAGTTATGTCTTCCTTGGAGACTCGTCAAGCCAACAGTCTCAAAAGGCATGAGAGCACTCACATAATTCCACTTGATCCAAACATCATCAACATGTGTGGCACCAAGGCAAATAAACGAAGTAGCAATGGTCTTGAGTATTTGATACATGTATTCATAGTTTTCACCATCAAGAATATAGAAACCTTCGGCCTCATTTCTCAATGCATCAGAACTATTTATCTTCATACTATCATTTCCAACAAACATGGTGATGAGAGCATCCCATGTTTCTTTGGCAGTGGAGAACTGTTGAATGTGTGGCAGGTCCTTTTCTCCCACGGCTTGTTGGATCATGTGCAATGCCACGACATTGAGTTTGAAAGTTGAGAAGATCTACTTCCTTGTATCCAACTTCAATGATTCTCCATAGCTTAATGCAAGAACTGTTCAAATTAGGATTCATCAAATATTTCCATTGAGAGAAAGAAGATGCATGAACCATAGGAGGGTCACCTCTCTTGTTTATATAAGGGTGTGGAATAGGTGGGTTGGGTGAGTACCAATGAGGGACCTCAAGGAACTCCTCCTTCCCATTTTTAGTTTTAGGCGGGACATCATTTTTATGTTGTTCATCCCCTCCCTTTTCCTCCATGGTGGACACTTCCGGAGTAGGAGAGGGCATGTTTTCTTTGGCTTTCATTAGTTGCGCAAGCATGTCACGCATCTCATTCATTTGCGCTTCCATGGAATAAATCAAGGATGTTTCCATGTTCTTGAGGTCCTCCATGGTAGCCTAATTTCCATACACACTAGCCGTCTCCCCTTGGTACCCCTACCCTCTTAGGAAGTTAAGCCCGAAATAAAGAGCCGGGCATATGAGTACCTTTTACCTTACCTCCCCGGCAACGGCGCCAGAAAAGAGCTTGATGTCTACACATGCTTCTATTCTTGTAGACAGTGTTGGGCCTCCAAGTGAGAGGTTTGTAGAACAGCAACAAGTTTCCCTTAAGTGGATCACCTAAGGTTTATCGAACTCAGGGAGGTAGAGGTCAAAGATATCCCTCTCAAGCAACCCTGCAATTATGATACAAGAAGTCTCTTGTGTCCCCAACACACCTAATGCAATTGTCAGTTGTATAGGTGCACTAGTTCGGTAAAGAGAGAGTGAGATATAAATAGTATGGATGATTATAAGTGATAATAGCAATATGAAATATAAATGGCTGCAAGCAAACATGTAGTAGTACTGATTATAAACGGTGTTTCAATGCTTAGAAACAAGACCTAGGGATCATAATTTCACTAGTGCACACTCTCAACAATAATAACATAATTGAATGCATAAATATCATCTCTTCACTATGTTACTCCAAACCACTCTCCGGTCGGATAACAAACACCAATAATTGTGTAGGGCTATAAGAGCACTCCTTAGAGTTTGCATTCCCCCATCCAGGTAACCCCTGTTCTATAACCATGAGACCTAGATGGTTCCAAACAAACACCACAATTTCATAGGGTCATCGAACACAAAATATAAATATCATGCTAAACCACACGGTGCACACACTGTCACCTTTACACGGTGATCAAAGTGTCTATGGAGATCTTATAACAAAACTACTTGAGGAGCATAATAGATGAAGAGTAAAATCTACTTATTGAACTAGATTACAAAGCTCATGATCACATAAAGATCACACCATGGGAGACAGAGATGAAACACATAGCTCCCGGTAGAGCCCTCGGCCCCGGGGGAGAACTACTCCCTCCTCATCATGGGAGACAGCAACGGCGATGAAGATGGCGGTGGAGTCGGTGGAGATGGCTCCAGGGGCAGTTCCCCATCCCGGCAGGGTGCCGAAACAGAGATTTTTGCCCCCCCCCCCCCCCGAAACTTGTCGGCGGTGGCGGCGGAGCTAAGGAACTTTTCATGGATGGAGGCCGATTATATTTAGGGTTTATGCCTCGGGGGACTTTATAAGCGAAAGGGCGATGGCGGTGGGCGCTCAAGGGGCCCACACCACTTGCAAGCGCGGCCAGGGGAGGACCCGCGCCCACCCATGGTGTGGTGGCTCCAGGGCACCCCTCTGGGTCTCCTCTGGACTCCGTGTACGTGACAGACTTCTAAGGTCTTTGGCCTTCGTTTCGTCCAATTCCGAGAATATTTCCAGAATAACTTTTCTGAAACCAAAAACAGTAGAAAACAGGAAGTGGCTCTATGGCATCTTGTCAATAGGAGAGTCCATGAAAACGTCCGGAAAACGAAGGAAAACATGTGAAAACATAAAGGTATTGGATAGAAAACAAGCATGGAGCATTGAAAATTATAGATGCATTTGAGACGTATCAAGCATCCGCAAGCTTAACTCATGCTCGTCCTCGAGTAGGTAAGTGATAGCCAAATAATTTTTGAGGTGACATGCTACCAACATAAACTTGAGCATCTAAATTGTAAAAGCATATGCAAGCTGAGATCATAGTACTTTAAACACAGACATGGTGGATATAATTCTAACAATGAAACTTAGCAATCACTCTGCGTCATGAAAAGTAACACAAATAAAATATCATGAATAATAATGCACTCCAAAGTTATACGTTTGTTTCGAGCATAAAAAAAACATAGCAAAGTGATATTTCGCTTGTCCTTAAGAGTGAGGAAAAACATAAATGTCAGGATACCTTAAAAGTTCAAGTGGATAACTAGAACAGATAATTTGAGAGCAAGTAATAACACATCATGAATCAATCAATAATAATCTTTGGGACTGATGCAGATTAAACTTAGAATGGAAACTACGCTCTCCCAACTGTGCATAAAGTTAGAAGATGGAGACTCAACATAAAAGTAAAAGAAAGGCCCTTCGCGGAGGGAAGCGGGGATTAACTCATGTGCTAGAGCTTTTTATTTTATTAAATAGAGTGTTGGATATATATTGATTAGGGGTGTATCCGGCATTGGTCTAAAGAGCCGGATTACCAGGGTGGCCTATTGGTAATGGATTACAGTCCATTAGGTGGCCCAGTAAGCTGATGCGCAGGAAGCCAGATTCTAGAAGAACCCGGACCACGGCCTAAAGTGGTGCGGCTTGGAGGAGAAGATAGATTCCTTACTTTCCATGTTAGATACTTTCCGTAGTCTTCTAGGTTTCCTTTCTGTAATCCCTAACCCGACTATCTATATGAAGCCGGATGGGAGAGATGACACAGACAATTAGCTATAAGCCAACTCACCGAGAAGTTGATCCTCGTCGAGTTAGCGAAACCCTACTCACATTGTACTTTGTATACTTCAGGCTTCAGCCCTGATTTAGTGAGATTGCAGGAGTAGGAACACCGCCTAGTTGTGTCGTACCGAACCTGGGTAAACCTGGTGTTCTTGATTGTCGTACTACCACGTCCCCCCACGTCTCTACCCGTAGGCTCATGGCACCCCCGTCTATGATCCTTACTACGATGTCTCGACAGTTGGCGCCCAACGTGGGGCCAGCACGTCAGGTGTTATGTTTCGATCGGGGATACTCGGCGGAATTGGCAGTACCATAACTGTCGAAAGCCTGGCACGGAATCATCTGGTAAGTGCCAGCGTTTTACCGATTGGATCTGCAAACATCTTTATCGGATTAACTGCAGAAGCAATGGGATTCTCTGGTGGAAGCAAATTTATCCCACCCGCCCTATACCCAGTTGAAGAAAACTATGATATCGGATTCTGCTCAGATCGCCAAAACCCTGAATTTGCTCCCTCTTGGGAGATGCCTGCAATCAGATCTCAGTTCATTGGCATGGTGTAGTCCGAGGTCGCTGAAAACACGGAAGTAAGAAATCGCGTGGAAGAAGCTGAAAACAGCAATCCCACAGAACAAGTGGAAGATCCGATACCCGTCAGAGAAACGACAAACTCGGAAGCCGACTCCGTACAAGCTGCCATAGAGGCCAGATTGGATTCGGAACCTAGACCTGAGGATATAGATTCAGAAGATGAAGATGAAGACACTTTCGAAAGAAACGTCAAATCTATGCAGGGGAGCTTCCATGAAGTACTTATGGCAAAACCGACTGAAAACTCGGATGCCGAAGAAGATGCAGACCTAAGAACACCTCCACCAGATGAGGAAAGAGAGGATGGCGAAACCAGTCCCATCTATCCTGACGTCAAGGACTTGACAGAAGAAGCCTGGAAAAAAGCCTCCCTCTTCCAAGAAGAAAAAGAAGACTGCCAAGAAACTCCAGTACAAACTCCAGAAGAAAAAATTGGCAGATAATGCTAACCAAATCCCGGAAGCAGGAGGATCAAGCGGAGTCACACCTATGGAGAAGAAAAAGAAAGAAATCTCGGTTCCCCAAATGTCGGAACAGCACGAGATCGATCTGATCAAAACCCCGGTAGGACCATACGAGTCACCGGAAGTGTTGAAAGCCAGAAGGCAAGCCATTATGCGGCAGCAGCAAAAACTATTCCGATCTCAAGAAAATCTCCTCAAAGCCCAAGCTACTGTAAAAGCAAAGCCGGAGGAAATTGAAGAATTCGAAAGACGGAATATGTCCGGGATAAAACCCACGAGATTACCCGGAATTGCAAGGCCGGTTATGCTGCCAACAAAAGAACGGTTGCAAAACCCTTCCTGGCAAAGACAAGTTGACGGCGTAAACGCTAAGGGCGAACGCATCTACAAAACTGCAGCTGAAAACTCGGAAGCCACGTTCGCCATTCTTAATGACGACCTGTAATCCAAAGACAAAAAGCTTCAGGGACTGTATGCTTTCCTGGGAAAAGCATTGCAACAGCAACAGTGAGGACAGGCTAGATTAGGGAAGTGGAACGACGACTCGGCCCTATGCAAAACTGCCACTTGCGCCGCTGGAGCACCTGGACCAGGCGAACCCGGAGATTCAGGCGATTCTAAGGAAAAGAAGGGAGATCCTAAGAAGGACAAGAAAAACCCGGACAATAGGGATGAAGCGTCTAGAACGGGATCCCATCTGCCGAAAGGTGGAAACAAGCCCCTTGACCACAAGGATCGGGAGGAACAAAACCGGAAAGACGGAAAAATGATGCCGCCTCCGAGACGCACAGCTGAAAAAGCCGGAAGATATGAAAATCCTCACAAGCCTGAGAGATCCCGTACTCCTCCTAGGAACAAAGAAAGGCCAAGGAGTAGAACTCCGCCTTATTCTAAAGGACATGATAACGGACGAAATAGGGATAATCCTGCAAGAGCGCATTTGTGCAACAATGGGCCAGAAAGGAGCAGATCCCCCTCTGTCCATTCAGCCGGCAGATATTCCGCTCACGTCGATGAGGCGGAAAGAGATGATCTATACTTTGGACCTAAGTGCTTCACTGACAGGATCCAAAGAATAACCCTACATTCTGGCTTTGTCAAAGTTGGTCCAACTTACCAAAAGTATACCGGAAGTACAAACCCGGATACATGGCTCTCAGATTACTATACTTCCGTTCAGATCAACAAAGGGACAGACCTGGAAGCGGTGAAATTTCTCCCCCTAATGTTGCTGGATGGAGCCAGAGATTGGATCAACTGGCTTCCGTCAAGAACCGTGGATAGCTGGGATGATATGGCTAGAGTATTCGCTCAACACTTTCGGGGTACGTACAAACGCCCTAAGAGCATCAACCAGCTAAATCGCTGCGTCCAATTTGAACATGAGTCGTATGTCGACTTTATATCAAGATGGACAGGAATGAAAAATAGATGTTCTCGAGTAAGTGATGTACAAGCAATGCATGATTTCATCAACGGATTAAAACCCGGCCTCATACCGTTCATGGTTGGGTCAAAGGATCACAAAGATCTCGGATTTATGCTTACCACCGCCAATGAGCACGTAGCGGCCGAAGATGATATCGGAGCGAGAGGTGGAAATATTTATGCTTTGGTTCAGGCCAAAAAGACCCCAGGTTCTGAAAAGAAGGCTACTCTAGAGGTACAGGCAAAACCCAAAGAAGTAAATGCAACCTTTGGAAAGGATAATGGCAGCAAATGGAAAGGAAGAAGCACAGAACCTATCTCTTACTCTAAGAAAGAGTGGGAAAAGATAAAGTCGGAAAACTGTGTCCACCATTCGCAATTTGGGAAGCCTACCCATCCAAATGCACAGTGCCGCCTCAACAAACATATGAAGGGCACTGTAGGATCCGGGAATAAAGGAAAGAATTCCAAGAGGAAGTTCGATAAGCAAAAGTCAGAAGCTGAGAAAGAAGAAAGTGAATCAGACACTGACGATAAAATCCAGGAACAGCAGCGAAAAGGCGAGCCAAAATTCCCGAGAGTTGAAGGAGAATGTAACATAACTTTCCTGGCAACTCCATCAGCAAAGTAGGCAAAAAGGACACTTCGAGAAATCAACGCGGTTGTTCCACCAACACCAAAGTACTTGAAGTATTTCAATACACCAATTACGTGGGATAAGTCAGATCATCCTAGAAACATCCCAGAACCCGGCACGCATGCTTTGGTCGTAAGTCCTATTGTTCAAAACACTAGGCTCAAAAGAGTGTTTATGGATGGAGGATCTAGTATCAACATCATGTACCTGAGTACATTGAAACAGCTATCATATTTCCGAGACTCAGCTCAGGCACAACAATATACGGTTTCATGGTATTGTTCCTGGTAGGCAAGCACAATCCCTAGGAGAAATTTCCCTAGATGTAACCTTTGGAAGTAGAGAACATTTCCGCCAGGAAAAAATCTCATTCGAGGTGGTTTCGTTCGAAAGTGTATACCATGCAATACTCGGACGTCCAGCTTTCGCCAAGTTCATGGCAAGGTCATATTATATATATAACAAGATGAAGATGCCAGGGCCAAAAGGCGGAGTAATTAACATAGTCGGAGATTACAAATTGGCGAACGAGCTGGAGAAAGGAAACATCCTTTGTGCTGAGAAAGTCATCGCAAGGGAGGGATTGAAAGAGCTAGCTAAGGAAGTTTCGCCGATGGAAATGCCGTCAGGAAAAGAAAGTCGGAAGCTGGCAGATAACTTCAACGCCTCGGAAAATACAAGACACGTTATCCTAGATCCCAAATATCTGAAAAAATTGTCGTAGTGGGAACTGGGATGACCGACAAATTGGAAGACGCGCTCATCAAGTTCCTCCGTGAGAACTGGGATATTTTTGCCTGGTGTCATGTGGACATGCCGGGAGTACCCAGGGAACTTGTTGAGCATCAACTGAAAGTGATTCCAGGTTCAAAACCCGTCAAACAAGGTTTCCGTCGTTTCGATGGAAGAAGACGGAAGGCTATAGGCAAGGAAATTATCCGGCTTTTAGCAGCTGATTTTATCCAGGAAGTCATACATTCTGATTGTTCGTCGAACCCAGTATTAGTCTCGAAGAAAGTCAGTATTGTCCTTAGGATGTGTATAGATTACACCGGTTTGAACAAATTGTGTCCAAAAGATAGGTTCGTGTTACCGCGAATCGATCAAATAATAGATGCCACTGCTGGCTCTGAGCTCTTATGCTTTTTGGATGCTTATTCTGGGTATCGTCAAATACGTATGAAGGAGGAGGATCAAATAAAAATTTCCTTCATAACCCCGTATGGAACATACTATTACATAACCATACCTTTTGGCTTGAAGAACGCCGGTACAACTTACCACGTTGCATGCAAAGATGTTTGCATAGTCAAATCGGCAAAAACGGCCATGTGTACATGGATGAAATTGCCATAGTTTCCAAGGAAAAGGATATACTCCTTGAAGATCTGCGAGAAACTTTCGAAAATTTGCGCACTTATAAAATGAAGTTCAATCCATTATAGTGCGTATTCGGGGTTCCCTCAGGAAAGCTTCTAGGTTTTATCGTTTCTCACAGAGGAATAGAAGTAAATCCGGAAAAGATCAAGGCAATCTTGAATATTACAAGGCCTACGTGCTTAAAAGATGTCCAAAGATTGATGGGTTCCGCAGCCACAGTCAGCAGGTTCATAAGCCGGCTAGGAGACAAAGCTCTGCCATTATACAAATTGTTGAAGAAATCTGACAAATTTGAATGGACAGAAGAGGCGGACAAAGCATTAACCCAGCTAAAAGAAACGTTGATGAAACCTCCGATTTTGGCATCCCCAAAAGACAAAGAACCCATGTTACTGTATCCTACAGCAACAAACAGGGTTATCAGTGCGGTGATAATTGTGGAAAGGAGGAGAGACAAAAAAAAAGTATACCAGATCAGCATCCAGTGTACTATGTTAGCGAAGTATTTTCCGAGTCAAAGCAAAGGTAGTCACATTATCAAAAACTGGCATATGGCGTGTTTTTTGCATCACAAAAACTACGCCATTATTTCGAAGGACATTCCATAATAGTGGTAAACAAAGCACCACTAGGGGATATTATCAACAATGCGGACGCAACAGACCGATTTGCTAAATGGGGCATTGAGCTTGCTGTGTTCGACATTAAGTACCAACCCAGGACTGCAATTAAATCTCAGGTGTTGGCAGATTTTGTCGCTGATTGGACAGAAGCAATGGAAAACACACCAATGTCGGAGTCGGAATATTGGATCATGCATTTTGACGGATCCAAGATGAAGGAAGGCGCCGGAGCTGGTGTAGTGCTTAAATCTCCAAAAGGTGACATTATGGAGTATGTATTCAAATACACTTCAACGCCAGCAACAATGTGGTAGAATACGAAGCTTTGCTTCATTGATTGCATATTGAAAAGGAAATAGGCGTCAAACGCATACTCTGTTATGGCGACTCGGATTTGGTACAACATCAGCTAAACCAAACATGGGATGCCAAAAGCCCCATTATGGCCGAATATTGGAGAATTGTGGACGTGTTTGCCATTTGCTTCCTAGGATTTGAAGTACCTCATGTCAAAAGGGAAGAAAATTGGAACGTGGATGCATTAGCCCGCATGGGATCGGAAAGAGTGAAAACCCTACCACCTGGTGTGTTTGTCCAACACTTTCACAAACCATCGATCAAAGGTGGAGATGTTGATTATCCTCTCGTTTCTGAGTCAATTGAAGTCATGCTTGTCAACCCCAATTGAACAATTCCATATTTAAACTTCTTAGTTGATCAGAAGTTCCTGGATGGAGCATACGAGGTCTTGCAAAGAAAGATACAACGTCGATGCAAAGGATACACGGTAATTAATGGTTGCCCGTATAAACGCGGTACTATCGGAATTTTTCAGCGGTGTATTTCACCTGAAGAAGGACGAGAAATCTTGCAAGAAATCCATGCAGGAGATTGCGGACATCATGCTCCATCAAAAAGCATAGTCAAAAAAGCATTTCGCGCAGGGTTTTTCTGGCTCACAGCCAAGCCAGATGCAGAGCACATAGTAAACACATGTGCCGGATGCCAGTATTACGCCAAGCAGACGAATATGCCATCTCAAGCACTCAAAACTATCCCTATAACATGACCATTTGTGGTCTGGGTGCTAGATATGATGGGACCATTCAAAACTGCAATAGGCGGACTTACACATCTACTCGTTGCAGTAGATAAGTATACCAAATGGGTGGAGGCGAAACCCATAAAAAAACTTGACGGTCTGACTGCCAGGAATTTCATCATTGACATAGTCATGAGATACGGCGTCCCACACAGCATAATCACTAACAACGGGATAAATTTCTCTATTGGAGAGTTGGCAAAATATTGCCGACAAACAGGGATTCGCCTAGATCTAGCATCTGTGGCACACCCGCAATCCAATGGATAGGTTGAACGAATGAATAGTTCTATCATGCAGGGAATACGCCCAAGACTCGAAAATCCTCTTCATAGAGCAGCTGGAGCATGGGTAGAAGAATTGCCTTCCGTGCTTTGGAGTATTCGAACGACGCCGAATAGATCAACTGGACAAACCCCGTTTTTCCTGGTTTATGGTGTAGAAGCAGTGCTTCCTACGGACATGCTCCATGATAGCCCAAGAGTGCTAGCATACAAAGACTCGGATGCCGAAAACGCACGACAGGATGCCGTCGATATTTTAGAAGAAGAACGAGAACTTGTGCTACAAAGATCCGCCATTTATCAGCAGGGACTGCGACGATATCATAGTCGAAAAGTCAAACATCGTTCTTTCAAAGAAGGTGACCTAGTGCTTAGATTGGTGCAAGAAAGGAAGGAAAAATTAGACCCAGTTTGGGAGGGACCGTTTGTCATTATTAAGGCTATGAAAAACGGGTCATACTATCTTGTAGATATCCGGGATACAGAAGATGATCCTAAGAGACCGAATCGCAAAAGAAAGAGAAAGATAGATGTCGAACTAGGAGAGACAAAGAGACCCTGGAGCATCTAGCACTTACGTCCTTTCTACACTTAGTTCAATTTCTATGTAAACATATTTGAGATCATGAAATAAAGTTGTCGAAATTCATGCATTATTGTTTTATCTGTTCATTTTTTCATACAAAGCATAAGTCCGTTTTTATCTATTTCCCAATGATCTTTCAAACTACTCAATGTTTAACCCGAATTGTGCCTGCGTGCTCGGAGTTATAAAACTGAATGCTTTTCATCCTAAGGAGGCTTAAAGAAACCCAAATTGTGTCTGCGTGCCTGAGTTTCATACATTTTCAAAAATCCTTAGATTGTTTGTGTGATGGGTCACTGAAATTAGTAAGTACAAATGCCTTAGTACAATCCATGTTTCCGAGTTTGGACTGATAGGTTAAACCCAGTCACCTGGCATGAAGATTAAGTGCTACTGAGCCATTTAAACACTAAGGACAGTCAAAACATATAAACCAGAGAACTTAGAAGGCAAAGGAGTTAAACCCCGAAAAATCTTGCAAAGACATAAAATTTTACTGCAAAAGCGGGATGCTTGTTTATACAAATGATAGATAGCATTAAAATGATATTATATTGAGAGAATAGTAATGCTTCTATTTTTCCTGCCATCTACACAGGATTCAAGCGGCCTCTTCGGGATCCGAGTCCTCCTCCTCGCTGTTGGAATCCTCAGGAGTTGTCGGAATTTCCTCCTCGGATAGAAGGTGGATATGTTCACCATCTGCACTATCTTGGTAGCGTGGCCTTTGACAGAGTCGAAGATGCTGGCTCGCTGCGTGTCTGTGTATTCTTGTGGGATACCGGTCGCCACGCGCCAAGACTTGGCAGTAGTGTAGTGCATACGCATGAGCCCAAGGGTCATGCGTGCACCACCACGAGCTGCAGAGCGAAACCAGGACTCCTTCCAGTTCGCCACCTCCTCGATCGCCTCCGGGAGTTTGCTAACTTCCGAGAGTTCTCCTGCTTTGTCGGGAATGTACTTATTGATCAGCAACATCCCCGCGGATTTCAGCGCGGCAAAGATTCTCCCGAAAGCCCGGATTCTATCAATCCGGGTAAGCAAGGGGTTCCCCTCTGTTTAAACCAACAAAGGAAAGTTAGAAAAAACAGAGGAGGAAAAGAAAAAATATCGACAAAAGGTATAAGGAAAACATCCGGTAAAAGTGTTCAAAACTTACCGAAAATTCTAGCCATTTCAACACCTTCTTCAAGGCGTTGATTTAGAGCATTCTCTAAATCCAGGATGGTGGCCTTGTCCTTCTCGGCCTCGCTAGAAGCCTTGGAATCGGCAATACCGACAACCAGCTGGCTGGCCTCCAGATCTTTCTGAAGCTTCACATTGATTTTGTGAAGTTCCATGTTCTCCTTTCGGAGGTTCTCGGCATTGCCGACATCTTCAGTTATTTGCTTGGCTTTCGCCAAAGAAGCTCAAAAGCAAGGAAATTGAAGAGATTAAAAACTCGGAAAAAGACTTAGAAAAATTCCTCACAAAAGCAGTAGTGTGAAAGAATGAAAAACTTACCTGCTGACTCTTTCAGATCATGCTGAACGGAGGCCAACTCCGATTCTTTTTCTTCAAGAATATTAAGGAGAGTTTTCACCTTCTTATTCTTGATGGTAAGTTTACTAAAAACTTCCATGTTTATGGTCTCGGCAGTTTGCCGAAACATGGACAAGGGAAAAACGCTTAAGTTAAAAACAAGCAAGAACAGGAAGAAAGCATTCAGTCAAAAAGTATACAATTGGCTAAATGCTTGGGGGCTAGAGATATTTACCTGGCTCATTCTTGTAAGACTTGCCAGATTTTCGCTGAACTCCTTTGCGTATTCGGCAAAGAGAATTCGGACGTGGCAAAGGCCATCTTGTATGACCTGCCAAGGCGAGAACACGTAATTATTCCTAACTATAAGCCTGCCTTGCGGCCAGGGACGGATTAAAGGAGCTGGAGCAAAGTACTTTGTCACCCACGGATGGATATATTCGTGTTCATCAAAGGGCTCTTCTTTTACCTTGAAGTCCTTGTCAACTGTCGGGATAGGCTCCTCCTCCGGAACGTGTGAAGTGCCTCCCGTTTCTGGCTCCCCCCATTCCCTTGCATCCTACTCGGACGCAATGGGCTGGCTGGACTGCAAGGGGTATTCTCCTTCCCTTGCAGCCAAGTTTTCCTCCCCTGCGGCAGCCGGAGTGTCGGGTTTTGCAGCGGGAGATGGCTGCGCTCCTCTCCTAACCACAACCTTGTGTTTCTTCAGGCTTTTTTGCTTTAGGGTGGTAGGAGCAAGGCTGGAGAGGAAAAGCAAGAAATTCCAAGAAGTAAGAATCCGAGAAACAAAAATGCATGCAATAAAAAGCATAGGAAAAGGAAAAAACCCGGGATTTCTTACCTGGATGTTGCAACGGCGACGCCGTCAAGGTCGATGGCCTCCTGAGTGGCGGAAGGCTTCTTGCACTTCCGATCGCCTGCAAAGTTGGCACGCAGCGCGTCCAACTCGGCACATGTGGCGAGCTCCGCTTCAGGAAGTTCGAGAATCTGCAAGAAGAAGCAAAGTCCGGATAAGGAAAAAACATCCGAGGAAAAGGAAAACTCAGAGAAACGACCAAAAAGACGGAATCATACCTTTAGGGCTGGGTTTTTTGCGGTGTACATCGGCCGGCTTTCCTCGTATTGATCACGAGTCGACACCAGATGGTTGAGGCGTTTTTTCAAATCTTTCTTCGATAAAGACTTGTCGGTCGCCCTCATCGCATCCGTAGAGCCCGTGTACTCACACATGAGTCGGGGTCCGTGGTGAGCGAGAGGCTGGATCCGTCTTTCGAGCCAGCATAGCACAGTGTCTGTGCCGGCGAGAGGAGGGTTGGCGGAAAAGGCTTGGCAATGCGCCGCTTGATCCTCATCAGGTCTGTCGGTAGACTCTGGACCGCGTCCACCGCCCAGTTGTCCTAGGGAGTGGCCGCGGAATTCACGAAAGGTGGAATTCCCGTTTCCTTTCCAGGAAATGGGACATCAGAGTGATAAAAAAAGGAACCCGTCCAGAATTTGACGGATTCCGAGGTTTTTATTTTTGGGAACCAATCTTCTCTAAACCTATGAAGGGTAAAGGATATGGTCCCACGGGTGGGGAGAGCGCCCTCAGAAGGGTTGCGCTTGACTCCAAAGCAATATTGCCAGAAGTCTAACCTAGGCTCTATTCCTAAATACCCCTCGAAAAGGGCTTGAAACCCGGCAAGATAGAGAATAGAGTTGGGAGTAAGATTGTGTGGTTGGATATTATAGTGGCCGAGGACTTGGAGAAAAATGCAGAAGGTGGGAAACCCATACCTCTGTTAATGTGAGAGCCAAGAAGAACCCTTTCTCCGGCTTTTGGCAAAGGCTCAGGGTCGTCCTCTTCGAACCGCCATTTACCCTTCTACACGAACCCCTCCTTCTCCATTGCCGGAAGGAGGGACAGAGCCACGTTACAGTGGATCCAGTTCTCGGAGTTTTCCTTCGCGTCTTTGTCAACTCTGCGGCGCCGGAGGCAGCGATCTCCTCGACACCGAGAATGGTGGTTCCTTCTGCGGTCTCGGTAACGAGAGGCGGGGGAGGCGCGGTATATGACGACTGCATGTTCTCGACCGCGGGAGGTAGATCCCTGCGAGCCGAGTCGCCGGCGTTTCCCTCCGGCGTGCTTGCGGCGGCGCGGACGGGGGAGTCGAGCTGTGGGTCAAGATCGTTGATGATCGATTCAAGACCATTTTCGGGCGGCGCGGCTTAGAGCCGGATCCTCCGATGATCTCTTACGGGGAAGGCCGGAAAGTTTGCTCTCTGCTCTCGCTCGCTCGAGCTCTAGTTCTGTCTATGGTGCTGGAGGCTTGAGGAAGGAGATTAAGTGGAAGGGTATCCGGAGGCCCCGATGCAGCTATTTATAGCCGAAGGTGCGCTGAGATTCGTTGCAACGACTATTTTAGCCGTTGGATCGCTGACGCGTGTCACGCCCGAGATTTCCCGGAAATGAAGGGATAGAGTGATAAGTGTTATCTCCTCGATTCCCGCAAGAATATGTCAGGAGATACATTGTAGGATTTTGACTAAACCCAAGCATCCGTGATGTCAGCACGATTTCATCGCTGACGTCAAGAGGTTCCTTCTCCATGAAGGCTCGTGGAAGAATAGTCGGATTCCGGTAAATCCGAGTTCTAAGTTAACAAATTCCGGGAGAAAGAATAATCAAGACCAAGCGCCAACATTTCTCGGAAAAGAATGCATATTGACGAAAGGTGGCAGAGTGAAGTCTTAATCCTTCTTGGGGGCTACTGTCGGATATATATTGATTAGGGGTGTATCCGACATTGGTCTAAAGAGCCGGATTACTAGGGAGGCCTATTGGTAATGGATTACAGCCCATTAGGCGGCCCGGTAAGCTGATGTGCAGAAAGCCGGATTCTAGAAGAGCTTGGACCATGGCCTAAAGTGGTGCGGCTTGGAGGAGAAGACAGATTCCTTACTTTCCAAGTTACTCCCTCCGTTCAACAATAGATGACTTCCACATATCTACATATGGATGTATCTAGACATAGTGTTATGTCTAGATACATCCATATGTAGATATGTGGAAGTCATCTATTGTTGAACGGAGGGAGTAGATACTTTCTGTAGTCTTCTAGGTTTCCTTTCTGTAAGCCCTAACCCGGATATCTATATAAAGCCATACGGGAGAGACGACACAGACAATTTGCTAGAAGCCAACTCGCCGAGAAGTTGATCCTCGTCGAGTTAGCGAAACCCTACTCACATTGTACTTTGTATACTTCAGGCTTCAGCCCTGATTTAGTGAGATTGCAGGAGTAGGAACGTCGCCTAGTTGCATCGTACCGAACCTAGGTAAACCTGGTGTTCTCGATTGTCGTACTACCACGTCCCCCACGTCTCTACCCGTAGGTTCATGGCACCCCCGTCTATGTTCCTTACTACGATGTCTCGACACAGAGGTATTGAAAACATTTTGTAGAGAGGCGTATGCTTATGTCAATGAATGGTAAACGGACAATACACTACGTCACAAGCCAACTATACTTCACCAGAGCGGCTCCCATTGAAGGACTCTATTGGTGTATTAGATCTTCCATCTTCTCTTTCGTTTACACAATTATGCTTTGATTGATAAATCAGGGGCAAAAAGAGTTAAGAGAATTTTCTAGTAACCAATTTTGGGGCTGGGCACCCCACTGCCAGCTCTTCCATCATTTTGGATAAGAAGATGTGCCACTAGTCCAGGTGTGTAAATTTCAATCAACAAGTGAGATAAAGATTCTCTATTCATGTCCTCATGAGCTAAAACAGGGGCACAAAACAGGAATAATTTTGAAAGTTTTAAAGGTAGCACATGAGAAATTTATTTGGAGTGGCGGTTAAATACCACATGTACGTAGGTATGGTGGAGACATTTGGCGAACTTTGGTTTTTTGGGAGTTGGATGCACGAGTACAGCTCATACTCGGTACAGGTGGAGGCTAACAAAAGACTGGGAGCGACAAATAAAGAGAGAAATAATGGCCATAATCATGCATAGCGACAAAAACATTATTAATCAAAGCATAAATGGTATTACAAGTCAAAAAATAAATGATCATAGAGGCTATAGGTGACCGGTTTGTAGTCATAAAAAAGGTGAACACTCACACAACAATAAGAATGAAAACTAGAGTCTTCTAAGCAATGAAAAAGGAGCATGTCTCTCTCCGACACAAGAATGATAGGTTCCAACTAAGTTTATTACAACAAGGAAAATAAAAGAAAAAAACAAATGCTCCAAGTAAAGTGCATATGATGTGACCGAATAAAAAATATAGTTTCACTAGAAGTGACCTGATAAATTGCTGATGAAGAAGGGGATGCCCAAGCTTAGACGCTTGAGTCTTCTTAGAATTTTCTGGGATGAACCACGGGGGGCATCTCCAAGCTTTGGCTTTTCACTCTTCTTGATCACATTATATCACCCTCTTGTCTTGACCCTTGAAAACTTCCTTCACACCACACTCAAAGTAATTCGCATTAGAGGGTTAGTGCACAATAAAAAACTCACATGTTCCCCTTGGACACAAGAATTATTAATAATTTTTAAACATTAGCTATAGCTACTGATGTTTTGTGGAGCAAAGAAATTCGGTCGACATAGTAAAAGAGAAAATGCAAGTAAAAAGGCAGAATATGTCAAAACCAGAACAGTCTGCAAAGACAAAAAATTTAGGGGCACTTACGTTGCTCAAATCAAAAAACGCAAAGCTATAAAAAGTTTCGGAATTAGCTGAGGGATAAGCACAAAAATTGGCAGGTCATTTTGATCTTTCTGCGAATTTACACGAATTTAACGGTGGACAACAGAAATATGTGTCCTGCGTAGAAATCCAATCTAACCTCAACTTTCACTAGCGACTTTACTTGGCACAACAAATGCGGGAAAATAAAGATACAATGGAGTTGCTACAGAAGTAAACAACACCTTGACTCAAAGAAAACAGAAGAAAACAAAGAAAAATAGAACCATGGGTTATCTTCCAAGAAGTGCTTTTCTTTAAAGCCTTTTAGCTGGGCAAGATAATTTGAGAAGATGCTCACATGAGAATTATGAAATGAAAAAAAGAGAGCATCAAGAAGCAAATTTAAAACAAATTTAAGTCTAACCCACTTCCTATGAACAAGAATATTCTAGAAGAACAAGTCAATAAAGCACAAGGTGGCTAGCATAGGAAGACAAAATAAGTGCAACTTCAAAAATTTCAACATAAAGAGGGGAAACTTAATATTGTTGAGATACATAGAACCATGTTTCCCTCTTTAATAATAACTTTCAGCAGCATCATGAATGAAATTAACAATAGAACTATCACATGAAACATCCTTATCATGAGCCACATGCATAAAATAATTAATACTCTCCACATAAGCATAGTCATTCTCATTAGTAGTTTTGGGAGAAAAATCAACAAAATAGCTATCATTATTATTCTCATCACCGTAATCAAATATAGGAGGCATATTATAATCATAATTAATTTTCTCCTCAATAGTAGGTGGACTGAAAATATCATATTCATCATTGCAATCATCATAAATTGGAGGAATAGTATAATCATAATGAACTTTGTCCTCAATAGTAGGTGGAACTAGAATACCACAATCATTATAATCATCATATATTAGACGCAAAGTATCATCAAAGTAAATTTTTTCCTCGGTGGTTGGGGGACTAAAAAGATCATTTTCATAAAAACTAGCTTCCCCAAGCTTAGACTTTTCCATAGCATTAGCAATAATGGTGTTCAAAGAATTCATACTAATAACATTGCTACTAGCATGCAAATAAAGCTCCATAGATTTTTTTTTAATTTTCTCTTCAAACACTTCATGTCCTAATTCAGGATAAATATTATAAATCTCTCTCATATTTTTGTTGTTTTCCATTAAGCCTAAAGATTAAAAAAAGGAACAAGTAAAAATAAGCCTAACTAGTGAAACAAGAAACAAAAAGATAAAATTGCAGAATCTAAAGGAAATAACTTCGAGCACTCACACCCGAAGATGTGAGTACCTTTTACCTTACCTCCCCGGCAATGGCGCCAAAAAAGAGCTTGATGTCTACGCACGGTTCTATTCTTGTAGACAGTGTTGGGCCTCCAAGTGGAGAGGTTTGTAGAACATCCTCAAGTTTCCCTTAAGTGGAATACTCAAGGTTTATCGAACTCAGGGAGGTAGAGGTCAAAGATATCCCTCTCAACTGACCCTGCAATTACCATACAAGAAGTATCTTGTGTCCCCAACACACCTAATACAATTTTTAGTTGTGTAGGTGCACTAGTTCAGTGAAGAGAGAGTGAAATACAAGTAGTATGGATGAATATAAGTGATAATAGCAATCTGAAATAAAAATGGCAGCAAGCAAACATGTAGCATAACTGATTGTAAACGGTGTTTCAATGCTTAGAAACAAGGCCTAGGGATAGTACTTTCACTAGGGCACACTCTCAACAATAATAACATAACTCAATGCATAAATATCATCTCTTCACTATGCTACTCTGAACCACTCTCCAGTCGGATAACAAACACCAATCATTGTGTAGGGCTATAAGAGCACTCCTTAGAGTTTGCATTTCCCCATCCAGGTAACCCCCATGCTATCACCATGAGACCTATATGGTTCCAAACAAACACCACAATTTCATAGGGTCATCCAACACAAAATATAAATACCATGCTAAACCACACGATGCACACACTGTCACCTTTACACCGTGATCAAAGTGTCTATGGAGATCTCATAACAAAACTACTTGAGTAGCATAATAGATGAAGAGTAACATCTACTTATTCAACTAGATTACAAACCTCATGATCACATAAAGATCTCACCATGGGAGAGAGAGATGAAACACATAGCTACCGGTAGAGCCCTCAGTCCCGGGGGAGAACTACTCCCTCCTCATCATGGGAGACAGCAACAACGATGAAGATGGCGGTGGAGTCGATGCAGATGGCTCCTAGTTCCTACTCGTCCTCGATTAGGTAAACGATAAAAACGCATAATTTCTGAGGTGACATGCTACCAACATAAACTTGATCATCAATCATGTAAAAGCATATGTAAGCTGAGATCATAGAACTTCAACACAAGCATGATAATTAAATTTTAGCAATAAAGCATAGTAATCACCTTGCATCATGAGAAGTAACACAAATAAAATATCATGAATAACAATGCATCGAAAGCTATGTGTTTGTTTTAAGCATAGAGATAACATGGCGAAGTGATATTTCGCTAGTCCTTAAGAGTGGGGCAAAACATAAATGTCAGGACACCTTCAAAGTTCATGAGGAATACTAGAACAAATAATTATAGAACAAACAATAACACATCAAGAATCAATTAATAATGTTTCTGGGACAAATGCACATTAAACTCAAAATGGCAACTATGCTCTCTCAACTGTGCATAAAGTTAGAAGATGGAGACTCAACATAAAAGTAAAAGAAAGGCCCTTCGTAGAGGGAAGCATAGATCACTCATGTGCTGGAGATTTTATTTTATTAAACAGAGGCATAAAATGTTTGACACTCCTCCCATCCATGTTACACAAACCATGGCTAACCGAATCCTCGGGTGCCTGCCAACAATCAAATACCGTGGAGGAGTGTCTATTTTTTTTAAAGAGAGGTGTATGCTTATGTCAACGAATGGTAAACAAAAAATATAGTACGTCACAAGACAACTAGACTTCACAAGAGAGGCTCCCATAGAAGGATGCATTTGGGTAGAAGGTCATCCCTGTTTCTCTTTTGTTTACACAATTATGCTTTGACTGATAAATCAGGGGCAAAAATAGTGAAGAGAATTTGTTGTTATTAATTTGGGGCTGGGCACCCTGCTGCCAGCTCTTCTATCAATTGGATAAGCGGTTGAAGATACTAGTCTAGGGTGTGGAAGTCCAATCATCAAGTGAGATAAAGATTCTCGATTTACGTCCTCATGAGCTAAAACAGGAGCACAAAACATGAGTAATTTTGAAAGTTTTAAAGGTAACACATGAGCAATTTACTTTGGAGTGGCGGTTAAATACCACATGTAGGTATGTATGGTGGACACATTTGGCAAACTTTGGTTTTGGGGAGTTGGATGCACGAGTAGAGCTCATACTCAGTACAGGTGGAGGCTAGCAAAAGACTGGGAGCGACAAATCAAGAGAGCATAAGAGCCATAATCATGCATAGTGACATAAACATCATTAATCAAAGCATAAGTGGTACCATGATGACCCACAAGTATAGGGGGTGTATCGTAGTACTTTCGATAAATAAGAGTGTCGAACCCAACGAGGAGCACAAAGTGTTGACAAGCAGGTTGGATAGAGGATTCACTTTAACACTAGCAAACGGGTTTTTGGAGGTTTTTGATATAGCAGATAAATAAAGTGCGAATAAATAAATAACAGTAAATAATATTGCAGCAAGTGGCCCAATCCTTTTTAGAGCAAAGGACAAGCCGGTTGTTCTACTTATTATTACCAAACGTTCTTGAGGACACATGGGAATTTTGTCAAGTGCTTTCGCTTTATTACGGTTGATTAATATTTATTGGTTCATGAAGTGTTGTGTGGGTGAACCTATGCTAATGCATCGCCCAACTAGGACTAATTCACACTTGTGATTATACCCCTCGTAAGCATCCGCAAATACAAGAAAGTAATTAAGATAAATATAACCACATCCTTAAAACTCCGGGATTCTACGCTCCCTCGTGCATTGGTTTCCTAACGGGGGTTTAGGTTTCTGTCACTCCGGCAACCCCACAATTAGTACCCATATACACAATGCATCCTCCTAGGCCCATAAAGGTGAAGTATCATGTAGTCGATGTTCACATGACACCACTAGAAGAATAGCACCACAACTTAAATATCGAACCACGAGATATTACTTCAACATAACTTCACTACTAACATCATGAATTCTCCCATGTCCTCAGGAACTAAACGAACTACTCACAAACCATCATATGGATCATAATCAGAGGTGATATAATGGATAATAACAATCTATTCATAAAGTGCTAACACCGATAAATCTCACAAGCAGCAACTACAAACAAGTAATCCACACTAGGAGAGAGATCTAATGTAAAACAACGATAAAGGCCCCTAATTGTTACAGCGGGATGAAGGTGGATGATGAGGGTGATGGTGATGATGATGACGATGACGATCTTGATGATGCGCGGGGCGATGACGGTGATGATGGTTGATACGTCTCCAACGTATCTATAATTTCTGATGTTCCATATTGATATTATGCCAATTGCTACATGTTTTCTCCCTTCTTTATAGCATTTTTACACGTTTTCTAGGACTAACCTATTAACAAGATGCCAAGTGCAAGTTCCCTGTTTTCTGCTTTTTTTTATTTCAGAAAAGTTGTTCTGGAAATATTCTCAGAATTGGACCCCATGAATCCCGAAGTTCCTACTTTCCCTGGAAGTATCCAGAAATCCGAAGAGGAGTCGAAGACGGGCACCAGGGGGCCCTCACCATGGCCAGGCATGGGTCCCCCTTGGCCGCACCTGGGGTGGTGAGTCCATCCTGGTGGCCCACCGATGTCTCCCTTTTTCCTATTTATTCCCCTCCGAAGGAAAACCCAAGGTACCTCATCAAAAATCCCCGAAAAGTTCCGCAGCCGCCGTCGTCGTCAACCCTAGATCAGGGGGGTTCTGAAGGTGTCTCCCGGCACCCTGTCGGAGAGGAGATCATCACCGGAGGCCTCTTCATCACCATGCCTGCCTCCGGAGTGATGCGTGAGTAGTTCATCCTTGGACTACGGGTCCATAGCAGTAGCTAGATGGTTGTATTCTCCTCCTATGCCTCAATGTTTAGATCTCGTGAGCTGCCTAACATGATCGATATTGTTCTTATGTAATTCTATGTGTTATGTTTGCTGGGATCCGATGAATATTGAACTTATGCCAAGTTGATTATAGTCTTTATTGCATATGTTATTTGTGATCTTGCATGCTTTCTGTTGCTGGTGGTTGCTCTGGCCAATTAGTTGCTAGTGACTCCAAGAGGGAGTATTTATGCTCGATAGTTGGGGTCATGGCTCCTTTTCGCCTGTGCTCGAGTGACAAAAACGTGACGGGGGAGGATGTGATGTTGCCACTAGGGATAAAACAGTGGTGTGAGTGCCCGCGTGCACAATCATTGCTTACATTACACACATTGCTTAATGCGATTATTTGTTGCTTGCAACTTAATACCTAAGGGGGTTCTGATGATAACCTAAGGGTGGATTATTAGTCATAGATGCAGTTTGATTATGGTCTATGTATATTGTTGTAATGCCCACACTAAATATCATAGTAGTCATGTCATGAATGTGCACTACGGTGCAACCTCTATTTCTCAATTGCCCAGCTACAATTTGTTCACCCAGCATGCTATCTTTTATGGAGAGACACCACTAGTGAACCTATGAACCCCGGTCCATTTTCCTACATTGTTAAACAAACCACTACAATTCCCTGCTTTCTTTACTTACTGCAAGCATACACCATTTTCCACACTATACGTTTCATCTTCGTTTTTAGCAAGACCGGTGAGATTGACAACCTCACTATACCGTTGGGATAAAGTATTTTGGTTGTGTTCTGTGCAGGTTCTGCGTTGTTGCTGACACCGGTGAGGCGCCATCACCACTGTTAGTGGCATCAGCCTTCCGAAGATCCTCTTTCTCCTACTGGATTGATAACCTTGGTTCTTAACTGAGGGAAATTCTTACCGATGTACTCATCACACTCTCCTCTTTGGGTTCCCAACACGCCATTGCCAGTAGCAAGATTTCCTGGCGCCATCATATAACCGAGTGTGAGCATCAAGAATTTCTGGCGCTGTTGCCGGGGACTTAAAATTCATCATCATCAAGAAGTCTCCTCGTCAAGGCACCATCAAGGCGTAGCAAAGAATTTCAGGCGCCGTTGCCGGGAACAAAACAAACATACATAAGAAGACTTCCTCCCGCAACGGTCGCCATCCATAGCAGCAAGATTTTCTGGCGTCGTTGCCGGGGAGAAAGAAGACTTCTGACAAGGGGAGTCTCTCACTCTTAACCTCTTTATTTTTTTTATTGTCTTGTTTTTATTTTTTTCTTGTTTTGCTTCTTTATATCAAAAACATAAAAAATTAGTTTACTTCATAGTTGTTATTTTTTATTGCTTGCTTTTATGTGTAGTTTTGTTCCTGTCACTATGTCACCGGAAGAAAAAATCTTCACTTTCAAGCAAGGGAGAAAAATGAGAGTTCTTGGTATTGATTTGAATGCTTCACTTGAAAATACTTGAGTTGCTTTCTATGCCTAGCTGAAAGGCGTTAAAGAAAAGCGCTACCAGGAGACAACCCGTTTTATTTCTCCGTTTTCAACATGTTTTCTGTCGTTTCTTTCTGTGTGCCTTGCACCTGGGTGTTGTATATTTCCTTACCAGCCCCGCTGTATCTTTTCTTTTGTGTCTTTGTTGAGCCAAGTAAAGCCTCTAGTGGAAAGTTGAGACTATATTTCGGATTTCTACGCAGGAAACAGATTTCTGCTGTCCACTGTTAAAATCGTATAAAATCACAGAAAATTTAAAATGACCTGAGTTTTTTGTGCGTAATCCTGGGCTATATATGCAACTTTTCTAAGTTTAATACTTTTTGATTTGAGCAACAGAAGATTTTCGAAAAAAATCATCTTTACCTGCTGTCCTGTTTTGACAGATTTCTGCCAATAATTGCATTTGCATCTTAATCTCTTTATTTTGGCGTTCTTTTGAGAAAAAGAGTTTTAAAAGAAGTTGTGAAAGTATATAATGTGTTTATGAGTGTTATTTCTTGTGTTTAAACTGAACCATGTGAATTTATTATTTCGATTGCACTAACGTTGCTAATGAAAATTGTGAGAAGTTTGGTGTGAACGAAGTTTTCAAGGGTCAAGAGAAGAGGATGATATGACGTGATCAAGAAGAGTGAAGAGCCTAAGCTTGGGGATGTCCTGGAGTTACATCCTAGCAAATTCCAAGAAGACTCAAGTGTCTAAGCTAGGGGATGCCCAAGGCAACCCCTTCTTCATCGACAAATTATCAGGTCACTTCTAGTGAAACTATATTTTTATTCGGTCACATCTTATGTGCTTTACTTGGAGCATCTTTTATTTTTTGCTTTCAGGTTATTTTTATTTTTGCAATAAGCTTGGTTAGACCCCAGCATTCTTTTATTGGAGATTGACACGCTCCGCTTTTTATGGGAATACTTTGTATTCTTAATCTTTGTCTGGCTGCTGCATTTATTTAGCTCCTATTTTGCATTCATCACTTATTCAGAGCAGTTAGTACTGTCTAGTTTTCATTGCTATATGCTTAGAGAGAGTTCTTGTTGTCATGTATATATGTGCTTGGTTGAGAATAGAAATGCTTATGTGGTAGTTGGTATAGTGGAAAAAATCGCATGGTCTTGTAGATCACTAAACTGCTTCACTTGAATCACTGATGTTGTTTTGAGATATTAATTTGCTTAATGGATAAACGGGAAGGACTAGTAAGTAGAAACTTTTAATGGTTGGTCTAAGAAACTTGAAACTGTGCCACACTTAAATTTCCAGCTGATAGAAACAATGGTATATGATTGCTACGAGTGATACATTTCTGATCGGCCTTTTGTTACGCGCTATGGTCGGGGTTGCTAACAGTGACTTGTCACTGCCACAGACCCTCTTGGAGTGATTTGCATTGTGCCTTGTAAAGATGATTTGCTTGCTGCAACCTTTTAACTCGTGAGTCTATGTTGCGGTTCCTGGCACTTCCACCATCCATATTTGCTAGCCTCTTCGGTACTGTGCATTGCCCTTTCTCACATTGAGAGTTGGTGCAAACTTTGCCAGTGCATCCAAATCCCGTGGGAGGACTTTGTTCTCCTACACATAAGACCATATATTCTTCCTCAAAACAGCCACCATACCTACCTATCATGGCATTTCCATAGTCATTCCGAGATATATTGCTGCACAACATCCACCTCCATTATGTTACTTGATGATGAGCTTCATGGTTATTTATGCATACTACTACACTGGCAGGAGCATGCAGTTGGATACATCAGAGATATTCCATTATGAGTTATGAGTACTAAAAGTGTGATGATTCATTGTAATATAGGATGTTGCCCCTATCGGTGAGGATATAAAAAATGAAAACCCCCCAAAAAAGGGGCCAAAGAGAGAATAAAGAGAGAGGGGGCGCATCACTATCCTTTATACCACACTTGTGCTTCATGTTTAGCACCAATGCTTTAGTTTGGAGAAAGTTTTCATATTATCATTTGTTCATAACTATGTGGGGAATTTTACATTATAGAACTTGGCTTGTATATTCTAATGATGAGCCTCCTCGAATGAGCTCTAGGTCTTCGTGAGCAAGCAAGTTGGATGCACCCCCACTATTTCCATTGGAGAGCTTTCATACACTTATAGCTCTATGTGCATCCGTTGTGTGCCAATCCCTAATCCTTGCATAGGTTCGGTTGTAAAACTTTCTCTTGTCTAATGACCACTTTCAGCTTTGTGAGCCTTTCTTCTATTGACCTTCCAAACCCCCCCCCCCATAATGTTATCTTTGCCATAACATCCTGGTGCCAGGGACCAACGTAGAACACTTGCTTTTTTTTAGTGCGCAAATAGTTTAAGATTCAAGCATCACATCGTGTGGAAAGCTTGACTTGATCCTAACAGGGGTTGTGAAGATCGTTTGACGTGCATGATATTGTTGTTGTTGAAAGCTTAAATCATCTCTAATAAACTTTGCACGGTTGATAGTCTTTTAGTATTGATTCATTAAACAAATTGCTTCTTTCTTTTTCTTTTTTTAGCATTACTTGTTGATATCAAATATAGATCACAGCTTTAGTTCATTTGATCCTAGTTTACATGCTCTGCTTTACATATTATGATCAAGATTGTGTGGTAGCATGTCATCTCATAAATTATTTTGTTTTATCGTTTACCTACTCTAGGATGAGTAAGAACTAAGCTTGGGGATTCTTGATACGTCTCCAACGTATCTATAATTTCTGATGTTCCATGTTAATATTATGCCAATTGCTACATGTTTCTCACTTCTTTATAGCATTTTTAAACGTTTTCCGCGACTAAACTATTAACAAGATGCCAAGTGTCAGTTCCTTGTTTTCTGTTGTTTTTTATTTTAGAAAAGTTGTTCTGGAAATATTCTTGGAATTGGACCCCACGAATCCCGAAGTTCCGATTTTCCCTGGAAGCATCCAGAAGTTCGACGAGGAGTTGAAGACGGGCACCAGGGGGGCCTCACCATAGCCAAGCGCGGGCCCCCCTTGGCCGCACCTGGGGGTGGTGAGGCCACCCTGGTGGTCCACCGATGTTGCCCTTTCGCCTATTTATTCCCTTCCGAAGGAAAACCCTAGGTACCTGGTCAAAAATCCCCGAAAAGTTCCGCAGCCGCCGTCGTCGTCAACCCTAGATCAGGGGGGTTTTGAAGTTGTCTCCTGGCACCCTGCCGGAGAGGAGATCATCACCGGAGGCCTCTTGATCACCATGCCTGCCTCCGGAGTGATGCGTGAGTAGTTCATCCTTGGACTACGGGTCCATAGCAGTAGCTAGATGGTTGTCTTCTCCTCATATGCCTCAATGTTTAGATCTCGTGAGCTGCCTAACATGATCGATATTGTTCTTATGTAATTCTATGTGTTGTGTTTGCTGGATCTGATGAATATTGAACTTATGCCAAGTTGATTATAGTCTTTATTCCATATGTTATTTGTGATGTTGCATGCTTTCCGTTGCTAGTGGTTGCTCTGGCCAAGTAGTTGCTAGTGACTCCAAGAGGGAGTATTTATGCTCGATAGTTGGGTTCATGCCTCCTTTTCTCCTGTGCTCGAGTGACAGAAACGTGACGGGGGAGGATGTGTTGTTTCCATTAGGGAGAAAACAGCCGTGTGAGTGCCCGCGTGCCCAATAATTGCTTACATTACAAACATTGCTTAATGCGATTATCTGTTGCTTGCAACTTAATACATAAGGGGTTCGTATGATAACCTGAGGGTGGATTATTAGTCATAGATGCAGTTGGATTACGGTCTATGTATATTGTTGTAATTCCCACACTAAATATCATAGTAGTCATCATGTCATGAATGTGCACTACGGTGCAACCTCTATTTGTCAATTGCCCTGCTGTAATTTGTTCACCCAGCATGCTATCTTTTATGGAGAGACACCACTAGTGAACCTATGAACCCCGGACCATTTTCCTACACTGTTAAACAAACCACTACAATTCCCTGCTTTCTTTACTTACTGCAATCATACACCATTTTCCACACTATACGTCTCATCTTTGTTTTCAGCAAGACCGGTGAGATTAACAACCTCGCTTTATCGTTCGGACAAAGTCATTTGGTTGTGTTGTGTGTAGGTTCCGCGTTGTTGCTGACACCGGTGAGGCGCCATCACCATCGTCAGTGGCATCAACTTTTCGAAGATCCTCTTTCTCCTACTGGATTCATAACCATGGTTCTCAACTGAGGGAAATTCTTACCGCTGTACTCATCACACCCTCCTCTTGGGGTTCCGAACACGCCATTGCCACTAGCAAGATTTCCTGGCGCCATCATATAACCGAGTGCGAGCATCAAGAATTTCTAGTGCCGTTGCCGGGGACTTAAAATTCATCATCATCAAGAAGTCTCCCCGTCAAGGCACCATCAAGGCGTAGCAAAGAATGTCTAGCGCCGTTGTCGGGGAACAAAACAAACATACATAAGAAAACTTCCTCCCGCAACGGTCGCCATCCATAGTAGCAATGGCAATGATTTCCCCTCTCCGAGGAGGAATTTCCCCAGCAAATTTCTCCCTACCGGAGAGCTTTTCTCTCTCTGGTATTTTCCGCCCCGAGGTGGCGACTGAATAATTCTTCGATGATGTTCTGGGGCTTAGAGTTCCCTAGGGGGTCAATTACGCGAAAGGGGGCGCCCGGGAGTGGGCCAGGGGGGCCACACAACCCTAAGGCGTGGTCAAGGGCGGGGGGCGCCCCGCCTGGTGGCGTGGGCCCAAGGTGGCCCCCCTCCGGGTGCTCTTCTATCTCACTTCCTCCTCGGACCTTCTAAGACTCCTCCGGTATCCCCCCCTCTTCTTCTGATCTTCTGAAATAGGGTATCTTGACGGTGCTTTTTCCATCAGATTTCTGGTTCCGGTGTTTATTCTCCAAAAATCATGAAACATGCAAAATAAGATAAAATAACATAAGTGATGCATTATAACATGAAATATATCGATGAATAACAGAAAATAACCATATAAAACAGTGATGCAAAATGGACGTATCAACTCTCCCAAGATTAGACCTCGCTTGTCCCCAAGCGAAACTGAACTCACTAAACATGACCACATGTTTATGGAGTGGGGTGTTGATAAATAAAATACGGACAAGAGGCATCACATCTAACAAAGAACAAGTCATTTTAGACAGAAAATTCCTCTCATATAATCAAACTTGAAACAAGTAAAGGAACAATAAAGGTGCAAAAGGAAATCAAAATTGATAAAGGCAAACTTTGTTCTTGGTCAGAGAAGAATTAACCGTGTGCTTATCTTTCAATCAGAGTCTTTATACTATAGCCTATATTGCAGAGTTTATCATGCTCAATTATTACGGTCTCTTTGTAGAGATTGGTAACTTTCAAAGTGGTATTCAAATAGATAAAAGCATTTTTACAAACAAGGAAGAATAAAGAACATGATTGAGTAAATCAACATATAGATGGATGAATCACATCAACTCAAATGCTTGCTGAGGACGGAAACAAATAGGTTTAATGACTCAACATAAAGGAAAAAGATAGGCCCTTCGCAGAGGGAAGCATGGATCACTCATGTGCTAGAGCTTTTATTTTGTAAAATAGAGGTATAAAATGGTTGACACTCCTCCCAACCTTTCTTACACAAACCATGGCTAACCGAATCCTCGGGTGCCTGCCAACAATCACAAACCATGGAGGAGTGTCTAATTTTGAGAGAGGTGTATGTTTATGTCAACGAATGGCAAACAGAAAATACAGTACGTCACAAGCCAACTAGACTTCACAAGAGCGGCTCCCATTGAAGGACGTAAATGGTTTATAAGGTCATCCCTCTTTCTCTTTTGTTTACACAATTATGCTTTGACTCATAATCATGGGCAAAAATAGTGAAGAGAATTTGTATTATTATTTGGGGCTGGGAACCCCGCTGCCAGCTCTTCTAGCATTTGGATAAGCGGATGAAGCCAGTAGTCCAAGGTGTGAAATCCAATCAACAAGTGAGATAAAGATTCTCTATTTGCGTTTTCATGAGCTAAAACATGGGCACAAAACATGTGTAATTTTGAAGGTTTAAAGGTAGCACACAAGCAATTTACTTGGAGTGGCGGTGAAATACCACATATAGGTAGGTATGGTGGACACAAATGGCAAGGTTTTGGGGCTCAAGGTTTGGATGCACGAGAAGCATTCCCTCTTAGTACTGGTTTTGGGATAGCAAGGTTGGGTAGCAAGCATAAGAATTTAGGTAAAACAAATTAAAACATATATGATAAAGCCAATCATGCAATCTTCCTTGAAGGTACAAACAAACTTATTTGAGAATGCTAAGCTTATGAGCTAACAAGAAAGAAAAATCATGGAATAATATATCTACATGCAACTCCCTCTTTTCTACTTAAGTCTCAACGTATTGTTGCTACTGACCAATGCTAATTTTGCCAAAACCAACTAGATTAACTTGGAGCTCCAAAATTGATACCAATACTAATAACAAGATCAATCACGTAACAAAAATTGCAAACTAAAATAAAGTAGAGCAAGTAGATGATAAAACTTCTCACTAATAATTCATTACGGCAACAGAAAACGAAGGGATACAACGATAACCAACTAGAGAGTGACACTTCCATACTGCAAACCATCCTATATGATATTTCCTCTACTCACGATATGACTCTACTAAAAGGTAAAAAGGGTGAAAGATAAAGGTGTGATACTGATGACCCACAAGTATAGGGGATCGCAACAGTCTTCGAGGGAAGTAAAACCCAAATTTATTGATTCGACACGAGGGGAGCCAAAGAATAACCGTGAGCCTTAACAAGTGAGTTGTCAATTCACCTGCACCTGAAAGTACTTTTGTTCGCAGTGGTTTATGAGTAGTAAAAGTTTTATAGTAACAATAGTAGTGAAATAATAGCAGCAGTGGAATGAAAACAGCAGCATCAGTAGTGTTTGAAGTAAACAACGGATTAAATACTGTAGGCATAGGGATGGGTGAACAGGCGTTGCATGGATAAGAAAGTTCTAATAATGATCATGTCAGGGGCATTTCAGATAAATAAGATAAAACATCCAAGCACTAAGTAACCATAGGCATGTGTTCCGTAAATAGTCGTGCGTGCTCGCAATGAGAACTTGCACAACATCTTTTGTCCTACCGGCCCGTTTTCAGCGGGGCCTCAAGGGAACTACTGGTAATTAATGTGTTCCTTTTAATAGAACACCGGAGCAAAGCATTAACACTCCGTGAACACATGTGATCCTCACATTGCAGCCATCCCCTCCGGTTGTCCCAATTTCTGTCACTTCGGGGCCTCGGGTTCCGGACAACAATATGTGTAAACAACTTGCAGGTATGATCAATAAACAATAATTATCATCGTGATTCAATAACATGTTCAGATCTGAGATCATGGCACTCGGGCCCAAACTGGCAAGCATTAAGCATAACAAGTTGCAACAATGTCAATAGCACTAATAGAGGATACTAGGCACTATGCCCTAACAATCACGGCATTATTACATGAATGATCTCATCCAATCCCTACCATCCCCTTCAGCCTACAGCGCGGAATTACTCACACATGGATGGGGGAAACATGGATGGTCGATGGAGAGGCGTTAGTGATGACGATGGAGATGATCTCCTCCACTTCCCCGTCCTGGCAGGGTGCCAGAACAGGAACTTCTGATCCTCGAATCGAGGTTCGGGACGGTGGTGTTGCTCTGTTGTGTTTCTGTGGAATATGACGTACCCCTCGGGTTGTAGGGTTGAAGGCTACTTGTAGTCGAAAGGGGAGTCCGAGGGGGGTCCTGGGGGGCCCACACCCTATGCTGGCGCGGCCAGGGGGACCCGCGCCAGTGGGTGTGGCCACCCTCTGGCCCCTCTCCTGGCCCCCTTATGGCTTCCGGGGTCTTCCGGGGTGAAAACATCAATGGGCTCTTTTCTGGGCAATTTGTCGAAAGTTGATTTTTCTGCATAAAAACAAACTGAAAACAGCGTTAGTCCGTGTTAGTTGTATTCAAAACACACAAGTTTAGAGGAAAACAATAAGAAAAGTGTTCGGAAAAGGAGATATGTTTTCGACGTATCAACTCCCCCCAAGCTTAGCTTATTGCTTGTCCTCAAGCAATTCAGTGACAACTGAGTGCGATAAAAGACTTTTACGAACACATTTGTTTCATATGATGTAAATATACTCACTATGTGATCAAATACTTAATTATGCTCATGATAAGATACATGCAAGATACTGACACTTAATAGTTATGCAAACCATGAGAAGATAACAACATATTAATAATAAACAACATGAAGCATAACTATTTTCAAGATTGAAATATTCATAATAGGGTCTGACAAAGTGGTATCTCGCTTGCCCTTAAATGTGGGGCAAAACATAAATGCCAGGGCACCTCTGAAGTTAAAGGGAAGACTAGAAGTAAAGATATCAAAGATGCAAGTATCAAGAATATACCACAATCAACCGTGCTTTGGGACAAACACATTACACTAAGAATGATAATCATGCTCTCAAGAAAGTGCTCAAAGAATATGGCAGAGACTCAACATAAAAGTAAAAGAAAGGCCCTTCGCAGAGGGAAGCATGGATCACTCATGTGCTAGAGCTTTTTATTTAATTAAACAGAGGTATTGAAAACATTTTGAGAGAGGTGTATGCTTATGTCAACGAATGGTATACAGACAATACAGTATATGGTGAAGGACGCAACTCGTGTAGAAGGTCATCCCTCTTTCTCTTTTGTTTACACAATTATGCTTTGACTGATAAATCAGGGGCAACAAGAGTGAAGAGAATTTGTGTGTATTAATTTGGGGCTGGGCACCTGCTGTCAGCTCTTCTATCATTTGGATAAGTGGATGAAGCCACTAGTCCAGGGTGTGAAATCCAATCAACAAGTGAGATAAAGATTCTCTATTTACGTCCTCATGAGCTAAAACAGGGGCACAAAACAGGAATAATTTTTAGCAGGTTTTAAATGTAGCACATGAGCAATTTACTTGGAGTGGTGGTTAAATACCACATATAGGTAGGTATGGTGGACACATTTGGCAAACTTTGGTTTTAAGGGATTTGGATGCACGAGTAGAGCTCATACTCAGTACAGGTGAAGGATAGCAAATAGACAGGGAGCGATAATCAAGAGAGCAACAACTATCATAATCATGTTTGCGACAAAGTATAATTAACTGAGGCATAAAATTGATACTAGAACTCTGAGACAGAATAAATCATCGAGGCTTATTGACTTTTTTCAGTCTTAGCATGCGTGAGCATGTGCCAAGTCGATTCAAATGAAACAGTCAGAGGAGGCTACCACAATATCATACCCTTCTACGAATAAAACAATGCGAACAAATATTTATATGACAAGTCATTTACTATCAATAAATTGGAACTAAACATGAGAGAGCATGAACTATTAAGCAACAATTAAGTCACACATATCTTATACGAACAAACTAAGCATGCTCACATAAATGGATATATGTACAAAAATGAAAGCAAATAAAATTCATACCAGCCTCTCACCACAACTTGAATTGTCGTATATCGTCATTATTGCTCTTCACTTGTGGCCTGAATAATATATAATGAAAACCAAGCTCCAATGGAATCACGGACGACTGTTGAACTCTGCAACAAACTTTACAAAACCAAAGAAGAACAAAAAATATTTTTGGGTTTTCAGTTAAAGCACGAACAAAAAGAGAGCAACCAAACAAAGCAAAAATATTTTTGGGTTTTCAAAATGAGACAAGAACAAAAGAAAGCAAACAACAAACAAAAGAAAATATTTTTGGGTTTTTGAATGTTAAACTGCAACTAAAATATAAAGAAAATCAAATAAAGAAACTAAAGAGGCAAACAAAGAGAAACAACAGATTTTTTTTGGTCTTTTTGTGTTTTGGAAAGCGAAAACAAAACAATAAAAACAAAAGAAGCAAAAGAAAACAAAAACAAACGAAAGAGACAAAAAGAAAACATGGATATACAAAGAACCGACCGAACATGATATATAAATGTGTGTGATGTCGGTATACCTCCCCCCAAGCTTAGGATTTTTGCCTAAGTGGAGATCAATCACCAAGGGGCCCAAGAGATGCCGCCCCCATAATACGCCGAGGAGGAAGCCTCCCCCTGATATGTGCTCGAGGATGCGTCGGTGTACTGCGTGTTGTGGTCCCCGGGAGGTGCGTCTCGCCTCTCCTGCTGCCGGTAAAACTCCATGGTGCTTAGATGCTCTTCTATTTGCTCCTTGGAGAGCGACCATGGTGACCTGTCAATCTTAAATAACACAGGTTGCGGCAAAGTAAGTTTCCGCTCTTCTCCATCCATATACAAAACTCTATATATTAATACTTCATTAGTAGAGTTAAAAGTGACAAACTGATGGGATTTGATAGCAGTAAGGTTAAGCCTATGTGGAGCAATAATTTCATCATTAGGATCAATGGAAACATGCAAAGCGGTCGCGACACGTGTAGCAATAATGCCACCAAAAATAGGCCCAGCAGCGGCAAGGCGGCATGCAACAAGTGCACCATGGTTATACTTTGTGCTACGGTTCAGTGCAACATCAGTAAAAGCAAGGTGAAAACTAGAAACATTACTAGTGTTCTCCCTACCAAGAATACTAGTACCAATATAGTAAGTAAAGTATCTAAGAGCAGGAAGTTGAATGTTCCTTATCTTCCCACGCTGGGATGAGCGCCCATCATCGTTGGTGATCTCTCGGTAGATCCCCTGGAGGTCTGCTGGTCTATCTTGAATCCTCCTCGCCATCTCGGTGGCGTTGATACCTATAATAGCACAAAATTCCACCAAGGACAAAGACACAGAACTACTATATATTTTGAATGCAACAGTTGGACCATATTGAGAGTTCTGAAATTTGAAACTCTTAACAAAAGCTTTTGTGAGCGTGGCATACTGAGGACTTTCATCCTCCATAAAGTTGGTGAGAGCAACTCTCTCAACAAGCATAGTAAAATCATCTAAAAGACCTGCACTTCTTAAAAATATATGACAAGGGAAACTAGATGGGTAAATGGTACCGTCATCTTATGCATCATTAATAGTTGACGCCATAATGTCTTCATTATATGATGGCCTTGCTGAACTAGACGAGCGTCATGGCCTTGTCCTTCTAGGAGGATCACTCCTAAATATCTCACCAAAGTTGAACCTATCCATCTCTGAAATTTTTCAACAATCATCATAAAAATTATTTTCAAGCAACTATAAGGTGGAGACTACCATAGGGACTTATATGAGAGCTAAACATACATAAAAACTATATTATTTCTACTCAAATAAAGCATGCAAACTCACATAAGTTGTCACCTACAGTACCAAAATACTCAAGAAATACTTCACTAAACAAAATTCTACTTGGATCATCGGAGGGGTCACATACCGGAGAGCAAATGCACCAAATTTCAGCACAAAAGATGGGTTGAGCAAAGAGATCGAAAATTTTTGAGGAAGAACAGCAAGAACTCGGGTTCGAGGAAATGTGTTGAGTTTGGGAGGTGAGAGAAGGAACTTTGGCAGGGGAGAGAGTTAGTGGGGGGCCAGGGGGCCCAACACCATGTGTTGGCGCCACCAGGGGCAAGCCGCGCCACCCTGGGGTGTGCCTGCCTGGTGGGTCCCCCTGGGGGTCTCCCAGGTGGCTTTCTGCCTCATTTTTTACATAAAAAATTATTATTATTTTTCTGCAATTTTTGGGAAACTTTATTTTTGAGGTATTTCCAGAATTTTAATAATTAATAAAAGACGGGAAAACGAAAGTGAAAACATGGAAAACAAAACCAAAACCAGAACTATAGAGGTTCTATGACACTTTAATGAAAGAATAACCGAAGAAAACAAAAGTGGTAGTGGTGAAAACAAAAGTATGGTTGCTGAAAACATGCATAACCTCAGTAATCAGAGTGAAAACATCAGGAAAACATGCATAAGGATGGTGGAAAACATGATTATACTCAAGTAATAATGTGATATCAAAAGTAAACATGGTGAAAACATAATGGGGAAGGTGAAAACATGGTGAAAACATTGCTCATTTCATTTAAAATCATTTTGTTAACAAGGGTGATCAAGTCTTGCTACCAAAATAATTTTATATGAAACAAAACTTTGTTTCTCACTAAATAATTATGTTACCTCAACCTTGATAGGCATAGTCCCAATCATAATAATTTCATATTCTTTTGGTGGCTTTGGAATAGGACAATAAAATTCTCCAATCTTGATGGTCTCAACATTTTCAATGGAATTTAGACCATATTTTCTATCAATCTTCTTGGGAAAATAAACAGTGTGCTCTTTATCATTTACATTAAAAGTAACCTTGCCTTGAGTGCAATCAATAACAGCCCTTGCAGTATTAAGAAAAGGTCTTCTAAGAATAATAGACATATTATCATCTTCAGGCATTTCAAACACAACAAAGTTAGTTAATATCAGACAATTATTAGCAACTTGAACAGGAACATTCTCACATATACCCACAGGAATAGCAGTAGACTTATCAGCCATTTGCAAACATATATCAGTTGGTATCAATTTTTCTAGGCGGAGTCTTTTATAGAGAGTAAAATGCATGACACTAACTCCAGCTCCCAAATCACACAAAGCAGTTCTAACATAATTATTTTTAATAGAACAGGGAATAGTAGGTATACCAGGATCTCCAAGCTTCTCAGGAACCTTGCCATTAAAAGAGTAATTAGCAAGCATAGTGGAATTTTCCTCATTAGGAATCTTCCTTTTGTTAGAGACAATATCTTTCATATATTTTGCATAAGGAGGCAATTTAATAGCATCAGTTAAAGGAATTTGCAAGAACAAAGGTTTCATCCATTCACAAAACTTGTTATAGTGTTCTTCTTCCTTAGATTTGTGTTTCTTATCAGGGAAAGGCATTGGTTTTTGTACCCAAGGTTCTCTCAAATTACCATGTTTATTAGTAATGAAATCTTCCTTAGTATACTTTGCAGTTTTAGTTTGCTTTTCAGGTTCAGCTACAGGTTCTTATTTATCAGAAGCATCATTCTTTTCATTACCACTTTCAGTTTTAGCATCAGAGATAGATATAATATTAGGATCTTTAGCAAGTTCAGAGGATTCTACAACAGTTTTATGTTTCTTCTTCTTTTTCTTCTTAGTATGAATAACATTATCATTAGTTTGCTGAGAATCTTGTTCAATTCTTTTAGTATGTCCCTCAGGATATAAAGGATCTTGTGTAGCAATACCACTTCTAGTTCTTATTTCATAAGCATTTTTTCTTTAGAAGCATTAACTTTCAAATCTTTGTGCACTTTAGCAAATTGATCTATTTGAGTTTGAACCATTTGAAAATGTTTAACAAGCATTTTAACATCATTAGAGGTTCTTTCTATAATACCATGCAAATCATTAATAGCTTTAGAGTTTTCCATTAGGTGGTTCTGCACTCTCATATTAAAAGTATCTTGCTTAATGACATAATTATCAAATTCATCTAAGCATTGATCAGGAGGTTTTCTATAGGGATATCTCTAGTATCAAAATATTGGAGAGAGTGTACCTCAATGGATGGTGAGTGAGGTATTGGCTTACATAATTCTTCTATAGGTGGAAGATTCTTCACATCTTCAGATTTAATACCCCTCTCTTTAAGAGATTTCTTGGCTTCTCTCATCACTTCATCATTTAATTCAATCATTCCCCTCTTCTTGGGTGTTGGTGTTGGTGTAGGTACTGGAGTAGGGGTCGGCTCAGGCTCAACCATAGTCCAATCATCATGATGTTGGCTTATTTTAGCCATTAATTCCTCAGCTTCTTCTAGAGTTCTTTGCCTAAAAACACAACCAGCACAACTATCCAGGTATGTCCTAGATTCAACAGTTAGTCCATTATAGAATATATCAAGAAGTTTATTATCTTCTAGCTTATGCCCAAGTGCAGCTCTAACTAAAGAACCAAACCTTTCCCAAGATACAGGCAATTTCTCTTCTTCCAATTGCTTGTAATTAAATATATTTTGTAAAGCAGCATGTTGAGCACTAGAAGGAAATATTTTTGAAAGAAAGCATTAACCAAACCAATAGGACTATCAATATATCCAGGAGACAAATTGTTAAACCAAGTTTTAGCTTCATCCTTTAATGAGAAAGGGAATATTTTAGCAACAAAGTAGTTACGTTTCTTAAGATCATCAGAGAATAAACTACTCAAAGAGGAGAGCTCATTCATATGTTTCATAGCACTTTCATTTTCAGTTTCACAAAAAGGTTCTTTCTCAACAATAGATATATAAGATAAATCAAGAGAGAAATCATAATCCTTGTCCTTAATATAAATAGGAGAAGTGGTAATCTTAGCATGTGTAGATAATTTATATTTAACATCACAACTTTCCATAAGACGTATAGCAGCATCTTTATCCTTCAAAGCATGTATTTCATCAATAAGATCATCACTTAGTTCAATATAAGCATCATCTAAATCATCACTAGGGTTCTCTCTAAACTCAGGTGAAAAAGCAGAAGTAATAGGATTTTTATCAGGAGTTTTAGTGTTTGCAATATTTTTAGCTTTAGCAATAGTAGCATCTAAGAAAGGACCGAGAGAAACACTCTCATCAAGCACAGTAGAAGCATGATCGAAAGTATCAGAAGCATTTTCAGATTCAGTAGAAGTAGCATGTGTAGCATGTGGTGGTGTAAGCATCTTATTCATAACAGACGGTGAATCAAGAGAAACAGAGGTGTTCAGAGTTGTACCTCTTCTTGTAGTGGATGGTAATAAAGGAAACTTTCCATCACGAGACTTACCCATGATGAATGATGGCAGTAGATAATAATACTCTTCGGTGAGCTCTCAAATAAATCTATGCTCCCCGGCAACGGCGCCAGAAAATAGTCTTGATGACCCACAAGTATAGGGGATCGCGACAGTCTTCGAGGGAAGTAAAACCCAAATTTATTGATTCGAGACAAGGGGAGCCAAAGAATATTTGTGGGCCTTAACAAGTGAGTTGTCAATTCACCTGCACCTGAAAGTACTTTTGTTCGCAGTGGTTTATCAGTAGTAACAGTTTTATAGTAACAACAGTAGTGAAATAATAGCAGCAGTGGAATGAAAACAGCAGCAGCAGTAGTGTTTGAAGTAAACAATGGATTAAATACTGTTGTCATAGGGATGGATGAACGGGCGTTGCATGGATAAGAAAGTTCTAATAATGATCATGTCAGGGGCATTGCAGATAAATAAGATAAAACATCCAAGCACTAAGTAACCATAGGCATGTGTTCCGTAAATAGTCGTACGTGCTCGCAATGAGAACTTGCACAACATCTTGTGTCCTACCAGCCCGTTTTCAGAGGGGCCTCAAGGGAACTACTGGTAATTAAGGTGTTCCTTTTAATAGATGTTGGGGGGTTACCCCCGAGTAGGGGTAAGGCAAGTGCTAAAGACAAGGTCAAGGTGCTGTTTGACCGGGTAGATGGCTACCCGGTACTTGCTACCCGATAGGTTTCTATCCGGCCGTACCCACAAATGGCCAAGAGGAGAAATCAAGCAAGTTATGTTCATCCGAGTAGAGAAGTTGGTCCGAGTAGAGGGAGTGCTTTCCTACTCGGGCCAGAAGTCAATGGAGTCGTTCTGACAAGAGATCCCGCGTATCCTGCGTCCGTACCAGCATGCGGTTCAACTTACGGAGCGCGTGATTATCCGCGCTACGGCGTGGCTACAGTTCGGTAGGCGCCTGTCTAGTCCTGTCACTGACAGAGGGGACAGGACAGGGCTAGGGGCCTACCCTATCTCACTGACAAGGTGGACAGGTCCCATCTCCGAAAGGCGCGACGACTTACGGCGCCCGCGTCAGCGAGAAGCCGGAGGCGTGCTCTGTTCTGCAGTGCGCCTGTCCCATCAGTCATACCTTATAGTCTTATTCTATTCGACTGGGCACTAGTATATAAGGTGCCCTGCCCCCTCCTGCGCGAGGGTCGACACTTAGCGTTGCTTCACTTCACACAGAGAGAACTAGAGAGCTAGAGTGGCTACTCGGCTGAAGGCCTGATTTGTACTGTGGCTACTCGGTAAACACACATATAGAGAGAAAGGCGGGAGTAGGGGTGTTACCTCCACACGAGGGCCCTGAACCTGAGTAAGATCTGGTTGTTTGCAGTGTGTGAGACATCCTACACGTGGCTACTCACCGTGTGATCCCTCCCCGATCACCTCCAGCGTCCATCGGCCCCAACACATTAGCCATCCCATGGCATCTGCCGTGATACCACCACGACAGTTGGCGCCTACCGTGGGGCCAGCAGCGGTGCTGGCTGGAGTCCATGTTCGGACGGGACTCATTTCTGCTACTGGGGAGCGTGTAGTCTGTGGCCTTGTCCACAGATTCGGCTCCTTCGACTTCGTCACCGATAACGCCGGAGATTTCGGCGGTAGACCCATGCCGGTAGGCGGCTCGGTGCTCTCCTTCGGCTCGCACCTGGTCTACATCGCCACCATCGTCATCCGCGACTTCCCGGAGGAGGTGCTCATCGCGGAAGATCCTCCTGCTGTGCTTGCTGCCCGCGGAAAGCCAACTGGTTGCTCTGCGGACAGCGTGGAGGTGATGGTGACAGGCCCGGCTATCGATGCCGGGAAGGGCGCAGCCGCTGCCGCTGGCGTCATCGAGGAACCTGTGGGTCGAGGGTCCACAAGCCCTACGAGAAGGACTCGAACCTGCCTCCTTCCACCTCTGCGGCCATCCTGGCTGCTCGCGCAGGCGCCACCATGCCGCTAGGCATGCCGCAACCCACTGAGGCGGAACTCGCCGCCATGAGGGTGCAAATCGAGCAGCAGCGCCAGGCGCTACTCGCTGAGACCCAGGAGCTGGAAAAGGTTAGGCTTGAGCTGAACCTTGCGCAAAATGAGTACAACGCAGCGCATGGCTTTACTCCTGTTGCTAGGCTGCCTAGCAAAGTAGGCTTTACGCGTCACAACTTAGGCGCTGAGCTGGCTAGAGATGGCAGGGCTGCTAGCAAATCTGCTAGTCTGAACACTGTTGATAGGCCTAGGTACAGCACCCCCACCAAAACTCTTAGGGCTGTAGAGGCAGTGGCTGCTGAGTTGCCGCATCTTACTGGCGACGCGCGCGCTAGGCAGCAGGAGAGGCTTAATGAGCTAGTGCTAGAGGCTAGCCGGCAGAATGAGCAGTTCCGGAAAGCCAATCCGGGTGCTGGTGTTTCTCAGGTTGTGCACTCGTGAGCGGCCGGATCTATGGATCAGGCCTCATCGCCGCTTCCCGGTAACGATAGGGACCAGAGTGTGCACTCTGGGAAGAGCAGATAGATGCAGGTGTACGACACTGTTATCGCCGCGAAACAGCACGCTGTGCCGCGGCAGCCCGGTCAGAAACACAACTCTGCAGGAGCGGGCTATCAAACCCACAAAGCTCACAGCAAGAGGCAAGATGGAGGCAACGAGGGACCTTCTCGGCGTCCTGCCGCTCAGCCTACTCGGCAGAGGACGCAGCAGCCAGCTGCAGCACAGCCGCGTGCGGCTGCACCAGCAGCCAACCCGGTGGTGCAGCCTGCAGTTGTGCAGGAGAACAGATATGATGATGGTTACTCGGCCATGGGGCTGGCCGGGTACGCTGACCCAAGAAACATCGCTGATCGTGTGGGTGACCGCGTGCTGGAACCCAGCGATGCAAGGTACAAGCTGGACCGGATCAATCTGTCCGCGCAGCTCGAGAACAAGGGGCCACCTGGCCCAGAATGCTTTGGTCATCGTATCATGGATGAGCCATCTGTTAACCACTTTCAGCTGGCCAGGGGGACCAAGTGCTACAACGGCAGTACCAAGCCAGAAGACTGGCTGAGTGACTACGTCACGGCCGTGCACATTGCAGGCGGCAACCGGAGATGGGTTGTGTGGTATGTGCCGCAGATGCTAGAAGGTCTGGCTAGGACTTGGCTCAACAACCTGCCCAAGAACAGCATCAACTGATGGCTTGACTTCTCGGAAGCCTTCATCAGCAACTTCACCAGCACCTACAAGAGGCCGAATAGGCTGCAGCAGCTGTCCGCTTGCAAGCAGCAGGAAGAGGAGACCGACCGCGAGTACCTTACTAGGTGGAGTACTTTGAGGAACACCTGTGAGGGTGTGAATGAGGCCCAGGCCATTACTTGGTTTGCTTAGGGCTGCAGGCACGACAGCATGTTGTGGCAGAAGCTGCAGCGAGAGATGCCGAGTACTCTCGCTGAGACAATCAATATTGCAGATATGTATGCACTCGGTGATCCTACTCAGCCTCTGATGGACTCTCCTGAGCCGAGAAGGAACCACAACAGCAACAAGCGCAATGATTTCCGCAACAAGCGTAGAGGTGACCGAATTGATACTCGGTATGATCCAGAGGAGGTGAATGCTGTGACCACGGCTGCTGGGAGTAGCCAAAGGCAAAAAACTGCTGGAGCCCAGTATGGGCAAAACCAGAATCAGGGCCAAGGCATCAAGAAGCCTTACACTGCTCGCCAGCAAGGTGGCGGCAACTCGGATTCAGGCCCGAGTTTTGTCTTCGGAAACATGAAGGATGGGCCATGCAGCTTCCATACTCGGCATCCGAGTAGGCCAGCCAACCAGACTACCCGGTAGTGCAGCTGGTGGGACCGCATCAAGAACGAGGACCTGGCTCCTCCTCCTCCTCTGCCAGCTGCGAATGCCAATGTGCAGCCTATTCGGGCAGCTGCTCCCAGGACTGTAGTGTTCCCGAGAATGTAAACCAGGTGGCTTTAGGAGCCAACCGCAACTACAACTACAACAACAACAACCGCAATCGCAACTTCTACACCCGCAACAACAGGAACAACAACAACAACCAAGGCAACAACAACAACGGCAACAATGGTGGTGGAGACCGCAACCAGTACCAGGAACACCATGAGAGCTACATGATATTCACCTCAGAGCCCGCCGACAAGCAGTCACTGCACAAGCGTGCGATGGAGGTCAATGCAGTGATCCCTACTGTGGTGCAACCAAGAGATCACGTGGTCCAGAGCTGATCATCCTAGGGTGATGCCCAACCCGGGTAGCTATGCTCTGGTGGTGGATCCCACCTTCTTGGGTACTCAGAAGAATGTCAGGTTCAGCAAGGTCCTGATAGACAACGGCAGCAGCATCAACATTGTGTAGGGAGACACACTAGAGAAGCTCGGAATGGCCGAGAACATGTTGCTACCCAGCAGGACCACTTTCCATGGCATTGTGCCAGGGGTATCTTGCTCTCCAATCGCCCGCGTCTGGATAGACGTTCTATTCGGTACCAGGGAGAACTGCCGCACCGAGAACCTGTAGTTCGAGGTAGTTGATCATCATAGCCCCTACCATGCCCTACTCGGTAGGCCTGCCCTCAGCAAGTTCATGGCTTCTACCCATGCTGCCTACCTAAAGATGAAGATCCCTGGTCCCAATGGAGTCATCACCATCTCGGGTGATTACAAGAGGTCTTTGGAGTGTGCCTCTGCTGGTTCTCAGCTGGCGGAATCCATGGTCATTGCTGCCGAGAAGAAGAAGATGTATGAGGTGGTGGCTATGGCGCAAGCAACGCAAGGTGGTGCGCCTGGCATGCCGTGTTCCTAGTACGGGACTGCGTTCCAGGCGTCCCAGGAGACAAAGAAGGTCCAGGTCGATCCTGAGTTCCCAGACCGTGTTGCCATCATTGGCGCCGGGTTGGGAGAGAAATAGGAAAGCGAGCTCATCCACTTCCTCCGTGAGAATCAGGACGTCTTTGCCTGGTCCAATGAGGATTTGCCGGGTGTCCCGAGGGAGTTGGTTGAGCACTCGCTATATGTGCGGCATGATGCCAAGCCGGTTAAGCAGGCTATGCGCCGCTTTGGTGATGAGAGGAGGAAAGCTATCGGTGACCAGATCACCAAGTTGCTGATAAGCAACTTTATCATGGAGGTATTGCATCCGGACTGGCTAGCCAACCCGGTTATGGTTGAGAAGAAGGAGGAGGACCCCAAGGCCGATACCGCATGGCATATGTGCGTGGACTACACCGACCTGAACAAGGCCTGCCTAAAGGATCCCTTTCCGCTACCCCGCATAGATCAGGTGATCGATTCCACTGCCGGTTGTGAGCTTTTGTCTTTCATAGATGCCTACTCTGGTTTTCATCAGATAGCTCTCAACCCTGCTGATCAAATAAAGACTGCCTTTATTACCCCGTACGGAGCTTATTGCTATCGTGTCATGTGCTTTGGGTTGCGGAATGCTGGGGCTACCTATCAGAGATGCATGCAGAAATGCTTGCATGATCAAATTGGCAAAAATGTGCAGGTGTACGTAGATGACATTGTCATCAAAACGAATAAAACACATACTCTGCTTAGTGACATTGAGGAAACCTTTGCCAACTTGCGCAAGTACAAAATGAAGTTGAACCCGACTAAATGCACCTTTGGCGTCCTGGCTGGCAAGCTACTCGGCTTCTTGGTATCCAGTCGGGGCATTGAGGCCAATCCTTTAAAGATAAAAGCTATAGAGAGCATGTCTTTGCCGAGATCACTGAAGGATGTGAAGAAATTCACTGGTTGCTTGGCTTCTCTGAGCCGCTTCCTGGGCAGAATGGGCGAGAAGGCCTTGCCTCTGTATCAATTGATGAAGAAGAGCGACAAGTTTGTCTGGACACCGCAAGCTGATGTAGCATTCAAGGAGTTGAAAGCCATGCTGGGTAGCGCTCCCATCTTGGCTAGTCCGCTACCCAAAGAGCCAATGTTGTTGTACATTGTTGCGACTAACCGAGTGATCAGTGTTGTGATTGTGGTGGAGAGAGAAGAGGAAGGCAAGACTGTGCAGCGGCCAGTATACTATCTCAGTGAGGTGTTGTCTAGCTCCAAGCAGAACTACCCGCATTACCAGAAGATGACTTACGGCGTGTACTTGGGCGCCAAGAAGCTGAAGCACTATTTCCAAGAGCATTCCATCACTGTGGTGAGTTCTGCTCCCATCTCGGACATCATGGGCAACAAGGAGGCAAGTGGCAGAGTAGCCAAGTGGACGATTGAGCTAGCCGCGTATGCCCCTTCGTACGCAAGACGAGAAGCCATTAAGTCACAGATCCTAGCAGATTTTCTGGTGGATTGGGCTGAGGTGCAGTATGAGCCTCCTTCGCCAGTAGCCAACTACTGGAAGATGCATTTTGATGGCTCCAAAGTGAAGGAAGGCCTTGGTGCTGGCGTGGTGCTCACCTCACCCAAGCGGGATCAACTTAAGTATGTGCTACAAATCCATTTCAAGGCATCCAACAATGTAGCAGAGTATGAGGCCGTAGTACACGGCTTGAAGGTGGCCAAGGAGGTTGGCGTGCAGCGCATCATATGCTATGGCGACTCGGATCTAGTGGTGCAGCAAGTATCAGGCACCTGGGATGCTCTGGATGCCAACATGGCATCATATCGGTTTCTGGTGCAAACCATGACTGGTTTCTTTGAAGGATGCGAGTTCAAACACATACACCGAGCAGAGAATGAGGCAGCTGATGAGCTGTCCAAGTTGGGGTCTTCTCGGCAGTACATCCCGGCTGGGATTGCCTTGGAGCATTTGAGAAAGCCATCTATCAAGCCATCCCCCAACTCGGAGTCCATATTCATTCCTTCTCTGCCTGGCGAGGAAGCTGTTCCCATGGAGATTGACTGGGAGGCTGCAAAGGAGAACCCGGGGACTGCCGTCTCCAACCCGGGGACTGGCACCTGCAACCCGGGGACTGGCCCTTCTTACTCAGGGACTGCCCCTCCCAACTCGGGGACTGCCCCTCCTAACTCGGGGACTGTCGCATTCATTGAGGGGGTCCTTGCCGAGTGCTCGGGGACTCGTGACCTCGTCTCCAACTCAGAAGAGGAAGTGGTGGTTGATCCAATGGAACTGGACGAACCAGTGTTTCCCATCCGGGAGACACCGAGTTGGGCGCTGCCCATATTATCCTTTCTAAAGGACGGCACCTTGCCGAGCGATGAGGTTACCGCAAGGCAAATTCAGAGAAGATCCAAAGGCTATACTATCTTCAGAGATGTGCTGCATAGAAGAAGTCCTACTGGTGTGCTGCAGCGCTGTGTAGAGCCAGAAGAAGGAGAAGAAATTCTAGTGGAGATACATCAAGGGGAATGCGGGCATCACGCCTCTTCTCGGGCTCTGGTCAACAAGGTTTTTGGCATGGCTTCTTTTGGCTCACTACCTTGAAGCAAGCTGAGGATATTGTGAGAAAGTGCAACGGCTGCCAAAGATTTGCAAGTAAGATTCATATGTCAGCTTCCGAGTTGAAGACCATTCCCATTACTTGGCCATTTGCAGTTTGGTGTTTGGATATGGTGGGACCTTTCAAGCCGGCTAGAGGCAACATGACTCACATCTTGGTCATGGTTGACAAGTTCACCAAGTGGATTGAGGTGAAGCCTATTCGGAAGTGTGATGGAGTCACTACTGTGAGTTTTCTGAAGGATGTGATCCTGAGATATGGCTACCCGCACAGCATCATCACGGATAATGGCACAAACTTTGCTGAGGGTGCTTTTGCGAGGTTCTGCAGAGATAAACACATTCGGCTAGATGTTGCATCTGTTGCGCATCCTGCCTCCAATGGGAAAGTTGAAAGAGCAAATGGCATGGTGCTATCCGGCATAAAGCCAAGGCTGATTGAGCCACTGCTGAAAACACCTGGGTGTTGGCTAGACGAGTTGCCAGCGGTGTTGTGGAGTCTAAGGACTACCCCTAACCGGTCAACTGGCTATACACCATTCTTCCTGGTATATGGAGCTGAGGCCGTGTTGCCCCCTGACCTAGAGCATGACTCGCCCCGAGTAACCCTCTACACTGAGGCAGAGGCTAGAGAAGCTCGAGAAAATGACGTTGACCTGCTAGAAGAAGCAAGAGAGCTAACTCTGTCACGTTCAGCTGTTTACCAGCAAAACTTGAGGCGTTATCACAGCCGGAAGGTGAACCCAAGGGTTTTCCGAGAAGGATACATGGTCCTTAGGCTCGTGCAGCGCACGGCCGGGATGCACAAGCTATCCCCTCCATGGGAAGGGCCTTTCATTGTGAGCAAGGCTCTGCACAATGATGCCTACTATCTAGTTGATGCACAGGCACCCCAGAAGAACAGGCCGGATAGGGCTGGAGAGGAATCCAAGCGCCCCTGGAATGTAGCTCTACTCTGACGTTTTCACTCATTAGCAAACTGTGTATGTACTTTCTTATCCGAGTTAAAATTCTATTCGGCAATCTGAAATTGAACTAGGGGACTGCCCTCGTCCAAACTGTTCCTTGTGTTTACTCTGTTTTACTTTGTCTATTCGGTTGAACCACTTAGAATTTCAAAAGCATACAAAGTAGTGTGTTTAAACCCACCGGACACTCTGCGACTCTGCTGCTGTCCGCAACCCGGCTTCATGGCAAGCCAGAGAACAAGCCAAAGGGTCAATGAACACATGAAAAATTGCAAAGGGAAGGAAACGTGTGGCAACCGAATAGAGTGTTCTTTACTGCTTTCTTTCTTTTCGGCTAAGTGGTGGGCAGCGTTACTATGATTTTCCTAAGTGGCTAAGTATTTGAAACTCCAACTTTGAACTCTTGTGACTCGACTACCAAAAAAGCAACAAGTTGCAGGTAAGAGCTGAGATAAAAAGGAAGAGTGGATAAACAATGCAACTCGGGGACTTGCATAATAACGCAACCCGGCATTGAGCCAGAGTTGCTAAGAACTTCAACTAAATTAAAACTGAGTAGCAACAAAGACTTAATAGTATGGATACATTTGCACCCGACATCCCGGGGATCTGATAAAAGTTCAAGAGAATAAGTTTTTCAGAATTCACTTCGAGGTTGCGGCAGTGTTGTCCGTAGCGGTGTTGTCCGCTTCAGCCTTTTCGGCATCAACATCAGCCTTGGCAGCTTGATCAGAGGTGGCCATGGCGACGGAGATTGGATCGGTGGCCGAGGTGGATGCAGTGGACTGGGTCCTAAGTAGCGCGGCGGCGTCAGGTGCCGCATCAGTCGTGCCCAACTCAGGAGCCGCCTGGTTGATCACCATCTCGGTGGTGATGGTAGTCTCCTTGGCGCTGGGTTGCGGTTTCTCGGCTTCGGCGTCGACCTTGGCCTTCCCCTTCTCGACGGCTCCCTTTGTTGCGTCCTGCTCAAACACGCTCAAGTCCTCCGACTCGGTATCTTCTTCATCGTCCTCTTCATCTTCACCTTCATCCTCAGGCTCAGTGTCTGGCTCGGGGAGGCCGTCGATATAGGTGGCGGTGTCAGCATAAGAGGCAATCTCGTAGGCCACCGCTTTCCGGTGAGTAACGCAATCGGAGTTGGTGGTCCACTTGGAGTCTTCGTGCATGACGAGGATCCTGTCAAGATTGAGATTCTCATACCAGCTCGTGATGAAATGCAGCAGCTGATCAGCTCCTGCCCGAGCTGCAGAGGCTCGCCACTTCTTCAACTCGGCCTTCACCCCGTCCAGCTTCTCGGCGATAGCACTGAAGCTGTCTGGCGCAGATTGATCCGGCCAGAACAGATCATGCAACTTGTATGCAGTGGACACCATGGTGGTGCCCAAGCCCTTGAGGGAGCGGAGTTGAGTTTTGATATTCAGGAGGTAATCGTTGATGGTGGACTTGGTGTCGACAGGCATCCCGGATTCAGCTCGGAGTTGCCTTGCCTTCGCCAGAGCAGGCATGCTAGCGGCACAGAGATCAGGGAAGATATCTAGAAGAGAAACCAATAAGAGTTAGAAAGGGTGGCAGAGAAGAGAAACAGTCAGGTGCAGAGAAGAGAAAACTTACGTTCAAGATCCACCAGCAAGGCCCCCAGCTTGATTTTCCAGTCCTACTCGTCAGCAATGTGACTGTCTTCAATGCTGCGTGCGTTGGAGATCTGCAGGATGAGTTGCTCGTTGTGCTGCTTCAGAATCGAGAGTTCCATCTCGAGCGTCTTCTCTCTGGCCACGGCTGTCTTCTTGACCTCCTCCTTCTCGGCAGCCTGGTCGAGGGCATCCCGGAGAGCAGATTTCAGCTTAACCTGCATTTCTTCAAACTCCGCCATCTCGGCGAGGCGCTCTTTCTTGAGCTCAGCTTCGCGGGTTTCCAGTTGTTGCCGCACTTCGGCGGGCATGAGGCAGTTAAGGTGCTGCTCCCGGAATTTCTTGTATTCTTCTGCAAAGAGAATAGCAGCGTCAGCAGGGTAACGGAGTAAAAAGAGGCAAATGTGCAGAGAAGGAAGGCAACTCACCTTCGAGAGTGGCAATCTTGCTTTGGGCAGAAGCAGCAAAAACTTCACAGTCGCGATGCTTCTCCATCAGTTCGTTGAGCTTGCCTGCAGAGTAACCAAGTTAAAGCAAAAAAGCAAACAAACGGGCGTAAACACAAAACGCACAAACCGAATTGCTAAGAGCTTACCTTCCACTTCAGAAATCTGGAGAGTTTTGTCCAATGCCGCCTGCTCCATCGCTGCACTATCCCTCTTCTCGGCTTCAAGAGCCTCGAGTTTGTCCTTGGCAATGCGATGGTTCCAGAGCAGCCGGCGGAACACTTTTGTCCTCTTGAGGAGGCTATTCTGTAGAAGAGAAGAGAAGAGAAAAGGTCTAAGTATTTTGGAAGATTTGCCCCGAGTAGACGGCAACTTGGTCGAGCTTTCGCCTACTCGGCCTGAATCTTGGGGACTGGGGGAATGGCTAAGAGGTGAAGAGGCAAAGAGGCAAGGAGGAAAAGAAGAGAAGAGAAGAGAACAGAGAAACTGCAACTCGAAAAAAGCAAGAAAAGAAAAAACACTTACAGCATATGATTGCTCGACGTCCTCAGCGGCTTTGCGGAGGCAGAACAGCTTCCCGTCCAGAGTGCAGGTGGGGGAGGCGATGGTCATTGGAACAGAGCCAATGTCGGATTTGTTCCAGTCGACGCGGTAGTGATCAACTGGACCCAGCGTAAGGCCGTTCCACTTCGGGACGCCATGAGCATCGCTTTCCCAGACCTTGTCCACAAATGCTACCCGGTCCAAGACCGCGGTCAGGCCCTCTGACTCGATCTCATCCTCTTCGGCTTCGCGCGAATGGAGCTCAGGAACTGGTCGTGGGTCCTTGCCTTTGGACTTGACGTCGACAGCTTTGGCCTGACCTCCCTTCAAGGCAGAAAGTTTCTTCTCGCCTTTGGCCAGTGAGATGTCGTGTTGCTTGGACACCTCAAGCAAGTATTGCGGCCAGCTGGCCTGTGCGCGGACAGGACCTCCGGCACTCGGCCCTTCGCCAGGGCCAGCAGATCCAGCAGCAGCCGATTTGCTGCTAGAGGTAGGCCCGCTGATGGTGAGTTGTGTGCTCTTTGCACCCGGCTTACTGGCTGGCGCAAGCGGTGTCTTGGGTGGTGGCATCTGGTCTCCAGCCTGTGCAGCTTGGCGCGGTGGATTCTTCCGTGTACGCGCAGCTTCAAGCTTGATAGCCTTCTTGGGGATAGGAGCGGTGTCCGCCCGAGAAGCGAACGGAGGCATTTGGCGTGAAGCAGACGAGGGCACTTGCTGAGAAGTAGTGGCCGCGGATGCAGTCTTGGTTAGTGGAGGGATTGGAGCAGTGGGTGGAGTCGCCTGCTGGGTAGGCGGCACGGGGGGGCGGCTACCCGGCGCAGCGTCTGGTTGCACTTTGCTCTGCCGGCGGGCTCCACCACTGCCTTCTCTACCCGCTGCTCGGCAGCGGGATCAGGTCTGGTGTCTGTGGTTTCTTCTACCCGCGGCCCGGCCGCGGGATTGTCTTGAGCTGCAGCTTGATTGTCCTGCTGCTCGGTGTTGTCATCTTGCCGCTCCAGGGCGGCACGGTCTTTGTTCTCGGCGTTTTCTTTCATTGTGTTCCCCAGCTGTTGCAGCTGGGGGAGAGGGCGGCGTCTCGTCGTGAGCAGCATCCTGCTGCTGCTCGGTGGTTTGATTAGCGTCTTCACCAGCGCCAGTATTCTCAGCGCCGGTATCTTCTTCCAACTTAACAGGAGAGGACGCACGCGTCCTGTCCTGCTGGGCTGGCTCATCTTCCTCCTCTGAGAGATCGACGAGCTTCTCGAGGTCCACGACGGCCTTCCTCTTGGACCGAGTAGGGGCTGCAGCGGCATCAGCGTCCAGAGGGGCGCTGGAAGAAAGAAATAATTAAGAAAGGGAAAAGCAGAAGAGCATAGCAAGAAGCAGAAACAGAGCGGTACTCGGATGGAACGCTTACCCTTTGGCGGTGGGGGGTTGTCTTCTGGCGGTGGTTTTCTTTTTGCCCGTCTTCTTGGTCTTCTTCGGAGCAGGTTCTTGCGCACCACTGCCCATCCTCTTTCGAGTTGTGGGAGCAGCCACAGATAGAGGCTTGACCTCCAGGGGCTCCTCGTCCTCGTCCTGCTCAGGATCCTCTGCAGAGTAGAAGAGAAAAGGAATTCAGAAACAGAAAAGGAAACCAGAGTGCGCTACTCGCAAGCAGAAAGGTGAACTTGGTCACCTTCGTCATCGTCGGACCAGTCTCGGATAGACGCGTCAACTTGGTGCTTACCAGGCTGATTGGCGTGAGGGATGCAGAGGGTGTCCTGAGTGTCATAGGCGGTCTCATCGTCCTCTTCTCGGTCATCCGACCAATTTCCCTCGAAGACTTCAATATCTTCTTCTCCCTGGCGGTCGATGTGTTGTAGAGGAAAACAGATAGCACAAGTAAGTTGAGTTCTCAGCTAAGGAGTTCTACTCGGTATAGCATGCAAACACAAAGCATATTAAGCTAAGGGGCTCTACTCGGAATAGCATGCAAACACAAAGCATATTAAGCTAAGGGGTTCTACTCGGAATAGCATGCAAACACAAAGCATATTCAGCTAAGGATTTCTATTCGGAATGGCGTGCAAACACAAAGCATATAAAGCCAACAGCATATTTGTGATGTTCTACTCGGTGCAGCATGCAAAGACTAAGCATACAAAGCTGAGAAGACACCTACTCGGTATCAAAGTGCAGAAACAAGGCACAGAAGGCCAACCTGTCCGATTGGCTTGAGGCGGCTATACGGCACGAAGCCATACTGCCATGTGTCGGAGAGTGTTGTCTGCATGATGGATCTAGCCCAGATAGCCACCTCGGCGGTGCTGAGCTCGAAGGTCGTCGTCCTTGTGCAGTCTCGGCTTCCTCCCATGTAGCACATCTTGTGCGAGCGACGCTGGAGCGGGAGTACTCGGCGTGAAATCCAGCACGCGATGGGGTCGTCTCGGCGAAATCCCTCATCCTGCAACTCGGCCATTCGCCGCTCAAACTGGACAACATCCTCGATGTTGCTCTTGGGGTTGTAGCCCCAGTTCTGCTGGGTTGGCCTTGCGTTCTTGAACTTTGGAAGCCCTATCCGGTCCTGGATCGGCTTCCCCTCTTCCGTGGCGACGTTCTTCACGTACAGGAAACTGCGCTGTCACTTGCGCACAGTTTCCAGTCCCTTGATGTAGGGCCCGCCCTTCGAACCACTGTTCAGGGACGCCCTCGATATGCATACATTCACGATCCCAGGAAATTCAGTCATGAACAACATATCAAGCTGGTACATAGATACAATATCCATTACACGTTTGCACAACACTTACAAGAACATGTGGTCACATGACCAAGACTACACGGTTGTCACGCAGGACAACACACAACACACACAGCGGAAGACTAAACACACACAAAACGCGGTAGATCCCAACTCACGCCTTAACCTACAGGCTGCTGACCCGGAGATGATCCTAGTTCGCAAAGCCATCAGCTCCGTACTCCTTCGTTGATTTTCTTCTGAGACTCCTTCTCAAAATCTGGCAAGTAGATACCAGGGGCGAAACCAAAATGAGTACATTTGAATGTACTCAGCAAGACATCCATCATGTAACTTACCAAAGATGCGAGTATGCTTATATGGTGTAATAGGTAGGCTATAAATAGGGTTCACTATCCATGGTGTTCATATAGGATGACACCACAGTTGCAGTCATGTTAATCTGTATCTTTGCTGAAGAAGATACTTCAGAAGAAAATGATATAGTTTTGTTTCTCTTGTCGATATCGCATGTACAAGAGGTTTTATAAAACTTTATTAGAAGAAAGTTTTCTCTTTGCAAAACTTGTTGGAATCAGTTTCCAGATGTTTGCTTAGAGAAGAAATATTTTCTCTGCAAAACTTCTTGTAAAACAACTTCTGGCTTTTCATCATCGGTACCTCCATGGTACAAGGTTTTCTTCCTTTCCGAACTTCCCGAGTTCAAACACTCTTTTGAAAAACATCCTTTTGAAAACATTGACACAATACTAGCTACATGGCCATTCAACTGTCCATATCCGAGGACGCGGCTTCTTCGAAAAAGTTGTACTCTGCAGAGGTGTACACATCCACCAGATATAGTACACCTGCCGTGAACAACCACGGACTGTAACAACAGTATGTAGAACATCAGATAACTGATCATAACCTTCCACTATGTTCAAGCTAGAATATGTCTATCTCTCAGTTGAGTTTTACCGGTCATCCCCGGCACCGAGCTAATCCCCGCCAACCAGGATGCCTCAACTGATGCAACAGGAGGTGAACTTAATCCCACACTTTTTATGTCTCAACATTGGGAGTTTTGACGACAATCGGTTCGAGGGATTCCGTCCCTTATAGCGGTTGAGATAGAGCACACACTAACAAGGACAAACTTCCAGTTAAGCCATGTGCCCATGTTGGGGTAGGGTGGCAGTACGGTAAAGGTTGTCCGGCGAAGACTAGGTTATGTGTCATTTTTGAAAAACACACTTTTCCCAAAAATGACCACTTCCACATTGCTCCGGAGAATAAGGATCCGCCTTTTCTCCGGGGTTTTCCACAAAGCCTTTGTTTTGTAAAACCACGATTTTAAGATGTCCACTTAGAGACTAATATATGTGATGGTAGTAAATACCATATGGTAGCTTATGGGCTTGGTAACACCAAGTATCAACTAATGGCATAGTATAGATATAATAGTAGTAGAGTTCACTCAAAAATAGTTTTTGGACACCAAAGTTTTTTTTGTTAAAACTTTTCAGAAGTAAAACATGCATGATAGATAATGATAAGTGTATTTTAACAGCAAGCAGCAGGATGGCTTGCCTCAATCTCTTAATGTCCCTGGCCTTGAAGTAACTTGAACTTGACGCACAGCTCCACAACTGCTTCTTCTTCTCCTTCGTTTTCTAGCGTCGTAAAAGAATACAAGACACACACTCAGGTTTAAAAGACACACAACTAAGCTAAACAACACATACATCAAGCAAAAGTGTAATAGCGCAAACTCACAAACGTTATCGAGAAAACTGCCTCACATAGCTCTCAGGGTACAAAACTATCGTCAGACAAACATATGGTTCAGGAAACCATACCCCACATCTTACATACCACATAGGGAGTGGTGTACCACTCTCATAAAAAGGTATATAATAAGCTAAAATATAGCTTGTGGGTGCAAAGGTTAGGTTGTTAAGGTAAAACAAACAGACAGAACAATACCCATGGCAGTGGGTATTACTCACCACAAGCAACTATCACTTAATGTGTTCATGGTTTTAGTTGGATGTTTTAGTTTCCATAAGATAATCTTAAGCACGACAACAACACTAGCACAACAAATAACACAAGTATGACACTCATGCTAAGGTACACACTCAGACAATTTCCAAACAGCAGGTAAACACACCACAGATGAATAGGCTATTTATTTACTACCTTAGTGTTTACTTGAAGTTTTGGAATCCATCAATCATGAAAATTTAACAAACAACCAGTAGCTAATAACCAAAGAATCAAGTCATAAAAATAATCTAAAACACCATCTTCACTCAAGATAATACACATATTAAACAGGCATAAAAACAGGACTGCACTAATAGCATACTAGTATAGAAATTTCTACACAAGCATGCTATAAGAGATAATTATTAATCTACAACCATAGCACATGCAACTAAATAATTCATGGCATGATAACAGAAGTAATAACTTCCTGAACATGCTATAATAAACTCATACACTCATAAAATGATAAAATAAAGGTTGACAAACTATAGCTAAAATCACCATTTTCTAGTGGTGACACTAGTTCAATACTAGAGAAGCAAACAATGTTATCATGATGCTTAAACCTAAACAAGCAAGTCATGAATATAAGTGTAACTAATAACAGTACACAAATCCTACTCATGCTAGGAAGCAAGAACATCAAAATAATTCCATGAAACAACTATTAAGCATGCACAAATAAATTCTAGCAGTTTATGTTTTCTCTAATCATTACTAGCAATCAAACAATGTATAATTCACACAACCAGTGGCTATGCACTTAAAGAAAAGTCATCTAAACCTTTTCAAAAATCCAAACACTCAATTTAAAATCATTCACAAACAATCTATCAATCACAAGGAATTTAGTTCATTTGCAAATAATTTAATTTAGTACCCAATAGTGAATCTTTTCTTAACATGATACTCCTAAGGAATATTATGCTAACAAATGGATCACACCTAACATACTAGTATCCTCTGATAAGAAATAAACTTCTCACTTGCATAAGTGAAAAGCAACCAAATATATTTCCCATGGTGGAAAGATAGCAATCAATCATATAATTAAAACATGTCAATTTCTCACATGTGTATGGTTAGGGATTTCCACCCACAACCAAGATGCAATGGGACCAGTGGGTTATGGGCCCACTAATACCAAGGCAAAAAGAGGTACTAAGCCTCTGGTTACTCATGGCAAAAATTTGTATAACAAAATAAAATAATACAAAGCCATTTATTCTAGTGAAAAACAATACTAGTGCATTAGAGTAACAAAACTTTCACATGGTTTACTATAAAAAGGCATGCAAGCTAACAGAGGCATTAGCTTCAAAATAACAGTACCAAAATGGTACTGGATCCATAGCATCATAGCACAAATTTTTAATAAAGCATTCACACAAAGATCTAGCTTTCACAATAATTCCAAATAATAAAACTAGAAGGTATCCAATGCTATCTCATTTTTATTTTTGTTTCCAACATGCACACACTTTCTAAGGTAGAGTTACTGTTAGAAAACAACTTAATAACAAGCACTAACAACTTTATACAAGCTAGGGACCAAGATTAAATCAACCACACAACTTATTTCAACAAGAACACATCCAAAACAAAAACAGAAAAGCTGTTGTTTCTAGATCTGTCCACCAAAAATAATCTACAGATCCAAAAATTAATATAGGCTAGGATAAGATAGATCTAGTCAATACCAAACTCATCCAATTGGATTTGCTCCAAAAATCATTTTTAAACTCCTTATAAAAATCATACAAGAGCTTACTGGTCTTTTAGTAAACTGGGTGGCATTTTCATTCTATAACTCACCTTGATGTGAGGTTAGGTGCATTGGATAGATATTTTCAATACCTATCCAAAACAGTTTAGTTTGTTCCATTTGGTTACATATTTTAAAAGTTATGGAAAAACATTCTCACTGACAGTCTGTGGCAAAACATTTATTGTGTTCAAAATATGGTTCCAAAAGTAGATCTGCAAATTTCCTATGGTTTAGATTTTATTCCTTTAGGCCCATGCATTTTTCCAGATTTTATTTCACAGGTTTAGCATTTTTACCAAGTCCAAAGTGAAGGTACAAATTTCAGTAAAAACTTAAATGAATAAACACAACTGCACCCGGGTCGGATCTGAGCGGGCGCGGCCCATCTAAGCGGATGCGCAGCCCAGCTGCGCTGCGCAAGCATGCGCGGGCGCGGGAAAGGAGCCGTTTGAGCGCGGCCGTCGATCTCAGATCGGACGGCGCGGGCGCGTCTTCCTCCCCCCGTCTCTCTCTCTCTCTCTCTCTCTCTCTCTCTCTCTCTCTCTCTCTCTCTCTCTCTCTCTCGCCGAACGGAAGAAAAACGGGGGCGACCGTAGCTCACCTTAGAGGGCTCGGGGAGGGGCGAGCGGGCTCGGGGGAGTTGCAGGAGGGCAGGGGCACGGAGGGGAGGTGTCGGTGGCACTCGGCGCGACCCCAAACGGCGGAACGCGGCCGGCGTTCTGCGTGTGACCGCGGCGGCGCCTCCGAGGGTTAGGGAGGTGGGATGATGTCTGGGAGGTTCTCGGGAACATGGGGAGTGTTACTAGGACAGTGAGAGTGGCTGGGGTGGAGTGGCTTGGGCAGGGCCTTGCCAGGGCCGTGGTGATCCCCTGCGGGCTAAAACTCGAGCTCGGGGTGCTCTAGGGCTAGGGCAGGGGTCCAAATGACCAGGGGGCTAGGAGGGAGTGTGGGAGGTGCAAGGCACAAAGGTGAGGCCTCTGGCCATTTATAGGAGAGGGGAGTGAGGTTGAGGGTATAGTGGTCACCTTGGGTGGGTGCCAACCTTTGGCATTGGCTATCCCTAGGGCTTTTAGACATTTCCATTTGGTTCTCTGGATGCCCTAGGTCAAAACCATGAGTGGACAAGGTTCATCCAGGCCAAGGAGAGCAAGTGGAGCAAGTGGCAAGGCTAAAAGAGTCAACTCAAGTCTTGCCCATACCTGTCCTAGTCACCCTTCTCTCTCCTCTCTTATCTTCATCCACAAGGCTTCTAGAAGGGATCCAAAGCATTATTGGTCGAGTAGGAACCATGGTCAACAAGCTAGGTCAGGCCATGCTTCCAAAAAAATGCAAAGGAACACCAAGAAAACTTAAGTGCAAAAGTGTATTCTTAACTGTTCACTGAAAAATTCAGAAAATTCAGTCTTTAGGACTTAGAAATTTTCTAAGTGTTGAAACCAGACAGAAAGTTGAGAAAGTTGAGTTTGTTTTCAGTGTTCAAATGATTCTCAAAATTGGTTTTCAAAGTATGGATTTGTTAACCATGTTGTATACTTTCATAAACAACTTTTGAAAACAAATTTGAAATAATAAAAGGACATGAAAACATTGGAGGAAAAGGTATACTTTCTGTTTTTATCCGTTTCTCAAAATTGCCTTTTTCTGCCTTGATTTTATACCACAAAAACAACCAGCAAAAGATAGTTTTTATTTCTCCAAAAATAAAAGTGAGCTTATGGGTTTGTAGTACATATATCAAGGATTAATTAAATGCCAAGGAATCATAAAATAACAATTTATAGCTTGGTGAAAACAATGGTAGAAAACATGTATTTGGCTTATTTTTCAGAGGTTGTTTTCTATAGGAAAGTCAAAAGAAAACTTTCATAGATCATTTTGGAAACTTGTTTTTCTTGGACCCAAAATGTTAAGAGTTTGTTTTTAATATGCAAACAATCATGATCCAAGTCTTGGAATAAAAATCTCTCAAGTAATAATAGGAAAAACATCAGGGAAAAATAAATAGGAATACCTCTCAGAAACATAAGGTATTGGTCTTGTATAGAAACAAAACTTGTGTTGCAAATATGTTTTAGATCACAAACATATGTTAGTTCAAACAATCATGTTGTTCTATAAAAAAAATTGTTGGCCCTAATTTTTGTGTTCTTGAGCACAGTCCAAGAGTCCAAAAACTGGGGTGTGACAGACCTTCCCCCCTTAAAAGAATCTCGTCCCGAGATTCGCAGGCAAGCGAGAAGAGGGTATGGTCCAAACAACAATGTTAGATGATTTGATTACAACACATGTGTTGGTGATTTTGTAACATTATTTACAAGGGCTTCCCCCTTTAGATTATCTTAGCAAAATTCACAGGTAAAATGTTTTCTTTGCAAAGGTTTGGGTGTCACGTTCTAAAACTCGAACTTATTGTTCCTTAAAACCATGTTATCAAGCCAGGGTTAGAAAGACCAACTTGTTCCAGAAAAGTTGCTTTTCTAAGGTACCCCAAAACAAGAAATTCCACTTTTCTAAAATTGACAGGAAAGTTTTGGCCACCCATAAGTGGTCACAGAAACCTAGTTTAGCAGGGGTATAGGCTACAAACAGCTAGTAGGCTTTCCCTGATTTGGAAGAAAGCTCAGAAGCTAGATGTACCCAGGTTTTTCTCGAGTGTTTTGCTGACGTGTGGGACTGGGCTCACTTGGCAGTCGATGCCCTTCTCGTTTCTCCTTCTCCTTGTGGCCTTTTCTCCTCATCTGGTGCGCACACTTTCAGCATCGGGGTGTCCCGCCCACTGTGAGTTCATGGTGGGATGACACCTCGCTGTAGGACTGCTGCGAGTGCGACAGGTTGATGCTTTGGCCACTTGGGGAAGAGGTGCGCGGTGTTTTCGCGCCATCTGTGAGCACTGCAGCTGGATTCTTCGGCTCTTCCCGCGTAGTGCTTGATGAAGGAGAGGGCTCTGCTCTTGCTGCTATAAAAAGGGTAGCCGAGGTTCTCTAAATCGCACCACACGATAAGCTTCATTTCCCAGTTAATCAATGACTTCTTTAAGGAGTACGTCACTCTGCTGGAGCGAGCAAATTTCTTGGAGCACTTCCTCATCGTGCTACTCTTCAGCTGTTGCTTGGTGGGATCGGTCACCGTGATCCTGCTGGCCATGATCTTTGCAATCTGGGACATCCATGACTGGTGGACTGGTACCCGGGACGAGACCGTGGTGGAAGAAAGACGAGCTGTGGCGCTGGTGGTTGCGCCTGTGGAGGCTCACGCTGGTGGCACTAAGCCTGGAAGACTAGAGGGAATCCGTCGTCGACTGACTCGGGGTTCTGCATCAGGTGAGAGTGGCTCGCCTTCAAACTAGGCTCCCATCAGTGAGAGCTTGGCAAGGTTAGAGTCTACACCGAAGTAGGTGTAGTGGTCTGTGCTGGGAAACAGACTTGTATCATATTTTTCTGAAACTTTTTCCTGTTGGTGTAACGTTCTTTCCGGAGTAATGTATCTCTTCTGAGTTCCTAAAAGACTTGTAGTTCTTCAGGATCATAGAGTTAAGCCAATTATGTGTACTACCAACTCTGTAAGATGGCAACAATTTTATGTGGCAAAAGTTAATTTACTCCGGAGGGTGTTATACAAAAATTATATGGAGGTTTTGGTTAGTATCGTTAGATTTTATTTAGTGCGACGTGACACTTCTAGTGTTCCATTTACGTCGGGTTCCTCAGGGTACAATGACAAACAAGCAAGGGGATTCACGGGTTTGGTTCGAAAATGTACCATTGGCATGAGGTGCAGATGCTTCTGCAACATCAGCTTGGTCTCGAGTCCCACTCATCAGACTCTTGCGTTTCTTATGGGATGGACCTTGGCGTTCTTGGGGTTCATCAGGATGGGCTAGAATATGGTACTTCTTGGGGAAATCACGAGCAAAGTGTCCTTCCTGTCCACAGGTAAAGCAAACCGTGGTTTTAGGCTTGACCTTCACACGCCTCCTTCAAGATTGTGGCATCGCAGGCAAAACGCTGCGAGTCACCCATGAACTAGTTTCTCCTCGCGTCACTGTCTTCCTTTTTCGGCTCTCTCCAGCAAGAAGTTGCTGGTATTCTCTCATAAGGAATGCAGTATTATCAGCGTTGGTGATGACAAGCTGAGTCAACTGTTCCAGGGCAACATGGGTGGCAAAGTGTTCAGCACGAGCGGCTTCACTTCCTTCCCTCAGCAGAGCAAACAGTTGAGCCACTGTCGGCTCAGGTGATGGAGGTAGATTGCTGGCCATGCTGAAGACAAAGAACGGTGTAAGGCGAGAGCAACTAAAGGTGGGTTTGGTTTTCTTTTTAAAACTGGTGACACATACCGGCTCATAGCGGAGATGAGAACGATATATATCACAACAACAAGCAAACGTCGAAGAAACAAACGCCAACTCAGACCAAGATTAACATACGCATGAAACAGAGTCTTAGCAAGCATACTAACTTAAGGGTTCACAAGGCTACAACATAAGTCTTACAACACAACTAGCACACTCAAAGTTCTAGCAGAGTTCACACAATACAGACAAACAAGCGTCTCGGGTCGAAATAACACAACGCCTAACATCCTGCGGTAATCCTAAGTGCTCGAGGAAGCGCGTAGCTGCTCCTCCATCTCTTCAACTCTGGTCTTGCTGGCTGCAAGCTGAAGCTGAAGGGCTCTCACTCGTGTGCGGTGCTGGGAGTCAGTGTACTTCATGGTCTTCTTCAGTACCTTGAGACGACGCTCGGTAACCGAAGATGCACCAAGACTGGCTTCTAGTTGATCTATCTCTCTTCCTCGCATGTAATAATCTGCTCTAACTTTGTCAAGGGAGAGTTGGGTGTTGTACAGCTGTCCCTCCAAGTGCTGGAAGTGACGAGCAAACACAAAGTCTCCAGTGACTTCTACTGGCCTGTCATCTTCGTCGCGTCTCCCAAAGTATCTATAAGGGGTTCCTGCAAACTTGTCGTGAAAGAAGTTCGCCGAGCTTGGCAATGGTCAGCTGCATCACTCTAAGGATACCATCTTCCCAACTGTTCTCCACGACTTCCCAAATGATCTCTGGGGTTGACGGTGCTAGCAAAGGTGCACGGATGGTGCAGACCACCAACCAGGACAATTCTCGTCCATCATGGTGAATCTGGGCTCCCTTCAACTCAGGTGTGGGACGACTGATAAGATGAGCCATCTTGATCAAATCCTCCTCAAAACGACGGTAGCAAGGTGCATGCGATCCCAGCCGGAAGGACTTGGTGAAGATAACTTCCATCTACACAAGATTTTAAAGTGGGTTAAGTTAGGTAACAGTGTGCAAAATTTTAAGAGGTTCCTTTTTAACTTTAGTGTAAATAGAGTTTTTGAAACATAGAGGGGATGGAGTATAGAATCCTTTAAAAAAAATAGTCATCTTAGTGACCTGGTTTTGTTCACTTCAATTGTCAGGGTACTAGCTAACGTCCATGCTAACTAAGGCCTCCTAAGGTCAGGATAGCTCTGATACCAACTCTGTAGGGCCCGCCCTTCGAACCACTGTTCAAGGACGGCCTCGATATGCATACATTCACGATCCCAGGAACTTCAGTCGTGAACAACATATCAAGCTGGTACACAGATACAATATCCATTACACGGTTGCACAACACTTACAAGAACATGTGGTCACATGACCAAGACTACACGGTTGTCACGCAGGACAACACACAACACACACAGCGGAAGACTAAACACACACAAAACACGGTAGAGCCCAAGTCACGCCTTAACCTACAGGCTGCTGACCCGGAGATGATCCTAGTTCGCAAAGCCGTCAGCTCCGTACTCCTCTTCGTTGATCTTCTTCTGAGACTCCTTCTAAAAATCTGGCAAGTAGATACCAGGGGCGAAACCAAAATGAGTACATTTGAATGTATACAGCAAGACATCCATCATGTAACTTACCAAAGATGCGAGTATGCTTATATGGTGTAATAGGTAGGCTATAAATAGGGTTCACTATCCATGGTGTTCATATAGGATGACACCACAGTTGCAGTCATGTTAATCTGTATCTTTGCTAAAGAAGATACTTCAGAAGAAAATGATATAGTTTTGTTTCTCTTGTCGATATCGCATGTACAAGAGGTTTTATAAAACTTTATTAGAAGAAAGTTTTCTCTTTGCAAAACTTCTTGGAATCAGTTTCCAGATGTTTGCTTAGAGAAGAAAGATTTTCTCTGCAAAACTTCTTGTAAAACAACTTCTGGCTTTTCATCATCGGTACCTCCATGGTACAAGGTTTTCTTCCTTTCCGAACTTCCCGAGTTCAAACACTCTTTTGAAAAACATCCTTTTGAAAACATTGACACAATGCTAGCTACATGGCCATTCAACTGTCCATATCCGAGGATGCGGCTTCTTCGAAAAATTTGTACTCTGCAAAGGTGTACACATCCACCAGATACAGTACACCTGCCGTGAACAACCACGGACTGTAACAACAGTATGTAGAACATCAGATAACTGATCATAACCTTCCACTATGTTCAAGCTAGAATGTGTCTATCTCTCAGTTGAGTTTTACCGGTCATCCCCGGCACCGAGCTAATCCCCGCCAGCCAGGATGCCTCAACTGATGCGACCGGAGGTGAACTTAATCCCACACTATTTATGTCTCAACATTGGGAGTTTTGACGACAATTGGTTCGAGGGATTCCGTCCCTTATAGCGGTTGAGATAGAGCACACACTAACAAGGACAAACTTCTAGTTAAGCCCCGTGCCCATGTTGGGGTAGGGTGGCAGTACGGTAAAGGTTGTCCGGCGAAGACTAGGTTATGTGTCATTTTTGAAAAACACACTTTTCCAAAAAATGACCACTTCCACATTCCTCCGGAGAATAAGGATCCGCCTTTTCTTCGGGTTTTCCACAAAGCCTTTGTTTTGTAAAAGCACAATTTTGAGATGTCCACTTAGAGACTAATATATGTGATGGTAGTAAATACCATATGGTAGCTTATGGGCTTGGTAACACCAAGTATCAACTAATGGCATAGTATAGATATAATAGTAGTAGAGTTCACTCAAAAATAGTTTTTGGACACCAAAGTTTTTTTTTTTATAAAACTTTTCAGAAGTAAAACATGCATGATAGATAATGATAAGTGTATTTTAATAGCAAGCATCAGGATGGCTTGCCTCAATCTCTTAATGTCCCTGGCCTTGAAGTAACTTGAACTTGACGCACAGCTCCACAACTGCTTCTTCTTCTCCTTCGTTTTCTAGCGTCGTAAAAGAATACAAGACACACACTCAGGTTTAAAAGACACACAACTAAGCTAAACAACACCTACAGCAAGCAGAAGTGTAATAGCGCAAACTCACAAATGTTATCGAGAAAACTGCCTCACATAGCTCTCAGGGTACAAAACTATCGTCAGACAAACATATGGTTCAGGAAACCATACCCCACATCTTACATAACACATAGGGAGTGGTGTACCACTCTCATAACAAGGTATATAAGAAGCTAAAATATAGCTTGTGGGTGCAAAGGTTAGGTTGTTAAGGTAAAACAAACAGACAGAACAATACCCATGGCAGTGGGTATTACTCACCACAAGCAACTATCACTTAATGTGTTCATGGTTTTAGTTGGATGTTTTAGTTTCCATAAGATAATCTTAAGCACGAGAACAACACTAGCACAACAAATAACACAAGTATTACACTCATGCTAAGGTACACACTCAGACAATTTCCAAACAGCAGGTAAACACACCACAGATGAATAGGCTATTTATTTACTACCTTAGTGTTTACTTGAAGTTTTGGAATCCATCAATCATGAAAATTTAACAAACAACCAGTAGTTAATAACCAAAGAATCAAGTCATAAAAATAATCTAAAACACCATCTTCACTCAAGATAATACTCCTATTAAACAGGCATAAAAACAGGACTGCACTAATAGCATACTAGTATAGAAATTTCTACACAAGAATGCTATAAGAGATAATTATTAATATACAACCATAGCACATGCAACTAAATAATTCATGGCATGATAACAGAAGTAATAACTTCCTGAACATGCTATAATAAACTCATACACTCATAAAATAAAGGTTGACAAACTATAGCTAAAATCACCTTTTTCTAGTGGTGACACTAGTTCAATACTAGAGAAGCAAACAATGTTATCATGATGCTTAAACCTAAACAAGCAAGTCATGAATATAAGTGTACCTAATAATAGTACACAAATCCTACTCATGCTAGGAAGCAAGAACATCAAAATAATTCCATGAAACAACTATTAAGCATGCACAAATAAATTATAGCAGTTTATGTTTTCTCTAATCATTACTAGCAATCAAACAATGTATAATTCACACAACCAGTAGCTATGCACTTAAAGAAAAGTTATCTAAACCTTTTCAAAAATCCAAACACTCAATTTAAAATCATTCACAAACAATCTATCAATCACAAGGAATTTAGTTCATTTGCAAATAATTTAATTTAGCACCCAATAGTGAATCTTTTCTTAACATGATACTCCTAAGGAATATTATGCTAACAAATGGATCACACCTAACATACTAGTATCCTCTGATAAGAAATAAACTTCTCACTTGCATAAGTGAAAAGCAACCAAATATATTTCCCATGGTGGAAAGATAGCAATCAATCATATAATTAAAACATGTCAATTTCTCACATGTGTATGGTTAGGGATTTCCACCCACAACCAAGATGCAATGGGACCAGTGGGTTATGGGCCCACTAATACCAAGGCAAAAATAGGTACTAAGCCTCTGGTTACTCATGGAAAAAATTTGTATAACAAAATAAAATAATACAAAGCCATTTATTCTAGTGAAAAACAATACTAGTGCATTAGAGTAACAAAACCTTCACATGCTTTACAATAAAAAGGCATGCAAGCTAACAGAGGCATTAGCTTCAAAATAACAGTACCAAAATGGTACTGGATCCATAGCATCATAGCACAAATTTTTAATAAAGCATTCACACAAAGATCTAGCTTTCACAATAATTCCAAATAATAAAACTAGAAGGTATCCAATGCTATCTCATTTTTATTTTTGTTTCCAACATGCACACACTTTCTAAGGTAGAGTTACTGTTAGAACAACTTAATAACAAGCACTAACAACTTTATACAAGCTAGGGACCAAGATTAAATCAACCACACAACTTATTTCAACAAGAACACATCCAAAACAAAAACAGAAAAGCTGCTGTTTCTAGATCTGTCCACCAAAAATAATCTAGAGATCTAAAAATTAATCTAGGCTAGGATAAGATAGATCTAGTCAATACCAAACTCATCCAATTGGATTTGCTCCAAAAATCATTTTTAAACTCCTTATAAAAATCATAGAAGATCTTACTGGTCTTTTAGTAAACTGGATGGCATTTTCATTTTTTTAACTCACCTTGATGTGAGGTTAGGTGCATTGGATAGATATTTTCAATACCTATCCAAAACAGTTTAGTTTGTTCCATTTTGTTACATATTTTAAAAGTTATGGCCAAAACGGCAAAACATTTATTGTGTTCAAAATATGGGTCCAAAAGTAGATCTGCAAATTTCCTGTGGTTTAGATTTTATTCCTTTAGGCCCTTGAATTTTTCCAGATTTTATTTCACAGGTTTAGCATTTTTACCAAGTCCAAAGTGAAGGTACAAATTTCAGTAAAAACTTAAATGAATAAACACAGCTGCACCCGAGCCGGATCTGAGCGGGCGCGGCCCATCTAAGCGGATGCGCAGCCCAGCTGCGCTGCGCAAGCACGTGCGGGCGCGGGAAAGGAGCCGTTTGAGCGCGGCGGTCGATCTCAGATCGGACGGCGCGGGCGCGTCTTCCTCCCCCCGACTCTCTCTCTCTCTCTCTCTCGCCAAACAGAAGAAAAACGGGGGCGGCCGTAGCTCACCTTAGAGGGCTCGGGGAGGGGCGAGCGGGCTCGGGGGAGTTGCAGGAGGACAGGGGCACGGAGGGGAGGTGTCGTTGGCGCTCGGCGCGGCCCCAAACGGCGGAACGCGGCCGGCGTTCTGCGTGTGACCGCGGCGGCGAGGTGGACGGCGGCGGCGCCTCCGGGGGTTAGAGGAGGTGGGATGATGTCTGGGAGGTTCTCGAGAACATGGGGAGTGTTACTAGGGCAGTGAGAGTGGCTGGGGTGGAGTGGCTTGGGCAGGGCCTTGCCAGGGCCGTGGTGATCCCCTGCGGGCTAAAACTCGAGCTCGGGGTGCTCTAGGGCTAGGGCAGGGGTCCAAATGACCAAGGGGAGCTAGGAGGGAGTGTGGGAGGTGCAAGGCACAAAGGTGAGGCCTCTGGCCATTTATAGGAGAGGGGAGTGAGGTTGAGGGTATAGTGGTCACCTCGGGTGGGTGCCAACCTTTGGCATTGGCTAGCCCTAGGGCTTTTAGACATTTCCATTTGGTTCTCTGGATGCCCTAGGTCAAAACCACGAGTGGACAAGGTTCATCCAGGCCAAGGAGAGCAAGTGGAGCAAGTGGCAAGGCTAAAAGAGTCAACTCAAGTCTTGCCCATACCTGTCCTAGTCACCCTTCTCTCTCCTCTCTTATCTTCATCCACAAGGCTTCTAGAAGGGATCCAAAGCATTATTGGTCGAGTAGGAACCATGGTCAACAAGCTAGGTCAGGCCATGCTTCCAAAAATGCAAAGGAACACCAAGAAAACTTAAGTGCAAAAGTGTATTCTTAACTGTTCACTGAAAAATTCAGAAAATTCAGTCTTTAGGACTTAGAAATTTTCTAAGTGTTGAAAACAGACAGAAAGTTGAGAAAGTTGAGTTTGTTTTCAGTGTTCAAATGATTCTCAAAATTGGTTTTCAAAGTATGGATTTGTTAACCATGTTATATACTTTCATAAACAACTTTTGAAAACAAATTTGAAATAATAAAAGGCCATGAAAACATTGGAGGAAAAGGTATACTTTCTGTTTTTATCTGTTTCTCAAAATTGCCTTTTTCTGCCTTGATTTTATACCACAAAACAACCAGCAAAAGATAGTTTTTATTTCTCCAAAAATAAAAGTGAGCTTATGGGTTTGTAGTACATATATCAAGGATTAATTAAATGCCAAGGAATCATAAAATAACAATTTATAGCTTGGTGAAAACAATGGTAGAAAACATGTATTTGGCTTATTTTTCAGAGGTTGTTTTCTATAGGAAATTCAAAAGAAAACTTTCATAGATCATTTTGGAAACTTGTTTTTCTTGGACCCAAAATGTTAAGAGTTATTTTTTAAGATGCAAACAATCATGATCCAAGTCTTGGAATAAAAATCTCTCAAGTAATAATAGGAAAAACATCAGGGAAAAATGAATAGGAATACCTCTCAGAAACATAAGGTATTGGTCTTGTATAGAAACAAAACTTGTGTTGCAAATATGTTTTAGATCACAAACATATGTTAGTTCAAACAATCATGTTGTTCTATAAAAAAAATTGTTGGCCCTAATTTTTGTGTTCTTGAGCACAGTCCAAGAGTCCAAAAACTGGGGTGTGACAGACCTTCCCCCCTTAAAAGAATCTCGTCCCAAGATTCGCAGGCAAGCGAGAAGAGGGTATGGTCCAAACAACAATGTTAGATGATTTGATTACAACACATGTGTTGGTGATTTGGTAACATTATTTACAGGGGCTTCCCCCTTTGATTTATCTTACCAAAATTCACAGGTAAAATGTTTTCTTTGCAAAGGTTTGGGTGTCACGTTCTAAAACTCGAACTTATTGTTCCTTAAAACCATGTTATCAAGCCAGGGTTAGAAAGACCAACTTGTTCCAGAAACGTTGCTTTTCTAAGGTACCCCAAAACAAGAAATTCCACTTTTCTAAAATTGACACGAAAGTTTTGGCCACCCATAAGTGGTCACAGAAACCTAGTTTGGCAGGGGTATAGGCTACAAACAGCTAGTAGGCTTTCCCTGATTTGGAAGAAAGCTCAGAAGCTAGATGTACCCAGGTTTTTCTCGAGTGTTTTGCTGACATGTGGGACTGGGCTCACTTGGCAGTCGATGCCCTTCTCGTTTCTCCTTCTCCTTGTGGCCTTTTCTCCTCATATGGTGCGCACACTTTCAGCATCGGGGTGTCCCGCCCACTGTGAGTTCATGGTGGGCTGACACCTCGTTGTAGGACTGCTGCGAGTGTGACAGGTTGATGCTTTGGACACTTGGGGAAGAGGTGCGCGGTGTTTTCGCGCCATCTGTGAGCACTGCAGCTGGATTCTTCGGCTCTTCCCGCGTAGTGCTTGATGAAGGAGAGGGCTCTGCTCTTGCTGTAATAAAAAGGGTAGCCGAGGTTCTCTAAATCGCACCACACGATGAGCTTCATTTCCCAGTTAATCAATGACTTCTTTAAGGAGTACGTCACTCTGCTGGAGCGAGCAAATTTCTTGGAGCACTTCCTCATCGTGCTACTCTTCAGCTGTTGCTTGGTGGGATCGGTCACCGTGATCCTGCTGGCCATGATCTTTGCAATCTGGGACATCCATGACTGGTGGACTGGTACCCGGGACGAGACCGTGGTGGAAGAAAGACGAGCTGTGGCGCTGGTGGTTGCGCCTGTGGAGGCTCACGCTGGTGGCACTAAGCCTGGAAGACTAGAGGGAATCCGTCGTCGACTGACTCGGGGTTCTGCATCAGGTGAGAGTGGCTCGCCTTCAAACTAGGCTTCCATCAGTGAGAGCTTGGCAAGGTTAGAGTCTACACCGAAGTAGGTGTAGTGGTCTGTGTTGGGAATCAGACTTGTATCATATTTTTCTGAAACTTTTTCCTGTTGGTGTAACGTTCTTTCCGGAGTAATGTATCTCTTCGGAGTTCCTAAAAGACTTGTAGTTCTTCAGGATCATAGAGTTAAGCCAATTCTGTGTACTACCAACTCTGTAAGATGGCAACAATTTTATGTGGCAAAAGTTAATTTACTCCGGAGGGTGTTATACAAAAATTAGATGGAGGTTTTGGTTAGTATCGTTAGATTTTATTTAGTCCGACGTGACACTTCTAGTGTTCCATTTACGTCGGGTTCCTCAGGGTACAATGACAAACAAGCAAGGGGGTTCACGGGTTTGGTTCGAAAATGTACCATTGGCATGAGGTGCAGATGCTTCTGCAACATCAGCTTGGTCTCGAGTCCCACTCATCAGACTCTTGCGTTTCTTATGGGATGGACCTTGGCGTTCTTGGGGTTCATCGGGGTGGGCTAGAATATGGTACTTCTTGGGGAAATCACGAGCAAAGTGTCCTTCATGTCCACAGGTAAAGCAAACCGTGGTGTTAGGCTTGACCTTCACACGCCTCCTTCAAGATTGTGGCATCGCAGGCAAAACGCTGCGAGTCGCCCATGAACTAGTTTCTCCTGGCGTCACTGTCTTCCTTTTTCGGCTCTCTCCAGCAAGAAGTTGCTGGTATTCTCTCATAAGGAATGCAGTATTATCAGCGTTGGTGATGACAAGCTGAGTCAACTGTTCCAGGGCAACATGGGTGGCAAAGTGTTCAGCACGAGCGGCTTCACTTCCTTCCCTCAGCAGAGCAAACAGTTGAGCCACTGTCGGCTCAGGTGATGGAGGTAGATTGCTGGCCATGCTGAAGACAAAGAACAGTGTAAGGCGAGAGCAACTAAAGGTGGGTTTGGTTTTCTTTTTAAAACTGGTGACACATACCGGCTCATAATGGAGATGAGAACGATAGATATCACAACAACGAGCAAACGTCGAAGAAACAAACGCCAACTCAGACCAAGATTAACGTACGCATGAAACAGAGTCTTAGCAAGCATACTTAACTTAAGGGTTCACAAGGCTACAACATAAGTCTTACAACACAACTAGCACACTCAAAGTTCTAGCAGAGTTCACACAATACAGACAAACAAGCGTCTCGGGTCGAAATAACACAACGCCTAACATCCTGCGGTAATCCTAAGTGCTCGAGGAAGCGCGTAGCTGCTGCTCCAGCTCTTCAACTCTGGTCTTGCTGGCTGCAAGCTGAAGCTGAAGGGCTCTCACTCGTGTGCGGTGCTGGGAGTCAGTGTACTTCATGGTCTTCTTCAGTACCTTGAGACGACGCTCGATAACCGAAGATGCACCAAGACTGGCTTCTAGTTGATCTATCTCTCTTCCTCGCAGGTAATAATCTGCTCTAACTTTGTCAAGGGAGAGTTGGGTGTTGTACAGTTGTCCCTCCAAGTGCTGGAAGTGACGAGCAAACACAAAGTCTCCAGTGACTTCTACTGGCCTGTCATCTTCGTCGCTTCTCCCAAAGTATCTATAAGGGGTTCCTGCAAACTTGTCGCGAAAGAAGTTCGCGAGCTTGGCAATGGTCAGCTGCATCACTCTAAGGATACCATCTTCCCAACTGTTCTCCACGACTTCCCAAATGATCTCTGGGGTTGACGGTGCTAGCAAAGGTGCACGGATGGTGCAGACCACCAACCAGGACAATTCTCGTCCATCATGGTGAATCTGGGCTCCCTTCAACTCAGGTGTGGGACAACCGATAAGATGAGCCATCTTGATCAAATCCTCCTCAAAACGGCGGTAGCAAGGTGCATGCGATCCCAGCCGGAAGGACTTGGTGAAGATAACTTCCATCTACACAAGATTTTAAAGTGGGTTAAGTTAGGTAACAGTGTGCAAAATTTTAAGAGGTTCCTTTTTAACTTTAGTGTAAATAGAGTTTTTGAAACATAGAGGGGATGGAGTATAGAATCCTTTAAAAAAAAATAGTCATCTTAGTGACCTGGTTTTGTTCACTTCAATTGTCAGGGTACTAGCTAACGTCCATGATAACTAAGGCCTCCTAAGGTCAGGATAGCTCTGATACCAACTCTGTAGGGCCCGCCCTTCGAACCACTGTTCAAGGACGCCCTCGATATGCATACATTCACGATCCCAGGAACTTCAGTCGTGAACAACATATCAAGCTGGTACACAGATACAATATCCATTACACGGTTGCACAACACTTACAAGAACATGTGGTCACATGACCAAGACTACACGGTTGTCACGCAGGACAACACACAACACACACAGCGGAAGACTAAACACACACAAAACGCGGTAGAGCCCAAGTCACGCCTTAACCTACAGGCTGCTGACCCGGAGATGATCCTAGTTCGCAAAGCCGTCAGCTCCGTACTCCTCTTCGTTGATCTTCTTCTGAGACTCCTTCTCAAAATCTGGCAAGTAGATACCAGGGGCGAAACCAAAATGAGTACATTTGAATGTATACAGCAAGACATCCATCATGTAACTTACCAAAGATGCGAGTATGCTTATATGGTGTAATAGGTAGGCTATAAATAGGGTTCACTATCCATGGTGTTCATATAGGATGACACCACAGTTGCAGTCATGTTAATCTGTATCTTTGCTGAAGAAGATACTTCAGAAGAAAATGATATAGTTTTGTTTCTCTTGTCGATATCGCATGTACAAGAGGTTTTATAAAACTTTATTAGAAGAAAGTTTTCTCTTTGCAAAACTTCTTGGAATCAGTTTCCAGATGTTTGCTTAGATAAGAAAGATTTTCTCTGCAAAACTTCTTGTAAAACAACTTCTGGCTTTTCATCATCGGTACCTCCATGGTACAAGGTTTTCTTCCTTTCCGAACTTCCTGAGTTCAAACACTCTTTTGAAAAACATCCTTTTGAAAACATTGACACAATACTAGCTACATGGCTATTCAACTGTCCATATCCGAGGACGCGGCTTCTTCGAAAAAGTTGTACTCTGCAGAGGTGTACACATCCACCAGATACAGTACACCTGCCGTGAACAACTACGGACTGTAACAACAGTATGTAGAACATCAGATAACTGATCATAACCTTCCACTATGTTCAAGCTAGAATATGTCTATCTCTCAGTTGAGTTTTACCGGTCATCCCCGGCACCGAGCTAATCCCCGGCAGCCAGGATGCCTCAACTGATGCAACAGGAGGTGAACTTAATCCCACACTTTTTATGTCTCAACATTGGGAGTTTTGACGACAATTGGTTCGAGGGATTCCGTCCCTTATAGCGGTTGAGATAGAGCACACACTAACAAGGACAAACTTCCAGTTAAGCCCCGTGCCCATGTTGGGGTAGGGTGGCAGTACGGTAAAGGTTGTCCGGCGAAGACTAGGTTATGTGTCATTTTTGAAAAACACACTTTTCCCAAAAATGACCACTTCCACATTCCTCCGGAGAATAAGGATCCGCCTTTTCTCCGGGTTTTCCACAAAGCCTTTGTTTTGTAAAAGCACAATTTTGAGATGTCCACTTAGAGACTAATATATGTGATGGTAGTAAATACCATATGGTAGCTTATGGGCTTGGTAACACCAAGTATCAACTAATGGCATAGTATAGATATAATAGTAGTAGAGTTCACTCAAAAATAGTTTTTGGACACCAAAGTTTTTTTTTTGTAAAACTTTTCAGAAGTAAAACATGCATGATAGATAATGATAAGTGTATTTTAACAGCAAGCAGCAGGATGGCTTGCCTCAATCTCTTAATGTCCCTGGCCTTGAAGTAACTTGAACTTGACGCATAGCTCCACAACTGCTTCTTCTTCTCCTTCGTTTTCTAGCGTCGTAAAAGAATACAAGACACACACTCAGGTTTAAAAGACACACAACTAAGCTAAACAACACCTACAGCAAGCAAAAGTGTAATAGCGCAAACTCACAAACGTTATCGAGAAAACTGCCTCACATAGCTCTCAGGGTACAAAACTATCGTCAGACAAACATATGGTTCAGGAAACCATACCCCACATCTTACATACCACATAGGGAGTGGTGTACCACTCTCATAAAAAGGTATATAATAAGCTAAAATATAGCTTGTGGGTGCAAAGGTTAGGTTGTTAAGGTAAAACAAACAGACAGAACAATACCCATGGCAGTGGGTATTACTCACCACAAGCAACTATCACTTAATGTGTTCATGGTTTTAGTTGGATGTTTTAGTTTCCATAAGATAATCTTAAGCACGACAACAACACTAGCACAACAAATAACACAAGTATGACACTCATGCTAAGGTACACACTCAGACAATTTCCAAACAGCAGGTAAACACACCACAGATGAATAGGCTATTTATTTACTACCTTAGTGTTTACTTGAAGTTTTGGAATCCATCAATCATGAAAATTTAACAAACAACCAGTAGCTAATAACCAAAGAATCAAGTCATAAAAATAATCTAAAACACCATCTTCACTCAAGATAATACACATATTAAACAGGCATAAAAACAGGACTGCACTAATAGCATACTAGTATAGAAATTTCTACACAAGCATGCTATAAGAGATAATTATTAATCTACAACCATAGAACATGCAACTAAATAATTCATGGCATGATAACAGAAGTAATAACTTCCTGAACATGCTATAATAAACTCATACACTCATAAAATAAAGGTTGACAAACTATAGCTAAAATCACCATTTTCTAGTGGTGACACTAGTTCAATACTAGAGAAGCAAACAATGTTATCATGATTCTTAAACCTAAACAAGAAAGTCATGAATATAAGTGTAACTAATAACAGTACACAAATCCTACTCATGCTAGGAAGCAAGAACATCAAAATAATTCCATGAAACAACTATTAAGCATGCACAAATAAATTCTAGCAGTTTATGTTTTCTCTAATCATTACTAGCAATCAAACAATGTATAATTCACACAACCAGTAGCTATGCACTTAAAGAAAAGTCATCTAAACCTTTTCAAAAATCCAAACACTCAATTTAAAATCATTCACAAACAATCTATCAATCACAAGGAATTTAGTTCATTTGCAAATAATTTAATTTAGCACCCAATAGTGAATCTTTTCTTAACATGATACTCCTAAGGAATATTATGCTAACAAATGGATCACACCTAACATACTAGTATCCTCTGATAAGAAATAAACTTCTCACTTGCATAAGTGAAAAGCAACCAAATATATTTCCCATGGTGGAAAGATAGCAATCAATCATATAATTAAAACATGTCAATTTCTCACATGTGTATGGTTAGGGATTTCCACCCACAACCAAGATTCAATGGGACCAGTGGGTTATGGGCCCACTAATACCAAGGCAAAAAGAGGTACTAAGCCTCTGGTTACTCATGGCAAAAATTTGTATAACAAAATAAAATAATACAAAGCCATTTATTCTAGTGAAAAACAATACTAGTGCATTAGAGTAACAAAACCTTCACATGCTTTACTATAAAAAGGCATGCAAGCTAAAAGAGGCATTAGCTTCAGAATAACAGTACCAAAATGGTACTGGATCCATAGCATCATAGCACAAATTTTTAATAAAGCATTCACACAAAGATCTAGCTTTCACAATAATTCCAAATAATAAAACTAGAAGGTATCCAATGCTATCTCATTTTTATTTTTGTTTCCAACATGCACACACTTTCTAAGGTAGATTTACTGTAAGAAAACAACTTAATAACAAGCACTAACAACTTTATACAAGCTAGGGACCAAGATTAAATCAACCACACAACTTATTTCAACAAGAACACATCCAAAACAAAAACAGAAAAGCTGCTGTTTCTAGATCTGTCCACCAAAAATAATATAGAGATCCAAAAATTAATCTAGGCTAGGATAAGATAGATCTAGTCAATACCAAACTCATCCAATTGGATTTGCTCCAAAAATCATTTTTAAACTCCTTATAAAAATCATAGAAGATCTTACTGGTCTTTTAGTAAACTGGATGGCATTTTCATTCTATAACTCACCTTGATGTGAGGTTAGGTGCATTGGATAGATATTTTCAATACCTATCCAAAACTGTTTAGTTTGTTCCATTTTGTTACATATTTTAAAAGTTATGGATAAAACATTCTCACTGACAGTCTGGGCAAAACATTTATTGTGTTCAAAATATGGGTCCAAAAGTAGATCTGCAAATTTCCTATGGTTTAGATTTTACTCCTTTAGGCTCATGAATTTTTCCAGATTTTATTTCACAGTTTTAGCATTTTTACCTAGTCCAAAGTGAAGGTACAAATTTCAATAAAAACTTAAATGAATAAACACAACTGCACCCGGGCCGGATCTGAGCGGGCGCGGCCCATCTAAGCGGATGCGCAGCCCAGCTGCGCTGCGCAAGAACGCGCGGGCGCGGGAAAGGAGCCGTTTGAGCGCGGCCGTCGATCTCAGATCGGACGGCGCGGGCGCGTCTTCCTCCCCCCGACTCTCTCTCTCTCTCGCCGAACGGAAGAAAAACAGGGGCGGCCGTAGCTCACCTTAGAGGGCTCGGGGAGGGGCGAGCAGGCTCGGGGGAGTTGCGGGAGGGAAGGGGCACGGAGGGGAGGTGTCGGTGGCGCTCGGCGCGGCCCCAAACAGCGGAACGCGGCCGGCGTTCTGCGTGTGACCGCAGCGGCGAGGTGGACGGCGGCGGCGCCTCCGGGGGTTAGGGGAGGTGGGATGATGTCTGGGAGGTTCTCGGGAACATGGGGAGTGTTACTAGGGCAGTGAGAGTGGCTGGGGTGGAGTGGCTTGGGCAGGGCCTTGCCAGAGCCGTGGTGATCCCCTGCGGGCTAAAACTCGAGCTCGGGGTGCTCTAGGGCTAGGGCAGGGGTCCAAATGACCGGGGGGGGGCTAGGAGGGAGTGTGGGAGGTGCAAGGCACAAAGGTGAGGCCTCTGGACATTTATAGGAGAGGGAAGTGAGGTTGAGGGTATAGTGGTCACCTCGGGTGGGTGCCAACCTTTGGCATTGGCTAGCCCTAGGGCTTTTAGACATTTCCATTTGGTTCTCTGGATGCCCTAGGTCAAAACCACGAGTGGAAAAGGTTCATCCAGGCCAAGGAGAGCAAGTGGAGCAAGTGGCAAGGCTAAAAGAGTCAACTCAAGTCTTGCCCATACCTGTCCTAGTCACCCTTCTCTCTCCTCTCTTATCTTCATCCACAAGGCTTCTAGAAGGGATCCAAAGCATTATTGGTCGAGTAGGAACCATGGTCAACAAGCTAGGTCAGGCCATGCTTCCAAAAATGCAAAGGAACACCAAGAAAACTTAAGTGCAAAAGTGTATTCTTAACTGTTCACTGAAAAATTCAGAAAATTCAGTCTTTAGGACTTAGAAATTTTCTAAGTGTTGAAAACAGACAGAAAGTTGACAAAGTTGAGTTTGTTTTCAGTGTTCAAATGATTCTCAAAATTGGTTTTCAAAGTATGGATTTGTTAACCATGTTATATACTTTCATAAACAACTTTTGAAAACAAATTTGAAATAATAAAACGCCATGAAAACATTGGAGGAAAAGGTATACTTTCTGTTTTTATCTGTTTCTCAAAATTGCCTTTTTCTGCCTTGATTTTATACCACAAAAACAACCAGCAAAAGATAGTTTTTATTTCTCCAAAAATAAAAGTGAGCATATGGGTTTGTAGTACATATATCAAGGATTAATTAAATGCCAAGGAATCATAAAATAACAATTTATAGCTTGGTGAAAACAATGGTAGAAAACATGTATTTGGCTTATTTTTCAGAGGTTGTTTTCTATAGAAAGTCAAAAGAAAACTTTCATAGATCATTTTGGAAACTTGTTTTTCTTGGATCCAAAATGTTAAGAGTTTGTTTTTAAGATGCAAACAATCATGATCCAAGTCTTGGAATAAAAATCTCTCAAGTAATAATAGGAAAAACATCAGGGAAAAATATATAGGAATACCTCTCAGAAACATAAGGTATTGGTCTTGTATAGAAACAAAACTTGTGTTGCAAATATGTTTTAGATCACAAACATATGTTAGTTCAAACAATCATGTTGTTCTATAAAAAAAAATTGTTGGCCCTAATTTTTGTCTTCTTGAGCACAATCCAAGAGTCCAAAAACTGGGGTGTGACACTTGACCCGTGGGTGATGGCCAGTCGTGCGCTGCAGCATCATCGCGCATCCCGTCTGCGTCATCGCGCGGGCGCTCTCGGTGTTCCCCGGATTGGGAATGCTCTGTTTTCGGAAGAAGAAATATCTTGCCCAAGTGTGGATGGTTGGGCAGACGCCTAGGAAGGCTTCGCACACTACTGCATGGATAGAAATCATGACGAGGGCGTTGGGTGGAAGATGATGTGGCTGGAGGCCGAAGTTTTTGAGGAACTCAGAGAAAAATTCAGAGATAGGGAGGCCGAAGCCACGCTTGAAGTGAGCGAGGAAGACGACGTACTCGCCCTCCTCGGGTTTGGGGATGATTTCGGTACCTGGCTGCCGGCAGACGACGCCGGGAGGGACGCGGCGTGTGTTGACAAGCCACTGGCAGTCCTCCGCCGTGACTTCTGATCCCTCCCAGCCAGCGCGGGCTGCCGCATCGTCATCTCCGCGAGCCATGAAAGAGGAAGAACTTGTGAGAAATTTGAGGCGGAAACAAGCGGGGGAGTTGCTCTCTGTCTCTCTTGCGGCGCGTGGAGCGGCGGCGCAGCAAGTGGTTGCGGTGGCAGAGTGCTCGACGGCGGCGGAGAGACGAGGGGGGCGCGGGATTGGGATGAGCATGAAAGAGGAAAAGGGAGCGTCGAGGGGGTATTTATCTCTCCCCCTCGAGTTGCGGTTACAAGTGGATTAATCGTGGATCGATCGTGCGGCGTGTGTTGCACAACCGTTAGAAACGCACACAGCGCATATCGCGCACGTAACGGGCGGAGTTAATCCCACATCGAGATCGTGGGCACTTGAGTACGGTTGAAGTGACTTAACAGGCTAGTGGGCCAGGTTGCAGTTAATGGCGCGTGGCCTGCTGTATCCCAGGCACCGAGGCGTCGGGGGCACAGGGGTGTGACATGTGCCCCGTAGCGACACGCAGAGGTGGATTCGCTCCGATTCGGCGGGAGCGAGTTCGAAATTTCACTAAGTCATTTTACTCGGCATCACAGAAGAAAGGTGTTGCTATTAGGAGAAGTAGAGATGCAAGCAGGAATTGAAGGGCCGTGTGGAGGTGCTACTCGGCCCCTTTCAGTTACAAAGACAAGGTTTGTTTTAAGCTGGTAGGGCCCAGTGAACAAGTTCGCAGGACTCTACCAGCTTCGGGGACTAATGTCGGGGGGTTACCCCCGAGTAGGGGTAAGGCAAGTGCTAAAGACAAGGTCAAGGTGTTGTTTGACCGGGTAGATGGCTACCCGTTACTTGCTACCCGGTAGGTTTCTATCCGGCCGTACCCACAAATGGCCAAGAGGAGAAATCAAGCAAGTTATGTTCGTCCGAGTAGAGAAGTTGGTCCGAGTAGAGGGAGTGCTTTCCTACTCGGGCCAGAAGTCAATGGAGTCGTTCTGACAAGGGATCCCGCGTATCCTGCGGCCGTACCGGCGTGCGGTTCAACTTACGGAGCGCGTGATTATCCGCGCTACGGCGTGGCTATAGTGCGGTAGGCGCCTGTCTAGTCCTGTCACTGACAGAGGGGACAGGATAGGGCTAGGGGCCTACCCTATCTCACTGACAAGGTGGACAGGTCCCATCTCCGAACGGCGCGACGACTTACGGCGTCCGCGTCAGCGAGAAGCCGGAGGCGTGCTCTGTTCTGCAGTGCGCCTGTCCCATCAGTCGTACCTTATAGTCTTATTCTATTCGGCTGGGCACCAGTATATAAGGTGCCCTGCCCCCTCCTGCGCGAGGGTCGACACTTAGCGTTGCTTCACTTCACACAAAGAGAACTAGAGAGCTAGAGTGGCTACTCAGCTGACGGCCTGATTTGTACTGTGGCTACTCGGTAAACACACATATAGAGAGAAAGGCAGGAGTAGGGGTGTTACCTCCACACGAGGGCCCTGAACCTGGGTAAGATCTGGTTGTTTGCAGTGTGTGAGACATCCTACACGCGGCTACTCGTCGTGTGATCCCTCCCCAATCACCTCCAGCGTCCATCGGCCCCAACACATTAGCCATCCCATGGCATCTGCCGTGATACCACCACGACAATAGAACACCAGAGCAAAACATTAACACTCCGTGAACACAGGTGATCCTCACATCGCAACCATCCCCTCCGGTTGTCCCAATTTCTGTCACTTTTGCGCCTCGGGTTCCGGACAACTATATGTGTAAACAACTTGCAGGTATGATCACGAAACAATAATTATCATCGTGATTCAATAACATGTTCAGATCTGAGATCATGGCACTCAGGCTCAAAGTGGCAAGCATTAAGCATAACAAGTTGCAACAATGTCAATAGCACTAATAGAGGATACTAGGCACTATGCCCTAACAATCACGGCATTATTACATAAACGATCTCATCCAATCCCTACCATACCCTTCAGCCTACAACGGGGAATTACTCACACATGGATGGGGGAAACATGGATGGTCGATGGAGAGGCGTTGGTGATGACGATGGCGATGATCTCCTCCACTTCCCCGACCCGGCAGGGTGCCACAATAGGAACTTCTGATCCCCGAATCGAGGTTCGGGACGGCGGCGGAGCTCTGTTGTGTTTCTGTGGAGTATGACGTACCCCCTCGGGTTTTAGGGTTGAAGGCTACTTGTAGTCGAAAGGGGAGTCCGAGGGGGGTCTTGGGGGCCCACACCCTATGCTGGCGCGGCCAGCGGGGACCCGCGCCAGGGGGTGTGGCCACCCTATGGCCCCTCTCCTGGCCTCCTTCTGGCTTCCGGGGTCTTCCGGGGTGAAAACATCAATGGGCTCTTTTCTGGGCAATTTCCCAAAAGTTTATTTTTTCTGCATAAAAACAAGACACCAAGGTAATTCAGCTGAAAACAGCGTTAGTCCGTGTTAGTTGTATCCAAAACACACAAGTTTAGAGGAAAACAATAAGAAAAGTGTTCAGAAAAGGAGATACGTTTTCGACGTATCAGATACCGTGGCACTCCCCCAAGCTTGGAACAAGCCAAGGGGATGCCAATACCAATGACGAATCAATTATTTGGTGGTGGTGGTGAATCCTTCTTAACATCAGACTTCCAAGGTAAAGGTTCTCCATCCACAAATGATGTCTTGGTCTCCAATATCCTGAAACTAGCAGCAGAGCTTATACATTTAAACCTGTTCTCACTCACAGTTATGATTCTGCACATCGTAGAGTTGTGCTTGCAATTTGTTGGTGGTCTTGGTGAATGAGAAGATCTCCTCCCAAAGCTTTAAAATCTCCTTCTTGTACTCAGCGATCTGTTCTGTCTTTATCCTGTGGATGATGTCAACTTCACGCTCCGCCATCTTCTTGTACCTAAAGACTTCTTGCTCCAGCTCTTCCATCATAGCTTCTAGACTGCCTTCTCCTTTAGGGCCTCGAACATCTTCAATCTGCACCTCCCCATTCTTGAGCAGCAACTCTTTGGGATGCATCTTCAACTTGTTCTTGTACGGGTTGACAACATTCTCAAAGAAACTATCTTTGGGAGGTCAGGAAGATGACATCGTGGCTCTAGATCTGAAGATGTAACCTGGCAGAAACAGCTCACGACGAGAAAACGATATACGGACCTCGGGGGGTTATAGAGCAAAAACATACGGAATGAAAGGAAAGTACATGTCATAAACGAGTCGGAGAGGGGCTCTGGGGCGCCCACACCATAGGGTGGCACGGCCAGGTGTGGGCCCGTGCCCCCAGGTGGTGTGGTGCCCTCGGGCACCATCTCCTACCCTTCTTCAGCTCGATATTTTTCATATTTTCCAACAACCAATAAATTATAACTTGGAAGGTATTCCGCGAAATTTTTCTTAATAGAACTGTTACCTATTCAAAAACAAACTCTGCAGATTCTGGAATCTTCCCTCTAATGAACTTCTCCGGAGTCATTACTTGAATAACATCAACATCTTCATCATAAGAATCCCAGAAATATAATGTTTGAGTCTTTTCCCATTTACCACTTGTGTAGTGTTATCTTTAAAGGATGCAATTTTGATTGCACCCGAACGATACACTTCTTCAATAATATAAGGTCCTTCCCATCTGGAGAGTAATTTTCCTGCAAAAAATCTGAGATGGGACCGATACAATAGAACTTTCTCACCAACATGAAACTCTCTTTTAAGGATTCTTTTATCATGCCATTGTTTAACTTTCTATTTAACGAGCTTAGCATTTTCATAAGCTTCACATATCCATTCATCAAGATGATTCAAATCAAGCATTCTTTTCTTACCAGCAAGTTTAAAATCTTTATTTAATTCTTTCACTACCCAATAAGCTTTGTGTTCTAGTTCTAAAGGCAAGTGACAAGCTTTTCCATAAACCATTTTATAGGGATACATACCCATAGGATTTTTATAAGAAGTTCTATAAGCCCATAATTCTACTTGCCTACTGGTTTGAGAATGATAAGCTGAGGCAATTCTATGATTAACATCATATTTAGAAAGGGTTTTTCTAAAACCACCATGAATAAAATGAGAACCTCCATCAGTCATAAGATATCTAGGCACACCTGTAACATCCCTGATTTTTGGAGAAACTCAAAAATCACAAAAATTTAAAACTTTTTATTTTCTCCTAAATCAAGCCACCAAAAACAAATAAAACACAAACACAAAGATTATATTAATTATTTTCCAATGCTACTAGAATTTTATAATCCAATTTTCCCTTGTTTTCTAAAACCCTAAATACTCAAAATAGGTAATTATGCAAAGAAACTATTTACCCAAATTACAAACTTTAAGAATATAAAATGGGTTTACATAAGCAAGTTGTTTTCCATATTGTTTTCCTCTTCTATCAATTGGTAATAATTCATCTTCAATTATTTTGAGGATTCAACTTCATCTTTTTATTGTCAATTACTAAACCAAGTATTAAGTAATAAAATGTTTTGACAAAATCTATCCTTGTAGGAAAATAGGAAATAACTTGGTAAGCAATATTTTTCAAATGTATAAGTAACTCAATATTATTTGGCTATATTTCTAATTAAATTATATTTCTATTTTGGAAATAACATTAATTGCTATTAGTCGTTAATTCCTATTTTGAAAATACAATTTTTAATAATGTTTAAAACAACCCATAATTGTTTTCATTTGAAAGAGAAAGATTTTACAAAGCTATAGAATTTTGTTAGTTATTTGGCCTCATATTTTAAAAGTTATAATATATTTGTTAAAACCAGAAAAGGAAAAAAAGAGAACAAAAAAAAGGAAAGCAGCCGGCCCAGCCCACCCCCTTATTTCCTGTCGCGCAGCGCAGCGCGCTAGGCTAGTAAAAGCAGGCCCAGTAGCCCATCAAAGCCCGCGGCCTTTCCCCCTCTCTTCTCCCACTTACAGGCGGGCCAAGGGTGACGTCAGCGATGACGAAATCGTCATCAACCTCCTGCCAAAAGAAAACGCATACGTTTCGGGCGAGATTCCGCGCCGTGATTACTAGCGATTAAGATCGTGATTGATTGCCTCCTTGACCTCTCCTTAAAGCCCATGGTGTCCACTCCATTTCCCATCTCCTCCCTTTTCTCAATCGTGCCCCCACCACAAAGAAATCACTCACAGTAGTTCTCCGTTTCCGCCTCCGTGTTCTTCGAATCCCGGCTATCCGCGTGAGTTTCCCCGCCTCTCTTTGGCCCTCCTCTCTTCCCTGTTACCTGGCGCCACTTCTAATGTCCTATGAAAAAATTCACCACAGGAGCACCCACGCCATCGTCTCCGAAGCTCGCCGTCATTTCTAATGTCCTATGAAAAAACGCCGGTGCACGCAACCGTCACCATCGACTTCAAAGAGGCGCGCTGGTCACCGTGGTATTCCCCTCTGTGCCCGAGGACTCTCGTAGCGTCGTCACCGTCCAGGGTCTGTGTCGCCGGCCACCGCATCCCCATTACTGGCCACCACTCCGGCGGCCCGAGGTAACCCTAACTCCCAATGCAACCGTGGCCTTTAGATCTAGATCGGAGCGTCCTCGTTAAATAATTAACCGAAGGGGTATCGACGAATAGATTTGAGCCACGTGGTTTGTCCAGTCAGCAAGCCAGTCAGCAGATCCAGTCAACCAGAGCACGCCACGTGGCCAACCCTTATCCACTCTGTTTTCCTATTTTTATCCCGAATAGAATTAGTTTGGCTATTTTGCAAAAAAGCCCTGTATATTGAAATCATCATAACTTTTCAACCATAAGTCCAAATTTGGCAAACTTGGACTTTTTGAAATCCCCTGGATCTGTAGAATATTTTGGCACTGTTCAAATTCAAATTTTAGAAACTTATATTGGTTCAAATTTAAATATGCTTGTTTGATGAATTTTGGCATAATTCAAATTCTACAAATCCAAATTTTGCAAATAAAATATATTTGGAAACCTTAGGATGTGTAGTTTCATATCCTCTATTCCAAAATAATTTTTGAACAAGTTAAATATGAATTTAGAATTAAGTAGTATATTTTGAGTATTTTTTACATAGATTTAACTCTATAAATATTCTCAATATAGTTCCTTTTGCAAATTTGTTCCATTTGGTAACCTTGAATCAGAGAAATCATTGCCTAACCATTTTGGACACCCTTGGACCATGAACATGTGTTTTTTACCAAAAACCCAACATACTGATTCATCCATTTTACCATGTCTTAGAATTTGTGTCCATCTTTTATTCGTTGATGTTATGGCTATTTCGAGCCAAGACCAAGTTCCTAGTATGTGTCAATCACATATAATACCAAGTAGTGAACATTAAACAATAGTATCTTGTTTTCTATCAACTCCTCCACTCCCCTATTCTTGCTTCAAGAATTCATCAATGGAAACCAAGATTCAAGCACAAGAAGGGACTTCATTTTCATCTTGGTGGAAACATGAAGAGGTACAAGGAAGATCATGAAGAAATTGAAGGAAGAACTTAGAGTCCACATCAACTAGAATCCACTCAAGGAAGTACAAGTGTATGAAGAAATCTAGAAGAAAACACCTTCCTCAATCTTTCTATCTTTCTTATTTCCTTCTCTTTTCTATTTGACTTAGTGGTATTTCGTGCCCATCCCACTTGGACCAACTAGTAAGAAAACCATGAAGAAATCTATCAAGACCAAGAGAAGCACCACCCCAGGGAACAAGACTACAATAGAAGCATGAACATGATCTTCAAGAAGACAAGCATGTGAAGACTTGGAGCAATCCATACATGTTGAAGATTTAGAAAGTTTTTTTTGTCCAACCATTGACCCAAATGGAAAATCCCAAGACTTTATACTATTTTCTCTATTGTTATGAAGTTAGTTGAATCTAGACCTACCTTGACCCCAAATGGAAATAATAACTTAGATAACTTAAATGTCCTGATGAAAATGACTAAGAGTTACACATTGTTTTGTGCTACTTTAGTTGAAGAAGTGATATGATCACCCTTGGTGAACTCTTGGAACTTCATCGACAAGTATGGTTATCATAAAGTTAGTTTTCTACAAACTCAATCTATACCATCCTTAGTGAACTCTTTGAAACCCCTTAACAAGTATTGAAACCACTATAGAATGAATCTTTCAAAACTCAAGCCTTGACCTTGCCCTGGCCAACTTGGTTAAACCCATTTTGTTATGTTTGTTGCCTTGTATGTTGATTGCTAGGATGCTTGTTTATTTTATTATTATTTTTTCAATGTGTAGACTGTATGGAGAGAAACGATTTTTTTGTGAAGAGTGTGATTTCTTCACCAACTCCAACAAGTCAAGTAACACACCATTCAACTACCCATTATTTTCTATATGCATTAGTTGATTTTGAGTAGTATGCGTGATAGGAAATTTTTACTAAGTTATATTATGCTATGATATATCCTAGTAATGTGTAGCCATCATTATACCTTGTTATTTGGAAGCCTTGGTGCTTAGTTGATGCTTAGCCTTGCTACAAAAATTCTTTTACTTGATGTTGTGGAAATATTATAAGTAACAAACTTCAATGAACCACCAGGGTGGATTTGGTAGTGCGAGGTTGTTGATAGTTGAGTGTCTCCCCAACTGGAGTTCACTTGAAGGAATGCCACCCAGGAAAAAAGTGATTATGATGTTCCCCAAGTTTAGATTGCTTCCAGTGCAGCATTTAGTCATATGGGCTCTGTCTTGATCAACTATGTTGTGAGGGTTCAGCTTGGGCTTGACAAGCAGATGTAGCATAATTATAGGTGGGACGGGTCTTGCCATTGGGTTGAATTCTTTCTTATGAAAGATCTCGTCTCAATTCTTCTCATTTCCTTAATGCACTCAGAGTGTATAGGATGTTTGGGCTGATTTGAGTCTGAAAGTGAAAGTGCACAAACTCTACAGAGTCAAAAACTAAGATCTTAGCCGTGTCCCCGGTTATGGACAACATCGAGCGGTTGGACGAGGATGGACGGAAGAATCAAATCACCATTTTCAATAAGTAAAATTTGACCAGGTGAACAGTAGTTGGGGTGCTTGGATTTCAGTCCAATGATGCCACCCTTTGAGAAGAAAATCTTGTTTTACAAAAGATAGGAGAAAAACTGGCTTTATGCAAACTTAGCCAAAACTCCACTCAGCCAAATAAGCATGTAATATTAGTCTTGCCATTTATATCCACCATAGTGTTTACTTGCCAATACATTAAATTGTATTGACTCTCTTGTGGCTGCATATTCTATCATGCAGATGAATTTGAAGACGAGTGAGGATTTTGGATCTCAGGACTATCGCCCACTTGTTTTGCCTATGGCACATGAAGAAGATGGGCTCAATGTTGTACTATGTTTTCCGATGTATTTCTTTGTTTTCTTCTACTCTTTTAAGACTATGCATGTTGTAATACTATTTTGTAAAGACTGAATCATGCGATGTAATAGAATTTGATGCATTTGTATGATATTTCATTTTGTACTATGGTGCTAGCATTTGATCTAGGTACTAGCACAATAACACATGTTTTCTTACATTATTTAAACTAGCATAGTGGCCCGCGCACATGCGCGGGCAACATATTTAAAATTAATTAAATATATATTATGCAAGAATATTAATATATTTTTAAACGTAATTGTCTATTTTATTTCAAGAAATATGAATATACATAACGTTAGTTTGAAGTGATTCAATGAACCCCGTAAAAGTGGGGTGGAAATGGGAAAATAAGAATTAATTTTTTTAACTCGAGCACTATTATACACTTGTTGTTCGTCTCGATACGAACTTATTTTAATTTTCATCTCCTACGAGCAAAGCCCTCTTGATAGCATTGCCACAACTTAATGTGGAATCAAATATACCGCCATAATGCCAAACACATCTACATTGGTAGACTCCTCCAATCACCATCATTTCTTAATTTTTATAATAACATCGTTTTAGCCATTGCTAGACTTCGTATTCTTTAGGAAAATCTTATATATGAAATTCAACATGTTATTTTCTATTTATCTTTTAGTTAATATGAAAAGGATATATGATTCCATTTGGATCCATGTTTTTGTAGGATGATATGTAGAGTAATACAAGTAAGATCTGGGGGGGAAATACACAAATCTAACTACACCATGGTAATTATTCTTTAAGCCATGATTAGTTTATCTTGATTTGCAAAATAATATGATGGTGGTTGTATTAGAAAGTTCACATAAAAAATTATCAACCTATTATTATATATATTTCGACTAAAGTAAACGATATCCTATATATTATATCTTTAAATAAATTTGGCTTATAAATGAATGGCGCATTAGGCCCAAGCATCTGCACATATTTGAGTATATTTTGCCCATATATCTACACAGATTATGATTTTGCAGGAACCACGCTTACAAAATAAATTATTAGTAAACTGAAGCCAAACTGAGGTAATATTTCCATATGTCAACAATATAATAATGAAAAACCCCATCAAAGAATTTTAACAGTGGTTCGGCCTCATAAAATATAGTATGATCATATCAACCAATTTGTGCTCATACTTTCACTCCAAAATACTTTAGGAATGGATACTAAGAAATTATCAAACAAACAAAGATGCGACTTTATACTTCCTGAACCGAAACTTAAATGACTAAGTTGAAAATCTTACCCATCGAGAGGGGTACTGAACCACCAAGAATCTTCTCGTGACTTGTCTGTTTGAGTGCAGGGGAAAACTGAATGTTGGGAGGCTCATATTTGTGCTTAATATTAGCATTGATTAACCACCTTGGATATAGGAATATGATTATAACTATGCTTCAATGAAGATAGGCCAGAAATTATACTAACCACAAGAGTGCAACCCTCATTAAGACTTCGAGTTGTATTCCCTACTACATGCATGATCCCCCTTCATCCACTTCTGCTTCAATCAAGCACAATGAATGTAGAACAGTTCGAAAAAAATATAATAACTACAAGAGTGCAGAACCAATACCGTAGTATGATGCCTCTTTGTCTTCCCTTCTACATGCATGCTCCTATTCTTCCAAATTTACTTCCTCTCGTCCTCAGCTTACTCTTCCAATTAGATGTACGGCGAGTAGCTGGAGGATCTCGATCCGACACATGACTTACTTTGTTGACATGTCTCTCCTTAGAACAATAGAGGACATAAAAGAAGCACTTGCAATGCAGGGTTCATTGGGCCTTGCAGATTAAATAGCTCCGAGTCTGTAGTGATAAAGGCAGGGAGCACGAACAAAAACAGGGAACATCGAGAACACCCAGAAGGGAGGAGCATGTTTCGGCGGCGGCACCGCAGCGGTTCTTGGATACATAATTTATATTTGTTGAGTACACGTTTTTTTTTTCAAGTATACAAGTTTATGGTTCAACTTGAACAATTCTCATTGAGTCAGCAGAACCGCAAAGGATAATAAACCTAACTACACGAAGAGGGCGGGGGTGTTAATGGTTTATGAGAGAAATAAAAATTCTAAGAAATTGTTAGTGAACAAACTTCATCTTGTAAATTAATTTTCTATAAATAATAGGAGTAGCAAGTAGCTGCGAAAGATATATTTTAAGCAGCCATAAGGTTGAAAACTTACATAATGGACGTGTATGAAACTTTTTCATGTCCATAAAAACCAATGGATCCATGGTACTATGTACGTATTTTATTTTCTATCCATAAAATAAATTAATGGATTTCTTCACTGCATCACAGAAATTCAGATTGAGTGGATTACAACAGTTTGCCGAGTTGTCGGTGTTGAACTTTTTCATGTCCATAAAAACCAATGGATCCATGGTACTATGTACGTATTTTCTTTTCTATCCATAAAATAAATTAATGGATTTCTTCACTGCATCACAGAAATTCAGATTGAGTGGATTACAACAGCTTGCCGAGTTGTCGGTGTTGAATTCAGCGAGCATATCCTACAGAAATAAACATATGTAAATGGAAAAAATAAATTAGTCACGGAGGCGGTAGTATGTGATGGTCGCAGCTAGGCTGTGTGCCTACGTGCCAACCCTGCCAGGTTGTAGATTCTTCATCCGATCAAAGCGTAGATGCGGCAAACCAATTATGCGACAATCCATATCTCTCGATAGAAAGATTTATACGTGATCACGTACACTGGGGGAAGCAACGTGAGGAGCAACCGAGCCATGATGCATGTGCCGTCATGCTTAGTTGCGTTGCTCTCGTAGATGCGGCCAAATAGGACGGCGGAGACGGCGGCTGATGTGGTTGCTGAGAGGGTTTGTCCTAAAGAAAAATTAACGCTTCGGGGTCATGTTATGCATGTTGTAAGGACAGTGGTGGGTAATTTTGTTTGCTTTATTTAATCTAATGGCTACAGATTTTCAACCCATCCAATAAACGGATTTGTAGGGTAATATATAATAGATGTGGGAATGCTACAACACCAAACCTAGGGGAAAATCATCTTTAAGCATTTTTAATTTTTGTGGTAATTTGTAGGGTATTTCTCTTTTTTCTGGTTAGCCCGCCATGCACTTTTAATATATAATAGATGTGGGAATGCTACAACACCAAACCTAGGGGAAAATCATCTTTAAGCATTTTTAAAGAGGTCTCACCATCAGCACTTTTAGTAGGTATAGCTTCTACCCACTTACTAACATAATGAACAACAACAAGAATGTGAGTGTAACCATTCGAAGGAGGAAAAGGACCCATAAAGTCAAATCCCCAACGATCATAAGATTCAATAACAAGAGAATAACTCATAGGCATTTCATTACGTCTAGAAATATTTCTTGCTCTTTGACATTCATCACAAGATAAAATAAATTTACGTGCATATTTAAAGAGAGTAGGCCAATAGAAACTTGATTGTAGAACCTTCTGTGCGGTTCTATCTCCAGCGTGATGTCCTCCATAAGCACTACCATGACACTTCTTCAATATTTCACGTTGTTCATGATCTGGAACACATCTTCTCATAATACCATCTACCCCTTCTTTATATAAATGTGGGTCATCCCAAAAATAATGCCTCAGATCATAGACGAATTTTCTTCTTTGTTGAGCCGTAAATGTTGGAGGCAAATACTTTGAAACAATAAAGTTAGCATAATAAGCATACCATGGACTATCTTGGGATTTTACCTTTATTGCAGCCAACTTTTCATTTGGAAAACTATCATTAACAGGAATAGGGTCAAAAGTAATGTTTTCCAATCTAGACAAGTTATCCGCAACAGGATTTTCGGCATCCTTCCTATCCACAATATTCAAATCAAACTCTTGTAAAAGAAGCACCCATCTAATAAGCCTAGGCTTAGCATCTTTCTTTTCCACAAGGTATCTAATAGTAGCATGATAACTAAGAATAGTAACCATTGAGTCAACAATATAAGGTCTAAACTTATCACATGCAAAAACTACATCTAAGAACTCTTTTTCAGTAGTAGCATATTTCTTTTGAGCATCATCAAGAGTCTTACTAGTATAATGAATAACATTCAATTTCTTATCTACTTGTTGTCCAAGACCAATACCTACATCAAAATCACTAGCATCACACATAATTTCAAAAGGTAAATTCCAATCAGGTGGTTGAACAATAGGAGCAGTAGTTAAAGCCTTCTTTAAAGTTTCAAAAGCTTCCTTACAATCATCATAAAAAAATGGTACATCTTTTTGAAGAAGATTATTAAGAGGCTTTGATATTTTAGAGAAATCTTTAATAAGCCTCCTATAAAAACCAGCATGACCAAGAACACTACGAATACCTTTAACATCCCTAGGACAGGGCATTTTATCTATTGCTTCCACTTTAGCTCTGTCAACTTCAGTACCTCTTTCAGAAATTTTATGTCCAAGAACAATTCCTTCATTTACCATAAAGTGGCATTTCTCCCAATTAAGAACAAGATTAGTTTCCTCACATCTCTATGAAACTTTATCAAGGTTGTGCAGACAATTATCAAAAGAAGTTCCATAGACAGAGAAATCAGCCATGAATACTTCCACAATCTCTTCACAAAAACCATGAAAAATAGCAGACATGCATCTTTGAAACGTAGCAGGAGCATTACACAAACCAAAAGGCATACGTCTATAAGCATAAGTACCATAAGGACACGTAAAGGTTGTTTTCTCTTGATCTTTTGCCCTAACATCAATTTGAGAAAACCCAGAATAACCATCAAGAAAGCAAAAATGAGTTTTCTTAGACAACCTCTCTAGAATTTGATCAATAAAGGGTAAAGGATAATGATCTTTCTTTAACTTTATTAACCTTTCTAAAATAAATGCACATTCTATAACCAACTACTACTCTTTGTGGAATAAGCTCAGTATTTTCATTAGGCACAACAGTCATTCCTCCCTTCGTAGGGACACAATGCACAAGGCTCACCCATATACTATCAGCAATAGGAAAAATAATACCAGCATCAAGAAGTTTTACTGCCTCATTTCTTACCACTTCCTTCATTTTGGGAATTAAACGGCATTGATGTTCAACAACTGGCTTTGCATCAGGTTCAATGCTAATAGCATGCTGACATATAGTAGGAGAAATTCCCTTCAAATCATCAAGAGTATATCCAATAGATCCACGGTGTTTCTTCAGAATTCCGAATAATCTTTCCTCTTCTTCACCTTAAAGTTTAGCACTAATAATGACATGATATATTTTCTTATCATCAATATAAGCATATTTAAGATCATCAGGCAAAGGTTTTAAATCAAAGATAGGATCCTCCTTGGGTGGTAATGTGGGACCCAAATCTTCCACACGCAAATTACGTTTCAATATCACCGGTTTACGAAGAAGAATATCGTCAATCACATTTCTCTCTTCCATAAAGACCTAACTTTCATGGTACTCCATGTATTGCTGCAAAGCATTGTTAGGAGCAAGAGCAATAGAAGCAAGTTGTTCTACTTTAAAATTCTCATCGGGCAATTTAGATTCATAAGGTGCTCTAGCAAATTTGGAGAAATTGAACTCATAAGATATTCCATCAAATTTAGTCAATATCTTGTCCCTCTTACAACCTGTAATAGCACCACAAGTGTTCAAGAAAGGTCTACCAAAAATAACAGGACAATTTTTACTAGCAGCCTTACCAAGTACTAGAAAATCAGTGGGATATTTAGTCTTACCACATAAAACTTCCACATCTCTAACAATACCAATCGAAAAAATAGTTTCTCTATTAGCAAGCTAAATAACCACATCAATATATTCAAGCTCACGAGAACCAATTTCATGCATAATTTCTCTATAAAGCTCATAAGTAATAGCACCAGAGCTAGCATCAATGTCACACAAACCATAATAGCAATGATCACCAATCTTAACAGAAAGCACAGGAACACTAGTTTTCTTATGTATATGAGGATGGAAAACAATATTAGAAGCATCCTCACAGTAGACAATGTGTTCATCCTCTACATTTCCACAAATAAGATCTTTTACTATTGCTACATCATGCACTTCTATATTACTAATAGGAACGATATCTTTATAAGGCGCATGATATTTGTGATGATCCTTTTTAGGAATATCAAGATAGGAGGCAAAAGCTTTTAGACAGTTTGCAAAGATTTGAGAATCAAAACCACAAACAGCACTAACATTATAGAAATCATTGGTTCCCATAAAAGATTTATTGCATTCATAATCATAATTTATACCTGACTTTCTACCTTTGTCATTCTCCCATCCTTCAGTGTTCTCTTGAATACAGTCAAGAAGATCCCATTCAGCTTCTTCCTTCATACGTGTGAATGATCCAGAACAAGAAGCATCCAAAAAATCCTTATCATGAAGATAAAGCCTTGCATAAAAATTATTAATAACAATATTACTCGGGAGTTCATGAACGGGACATTTGAGCATTAATAACTTCATTATCCCCCACGCTTGGGCAATACTCTCTCCATCATGAGGCCAAAAATTATATATTTGATTCCGGTCTTTATGAATATCACTAGGAGGATAGAATTTAGAATAAAAGAGAGGAACAATTTCCTCCCATCCAATAGATTCACCATTCTTCTGTAATTTGAACCATTCAGCGGTTCTTCCTTTCAGCGATAAAGAAAAAAATTCCTTTTTACTTGATCCATTATAATACCTGCACACCCGAATAACTCGCATAATTAATGTATAAAGAGCAAATGATCACCGGGATGGACAGTTCCATCACCATAATAGCAGTTATCCATGACACGTCCAACAATTTTCAAAGGTATTGTATAAGGATCTAATTCAGCAGATAACGGGTCACCTACTACCCTAGCAGTAACGGTAGAAGTACCCCTAAACAGAGAACCAAAAGTATTCTCCATAATGAAATAAAGCAGCAGACAGAAATAAAAACAACACTCGCTGTAAAAGTTTTTCTTACCAATTCCACTTACCAATAGCGCTTCACTCCCCGGAAACGGCGCTAGAAAATAGTCTTGATTACCCACAAGTATAAGGGGTGTATCATAGTACTTTCGATAAATAAGAGTGTCGAACCCAATGAGGAGCAGAAGGTGTTGACAAGCAGGTTGGATAGATGATTCACTCTAAACACTAGCAAACGGTTTTTTTTGGAGGTTTTTGATATAGCAGATAAATAAAGTGTGAGTAAATAAATAACATTAAATAATATTGTAGCAAGTGGCCCAATCCTTTTTAGAGCAAAGGACAAGCCGGTTGTTCTACTTATGATTACCAAACGTTTTCGAGGACACATGGGAATTTCGTCAAGTGCTTTCGCTTCATTACGGTTGATTAATATTTATTGGTTCGTGAAGTGTTGTGTGGGTGAACCTATGCTAATGCACCGCCCAACTAGGACTAATACACACTTGTGATTATAACCCTCGTAAGCATCCGAAAATACAAGAAAGTAATTAAGATAAATCTAACCACAACCTTAGAACTATGGGATTCTATGCTCCCTCGTGCATTGGTTTCCTAATGGGGGTTTAGGTTTCTGTCACTCCGGCAACCCCACAATTAGTACCCAAATACACAATGCATCCTCCTAGGCCCATAAAGGTGAAGTATCATGTAGTCGATGTTCACATGAAACCACTAGAAGAATAGCACCACAACTTAAATACCGAACCACGAAATATTACTTCAACATAACTTCACTACTAACATTATGACTTCTCCCATGTCCTCAAGAACTAAACGAACTACTCACAAGACATCATATGGACCATAATCAGAGGTGATATAATGGATAATAACAATCTGGTCATAAAGTGCTAACACCGATAAATCTCACAAGCATCAACTACTAACAAGTAATCCACGCCGGGAGAGAGATCTAATGTAAAACAACGATAGAGGCCCCTAATTGTTACAGAGGTATGAAGGTGGATGATGAGGTTGATGGTGTTGGTGGTGATGATGATGAAGGATGAAGATCTTGATGATGCTTGGAGCGATGACGGTGCCGATGGCGATGATTTCCCATCTCCGGGGAGGAATTTCCCCGGCAGATTTCTCCCTGCCAGAGAGCTTTTCCCTCTCTGGTGTTTTCCGCCCTGAGGTGGCGGCGTAATAATTATTAGATGATCTTATGGGGCTTAGGATTCCCTGGGTTTAAGTACGCGAAAGGGGTCGCTATGCATGATTATGGCTCTTATGCTCTCTTGATTTATCGCTCCCAGTCTTTTGCTAGCCTCCACCTGTACTGAGTATGAGCTCTACTCGTGCATCCAAATCCCTTAAACCAAAGTTTTTCCCAGTGTGTCCACCATACCTGCCTACATGTGGTATTTAACTGCCACTCCAAGTAAATTGCTCATGTGTTACCTTTAAAACTTTCAAAATTACTCCTGCTTTATGTTCCTGTTTTTGCTCATGAGGACGTCAATAGAGAATATTTATCTCACTTGTTGATTGGATTTCACACCCTTGGCTAGTGGCTTCATCTACTTATCCAAATGATAAAAGAGCTGGCAGCGGGGTGCCCAGCCCCAAATTAATACACACAAAATCTCTTCACTATTTTTGCCCCTGATTTATCAGTCAAAGCATAATGCGTCCTTCACATGGGAGCCGCTCTTGTGAATCTAGTTGGCTTGTGACGTACTATATTTTTTGTTTACCATTCGTTGACATTAGCATACATCTCTTAAAATATAGACACTCCTCCATGGTATGTGATTGTTGGCACACATCCGAGGATTCGATTAGCCATGGTGTGTGAAAGATGGATGGGAGGAGTGTCAAACTTTTAATACCTCTATTTAATAAAATAAAAAGCTCTAGCACATGAGTGATCCCTGCTTCCTTCCGCGAAGGGCCTTTCGTTTACTTTTATGTTGAGTCTCCATCTTCTAACTTTATGCACAATTGAGAGAGAATTTTTGCCATTCTTAGTTCTATGTGCACTGTCCCATAAACATCAATAATTACTTCATGATGTGATATCATTTGTTCTAAAATTATTTGCTCTAGTCTTCCTCATGAACTTTGAAGGTTTCCTGGCATTTATGTTTTTCCCCACACTTAAGGACTAGCGGAATATCACTTTGCCATGCTTTCTCTATACCTGAAACAGACGTTTATCTTTCTTTGCATTATTTCTCATGATCCTTTATTTGAGATACTCTTCATGATGAAAAGTGATTGCTTTGCTTTATTATTAAAGTCCTATTTACCATGTTTATGTTTGAAGTTCTATGATCTCATCTTGCATATGCCTTTACATTTTTATGATCAAGATTATGTCAGTAGCATGTCACCTCAGAAATTATGTTTTATCGTTTACCTACTCGAGGACAAGTAGGAACTAAGATTGGGGATGCTTGATACGCTCCAACGTATCTATAATTTCTGATGCTCCATGATAATATTATGCCAATTGCTACATGTTTTCTCCCTTCTTTATGTCATATTACACGTTTTCCGGGACTAACCTATTAACAAGATGCCAAGTGCCAGTTCCCTGTTTTGTGTTGTTTTTGGTTTCACAAAAGTTGTTCTAGAAATATTATCGGAATTGGACCCCACAAAGCCCGAAGTGCCTATTTTCCCCGGAAGCATCCAGAAGCCCACACCATGGGGTGGCGCGCCCCCCTTGGCCGCGCCAGGGGGTGGTGTGGGGCCCCCAGGGCTCCACCGCCTCTGCCCTTTCGCCTATTTATTACCCCGGGATGGAAAACCCTAAACACGTGATCAAATATCCCCGAAAAGTTCCACAACCGCCATCACCGTCAACCCTAGATCAGGGGGGTTCGGAAGCTATCTCCGGCACCCCGCCAGAAAGAGATCATCACCGGAGGACTCTCCATCACCATGCCTGCCTCCGGAGTGATGCGTGAGTAGTTCATCCTTGGACTACGGTTCCATAGCAGTAGCTATATGGTTGTCTTCTCCTCATATTCCTCCATGTTTAGATCTCGTGAGCTGCCTAACATGATCGAGATTGATCTTATGTAACTCTATGTGTTGTGTTTGTTGGGATCCGATGAATATTGAACTTATGCCAAGTTGATTATAGTCTTTATTGCATATGTTATTTGTGATCTTGCATGCTTTCCGTTGCTAGTGGTTGCTCTGGCCAAGTAGTTGCTAGTGACTCCAAGAGGGAGTATTTATGCTCGATAGTGGGTTCATGCCTCCTTTTCGCCTTGCTCGAGTGACAGAAACGTGAAGGGGAAGGATATGTTGTTTCCATTAGGGAGAAAACAACGGTGAGAGTGCCCGCGTGTACAATCATTGCTTACATTACACACTTTGTTTAATGCAGTTATCTGTTGCTTGCAACTTAATACCTAAGGGTATTCGGATGATAACCTGAGGGTGGATTATTAGTCTTAGATGCCGTTGAATTACGGTCTATGTATATTGTTGTAATGCCCGCACTAAATATCGTAGTAGTCATCATGTCATGAATGTGCACATCAGACCCTCCTCTGTGGGGAATTTCCTACCGCTGTGCTCATCACACCCTCCTCTTGGGGTATCCCAACACACACCATCAGAGTTCCCTCAGAGAAGAAACCAAGGTTGAATCGACCAGTAGGAGGAAAAGCAACTTCAAAAGGTTGATGTAGTTGATGTGGTAGGGCGCACTACCGGTTCAGCAGCAACGTGGAACCTACACAACAAAATCAATTCACTTTGCCCAACGAAGCAGTGAGGTTGTCAATCTCGCCGGTTTTGCTAAACACAAAGAGGTTAAACGTACGGTGTGGAAAACAGTACAAAAGGAGTGTGAAAACAGTAGAAGCAGTGTGTGTATTATCAGTATGAGAAAATGGACCGGGGTCCACAGTTCACTAGTGGTGTCTATCCGTGAAAGATAAATAACATGCGTGGTGAACAAATTACAGTTGGGCAATTGACAGAAATGAAGGCTGCACCGTAGTGCATATGCAAGACATAAAGATTACTATGTGACTCAAGCGAGCATTACAACAAAATACATAGACCGTCATCAAACTGCGTCTGACTAATAATCCACCCTCCGAATATCATCCGAACAAACGTTGGGTATTAAGTCGCAAGCAACAGATTATCGTAGTAAGCAAAGTGTGTAATGTAAATAATGTAAACTAGGTAAACACCGTTGTTTTCTCCCTAATGGCAACATCACAATCTCCATCTGTCACGTTTCTGTCACTCGAGCATAAATACTCCCTCTTGGAGTTACTAGCATCTACTTGGCCAGAGCATCTACTAATAGCGGAGAGCATGCAATATCATAAATAACATAAGCATGAAGATAACATGATAGATTGATAATCATAAGACATAGCATTCAAAATTCATCATATCCCAGCAAACACAACATGTAACATTACATAAAGATGATCTCGATCATGTGAGGCAGCTCACGAGATCTAAACATGAGGTACAAAGTGGAGAGAACAACCATCTAGCTACTGCTATGGACCCGTAGTCCAGGGATGAACTACTCACGCATCACTCCGGAGGAGGGCATGGCGGTGTAGACCCCTCCGATGATGAATTCCCCTCCCAGTAGGGTGCCGGGGAGAGCCCCAGAACCCTCCCGATCTCGGGATGACGATGACGGCGGCCTTGAGTGTTTCTCGGGACGAAGTGGTATATTTTTTGGGCTGATATGTCGGGGGGTATAAATAGGAGAAACGACAAAGGCGGTGAAGGCTTGGGGGCCCACACCACCCCATGGCACGACCAGGGGCGCGCTGCCCTATGGTGTGGGCCCTCTGCGGCCCCTCTCCGGGCCTCTTTGAGACTCTGTAGAACCTTCGGGAATTCTAGAACCTCCGGACTTCGAATTTTCCAATTCCAAGAATATCTCTAGAACAACTTTTCTGAAACTAAAATCAGTAGAAAACAGGGAACTGGCTCTGTGGCATCTTGTCAATAGGTTAGTCCGGAAAATCGATAAAAATGACATAAAGTGTATAACAAACATGTAGGAAACAATATGAAAACAACATGGAACATCAAAATTAAGGATACGTTTATGACGTATCACATATCAACATCCCCAAGCTTAGTTCCTACTCGTTCTCGAGTAGGTAAACGATAAAAACAAATAAGTGACATGCTACCAACATAAACTTGATCATCATAGTAATGTAAAACATGTAAACTAGGATCAAATGAATAATGGTTGTGGTTTATAGGTTATATCAAATAGAATAATGTATAAACCATTAGGAAGAACAAAATAAAACTTTTTAATGAATCAATACTAAAAGACAATCCACTGTGCAAGGTTTATTAAAGATGATTTAAGCTTCAAGAACAACAATATAATCATCCAACGCATCAAACTCTCACAAAAACTCATGTTAGGATCAAGTCAAGTGACAACAATATGCACGTAGGAAAATCATTAAGATATTTGTGCACTCAAAACAAGCAAGCGTTCTATATTGGTCCATGGCACCAAGATGTTATCGCTAGAAGAACATTATGGGGGTTTGGATGGTCAATGGAAGAAAGTCTCACACAACTGAAAGTGATCATTAGACAAGAGAAAGTCTTATAATCGAAGTTATGCAAGGAGTAGTGATTGCCACACAACGGATGCACATAGAGCTATAAGTGTATGAAAGCTCTCCAATGGAACTAGTGGGGGTTGATACGTTGATACGTCATAAACGTATCCTTAAGTTTTAATGTTCCATGTTGTTTCCTACATGTTTTCTATACACTTTATGTCATTTTGATCGATTTTCCGGACTAACCTATTGACAAGATGCCACAGAGCCAATTCCCTGTTTTCTGCTGTTTTTAGTTTCAGAAAAGTTGTTCTGGAAATTTCTCGGAATTGGAAAATTCGAAGTCCGGAAGTCTTAGAATTCCCGAAGGTTCCACGGAGTCCCGAAGAGACCTGAAGGGGGGCACACCATAGGGCGGCGCACCCCCTGCGCGCCATGGGGTGGTGTGGGGCCCCCGGGCATCCACCGCCATCGCCCGTTCGCCTATTTATACCCCCCGATACGTCAGCCCTAAAAATATACCACTTCGTCTCGAGAAACATCTGAGGCCGCCGTCATCGTCATCCCGAGATTGGGAGGGTTCTTGAGCTCTCCCCAGCACCCTGTCGGGAGGGGAATTCATCACCTGAGAGGTCTACACCACCATGCCCTCCTCCGAAGTGATGCGTGAGTAGTTCATTCCTGGAGTACGGGTCTATAGCAGTAGCTAGCTGGTTATCTTCTCCACTTTGTACCTCATGTTTAGATCTCGTGAGCTTCCCTACATGATCGAGATCATCTTTGTGTAATGCTACATGTTGTGTTTGCTGGGATCTGATGAATGTTGAATGCTATGTCTTCTGATTATCAATCTATCATGTTATCTTCATGCATATGTTATTTATGATCTTGCATGCTCTCCGTTATTAGTAGATGCTCTGGCCAAGTAGACGCTAGTGACTCCAAGAGGGTGTATTTATGCTCGATAGTGGGTTCATGCCTCCTTTGAATATGTGCTCGAGTGACAGAAACGTGACAGATGGAGGACGTGTTGTTGCCATTAGGTAGAAAACAACGATGCTTACTTTGTTTATATTGTTTACATTACACACTTTGCTTACTGCGATTATCGGTTGCTTGCAACTTAATACCCAACGTTTGTTCGGATGATATTCGAAGGGTGGATTATCAGTCATAGATGCAGTTGGATGACGATCTATGTATTTTGTTGTAATGCCTACATGAATCTCATAGTAATCTTTACGTCATGCATGTTCTTTATCTGTCAATTTCCGAGCTGTAATTTGTTCACCACGCATGTTAGCTATCTTTTATGGAGAGACACCTCTAGTGAACTGTGGACCCCAATCCATTTTCTCATACTGATAATACACACACTATTTCCATTGCTTTGACACTGCTTCCACTGTTCTCACACTGCTCCTCCTGCTTTAATATTGTTCTCATATTGTTTTCCACACCATACATTTAACATCTTTGTTATCAGCAAAACCGGTGAGATTGACAACCTCACTGCTTCGTTGGGGCAACGTGAATTGTTTGTGTTGTGTAGGTTCCACGCAGATGCTGAACTGGTAGTGCGCCCTACCATCTCAGCTGCATCAACCTTCTGAAGTTACTCCTTCCTCCTACTGGTCGATTCAACCTTGGTTTATTTCTGAGGGAAACTTTCTGTTGCACTCTTCATACCTTCCTCTTGGGGTCTCCCAATGAACGTGTGTTCAAACACATCAGGGTGCATCCAACTTGCTTGGTCACGAAGACCTAGAGCTCTTTTGAGGAGGCTCGTCATTGGAATATACAAGCCAAGTTCTATAATGTAAGTTCCCCACATAGTTATGCAAGTCATTATATGAAAACTCTCTCCAAACTGAAGTAATGATGCTAACCAAGCACAAGTGTGGAATAAATGATAGTAGTGTTGCCCCATCTCTCTTTATTATCTCTCTTTTGACCTTTTTTCTTTTTTGGGCTTTTCTCTTTTTATTATTATTTATATATAACCTCACTGGTAGGGGCAACACTCTATTTTATAATGAATCATCACACTTTTAGTACTCATAACTAAAACTAAAATATCTCTCATGTATATAAAACTAAATGCTCATGCCAGTGTAGCAGTATGCAAAATAACAATGAAGCATGACAAGTAGCATAATGATGATGGATGTTGTATGGCAATATATCTCGGAATGGCTATAGAAATGCCATGGTAGGTAGGTATGATGTCTGTTTTGAGGAAGATAATTTTTGTCTTATGTGTAGAAGGAAAAAAGTTCTCCCACGGGGTTTGGATGCACTGGCGAAGTTTGCACCAACTCTCAATGTGAGAATGAGCAATGCACAGTACCGAAGAGGCTAGCAAATATGGATGGTGGAAGTGCCAGAAAACCGTAACATAGAACTCAAAAGTTAAAAGATTACAACTAAAATTATGATCTTACAAGGCGTAATGAAAATAACTCCAAGAGGGTCCGTGGTAGTGACAAGTCACTGTTAGCTACCCCGACCGTAGCGCGTAACAAAAAGCCATTACGATTGCTATCAGCAAAGGAAGTCATATACCATTATCCCATCAACTGGTTATTTGAGTGTGGCATAGTTTCAAGCTTTGAGACCAACCATTAATTGTTTTTACTCTACTAAACCAGAAAGTTTACCATTAAGCATATTAATATCTCAAAACAACAACAAATAATCAAGTGAAACAGTTTAGTGATGTACAAGAATATGCAAGCTTTACGTTATACCATCTACCACATGTAGCAATTTCTATTTCCATCAAGCACCATTCAATATATATTTTAACACAAACTCTCCAAAAGATATAGCAATGAAACAAGCGATTACTAACACTACTCTACTAGAACTAACATATCTTAATAAGAGATGCATGAAAAACATGATCTAAAAGGAATTTGCACCAACTAGAAGAGAAACTAAGAATACGAGCAACGAGTATTCATAAGAAAAAGCGGAGCGTGTCTCTCTCCCACATAAAGAATGCTAGGTTCCAATAGTATTATTGCAGAAAGGAAAACCAAAGAAAACAAAACAAAAAAACAAACAAACGCTCCAAGTAAAATTCATATGATGTGACCGAATAAAAATATAGTTTCACTAGAAGTGACCTGATAAATTGTTGATGAAGAAGGGGATGCCTTGGGCATCCCCAAGCTTAGATGCTTGAGTCTTATTATAATTTGCTGGGATGAACCACGGGGGCATCCCCAAGCTTTGGCTTTGCACTCTTCTTGATCACATTATATCACCCTCTTCTCTTGACCCTTGAAAACTTCCTTCACACCACACTCCGTGTAATTCGCATTAGAGGGTTAATGCACAATCAAAAATTCACGTGTTCTGCATGGACACAAGCATTATTGATACTTTTAAACATTAGCTACATCCACTGATGTTTCGTGAAGCGAAGAAATTAACTCGACATAGTAAAAGAGAGAATGCAAGTAAAAAAGACAGAATCTGTGAAAACCAGAACAGTCTGTAAAGACGAATTTTTTCGAGGCACTTATGATGCTCAAATCGAAAAATGTAAAGAACGAAAAAGTTTCAAAATTAGATGAGAAATAAGAATAAAAAGTTTCAGGTCATTTTGATCTTTTTGTGAATTATGCGATGTTTTACGTTGGACAACATAAATCTGTTTCCTGCACAGAAATCCAAAACCAACACCAACTTTTACTAGAAACTTTACTTGGCACAAATAATACATGAAAATAAAGATACAAAGGAGATGCTACATAGGTATACAACACCTTGACTCAAAGAAAACAGATAAAAATAAAGAAAAACAATAAAACCATGGGTTATCTCCCAAGAAGTGATTTTCTTTAACGCCTTTTAGCTAGGCCTAGATAAATAGAATCAAGTGTTTTCAAGTGAAGAAGCATCCAAATTGTAACTTGTTCGAATAATAGAATCAAAAGGAAACTTCATTTCCTTCCTAGGAAAGTTTTACATACCTTTCTTGGGTGGGAATTGATATTTAATATTCCCCTCTTTCATATCAATAACATCACCAATAGTTCTAAGAAAAGGTCTTCCCAAAACAATAGGTCAAGAAGCATTGCATTCAATATTCATAACAAAAAAATCAACGGGGACAAGGTTATTATTAACCATAATAAGAACATCATGAACTCTCCCCAAGGTTTCTTTCTAACATTATCAATAAGACGAATATCCAAATAACAGTGCTCCAAAGGTGGCAAATCAAGCATATCATAAAGTTTCTTAGGCATAAAAAAGATACTAGCACCAAGATCACATAGAGAATAACAATAAAAATCACTCACCTTAATTTTAATGATGGGTTCCCAACCATCATCTAACTTCCTAGTGATAGAGACTTCACATCTTAATTCACCTTCTCTAATTTGCATGAGAGCATTTGTGATATGTTTTGTGAAAGCCATATTCATAGCACTAGCATTAGGACAACTAGAAAGATTTTGTAGGAACATAATTACTTCAGATATGTTGTAATCATCAAAGTCAAGATCATTTTTTTCAAAGGTAATTGGACCATTGTCTGCCATATTTCAAAAAAAATCAGCACTTTTATCAGGAACAGTTGTAGTAGTTTCAGGAAGTTTTAAATGTTTAACAACAGAAGTGGGAGTATTGCCAACACCAATTACTTTACCATTAATAGGAGAAGGTTTAATAGCATGAGAAGCTTCAGTTTTACTAGTGGTGGTAATGGTGCAAACATTATCTATATTATTCTTTCTAGCTATTTCATCTTCTCTTTCCCATCTAGCATGCAATTCAGCTAACATCCTAACATTGTCACCAATTCGAATTTGAATGGCATTCAAAGTTTTTCTTTATTTAACATCATGATTCATAACCTTTAGCTTCAGAAAATTAGCATCAAGAGCAAGACTATCAACTTTAGAAGCAAGAACATCAATTTTGCCGAACTTTTCCTCAACAGATTTATTAAAAGCAGTTTGTGTGCTAATAAAATTCTTAAGAATGTTCTCAAGATCAGAAGGTACACTTTTATTGTTGTTGTCGGAATTACCATAAAAATTGACATCACTATTATTATTAGGAGGATATGGCCTATAATTATTGCTACCAAAATTATTCCTATAAGCATTGTTGTTGAAATTATTATTTTTAATGAAGTTCACATCAACATGCTCTTCTTGAGAAACCAAAGAAGCTAAAGGAACATTGCTTAGATCAATAGGATCATGGCCATTCACAAGCATAGACATAATAGCATCAAGCCTATCACTCAAGGAAGAGGTTTCTTCAACAGAATTTACCTTCTTACCTGGTGTAGCTCTCTCAGTGTGCCATTCAGAATAATTTACCATGATATCATCAAGAAGCTTTGTTGCTGCCCTTAAAGTCATGGACATAAAGGTTCCTCCAGCAGCTGAATCCAGAAAGTTTCTTGAAGAAAAATTTAGACCTGCATAAAAGGTTTGGATGATCATCCAAGTAATCAGTCCATGAGTGGGACAATTCTTTACTACAGAGTTCATTCTTTCCCAAGATTTAGGAACATGCTCATTATCAAGTTGCTTAAATTCATAATGCTACTTATTAAAGATATAATCTTAGCAGGAGGATAATATTTTCCAATGAAAGCATCTTTACATTAGTCCAAGAATCAATACTATTTCTAGGCAAAGATAGCAATCGTTTTTTAGCTCTTCCTCTCAAAGAGAAAAGAAACAATTTCACTTTAATAATATCTCCATCTACATCTTTATATTCTTGCATCTCACATAGTTCAATAAAATTATTAAGATGGGAAGCAGCATCATCAGTACTAACACCAGGAAATTTCTCTCTCATAACAAGATTTAATAGGGCAGGCTTTATCTCATAAAAATCAGCAGTAGGAGCAGGTGGAGCAATATGTGTGCTAATGAAATCATTGTTGTTTGTGCTAGTGAAGTCACACAACTTAGTGTTCTCATGAGTCCTCATTTTAGCAAGATTAAAAACAGGATAAAAATAACAACTTTTTTTGTGTGTTTTTGATAAAGAGAAGCAAACAAGACAAAATGAAATAAACTAAGCAAAACAAAAACGAAGTAAAGAGATTGGAAGTGAGAGACTCCCCTTGCAGAAATCTTCTTTTTCCCCGGCAACAGCACCAGAAATTGCTTGATGGTGCATGGCTTGCAGTCGTTGTGAGACCCCAAGTGTAAGGTATGAAGAGCACAACAGCAAGTTTCCCTCAGAAAGAAACCAAGGTTGAATCAACCGGTAGGAGAAAGAAATCACTTACGAAGGTTGATGCAGCTGATATTGGCAGGGCGCACTGCCAGTTCAGCAGCAACATGGAACCTACACAACACAACCAAATCACTTTGCCCCAACGAAGCGGTGAGGTTGTCAATCTCACTGGTTTTGCTGAATACAAAGAGGTTAAACATATAGTGTGGAAAACAGTAGTAACAGTATGAAAATAGAGATTGCAGTGGTTGTATTATCAGTATGAGGAAAATGAACCAGGGTCCACAGTTCACTAGTGGTGTATCTCCAAAACAGATAGATAGCATGTTGGGTAAACAAATTACAGTTGGGCAATTGACAGATATAAAGGTTGCACTGTAGTGCATATGCATGACATGATGGTTACTATGTCGTTCATGCGGGCATTACAACAAGATAAATAGACCATCGTCCAACTGCATCCATGACTAATAATCCACCCTCGGAATGTCATCCAAGCAAACCTTGGGTATTAAGTTGCAAGCAACAAATAATCACAGCAAGCAAAGTGTGTAATGTAAACAATGTAAACATCATTGTTTTCTCCCTAGTGGCAACATCACATCCCCCACCCATTTACATTTCTGTCACTCGAGCGTGAGTGAAAGGGAGGCATGAACCACTATCGAGCATGAATACTCCCTCTTGGAGTTACTAGCATCTACTTGGCCAAAGCATCTACTAACAACGGAGATCATGCAAGATCATAAATAACATACACATGAAAAGAACACGATAGATTGATAATCATTGGACATAGCATTCAATATTCATCGGATCCCAACAAACACAACATGTAGCATTACAATAAGATGATCTTGACCATGTTAGGCAGCTCACAAGATCTAAACATGAGGCATAAAGAGGACAAAACAACCATCAAGCTACTGTTATGGACCCGTAGTCTAAGGATGAACTACTCACGCATCATTCCGGAGGTGGGCATGGTGGAGTAGAGCCCTCCGGTGATGATTCCCCCTTCTGGCGGGGTGCCGGGGAGAGCTCCAGAACCCTCCCGAACTATGGTTGACGATGACGGCGGCTGCGGATGTTTTTCGTGGAAAAGGCTCTAGTATTTAGGGTTAACCCTTCAAGGAGAATATATAGGCGCGAGGGAACGTCGATGGGAAGCCAGGGGGAACACCACCCCTGGGCGCGGCCGGGGGGCGCCCACCCATGGTGTGGGGCCCCTGTGGCTCCCCTCCTAACTCTGTGTGGGCGAAAACTTTCTAACACATCCGAGCTTCGAATCGTTCAATTCCGAGAATATTTCCGGAAAAAACTTTTCTGAAACTAAAAATAGCATAAAACAGGAACCGGCTCCGTGGAATCTTGTCAATAGGTTAGTCCCAGGAAATCTATAAAAAAAAGGCATAAAGTGTAAAGGAAACATGTAGCATATTACATGAAAATGACACGGAACATCAGAAATTATGAATAAGTTTATGACGTATCAGTAGTTACCTCTGTAACAACCACTCCTTATGCTTTTATTTCATTTATGTACCAAAAGTAACATCGAGAGGTAATGCGATTTGGGAAAGTTGCTGTCCTGAAATAGATTTCTGTGGTACCACCAAAAAAAATATTTCTCTCACCAAAAACGTCGTATTGCTTTGAAAAAATAGACACATGCACTAGGTTGTTATATAACTTTCATTAGTTTCGCACTTTTTGGTTTGAGCAACATAAGATTTTGAAAACAATTCATTTTTACCAGTTGTTCTGTTTTGATAGATTTCTGCTAATATTTGCATTTGCCTCTTAATCTTTTTCTTTTGAGATTCTTTAGGGGGGAAGAGCCTTAAAATAAGTTGTGACCGTAGATAATGCTTTAAATTGAGTGTTAGACTTGTGTTGAAACTGAACCAAGTGGATTTATTATTTTGATGCACTAATGTTGCTAATGAAGATTGTGAGAAATTTTAGGTGGAGGAAGATTTCAAGTGTAGGGAGAGAAGAATGATATGATGAGAGGAAGGATGGACGAAAGCTCAAGCTTGGGTATGCCTATGTCACCCCAAGACATATCCAACAAGTACAAGCGTCAAATATTGGGGATGCCCAAGGCATCCTCTTCTTCATCAACAAAAATATCAGGTTTCTTTCAAAACACTATATTTTTATTGTTTCACATGATATGTGATATTCTTGGAGCGTCATTTTATTTTTCTTTCAGTTTTTTTTTGTTTTATTTGTTGTAGTTTATGGTTGGATCCTAATTTTTTTTATTTTGGGAGAGACACGCTCCGTTTTCAGTGCCTAGAACACTCTAGTTTTTACTCTTATTGTTCCGTGAGTGTTCAATTTTTTCTAGTACTGCGTTTAGCTCTTATTTTTCACTCGAATTTTGTTCAGAACTTATTGGTTTGCTTCAGTTATATATCATTACCTCTCTGTTCTTTAATGATTATTTGCTTTGAGAGTTGTTTCAAATAAGTTGATTGGTGTTGGAGAAGAGTAAAATATTTCACGCTTATAGTGGTGCAAAAGGAGGCTTGTTTTGACTGTGGCTTAGACTTTGGCATGTTATGCTAGATTTTATTTTAATTGTGTGCTTAGTAGTATATTATGTATCATTACTAGTCTCGAATAGATGAGAGTGTTTAACATGCCATTGAAATTAAATCATGTGTTGTCTCCTCATATTGAAGCATGGTATTGTGGTATTCTCCTTTGAATGATTTATCTAGATTCATTTGGCGCATGCTCACACCATGTTATGACTATAAACAAAGTCACCTATAGCCTTGATGATCATTTAGTTTTTTACTTGTAATATCACTTCATGATTTGATTAATAATGTTTTGTCGCTATGCATGATTATGGCCGTTATTGCTCTCTTAATTGGTCATTCCCAGTCTTTTGCTAGCCTTCACCTGTACTGAGCATAAGCTCTACGCGTGCATCCAACTCTCAAAAAATAAAATTTTGCCAAATGTGTCCACCATACATACCTATATGTGGTATTTCACCGCCACTCCAAGTAAATTTCTCGTGTGCTACCTTTAAACTTTGAAAATTATTAACCTGTTTTGTGTTCCTGCTTTAGCTCATGAGGAAGTATTGAATACTCTATTATGTTTTCATGTTCGATGGCTTCACACCTGACTAGCATGAATAATGTGTTAGTCAGTAATATTGCAAAAAGAGTGGGCATCTGGGTGCCCAGCCCAAAGTAACGTTTAAATCTCCTCACACTATGGACTTGAGAAATCATGAACTTACCTTGTGCAAACAAAAGAGACAGAGAATTGTTATGATTCTCCTATGGGAGTCGTGATACGTCATAAACGTATCTATAATTTCTGATGTTCCATGTTGTTTTCATGCCATATGCTGCATGTTTTCCTTACACTTTATATCAATTTTATCGATTTCCCGGGACTAACCTATTGACAAGATGCCACAAAACCAGTTCCATGTTTTCTGCTGTTTTTAGTTTTAGAAAAGTTGTTCTAGAAATATTCTCGGAATTGGAAAATTCGAAGCTCGTAAGTCTAAGAATTCCCGAAGGTTCCACGGAGTCCCAAAGTGGCCCGGAGAGGGGCCACCATAGGGCGGCGCAGCCCCTGGCCGCGCCTGGGGGTGGTGTGGGCCCCTCAAGCATCCACCGCCATCGCCCTTTCGCCTATTCATTTCCCTCGATACATCAACCCTAAAAATATACCACTTTTTCCCTAGAAACACCTGAGGCCGCCGTCATCGTCAACCCGAGATCGGGAGGGTTCTATAGCTCTCCCCGGCACCCTGCCAGGAGGGAAGATCATCACCGGAGGGGTCCACACCACCATGCCCGCCTCCGGAGTGATGCATGAGTAGTTCATCCTTGTACTACGGGTCCATAGCAGTATCTATATTATTGTACTCTCCACTTTATGCCTCATGTTTAGATCTCGTGAGCTGCCTCACGTGATCGAGATCATCTTATTGTAATGCTACATGTTGTGTTTGCTGGGATCTGATGATTATTGAATGCTATGTCTTTTGATTATCAATCTATCATGTTATCTTCATGTGTATGTTATTTATGATCTTGCATGCTCTTCGTTGTTAGTAGATGCTCTGGCCAAGTAGATGCTAGTGACTCCAAGAGGGAGTATTTATGCTCGATAGTGCGTTCATGCCTCCTTTGCATCTATGTTCGAGTGACATAAACATGACGGATGGAGGATGTGATGTTTCCATTAGGGAGAAAACAACGATGTTTACTTCGTTTACATTGTTTACGTTACACACTTTGCTTACTGCGATTATCCGTTGCTTGCAACTTAATACCCAACGTTTGTTCGGATGGTATTCGAAGGGTGGATTATTAGTCATAGATGCAGTTGGATGACAATCTATGTATCTTGTTGTAATGCTCGCATGAATATCATAGTAATCTTTATGTCATGCATGTTCCTTTATCTATCAATTGCCCAGCTGTAATTTGTGCACCACGCATGTTAGCTATCTTTTATGGAGAGACACCTCTAGTGAACTGTGGACCCCGATCCATGTTCTCATACTGATAATATGCAATTACTGTTTTCACACTGCTTCCACTGTTTTCATATTGTTCTCATACTGATTTCCAACCATATGTTTAACCTTTTTGTGTTCAGCAAAACCGATGAGATTGACAACCTCACTGCTTTGTTGGGGCAAAGTGAATTGAACCGGTAGTACGCCCTACCATCTCAACTGCATTAACCTTCTAAAGTTACTCCTTCCTCCTACTGGTCGATTCAACCTTGGTTTCTTTCCGAGGGAAACTTGCTACTGTGCTCTTTATACCTTCCTCTTGGGGTCTCCCAACGAACGTGTGTTCCACGCGCATCAAGCCGCTCTTGAAGCCATTAAAGATGAAAATATGATAGGTCATTTAATAGCATTCGTTGACATAGACATACACCCCTCTCAAAAAAATCGTTTTCAATACCTCTGTTTATTAAATAAAAAACTCGAGCACATGAGTGATCCTTGCTTCCCACTGGGAAGAGCCTTTTTTAAGTTTTATGACGAGTCTTCATCTTCTTACTTTATACACCAGTTAAGAGAGCATAGTTGCCATTCTGAGTATAATATGCATAGTCCCAAAATTTATTATTTAGCGATTCATGATTATGGTATTGCTTTCTCTCAAATTATTTGTATATAGACACCATTTAAATTTTGAAGGTGTCATGGCATTTACGTTTTGCTACCACACGAAGGACAAGATGGATACCACTTTATTATGTTTTCCTTATGATTGAAACAAACGTATCACATTTAATGCATTATTATTCGTTGTCATTAATTTGTGTTACTTTTCATGTGCAACATAGTTGCTATGTTTATTATTTATCATGTCTTTGTTAAAGTACTTTGATCTCAGCTTGCAATGCTTTTACATAACGTTGATCAATATTGTGTTGGCTTCATGTCACCTCAAAAATTATTTTGTTATCACTTACCAACTCGATGACCTATACATTTTGTTTTTTACCCAATACCTTTTGTTTTCCACGTGTTTTCTATCGTTTTCATTCGTTTTCCAGATGTTTTCATAGACTAACCTATTAATGAGATGCCTAGGCCAGTTGATGTTTTTCTATTTCACAAAAGTTCTTAAAGAAATATTCTCGGAAAGGGCTAAAAATCCACAGAGATCCTTTTTTTACCCAGAACGAATATGAAGTCCAAAGAAGATCCGGAGGGGAGCCAGGTGCCGTCAGGGGGGGTGCCAGGCGCGGCCCCACCCTAGGACGCGCCTGGTGGGCCCCTGGGCACTGTGGCCATCGCCTCACGCCACCTGTTCGCCCATAAACTGCCCTAAACCCTAAAAAGTTTGGGGACATGGTTATTTTCCACGAGACATACAGAGAGGCACCGTCACCTCGAAAGTCCAACCTAGGTCTTCTACAACCCTGTTCTGGCACACTGCCATAGAGGAGAATTGTCATCGGAGGCCTCTACATCGCCATGATCGTCGCCACACAAATACGTGAGTAGTTCATCTCAGGACTACGGGTGCATAGCAATAGCTAGATGGTTGTTCTCTCTCCTATGCCTCCATGTTTAGAGTCTCGTGAGCCGCCTCAAATGATCAAGACCACCGTTATGTAATTATGCATGTTGTGTTTGCTGGGATCCGATGAACCATGAGACTATGATTATTTTGTTCATGTCAATCTGAGATGCTTCACCTATATTTGTAGAGAGTTTTAATCTTGTCTTGCAATGCTCTGCTATGTTTATGATTACCTTGGCTGCGTAGTTATTTTCACCTCCAAGAGAGGGTTTATATGCTAGATGATAGGTTCATGCCTCCCTTACATCTGTGCTCGAGTGACAGAAATGTAACAGATGGGGGATGTGTTATTGCTACTAGGGAGAAAACAGCGGTACTCTTGTCTACGGACGAGGAATAGTGCTTAAATTACATATTGTTCTTAATTCTTTTGTCTTTTGCACACATAGCAATACCTTTGTTGATGCAACTTAATTCTAGATATATTTGATGGATAACTTTTTTAAGATGGACTTTTATATATGGATGCATGAAGGATAGCGGTCCATATGCCTTGATGTAATACCTACAATGTTAGAACCCGTAAACTATATCTCGTCATAATAGTATTGGTATATGTTCATGATTTGTCAATTGCCCAGCTGTAATTTCTTCACCCAACATGTTTGTTTTCTTTGGAGAGACACCACTAGTGAACCTATGGCCCCCGGTCCTATTTTCCTCATATTTTCAACTTTATTTTAAGCACTTCCATAATTGTTTTCTTGATGTTCCATTTTTACTTTTATTACTTTTCAAGACTATATACATCTAATTCTCTAGTTTTCAGCAAGACCGGAAGATTGACAATCTTCTGAAAATTTGGGGAAGGAGAGAGTTTGTATTTGTGTGCAGGTTCCATGCTTGTTAACGCGCCAAACAACAAGCAACCTTCTCCAAGACTACGAATTCCTACTGGTTTGATAAACCTTGGTTCCTTAACTGGGGGAAATTTCCGCTAGACTACATCAAACCTTCCATTTGGGGTCTCCCAACGAGCAGGGGCGATTTTGCCGGGTAGGCTTCGTGAGGCTTGAGCCTACCCTCCAATTTTGCAAAAACATTAGCAAGTATATATGGTATGATTGTTTAGGCATAGATTGGAGCTGTTTTTGGTTGTCAGTTCATGCGTTCTTGACTGGGAGAGACAGAAGCGAAGCAAGAAGAAAGAACAACGAACCATTTTTTGTCCTTTTGACTGGGATTTTCCGTGCCTTTTGGACCATTAGTGGTACTAGTCCTACCCGATCAGCATATCAAAAAAAATCATACCGATCAGTTTAGGTACGCCGTATGCATAGGCAGGGGAGACAGAGCATTGATCGTTTCGTTTGGACGCACGGCGCGGCGGCAGAACCTGCCAGCTGTGATCCATCATCTGTGCATTACTTCGATCTGCACACAGGGTGCACAGTGCACCGACGCAGGTGAGGGTTTATACGATCCATGCTTCTTTTCTGTATACAATACAAGCTTTGTTGATATGTTCATCGCTTCCTTTCATGCAGGATTGCAACCAACGTACAACGCTAGAAGGCATAACATCATTCAACCAGCCATCTGATTGGGTAGTTCTCTAGTCTCAAGTCAGCTAAAACAATTTTTTCGTTTATATTCAATAACTATTAACTGGTTGTCGATTTGGTGAATCTTTTTTCAATAGTTTTGCATATGAAGAAGCGACCACACGCATCAAGTGACAAAAATCCACTTGATTTGCGTCGCTTTTTTACACCTAAGTGCAATACTCCTTCGGCAGAGGCCGAAAAAATTGTTCCGCTAGATGAGAGCACTCAAATTCCTCCGGACGACGAGAACACTCCAATTTATCCAAGCAATCAGAGCATTCCAATTTCGTCAACCAAGGAGAGCCCAATTCCGGAAACCAATGTGAGCATAAATTCCACCATAGATGTAAACATTCATCAACCAAACAGGTTTCAACTAGAATTTGATCCCAGTGATATTATTGTTGATCCCGCTCTTCGGATACCCATAGAAGATTATGCTAATGAACTTAGAAGTGACGTGAGGAGGGCTTATTTAAATGGTCCAACTCAAGCAACTGGGTATTTATTTCCACAAACACTAGATGGTAAAATTTGGAGATCTTTTCAAAGATCATGGTTTGATAAGTATGATTGGTTGGAATACAGCATGGAAAAGGATACCGCCTTTTGTTTCTGCTGTTTTCCTTTTAAGAAACCCGTGCAGCATAACACATTTGGAAACGACGTATTCTCCGAAGATGGATTTACCCGTTGGAAGACCGCTACTGCTGCATTTAAAAAACGTGTTGGTGGTCCAGGTAGTTTCCATAATATTGCCAGAGGTGAATGTGGCGATTTCAAAAATCAGCGGTCAAGTGTGCCTAGTAAATTTCTTACTTACTCTAATGCATCTGAAATTGCATACAAAATCCGTTTGACAACATCACTTGATTGTTTAAGATATCTCATAGCACATGGGAAGCTTTTCGTGGACACGATGAATCATATACTTCCATCAACAAGGGAAATTTCAAAGAGTTGTTGGATTGGTACAAAGATAAGAATGCTGAAGTGAAAGAGGCTTTCGATAAAGGGCAAGGTAATGCACTCATGATTTCTGCGGAAATTCAAAAAGATCTTGAAAATGTTGTGCTCAGGAGGTCACAACTGTGATTAAGGGTGAGATTGGAGATAAAAACTTTACGGTACTCATTGATGAGGCTAGGGATTCATCGTTAAAGTAGAAAATGGCAGTCATTTGAGGTTTGTTTTACATATTTTAGCATTCCTTAAGTGAACCATTTATGAAAATATTTATTATATTCTTACAACACTAAATTTATTTGCATGCAGATTCGTAAATAATCAAGGAAAGCTCATGGAAAGGTTCCTTGCAATTAAGAACATCTCAGATTGTACATCCGTGGCGTTAAAAGAAGCTTTGGTTCATGTTCTTACTAAATATGATTTACCTATTGCTAGGCTTCGTGGACAAGGCTATGATGGAGCTTCCAATATGAGGGGGGAATTCAATGGTTTGCAAAAACTGATCCGAGATGAGAGTCCCCATGCTTTTTATGTCCATTGTTTCGCTCATCAACTACAACTAGTGGTTGTAACTGCTGCCAAATGCAGTAACTGTATTGCTGAATTCTTCAACCAGGTTCCCTTGATAGTTAACATGGCTAGTGAAGCTTGCAAGAGAAAAGATGCACTAATTGCTAAGCACCAAGATGTATTAATGGAAAAGTTGGAAAATGGTAAGATCTCATATGGAAAAGGGCTACATCAAGAATCTGGCCTAGCTAGACCTGGAGATACTCGATGGGGCTCACACCTTAAAACCTTGGTTCGTATATACCAGATGTGGGAGGCAGTGGTTGATTTGCTATCGGTTGTAAGTGGTGATGCTCTTGGACATGATAGTACCGGTGGAGCGGGTGGTTTGATAAAGAAAATGGAGTGCTATGAATTTTCCTTCATCTTGCATTTTTTTAATTGGCTTGTTGAGCATCACAGATGAGTTATCTAGAGCTTTGCAAAGGAAATATCAAGATATTGTTGAAGCAATGGATTTGATCTCTGATGTGAAAGTACGTTTACAAGATGTGAGGGATAATGGATGGGAGCCATTACTCAAGCAAGTCAATAACTTTTGTGGGGAGTATAAGATAACCGTACCAAATATGAATGATTTTACTGTACCAATGGGTGAATCTGTCCGCTCGAAGAATAAGGTGACTATGTATTCTTATTACAAGGTTGACATTTTCTATGTTCCTATTGATGCAACTATGATCGAGATAAATCATCGCTTCAACGAAGTTTCCTCAGAGTTGCTGGTATGCATGTCTTGTCTTAATCCAAGAAATTCATTTGCTATGTTTAACGTTGATAAACTTGTTCGACTTGCTGAGATTTATGATGCGGATTTTACCATCGCTGAACGGCTTTTGTTAAGAAGTCGGTTGCAAACCTTCATCCTAAATATTAGAAGAAGTGCAGAATTTCATGGATGTACCGAGGTTTCAAAGCTTGCTGAATTCATGGTTGAATCTAGAAAAAATAGAACTTTCCCATTGGTATATCGCCTTATTGAGCTTACATTGATTCTTCCGGTGGCAACAACATCTGTAGAGCAAATATTTTCAGCAATGAGTATTATAAAGACAGATTTACGGAATAAGATGCCAGATGGGTGGTTAAATGACTTGAAGGTGTGCTACACTGAGCGAGAGATATTCAAAAGTATTGAGGATGCTAATATCATAAAACGCTTCCAAGCTACGAGGAACCGCACTGGTCATCTGCCTAAAGAAAGAACCATAGCACCATAGTGGTACGTATAATTATTTTGAACACCGATCATTTTAAATTTTTAATCATACCGATGTGTCATTGATTTTTCTATTCACTCCATGCAGGTCATGGAATACTTGAGCCCTGTTTTATTCTGTTAGGATAGTCGTTCTTTATATTAGCGACTTAGCAAGGCACACATGATTTTTTGTTTTTTCTTATTTTGGTAGTTGGATTTAAATTACCGCATTCATATAAGAACCTGGGTGCAAAAGGCTCTATATACATTTTTAAGTCATTTTATTTGAGTGATTTGTTATTTGAACCCGCCCTCCAAATTACTTCTAGAATCACCACTGCCAACGAGCGTGTGATCACGTCAGCATCATACCACACCTAGTCAATATAATGAACCGACATCCAAATACTAGAAGTACTTTACTTTATGTACTTATCTTATAAGTTATTTATTATAATGTAACTCTTATATTACAAGTCTATTCTCCACCTTTTTGAAGAAACATCTTCAAAATAGCTTTATGAAGAATACTCATAATAATTTGCAGTTTAATTGAACGTTTATCAAATTCAATTTATCCAACCATTATTATTTTAACATGTGTTGACATAATCCATTTGTTTGAGGAATTTCTACTATGATCATAATGACGAATCATTTGATCATGCTCACCATTGTTTTAGAACTTTGAATCTTGCACTTGAAATCCCATCTTCGTTTGAGAACCTAGTTCTCCCAAGTTTCAAATTTTCATTTAAAACTTCATGCATATTTCTTTGATAGCATTATATCAATTCACACCTAGGATTAAATCATTTGTGAATTAATAACTTTGCTATCACATGTATCTTAGAAAATAATATTTTTAATGATACATCCTTTATGTCAAAAAGTCCTTTAACGATTTCTAATAATTTAGACATCATCGAATAACTCCCACTGTCTTTTAAAGAAAACAAGACTTCTGTAATTTTCCATGAAGTCAAAACAACTCATGTTTTACTTCATAAATTACGTTGCCACTCCAAACTTCTATACCAACCGTATTTTATGCGTACAAACGAATTAGCCCTTGTATAATTAGTACTATATTTAACAAAACCCTTGAGTTAGACTTAGTACACAAACTCGATCAATTTTTCTTTTAAAGGAATTTGTTTTGTTAATTTCTCATACAAACTTATTATACAGATCAATAAAGCTTTGCTACAGACCACAAGATGTTTAGTAGTCAACTCTTGATTTTGTCATAAAACTATTTAAGACAAAACAAGTTTTATGATCTCTTTATTCCTACATGAATTCTTTCAAGTTTTTCAACTTGAACTCAATGGTATAAAATAATTTTGACTCCAAGTCATTTGGATACTCTAGCTCTTTTATTATCTTTACTTATTACATGCACATCCTTTATTCAACCTGCCTTGAAGCTTTTATGTGCACTCCTGGTTACGTGTTTTATTGATTAGCAGCCATGCCATAATCCGCAATGGCTATTTGTATTAGTCTAAAAGAATTGTCAATTGATTTGTTTCCGCTTGCACAACTCTGATAACTATTTCCGGAGATTCATTAATCTCTTCAAGAAACACCATCCTTCCACTGAATTCAACAACGAATTAATTCCTTAAGAATCACATATCTCTAGTAACAAAACTTTGTTACTTATGTGGTGGTTTTTTCATGAGGATTTCCAATGTGAAGTTGAAACAACCGACAAAGTATAACTTTGTTCTCCAACCTTAGGATGAACTTTTAGATTCTAAGATTAATGTGTCTCTTTATAGTTTATCTTTCAAAACTATGAAACAAAGTAAAGACAATAATCTTGTGCTAAAATTAAAAGTTAAGTTACTATACTATTTCATGGGCAATATCAAGTACTATTTGCAAAAGAATCCTTCTTAGTGCCGACTTTGTCTCACTTAGTCAGATTATGTCTTGAAAACTTTCAATACATCACTAAGACATTACTTCTAAAATTTATTGTGAAGTCTGTGGTTATTGACGCGAATATCATCAATAATCATCTCTTGTTCACTTCACTATGCGCTTGAAAACTTCAACGAATTCATCCTTCAAAGAACTATGAAATTCATTAAGTCTTTCACTTGATATCTCAAACTTTCTTCATCACGTATATGATGTGTTTGAAATCATAGTGCCACTCGAAGGTGGTGTCAACCCAACCACAAAATATTTTTTAAAAAAATGATATTTCGCTAATTCAAAAGATTTGTAACTTGATCATTCACGAAGAGAGTGATCCATAATATTCTTATAAGATAATCAGAACTTCGTCCTATGAATCCACAAGAGTATTATGTCGCCAAACATGCGACCTTATTACAATAACATGAGCTGAAACTCACAAATCTTTTTAACTTACAAAAATAAAAGTGGAGGTATCTTCATCCTTGGGTGATCTTTTATGCGCCAAAATTGACACTCATCAACATATTTTATTCTTCTATCTCCTTACTTTCCGCAGCTCCTATATCGAATGCATAAAATAATTTTAGCAATCGATACACTAGATATACTAGTAAGAAACTAGAGATTCTCTACTTGACCTTCCCGCTTAAGAAACGAGCGATGTGGAGGGACACGCGTTGCTTCCGTAACGACGCAACCACATTTCCTACCGCCCGTTGGCGGCGCGATTTGGCCACGCCGCCTGCGGGGGGCGCCCGATGGGCCGGTCCATTTACGGGGTCCAGTCCATTTTCCGTTTATTTTATCAAAAAAAATTGTTCAACCTTTTTTTTCAATTTTTCTTCTGTTTAGAATTTTTTTGTTTAACATTTTTTTGTCTAAATTTATTTACGTTTACTTTTATTTTTACTTGAAATTTTTTTGATCATTTTTTTTTTACTGGAGAAAGTGGGAGGGGCTAAATGGGCTGGCCGCAGCGGCAAATAGGAGCCCCCCGACACGACAAGCGTCAAATAGGATTCAGCGATACCCAGCCAGGTCGGTCCGACAAAAGCAGAAGAGAATCCAAATACTTCCAAACGTGCCCGAGAACAACACAACGAGCAAGAGCCCAACCCGGCCCATAAATCTCCGACCTGTCCCACTCTTTCCGTCGCCTCCTGTCTCCACGCATCTAAACCCCAAACCCTCTCTTTTTTTCTCTCTCTCTCCGAGGTTTTTAGGGTTTCGCATCCCAATCCGCCGCCGCCGTAACCGGGGACACGTCGCGATGCAGACGCCGTACCAGCCGCCAATGAACGGGCAGCACGCGCCGCAGCCGCAAGCCTCCGGGCCTCCGCCTCCCCCGCCGCAGCAGGTCCCACCGCCGCAGCAGTACTACCAGGCGCCGCCGCAGTACTACCAGCAGGGACCCCCGCCGGCGATGTGGGGCCATCCGCAGCAGCACATGCCTCCGCAGTACGCGCAGCCACCGCAGCAGTACGGGCCTCCGCCGCCTCACCAGTATGCGCCGCCACCCCAGCAGTACGCGCCGCCACCGCCACAGTACGGAGCGCAGATGGCGGGCGGGCCTGCGCCTGGAGGCGAGGATATCAGGTCCCTTTGGATCGGAGATCTCCAGCACTGGATGGATGAGGCCTACCTCTACAACGCCTTTGCACCCGTGGGGCCGCAGCAGGTGACGCCTCTATCTACTGGGGATTGTTTCATTACAAATTACCCTTCTGATATATATATGTGCTTAAATGATGGATTATGTTATATTGGTTTTGATCCGTGTAGCTTTAGGAATTTAGACATTCGTATAATGGGTTTTCTATAATACTATTTGCTTTGATGGGCTAGCATATGTATTGCATGGTACAGCTAGAAACATGTTATGGTTACAACCTGGCCTTACTAAGGCTAGGTCGATGCAGTTTTCTTGTTTAAGTATTATTACTTTTTGATCTTTATACTTCTGATTTAACGGCACGTGCCCAATGTAAGATGTGTTACCAGATAAATGTGTTTTTTGAAGACAAATTTAGGGTGACACATGAAATATACGATAGCATATTCATTTATATATGTTGGGCCTTCTGCATTCTTAACAACTGTCTTTCGCAACCCTGGTAGTGTGAATCTCTGGAATAAATTATCTATATTGTTTTAATTATTTCAGTTAATGTTTTATGCCTGTATCTTTTGTATAACATTTTAATTGTACAACGTGCCTGTTTCTTTATGTATTTTCTGTATGGCTATTAATGCTCTCTAGAAATTGCAGGTCACCTCAGTGAAAATTATCCGCAACAAACAGACTGGGCAGCCTGAGGGTTATGGTTTTATCGAATTTCTCTCTCGAGCTGCCGCAGAATATGCTCTGAACTTTAATGGGCAGATGATGCCTGCTGTTGAGCAGGTTTTTAAGCTAAACTGGGCTTCTTGTAGCTCTGGTGACAAGCGTGGTGATGATGGTTCTGATCACACCATATTTGTTGGTGATTTGGCTGCTGATGTTACTGACGCCATGTTAGAAGAGATATTCAAAGCCAACTACCCTTCCGTCAAAGGTGCTAATGTTGTTACCGATAGGGCCACTGGTCGCTCCAAAGGTTACGGTTTTGTACGTTTTGGAGATGTAAATGAGCAAGCACGTGCTATGACTGAAATGAATGGAGCGCAGTTGTCGTCGAGACAGATGAGGATAGGGCCTGCGGCTAACAAGAAGAGTATGGGTACTCAGCAGACATACTCGGCTAATGGTATGCGACCACTGAAACTTTTTCTTACTGTTTCATCACCTGCTTATATTCATGATAATATTTGGATCCTCTAGTGGACGCATCATTTTGTCGACCAACTCAACCTACTTACACACTGATTGTTCCCTGCTTGCTTGCTTGATGAGAGTGTTTTGTTAGCACATCTTACCTTTCTGCACCTTACTTCAGGATTGGGATAATAAGCACAGCTAAGATAATAAATAAACTAAAGACAATTCATGTTTCTCAAAGCAGGATGCCATGCCATATTCATTTAGGGTCTGGAATTGTCTTCAACTGAGATAAATGTCCTGTAATCTGTGGCGTCAGTTAGGCCAGTGTTTTAATTTCAGGAGAATTTGGTTCCCAATTGCTTTGGGGGGCAGCTGCGCTGTCTGTCTCTGTTCCCTCTCATTGAGATAACCTACATTCTTGAAGCTTCATCTGTCATTTTCCAGTAGTATCAGTACTAGCTTAAACGACCTCTCTATCTAAGCCCCCAACACAGTTTGCATCATGTCTTAAATATCCGTTTCCCCTCTCAACCTCTCATTCCTCATATGTGCACTTAATCTTCTGTAGTGTGCATACCATTTATTTTTATCTTCCATTAGTCCTTTATTGCAATATTTTGACTTGCAGACACAAGTGATAGCGGTTCTTTTTTTTTTTGGACAAGGTTTAGATTTGAGATAGCCTTGACGCTAAATAGACTATGTTTTCTATGTTAAAACACTCTTTTCGCCGAACAAGCTTATATAAATATATAGGAAATATACAGTTTTTTGTGTGTTGCACGTTGCAACAAACGAGGCTAATTAGGATCGGTGCCTGCCATACTGACTTCCATGGTCCTAGGGTTCATTTTCTTTTATAGTCAAGCTGAAGTATGCAATGGTCCAATAGAAGTGTGAAGCAGGGAACTGCTTCCTTCGTTCACCTCCCTTTGTTGACAATAGCTTCTTTGTGTGATCTTTGGTTTGTTGTACTCAGAGATCACATAGCAGCATTTGCATGTATTATGACTAGGTGATTAAGGATATATTTATCGATTTACTGCTAACTGATGTTCTCTATGTACTTAGGTACTTCTATTAGTCTGAGCACCCAGTGGGGTTTGCCATCTGTAGTTTAGTTTTGCATGTTGATTCTATGGTAATTCTTTGTGAAGTTAATGGTGGATGTATGTTGTTATGGCAGCAGGGTACCAGAGCTCCCAAGGAAATGAGGCGGCGAATGATCCCAACAATACTACAGTGAGTCACCTTCTTAATTTTCTAAATTCTGATAGTTGATGTTTCCTTATTTTTCGTACCTGTGCGATAGATCTTTGTGGGCGGGTTAGATTCCAATATAGATGAGAACTATCTAAGGCAAGTTTTTACTCCATATGGCGAAGTTGGTTATGTGAAGATTCCTGTAGGCAAGCGTTGTGGATTTGTCCAATTTACCAGCAGGTTAAGAATATTTTCAGTCTTTTTACTAGTCATCCAGGGTAATATTTGTGACCTTAACTGTTGCTCTCTTGTCATTACTTTATTTTCAGGTCATGCGCTGAGGGAGCCATCAATGCGCTGAATGGTACTCAGATTGGCAGTTCGAATGTTCGTCTTTCATGGGGCCGTAGTACCAAGCAGGTATTGTATACAAAGGGCAGTCTGTCAGCTTTTAAATCTCTTATGTGTATTATTCTAACCCAAAAATCGTTCTGTCAGCCTCCCCAGCAGGATGCAAACCAGGGTAATGGAAACGGCTACTATGGGTATCAACAGGGTCATGATGCTTACTATGGTGCAGCACCCAATGCGCAAGATCCTAGCATGCAAAACTATGGATACGCTGCTGGTTATGGCAGCTATGAGCAGCAACAGCAGCCATCCCAACCACAGCAGCAGCAGCCATCTCAACCACAGCAGCAGCCTCCACAGTAGCAGCAGCGCCTCACAGCAGGCAAGAAATCGACAACCCACTCTATTCTACCGTCTACATATGTTAGTGATTTCATCTACAGTGATTGTTTATTCAATTGACTTTTTACATCTTGCAGTGACCATTGAAGCGATGGGGTGCAGTCAAGAGTTGCATGAACCGAGTGGCACTGTGTAAGAGTTATGGTATAGGGGTCCTTGTTTGTAAGATGGGTCGTATCTAGTACTTTGACGGTAGCCCTAGTTTTATTCAGTGCTTCTTGCTGTTCTAAATTATTGAACTCTTTCATGACTGGGTTGGCAATGTAATCTTTGGATAATCCGTTTGTTTTTTTTGCATTGGAAGTTAAGTGGATGTTTCGCGTTTGGCACGATTGTTTAAGTAATGTAGATAATCGACTCAAATTTATATTAAATTGGGCAATTTGAGTTACCTGCAATCGTCAAAACAGGGGCATATGCAAACTATTCTAGTTTTTATAAATTCAAAGCTCCCAAAGGTGCTCCTATTCAGGCCATATCGTCTGCATTGCACGCCTGTGGTCATTTAAGCAGTGTGTTCCTCCATGACCAGGTGCGGGTGTACAGGTGTACCATGTTACATAAGCAGTTTGAAACAATTGCAACATCGTTTTTCTTGGTAATTTCTTAGTTCCTCTTTCCCCTTTTATAAGGCACACTACATGCCATTTCAATTTTGACTACATACATTGTAAAGTGAGTGTATTTATATACAAAACGAGTCTAGATTTACCCATTTTAAATGTATGTGGATAAAATTAAAATGCCTTATAAAAGTGGACGGAGGGAGTACGTGCAATGAAAGCACGATAAGGCTGCAGGGGGCACGTCAGGGTTCTCATGGTTGGGGTTTAATGAGCGGAAAATTACGCTCCATCCGAGATTGCCTATTGCGCTGTTTTGTTGGATTGGAATTCTCCGAGACAGTGAAAACGGATAAATTGGTAAACACGGATTGCAGTTGAAAATTTGAAATTGCATAAAAGTCTGATGATTATCACGCGCCATCGTGTTCCAGAACCATCTGGAAGTGGAATAGCGTCCATCGATATATATTAACTCCCAGGCTACCATACAGTAGCACATCAAAATTTCTTGTCTCTCCAGATTAGAGAGCTTACAATCAACCCCTGCAGTGCATGGCTGTTCAGCACAAACACGCAACGCCAGATCCCCCAATTTAATTGTGCATTTGACCCAGAAGCTTCAGGGCCAGTGCCTCCTGCTGCGCGAGAAGGTCCCTACCCTTCCTCTCATCACCGCCTTCATCGTCATCGCTGTTCTTCAAGTACTTCTTTTTGCCCTTGTACGAGATGTTCTGGCCTCTGTCCGACTCTGAGCCGCTGTTCTCCGACACTGCATCGGTTTCCTCCTGTCTCCTGCGCTTCAACTTCAACTTCTTCTGTAGCTTCTTCTCGTGCAAACTCTTCTTATGCTGGGCCTTGTCCTCCTTGTCGTCCTCCTGCATTTCTCTCAGCATCTCTGCATACCTCTGGGAAACTGCAGCAATAAAAGCCAAACGCAACATGAGGTTCAAGTCACATAGTACATGCAAAACTGTAACTATGAATCGAAAAGGAAGCTGAACAAACTTTTATCCTTGTGAATAACGTCTTCGGAGCCCACTTCCGCCAAAGACGCAAGTGGATCAATCGCGTTGCCCTCATCATCGTACTTGACCCTTGTCCCCACAGGCCTGTGCATGTTTATCTTCAACTTCTTCTTTTTTAAAGGCCTAGCTGCCAACCTGGCAAGGACACCAAATTAGCATAACCGACAGCAAACAACCCCCAGATGCAAGAGCTAAGCCTACACTACGAAAGTTGGGAGGCCCTATTGTGAAAATTTAAATTTAAAGTTAGAAGGGGCATACTCTTTGACTTTTTCTGGTTCCGCATTTGTATCCATGCCAGGGGCTTTGGGATAAAGGATATCGTCAAGTCCATCGTGCATATTTGCATCTGTCGTAGGCTTCTTTGGACAAAGGATATCATCGTCAAGTCCATCATCAGAAATCATATCACGATTGACTTGTGGATTTATTTCGATAACTTTAGCTTTCTGCTGCATCTGTTTCACATCAATGTCGTCCATATCCTTCCTAGACACATTCTTCTTGTGGCTTACAAAGCGGATTTTAGGGGTAACTGGAAGACCAAGCGAAGAAGCATATGCAGCAAAATTCTCGGCAGAGAATCTGCTCAGATCAAACACCTCTTTGTCTTTCTGGAGGTACACTGACTTGAGATAGGTAACAAAAGCCCTTTTACCCAGTTGCTGTAGATTGGGAAATTTAACCAGCACCGCTGCTATATTCTTAGATATCTGTTCAAGTTGTTCCACTTTTGGCTAAAACAAAGAAAATTTGCAAAATAAGTATTAAATAAAATCAGAAATGCACTAGACAATAACAAGCCCTAGCTGAGCAGGCTATGGTAGAACCGCCTCAGAATAATCTGTAACCAAGCCTTACCCTACCCATTCTAAGAGCTACCTCAGACACTGAACAAACACTGATCAACTATAAAAGGTACGGGTCAAGCAACCAACTATGCATTAGATTAACTGATAAGCTAACTGCTGACCTTTTTAACATTAATAGGTATTTTACTGTCGGTTGCCTTCAACTTTTCCAGCATTCTTTCTTCCTCCGGACACAAGAATATAAGAGATTTTCCTTTCTTGTTGTAGCGAGCTGTTCGACCAACTCTGTGGATGTAGGATGCGACGTTTTCTGGACAATCAACCTACAAAAAGGAAAGTTATAGCACAAGAATTTCAAGCAAAATATTAGTTCTTGAGACAAAGATATACCTGTACCACCCAATCCACATCCCCTATATCCAATCCTCTAGCAAATATATCAGTTGAGAACAGAACTGAAGTGCTTTCGTTGAATTCTGCCACTATGGCCTGCTGTACTTCGTATTTCATCCGCCCATGCATACATTTCAAAGGAATACCAGGACGAAGTTTCTTGAAAATTTCATAAACAAATTTGACCTGCAGAAGTCCAATATTAGATGAAGGAATAACAAAAACCAACTCTTTAGCAATATGTTTCTAAATATTCCCTTATCGGTGCAGGTAGATCTGCTTTTTTTTTGAAAATTCCACAAGGATATATTTCTACACTTACTATATATAAATAGCTAAGTATGTTTTTTCATGCTCACATTCATTCTAAGTGTAACAACTCTGTGTTGTTTCTTAACGCAGTATAAATTTGATGCTGGGATTTTGAACAATACTACATACTACACGATGCAAGAATACAAATAAAGGAGGATTGCACGGCATATGTTACCAACAGACAAAACATTACCTGCTTAACACTTGATAAGAATACTAGTATTTTTGACTTTAAATGCTTTTTGATGAAGCTCCAGAGCATATTAAGCTTCTGTTCAAGTGGCACAATCATGGCACACTGCTCAAGATTATCTGGGGTGGCTGTGCTAGCCTGCTCATGCACACTTATATATTGAGGATCCTTCAGGTTAACCCTTGCGAGGTCCTTGATTGACTTTGTCTGTGTAGCAGAAAAAAGTAAAGTTTGTACTTTGGGAATCTGAGACATAATAACATCAACTTGGGATTGGAAATCCCGATGAAGCATTTGATCCGCCTCATCAATCACCAATATCTGTTCCATACCAAGAAGACATGATTTCAGATTATCTGCATCTCATAATTTGGAATTTGCAATTAACAATAAATCAAGTTCTGTCTGGCAACCTGGAGCTGTGAGCAATCAAAGTTTGGAGTCTCGTCAAAGTGCTGGACTAACCGCCCAGGAGTGCACACTATGATGTTCAAACGGTTTATGACTTCTTTTTCATCCTCAATACCAGTGCGCTTAACAATAGCACCACCACTAAAGTTATGGTGCTTCCCCACCTTCCTGACCACGTCCCAAATCTGACCAGCTAAATCATTAGTGGGGGAGATGATAATGCAACCCACACCAAAATCCTGACCCCATTGCACCCTATACAGCTTCTCTATAACCTGCGGAAAAGGATTGTGGTAAAATAAGTTACTCGGGGAATTGTAAAAATTGTTTCTACCGATCATGTTGTTTTGCAGCGGCGCTTGCCATGACCAAAAGATGAACTAAACGGTTATAAATACCACTTTCCAAAGCACAATTTACAGAGCTAAAAAACGGACGTGTGAGAACAGTTCACAGTGGTACCACTGTTGTTATATTGCATTCCCTATAAGGGGAATTTAGACACTAAATTAGAAGCATATAAGCTTACCGGAATAACGAAGGCCAGGGTCTTGCCGGACCCAGTCTTGGCCGCGCCGAGGACATCGCGGCCGCAGAGCGCGTGGGGCAGGGCGGCGCGCTGGATCTCGCTCATCTCCTTGTACCCCGCCTGCCGCAGGGCGTCCTTGGTCTTCTTCGACAGCGGCAACTCGTCGAACCGCGTGCAGGCGCCATACTTCGAGTACTCCCCAGCCGCTGCCTTTGCCACTACAACCCGTGCGTTTTTCCGTGCGTCGGCGGCGGAGGAGGACTCCGAGGGGGGAGGGGGCTTGGTTCCCCGGGCTGGCTTGCCGGCTTCGATCCAGGCCTCGAGGAGGCTTATCTCGTCGACGTCCTTACCAAGGGCCAGCTTGCCCATGACGCGGTGCTGCGGCCGGCGCATGGCTCCAGCTGGGTGGTGCTAGGGTTTAGGGGTTTCGCGAAAGGGATGTGGAAGGTTCTAGAAGGCGTGGCGGCTATAGACCTATAGTTTCAGCCGGACCATGACTTCTGATAAATAAAACTCCTCTCCCGTAAACCCACTGGAAAGGCGTATTCTCGTCTCGTGAGTACAAGCTGTGGAAACGTATCAATGCGGATCGGGTAGTGCCCTTTTCATGTCCGTTTTCATATTTTCAAAACAACACGAATACAAATGGATGTTGTTGGGTACAGATACGGAACGGATGTTAGTAGAATATAGATACAAACTGAATGTTATCGCAAATCAGCAGGATATAAAATAATATAATTATTTGTATTTATAAAAATGAGTACGGATTTTTACCACTCCATATTATTTTTTTGTTCAGATTCGGATATTTACAACTTCTATTTTCAATTTTTCGAATATGAATGTCAAATAATCCGGATTATCCGATACCAGTTCCTACCCCTCATTTTACGGTTTGCTCATATTTTAAGAAGGCGTTAGTCGACTTATTTTTCTTCGTCATGATCATCTTAGAGCATCTTTGGCCGTCCCCTTGATAGTGACCATGCGCCCCCCCCTCTCCCAAGAGCCCATTTTCCATTGGACTAGGCCGAAGTTTCATTTAATTTAGTGGACCCAAGCGAAACCAACGCACTAGGGAGGCGTTTGGAGGCTCTGGCGGAAGGAAAAATGACATGAAAACAAAGCGAGCTGGTGGCCCCGCCTTGTTAGCGAGAGCGAGTCTCTATTGAAGATAAGACATAGAGACAATAATATTCAGTTAATATTCTATCTTCAAGTTTAAAATTAAGTTTGTGTCATCATGTACAACCGCTGTAGCACTTAAAAGTGAGTTTTCAAACAAAAATCTTTTTGCGGGTGTGAATACATAAAGAAACAATAGTTTCTAATCTTATCTCTAAGATTAATTTATGGTTATGAGATAATCATATTTTTCTGATCATGGACTTGGTTAAAAGTCTAGCAAAATATAACAGCTTATTGTTAGGGTAACAATAGTACTGAACTAACCCAGCTATATAATCTTGATAAAAAAAGACTAAACAATTGTAATGTATTTAGCAAAGTACATATAAAATTATCATTGACTATAATTCCTATACTATAAGAATATCTAGTGAATGTACGATTGAAAGTTATCAGAAGATTGACTATATTGTTGGATAGAATGTGCAAATATGCTAATGGCATCTTTTGGAGTACTCGCTTAATGATTTGGGTGTGTGTGAGTGTTGGTTGGGGGGGAGGGAGGGGAGAGGGCAACAAGGAGACAAACACGGTTAAGATTTCTAAGCATGGTTTGAACTTTCAACTATGTTTTTGAATGTTGCCAAGTTACCTTGTTTGATGCTTAAACTCTACAATGTGAACATGTAAACCGTTACTACTATAGGAGTCTCGAAGAGATATAAAATTATTATTATTTCAAGATCAAAATTACCCACAAACGGTGTTATGGTTGAGGAAAATGCTATAATACAGCCGGGGGATCGAGTCTCTTTTTTCCTCTGCATCCGCGTTTGATATGTCCTTTTCCGAACACTTTTGATATTGTTTGGCTCTAAACTTGTGAATTTTGGATACAACTAACACGGATTAACGCTATTTTCAGCAGAATTAGCTTGGTGTCTTGTTTCTGTGCAGAAAAATCAACTTTTGGGGAAATGCCCAGAAAATATCTCAAAGACCTTAAAACACCCGAAGACCCAGGAGCCAGAAGAAGTCCCGGCGAGGGGCCAAGAGGGAGCCACACCACCCCTGGGCGCGCCCCCTTGGCCGCGCCACCAGGTGGTGTGGGGCCCCAGGAACCCCCTCGAGCTCCCCTTTCGACTACTTATCGCTCGTAACCCTAAAACATCAGGGGGTTCGTCATATTCCAGAGAAACATCACAGAGCACCGTCACCACCTCGAAACTCAATTCGGGGATCAGAAGTTTCTGCTGCCGAGACGGGGATTCGGAGGAGATCATCGCCATCGTCACCGCCACATCTTCTCCATCAACCATCCATGATTCCCCCGTCCATGTGTGAGTAAACACCGTTGTAGTCTGAGAAGGATGGAAGGAATTAGATGAGATCGATCATGTAATAATGCCATATTGTTAGGGAATATTTCCTAGTATCCATTGCTAGTGTTTTCTACAGTTGTTGCAACTTGTTATGCTTAATGCTTGTCATTTTGGGCCCGAGTGTCATGATCTCAGATCTGAACATGTTATTGTTTCATGAGTATAATTATGTTTCTTGATTATATCTGCAAATTGTTTACACATGTCATTGTTCGGAACCCGAGGCCCCAAAGTGATAGAAATTGGGACAACCGGAGGGGATGGTTATGATGTGAGGATCACATGTGTTCACGGAGTGTTAATGCTTTGCTCCGGGGCTTTATTAAAAGGAGCACCTTAATTACCAGTAATTTCCCTTAGGCCCCGCTGCAGACGGGCTGTTAGGACAAAAGATGTTGTGTAAATTTCTCATTGCGAGCACGTATGACTATATTGGAACACATGCCTATGTTTTGCCTAGAACTTGGATGCTTTATTATTATTATATGTAATGCCCGTGTTTAGATTATTACATGACCTATATTATCCATGCAACGCCCGTTCATCCATCCCCTTTGCCTACGGTACTATAATCCTGCTGTTCTCCGCAATTGCTACTGTTGTTACTATTTTACTCCTGCTGTTATTTTACTACTACTGCTGGTATAAAACTGTTACCACTGATAAACCGTTGCGAGCATGTCGGATATATACCAATTACGGGTATGTCAGATGGTGTCCTAAAGTGCCGGATTACTAGGGTAGCCTGAATGGTAATGGGCTAGGGTCCATTAGGCGGTCCAGTAAGCTGACGCACAGAAGCCGGATTCTAAAAGAACCCGGATCATGGCCCACGTGATACGGCTTGGAGTAGAAGGCGGATTCTTGCCTTCCAAGTTAGGACTTACCGTAGTCTTCTAGGTTTCCTTTTCTATAAGCCCTAACCCGGTTATTATATAAAGCCGGACGGGAGATAAGAAACAGATAGACAACAAGCTAGAAGCTAACTCGCCGAGAGGTTGATCCTTGTCGAGTAGCTAAACCCAACTCACATTGTACTTTGTATACTTCAGACTTCAGCCCTGATTTAGTGAGATTGCAGGAGTAGGAACACCGCCTAGTTGCGACGTACCGAACCTGGGTAAAACCCCGGTGTCATTGTTTGTCATACAACCACGTCCCCCCACAATCTCTATCGGTAGTCTCATGGCACCCCCGTCTATGAATTCTACTACGATGTCTCGACAGTTGGCGCCCACCGTGGGGCCAGCGGCGTTGGGCGTTATGTTTCGATCGGGGATACTCGGCGGAATTGGCAGTACCATAACTATCGGAAGTCTGGAATTCGACAACGACGTCGGGCGTTTCCTCGACAACGGATCGTACATGCCAGCACGGAATCATCTGGTAAGTGCCTGCGTTTTACCGATTGGATCTGCAAACATATTTATCGGATTAACTGCAGAAGCAATGAGATTCGGTGGTGGAAGCAAATTTATCCCACCCGCCCTATACCCAGTCGAAGAAGACTATGACGCCGGATTTTGCAATCCGAGATCGCCGAAACCACGGATGAAAGCAATCCCGTGGAAGAGGTAGAAAACAAAAATCCCACAATAGAGGTGGAAGATCCGACATCCATCAATCTGACGACGAACTTGGAAGTTGACTCTGTGTTAGCCGCCATTGAGGCGAGATTAGAGTCGGAACCCGGATCGGACCAGTTCGATTCCGAAGACGAAGATGTAGATGCTTTTGAAAGAAAGGTCAAATCCTTGAAAGAGGGATTCCACGAAGTACTGATGGCAAAACCAGCGGAAAACACGGATGCCGAAAGTCAGAAAGCCCTAGAACACCTCCGCCAGATGAGGAAAGAGAGGATGGGGAAGCCAGTCCAACTTACCCGGATGTCAAGGAATTGATAGAGGAAGAACCTGGTAAAAAACCTCCCTCTTCCAAGAAAAAACACAAAGCTTCCAAGAAACTCCAATACAAGCTCCGGAACAAAAAATTGGCTGATCCAGCCAACGAAAACCTGGAAGCAGGAGGAGGATGTGGAGTTAGGCCTGCGGAGAAGAAAACGAAGGAAATCTCTATTCCCCCAATGTCAGAACAAGACGAACTGGATCTACTTCAAACACCAGTGGGACCCCACGAGCCCCCTGAAGTGCTGGAAGCCAGGAGACAAGCTCTCCAAAGGCAACTGCAACATCTATTCCAAACTCGGGAACATCTCCAAAAAAAACAAACTGGCATTAAGTTAAAGCAGGAAGAAATCGAGGAGTACGAGAAAAGGAATAGATCTGGCATTAAACCTACACGGTTACCCGAAATTGCAAGACCGGAAGTACTGCCGCCAAAAGAACGGTTTCAAAACCCGGCCTGGCAAAAGCAAGTAAACAACAAAGTTGCTAGGGGCGAACCTATATACAAAACCGCAGCAGAAAACGCGGAGGCCGCGTTCGCCATCCTCAACAACGATCTGTACTCCAATGGCGAAAAACTTCAAGGGGTGTATGCTTTCTTAGGAAAAGCATTGCAACAGCAACAGCGAGGGCAAGAAAGATCAGGGAAGTTGCATGACGACTCGGCCCTATGCAAAACAGTTACATGTGCCGCTGGAGCACCTGGACCTGAAGAACCTGGAGATTCAAATAATTCGAAAAAAGAAGATCCGAAGGACAAAAAAAAGCCCGATAACAAGGATGCAGCGTCCAGAACCGGATCCCATCTGCCGAAAAATGGAATTAATCCCCGAGATCGGGAAGAACAAAACCGGAAAGACGGAAAATCAATGCCGCCTCTGAGACGCCCTGCTGAAAAAGCCGGAAGATGCGACATTCCTCACAGGCGTGAGAGATCCCGTACACCCCCCAGGAATAAGGAAAGACACATGAGTAGAACTCCACCTTATCCCAAAGGGCATGATAACGGAGGAAATAGAGATAACACTGGAAGAGCGCGTTCGCGCAACAATGGAAAAGAAAGGAGCAGATCCCCTTCTATCCATTCAGCCGGGAGATACTCCGCACACATTGATAGAGCGGAAAGAGATGATCTATACTTCGGACCCAAGTGTTTCACTGACAGGATCCGAAGAATAACTCTGAATTCTGGCTTTGCCAAAGTTGGTACAACATATAAAAAATACACCGGCAGTACAAACCCGGATACCTGGCTCTCAGACTATTACACAGCCGTCCGGATTAACAATGAGACAAACCTAGAGGCAGTAAAATTCCTCCCCCTAATGTTACTGGACGGAGCCAGAGGTTGGATCAACGGGCTTCCTTCAAGAACTATCGATGGCTGGGATGATATGGCTAGAGTATTTACTCAGCATTTTCGGGGAACGTACAAACGCCCCAACAGCATCAACCAGTTAAACCGATGCATCCAGTTTGAAGATGAACCATAAGTGGACTTTATCTCAAGGTGGACTGCAATGAAAAATAGCTGTTCTAGAGTAACTGACGTACAAGCAATGCATGCTTTCGTCAATGGCTTAAAACCTGGACTCGTACCGTTCATGATCGGTTCCAAAAAACACAAAGATCTCGGATCTATGCTTACAACTGCAAATGAGCACGCAGCCGCCAAAGATGACATCAGAGCGAGAGGTGGCAATATCAACACTTTGATTGAAGCCAAAAAGACCCCTCGTCCCGAGAAAAAAGCAGCTTCATAAACACAGCAAAAACCCAAAGAAGTTAGCATAGCCTTTGGAAGAGAAAATTGGAGCAAATGGAAAGGACGAAGCACAGAACCGGTCAACTACACAAAAGAAGAGTGGGAAAGAATAAAGTCGGAAAACTGTGTCCACCATTCGCAATTTGGAAAACCCACCCATACGAACGCACAATGCCGGCTCAATAAGCATATAAAAGGCAGTGCAGGATCCGGAAGCAAGGGAAAAAAATTCCAAGAGGAAATTCTCCAAGCAAAAGCCATAACCTGAAAAAGAGGACAGTGAATCGGACACCGACGAAAAAATTCAGGAACAACAGCGAAAAGGCGAGTCTAAGTTTTTGAGATTTGAAGGAGAATGCAACCTAACTTTCCTGGCAACTCCGTCAGCAAAGGTGGCAAAGAGAACACTTCGAGAAATAAATGCGGTTATCCCACCAACCCCGAAATTCTTGAAGTACTCTAATACACCAATTATCTGGGATCAGTCTGATCATCCCGGAAATATCCCAGAACCCGGCACACAAGCTCTAGTTGTAAGCCCTATTGTTCAAAACACTAGGCTAAAAAGAGTGCTGATGGATGGAGGATCCAACATTAACATAATGTACCTGGATACATTGAAGCATCTGCGAATCTCCGAGACCCATCTCAACCATAGTAACATACGCTTTCACGGCATCGTCCCTGGCAGGCAAGCATGATCCCTAGGAGAAATTTCCCTAGAAGTAACCTTTGGAGAGAAAGAACATTTCCGGCAGGAAAAGATATCCTTCGAGGTTGTGTCGTTCGAAAGCGTGTATCACGCAATACTCGGACGTCCAGCTTTCGCCAAATTCATGGCAAGATCATGTTATATCTATAACAAGCTGAAGATGTCGGGGTCAAAAGGAGGAGTAATCACCATAAGTGGAGACTTCAAATTGGCAAACGAGCTGGAAAAAGAAAACACCCTTTGTGCAGAAAAAGTGATAGCAAAGGAGGAATTAAAGGAGCTGACGAAAGAAGTATCGCCGACAGAAATGCCGGCAGGAAAAGAAACTCGGAAGCCAGCAGACAGCTTTAAATCTTCCGAGAATACAAGACAAGTTATCCAAGATCCCAAAGATCCGACAAAGTTTGTCGTAATGGGAACTAGCATGACCGACAAATAGGAAAGCGAGCTCATCAAGTTCCTCCGTGAGAACTGGGACATTTTCGCATGATGTCCAGCGGACATGCCAGGTGTACCCAGGGAACTTGCTGAGCACCAACTCAAGGTAATTCCAGGATCTAAACCCGTCAAACAAGGTCTCCGTCGATTTGACGGAAGAAGACGGAAGGCTATTGACAAGGAAATTATCCGGCTATTGGCAGCTGATTTTATCCGGGAAGTTATACATACTGAATGGTCTGCAAACCCAGTATTAGTCCCGAAGAAAGATAGTACTGCTCTTAGGATGTGTATAGATTACACCGGCTTGAACAAATTGTGTCCAAAAGATAGGTTTGCGTTACCGTGAATCGATAAAATAATAGATGCCACTGCAGGCTCTGAGCTTTTATGCTTTTTGGACGCTTATTCCGGGTATCTTCAAATACGTATGAAGGAAGAAGACCAAATTAAAACCTCCTTCATAACTCCATATGGAACATACTACTACATAACCATGCCTTTTGGCCTGAAGAACGCAGGTGCAACCTACCAGCGTTGCATGCAACGATGTTTGCATAGTCAGATTGGCAAAAATGTTCACGTTTATGTGGACGATATTGCCGTCGTTTCCAAGGAAAAAGACATGCTGCTTGAAGATCTGCGAGAAACCTTCGAAAATTTGTGCACTTATAAAATGAAGTTAAATCCATTAAAGTGCGTATTCGGGGTTCCCTCGGGAAAACTTCTGGGTTTCATCGTTTCCCACAGAGGAATAGAAGTAAACCCGGAAAAGATCAAGACAATCCTAAACATCTCAAGCCCTACGTGCTTAAAAGATGTACAAAGATTGACGAGTTCTGCAGCTGCCGTCAGCAGGTTTATAAGCCATCTAGGAGACAAAGCTCTGCCATTATACAAATTGTTGAAGAAATACGTCAAATTTGAATGGACAGAAGAGGCGGACAAAGCGCTAACCCAGTTAAAGGAAACCTTGATGCAAGCTCCGATTTTGGCATCACCAAAAGACGAAGAACCCATGTTACTGTACCTTACAGCAACAAACAGGGTTATCAGCGCGGTGATAGTTGTGGAAAGGAGGAAAGACAAGCAAACCATACCAGATCAACATCCGGTGTATTATGTAAGTGAAGTTTTTTCCGAGTCCAAGCAAAGATACCCGCACTATCAAAAACTGGCATATGGTGTATTTTTCGCATCTCGAAAACTCCGTCATTACTTCCAAGGACATTCCATAACAGTGGTATGTAAAGCGCCACTAGGGGATATAATCAACAATGCGGACGCAACGGGCCGAGTAGCCAAATGGGGCATCGAGTTAGTTGCGTTCAACATTAAGTACCAACCCCGGACGACAATAAAATCCCAGGTGTTGGCAGATTTCGTCGTTGATTGGACAGAAGCAATGGAAAACACACCAATGCCGGAGTCAGAATACTGGGTTATGCATTTTGATGGATCCAAGATGAAGGAAGGCGCTGGAGCTGGTGTAGTCCTAAAATCCCCAAAGGGAGACATTATGGAGTATGTATTACAAATACATTTCAATGCCAGCAATAATGTGGCAGAATACGAAGCCCTGCTTCATGGCTTGCACATTGCAAAAGAAATAGGTGTCAAACACATCTTATGCTATGGCGACTCAGATTTGGTACAACACCAGCTTAACCAAACATGGGACGCCAAAAGCCCCATCATGGCCGAATATCGGAGAACGGTGGACGAGTTTGCAATTTGCTTCCTGGGATTTGAAGTACTTCATGTCAAAAGGGAAGAAAACTGGAACGCGGATGCATTAGCCCGCATGGGCTAGGAAAGAGGGAAAACCCTACCACCAGGTGTGTTTGTCTAGCATTTGCACGAACCATCCATAAAAGGTGGAGATGTCGACTATCCTCTCGTTTCCGAGTCAATCGAAGTTTTACTCGTTAACCCGGATTGGAAGTACCCGGATGGAGCAGACGAGGTCTTGCAAAGACAAATAAAACATCGATGCAAAGGATACACGGTATTCAATGGTTGCCTGTATAAGCGCAGCACAACCGGAATTTTTCTGCGATGTATTTCGTCAGAAGAAGGCCGAGAAATTCTGCAAGAAATCCATGCTGGAGATTGCGGACATCATGCTCAATCAAAAAGCATAGTTAAAAAAGCATTCCGTGCAGGATTTTTCTGGCTAACAGCCAAGACAGATGCCGAACACATAATCAATACATGTGCCGGATGCCAGTATTACGCCAAGCAAACGAATATGCCAGCCCAAGCACTCAAAACTATCCCTATTACATGGCCGTTTGCGGTCTGGGGGCTAGATATGATGGGACCATTCAAAACTGCAAGAGGTGGACTTACACATCTACTCGTTGCAGTAGATAAGTATACCAAGTGGGTGGAGGCAAAACCCATCAAAAAGCTTGATGGTGTAACAGCCAGAAATTTCATCATTGACGTAGTCATGAGATACGGCGTTCCGCACAGCATAATAACCGACAACGGGACAAATTTCTCTATTGGAGAGTTGGCAAAATATTGCCGACAAGCGGGAATACGCCTAGATCTTGCATCTGTGGCACACCCACAATCCAATGGGCAGGTTGAGATAATGAATAGTTAAATCCTGCAAGGAATATGCCCAAGACTCGAATCTCCTCTTCATAGAGCAGTTGGAGCATGGGTGGATGTCGCACCCTGACTTCTAGGGGATACTCACCGTACGAACTGGATAGCAGATGCTTGGATTATGGGGCATAACTGCTCCCACGTCCCATCTTCCTGGTAGGCCTGCGCTTATGCGCGACAACACAAGCCCTGCTATTCCATCGTCGATGTAAACTATCCACTAGAGATCAAAGGCACTTCCGTCGACGTACTTCAAACCATACACACATGGTACGTCAACGGCGTTTAACAAGTGGTATCACAACAGATCTCTACGATACAAAAGATTGAAATAAGGTGCAAATGGCTCTCATTAGAGCAGAGATAGCAAATACAATCATTCAGAGGGCACATGCCCCAACAATACATCATTACAATACAGCGGAAGCATTCAACATGTCTGAGTACAGACAAGAACCAAATAGGCCTAAGAGGCCGGAAACGAAAAGACGGAGCCCATCCACGAAGTCTCGGATCCTGCCCGGGTCCGCTATCTACTCGTCAGCAGCCTCGTCGTCATACTCCACGTAGTAGCCACCATGTAGATCCTCGGAAACGTCGTCTGCGTAAACCACAGCCCCAACGGGGTCAGTACATAAACATACTGGCAAGCAAGACTCACAGTTCACCAAAGTGTAACCCGTCAACACCAAGCACAGATGCTTTGGGTTCAACGGAAGGAAAGGGATATAAAAGATGCTGCAACTGGCTGCGCTAACCAACTACAGAGGTTCTATCATGTCCAACTATCAGAAAGGGGATAAGGTCGAGGGTTGTAACCAACTGGAAGATAACATCAAACAAACCCATCCTGGATCTCGCCCCTTATCCAAAGAAGCAATCCGAGGATAACTCACACAGTTGTATTAAAGGTGAATCAAGTTATTGTGTCATCAACCTATTACTAGTCAAGTTATTAATCATTGGGTGTAACATGTTGGATCATTATGTTTAAGTTGTCCTGAGTACTTGTTAGCCAGTACTTTCACCAAGTAATCCATAACCGCGGAAAACACGGCTTCTCGAGAAGATTATCCCTGCAGGGTTGCACCAATTTGGCCGTACACTCATGAATAACCCGCCAGATGGAAAGGCCCTTCCACCAAGCGGGGTACTCAACACAACCAACCATTCCTCGCATCAAGCCCAAAGCACCTTGGGCGCACGGCTAATCGAGCCCAGAAGAAAATGGACCCTCATAGCACTCTAAGAACGTGTCCCCCTATATGCCGACTACGAAAGTTCCACCCTGGCCTGGGCTCGCAAAAACATGCATGCGGCAAATGGAAAACACGAACTAAATGAGGTGATTTGGACGAGATGCGAATCAGGTCAAGTTGAGGGGGGCGCCCATACTCGCTTCCCAAATGCGGGTAGTGCGCTCATCATGGATCAGTAGACAAGACTCTTTTCCTATTAGGGTCGACACTAGCAGGCCTCAAAACCACACAGGGCCTCCTGCCGGTGCCTTATGATCAAATTTATTATTAATAACAATAACATTAGCATGATTGATTGATTAAACATCGAGCCCCCAGAACATAATGAAGTAGTAACAGAAAGTAACGGGTAACAGACTCGAGCAAAACAACCTAAGCATGCTAGTAAGACACGGGCTCAAGCAATGGTTATAGGTGTGGAGGTGAGGCAATATCAGGGTTAAAGGATTCATGTGATGGGTTCGTAACAGAAATAACTACTACTAGGGCTAGCAGAAAAGAACAACGGAAAGTATCGGTAACCAATGTTGAAAGGAACACAGTGGTTCATGTGAGTGATAACTTGCCTGCAAAACCCAGTAGCCTGGTACTGAGCTAACTCCTTAGAAGGGATGTCGTAAGTATCGTCGGTCTCAACGTCGTCGCATATCCGAGAAGAAGCAAACAAACAATGCAGAAAGATAAACAATCAATAACATGGCATAGGTGCACAAACATGGGATGATGCATGTCATGTTAATAGATGCATCAAAATAAACTACTTGACAAGATAACACAATTTAATTGGACCCATATGCAATTGGATTGCATATGGAAAGCCCATGATTTCTGGTTGAATTAATTGTTTTACAACTAAGCAACATGTGAAAGTGGATTAGCATGATGCATGGATGAGGAAGACAACAAAATAACAACAATAGAACCAAATGGAAATAAGGTTCAAGAAGTTTAGAAATTCATTTATTAATTTAGGAAATTTTGGTTACTTAAAGGTGCCACACAAGCATTTGTTGTTTTCACCAATTTTAATTGTTCAAAATAGATAACAAAGTTTATATTTGATAAGAACACACAATTTTAGGTGGATTGCATGTTTCACTTGTTGAAAAAGGATTTCAAATCAATTATTTATGAATTAAACAAGTTTAAGCAAGAATTAAATGAATTTAATTCAAACATGAACTTATTTGAATTTTTATTTGTTTAAAACATTAAGTGAGATTCATATTTGAAAAGTTTATACTTTTATGGTTGGAAAACATATTTTATATGTCCCAAAAGAATTTGATTTGATCAAGTTATGAATTTAGCAATATTAAATGAATTAAACAAGGATTAAATTATTTAACCAATTTTAATTATTCAAAACAGAAAACAAAGTTTATATTTGGAAAGAGGGTTTAATTTTGCATGGAAAACATATTTCATTTGTTGAAATTGGATTTAAAATGAGCAAGTTATTATTTTGGCAATTTTAAATGCAATAAACAAGAAACAGTTGTTTTCAGCAATTTAAATTATTCAAAACAGCAAACAAAATTTATATTTGGAAAGTACATGAAAAGTTGATTGGAAAACATATTTGGTTTGTGAAATTTGGAATTTTTATGAACAAGTTATGAATTTTGCAAATTTAAGTGAATTTGACAAGTTTTCAGATATTGCACCAATTTAAAATATTCAAAACAGTAAACAAATTTTATATTTGGATAGAACATTTAATTTGGTATTGAAAACATATTAAAAATGTTGAAATTGGAGTTAGGATGAATTTCTTATGCAATTTACAATTTTGGGTGCAAATCTGCCATTTTTATGAATCTAGGGACTTGGAAAATATTTTTACAGGGGCTAGAAATAGTTTACAAGGACCTGGGTGTGAAATCTGTGAAGGTTCTGTGGCAAAACAAATAAAAATAAAAGGTTTGGTTTTATGGTTGGGAGGGGGACTCGAACCCCTAACCTGCTGCCTGCAAACCCTGGGTGCTAACCAACTGGGCTGGAGCTGTTGTGTTGACAGGAAGTGCAGCGGGGTCAGGTTAAGGTTCAGCAACTGAACTGAACTTAAATTGGAGAAAAAGCAGCAAAAGGGTGGGGGCTGGGATTCGATCCCGTGACCTGGGGTGTGCGCTCAAGGTTCTCTGCCAGTGGGCTGGTGCGGCTATTGTTGGAAGGAAGGGATACTCGGGGGGCTTAAGGTGTGGCCTGCGGAATTTTTATCTGAACCAAACAAATGCACGTACAGAACCTGCAACCGATCGCATCACGGCATGGCAGCGAGGGCAGCAGCGGCTGCTCGCCGGAGGGAACTAGGGGGGCGCCGGCTGGGGTGGTGTGGGGTGCGGCCTAGGGAGAGGAGAGGCGAGGGTAGGAGGGGAGCGGATCACCTGCGGCTCGCTGTAGACGTTCAGGTCGACGGGCAGAAACGGAGGAATTGCCGGCGACGGCGCGGCCTCCACGGGCAGCCACGGCCGGTGGTGCCTGCAGCAAACTTGGGGAGGACGATCTCCTCGTTCCATTCCCGGGGATAGCGGTTCCTCGAGGTGGCCAGAGATGGGAAAGGGGCGGTGGTCTGACGGCGGACGGGGGGTGTCGAGGTTCAGACAACGAAGAAATAGCAGAGAGGTGAGGGAGGCAGTAGCTGGAGAGAATGGCGGCGCTAGGGTTGGGCTAGGCTCTAGGGTTAGCAGGTGGGGGAGGTAGGTTAGATATAGGGGGGAGATGCTTGTACGGCAAAGCATCGGGAGGGCATGGAGATGATCGTGTGGTACTGAACGTGTTCGTACCAAGGTAGAAGACGACAAGGAGTGGAGGAGGGGTTGGGCCAGAAGGAAAAAAGAGAGTGGGCCTGGGGGAGAGAAGGGAAAAGGGGTTGGGCTGGTTGATTAGTGGGCTGGGGGTAGCTGCTGCCTCCTCTCTCCCTTTCTATTTTTGTTTGTTTTATTTTTTTTGTAGCAAACGAAATTGGAAGAAAAGAATAGGTTTTGGTTATTGAAAAAAATTGGAAAAATTAGGGTAGATTCCTTAGTTGAAATGCAACCACTTGGTAGCTTTGGTTTACAAAATTTTAAATGTTTGCTTGCTGTTTAAGATTTAAACCAAATTAAGTGAAATTTGCAATATTAATTAATATGATAAAAACAAGGCATTTTCAATAGGGTTTCCCCTAGGGTTTTAAAAGTGAATTAAGAATACAAATTAGTGGTGAACTTCATGGATTCAAAAGATTAACGATTTTTAGGATTGGTTTGAATTTGAAAGCAGTTTGGGAAGTAATTGATTGATATTGAAAACAAAGATATTAATAGGGTGAACCCTATGTTAAATTTGATTAAAGTAGTTGATTTGATTAGATGATGTTCACAAGTTCAAAGTTGTTCTGTTTGATGCATTTGATTTGAAATTGAAAGTGATTTGGGATTTAATTGATTGAATAAAACCAACAATTTCATAGATGAACATTATGGAAGAAAGAAAACAATTTGGTTGTTTTTTATTTGAAATAACATTTTGGAAATTGTAACATCACAAGGATGAAACAAAGGGTTTGAATTTTGGTTTGAAATTCAAATGGAAAACAAAGGAAAACAAACAAAACAAATGCAACCAACATGATGCCATGATGCAAAACATAAAATAACAGAGAGCAAACATTCTAAAGGCTATTTTTCAGACTTGGGATGTTACAGTGGAAGAGTTACCTTCCGTGTTTTGGAGTATTCGAACGACGCCAAACAGGTCAACAGGGCAAACCAAGTTTTTTCTAGTTTACGGCGCGGAAGCAGTCCTCCCAACGGACATGATCCATGATAGCCCAAGAGTGCAGGCTTTCGATGACTCGGATGCCGAAAGCGCACGACAGGATGCCGTCCATCTCCTAGAGGAAGAACGAGAACTTGTGCTTCAAAGATCTGCCATTTATCAGCAAGGTTTACGGCGTTACTATAGTCGGAAAATCAGGCATCGTTCTTTTAAAGAAGATGACCTAGTGCTAAGATTGGTACAACAAAGAAAGCACAAGTTGGCTCCAGTTTGGGAAGGACCGTTCGTCATCAGCAAAGCTATGAAAAATGGATCATACTATCTTGTAGATATTCGAGACACGGAAGATGATCCCGAAAAGCCGAGTCGCAAAAGAAAGAGAAAGATATATGACGAACTAGGGGAGACCAAAAGACCCTGGAGCATCCAGCGGTTACGTCCCTTCTATACTTAGTTCAATTTCTATGTAAACATCTTTGAGATCATGAAATAAAGTTGTCAGAATTCATACATCTGTGTTTTTTACATGTTCATTATAGTTTAAAACATAATTTCGTCTTATCTATTTCCCAATGATCTTTCAAAATACTCAATCTTAACCCGAATTGTGCCTGCATGCTCGGTGTTAAAAAACTGAATGATTGTCAGCCTAAAATGGCTTAAGGAAACCCAGATTGTGCCTGCGTGCCTGAGTTTCATTCAAAAAATTCCCTACTGTTCTCTAAGTATTATCTGATTGTTTTTATGCTGGCTCGCTGGAGCTAGTAAGTAAAAATGCCTTTAGTATGATCCATGTTTCAGAGTTTCGACTGATTGGTTATACCCAGTCACTTGGCATGAAGATTAAAATACTATCGAGTCATTTCTAACACTAAGGACAGTTAAAGCATACAAACCAGAGAACTTAGAAGATAAAGGAATAAAAACCCGGAAAACTTGCAAAGACTTAATAAATATTGCTGCAAAAGCGGAGTACTTGTTTATACAAAGGAATAGAAAGCATTACAATAAGTTTACATTGTAAGATCAGTAATGCTCCTATTTCCTATTTTCTACCCAGGACAAGGCATCCTTCAGGCATCCGAGTCATCTTCACTGCTGGATTCCTCGGGAATATCTGAAATGGTTTTCTCTGGGTAGAAGGTGGAGATGTTGACCATGGTGGCGATCTTGGTGGCGTGACCTTTGATGGCTTCAAAGATGCCGGCCCGCTGCGCCTCCGTGTATCCTTGCGGGATGCCGGACGCCACGCGCCAAGACTTGGCATCAGGGTAGTGCATGCGCATGAGCCCTAGAGCCATGCGCGCACCACCACGCGCCGCGGAGCGCAGGATGGATTCCCTGGACTCCGCCACTTCCACCATAGCTTCGAAAGTTTTTCAACTTCCGAGAATTCCCCAGTCCTGGCGGGAAGGCATTTGCTGACCAGCAGCATCCCCGCAGCCTTGATTGCGGTGAACACCTTTCCAAAAGCTCGGATTTTCTTAATCCGAGTAAGCCGGGGGCTATCTCCTGTTTTAGTAAAGACACAAAAAGTGTTAGCAAAAACAGAGAAAGATGTCAACATAAAAAATCCGGTAAAAGATAAAAAAATACTGAGAATTTTGTCCATCTCGGCGCCTTCCTCCAAGCGCTGGTTCAAGGCATTCTCCAAGTCTCGGATAGTGTCCTTGTCCTTGGCTTCTTGGTCGGAGGCCTTGGACTCGGCAATGCCGACGGCCAATTGGCTGGCCTCCAGGTCCTGCTGCAACTTCATATTGAGCTTATGAAGATCCAGGTTTTCCCGGCGCGGGTTCTCGGCATTGCCGGCATCTTCAGCAACTTGTTTGGCTTTTGCCAAAGAAGCTGAAAAGCAAGTAAAAAAGACGAGTAAGAAAACTCGAAAAAATACTTAGAAAAAATTCGTACAACTGGAAGCAGCAAAAAATCTTACCTGCTGTCTCCTTCAGCTGCTGCTGAACGGATACCAGTTCCGCATCCTTACCCTCAAGAGTCGAAAGAAGGGATTTCACTTCTTCGTTCTTGATAGTAAGTTTGTTGAAAACTTCTAGATTTATATTTTCAGCGGCTCGCTGAAACACAGAAAAAAACAAAACATGCTTAAGTTAAGAACAAGCATAAAAGCGAAAAAAAGCATTAAGGCAAAATCATGCATTTGACTTATTGTTTTGGGGCTAGAGGTGTTACCTGGCTCGTTTGTTGCAAACCTGACAAGTTTTCGTTGAATTCTTTTGCATACTCTGCAAAAAGAATCCCAACGTGGTGAAGGCCGTCCTGGATGACCTGCCGAGGTGAAAATACGAAGTTATTCCTTACAATTAATCCGCCTTGCGCAAGGACGGATCAGAGGAGCAGGAGCGAAGAACTTCTTAGCCCCTGGACGAGTATATCCATGTTCGTCGAAGGGTACCTCCTTTACCTTGAATTCTCTGCTAAAGGTGGGAATGGGCTCATCCTCAGGAATACGAGAAGGACCGCCCACATCCGGCTCCGCCCTTTCCCTCGCATCCTTCTCGGATGCAATAGGCTGGCTGGTCGGCAATGGGTACTCCTCTAGCCTTGAAGACTGATTTTCTCCCCCAAGAGTAACTGGGGTAGGGGTAGCTGTCGCAGGAGATGGCGCTCCCTTGCCGACAGTGTCCTTATGCTTCTTCAACTTCTTTGACTTCAAAGAAGTTGGAGCAAGGCTAAAGGAAAAGGAAGAAGAAGAAAATCCGAGAAATCAATATTCCGAGAAACCAAACCAACTATGCAATAAAAAGCAGGCAAATGTACAAAATACCCAAGGAATTACCTGGATGTAGCGACGGAAATCCCGTCAAGATTTACCACCTCTTCAGTGGTTGTTGGCCTCTTGCGCTTCCAACCGCCATAAAAGTTGGCATGAAGTTCGTCAAGTTCGGTGTCAGTAGCAAGTTCCTTTTCCATAAGATCATTGAACTATGGAAAAAACCAAATATTCGACTAAGTTAAGAAAATGGAGAAATGCAGGAATCCAAGAAAGGTTGTCCAAAGAGAAAAGGGCATGCCTTTGGAATCATGTTTCCTTCGTGATACATTTCTCGGCTTTCTTTATATTGGTCACGGGTTGCAACCAACTGATTGACCCGCTTCTTGAAGTCCCGTTTCGAGAAAGCTTTATCCGTTCCTCTCATCTCATCTTCTGGACCCTCATATTCGCACAAAAGCCGAGTTCAGTGTGCAAGAGGTTGGATGCGACGTCCGAACCAACATAAAACTATGTCGGCTCCAGTAAGAGGAGGTCTGGACGAAGTGAGCTTAGCGATGCGCCGTTTGATTTTCATTATTTTGTCCGGCAAAGTTTGTACCGCTTCTGCAGCCCAATTGTCCTGGGGAATAGCGGCAACATTGACAAATGGTGGAACCTCGGTTTCCTTTCCTGGAAATGGAATGTCTTGATGATAGAAGAAGGAACCCGCCCAAAATTTTACGGATTCCGACGTTTTTATCTTCCCTGAATCTACGAAGGGTGAAAGATATGGTTCCACAGATTGGAAGAGCGCCCTCTGAGGGATTTTTCTTGATTCCAAAGCAATATTGCCAGAAATCTAATCTAGGCGTTATTCCTAAGTATCCTTGAAACAGGGCTTGGAAGCCGGCGAGATAAAGAATAGAGTTTGGTTGTAGGTTGTGAGGCTGGATTTTGTAATGGTTAAGGACTTCGAGGAAAAAGGCGGAAGGCGGGATTCCCATACCTCTAGCGATGTGCGAGGTAAGAAGGACTCGTTCCCCGGCTCTGGGCGAGGGCTCATATTCTTCTTCCTCATGCCGCCATTTCCCTTTCTCTATCAGCCCCTCTTTCTCCATTGTCGGGAGAAGAGAGGGAGGGATGCTGCTTCTGCTCCAATTGCTGGCAGTTTCGCCTTCCTCCTCGGCTCCGGCGGCAGTGGCCGCGGCGGCGAGCTCCTCTCCAACGAGAGTGAGCTTTTCCTCCGCCGTTTCGGGAGGCGGAGGCGGAGTAGAAGAAGATGTGGCCAGGTTATCGGCTGCAAGAGGCGGATCCTCGCGGTCCTGGCCACCGGAAGCTTTCTCCGGCACGACGACGGTGGCGCGGCTAGGCGAATCCAATAACGGATCCATCTCGTTGATGATGTCGTCGATCTCCGTGGCAACGGAGTGCTCCCGGGATGCACGTGGTGAGTCCATTTCGCGGCGGCGCGACGAGGATCGTGACTTCTCCGACGTGAAATCCGGGGACAACGCTTGCGCGAGCTCGAGCTCTGTTTCGTTCTCACTGACTAAGGCAATGGCTGGGCGCTAGAGCTGGGAGGTGAGAAGGGAGCGGAAGGTTTGCCGGAGAGGATGAATAGGCTATTTATAGACTGAAAATCCTTTACGATACGTACTAACGACACTTTTGACCGTTCGATGCTCAACGCGTGTCATTCGCCGGAAAATCCGGGAAATGAATCGACAGGTGATAATGGCTATCTCCTCGTTTCCTGTGAGAATCTATCAGAGATACGTTTCAGGGTTTCGCACGCGAAAACCCAAACGTCCCTCACGTCAGCACGATTTCAGCACTGACGTAGGAAGTTCCTTCTCCACGAAGGCTCGTGGAAGAAAAAGGCGGATTTCCCGAAATCTGAGTTTCGTGTTAAAGCATGATTTGAAGGAAAAGAAGAATCAAGACGAAGAGCCAACATTTCTCGGAAAGAATGCAATTTGACGAAAGACGGCGATTCCGAGTCTTAATCCTTCTTGGAGGCTACTGTCGGATATATACCAATTAGGGGTATATCAGATGGTGTAATAAAGTGCCGGATTACCACGGTGGCCTGAATGGTAATGGGCTACGGTCCATTAGGCGGCACAGTAAGCTGACGCACAGAAGCCGGATTCTAGAAGAACCCGAATCACGGCCCACGTGATACGGCTTGGAGTAGAAGGCGGATTCTTGCCTTCCAAGTTAGGACTTACCGTAGTCTTCTAGGTTTCCTTTTCTGTAAGCCCTAACCCGGCTATTATATAAAGCCGGACGGGAGATATGAAACAGATAGACAATAAGCTAGAAGCTAACTCGCCGAGAGATTGATCCTTGTCGAGTAGCTAAACCCAACTCACATTGTACTTTGTATACTTCAGGCTTCAGCCCTGATTTAGTGAGATTGCAGGAGTAGGAACGCCGCCTAGTTGCGACGTACCGAACCTGGGTAAAACCTCGGTGTCATTGTTTGTCATACAACCACGTCCCCCCACAATCTCTATCGGTAGTCTCATGACACCCCCGTCTATGAATTCTACTACGATGTCTCGACAGAGCAAGTCTACTTTCAGGTGCAGCTGAATTGACAACTCAGTTGTTAAGGCTTATAAATATTCTTTGGCTCCCCTTGTGTCGAATCAATAAATTTGGGTTTTACTTCCCTCGAAGACTGATGCGATCCCCTATACTTGTGGGTCATCAGCGTTGCGCCGCGTGTCCTCTAGACGTGGCGAGAAAACAGCCTTATCTCACCGCCCCTCGATATCTCTCCACCATTCGTTCTCCCCCTTCCTATTTCTCCCTCACGAAGAAGCTGCCATGGGTTCCTTCTCCTCTGCTTAGCCGTCATTCCACTCACACCCGCGCTCCGTCGACGTTCTTCCCGTACACACGCGCCACTGCCTTCTCGCTGCTCTCATCTTGCATCTCGCTGTCTCCAATCGCTCTCACGTAGGGAAGGCGACGATAACGATGCGAGCCCGCACCACCTCTTATGGGCGTAGCTATGCCGGCGCTACAACCTTCGCGATTGCCGGTGGTGCTGCCACATGCAACCCGCCGTCGCAGTTGCTGGTAGCGGTGCTCCCACAGGCCGGTGGTGGTGCTACCGAAGGCTGGCCGCGGTTCCCACAGCCCTGCGGCGGTGCTCCCCAAGGCCGTACGCAGTGCTCTCACAGGCCGGTGGTGGTGCTACCGAAGGCTGGCCGCGATGCTCCCACAGGCCCGCGGCGGTGCTCCCCAAGGCCGGACGCGGTGCTCCCACAGGCCGACGGCGGTGCTCCAAAGGCCGATGGTGGTGCTATCAAAGGCCGGTGGTGGTGCTACCAGCGGGTCCATGATGCTACCTGGTCTGGCTCTCTTGCTCTGCTGCAAAGGCAGCCCGCCTGAGCTATGGAGACGGACCGGCGATGCTACCATCGGTGGGCGGGGATTCTCCCGTCGTTTGGTGACAATGCTACCATAGGTGATCAATGGTGCTACCGTAGAAGGACGATGGTGCTACCGTAGAGGGACGGTAGTGCTACTGTCCGTGGGGCGGAGGTGTTGCTCGCCAGTGTAGCAGCGCCGCCGGCGGTGGTCGGACGACGAGGGGAGGCAGTTCCCGATGCAGCTCTGGTTCCCTTTTGAAGAGAAACATGAAGAAGAGGCGAGGAAACGGTCGTACATTTTATTTCTTTTTGCCCGTTAATGTACACGTGGCGCTCGCTCGATGTGGGGGATCGGAAGCCCCGATCCCCCGGGGGACGCTCAGTACGCCCCTATGGTTAAAGGAAAAATAATTTGATTTCACACCATCTCATCTGGAACAAGTGGCTCCTAGCCGTTCGTTCAATTACAAAAACTTTACTCGAAATATTTCAAAAAATGGACAGGTCTTAATCAGTTGAGATTTTCGCAAATCTTCTTGAACTCCTAAAAATACGACAGCAGCTTAGTAAATATTGCAACTTGCGCCTCTTAAAAGGTGCAGGTTACATCTTTCATTGAGCTGAATATTTACTTCTGTAATCGATGGAGACATAAAAATCAAGTCAGACCGAGCTCTATCAAAAATTTAAAACCGCAAAAGAAAAGCTTTGACTCATTGGCTGCACCTTTTTTTTTTCTCTCTTTCACTCTTGCTACTAGGTGCGTATAGGTTGGCACGGTCATATTTCTGCCGTGGTCGCTCCCGCGAGCGACGCGGGGGGAACCCTAGCCGCCGCCTCCCAGCCCCTCTCCCCTCCCACCCTTCTCCTCGCCGCCGCCGGAGGGCGTCGCCGGGAAAGGCCCGGGTGGCGCTGGCGGCGGCGGGGCCTCTCCTCCCCTCGCCCGGTGGTGGTGGCGCGGGCTGCTGCTGGCGATGAGGCGTGGCGCTGGCGTTTGGGCGCCACGGCGCAGCCGCTTGCCGGCGGCGTGGTGGAGGCGCGGTTCCAGGCGAGCTCGTGGCGGCGGCGGCGTCCCCTGGCGTGGCCGCATCGACGGGATTCGAGCGCTCGTCTCGGCAAGCTGGGGGTGGATGGATAGGCCGCGGGCGCGATTTGGCCGGTTCGGCCTGGGTGGCAAGCCTGGCCGGTGGCGCTTCGCCGGCTAGTGTGCATGGATCGTGGAGCTGCGGTGGGCAGCGCGGTCGAGGCCGCCTCGACTCGGGTCAGGCCAGGGGGCCCGGCCCCTTTCGAGCCCAGCGACCTCCGCCCCTCAGATCTGTCGACGTTGGTAGCCATGGGGGCTGCAAGTCGATGACCTGCGGCTGTTTCCTCTCGCTGCAGGTTCAATGCTACCATTGCCGTGCCGTTGACCGGGGTTCTCGCCGCGGCGGTCCGAGTTCGTTCCTCCCGTTTGTTCGAGTGCCGAGTTGGTACGCCGGGGCGGCGGCCCTGGAAGGTGGGGACCTTGTGGGTTGGCGGGCGAGCCCAAAGGCCCTGGTGCTGGCTGAGGCCACGACCGTGAGGACGATGTAGTGCTTGGCGAGCTGCGCTCCGTGACAGTGGTGTGGTCGCCGTCTTGGCGGTGCGCCTCGCCATGTGTGGGAGGCGGAGAGGATTTGCCGAGGGGAATCCCTCGCCCTGGGTTTTTCCCGGGCCACGGCGGCGGTGGCTATGGGCGTCGTCCCCTTCTTGAAGGCGCCGATGTGGCTTCTCTCTGTCCTACTACTATGTGCTCCGGATGAAAATCCCTGATCTTCGGATCGGGTGGCGGCGGCGCTCTGCGGCGTGCTCTTCCTGAAGACGCCGCTTTGGAACACACGGTGTGTAGCTCTCTGGAGCGTGGGTGGCGGAGGCATTGTGTCTTCGACGTGCGGTCTCCAGCAAAGCTTGTATCATGTTCTGCACAATCAGCGCCTCAACGTTTGGACCTTCCTTGGTGCACTTCAGCGACATGGGCAAAGAAGGTGTTCCCTTAGTGGCTTTCTCTGCTCGCGAGGTGCGGATCTGGGTGGTGTGCAGCGTGAGTTGGTGCGCTGATCGGGGCTCTAGGTGCGCTTCGGCCCGACGACTTTGCCCGTGCCTACGGTGTGCAGCGTGTGTTGGTGTGCCGGTCTGCTCTCTAGGGCGCGCTTCGGCCCAACTACTTTGCCCGCCCAGAAGCCTCTCTGCCTCATCGGAGTAGCTCGTTGGTTGCCCTTGTGCGCTCGCTTCGCTGTAGTCCCTTCGGGTGTCCTCTTTTCTCTCTGTGTGTGCGGGTCATTATTGTAAGCTGGGTTCAGCATTTTGTATCGTTTTCGCCGTTCTTGGCGTTATTAATTTAACGTCGGGTCTTTGGCCTGCAGTCTAAAAAAAACTAGGTGCGTACATGGACCATGGATGACACCGTATGCCGTGTCCACGAACCACAGGTGACAAAGCCCTCCAAGTCCCAAGATATTTTTCGCAGACGATAGCGGCTTCTCCGTCGATTTTACACTTCCTTTTCCGCACATGGGCGCCCGCGCCGCTCAGACGCAAGTTGCACCCGGAGCTCTGCTATTTAGAGCGAATGAAGTGAGCAAGTGCGGCAAGCTAACAGTACCAGCTTACCCAAAAATACCAGAAAAGATTCCCCATGGATTACCTGATGGAGGAAGTGCAGCAGCATCCAAGGTTTCGAGCGGTCCATCCATGGCAGTGGTGGCAGTGGCAGCTCTCCCTCCTAGCCTCTTCCTCCTCACCTCCGGCTCCGGCGACACGGCCGCCTAACCACGTCAGCTGGGACGAGACCGCCGCCGCGCATCTCTACTCCGCCGACCTCCCAGGTAACTAACTCGACTGCTCCTGCTTTTCCCGTGCTACTTAATTTTGGTTCTGACATGGACACATGCGGTGGTGTTGAATATCAGGCGTGAGGAAGGAGGAGATCAAGGTGGAGGTCGAGGACGGGAAGTACCTCGTCATCCGCACCGAAATGGACGCCGCCGACGCGGATGTCGACGGCCGCCGGAGCAGTTTCGCCAGGAAGTTCCGGCTGCCGGGGATGGTGGACGCCGACGGCATCTCGGCCGAGTACGCCCACGGCGTGCTGACGGTGACGGTGCCCAGGATGCACACCAGGGCCCGGCCCATGGTCAGTGTCCTCGGGCCTGATTCGGCCCGCGACTCCGTGGCTCGGGCTGCGTGAATTGAATTATTACGGTGTACTCTCTCGGTTTCACAAGAATAGACTCTCAATCCAGATATGATGTTTGTCTAAAGACTTTTTAAGAGTCAAATAAATATAAGATGTTTTAGCGTTTTTTAGACAACACATATTTCTAGTGTGTACATTTATGTGTACTTTACGCTAAAACATGTCTAGTTATGTCTTATCTAAGAAATGTTAAAATTACGAAGAGTGTTTTATAGCGAAATGAAGCACTCCATCTGTGTCATATTAAGTGTCTCAAAATAGATAAAATAAATGTATCTAAACATATTTTAATATTATATACACTTTTTTTTATAATAGGGAAGGATGAGAATTCTAAAAATAGAAAGTGGAGGACTAGTTTATACTATACCGCTTCTAAATTCTAAATGTAAGTAGTTTTGGTACTCAATTTTACATTTAGCCCTGTGCCAATTTAAGTTTCTTAGCACGATTTTGTAGGAGATTTACTTACATGACATAGAGAGTGTCAGAGGTAAAATAGCTCATAGCCCAATCATATATCCATGTAACTAAAATTATTAAATTTAGATACAACTCATAACATACAATGCATTGTACTACTTCCTCCGTCTCATATTAACCTACAATGGACATATTTTAGTGTTAGATATATTCATTTTTCCCAACTTTAATACAATTAATATTAGACGAAGTGAGTAGTTGTTTTGAAAAGAATTAGAAACAATGCATTGACACATATTTTAGAAATAAAGATAATATTTTATTCAATCTGAGTTAGCATGTGAACTCGGTAGAAATGGATAAGGTATTGCCCATCAGAGTTTGCGGCCGACCAACAGTATATTGTCATATTATTTTATCAGCTCATGTTGGTGTACGATAACAGTGCATGACTGCAATTTTTCTTCTATACCGGAGTGTGTTAATCATTTCCGACCGTCCAAGCCTTGAAGTAAAATCATTGTTCTTTCTGATTAAAAGACATACTCCCTCCGTATCACGTTAGTTGTCGCTAAAATAGATATAACAAACGCATTTTATCTATTTCAATGATAACTAATATAGGACTAATATGGGGTAGAGGGAGTATATTTGATCGGTTTATGGTTGTGGCGGAGTCACATACGAGTGATGTTGCGGATAATGTCTCCATAATGTGTATAGTAGCGAAAATTATTTTTTTTAGCGGGACATGATCCTTCGAGTATTATGATTCTATTAGGAAACATAGATAACATAGATCATCATACTCCTATATATACTCCTATATATATATATACCCCCCGGACCCATCGAGGTCCGTATATCATTTTCTCGTCGTGTTTCTGTTTCAAGCTGTTTCTGCCAGGATCTGTTTTCAGTTTTAGAAGCATCATGGTATCCGCCAACAACAACAAGGGGAAGGGACCGAAGCAAGATGATCTCCAAGACCGCAAGCCGGAGGAGGAGATCGAGAGTGGAGCTGAAGGAGATGTAGAAGAAAACCCAGAAGTGCATACTCGCGCCACCATTGCAAGCATTGGAGTGGTTGCAAAACCTCGCAAGCAAACAACGAAGATGAGCACCGGAGGGAAGGCCCCACATCACTTCTTAGCTTCAAGGACACCCCTTTCAGGCATAAAGAAACCTGTCCGTACTTTAATTCACGAGAATCAATCTAGGAGGGTACCCGAGGTAGATGTGCCTTCTTGCTGGGATATGGATCGTTCTAACTGTGCAGATAAAGAAAGCTCTAAACCCAAGGAAGTGTGGGGGAGAATCTTGATGGCTTGAATTCACCGTCTGACAAGCACACAGACCATATTGAGCGCAATACGGAGATGATGCGTATGCTTATGTTCGCATATGAAGATTTGAAGGAATCAGTTGACAAGCTCATCGCGAAGGATTCACCACCACCACCGAAGAATTGATTCGTCATTGGTATTGGCATCCCCTTGGCTTGTTCCAAGCTTGAGGGAGTGCCGCAGTATCACCTTTATCTTTCACCCTTTTTACCTTTTAGTAGAGTCATATCATGAGTAGAAGAAATATCATATAGGATGGTTTGCAGTATGGAAGTGTTGCTCCTCAGTTGGTTATCGTTGTATCCCTTGGTTTGAGTTGCCTTGATGAAATATTAATGAGAAGTTTCATCATCTACTTGTTTCACTTTATTTTAGTTTTCAATTTTTGTTATGTGGTTGATCTTGTTATTAGTATTGGTATCAATTTTGGAGCTTTTAGATAATCTAGTTGGTTTTGGCAAACTTAGCATTGGTCAGTAGCAACAATTCGTTGAGACTTAAGTAGAAAAAGGGAGTTGCATGTAGCTATATTATTCCATGATCTTTCTTCTTTGTTAGCCCATAAGCTTAGTATTCTCAAATAAGTTTGTTTGCACCTTCAAGGAAGATTGCATGATTGGCTTTATCATATATATATTTGTGTTTGTTTTGCTTCTATTCTTATGCTTGCTACCCAACCTTGCTAGCCAAAAACCTATACTAAGAGGGAATGCTTCTCGTGCATCCAAACCTTGAGCCCCAAACCTTGCCATTTGTGTCCACCATACCTACCTATATGTGGTAATTCACTGCTACTCCAAGTAAATTGCTCATGTATTACCTTTAAAACCTTCAAAATTATCCCTGTTTTGTGTTCCTGTTTTAGCTCATGAGGACGCAAATAGAGAATCTTTATCTCACTTGTTGATTGGACTCACACACCTGGACTAGTGGATTCATCCGCTTATCCAAATGCTAGAAGAGATGGCAGCGGGGTGCCCAGCCCCAAGTAATAATACAAATTCTCTTCACTCTTTTGCCCCCGATTTATCAGTCAAAGCATAATTGTGTAAACAAAAGAGAAATAAGGATGACCTTCTATACCAGTTGCGTCCTTCAATGGGAGCCGCTCTTGTGAGTCTAGTTGGCTTGTGACGTACTGTATTTTCTGTTTGCCATTCGTTGACATAGGCATACACACCTCTCAAAATATAGACACTCCTCCACGGTATGTGATTATTGGCAGGCACCTGAGGATTTGGTTAGCCATGGTTTGTGTAAGAAAGGTTGCGAGGAGTGTCAAACTTTTATACCTCTGTTTTACAAAATAAAAGCTCTAGCACATGAGTGATTAATGCGTCCCTCTGCTAAGGGCCTATCTTTTACATTTATGTTGAGTCAGTAAACCTACTTCTTCCTGTCTAAGCAAGCATTTGAGTTGTTGTGATTCATCCAGCTACATGTTGATTTACTCAATCATGTTCTTTATTCTTCTTTGTTTCTGCAAATGCTTTTATCTTCTTGAATACCACTTTGAAAGTTACCAATGTTTGCAAAGAAACCGTTATAATTGAGCATGATAAACTCTGCAATATATCTCTAGTATAAAAGACTTTGATCGAAAGATAAGTACACTGTTAATTGTTCTCTGACCAAGAACGAAGTTTGCCTTCACAAATTGTGATTTACCTTTTGCAACTTTGTTGTTACTTTACTTGTTTCAAGTTTGATTATATGAGGGGAGTTGATGTCTAAAATGACTTGGTCTTTGTAGATGTGATTCCTCTTGTCCGTATTTTATTTTATCGACACCTCACTCCATATACTTGTGGTCATGTTTACTGAGTTCAGTTTCGCTTGGGGACAAGCGAGGTCTAACCTTGGGGGGAGTTGATACGTCCATTTTGCATCACCATTTTATGTTATTCATCGATATATTTCATGTTATGATGCATCCCTTATGTTATATTATCTTATTTTGCATGTTTCATAATTTTTGGAGAATAAACACCGGGACCAGAAATCTGATGGAAAAAGCACCGTCGAGATACCATATTTCAGAAGATCAGAAGAAGAAGGGGGACATCGGGGGTGTCTTAGAAGTTCAGAGGAGGACTCCAGCCAGAAGGGGAGCTAGAGGGGGTCCACCAGGGGCCCACACCATGAGGTGGCGCGCTGATGGCTCCCAATTGCAGGAGATCAATCGTAGTCTTCGATGGGAAGTATTACCCAAATTTGTAGTTCGACTCAGTGGGAACACAAGAATACCGGTGAGACTTTAGCAATTGGGACGTCACTCCCAACCACACCTGTGTATCAACAAACTTGCAGCGAGAGTGGTGAGTGTAATAATACAGTGAAAGTAAACAAACAGAAAGTAAATGGAGAGCAAGTGTTTTCCCAGTTTTCACCGGAAAAGAGTGAAAGTAAACCAGAGACTAAAACGTAGGCATGAGGTGACAGCGGGGTGTTGCACGGATAAGATTGATCATGTAATAATGTTTTGCTAGCAGCGGGGCCTTTCTCTATCTCAGTTTTATGTAGGTGTGTGTTCTGTAAATTATTGTGCGTACTAACCAAGAGAATTTGCACAAAGCCTATTGTCCTACCTGCCCATTTCACCGGGGCCAATTTGGAACTACAGGTAATTAAGGTCTACCCTTTCGAATAGCCCGGACCAACGCATTAACACTCCATGAACACACATAATACTCAAACTAGAACATATCCCCCTTGTTTTCCCTAGCTGTCACTTTAGGGTTCGCAGGTTCAACATAATAGCAGGTAATACACATTGCAGATAGATACCAAACTCAAATATATGATGTAGAAATGTAAGTTCAGTACTGAAATCATGCCACTTGGGCCCTAGTAACAAGCATTAAGCCTAGCAATAGTGCATCAACATAAGACATAAGAATTCTCAAGACAAACCCCTAGATCCCGCATACCGGGTAGCAATTACATGATCAATCTCATCCAAAACCCCTCACACCTCACATGCCTACAGCAACTAATCACACATGGAGGGGGTGATGGAGCTCATGGTTGATGGAGATGATGGTGGTGATGATGATGGTGACGAAGCCCCTCGAATTCCACCTCCGGGGGTGAAATCCCGGATCAATCTGACTCCGAAATCGAAGATCGTGGTGGCGGTGGCGCTCCGTTTCACGAACAGCCCTCCCCTTCGAAACCCGTCAGTTTCTCGTATATATGGAGGGGTACGTCGAAGACCTAGCCGGAGTGGGCCATCTGGGCCCAAAAGGGGTGACCCCACGCGGCCAAGGAATCTGGCCGCGTGTGGGCCCCCTTTTGGCCCTCGGGTGGCCCCCCGGCCCCATCTGGTGCTCATTCCCCTTCTTTTCCATAAAAAGTTACGTGGTTTTCGTCCCCTGTGAAAAGTCCAGCGAAAATAGACGGAAAGAATACTTTTGCTAAAAACAACGTCATATTCTGCAGATTTATTCAATTATGGAGGGGGGACTCCGGAGAGAAATACGATGCAAAGTGCTTGGAAAAGTAGATGCATTTTGGGTGCATCAACTCCCCCAAGCTTAGCTCGTTGTTTGTCCTCGAACAACTCAAACGTAGTGCAAAAGCGATAAAAACTTTGGCAAGAACTTTGCATTGCATATGCATCATCAATTAATACTAGCAAATACTCAAGACATGATTCCTGTAACAAGTAGCAAAATACTAGCAAGTGTGCATCTACTCAGTGTTGAAGCATATATACTTGTTGCAATAGAAATAACATGAAGTGTTAATACTTGAATGAGTTTGCTCAATTGTAGACATAAACAAAGGCTTGTGCATCGCTGATGATTGAATCATATCAAGATTTTTGAGATCTCTGATTCTTTCATATGTTGACAAGTAAAATCATTGTGCTTACTACCTTGCTCTCAGTTTTGCTAAAGCATTAATTTTTCATTTTGATTCTTATGCTTGACAAACTACAAGTTGAAAGCCTCATGCCCCTTAAAAGCGAAGTCCCGCACCATGATTACTCAGCTCTAGATTCCTAATAAGCCTTGTACAATCATTGTAAGTATTAATGACATCATAGAGAGCAGCAATTGGGGTACCTCTTGCCCCATGACATGGAAACCAGCCCATGTCAAAATGGCAAGACAAACAAATGGAATGGACTCATTATCCTTTTTTATTTCATTCACTATATGCATAGCTTCTTATTTTATTATAGGATATGTTGCGTAGTACATTCTAGCTATAAGTAAATTTCCACCATGATATCGCATGGCTTGGGTTAGTGGCCCAATGCGTCTCTCTAATCATATATACTTACTCATCAAGAGTTACTATTCCTCTACCTCATTTCGGCATGACAGGCATCCACAGTTAAAAGAACATGATATCAACTTGAATATAGAATTCTTAGTGCAGCGTTGAAAGTTTTCCATGTGATACACATTTAGACTAACCCCCAACCATAAGTTCGTCAAGCATAAGACTCCACTTTTATCATTCATGAAATTTTCTCTTTTAATTCTTTCCTTGGTTGGCAAGTTCAGTAAGCACAATGGGATGCGTAAACCTTTGCTTAAGGCTACAATTATTCAATCCATCAGCCAAGTAATGACACTAAACAATATTTCAGTTGCATCAGAATATATTCTACTAAACCACGGAGAAGATAAACAATGGCTATTATGTCACTAAGTGTTAAGGGAATCATAAGGTGTGCACTTGCTGTTATTAAAAAGCATACATAAGCACGACAAAGGTGTCATACCTTTCACCCCTTCAAGCACATTATCATATCATTGTTGTTCTCCTCTCCCCACTTGAACTGCTCAATAAAAACTCAAATCTTGTTATAAAAAGTTACTGCATTCAGCAATTTGTTTACCTACCTAAACACCTCAAAAGTTTCTCATGTTTTACAGAGGTGAAGGCCATAAAAAGTTGCAGTAGTGATTAAATTTTCAGCTCAAACGGAGTCACAAGTAAAGATTAAAGCATATAACAGTGAACATATTTCAGCAATTCCTGCAACTCCGTATTTATACTAAACTCAAGAAAACAAAAATCTTTTTGTGGTTTTTGATTTTTCGAAACATAATGTAAATAACCAGAAGTAAACTAGCTAACAAATAACAAAAATATTTTTGTTTTTTTCAGATTTAAAGAACATAAAACAACAAATAACATGCAAGTGATATAACACAACGAATGAGGAGGGAGAGAAATACTCCCCCAAGCTTGTGATCAAGCTAGTATCCTGGGTGGTAATCATGTCCACCACTCAACGAACCTCCCTGGAAGAAGGATGGATCCTGCCATGCCTGTGCTCCAAGGTGTGGTTCAGGGAAGCCCCAGGGATATGCCATAGGCGCCTGGTATTGGGGCTCCTCCTGTTGTTGCTCTTCTTGTTATGGCTCTTCTTGCACAGTCCACTTTGTCTCCCTGTCAAACAAGTCAGCACAAGGGAGCCTAACAGACACAATGTGCCCATTAGGATCCTTATAGCAATATGAAAAATATTCTTTCTCAGCTCTGCTCATATCCATGCGAACAAGTAAACCAAAATCCAGCAGTCGAGACTCATTTACCATGGTACCCAAGTTATCATTAAAACCTCGTTCTGCCATAATGTATTCATGGATTAAAGTGGCAATGGAACCAACATATAAAGGCGTTTTATCCGTGCCATTCCTACTCACAGCTAAATGCGAAGTTCTAGCAAGTATGGTTCCCAGGTTATATATAGGTGTTGTATTTTCCATTGCACATTTTAATAAATAGATCATAGGACCAGTGCAAGCAGAAGTGTTATCCCTAGGAAGGAATCCTCTAGCAAGAAACAATGCAAAATATCTAAGGCCCGGGTGTTGGATGCATGTGAGCTTGCCTCTATTCATTCTTTCAGAAATATTTTTAGCAATGCTACGCCAGAATGTGACAAGTTCTTCTCTAGAATCAGCATATGTTTCATCCCATAACCCCGTAGTTGGTACACGTATAGCCTTACAGAATTCCTCTAATGACATGACTAATGTGACGCCCCGAGATCGGGCACTATGCAGATTTCAGCATTCCCGCCAAAATCCACATAATAACCGATTCCAGGTTGCCACTTGTGATAACATTACAACAGTTCACGAATAATCCACAACCACAACAGAAAAGATATATACAAGAGGACTCAAACGAGCCAAGGATACCACTGATACAATACAAAGATCCAAATAACAGCGGAAGAAACAACATATCGTCCGGCTACAGACAAGATACAAATTGGACTAAGAGTCCTGAAGATAACCGAGAGCGTCCAATCCCTGCCCAGGCCAAGCCGGAGGGATTCCCAAGCTAACGTCGTCAGACTTCAAACCTGTTGACTGCAATGTTGAATATGCAGCCACGAAAAAGGATTCGTGGGTCAGTACGGTTAAGTACTGGCAAGTGGATAAACCATACTCACAAGATACCGGCGTAACCAGCCATCACAAGATACAAATACTTTGGGATCAACGGAAAGGAAGGGATTATTGCAAATAAGCGGCAGCGGGCTGCACTAACCAACTACAGAGACTCACTACAACATCCGGCTAAAAGAGGGGGATAAGATAGCGTATCGTAACCAACTAGATACTAACCACCCAAACAAACCCATCCAATGTTTCCCCCTACTAAGGAAGCAACCCAAGGATAACTCACACTGTTGGGTTAATGATGGATCAAGTTATTGTGTCAATAAGACTATTACTAGTCAAAATTAGCATTAGTTAGGTGTAAGTTGTTCTGAGTACTTGTTAGCCAGTACTTTCACCAAGTCAACCATAACCGCGGAAAACACGGCTTCTCGAGAAGATTTACCCTGCAGGGGTGCACCAATTTGGCCGTACACGTAAGAATAACCCGCCAGACGGGGATCAAACCCACCAAGCGAGGTACTCAACACAACCCAACTCTTCTTCGCATCAAGCCCAAAGAACCCCGTGCAATTGAGCGCACGGCTAATCAAGCCCCACGAAGAAAAGGGGACCCTCATAGCACTCTAAGAACGTGTCTCCCTAAATGCCAACTACAAAAGTTCCACCCTGGCCTGGGTTCGCAAGATCATGCATGCGGCAAATGGAAAACCCGAACTAAATGAGGCGATTTGGACGAGATGCGAATCGAATCAAATTGAGGGGGGCGCCCATACTCGCTTCCCACATGCGGTTAGTGAGCTCATCATGGATCAGTAGACAAGACCCTTTTCCTAGTTAGGGTCGACACTAGCAGGCTTCAAAACCACGCCGGGCCTCCTGCCGGTGCCTTATCATCAAATTATTATTACCCAAAACATTAACATGTTGTTGATTAAGTTGAAACCCAACTATCAACTAAGCAGGTGATAAGACGGACAACAAGACTTGAGCGCAAACAACACTAAGCATGCAACTACGACACGAGGGCCAACAGGGTAAACAAACAAAAGTTAATAGGAAGTGGAAGGAAGGCTATATCATGGTTGCAAGGTAAACATATGATAGGATCGAGACACAAGCATCGAATCAACAAGATAGAATAAGAACAACGGAAAGAATCGGTAACAAGTGATGAAAGGCAGCCATTTGGCAGCAAGTAAGTATACTTGCCTGGAATCCAGCAAGTAGAGGTACATCCACAGAACTTGTCATTGCTCACATCATCTCAACGTCCTATCCGCGAAGAAGCAACGAACTAGAGCAAACATCGGATGCAATAATTACTACTACGGCAAAAGATCCAGCATGATCCTATTTTATATGCATGACATGGCAAGATGCAACATGGGAAAACAACTTAAGCAATTTAATCGGAACCGGAGTCCGGAGAAATAGGAATTGGTTCAAGTTGTTTAGCTAACCATCAATTTAAATGTTGTTTAGCATGGAAAACAGTAAATAGGTGAGTTAAGCAATATTAAATGGAATAGGGCAACAATTGAATTAAATACCCCAACACATTCCATATTTATCTATTAGGTGAACATACATAACACTACTACAAATGCAACATGCAAGGTGCAAACATGAACATGGATGGCATGAACAGATTAAGTGCATTTTTCTGGTATGAAAACATATTTTATTTGTTGGATTTGGAATTAAAATGAGCAAGTTATCAAATTAGCAATTTTAATGCATTAATTAAGAAATAGTTGTTTTCAGCAATTTAAATTATTCAAAACAGAAAACAAAGTTGATATTTGCAAGGTTTAGAGAATTTTGATTGGAAAACATATTTTACTTTTCAAATTTGGAGCTAAAATGAATTAGTTATGATTTATGCAATTAAATCAATTTAAGTTGAGCCGGAAACCCAACATTTAATTTAGGAGGTTCACGTTATTTATTTACCCATCAATATTAAATTTTGTTTAACATGGAGTGACAAGGATATAGATGAGATACACAATTTAAATGGAACCGGGACAATATTTAGTTATCCCAACTCATTCCATATTTAATTGTTATGTGATTGTTAGTTACCCGTAACCCACAAAAGATGTGATGCAAACATGATGATATGACATTCGTAAAACAGATGACATTTTATAGAAAATAGGTCATATAGGTATAGGGTTGGGGTTTGGGTTCGCACGTTGGAAAGAGGATCGCCGGGGTCAACGCCGGAAACTTCGGGACGTAGAGGAAGTAGCCGACGTCGAGGAAGTAGCGGAAGTAGTCGTTCTCGTTCCGTAGCGGAGGTAGTCGTTCACGTCATCGGTGGTCGTTGTCGATCTTTTCATCGAGGTCCGAAGAGGAAGTAGACATGGTCGAGGTACTCGCCGCGTCCGTATAGAAGATCTTGGTGGTTCCGATCTTTGTGGTCGATGGCGAACTGGGCGATTCTCCGGTCTTCGGGGTTCACGACATCATCTCCCGGACACGCACGAAGGCGACCAACGCAAAACGAACACAGAGAGCGACGAGAGATCGTGTCGGTGGTCGGTATTCGGTCCCACACATCCCCGTGGTCGTTGTCGGTCATGGCGTCGTGGCGGATCTTGTCGACGAGGTACATGTCGGGGAGGCGGTAGTCGTGCACGGTTCCTTGCAGGTCTTGTCGACGGTCGAGGTAATTGTCGGTGAGGAAATTGGAAGTGGTGCCACTCCATCTCCACACGAGCACCGTCGTGGTGTCGAACTTGGCGAATGGATCTTGGGCCATTGTAGCCGAAACAGAGCATCGCCACCGTTGCACGGCGGTGGGACTGGAAGGAGTCGATGTCGGGGTGGCGGTCGCAGCACCATCCTGCCCGCACCGGAGTCGAAGCAGTCGCAAGAGAAACAACCACCACCAGGCCACCACTCCATCACCTCACCGCAGCACACACACCAGACCAGAAGGCCGTATCGGCAAGGGCAATGTCGAGGTTGCGGCCGTTGTACTGCCTTACTGCCGGTATTGGTCGCAGCGGGCACTGTAGCGACAGCGGCAGTGGGAGCATCCCAGTAGCGATGCATCAACCTGCACCGAGCCACGCTAGCAGCACCTCGCCCAGAACCGCACCATCACCATACCACCACCATCATCACCGTGCCACCATATACACCAACACCACTAGAATCAGCGCAGTAGAGCCATGGCGACGCGAATCGACTAGGGGCTCGATGGGTGCCGTGGTCGTGGAGCTTGGGCTGGAGGCAGAGAGGTGCTCATGGAGGAGTCAGCGACAGCCGCAACACCACACCTATACACCACCGTAACAGCACCGTCGTGAGGCAGCAGATCAAGGGCGTCGGGGTTGTAGCTCACTGCCATTCCGCTGGCGTCGTTGTGGAGAGAGGTCGTGACAGCGAGGTCGAGCAGGAGCTCATGAGGGGCCGAGCTCATGGAGGAAGAAGGGAAGAGCATGGGGCGCTATCTAGCAGGGGATTGAGGTAGCCGAGGTGGCGCAGTAGGTCCTTGTCGACCGGGAAACGCAGCTGGAGCCACGAAGGCGCGAGAACCGCGCCGGCGACCAGAGCCGAGCCATGGCATAGGGTTAGGGATTCCACGGCGAGCAAGAATTGGGGTGCGGGGAAGCTGCGATGCAGGAAATCGGAAGAGGAGAGCATGGCGGAGCAGCGCCAGTGTTCGGCGGCGCAGAGGGCGGCCGTGACGGCCGGAGCAGAGGGTGGCGGCGGCGACTGCGCGTGCGAGAGAGAGTCAGAAAGGGGATCGAGCGGGGGCGAGCGACGAGAGGAAAGGGACGAGGCGTCGCTGCTGTTGGGGGGATCGATCGATCCCCCTTTTTTTTCCCGTGCGTGCGTTCAGCCTGGAGGACTGGTGGGAGGACCTAGGTGTAAATTTAGAAGACGGCGGGGGGGGGGGGGGGGTTCGCGAGGGAAGAAAATTAGGGTAAGGGGAGGGAGTTCGGTTGGGCCAGGATGCCTACCTGGGCCAGATCTGGCCCAGTTCGGCCAGGGCTGCACTCCCTCGCCTGAAAACTGTTTTTTTTTGTTTTTTTGCTTATTTATTTTTCAGGTAATAAGAGAAGTGATTTAGGGATTTAGAAAAGAGATTTTTAACCATTTAAAATATTGTAGAAAATAGTTTTATCGATGCCATGTGATATGATGCATGAACCATGATGCACAAAAGAAAAGCAAACAAAAACTAATTGGGAAAAAAAAAACCCGGACGTTACAACTAAACGCTGCCCCCTCATTGTAAATTTAATGACAAAATTAGCTGGAGGAGGGTTCTTAGACTTACTTTTCCGGTGCACCACCGGTCCCTCAAACCTGAATGTAGAGAGGAATTCCCTCGAGAGTTCCACATATGTGTTGCGTGGATGGCGTGAGAACTCAAGCATCCCCGTAGTTGCAGCAAAGGCTTGGAAATCTTCAGCAATCCCCCAATGTTCAAGAACTTCGGGGTTTTCCATCTTGTGGTATGGACACGCAGATTTTCACCTGCAAAAACCAATTCATCCTCCCATAACTGATTATCATCATGATTGTTGGACACCCTTGATTCTCTTCTCCTTGTCCTTGAGGACATCCCAAGCAATGCCTTTCCCTTTTTCAGCATGTTACCTTGCTGTACCAAAATAAAATTCAACAAAAATTAAATTGTATCACTCTAAAACATTGCTAAGGCATCCATAACTAGTCCTCTAATCAATATCATGCATCCATATCAACTAGAAAACTTAAATTCATGGAGTTCTTAGACATAATAGGTGACACCTAGTGCAGCAAAATACTTCATACACAAAGCATGGGAGCAAAAAGTAATTGGATGAGTGAAGGAGTTACATACCAAGGAGTGATTCCATCAAACAGATTTGAAAAATTTGCCTCAAATGTGGAGATCGAGGATTGATGGAGAAACAGAGCACGGGAAAAATGGAGGAGATGAACTGGGGTTGGTTTTCGGTCGAAAGGGAGCAGATGAGCATTGGATGGGCCCCAGCATCCACTTGTGGCCAAAAATGGGGTATCCCACGCGGCCAAGGAATTTGGCCGCGTGGAGGTACCTATTTTGGCTCCTGGTGGCCTGCTGGTGCTCCCCCACTGGCTGTTGGTCCCTTCGGGCAAAAAACTGACCCTCTAATTTTTCTGGAATTTTACGTGAAACTTTTCTACAGAGAATTTCTAAAACTTCATATTATGTGACTTCTGATTCTAAAATTTTTAATACTATGTCTATGTCTCACAATTTTAAAGCAAATAACATAAAAAAATGCAATTTAAATGTTTGTGAATCATGCCTTTATCATTTCCACATTAGTAATGAGGTTGATCAGGTCTCATTAGCAACATGTAAAGAATATAGCTCATGATTCTTATTATTACTTATTATAAAACAATAAATCAAGTTACCTCATATTTGATTGGAATGGTCCCAATCATCAATATTTCATACCTTGGTGCTGGAGGTGGTATAGGTATTTCAATGCTACCAATCTTAATGGAATTTATTTGTATAGCATTCACACTTGTGCTCATACTTGTAACATGTTTCTTCTTGGGAAAATAAATAGTGTGCTCTTTGCCTTTAACATTAAATGTCACTTTGCTCTCAGTGCAATTTATCACAGCTCCCGCAGTATTCAAAAAAGGTCTACCAAGAATAATAGATAGATTATCATCTTCAGGCATTTCTAATATAACAAAATCAGTAGGTATCAACTCATTAGCAATAGAGATGGGAACATCCTCACATATTCCTATAGGTACAGCAGTTGTTTTATCGGCCATTTGTAAAGATATTTCGGTTGGAACTAGTTTGTTCAAATTAAGCTTCTTATATAGTGAGAAAGGCATAACACTAACACCAGCTCCTAAATCACATAATGCATATTTCACATAGGCTTCTTTAATTTTGCAAGGAATAGTAGGAATACCAGGATCTCCACGTTTTTCAGGCAATTTTCCTTTAAATGAATAATCAACAAGCATAGCAATAATAGAATCAATAGGTATCTTTCTTTTATTAGTGACAATATCTTTCATGTATTTTGAATATGGAGGATTCTTAATAGCATCAATAAGTGGAATCTCTAATTTCATATTCTTAATCATATCATAAAATTGCCCATACCTCTCTTCATCTTTTGTTTTTGATACCTCTTGGGGATATGGAATGGGTCTTTGTACCCATGGATCCCTTTCTTTACCTTTATCTTTATCTTTATTTGGTTTCTTCTTCTTCTTGGTCTTCTCAATAGGAGGCTGAGGATCCTCCTTACCAGCAGCTTCTTCATTATTATCATCATGTTGTTCAATATCAGGTGGAGATGATTCTTCTTCTTCATTATTATCATCCTCAGTTTCAACATCAGAAATAGAAATATCCTTGTCTTACTCATTGGAGTCATCATCATGCTCATTTTCATTGGGAGATTTTCCTGCAAAAGATTTATCTTTAAGAGCAACTTGCTCTTTTCTTTTAGGATGATCATCAGGATAATCAGGATCCTGGGTGCTTGCACCTCCCCTTGTATTAACTCCACATAATTGTTTTTGTTTATTCAGATTTTCATACAATTGATTTTGTAAAGAAATCATTTGCTCAACTTGATTGTTCATCATTTCACAATGTTTAACAATTCTTTTAACTTCCCCTACACTAGCATTTAAATTTTCACGGAGGAAATTACTTTTATGATGGTTTTCCATGATAGTCATTCTAATTTTACGCTCCTCAGGATTATCATGATAAGCAAAATTGTTAACATAAGAGACATCAACAGGAGGTGTTACCTCCTCATTACCTTCCATAGGTAGTATAGAGTTCACTTGAATTGGAAAGCATGGTTCATCAGTAGGAAGTTTAATACCCATTTCAGATAATTCCTTGAGATGAGAGGTTTTAATTCCCTTCTCTTTAATATCCTTGGAAGCTTCAGCCATTGTTTCTTGGTTCAATTCGAGTATACCTCCTTTCTTTTCTGGGAGTGTCTCATTTTTATCTATATCCTCAATGTTCCAATCAGCTTCATTCTCGAGAATAGACTCCATTAATTCAATTGCTTCATCAACACTTCTGTCCCTAAAGATATTCCCTGCAATACTATCAAGGTAGTCTCTTGTTTCCCCCATTAGTCCATTATAGAATATATCAAGCAATTCATGAGGTTTAAAACCATGACCAGGACATTTCTTACACATTTTACCAAATCTCCCCCAAGCTTGGGGTAGACTCTCTTTCTTATCTTGTTTAAAATTGTCAATTTCAACAGTTAATGCATGTATCCTTTCAGCAGGAAAATATTTATTGAAAAACAATTGCAAGCATTCTTCCTTACTAGTAATACATGCAGGTCCTAAACGATTATACCAAACTCTAGCATCTTCACCCAAAGAAAAAGGAAACAACTTTAAGAATAAATAATGTTGACGGATTTCATCATTTCCAAATGTAGTAGATAAAGCATGCAATTCAGCAATATGATCAAGAGGAGACTCCTCATCCTTTCCACACAATCTAGACTTCTCAACTATCTCAATTATCTCAGGATTAACATTGAATTCATAATCTTTATCTCTAATTCTAATAGCTGGGCCACACAAATTCCTAGTAGCAGCAAAACAGTTTCCAAGAGATGCATCATCATAAATAGAGAGTTTATCAAGTTTTGTATAATCAGGTGATATAAAGGCCTCAATAAATGCTTCTTCTTCTTCTTCAGAAGAGGCCCCATATTCATACTCTCTACGAGTATCATTTCTTTCTAGCTCAAGTTCTACATTTTCATCTACAGAAGATTCAGGAATTTCAGTTGTTTCAGGTGTTTCATTTGCCTCAGGTGTTTCAATAGTTTGAGGAATTTCAGAAGCTAGTTATTTGTCTACATTATCAAGTGTTTCGAAACCTGTCAGTTTCTCGTATATATGGAGGGGTACGTCGAAGACCTAGCCGGAGTGGGCCATCTGGGCCCAAAAGGGGTGACCCCACGCGGCCAAGGAATCTGGCCACGTGTGGGGCCCCCTTTTGGCCCTCGGGTGGCTCCCCGACCCCATCTGGTGCTCATTCCCCTTCTTTTCCATAAAAAGTTACGTGGTTTTCGTCCCCTATGAAAAGTGCTGCGAAATTAGACGGAAAGAAGACTTTTGCTAAAAATAGCGTCAGATTCTGCAGATTTATTCAATTATGGGGGGGGGGGACTCCGGAGAGAAATACGATGCAAAGTGCTTGGAAAAGTAGATGCATTTTGGGTGCATCACGCGCCCCTGGCCGCGCCGCCACCAGGTGGTGTGGCCACCCTAGCCCACCTCTGGTTGACATCTTTTGCGTACTTGACCCCCAGGGAACCCTAAGCCCAGACCATCATCGAAGAATTATTCCGCCGCCGACTCGGGGCGGAAAACACCCGAGAGAGAAAAGCTCTCTGGTAGGGACAAATCTGGCGGGGAAATTCCTCTCCGGAGAGGGGAAATCGCCACCATAGTCACCGTCATCATTCTGTGCGTCATCGGGATCATTGTCATCATCATCCTCATCACCAGCACCAGCACCATCATCATCCACCACCATCCCGTTGTAACAATTAGGGGCTCCTATCGTTGTTTTACATTAGATCTCTCTCCCGGTGTTGATTACTTGTTAGTAGTTGATGCTTGTGAGATTTATCGGTGTTAGCACTTTATGACCAGATTGTTATCATTCATTATATCACCTCTGATTATGATCCATATGATGTCTTGTGAGTAGTTCATTTAGGTCTTGAGGACATGGGAGAAGTCATGAAGTTAGTAGTCAGGCTGGGATTGGTGCGGCCATATTTGGGCTTTTCGGTGCGGGTTCTCGTTTGGATGTTAATGGACCGGGCTTGAATGGACAAAAGAATAAAATGGTGCAGTGCGGTGCGGGTTGACAAAAATAACGGTGTGGAATGGTGCGGTGTGGCGTGAGATTGGATGGGTCAAGGCCACGGGTTTGACCCGCACATGCCTCAGTTTTGTTTTTCCCATCCCCAACTCCCATGTGTGCAGCAGCCAGGTTCCACCACCACCGGCGACGCTGCCGCCGCCGGCTTGCACTGCCACCGCCGTCTTCTCTGCACCGCCACCACTGTTGACCTAATGATCTCCTCCTCTACAGACTGTGTGTGTCGTTCGTTCTCTGGCCGTTTCAGTATACCACCGACGCCTTGTACCACCGACGCCGACGCCTTGTACCACTGCTGCCGACGCCAGTCCGCCACACTTCTCTTGGTCTCCCATGCGACCGTGCAGGTAGGCGTTCGTGAGACTTTGATTACTTCCATCCCCATGGTATGTGCTGCATTGGAGTTAGACCCAACAACCTGAGCATGGCCAGCCGACTGCCCCACATGGTCTGGAACCAGGGGTTCAACCCGCATGGACCCCTGTGGTATGGTGCGGGTGTGGGTGCTAGATTGTACGGGGCGGTGTGGTGCGGATTATTCACCTAATTAATTGGATCAGAGTGGGGTGGATAATAACATCAGGATTATTTGGTGTGGGGGAGAATTAGGTGCAGTTTACGCCCCATTCGCAGCCTGAGTTAGTAGTGAGGTTATATTGAAGTAATATCTCGTGGTTCGATATTTAAGTTGTGGTACTATTCTTCTAGTGGTGTCATGTGAACGTTGACTACATGATACTTCATCTTTATGGGCCTAGGAGGATGCATTGTGTATTTGGCTACTAATTGTGGGGTTGCCGGAGTGATAGAAACCTAAACCCCCGTTAGGAAACCAATGCACGAGGGAGCGTAGAATCCCGAAGTTTAAGGCTGTGGTTAGTTTTATCTTAATTACTTTCTTGTATTTGCGGATGCTCACGAGGGGTATTATCACAAGTATGTATTAGTCCTAGTTGGGCGGTGCATTAGCATAGGTTCACCCACACAACATTTCACGAACCAATGGATATTAATCAACCGTAACGAAGCGAAAGCACTTGACGAAATTCCCATGTGTCCTCGAGAATGTTTGGTAGTCATAAGTAACTCAACCGACTTGTCCTTTGCTCTCAAAAGGATTGGGACACTCGCTGCAATATTATTTACTGCACTTTATTTACTTTCACTTTATTTATCTGCTATATCTAAAATAACCAAAAACCCGTTTGCTAGTGTTTACAATGAATCCTCTATCCAACCTGCTTGTCAACACCTTCTGATCCTTGTTGGGTTCGACACTCTTATTTATCGAAAGTACTACGATACACCCCCGATACTTGTGGGTCATCAGCTGTCTCCAGAACCCGAACTTCCTAGTTTCAAAAAGACTTGTGTGTAAGATAGATTTTTGGATTTTGGATAGGAAGGCTTAGGATATATAGACAAACTTAAATTGGTACTTCTCCCTCACTCTTGCAAGAATCAAACAAGTAAATGCCAAGATAGAGAGAGTTTCCCACAAAACACTTAGCTAGGAAAAGCGAGAGAAATGCGATTAAATCCAAATAAAATCCCAACTAAGATCCAACTATTTGCAACAAAGAGGTTGGTGGCCTAGGCCACCATGTAAGAGCATTATGGCGTGACATTGTGGAGATATATCTTGAATGCACTACCACTACTCAACATTTTAGTTCACGATTAAACATTTAGAAACGAGAGATATAAATGAATTTTTACTTTGGGCATAATGGGGGGAAGGAGAGCACAATTATTAGGACAACACTCCCCCTATGTCCATGCCTACTCCTAAACCCAAACACATAGTCAACTATAGGTGTGTGTGCAAGATCCTCAAGTCAAGCTCCTTGAATCAATGATATTTAGCTCATTCCTCGAGAACATAAATCTTGCATCATCAAGGGGCTTTGTGAATATGTCGGCAAGTTGATCCTTGGTGGGCACATAGGCTAGTGCAATATCTCAACATGCAACATGATCCGTAATGAAGTGATGACGAATTTCAATATGCTTCGTTCTTGTATGTTGCACCGGGTTGTAGGCAATATTGATGGAACTCTCATTGTCACGTAGGAGGGGCACTTTGTCACAATGAACATCATACTCTTTGAGGGTTTGCATCAACCATAACAATTAAGTGCAAGCACTAGCCACTACCACATACTCGGCTTTGGCAGTGGAGAGAGATATACAATTTTGCTTCTTAGAAGACCAACTCACCAAGGACCTACCAAGGAATTGGCAAGCCCCCAAAGTCGATTTCGTATCATCTTGATCACCAGCCCAATCCGAGTCCGTGTACCCACTAAGAGAGAAATGTCCCCCTTCGGGTACCACAACCCAAACCTTGAGGTATGAACCAAATACCGATAGATCCTATGGACCGCCATCAAGTGCCTTTCCTTAGGAGCTGCTTGATACCTTGCACACACCCCTAAAGTGAACACAATATCAGGTCTATAAGCACAAAGGTAAAGCAAAGAACCAGTCATAGAACGATACAACTTTTGGTCCACATCTTTACCATTGGATTACGCTTGAGATGACACTTGGTTTGCATTGGAGTGACCTTGCCTTTTGCATCATGGAAGTTGAACCTCCTGAGCATGTCTTGGGTATACTTGGCTTGAGAAATGAAAGTCCCACGAGCCAATTGCTTGATCTCAAAACCAAGGAAGAATTTAAGCTCTCCCATCATAGACATCTCAAACTTGTCAGTCATAAGCTTTAAAAATTCATCTTTGAAAGCTTGATTTGTTGAGGCAAAAAAATAATATCGTCCACGTAGGGTTGGCATATGAAAAGCTCCCCCTTAACCCTCTTTGTGAAAAGGGTGGTGATGCACGCATAACACACGTTCGGTGGGAGACCCCAAGAGGAAGGTAGGAAGAGCAAAGTATCAAGTTTCCCTCAGAAAGAAACCAAGGTTGAATCGACCAGTAGGAGAAAGAAATCACTTCCGAAGGTTGATTCAACTGAGGTGGCAGGGCGCACTACCGGTTCAGAAGCAGCGTGGAACCTACACAACACAATCAAATTACTTTGCCCCAACGAAGCAGTGAGGTTGTCAATCTCACCGGTTTTGCTGAACACAAAGAGGTTAAACGTACCGTGTGGAAAATAATATTTGATTGCAGTAGAGGAAAGAGAACAGTGATGGAAGTAGTAAAACAGTAGTAGCAATATGAAAATAGATATTGCAGTGGTTGTATTATCAGTATGAGGAAAATGGGCCGGTGTCCACGGTTCACTAGAGGTGTCTCTCCCAAGAGAGATAGATAGCATGTGTGGTAAACAAATTACAGTTGTGCAATTGACAGCTATAAAGGCTGCACCATAGTGCATATGCATGGCATGATAATTACTATGTGATTCATGTGGGCATTACAACAAGATAAATAGACCATCATCCAACTGCATATATGACTAATAATCCACCCTCAGAATGTCATCCGAGCAAACCTTGGGTTTTAAGTTGAAAGCAACGGATAATCGTAGTAAGAAAAGTATGTAATATAAACAATAACATCGTCCATAGACAAATCATTGTTGTTTTCCCCCTAATCGCAACAACACATCCCCCACCCATTTATGTTTCTGTCACTTGAGCATGAGTGTAAGGGAGGCATGAACCCACTATCGAGCATCAATACTCCCTCTTCGAGTTACTAGCATCTACTTGGCCAGAGCATCTACTAACAATGGAGAGCATGCTAGATCATAAATAACATACACATGAAAATAACATGATAGATTGATAATCATGAGACATAACATTCAATATTCATCAAATCCCGACAAACACAACATGTAGCATTACAATAAGACGATCTTGATCATGTAGGGAAGCTCACACGATCTAAACATGAGGCATAAAGAGGAGAGAACAACCATCTAGCTAGTGCTATGGACCCGTAGTCCAAGGATGAACTACTCACGCATCATTCCGGAGGCGGGCATGGTGGTGTAGAGCCCTCCGGTGATGATTCCCCCTCCCGGCAGGATGCCGGGGAGAGCTCCAGAACCCTCCTGAACTAGGGTTGACGATGATGGCGGCTGCGGATATTTTTGGTGGAAAAGGCTCCAGTGTTTAGGGTTAACCCTTCGAGGATACTAAATAGGCGAGAGGCCAACGTCGGTGGGCGAGCAGGGGGCCACACCACCCCTGGGTGCGGCCAGGGGGCGCGCCCACCCATGGTGTGAGGCCCCTGTGGCTCCTCTCCGGGTCTCCTCCGGACTCTGTGTGCGTTACAACTTTCTAAGACTTTCGGGCTTCGAATCGTCCGATTCCGAGAATATTTCTAGAACAACTTTTTTGAAACTAAAAACAGCTGAAAACAGGAAGTGGCTCTATGGCATCTTGTCAATAGGTTAGTCATAGGAAATCGATAAAAATGGCATAAAGTGTAAAGGAAACATGTAGCATGTGGCATGAAAACAACATGGAACATCAGAAATTATGGATACGTTTATCACGTATCAACATCCCCTGGCTTAGTTCCTACTCGTCCTCGAGTAGGTAAACGATAAAAACAAATAATTTCTGAGGTGACATTCTACCAACATAAACTTGATAATCTAAATTGTAAAAGCATAAGTATGGCTAAGATCATAGTACTTTAAACACAAGCATGATAGATATAATTTTAACAATGAAACTTAGGAATCACCTTGCATCCTGAAAAGTAACACAAATAAAAGATCATGAATAATAATGCACTTGAAAGTTATACGTTTGTTTCAAGCATAGAGAAAACATAACAAATAGATATTTCGCTTGTCCTTAAGAGTGGGGAAAAACATAAATTCCAGGACACCTTCAAAGTTCAAGTGGATGATTAGAACAAATAATCTGAGAGCAAATAATAACACATCATGAATCAATTAATAATGTTTCTAGGACAAATCCACATTAAACTCAGAATGGCAACTATACTCTTTCAACTGTGCATAAAGTTAGAAAATGGAGACTCGACATAAAAGTAAAGGAAAGGCCTTTCGTAGAGGGAAGCAGGGATTAACTCATGTGCTAGAGCTTTTTATTTTATTAAACAGAGGTATTGAAAACATTTTTAAACAGAAAATACAGTACGTCACAAGCCAACTAGACTTCACAAGAGTGGCTCCCATTGAAGGACGCAACTAGGGTCATAAGGTCATCCCTCTTTATTTTTTGTTTACAAAATTATGCTTTGAACAATAAATCAGGGGCAAAAATTGTGAAGAGAATTTTATAGTAACAAATTTTGGGGTTGGGCACCCCGCTGCCAGCTCTTCTATTATTTCGATAAATGGATGAAGCCACTAGTCCACGTGTGTAAAGTCCAATCAACAAGTGAGATAAATATTCTCTATTTACGTCCTCATGAGCTAAAACAGGAGCACAAAACATGCATAATTTTGAAAGTTTTAAAGGTAGCACATGAGAAATTTACTTGGAGTAGCGGTTAAATACCACATGTAGGTACGTATGGTGTACACATTTGGCAAACTTTGGTTTTTGGGAGTTGTATGCACAAGTAGAGCTCATACTCAGTACATGTTGAGGCTAGCAAAAGACCGAGAGCGACAAATCAAGAGAGCAATAATGGCCATCATAATGTATAGCGACAAAAACATTACTAATCAAAGCATACAGGGTATTACAAGTTCAAAAACTAAATGATCATAGAGGCTATAAGTGACTGGTTTGTAGTCATAAACATGGTATAAGCATGCGCCAAGTCAACCAAATAAAGCATTCAAAGTAGAACACCACAAATTCATGCTTCAATATGATAACAACAACTCATGATTCTTTCAATGGAACATTAAACACTCTCAGCTATTTGAGACAAGCCATGCTACAATAACAACTACTAAGAATAGAATTAAAATAACATGTAGCATGACATGAAAGAGTCTAGCCACCGTCTATACAAGCTTCTATTTGCACCATTATAAGCACGAAAACTGTACTACTACTTTCCAACACCAAGAATTTTATACTAAACAAGAACTATCCAAGAAATATAGCAATGAAACAAGAGATTACTAACACAAATCTACTAAAACTAACAGCTCTTAATAAGAGATGCATGCAAAATAGGAGCTAAAAGGGAATTTTGCAGCAACTAGAAGAAAAACTAAAATACGAGCATAACGAGTAGTCATGTGAAAAAGCGGAGCGTGTCTATATCCCACACAAATAATGCTAGGTTCTATCAATATTATTGCAGCAAGGAAAACAAAAGAAAACAAAATAAAAACAAACATACGCTCCAAGTAAAATTCATATGATGTGACCGAATAAAAATATAGTTTCACTAGAAGCGACCTAATAAATTGTTGATGAAGAAGGGGATGCCTTGCGCATCCCCAAGCTTACGCGCTTGAGTATTCTTAGAATTTTCTGGGATGAACCACGGGGTCATTCCGAAGCTTTGACCTTGCATTCTTTTGGATCACCTATATCACCCTCTTCTCTTGACCCTTGAAAACTTCCTTCACACCACACTCAATGTAATTCACGTTAGAGGGTTGGTGCACAATTAAAAATTCACATGTTCTGTAAGGACACAAGCATTATTGATACTTTTAAACATTAGCTACATACACTGATGTTTCATGGAGCAAATAAATCCACTCGACATAGTAAAAGAGAGAATGCAAGTAAAAAGGCATAATGTGTCATAACTAGAACAGTCTGTAAAAACGATTTTTTTCGGGGCACTTAAGTTGCTCAGATCGAAAAATGTAAAGAATAAAAAAGTTTCATAATTAGCTGAGGAATAAGCAAAAAATTTTATAGGTCATTTTGATCGTTTTGTGAAGTATGCGATTTTTTACGGTGGACAGAAGAAATCTGTTTCCTGGGCAGAAATCCAAAACCAACCCCAACTTTCGTTAGAAACTTTACTTGGCACAGCTAATACATGAAAATGAAGGTACAAAGGATTTGCTACAGAAGTATACAACACCTTGACTCAAAGAAAACAGAGAAAAACGAAGCAAAAAAATAAAACCATGGGTTATCTCCCAAGAAGTGCTTTTCTTTAACACCTTTTAGCTAGGCCTAGAAAAATGGAATCAAGTGTTTTCAAGTGAAGAAGCATCCAAATCAATAATTTCCTCAAAACACCACTTGTAGAAGTTGGTACTTTAGGTACCCCTAAAGATGATTCAACATGCAAATCACTTTTAATTTCACTAAAAGTTTTATTAATTTTAAGCACATTAGGGGGTTTTGGTTTAGGCACCCTGGGGACATGCCTAATATTTTTCTCTTTTTCCATAGAAGTTTTCTCCCTCTTAAACTTAATATACGAAAAAATTGAGCTTAAAGTTTCCATATCCTCCTCTAAGTTACCAATCCTCATGTTTTGACTATCATGGATATTGCTAGCCTCTAAAATAGTAATTCTCTTGTTGATACTTACTATTGATTGGTTAACTTTGCTAGCATTGTCAAGGAAATTTGGCAAATTTTTCTCCATAGAGTTTAGATTTTTAATAACATCATCTAAAGTGACCTCGGTTTTAAAAACCTTAGTAGGTGGTGTTCCAACTAAACTTTCGATGAAATTACAGGCTTCCAAAGCAGGAGTTCCCAGAAAATTACCACCTGTAAGAGTGTCTAGAACATACCTATACCAGCTAGTAACACCAACATAAAAATTCCTAAGAAGGATTAAAGTGGAATATTTCTTAGTGCATCTATGATGCGCATCACTTATTCTATACCAAGCATCTTTCGAACTTTCTCCCCCTTGTTGTTTAAAAGAATGAACCTCAACTTCAGGAACACTCATTTTAACCAGATTAAGAACAAGATAAAAAAGACAACTAGAATAAGAACCAATTTTTTTGTGTTTTTGATAAAGAGAAGCAAACAAGAAAAAATAAAATAAACTAAGAAAAACAAAAACAAAAGAAAGAGATTGGAAGTGAGAGAATCCCCTTGGAGAAATCCTCTTCCTCCCCGACAACGGCGCCAGAAATTAACTTGATGCGCGGGTAACACACTTTCGTTGGGAGACCCCAAGAGGAAGGTATGAAGAGCACAATAGATGGTTTCCGTCATAAAGAAACCAAGGTTGAATCGACCAGTAGGATAAAGAAATCACTTCTGAAGGTTGATGCAGCTGAGGTGGCAGGGCGCACTACCGGTTTAGAAGCAACGTGGAACCTCAAGAACATAAATCTTGCATCATCAAGGGGCTTCCTGAATATGTCAGCAAGTTAATCCTTGGTAGGCACATAGGCTAGTGCAATATCTTCATGGGAAAACATGATCCCTAATGAAGTGATGACGAATCTCAATATGATTCGTTTTTGTATGTTGCACCGGGTTGTAGGCAATATTGATGGAACTCTCATTGTCACATAGGAGGGGCACTTTGTCACAATGAACATCATACTCTTTGAGGGTTTGCCTCATCCATAACAATTGAGTGCAAGCGATAGCCGCTAACACATACTCGGCTTTGGCAGTGGGGAGAGACATGCAATTTTGCTTCTTAGAAGACCAGCTCACCAAGGACATACCAAGGAATTGGCAAGCTCCCAAAGTCGATTTCCTATCATCTTGATCACCATCCCAACCGAGTCCGTGTACTCACCGAGAGAGAAATGTGCCCCCTTTGGGTACCACAACCCCAACCTTGAGGTATGAACCAAATACCGATAGATCCTATGGACCGCCATGAAGTGCCTTTCCTTAGGAGCCGCTTGATACCTTGAACACACCCCTACACTCAACACAATATGGGTCTAGAAGCACAAAGGCAAAGCGAAGAACCAATCATAGAACGATACAACTTTTGGTCCACATCTTTACCATCGGATTACACTTGAGATGATACTTGGTTTGCATTGGAGTGACCTTGCCTTTTGCATCATGGAAGTTGAACCTCTTGAGCATGTCTTGGGTATACTTGGCTTGAGAAATGAAAGTCCCACGAGCCAATTGCTTGATCTCAAAACCAAGGAAGAATTTGAGCTCTCCCATCATAGACATCTCAAACTTGTCAGTCATAAGCTTTGAAAATTCATCTTTGAAAGCTTGATTAGTTGAGCCAAAGATAATATCGTCCATGTAGGGTTGGCATATGAAAAGCTCCCCCTTAACCCTCTTCGTGAAAAGGGTGGTGATGCGTGTGTAACACGGATTCGTTGGGAGACCCCAAGAGGAAGGTATGAAGAGCACAGTAGCAAGTTTCCCTCAGAAAGAAACCAAGGTTGAATTGACCAGTAGGAGAAAGAAATTACTTCCGAAGGTTGATGCAGCTGAGGTGGCAGGGCGCACTACCGGTTCAAAAGCAACGTGGAACCTACACAACACAATCAAATCACTTTGCCCCAACGAAGCAGTGAGGTTGTCAATCTCACTGGTTTTTCTGAACACAAAGAGGTTAAACGCACTGTGTGGAAAATAATATTTGTTTGCAGTAGATGAAAGAGAATAGTGATGGCAGTAGGAAAATAGTAGCAGAAGTGTGAAAACATAGATTGCAGTGGTTGTATTATCAGTATGACGAAAATAGACCGGGGTGCACAGTTCACTAGAGGTGTCTCTCCCAAGAAAGATAGATAGCATGTGTTACAGATGTGCAATTGACAGATATAAAGGCTGCACCGTAGTGCATATGCATGACATGATTATTACTATGTGATTCATGCGGGCATTATAACAAGATACATAGACCATCATCCAACTGCATCTATGACTAATAATCCACCCTTAGAATGTCATCCGAGAAAACCTTGGGTATTAAGGTGCAAGCAACAGATAATCGCTGTAAGCAAAGTGTGTAATGTAAACAATAACATCATCCATAGACAAAGCATTGTTTTTTTTTCCCTAATGCCAACAGCACATTCCCCACCCATTTACGTTTCTGTTACTCGAGCGTGAGTGAAAGGGAGGCATGAACCCACTATCGAGCATAAATACTCCCTCTTGGAGTTACTAGCATCTACTTGGCCAGAGCATGCACTAACAAGAGAGAGCATGCAAGATCATAAATAACATACCCATGAAAATAACATGATAGGTTGATAATCATGAAACATAGCATTCAATATTCATATGATCCTAGCAAACACAACATGTAACACTACAATAAGGTACCTTGATCATGTAGGTCAGATCACAAGATCTAAGCATGAGGCATAAAGAGGAGAGAACAACCATCTAGCTACTCCTATGGACCCGTAGTCCAAGGATGAACTACTCACGCATCATTCCGGAGGCGGGTGTCACACCCCAGTTTTTGGACTCTTGGACTGTGCTCAAGAAGACAAAAATTAGGGCCAACAATTTTTTTTTAACAACAAGATTGTTTGAACTAACATATGGTTGTAATATTAAACATTTTTCAACACAAGTCTTGTTTCTATATAAAACCAATACCTTATGTTTCTAAGAGATAATCCTATTTATTTTCCCTAATGTTTTCCTATTATTACTTGAGAGATTTTTATTCCAAGACTTGGATCTTTGTGGTTGGCAACTTAAAACAAACTTTTAACTTTGTTGAATCCAAGAAAAACAAGTTTCCAAAATAATCTATGGAAGTTTTCTTTTAACTTTCCTATAGAAAACAATGTCTGAGAAATAAGCCAAATACATGTTTTCTACCTTTGTTTTCACCAAGCTATACATTGTTATTTTATGATTCCTTGGCATTTAATTAATCCTTGATATGTGTACTACAAAGCTATAAACTCACTTTTATTTTTGGAGAAATAAAAACTATCTTTTGCTTGTTGATTTTGTGGTACAAAATTAAGGCAGAAAAAGGCAGTTTTGAGAAACAGATAAAAACAGGAAGTATACCTTTTCCTCCAATGTTTTCATGGCCTTAACTTATTTCAAATTTGTTTTCAAAAGTTGTTTATGAAAGTATATAACATGGTTAAAAAATCCATACCTTGAAAACAAATTTTGAGAATCATTTAAACACTGAAAACAACCTCAACTTTCTCAACTCTCTGTCTGTTTTCAACACTTAGAAAATTTCTAAGTCCTTAGTCTGAATTTTCTGAATTTTTGCAGTGAACAGTAGGAGATACACTTTTGCACCTTTGATTTCTTGTTTATTCCTTGATCTTTTGGAAGTGTGGCTAAGCCTAGTGTGTTGACCAATATATCTACTCGAACCAGAGCCCTTGACCTAGCTTCTAGAAGCCTTGGATGCTAAGATAAGAGAGGGGAGAGAGTGATGACTAGGACAGGTATGGGCAGGACTGGAGTTGACATTATTGACCTTTCCCACTTGCCCACTTTCTCTCTAGGGCAGGATTGAGCCTTGTCCACTCGTGGCTTGACCTAGGGCACCCTGTGCTCACCTTTGGAAATGTCCAAAAGCCCTAGGGCTAGCCAATGCCAAAGATTGGCACCCACCCGAGGTGACCAAAGTGCCCTCACCCTCCCCACCTCTTCTATAGAAGTACAGAGGCCTCACCTTTGTGCCTTGCACCTCTCACACCCCCCCTCTACCTCCCTGGTTGAGATCCACCCCTTCCCTGGCCCTAGAACCACCCCGAGCCCGATTTTTGGCCACCTGGTGACCACCACGGCCACGGCCATGCCCTGCTTGCACCCCTCTCTTCCAGCCCCTCCCACTGCCATGGCAACATTCCCCATGTTCCCCTGCACCCCCCAGACATCATCCCCCACCCTCTAAACCCCGGAGGCGCCGCCGCCGTCCACGGGCGCCGCCGCGGACGCCGGTTGCGTTCTGCCGCGTGAAGCCACGCCGCGCGCCGCCGTCGCCGCCCCTCGGTACCCGACCACCCAGCAACCACCACCGAGCGCCCACAACCCTCCCCGAGCCTCCCCAAGGTGAGCTAGAGCCGCGCCCATCTCTTCTCAGTTCGGGTTAGAGAGAGGAGGTGAGGAGAGGAAGAAGAAGCGTGCAGGCCGTTTGATCTCTGATCAACGGCTGCGGTTGAACGCGGAAGTTTCCCGCGCCTGCGCTCGCGTGTCCAGCGCAGCTGGGCCGCGCAGCCGCTAGCTGGGCCGGGCCCTATCCGAACCCGCCTGCGCGACAACTGTGTTTATTCATTTAATTTTTTCACAGAAAATTGTACCATCACTTTGGGCTTGTGAAAAATAATAAAACTGCAAAATAAAATCTGTAAAAATTAATGGACCCTAAGATATAAAATCTAAACCATACAAAATTTGCAGATCTACTTTTGGGCAAATATTTTGAACACAATAAATGTTTTTCCACAGACTGTCAGTGAGAATGTTTTGATCATAACTTTTAAAATATGTAACCAAATGAAACAAACTAAACTGTTCTGGATAGGTATTCAAAATATCTATCCAATACAGTTGACCTCACATCAAGGTGAGTTATATAATGAATATGCCATCCAGTTTACTAAAAGACCAGTAAGTTTTTCTTTGATTTGTATAAGGAGTTTAAAAATGCTTTTTGGAGAAAATCCAATTGGAGGAGCTTGGTATTGATTAGATCTATCTTATACTAGCTTAGATTAATTTTTGAAGCTCCAGATTATTTTTGGTGGACAGATCTAGCAACATCACTTTTCTGTTTCTGTTTTTAATTATGTTCCTGTTTGAAATGAGGTGTGTGAATGTTTTGATCATGTTTCCTAGCATGTATGAAGTTGTTAGGACTTGTTATTAAGTTGTTTCCTTACAGTACCTCTACATTAGAAAGTGTGTGCATGTTTGGAAACTGAAATAAAAATGAAATAGCATTTGTTACCTTCTAGTTTTATTATTTGGAATCATTGTGAGAGCTAGATCTTTGTGTGAATGTTTTGATAAATTTTGTGCTATGATTGCTATGGATCTAGTACCATTTTGGTACTATTATTTTTAAGTTAATAGCTCTGTTAGCTTGCATGCCTTTTTTATAGTGAAGCATGTGTAGGTTTTGTTATTCTTATACACTAGTATTGTTTCCACTAGAATAAATGGCTTGTTTAATTTTATTTTGTTATACTAATTTGTGTCATGAGTAACCAGAGGCTTAGTACCTCTTTTTGCCTTGGTATTAGTGGGCCCATAACCCACTGGTCCCATTGCATCTTGGTTGAGGATGAAAATCCCTAACCATACACATGTGAGAAATTGACATGTTTTAATTATATGATTGATTTCTATTTTTCCACCATGGAAAATATAATTGTTTGTTTTCACTTATGCAAGTGAGAAGTTTGTTTCTTATCATAGGATACTAGTATGTTAGGTGTGATCCATTTGTTAGCATAATAATTCCTTAGGGGTATCATGTTAAGAAATGGTTCACTATTGAGTGCTAAATTAAATTCTTTGCAAGTAAACTAAATTCCTTGTGATTGATAGATTGGTTGTGAATGAATTTAAATTGAGTGTTTGGATTTTTGAAAAGGTTTATATAACTTTTCATCAAGTGCATAGCTACTGGTTGTGTAGGTTCTACCATGTTTTTCTTGCTAGTAATTGTTTAAGAAAACATAAATTGCTAGAATTAATTTGTGCATGCCTAATAGTTGTTTCAATGGAATTGTTTTGATGTTCTTGCTTCCTAGCATGAGTATGATTTGTGTACTGTTATTAGGTACACTTATATTCATGACTTACCAGTTTAGGTTTAAGCATCATGATAGCATTGTTTGCTTCTCTAGTACTGAACTAGTGTCACCACTAGAAAATGGTGAGTTTTGCTATAGTTTTGTCAACCTTTATTTTATGAGTGTATGAGCTAATTAGAGCATGTTTAGGAAGTTATTACTTCTGTTATGATGCCATAGATTATTTATTTGCATGTGCTATGGTTGTAGATTAATAATTATTACTTATAGCATGCTTGTGTAGAAATTCCCATACTAGTATGCTATTAGTGCAGTCCTGTTGTATGCTTGTTTAATAGGAGTATTATCTTGAGTAATGATTGTGTTTTATATTATTTTATGACTTGATTATATTTTATTTTAGCTACTGGTTGTTTGTTAAATCTTCACGATTGATGGATTCCAAAACTTCAAGTAAACAATAACATAGTAAATAAATAGTCCATTCATCTGTGGTGTTGTTTGCTTGCTTATTGGTTTATGTTTGAGTGATTTACCTTAGCATGAGTGTCATACTTGTGTTATTTGTTGTGCTAGTGTTGTTGTTGTGCTTAAGAGTATCTTATGAAACTAAAACATCCAACTAAAATCATGAACTCATTAAGTGATAGTTGCTTGTGGTAAGTAATACCCACTGCCAGGGGTATTGTTCTGTCTGTTTGTTTTTACCTTAGTAACCTAACCTGTTGCACCCACCAGCTATATTTTTAGCTTCTTATATATCTTGTTATGAGAGTGGTACACCACTCCATATGTGGTATGTAAGATGTGGGATATGGTTCCCTGAACCATATGTTTGTCTGACGATAGTTTTGTACCCTGAGAGCTTTGTGAGGCAGTTTTCTCAATAACGTTTGTGAGTTTACACTATTGCACTTTTGCTTGCTGTATGTGTTGTTTGGCTTAGTTGTTTTCCCTTTAGACCTGAGTGTGTGTCTTTTATTTCCTTTACAACGCTAGAACGCGAAGAAGAAGAAGAAGAAGAAGCAGTTGTGGAGCTGTGTGTCAAGTTCAAGTTACTTCAAGGCCAGGGACATTAAGAGACTTGAGGCAAGCCATCCTGATGCTTGCTGTTACAATACACTTATCATTATCTATCATGCATGTTTTACTTCTGAAAAGTTTTACAAAACTTTGATTTCCAAAAACTATTTTTTGGTGAATGCTACTACTATACTACTACTATGTCATTAGTTGATACTTGGTGTTACCAAGCCCATAAGCCTCCATATGGTATTTATTACCATCGCAAATATTAGTCCCTAAGTGGACACCCTAAAATTGTGTTTTTACAAGACAAAGTCTTTATGGAAACCCGGAGAAAAGGCGGATCCTTATTCTCCGGAGGGATGTGGAAGTGGTCATTTTTGGGAAAAATGGTGTTTTTAAAAAATGACACATAAGCTAGTCTTCGCCGGACAACCTTTACCGTACTGCCACCCTACCCCAACATGGGCATGGGGCTTAACTGGAACTTTGTCCTTGTTAGTGTGTGTTCTATCTCAAACGCTATAAGGGATGGAATCCCTCGAACCGATTGTCGCCAAAACTCCCAATGTTGAGACATAAAAAGTGTGGGATTAAGTTCACCTCTGGTCGCATCAGTTGAGGCATCCTGGCTGGCGGGGATTAGCTCGGTGCCGGGGATGACCGGTAAAACTCAACTGAGAGATAGACACATTCTAGTTTGAACATAGTGGAAAGTTATGATCAGTGATCTGATGTTTCACATACTGTTGTTACAGTCCGTGGTTATTCACGGCAGGTGTACTGTATCTGGTGGATGTGTACACCTCTGCAGAGTACAACTTTTTCGAAGAAGCCGCGTCCTCGGATATGGACAGTTCAATGGCCATGAAGCTAGCATTGTGTCAATGTTTTCAAAAAGATGTTTTTCAAGAGAGTGTTGAAACTCGGGAAGTTTCGGAAAGGAAGAAAACCTTGTACCGCGGGGGTACCGATGATGAAAAGCCAGAAGTTGTTTTACAAGAAGTTTTGCAGAGAAAATCTTTCTTCTCTAAGCAAACATCTGGAAACTGATTCCAAGAAGTTTTGCAAAGAGAAAACTTTCTTTTAACAAAGTTTTCACAAAAACCTCTTGTACATGCGACATCGACAAGAGAAAGAAAAACTATACTATTTTCTTCTGAAGTATCTTCTTCAGCGAAGATACAGATTAACCTGACTGCAACTGTGGTGTCATCCTATATGAACACCATTGATAGTGAACCCTATTTATAGCCTACCTATTACACCATATAAGCATTCTTGCATCTTTGGTAAGTCACATGATGGATGTCTTGCTGAGTACATTCAAATGTACTCATTATGGTTTCGCCCCTGGTATCTACTTGCCAGACTTTGAGAAGGAGTCTCAGCAGAAGATCGACGAAGAGGAGTACGGAGCTGATGGCTTTGCGAACTAGGATCGTCTCCGGGTCAGCAGCCTGTAGGTGAAGGCGTGACTTGGGCTCTACCGCGTATGAGTGTGTTTAGTCTTCCGCTGTGTGTGTTGTGTGTTGCCCTGCGTGGCAGCTGTTCAGGTTTTGGCCAAGTGACCAATCCCCTTTTGTAAGTGTTTGTGCAACCGTGTAATGGATATTGTATCTGTGTACCAACTTGATATGTTGTTCACGACTGAATTCCTGGGATCGTGAATGTATGCATATCAGGGGTGTCCTTGAACAATGTTTCGAAGGGCAGGCCCTACAGAGTTGGTATCAGAGCTATCCTGACCTTAGGAGACCTTAGTCAGCATGGACGTTAGCTAGTACCCTGACAATGGAAGCAAACAAAACCAGGTCACTAAGATGACTATTTTTCAAAAGGATTCTATACTCCATCCCCTCTGTGTTTCAAAAATTCCATTTACACTCAAGTTAAAAAGGAGCATCTTAAAATTTTGCACATTGTTACCTAACTTAACCCACTTTAAAATCTTGTGTAGATGGAAGTTATCTTCACCAAGTCCTTGCGGCTGGGATCGCATGCACCTTGCTACCGCCGTTTTGAGGAGGATTTGATCAAGATGGCTCATCTTATCGGTCGTCCCACACCTGAGTTGAAGGGAGCCCAGATTCACCATGATGGACGAGAATTTTCCTGGTTGGTGGTCTACACCATCCGTGCACCTTTGATAGCACCGTCAACCCCAGAGATCATTTGGGAAGTGGTGGAGAACAGTTGGGAAGATGGTATCCTTAGAGTGATGTAGCTGGTCATTGCCAAGCTCGCAAACTTCTTTCGCGACAAGTTTGCAGGAACCCCTTATAGATACTTTGGAAGGCGCGACGAGGATGACAGGCCAGTAGAAGTCACTGGAGACATTGTGTTTGCTCGTCACTTCCAGCACTTGGAGGGACAGCTGTACAACACCCAACTCTCCCTTGATAAAGTAAGAGCAGATTATGATCTGCGAGGAAGAGAGATAGATCAACTAGAAGCCAGTCTTGGGGCATCTTCTGTTACCGAGCGTCTTCTCAAGGTACTGAAGAAGACCATGAAGTACACTGACTCCCAGCACCGCACACGAGTGAGAGCCCTTCAGCTTCAGCTTGCAGCCAGCAAGACCAGAGTTGAAGAGCTGGAGGAACAGCTACGCGCTTCCTCGAGCACTTAGGATGGCCGCAGGGTGTTAGGAGTGTTGTCGTGGGATAATCACGGCAGATGTTACCGGGGGTAACTTGTCTTGGGGAAAATCGACTCTGGTGTTTGGGAGAGGGTTTAGCTCAAAGGAAACCATGGTGATATGCGATCTGGTAGCCGGCAATCAAGTCGCCGAGTCTCCGATCTAAATATATTATCTCAACTCTCGTGTTACAATGGATACTCGATACCTCGCAATCTGGCGATTATGTTCTTGCTCACGCTAAAAGTTCTCTTAACCCTAACCTAGGGCCGGCTTATATAGTATCCGGACCCCCTGGCTTACTCTCCAAGACGTACTCTGAATCCTACCCGGACACTGCCTACAAACCCTAATTTTCCCTACCATAACCCACAATCCGGGTTACGAGGCCTACGTTCCTGGGCCTTCTAGAAGCTCCTTTATACTAAGCCGGGTCTTGCGCAACGTCCTTTGGGCCGAGTTACCCCTTGGCATTAGCCTACCGGGTTATCATCCCTCCATCAGTAGTCCCCAGAATAGCTTGGGCTTCACGGGATCCTCCTTGAAGCGCACGCTATTCCCTGCAAAAATAACAAACATACAAGTTCATAGAGGCCAGGTTAGGTTGCTTTAATAAACAGCTAGGCCTAACTCCATTGGTGGTCCATATAATAACCCGGCTTTCTCTAAGTTCATTTTTAATTTTCCGGGTCAATGTTCCAAGGAAGATGCAGAAGACCCGGCTCACTTTGCTCGTTAATTGATCCGAATATCGCGGAAAGGATTCACTTCCTACCCATGCCGGATATCCCGTCCAGCACTTAACGCGTATCCAAGAAAATCAGGACGGGTATCCCTTATCCCAAAAATTTTGGTTCCCGCTTGTTGGCCTAGGTTCCCCCACCTGTACCTATAAATAGGTACCTAGGGGGTGACCTAACCCCAACGGTTCACTCCTTCTTCTTCCTCCTCACCAGCGCTCCCCCATCCGAGCCTCTAGAGCACCACCACGGAGACCTCGCGCACGCCGCCGGAGGAGAGCCGCCGCCAGCTGCGTTCCTCCACGGTTCGTCCCGCGCCGCCGCCAGTCTCCGCCGCCGCACCCTTGACCTGCCCGCCGGGAGTCACACGAGGGCACCACGACTGCGTCATCTGCCGTCGTCGCGTCCTCCTCCAATCCACGCCGGTAAACTCCCTATATCCATTGATTTAATCTTGCAATCTCTCTGTTTGACCTAGATTAGATCTAGGTCCGCCGCGGGCCATTTCTTGCCCCGCGCTAGATTAGGTCGTGTAGCTCCACGCTAGCCTGTCCAATCGCTTAATAGATGACCACACATCATTCCCCTATCGCTCGTAATCGTTAATCTCGCCGAGAAATTGATAGTAAAATTTCCAATCTAGATGTAGTTCACCCAGATTTCCGCGGCCGTTCATAGATACCCGGAAAATCCTCCTTTTCCGGTTCTTTTACTTGCACTAGATACGTAGGCAATCAACCTTTTTTCATAACTGCTGGCCGATACGTAGATATCCTATAATTTCTGTACTGCTCGTCAATACCCGGATATTTTGTAATTTTCGCTCTGCCCAGTGATACCCGGACAACTCATAGTTTCCATGCCTCTTACTGATATTGCTCGTGGATACTCGGACAACTCATGATTTCCGAGTCTTAATGTCTCGTGCACTTTGCTTTGTATTTTGCAGACTGAACCAATGGCCCCCAAGCACAAAGGGAAGCAGCCGGCTAAGCCAAGAATGACCCAATCCATATCCGCCAACTGGGCGCAATCCTCTGTGACCAAGGCCAAGCTGGAGGAGCTGGCCGAGTTAGGCGTCCTCCCCCCTCAAGAGGAGATCCACTGGAGGGTGCCGGGTGACGAGACCCGGCCTACCCCTAATGCTGACGAGGTAATATGCTTCGTTGAGCATGTGATCCGGGGGTTTCGCCCCCCGGGTCACTCTTTCTTCCGCGAGGTCCTTAGCCACTATGGCCTCCGGGTGTTCGACATAGGGCCTAACTCTATGTTGAACATAACCCACTTCATAGTCCTTTGCGAGTCTTATTTGTGCATCCCGCCAAATTTGGCTCTATTTATAGAACTTTTCCAGTGCAAACCGTGCCGCGAAAGCGGTGACGGAGCGCTCTTGGCCTGCGGCGGGGTTTCCATCCAGCGCCGTAAGAATTCTCCCATGCCGACTCTCAATCTTAATTCTCATGTTAAGCATTGGCAATTATCTTTTTTCTATTGCCGAGACACCTCCCCACCCGGCGAAAGGAAACTGCCGGGTTACTCGGAGGGTCTCTTAGATCTCTCCGATACCGTCAACGCTTTTGCCCCTGAGTCGGACAGGGAAGCCATACAACCCTTCTTAGCAAAAATAGCCGCCCTCTCTGCCCATGGTCTCACTGGGCTCAACCTGGTTAAGACATGGGTCAACTTCCGGATTCAGCCCAACTCCACTCGCTCCAAGCTAATGTGCGAGTATTCGGGGCACTCCACGGATTCGCTCCGTTATTCTCTGAAGGATTACCCGGCCGGTGATACCAACAAGACCATCAAGAGCTTCTTGACGGAAAAGTTGGACGTTATCCGGAATATAGCCGGACTGGAGCCTTTCACTCGCGAGAATCCGGCTCCTGCGGTAAGATCCGGCACATATACCTTCATTTTCATGCTTTCGCTTGAGACAATTATTAACCCTTACCTTTACACCTTTATCTCAGGCTGATAACGTCTTTTGGAATATTGAGACCTCCCCTTCCTCCGGAGACCTGGAAGAAGATGAAGAACCGGTTGATAATGATGAAGGTATTGTCCGGGTCTTCGATCAACTTCACTTACACCCTTTTGCTTTCACATATCTCACTTTTTCCGACTATACATTCTCGGCTTTCAGGGTTGGAGGACAAGGACGACAAGGAGGATCCGGAGGCCACCGAGTCCGATAAAAGCGAAACTGAACAAGATGTAACGGTTGGGGCCAAGAGGAAAACTAGAGGGGTGGTATCCAAGGTTCCCTACTCCCTCATGTCCTCCGAACCCTATTCTTTTGCTAGCATGTGTAAACTTAACCAACAACTATCCAACTCATCACGCTTGAAGGACCCTCCTCCGGCCAAGCGTAGGGTGACCCGGAGTTCCCCGGGTGACGACCCCCTCAACCCGGGCATCTCCACATCACCAGCTCGCCGTGCCGGTACTCCTCCAACTCGCCCTTCCAACTCACCCCGACGTCACCCCTCCCCCAACCATCCATTGGCTGGACAGTTCCGGGTCCCTCTATCGGGTCCTGTGACAGCTTCATCCGCTTCCAGCAGCGAGCTCCCACCAGATTATGCCGTGAACACCGGGTGAGCTTTTGCTATATGATATCATCGTATACTTGATAATTTTCATTCACTACCGCTAACTATTTCTCTCCCTTTTCCTTAGCGCCCAAGTCACACTCAGTGACCCGGAGAACATGGAGACAGACACTCGGGACACTGAAGGCCCGGCTGACGATGTAAGTGCCGCGGCTGGCGGCCTTGAGGAAGAAGAAGTCAAGGGGCAAGATTCCCCAATAGACTCGGCCAAGCAGGATGCCGGGTCTCCAAAGCATGCTGATGGAGCCGGTGATGAGGACGCGGGAGTCTTGGGTACAAGGATGGGTACCCCCACCCCTGACCCCTAGGCCACCCAGGTAACGTCTCCAAAGACGGATCAAACTCCTAATCCGGGTTGTCAGGCAGCCGGGTGTTTCGGCACCAAGCCCGAAGACATGAGCTTCGCTGAGATGCTCAATGGTCTGCACACCTTGAGAGCTGATGAGGAGGGCATCCTGGAGGCCCTGATAGCCAAACACGAGGTAAACCATGTTACAACCGCTTGTATACTCGTCTAGTCCCCAAGTTCCGAGTGAACTTATGCATAATTTGCTTGGAACTTTCATAGATAGCCGACTGATACTTTTGTTTTGTCCGACTGACATTTCTTTGTGTTTTCGCATAGGCCTACGTAACACACTCTGAGAAAGAGTTGGCTAAAACCAACAAACTTCTCAAGGCGGAAACGAAGCTACGTGAATCTGCTGAGGCTGAGGCTAAGAAAGCCGGGAAACTAGCAAAGAAGTATAAGAAGAGATGCAATGCTGCATTGAATAGGGTGAACGAGCTATCGGGCCAGATCGCCGACACTTATCGTTCTCTGATATGTAAAATTTCCCGACTGACTGATCTTTAAATTTGTTCTGATGTTCTGGAGGATACTCGGAGTTCCTAACTTTGGATGTTTCTGCTTTTCTGCAGGGTCGAATGAGGAAATTCCGGATGTGGATGAAGTAGTTCTGCTGAAGAAGGTAAAGAGCACCATCCGGCAGCTCTGTGCTGGGACTAAGTGGGCCTTGAAAGCTGTGAGGTGTCCAAGCACTGGGGATGGTGGTTTGAACACGCTGCTTAATGCGTGTTCTACCATCCCCGAGTGGATTGAACACTGGAAGCGTTCATCCTGCCAGGTTGGGGTGACCCGTGGTCTTGCCTTGGCGAAAGCATACTTTCCCAAGCTTGACCCGGCAAAGCTTGTTGGCGGGATTCCAGAGTTCAACCACGATGGCTCCCCGTTTTTACCTAAACATTACAAGGCCATTCAGACAGAGGTTCGTCACGCAGCCAGCCTGATTGCCGGCAATTTGGATGTCAGCCGGATGGTGCCGCCATATGATGCACAAGATAGGGCAATGAAGTCGGATCTTCCGAAGCCCTTTGATATGCTGGCACGGTGGAAGGCGGAATCTGCCCAACCGAGGGAAGAGGCTACGAAGAAAAAAGCTGAAGCCAATACTGCGCCTGCTAGCTCCACGCCAATTGTCCCTCCTCCTTCGCGTGCCAGTGCCACTGCTAACCCGGATGCTGCTGCTACCAAGACTGCTGAAGAACAAGTCAAGGAACAGGACCCGGCTGGCAAGGGCAAGGACAAGATGGATGCCTCAACCCAAGATGCCGAGTAATCTTTGCTATCCGCTGTCATCAAATGCGTCATTCGGCCAATGGGCCTGTTAAACGGTTATTTTTTGATTGTGCGCATGTGCACCTTTGATACTACTATCGCGGCATCTAATACGTTTTGAAACTTTTAATAGCTTTCGTGGCCCTTCTGGCCTTTGGATGAGTTTGATATCTATCTGCTTTTGAGCTTATTTGTTCTTGATATTCCGACTTACTTTATGGTTCCTTTTGTGAGACTCGGTTTCCGGGTTTCGTGGGTTTTGACAGGTGGACTTTTCTCTAAGTCCCCAAGTCCCCAAGACTCGGATATTTGGGTTTTTGAGCTTAATAGCTAGATGATTTGTTTCTTGTTTCAAATTCCCCAGTCCCCAAGGCCCGAACTTCCGAGTCTAGGGTGTTAGGTCTTTCAAAGAGAACAAATCGTTTTTGCTAAGCCCGAAACCTAGAGCCGTTTCACGTAGGTTTTGAAGTTATGCTTAATAAACTGTGAGTTTCCGGTTATTAACCCTGTACTCTGCATAACTTGTGGTTTAGATGACCCTTTTGGCTCTCTTGTACTGTAAGCCGGCTTTCGCGTGGATAATCATGTTGCTACATCTATACGAAGACAGGGTCAGGCAAGTCCCATTGGGCATCATGACTGATTGTGATCATATGCGAGCAAATCATGCCACTTTAGTGCGAGTCACATCGAGCTTAAGTAAGAAAAGTCAAGAAAGTTTGGCTCCTTTGTCCGGTTATAAGCTTGCAGCCGTACTCGTTTGCGAGTAATCGGCCCTTATAACTCATAGGCATCGTGGCCGGGTCTTTGAGTTTGTAACTGTGCTATTCAAGCAATCAGCCCCCAAGACCTAAATATATGCAAACTGCTAAAGAAGCTAATGTACTAAAAACAGTAAACAATACTTACCTGGAAGAAGGATAAAAAACATAACAGAAATAAAAAGTTGATAAAAACACATGAAAAGGAAATAATATATTGTTTAACCATCTCTTTATTGATATGAGAAAAGTTAGGTCAGCAAGCCGGCTCATTAAAAACCCTCCAGTCCCCTTAGGTACCCTGGATAGGAAAAGAGTGCGTCTGAAACCTGCTGCCTGTTACATCGTGCAATTCCACTTTGTGAATCTAGCCTATACTAAGTATAGTAGGGACGTAGCTGAGCCACGTTCCATAGTCTTTCTTTCTCTTGCATAGATGAAGTGGTATGAGCGGTGTCATTAACCGTAGCCGACTCTTCCCTTGCATCTATCAAGTAATATGATCCGTTGTGCAGATTCCGGCTTATGAAGAACGGTCCTTCCCATGGCGGTGATAACTTGTGTTTTCCTTCCTTTGATTGTACCAGGCGCAGAACCAGGTCTCCTTCCTGGAAGACCCGGGTTTTCACGCGCCGGCTATGATATCTCCGCAGATCCTGCTGATATATGGCTGATCTCTCCAAAGCTTGTTCCCTGTGTTCTTCTAGAATATCCACGGCGTCTTGCCGGGTCTTCTCGTTCTCCACCTCAACGTAGGCCGATACTCGAGGCGAGTCATGGATAATATCACTCGGCAATACTGCTTCTGCGCCATAAACCATAAAGAACGGTGTCATCTGAGTGATCTGTTGGATGTGGTGTTGATACCCCAAACCACTGAAGGTAACTCCTCAACCCATGCACCAGCAGCTCTGATACACGGGACTCGCAACCGTGGCTTTAATCCACGAAGCAACTCCTGATTTGCTCTCTCCACTTGTCCATTAGCCTGTGGGTGGGCCACTAAAGCGATGTCCAAGCGGATGCCATTGTTTCCACAAAACTTCTCCATCTCGCCAAGGGACATGTTGGTTCCATTGTCGGTAATTATGCTGTGGGGATATCCGAACCGATAGATAATCCTTTTCAGGAACTTGACTGCTATAATTGCTTCACAATTGGTAACTGGCATGACCTCAACCCACTTGGTAAACTTATCAACAGCCACTAAGAGATGTGTCTTTTTGCAAGGTGACATGTGGAAGGGGCCAACCATATCCATACCCCAAACCGCAAACGGCCAAGTTAACGGAATAGTCCGCAATTCCATAGCCGGCACGTGGGTTTGGCGAGCGTACCTTTGACATCCGTCACACCTTGCCACCAAGCGCTCCGCGCCTGCTAGGGCCGTGAGCCAGAAGAAACCATGTCGATAAGCTTTGTCCACGAGGGATCTTGTGGATGCATGATGCCCACAATCACCTTCGTGGATCTCCTTGAGGATCTGCCGGCCTTCTTCTGGTGCTACACAGCGCAAAAACACTCCTGCTGCACTTCTTTTGTACAACTCCCCATTGATGATAGAATATCATTTTGCTCGCCTCAGAATTTGTCGTGCTAACACCTCCTGCTGTGGTAACTCGCCCCGTGATAGGTAGGCCAGGAACGACTCTGTCCACTCGGGAACAACACGTACCGTGGCCACGAGCTCCAAATCCGGGTCTTGATTTGCCAGTTCTTCCTCAGACTCGGTTTTAACTGACGGTCGCCATAGCTCATCCAAGAAAACATTAGGTGGAACCGGCTCTCTGCGGGAGCCGAGTCTGGCGAGTGCGTCTGCTGCCTCGTTTTTTCTTCTGTCTATGTGCTCCACCTCATACCCGAAAAAACACCCGGCAACCCTGTCCACCTCTCTGCGGTATGCTGCCATAGTTGCATCTTTTCTATCCCAAGTTCCTGAGACCTGCTGTACCACAAGGTTCGAATCTCCAAAGCATCGTATCCTCTTAATGTTCATCTCCTTGGCTACCTTTAAGCCGTGCAATAGGGCCTCATACTCGGCCACGTTATTGGAACAATCAAAGTGAATCTGCAACACGTAACTTAACTTGTCTCCTTTGGGTGATGTTAGCACCACTCCAGATCCTGATCCCTCGTATTGCTTGGAACCATCAAAGTGCATTATCCAGGACTCGGAGTTTGGAGCCATGGTGGGCATGCCTGTTCGAGTCCAATCGTTAATAAAGTCAACTAGAGCTTGAGATTTGATTGCTGACCTGGGCTCGTAGTTGATGTGATAATCTCCCATCTCGATCGCCCACTTGGCTATTCTTCCCGTCGCGTCCGAGTTTCTGATGATATCCGACATTGGTATAGAACTAACCACTGTTATGGGGTGTTCCTGAAAATACGGCTTCAGTTTCCGGCTGGCCATGAAGGCCCCGAAAACCAGCTTTTGCCAATGTGGGTAGCGCTGTTTTGCCTCTGATAATACCTCGCTGACGTAATAAACCGGCCTCTGGACCGGGTGATCTTTCCCATCCTCCTTACGCTCGACAACAACCACTGCGCTAACCGCCCGGGACCCGGCTGCAACGTACAACAGCATGGGCTCTTTAGGGCCCGGGGCTGCTAGGACTGGTGCCTCAGATAACTGCTTATTTAGTGCCTCGAATGCCTCATCCGCCTCTTGATCCCATATGAATTTATCAGATTTCTTCAAGAGCCGGTACAAGGGTATTGCCTTCTCTCCGAGTCTGGATATGAACCGGCTAAGCGCTGCTACGCACCCTGTGAGCTTCTGAACATGCTTCAAATTTTCCGGCTTTTTTAGACTCTGGATGGCTTTGATTTTATCCGGATTTGCCTCAATTCCTCTCTCGGAAACGATAAAGCCGAGTAATTTCCCAGCTGGGACTCCAAAAACACACTTTGTCGGGTTAAGTTTCATCTGGTACCTTCTCAGGTTCTTGAATGTTTCCTTTAGATCATCGATAAATGTCTCTGCTTTCCTGGTCTTGATCACCACATCATCCACATATGCGTGAACGTTGCGTCCGATTTGGTCCTCAAAGCACTTCTGAATACACCGTTGATAGGTTGCGCCAGCGTTGTTCAATCCAAACGTCATGATCTTGTAACAGAAGGCCCCAAAAGGGGTTATGAACGATGTTTTCTCCCAATCTTCCTTCTTGAGCTTGATCTGATGATACCCGGAATATGCATCCAGGAAACATAATAGGTCGCTTCCAGCCACTGCGTCTATGATCTGATCTATCCTTGGTAGTGCAAACGGATCCTTTGGGCAATGCTTGTTGAGGCTCGTGTAATCAATGCACATTCTCCACTCATTGGTCTTTTTCATCACGAGAACCGGGTTTGCTAACCAGTCCGGGTGAAATACTTCCATAATAAAGCCGGCCGTAAGCAGTCGTGCAATTTCTTCTCCTATAGCTTTCCTTCTTTCTTCATTCATTTTTCTCAGGCCCTGTTTCACAGGCCTGGACTTGGGATCAACGTGCAAACTGTGCTCTGCCAGTTCTATAGGGATACCCGACATATCGCTGGGCGTCCAGGCAAACACATCCTGATTCGAACGAATGAACTCCACAAGTGCTTTCTCCTGCTCGCTGTCCAAGTTAGATCCTATAGCAAATTGCTTAGAGGGATCACCCTCGACAAAAGCCACCATCTTGGTGTCCTGCGCTGCCTTGATCTTCGCTCTCTCATCCTCAGTATTCGGCCTTTTTAACGCTGTTCTGTCATCCGGGTCTACTTGAGACCGGTAATATTTGAGTTCCTCTTTTCTGCAAGCTTGTTCAGCCATTGCCGCATCTCCTTCATCGCACTCAGCCGCTATATCCCGGCTCCCATGTATGGTGATGGTCTGCTTGGGGCCCGGGATTTTTAGCTGTAGATACACATAACACGGCCTGGCCATGAACTTAGCATAAGCCGGCCTTCCGAATAACGCGTGATAAGGGCTGCGCAACTTGACCACCTCGAAGGTGAGCCACTAAACCCGGAAATTATCCTTCGATTCTCCAAAAGCTACCTCTAATGTGATTTTTCCTTCGGGGCACGCTGAGTGACCCGGTACTATCCCGTGAAAAACTGTTGAACTCTTCTGTAGCTGGGACTCCTTGAGACCCATGCGTAGAAAGGTTTCCCAATATAAGATGTTGATGCTACTACCGCCGTCCATTAAGACCTTTTTCAGCTCATAACCGTTAACCTGCGGCGCAACCACCAATGCTAAGACTCCCGGGTGTTCTATCCTTTCCGGGTGATCCCTTCTTCTCCATGTTACGTCCTGCTCCGACCATCTCAGGTATCTCGGAACGGCCGAGGCAACTGAGTTTACGGCCTTTTTCAGTATCTTTTTATCCTTGTTGGAAATTCCTGTAGTATGCACGTGTTATTGTCCCAATTGCTTAGGGTTGGCTTGGAAACCTCCAGCTCCCCCCTGGTTATTACCCGGATTTCCGCCTGCCGGGTTACCGGCTGGGGGTGGGCCGTTGCCCGGGTTTCCACCCGGACCCAGTCCTCCTCCCCGACCTGCACCTCGCATAGCCTTGTTTACTTCCTCGTTCTTCCATCTTTGTAGGTCCGCGCATTGCTCCAATGAGTGGTTAGCCGGCCTACCATTCCTACTGTGCTTTGGGCACGCCATTCTGAAGATATCCCAATTGTTACCCGGCCTTGGCGGTCCCTGATAATTTCCCCCGTTATGGTTTCCTCCATTGAAATTTCCTTCTGCCCTGGGTCTCGAAGACCCGGCTTCTGTACTAGCGACAAACTCGGAGCTTACCTCAAACGGGCGCTTGTTCTTGTTGTTCGCATTGTTACCTCCATTGTTACCCGGCGTTGGTCCATTGCCGGTTTTTCCATTGTTACTTGTGTTTGCTTTTACTTTCTTGTCATCGACGTCCTCTTCTGTAGTATCCGTTGCAGCGTGTTTGTTGCATGCGTCCATTAGCTCTCCCATCGTGACCTCTGAAGCATTCCGACTGGATTTCATGCGAGTTAACTTTTGCACTAAAGGTATGTACTTGCACGTCTTTGCCATAGCTTGTAACGCATCCTTGGGCTGAATATCTGTGGATGAGTGAAGTATCTCCATAACTCGGCGCACCCAGCTGCGCGCCGATTCTCCCTTCTTCTGGACGCACCGCTCTAGGTCATCAATAGTAAATAGCTTTCGGCACGTCCCATGAAAGTGCTTGATAAACGCAGTTTTCAACTCCTCCCATGACTTGATAGATCCTTCCGGTAGATTAGTGAACCATAACTTGGCTGCTCCCTCTGACATCATTAAATACATGAACTTGGCTTGAAGATTTTCAGATGCGTTGCGAATCGACATAGCCCTCTCATAACTGCTCAACCATGTTTCCGGATCCATAGTCGGCTCATAATTCACTACCTTACCCGGTTCCTTGAATTTATCCGGGTAAGGCTCAGCCCTGATGTTATCCGACAGACACTTAGCCCAGCGAGATTAATCGGAGCTGGCCTTACTCGGGAAACGTGCGATCCTGCGGGGGGTACGGCTGGACGCGGCACTGCTGCTGGTCCGTGCACCGCAGACCCGGCCGCGGCTCTCCTAGCTCTGGAACTGTCCACAATAGCTTGCGCTGCTGATGCTGCTGGTACGCGGGGAGGAGGCGGCATTTGCTGCTGCTCTGCCCTCCGCCGCGTCGAGATTGTCTGAATATTGCCGGTATTGACTCGTTGCTGGCTGATATATGGTGTCCCATGCATTCCGCTTCTGTTGTCCGGGTAATTAACTTGCTGCGCCACCGCAGTGCGCAATAGATCTATCGCCCGCCGGGTCTCCTCTGCGTGGGGTGACTCTCTCACGGGGATTTGATTCAATGCGAGTGTTGCTGCGTACACATTATCCATGGGGTTGTTGTAATGACCTGCTGGCGTGCGAAATCGTGATGGTGGTGGTGGTGGTAATGTATTGCCGGTAGTGACTCCAGTTTGTAATATGGGTAACCCGGCCTGCACGTTTACCGGCTGTGTTCCTCCAGTTGCGGGTTGATGTACAGTTCCTTGGTTCACCGCCGGAATCGGCTGATCCTAAGGTGTGATGAATAGTGCGGCCGGGTTTATGACTCCACCCGTTGCCGGTAATCTGGTCTGGTGCCTTTGATGCACCCTGGTTGTCTCTTCTCGGAGCCGATTCTCCAATGCATCCAGATCGCGCTGACGCGCAGCTACCCCTTGTTTTTCTGCTTCCACTTGCCTTCTCTGTTGCTCCAATGCACGACAGGCTACATCCAGATCCCTAACACGTTCCACCGTGTTTTCCGGGGTTATGACTGTGGCTAGAACGGTGGGATCCAGAATCAGGTTATTGTTGAACAGGGCCGGGTGTTGCGGATTTGAAGGACCCGCCCCTGGTGTCCGGTTTGCCAGATATCCGAACGTGTTCGCCTGCAACTCACTATCCGCCGCTCGGCTGGTAACTGAAGCCGATTCTCCGTCAACCCGGGTTAAAACCGGGTTTCCGTCAACCGGATTTTGCTGCTGGGCCAATGCTTGTGTTGCTTCGGCGGCGGCCGCGGTCACGTTCCCCTGATTAAGGTTGGTTGCAGGAGCCGTGTAGACCGCGACCTGGCGCACAATGCTTGGCGCAGATTCATATTCTTCCTCATCACTGCTATCTTCCTCGTACCGGTCCTCCAGCAGGTGCAAGATAGACTCGGTGTCATCTTCTCTCATAACCCGGCCACACGGAGTCCATACCGGCTCCTCCGGCTGTTCCCTCTTCGTGGTGGGCTCTTCTGTCGGATCTATCGTCCCGACCGATTCCTCTCCATCAGACTGAACGCAGTTGGCCCCCCCCGACACAGAATCAAATCCAAAATCGTCAGGGATTGAACCGGACGTACGTACCATGCCGATGAAGATGTTGATCCGGCCGATTGTCACAACAGATCCGGATTCGAGCAGATCCGACTCTGGCCCCCAGCCAAAATCGTCCACCATCTTCTCTCCTTCGGGGTTGGTGTAGATCTCGCCGACGACGAGGTTCTTCATGTTCTCCCGAGCTTCTCCCGTGATGTAAACACCCTTGGACGTAGGCCCCACGGTGGGCGCCAACTGTCGTGGGATAATCACGGCAGACGTTACCGGGGGTACCTTGTCTTGGGGCAAATCGACTCTGGTGTTTGGGAGAGGGTTTAGCTCAAAGGAAACCATGGTGATATGCGATCTGGTAGCCGGCAATCAAGTTGCCGAGTCTCCGATCTAAATATATTATCTCAACTCTCGTGTTACAATGGATACTCGATACCTCGCAATCCGGCGATTGTGTTCTTGCTCACGCTAAAAGTTCTCTTAACCCTAACCTAGGGACCGACTTATATAGTATCCGGACCCCCTGGCTTACTCTCCAAGACGTACTCTGAATCCTACCTGGACACTGCCTACAAACCCTAATTTTCCCTACCGTAACCCATAATCCGGGTTATGAGGCCTACGTTCATGGGCCTTCTAGAAGCTCCTTTATCCTAAGCCGGGTCTTGTGCAGCGTCCTTTGGGCCGAGTTACCCCTTGGCGTTAGCCTACCGGGTTATCATCCCTCCATCAAGTGTGTAATCCCTATCGAGACGCTTGTTTGTCTGTATTGTGTGAACTCTGTTAGAACTTGGAGTGTACTAGTTGTGTTGTAAGCCTTATGCTTAGCCTTGTGAACCCTTGAGATAAGATGTTCTTGTTAAGACGCTGTTTCATGCGTATGTCAATCTTGGTTTGAGTTGGCGTTTGTTTCTTCGACGTTTGCTCGTTGTTGTGGTACATATCGTTCTCATCTCCGTTATGGGCCGGTATGTGTCACCAGTTTTCATAAAAAAAACCAAAACCACCTTTAGTTGCTCTCGCCTTACACCGTTCCTTGTCTTCAGCATGGCCAGCAATCTACCTCCATCACCTGAGCCGACAGTGGCTCAACTGTTTGCTCTGCTGAGGGAAGGAAGTGAAGCCGCTCGTGCTGAACACTTTGCCACCCGTGTTTCCCTGGAATAGTTGACTCAGCTTGTCATCACCAACGCTGAGAATACTGCATTCCTTATGACAGAATACCAGCAACTGCTTGCTGGAGAGAGCCGCAAAAGGAAGACAGTGACGCCAGGAGAAACTAGTTCATGGGTGACTCGCAGCGTTTTGCCTGCGATGCCACAATCTTCAAGGAGGCGTGTGAAGGTCAAGCCTAAAACCACGGTTTGTTTTACCTGTGGACAGGAAGGACACTTTGCTCGTGACTGTCCCGAGAAGTACCATATTCTAGCTCATCCTGATGAACCCCAAGAACGCCAAGGTCCATCCCATAAGAAACGCAAGAGTATGATGAGTGGACCTCGAGACCAAGCTGATGTTGCAGAAGCATCTGCAACTCATGCCAATGGTACGTTTTCGAACAAAACCTGTGAACCCCCTTGCTTGTTTGTCGTTATACCTTGAGAAACCCGACGTAAATGGAACACTAGAAGTGTCACGTCGGGCTAAATAAAATCTAACGATACTAACCAAAACCTCCATCTGATATTTGTATACCACCCTCCAGAGTAAATTAAACTTTTGCCGCCGGAAATGATTGCCATCTTACAGAGTTGGTATAACTACCCGTCTTTTAGGAACTCCAAAGAGATACATTACTCCAGAAATAACATTACACCAACAGGTAAAAGTTTCAAGAAAATAAGATACAAGTCTGTTTTCCAGCACAGACCGCTACACCCATTTCAATGTAGACCCTAACCTTGCCAAGCTCTCACTAATGGGAGCCTAGTTTGAAGGCGAGCCACTCTCACCTGATGCAGAACCCCGAGTCAGTCGACGGCGGATTCCCTCCAGTCTTCCAGGCTTAGTGCCACCAGCGTGAGCCTCCATTGGCGCAACCACCGGCGCCACAACTCGTCTTTCCTCCACCACAGCCTTGTTCCGAGTACCATACGACCAGTCGTGGATGTCCCAGCATGCGAAGATCATGGCTAACAGGATCACTGTGACCGATCCCACCAAGCAGCAGCTGAAGGATAGCACGATGAGGAAGTGCTCCAAGAAATTTGCTCGCTCGAGCAGAGAGACGTACTCCTTAAAGAAGTCATTGATTAACTGGGAAATGAAGCTCATCGTGTGGTGCGATTTAGAGAACCTCGGCTACCCTTTTTATAGCAGCAAGAGCAGAGCCCTCTCCTTCATACTACGCGGGAAGAGCCGAAGAATCCAGCCGCAGTGCTCATAAATGGCGCGAAAACACCGCGCACCTCTTCACCAAGTGGCCAGAGCATCAACCTGTCACACTCGCAGCAGTCCTACAGCGAGGTGTCAGCCCATCATGGACTCACAGTGGGCGGGACACCCTGATGCTGAAAGCGTGCGCACCAGATGAGAAGAAAAGGCCACAAGGAGAAGGAGAAACGAGGAGGGCATCGACTACCAAGTGAGCCCAGTCCCACACGTCAGCATAACACTCGAGAAAAACCTGAGTACATCTAGCTTCTGAGCTTTCCTCCAAATCATGGAAAGCCTACTAGCTGTTTGTAGCCTATACCCTGCAGAACTAGGTTTCTGTGACCACTTATGGGTGGCCAGAACTTTCCTGTCGATTTTAGAAAAGTGAAATTTCTTGTTTTGGGGTATCTTAGAAAAGCAACTTTTCTGGAACAAGTTGGCCTTTCTAACCCTGGCTTGATAACATGGTTTTAAGAAAACAATAAGTTCAAGTTTAGAACATGGCACCCAAACCTTTGAAAGGAAAACATTTGTACCTGTGAATTTTGGGCAAGGTAAATCCAAGGGGGGAAGCCCCTGTAAATAATGTTACAAACCATCAACACATGTTTGTAAACAAATCATCTAACATTGTTGTTTTGACCATAACCTCTTCTCGCTTGCCTGCGAATCTCGGGACGAGATTCTTTTAAGGGGGGAAGGTCTGTCACACCCCAGTTTTTGGACTCTTGGACTGTGCTCAAGAAGACAAAAATTAGGGCCAACAAATTTTTTTTTTAACAACAAGATTGTTTGAACTAACATATGGTTGTAATATTAAACATTTTGCAACACAAGTCTTGTTTCTATATAAAACCAATACCTTATGTTTCTGAGAGATAATCCTATTTATTTTTCCATGATATTTTCCTATTATTACTTGAGAGATTTTTATTCCAAGACTTGGATCTTTGTGGTTGGCAACTTAAAACAAACTTTTAACTTTGTTGAATCCAAGAAAAACAAGTTTCCAAAATAATCTATGGAAGTTTTCTTTTAACTTTCCTATAGAAAACAATGTCTGAGAAATAAGCCAAATACATGTTTTCTACCTTTGTTTTCACCAAGCTATACATTGTTATTTTATGATTCCTTGGCATTTAATTAATCCTTGATATGTGTACTACAAAGCTATAAACTCCCTTTTATTTTTGGAGAAATAAAAACTATCTTTTGCTTGTTGATTTTGTGGTACAAAATTAAGGCAGAAAAAGGCAGTTTTGAGAAAGAGATAAAAACAGGAAGTATACCTTTTCCTCCAATGTTTTCATGGCCTTAACTTATTTCAAATTTGTTTTCAAAAGTTGTTTATGAAAGTATATAACATGGTTAAAAAATCCATACCTTGAAAACAAATTTTGAGAATCATTTAAACACTGAAAACAACCTCAACTTTCTCAACTCTCTGTCTGTTTTCAACACTTAGAAAATTTCTAAGTCCTTAGTCTGAATTTTCTGAATTTTTGCAGTGAACAGTAGGAGATACACTTTTGCACCTTTGATTTCTTGTTGATTCCTTGATCTTTTGGAAGTGTGGCCAAGCCTAGTGTGTTGACCAATATATCTACTCGAACCAGAGCCCTTGACCCAGCTTCTAGAAGCCTTGGATGCTAAGATAAAAGAGGAGAGAGAGTGATGACTAGGACAGGTATGGGCAGGACTGGAGTTGACATTATTGACCTTGCCCACTTTCCCACTTGCTCTCTAGGGCAGGATTGAGCCTTGTCCACTCGTGGCTTGACCTAGGGCACCCTGTGCTCACCTTTGGAAATGTCCAAAAGCCCTAGGGCTAGCCAATGCCAAAGCTTGGCACCCACCCGAGGTGACCAAAGTGCCCTCACCCTCCCCACCTCTTCTATAAAAGTACAGAGGCCTCACCTTTGTTCCTTGCACCTTTCACCCCCCCTCTACCTCCCTGGTTGAGATCCACCCCTTCCCTGGCCCTAGAACCACCCGAGCCCGATTTTTGGCCACCTGGTGACCACCACGGCCACGGCCATGACCTGCTCGCACCCCTCTATTCCAGCCCCTCCCACTGCCATAGAAACATTCCCCATGTTCCCCTGCACCCCCAGACATCATCCCCCACCCTCTAAACCCCGGAGGCGGCGCCGCCGTCCACAGGCGCCGCCGCGGACGCCGGTTGCGTTCTGCCGCGTGAAGCCACGCCGCACGCCGCCGTCGCCGCCCCTCGGTGCCCGACCACCCAGCAACCACCACCGAGCGCCCACAACCCTCCCCGAGCCTCCCCAAGGTGAGCTAGAGCCGCGCCCATCTCTTCTCAGTTTGGGTTAGAGAGAGGAGGTGAGGAGAGGAAGAAGAAGCGTGCAGGCCGTTTGATCTCTGATCAACGGCTGCGGTTGAACGCGGATGTTTCCCGCGCCTGCGCTCGCATGTCCAGCGCAGCTGGGCCGGGTCCTATCCGAACCCGCCTGCGCGTTAGCTGTGTTTATTCATTTAATTTTTTCACAAAAACTTGTACCATCACTTTGGGCTTGTGAAAAATAATAAAAATGCAAAATAAAATCTGTAAAAATTCATGGACCCTAAGATATAAAATCTAAACCATACAAAATTTGCAGATCTACTTTTGGGCAAATATTTTGAACACAATAAATGTTTTGCCGCAGACTTTCAGTGAGAATGTTTTATCACAACTTTTAAAATATGTAACCAAATGAAACAAACTAAACTGTTCTGGATAGGTATTGAAAATATCTATCCAATGCAGTTGACCTCACATCAAGGTGAGTTATAGAATGAAAATGCCATCCAGTTTACTAAAAGACCAGTAAGTTTTTCTTTGATTTGTATAAGGAGTTTAAAATGCTTTTTGGAGAAAACCCAATTGGAGGAGCTTGGTATTGATTAGATCTATCTTATCCTAGCTTAGATTAATTTTTGAAGCTCCAGATTATTTTTGGTGGACAGATCTAGCAACAGCACTTTTCTGTTTCTGTTTTTAATTATGTTCTTGTTTGAAATGAGGTGTGTGAATGTTTTGATCATGTTTCCTAGCATGTGTGAAGTTGTTAGGACTTGTTATTAAGTTGTTTCCCTACAGTACCTCTACCTTAGAAAGTGTGTGCATTTTTGGAAACTGAAATAAAAATGAAATAGCATGTGTTACCTTCTAGTTTTATTATTTGGAATCATTGTGAGAGCTATCTCTTTGTGTGAATGTTTTGATAAATTTTGTGCTATGATTGCTATGGATCCAGTACCATTTTGGTACTGTTATTTTGAAGTTAATAGCTCTGTTAGCTTTCATGCCTTTTTTTATAGTGAAGCATGTGTAGATTTTGTTATTCTTATACACTAGTATTGTTTCCACTAGAATAAATGGCTTGTTTATTTTTATTTTGTTATACTAATTTGTGTCATGAGTAACCAGAGGCTTAGTACCTCTTTTTGCCTTGGTATTAGTGGGCCCATAACCCACTGGTCCCATTGCATCTTGGTTGAGGATGAAAATCCCTAACCATACACATGTGAGAAATTGACATGTTTTAATTATATGATTGATTTCTATTTTTCCACCATGGAAAATATAATTGTTTGTTTTCACTTATGCAAGTGAGAAGTTTGTTTCTTATCAGAGGATACTAGTATGTTAGGTGTGATCCATTTGTTAGCATAATAATTCCTTAGGGGTATCATGTTAAGAAATTGTTCACTATTGAGTGCTAAATTAAATTCTTTGCAAGTAAACTAAATTCCTTGTGATTGATAGATTGGTTGTGAATGAATTTAAATTGAGTGTTTGGATTTTTGAAAAGGTTTATATAACTTTTCATCAAGTGCATAGCTACTGGTTGTGCAGGTTCTACCATGTTTTGCTTGCTAGTAATTGTTTAAGAAAACATAAATTGCTAGAATTAATTTGTGCATGCCTAATAGTTGTTTCAATGGAATTGTTTTGATGTTCTTGCTTCCTAGCATGAGTATGATTTGTGTACTGTTATTAGGTACACTTATATTCATGACTTACCTGTTTAGGTTTAAGCATCATGATAGCATTGTTTGCTTCTCTAGTACTGAACTAGTGTCACCACTAGAAAATGGTGAGTTTTGCTATAGTTTTGTCAACCTTTATTTTATGAGTGTATGAGCTAATTAGAGCATGTTTAGGAAGTTATTACTTCTGTTATGATGCCATAGATTATTTAGTTGCATGTGCTATGGTTGTATATTAATAATTATTACTTATAGCATGCTTGTGTAGAAATTCCCATACTAGTATGCTATTAGTGCAGTCCTGTTGTATGCTTGTTTAATAGGAGTATTATCTTGAGTAATGATTGTGTTTTATATTATTTTATGACTTGATTATCTTTTATTTTAGCTACTGGTTGTTTGTTAAATCTTCATGATTGATGGATTCCAAAACTTCAAGTAAATAATAACATAGTAAATAAATAGTCCATTCATCTGTGGTGTTGTTTGCTTGCTTATTGGTTTATGTTTGAGTGATTTACCTTAGCATGAGTGTCATACTTGTGTTATTTGTTGTGCTAGTGTTGTTGTTGTGCTTAAGAGTATCTTATGAAACTAAAACATCCAACTAAAATCATGAACTCATTAAGTGATAGTTGCTTGTGGTAAGTAATACCCACTGCCAGGGGTATTGTTCTGTTTGTTTGTTTTTACCTTAGTAACCTAACCTGTTGCACCCACCAGCTATATTTTTAACTTCTTATATATCTTGTTATTAGAGTGGTACACCACTCCATATGGGGTATGTAAGATGTGGGATATGGTTCCCTGAACCATATGTTTGTCTGACGATAGTTTTGTACCCTGAGAGCTTTGTGAGGCAGTTTTCTCAATAACGTTTGTGAGTTTACACTATTGCACTTTTGCTTGTTGTATGTGTTGTTTGGCTTAGTTGTTTTCCCTTTAGACCTGATTGTGTGTCTTTTATTTCCTTTACAATGCTAGAACGCGAAGAAGAAGAAGAAGCAGTTGTGGAGCTGTGTGTCAAGTTCAAGTTACTTCAAGGCCAGGGACATTAAGAGACTTGAGGCAAGCCATCCTGATGCTTGCTATTCTAATACACTTATCATTATCTATCATGCATGTTTTACTTCTGAAAAGTTTTACAAAACTTTGATTTCCAAAAACTATTTTTGGGTGAATGCTACTACTATACTACTACTATGTCATTAGTTGATACTTGGTGTTACCAAGCCCATAAGCCTCCATATGGTATTTATTACCATCGCAAATATTAGTCCCTAAGTGGACACCCTAAAATTGTGTTTTTACAAGACAAAGGCTTTATGGAAACCCGGAGAAAAGGCGGATCCTTATTCTCCGGAGGGATGTGGAAGTGGTCATTTTTGGGAAAATGGTGTTTTTCAAAAATGACACATAAGCTAGTGTTCGCCGGACAACCTTTACCGTACTGCCACCCTACCCCAACATGGGCACGGGGCTTAACTGGAAGTTTGTCCTTGTTAGTGTGTGTTCTATCTCAAACGCTATAAGGGACGGAATCCCTCGAATCGATTGTCGCCAAAACTCCCAATGTTGAGACATAAAAAGTGTGGGATTAAGCTCACCTCCGGTCGCATCAGTTGAGGCATCCTGGCTGGCGGGGATTAGCTCGGTGCCGGGGATGACCGGTAAAACTCAACTGAGAGATAGACACATTCTAGCTTGAACATAGTGGAAAGTTATGATCAGTGATCTGATGTTTCACATACTGTTGTTACAGTCCGTGGTTATTCACGGCAGGTGTACTGTATCTGGTGGATGTGTACACCTCTGCAGAGTACAACTTTTTCGAAGAAGCCGCGTCCTCGGATATGGACAGTTCAATGGCCATGTAGCTAGCATTGTGTCAATGTTTTCAAAAACATGTTTTTCAAGAGAGTGTTGAAACTCGGGAAGTTTCGGAAAGGAAGAAAACCTTGTACCGCGTGGGTACCGATGATGAAAAGCCAGAAGTTGTTTTACAAGAAGTTTTGCAGAGGAAATCTTTCTTCTCTAAGAAAACATCTGGAAACTGATTCCAAGAAGTTTTGCAAAGAGAAAACTTTCTTTTAACAAAGTTTTCACAAAAACCTCTTGTACATGCGACATCGACAAGAGAAAGAAAAACTATACTATTTTCTTCTGAAGTATCTTCTTCACCGAAGATACAGATTAACCTGACTGCAACTGTGGTGTCATCCTATATGAACACCATTGATAGTGAACCCTATTTATAGCCTACCCATTACACCATATAAGCATTCTTGCATCTTTGGTAAGTCACATGATGGATGTCTTGCTGAGTACATTCAAATGTACTCATTATGGTTTTGCCCCTGGTATCTACTTGCCAGAGTTTGAGAAGGAGTCTCAGAAGAAGATCGACGAAGAGGAGTACGGAGCTGATGGCTTTGCGAACTAGGATCGTCTCCGGGTCAGCAGCCTGAAGGTGAAGGCGTGACTTGGGCTCTACCGCGTATGAGTGTGTTTAGTCTTCCGCTGTGTGTGTTGTGTGTTGCCCTGCGTGGCAGCTGTTCAGGTTTTGGCCAAGTGACCAATCCCCTTTTGTAAGTTTTTGTGCAACCGTGTAATGGATATTGTATCTGTGTACCAACTTGATATGTTGTTCACGATTGAATTCCTGGGATCGTGAATGTATGCATATCAGGGGTGTCCTTGAACAATGTTTCGAAGGGCAGGCCCTACAGCGGGCATGGTGGTGTAGAGCCCTGCAGTGATGATTCCCCCTCCCGGCAGGGTGCTGGGGAGAGCTCCAGAACCCTCCCGAACTAGGGTTGACGATGACGGCGGCTACAGATGTTTTTGGTGGAAAAGGCTCTGGTGTTTAGGGTTAACGCTTCGAGGAGACTAAATAGGCAAGAGGGCAACATCGGTGGGCGAGCAGGGGGAACACCACCCCTGGGCGCGGCAAGGGGGCGCGCCCACCCATGGTGTGGGGCCCTTGTGACTCTCCTCTGGGTCTCCTCCGGAATCTGTGTGCGTGGAAACTTTCTAAGACTTCCGAGCTTCAAATCGTCCAATTCCGAGAATATTTCCAGAACAACTTTTCTAAAACTAAAAACAGAAGAAAACAAGAATTGTCTCTCTAGCATCTTGTCAATAGGTTGGTCCGAGGAAATCGATAAAAATGGTATAAAGTGTAAAGGAAACATGTAGCATATGGCATGAAAACAACATGGAACATCAGAAATTATGGATACGTTTATGACGTATCAGGTGGGATCGATTTTCCCAACTTCAAACCCACGGCCATTCAACAACTCTCTAAGGTGTTCATACCACACACATGGTTCTTGTTTAAGTCCATAGAGTGCCTTATCGAGCTTGTAGACATGGTTAGGGAAGTTGTGGTCCTCAAACCCCGGTGTTTTCTTAACATATACCTCCTCTTTCAATGGACCATTTAGAAAAGCACCTTTGACATCCATTTATTGCAATTTAAAGTTATGTGAAGATTCATATGCAAGAAGGATCCTGATGGACTCAAGGCGAGCCACGAGAGCATATGTTTCATCAAAGTCAACGCCTTCACTTGAAAGAATCCTTGAGCCACCGATGTTTCCTTGTTCCTTATGTCAATTCCATGCTCATCTTGCTTGTTCTTGAATATCCGCTTGGTGACAATAACATTGCGGCAATCTTTGGGTTTCTCAACTAGCTTCCACACTTTGTTATGCTCAAATTTATTGAGTTCTTAATGCATAGCTTCCACCCAATTTGAATCTTCAAGAGCCTCACACACTTTCTTTTGTTCCACAATGGATATGTGAGCTTGATGCTCACTAAAACTTGCCAATTGAGCTATTGTGGTTCTATTGACTCTAAGATCACCCAACACTTTATCATCCAATAAATCAATGTTCCTTAAGGCTCCTATAATCCTTGCTTGACGATGGTATTTGATTGCCTCATTATTGCGAGGCAGGATCACTTGATCATCTTGACCATTTGGGTCCCCATCTTGACCGGTTTGTTAGCCTTGATTGTCGTTATGGTTGCTTCAAGTTGAGATGAATAAGGTTGATCTTTTCCTTGATCTTATCTAGATTGAATGATATGAGAACTTGTTTCTTGCATAGCAACTTGATCAACAAGAGGAGGGTCTTAAACTTGTTCTTGGGTTGGTGCACCACTTGCTCCATTGGCATGTTCTTCTAATGTAAATGAGGGATCCACTTGAGTAGAGCATAGTCCTTCTTGATCCGCCACAAGGTGTACCTCAATGGGGCAGAAAAATCCCACATCCATTCTTCCTATGGCTTCTTGAGGCATTTCAACATCTACATCAGAAACATGAAATTGCGCCACTTGGGAACCATCATTTTCTTTGAACACCACACTACTAGATTCAATAACAATCCATGAGATCTTGTCAAAGGCTCTATAAGTGTGGGATTCGGTACCGTAACCAACAAATGTACCGTCAAGAGTTTTAGATTGGAATTTTGAAAAATGAACTCTGTTTACCAAATAGAAACACTTACAACCAAAGACACGAAAGTAGGGGATATTTGGTTTGTTGTCGGTGAGGATCTCATATGGAGTCTTCATTAAGTCTTTGCGGAGGTAGAGCCGGTTTGATGAGTGACACGCCGAAGAGATGGCTTCTGGCCAAAGATATTGAGGAGACTTATACTCCGTCAGCATGGACCTAGACATATCCATGAGTGTCCAGTTCTTTCTTTCAGCTACACCATTTTGTTGAGGGGTATATGCAGCGGAATATTGATGACCAATACCTTTTTCACTAATAAACTCATTAAGGGTCTAGTTCTTGAACTCGGATCCATTATCACTCCTAATGGACATGATAGGAACATTGTGTTGACGCTGAACTTGATTATAGAAGTCGATGAAAGATTGTCGGGTCTCACTCTTCAACTTGAAGAAATAAACCCAAGTTTATCTTGAGTAGTCATCAACAATCACCAAGCAATACTTCTTACCTCCAAGACTTGCCTCGGGCACGGCACCAAAGAGATCCACATGGAGAAGTTCTAGAATTCTATTTGATGAGATAATAGTCTTTCTTGGATGCGAAGAATCATGCATATTTCCTTCAACACAAGCCCTGCACACACGATCTTTGGAAAAAGAAACATTTTATTTTAGTCTGAGGATGTGTCCAGCCTTGTGGAGACTTTGCAAAGTTCTCATGTTGACATGGGATAAGCGGCAATGCTACAACCACCCCATGTCGGCCTTACCGAAGAGACACGTCGCTTGAGTGTTGCTTGAATCCGAAAAGTCTACCACATACAACTCATTTTTGACATGCCCAACGTAAGCAACATCGAGAGTCTTGCTCCACAAGAGGACCACGATGTCAGTTTCAGAGAAGACGGAAAATCCCATCTTCCCTAAAGCACGAACTGAAAGTAAATTAAAACCAAGGGATTCGAGAAGCATGACATTCAAAATGGTGATGTTAGGAGCAACAACCACCTTTCCAAAACCCGTTACCTCAGATTTTTTTTACTTATCTCCATAAGTGAAAGTTGCTTAATTTATATTTGGTCTCAACTCCGTCATAGGTGCCTTGCTTCCGGTCATATGACTTGTACACCCACAATCAAGTATCCATTTTGACCCACCGGAAGCATATTCCAACAAGAAATCATTGACTTGAGTTAGGACCTGAGGATGGTCCTCTCATGTTAGCAACAAGGGTCTTTGGAACCCAAACAGTGTAGTCAATGTAACCCTCAATAGGACCAACATATTTATCTTCCAGAACACCATAATAATCAACAAATAAGAAACCATGAGCATTGTTAGTTCCTGCTGAGTTGCTACGAGTGGTCTCGTACCTAATGACAATACCATGCACACCAAAATTCTGTGCTTGTGCTAGACCGGCCTTCTTCTTGATCTTCTTCTTATCATTCTTTCTCTTGGAAACATAGCCAAGACCTTGCTTTCCATTTTGTGTCCTTGGAGCCACAACCTTCTCAACACTAAGGCCCTTTCCTTTGATCTTGCTAGATCGTTCTTTAACCTAGCATTCTCCTCAATAACATTTGCATGATCACAATAAAAATTAGAAGTACTAGGCACATTGAATTGATCTAGTTGAGTTTGAAGTTGTTCACGTGACTTTTTGGGTGTAGAGTGTTCACTCTCCAAGGCATTGTGGGACTTGGTGAGCTTCTCTAGCTCCTCGGTTAGTTCATCATGACCAACCTCAAACTCAACCTTTTTATTTTTAGCCATTTTTATTTAGCAATTGAACGATCATGTTCCTTAGTGAGTTGAGACATTTGCTCACTATGTGACTCCTTGATAACCTCAAGTTTCTCTACAAGAGAGACTCGAATCTCATCCTCTTCCTCAAGAGAATTTGAGAGACATGCCTTTGCAATTGCACCCTCTCTCTCTGTCTCACCTTTCTTCTCAAGAGCCTCTTGAGCCTCTCCCAATTGGCTCATGAGAAGGTAAAAGTACGTTTTGGTCTCACCATGCAAGTTAGATATAAATAGACCCAAAGAGGCAATTTCATCTTCAACACTAGGACTAGCAAGGTTATTATTTCATTTTGAATCTTAGAGTTGGAGGAAGATGATACCTCGGTGGCCTTTGCCATGAAGCACTTTGCGGAAGGTTGAGGATGATTTTCATTGGCGGATTAAAAGAGTGGTAGAGATGATGAAGATGCAATAGCAATAACGGCCACTTTACTTGTGGTTTCTTCTTCTTCATCGTCACCGGAATCATACTCTTATGAGTCACTAGCACAAACCTTGAATATGGTTTCTTGTTGAAAGGTTTCTTCTTGAAGTGAATCTTCTTGTGAGGGAGCTTTGACTTGTCCTTGAGAACAAGTTTCCCTCCTTGACTTCCCCTATTATTGAAAGGGCACTCGATGTCGTGTACCTGACTCAGCATATCCCCCGCGTGACATACTGGGGGTTTGAGAGTAGGAAACTGATAGGCACTGGTGATCTCGAAGGCTAACAGGGGGACACAATTTACCCAGGTTTGGGGCCCTCGAGGAGGTAAAACCCTTACTCATGCTTGTCTGGTTTGTATTGATGTGGTGTTTACAATGGTGGCACCTACGATTGAAGACAATGATTAGATGCCCTACCCGGGGGTTCTCCCAGCCTTTATATGGGAGGATGGGTCCCGAATCCCTACCCGGGTAGGTTTACAAAACCCTAACCCTAGTCGGTTGTTCCTCCAGTTCTTGACCCGCAAGTCTTGCGGGTGGGATGTAGTGGGACCTTCTGGAAGGCTAGGGTGACTCCTTATGCTGGGATTTTGTGCCTAGCTTAGTCCGGATAGGCCTGCTAAGGGGACTCAGAGAGTATCCCTACGTTAGTAGCCCCCGAGTTTTTATTCGACTCTAGAGAGTCGGGTAAGCACTCAAAGCTTGTTAGGATTCTTGCGGCTAAGAAGCCTGAACCTTTTGAAGGATGTTCAAATCCTGTGTGAGCATAACTCGAGTATCGAGTCGATGAGTATGTTGTATATTAGTTGTTTGCAGAAGGATGTGCCTCGGTCGCTTGGTACACTCGACGGATCGGGACCAATTAAGTGCACTTGGGAAAAAACAATCCTGGCCTACGCAGATCAGTCCCCCGGCTCGAACCCGGATCAGTGATCGTTGTGACTCAAGCCGCTGAGGACTTATCGAGTCGAAGTTAACCTTTAAAGCGGGTACCTAGCGCGTCCGCCAGGATTTTTCATCATACAGTTGTGATGACCCACAAGTATAGGGGATCGCAACAGTCTTCGAGGGAAGTAAAACCCAAATTTATTGATTCGACACAAGGGGAGCCAAATAATATTTATAAGCCTTAACAAATGAGTTGTCAATTCAGCTGCACCTGGAAGTAGAATTTATCGCAACAGTTTGTCATTAGCAACAGTTTTATAGCTGTAGCACTAGTAAAATAACAACAGGAATAAAATAGAAACGGCGGTAGCAATTGTGGGAAACAATAGGATTAAAATACCGTAGGCATAGGGACGGATGAACGGACATTGCATGGATAAGATTGTTCATATAATAATCAAAATACGGGGAATTGCAGATAGATAATAATAAAGCATCCAGGTACTAGGTAAACCATAGGCATGTGTTCCATATTTAGTCGTACGTGCTCGCAATGAGAAACTTGCACAACATCTCTTGTCCTACCAGCCCGTTTGCAGCGGGGCCTCAAGGGAAACTACTGGTAATTAAGGTGCTTCTTTTAATAAAGCATAGGAACAAAGCATTAACACTCTGTGAACACGTGTGATCCTCACATGACATCCATCCCCTCCGGTTATCCCAATTGTTGTCACTTTGGGGCATCGGGTTCCAGACAATGGTATGTGTATACAACTTGCAGGTATGATAAAAAACATAATTATCCTCATGAAATAATAACATGTTCAAATCTGAGATCAAGGAACTCGGGTCCTAGTGACAAGCATTAAGCATAACAAGTTGCAACAATGATGGATATCATTAACAACGGATACTAGGCACCATGCCCTAACAATCTGGCATTATTAGATGAACGATCTCATCAAATTCCTACCATCCCTCTCAGCCTACAGCAGGGATTACTCACACATGGATGGGGGAATCATGGATGGTCGATGGATAAGTGGTGGTGATGATCTCCTCCGAATCCCCGTCCCGGTAGGGTGCCAGAACATGAACTTCTGATCCCCGAATTGGGTTTTTAGGTGGCGGCGGCGCTCTGGTGTTTTTCTCTGGAATATGATGAACCCCCTCGTGGTGCAGCCTAGGGGGCGTGCCACCAGGTGGTGTGGGCCCCTCGTGGCCCCTCTCTATCTCGTCTTCTGGCTCCGGGGGTCTTCGGGTAAAATAAGAACTTCAGGATCTTTTCCGGGCATTTTCCTGAAAGTTGATTTTCTGCACAAAAACGAGACACTAGGGTAATTCTGCTAAAAACAGCATTAGTCCGTGTTAGTTGTATCCAAAACTCACAAGTTTAGAGGCAAACAACAGCAAAAGTGTTTGGAAAATTAGATACGTTTTGGACGTATCAACTCCCCCCAAGCTTAGCTTATTGCTTGTCCTCAAGCAATCCAGTTAACAACGGAGTGCGATAAATGAACTTTTACGAACACATTTGTTTCATGTGATGTAAATTTTCTCACTATATGATCAAGTACTTAGGCAATTCATAATGAGAAGTATGCAAATAAAGCACCCAATAGTTATGCAAACCATGAAGAGATACCAACACACTAATAATAAGCAACATGAAATATATCAATCTGCAGGATTGCAATGTTCATAATAAGATAGGACCAAATAAAACATTCAAAGGAGACGATGGTGACTCTCTCCCTAGGCGGCGCTCATGGCGATCCCATGGAGATCTAGGGTTTTAGCCTCTCTCTTTCGACAACTGTCACTCCGGCATTGTCGCCCACCTCTCCTTCACTATGTCCAAGGCCAAGTCTCTCTTCTCTCCTTCATGTTGGCGTTGGAGGGCTCTCTTTTCTGCTGACTTGGATCTGAAGTTCAATCCCATCTACGTGGGATTTATTCTTTTGGATCTGAAAGACAAGAAGATTCAACTTGTCGATCAAGCAGGTTTTGTGCTTGATCAACGTTTCCTCAAGGTACGTGAAAATGTTCATCCGGGATCTGAGATCTATTTTGCGTGTCATCGTGCCAAGGTTCAGGATCACTTGGTTCCTCGCAATGGTTCTCTATTGGATAATTCTAATGTTATTGTCCCAATATTGGATGTCAACTCATTGGTCCCGGTGTTGGATCAGAATCCAATTGACCCTTCTGTGGGTTTGGTTCATGCTGCTAGGGCTTTAGACCTGGATTTTTCTAGAGGTCTAGCATTGGCTAAACAAGTCCGATTGCTTTTCGGATCGGATGTTCATGCCTCTAAGAAGTATGGTGCTTTTAAATTGGTGTTCTCTTTTGGACGTGCTTCTTTTAAGATTGATGAAGACACTGTTGCATTGGCTCTCGAGGCAGCTATTGGTGGTTATTGTGCTTCACTCAATGTTAAATGCCTTCATGATCGGGTCTTCTCTTTTGAGGTTTCCTCCTAGGAGGTTGGTTTTCACATCATGAAAATTAAATGGTTTAAATGCTTCCACTTCAAGTGTTATTTTCATCTCTGGAGCTTTGGCGGGCCTAATTGGATTTCTGAATTAAAGAAGTGGAATGATGACCAGGATAAGGAGTGGACTTTGGTCTCGAGGAAAAAGAAAAAGGTAATTAATAACTGGTACATTCCACGAAATCATTTAGGTATTCATAAACCAATTATTAATCACACCAAGGAGTCGGATGTTTCTTCTACGGATGTTGTGGTTAAGGATATTGATTCTTTTCTGCCTTCCATTAAGTTTGGTTCCTTTGAGCCAGGATTTTCTGTTGCTAAATCTGTAAAGGAACCTCCTCCTGTGGCTCCTGCTTCTGTTTCCACTTTTGTCGATGATGGTTTTGCCAAATTAATTGATAAGATGGCGGCCCATGTGTGGCCCTGTTCTAACTGTCTTTCAGCTAAACATGCAACAGAAACTTGTACGGGCCGGATTCGGTGCTGGTCTTGCTCACGTTCGGGCTATATCCGCAAAAACTGCCCGGGGCTTAATGGAACTTATCGATGGGTAGTTAAAGCAGCGGCAGTCTGAAATGAGGAGTCCCCTCCCTCTGTTCTATCCCCTGTCTCTGCTACTGTTCCACGAAAACCCTCGCCAGAGTCTCTGCTCGAATCGGAACCACCATTGTCGATGGCAAACTTCCCTTGTGATTCTACCAGGTTTCTCCCGGCGGGGATGCACATCCTGGAACCTTGGGCGGCCGAGGAACGCCCCGCTCGAGTCTACATCACTTCTTCGTCGGCCCCTGTCAGACACCACGAATCTTGGGCTATTTCTCAGCTCGATCCCCGGCCACTTGTTGAAGAGATAGATGATGCCCTGCAGATGATCGTCGATCACATCTTCCAAGAGCATAACTTGCAGGTAATCTCCTTCTCGGAAAGTGCGATTGGAGTTGGATTGTTTCGTATGGCAGATCAGGTGGCCAGAGATATCTTGGTCAGTTCGATTGCGACTCCCTTTGCCGGTGGTAGAATTCTTTCTTTCGCTAGGCATGATGAGGGGGAAAACTTAAGGGCAACTGTCTACACTAGGACTGGGTGGATCATGGTTCAGAATTTGCATATGGATTACCGCACTGATGATTTCCTTCGTGAGATGGTATCAAAATTTGGGAAGCTGAGGTCTTGGTGGCGGTAGGATGCTTCTCCTTGTCGCACTCTCCTTAAAATTACTTATGGAGGAGCAGCTGATATCCCGAGATCGGTTGTTATTCGTGAGGTGCAGCGATACGGGGGACATGTTGTTTCTTGGACTTGTCCTTTTTATATTCTGGACAATGATGCAGCTGACAATCTGCCTGGGGATGAGTCCCCTATTCCTGGTGATGGTAATCCACACCCAGCTTTTGGTGCACCTGAAGCTCCTGTTGATGACGCATGGGTGCCTCCGTTTGTCCCCGAGCAACAAGAGTAAGGGTGGGGCAATTGGAATATCGAGGCATAGGGCGAGAATGCTGGGCAGGGAGGCCTTGTCGATCAGCCACCAGAACCTGAACAAGTCCAATCATCTGTAACTATTCAGTTTTCAGGTGCGACGGACGACTCGGTTAATGTTGTAGGGCTGAAGGTCCAGAACATTTTATTGAGCTGCAGCAGCAGCAAGTGGAGCAGAATCAGCTGGCCATTGTTCCTTTTGTTCCACCTGTGCAGGTGGATGCTGTGGTGCAGGAGGACGAGGTCCAGATTATGAGAGTGCTTCTTCCTGGTCCTGTTGTGGAGTGGTCCAGATATTTTCAGGAGCACAAAGCCAGGTTCTTTTTGACATGACATTCGAATTTCTGTCTACCCTGCTCCCCTTGGAGATCCCAGTTGTGACTGCACCCTTGCTGCTGGAGAATCATCCTGCTACACTTGTGCCTTCGGCTTCCAAGAAGAGGACACGCAAGACTGCAAATCCTTTGGTCATTGAGGACCGTCGTGTGACGAGGAGTTTGGCCAAGAATGCAGGCTTTCGGGTTCTGCCTGGAACTGACAAACCTGAACCGAGGAAGAAGGCCAAGTCTTCACGCCCTCAGGCCTCTGCTGATGGTGTGCCAACCATCACGCATGTTGCCGTTTTGAGGAGGGCGGGAAAAATGCTGCAGATTGATGATTCTGAGCTAACGGTGGAGAAGCTTGAAGCTGGTCCGAAGAAGCCCACAAGCCCATCAAGTTCTGATGATTAGTGGGCCTTATTATCTTTTTGGGCCTTGTTGGCCCCTGGAGTGTGTCTTGGACCTTGTTATTATATATTGTTTTCTCTCCTAGATTTATCATGTGTTGATATATGGTCAAGGTTGCTACTATCTGGTTTATTTTCTGTTGGTCATTTATGTTGGCCAGCCTGGTTTATTATCAATTTCAGTCTTCAATGGATAGTACATATTCTATGCATTTGGATTGGATTGTGTTTGACTGGAATGTTAGAGGTTTAAATGATAAATCTAAAAGAGATGATGTTTATAATAAAATTGAGGAAAGCCATGCCTCTGTGATCTGTCTCCAAGAAACTAAATGCCAGGATTTTGATCATTCTTTTATTAGATCCTTCTGTCCTAAGAGGTTTGATCAATTTGTTTTCTCTCCCTCTGTTGGAGCTTCTGGGGGTTTAATTGTGCTATGGAATAGTTCCATTTTCAAAGGAGATTTATTGGGAGTGCATCACTCTGCCATTCACTTAAAATTCACCTCGGTTCATAATTCTGTTACTTGGTTTCTTGTGAATGTTTATGGTCCTTGAAAAGGGGTGGAAAGAGATGAGTTTGTCAACTGGTTATACAACCTTTCCATTCCATTACATCAAAATTGGTTGATTCTTGGGGATTTCAATTTTATTAGATCCTTGGATAATAGAAATAAGCCAGGGGCCGACCTAAATGATATCATATTTTTTAATGATGTCATTAGCCACTTGGGTGTATTGAAATTGCCTGTTAAGGGTAGGAAATATACTTGGTCTAATATGCAAAATGATCCTTTGCTTGTTCAGGTTGACTGGTTTTTTACATCCTATCAATGGACTTTGGATTTTCCTAACACCTTGGTAATGCCCATGTCCAAGATTACTTCTGATCACTTGCCTTGCACTATCAAAATTGGAACAAGCATCCCAAAGGCAAACATTTTTAGATTTGAAAATCACTGGATCAAACAACCTGGTTTCTTGGACCTTGTGACCAAAATTTGGAATACCCCTGTCATGGCCAAATCTATCACCATCAGAATCACAACAAAAATGAAAAATCTTAGATATGCCCTAAAGGATTGGGGAAGGAGCCTCTCTCAATTGAAATTACTCATTGAGATGAGTAGTAAGGTGATTCTGTTTTTTGATCAGTTGGAAGATGAGAGATCTTTGAGTGTTCCTGAGTTCAATTTCAGACTGATTGTTAAGGAGCATATAAAGAAGTTATTATCTTTGCAGTCTGAATATTGGAAACATAGGTGCACAATTCATTGGGCTAAGCTTTCTGGTGAAAATACTAAATATTTTCATGCCAGAGCTACCGAGAGGTATAGGCAAAATGCAATTCCTTCCATTTCGGACGCTTCAGGGAATATACTGGTGGATCACCACAAGAAAGCTGCTGCATTTTGGTTATGTTTCAAAAACAGAATGGGTGTCTCTTGCCCACCTACTGTTAATATTGATTTATCTGAATTCTTGCATGTGGTGAATGGTTTAGAGGATCTTGCAAATCCTTTTTCTGTTGAGGAAGTGGAGGGTGTGGTTAAACATCTCAAACCTGATCGTGCTCCTGGTCCTGATGGTTTCACTGGTTTATTCATTAAGCATTATTGGGGTATTATAAAAGATGATTTTATTAAACTTTGCAATGAATTTCATAGTGCAAGGATCTCTTTGGAGAGTATTAATGGTTCTTTTATTACTCTCATTCCAAAATCACAATCTCCTGAGACTATGAATGATTTTAGACCAATTTCCCATACAAACACTTGTCTGAAGTTCCTCACCAAGATTCTGGCTAATAGATTCCAAGATAAAATCTTTGGTTGCATCCATGATAATCAATATGGTTTCATTAAATCCAGAACAATTCAAATTGCCTGGCGTGGTGTTTTGAATACATTTTCCAGTGTAAACATTCTAAGTAGAAAGTGGTGGTTTTCAAGATTGATTTTGAGAAAGCTTTTGATACTATTATACACAGTGCCATCCTTCAGATTTTGAGTTCTAAGGGGTTCCCACCTCTAGTCATCAAATGGGTGAAGGAAATTCTCTCTTCAGGCTCCTCTTCTGTTCTTTTAAATGGTGTCCGTGGTAAACCTTTTGTTTGCTGAAGAGGGGTCAGGCAGGGTGATCCTTTGTCACCTATTCTGTATGTTCTGGGCGGCGATTTGCTTCAAAGTATTGTAAATTTGGCTCTCAGGGAGGGAAGCCTTCGTTTACCAATTCCTATTGGAGGAGATTATCCTATTGTTCAGTATGCTGATGATACACTAGTGATCTTACCTGCTGATCCTGATCAATTGTTGGTATTCAAGAATCTGCTAAACCTTTATGCTCAGATCACGGGACTAAAGGTGAATTTCAACAAGTCATCCATGATACCAATTAATATCTCTCAGCAGGAGACTATTGATTTGGCTGATGTTTTGGATTGTAAGGTGGCTTCTATGCCATTTACCTATCTAGGCTTGCCTATGGGCACCACTAAACCATCAATTAAGGATTTCGCTCCACTTATTGACAGAATTGAGAGGAGACTTTCTGCAACAGTTTCTTTTCTCTCATATGGTGACAACTTAGTGCTTGTGAACTCAGTTCTTTCCTCTTTGCCCACATATTATATGTGCACTTTGGTGATACCTAAAGGAGTCATTGATATTATTGATAAAGCAAGGAGAGGATGTTTATGGAGGAAAGACAAAAACAAGAAAAGAGTAAACTCTTTGGCTGCTTGGGATATGGTGTGTAAACCCAAATGTAAAGGTGGTTTGGGGGTCATTAATCTTCAGATCCAAAACAGGGCTCTATTGCTCAAATTTCTAGAAAAAATTTACAACTCTGTGGATATTCCTTGGGTAAATCTGGTCAAGAATGCATAATACTTTCAGTCGGTTCCCCATGCAGTTACCTCTTGTGGATCCTTCTGGTGGAAAGGTATTATGCAATTATCTGATACTTGGTGTTCATTCTCATCTTGCACAGTGGGGAATGGATATTCTATTTTATTTTGGAAAGATTCTTGGCTGGGACATATTCTCTCACTGAAATTTCCAAGACTATTCTCGTTTGCTAAGGATCAGATGGCCTGAGTTAGAGATTTGAAAGTGTTGGATGATCTTTCTGATGCTTTTCATTTGCCTCTTTCGAATGAATCTTTTCAAGAATCTGTTGATCTTCAAAGCATCCTGGGAGATGTTCGGGTGAATAATAATAAGGATGTGTGGCCCTGTAATTTTAATAAAGGGGTATATATATCCTTTAAATTCTATCAGTTACTGTTTGCTCAGTTGACTGATGATAAACCAGCCAAGTGGATCTGGAAATCCAAATGCATGTCAAAGCATATTTTTTTTGCATGGATGATCCTAAATGATAGGATTAATACCAAGGATATGATTAAGAGAAGGAATTGGAAGATTGATGGGACTGAGTTTTGTGTCCTTTGCAAAAAACTTTGTCTTGAGGATTGGACACATTTGTTCTTCCAGTGTGTTTTCACCTCCAGGATCTAGAACTACCTGCAAATTTCCTGGAGTGATAACACAGTTTTGACTAATCTATCCAATGCTAAAAAGAATTTCAAAGGTACTTGTTTCACTAAGACAGTGATTCTGGCCTGTTGGAACATCTGGAAACAGAGGAATGGAGTTATCTTCAAGTCTGAGAGGCATTCCTTCAAGGGTTGGAAAGTTGGCTTCATGTTGGATCTCACTTTGCTTAAGTATAGGATGAGTGCTTCTTTGGCTGCGGATTTACCATCATGGCTTAAAACGTTACCTTAGTTTGTGATACATTATCTTAGTCTATCCTTCTCTGTACATTTGTAAATATTTGTAAACTCTTTTGATGGCAATAAAGGGCTGTGGGGGACTCCCCTGTAGTAGAAAATGTTTCAAAAAAAGATATGATAAAGTGGTATCTCGCTTGCCCTTAATTGTGGAGCAAAACATAAATGCCAGGGAACCTCTGAGGTTCAAGTGAAGACTAGAAATAAAGATGTCAAAGATAAAAGTATCAAAGTTATACCACAATCAACCGTGTTTTGGGACAAGCATTACACTAAGAATGACAGATATGCTCTCGAGAAGGTGCATAAAGTTAGAAGATGAAGACTCAACATAAAAGTAAAAGATTGTCCCTTCGCAGAGGGGAGCAGAGATTAACATGTTCTATAGCTTTTTATTTTATTAAAAACAGAAGTAAAATGATTTTGGGAGGTGATTGTTCATGTCAACGATTGGTAATAGAGTTCTTGTTATCTTCCATACTAAACAAGTTGAGAGCGGTTCCGAATTTTTTATATTAGGCATTTATAGCATGCACTTTATATAGTATGACACTCCTCCCAACCTTGCTTCCACAAACCATCGCTAACTAAGTCCTCGGGTACCTGCCAACAATCAAATACCATGGAGGAGTGCCTATTTATTTGTTTAGCTTTTTATGTTATAACGGTCTAACCAACTCTTTGCAAAATTAATGACGAGAAAATGAAGCATGCAAGACAGGGTACTTAATTAACATGGAAGATAACAAACCCAACTACTACTTCCTCATGAGCTAAAACAGTGTCACAAAATGAGAAGTATTTTGAAGGTTTTAAAGGCAACACATGAAAATTTACTCGGAGTGGCGGTTAAATACCACATATAGGTATGTATGGTGGACACATTTGGAAAACTTTGGTTTTTGGGAGTTGGATGCATGAATAGAGCTCATACTCAGTACAAGTGAAGGCTAGAAATATACTAGGAGCGATAATCAAGAGAGCAACAACTGTCATAATCATGCTTGCGACAAAACAAAATTAACAGAGGCATAAAAAGTGATACAATACTCCGAGGCAAAATAAATCATCAAGGCTTAATTGAGTTTTTGTTTTTAGTCCTATGCATGTGTGAGCATGTGCCAAGTCAATTCAAGTGTAACATTCAGAGGGAGATACCACAATGGCATACCCTTCTATGAATAAAACAATACAGACAAACAGTTATACGACATGGTATATACTGTTAGTAAATTGGAACTGATCACGAGAGAGCACGAACTACTAAGCGTCCATTAAATAACATACACCTTACATGAATAAACTAAGAATGTCCACATGGATGAGTATATGTACAAAAATGAAAACAAATGGAGTTCATACCAATCTCTCACCACAACTTGAATTATCGTAAATCGTCATTATTGCTCTTCACTCGTGTGGATTGAATAATATAAAATGATAACCAAGCTCCAACTGATTCACAAAGGACTATTGAACTCTGCAACAAACTTTACAAAAGCAAATAATAACAACAAATATTTTTGGGTTTTTCGAATTTAAAACAAGAACAGAAGGAAACAAGCAAAGAAAGCAAAATCTTTTTGGATTTTTGAATATTAAACTGAAACTAGAAAGTAAAGAAAACTAATAAAATAAACTAAAAAACAAATAAAAACAAACAACAAAAATATTTTTTTGGTCTTTTGCGTTTTGTAAAGAAAAAACAAAATAAGAAAAACAATGAAGGCAAAAGAAACAGAAACATGGATATACAAGGAACCGACAGAAACATGATATCTAAATGAGTGTGATGTCGGCATACCTCACCCCCAAGCTTAGGATTTTGGCCTAAGTGGAGATCAATCCCATGAGGGCCAAGAAGTGGCGCCCCCATAGTACGACGAGGAAGGTCCATCCTCCTAATAGGAACTCGAGGACGCCCGGTGTAATGCAAGGTGTAGTCCTTAGAGGACGCATCATGCCCTGCCTGATACTCGGGGTTGTGTTGCACGTGGAAACCAAGAAAATGAAGCTGCTCGTCTAGCTCCTCCTTTGGGCGTGACCATGGCCCCCTACAAATACTAAACAAACTTGGTTGCGGCAAAGAAACACCCCTTTCATCTCCATCAGTAAATAAAACTCTATATACTAGATTTCCAGCACTAGAGTTAGCAGTAACAAAATGATGAGCTTTCATGGCAGCAAGATCAAGTCTCTCTGGGGCTAGAAACTCATCATTAGGAGCAACAGAAAGGCCTAAAGCAGTTATAATACATGCAACAATAATACCCCCATAAATGGGTCCTCTAGCAGCTAAACGACGAGCAGTGAGAGCACCAAGGTTGTACTTATGATTATCATTAAGTGCAGCAGCCAGAAAAGCTAAATTGTAATTTGAAATATTACTAGTGTTTTCCCTACCAAGAACACTAGTAGAAAGATAGTAAGCAAAGTATCTAATATCTTGAAGCTGAATGTTTTCTATCTTGCAGCGTTGAGCTGCGCGGTCATCATCATTGGTCACCCCTCGGTAGAGCTCCAGCAAATCAGCAGGTCGTCCTTGAATCTTCCTCGCCGTCCGAGATGAGTTAATACCTATGATACTGCAAAATCTTGCCAATGGCATGGTAAAAGGCCTATCATAGATTCTAAAAGAAATAGATGGCTTATAAGAGGAGTTATCAAAAGTAAAGCTCTCAACAAAAGTTTTGGTTAGTATAGAATATTGAGCGCTTTCGTCATTCATATATTCAGTTAGATCAACCCTGCTAATAAGAAGCAAGAAATTATCAAGGGTCCCTGCATCATTCAAAAAGTTAAAACAAGGGAAATTAGATGGATGTGCAGCTCCATCATCCCCCGCATTCTCAATACTCGGTGCAATAAGATTTTCATTGTAAGATGGCATCAGCAGAGTAGCTGATCTTGAAGGCCTTGACCTCCTAGGTGCATCACTCTCAAAGATTTCTCCAAAGGTGTGGTTATGCATCTTCCTTTTCTGAAATTTTTAACGAGCATCACAAAAAATGATTATGAAGCAACTATATGAATGAAACTACTATAGAGACTTGTAAGAGGGCTAAACATGCATCAAAACTAAATTTCTACACATAAATCAAGAAATACTCCACAAAACAAAATTCTACTTGGATAATTGTAGGAGTCACATACCGGAGAGAAAATGCTCTAAATTTCAGCAACAAAGATGGGCTGAGCAAGGAGATCGAAAAATCATGAGGAAGAACAACAAGAACACGGGTTTGAGCAATGGTTATGAGTTTGGTGGAGAGTGAGAGATGTTTGTCAGGAAGGAGAGTAAGTGGAGGGCCAGGAGGCCCACACCATGTGCCGGCGCGCCCTGGGGGCTGCTCGCGCCACCAGGTGGTGTGGTGGCATGGTGGGTCCCCATGGGGTGGCCCAGGTGCCTCTCTGCCCCATTTTCAATGTAAAAATTAAATATATTTTTTCTGGAATTTTTAGAGAAACTTTATTTTCGGGTAATTTCCAGAAATTTATAAATCATTGAAAACCAGGAAAACGATTATGGAGCGATGGAAATCAAATACAGAACCAAAGCTATAGAAGTTCTAAGACATTCTGATGCATGTGTAACACACGTTCGTTGGGAGACCCCAAGTGGAAGGTATGAAGAGCACATCAATAAGTTTCCCTCAGAAAGAAACCAAGGTTGAATCGACCAGTAGGAGAAAGAAGCAACTTCCGAAGGTTGAAGCAGCTGAGATGGTAGGGCGCACTACCGGTTCAGCAGCAACATGGAACCTACACAGCACAATCAATTCACTTTGCCCCAACGAATAAGTGAGATTGTCAATCTCACCGGTTTTGCTGAACGCAAAGAGGTTAAACATTTGGTGTGGAAAATAGTATGAGAACAATATGAAAACAACAGTAGCAGTGTGAAAACAGTGGAAGCAGTGGTTGTATTATCAATATGAGAAAATAGACCGGGGTCCACAGTTCACTAGTACTGTCTCTCCATAAAAGATAGCTAACATGCGCGGTGAACAAATTACAGCTGGGCAATTGATAGATAAAGAAACATTCATGACATAATGATTACTATGAGATTCATGCGGGCATTACAACAAGATACATAGACCGTCATCCAACTACATCTATGACTAATAATCCAACCTCCGAACATCATCCGAACATACGTTGGGTATTAAGTTGCAAGCAACATATTATCGTAGTAAGCAAAGTGTGTAATGTAAACAAAGTACACATCGTTGTTTTCTCCCTAATGGAAACAACACATCCTCCATATGTCACGTTGATGTCACTCGAGCATGGATGCAAAGGAGGCATGAACCCACTATCGAGCATGAATACTCCCTCTTGGAGTCACTAGCATCTACTTGGCCATAGCATCTACTAACAACGGAGAGCATGGAAGATCATAAATAACATACACATGAAGAAAAAATGATAGATTGATAATCAAGAGACATAGCATTCAATAATCATCGGATCCCAGCAAACACAACATGTAGCATTACAATAAGATGATCTCGATCATGTGAGGCAGCTCACGAGATCCAAACATGAGGCATAAAGAGGAGAGTACAACCATCTAGCTACTTCTATGGACCCGTAGTCCAAGGACGGACTACTCACGCATCACTCCGGAGGCGTTCATGGTGGTGTAGAGCCCTCCGGTGATGATTTTCCCTCCCGGCAGGGTGCCGGGGAGAACTCCAGAACTCTCACGATCTCGGGTTGACAATGACGGCGGCCTCGGGTTTTTTTTCATGGAAAAGTGGTATATTTTTAGGGTTCATGCATTGGGGGGAATATATAGGCAAAAGGGCGATGGCGGTAGGCGCCCGAGGGGCCCACACCACCCCCAGGCGCGTCCAGGGGCGCCGCCCTATGGTGTGGCCCCCCTCCGGGCCTCTTCGGGACTCCGTGGAACCTTCGGGAATTCTAAGACTTTTGGGCTTCGAATTTTCCAATTCCAAGAATATTTCCAGAACAACTTTTCTGAAACTAAAAACAGCAGAAAAGAGGAACTGGCTCGGTGGCATCTTGTCAATAGGTTAGTCCCGGGAAATTGATAAAAATGACATAAACTGTAAGTAAAACATGTAGCATATGGCATGAAAACAACATGGAACATCAGAAATTAAGGATACATTTATGACGTATCACACTCTAATAGGCAAATAACAAGAGGAAACATAAGAAAACATAGTGAAAACATGATTTGGGATGGTGAAAACATAAGTAAACTAAAGTAACATGATGAAAACATAATTGACGAAAGTGAAAACATTGTTTCCTTCATTCAAAATAACTTTGTTAACAAGGTTGATCAAGCCTTGTTACCAAATCAATTTTACATGAAGAAAAACTTTGCATTTCACTAAATGATTATGTTACCTCAACTCTAATAGACATAGTCCCAATCATGACAATTTCATATTCTTTTTGTGGCATTGGAATAGAACAATAAATTTATCCAATCTTGATGGTCTCAATATTTTCAGTTGAATTTAGATCATATTTCCTATCAATCTTCTTGGGAAAATAAACTATGTGTTCTTTGTCATTAACATTAAAAGTTACTTTTTCTTGGTTGTAGTCAATAACATCCCATGCAGTGTTAAGAAAAGGTATCCCAAGAATAATAGACATATTATCATATTCAGGCATTTCCATCACAACAAAGTCAGGTAATATCAAACAGTTAGTAGCTACTTGAACAAGAACATTCTCACATATACCAACAGGAATAGCACTAGATTTATCAGCCATTTGCAAAGATATATCAGTTGGTATCTGTAGCGTTCCCACATTTAAATAATGTAAGGACACCTGTGTTATTGTGCTAGTCCCTAGATCAATTGCTAGCACCACAGTACAAAATGAAATATCATGCAAATGCATCAAATTGTATTACAACGCATGATCAAGTATTTACAAAATAGTATTACAACTTGCATAGTCTCAGAAGACTATCAGAAAACAAAGATATACAGCGGAAAACATAGTACAACATTGAGCCCATCTTCTTCATGTGCCACAGGCAAAACATGTTGGCGATAGTCTCGAGATCCTAAACAAAATCCTCACTCGTCTTCAGAAACATCTGCAATATGGAATATGCAGCCACAAGGGAGTCAATACAATTTAATATATTGGCAAGTAACACTATGGTGGATATAAATGGCAAGACTAATACTACATGCTTATTTGGCTGAGTGGAGTTTTGGCTAAGTTTGCATAAAGCCAGTTTTGTCCTATCTCTTTTGTAAAAGAAACTTTTCTTTTCAAAGGGGTGGCAACATTGGATTAAGATCCAAGCACCACAATACTCTTCACTTGGTCAAAATTTTACTTATTGAAATTGGTGATGAGATTCTTCCGTCATTCCTTGTCCAGCTGCTCATAGTTGGCCATAACCGGGGACACGGCTAAGATCTTAGTTTGTTGACTCTGTAGAGCTTGTGCACTTTCACCCTTTGTCTTAAATTAGCCCAAACATCCTATACACCCGGAGTGCATCATGGAAAGGAGAGAATTGAGACGAGATCTTTTAGAAGAAGAAGTCCAAACCCACCGGCAAGACCGTTCCACCTATATTTTTGCTACATCTGCTAGTCAAGCCTGGGCTGAACTCTCACAACTTAGTTGATCAAGACAGAGCCCATATGTCAAAGGCTGCACGGTAAGCTACTAGACTTAGAGGAACTTATTAATCTCTTTGCTCCTGGGTGGCCATCCACAAGTGACAACCTCAGGTGAAATAACCCTTAAACAAGGGCCCTGAGGAAACACTCAACATAATCCAATCACATCCAAAATCCACCCAGGTGTTTCATTCATTAGTTATACTTAGAATTTTTCCTCAACATCTAGTAAAACAAATTTTGTAGCATGGCTAAGCATCTAATAAGTACCAAGGCATCAAAATAACAAGGTATAAGGATGGCTACACACTACTAGGATATAGCATAGCATAATATAACTTATTAAAATTTCCTATCATGCATACTACTCAAAATCAACTAATGCATATAGAAAATAATGGGTAGTTGATGGCGTGTTACTTGCCTTGTTTTTGGGAGAAGAAATCACACTCTCTTCACAAAATATCGTTTCTCTCCGTAGAATCTATACATTGAAAACACAACCACAAAATAAACAGTATTTCTAGCAATCAAACACAGAAGTGGAGAAAACAAACAAAGCAATTAACATAAGGGGTTGAACCTAGTTGGCTAGGACAAGGTCAAGATTTGAGTTAGAAGGTTCATTCTCTCTTGGTTCCATACTTGTTGAGGAAGTTCTAAGAGTTCACCAAGGTGATCTCACTATTTCAACTAAAGTAACACATAACAAAGTGTAACACTTAATTGTTTTCATCAAAACATTGAGTGATCTAAGTTAGTCTTTCAATTTTGGGTTAAGGTAGGTCTAGGATCAACTAACTTCACAGAAATGGAGATAACAAGATAAATTCTTGGGATTTTCCGTTTGGGCCAAGGGTTGGACAAAACACTTGTTATTCTTCAACTTGTGTGGATGGCTCCAAGTCTTCACATACTTGTCTTGTTGAAGATCATATTCATGATTCTATTTTAGTCTTGTTACTTGGACGTATTATTCTCTTGGTCTTGATAAATTCTTCATGGCCTTCTCACTAATTGGTCCAAAGCAGGAGGGGCACAATACCACTAAGTCAATTTGAAAAGAAATAAGTAGAAAGGATAGAAAGAGAGAGGTAGATTGTCTTCTCCTAGATTTTCTTCATACATTTATACTTCCTTGAGTTGTTTCTAGTTGTTGTGGAGTCTAAGTCTTCCCTTCAATTTCTTCAATGATCTTCCTTGTAGCTCTACTTGTTGCCACCAAGTTGAAAGTGGAGTGCCTCCTATTGCTTGAGTCTTGTTTTTCATTTGCTAACTTGATGAATTCTTGAAGCAAGAATAGGAGAGTGGAGGGGTAGATATAAAACTAAGGTTTAGTACTTGATATTATATGTTATTGACACATATAAGATATTTGGTATTGGCTCCAAATAGCCATAACACAAAGATTAAAAGGATGGAAACAAATTCTAAGACATAATAATATGGGCGGACCACTATGTTGGGTTTTTGGTCAAAAACATATGTTCATGATCCAAGGATGTCCAAAATGGTTATTCACTGATGTCTCTGGTTCAAGGTTACCAAATGAATCAACTTTGCTTAAGAAAACATTTTCTAATTATTTATAGAATTTAAATTATGTCTAAGTGCCCAAATGGCCATCTAAAATCTCAAACACTTCAAAACTAACTCAAATAGGATTTGGGGAAGTATATAATGTTAGTACACATTATAAGTAACCCAAAGAAATTTGGTTTGCTTAAATTGGATTTACAGAATTTGAATTATGTCAAATTTCATCAAACAAGCATATTTGAATTTGAACAAATTTTAAATCGTAAAATTTAAATTTGGCCAGTTCCAAAAGTTTCTAAATGTTGTTATGATTCCAAAAAGTCCAAGTTTGTTAAATTTGAGCTTATGGATAAAAAATTATGATAGATCTAAGATGTAGGAGCTTTTCTGCAAAACTGCTATTCTATTTTCTATTCGGAAATAATTCCAGAGACAGGCTGGGCCGAAAAGGCCTTATCTGTCGCGCTAGGCGATGGTTAGGGACTGGGCTTGGGCCGGTTTCACGCTGCGCCGAGCAACGGTTAACAGAATAACACGCAGGCTGACGTGGCTATTTCCTATTGGCTAGAACCTCTTCATTTGATGGATCTACCAGGGACAGTTGGATTAAAATCCTACGGACAGAAGAAAAGGGGGGGTGCTCACAGCGGAGGGATCTCGCTGGATCATGGCGAGACGGTGGCCGGCGGCTCGGGAAAATGACGCCGACGTGCTCTGGTGGGCTTCCGGACTCGGGGAAGAAGACGACGAGGGGTAGTACGACTCGGCAGAGACGATGGTGACGTCGGTAACGTTCCCCGCTTCTTGGGACAGCGTGGACGAGGGGCTGGAGGTGGTGCTGCGCCGACGCAGGGTCTCGGGCATGGACGACGGGGCCCCTACGGTCAGTCTCCTGGCCCGGAGAGGGAGTGGGGTGGTGTAGATCGTCACGGCGGTCCCGATGGTGTTGTCTTCGGTTGCTCGCGGTGCTGTAATCGACGTCAGCGAAAGATCCCGTGATGCTAGCTCCAATGAGCTCGTGCACTCTCCCTCGTGCTCCTGCGTGTGGGAAAAAATTCAGAACGGTTTACAACGAGGAGAAAGTTGGAGGTGGAGAGGGAGCTCAAAAACCTCAATTGACGACGGAATCGACGAAAATGGTGCTTCGGTTTCGCAACTCCGGTGAGGAATCGTGGAGGATTGGGAGCACGATTCGGGGGGTTTTCAGAGGGAAATTGAAGAGGAGTGGAGGGGCTTTAAGGGGGAGGTTTCGGGCACGGTTTTAATGGCCTTAATGGCGAGTAATCGCCGGGCGAAAGTTTCGGCCAAAAACGGACATGGACGTTTTCCGTGGCTTGAAGATGGATGACGTCACCATAGACGTCAGCACATTATTTTTTTCCTGTTTTTCTATTTTCTTAATATCTCATGTTTTATTAATCCAATTAGCCCCAAATAAATTTAGAAATTCTTGAAATGAAATTTTCTTTCAACTAAGAACATTTGAAAACTATTTTGGACACAAGTCAAATTTTCAAATATGAAAATATGATCAAAAGACTAATAGTACTTAATGTTATTTTAAAATTAGAAAATTATAAAAATGTAAATATTAGTCAAATAAATTTTTAGTAACATACTATAAGATAAATATTATTTTTGAAAGTCATATAACTCCTTTTTTTCATATTTTTATATTATTAATTATCAGTAAACCCTCGTAGCAACTTAATGTCGTTTTCTAAATAGAAAATAAATGATATTATCAAATATGGGTTTAATAAAATTTAGAGAGGTCCTAAATTGAATTTTGTTTTCCAAGGTCTTTTACTCTCTTTTTTCATAAACAAAAATAATTTATATAAACACTTTATGGTTGGTACTTGGTATAATAATGGAAGAAAAAAATATAAATAATTTTTATCCATGTGAAAGATTTTGGTGGTGTAGAGAATCATTAGGGGTAATAGTTCTATAGTGTTTTAGACATAATTAAAATTTTCAAGTAATAGTTAGAATGAAAACCTCTTATGTAATAAGGTTTGTTAGGAGAAAAAAAATGGAAAACAACTTGTTTATGTAAAACCAATTTGTATTCTTAAGGTTTGCAATTTGAGAAATTAGTTCCTTTACATAAATACATATTTAGGATTTTGGGTTTTTTAGAAAACAGAGGCATATTGGATTATAAAATTCAAGTAGCATTGGAAAACAAATAATATAACCCTTGGTGTTTTGAGTTTTATTTGTTTTGGTGGCTTGCTTTAATAGGAAACAAAAAGTTTCGATTTTTTTGTGATTTTTGCCATTTCCAAAAATCAGGGATGTTACAGACTACCACCCTTAAAAGAAATCTCGTCCCGAGATTTGGGAAGGCTAGAAAGAAAGATTAGGTTTTAGGTAACTGGGTTCCAAAACAACTGGGTGGGCTACCACCCTTAAAAGAAACTTTTGTGGGTAGTCTATTTTCATTAGATTGGAGTGTAGATTGATTTGAGATTGGCTTGAGTAGAAATTTCCTTCATGGTAGAGTTATATACCAACATAGATCTGTTGAACTACCTTTGACACTGAGGGGTCACTCTTTGGGTCAATCAAAAGTCTTTGGGTTCCTCTCAACTTGGTCATTTGATGTTCTTGGAAAATCTTCCATCTTGTTGCTGTCATCCTTGAAAGCAAACACCATCCTATTTCTAAGGAAACTCTCATGGCAGGAAAAAATCTTCCATTTGTTTGATACCTCCAAGGTTGGCTTGATCCTCACCGAAAATAGTGCGTTTTCAACAACACTATCATAGGGTCATTATTGTATTCTACCATTCTATGGTTCAGGTTTAACATCGTCGTCTCTCTAATAGGTATGTCACTCAATTTTACCATTCTTCATAGCAAGAGTGATAATGTGAGTAGTCATCATGGGGGCCAATCCATGTTGCACTCCATCATTACCTTGTACTTAGATTGGTGAATCTCGTATAATAACACTAGGTCCCCTCACTTGTCTAACAGAAAGTTTCCAATCTGTAAGACAAACCTGAGCTAAACTATCATTTTCCCATACTATTGGGTTGCGTAAAACTGTTATGTAACACAAACTAGATAGTTGTGTTTCTTCATTGCTTCTTATCTTGGTGTAGTTGGCTCTCAAATCTTCATAGCTCATGCAACTTGGGGTTCACTTGTGTTTCTTCACTTTTTTATTGGCTTGATGCTCCTTATGATGTAGTTGGCATTGATCATGGATATGATTGTTCCTTCACACAAAAGGATCTTGAAAGCAGTGACATTCCTCAATTGTATGGCTTGTGTCTTGGTAGGATACTGGTTGTAGGATTCATGGGTGCTCTCGTGGTTTGTTACATACCAAAAATAGCCTCTCACTATGGTTGGTGATTGGGTATATGATTTGGTTTGGCTTATCATGCATGAGTAGAGATTAGAAAGATCTAAGGAAAATCCTACTCCAACACAGCAGATCAAGGAAACTCGTCTTATATACAACACATAACAAACATATAGCAACACAATCATCACACCAAACAACATATTTTTAGAAAACATACTAATATTGTCATACCACACTCATTGATATGATCAATACACTAACACGTTAATGTTGTTCTAACAAACTAGATTGGTGGTCTTCTTCAGATTCTCCTTTCAATGTCTTGAACTGTTCTTGATTGTTGTGAAGTCTATGTTTTTCTTCAAGTTCTTCAATAATTCTTAAGTGTAGGTCTTCATGTGGTGAAAATACTTCTTGCACTTCTTAGTATGATCATCAACATTCCTGTCTTGATAGTATTGAAGAGGTAGGTCATCTAGAAAATTTTGAAGGTGAATAATAGATGAGAGGATATGAGAAAGATTAAGATGAGATGTTTTTGTTTCTAGAAATTTTGAACATAATAATATTAAATCCTATGGTCTTTTCCAAACTTAGGGTCTCGAATTCTACAGGCAACACAATGCTCTGATACCATTTTGTAGCGTTCCCACATTTAAATAATGTAAGGACACCTATGTTATTGTGCTACTCCCTACATCAATTGCTAGCACCACAGTACAAAATGAAATATCATGCAAATGCATCAAATTCTATTACAACGCATGATCAAGTCTTTACAAAATAGTATTACAACTTGCATAGTCTTAGAAGACTAGCAGAAAACAAAGATATACAGCGAAAAACATAGTACAACATTGAGCCCATCTTCTTCATGTGCCACAGGCAAAACATGTTGGCGATAGTCTCGAGATCCTAAACAAAATCCTCACTCGTCTTCAGAAACATCTGCAATATGGAATATGCAGCCACAAGGGAGTCAATACAATTTAATATATTGGCAAGTAACACTATGGTGGATATAAATGGCAAGACTAATACTACATGCTTATTTGGCTGAGTGGAGTTTTGGCTAAGTTTGCATAAAGCCAGTTTTGTCCTATCTCTTTTGTAAAAGAAACTTTTCTTTTCAAAGGAGTGGCAACATTGGATTAAGATCCAAGCACCACAATACTCTTCACTTGGTCAAAATTTTACTTATTGAAATTGGTGATGAGATTCTTCCGTCATTCCTTGTCATCCTGCTCATAGTTGTCCATAACCGGGGACACGACTAAGATCTTAGTTTGTTGACTCTGCAGAGCTTGTGCAGTTTCACCCTTTGTCTTCAATTAGCCCAAACATCCTATACACCCGGAGTGCATCATGGAAATGAGAGAATTGAGACGATATCTTTTAGAAGAAGAAGTCCAAACCCACCGGCAAGACCGTTCCACCTATATTTTTGCTACATCTGCTAGTCAAGCCTGGGCTGAACTCTCACAACTTAGTTGATCAAGACAGAGCCCATATGTCAAAAGGCTGCACGGTAAGCTACTATACTTAGAGGAACTTATTAATCTCTTTGCTCCTGGGTGGCCATCCACAAGTGACAACCTCAGGTGAAATAACCCTTAAACAAGGGCCTTGAGGAAACACTCAACATAATCCAATCACATCCAAAATCCACCCAGGTGTTTCATTCATTAGTTATACTTAGAATTTTTCCTCAACATCTAGTAAAACAAATTTTGTAGCATGGCTAAGCATCTAATAAGTACCAAGGAATCAAAATAACAAGGTATAAGGATGGCTACACACTACTAGGATATAGCATAGCATAATATAACTTATTAAAATTTCCTATCATGCATACTACTTAAAATCAACTAATGCATATAGAAAATAATGGGTAGTTGATGGTGTGTTACTTGCCTTGTTGAAGTGGGTGAAGAAATCACACTCTCTTCACAAAATATCGTTTCTCTTCGTACAATCTATACATTGAAAACAGAACCACAAAATAAACAGTATTTCTAGCAATCAAACACAGAAGTGGAGAAAACAAACAAAGCAATTAACATAAGGGGTTGAACCTAGTTGGCTAGGAGAAGGTCAAGTTTTGAGTTAGAAGGTTCATTCTCTTTTGGTTCCATACTTGTTGAGGAAGTTCTAAGAGTTCACCAAGGTTATCTCACTATTTCAACTAAAGTAACACATAACAAAGTGTAACACTTAATTGTTTTCATCAAAACATTGAGTGATCTAAGTTAGTCTTTCAATTTTGGGTTAAGGTAGGTCTAGGATCAACTAACTTCATAGAAATGGAGATAACAAGATAAATTCTTGGGATTTTCCATTTGGGCCAAGGGTTGGACAAAACACTTGTTATTCTTCAACTTGTGTGGATGGCTCCAAGTCTTCACATACTTGTCTTGTTGAAGATCATCTTCATGCTTCTATTTTAGTCTTGTTACTTGGATGTATTATTCTCTTGTTCTTGATAAATTCTTCATGGCCTTCTCACTAATTGGTCCAAAGAAGGAGGGGCACAATACCACTAAGTCAATTTGAAAAGAAAGAAGTAGAAAGGATAGAAAGAGAGAGGTAGATTGTATTCTCCTAGATTTTCTTCATACATTTGTACTTCCTTGAGTTATTTCTAGTTGTTGTGGAGTCTAAGTCTTCCCTTCAATTTCTTCAATGATCTTCCTTGTAGCTCTACTTGTTGCCACCAAGTTGAAAGTGGAGTGCCTCCTATTGCTTGAGTCTTGTTTTTCATTTGCTAACTTGATGAATTCTTGTAGAAAGAATAGGAGAGTGGACGGGTAGATATAAAACTAAGGTTCACTACTTGATATTATATGTTATTGACACATATAAGATACTTGTTCATGGCTCCAAATAGCCATAACACAAAGATTAAAAGGATGGAAACAAATTCTAAGACATAATAATATGGGCGGACCACTATGTTGGGTTTTTGGTCAAAAACATATGTTCATGATCCAAGGATGTCCAAAATGGTTATTCACTGATGTCTCTGGTTCAAGGTTACCAAATGAATCAACTTTGCTTAAGAAAACATTTTCTAATTATTTATAGAATTTAAATTATGTCTAAGTGCCCAAATGGCCATCTAAAATCTCAAACACTTCAAAACTAACTCAAATAGGATTTTGGGAAGTATATAATGTTAGTACACATTATAAGTAACCCAAAGAAATTTGGTTTGCTTAAATTTGATTTACAGAATTTGAATTATGTCAAATTTCATCAAACAAGCATATTTGAATTTGAACGAATTTTAAATGGTAAAATTTAAATTTGGCCAGTTCCAAAAGTTTCTAAATGTTGTTATGATTCCAAAAAGTCCAAGTTTATTAAATTTGAGCTTATGCATAAAAAATATGATAGATCTAAGATGTAGGGGCTTTTCTGCAAAACTGCTATTCTATTTTCTATTCAGAAATAATTCCAGAGACAGGCTGGGCCGAAAAGGCCTTATCTGTCGCGCTAGGCGATGGTTAGGGACTGGGCTTGGGCCGGTTTCACGTTACGCCGAGCAACGGTTAACAGAATAACACGCAGGCTGACGTGGCTATTTCCTATTGGCTAGAACCTCTTCATTTGATGGATCTACCAGGGACAGTTGGATTAAAATCCTACGGACAGAAGAAAAGGGGGGTGCTCATAACGGAGGGATCTCGCCGGATCATGGCGAGACGGTGGCCGGCGGCTCGGGAAAATGACGCCGACGTGCTCTGGTGGGCTTCCGGACTTGTCGTGGGATAATCACGGCAGATGTTACCTGGGGTAACTGATCTTGGGGCAAGTCGACACAGGCGTTCGGGAGAGGGTTTAGCTCAAAGGAAGACATGATACAACTTGATATGACAGCCGGCAATCGAAGTCGCCGGATCTCTATTCTCGATACAATAACACGATCAGGGTTTACACTGGATACTCGATACCACTCGATATTGCTAAGATTCTCGAATCTCTGTCTCAATCTATACCCGGGGGTCGGTTTATATAGCTCCCGTACCCCCTAACTTACTTTACAAGGCACGCCCGGGTCCTACCCAGACACGGCGTGCTAACCCTAACTTTCCTTTACACACCCACAATCCGGGTCACCAGGCCCACGAGCTTGGACCTTCACAAACATCTTTATCCCTAGCCGTATCCTACTCACTGTCTCTGGGCCGGGTTATTCCTCGAATCCTGACATACCGGGTTAGCATCCCCCCATCAGTAGTCCCCAGAATAGCCTGGGCTTCACGGATCTCCTTGAAGCGCTTGCTATTCCTGAAAAAATACCAATCACACGGGCACATGGAAACCGAGTTAAGATGCTTTGATATTCTGCTAGGCCTTGCTCCATGGTGGCCATACAATAACCCGGACCTTTCCTCCATATACTTGGGTCCAAATTCCTGAGTCCAAACCACAATAAGGAATGACAAGATCTCATGCTTGATAACCAGTCCTGTCATTACGGACGAACCCTTTCCTTCCCCTGTCACGATGCCTTGCCCAACACTTAACGCACATCTTGCGAAATCTTCGTAGATAACCATTACCCCGCGGTTCCCGGCTCCTAGCCGTTAAGATAAGCTCCCCCTTGCCTTATAAATAGCACTTAGAGGGTAACCCTAAGCCCATCACCACGCCGCAACGTCTCCTCTCCCTCATTGCTCCTAGCACCTTCGCAGCACCATCGTGAAGAACTCGCGCCTGTTACTGACGCAAGATTAACAGCGGCCGCGCCTGCCCTTGAATCGCCTCGCGCCGCCGTCAAGCGCCACCTTTGTACCTCCATTCCTCCCATTCGAGCTGCACCGCTTGTCGCCATCACATTAAGCCCCAATCTTCTCGGTAAGCCCTTCGCAACCAATTAATTCAGCCCCGCAGCTTTTAATCCATCCAAGATCAGATCTAGGTCATCCCGCAAGTTACTTGTCCGATTGCACCAGATTAGATCGATTCAATGCTCGCCAACCCCTTTAATTGCCTGCCTGATAGCCACAAGTGATCCTTCAACCATTACTGATCACCAATTTTACTTAAAAGCCATCCGCGAACCTTTCCATCTAGATCCGTTCCTCCGCTGTTTTCCGCTTATTGCATTAACACCCGGAAAAACCCTCCTTTTCCAGCTATTTCATTTGCGGTATAAATATGGGCAACCATCCGTCATCCCCAAATACCTTTTCCTCCGTAAGTGACCAACAATTTCCACAAGTGTGCTCAATACCCGGACAGTTCTCAACTTCGTACCTTCTTGATACCTTATACTCGGATATTTCAACTTTCCCGGGTCTTATTTCATACATCTTTTTCTTTTTGTGTTTCGCAGGCTGACCCCATGGCTCCCAAGCGACAAGGAAAACATCCGGCTCAAGCAAGGACCACCCAAGCCATATCCGCCAATTGGGGGCGCTCCACAACCACTAAGGCCAAGTTGGACGAACTAACCGAGTTAGGCACCCTCCCCTCTCAGAAAGACATCCACTGGAGGGTGCCAGGTAACGAAACTCATCCCACACCCGCAGAAGACGAGGTAATCTGCTTTGTAGAGCACGTGACCCGAGGATTTCGCCCTCCGGGTCACCCTTTCTTTAGAGAGGTCTTAGATCACTACGGACTCCGGGTGTTCGACATAGGGCCTAACTCTATGTTGAACATCACCCACTTCATAGTTCTATCTGAATCGTATTTGTGCATGCCACCAAACCTGACTCTTTTCACTGAGTTATTCCAATGCAAACCGTGCCGCGAAAGCGGCGACGGGGCGCTTCTCACTTGCGGCGGGGTATCCATCCAACGCCGTAGGAATTCTTTAATGCCAACCCTCAACCTGCAATCCTGTGCCAAACATTGGCAGTTATCCTTTTTTTACTGTCGCGATACCTCCCCCGACAGCGAGAAGAAGCAGCCGGGTTACTCAGAGACCCCCCTCAAACCCTCCGAGTCTTTCAGTGCCTTCGCACCAGACTCGGACAGGGAAGCAATCCTTCCTGCACTAGCCAAAATAGCCATTCTCTCGGCCCAAGGCCTCCTAGGGCTCAATTTGATAAAGACATGGGTCGACTTCCCAATCCAACCTAATTCCATCCGCACCAAATTGATGTGCGAGTATTCGGGTCACACTACAGATGCACTTCGCTATTCCTCCAAAAGCTTTGCGACTGGTGACACTATCAAGACCATCAAGAGCCTCTTGGCAGAGAAGCTGGATGTGATAAAGGGCATCTCCGGGTTACCTCCGTTTACTCGGGAAAATCCAGCTCCAACGGTAATACCCGGTACTCATAACTTGTCTCCATATTTCAACTCGATACTGCTTCTAAACATTAACTTTATCTTTTTACCTTAGGCTGATGACCCCTTCTGGAGAGTGGACCCGCTCCCCCCCTCCAGAGACCCGGAAGAGGAGGACGAGACGACTGACGACAGCGAAGGTACTCACCCAGGATCTACATACTTTTGCTTGTATTACTTTCCTTTCGTCTGTCTTTTTCCCAATGAATACACATCTGGCTCGCAGGGCTGGAGGACGAAGGTGGAAACAACGAGGATGACCCGGAGAGAACCGAGTCTGACCCAGAGGCAACTGCCGGGGCCAAGAGGAAAAGCAGGGGGACAGTATCCAAGGTTCCTTTTTCCTCACTATCTTCCGAATCTTACTCCTTTGACGCCATGCGAAGACTTAACCATCGATTATCAAATTCGCCGTGCTTGAAGGAACCTTTCCCCGCCAAGCGCAGGGTAACTCGGAGCTCCCCGGGTGAAGATCCCCTTAACCCGGGCATCTCCGCCCCTTTAGTCCCTCGTGGCAGTGCTCCTCCATCTCGTTCTTCCAACTCTCCTCAGCGCCACCCTTCTCCTAACCACCCACGTGCCGGGCAATTCCGGGTTCCATTAGTGGTTCCTGCGAATACCTCATCTACTTCAAGTGGCGAGCTCCCATCGGATTACACCGTAAATGCCGGGTAAGTTTTTGCCTTACTATTTCTTTTTGCCTCTAGCGAACTTTCATCCGAGCCACCGTCATCATCAATAACTGCCTTTTTTCATCTTTCTTTCAGTGCTCAGGTCACCGTCAGTGACCCGGAAAACACAGAAACGGCTAACACTCAGGTGGAGAAGCCGACTGACGACGCAGACGCCGCAACTGGAGGTGATGCAGCCACTAACCGGGAACAAGGCCCTCTGAACAATCCACTTTCCCAAACCGTCGGGTCTCCTTCCTTATCGGAACCAGTAGACGAAGAGATAGAAATTCTAGATACGAAGATGAGCCCTCCCAACCCGGACACTCAGACTGTCCGGGTCTCCACTCCAAATGCGAGGAAAACCCCCCTGCCTGATGACCAAGCTGCCGGCTCTTCCCGGACTCATTCCGATGAGTTAACGTTTGCCCAGATGCTGGAAACCCTGCGCACCTTACGAGCTAACGAGGAAAACATCCTGGGAGCCTTAATAACCAAACATGAGGTAAGTTGAACTAATGTTGCTTGTACCTTTGTCCAGTCCCCAAGTTCCGAGTGAGTTCATTCATGACTTGCTCGGGACTTTATTATACCATTGACTGATAACCGTGCTCTTCTATCCGACTAACACTTTTTAACATCCATGCAGTCTTTCGTGACTCCATATGAGGAGAAACTTGCAGACGCCAGCAAGCTCATTGAAAAAGAAATATCTTTACGCGAAGCGGCCGAGACTGAAGCCAGAAGGAATAGGCAATTAATGAAGAAGTACCGAAGAAGGGCTCACCGAGCCGAAGACGACCTGACAAGCCTTTCTGTCGAAATTTCTGATACCTATCGTTCTTTGCTTGGTATGCTTCCTTCTCCAGGTTTATCCTTTTGACCAACAGCAAAAAATGCTTAGCTGATATATTCATTTTACTCCAGGCCCGGATGAAACCATGCCGGATGAGGATGATATTGCCAAGCTGAAGACCATGAAGAATGTTATCCGGCAACTGTGTGCCGGAACCAGATGGATTTTGGAAGAGTTACGGTGGCCAGGCAGAGGACATGTTGACCTGAAGAGGATGCTGGACGCCTTTTCCACGATTCCTGAGTGGATTTGGCACTGGAAGCGCTCGTCCTGCCGGGTTGGGATGACCCGGGGGCTATCACTCGCCAAGGCTTACTTCCCCAAGCTCGATCTGGCAAAGCTCATGGGCGGCTTCCCCGAATTCAAGCTTGATGGTTCAAAATTCTCGCGGGAGGATTTTCAGGCTGTGCAGAAAGAGGTCCGTTACCCGGCTAGCGTGATCGCTGATGAACTGGACGTCAATACTCTTGTCCCTGCTTATGATGCTGCTGGTGTGGCAATTAAGTCAGATCTTCCCGAACCATATGACATGATGGCTCGGTGGAAGGAGGAAGCTGCTGCGATAAGGGCGGAGGCTGCCAAGAAACAAGCTGAAGCCGGCTCTGCTCCTGCTGCCTCAACATCAGTCGTTCCGCCTCCTGCGGGAGCTGGCGCCACCGATCCGGGTGTTGCTGCTGTCACCAATGATGGCAAGGGTAAGGCCAAGATGAGCGCCGAGTGATATATGGTTTCCGATGCCTCTTCTTAAAACAGTCATTTTTTTTAGGCGGTGCGCCTGTGCACCTTTGATATTTTTTCACCAGTATTTTGTAATGCACACTAAGGCCTTGATATACTCGATGCATGTTCCAACCTTTGTAAGTTTAAGCTCATCTGTTCTCGATATCTGGTTTTATTTATTTCTCCTTTTGTGAAAACTCAATTTCCGGGTCTCATGGGTATTGACAAGCGGATTTTGCTTCGAAGTCCCCAAGCCCCCAAGACTCGGATATTTGGATTTTTGCAACTATACAAGTAAGCCAGTTCTTTTCAAGATTGCAAGCTACCGGGCCCGGATTGCCGAGCCTAAGACACTTGATCTTGAAAAGGCAACAAAATACTTATTGCTATTTTCACAAAGATCCATGAGTTGTTTCACATCGGATTTGAAGTTATGCTTAATAGTCATTGAGTTTCCAGCTATTCAGCCTTATACTCTGCATAACTTGTGGTTTAGATGACCCTTTTGACTGTCTTGTACTGTAAGCCGGCTTTCGCGTGGATACCATGTTGTTACATCAATACGAAGACGTAGCCAGCCAATCCCCGTCGGGTTTCATGACTAACTACCATCGTAAGCGAACAAATCATGCCACTTTGATGCGAGTCACATCGAGCTTAAGTAAGAGTAGCCAAGAAATTTGGACTTCTTTGTCCGGTTATAAGATTGTAGCCGTACTCGTTTGCGAGTAATCGGCCCTTATAACTCATAGGCATCATGGCCGGGTCTTTGAGTTTGTAACTGTGCTATTTAAGCGATCAGCCCCCAAGACCTAGATATACGCATCGTACTGAGAATACATAACCTGATAACAACCATCTTCTTTTCTTGATAACCATCTCTTTACTTGATATGAAAAACTGATAACAACTATCTCTTTTCTTGATAACCATCTCTTTACTTGATATGAAAAATGTAGGTCAGCAAGCCGCCTCATTAAAAACCCGTCCAGTCCCCAAAGGTGCCCTGGATAGGAAAAGAGTACGTCAGAAAACCTGCTGCCTATTACATCGTGCAATTCCACTTGCCAATATAGTCTTTACTAAGTATAGTACGGACGCAGCTGAGCCACGTTCCATGGTCTATCTCTTTCTTGCATAGATGAAGTGGTGTGTGCGGTGTCATTGACTGTAGCCGACTCTTCCCTTGCATCTATCAAATAATATGAGCCGTTATGTAGGCTCCGGCTTACGATAAATGGTCCTTCCCATGGTGGTGATAATTTGTGTTTTCCTTCGTTTGACTGTACCAGACGCAGAACCAAGTCTCCTTCCTGGAATACCCGGGTCTTCACACGCCGGCTATGATACCTCCGTAGATCTTGCTGATATATGGCTGATCTTTCCAGGGCTTGTTCTCTTTGTTCTTCTAACATATCTACGGCGTCCTGCCGGGTTTTTTCGTTCTCCACTTCGACGTAAGCTGATACTCTGGGCGAATCGTGAATAATATCACTTGGTAACACTGCTTCCGCACCATAGACCATGAAGAAGGGTGTCATCTGAGTGGATCTGTTAGGTGTAGTGTTGATACCCCAAACCACAGAAGGAAGTTCCTCGACCCATGCACCAGCTGCCATGATACAGGGGACTCGCAATCGTGGTTTTAATCCGCGAAGCAATTCTTGGTTTGCCCTCTCCACTTGTCCATTGGCCTGCGGATGAGCCACTGATGCAACATCAAGCCGGATTCCATTGTTGCCACAAAATTTCTCCATCTCGCCAAGAGACATGTTAGTTCCGTTGTCGGTGATTATGCTGTGAGGATACCCAAACCGGTAGATAATCCTTTTCAGGAACTTGACTGCTGTAGCCGCTTCGCAATTAGTAACTGGCATAACCTCAACCCACTTGGTAAACTTGTCAATGGCCACCAAAAGATGCGTCTTCTTGCATGGTGACATATGGAAGGGACCAACCATGTCCATACCCCAAACGGCGAACGGCCAAGTTAATGGGATGGTCCGTAATTCCATAGCCGGTACGTGAGTTTGGCGAGCGTACCTTTGACATCCGTCACATCTTGCTACCAAACGTTCTGCATCCGATAGAGCCGTAAGCCAGAAAAATCCGTGTCGATAAGCTTTAGCCACCAGAGACCTTGTAGATGCATGATGCCCACAGTCGCCTTCGTGTATTTCCTTGAGGATCTGTCGGCCTTCTTCTGGCGCTACGCAGCGCAAGAAGACTCCTGTTGCGCTTCTCTTGTATAATTCTCCATTGATGATAGAATACCCCTTTGCTCGCCTCAGAATTTGCCTTGCTAATACCTCCTGTTCTGGTAACTCGCCCCGTGATAGGTAGGCCAGGTATGGCTCTGTCCACTCGGGGATGGCATGTACTGCGGCCACGTACTCCAAATCCGGGTCTTGATTTGCCAGTTCTTCCTCGGACTCGGTTTTAACTGATGGTCGCCACAACTCGTCCAGGAACACATTAGGTGGAACCGGCTCTCTACGCGAGCCGAGTCTGGCGAGTGCGTCTGCTGCCTCGTTTTTTCTTCTGTCTATGTGCTCCACCTCATACCCGGAAAAGCACCCGGCAACCCTGTCGACCTCCCTGCGATATGCTGCCATAGTTGCATCCTTTCTGTCCCAAGTTCCTGATACCTGTTGCACCACAAGATCCGAATCTCCGAAGCATCGTATCCTTTTAATGTTCATTTCCTTGGCTACCTTTAAACCATGCAACAGGGCCTCATACTCGGCCACGTTGTTTGAGCAATCGAAGTGAATTTGCAGTACGTAACTCAATTTGTCTCCCTTGGGCGATGTCAGCACTACTCCAGCTCCTGATCCCTCATATTGCTTTGACCCATCGAAGTGCATGGTCCATGACTCGGATTTTGGAACTGTGGTAGCCATACTTGTATGTGTCCAGTCGTTAACGAAATCAATTAAAGCTTGGGACTTGATTGCTGACCTGGGTTCGTAGTTTATGTGATAATCTCCCATCTCTATTGCCCACTTGGCTATTCTTCCCGTCGCGTCCGAGTTTCTGATAATATCCGACATTGGTATTGAGCTGACCACCGTTATAGGATGTTCTTGGAAATACGGCTTCAACTTCCTGCTGGCCATGAAGACTCCGAACACCAACTTTTGCCAATGTGGATAACGCTGCTTTGCTTCTGATAATACTTCACTGACGTAATAAACCGGCCTCTGAACCGGGTAACCTTTCCCGTCCTCTTTGCGTTCCACGACAACCACTGCGCTAACGGCTCGGGGGCCAGCTGCCACGTATAGCAACATAGGCTCTTTAGGACCCGGCGCCGCTAGTACTGGTGCTTCAGATAATTGCTTCTTTAGTGCTTCAAACGCTTCATCTGCCTCTTCGTCCCATACGAATTTATCCGATTTTCGCAAGAGCCGATACAAGGGTATTGCTTTTTCTCCGAGTCTAGATATGAACCGGCTCAAGGCTGCTACACAGCCCGTGAGCTTTTGAACATGCTTCAAGTTCTCCGGCTTTTTCAAACTCTGGATTGCCTTGATTTTATCTGGATTTGCCTCAATTCCTCTCTCGGAAACTATGAAGCCGAGTAATTTCCCAGCCGGAACTCCGAACACGCACTTCGTTGGATTAAGCTTCATCTGGTACCTCCTCAGGTTTTTGAATGTCTCCTTTAGATCATCGATAAATGTCTCCGCCTTCCTGGTCTTGATGACCACGTCATCCACGTAAGCATGGACGTTACGTCCGATTTGGTCCTCAAAGCACTTTTGAATACACCGTTGGTAAGTTGCGCCAGCGTTTTTCAACCCAAATGTCATAGTTTTATAACAAAAGGCCCCAAACGGGGTTATGAATGATGTTTTCTCCCAATCCTCCCTTTTGAGCTTAATCTGATGATACCCGGAATATGCATCCAGGAAGCATAACAGATCGCTTCCCGCTACTGCGTCTATAATCTGATCTATCCTTGGGAGCGCGAACGGATCCTTTGGGCAATGCTTGTTAAGACTAGTGAAGTCAATGCACATCCTCCACTCGTTGGTCTTTTTCATCACCAGAACCGGGTTAGCCAACCAATCCGGGTGAAATACTTCCATGATAAAGCCGGCTGCCAGTAGCCGAGCGATTTCTTCGCCTATAGCTTTCCTTCTTTCCTCATTCATTTTCCTCAAACCTTGTTTCACGGGCCTAGACTTGGGATCCACATGCAAACTGTGCTCAGCCAATTCTGTAGGGATACCCGGCATGTCGCTGGGTGTCCAGGCAAACACATCTGCATTCGAGCGAATGAACTCCACGAGCGCTCCCTCCTGCTCTTTTCCCAGGTTAGACCCTATAGCAAATTGCTTAGAGGGATCACCCTCGACAAAAGCCACCATCTTGGTGTCCTGCGCTGCCTTGATCTTCGCTCTCTCATCCTCAGTATTCGGTTTTTTCAAGGCTGTTCTATCGTCCGGGTTTACTTGAGATCGGTAATATTCGAGTTCTTCCTTCCGGCATGCCTGCTCGGCCATAACTGAATCTCCTTCGTCGCACTCGGCCGCTATATCCCGGTTCCCATGTATAGTGATGGTCCGTTTAGGACCCGGGATTTTCAGCTGCAAATACACGTAGCACGGCCTAGCCATGAATTGGGCGTAAGCCGGTCTCCCCAACAGCGCGTGGTAAGGACTGCGCAACTTGACCACCTCGAACGTGAGCCACTCCACTCGATAATTATCCGTCGATTCCCCAAAAGCAACTTCCAAGGTGATCCTTCCCTCGGGGGTCGCCGAGTGACCCGGTACGATCCCGTGAAAGATTGTGGAACTTTTCTGCAGCTGGGACTCTTTGAGAGTCATCCGTAAGAAGGTCTCCCAATAAAGGATGTTGATGCTAGTTCCACCGTCCATCAGGACCTTCTTCAGCTCGTAACCATTAACCTGCGGAGCGACCACCAACGCCAAGACTCCTGGACGCTCCACCTTTTCCGGATGATCTCTTCTACTCCACGTTATCTCTTGTTCTGCCCATCTAAGGTATCCCGGCGCGGCTGATGAAACCGAATTTGCCGCCTTCTTTGATGTCTCTTTGCTCCGGCTAGAAGTTCCTGTAGTATGCACATGATATTGTCCTTTTAAGTTAGTCGTTCGTACCGTGTCGACGAAGATATTGATCCGGCCGATCGTCAATATAAATCCGGACTCGAGGTGATCCGATTCTGGCCCCCGGCCGGGATCGTCCACCGACTTTTCTTCTTCGTGGTCGATGTAGATTTCGCCAATGACAAGATCCTCCATGCCCTTCCGAGCTTCTCCCGTGATGTAAACACCTTTGGACGCAGGCCCCACGGTGGGCGCCAACTGTCGTGGGATAATCACGGCAGATGTTACCTGGGGTAACTGATCTTGGGGCAAGTCGACACAGGCGTTCGGGAGAGGGTTTAGCTCAAAGGAAGACATGATACAACTTGATATGACAGCCGGCAATCGAAGTCGCCGGATCTCTATTCTCGATACAATAACACGATCAGGGTTTACACTGGATACTCGATACCACTCGATATTGCTAAGGTTCTCGAATCTCTGTCTCAATCTATACCCGGGGGTCGGTTTATATAGCTCCCGTACCCCCTAACTTACTTTACAAGGCACGCCCGGGTCCTACCCAGACACGGCGTGCTAACCCTAACTTTCCTTTACAACACCCACAATCCGGGTCACCAGGCCCACGAGCTTGGACCTTCACAAACATCTTTATCCCTAGCCGTATCCTACTCACTGTCTCTGGGCCGGGTTATTCCTCGAATCCTGACATACCGGGTTAGCATCCCCCCATCAGGACTCGGGGAAGATGACGACGGGGGGCAGTACGACTCGGCAGAGACGATGGTGACGTCGGTAACGTTCCCCGCTTCCTGGGACAACGTGGACGAGGGGCTGGAGGTGGTGCTGCACCGGCGCAGGGTCTCGGGCATGGACGACGGGGCCCCTACGGTCTGTCTCCTGGCTCGGAGAGGGAGTGGGGTGGTGTAGATCGTCATGGCGGTCCCGGTGGTGTTGTCTTCGGTTGCTCGCCGTGCTGTAATCGACGTCGGCGAAAGATCCTGTGATGCTAGCTCTGACGAGCTCGTGCACTCTCCCTCGTGCTCCTGCGTGTGGGAAAAAATTCAGAACATGAGGTTTACAACGAGGAGAAAGTTGGAGGTGGAGAGGGAGCTCAGAAACCTCAATTGACGGCGGAATCGACGAAAATGGTGCTTCGGTTTCGCAGCTCCGGTGAGGAATCGTGGAGGATTGGGAGCACGATTCGGGGGGTTTTCAGAGGGAAATTGAAGAGGAGTGGAGGGGCTTTAAGGGGGAGGTTTCGGGCACGGTTTTAATGGCCTTAATGGCGAGTAATCGCCGGGCGAAAGTTTCGGCCAAAAATGGACATGGACGTTTTCCGTGGCTTGAAGATGGATGACGTCACCATAGACGTCAGCACATTATTTTTTTCCTGTTTTTCTATTTTCTTAATATCTCATGTTTTATTAATCCAATTAGCCCCAAATAAATTTAGAAATTCTTGAAATGAAATTTTCTTTCAACTAAGAACATTTGAAAACTATTTTGGACACAAGTCAAATTTTCAAATATGAAAATATGATCAAAAGACTAATAGTACTTAATGTTATTTTAAAATTAGAAAATTATAAAAATGTAAATATTAGTCAAATAAATTTTCAGTAACATACTATAAGATAAATATTATTTTTGAAAGTCATATAACTCCTTTTTTCATATTTTTATATTATTAATTATCAGTAAACCCTCATAGCAACTTAATGTCGTTTTCTAAATAGAAAATAAATGATATTATCAAATATGGGTTTAATAAAATTTAGAGAGGTCCTAAATTGAATTTTGTTTTCCAAGGTCTTTTACTCTCTTTTTTCATAAACAAAAATAATTTATATAAACACTTTATGGTTGGTACTTGGTATAATAATGGAAGAAAAAAATATAAATAATTTTTATCCATGTGAAAGATTTTGGTGGTGTAGAGAATCATTAGGGGTAATAGTTCTATAGTGTTTTAGACATAATTAAAATTTTCAAGTAATAGTTAGAATGAAAACCTCTTATGAAATAAGGTTTGTTAGGAGAAAAAAAAAATGGAAAACAACTTGTTTATGTAAAACCAATTTGTATTCTTAAGGTTTGCAATTTGAGAAATTAGTTCCTTTACATAAATACATATTTAGGATTTTGGGTTTTTTAGAAAACAGAGGCATATTGGATTATAAAATTCAACTAGCATTGGAAAACAAATAATATAACCCTTGGTGTTTTGAGTTTTATTTGTTTTGGTGGCTTGCTTTAATAGGAAACAAAAAGTTTCGATTTTTTGTGATTTTTGCAATTTCCAAAAATCAGGGATGTTACAGTATCAATTTTTCCAGAAGAAGTCTCTTATAAAGAGAGAAAGGCATAACACTAACTCCTACTCCTAAATCACATAAAGCAGTTCTAACATAATTATTTTTAATGGAACAAGGAATAATGGGTATACCAGGATCTCCAAGCTTCTTGGGAACCTTGCCATTGCAAGAATTGTGGAGATTTACTTATTAAGAATCTTCCTTTTATCTGAGACAATATATTTCATATATTTCGAATAGGGAGGCAATTTAATAGCATTAGTTAAAGGAATTTGCAAAAACAAAGGTTCCATCTAATCACAGAACTTGTTATAATGTTCTTCTTCCTTTGACTTGTGTTTCTTATTAGGAAAAGGCATTGATTTTTGTACCCAAGGTTCTCTCTCATTACCATGTTTATTAGCAATGAAATCCTCCTTAGTGTACTTTGAATTTTCAGTTCGCTTTTCAGGTTCAACTTCAATTTCGTTTTTATCAGAAGCATCACTCTTATTATTACCACTTTCAATTTCAGCATCAGAGACAAATATACTATTAGGATCTTTAGCAGGTTCAGGAGATTCTACAAAAGTTTACTGTTTCTTCTTCTTGTTCTTAGAAGGAGTACTATTGTTTTTAGCTTGTTGCGAATCTTGTTCAATTCTTTTAGGATGACCCTCGGGATACAAAGGATCTTGAGTAGAAACAGCACTCATAGTGATTATTTCATAAACATGTTTTTCTCTAGAAGCATTAACTAGCAAATATTGTTCCACCTTAGTGAGTTGATCAATTTGAGTTTTAACCATATGGAAATGTTTAACAAGAATTTTAACATCATTAGAGGTTCTATCAATAATACCATGCAAATTATCAATAGCTTTAGAATTTTCCATTAGATGATTCAGCATTATCATATTAAAGTGGTCTTGCTTAACAATATAATTATCAATTTTATCAAGGCATTGATCAGGAGGTTTAGAATAGGGAATATATCTAATATGAAAATATTGGAGAGAGTGTACCTCAACTGTGGATGGGTGAGGAATTGGCTTACATAATTTTTAAATAGGTGGTAGATTCTTCACATCTTGGCTTCCCTCATCCCTTCTCTTTAAGAGATTTCTTGGCTTCCCTCATCACTTCATCATTTAATTCAATCATTCCCCTCTTCTTAGGTGTTGGTGTTGGTGTTGGTGTTGGGGTAGGTTCAGGTATAGTCCAATCATCATGATTTTTGCTTATCTTGGCCAATAATTCATCAGCTTCTTCAGGAGTTCTTTTCCTGAAAACACAACCAGCACAACTATCCAGGTATGTCCTAGATTCAAGAGTTAGTCCATTATAAAATATATCAAGGAGTTCATTCTTAGCTAATTGATGTCCAGGTCGAGCTCTAAGTAAAGAACAAAATCTTTCCCAAGATTCAGTCATTTTATCTCCTTCAATTTGCTTAAAGTTAAAGATTCTTTGCAAAGCAGCATGTTGAGCACTAGCAAGAAAATATTTCTGAAAGAAAGCATTGACCAAACCAATAGGACTATCAATAGATCCAGGTGACAAATTATTAAACCAAGTTTTAGCATGATCTTTCAATGAGAAAGGAAAAAAAATTAGCGACAAAGTAACTGCGTTTCTTAATATTATCAGAAAATAAACTACTCAAAGATGAGAGCTCATTCATATGTCCTACAACACTTTCATTTTCAGTTCCACAAAAAGGTTCTTCCTCAATGATGTGTGTAAAACGTGTTCACTGGGAGACCCCAAGAGGAAGGTATGAAGAGTGCAGCAGCAAGTTTCCCTCAGGAAGAAACCAAGGTTGAATCGACCAGTAGGAGGAAGGAGTAACTTCAGAAGGTTGAAGCAGCTGAGATCGCGGGGCGCACTACCGGTTCAGCAGCAACGTGGAACCTACACAACATAATCGAATCACTTTACCCCAACGAAGTGGTGAGGTTGTCAATCTCACCGGTTTTGCTGAATACAAAGAAGTTAAACATATGGTGTGGAAAACAGTAGGAAAACAGTAGGAACAGCATGAGAGCGGTATGAAGAAGTAGGTGTTTTATAAGTATGAGGAAAAAGGACTGAGGTCCACAGTTCACTAGTGGTGTCTCTCCGTGAAAGATAAATAACATGTGTGGTGAACAAATTACAGCTGGGCAATTGACATAAATGAAGGCTGCATCGTAGTGCATATGCAAGACATAAAGATTAATATGTGATTCATGTGGGCATTACAACAAAATACATAGACTGTTATCCAACTACATCTATGACTAATAATCCACCCTCCGAATATCATCCGAACAAACGCTGGGTATTAAGTTGCAAGCAACAGATTATCGCTGATGGAGGGATAATAACCCGGTAGGCCAACTCCAAGGTGTAACCCGGCCCAAAGGACGCTGCGCAGGATCCGGCTAAGGATAAAGCAACTTCCGGAAGGCCCAGGTTTGTAGGCCTAGTAACCCGGATTGTGGGTTACGGTAAAGGAAGGTTAGGGTTTGTATGCCGTGTCCGGGTAGGATCCAGGGTGCGCCTTGGAGAGTAAGCCAAGGGGGGTACGGGTGCTTTATAAACCGACCCCCAGGTCTAGTCGAGAGAGATCCAAGAACCCTAGTAGGACCAGTTGATATCGAGCATCCAGTGTATACGAGAGATCGAGTTAATATATTGAGATCGGAGACTCGGCGACTTGATTGCCGGCTACCAGATCGAGTTCCATCATGTTTTCCTCTGAGCTAAACCCTCTCCCAAACGCCTGTGTCGTCTTGCCCCAAGATCAGTTACCCCTGGTAATGTCTGTCGTGATTATCCCACGACAGTTGGCGCCCACCGTGGGGCCTGCGTCCAAAGGTGTTTACATCACGGGAGAAGCTCGGAAGAACATGGAGAATCTTGTCGTCGGCGAGATCTACATCGACCACAAAGGAGAAAAGACGGTGGACGATTCCGGCTGGGGGCCAGAGTCGGATCACCTCGAATCCGGATCCGTCGTGACAATCGGCCGGATCAGCGTCTTCATTGGTATGGTATGTACTTCCGGTTCGATCCCTGACAATTTTGGATCTGATTCTGTGTCAGGGGAGGCCACTTCCATCCAATCAGATGAAGAAGAATCAGTTGGAACGACATATCCGGCGGAAGAACCCATCGCGAAGTGGGAACAGCCAGAGGAACCGGCATGGACCCCGCGCGACTGGGTCGAAAGAGAGGATGATACCGAGTCTATCCTAGATCTGCTGGAAAACCGATATGAGGAGAATAACAGCGAAGGGGAACAGCATGAATTCGCGCCAAGCATCATACGCCGAGTCGCGGTTTACACGGCTCCCGCGACCAATCTCAACCAAGAGGCCGTAACCGCGGCCGCGGCCGGGTCAGCACAAGCATTAGCCCGGCAGCAGGGGTCGGCTAACGGAAACACGGTTTTGGCCCAGGTTGACGGAGAGTCGGCATCGGTTACCAGTCAAGCGCCGAAAAACGAGCTACACGCGAACACGTTCGGATTCCTAGCAAACCGGACATCAGGAGCGGGTCCTTCCAATCCACAACACCCGGCCTTGTTCGACAACAATCTGATCCTAGATCCGACGGTTCTTGCCGGGCTTATATTTTGAAAAATATAAAATTGTGAAAACAAGTAAAGTAACTTTGAAAAATAATGTTTTCAATTGGGAAAACAACATCTTAATTTGAGAAAACCACATTATTTTTATTAAACCCCAAGTCAAGTAAATAAGGAAATTTTTCTATTAAGTGACTATGATGTTTTCATCTTATTTAAAAATTATAAAATCATGGAAACAAGTTGAAATGGTTTTGGAAAATAATAATTAACCATATTATAGTCTATGAAAATTCCCAGACCCATTTCCCTATTTTATTATTATTTCTCATTTAATTGGAATATTAAGGCAATTATGAATTCATTTGAATTTGTATTTTGAAAAATTCAAAAATGGTGAAAACCCCACAAAAGTGGTACTGTTGGGAAGTGTTTGAAATAATATGAATTTAGAATTTTGTTTCATGTTATTTAGATTATTTAAACAGAATATATAAATTAAATAAGAAAACAGAAATAAAAAGAAAAGAAAAAGGGGTGATGACGTCATGATGACGTCAGCTCGTCATCAAGCTCAGGCCATTGAATTCTGCCGTTTCTTCCCGAAATCAAACCATTTGATTTCGCCCGTTTCAGCGCGAGATTTAACTCCCCGAGCACAGCACCTTAAAGCCCCCTCCCTCCTCTCCATTTCCCCTCTTCCCCCTCGTCGAATAGCGCCCCCATGCCTCCCAATTTGCTCGCCGGAGTAAGCACTGCCGCCGCCACTTTTCTCCGATTCCGGTGACACCGCAGGTCATCTCCGCCCGGTTGTGGCCTCAATCTGCTCCCCTTGCCCGTACGCACCTTCTAATAGGCCCGCTCGATTTTTTTTTACGCATCTTAGTCGGAGTTCGAGCTCGCCGGAGTTCTCCTCTTAATCCGCCCCGGGATCTTCTTGGCGCCGTCGTTTGGCGCACCATGGAAGGCCACCATCGACACCATCTGCTTCGCCTCGCCGTGCCGCGTCTCTACATGCCCGCGCCGAGCCCGGAGACCCCCTCCAGCGCCAACGCCGTCGACAGCCTATCCCTCCGGCCACCGTCTTCTCCATCGCCGGCGACGAGGTGAGAACCCTAGGCCCTGGATCTAATTTTTTCCGTTAGATCTTGATCCTACGGTCACGATTAGATCACTTACCGAAGGGGTATGCCACCCTCAGATCTTGATCCAACGGCGCTGATGTAATCACTTATCCACGTCACCCTAGCCTAGTCAGCGGTCCAGTCAGCACAGTCAACCAATCAGAGCGCGCCACGTAGCCCAGCTGTTTTTCTGTTTTTATCCCGAATAGAATTTATTTGGTAGTTTTTGCAGAAAAGCCCCTAGAACTTTGAACCATCATATCTTTTCAACCACTTAGCCAAATTTAGCAATCTTGGACTTTTTGAAAAGCCCTTGATATATACAAACTTTTGGCACTGGCCAAATTTAAATTTGAAAAACTTAAATTTGTTCAAATTCAAATATGCTTGTTTGATGAAATTTGGCATAATCCAAATTCTACAAATCCAAAAATTGTAAATAAAATATATTTGGAAACCTTAGGATGTGTACTTTCATATCCTCTGTCCCAAAATAATAATTGAACAAATTAAAATTGAATTTAGAATTAAGTTGTCTATTTGAGTATTTTTGGCATAGATTAATTTGTATAAATAATTTCAATATAGTTCCTTTTGCAAAATTGTTCCATTTGATAACCTTGAACCAGAAACAACCTTGCCCAACCATTTTGGACACCCTTGGACCATGACCATGTATTTTAGCCAAAAATCCATCATAGTAGTCCATCTAGTTATTATGTCTTAAATTTTGTTTCTATTTCTTTCTACCATTGTTTGTTGTGGCCATTTTGAAGCCAAGAACAAGTCCCTTGTATGTAAACCTTCTAAGAGACCAAGTAGTGAACCTCAAACACTAGTACTATAGGTTTCTATCTACCCCTCCATCCCCCTATTCTTGCTTCAAGAATCCATCAAGTTAGCAAATGAAAAACAAGACTCAAGCAATAGAAGGCTCTTCACTTTCAACTTGGTGGCAACATGAAGAGAATACAAGGAGGATCAATGAAGAAATTTTGAAGAAAAGACTCCACCACTAGAGGAAACTCAAGGAAGTACAAGTGTGAAGAAATCCAGAAGAAAACATCTCCCTCTCTCTTTCTATCTTTCTTCTTATTTTTCTTTCCAATTTGACTTAGTAGTATTTGTGCCCACCCCATACCCAAACCAATTAGTGAAGTGAAAACCATGAAGACTATCAAGACCAAGAGAAGCACCACACCAAGGAAGGAAACAACTTAGATGGCATGATGATGATCTTCAAGAAGGCAATCACATGAGGACTAGAAGCAATCCACCCAAGTTGGAGAGTAACAAGTTATTTTTGTCCAACCATTGACCCAAATGGAAAACCCAAGACTTAGTAATATATTTCCCTTTGATGATGAAGTTAGTAGACCTACCCTAACCACAATGGAAAATACTAACATAGTCACTCAAATATATTTTGAAGGTGAATATGACCACGTGTTTGCATGTATTACTTTAGCTGAAGAAGTAATATGTTTATTCTTAGTGAACTCTTGGAACTTCCTCGACAAGTATGGTTATAATAAAGTTAGTTTTATACATAACTCAACCTAGCCCTTCCCAAGTAAACCATTGGAATTTCCTTAACAAGAATGAGACCACTAGAGAATGAATCTTTCAACTCAAACCTAGACCTTGTCCTAACCAACTTGGTTAAACCCCTTTTGATATGTTAGTTGCTATGTATGTTTCTTCACTTGTATGTTGTTTGGTAGAATGTTTGTTTATTTTGTTATTGTGTTTTCAATGAATAGATTGTACGGAGAGCAACGATCTTTTGTGAAGAGAGTGTGATATCTTCACCAACTTCAACAAGGCAAGTAACACACCATCAACTACCCATTATTTTCTATATGCATTAGTTGATTTTGAGTAGTATGCATGATAGGAAATTTTACTAAGTTATACTATGCTATGCTATTATCCTAGTAGTGTGTAGCCATCCCTTTTACCTTGTTATTTTGATAGCATTAAAATTTACTAGGTGCTATGCAATGTTACAAATTGTTTTACTAGATGTTGAGGAAAAATTCTAAGTATAACTAATGAATGAACCACCTGGGTGGAAGTGGTAAGACTGGTTTATGTTGAGTGTTGCCTCAGGGCCCTTGTCTAAGGGTTATTCCACTTGAGGTTGTCACTTGCGGATGGCCACCCAGGAACAAAGAGATTACTATGTCCCTCTAAATCTAGTAGCTTCCCGTGCAGCCTTTTGACAATATGGGCTCTGTCTTGATCAATTAAGTTGTGAGGGTTCAGCCCAGGCTTGACAAGCAGATGTAGCAAAATTATAGGTGGAACGGGTCTTGCCGGTGGGTTTGGACTTCTTCTTCTGAAAGATCTCGTCTCAATTCTCTCCTTTCCATGATGCACTCCGGGTGTATAGGATGTTTGGGCTAATTGAAGACAAAGGGTGAAAGTGCACAACCTCAGCAGAGTCAACAAACTAAGATCTTAGCCGTGTCCCCGGTTATGGACAACTATGAGCAGCTGGACAAGAATGGCGGAAGAATCTCATCATCAATTTCAATAAGTAAAATTTTGACCAAGTGAAGAGTATTGTGGTGCTTGGATCTAAATCCAATGTTGCCACCCCTTTGAAAAGAAAAGTTTGTTTTACAAAAGAGATAGGACAAAACTGGCTTTATGAAAACTTAGCCAAAACTCCACTCAGCCAAATAAGCATGTAGTATTAGTCTTGCCATTTATATCCACCATAGTGTTACTTGCCAATACATTAAATTGTATTGACTCCCTTGTGGCTGCATATTCCATATTGCAGATGTTTCTGAAGACGAGTGAGGATTTCGTTTAGGATCTCGAGACTATCGCCAACATGTTTTGCCTGTGGCACATGAAGAAGATGGGCTCAATGTTGTTCTATGTTTTCCGTTGTAATACTTTGTTTTCGGCTAGTCTTCTAAGACTATGCAAGTTGTAATCCTATTTTGTAAAGACTGGATCATGCGTTGTAATAGAATTTGATGCATTTGCATGATATTTCATTTTGTACTGTGGTGCTAGCATTTGATCCAGGGACTAGCACAGTAACACAGGTATTCCATCTTTATTAAGAGTTGGGATGCTACACGCGACCAATCTCAACCAAGAGGCCGTAACCGCGGCCGCGGCCGGGTCAGCACAAGCATTAGCCCGGCAGCAGGGGCCGGCTAACGGAAACACGGTTTTGGCCCAGGTTGACGGAGAGTCGGCATCGGTTACCAGTCAAGCGCCGGAAAACGAGCTACACGCGAACACGTTCGGATTCCTAGCAAACCGGACATCAGGAGCGGGTCCTTCCAATCCACAACACACGGCCTTGTTCGACAACAATCTGATCCTAGATCCGACGGTTCTTGCCACAGTTATCACTCCGGAGAACGCGGCGGAACGTGTTAGGGATTTGGACGTAGCCCGTCGTGCATTGGAGCAGCAGAGAAGGCAAGGGATGGCCACACGGCAACGTGAGCTGGATGCACTGGAAACTCGGCTCCGAGAGGAAACGACTAGAATACATCAAAGGCACCAAACTAGATTACCAGCATTGGGAGGAGTCATAAACCCGGCCGCACTATTTATCACGCCTCAGGATCAGCCGATTCCAGCGGTAAATCAGGGAACCGCCCCTCAGCCGACAACCGGAGGAGTACAACCAGTAGATATGCAGGCCGGATTACCCGCACCACAGACTGGAGTTACTGCCGGCAATACTGTACCACCACCACCACCATCGCGTTTTCGCACACCAGCGGGTCATTACAACAATCCCATGGACAACGTGTACGCGGAAACACTTGCACTAAATCAAATCCCCGTGAGAGAGTCACCCCACGCAGAGGAGACCCGGCGGGCGATAGATATGCTGCGCACCGCGGTGGCGCAACAGGTTAATTACCCGGATCACAGAAGTGGAATGCATGGGACGCCATATGTCAGCCAACAACAAGGTAACGCTGGAAACATCCAAACAAGTTCGGCACGGCGGAGGGAAGAGCAGCAGCAAATGCCGCCTCCTCCACGCATACAGGCAGTACCAGCAGCATCAGCAGCACAGGCCATCGTGGATAGTTCCAGAGCCAGGAGAGCCGTGGCCGGGTCTGCGGCACATGGGCCACCAGCGGTACCGCATCCAGCTGTACCCCCTGCAGGATCACACGTTTCTCGAGTAAGACCAGCTTCAACCATCCTTGCAGGGCCTAAGTGTCTTTCGGATAGCATCAGAGCTGAACCTTACCCGGAAAAGTTCAAAGAACCGGGTAAAGTGGTGAATTATGAGCCGACTATGGATCCGGAAACATGGTTGAGCAGCTACGAGATGGCCATGTCGATTCGCAATGCGTCCGAGAATCTTCAAGCCAAGTTCATGTATCTAATGATGTCAGAAGGAGCAGCAAAGTTATGGTTCGCCAATCTACCGGAAGGATCTATTAAGTCATGGGAAGAATTGAAAACTGCATTTATCAAGCACTTTCACGGGACGTGTAGAAAGTTATTCACTATTGACGACTTAGAGCGATGTGTTCAGAAGAAGGGAGAATCGGCGCGCAGCTGGGTGCGTCGGGTTATGGAAATTCTCCATTCATCTACGGATATTCAGCCCAAGGATGCGCTGCAAGCTATGGCAAAGACCTGCAAGTACACACCCTTAGTACAAAAATTAACTCGCATGAAATCTAGTCGGAATGCTTCAGAGGTCACAATGGGAGAATTGATGGATGCATGCAACAAACATGCCGCAACGGACACTACGGAAGAGGAAACTGATGATAAAAAAGCAAAAGCAAACACAAGTAGTAATGGAAGAACTGGCAACGGATCAGCACCGGGTAACAACATCCAGAACAAGCGTCCGTTTGAAGGAGGCTCTGAGTTTGTCGCCAATACTGAAGCTGGATCTTCCAGACCTAGGGCAGAAGGAAATTTCAATGCTGGAAATCACAATGGAGGAAACTATCAAGGGCCACCAAGGCCGGGTAATAATTGGGACATATTCAGAATGGCATGCCCGAAGCACAGCAGGAACGGTAGGCCAGCTAACCACTCCTTGGAGCAGTGCGCCGACCTACAGAGATGGAAAAATGAGGAAGTAAACAGAGCCATGCGAGGTGCAGGACGGGGAGGAGGACCGGGTCCAGGAGGAAACCCGGGCAACGGTCCACCCCCAGCCGGTAACCCGGCAGCTGGAAATCAAGGTAATAACCAAGGGGGAGCAGGATGTTTCCAGGCTAACCCCAAACAGTTGGGTCAATATCATGTGCATACCACAGGAGGTTCTAACAAGGACAAAAAGATACTGAAGCAAGCGGTCAATTCAGTTTCTTCGGCTGTCCCGAGATACCTGAGATGGTCAGAACAGGATGTAACATGGAGCAGAAGGGACCACCCGGAAAGAGTAGAACACCCGGGAGTATTGGCATTAGTAGTCGCACCGCAGGTAAATGGGTATGAACTGAAAAAGGTTTTGATGGATGGTGGAAGTAGCATCAATATACTGTATTGGGAAACCTTCTTACGCATGGGCCTCAAGGAGTCTCAGCTACAGAAAAGCTCAACAATTTTTCATGGGATAGTGCCGGGTCATTCAGCGTGCCCCGAGGGAAAAATCGCATTGGAGGTAGCTTTTGGGGAATCAAAGGATAACTATCGAGTTGAGTGGCTCACTTTTGAGGTGGTCAAATTGCGCAGTCCTTATCACGCGTTATTCGGAAGGCCGGCTTATGCCAAATTCATGGCTAGGCCGTGTTACGTATATCTACAGCTAAAAATCCCGGGTCCCAAGAAGACCATTACCATACATGGAAATCGAGACATAGCAGCTGAATGCGATGAAGGAGACGCAGCAATGGCCGAGCAAGCCTGTAGAAAAGAGGAACTCAAGCATTACCGGTCTCAAGCAGACCCGGAGGATAGAACCACATCAAAAAGGCCGAGTACTGAAGACGAAAGAGCAAAGTCCAAGGCAGCACAAGACGCTAAGATGGTGGCTTTTATCAAGGATGATTCCCCCAAACAATCTGCCATAGGAGAAGAAATCGCGCGGCCGCTCACAACCAGCTGCGCTATGGAGACACCTCACCCGGGTTGGCTAGTAAATCCGGTACTCATCATGAAAAAGTCCAGCAATGGAGAATGTGTATCGGTCACGTCAGCCCGGGAACGGTTCCCAAGAAGAACTAAACAATGTAACGGGCAGCAGGTTTCAGACGCGCTCTTTTCCTACCCACGGTACCTAAGGGGACTGGAAGGTTTTTAATGAGGCGGCCTGCTGATCCAAACTTTCTCGTATCAATAAAGAGATGATTATCAAGTCCTATTTTGTTGCGGCCTTTACTTCGATTACAAGTAAGTAGTATCCATTGCCATCAATACATCAGTATCATTAAGTGTGTTGAATATGTATAGGTCTCGGGGGCTGGTTGCTCAAGTAGCGCAGCCACAAACCCAAAGACCCGGCCTTGATGCCTATGAGTTATAAGGGCCGATTATTCGCAAACGAGTACGGCTGCAATCTTATAACCGGACAAAGGAGCCAAATTTTCTTGACTTTTCTTACTTAAGCTCGATGTGACTTGCACTAAAGTGGCATGATTTGCTCGCTTACGATTACAATCAGCCATGAAGCCCATTGGGACTTGTCTGACCCTGTTTTCGTATAGATGTAACAACATGGTATCCACGCGAAAGCCGGTTTACAGTACAAGATAGTCAAAAGGGTCATCTAAACCACAAGTTATGCAGAGTACAAGGCTAATAGCTGGAAACTCAACGTTTATCAAGCATAACTTCATTATCTATATGAAACAATTCCGGGTTTCGGCTTAGCAACAACAAGTTTGTTCTCTTCGAAAAAACCACACACCACAGACTCGGAAATTCGGGCCTTGGGGACTGTGGGTTCCGAAACAGAATCAAGTTTTTTTGTCGCCAAGCTCGAAAGACCCCAATGTCCGAGTCGTGGGGACTTGGGGACTTAAAGAAAAGTCCACCTGTCAAAACTCACGATACGCGGAAATAAAGAAGGAAATGAAAAGAAAATCGGATATCAAGAATAAGTTCAAAAGTAGACAAGTACCAAGTTCATCAAAAGGCCTAGAAAGGCACGAAGTGTATCACAGAATTAAAGTGCGTTACAAGTTGCGACACTAGTATCAAGGGTGCACAGGCGCACCGTCAAAAGAATACTTGTTTTGAGTAAAAACATCAGATGATTGAAGTATTTTTATGGCGTTTGCCTATTCGGCTTCCTGAGTAGGGTCCACATCTTTGCCCTTGCCCTCCGGGTCTTGCTCCTGGACTTTCTCTTTAGCTCTCCCGGCATCATCACCCGGATTCCTTGCGGCAGGACGGACAGGCGGAAGAACAGTTTGTGTAGAGGTGGTTGGCCCTGATCCTAACTCGGCCTCTCTCTTCTCAGTTGCTTCCCTCTTCCTGGCCGAATCAGCAGCCCATTTCTCCAAAATATCAAAGGGTGGGGGTGCGTCCTCTGTAACAATTTTGCCTTCAGCATCGTATGCACTCATGATAGTGTTCAGATCCATACTATCGGCCAAAGTGGTGGCCGAATGACGCACTGCGTACGGCCTTGAAGTCCTTAGGTGTAAACTTGGAGCCATCTGCTTTGAATTCTGGAAACCCGGATATTACCTTTGCCGGATCAAGCTTCGGAAAGTAAGCCTTAGCCAGGGTAAAGGCCCGGGTCATACCAATCCGGCATGCCGAGCGTTTCCTGATTTCAATCCAGCCAGGCACAGTGGAGCAGGCTTTGATAAGATTTTCTTCACCCGGGTATACTTCAGTAGGCCACTTCACGGCGTCCAGTATAAACTTTGTGCCGGCAAAGAAAGTCCGGAGCACAGTCTTTAAAGTTTTAGCCTTTGCAATGGCATCCTCTTCTGGGGCCGCAAGGTTGGCACCTGCAGTTGAAGCAAAGGAAAGACGTATCAGTAATCCCGAGTGTCATATAATAAAGTAAAGGCATGAAGACAGTCGGCAGCAAAAACTTACTAAGAAAGATCTGATAGGTATCGGTGACCTGGTCCGATAGTTTCTTCAGTGCAGTTTGAGCAGTATTGCACTTCTTTTTGTATTTAGAAACATCCTTCTTCAAGGTTTCCACGTCATCCTCAAGGGTTTCTCTCCGCTTTACCTCGGCGAGAAGAAGTTGTTCGGTCTTGAGCAAGATTTCATCAGACCGGGTCGTCTGCGCCTATAAGTAGCAAGGAACACAAGTATCAGTCGGATATTATGGCAAGTTGAGTATTGCGTAAAGTACCAAGCACAACTCCAGCAAGTCATGCTCGGAACTTGGGGACTAGGCATACACTACGAGATATCAAGTATTATTACCTGGTACGCTGCGGCCATGCGCTCCAGAATATTGCTCTCTGAAGTCTTCATAGTGAGGAGAGTGCTCATCAGTTGATCAAAAGTATCATTACCCGTGTCAGAAGACCCGGGGCCTTGGAAATTCCGAGAAGGAGTTTTCTTCTTAGCAGGGGGCGGCATCCGGGTCATCCGAATGTCGGAATCTGATGTCCCCTCTCCTGCACCCAAAGTGGCAGCTCTTTTCTTCTTGCTTGCGTGAGAGGCTATCGGATACTCGGCTTCTTGTCTGGCCGGGTTTATTGGTGACGCTTGTTCTTCGCTGCTAGACGCGGCTGTTGCCTTGTCAGCCAGGCTCCCCTCACCCGGGTCATCGGTCTCCATATCCTCTTGGTCGCTAATAACGGCCGTGGCCCTATGGATAGTATGAGTGAGCAGTTAGTGTACAATCAGGAAAGGGTGATGAAAGTGTGATAGAGCATCAGGAAAGGGATTTTACCCGGTATTCACCGCAAAGTCCGAGGGGAACTCGTTGCTGGACCCGGGCGAAACTGAAAAGTATCAAGCAAGGTTTCGTAAGGGAATGGTTCAGGAAGATTGTTTCCTCCGAGAAAGGATAAGGTTAATACCAGCGCGTCCAGCCGGAGACAATGGAATACCCGGGCTAAGAGCATCGTCACCTGGGTAATTCCGAGTTGCTCTGCGCTTGGTCATGGGCGACTCCTTCAAATACGGCCAGTGGAATAATGTCAAGTTAGCTCATGTATATCATCAAAGGAATACGAGTTGAATACAAGGAGGCGATATGAAACCTTGAAGACGATCCCTCGGGGTTTTCTCTTAGATCCGACTTTAATTGTCGGCTCCACTTCATCTTCATCACTGGCGGATTCCACCTTGCCGTCAGTTTCTTCTTCTTCGCCATTCTCCTCTTGTTCTGGAAGTCATCAAGGTTATAGTTGGAAAATGAAGGAGTTACGACGAACTTAAAGGAATCAAGTAAAACCCGGCGAGCACCTTCGTCCGAGTTAACGGCCTCTTCTTGTTCCTCTGGACTCTCGGAGATAGGGGAAGTGTCGATCTTCCAAAAATCATCATCAGCCTGAGATGAAAATATCAGAACAAGGGTTATCAACCGTATCAAACGGAAAGAGCAAAGGTAAAAACGATAAAATCGGATCTTCACCTTGGGGGCTGGGTTCTCGAGTGTGAAGGGTTCTAATCCGGCTATGTTCCGGATTACCTCTAGTTTTTCTGTCAGAAAACCCTTGATAGTTTTATTGGTGTCACCAGCCGCAAAGCTGTTGTCAGAATACCGGAGCGGGTCTGTGGTTTGCCCCGAATACTCGCACATTAACTTTGTGCGGATGGAATTGGGCTGAATCCGGAAATCGACCCAAGTTTTCACCAGGTTGAGCCCGATGAGACCTTGGGCCGCAAGAATAGTGATTTTGACTAGCAAAGGTTGAATGGCCTCCCTGTCCGAGTCAGGGGCAAAGGCATTAAAATTCTCGGAGATGTCAAGAAGACCCTCTGAGTAACCCGGCAGTTTCTTTTGGCCGGGTGGGGAAGTGTCTCGGCAATAAAAATATGAAAGCTGCCAATGTTTGACGTGGGAGTTAAGGGTAAGAGGTGGCATCAGAGAATTCTTGCGGCGCTGGATAGAGACCCCGCCGCAAGCGAGAAGTGCCCCGTCACCGCTTTCGCGGCATGGTTTGCACTGGAAAAGCTCGACGAAAAGAGCCAAACTTGGCGGAGTACACAAGTATGACTCGGAAAGGACGATAAAGTGGGAGATATTTAACACAGAATTAGGACCTATGTCAAATACACGAAGGCCATAATGGCTCAGAATGTTGCAGAAGAAGGGGTGACCCGGAGGACGAAAGCCCCGGGTCACGTGCTCTACAAAGCATATTACCTCGTCCTTTGCCGGCGTAGGCCGGGTCTCCTTACCCGGCACTCTCCACTGGATATCCTCTTGAGGAGGGAGAACTCCCAGCTCGACCAGTTCTTCTAACTTGGTTTTGGTGACCGTAGATCGCGCCCAGTTGGCGGATATGGAGTTGGTGGTCTTGGCCTTTGCCTGCTGCTTTCCATGTTTCTTGGGAGCCATGGGTGTGACCTGCAAGACACGAGGTATAGGAGTGTGAGGAATAAGGCTCGGAAATCATAAGCTGGTCGAGTATCAGTGAGCGGTATCGAGACAGTATGAAGGTTACATAATATCCGGGTGTTATTTTGTGGAGCAAGGTTCAAGCTACCCGGGTATCAAGCATCATTATAAAAATCATGGAGGCTTATGTGTTGAAAGAATGTTTGAGGGTAATGGATGGTTATACAGGTACCTATTATGAGTAAAGGGAATCGGAAAAGGGAAGATTTTCCGGATGATAGAGTCAAGGGCGGAAAAATTGGGCGGCCTGAGCCCAGGCTAAAGATTCCATTTCTAGATTCGTGGCAAAATTAGCAGTTGTGGGCGGTAGGGAAGTGAAATAAAGCCAGTATCCAATCCATTGGATGAGCTAGAGTGAATACAAGTGACTTGATTCGGCATGACCGGGAAAATGACCGGCGGGTTGACCTAGATCTAATCTGAAGAAAATCAAGAAATTATGGAGGCTAATTAAAGGGTATGGGAGGCTTACTGGAGGAGATCGAAGTGAAGCTCGACGGAGGCAAATCGCGCAAGTTTGGTGCCCCTTTGCGATTCCCGACGGGCCGGTTGGGGGTTTGGCGGCGGATCTTGGCGACGGTGCAGAGTGCGCGGTGGCGGAACGTAGCCGGCGGCCAATAGGTTCCGGTGATGCGCGCGGGATTTCCTTGGTGGCGCTCTGTGAATTTGAGCATGGAGGAAGAAAGGAAGAGGAATGGGGGAAGTGAGCCGTTGGGGTTAGGGTTACCCCTTCAAGCATATTTATAATGGCTCATGTGGATAAGTTTGGTTCCACGAGCGGGAGCCAGGGATTACGGAGTAACGGCTACCTATTTGAGTTTTGCGAAATACGCTTTAAGTGTTGAACGTGATATCTGAACAGAAATAAGAAGGAGATATTCTTCATAATATCAAGATCAATTATCGAGTAAAGTGCAGGATCTTGACACTTTTACTAGGGCTTAGACCGGGAGAGCTAAGCCGGGTATTTGGAGAGGAGCCGGGTTACCATATGGCCACCGTGGAGTTGGGCCTAGCTATTTATCAAAGCACCTTAACCCGGCCTCCATACACTTGTGCGTTTGATATTTTTGCAGGGAATAGCAAGCACTTCAAGGAAGCATCCGTGAAGCCCAAGCTATTCTGGGGACTACTGATGGAGGGATAATAACCCGGTAGGCCAACTCCAAGGTGTAACCCGGCCCAAAGGATGCTGCGCAGGATCCGGCTAAGGATAAAGCAACTTCCGGAAGGCCCAGGTTTGTAGGCCTAGTAACCCGGATTATGGGTTACAGTAAAGGAAGGTTAGGGTTTGTATGCCATGTCCGGGTAGGATCCAGGGTGCGCCTTGGAGAGTAAGCCAAGGGGGGGTACGGGTGCTTTATAAACCGACCCCCAGGTCTAGTCGAGAGAGATCCAAGAACCCTAGTAGGACCAGTTGATATCGAGCATCCAGTGTATACGAGAGATCGAGTTAATATATTGAGATCGGAGACTCGGCGACTTGATTGCCGGCTACCAGATCGAGTTCCATCATGTTTTCCTCTGAGCTAAACCCTCTCCCAAACGCCTGTGTCGTCTTGCCCCAAGATCAGTTACCCCCGGTAACGTCTGCCGTGATTATCCCACGACAATCGCGGTAAGAAAAGTGTGTAATGTAAACAATAACATCATCATTAGACGAAGCATTGTTGTTTTCTCCCTAATGGAAACATCACATCCTCCATCCGTCACGTTTCTGTCACTCGAGCACAGATGAAAAGGAGGCATGAACCCACTATCGAGCATAAATACTCCCTCTTGGAGTTACTAGCACCTACTTGGCCAGAGCATCTACTAATAACGAAGATCATGCAAGATCATAAATAACATAAGCATCAAGATAACATGATAGATTGATAATCAGAAGACATAGCATTCAATATTCATCAGATCCCAGCAAACACAACATGTAGCATTACATAAAGATGATCTTGATCATGATAGGAAGCTCACAAGATCTAAACATGAGGTACAAAGTGGAGAGAACAACCATCTAGCTACTGCTATGGACCTGTAGTCTAGGGATGAACTACTCACGCATCACTTTGGAGGAGGGCATGGTGGTGTAGACCCCTCCGGTGATGATTTCCCCCTCCGACGGGGTGCCGGGGAGAGCTCCATAACCCTCCCGATCTCGGGATGACGGTGACGGCGGCCTCGGGTGTTTCTCTGAAAAAAGTGGTATATTTCTAGGGTTTATGCCTCAGGGGAATTAAATAGGCGAAAGGGAAAAGGCGGTGGAGGCCTGGGGGCCGCACACCACCCCCCGGCGCGACCAAGGGGGGCGCCACCCTATGACGTGGGCCCCCTAAGGCCCCCCTCAGGGTCTCTTTGGGACTCTGTGGAACCTTTAGGAATTCTAAGACTTTCGGGTTTCAAATTTTCCAATTCCGAGAATATTTCTAGAACAACTTTTATGAAACTAAAAACAACAGAAAACAGGGAACTGGCTCCGTGGCATCTTGTCAATAGGTTAGTCCGGAAAATCGATAAAAATGACATAAAGGGTATAGAAAACATGTGGGAAAAAATAAGAAAACAATATGGAACATCGAAAATTAAGGATACGTTTATGACGTATCACTCAACAATAGATATATAAGATAAATTTCGAGAGAAATCATAATCTGCATCTCTAATATTTATGGGAGATGTAGCAAACTTAGCATCAGGAGACGGTTTATATCTAAGAGCACGTCTTGCAAGAAGACTCTTAATAGCACTTGCACTAGTAGTAGCATGACATTCTTCAATAAAGTCATCATCAAGTTCAATGTAAGTTTCCTCAATATCATCACTAAGACTATCTCTAGACTTAGGTGAACTAACAGGTGTACCAATGTTTTCATTAGGAATTTCAGTGTTTTCAACTTGTTTAGCTCTAGCAATTTTAGTATCTAGGAAAGGACCTAATGAACCACTCTCATCAAGCACGGTAGAAGAATCATCAAAATTATCAGAAGCATTTTCATACTCGGCAGAAGTATCAGCATGTGTAGCATATGTATGTGGTGGTGTAAGAAGTTTACTCATTACATATGGTGAATCAAGAGCAACAGAGATGTTCAGAGTTGTACCTCTCCTTGTAGTGGATGGCAATATAGAGACCTTCCCATCACGAGTTTTACCCATGATGAATAACTTGTAGTGAACAATATCACGTTCAAATGAGCTAGCAAATAAAGCTATGCTCCCCGGCAACGGCGCTAGAAAATATTCTTGATGACCCACAAGTATAGGGGATCACAAAGTCTTCGAGGGAAGTAAAACCCAAATTTATTGATTCGACACAAGGGGAGCCAAACAATATTTATAAGCCTTAACAGATGAGCTGTCAATTCAGCTGCACCTGGAAGTGGACTTGCTCACAACAGTTTATTAGTAGCAACAGTTTTATGGTAGTAGTAGTATTAGTAGTGGTAAAATAACAACATGAATAAAATAGAAACAACGGTAGCAATTGTGGGAAACAGCAGGATTAAAATACTGTAGGCATAGGGACAGATGAACGAGCGTTGCATGGATAAGATAGTTCATATAATAATCAAAACATGGGAAATTGCAGATAGATAATAATAAAGCATCCAAGTACTAGGTAAACCATAGGCATGTGTTCCATATTTATTCGTACGTACTCGCAATGAGAAACTTGCACAACATCTTCTGTCCTACCAGCCCGTTTGCAGCGGGGCCTCAAGGGAAACTACTGGTAATTAAAGTGCTCCTTTTAATAAAGCACCGGTGCAAAGCATTAACACTCCATGAACACATGTGATCCTCTCATCACAACCACCCCCTCCGGTTATCCTAATTGGTGTCACTTTGGGGCCTCGGGTTCCGGACAACGATATGTGTATACAACTTGCAGGTATGATCAAAAACATAATTATCCTCGTGAAACAATAACATGTTAAAATCTGAGATCATAGCACTCGGGCCCTAGTGACAAGCATAAATCATAAAAAGTTGCAACAATGGTAGATAGCACTAACAATGAATACTAGGCACCATGCCCTAACAATCTGGCATTATTACATGAACGATCTCATCCAATCCCTACCATCCCTCTCATCCTACAGCAGAGATTACTCACACATGGATGGAGGAATCATGGATGGTTGATGGATAAGTGGTGGCGATGACGATGGTGATGATTGTAACACCTGGGGTGTTCTCCCTAAGTTAGAAAGTTGGTTGTTTTTCTTTTTTCTTTGCATCACATGCATCATATGCATTGCACCCTGTTTTCACTTCAACTCAAAAGTTCAAACCAATTTAAACTTTCAAACATGTCCAAAATTTCCAATTAAAAGTTGCAAACTAAACAACTCAAAATGTTTCCAATAGTTTGAATTTGAATCAATTAAAAATGCTTGATAATAAAACCCCTTTTATTAACACCCTAATGACAAATTCAAATTCAAATCAAAATCATCCATACTTGGCATGTTCCAAATGTGGCTTAAAAATTAAAATCTTGCAAACATTTAAATTTAATAAGTTTTCATAATGGGTTGAGCTTATTGAATAAAAATTGGTTATTTCAAAAAAATCAAATCCCTATGAAACCCTATTTAAAATTCAAATAGCAAATTAAAAATCAAATTAACATTTCAAACTTTTGAAATTAATGTTAACATGCTTTGACTTACTGTTTTGAAAATTAATAAAATTATTTCATAAAAATAAAGCCCTAACACCTTATTCTTTTTCTCTCTCTCTTTCCTACAAAAAATGTGTGCAAACAGAAAAATAGAAGCAAAAAAAATGAGCTAGGGGAGGCAGGCCAGCCCAAAAAGGGCCAGCCCGCCTACCACCCTGCATTTTTTCTCCCTCTCCACCCCAAGCCCCCAGCCCACCACGGGCCTTCCCCCAATCCCAGCCCACCAAGCGTGTTCTTCCTCGTACGGACAGAACAGAGAGCACGGGGAGGTCGCTGTCACCCCGAGGTCCCCTCCCACCTGCCCTCCGTTAAAGCCTCACCCCCCTTCCCCTCCAAACCCTAAGCTCTCCCCTCTCCTCTCGTCCGCCGCCGCCATACCTCCCTCCATACCCTCTCTCCTTTCTCTGAATTTGTTTTTCTTTCCTGCGCACAGAGAGAGGGACAACGAGCCGGAGCACGCCGCCGTCATCGCGCCGCCAAGAACATCCTCAAGACGAACTGAACCTTGCAAACGCTCTGCGTCGACGTCAACGGCCTCTACGCGCAAGGGAATGGCAGGGGAAGGACTACAACGCCGACGATGTTCTCTTCTTCCCCTCCGGTAGACGAATTTCTCCGGCGAAATTCCGGTGCTGCGGTCTCCATCGAGCACGATCGGCTACTCCGAACTCCTCCCGGTGAGCTCCCGCTCCGATTTTCTCCGTTTCCCTATCGTTGTGGGTACTATGGACGTCGCGAGCATCCATTACTCCTCCGCCCACCATGGACGTCATGTCCGTAAGCTGAAGCTTGGTTCGCTGCGCACACGAGCAGATCCACACCCGCACCCCACGTCCACCTCGCACGGCCTCCTTGCACGCAACGCACACCACTGCGGGAACTCGCACGCACGGCCGCAGCAGCCAGACGCCGGCGATCCCCGTCTCGGTCGGCCCAAAGTTCAGTTAACTGAATTTTTGATTCAGTTAACGACCGAGACCACACCTCAAAACCCCCTCGCCCTCTTCCCTAGCACGATCCGCAACACCAGTCCAGTGGCTAGCGCCACCCCACGCGCACCAGCAGGCGCGGGTTCAATTCCGCCACAGGGCAAATTGCCCACCTTTTTTGGATTTTCTCCACGCGGACTCCCAGGCCCCACCTGTCAATGAACCCCGTTGCCATCTCACCTCCCACACCCGCCACGGTGGCACTGGCCCCGCACGGTAGAGGCACAGGGCCAGTGTGCACTGTGTGCAAAACAGACCAGGGACCTGTCTGCACTCCGGATTCCTTTTCCAGTCCCTGTAAAATCACAGTTTGGTCCCTGTTTTTCTTTTGCCCCTAAAAATTGCAAAAACAACTCAAAATAAAAATGTAAAATATGATTTTCAGTCAAAATTCAATGAACTTTCTGATTATCACCTTTGTTCTGCAATTTGGACAATTAAATTTAAGTTCATTGAATAATCCTAAAAATGATTAACTAAATGGCATAATTAATAACTTTCACATGGTTGCTCCAAATTAAATACTCAAAACATGTTTTCCATCCAAAATTAAATGCCACATTTGAATATCAACTTTGTGTTCTCGTTTGCAACCTTTAAATTGAATAATTGTTTCACCTCTTATTTAATGCATTTAAATTGGTAATATGCTTAACTAAATCATTTAAAATTGTTTCCCAACATGTCAAATATGTTCTCCAACCCAATTTTTCCTGTACTTTTCAAATCTGCAATTTGTTTACTGTTTTGAACATTTCAAATGGTTTCAAAAATTCAAATTCAAACAACTCTTCCAAATTTGATTAAATTCATAACTAATTCAAATTTAATTCAAATGGCCCATATAAAATATGTTTTCCATCCAAAATTCCATGCTCTTTCCAAATATAACATTTGTTCTCTGTTTTGGATAAATAAAATTAATGCAATTACTTAATGCTTTAATTAAATCATTTAAATGGTGAAATTCATAAATTGCTCAATTAAAATCCAATCTCAACAAATAAAATATGTTTTCAAACCAGAAAAGTGTGATCTTTTCAAATATGAATCTTATTGAATGTTTTGAACAAATAAAAATTCAAATAATTTCATACTTGAATTAAATTCATTTAAATCTTGCTTAAACTTGTTTAATTCATAATTAATTCATTTTAATTCCTTTTTCAACAAATGTAACATGTATTCCATCTAAAATTTTGTGTTCTTTCCAAATATGAATTTTGTTATCTATTTCAAACAATTAAAATTGGTGAAAACAACAAATGCTTGTGTAACTCATTTAAGAAGCCAATTTCCATAACTTAATAAATAAAATTCCAAACTTGGTAAACAACATATCAAATTGAAGCTATTGTTGTTTTCTTATTGTTTTCATCATCCTTGCATCATTCTAATCAACTTTCACATGATGGTTATTTGTAGATCATTTAATTCAACATTAATTCATGGGCTTTTCCATATGCAACCCAAATTGCATATGGGCCCATTTAAATATGTTTACCATGTCAACTAGTTTATCTTTGATGCATCCTTAAACTTGTCATGCATCCATATCTTGATCATGCTGGATCTTTTGTCGTAGAAGTAATTGTTGCATCCGGTGTTTGTTCTAGTTCGTTGCTTCTTCCCGGATAGGACGTTGAGATGATGTGAGCAACGACAAGTTCTTCGGATGTACCTCTACTTGCTGGATTCCAGGCAAGTATACTCACTTGCTGCCTATGGCTGCCTCTCATCACTTGTTACCGATTCTTTCCGTTGTTCTTATGCTAGCCTTATGATTCGATGCTTGTGTCTCGATCCTATCATATGTTTACCTTGCAGCCATGATATAGCCTTCCTTCCACTTCCTATTAACTGTTGTTTGTTTACCTTGTTGGCCCTCGTGTCGTAGATGCATGCTTAGTGTTGTTTGTGCTCAAGTCTTGTTGTCCGTCTTATCACCTGTTTAGTTTGATAGTTGGGTTTCAATTCAATCAACAACATGTTAATGTTTTGGGTGATAATAATTTGATGATAAGGCACCGGCAGGAGGCCCGGCATGGTTTTGAGGCCTGCTAGTGTCGACCCTAATTAGGAAAAGGGTCTTGTCTACTGATCCATGATGAGCGCACTAACCGCATGTGGGAAGCGAGTATGGGCACCCCTCGCAATTCTGATTCGGTTTGCATCTCGTCCAAATTGCCTCATTTAGTTCGGGTTTTCCATTTGCCGCATGCATATGCAGGTGCGAACCCTTGGCGCCAGGGTGGAACTTTTGTAGTCGGCATTTAGGGAGACACGTTCTTAGAGTGCTATGAGGGTCCCCTTTTCTTCGTGGGGCTTGATTAGCCATGCGTTCAATTGCACGGGGTTCTTTGGGCTTGATGCGAAGAAGAGTTGGGTTGTGTTGAGTACCTCGCTTGGTGGGCTGATCCCCCGTCTGGCAGGTTATTCTTACGTGTACGGCCAAATTGGTGCATCCCTGCAGGGTTAAATATTCTCGAGAAGCCGTGTTGTCCGCGGTTATGGATGACTTGGTGAAAGTGCTGGCTAACAAGTACTCAGACAACTTACACTTAACGATGATAACTTGGCTAGTAATATAGATTACCTCCACCATAAAAATGAATGTCACCCTAATCAACCGTGTGAGTTTCCTTGGGTTGCTTCCTTAGTAGGGGGTAACATTGGATGGGTATTGTTTGGTGAGTAGTTGTAGTTGGTTCTGATACGCTATCTTATCCCCTTTCTTTTAGCCGGATGTTGTAGCAAGTCTCTGTAGTTAGTTAGTGCAGCCCGCTGCCGCTTCTTTGCAATATTCCCTTCCTTTCCGTTGTACCCAAAGTATTTGTATCTTGTGATGATTGGTTACGCTGGTATCTTGTGAGTATGGTTTATCCACTTGCCAGTACTTAACCGTACTGACCCACGAATCCTTTTCGTTGCTGCATATTCCACATTGCAGTCAACAGGTTTGAAGTCTGACGACGTTAGCTTGGGAATCCCTCCGGCTTGGCCTGGGCAGGGATTGGACGCCATCGGTTATCTTCAGGACTCTTAGTCCAATTTGTATCTTGTCCGTAGCCGGACGCTATGTTGCTTCTTCCGCTGTTATTTGGATCTTTATGTTGTATCAGTTGTATCCTTGACTCGTTTGAGTCGTCTTGTATAAATCTTTTCTGTTGTTGTGGAATATTCGTGAACTATTGTAATGTTATCACAAGTGGCAACCTGGAGTCGGTTATTATGTGGATTTTGGCGGGAATGCTGAAATACGCATAGTGCCCGATCTCGGGGCGTCACAAATGGTATCAGAGCATGGTTTCTGATTCCCGATATTGTTTCGATACGAATGGTTATCGAAGCAACGGGTCCGCAAAGCCTGTAGGATAACCTCGCTAACGGTCGTGTTTCTAGAGTGTCAAAAACTATTTGTGCAAAACCTGTTTTGGAAACCTCTCGATAGGATTCTTGTTTTCTCCTTATCTCTATTCTATTTCCCCTCCCATCTTATTTGTTTTGGAGTCTCCTCCCTTGTCTATCTTTCAAAGTTTTAGGATCCTACGTGGGTGGACGTTTTCTGAGCCTTTAATCTAATAGGTTCGATCATTGGAAGATTCCTGGTGGAAGAACATCGTCGTCACTCCGAGCAAGAATCTCTTGTTAGTGGTGTCGAGAAGCCCTTGTTAGTGGTGTCGAGGAGATCAACTGGAAGCATGAAGAATCGATAGTCGAACTTCTTTCCCCTCCCGGGTTAGTGGGTGGATTGCGAGGGCGCAATCCCTTGTTAGTGGTGTCGTCTGTAACACCTGGGGTGTTCTCCCTAAGTTAGAAAGTTGGTTGTTTTTCTTTTTGCTTTGCATCACATGCATCATATGCATTGCACCCTGTTTTCACTTCAACTCAAAAGTTCAAACCAATTTAAACTTTCAAACATGTCCAAAATTTCCAATTAAAAGTTGCAAACTAAACAACTCAAAATGTTTCCAATAGTTTGAATTTGAATCAATTAAAAATGCTTGGTAATAAAACCCCTTTTATTAACACCCTAATGAAAAATTCAAATTCAAATCAAAATCATCCATACTTGGCATGTTCCAAATGTGGCTTAAAAATTAAAATCTTGCAAACATTTAAATTTAATAAGTTTTCATAATGGGTTCAGCTTATTGAATAAAAATTGGTTATTTCAAAAAAATCAAATCCCTATGAAACCCTATTTGAAATTCAAATAGCAAATTAAAAATCAAATTAACATTTCAAACTTTTGAAATTAATGTTAACATGCTTTGACTTACTGTTTTGAAAATTAATAAAATTATTTCATAAAAATAAAGCCCTAACACCTTATTCTTTTTCTCTCTCTCTTTCCTACAAAAAATGTGTGCAAACAGAAAAATAGAAGCAAAAAAAATGAGCTAGGGGAGGCAGGCCAGCCCAAAAAGGGCCAGCCCACCTACCACCCTGCATTTTTTCTCCCTCTCCACCCCAAGCCCCCAGCCCACCACGGGCCTTCCCCCAAGCCCAGCCCACCAAGCGTGTTCTTCCTCGTACGGACAGAACAGAGAGCACGGGGAGGTCGCTGTCACCCCGAGGTCCCCTCCCACCTGCCCTCCGTTAAAGCCTCACCCCCTTCCCCTCCAAACCCTAAGCTCTCCCCTCTCCTCTCGTCCGCCGCCGCCATACCTCCCTCCAGACCCTCTCTCCTTTCTCTGAATTTTTTTTCTTTCCTGCGCACAGAGAGAGGGACAGCGAGCCGGAGCACGCCGCCGTCATCGCGCCGCCAAGAACATCCTCAAGATGAACTGAACCTTGCAGACGCTCTGCGTCGACGTCAACGGCCTCTACGCGCAAGGGAATGGCAGGGGAACGACTACAACGCCGACGATGTTCTCTTCTTCCCCTCTGGTAGACGAATTTATCCGGCGAAATTCCGGTGCTGCGGTCTCCATCGAGCATGATCGGCTACTCCGAACTCCTCCCGATGAGCTCCCGCTCCGATTTTCTCCGTTTCCCTATCGCTGTGGGTACTATGGACGTCGCGAGCATCCATTACTCCTCCGCCCACCATGGACGTCATGTCCGTAAGCTGAAGCTTGGTTCGCTGCGCATACGAGCAGATCCACACACGCACCCCACGTCCACCTCGCACGGCCTCCTTGCACGCAACGCACACACGCACACCACTGCGGGAACTCGCACGCACGGCCGCAGCAGCCAGACGCCGGCGATCCCCGTCTCGGTCGGCCCAAAGTTCAGTTAACTGAATTTTTGATTCAGTTAACGACCGAGACCACACCTCAAAACCCCCTCGCCCTCTTCCCTAGCATGATCCGCAGCACCAGTCCAGTGGCTAGCGCCACCCCACGCGCACCAGCAGGCGCGGGTTCGATTCCGCCGCAGGGCAAATTGTCCACCTTTTTTGGATTTTCTCCACGCGGACTCCCAGGCCGCACCTGTCAATGAACCCCATTGCCATCTCACCTCCCACACCCGCCACGGTGGCACTGGCCCCGCACGGCAGAGGCACAGGGCCAGTGTGCACTGTGTGCAAAACACCCCAGGGACCTGTCTGCACTCCAGATTCCTTTTCCAGTCCCTGTAAAATCACAGTTTGGTCCCTGTTTTTCTTTTGCCCCTAAAAATTGCAAAAACAACTCAAAATAAAAATGTAAAATATGATTTTCAGTCAAAATTCAATGAACTTTCTGATTATCACCTTTGTTCTGCAATTTGGACAATTAAATTTAAGTTCATTTAATAATCCTTAAAATGATTAACTAAATGGCATAATTAATAACTTTTACATGGTTGCTCCAAATTAAATACTCAAAACATGTTTTCCATCCAAAATTAAATGCCACATTTGAATATCAACTTTGTGTTCTGGTTTGCAACCTTTAAATTGAATAATTGTTTCACCTCTTATTTAATGCATTTAAATTGGTAATATGCTTAACTAAATCATTTAAAATTGTTTCCCAACATGTCAAATATGTTCTCCAACCCAATTTTTCCTGTACTTTTCAAATATGCAATTTGTTTACTGTTTTGAACATTTCAAATGGTTTCAAAAATTCAAATTCAAACAACTCTTACAAATTTAATTAAATTCATAACTAATTCAAATTTAATTCAAATGTCCCATATAAAATATGTTTTCCATCCAAAATTCCATGCTCTTTCCAAATATAACATTTGTTCTCTGTTTTGGATAAATAAAATTAATGCAATTACTTAATGCTTTAATTAAATCATTTAAATGGTGAAATTCATAAATTGCTCAATTAAAATCCAATCTCAACAAATAAAATATGTTTTCAAACCAGAAAAGTGTGATCTTTTCAAATATGAATCTTATTGAATGTTTTGAACAAATAAAAATTCAAATAATTTCATACTTGAATTAATGTTCTTTCCAAATATGAATTTTGTTATCTATTTCAAACAATTAAAATTGGTGAAAACAACAAATGCTTGTGTAACTCATTTAAGAAGCCAATTTCCATAACTTAATAAATAAAATTCCAATCTTGGTAAACAACATATCAAATTGAAGCTATTGTTGTTTTCTTATTGTTTTCATCATCCATGCATCATTCTAATCAACTTTCACATGATGGTTATTTGTAGATCATTTAATTCAACATTAATTCATGGGCTTTTCCATATGCAACCCAAATTGCATATGGCCCATTTAAATATGTTTACCATGTCAACTAGTTTATCTTTGATGCATCCTTAAACTTGTCATGCGTCCATATCTTGATCATGCTGGATCTTTTGCCGTAGAAGTAATTCTTGCATCCGGTGTTTGTTCTAGTTCGTTGCTTCTTCCCGGATAGGACGTTGAGATGATGTGAGCAATGACAAGTTCTTCGGATGTACCTCTACTTGCTGGATTCCAGGCAAGTATACTCACTTGCTGCCTATGGCTGCGTTTCATCACTTGTTACTGATTCTTTCTGTTGTTCTTATGCTAGCCTTATGATTCGATGCTTGTGTCTCGATCCTATCATATGTTTACCTTGCAGCCATGATATAGCCTTCCTTCCACTTCCTATTAACTGTTGTTTGTTTACCTTGTTGGCCCTCGTGTCGTAGATGCATGCTTAGTGTTGTTTGTGCTCAAGTCTTGTTGTCCGTCTTATCACCTATTTAGTTTGATAGTTGGGTTTCAATTCAATCAACAACATGTTAATGTTTTGGGTAATAATAATTTGATGATAAGGCACCGGCAGGAGGCCCGGTGTGGTTTTGAGGCCTGCTAGTGTCGACCCTAATTAGGAAAAGGGTCTTGTCTACTGATCCATGATGAGCGCACTAACCGCATGTAGGAAGCGAGTATGGGCGCCCCCCGCAATTCTGATTCGATTCGCATCTCGTCCAAATCGCCTCATTTAGTTCGTTTCCATTTGCCGCATGCATATGCAGGTGCGAACCCTTGGCGCCAGGGTGGAACTTTTGTATTCGGCATTTAGGGAGACACGTTCTTAGAGTGCTATGAGGGTCCCCCTTTCTTCGTGGGGCTTGATTAGCCGTGCGCTCAATTGCACGGGGTTCTTTGGGCTTGATGCGAAGAAGAGTTGGGTTGTGTTGAGTACCTCGCTTGGTGGGCTGATCCCCCGTCTGGAGGGTTATTCTTACGTGTACGGCCAAATTGGTGCATCCCTGCAGGGTTAAATCTTCTCGAGAAGCCGTGTTGTCCGCGGTTATGGACGACTTGGTGAAAGTGCTGGCTAACAAGTACTCAGACAACTTACACTTAACGATGATAACTTGACTAGTAATATAGATTACCTCCACCATAAAAATGAATGTCACCCTAATCAACCGTGTGAGTTTCCTTGGGTTGCTTCCTTAGTAGGGGGTAACATTGGATGGGTATTGTTTCGTGAGTAGTTGTAGTTGGTTCTGATACGCTATCTTATCCCCTTTCTTTTAGCCGGATGTTGTAGCAAGTCTCTGTAGTTAGTTAGTGCAGCCCGCTGCCGCTTCTTTGCAATATTCCCTTCCTTTCCGTTGTACCCAAAGTATTTATATCTTGTGATGATTGGTTACGCTGGTATCTTGTGAGTATGGTTTATCCACTTGCCAGTACTTAACCGTACTGACCCACGAATCCTTTTCGTGGCTGCATATTCCACATTGCAGTCAACAGGTTTGAAGTCTGACGACGTTAGCTTGGGAATCCATCCGGCTTGGCCTGGGAAGGGATTGGACGCCATCGGTTATCTTCAGGACTCTTAGTCCAATTTGTATCTTGTCCGTAGCCGGACGCTATGTTGCTTCTTCCGCTGTTATTTGGATCTTTGTGTTGTATCAGTTGTATCCTTGACTCGTTTGAGTCGTCTTGTATAAATCTCTTCTGTTGTTGTGGAATATTCGTGAACTGTTGTAATGTTATCACAAGTGGCAACCTGGAGTCGGTTATTATGTGGATTTTGGCGGGAATGCTGAAATACGCATAGTGCCCAATCTCGGGGCGTCACAATGATCTCCTCCAAATTGCCGTCCCGGCAGGGTGCCAGAACAGGAACTTCTGATCCCCGAATTGGGTTTCGAGGTGGCGGTGGTGCTCTGGTGTTTTTCTCTGTAATATGACGAAGCCCCTCGGTTTTTAGGTCAAGAGGTATATGTAGCCGAAAGGGGAGGCCAAGGGGGTGCCCGAGACGGCCACACCATGCGGTGGCGCGGCCTGATACGTCCAAAACGTATCTATAATTTTTGATGGTTTCATGCTACTTTTATGCTTTTGATAATTATTTTTATATTAAGTTTATAATTTATTTGGGCTAACCTACTAATAGTTGCAAAAGTGCACAATGTTCTTTTTTTACACTTTAATGTGTAGGAATTATAAAAAATACAAGAGGAAACCTTATTGGAGTCGAATTGGGACTTTCCTGAAATCCGTGCGAAAAGTCTTTTTAAAGATTGTCACGTTACGGGTCGAATACAACGTCAAATGGAAAAGGTATGGCCGTGAAAGTTGTGGGAAATTTCGTGGAAAACTACATAGACATAAAGTTTGGCCCAATCCGAGTCCGGACGGTCGAGAAAATCCCGATTTACCTCAACCCTCGATGGGATGACGGAAATCCGTGAGACTATACAAATGGAGGAAACCTAGGTCGTGGACGACACCCCATACCACATATTTCCAGCCACCAAAGCCACGCTTTCGCCTCCCCCATGGATCCCATCTCCACGGGGGAGGTCTCCCAAGACCATGAAGGAAGAGGTCTAAGGGGTGCCGCTCCCCCATGATGTCTGAGACGCATGGAAGGAGTCCCTGCGCCACCGCTGGCGCCGCCCTGCGACCCGTGTTGTCCTCTCCATCATATTCACCGCCATTTCCATCGCCAATTCCTCCTTGTATACAGTGGTTCATCCTCCCACAAACCTCTATACCGCCCTGTGTAAACATGGTACTTGACGTTATAAATTATTTGCAAATGATCTATTGCATCTATGTCATGTTTGTGTAGTTCCCTTTTGTCATATGATTGATTGTTGAATCTCTATGGATGGTTTGAGATATATATTGAATTTCTTACAGTCTTATGGTGCCATCATATGTTTATGCACGCATGGATCACATCATAGGGTTTGTAGTATGTGGAGAAAGCTAGAAGGAGGACTACTTGAGTGACAGAAACATGAGCCCCAATCTAGTGATTAAAGCATATGGGGGTAAAGAGGACCTTTTGATCTTAATGCTATGGTTGGGTATTTTTACCTTAATGTATCTTATAATAGTTACAAGTGTTTTCTAGAGTTCCAATCATAAGTACTTGCAATCATTGGATAGTGAGAGCTTGTTAGTTTTTCCTCTCCCACATAAAAGAGGAATATAAAACTTGTATTTGACTATCTGATCATGGAAAAATCCATCACAATTACCACCACTTTTCCACACTCATGGTACTGTGGTTTATGGTTACTTAGTATATTTTATTTCTGCAACACTAACATTTACTTTCTTGAATTTATTATCTTGCAAATCTATCTCTCATACACGTATTATTGCACTAGTATTATTTCCTAGATAAAGTAAATGTTTAGTGTGCGTAGAGTTGTATCAGTGGTTGATAGAACTTGAGAGAATACTTATCCTACCTTTAGCTCTTAGTTGGTTTCGACACTCTTACTTATCAAAAATGCTACATACGATCCCCTATACTTGTGGGATATCAAGACCTTTTCTGGCGCCGTTGTCGGGGAGCAATAGCGTGGGTGAATATTCTTGTGCGCGCTTGTTTGCTTTGTCTCTGAATAGTTTTTACTTTTAGTTGTAAGTTTTCTCTATCTTAGTTTGGATAGGGAATACGAATTACAAAAAAATAGTTGTACTTGTTATCTAAAACTGTTTTCAAAAAGGAAAGTGATTGGAAAGATGAGTAATGGTTAAGTGGTTGTCGACCTTGAACACTTCTGTTCATGCCTATGAAACCAAAACATTTTATTTTTATGGAAGCTTTTCAGCGAAAAACATGTATATATTGTGTATATTCCACTGTACCATAATGTAACATCCCAGAGTTTGGGAAGTTATAAGGATCTAAATTTAATATGTGCATTTGCAAAGCATGCATCTAAAAGTACGGGAAATTTTGGCGCGAAAGTTTAAACGAATCAAAGTGACCAAAGTTTCACTTGACACGATGAAATAGGTCTAGTTCATCTAGTCAGGAGTACATTTGGAGTGATCTTTATAACAAGTATCTTAAGAAACCAAATCATCTGGTTACACAAACCATAACTGGTTGTGATCAACACAAATTTTCAACCACCTAAACCTCAAGTCTATAAGTGACTTGGGAGAATTCACTAGGTATTTAGAACTCAAGAGGGGTGAGAATCCAGATCTCATAGATGATGATCATACTTCCACCAATAAGTGATATACAATTGAACCATCTCATCAACAGAGGTGTTATGTCCTCTCCAACAATAACTTCTTAAAGTTATCAACCATTCACACCACATCTGTCCAAATTATTTAGTAACTACTAAGTTAACCTTCACATGTAAATAATAAAGGTTCAATAGAACACAAGTGATACAAATAAGTATTAACTTAAACCCCACAAGAGGGAAGTGATATAATATTTTTATTAACATATTTATCGAATATGTACATATCTCCTCAACCATAAAAGAAGTATCTAAAAGAAGTAATAAATCTTCTTAAACTACTTCTAAACCTTGATCGTTACAGATGATCTTTCCAAATCTCTATATCTGCATTATGGATAACAAAGTTAATAAATAGAAGAATATAAAGTAACAACATGACACCTGAGAAAAACAATTAACAACTATGACATAAATTATTAAACCCCAATCAATCTTCTCATGCATTTTCTTAACCATCTTTTACAAGTGAGCATATGAAATACCAACACATCAATGAGCCATTTGATAAGCTTATTATTAAGTCATCATAAGCATTCCACATCTTTATCTAAATCAACACTTAACAACTTAAGTATCTGTGGATACAACCCATGGATAACAACAAGTTATAATCTCTGTTAGAAAAATTGAATTGATATCTAAGTAAAACCAATCATGAATGAAATAAGTATCTATCCTTTGGGAAATAAAATAAGAAGTATATGGAAGGATAATAAAAGCATGAACTAACTCTTAATCTAGATCTTGTTATGTTGTCAAGACCATCCTATCTTGTTTCCCAATCTTCTCTAAGTCATTCTACAAGTGAAGCAACCACAAGAAGAGAGGAACCACCACCAGAAGATCTACAAGAAGATTATTTAGAGTGTGCTAGAAGTGATACTCTAAGCTACTACAAGAGTACTTGGAAACTCTTATATAGTGAGCTGATCTTGTTAACCTCCTGAAATAGTGTGATATTCCAATGTTAGTGTTATAGAGAAGTAGTTTGGTAACAAGCTGTATACCTTGTTAACAAAGCACTTTTGTATACTCAAACAATTGAGTGTCATACACAAACAAACAGAAGGTTGAATAACCTAGTACATCTCAGTCTCTGGTATATGAAAAGTAATTTGGGGACAAGCCTTGCAAACTTGTCAACAGATTCTTCTTATATGCTTAAGGCTAACTGATGTCATCACTACTCCTACACTCCTTTTGTCATCATCCAATAGAAAGAATAACACTAAGGAAACAAGAAACCACAATATAATCATCTAAGTAAAATCTTTGCTTGGAATAACTGTTTGTTCTCACCACAAGGGTGAGATAATTGAAGTTGGAATCCCAGAGATGATATTCCTTGCAAGTGACAAAGACAGTACCAGAAGACTAGTAGCAACTAGAGAGAAGAACATCAAGCAACAGAGGAGCACAGGAAGCAACACTGCATCAGTTAGGGAGCATAAGAAATTATCCAGTGAATGATTAGATATTACTAGAGAATCAATAATCTCTGTCAAGCTCAACAGAGATAAGGAACAAATGGTAACTCTCTTAGATGGAAACAAGTATCCATTAAGAAATAACAACAAGGTTTTGCATCCACATGTTTTGATATGTGGAGGTAGATGAAAACAAGCTTAATACCTTGTTTTCCAAATCCTTTTCATAGATAAGATTAACAAGTGATAATAAAAATTCATCTACATATAACCCTGTAAATGATTACATGTTCCAAAACAATATGAGATAGTATCCACATTTGGAAGTTGGAGAAAAACAAACAAATAAGTTCCAAAGAGACTCATGTTTTCCACTTGATCATGTACCTGAAAACAACAAAGATCCATCTGCACCTAACCATGTTAAGTATTACATGTCTTTAAACAAACATGAGATAATATTTCCAATTGGAACCTATGTGGAAAACAAATAAATAAGCTCTGAAAACCACTCATGTTTTCCACCTGGTCAAGTACTGAAAACAATCAACATGACTTGCACTCACCTAAGTATAATGTCAACCAAAAATGGCTAAGAGTTACAACTATGAAAATAACAAACCTTGTAAAAAGAAAACAAGTCCTTTCACCAATTATAAATCATCTGTTATGACTTGGAGTGATATTTCATAATTGGTGAATTTCCCATAATAGATAATAACACTACTCAGTAGTGTTACCAAGTTATTTTCTATAAAGGATTATACTTAAAATTATCCAATTATGTTACACCACCTTGGTATCCACAAGTTTGGTGTGTGTACTCTTATTAAGTATGCTTTGGCATAATTTTAAAGCTACTAAATAAATTAAAAGAGAAGAAAACCACAAAATCACTTAATCCCGCACCTTAAATAAAAAATACAAATATTATTCAATTTCACCAAAACAAAACATGGTGAGGTTGCAAATTTGATGAGCTTCTCAAATATATTTTTTATTAATTTTTTTGTTCACGGATAGGCCCTGAAAACAAATGTTTTCTTCTCAATTTATAAGACAGAAGGACCTAGTTGTAAAATGTATCAAGCACAGGGGGTTATTGAAAGATTGTTTTAATTCTTTCTTTCTTCAACCTCTGGCCAGAAGGCCAGAGGCGTGCCGCCGCCGTCGACCAGGTCTGGCCACGTCCTGCTTGCTTGCTTCCTTCGCGTGGATAAGGCCCGAGGAGGAGAGCCGTGCTCTCTCACTCTCTCTTCTTCCTCACTCGCTGCTTCCCTCTCTCTCTGGAACCACAACTCAAACCCTAACCCTAACCGCCGGAGACCTCCGCTCGTCGCCGACGCTGTGATTGCTCCCGCGCTTTCCCGAGGCTACCAGTGAGTTCGTCGTCGTCTGCTCTCTCAACTCGAGCAAGCACGCGGGCTGGAGTGGAGCGAATCACCGAATCGAGCCATCTTCCTCAACCACGGCCGCCGGCCGGATTTCGATGCCGCCGTCGATTCACACCCTCTCCGGACTCTCCGTCAAGCTCTAGATGCTCCTGGTGAGCATACGCTTCTCGTGATGCTTTTGATTTGGAGTTTTATCCACGGAATCACCGTATCACCGTCGGCCGAACCTCGCCGCCGCGCCAAAGCTCGTCGCCGGTACTCCGGTGACCAATTGGTCATGCCACCACCACCGTTGAGTTTGCCTTGCGCTCCTCTAGCTTCCTATGCCGATTAATCACACCAATTCGTACCCAAACACTCGAATTGAGATCATCTGTAATAATTCGAATTCCTGTGATGTCATCATGACATCACAGTGATGTCATTTAGTCATTTTCCTTTTATTCTTTTATTAAAAACTAAATATGACCGGTGGGCTCCACCTGTCATTTTAAAATTGAAAGAAAACCAAATAGAAATAATAAACCAATAACTTTAATTTTATTAATCAGAAAAATAAAACCAATATACCAAATTGATTAGAAAAATATAAACTAAATGATTATCAACTTTTCAAAAATGTTTGATAAAGTTTTAAAAATAATATTTTCTTTAATTAATTAAATCATTTAAAATAAAGAAAAATAATAAATAATTCCTAAAAATCAGAAAAATACAAGTTATATACCAAAATGCTCCAAATGATTCATACAACTCATCTATGATGTTTATAAGGTCATTTGACCAAGTTTTTATGTGTGCAATATTTGTCTAATCATTTAATTCATTTAAAATCAATAAATTAATAATTTATTCAAATATTTTCAGAAAGCATTGCATGATATACCAAATTAAAGAGAAAAACATTTCCAATTAAAATATGTCAAACCTAAAACATTTTGTTGAACTTATAAACTTGTTATTCATGGTATAATGGAATTTGATAATCATCTACTATAATCATAAACAACTAACACAAGCATTATTTTATTTATTAATAAGACTCATGTTTTCACATCTACTAAAAGCTATTATCACAAGTCATTATAAAGTATTGTGATGATAGAGTTAGTTGTTTTAGTCTCTCATTATCAATTAAACTCTTTATCATTACCCATACACTTTTGAACATAAAATCACACATCTTTATTATCTTTTTAGTAGTTGATTTCCATATGATATTGTTTTCTCGTTTAATCATTTGATAACAATTTCTAACTAAAAAAAAAATGATAACAATTGTTTGCTAAGTAAAAGTGAAACACATGTAAGTCTAAAAGAAGTAATAACCACATCACCCAAGTAATGAAACATTTCACCTAAAATCTGTGTGATTAAGATATCGTATCGGTCATAGCTTACACTTGTGAGCTGGGGTGTTTTCCAGGGTATTTCACGATGCATCTCATTACTATGCATGTATCATGTTGCCAGTGTTTTCTGTAGTCCTTACCGGGACTACTTTGCTATCTTCTAGATGTTGGATTTCTCTACGCGACCCTCGAACCCAGAAGACATGGATTATTATTGTTATTTCAATCTCAGGCAAGTTCATCACTTGTTCATATCCTTTGCAGTACTTCATAACAAACTAATTGCAAAAACCCTATCGTCTTATCACCTACTCTCAAAAGAATGCATGATCCTATTTTTATAATAATATGACTAATTGAATGACTACCCGAGTGGTAGTGTTCTGTTTGGTGGGCGGATGGAACCATGGTAAGATGAATAGGTCAAAGGAAGGTTCCATCTGCATGGGAACGTATTACCTAGGAGTTAACAACAACTGCCGTCAGGATTCTTGCGCCGTAAATTCGCGTTGACCATGGATCTTTTGTGGGGGGAGTAAGTCAGCCGTGATACTTTTCTCGTTCGCATGTCAACGGACGCGCCAGAGACGTACGCTGTAGGTCTTGCGGGACTACATGCACATGGGTGGGAGCCCTTACGTCCCACGGACTCTGGGGTCTATGAGTGTCTGCCAGGGGCGCGTAGATCTCCATCGTGAGGGGTGGAATCCGGCGTTCAACCTGCTGGCAGAAATGGGTGGGCATGCGTTGTGCGGAGAAGCACGGTTTGGCTTGGACCAACTACCGGGCCCCACACCTGAGTGGGAGTGGACAGGATCTCGAGCCTGGTTGTGCAACATGGTCTTGGTCGTCCATGGGTAAAGTAACGCACCTCTGCAGAGTGTAAAAGGATGTGACATGTTACCCCTTGTTCCGGGAAGGAGCTGCGAACGCCGCAGGAAAGGCAACTCCATGAAAGTTCTAATCCTGTGAAGATCTGGCGGGCATAGTTTTCAGAATTAAAAGCAACCTCTTGAAGAAAGTTTTACAAAACCTTGCATTTGCTTATGACTCTTTCAGGTCTAAAGCTGTAGTTAGTGCATCAACCACCCACTATATATCATGAACTTGCTGAGTAACGCTCGTTACTCATTCTATCCCGTTTGATCCCTGCTTAGAGTTGAAGCCCTATTGAAGTCGTCATCGAGAAGCCATCGCTGCCTAAAGGAGCTACGTGGAATGGGCTACTACTTAGTCGATAAAATATCATCATCAACAACACTGGTGGAGGACAGGATGTCAAGGTGTAGGTAGAAACCATTCTTGGACTTAGCATTACTAGCCATAGATTAGGGCTGACATCAGCCGTAGTGGATTAGTTCTGAGCTAGAGTTCTTCTCCAGCTTGGAGCTTCGAATTGCTTCTTCTGATGTTTCTTTTGCAGGAGATCTTCTTGATTCATTAAGGAGATTCTCAAGATTTTGTATTGAGGTATGTATCCTATAGCTTTGCTTGGCCCTGCTGTGTTTCTGTTGTACTACTCTGAGGGATGTAGTATTCACGGATAAGTCCTTCTGTGAGTATTATGTCACTGACTTGCGCACTACACATGCAGTGGTGTGTTGGGTCATCTCACATAAAAATAAAATGTTGATATGAGTCTCTAGTTATTTGAGAGTGCAAAAGCTTGGTTTACTGCGCAGAAACAGATTTGTTGTGCTTCACCGTATAACCTGTTTAAAATTACCAGAATATTATTTGGATCTGCAAATTTTTGTGCATAAACCTGAGCGTAGTACTTAACTTTTATTAGTTCCGACTTTTCTAATTTGAGTTACATAGCTATTTTGGAAAAATCAATTTTCACTGACTTATTAGTTTTTGATAGATTTCCTCTGCTTCACCGTAAAAAATCGTGATAAATCTCGGAATAGTATTTTGATATGAAATTTTTTGTGCATAAACCTGATATTATGATCTGTCTTTCATTAGTTTTAAGTTTTTTTATTTGAGCTAAGTAACAATCTCATTGATTTCCATCTTTACAGGTTGTTCAGTTTTCGCAGATTTCTTTGTTTATTCAATATTGTACTTAGTGTACTTAGTTTCCTTAGTTTTTCGATGGAAAAAGAAAATTTTATAAGAAAACTAGGTATATATAGTGTCTAATGTTTAATAAATATCATTAAACTTTCCTATACTTGAACATGAGTGAATTTTATTTAATGAGTACTAACCGTGCTAATGAATTTGGTGAAGTTTTATGTGGATGTAGCTTATAATATCTAATCAATATGGTGATATGAGATGAAAAAAAAGACGCAATAGGTCAAGACTGGGGATGTTTAGGTGCATCCCAAGAACATTTTCAATAAGATACAATCATATAAGCTCGGGGATGCCCGAGTCATCCCCCTATCCCTCAACAAAAATGAGGTCGTCTCGTTCATGATCTATATTACCTTTTTCACATGATATGTATTGTCTTAACATGTATTTTATTTTCTTTAACTTATTTTTGGGTTTCTTTGTTGTTACTATGAAGTTTAGTTCTTGTTTAGCCTCTATTATTTTAGTTTCTAAAAAAATACCAACTTTTACGCATTTAGTTTTAGTTGATGCATATTTAAGGGCTTTTTCTGTTTTCAACATTTGCTCCTCACTATACAATTTTCATATTTTACACAAAAGTCAAAAAGTCATGAAAAATTAACTGGTTATGTATCATGCAACCCTCTGCATGCAGCCATGCACAAAATTTGGCAAAAATTTATGACATGTTTAAGTGCATCTAATAAATACGTTTTCCAGTTGTTGTTTTCTGGACAGATTCTGACTTTTATTGTAAGAGTGGCCTCTTTGCATTTTAATTTGATTATCTTTGGGTCTTACCTTTCATTTATAAGTTGGTCACTTAAGAAACCTTTCTTTAATTCAATTTCTTTATTTGGTTTAATAGCAGCACTTTGGGAATATTATCGGCCGTAGTTGAAAGGCGTTAAAGAAAAGCACTTCTTGGGAGATAACCCATGTATTTATTTTTGCAATGTTTTCTTCTGTTTTCTTTGATATAAGGTGTTGATTACTTATGTATAAACTCCTTTGTATCTTACTTTCTCGTATTTTTTGTGCCATGTAAAGTCTCTAGTGAAAAGTTGGTGCTAGATTTGGATTTCTGCGCAGAAACAGATTTTTGCTGTCCATTGTTAAATTCGTATAAAATTCCAGAAAGATCAAAATGACCTGATTTTTTTGTGCTTAATCCTAAGCTATTTCCTAAACTTTTTCTAGTTTTAAGTTTTTCAATTTGAGCAACGTAAGTGCCTCGAAACAATTCGTGTTTACATATTGTTCTGGTTTTGATAGATTCTACCTTTTTACTTTGCATTCTCTCTTTTACTATGTTGAGTGGATTTCTATGCTCCATAAAACATCAGTGGTTGTAGCTAATGTTTAGGAAATATTTATAATGCTTGTGTCCATGCATAACATGTGAGTTTTTGATTATGCACTAACCCTCTAATAAGAATTACTTCGAGTTTGTGTGAAGGAAGTTTTCAAGGGTCAAGAGAAAAGGATGATATAGTGTGATAAAGAAGAGTGAAAATGCTAAGCTTGGGGATGCCCCCATGGTTCATCCCAGAAAATTTCAAGAAGACTCGAGCTTATAAGCTTGGGGATTCCGAAGGCATCCCCTTCTTCATCAACAACTTATCGGGTCACTTCTAGTGAAACTATATTTTTATTCGGTCACATCATATGCACTTTACTTGGAGCATCTGTTTGTTATTATTTTGTTTTCTTTTATTTTCCTTGATGCAATAAATTAGTTGGAACCTAGCATTCTAGCGTGGGAGAGATACACGCCCCGCTTGTTCATATGAATACTCGTATTCTTCGTTTTTTGTCTGGCTGCTGCAACTCCTCCTCTTTTTAGCTCTTGTTTTTCATGCATCTCTTATTCAGAGATGTTAGTTCTCGTAGTGTAGTGTTACTCTCTTGTTTCATTGCTATATCATTTGGAGAGTTTTTATATATATAAAGTGATGGTATTGGAAAGCAATAAAATATTTCATGCTTATAACGGTGCATATAGAAGCTTGTTTAGACTGTGGCTAGACTTTATCATGTCATGTTGGATATCATTTTAATTCTATACTTAGTAAGTTATATATATAGCATGACTTGTATCGAACATCTGAGAGTGCTTAATGTGCCATTGAAATAATCATGAGTTGTTTTTATGACATTGAAGCATAATATTGTGGTATTCTCTTTCGAATGCTTTATTTGGTTGACTTGGCGCATGCCTACACCATGTTATGACTACAAACCAGTCACCTTTAGCCTCTATGATCATTTAGTTTTGACTTGTAATACCATTTATGCTTTGATTAATAATGTTTTTGTCGCTATGCACGATTATGGCCATTATTGCTCTCTTAATTTCTTGCTCCCAGTATTTTGCTAGCCTCCACATGTACTGAGTATGATCTCTACTCGAGCATCCAACTCCTAAAAAACCAAAGTTTTCCAAATGTGTCCACTATGCCTACCTATATGTGGTATTTAACTGCCACTCCAAAGTAAATTTCTCATGTGCTACCTTTAAACCCATCGAAATTATACCTCTTTTGTGCCCATGTTTTAGCTCATCAGGAAGTAGTTTAAAGTTTATTGTGGTTTATGTCAAGCAAGTTTCTTATCCCTCTTTCACCCGATGAGTATGGAATCTATGCTCATCTAAATTTACAGAGAGCTGGTGCCAATTAATATAACCAAAAAAGGCACTTCCCCATGGATTGATGAAAGTTGGTGGGTACCCGTGGATACGGCCAGCCCTAGTTTGTGAAAAGCATGGTGGGGGAAGTTCCAAACTAAATAAACAACGGAAACCGCTCTCAAAAGTCTATAAACTTTGCTTGGCATGAGTTATGATAAGTTTTTCATTACCATTCGTTGACATAAACATACACCTCTCTAAAAAAAATGTTTTCAATACCTCTATTTTAATAAAATAAAAAGCTTTAGCACATGAGTTAATCCCTACTTCCCTCTGCGAAGGGACTTTTTTTTTACTTTTATGTTGAGTATTCATCTTTAACTTTATGCACAATTAAGAGAGTATAGTTGTCATTCTGAGTTTATTATGCATCAGTCCCAAAGATTATTATTGGTATGTTATTACATGTTCTCAAATTATTTGTTTCTAGTCACCCCTTGAACTTTGAAGGTGTCCTGACATTTACGCTTTTCTCCACTTTTAAGGACAAGCAGAATACCACTTTGTTATGTTTTCTTTATGCTCGAAACAAACGTATAACTTTCAAGTGCATTATTATTCATGATCTTTTGTTTGTGTTATCTTTCATGTTGAAACATGGTTGCTAAGTTTCATTGTTAGAATTATATCTATCATGCCTATGATTAGAGTACTTTGATCTCAGTTTGCAATGCTTTTACAAATAATGACGATCAAGATTGTGTTGGTAGCATGTCACCTCAAAAATTATGTTTGTATCGTTTTACCTACTCGAGGACGAGTAGGAACTAAGCTTGGGGATGTTGATACGTCCAAAACGTATCTTTAATTTTTGATGGTTTCATGCTACTTTTATGCTTTTGATAATAATTTTTATATTAAGTTTATGATTTGTTTGGACTAACCTACTAATAGTTGCAAAAGTGCACAATGTTCTTGTTTTAAACTTTGATGTGTAGGAATTCTACAAATACAAGAGGAAACCTTATCGGAGTCAAATTGGGACTTTGCTCAAATATGCCTCAAAAGTATTTTTAAAGATTGTCAAGTTACTGCTCGAAAAAAACGTAAAATGAAAAGTGCGGCCGTGAAAGTTGTAGGGGAATTTTGCAGTGAACGTCGTAGACATAAAGTTTGACCCAATTCGAGTCCGGACGGTCGTGAAAACCAGATTTACCGCAACCCTAGATGGGATGACGGAAATCTGTGAAGAAAACCTAGGTCGTGGGAGACACCCCATACCACGAATTTCGATCTACCAAAGCTACGTTTTACATCTCCATGGGGGGGCTCCCAAGACCATGAAGGAAGAGGGCTAAGGGGCAGCGCTCCCCCATGATGCCGGCGGCGTAGGGAAGGAGTCCCCGCGCCATCGCCGGTGCCGGCGCCGCCGTACGCCCCGCGCTGTCCTGTCCACCATTTTCACTGCCATCTCCATCGCCAATTCCTCCTTATATACAGTGGTTCATCCTCCCACACACTTCCGTACTGTCCTATGTAAACATGGTGTTTGACGTTATAAATTATTTGCATATGATCTATTGCATCTATGTCATGTTTGTGTAGTTACCTTTTGTCATATGATTGATTGTTGAATCTCTATGGATGGTTTGAGCTATATATTGAATATGTTACAGTCGTGCCATAATATGTTTATGCGCACATGGATCATATCATAAGGTTTGTGTACGTGGAGAAAGCTAGAGGGAGCACTGCTTGAGTGACAGAAACATGATCCCCAATCTAGTGATTAAAGCATATGCGATAAAGAGGACCTTTGGATCTTAATGCTATGGTTGGTTATTTTTACTTTAATGTATCTTCTAGTAGTTACGGATGTTTTCTAGAATTCCAATCATAAGTACTTGGAATCATTGAATAGTAAGAGCTTGTTAGCTTTTCCTCTCCCACATAAAAGAGGAATGTCAAGCTTGTATTTGACTATTTGATCATGGACAAATCCATCAGAATTACCACCACTTCTCCACACTCATGGTACTGTTAGTTTATGGTTACTTAGTATATTTTATTGATGCAGCACTAACATTTAATTCTTACATTTATTATCTTGTAAAGCTATCTCTCGTACCCATATTATTGCTCTAGTATTATTTCCTAGATAAAGTAAACGTTTAGTGTGTGTAGAGTTGTATCAGTGGTTGATAGAATTTGAGAGAATACTTAGCCTACCTCTAGCTCCTCGTTGGGATCGACACACTTACTTATCGAAAAGGCTACATACGACCCCCTATACTTGTGGGATATCACGGCCTAGGGGGCGCACCACCAGGTGGTGTGGGCCCCTCCTGGCCCCTCTGTCTCGTCTTCTGTCTCCCGGGGTCTTCAGGTAAAATAAGAACTTCAGGATCTTTTCCGGGCATTTTCCTGAAAGTTGTTTTTTTGCACAAAAACGAGAAACTTGGGTGATTCTGCTAAAAACAGCGTTATTTCGTGTTAGTTGTATTCAAAACTCACAAGTTTAGAGGAAAACAACAACAAAAGTGTTCGAAAAAGTAGATACATTTTAGACGTATCACGTTTGCATGAAAAATATCGGCGAACACAGCATGAGTGCGATTCTCGGGACCAAAAGACAAATCCTTGGGTCTTACCATCGCGTTCGTAAAATGCAGCATCCAGGTGTGCCGCGATGGCTATACGACCCGGGCTTTTGAAAACGATTGGCAATGTGTTTGCACATTGGATTCGTGATTTTTTCTAGAGTGGATGCGCACTCGCGGTTCCACCTTGAAGGATTAGCGAATCCTGCTTCAAGGAAAGCAGCGAGTGCCACTGTTTTTGTAATACTCAAATGAGACGAGCCTTTTTCTTCTGATCTTGTACGAAAGTGATTTCGTGTGATGGCCTTTTGATGACGTCATGATGCACTCGTCTTCTCCCGATGGGACGTGACGTAGTGGGACATGACGTGGTAGGCCCGATGTTCCAGCTTTTTTACCGGAAACCAGCTGTCGTGCGCCGATTTTCCCGCCTAGTGCCCAGTAAATCACGCGTGGATGGCTTTAAAGATTTTGTATAGCAACCACCCTTAAGCGTTTCACCTTCGAACGGTGTGTGGCAGACAGGATTGATGCCACATGTCCTTCCTTGACGAAAATCGGTGGCCTGGGATGATCCGGCCGCAGTATAAAAATGGGGTCTACGGGAAAAGGTAAATCTTTCCCCTTCGCCTTTTACCCATCTTCTTCCTCAGTGCCCATTCTCTCCACTATCTCCCTCACAAAAACCTCCATGGTCGGTGGCGGAAAGAGCAAGCGTGTCGCGACGGCGACGGAGACCAAGAGCGAGGGTGCCACTTCGTCGGCTTCTCAGAAGAAGACCGGCGAATGGAGTTCTTCGAACGTGACCAAGAAGAGCTTGGTCCAGATGCACAAAGGACAGGGTGCCTCCCCCAGAGAGAGAATAGCGGGTGTGCCAACCCGGAAAGGAGGAGGACATCCCCTTCCTGCGAGGTAACGAACGCATCGTTTTCGCGGAACTTTGAAGGTGTCCTGGCATTTATGTTTTGCCCCACTCTTAAGGACTAGCGAAATATCACTTTGACATGCTTTCTCTATACTTGAAACTAACGTATATCTTTCTTTGCATTGTTATTCATGATCTTTTATTTGAGTTACTAATCATGATGCAAAGTGATTGTCGTGCTTTATTATTAAAGTTTTATTTATCATGTTTGTGTTTAAGTTCTATGATCTCAGCTTACATATGCTTTTACATTATTGATGATCAAGTTTATGTTGGTAGAATGTCACCTCATAAATTATTGTGTTTTTATTATTTACCTACTCGAGGACGAGTAGGAACTAAGCTTGGGGATGTTGATACGTCATAAACGTATCCTTAATTTCTGACGTTCCATGTTGTTTTCTTATTGTTTCCCACATGTTTGTTATACACTTTATGTCATTTTTTATCGATTTTCCGGACTAACCTATTGACAAGGTGCCACAAAGCCAGTTCCCTGTTTTCTGTTGTTTTTAGTTTCAGAAAAGTTGTTCTGAAAATATTCTCGAAATTGGAAAATTCGAAGCCTGGAAGTCTTAGAAATCCCGGAGGTTCCACGAAGTCCCAAAGAGACCCGGAGGGGGGGCCACACATACGGTGGCGCCCCCCCTTGGCCACGCCAGGGAGTGGTGTGGGGCCCCTAGGCCTCTATCGCCTTTGCCCTTTCGCCTATATAATCCCCTCGAGACGTAAACCCTAAAGATATACCACTTTTCCCCGAGAAACACCCGAAGCCGCCGTCACCATCATCCCGAGATCGGGAGGGTTCTGGAGCTCTCCCCGGTACCCTGCCGGAGGGGGAAATCATCACCGGAGGGGTCTACACCACCATGCCCTCCTCCGAAGTGATGCGTGAGTAGTTTATCCCTGGACTACGGGTCCATAGCAGTAGCTAGATGGTTGTTCTCTCCACTTTGTACCTCATGTTTAGATCTTGTGAGCTGCCTATCATGATCAAGATCATCTTTATGCAATGCTACATGTTGTCTTTGTTGGGATCTGATGAATGTTGAATGCTATGTCTTCTAATTATCAATCTATCATGTTATCTTCATGCTTATGTTATTTATGATCTTGCATGCTCTCCGTTATTAGTAGATGCTCTCGCCAAGTAGATGATAGTAACTCCAAGATGGAGTATTTATGCTCGATAGTGGGTTCATGCCTCCTTTACATATGTGCTCGAGTGACAGAAACGTGACGGATGGAGGATGTGTTGTTGCCATTAGGGAGAAAACAACGGTGTTTACTTAGTTTACATTACACACTTTGCTTACTGTGATAATTTGTTGCTTGCAACTTAATACCCAACGTTTGTTCGAATGATATTCAGAGGGTGGATTATTAGTCATAGATGCAGTTGGATGATAGTCTACGTATTTGTTGTAATGCCCGCATGAATTGCATAGTAATCTTTATGTCTTGCATATGCACTACGGTGCAGCCTTCATTTCTGTCAATTGCTCAGCTGTAATTTGTTCACCATGCATGTTATTTATCTTTCACGGAGAGACACCACTAGTGAACTGTGGAACCTGGTCCATTTTCTCATACTGATAATACACACACTGCTTCCACTACTTTCACACTATTTTCATACGGCTGCTACTGCTTTAATACTGTTCTCTTAGTGTTTTTCAAACCATATGTTTAACCTCTTTGTGTTCAGCAAAATCGTGAGATTGATAACCTCACTGCTTCATTGGGGAAAAGTGATTTGATTGTGTTGTGTAGATTCCATGTTGCTTCTGAACCGGTGGTGCGCCCTGCCATCTCAGCTCCTTCAACCTTCTGAAGTTACTCCTTCCTCCTACTGGTCGATTAAACCTTGGTTTCTTACTGAGGGAAAACTGATGTTGTGCTCATCATACCTTCCTCTTGGGGTTTCCCAACGAGTGCAAGATCTACACTATCAAGACACTTTTCTGGTGCCGTTACCGGGGAGGAAGAGAATTTCTGCAAGGGGAGTCTCTCACTTATAATCTATTTACTTTGTTTTTGTTTTGATTAGTTTATTTTATTTTGTATTTTTTTGAATATAAGGACTGTAGGGATTACACCCCACAACATTTTATTAAAAACAAAGAAACCATCAGTAACATATATACAAAAAGATGGGGGTGGGGGAAGGAGTGGGGCTAAACCAAAACTAAATTATTACAAACTAAGGTAGATTTTCAATCCATCTTGAAAAACTTTGAACATTTTGATCCTTCACCCTATGCACATTCATAGTGGAATCTTCAATGAAGTTCCTCTTCCATGATCTAAAACAAGGTTGTACATGATTGAATATAGCATCATTTATTTGCTTCCAAATGTGCCATAGAGCCAAAATAACCACTTCGGTGAAGAAAGGTTTACTGAACTTTTTTAAAGATACACTGAATACTTGCTCAAAGGTGTCACCAGGCTCCCAAATGATTTGTAAATAGGTCCAAATCCTTGAACTGAAATTGCAAAGGAAAAATATATGCATCCAATCCTCCAAAGCTCTAGTGGGGCACAGCTCACAATGTGTTAAATCTCTGACATTCCAATGTTGGTGTTTCAACATGTCTCTAGTGTTTAAACGATCACTAACTAATAACCAAGAAAAAACCTTAATCCTAAGGGTGACCTTACTTTTCCAAATATGAGTATAGATGGCACTGGAATTAACATCCTTGAAGCAATGTTTATAATAAAGCCTAGCAGAATAGGCCCCATCTTTCCAGCTAGTTTTCCAAACATCATTCTCACTTGGTTTCAACTTCACCTGATGCAACATGGACTGCAACTGCTGGAGCTCATCAAAGGCTTGAACTGACAATGGCAAAAGAAAGAGCTGTGTGATATCCAAGGATGGCATAACCTCAAGAACAGAGAGATTTACATCCAAGACAAAAGAGAACAACCTAGGAAACTTCTCTTTCAAAGGAGCACCAAGCCAGGTGTCTGACCAAAACAGGATTGTGTCACCCAATCTAACCTGGACAGAGGAAAATTCAAAGAATTTGCTGCATAATTTCATGATATCTCTCCACCAGAAAGAACCACATGGATTATCCACTTGAGGAACACCATTGGGATAATACTGCCATACCAGATCAAACCAAGGAATAGATTCCTTATTGAAAAACTTGAACAAAAATTCTTGATCAGAAGGCCTTCATTATGTTTCTTAAAATTGAGAATACCCAAACCACCACTTTTTCTTGGCTTACAAACCATATCTCAGGCAGCTAGGGATTGGCTTCTAGACTGATGTTCAGTTTTTCTCCATAAACATTGTGTGATAATTCTGTCCATTTTCTTCACAATGCCAGCTGGGATTTCCAGAGAACATAAGAAATAAATAGGCATGGAAGAGAGGCAGGAGGAGATCAGTTGTAGCCTACCTCCATAAGCAAGAAAGCTAGAGCTAGCAGTAAGTTTTCTTTCCAGTCTATCAACTAGAGGCATGAAATCAACCATGTGGGGCCTAGTAGTACCCATAGGCAACCCAAGATATGTGAAAGGAAAAGTACCAACTACACATCCAAAATCAGCAGCCAACGGTTGGACTTCCTCATCAGTGATATTAACTGGAAGCATACAAGACTTATGAAAATTCACATACAGCCCTGTTGACACACTAAATTCTTGTAGAGTTTTCTTTAAGATAGCCAGCTGATCAGAATCATCCTCCATCACCATAATAGTGTCATCAGCATACTGGACCACAGGGAATTCTGGATCATTTATTGGAATTGGCAGTTTAATAAGATCTCTAGCTAGCAGATCATTAACCACAAATTGTAGCAGCTCAAAACCCAGGACAAATAGTAGAGGTGACAATGCATCACCTTGTCTCACTCCCCTCTTACAGTGAAAATTTCGGCCAGGCAATCCATTCACCAACACAGAGGAGGTACCTGATTGCAATATATTTCTAATCCACTGAATGAATCCTTCAGGGAACCCCAACTCTCTCAACATTAATAAAATGGCATCATGCTCAATCGAATCAAATGCTTTCTCAAAGTCTAACTTAAGAATGACCACTTTATTTTTGGAGACTTTACACTGGTGCAAATACTCAAAAGACCAAGCCAGGCAATCATGAATTGATTTCCCTTTAATAAAAACCATACTGATTCTTATTGAATGCAGTCCATCATTCTAACTTGCAGTCTGTCAGCCACTACCTTGGTCAGGAAGTTCAAAACCACATTAGTAAAGCAAATAGGACGATAGTCAGACATCTTGTCAGGTACTGATTTCTTAGGGACCAAAGTAATAAAGGAGGAATTTAAATTTTCCAATGACACACCATGGCCATGAAAATCATAAGCAAGCTTATAAAAGCCCTTCTTAATTATCTCCCAGCATTTTTTCAGGAAAAGGCCATTAAAACCATCAGGCCCAGGGGACCTGTCCAAAGGCATTTTATTAATGACTCCATTCATTTCCTCCTCAGAAAAAGGCCTAATCAAATCATCCAAACCTTGCATTCGGTGAACAAGAGTAGGGAGATTAAATTGCATATCAATACCATGAGAAACCCCCATTCTTTGCTTATAACAGAGCCAAGCAGCTCCAGCAATTTGATCATGATCAGTAACAATATGCCCATCATCCAACATAATACTAGCAACGGAATTTCTCCTATATCTCTCAGTTGCCATTGCATGGAAAAACTTAGTATTCTCCTCTCCAAGCTTAATCCATCTGATGGAGCACCTCCTTTTCCAATATTGATATTGCACCCTCAAAAGGGAAGCATGGTGCTTTTTAACAATATGTCTGAAATTGCTTTCTGCTGTTGAGAGAGGCCTTTCTTCCTCAATATTATCAAAAAACAGAATAACCACATTGCACTTAGAAATAAGCAGCTTCAACTGAGACAAAAAAATTACACTTATTCAACTCATGCCTTAGCATATTCAGTTTCCTGGCCAAGCTTGCTGCAGAAGAAAAGCCCACTAGTTCCTGCTCCCAAACTTTTTTCACACGGTAAAAAAACCCTAGCTGATCAACCCAAAAAAATTCAAACCTGAAGAGCCGAGCCTTAGGGATCAAAGTGTCAATATTAACTAGACAAGGAACATGGTCAAAGGTTGGTTTAGCCATTGATGTTACAACAGTATTAGGATAAGAAGTGATCCAACTGGAACTAGTAAAGAACCAATCTAACTGTTGCAATAAGGGGGACTGTTTCATGTTGGACCAAGTGTGCTCTCTTCCTTTTAAAGGAAGTTCCAACAGTCCAAGATGTCCAATAAGGTCATTGAAAACAAACATATCATTCAAATTGCCTCCAGGAATATTTATGTTCTGATGAGATCGAATGAAATTGAAGTCCCCAAGAAAGAGCCACAATTCATCATCAGGAATAACAAGATCATACAGCCAACTAACAAAGTTATCTCTCTATTCACCATGGCATGGCCTATAAACCACCACAAGTGTCCACTTCTAATTATTATGAAGAGATTTAAAAGAAATGATAAGTCCAAATCTTTTGGACTCAGTTAATGTACCATCAAACAAAATTGATTTCCAGAGAACAAGGATTCCTCCAAATGCCCCACAAGATGGAGAAAAGGAAAATCTTTCAAAGTGCTTAGGGGAGCATTTTTTTAATGACTTGTCTATCAAAATTTTCCTTTTTTGTTTCCTGAACACAAGCCACTGCACAGCCACTTTCAATAATTTTATTATACAGAGCTAACTGTTTATACTCTGAATTAAGCCCACGAATATTCCAGCAGAGAACTTTCCACACTAGATAATTGATTTTATAATCCATTACACAGAGCAAAATCAGACCAAATGTTTAACTGACACAACCGGTTAATAGAATACACACAGGAGAAAAGTATTATTACAGGCCCAAATAAAGTGCTTAAAACAGCAGAACACACTCTAAGATAAGGGATGTGAGGAGGAGCACATCCACTCCAAGACATCCAGCAGGAGCCACTAATCATTGGAAACCTTTGGAGAATCCACCTTGCTAGCAGAGGCCATAAGCACCTGCTCATTCATCTCAGCTGGCTGAATATCAAGCAAACCACCAATTTCTGAAGGGTTGGAATTGTGAGGAAAGGTGTTACTGAATTTCCGGCAGGATGACTGTCTGAATGACATTGCTTGCTAAATTTAGCCTTCTTCATGTGCCTAGGCACCAAACACTGGATGGGTTCAGGCCTATGGCCATCTAGAAGCACCTGACTCCTAGTTCGTGGCCGAGCTGCAGAAGGTAACATCACAACAGTCTTGACACACTTCTTCCTCTGCTTAACTATAGGAACAGCCTGAAACTCAAACAATTCAGAATTGGTCACATTAATCTGAGGATTAGCAGAGAAATCTTGAGCCTCAATAGCAATCTTGCTAACTGAAATAGGAACCTGGGGCCTAACTGACAGAGAGGCCACCTTCTCTAAGAAAAAACCCTCAAAATCAGCATTAAAAGCAGCCTCCCAAGACCTTTTTAGAGATGAAAAGGATAAGGAGAAACATGCTTCTTAAGCATAGGCACAACTAGGCTATCATCAAGCATAACCAAACACAAATCCTCAGACTGCAGTGACACAGAAAACATTGTAACAAGAGGCAGTGGACTGACAGTGGGAGCAACATATGGCACCAGAGCCCTCATAGGATCAAATTCCACCTCATCAGCCAAAGGAGGATTTCCTGAAACATTGACAACAAAGCCATTACCCTGATCATGAACATCAAATGGGGCCTCACCCTCAACCTGATCCATCAACTCAATATCCTACTGAACATTATTAACTGAACCTGACAGAATAGCAGAACCATCTCCAGACGAGTCAAAATCATTGTGTTGTTGCGGCTACTGCACATTGTCCTGCGGCACATTGACAAAGTCCTCGCCATGATCAGCATTAAACTGTTGCGGAGGGGGCATGTCCCAACCAATCTCAGGGTACTCATGTAGGACAAACAAGTGATCATTAGGAAGCAGATGACCAGGCAATGGGTGGGGATTGCCATTGATCGGCATGGGGTCGTCATCAGTTGGGTGAACATCGGAAAAATCACTCGATAAGATGTAGCAGGGTGCCGTCCATGAATGCCTAATGCCAGAGTACCTCCCCACATTGGGCTGCCTAAAGACCACATCTCGGGGAACAAGCGATGGAGCAGGATACGTGGCATAAACCAGGCTACGACAACGCTGAATATCACGATGCTTCCAGTAGTGAAAATCCCCAAAGGTATTAACAACATCTCTAATACAAGCAGTGTTGCAAAAATCCATGGGTATATCAAGGAACATCAGCCAGCCATTACGAGCACCATTGTGAGACCTAAAACCCTGCCCCTCATCATGCTTAACAAAACGCAGAGTCTTGCCCACACCGAATTGCCACGACGGATGTGAAACTAGAGCTGATCTAACAACTGGGTTGCGCAGCTGGAAAGTGCCCACACCATAACACCGGGGCAGAAAATTAACAACTTTCATGTCCACCCCAAGCAAGAACTGCCTAACCTGGTGCAAAAGATGATTGAGCTCGTCCTGCTGCGGGGGTGGATCCACGAGAGAGAGCATCCAAGTTTCATGGGCATCCACTGTTAGCGTTGAACGAGTGACAAATGTACGAGGCAAACGCCAATCACCCCATCAATGATATCAAATCCCTCAGGAACCCACACCGTCAGATCCAACTCGTAGGTCGCCATTGAACTAGGAGGAGGAAACGGCGGAGGAGAGGAAACAGGGGACGAGGCAAACCGTAGAGGATCCTCGTCACAGACCAATTTATCTAACTCCGTAGAAGCCGAGGAGGCCAAGGTCGTTTTACTGGAAGGTGGGCCCAAACTAATCTCTCCCTTAGAGATACGCGGAAAAATCACCTTTTTAAGAACCCACTTTTTGGCAGGAGATATATTACCATAACAGTTTTTCTTGACGTGCCCAGAACGGAAACATGATAAACATCTGATTTTATTAACGCATTGTGAAATATCATGTGCGAGACTTAGGCATCTTTTGCACTTCCAGACCTGCTCAGCCCAATCATCAACAATAGATAGGGTTGAAAATGATAAAGAAACTTTCCCGTTGTTTTCGTAGAAAAAGGAAATGAAAAGCAAAATATGGAAATGAAAACGGCATTTTGAGGAAACAAAACGGAAACGAATATTCTAAAAAGGAAATGATAAAGGAAATGATAACGCATATTCCGGAGGAAACGGAAACAGAACAGAGTTTCCGTAAAAATAAATAAGGAAAGTTTCCGTATACACAACATACGTGCTAGTCGTTGGATGCGATTATGTAAGGCCACGAACCACAAGCAAAAGAAGGCATGGTTTTGTGGCTAGTTAGGTCCATTAAGCCATTCATACTAAACATAATTTATCTATAGTGTGCGATCACACGCCTAGGTTAAACCAAATACGTGACACTTCATGTTAAATTATCGTTTGTCGAGGTTGTGAATAATTATTTGTCCATGTTTTAAACCGCTATTGTGTTCCGACAAATGTTCGCTTCTGTATCATATCCGTGTCATTTCCATTTCATATCTATTTCCGCGGATTTCCGATTCCGTGGTTTTCGTTTTCGTTTCCGATTTCGACGAGAGAAAAGGAAATGAAAATGATAATGCATGTTTCCTTCCGTTTCCGTTCCGTTTTCAACCCTAACAATAGACTCCAAAGAGTCATGGGCCCCCAACGCATGCCCAGGCCCAAACTCCAAAACAGAGGAATTGTGCCTCGTAGCCGAACTCGATGAAGGGCTAGGAGAATCCACCCCAGCATCCCATAACGCCTGCCGAACGCGATCATTTAAAATAGAAGGTCCCGCGCAATTATCGGCCAAAACCGCTGAAGATACGAGAGTAACCCGAATAGGAGATAACGAAGCCAGAAAAAGCGGATCGAAAGAACCAAAACGAATCTGGGCAGACAGATTTCCGGCGATCACCGGCATCGAAGAAGTGACAGAATGCACAGGGTCGAGGCCACAGGTTCCTTGCCAGAAACAAAACGATACCGAGGTCTATAGACTTTACGTACGACATGTTGCTGATGAGTAGAGACTTTAGATTTTTTACGATTAGCAAGAATCCATTCACCAGCACACTCACGCTCCCAAAGGTTAAACTCAAGTCGCCAATTGGGGCCTCCGAAACCCCACAGATGATAAAAACACTTGAAGCGCGGGAAACTATAGAATTTACGTGCATAGATCGACAAACCAACCTTCTTGGAAGAACATTGAACATAAAAACTCTGTCAGAGATAAATGACACCTTGAGATCACCACAAAAAACGCCTGTCGCAGCTTCTAATGCCAGAGATACCGAATCTTCATCCAATTTGAAGGTTGATCTACCAAAGGAGACAACCAACAGAAAAACACCCGAATCCACACTCGGATGCACCGTCGATCAAAGAGAACGCCATATCTCCTTGGCATAGGCTTGACGAGGAGAAAAGTCAAGACCTAGGGAGATTGCCGCATAAACAACCATGATCCTTGTACTAGGGTGTAGAGAGAGGCTTGGGGGAGTGGAAAGGCGTTGAGAAGAGGTGGAAGGGCTACCGGAGACAGTAGATCGCCGGACGGAAAGGGCTAGGGGTGGAGGTCGCCGGGTAGGGGGTGGGAGAGGTGGGGGGAGCCATTTCCACAAGAGCTTTATTTTGTCTTGTTTGCTTCTCTTCATCAAAAACACAAAAAAAATAGTTCTTATTCTAGCTGTAGTTTTATTCCTGTTTTTAGATTGTTAAAATGACTACTCCCAAGAACACTAAGTTGTGTGACTTTACTAGCACCAACAACAATGGTTTCATTAGCACACCTATTTCTCCACCTGCTCCTATTGCTGATTTTTATGAGATAAAGCATGCCCTGTTAAACCTTGTTATGAGAGAGCAATTTTCTGGTGTTAGTACTGATGATGTGTTGCCCATCTTAATAATTTTATTGAAATATAGAGATCAAAAAAATATAAATATGTAGATGGAGATATTATTAAACTGAAATTGTTTCCTTTCTCTTTGAGAGGAAGAGCTACAGAATGGTTGATATCTTTGCCTAGAAATAGTATTGATTCTTGGACTAAGTGTAAAGATGCTTTCATTGGAAAATATTATCCTCCTGCTAAGATTATATCTTTAAGAAGTAGCACTATGAATTTTAAGAAACTTGATAATGAGCATGTTGCTAAGGCTTGGGAAAGAATGAAATATTTAGTAAAGAATTGTCCCACTCATGGACTGACTACTTGGATGATCATCCAAACCTTTTATGAAGGTCTGAATTTTTCTTCAAGAAACCTTCTGGATTTAGCTGTTGGAGGAACCTTTATGTCCAATACCTTGGGGTCAGCAACAAAGCTTCTTGATGATATGATGGTAAATTATTCTGAATGGCACACTTAGAGGGCTACAACTGGTAAGAAGGTAAATTATGTTGAAGAAAATTCCTATTTGAGTGATAGACTTGATACTATTATGTCTATGCTTGTGAATGGTCATGCTCTTATTGATCCAAATAATGTTCCTTTAGCCTATTTGGTTTCTCAAGAAGAGCATGTTGATGTGAACTTCATTAAAAATAATAATTTCAACACCAATGCTTATAGGAATAATTTTGGTAGCAACAATTTTAGGCCATATCCTTCCAATAATAGTAATGATTATGGTAATTCTTATGGTAATTCCTACAACAACAATAAAAGTGTACCCTATGATCTTGAGAACATGCTTAAGAATTTTATTAGTACACAAACTGCTTTCAATAAATATGTTGAGGAAATTTTTGGCAAAATTGATGTTCTTGCTTCTAAAGTTGATAGCCTTGCTCTTGATGTTGATTTTTTGAAACTAAAGGTTATGCCTCATGATGTTAAAGAAAGAAAAACTCTAAATGCTATCCAAATTCGAATTTATGATAGTTTTAGGATGTTAGCTGAATTGCATGCTAGATGGGAAAGAGAAGATGAAATAGCTAGAAAGAATAATATAGCTAATGTTTGCACCATTACCACCACTAGTAAAACTGAAGTTTCTCATGCTAGAAAGGTATGGAACACTTTCCTAGAAATAGAATGAAGTTTCCTTTTGATTCTATTATTCGAACAAGTTACAATTTGGATGCTTCTTCACTTGAAAATACTTGATTCCACTTTTCCGGGCCTAGCTAAAAGGCATTAAAGAAAAGCACTCCTTGGGAAATAACCCATGGTTTTATTTTTTGCTTGTTTTTCTCTGTTTTATTTGAGTCGAGGGGTTGTATACTTTTGTAGCAAATCATTTTTACCTTTATTTTCATGTTTTAGTTGTGCCGAGTAAAGTTCTGACGAGAGTTGGAGTTGGTTTTGGCTTTCTGCACAGGAAATAGATTTCTGCAGTCCACCGTAAAAAATCGTATAATTCACAGGAAAATCGGAATGACCTGAAATTTCCTGTTCTTATTCTAGCTGATTCCGCAACTTTTTGTTCTTTAAGTTTTTCAATCTGAGCAACAAAAGTGCCCCGAAAAAATTCGTCTTTACAGATTGTTCTCGTTTTGACAGATTCTGCCATTTTTCTTACATTTGCTCTTTTACGATGTCAAGTGGATTTCTTTGCTTCACGAAACATTAGTGGATGTATCTAATGTTTAAAATTATCAATATCACTTGTGCCCATACATAACCCATGGATTTTTTATTGTTGCACTAACCCTCTAATGTGAATTACTCTTTGAGTGTGGTGTGAAGGAAGTTTTCAAGGGTCAAGAGAAGAGGGTGATATACGTGATCAAGAAGAGTGCAAGGTCAAAGCTTGGGGATGCGCCCGTGGTTCATACAAGCAAATTTTAAGAATACTCAATCATCTAATCTTGGGGATGCCCAAGGCATGCCCTTCTTCATCAACAATCTATCAGGTCACTTCTAGTGAAACTATGTTTTTATTCAGTCACACCATATGAAGTTTACTTGGAGCGTCAATTTGTTTTTCTTTTTTTTTCCTTTATTTTAATTTGTTTTCCTTGCTGAAATAAGATAGTTGGACCCTAGCCTTCCTTGTTTGGGAGAGAGACACACTCCGCTTTTTCGTTTGAATACTTGCTATGCTAATATTCTTAATTTTTCTTCTAGCTGCTGCAAAATTTCTGTTTAGCTCTTGTTTTCATTGCATCTCTTATTCAGAGTTGTTAGTTTTAGTAGTTTTGTGTGAGTACTCTCATGTTTTCTTCATGTAGAATTTAGAAAGTTTTTGTTAAAACATATTTTGTATGGTGCTTGTTGGGAAAAGCAACTGCTGCTTGAAGTAGAATTTATAACGGTGCAAGTAGAAGCTTGTATAGACTGTGGCTAGAATTTTTCATATCATGTTAGATGTTATTTTAATTCTAAAACCTAGTGGTTATTTAGTATCATGATTTGTCTCAAATAGCTGAGACTGTTTAATGTGCCATTTAAAGAATAGTGAGTTGTTCTTGCCATATTAAAGCATAAATTTGTGGTGTTCTCCTTTGAATGTTTTATTTTGTTGACTTGGCACATGTTGACACCATGTTTATGACTATTAACCAGTAACTTATAGCCTCTATGATCATTTAGTTTTTGAACTTGTGGTACCACTTATGCTTTGATTAATGATGTTTATGTCGCTATGCATGATTATGGCTCTTATGCTCTCTTGATTTGTCACTCTCGGTCTTTTGCGAGCCTCCACCTGTACTGAGTATGAGCACTACTCGTGCATACAACTCCCAAAAACCAAAGTTTTCCCAATGTGTCCACCATACCTACCTACATGTGGTATTTAACCGCCACTCCAAAGTAAATTGCTCATGTGTTACCTTTAAAACTTTCAAAATTACTCATGTTTTGTGCTCCTATTTTAGCTCATGAGGACGTAAATAGAGAATCTTTATCTCACTTGTTGATTGTAATTTCACACCCTGGACTAGTGGCTTCATACGCTTATCCAATTGATAGAAGAGCTGCCGGCGGGGTGCCCAGCCCCAAATTAATAGCAACAAATTCTCTTCACTATTTTTGCCCCTGATTTATCAGTCAAAGCATAATTGTGTAAACAAAAGAGAAAGAGGGATGAACTTCTACCCATATGCGTCCTTCTATGGGACCCGCTCTTGTGAAGTCTAGTTGGCTTGTGACGTATTGTATTTTCTATGTACCATTCGTTGACATAAGCATACACCTCTCTAAAAAATGTTTTCAATACCTTTGTTGAATAAAATAAAAGCTCTAGCACATGAGTTGATCTATGATTCCCTCTGCAAAGGGCCTTTCTTTTACTTTTATGTTGAGTCTCCATCTTCTAACTTTATGCACAGTTGAGAGAGCATTGTTGCCATTCTGAGTTTAATGTGCATTTGTCCCAGAAACATTATTAATTGAATCATGATGTGTTATTGTTTGTTCTATAATTATTTGTTCTAGTCTTCCTCATAAAATTTGAAGGTGTCCTAGCATTTATGTTTTGCCCCACTCTTAAGGACTAGCGAAATATCACTTTGCCATGTTTTCTCTATACTTGAAACAAACGTATATCTTTCGTTGCATTGTTATTCATGATCTTTTATTTGTGTTACTTCTCATGATGTAAGGTGATTGGTATGCTTTATTGTTAAAATTCTATTTATCATGCGTGTGTTGAAATTCTATGAACTCGGCTTACTTATGCTTTTACATTATTGATGATGAAGTTTATGTTGGTAGCATGTCACCTCGGGAATTCTGCGTTTTTATCGTTTACCTACTCGAGGACGAGTAGGAACTAAGCTTGGGTATGTTGATACATCATAAACGTATTCTTAATTTATGATGTTCCATGTTTTTTTGATGTTATTTCCTACATGTTTTCTATACACTTTATGTCATTTTTATCGATTTCCGGACTAACCTATTGACAAGATGCCACAGAGCTAGTTCCTTGTTTTCTGCTATTTTTAGTTTCAGAAAAGTTCTTCTGGAAATATTCTCATAATTGGAAAATTCGAAGTCCGAAAGTCTTAGAATTCCCGAAGGTTCCACGGAGTCCCGAAGAGGCCCAGAGGGGGCCACAGGGGGCATGCCATAGGGCGGCGCGCCCTCTGGCCGCACCGGGGGTGGTGTGGGCCCCTCGGGCCTCCAACGCCATCACCCTTTCACCTATTTATACCCCCCGATATTTCAACCCTAAAAATATACCACTTCGTCCCGAGAAACATCCAAGGCTGCCGTCATCGTCATCCCGAGATCGGGAGGGTTCTGGAGCTCTCCCCGGCACCCTGCCGGGAGAGGAATTCATCACCGGAGGGGTCTACACCACCATGCCCTCCTCCGAAGTGATGCGTGAGTAGTTCATCCCTGGACTACGGGTCCATAGCAGTAGCTAGATGGTTGTCTTCTCCACTTTGTACCGCATGTTTAGATCTCGTGAGGGGCCCTACATGGTCGAGATCATCTTTATGTAATGCTACATGTTGTGTTTGTTGGGATCTGATGAATGTTGAATGCTATGTCTTCTGATTATAAATCTACCATTTTATCTTCATGCATACGTTATTTATTATCTTGCATGATCTCCGTTATTACTTATTAGTATATGCTCTGGCCAATTAGATGCTAGTAACTCCAAGAGGGAGTATTTATGCTCGATAGTGGGTTCATGCCTCCTTTGCATCTATGCTCGAGTGACAGAAATGTGACAGATGGAGGATGTGTTGTTGCCATTAGGGAGAAAACAACGATGTTTACTTAGTTTACATTTTTACATTACACACCTTGCTTACTGCGATAATCTGTTGCTTGCAACTTAATACCCAACGTTTGTTCGGATGATATTCGCAGGGTGGATTGTTAGTCATAGATGTAGTTCGATGACGGTCTATGTATTTTATTGTAATCCCCGCATGAATCGCATAGTAATCTTTATGTCTTGCATATGCACTACGGTGTAACCTTCATTTCTGCCAATTGCCCAGTTGTAATTTGTTCACCATGCATGTTATTTATTTTTCACAGAAAGACGCCAATAGTGAACTGTGGAACCTGGTCCGTTTTCTCATACTGATAAGATACACACTGTTTCCACTGCTTTCACACTATTTTCATACTGCTGGTAATGCTTTCATAATGTTCTCTTACTGTTTTCCACACCATACGTTTAACCTCTTTGTGTTCAGCAAAACCGGTGAGATTCACAACCTCACTCCTTAGTTGGGGCAAAGTGATTTGATTGTGTTGTGTAGGTTCCACGTTGCTTCTGAACCGGTAGTGCGTCCTGCCATCTCAGCTGCTTGAACCTTCTGAAGTTACTACTCCCCCCTACTGTTCGATTAAACCTTGGTTTCTTAAAGAGGGAAATTTTTTGTTGTGTTCATCATACCTTCCTCTTGGGGTTTCCCAACGGGTGCAAGATCTGCACCATCACGATGCAACACATCTCAGGATTCATCGTGTTGTGCGAATGCTTCCTTGGCATTCGCCTACACTCGGTGTTATGTAGAAAACGTGAAGATCCACCGGGAGAAAGTTCCTGCAGGTGAAAAGGGTCCCGGGGAACCACTCGCAAACGACGACTTCGAGATCCAGGCTCACAACAAGTCGTTGTACTTCGAGATGAAGTTCGTTGAGTCAGCTCAGGCATGGCGCAAACGATGGTTTTATGTCCAGGACACGGACATGCACGGCGTGCCGACGATTAACCCCTTTGCTATATTGAAGAGGAGAAAATCTTGGAGCCACACCATGTCGACTGAGGAAATCAACACTGCGGCTCCTATGCTGGAGCAAGTCGCAGAGCTATGCAGGAAGGATAGAGGACCTTGGATCAACAGGGTGCACCTTGCGAGTGTCTTCTTGCTTTGTCGTGTGCAGCCGCTACGGAACCGCCCTAGTAACTTGTGGGAGTACTCATGATCTTCGGATCTAAGACGGACTCGTGAAGATGAGCTTTCCAAGGATGAGTTTGAGACGAAGATCTGCGAGAATCACCAGCCTCAAGAAGGGAGACAAATTCTGGGTTGTTCCTGCGATAGCTTTTGACTCCGCACATCCTCCGGATTGGGTGAGTTTCTGCATTTCCTACTATTGTTCCAATTAGTTCGAGTACACCGCTAATCTTAGAGTTCCCCTTTCTTCTCCAGAACCAGAACGTTGAGATCTGCTACCTGCCACTTCCTAGGGCGGATGGCGGTGCCTCCGACCTTCTCGCGAGTAACTTCAAGGCCCCTCTCGACACTATCATTGTTGCCGCAGAGACTAGTGAAGAGAAGGATGAGTACAAGGAGGAGGAAGAAGACGAGAATTTCTCTCGCATTCCCTGCAAACGTAGGAGAAAAGACGAGGAGGAAGTAACTTCAAAGGATGCATTCTTAAGCCAGGAGCTAGTAGAAGAGATTGATCCGAAGGCGGTACATTCCTCGACTCCCATTAGCATGCTCCCTTCGTTGGCCAAGAAAGCGAGGGTACCTATTCCCTGGAACTTAGATGCCTTCGATGAAGAAGATGATGACTGCATCTCCTTTCTTTCCCATGTCGTTGTAATTTATCTAGAGCCTCTTTCTTAACATATTTCAGATGTGTGGTGCTTAGCAAGTACCAATTCGCTACCTTGGCTCAGTATTCTAAGTTGAAGGTGCCAAGGAAGTTCCAAGGCCCCGAGTCCGCCAGCACGAGCTCTGAGTCCGCCTGCACGATCTCTGAGTCCACCGAAGGAAGTGGAGGACTCTGACTTAGTCAAGCCCAGTCCCGCCGGTGATCTGTCAAAGGATCCTGCTGAGCTCAAGGCGTTGAAGAGACGTGAAGCTTCAGGTAGTTCCCCCGATACTTTGTCGACTCCAAACACCAAGGTGAGCTTTCTTTGTTTTTTGTTCGACAAAACTCTCTTTATCGGATGCACGTCAGTGCTCCCGATTGGAGTAGGCCCCAATTCTACAGTCGACTGCTTGTAGTCGGGTGTAGACTCAAAGACCGTTTTCACGACTGTAGTTAGTTATTTTATCGGGTGCACGGCAGTGCTCTCGATGGGAGTAGCCCTCAAGTCTATGTTCGACTTCATGTACTCGAGTATAGACTTAAACATTGATTTTAACACCTCTGATCGTTTTGTGATGCAGAACGTCTTTGACTCCTTAGCTATTTTCAGACATCGCCTCATAGTTGCGGAGGCGGACTGTGTCGCTCTTTGTCGGGAGCACGACCATCTCCTGCTCGATCTCAATTCTTCGAGAGGTGAGTCTTGACATTCTGCGAGTAGTGTGATGTTTGTTCCTCTTCTTTTCTTGTCTTGAGCGCGGTTTTTATTTCTCAGACAAGGACAAATGTAGAGTACCTGACTCGGCATATCCCCCAGATGACATACTAGGGGTTTGAGAGTAGGAAACTGTTAGGCGCTGGTGATCTCGACGGTTAACAGGGGGACACAATTTACCCATGTTTGGGGCCCTTGAGGAGGTAAAACCCTTACTCCTGCTTGTCTGGTTTGTATTGATGTGGTGTTTACAATGGGGCTACCTTAGTCGAGAGATTGGATCTCGAGAGAGGCAGCACCTACGGTGGAATACAATGATTAGATGCCCTATCCGGGGGTTCTCCCATCCTTTATATAGGAGGCTGGGTCCCGAATCCCTACCCGGGTAGGTTTACAAAACCCTAACCCTAGTTGGTTGTTCCTCCAGTTCTTGACCCGTAAGTATTGCGGGTGGGCCGCAGTTGGGCCTTCTGGAAGGCTAGGGTGACTCCTTATGATGGGATTTTGCGCATAGCTTAGACCGGATAGGCCTGCTAAGGGGACTCGGAGAGTATCCCCATGCCACTCAGCAACAAAGTGATACTTTTATTGAAAATTGAAACACGCCCTCACTTTTTGAGTCCCTTCTTTTCCATATCTCGACTTGTTCTTCTCCTCAACATATGCCTTGGCCTTGGGAGGGTTCTTCCAAAAAAAATGTACGGCAAGTGCAATGAAGTCCTTAAGCACTGGATCATATTCTTGAGCATTTAATGGAGCCAAGTCTTCCCTCAATTCAACCTCTTCTTGTTGATCCACCATCTTGGTCACAACCTTGGCCTTGAAAGCAACGGAGGCCCCTTTGTGCATCCCAATGGCACGAGCACGAGTGTCTTGAGCAACCTTGTTTGAACTTGAAAGGATGCCATCTCTTGCATCACCTCACTTGAAGTCATGAGATGGTAGTTGTCTCTTCCTTGGAGGCTCTTCAAGTCCACGAGCTCAAATGGCATGAGGGAACTCACATACTTCCTCTTGATGCAAGCATCATCAACATGAGTGGCACCAATACCACTAAATGCGGTAGCAAGAGTCTTGAGTCTTCGGTACATGTCCTCATGACTTTTACCATCAAGCATATAGAACCCTTTGCCCTCATTGCTCAAAGCATAAAACCTACTCCTATTCATGCTTTCATTACCCTCGAACATGGAGATAAGATCATTCCATGTTTCCTTGGCGGTGGAGAATTGTTGACTGTGCGGCATGATCTTCTCACCTGCGGCTTGTTGAATCATGTGCAATGCGGTCAAGTTGAGTTGGCAATCTACCACTTATCTTCTTGTAGAGTTCTTGAGGCCATGTGGCTTGTATCCATCTTCAATGACTAGCCATATTTCAATGCAATAAGAGTTCAAGTGAGTTTTCATGAGATATTGCCATTGATCAAAAGAATGTGCATCAATTTTAGGAGAGTCGCCTCTAGTGTTCATATGAGGATGTGGGATAGGAGGATCGGGAGAGTACCGTTTGGGGACATTATAGTAATCATCATCTCCATCCTTTCCCTTCAAAGATGAAGTTTTCATAGAGGATGGAGCTTCACTTTTAGATTTTTCACCCTCGTCCTCATCATTCTTATCATCTAGAATTAGTTCCGGAGGAATCAAAGATGCATATGCCGGGTCCTTGGCTTTCAAGAGTTGCATCATAAAATCACGCAAATCCTTCATTTGGGTATCCATGGATGAGGTCAAGGAAGTTTGCATTTCCTTGAGACCATTCATGGTGGCCGGTGTCGTAGACTCGGTAGTTTCCTTTCTGATGGCCATACTAAACTCTTAGGCGGCTAAGACCAATTTAAGGGCCAAGGATCTTATACCAATTGAATGGATAGTATGGGAACCTAGAGAAGGGTGAATATGTGCTAATTCCAAATTTTAATTCCTTTTCAATTTAGGCTTGACACAAAGGTAAATTATCTAGACATGCAACTAAGGTGAATTGACCTATATGACAAGAGCAACACTAAGAAAGATGCAAACATAAAGTAAAGATAAAGGATAGAAGGAACCGATAACGGAAGCACGTGGAGACAAGTATGTAATCCTGAGTTCCTCCCTTTGAGGGAAGCACGTCTCATTGGAGGGGTGTGAGTTTCGCCATCAAGGCCTACTCAATGCCACAAAGGCATCACCCTATTCTCTGATGAACTTCCCCACAAAGACCTAGTTCACCTTCCACTATTGATTTCTGATACGTCCAAAATGTATCTCCTTTTTCTGAACACTTTTCATATTGTTTTCCTATAAACTTGTGAGTTTTGGATACCACTAACACAGACTAACGCTGTTTTCAGCAGAATTACTTTGGTGTCTCGTTTTTGTGCAGAAAAATCAACTTTCGAAAAAATGCCCAGAAAAGACCGCATTGTTCTTAAAACACCAGAAGACCCCGGGAGTCAGAAGGGGGCCAAGAGAGGGGCCAGGAGGGGGCCACACCACCCCCCGGCGCGACCCTCCCCCTTGGACGTGCCTCCTAGTGGTGTGGGCCACCCCGGGACCCCCTCGGACTCCCCTTTCGACTACATAACTACTTCAACCCTAAAACAATAGGGGGTTCGTCATATTCCACAGAAACACAACAGAGCACCACCACCACCCCGAACCTCGATTCGGGGATCAGAAGTTCATGTTCTGGCGCCCTAGCGGGACGGGGATTTGAAGGAGATCATCGCCATCGACACCGCCACCTCTTCTCCATCAACCATCCATGTTTCCCCCGTCCATGTCTGAGTAAACACCACTGTAGTCTGAGAGGGATGGAAGGGATTGGATGAGATCGATCATGTAATAATGCCAGATTGTTAGGGCATAGTGCCTAGTATCCATTGTTAGTGTTTTCTACCGATGTTGCAACTTGTTATGATTAATGCTTGTCACTAGGGCCCGAGTTCCATGATTTTAGATGTGAGCATGTTATTGTTTCATGAGTATAATATTGTTTCTTGATCATACCTGCAAGGTGTTTTACACATGTCATTATCCGGAACCCGAGGCCCCAAATTGACAGAAATTGGGACAACCAGAGGGGATGGTTGTGATGTGAGGATCACGTGTGTTCACGGAGTGTTAATGCTTTGCTTCTGTGCTTTATTAAAAGGAGCACCTTAATTACCAGTAGTTTCCCTAGAGGCCCTGCTGCCACGGGCTGGTCGGACAAAAGATGTTGTGCAAGTTTCTCATTGCGAGCACGTATGACTATATTGGAACACATGCCTATGGTTTGCCTAAATGTTTGATACTTTATATTATTATCTGCAATGCCCATGTTATTATCATTACATGACATATGTTATCCATGCAACGCCCATCCATCTATTCCCTCTATGCCCATGGTACTTCCCATACTGTTGTTTTCCGTGATTGCTATTGTTGTTACTATTCTACTACTGCTGTTATTTTATTTCTACCGCTGCTATAAAACTATTCCCACTGATAAATTGTTGCGAGCAAGTCTACTTTCAGGTGCAGCTGAATTGACAACTCAGTTGTTAAGTCATATAAATATTCTTTGGCTCCCCTTTTGTCGAATCAATAAATTTGGGTTTTACTTCCCTCGAAGATTGTTGCGATCCCCTATACTTGTGGGTCATCAAGACTATTTTCTGGCGCTGTTGCCGGGGAGCATATATTTATTTATTTGCTCACTTGATCGTGATATTGTTTGCTGCAAGCCATTCATCATGGGCAATAATCGTGATGGAAAAGTTCCTATATTGCCATCCACTACAAGAAGAGGTACAACTCTGAACACCTCTGCTGCTCTTGATTCACCGTCTGTTATGAGTAAGATCCTTACTCCACCACATGCTACACGTACTGTTACTTCTGCTGAGTCTGAGAATGTTTCTGATACTTTTGATGATGCTTCTACTGTTCTTGATGATACTGATTCTTCCTAGATTCTACTATTGCTAGATCCAAACAAATTAAAAATGCTGAAATTTATGTTGAAAATATTGGTACACGTGTTAATTCAACTGAGCTTATTGATGATCTTGATGAAACCTATATTGAACTTAATGATTCTTTTATTGAAGAAGCTCGTGCTACTACTGGTGCAAGTGCTCTTAAGAGTCTTCTTGCAAGACATAGTATGAAATATAAATCTTCTCTTGATGCTAAGTTTGCCACATCTCCCATACACATTATAGACAAGGATTATGATTTCTCTTTAGATTTATCTTATACATCTATTGTTGAGAAAGAACCTTTTTGTGGAACTAAAAGTAAAATTGCTATGGAACACATGAATGAGCTTTCATCTTTGAGTAGTTTATTTTCTGATGATACTAAGCTGCGTACTTATTTTGTTACCAAGATCTTCCCTTTATCATTGAAAGATGAAGCTAAAATTTGGTTTAACAATTTATCACCTCGGTGTATTACTGATCCTATGGATTTGGTTGATCTTTTCTTTCAAAAATATTTTCCTGCTAGTGCCCAACATGCTATTGTGCGGGACATCTTTAACTTTAAGAAAATTGAAGGAGAAAAATTGAATGAATCTTGGACAAGGTTTTGTTCTTTGATAAGAGCTAGCCCTGGATACCCATTACCTAAAAATGAGCTCCTAGATATATTTTACAATGGACTAACTGTTGAATCTAGGACATACCTGGATAGTTGTGCTGGTTGTGTTTTCAGGAAAAGAACTCCAAAAGAAGCTGAGGAATTAATGGCTAAAATAGCCAAAAATAATAATGATTGGAATATACCTGATCCTACACCTACACCAGAGCCAACACCAATACCAACACCCAAGAAGAGATGGATGATTGAATTAAATGATGAAGTGATGAAGGAAGCCAAGAAATCTCTTAAAGAGAGGGGTATTAAATCTGAAAATGTGAAGAATTTACCTCCTATAGAAGAATTATGTAAGCATATTCCTCATCCATCAACTGTTGAGGTACACTCTCTCCAATACTTTCATAATAGAGATATTCCTTATTCTAAACCACCTGATCAATTCTTAGATAAATTTGATATTTATGTTGTTGAGCAAGACAACTTTAATAGGAGAGTGCAAAACCACCTTATGGAAAACTCTAGAGCTATTGATAATTTGCATGGTATTATTGAGAGAACTTCCAATGATGTTAAAATGCTTGTTAAACATTTTCAAATGGTTCAAACTCAAATTGATCAACTTAGTAAAGTGCAAAAAGACATGCTAGCTAATGCTTCTAGATATAAACATGTTTGTGAAATAATTACTAGAAGTGGTGTTTCTACTCAGGACCCCTTGTATCCTGAAGGACATCCAAAAAGAATTGAACAAGATTCTCAGCAACCTAAAAATAATAGTTCTCCTTCTAAGAAAAAGAAGAAGAGACATAAAAATGTTGTAGAATCTCCTGAACCTGCTAAAGATCCTAATATTATATCTATTTCTGATGCTGAAATTAAAGTGGTAATGATAAAAGTGATACTTCTGATAAAGAAGAACCTGTAGCTGAACCTAAAAAGCAAACTAAAACTGCAAAGTATAATAAGGAGGATTTCATTGCTAATAAACATGGTAATGAAAGAGAGCCCTGGGTACAAAAAGCAATGACTTTTCCTAATAAGAAACACAAATCAAAGGAAGAATAACATTATAACAAGTTTTGTGAATGGATGAAACCTCTGTTTTTGCAAATCCCTTTGACTGGTGCTATTAAATTGCCTCCTTATTCTAAATATATGAAAGATATTGTCTCTAACAAAAGGAAAATTCATAATGAGGAAATTTCCACTATGCTTGCTAATTAATATTTCAATGGCAAGGTTCCAAAGAAGCTTGGAGATCATGATATTCATTGTCGAGACATCGTAGTAGTTTTCATAGACGGGGGTGCCATGAGACTACGGTAGAGACGTGGGGTAACGGGATAGCGTAGTAACACAGAACACGGGATTTTACCCAGGTTCGGTACGTCGCGACAGTACGGCGTACCTACTCCTGCACTTCTCACTAATTGGGACTAAAGCCCGTATAACAGGGTTACAGTGTGAGGGAATAGATCTAGCTACTCGACGAGGATGAACTTCTCGGCGAGTTGCGTAGAGCTTGAACTTGTGTCTAACTTGTCCTTGTTTAATCTATCTCCCGTCCGGCTTTATATAATAGCCGGATTAGGGCTTACAGAACAGGAAACCTAGAAGACTACGTTTAACTTGTAACTTGGAAAGTAAGGAATCCGTCTTCTCCTCCAAGCCAGACCACGCGGGCCGTGATCCGGGTTCTTCTAGAATCCGGCTTCTACGCGTCGGACTACTGGGCCGCCCAATGGACCTAAGCCCATTACCATGTAGGCCACCCTGGTAGTCCGGCTCTTTGTCTACCATCTTCTATACCCCTATTCAGTATATATCCGACAGTAGCCCCCAGGAAGGATCAAAACTCTGATTCTCCGTCTTTCGTCAAATACATTTTGTCCGGGAAATCTTGATTCAGCAGTCTTGATTCTTTCTACTTTCCTTTTGAAGGAGATGGTAACATAAAACTCGGAACTATGAAAGTCCGGCTTTTCTTTTCGCGATCCTTCGCGGGAAAGGAACTTCTAACGTCAGCGCTTTAATCATGCTGACGCAGGCGACGCTTGGTTTCACGCGGGAAACCCTGCAACGTATCTCTGACAGATTCTCACGGGAAACGAGGAGATAGCCATCATTCCCCTGTCGTTATATTTCCCGTAGTTTCCGGCGAGCGACACGCGTCGAACATCCAACGGTCGAAAGAGCCGTTGGCACGTATCTAAACGGATTTCTGGCTATAAATAGCCGTCATCGTCCTCCTCCGAAACTTTCCTCACTCCCTCACTGCCCACGCCATTGCTGCGCACGCGAGCTCGAGAGCAAGTCCTTGTCCCAGGCGCACCTAGCATCAAACGCACCGAAACGCAAAGCACCACCGAAAGATGGCCTCCTCGCCGTCGTCACCAACCCGCACCACCATCGACGAGCTTGTCAACGATCTGGATCCGCAGCCGGGATCGCAGACGCACGCCGGCGGCGAGCCGGAGAAGACTGCTGCTTCCGCGGCGGGTGGAGAAAACACTTCCACCGCCGCGGACATTGCGCCATCGAGCGCCGCGACAACCCCGCCGTTTGCACCTGAAACGGCGGAGGAGAAGATCGAGCTTCTCGGCGACGAACTCGCCGCCGCGGAGGCCGCCGTCGCCGCCGCCACCGGAGCGGGCGAGGAAGCGGAATCTGCAGGCAACTGGAGTGCCTGCAGTATTCCCCCGGCTCTCCTTCCAAACTTGGAAAAGGAGGGCCTGGTTCTCAAGAAGAAATGGCGGCTGCCAGAAGAAGAAACTGAACCCGCGCCACGAGATGGCGAAAGGGTACTCCTTTCTTCCCACCTTTTGCGAGGTATGGGACTTCCACCATCTTCTTTCTTCCTCCAGGTTCTTTCTCATTACAACATCCAGCCCCACAATCTTCCCCCCAATTCCATTCTGTACATGGCCGGCTTTCAGGCCTTGTTCGAAGGCTACTTAGGGCTAGAACCTAGGTTAGATTTCTGGATGTACTGCTTTGGAGTTAAGCGAAACTCTTCGGAGGGCGCACTCCCAACTTGCGGAACTATATCCTTCACTCTTCGGAGATTCCGGGAGGATTGGTTCCCCAAGATCAAAACTTCAGAATCCGTCAAATTTTGGACGGGTTCTTTTTTCTATCATCCCGACGTGCCTTTTCCTAAAAAGGCCGTCGGGGTTCCACCTTTTGTGAACTCCGCCGCCGTTCCCCAGGATAACTGGGTAACAGAAGCCGTCCAAGTTCTGCCGCCAGATCTGCTAAAGATCAAGCGGCGCATCGCCAAGCTCACCTCCATGGATCCGCCTCTAACTGGCATGGACACGGTTCTATGCTGGCTGATTAGGCGGATCCAGCCACTAGCCAACCACAGCGGCCGTTTCCTGTGTGAATACACGGGAGTCAACGATCCGATGCGGACATCCGCCAAGGATTGGCCCGCAAAAAAACTTAGGCGGCGCATCAACCAGTTGGTCGCATCGCGCGACCAATACACAGAGAGTCGGCCAATGTACACGGCCGAAAATCCGGTTCCCAAGGTAATTTTTCAGTCATTTGGGTACAGTTCTATTTTATCTCGGATTTCCTAGCTTCTGATTTTGGTTTTTGCTTATTCGACAGTTCGAGGATCTTTCAGACTCGGACTTGGTGTCTGAGGCTGAGCTGGACGCGCTGCGCACCGCCGCTACAGGTGGGCGCAAGCGCAAGAAGATAACCTCCTCGGACGAAATTATCGATCTTGACGGAATCCCCGTCGCCACCTCCAGGTTCTTTCTTCTGGAAATTTCTTTTATGGGAACTTTTTTCATCCATCTTCGGTGTTTTGACCTTTTCCGGGTTTTTATGTTTTTAGCCTGCCACCTTCCACCCTGAAGCCGAAGAAGCTGAAGAAACACAAGGTTTCTTCGAGCCGAGGCAGCCAACCTTCTCCCGCCGTCGCCTCGGACACGCCAAGCACGATGGCGGAAGAGCCTACTGCAACCCCCACCACCAAGCCCCCAGAGCCCAGCCAGCCCATTGTGTCCGACCCGGACACGAGGGAAAGGGCGGCCCCAGAGGTGGAAAAATTAACTCGGACTTTCGACGAGGAAATTCCCACCTTTGACAAGGATTTCAAAGCTATCAATGGCGGCTTGGACGCAGCCGGAAATCTCTTCGCGGAATACGCGAAAGAGTTCAAAGAAAACTTGGCAGGTTTGCAGCGCATGAGCCAGGTATATAACTCTAGCCCCCAAGCATTAATTAAAATGCGTGCTTTTTGCTTTGATGCTTTTTGTACTCATTCTTCTCCTTGCCATGTTTCAGCAAACCTCGGAAGCCATCAACCGGGAAGTTTTCAGGAAGCTTACCATCAAGAATAAAGAAGTTAGAAGTCTTCTCTCTATTCTTGAAGAAAGGGAAGCAGAGCTGGAATCAGCTAAGCTCGCATTGTCGGAAACACAAGGTAAACATTTTCCTCCTGAAATTTCCAATTTCAATTATTTGCCTAAGTTTTTTCCGAGGAGCTGGCTAACTCGGATTTTTCCCTTGCTTTTCAGCTGCATTAGCTGAGGCTAAACAAGCAGCAGAAGATTCTGGCAATGCCGAAATTCTTCGCAAGGAGAATGTTGAGCTTCACAAGAAGCTTGTGAAAGCACAACAAGACTTGGAAGCCAGTAATCTGGCCCTTGGAGTTTCTAATTCCAAGGCTTCCGAGCAGGCGGAGAAGGACAAATCCACCATTCGGGATTTGACCGACGCTCTGAACCTTCGCCTGGAGGAAGTTTCCGAGATCGACAAGCTCATCGGTAAATCTCTTATTCATTTGTCGTCTTTCCAAGTTTTACTTGCTCTGTTTTTCCATTTAACCTTTTTAGGTGTTTTACTGGAAAAAACAGGCGATACCCCAGATGGCACTCAGATTGCAGGCATCCGAGCTTTCGGGGAGACATGGAATTTAATCAAGGCTGCTGCAACGCAGCTGGTGGAAAAGTTTCTTCCCGAAAAATCTGGGGAGTGCTCGGAGGTTGAAAAACTTCTGGGTCCCATCATGGAGGTGGCGGAGTCTAAGGAATCTCTCCTTCGCTCCGCTGCACGGGGTGGTGCGCGCATGGCTCTTGGCCTCATGCGCATGCACTACCCTAGTGCTAAATCCTGGCGTGTGGCGTCCGGTGTCCCTCAAGGATACACGGATACGCAGCGAAACACCATCTTTGGTGAAGTCAAAGGCCACGCCACCCAGATTGCCTCCATGGTAAATATCTCCGTCAACTATCCAGAAGCGGAGATTCCTCCAATCCCCGAAGACGAAAGCAGCGAGGAGGAGTCAGATGCTTGAAGGGTTACCTGAAACATGGATAGAAAAAATAGACAATAGGAGCATTATTGTTCTTTTAATGTAATCCAAAATGTAATGCTTCTTTTGTATGAATGAAACTTCCGTCTGTTGCAGTTTTTAAATTATGAAATTCTTTGCAAGTTTTTTGGGTTTTGATCATTCCTTTATCTTCTAAGTTCTCTGGTGTGTATGTTTTAACTGTCCTTAGTGTTTGAAATGGCTCAAATAGCAATATGAATCTTCATGCCGAGTAACTGGGGACGAACCAAGCAGTTTTGAAACTCGGAAACATGGATCATGCTAAAGGCATTTTTACTAACTAGTTCCAGTAACCCAACACACACACAATCAGATAAGACTTAGAGAATTCAAGGAAAGTTTTAAGTGAAACTTGGGCACACATGCAATTCAAGTTTCCCTTAGCCGTTAATAGGCTGAAAAATCATTCAGTTTTGTAACGCCGAGTACGCAAGCACAATTCGGGTTAACGTTGAGCAATTTGTAAGATCATTGGGAAATAGATGAGGCGGAAACACTTTACACTTATAAAGAATATGGATGACAGCATTCCGACAACTTTATTTCATGATCTCAAAAGATGTTTACATAGAATTGAACTTAGTACGGAAAGGTACATAACTTTCTAGACGTTCCCAGGCTTCCGCAATCCACTTGACTTTGTCGAATTTTTTCAGCAGCTTGTAGAGTGGTAAGGTTTTAGCCCCCAGCCAACTGATAAATCTGCTGACGGCTGCAGCGGAACCCGTCAATCTTTGGACATCTTTTACACATGTAGGTTTTGAGATGTTCAAGATTGCCTTGATCTTTTCCGGGTTAACTTCTATTCCTCTGTGGGAAACAATGAAACCCAGAAGTTTTCCTGAGGGAACCCCGAATACGCACTTAGATGGATTCAACTTCATCTTGTAAGTGCGCAAGTTTTCGAAAGTTTCTCGCAAATCCTCAAGGAGTGTATCTTTTTCCTTGGTTACAACAGCGATATCGTCCACGTAAACATGAACGTTTCTGCCAATTTGACTATGCAAACAGCGTTGCATGCAACGCTGGTAGGTTGCACCTGCGTTCTTCAGGCCAAAAGGCATGGTTATGTAATAGTACGTCCCATACGGGGTTATAAAAGAAGTCTTGATTTGATCTTCCTTTTTCATGCGTATTTGGTGGTACCCGGAGTATGCATCCAAAAAGCATAAAAGCTCGGAGCCTGCAGTGGCATCTATTATTTGATCGATTCGCGGTAACGCGAACCTATCTTTCGGACACAACTTGTTCAATCCTGTGTAATCTATACACATTCTAAGAGCAGTGGTGTCTTTCTTCGGTACTAACACCGGATTTGCGGACCAATCAGTATGGATTACTTCCTTGATGAAATCCGCTGCTAAAAGCCGGATAATTTCCTTGCCAATAGCCTTCCGTCTTCTTCCGTCAAATCGACGGAGACCTTGTTTGACGGGTTTTGATCCGGGAATAACCTTGAGTTGGTGCTCAGCAAGTTCCCTGGGTACGCCTGGCATGTCAGCTGGACACCAGGCAAAAATATCCCAGTTCTCACGGAGGAACTTGATGAGCTCGCCTTCCTATTTGTCAGTCATCCCAGTCCCTACGACGACGAATTTTGTCGGATCTTTGGGATCTAGGATTACCTGTCTTGTATTCTCGGACGCCTTGAAGCTATCTGTTGGCTTCCGAGTTTCTTTTCCTGCCGGCATTTCTTTCGGCGATACCTCCTTGGCTAATTCCTTCAGTTCCTCCTTCGCTATAACTCTCTGAGCGCAAAGGGCGTTTTCTTTCTCCAACTCATTTGCCAGCTTGAAATCACCGGCAACGGTGATTACTCCTCCTTTGGGTCCTGGCATCTTCAGCTTGTTGTAGATATAGCAAGATCTTGCCATAAATTTGGCGAAAGCCGGACGTCCGAGTATTGCGTGATACACGCTTTCGAACGGCACTACTTCGAAGGATACTTTTTCCTGCCGGAAGTGATCTTTATCTCCGAAGGTGACATCTAGGGAAATTTCTCCTAGGGATCGTGCTTGCCTGCCAGGAACAATGCCATGGAAGCGTATATTGCTGTAGTTGAGCTGGGACTCGGAGATCTTCAAGTGCTTCAGCGTATCCAGATACATTATATTGATGCTGGATCCTCCATCCATCAGCACTCTCCTTAGCCTAGTGTTTTGAACAATAGGGCTTACAACAAGAGCTTGTGTGCCGGGTTCAGGGATATTTCCGGGATGATCAGACTGATCCCAGATTATCGGTGTGTTGGAGTACTTCAAGAATTTCGGGGTCGCAGGAACAACTGCGTTTATCTCCCGAAGTGTTCTTTTGGCCACCTTTGCTGACGGGGTTGCTAAGAAAGTTAACATTGCTTCTCCGCCAACTCTCGGAAATTTGGGTTCGCCTTTTCGCTGTTGTTCCTGGATTTTATCATCAGTGTCCGATTCACTGTCTTCTTTTTCAGCTTCTGGCTTTTGTTTGGAAGGTTTCCTTTTGGAACCCTTCCCCTTATTTCCGGATCTTGCATTGCCTTTCATATGCTTGTTTAGCCGGCATTGCGCGTTTGTGTGGGTTGGTTTCCCAAATTGCGAGTGGTGGACGCAGGGTTCCGACTTAATTCTCTCCCATTCTTCGGGAGTGTAATTGATTGGATCTGGACTGCGGCCTTTCCACTTATTCACCTTTTCTCCTCCAAAGGCTATGTTGACCTCCTTGGGCTTTGTCGTTGATTCTGGAGTTCCTTTTTTGTCAGAACGAGGGGTTTTCTTGGCGAGTATTAGTGACTCAATATTGCCTCCTCTTGCTCTGATATCATCTTCGGCTGCAGCATGCTCATTAGCGGTTGTAAGCATAAATCCGAGATCTTTGTGCTGTTTAGAACCAACCATGAACGGTACAAGTCCGGGTTTTAGGCCATTGACGAAAGCATGCATTGCTTGTACGTCAGTTACTCCAGAGCAACTATTCTTCATTGCAGTCCATCTGGAGATGAAATCCACGTATGGTTCGTCCTCAAATTGGGTGCAACGGTTCAGCTGGTTGATGCTATTTGGGCGTTTGTATGTTCCCCGAAAATGCTAAGTGAATACTCTCGCCATATCATCCCAACTGTCGACAGTTCTTGATGGTAAACCATTGATCCAATCTCTGGCTCCGTCTAGCAACATTAGGGGAAGAAAATTGACAGCTTCCAGGTCTGTCCCATTGTTGATTTGGACGGCTGTATAATAATCTGAGAGCCAGGTATCCGGGTTTGTACTGCCGGTATACTTTTGGTAGGTTGGACCAACTTTGGCGAAGCCAGAATGCAGGGTTATCCTTCGGATCCTGTCAGTAAAACACTTAGGACCAAAGTATAGATCATCCTTTTCTGCTCTATCAATGTGTGCAGAATATCTCCCGGCTGAATGGACAGAAGGGGATCTGCTCCTTTCTTTTCCATTGTTGCGCGGACGTGCTTTTCCGAGGTTATCTCTATCTCTTCCGTGTTCACGTCCTTTAGGCGGAGTTCTGCTTCTATGCCTTTCCTTATCCTTAGGAGGTGTCCGGGATCTTTCACGTCTGTGAGGTATATCATATCTTCCAGCTTTTTCAGCTGGGTTTCTCGGAGGTGGCATTAGTTTGCCGTCATTCCGGTGTTTGTCTTCCCGATCGTGTGGTTTATATCCATCTTTCGGGAGATGAGGTCCGGTTCTAGACGCTGCGTCCCGGTTGTCGGGGTTTTTCTTGTCTTTTCTCGGGTCCTCTTTTTTGTCCGAATCTCCGGGTTCTTCCGGTCCAGGTGCTCCAGCAGCGCAAGTAACTGTTTTGCAGAGGGCGGAATTATCATGCAGCCTCCCTGGTCGCTCTTGGCCTCGTTGCTGCTGTTGTAATGCTTTTCCTAGGAAAGCATACACCCCTTGGAGTTTTTCCCCGTTAGAGTACAGATCGTTGTTTAGGATGGCAAAAACGCTGCTTCCGCGTTTTCTGCTGCGGTTTTGTATATTGGCTCGCCCTTGGCATCTTTGCCGTTTAACTGCTTTTGCCAAGATGGGTTATAAAACCTTTCTTTTGGCGGCAGTTCTTCCGGTTTTGCGATTTCGGGTAACCTAGTAGGTTTTAAGGCAGATCTATGCTTTCTCTCGTACTCCTCTATTTCTTCCTTCATGACTTTGATGTCATTATGGGTTTGTTGGAGATGTTGCCGAGATCTAAGCAGATGTTGCTGTTGCCGTTGGAAAGCTTGTCTCCTGGCTTCCAGCATCTCAGGGGGTTCATCTGGTCCCACTGGTGTTTGTAATAGTTCTTGCTCTTCCAGTTCTGTCATTGGCGGAGCAGTGATTTCCTTAGATTTCTTTCCGCGGGCTTTGTGCCGCTAATATCTCCAACTTCCAGGTTTTCATCAGCGAGATCGGCTGATTTTTTCTTCCGGAGTTTGTATTGGAGTTTTTTAGAAGCACGATGCTTTTTCTTGGAAGAGGGAGGTTTCTTGACAGGCTCATCTTCTGTCATCTCCTTAACATTGGGGAATATCGGAGAAGTTTCTCCGTCTTCTCTCTCTTCCACTGGCGGAGGGGTTTTAGGGCTTTCCTGGCTGTCGGCACCCGTTGTATCAGCTGGTTTTGCCATTAGCACTTCATGGAATCCCTCTTGAAAGGACTTAACCTTTCTTACGAAGGCATCGTCGTCTTCGTCTTCGGAGTCGAAGTTATCCGATCCGGTTTCCGACTCCAATCTCGCCTCAATGGCGGCAAGCACGGACTCTGCTTCCGAGTTCATCGTCTGGTTGACGGGTGTCGGATCTTCCGTCTCTGTGACGGGTATTTGTTCTTCCGTCTCTACGACGGGTAGGTTGTTATCTGCCTCTTGCACGGGATTTCCGTCATCCGTGTTTTCAGCGATTTCGGATTGCACCATGCCGATAAAGTGTGTATCACTGTTTTGTCGGCGATCTGAGCAGAATCCGAGATCATAGTCGTCTTCGACTGGGTATAGGGCGGGTGGGATAAATTTGCTTCCACCGCAAAACCCCATTGCTTCTGCAGTTAGTCCGATAAAGATGTTAGCGGATCCAATCGGTAACACGCAGGCACTTACCAGGTGGTTTTGCGCCGGTATGTAGGATCCGTTGTCGAGGAAGCGCCCGACGTCGTCGTCGAATTCCAAGCTTCCGACAGTGATCGATCTTCCAATTCCACCGAGTATCCCAGATCGGAATTTCACGCCTGACGTCGTTTGCCCCACGGTGGGCGCCAACTGTCGAGACATCGTAGTAGTTTTCATAGACGGGGGTGCCATGAGACTACGGTAGAGACGTGGGGTAACGGGATAGCGTAGTAACACAGAACACGGGATTTTACCCAGGTTCGGTACGTCGCGACAGTACGGCGTACCTACTCCTGCACTTCTCACTAATTGGGACTAAAGCCCGTATAACAGGGTTACAGTGTGAGGGAATAGATCTAGCTACTCGACGAGGATGAACTTCTCGGCGAGTTGCGTAGAGCTTGAACTTGTGTCTAACTTGTCCTTGTTTAATCTATCTCCCGTCCGGCTTTATATAATAGCCGGATTAGGGCTTACAGAACAGGAAACCTAGAAGACTACGTTTAACTTGTAACTTGGAAAGTAAGGAATCCGTCTTCTCCTCCAAGCCAGACCACGCGGGCCGTGATCCGGGTTCTTCTAGAATCCGGCTTCTACGCGTCGGACTACTGGGCCGCCCAATGGACCTAAGCCCATTACCATGTAGGCCACCCTGGTAGTCCGGCTCTTTGTCTACCATCTTCTATACCCCTATTCAGTATATATCCGACATTCATACTATCCCTTGTTCTATTAAAAATAATTATGTTAGAACTGCTTTATGTGACTTGGGAGCTGGAGTTAGTGTTATGCCTTTCTCTCTTTATAAGAGACTCTCTCTTAAAAATTGATACACACTGATATATCTTTGCAAATGGATGATAAGTCCACTACTATTCCTATTGGTATATGTGAGAATGTTCTTGTTCAAGTTGCTACTAATTGTTTGATATTAACTGACTTTGTTGTGGTTGAAATGCCTGAAGATGATAATATGTCTATTATTCTTGGGAGACCTTTTCTTAGTACTGCAGGGGATATTATTGATTGCAATCAAGGAAAAGTAAATTTTAATGTTAACGATAAAGAGTATACTATTTATTTTCCCAATAAGATCGATAGAACATACGGTTTAAATTCAATTGAAAATATTGAGACCATCGAGATTGGAGAATTTTATTGTCCCATTCTAATGCCACCAAAAGAACATGAAATTATTATGATTGGGACTATGTCTATCAAGGTTGAGGTAACATAATTATTTAGTGATTAGCAAAGCTTTGCTTTCATATGAAAATTGTTCTAGTAACAAGACTTGATCACCCTTGTTAACAAAATGATTTTGAACGAAGAGGACAATGTTTTCACTATGTTTTCACCTTCCCCATTATGTTTTCACCATGTTTACTTCTGTTATCACATTGCTACTTGAGTACAATCATGTTTTCCACCATCCTTATGCATGTTTTCCTCATGTTTTCACCCGGATTACTGTGGTTATGCATATTTTCACCACCAATACTTTTGTTTTCACCACTACCACTTTTGTTTTCTTTGGATATCTTTCCATTAGAGTGTCATAGAACCTCTATAGTGCTGGTTTTGGTTTTTTTTTCACGTTTCCACTTTTTTTTATGGTTTTTATTAATTATTAAAATTCTGGAAATAGCTCAAAAATAAAGTTTCTCGAAAAATCCCAGAAAAATTATAATAACTTTTTACGTAAAAAAATAGGCAGAGAGCCACCTGGGAAGCCCTAGGGGGACCCACCAGTCAGGCACACCATGGGGTGGCATGGCCTGCCCCCTGGTGGCGCCAGCACATGGTGTGGGGCCCCATGGCCCCCCACTAACTCTCTAACCTGGCAAAGTCTTCTCTCTCACCCACCAAACTCAACACATTTCCTGGAACCCGAGTTCTTGTTGTTCTTCCTCAAAAAAAATTGATCTCTTTGCTCAGCCCATCTTTTGTGCTGAAATCTGGTGCATTTGCTCTCCGGTATGTGACTCCTCCGATGATCCAAGTAGAATTTTATTTGGTGAAGTATTTCTTGAGTATTTTGGTACTGTAGGTGACAACTGATGTGCGTTTGCATTCTTGATTTGAGTAGAAACAATATAGTTTTGTTGTATGTTTAGCTCTCATATACGTCCCTATGGTAGTTTCCACCTTATAGTTGCTTGAAATTAATTTTTGTGATGATTGTTGAAAAATTTCAGAGGTGGATAATTATAATTTTGGAGAGATATTTAGGAGTGATGCTCCTAGAAGGACAAGGCCCTCACGCTCATCCACTTCAGTGAGTGACGTTGGGATGACTCCAGGACCTATCGAATAGGCCTACCTGGTCCAATTCCCAAGACTAAAGCCCAAAGCGAGGTGCCACCCCACAGTTCTAGAAGGCCCAGTGGAATCCCACCCGCAAAACTTGCGGGTCAAGATGGAAAGTATCCACCGCCTTAGAGCTAGGGTTTGTAACCCCCTCGGGTACGGTTTGAGACCCAGCCACCTATAAAAAGGCAGGGAGAACCACTAAGGGGGGATCCAATCTATTTTTTCCACCACCATAGCCAGAGCTTGAGACCTATCTCTCAGCTTGCGCACCCCCCCCCTTTGTAATCGATTCTACTCATAATACAGACCAGAAGAGCAGGAGTAAGGGTTTTACCTCTACAAGGGCCCCGAACCTGGGTAAATCTTGTCCCCTGTTAGCCACTGAAGTTACCAGCGTCTATTTTGTTCTCTTACTCGAAACCCTACCGGATCATCCGAGGGAATTGCCGATATGACTAATCGACCATTGGCACCGTCTATGGGAACGGCGGGCGCTGGATCCATGCCACCTTCGGCCTCATCTTCACCGAGCTTCAGCTGGAGCCCGGGATCATCGCCTCCAACGAATCCGATCTGCTTCGGGTCATTCATCTACATGCCCCACTCGCCGGAATCACGCCCGGCGTTCGACGGACTTCAGGAAGGCATCAGCCTGACATTTGGCGACCTCCGCTTCCGTGCCAGCAAAACGGGAATTCTACACTTCCCCGACCAGATGGAACTCGACGGATCAGACTCTGAGTCCGTCTCTAGCCCGGCGATCCTCGAGTCACCATCCGGCAACGCCAGTCGCAATTTAGCGCCCAACAATGAATCCATCAGCCACAGCACGCAACTTCCACACCATTGCGACCGAAGAACCCTCCAAATTTGGCGAAAGCCATCGGCCTACGCCTAGGACTCACGAGCCATATCTGAACCAAGTCTGCATGGCAGGTTCAACCGAACAACCTGAGGAAGTGGAGGAAAGTCGAGTGGCACGGGAACGCATCAAGGTCTCTCAAGCCTCTTGGCTTAAAGCGAAGGCAGCGGTACACTCTAGCCAACCGATAGAACCTGGATCCTCTCAAGAAGACCTGACGGCATACCACTACCACCTATTGCGTACAGGCCGACAGTTGGCAGAAGCCCGCAAGGAACTAGAAGCACGGAAGGAAGCGACGGAAGCCTCGAGTGCACATCGCGCGGCGCTTTCCAGGACTCACTCAAAGAGGAACCAACCCCCAAAGAAGGGAAAGTACGTCTCAAAAACTGCTAGCATGGACCAAGGGTCTCTCAGCGAGGTCAGCAAGACTCTCGAGACTTCCCTCATGCACGTTGATGATGAGGGTAACGTGCACCCGAAAACTCCCGCCGCCGCGGTCCTAGCCGTTGCTACATACTTGCAGGCGAACCAGCCACGTGAGAACGATCCTCGCGCGGAACAACACCGGCAGGTCCAGAGGGGACTAGGCATGGCCGGAGTGGCAATCGCTGCCCAGAACCGCAAGAACACAACACCCCCTGAAGGTGATAAAACACCTCGGGTGGAAAAAACACCTCGCAGACGCGAGAGCACGTCGCCAAACAGAGGAGACAAGGGATCGCCTCGTCGCCCCAGGGGCAAAAAAGCCAGGCGCCGCGGCGATAGCCCGCGAAACCGTGACAGCAGCCCACGGCGCCACGGGAGCCGCTCGCGACACCACAGCAGGAAACCACGGGAGGAGGATAATCGTGACCGAACTCAGTACGACGCGCGTGGGGACATCGCGCAGAGCAAGGTCGATAGAGCTCGAGCCCGTAGGACCCGTGCCCGATCGCTATCCACCTCCTCTGATGAGGAAGCCTGCGGCGCGATATGCTTCAGCAGCAAAATCCGTGAGGCAGCAATGCCCAAGAGATTCAAACTCACAACGGAGGTCCCAAAGTACGACGGCTCGAAGAGCCCAAGTCATGGCTTTCAGACTATCTGACCGCGGTAAATGCCATCGGGGGAACAAAACAACGGCCATTACACCTCGTAGGCGCCACCCAAAGCTGGCTCGAAGGAAGACCGTGTGCGTACTACAGATCCTGCGACGATCTCACCCGCGACTTCGAGAAGAACTTCCACGCGACATACAAGCGGCCATCATCTATCGAGGAACTGTGAGCCTGCAGGTAGAAGAGCGGGGAGTCTACCTGCGAGTATATCTAGAGATGGACCACACTCAAGAACACGGCGGGGAATATATCAGAGGACGTCGCGGTTGAAGCTTTCACCAAGGGTGCTTGGCGCGCCGCCTTCCGAGAAGAGCTGGGGCGATCCGCACCCAAATCAATCGGGGAGTTAATGGTGATAGCGGACAGATGGGCGAATCGCGAAGAATCCCTGCGCAATGAGAAAGCTTCCTCACCTGCGCACGACGAGGACCGCAACGGTGACCGCCGGAAGAGGAAGAGAAAACACTACGACCAGGATGATCAGTAGAAACTGGTAGCGGCCGAGTTCACGAGAAACTGCGACAGCGGATCCCACGGAAATAGCGAGTGGAAGCCAAAACCAGATGATAAAACTCTCGAGGAAGACCTTGATGGATACTGCTCTCTCCATCTGTTTACAGATAAGCGCACGGGCAAAACCAAGGCCACTCACCCCCTCAAGGACTGTCGAAAGTTCCAAGACATCCACAAGGCATACACGAAGAAAAACAGGGCAGCTGTTAACCAGGGATACCCGCAACTGCCGGGAGGATACCAACCACCACCCCTGCCTCCGCCTGCAGGTCAACACAACATGGCTCTAGCCGCCCTTCCTGCACCAGCTAACCCAGCCGCGGGAAATCAAGGAGGAAACGGCTACCCAAACTCCCCACAGGCTCCTAGGCATGATACAGAAGGTCTGCCCGTCCCGACTAGTTCTGAAGACCAACACTCGCCAACTTAACATGGCAGTACAAGCACCACCGTCCAAGCCTGAATACCTGAAGATGTCCGAGCACCCGATAACCTTTTCACGAGAGGACCACCCGCCACGGGTGCATCGACCGGGGCACGCGACGCTCGTCATCCAGGCGCAAATAGGCAACTACGACCTAGCCCGGGTGTTCATGAATGGCGACAGCGGAATCAACATCATATACGCGGATACACTCCGTAAAATGAACATGTTCTTAGAGCGACTCGCAACATCAGAAATATCCTTCCACGGGATAGTACCGGGTCAAGCGGTCTGCTCACTCAGCGCAATCAACTTGGAAGTGATCCTCAGAGAACCACGCAATTACATGAGAGAATTCCTCGACTTCGAGGTAGTTGATTGGCCATCCCAGTACCACGCCATTCTCGGCCGGACAGCGTTCGTGAGATTCATGGCAGTACCTCCTTACGCCTACCTAAAGTTGAAACTCCCAGGAGAATACGGTACAATTACCATAAACGGCAACTTCCAGCCATCAGACAAGTGCGACAATGAATTCCACGAGATCGCGAAATCTTTCGGGATGCAAGAGGAGCTGGAGGAATTTGCAAAAACCACGGATAACTCCGTGATGCCACTAACCCAAAAGAATGCTCCAGACCTCGAGTTTAGCCCGAGCAGCGAAACTCGAAAGCATCAGGTGCACCCGACAAAATCCGTGAAGACGACGATCGTGTCCACCTCCCTATCACCCGCATAGGAAAGCGCGATTGTCGAACTCCTCCATGAGTACTAGGAAATTTTCGCCTGGCAGCCTTCAGATATGCCAGGAATACCCAGGGAGTTCGCCGAGCACTCATTAGAAGTGTACAAATATGTAAAGCCGGTCAAACAGACCACTCGACGCTTCTCTAAGCTAAAACAGAGAGCACTCGGAGAAGAGGTGAACAAACTCCTAGCCGCCAACTTCATCAGGGAGATCAAGATTTCCACCTGGTTAGCAAACCCGGTGCTGGTCCCAAGAAAAACACAGACATCCTTCGCGTGTGCATCGACTACACGTCGCTAAACAAGCACCGCCCCAAGGATAATTTCCCACTCCCACGGATCGACCAGATTATCGACTGTGCAACAGGCTGTCAGCGCCTCTCCTTTCTAGACGCCTACTCGGGATACAACCAGATCAGGATGAAGTAGGAGGACGAGGAGGACAGCATTCATCACACCACACGGTGTATACTGCTACACGATAATGCCTTTCGGGCTTAAAAACGCATGCGCAACATATCAGCGCTGCATGCAAAAAATGCCTCGCCAAGCTCATTGGCAAGAACGTATAGGTGTACGTTGACGATATCGTCATCAAGACTCGAGTGGAGGATACGCTCCTCGAAGACATAAGGGAGACATTCGACGCCCTCAACGCATACGGAATCAAGCTCAAGCCGACAAAATGCGTCTTCGTGGTTCCCGCCGGCCAAATCCTCGGCTATCTGGTCTCCGCCCGAGGAATTGAGGTCAACCCGGAGAAAATCCAAGCAATATTGACGATGAAAGAACCAACAAATCTCCATGGAGTCCAGCAACTGGCAGGGCGACTGGCGGCCCTCAGCAGATTCATCGCACGATTGGGCGAGCAGGCGCTCCTTTTCTATAAACTGCTGAAGAAAACGGATAAGTTCGAGTGGACGCCAGAAGCGAAAAAGGCGTTCATCGATCTGAAAAGAGTGCTGCAGAGCAGGCGCATACTGACAACACCGCATGAAAGGGAACCTCTCTACCTTTACCTAGCCGCAACAAATCAAGTGGTCAGTATGGTAATTGTCGTCGAGCGGCCAGAGGACGGAAAGGCATACGACGCTCAGAGACCGGTGTACTACATTAGCGAGGTACTCTCGCCATGCAAACAACGATACCCCCACTACCAGAAACTCGCGTATGGAGTGGTCCTTACAGCCTGCAAGCTCAAACACTACTTCCAGGAACATACCGTTATGGTGCTAAACGATGCATCACTCGTTACTATTACTAGTTGCCTTGCACGTGCCATGCACGTCTCCACTATTTAAAAAACTTTAGAGTTTTAATAATGGTGCATGTGTTGACCAAATTAAACATAATATTATGAAGAGTTTTCTTTAAAAAAAATATAATATTGTACTATAAAATTTATTAACCTACCAACATGCATCATCTTTTAATAAAAATAGTACATGTGCACGTGCCATGCACGTCTATAAAATTGGTCAAGAAAAATTACATTTAGTTGATATTGTTCTTTAGATCACTAAGAGAAGGCCTTCCACCTTCCTCAGGGTAGGGATATGTAAGAATTTGACCAAATAGTCCTACTTTTCCGCCACGTCGATAAGGAGGTAAAAGATCGACAACCTTAATACCTGTTTGAAAGATGGATAATTTCGTATCTAACTCGATAAAGATATGTGCAGATCTATGAATAGGGAACGCCTAACATATAAAAAATGTACACTTTGAAGAGGTCCAACGTTAGTGACGGAGTGCATTGCAACAATTTTAAAGCTAAAGTAAGCTCTCATGTTAAAGTATGGACGCTGCAAGCAACCTGCATCGACATAGTATGCCATGACCTATCAAGTGTAATTCCAAAATATTTTGTAACTCGGCAATGCAAGGATCAGATTCCACTTAGTCAGTGCCTCAGTGGCAATATTAATACACATTTTAGCACTTCGGCCACCATATTAAGTCCTTAATATCTCAAGAGGATATAAAATATAAATACTGTACAATATTTCGATAATGTTCTCCATATTTATAGCATAGTTATTGCTGATTTACAGTAAAGGCCAGTTTATTGCAATTCGTCGGTATAACTGTAAAAGGTACATGTATGATGCATCCAAAATATTATGTTGCTGCTTGTACTGATGTGATTTGAAGGAAGTACACATTTATCTTTTCATCAATTTGGTTCATCTCTACTCCAATTTCCTTAACATTGTATAATCTTCGGTATGCACAATGCCTTAAGGAGATAAGCACTTGTGCTCAGTCAGATTGGAGGTACTACCCGCAACTCTCATCGGTTCTCTCTCCCCAATTTCTTGGTGGGCCACCTCCACCAATTTTTTGGCCAGGACGAACTGGAGCATTTCATGCCTATAGTACACCTACACGGAAGACACACATAGTCAGATCATTCGAGCTAGTCTTCATTGGGAGACTTTTGAATCATATGAATCGCGCATACCTCGGCGTTGCCGTGGCTGTCAAAAACTACGAAGAAGTGCGACGGCAGGTGGGGCACATTGGTGTCAAGCCCTAACCAGGAGAAGTCACCGCAAGGTGGGAAACTATAGCGCACGGGCATGTCGGCGAAGTGTGGTGCCGAAACACATGCCTACTCCATCTCCCTGTCGCCCGCCGCCGCCGCCATGGCAAACTCCACCAGAACATGACTACACAGCTACCCCCGCTAGGCTATGCCATATCTGGAATATGATCGACCGGTGTCCGGTGGCGTGCCCTCTTCACCGTAAGTTCCGATATTTGTCATTGGTGGATTGCGTCCTGGAGTCAGGCCCGATGTTATGATGCAGTTCGCCGAGTACTTTCGAGCGAGGGCGGGACAGCTAGCTCGATTAATTTCCGAGCGGATGAACTCGCTGGACACCGCACATAGCTAAGCACCTCAATGTACGATCGATCTGTTCAGCTAGCTCTCCTCTTTTTTTTCGCTAGCTCTCCTAGGTAAACACATAGCTCAGCACGCAGCTAAGCACCTCAATGTTATGACCGGTCTGTTCAGCTAGCGATTAATTTCCGATCGGATGAACTCACGGGACACCACACGTAGCTAAGCAGGCAGCTAAACACACCTCAATGTTACGATCGATCTGTTCTGCTAGCTCTCCTCTTTTAGGCAATGTTACGTAAAGATAAGGCAAGGAAATAGCAATTTGGGATTGCCATACAGGCAACATAACTCGACAACTCGTATTCTACATGGAGTCTCGGATAGAGAAACCGCCCAATACCTCTATCGTACATCGTTTGCATCCGGACACTCTTATTTGTTTTCAGATCGGATCATGTTTAAGTAGGATGTACGTATGCTCTTTTATAAGTAAGTATAGATGTACGTAGTCCTAATGTTGGTGTTGGGTTCAACTCAACATTGGGACGATCTAAGCCATTGGTCGAAGGCTATTGTTCGCGTGAGATTAAATGTATCCCAACATGTTTGCTCTTTTATAAGTAGTATAGATAAACAATCCTATGGCATCCGGAAGAATCGCAAAGTGGAGCATCGAGTTAGGCGCCTGGGATATAATATACACAGGACGTAACGCCCTCAAATCCCAGGTGGTCGTAGAATTCCTGAACGAGTGGACAGAGCTGCAAACTTCAGGACCCCCAGAATACACGAGTAACTGGATCATGTACTTCAACGGGTCGAAAGGAAACGAAGGGGTAGGAGCCGGCGTAATCCTCATATCGCCAAGAGGCGACAAACTGCAGTACGTTCTACGCCTCGACTTTCCCCTGGACGACCCAACCTCCAACAATGACGCCGAGTATGAAGCACTCTTACACGGCATGATGATGGCGATCGCCTGCGGCGCCACTCGACTGATGATATACGGAGACTCCAACCTTATCGGGCAACAAACGATGAAGAAATGGGACGTCGTCGCAGACAACATGATCGCTTATCGCGACATGTACAACCTGCTCGAAGGAAGCTTTAAGGGGTGCGAACAAAGAAGCCAACAGATTGGCAAACATCAGGTCAACAAACGCCCAAGTCCCGTCAGGAATTTACTTCAAGCGGCTCATCAAAAGGTCGGTAAAACTGAAGAAGCACACGGAGGTGCCAACAACAACAAAAACAGAAGCCAGTAGACAGTGCGCCATCATCGAACTTGCTCACAACATCTCGAGGCAGATCTTCCTAGTCGAGCCACTCTAGACGACCAAATACCTCGACTACTTGATCCGAAAGCAGCTCCCAGAGGATATCCCTGAGGCAAGGAGGATTGTTCGGTGCAGCAAATCCTTTCGGGTGGTAAACGGCGAACTCTACAAATAGAGCATATCAGGAATCCTCAAATGGTGCATTGCACCCGAGGACGGAAAGGAACTACTACGGGACATACACCAAGGCGACTGCGGACATCGCGCTAGCTGGACAACCATACTGGGCAAAGCTTTTCGAGCAGGATTTTACTGGCTAACAACAGCCAAGGACGCCAAGAAACTAGTCGAAAGATGTGAAGGTTCCCAACGCTTCTCGCCCAAGCCGCACACACCAGCCACGGAGCTCCACATGATCCGCTTGTCATGGCCATTCGCTCAGTGGGGGCCATTGAGGAAGGCCACATCCGGAGGATACACTTATCTGCTGGTCGCAGTCAACAAATTCACCAAGTGGATCGAGGCGGTCCCAATAACGTCACAACACGTGAAGTGCGCAGTCCAATTCCTCGAAACAATCGTGTACCGATTTGGCGTCCCTCACAATATCATCACGGATAATGGGACCAAGTTCACAACAAAAGAAACGAAGGCTTTCTGTGAAGAGAAAGGGATAACTATCAGCTTTGCCTCGGTTGCACATCCTCAGACAAACGGGCAAGTCGAAAGATCCAACGGATTAGTTTCGGCTGGCCTCAAGAAGCGACTGCTCGACAGATTACATCCTGCGGCAGGACATTGGGTCGAAGAGTTACCATCTGTCTTATGGAGCCTTAGAACAACTCCAAACAGATCCACAAACTACACGCCATTCTTCATGGTTTATGGCGTCGAAGTAGTATTGCCAGAGGATGTTCGATTCAGCTCTACGCGGGTCGTTGCATACAGCGAGGAAGCCTCCAACACAACCCTCGCCAAAGACATGGATGCAATGGACGAACACAGGGACGTTGCACTCGCAAGAACCGTCGTCTACCAGCAAGCACTACGCAATCAACACAGTCGCCGCATCCACAGCAGATCTTTCGTGGTAGGCGACCTGGTGCTGCGACTCAAGCAAGAAAGCGGACACAAGCTCGAGTCATCATGGGAATGACCCTTCATCATACACGAGGTCATCCCCGGAGGTGCCTATCGCTTGAAAAAACAAAAAACATGCGGCGTCTACTCCAACCCATGGAACGTGGTGCACCTGAGGAAATTCTATCCCTAGGAGAGGACATCACTCGCAAAATAAGGTTGTTCTAGCCACATTGTAGCCCGAAAAAATACATGGCTTCTCAGCCATCGCAATAAAACATGGTTTCTCAACCATAGCTACACATACTATCTAGTCGCAATTTTTATTTTTATTTTACATGCTAAACAAACGGTCACACCCCAACACACGGGGGCTACACCAAACTAGCATCGGCAAATCTTCGAGTGCCTACGCACGACAAATACCTTACAAGGTCATAAGGTACACACCTTATAAACACCTTAATTGATTAAATTAACATACAAGGTTACAAGGTGCACACCTTAACACGCCTTATATTGACTCGCATAAACATACAAGGTATATACACCTTATCAACTAAAGCTATTGCCGAGCAGCTGCCTCTCGAAGCAGTCGCTCAGTCTCCGCGGCAGCCAGCCGAATGATCCGCTCCGCCGCAGGTCGCACAAAATCTACAGGTGGTCCTTGGGTATCAGGGAGTCGCGCCACAGAATTGAAGTTGACTTCAGGGTGCCATAAACGCACAAAGGCAAGCGCAACCTGAGCACCACAAATGAGTTGCTGACGCACGCACTCTCGAACATCCCCCACCTGACGAAATAACCTCAGCAAGCCACTCAAGCTGTCGGGAATAACGCCGAAGGGGTAAAACGCCCGATGGACCGAAGAAAGGTCCTCCCGACAGGATTCAACAAAAAGTTGCGCCTGACTCGCGTGGGGTTTGGAGCTGTTTGACTCACAAACAATGCGATTGTCTACCCAGTGACCCTCACACGCTCCATCAGACTCAACAACTGCATGGGCAGCAAACGCGTCAAATCACAAGCAGGAATAACACAAAAAGTACTCGGGGGCTCGCAGAACTTACAAAGCATGCTCTTCGCAACGCTCGCCAGCTCCTCCATCACAAACTATTCGCGATCCGCAACAAGTTTCTGTTTCGACTTGGCAACATCCGCAACACCTTGTAGAGCCTTGAGCTTACGCTCGCCATTCACGACACAGTCACGGAGCGTGGCAAGCATACTTGCATCGGTGATCAGCAGCTCAGTCGAAGGACCAGCACCGCTCGACGAGCCACCTCCAGCATCTACAACCTAGAAAGAACAAAGGAGTTTCAGAGACAAAGTCACACCCAAATCGATGATTTACAACAAAAATTCTTCGAGTGCTCGGGGGCTACTCCCATCGGGAGAACACAAAGTAAGGCACGATAACAAAATGCTGACACTTTCAAAACATCTTGATTGAAGAGCAAAGTACGGGATGCATCCCAAGGTTCATTACACATAAAACATACAGAAAACAACGATTGTTCTAAGGAACTACAGAGGTAGCTCCACTCGCAGCAGGCTTTCCACCACGGCCACGGGAAACTACCCCGGAGAGCGTCTTCACAAGCCTCCCTGCATGATCGCCAAAAGGTCGAAGCGCTACCATTTTCCCAGCGCGTCTCAAGGAAGCTCCAAGTACACCTTATCCAGGTCACCCGAGATGCTGTGCGCGAGGGAAAATTGGATAGCCGTCTTGGCTCCACACTCGGTCTGCGCAAGGGAGTACTCCTGGAGGGGATCATCTTCGCCAAGCAAGACTTGCAGGAGGCCACCAAGAGTTGGCGGAACCGGCCTATCCACAAGCAATCACTGGTGCAGTTGCGTCTGCACTTTGACAACATCACGAATGACAAAGCACGCCTTGTTTCCGTGCTCCTGCAGCTGAGTACACACGTCCATCAGGGCGTCGACTTGAACCCCTCCGGGTAGCTCCAGCCCAACTCCAATAGTACCTAAACAAAGATGGAGCAAATAAACGTCAGAAAGAGAAAAGAACAAGCCACAGTCGAAAGAAATTCGAGCATAACTCACCAGCCAGAGCCTGGGCCAAGGGACGAAGGACACCGACCAAATCACTGTCGTGTTTTACGCTCACCTCCTCCAGCTGCTTCAAGGCCTCCTGGGTTCCCGCGAGACGGTCAGCTGAATGTTTGCGCGTGGACTCCAATTCCTTTCGAGTAGACTCCAGCTCCTTCTTAAGGTCTTTCACCCGAGAGGTAGCCTCTGCCTTCTCGGATTTCAAGCGAATAACCTCGTCTGCAGCATAGAGGGCGCAATTCAAATAACAGTTGCAACCATGAAGAAACGGAACCAGAGCAAGAGGCGTGTGGCAACTCACCCTGTAGGGAGAGGCCATCTTGGACAAGCTGGTCGCGCTCCCCCGAAGAGAAGCACATTCCGCCTCAGCCGAAAGAAGGCGGCACCCAAAAGCCGCTAGGGAATAAAGAACAACCTACAGAAATTCCTTGCAAATTAGAAAGATATCACTTGATCCTATACGCGACTGTACACAGTCAAGTATAGCCTTGGGGGCTACTCTTATTGGGAGCACTTCCGTGCACCCGATAAAAACCAAAACCAAGAAACATACAAGAAAGAGAAATCTTGACTTGAGTCCATAGCCAACTGCAAGCAGTCGTCCATAGACTCGGGGGCTACTCCCATCGGGAGCACTGCCGTGCACCCGATAAAAGAAAAAGAGGGAGACAAATTACAGAAAAAATGAGAACACTTTACCTTGCCCTGCGCGGTGGACAAGGGATACCCCGAGCTAGCCGAAACTTCCTTGCTCACTGACGCCTCGATATCTCCAGGCCGTCCACCCACCGAACTAGGCATCATATACTCAAAAGTATCGACCGCCTTCGTGGGGTTGGAGGTCGTTGACTGGGGCTAGGAGCTGGAGCAGGACTTACGATGGCTTCCTTCAGCTTCACGGACGGAGTCGAAGATGCGAATTGATCCGCGCTGATGGTCACAAGACTACGACAAAAGTTAGAATCATAAAAGAAAAGAGATACTCTATGACAAAGGAAAAACACGCGACTCACTCATCATCATCATCGTCGAGGCTGTCCGGGTTCTAGGAGGTGGAGATCTTTGACTGATGGATGGTGGGTGGAAGCACGTTGAGGGAAGTCGCCCGGATGGGTTCGACCTCCCCGACACGATCATCACTCAAGGAGTTGTCCTTGGAGGTGACCTCAGCCACCTCCACCTTGCGGGGCTTGCGATGATGAAGTGGCTCGTCATCCGACTCTTCATCCTTGTCCGCCTCCTCTCGTTCAGAACTCGACTCCACGTCTGCAACGCTAGCCTCGGGAGGGGCCTCAACATTGCTCGACAGAAGATCTGAGACACCATCATCCACGGTGAGTGGCGGGTAGCATGTCACCACGTCCTGATTCTGTAAAGGCAAAAGAGGAAAAGGAGGTGTCTCAATCGACAAAAATACAAAACAAGAAGAAATACATAGTAAAAAGGAAGGTTAAGAAATTCACCTCAGTCGGAGGGTTCTCGGCATCGAATGGGGTGAGAGGGCACGTCGAGTAGCTCTCTCCCTTCTTCAAATTGGTGATAGCCACGATCTTCTTTTCGAATTCAGCATTCAAAAGAACATCGTCGCACGTTCGGCTCCGATCGTTGACGCCCGTGTACTCCCACAAGGTAGTTGGCCTCTCTTGAAGAGGCTAGACCCTTCGGCGCAGAAATACACCCGCCAGATGTATCCCGTTCAGCGGAGTACCCTGCTCCTTGTTGCGGAAGTGCGCCACTTTCGTGAGTAGAGGGGCGACAACCTTGGACTCTTCGGTTGAGATCGAGTGCGCCCAGGACTTCCTCCGCTTCAAAACAGCGAACGGGTGGAATTCTGGAACAACACCCGCGTTGTTGTCTTCAACATAAAACCACTTCCGACGCCATCCTTGAGCTGAGTCGACGAAACTCATCTCCAGATAGGGGAAGTATTTATTTGCCTGGATCTCGAAGTCTCCGGTCCTCAGCGGCTCTTCAGTACTTTCGCCTGGCAGCAGCTTCTCCCGGAAAATCCGCACCTGGAAGATGGCCTTCCAGAGCCCCCAGTGCGGGCGAATGTCGAGGAAGCACTCGCAGAGCACGATAAAACACGAAATGTGTTGTATCGCGTTAGGAGGAAGGTCGTGCAGCTGTATGCCATATACATACAACAGCCCGACGAGGAAGGGATGGAGAGGAAAGGACAAACCTCGGGCAACATGCTCCGAAATGTGATGCGCTCGGTGGCGAGGGGATTGGGCATCTCCTCCTTCATCATGGACATACAGACGTTCTTGGAGTCCTCAGGAGGGAGCAGTCTCTCCCTCTGTATCTCGACGATGCTTTTCTTCGTGGTGTTAGACGGGCGCCAATCGCCCACCTTCTTCATAGGAGCCGCCGTGGAGGCGCTCGCCACCTCGTTGCCGGACGCCGCAGCTGCACTGTGTTTCTTGCCTCCCGCCATTGGGACTTGGCTCGTGCTCGCAGAGGGGAAGGTGTGCGCAGAGGAAGAAGAAGAGGAATTGAGGGCCGTGAAAGTTACATTTTCCCTAAGGCCTGTTATTTATACCAAGGCCAGGATACTACGAGTCGTTGATCTATTGACGTGGCATGCATCCCTGCTGCCACGTGCGAAGCGGAAACGAGGAGACGAGGTGCAGTTACCCTCGCACGATCTTTTACGAAAGATCGTGCATAATTACTGCACGACCAGCGGATAAACCGGCACGCGGCCGCCCGTTTCCGGTCAAAAAGCTCACAAGCTGGGCCATGCGTGCTCTGCCCCACTTCATCACGTCCCATCGGAAGCAGTCGAGTGCGCGGTGACGCCACTTCACACCTCACGACATGAAATCTCTTTCGTATGAGCATCAAGACGCAAAACTTCTTTCACACGAGCACTCTGACACGAAATCTCTTTCGTATGGACATTCTCACACGAAATTTCTTTCGTATCAACTTCATAACATGAAATCTCTTTTGTACAAGATCAAGAAAAAGAAGGTTGTCTTGATTGAGGGTTACAGAAGATTGCACTTACGGTGCACCTAAGATAAAATCGCGAGTATGCGGCTCCCGCAACTCCAGATCACGGTGTGCTAACACATCATCTTAATCCCGGATCGTTCGATCGACTAGGCATGTCTGGATGTCGTATTCTTTCGAGTACGAAGGTAAGACTCAAGGATCTCTCCTGTGGGCCTGGAATCGCACTCGAGTTGCGTCCTCCAGTAAACTTTCCGTGTCAACAACACGAAGAAAAATCCTAGCGGATGCGCCAGGTACCCCTTATAAGGTTAAGTTCGAAACCATAAGACCTCCACAGCCCAGTCGCAATGATCACTTCGCCGAGTTCGAGTCAGAGGTCTCGAACTCGTGTAGGCCAGAACTGTTTTTGCCCGAGATGCAATTAATTGGCCTTGGTCTTTTGGGAGAGCCAAGCGACTGAGCCATACCCTTCTGCGAAAAAGCCGACACAAGGCGGTTGAGTAAGTCTTTATTTGTCACTTCTTGATCTTCATTGCTCAACTTTTGTTTGTTTGCAAGTTGCTTTGCTTCATCTCCAATCTATTCTCTTGCTCTTGTTTGTGTTCAAAATTATCTAGAAGGGAGTGATGATTCCATGTTGTGCACATTATATAGTAATTCAAATCTAACATTGTGCATGTACCTTGGGGAGTTCCCTCTTGATTTTCTAGAACACTTGGTTGATCCTATCAAAATATTGATGTTGGTCAATCGGTTTTTCGGATCCTTGTGGTTGGTTGCTTCTTTGTGAAAGTATCCTTCAATTTTACTTTGCTTATAAATCTTTGGATCCTCAATATAGTTTGATCTCCCTCCATCTATTCATAGTTGGAGATATGCACTTGATTTCACTCATATCATGAGGAATGCATACTCTATGGGGGAGCTCTTACTATATTGGCCTTCTAATCTTTTTTCCCATTTCGGCAATGGATGCCAATGGGGGAGAAGTTTAGAGGGTTTAAGGGAATTTGGTTTATGCTTTAGTTTTGTTCTTAAGCATTTGCCTTTCCATGCTATTGCATCCTTGCTCTGGTTTAGCATGTTTGCTTTATTCATCATATAAACCCTCGTAAAAAGGGATTGTCATCAATTACCAAAATGGGGGAGATTGAAAGCGCATGGTTCCCCCATATGTGGTTTTGGTAATTAATGACAATCCTTATGGACTAATGTTTGCATTGAGTTATCCTTGTAGATCTTGTCCATAGGAAATAATGGAGTTCATGTGTTGAAATCTATTAGCTTCCTTGATGGCCATTGTTATATTCATGGATTTATATGAAGAATGGTCATGGTTTGAGTTGAGCTTATTGCTAGTATGTATGGAAGAAAAGGATTAGGTGATCTTTCATTATCATCTTCAAGACATCATCTTTAGAAGTGAGAAGCAAAGATACAAGGTTGATCAAGCAAGCGATCAACACACAAAGCTACAAGTTGTACCAAGTGGGATTGTGTATCCCATGGCATGGTAAGCATTGGTCAATATAGCTTTGTGAACTAACCCATGATATGTGTGTGTCGCATCTCTATGTGTGGTTAGGTATCTTTCCATGGGCATGAACCAAAAGGAAAATTTCATATAGCCCATGGTCTATGTCGTCGTCAAGCGGTGTTGTCATCTAGCTTGACGTGGAAGCTCAAGTGAAGCATCTAGAAGATATCCTATGCTTGATGCTTGCCACCCGTTTGGGATTGTGGTCTTGTGAAGATTTGCCGAAGGGTCTCTCCCATAATGGTGTATGGGGGAGCTAGTATCTCCCATAATGGTGTATGGGGGAGCAACTTGCAAGTCTTCATCAAGCGGAGTTTGTGCTAGCAAGTGCAATCAAGAAAGAAGATACTACTTGAGAGAGTCAAGATCGTCATCATCTAGCTCAAGTGGAATGCTCAAGGCAAAGGTATAATCTTGATAGGTTTTCTATTTTACCGGTCTCGTATCTTTGGGAGACCGGGTTATAGGATAGATAGTCGTACTATCAAGAGGGGCTCTCAAGTGAGTAACTTGATCGGATCGTTTTGGAGAGATCAAACCTTTGCATACTTTGCATATCATCTTTATTGGTTATTATTTGGCTTTTGTCTCCTTTGGGTTTTAGTTCTTGTCGTGATCTTCATGACAAGCCTTGATTTCTCGAAAACGGATTTCGTAAGAAAAACTTGTTGCGGTTTCGGTGGTGAAAATATTCCGTTCGTCTTTGAGAATGTTCCCACACCTTCCATGTGTGGTAACTTCTCCATACTTTGAGGTATCAATATTTTCACCTTTTATTTGGATACTCCTTGCTGTTATCTTTCCAATGCTTTTGGACTCACCTAACGGAATTCATTCGCAAAAGTTATGTGAGTTTTCGTGTTGGAAGTTTTACCGGGTGTTCCTATTTGAGAGGTCTAAATCTTTACCCATTTGGTTTTATCTTCCATTGGTGCACAATGATGTTTCTCTGCATATAATTGTAGATCTCGTTGTGGTGATTTCAACGAGCCCAAGATCATCAAAAACGGAGTCCAGATGAAAAAGTTATTGCAGTTTTCGTGTTGTTGTTTTTGTTAGTCTCGCGAGGGGCGGAAATTCCTGTTCAAGTTTGAACCGGAATATCCGGTTGGCATCTGTCCCTCCACTCCGGAGTTTTTGCTCAAAAAAAGGCTAAGGACCAGAGTCAAAACTTTCTGGAGTGAACCGGATTATTTGAACCGGATTATTCGGGGCATACCGGATATTCCGGTTTGGGCAGTTTTCGGACCATATTTCTCACTGGAGTGAACAGGATTATTTGAACCGGCTTATTCACTTCGGACCGGATATTCATGTCGGACCGGATATTCCTGTCCAGTTTTGAACCGGATATTTCGAAATATCCTGCTCAGACTGCACACAAAACGGCTAGTTTTTGTGGGGACCTATTTAAGGGGGCTTTCTTCCCCATTGGTCCCCAAGTCTTCCAAGCACGAAATATCCTCTCTCCCCCACCATTGTTGACCTTGGAAAGCTTGGCCCTCTCCCAATCCCTCCTATGATTCTTGCATATCTTTGAGGGAGAAGGTAGAGGAGATCTAGATCTACATTTTCATCAATCCATCTTCCTTCTTAGTAGGGAAACTTAGTAGATCTTGATCTTGGAGTTCTTGGTGTTTCTCCTCCATTGTTCTTCCTCTCTTATTCCCCCATAAGCATTTGTTGCTTTGTTGGAATTTGAGAGTGAAGGATTTGAGCACTTGAGCTCTTGCCATTTGCATCGGTTGCATCGGTTTGTTCTCTCCACGAGGATTCGTGGGAGTTGAAAGTTTGTGAGCTTGTTACTCTTGGGTCTTGGACCCTAGACGACTTGTGGTGTTCTTGGGAGCCTCCAATTGAGTTGTGGATGCGTGCCTCGGGTTTGAAGGTTGCCAATAGTGGAAGGTGAACTAGGCCTTTGTGGCGGGGTTCATCGGAGAATAGGGTGAGCCCTTTGTGGCGTTGAGTAGGCCTTCGTGGTGAGCTCACACCCCTCCAACGAGACGTACTCCCCTTTGTGGGAGGAACTCGGGAATACATCTTCGTCTCCGTGTGCCTCGGTTATTTCTATACCCGAGCTCTTTACTTATGCAATTTACATTGTGATAGCCTTCGAGCTTGAAGTTATATATCTTGCTTTCACCTTGTTACTTGTATTTCTTAGCATAAGTTGTTGGTGCACCTAGTTGACCGTAGAATATTTAGGTTGTATGCTTGTTAATTTAAACACCTAGTTTATTTCCGCATTTAGCAATCCTTAACTGGAAAAGTTTTAATCGCCTATTCACCCCCCCCTCTAGGCGACGTCGTTGTTCGTTCAATTGGTATCAGAGCCTCGTCTCTCTTTATTAGGCTTTACATCCTAGAGAGTACGATGTCGTTTAGAGAAATAGAACATGATCCCGCTTTTATATTCTATGGTAGAAACTATGATGTTTGGAAAATTCGCATTCTTAATTTCCTTACGGGCATGGGTCCAAAGTATGTTAAGAGAATTGTAGATATGGATTTTCCTCCTCCAAAGGATTCTCAAGATTTATCTTTAGAGGATGAGGAAAACTCTTATCTCGATACTCTTGTATCTAATGGTCTCTTGTGCTTTTTGAGCGATGTAGTTATTGAATCAATCATGCCTTTTCGGAACTCTCATGAGCTATGGACAAAACTTCAAGATATATATGATGTGTCCAATTTTATTGAGGATGATTGTTCTCCATCCACTTCCGGCCGTGATGAGTTCACATCTCTCTCCACTCCACCAACATGTGATTTGTCACAAGGTAATGATATGGTGAGTGGTGATAGAAATTGCATTGTGGATAGTGAATTTGCTATTGACTATACTTCATCCCTATCCCATTGCAATGATCTATCTTTGGACTTAATCTCTTCTAGCACTCAAAATTCCTTACATGCTAGTATTGATAGTCCTTGCATATCATGTAATAGTTGTTCAACTAAATCACATGATGATATGCTTCCTATGTCTTGTTTTCATACAAACAATGCTTCCATTTCCTCTAGTGCTTGTGTGACTAACAATGTAGAGGAATCCCAACTTTTGTTGGAACAAGACATGGACCTCAATGGAGCTTCATGCATTCTCTCTTCATCACCTTCCTATCCTCACTTGTGCCTTATGGCTAGGGATTCAAAGGTATCCCCACCTTTGGAACCCACTACATCTTGTGATGATGAGGATGAGGATTTATCTTGTGGAGAGTATGAGGATGAGGTCTCCTTAATGGAGAAGGGTGAGTTGGTTCTTCTTGATCTCCCAAAAGGTAGTAAAGCTATCACTCCTTTTAGTGAAATATTGGCTTTTGCTATTTATAGCGCTAAAATCATTGAAACTAAAGGTGAGATTGAAAGAAGTGATGCCGATGAAAAGGCATCCCTCACTACGTCTCTTGAGGAAGAGTATGAGCTCCGAGTTACTCTTGAGGAGAAACTTGAATCTATCGAGGAGCTCTATAATGAACAAATAGCCTATCTCACTAAAGCACGTGACCATACCAATGCTAAATATAAAGTGCTTAAAAATGAAAAGGTTGAATTTGTTGTTGACAATGCTAATCTAATTGAGGAAAACTCTAGGTTAAATAATGAGCTTGCCAAGTTGTCTTCTTCTATTTCTAATGATCCTTGTGCTACTAACTCCACATCTTGTGAAGCATCTATTTTGAAGGAGAATGTTGAGCTAAGGGCTCAACTTGAGTTAATGACTAGCAAGTGTGGGAAATTGGAAGAGAGTCATGAAAAGCTATCTAGCTCTCATGAGGATCTTCTAGCATCCCATACCGAGCTAAAATTAGCTCTTGAGGCTATCACTACAAAGGTAACATCTTGTGAGCCTCATGTGGTAACTAGAACAATCTCTTCTATTAATGCTATATTGCCTTGTTCTAGTATTAGTAACTCATCCTCTCATAATGTTTCTACATCTTGTGATGAGTTGCTTTCCTTGCCTTGTTGCTCTAACAATGAAGCATCTACTTCCTCTAGCTCTTGTGTTGTTTCTAACCATGTAGAGGAAAATAAAGAGCTCAAGGCCCAAGTCACTTCTTTGAAGAAAGACTTGGAAAAGTGTCATGAAGGGAGTTCCACACTTGACAAGATGTTGAGAGTGCAAAGACTTCCCAATGACAAGAGTGGACTTGGATTCAACTCCAATCTCAAGAACAAGTCCATTATTGACAAGAAGAAGGGCCAGGAACAAGTCAAAGATCCGGCCAAGATTATTTGCTTCAAGTGCAAGATTGAAGGGCACCATGTTAGATATTGCCCTTTGAAGAAGAAGCCTCTTAGTGAGAAGCAACTAGGGAAGAGGCCTCTTGTTCAATCTCATGCTCAACCACGAGTTGAACAACGGCCACCTCATAAGAAGACTCAAGCCAATGCTCCTCTTGTTGAGAAGCCTATTGAGAAGAAAGAAAAGAGTCAATGTTGCTACCTTTGTCGCAAGAAGGGACACTTTGCTTCTTCATGCACTAATGGTACATTATCCAACCCTATCCTTGTTGATAATGCTTATTCCATTCGGAAGGATAATGTGGGCAATGTGTTTGCCAAGTATGTTGGTGCTCCAAGTGGTGTCAAGAAAAGAACCATTTGGGTTGCCAAACCTATTGTGACTAACCTCTTAGGACCCAACTTGGTTGGGGACCAACAAGCTCAAACTTGATCAATATGTGGAGTTGGAGGGCATTGGAGACTTGGCTATTTCATGAAGAATTAAGGGATCTTCATCAATTATATTTCCTCATGCCAAGTCACTTGGATTATATATATATCTCTTACCCAATGTTCCTCCAAGCGGTAACTTGTATTTAATTCTATATACATTGAAAGTTGCTTGCTCCCTTGCATATGTTAGTTTTGTTTCTAGCATGTGTTTTTATATGTTGTGCTTCCTAGTTACCTATCTTGAGTAATCTAGTTATGTTTGTTGGTTTGCACTCCATGTACTTGTGTTATTTGTGTTGAGCCTTCATTGCTTTCATTGCTTATCTTAGTTGGCTCTTTGGGAGATTAATGGACTATCCCATTTTGGGGGAGTAATATGCTTTGCACTTTACTATCCTAAAATGTGTGTACATGAGGAATACCACTTAGTGTTGATATATCAATATTATCTATTCTCTATGTGGTATGTCATTCTCATGAGAAATTCATTTCTAAAACGTCCATTAACTTTCTCTAGTTGGATTTATTTTTGCCTCTTGTTGATTTCAATGGATTATCACATTATGGGGGAGTAATAAGCTATGTGCATATTACAAGCCTAGAAAATGTGAACATGTGAGGTATTTCCACCTAGAGTTGATATTCTAGTTATCTTGTTCCTAAGTGGCATGTTGCTCAAACAAGTTCCATATTTGCTTAAAATATCTTGTGTCTCTCTTCTTTGGTATCTTGTTTGTAATAGAGTTTCTTTTTGCCTTGCTTTTTCGAGTTTTATTTGAAACCTTCAAGAATCTCTATCTAAGCATGTTTTCTTATTCCTATCTTTTACCACATGCTTATGTTTTGTGAATATGATTGTGAACAAATCTACCACCGAGAAATATCTCCATACATCTCTTGTCTTTGACAAGTTATAATAATTTGTGGTAAGTTTATTGATCATATTTACTTTGGCCATTGCTCTAATATTGCCTTGTTTCTTGCCAAGGATTTTGTTTGGTTCAAACTACTTTGAGTCTTCCTTGCTCTACTCAAAATTTGCTTTATGCTTCCTTGAGTTAGGAAAAGCAATGATCCCATACATGTGCACTTGTGTTCAAAGTCATACTTCTTTGGGTTGCACTATTCTTGGGGAAGCTATCCTACATTGAGTAGATCACCATTCCTTAAATTGGTATTGCATCTAATTGATTTTATTTAAACATGACTAGTGTTTGAATAATATATATGGAGAGTAATGATTCCATTGTGTGCATTTTGTATTCAAATGCAAGATCATAAATAATGCACTATTATTGGAAGAACTATCTTATATACGTTTGAACACTTGTTGTCTTTAAATTTGTTTGTCATCCCAATGACTTGTATCTTTGGAAGACAAACACTTTTCGTCTTGGTACTTTGTGTGCTATCATGAAAAGTGTAGAGGGTTTGTTCACTTTTTTTATGTTTTTTTGGTATCCTCTCTATGTTGGTTTCCTCAATCATGTGTTGATTTGGGTCTTGATATATTTTGGACAATTCTCTTTCTTTTCACTCTTGTGAGTGGCTTCTTGGTTTAATTAGTTCTTTGTCCAATTTGTATCTTGTTTTGGTTCTTGAAAGTTTTGTGCATGCATATTTACTATGTATATATTTTGGCATGCTTACTTTCGTTGATCCAATATATAGGATAAACTCCATCAAATCCTAAATGGCTAAGATGTGCATGAAATTCAAATTCATATTAATATGCACATATTTATTTGGAGTTTGTCCTATGTATTGTAGTTGTTCTAACTACTTTGGACCCAATGAGTTTGGGTACCATTTTGTACTTGAATTTTGTTTTAGGTACAATGGAGATACATTGGTTGCTTGCTCCATTCATAAGGAAGGCGTTCTCACCATGGTATTATAGGAGTCAAGCTACGATGATTATCAAACTCGCATCCTCTTCATCACCAATGTCGTCTCGGTAACAAGTATCTATCTCATGCATACATTTCTAGCTTTCAACCTTGTGTAGGTTGCATCTTGGCATGATTTCCCCTTGTTGCATTTCATTTGGTTCTTGCAAATATCTTTTCAAAAGAATCTTTATTGCAACTATGAGTAAGCCGGGATGATTACATACTAAGGGGATATTTATAATCATTTTCACGATTCACCAATCCCAAGTATATTGATCTAGCAACTTCTACTTGAAGTCTCTCATATGCAATATTGATGAATTTTCAAAAACCATTTGAATCTTTTGTGATATGCGTTACCTTTCTCGAAGCATTCCAACTATCACTTTTCCCTTGTGATATTTGTGATGCTTTGATGAGTTTTGTGTGTTCATCTATATCCCCTTAAGATTAAACTAAGCCTAGTGCTTTTATTTCAAGCAAAAATATTATTGGTATATTTATGAACCTCTCTTGGATATCATGTTCTTCACTTTTGTACCTATTTTGTGTGTGCATGTTTCTTTGTGGATATATATCTTTGTGATTGTTGTCCACTTAGAAACTTATACACACGATAATAGTTACATCTTTAATTGATATTCTATTTCTTTAGTGACCACGTTTTTTTTTGCTTTATATTCCTTGGTGGTTCCTAAAAGGCACAAGCTTTGTTTTTGTTTTGGTATTCCTTTTGCATCTTAATAAGCTTGTGGACCTATGTGTTTTATCATTTGATGGTGTGTGTGTATGGGAAAGACATGATATGCACTATGTGCCTCCTATATTGAAAGACTATGTTGATGATTCTATCATCCTATTAGTCTCCTAAAAATGTTTTTCCTTGTCACACACATCTATTTCGGTTGAGTAAGTCTTTATTTGTCACTTCTTGATCTTCATTACTCAAATTTTGTTTGTTTGCAAGTTGCTTTGCTTCATCTCCAATCTATTCTCTTGCTCTTGTTTGTGTTCAAAATTATCTAGAAGGGAGTGATGATTCCATGTTGTGCACATTATATAGTAATTCAAATCTAACATTGTGCATGTACCTTGGGGAGTTCCCTCTTGATTTTCTAGAACACTTGGTTGATCCTATCAAAATATTGATGTTGGTCAATCGGTTTTTCGGATCCTTGTGGTTGGTTGCTTCTTTGTGAAAGTATCCTTCAATTTTACTTTGCTTATAAATCTTTGGATCCTCAATATAGTTTGATCTCCCTCCATCTATTCATAGTTGGAGATATGCACTTGATTTCACTCATATCATGAGGAATGCATACTCTATGGGGGAGCTCCTTCTAATCTTTTTTCCCATTTCGGCAATGGATGGCAATGGGGGAGAAGTTTAGAGTGTTTAAGGGAATTTGGTTTATGCTTTAGTTTCGTTCTTAAGCATTTGCCTTTCCATGCTATTGCATCCTTGCTCTTGTTTAGCATGTTTGCTTTATTCATCATATAAACCCTCGTAAAAAGGGATTGTCATCAATTACCAAAATGGGGGAGATTGAAAGCGCATGGTTCCCCCATATGTGGTTTTGGTAATTAATGACAATCCTTATGGACTAATGTTTGTATTGAGTTATCCTTGTAGATCTTGTCCATAGGAAATAATGGAGTTCATGTGTTGAACTCTATTAGCTTCCTTGATGGCCATTGTTATATTCATGGATTTATATTAAGAATGGTCATGGTTTGAGTTGAGCTTATTGCTATTATGTCTTGAAGAAAAGGATTAGGTGATCTTTCATTATCATCTTCAAGACATCATCTTTAGAAGTGAGGAGCAAAGATACAAGGTTGATCAAGCAAGCGATCAACACACAAAGCTACAAGTTGTACCAAGTGGGATTGTGTATCCCATGGTATGGTAAGCATTGGTCAATATAGCTTTGTTAACTAACCCTATGTGTGGTTAGGTATCTTTCCATGGGCATGAACCAAAAGAAAAATTTCATATAGCCCATGGTCTATGTCGTCGTCAAGCGGTGTTTGTCATCTAGCTTGACGTGGAAGCTCAAGTGAAGCATCTAGAAGATATCCTATGCTTGATGCTTGCCACCCGTTTGGAGATTGTGGTCTTGTGAAGATTTGTCGAAGGGTCTCTCCCATAATGGTGTATGGGGGAGCTAGTCTCTCCCATAATGGTGCATGGGGGAGCAACTTGCAAGTCTTCATCAAGCGGAGTTTGTGCTAGCAAGTGCAATCAAGAAAGAAGATACTACTTGAGAGAGTCAAGATCGTCATCATCTAGCTCAAGTGGAATGCTCAAGGCAAAGGTATAATCTTGATAGGTTTTCTATTTTACCGGTCTCGTATCTTTGGGAGACCGGGTTATAGGATAGATAGTCGTACTATCAAGAGGGGCTCTCAAGTGAGTAACTTGATCGGATCGTTTTGGAGAGATCAAACCTTTGCATACTTTGCATATCATCTTTCTTGTTTCTTATTTGGCTTTTGTCTCCTTTGGGTTTTAGTGCTTGTCGTGATCTTCATGACAAGCCTTGGTTTCTCGAAAACGGATTTCGTAAGAAAAACTTGTTGCGGTTTCGGTGGTGAAAATATTCCGTTCGTCTTTGAGAATGTTCCCACACCTTCCATGTGTGGTAACTTATCCATACTTTGAGGTATCAATATTTTCACCTTTTATTTGGATACTCCTTGCTGTTATCTTTCTAATGCTTTTGGACTCACCTAATTCGGAATTCATTCGAAAAAATTATGTGAGTTTTCGTGTTGGAAGTTTTACCGGGTGTTCCTATTTGAGAGGTCTAAATCTTTACCCATTTGGTTTTATTTTCCATTGGTGCACAATGATGTTTCTCTGCATATAATTGTAGATCTCGTTGTGGTGATTTCAACGAGACCAAGATCATCAAAAACGGAGTCCGGATGAAAAAGTTATTGCAGTTTTCGTGTTGTTGTTTTTCTTAGTCTCGTGAGGGGCGGAAATTCCGGTTCAAGTTTGAACCGGAATATCCGGTTGGCATCTGTCCCTCCACTCCGGAGTTTTTGCTCGAAAACGGCTAAGGACCAGAGTCAAAACTTTCTGGAGTGAACCGGATTATTTGAACCGGATTATTCGGGGCATACCGGATATTCCGGTTTGGGCAGTTTTCGGACCATATTTCTCACTGGAGTGAACATGATTATTTGAACCGGCTTATTCACTTCGGACCGGATATTCCTGTCGGACCGGATATTCCTGTCCAGTTTTGAACCGGATATTTCGAAATATCCTGCTCAGACTACACACAAAACGGCTAGTTTTTGTGGGGACCTATTTAAGGGGGCTTTCTTCCCCATTGGTCCCCAAGTCTTCCAAGCACGAAATATCCTCTCTCCCCCACCATTGTTGACCTTGGAAAGCTTGGCCCTCTCCCAATCCCTCCTATGATTCTTGCATATCTTTGAGGGAGAAGATAGAGGAGATCTAGATCTACATTTTCACCAATCCATCTTCCTTCTTAGTGAGGGAAACTTAGTAGATCTTGATCTTGGAGTTCTTGGTGTTTCTCCTCCATTGTTCTTCCTCTCTTATTCCCCCATAAGCATTTGTTGCTTTGTTGGAATTTGAGAGTGAAGGATTTGAGCACTTGAGCTCTTGCCATTTGCATCGGTTGCATCGGTTTGTTCTCTCCACGAGGATTCGTGGGAGTTGAAAGTTTGTGAGCTTGTTACTCTTGGGTCTTGGACCCTAGACGACTTGTGGTGTTCTTGGGAGCCTCCAATTGAGTTGTGGATGCGTGCCCCAAGATTGTGGTGACACCGAGAGCCTCCAATTGAGTTGTGGATGCATGCCTCGGGTTTGAAGGTTGCCAATAGTGGAAGGTGAACTAGGCCTTTGTGGCGGGGTTCATCGGAGAATAGGTTGAGGCCTTTGTGGCGTTGAGTAGGCCTTCGTGGTGAGCTCACACCCCTCCAACGAGACGTACTCCCCTTTGTGGGAGGAACTCGGGAATACATCTTCATCTCCGTGTGCCTCGGTTATTTCTATACCCGAGCTCTTTACTTATGCAATTTACATTGTGATAGCCTTCGAGCTTGAAGTTATATATCTTGCTTTCACCTTGTTACTTGTATTGCTTAGCATAAGTTGTTGGTGCACCTAGTTGACCGTAGAATATTTAGGTTGTATGCTTGTTAGTTTAAACACCTAGTTTATTTCCGCATTTAGCAATCCTTAACCGGAAAAGTTTTAATCGCCTATTCACCCCCCCCCTCTAGGCGACGTCGTTGTCCGTTCAAAAACCCTACCGGATCATCCGAGGGAATTGCCGATATGACTAATCGACAGTGAGGCCATCTTACAATGAAGACGTTATTGCACCGAGTATTAACGACGCGGGAGGTGATGGTATCGTTAACCCATCTAGCTTTCCTTGCATTACATTTCTAAGAAGTGCAGGTCTATTAGATGACTTTCGTATGCTTATTGAAAAAGTTGGTCTAACCAACTATATGGAGGATGGAGGGCCTCGGTATGCAGCTCTCACAAAATCTTTTGTTGATTTGGAACACACATTTTGGTCCCACTGTTGGTTTCAAATTATATAGTAGATCTTTTTCTTTGTCCTTGGGAGCTTTTTGTGCCATTGTAGGTATCAACGCTACCGGGACAACATGCCGGATTTAGGAGAAACCTGCGGATCTTATGGCGCTTTACCGAGAAATCACCAACGATGATGGTCGCTCATCCCAGCGTGGGAAGATAAGGAACATTCAACTTCCCGCTCTTAGATATTTTACTTACTATATTGCTACTAATATCCTTGGTAGGGAGAACACTAGCAACGTTTCTGGTTACCACCTTGCTTTCATTGATGCTGCACTGAACCGTAGCATGAAGTATAACCTTGGTGCACCTGTTGCACGCCGCCTTGCTGCTAAGTGGCCTATTTTGGTGGGCACTATTGCTACACGCATAGCAACTGCTTTAGAATTTTCTATTGCTCCTGATGATGAATTGATTGCTCCCTATATACTCAACCTCGCTATCATGAAGTCCCGTCAGTTTGTTACTGCTAACTCTACTGCTGAATGTTTAGTATATAGATTTTTATATATAGATGGAGAGGAGCGAAAAGTTATTTTGCCACAGCCTGTTTTGTTTAAGATTGACATGTCACCATGGTCGCTCTCTAAGGAGGAGGTAGACGAGCATCTGAGCACCATAGAGTTTTACAGGCAGCAGAAGAGACGAGACGCGCCTCCAGAGGACCACAACACGCAGTACACCGGCACATCCCCAAGCCCATATCAGCAGGAGGATTCCTCCTCAGTATACTACGGGGGCGTCACCTCATGGTCCCCTTGGTGATTGATCTCCACTTAGGACAAAAGGTTAAGCTTGGGGGAGGTATACCGACATCACACTCATTTATATATCATGTTCGGTCGGTTCTTTGTATATCCATGTTTTCGTTTCTTTCGTTTCTCTTTGTTTTATTGTTTTGTTCTTGTTTTCCAAAACATAAAAAGACCAAAAATATTTCTGTTATTTATCTTTGTTTGCTTCTTTAGTTTTTTATTTGGTTTGCTTTCTTTTCTAGTTTCGGTTTAGTATTCAAAAATCTAAATTTTTTTTGCTTTTATTGCTTGCTTGTTTCTGTTCTTGTTTTAAATCGAAAGACCAAAAATATTTGTTATTCTTCTTTGGTTTTGTAAAGTTTGTTGCAGAGTTCACCGGACTTCCATGTCTCCATTGGATCTTGATTATCATTCTATATTATTCAATCCACACCTGAAGAGCAGTAATGATGATTTACGACAATCCGAGTTGTGGTGAGAGGCTGGTATGAACTCTATTTGTTTTATTTTTGTACAAATACTCATCGTGTGAACATGCTTAGTCCGTTCATGCAAGGTGTATGTTATTTAATTGATGCTTAGTAGTTTGTGCTCTCACGTGTTAGTTTCAACTTATTAATATAAGATAGCATGTCGTATGAATGTTTGCTTGCATTGTTTTATTCATAGATGGTATGACAATGTGGTATCTCCCTCTGATTGTTTTGCTTGAATCGACTTGGCACATGCTCACGCATGCTATGACTGAAAACAAAAAGTCGCTTAAGCCTCGATGATTTATTTTGCCTTGGAGTATTTGTATCATTTTTATGCCCTGTTAATTTTGTTTTGTCGCAAGCATGATTATGACAGTTGTTGCTCTCTTGATTGTCGCTCCCCATCTATTGCTAGCCTTCACCTGTACTGAGAATGAGCTCTACTCGTGCATCCAACTCCCAAAAACCAAAATTTGCCAAATGTGTCCACCATACCTACCTATATATGTGGTATTTAACTGCCACTCCAAGTAAATTTCTCGTGTGCTACCTTTAAAACTTGCTAAAAATTATTCCTGTTTTGTGCCACTGTTTTAGCTCATGAGGACATAAATAGAGAATCTTTATCTCACTTGTTGATTGGATTTCACACCCTGGACTAGTGGCTTCATCCACTTATCCAATGATAGAAGAGCCGGCAGCGGGGTGCCCAGCCCCAAATTAATAACACAATTTATCTTCACTATTTTTGCCCCTGATTTATCAGTTAAAACATAATTGTGTAAACAAAAGAGAAAGATGGATGGCCTTCTACCCAGATGCGTCCTTCTATGGGAGCCGCTCTTGTGAAGTATAGTTGGCTTGTGACGTATTGTATTGTCTGTTTACCATTCGTTGATATAAGCATACACCTCTCTCAAAAATGTTTTCAATACCTCTATTTAATAAAATAAAAATCTCTAGAACATGAGTTAATCCCTGCTTCCCTCTACGAAGGGTCTTTATTTATGTTGAGTCTTCAACTTATCACTTTATGCACCTTCTTGAGAGCATGGTTGTTATTCTTGGTGTAATGTGTTTGTCCCAAAACACGGTTGATAGTGGTATAACTTTGATGCTTGTATCTTTGATATCTATATTTCTAGTCTTCATTTGAACTTCAGAGGTGCCCTAGCATTTATGTTTTGCTCCACAATTAAGGGCAAGCGAGTACGCTTTATCATACCCTATTATGAGCATTGCAATCTTGTAGATTGAAATACTTCATGTTGTCTATTATTAGTTTGTTGGCATCTTTTCATGGTTTGCATAACTGCTGGATGACTTTTATTTTTCATATATCTTATTATGAATTGCCTCAGCACTTGATTATGTAATGAGTATATTTACATAATATGAAACAAATGTGTTCGTAAAATTCTTTAATCGCACTCAGTTGTCACTGAATTGCTTGAGGACAAGCAATGAGCTAAGCTTGGGGGGAGTTGATACGTCCAAAACGTATCTCCTTTCCCAACACTTTTCTTATTGTTTTCCTCTAAACTTGTGAGTTTTGGATACCACTAACACGGACTAAGGCTGTTTTCAGTAGAATTGCCTTGGTGTCTCATTTTTATACAGAAAAATCAACATTCAGGAAAATGCCCAGAAAAGACCCCATTGGTCTTAAAACACCAGAAGACCCCGGGAGCCAGAAGGGGGTAAGGAGAGGGGCCAGGAGGGGGCCACACCAAGCCCCGGCGCCCCCCTTGGTCGCACCGCCTAGTGGTGTGGGTCACCCCGGGACCCCCTCGGACTCCCCTTCCGACTACATAACGCCTTCAACCCTAAAACAACAGGGGGTTCGTCATATTCCACAGAAACATAACAGAGCGCCGCCGCCACACCGAACCTCGATTCGGGTATCAGAAGTTCCTATTCTGGCGCCCTGCCGGGACGGGGATTCGAAGGAGATCATCGCCATCGACACCGCCACCTCTTCTCCATCAACCATCCATGTTTCCCCCGTCCATGTGTGAGTAAACACCGCTATAGGCTGAGAGGGATGGAAGGGATTGAATGAGATCGATCATGTAATAATGCCAGATTGTTAGGGCATAGTGCCTAGTATCCATTGTTAGTGTTTTGTACCGTTGTTGCAACTTGTTGTGCTTAATGCTTGTCACTAGGACCCGAGTGCCACGATTTCAGATCTGAGCATGTTATTGTTTCATGAGTATAATATTGTTTCTTGATCATACCTGCAACTTGTTTAACACATGTCATTGTCCGGATCTCGTGGCCCCAGAGTGACAGAAACTGGGACAACCGAGGGGATGGTTGTGATGTGAGGATCATGTGTGTTCACGGAGTGTTAATGTTTTGCTATGGTGCTTTATTAAAAGGAGCACCTTAATTACTAGTAGTTTCCCTAGAGGCACCGCTGCCACGGGCTGGTACGACAAAAGATGTTGTGCAAATTTCTCATTGCGAGCACGTATGACTATATTGGAACACATGCATATGGTTTGCCTAAATGTTTGATATTTTATATTATTATCTGCAATGCCCACATTATTATTATTACATGACCTATGTTATCCATGCAGCGCCCGTCCATCTATTCCATCTATGCCTAAGGTACTTCCCACACTGTTGTTTTTCGCGATTGCTACTGTTGTTACTATTTTACTACTGTTGATGTTTTATTTCTACTGCTTCTATAAAACTGTTACCACTGGTAAATTGTTGCGAGCAACTCTACTTTGAGATGCAGATGGATTGACAACTCAGTTGTTAAGACATATAAATATTCTTTGGCTTGCCTTGTGTCGAATCAATAAATTTGGTGCATTTACAATAAGCTTGAGGCACACACCCACAACCGAATTGGGGTCTCCCAAGAACACCAACAATCTTGCTACAATCAACAAGTAAGCAAGAAGGGAGTCTAGGTTTTTTCACAAGGAAATTCTAGACTTGAATCCCTCAAGCGAATGAGGGGGAGATGAAGAATGGCTTGGTGAAGTTGTAGATCGGGGCCTTCTCCTTCAATCCTCCAAAGATCAACGAGTTTGGATGGAGGAATTGGGAGTTAACTTTTGGTGAGCTCAATAAATGGATCTTAAATGCTTGGACGAACTATAGCTCTTGGGGAAGAAGGAGGGGTATCTGTATCCCCTCAATAAATGCGACCATTGGAGTGCTGGAATGTGACCGAGATTTCTGGTCCAAACTTGAACCGGATATTCCAGGATCTTGGTCTGCTTCAGCTATGGGTTCTTCACAGGGTTGACCAAACCCTATATTCCGGTTGCCAGAAATTTCCGGTGCACTCCAGTTCCAAAATGATTCTGGGAATTAGCCATTTCTCGAGTACTTCTTCTCCAACCGGATATTCCAATAGTCTGGAAATTTCCGGCTCGCTTCTGTGCCGAAAACCTTTAATCCTTAGCCATTTTCTTTGAGTCCCGGTACTAACTGAATATTCCGATTGGGAGGAAATTCCGATTGGAAATTTCCGGCTCCCTCTAGGGCTAGAAGCTTTCTTTCCTTGCCCGTTTTTGCTGAGCCTCTTGAGAACAAGATATTCCGGTTGGACCAAAATTTCCGATTGGAAATTTCCGGTCACCACCAAGAAATGTGAATGTTGATCTACCTTCACACTTTTTTTGTGTTTGATGCACATGAATAATATTTAACACCTGCATCACTTAACACCTGATTAATAGAATCATTGGTATTGTTAACTAACACATAAAACACAGGGGATCGAACAAATGCTCTTTCACGCGCCGCCTCTGTCGGCGACCGACGTGGCCCCCACGGGCTACCTCTGGTTTTGATGAATACATTATCGCCCATCTCTTCATCTTCGTCCAACACCAGCTCATCGCCAGAGTCGCTGTAATCTTCCCCGACCACTTTATCTACTCCGAAAACCGCGAGCGACATTGGCGCTACGACGATCGGTGCTATAACCGTCGTCTAGTCATTCTCTGCTAGCCCCCTCGACCTGGCGTACAACTCTTACTGGTACCCGTCTACGCATGCCCGGTGCTGGCAACACCGATGCGTGCCTTCATTTACGACATGTTCTCCGGCCTGGCAAGCTCCGTGCGACGCTTCGTCAATATCGTCTTTGTTTGTCTACGCATGCCCGGTGTTGGCAAAAACGACGCATGCCTTCGTCCACGATGTGTTCCCGGGCTTGGCACACCCGGCACGACACCTCGTCAACATCGTCTTCTTCCCGGCGTCGCCACCGTCTTCTTCCTGACGTCTCGCGCTTCGACTGACGACCGTCCGCCAGTGCCGCCCTTTCCGAGCTGCGCTGCGCCCCTGACTACCGAGCGCTCCTTGCCCCCTCCCCCCCCCCCCCCGCGGCTCCTCGGCTCCTCGACACCGGCTACTCCGACTCGACATCGAGCACGACGTCTCTCGCATGGCTATCTCGGCTACGACTTCACCACCCCCACACTCTCGGCTACCTCAACATCGGCACTAAGGGGTACCTCCTTGCTTGAGCAACCTCGTCGGCTTCCACTCCAGCTATAATATCCGCGATACGTCGACCGTTACAACTGTGCTGGGGATGTACATTGGCTCACACTTCGGATTCTTTTTCAGTCTCATCGTCTGCGTTGCTACATTGTGAGTGCGGGGGATGGTGAGTATCATGATTCTATTAGCAAACATAGATAGCGTAGAATTCTGTTCTACCTTGACTTGTACTCCAAGTTAAGTATATCATTGTACTCCTATATATATATGCCCATGAGACTCAAGCAATAAATAAAATCAAGGATTCCACCAATCTCTCTCTATTATTCTACATGATCGTCCCAAGGACAACATCCATTATTCGGAGCATAGACTATGTGCATAGACAATGTGTACCACGTGTTAAAATATGTGTCATTTACTCATATGTAGATTCTGTGTTTTGTCTTGTAAACTAGAAAGCAAAAACTTATGATGACATTTGTAATTACGCGCCTGCCTCTATCGCCTTCTAGAGCTTAATTGCATTACGCCATGGTTGTTCACTTAGGCGGGAGGACCGAGGCTAATCAAGTTAGTTCTACTCTCAGTTCAAAAAACAAGTCGGTTCTGCTTTCATGCTTGGGGCACGTTAATAACATCTTCGCTAGTATCTAGAAACTCAGTGCAAAACTAAGATCTTAAAAGAGTAGATGGTAGCAGAATCACCATCGGGTGGGTCTAAGTCCACTACACCCAACAAGGGAAACGAAGACCGCTTAGAGACACCCGTAATGTCTAAAAGGTTTCCACGAGATTATGATTTTTTTATAAGTTGGACTCGCTGGAGCCGACTCCTCGAAGTGTCTCCCTAGGATCCATTCCTCGAGTCGCCGCCATCAAGATTAGCATTACCAAGCATTCAAGATGCAGATTACTGGTCGATGCACTATGTATTAAATGCATTAGTTATCAACGCAATCATGGTTTGTTTCATATCTACACAATCATCGTTACACCTCCCCACCACCTATATAGGACATGGCCTAGGGTCCGTCTAGTACGGCTCATTATTGTAGAGACAAGTTCCAGGCACAATATAATACAACAAGAGCATTGCCGAACTTGGGTAAATCATCGTGTCAATCTCGTTCCAAGATTTTCACATTCACCTTCCTCACCTCGCTTCATTGGGATTGCCATACCATGGCTTCACGCTCAAGTTTACTTCGACATTTGGCTCCCACCTAGGGGAAGGAAGCTGTTAGAGCCGCAATCCTGATGAGAACTGTTATTGCCGATGACGTATACTTTGTTCTTGGCCACCTCGTGTGAGTCGACTCACACAACGACGACGATAGCAAATTCTCATTCGCTCCGGGTCAGGTGATTTGCTTTGGGCCACTAGATTTCATCGCGGTGATAATGATGAGCTCCATTTTCGTTATACACAGCTGGCACGAACAAAGGAGTCTCCGTGACTACAATTCCTCTAGAGATAATCTTCACCACCCTTGCTCAGGCGATGAACTCATACAATGACTTCATGAACAATTAATGCATCTGGAACATCTCTCATTGTTGCCGGGGATAGGATGCGCAAGGGGCACAAGTCAAATGCCAATCACTCCATGGTAGAATGCAGAGCCCCGCTCGAGGATCCAAGCCACCCTGACTTGTGCCCTGCGAGAGGTGTGAGTCAAATTCCCGGCACATCATACATGATCCATTATGGAATATGTCTCTTGTTCCTGGCACAATGTTGCTGATTGCCTCCTCCTTCAACGTGAGGACAAAGATCATACCTTCGTGTCGTGCTCACCATTTTGTTCACAGTGAGAATGAGTGTTAGGGCATACGCGAGAAGACACGTAAGCGTCGCGATAGGATACGCAAGAGATGCAACTCAACCTCCACCATTGCGAGGGAGTAGCCCACCCCTTGTACCATGCATTCGTGGCAACAACTTGATAATATATCTCCAAGTATTTTGACCTTAATACGCGGTATGAGTTGTACTATATGCTTACTATCGTGGTATTTTCGATGATTTCTTTTGATCATAGGGGTCACACTCGCATATCGAGATGGTAGCACACGACACACAATGATGTATATAGCTTTAGCCTCCGCTGCACATCAGGAGGTAAAAACCCCGGTCCTATTGTTTTAGAGGCTTTATATTTTTAATCATATGTTGCACAATCTCAAGGTAAAACTAGATCTTGCCTATGGTGGGTGGATGAAGATGGATTATGATTGTGTCGTGAGCACTTGTGTGTATTGAACTATGCCCCGTTCGGGGGTCCCAATTTACTTATATATGGTGCGAATTAGGGTTACAGAGTACCAAACAAGCCCTTAAATGTGTGCGCCTATGCTAAACATAACAAGATATGCTAGATCCGGTCTGAGTGATTTAGAACAGGCATCCCGTAAAGTCCACCGTTCAACGATTTTGGAGTAGCTTGTACTCCAAATTGGTGCATTCAGGCCTCTCAACCCTTGAGGTGAGCCACCCTGGTCTGAGTTGTCCGACTTCCTTCGTCGTGTGCCCACATGGTACCATGATCTTGTCACTAGACAGTAGCCCATGCGTACTTTGTGATTGTAGGGAGGCATCGCCCGACTCTAGTCGGTCGCTCCGAGTGACTTCGAGTCCCGAGCACTGATTGGAGATCTTGTCCTCTATTGAGAAGAAATGGAGGTCAGATCCGCTGCTCATCTCCCTAATCTGCTTTCCTTCCCTCCCATGTCTCTCTTTTCTCCTAATTTTGCGTATGTTGGAAAGCATGCACGCATGCAGCAAATTCAGACCTACTGTGGCGCTTCCCCGTTGCTAGCCCAAGCCACCAGCGCCATCACTCTAAAGTCTAAACCATGGATCCCGACCTCGCATGTGTCCCCGTCGGATAAGCAACCTCCCCAAACAAGTTTGTAAATCTCAAAGGAAAGGTCAAACTTTCCATGTTAGTCGATTCGGTGTGTTTTCACAAACGTGACACAAAATTGTAATAGTACCTGGCAAAGACACATTTAAGCGTGTGTTGTGGCAAATGTCAGAATATAATGGTGTCATCTAGCAAAATTTTCCTCGATAGATAGGGTAGTGCAAAAACCGAGGTGTTTTGGTGCAAAATATCCAGTGTTCACTTTCTCCGTACAGCCCTCCATTGTTTCATAAACCGCACAACGGCCATTCACCAAAAGTAATCCACCGAGCGGGAGAGCCCCGAAATCCAAAATTTCCCCAATCCTCTCCCAACCCTAACCCTCTTTGCTTAATTGCTTCGCCTTCCCCATTCCGCTCCACGCTTCCAAGGACCCTCACCTCCCGCGGTCCACGCCTCTAGGATTCAGCCACCGGCCCCGCAAGAATGCCGCTTCGCGCCCAGTAGCTTCTTTTTTCTTTGCCGCAAGAACGCTTGATTCATTCATGGAGGATGCCAGCGGCGGCGGAGACGGGGGCACGAGCGCGGGGAGGTTCCCGATATTGCAGGCGAACCGGGACCCCGAGTCCAACTGGGAGGTGGACGTCGCCAAGAGCCTCGAGGAGTACCTCCTCAAGATCTGCTCAGGCGAGATCTCCGGCGAAGACGGTGCTCACAACTTCAACTTCGCTGAAGGTGCGGTGGCGTGCCGTGTTTCTTTCGGCGAATGCGTGGGTTCTTCTTTTACGGGCTGTGCAGCGTGCCAGGGTTTGTGAAAAGTTGGAAACTGGGAGGGTAGAAAGTTCAATTTTTTTTTTGTTATAGTCTGCTTGCGGATGGCGGTTCAAATCTGTGGAATTGTGTGGCTTCTGGTGGTATAATCTTCAATGAAAGCAGCTTCTTTTTTAGACGGGCTTGTGGTTTTCCCTCAGGGCTCAGGCTGTTTGAAAAGCCTCGAATTTCATCCCGGGTCATTTCCCCTTCGTTTCTTTCTTTCCCAAGGTTTCTTGAGACCAAGACTAGTTTAATTACCGTTTTTTGCATTAGAAGAGAGTTGCTTTCTTTTTGTAAACCGTTCTCCTGTGCTGTTTATTTATGGTCACTTCATGTGCAGCTGCGCTATTGCTTCAAGGATCAGTGCAAGTTTACAGCCGCAAGGTGGAGTACTTGTACTCATTGGTGCTACATGCGCTGGAATTTCTCTCGCAAAATAAGTAAGGATAGATCAGTTTTGTCTTGCTTTATCTGCTGTATGCTGCCTTGCTGAGGCTTGAACATTGCATATCTTACTTCAAATGAGCCTCAAACTGTCAGACGGTGATATCCTACTTGAGTTTTTTCTTTTTTTTGGCTTTTCTCTGGTATGACATGTCAGATTAACAATTGGTTCCCTGATATAGGGGACTGTCGAATCTCTGAACTAGTTAATTATGTTGAAGTAAGAGTGCAGAAACAACTATTGGTGTCCGCTAGATACCCTGGTAGAGTTTGTTAATTTTTGCTTATCTTTGGTATGTTCTGTTTGTGTATATGTACCATACCAATTTCCTGGCCATGACCAAAATATTGGCCTTTGTTTGGACGGTTGCCAAGTTATTGCCTTGCATGTGCCCCTTTTGTCACCCTTATGCATTTTTTTCGTTCAGCTGCAAATATTCTAAAACATTTGAACTGTACCAGGCAAGATCAACAAGAAAAGGGTTCTGCTGAAACTAATGAAAATGATCCTAGCACTACTGTCAACAAAGAAGATGATATGTTCATGGGGTTAGATGATGTCCCAGGTACCTGCACATTCTAAGGTTATACCAGATTGATCCTTACTTTGAATGACACGAAGCTAAACCTATGTCGTCCCTTCTAACTACCAGTGGAATCAAGGACCACTTTGGACAACAATCTTGACCGGGATGATTTGCGAAGAAAAATTGTGAGGCCACCAGCAAATCTACTGGTCTTTGAAGGAGACTGTGTCGATAGCGAAGCAAGCGAGCTGGATTCGTATTTGGTAATCTTATATTCCTTTACATGCAATTGGGACTGATAACACGTGCCGCTATACTGAAATAGTCTTTAGTTGTTTTTTATTGCAGTTAGCAACATGTGGTTTCTATGGTGATTTCCTCCTGCTGGATCCATGTGATGCACCAGCTGTTTTCGACTTTTTGCAAGGAAATAAATCAGGCAAAGAAGATAATCTAGCTCATAGAGGTGTCTCAGCACCGTCTAAAACCCGAAACAATGTTTTTGCTTCCCCAATTGTAAGATCGGGGGGTACTGCTCGTAGACGAACCCCTGGGAAAGTCCAAGAAGAAATTCCGCTTCAAACTCAGGAGATAGACCCTGAGGAATCTCAAGAAGATCCAAATCAGAGTCAACATGTCTTGGGCTCCAATGTAAATCAAAACAATTGGTCTGATCATCCTGTTGAGCATGATAGTCCTGGTGCAAACATGTCCCTGCCAGATGATGTAGATCCTATGTACCCAGATCCTGACGATGATTCTGATGACGAGGATCCATATAAGTCATTGGATCCGCATGAACCTAGCAACCTAAAGATCAAACCTTATAAGAGAGGTACTGGTAGCAGTTGTTTCCTGGACAAGGCGCGGTAATTAGATATTGAATTCTTCTCCCTGATTTGTTTGGAACAGTAAAAGGTTTTGCAAGGAAAGTTGCTGGCGCTTCAAAGAAGAAAACTCTTGCATCTATATTTCCTATGGCAAAGATTGACGGTGTTGTTAGTCCTGAACTAACAGAATCTTTTGAAGTACACACATCTCAGCAGGGAAACCCCCATGCTTCTCAATCAGCACCACTTTACGAAAAGGTGCTCTTGCAAAAATCTTCTATTTCCATTCGGCATGTAAGATATTTCCATTTTATTTAACTTGTTGCGATCCATCCAAATTGCAGCTTAGGATGTCATTTGAAACCAGGGAAGAAAATAGCCATGCTTTCGGAGATTCGCAGGGTGACAGTCAGCCTGATATTGATGTACATGATTCTGATGATGACGGTCCAGATATGCCGTATTATGGCATGGGTTCGGACAGTCCAACATATTCGGAGAAGGTTTATCTTCTTAATTTTCTATTAGTTGGGCGCTGTGTTCATTTAACCAACTACTCCCTTGAACAGCCAAAACGTCTTATATTTAGGGACGGATTGAGTATTTGGTAACATGACATGGTTATCTTACCTCTATGTAGATTGGGGATGAGCCAAATGGTGGGTTTCCCATACCAGCAAGCCCGAGTGCAAATGCAAGCCTTGCGGATTTGTGTCAGTTGCACCTGGTAAATCTTAAGTAACACTAATAGCTCTATTATCTTTGAAGTTTTCTGACATATGTAACCTCTCCTGCTCTCTCTTTTTTGACTATGTGTTTGGAAGCAACTCGGTTCCATGCAAGTTAGCAAAATATATTAGTTAGCGAAGTGTGCTAGTTGGAATATTTTTGGAATAGCTTGTTAGGGGTTAGCTGACATATCATCAAACCATTTCGTTTGTTTCTTTGTAACTAGTCCTGAATGATGTGTCTGAAAAAATAATTCATAAAGTGCTGTTCATAAATATGGTGCTAAACTTGTTCAAGAAAATGTTATATTGCTGATTTATCTTCACTTTTCATATATTCAATGGTTGAGGCATGTGATTTTAGTCTTATGGTAGTGGTACCTGAATAGATGAGTGATATGCTCGAAGCCAGCACTGGTTGATTATTCACAGCTTGAATGAATTTGATGGCTGATTTGTTCTTGACACGTCAGTAGTGAAGTATATGAAGAACATGTACCAAAGGAATTTGGCTGATGTTCACTCAAATCCCATTATCGTGTACGGGAATTCAATGGCAACCTGCAATGTGCATAGTAGTTTTATCTAATTAAACTGTCTGTTATAAAAAGTTTCCCTTTATCGAAAAAATTAAACTGGCGGTTACAGAGAAGTGAGAATACAACCCAGTGTCACCTCTGCGGAGATGAATAGTTACCTGCGCAAATGTATAAGGTAGGGCTGAGTACATTCCAGCTGCTCTTTGTTTGTAGAACACTATCCTTTCCATGGCAATCACTGGCTGAACACCTTGTTGCGTTCAGAATACCGAGCAATCGAACGGCTGGGTACACATTGACCCCATGGAATTGAACAAGTCTTGATGTTTCGTTCTGTGTGGTGGAGAGAAAAGTTTTATAACGTGGAGAACAAAATTCAGAAAGGAAACATTCTTTCGTGATATTTAAAGACCCACCTTTTCATGCCAAGGTTTCGGGATACCGTGCCAAAAATCAGTGCTAAGATTATGGTGACAAGGAATCTACGCCCTGTGTAATGAATATGAATATTCCTCCAATAAGACAAGGTCTGCTTCCACAAGCATATTAAACACTACTTCCAAAAAGACTGAATAATCGAGGAAATGGAGATCAGTAGAGCTAGCTGGAGGCATGCTTAATTCACTTATCAAGGCCTTGATCCTCCAGAAATTATTAGTATTAATTATGGGCACATATGCTGTGCATCTCGGTAAGCCACAACAAAGCTTTGTCCCATGCAAGCTGGGATTCATACAGCAAATTATTCAGCAATAATCTCAATCAGAAACTTAATCTTCACCCTTACTGGGATTCTTACCTTTATTTTAGAAATATTTGTTCTCTTCCTGTATTGTTTCCAAGGCAAGCTGTAATTCCTGCCCAGCGACTGATGGCGAGTGATTACAGCTTGGCTGTGGATTTGGTCCAGTCATGGTTTGGAATAGTCGACTAGATAGTATGAAAATGCTTTCAGTTACTACTGTAATGAAATAAGCTCTCAATTATTTGTAATGTGGTCTGTTGTACCTTTGAATCTGCAGTCAGCAGAAACCAGAGAAAATATTAAATTCATCTGAGCATATAATCTACACTTTTTGTTAAAGATGTTAAGGAATTTTTGGGTAGTTAGTTTCGTAGGGAGGGGTAGGGAAGTTGTTCAGAGCATCACTCATGACCGAACCAGAAAACTAGTCAAGCCATTGCTCCCTCTTAAACAGGACTTAGTATCTTAATGGTTGTGTGGTTTCTGGTGATGGATAGATTTCCACGACTTTCCTTTGACAGCCATTAAAGCAGATTTTGTAAATTTTTGCCTCCGACGAAAGAGAATTCCAAATGATGACTGGCAAATTTTGAATTGTGTCTTGGGACTATTTTTCTCTCTTCAACTTTCAAAACTAACGTGGATACCTCTCACAGGCGACTCTCCTTGCTAGCATAGCTGAGGCTGAACAACAAACTGAGCTGGATGCACGAGTTTCAACATGGAAAGAACGAATAGAGCATGCCTTGGAAGAGCAGGTTTGGTTGCAGGATCGAGCTGCTAACTGGTCTGCATATATGAACTTACGTCAGGCTCACCGCTTGTACAATTCATGCCTTTTCAGGATAGAAATCCACCTTTTGATATTGGATTATACGGCGACCAGATCCTTGACAAGCTCTCATCAAGAACTGATGCAGGGACTGCATCATTCAGTGAGATTGTTAGTGGCAAACCAAAGTACGAGGCTGCAAGAACGTTCTCTGCCCTTCTCCAGCTGGTAACCCCCTTTATCTTCCCACCGGTTGCATATTTGAGCGGCACCAAGCATTTTACTGAGCTTCACTTTTGTTTCAGGTGAACGGCAGAAGTGTTGATCTGGACAAAGGAAAAGCTACGAATGAGTTAGTCTGTTACACGGCTGCCAATCCGTTCCATGTCAAGCTTATTGGTTCCAACCGAAGACCAGAAATGGATGCACGTTTTGCACGCAAGAGAGTTAAGTCTCCTCAACGAAGTTGTGGTGAAGAGGGTGAGCCCTCTCAGGCGCAACCAAAGTCCTCTAAGAAGAATGCACATAAGAATGGCAAGGTATCTGTTAAGGCGGTAGTCAGATTGACTCCTGAAGGTAAGCGCAGGCGAAGGTCTGCTCAACTGGTGCAGCCATTCGATCTGGAATCCAGCTGATGCAAACGAATGGCAGACTGACCAATGAGGGCACTAGGTAGTATGATTTTTCTCCAGCATCGTGGAGTGTCTAGCTCTCCTTTTCTCTGAGGGGTGTTCAGTGCCTAGTTGATGGCAGAGGTTGACAAGCAGGGTGAACTACTGAGTCGTGACTTAGGGCCTAGCTAGATGGTGCATATGTACAATAGATCATTTAATCATGTCATGTATGTATATTACTGGCCCAAATGTAATGTTAACCAGCAAAAAATTTGGGCCAGAATTGCCCTTATATGGGCAAAAACATAGTTCAATAATCATTCTAATTCAGCGATTGACGCTTGTGGACCCTTCGCCCTTTTGTCTAATGAAAAAACATGAATCTGAAATCTGCATTCAGGTTTCGTCTGTTCCCATTTGTTGACGAATAAGTAGAAGTACGAACAAGAAAGATGTGTTCAAAATCTTTACAAGATCACGTTTTACCAGATCTGGTCAATAAAAAATATTCACTGAATAGCTAATCTTGAAATTTGTCCAACATCTGATTTAAGTCAATTTCAGCGTCTCGTCGTAGCACAATAAGCAATGCAACGCACCACAGTAGCTCCGAGTAAAAAGTAAGCAAAATGAGCGGGGAACGTCAGGCCAAGAAACGAGTCAGAACCTACATTCCATTATCTGTCCTTCCAATCAGAAAACACACATCAAGCTGATGCTCAACCACATAGTAAGATTCAATCAGACTAAAAATCCCCCGATCTGTAAAAAACGTCATGAAGAATGAACTGCTTACGTTTAAATCGCCGTACATGTTGAAATATATTTTTCAGATCGGAGGGGGTACCTTTTCGAAAAAAGATCACTGGTCGTTGGTGAGAAGATGGAAGAGGGTGGCAGCCTCCCCCCAAGCCCCCGTCGTTGGTGCAAATAGGAAGAAACTAAACCCATACGCAGCTAAGCTCTGATTAATACTTGTGGCAGTAGACCGAGGAAATTGCGAATAGAGTACTTTTATTACACGAGAATATACTAGTGTCCTCCCGAACGTCTGTTTGTCCCTCACACAAGAGACGACATCACACACATCAAGCTGATGTTCACAGACTACCACGACTAACGCACAGCAACCACACAGTAAGATCCAATTCAGACTAAAAGTCACTTCCAAAGACTAGATTTAGCTTTTCGATTAAACAGGATCATAGGTCGTTGGTGAGAAGATGGAAGAGGGTGGCAGCCTCCGCAAGCCGCCGCAAATTGTTTTCCTTACGGGCTCCTCTGGTGCGACCAGTCCTTGCAGTGACAAGAAAAGCCGTCAGTCAAGTAAGTGAAACACAAAAACAGTTTGGTTCCGCTATTTTCTGTTTCACTAGTGTGTCACTGTTCTTTCTTTACCTCTTGTCGAGCTCCACCTTCTTCTCAAGGTCTTGCACCATACTGTCCAGCCTTCTTATGTGGTGACGCAGGGCCCCAGCGATTTCATGCCCTTCATTGGACTCACACAGCTGCTTCAAAATACCACATGCGATGAAAAACACTTCACTCTTGTTCCTGAGGGCGTTGACAGAGAAAGTATCATGTCGGGAAATACAGGTTATGGATAGTTGAAAACTGAACTGAATACTGCGAGAAATTACCTCAGCAGCTCCTGGAAAATAGTGTTAACCAATTGTGGAGTGTTAGCTAACCCTGCCCGAAGATTTGAGAATCGTGCGATGTTCCGCAGTGTATAGAGTACTTGCTTTAGCACTTCCTGGTCAGGGATCCCGCGGTTCAGTTGAGGGATTTGCTTCAGCAGAATGTCTACAGCACCGGCACCCACAAGTGTCTCACAGCACTTTTCGGAAAGCTCTGTAGCAGTACCTGGAGGAGAAAACATACAGATATAGTCAGAGAACTCCTGAAGCAAATGTGCTAAGAACGTCAAGGAAGACAGTATGAAACAAAGAACACAACAACAGGCTAGAGAAAAGCTTGAAAAGGTAAACTTAAAGAACATATATTTACTTAATGTTGTGCAAGCTTGTCGAATGCTGCTGATGCTCCTAGAGCCAGTGATATGCGACAGTGCAACGATTAGTCGATTGATCAGGCGCATGTCATCGTCAATTTGTGCGGAAGCCTTCTGTATTCTAGACCTTGCATCAACAACTTCTTGCTTTGAAGCTTTCCTCACATGGCAGGCTTTGAGGAAGGACTGTAAAGTTCAGTTGGTTGAATGTCAAATGAAATAGAAGCACCATCAGAAGTGCAGCACGAGAAAATTGCTATGAAGAAACTTGGAATATCATATGAAAAGGAAACTTGAATAATCTTTGCTATTTCTAATAAAGAAAAAATAAGTGTCCTCATTTAACAGATTTTTTTTATTGGATATCGCTCACAACCTGAATAATAGTTATACACTTCTTTTTCCTGATAGCAGCCCGTCGTGCTATCCAACCACGGACATGGGACTGGATAGCAATCGCAGCTCGTTTCCTCGATTCAAGCAACATAACCTTTCTCCACCATCTCTGCAAATAAACTGGTCATATATACCTTCCCCTCATTAAATGTTAATATCCAATCTAGAAGGTAGCAAAAATATCACACATACTTGAATGAAATAGATGGAGCAGGTAATTTGTTTGACTTGTTTCCGAGCTATCCAACCACGAACATGGGACTGAATAGAAATTGCAGCTCGTTTCCTCGATTCAAGAAACAGAACCTTTCTCCACCATCTCTGCAAATAGACTGGTCATACATACCTCCACTCCATTAAATGTTACTATCCAATCTAGAAGGTAGCAAAAAAGACACATACTTGAATGAAATAGATGGAGCAGGTAATTTGTTTGACTTGTTTCCGAGCCAACCAACCACGAACTGAGGATTGAATTGTGATTGCTGATATTCTGATCGACCGGTGCAATAGGACCTTCCTCCACCATTTTTGTAGCCTTAAGGCTGAGAAAACCACAATTTTCAGTTCAGTACTTTGTTGGGATCTTTTATGCTGACTTCGGTCAAGTGTAAAAAGGCTAGTGCAGGCTTGAGGTAAAGAACCTGCATGAATACTGTCAGTCAGTAGTCAACAAGAATGCATCAAGAGCAAGAATGACATACTAACCTAATAGCCGCTTTCTAGTGAAATGTCCTCTGGCAATACGCTGAATTTCTATTGCAGCATCATGATGCTGCTTAATAGCCCAGCTGCACAGGTTCTGTCTTGTTACAGATTGGATGGCAATGATAGCTTCAACTTGCTTTGTGAAACACATTCTCGTGGTGAAACCACGCCAGTGGCTCTGAATTTTAGTTGCAGCAGACATTCTTGAGGATCTATCCTGTACAAATCTTCTATATGCAAATTGTATCTTTCGAGCAGCCATTACATCTTCGCAAAATAAGAAATCGAGCTGAGCAGATGGAGGCTGTTCATGCTGGAATGAAGCTGGGCAGATGGAGGCTGGGTAAGAAATATTGCTTCCACAGTCCACGCCATCCTCGTACACAAGTTTAGTGGCTGATGCTATGTTGGCAGTCTCAACCTCAAATGGGTGCTTAGTTACGGAATTTACGGAGCCTCTATTAACCATGGTCCAGTGAGGACTAGGAGATGCTACAGAGTCATGCCCACTGTTGCAGAGCTGAATGGCAGAAGTTGTATTGTTGTTGTATTGGTCATCAAGCTGCAGAATAGTGGCTGAGTCTGTATGGTCAGTCTCATCAAGGCATTGAGGGGCAGCAGAAGCTATCGAGGTACCCATATCCTTGCAAGCTATGGTTTCATTCTCACCATGGCACATTTCAATGCAATCCGTTTTTGGCGAAGCTGTAGTTTCCAAGAACTCATGGTTTTCAAGAAGCTCGATGTTCTCAGACCTCTTCCTTTCCTTAAACCAAATCCTTACAGCCTGCTGAATCACAATGGCAGATCTTCTCATTCGAACAAATCTATGCCTTTCTGATATGAAAATAAAATATCTGTTGTAGTTTCCTGAAAACAAATGAATAGTCCGAGCATTAACAATTATGGTGCAAAACACGTCCATAAAAATGCACAATTAGTAAGGGAAATGTACCATGTGCTCGCCAGTGAGTAGAGAGGGCGGCAGTTAGACAACTACAACTGCTTGTCATGATAGCAGATGACCAGGCTCTCATAGCACCTTGCAGGATAGATATTGACGTCTTAAGCTTATGATATTTGTATTTTGCAATCATTCGTCTGATTTGAGTTTGTATAGTTATAGCAGCCCGCCCTGTAGAAATAGTAACATGAAATTCACTTGTTTGCTGAGAAATCTAGTGTTGCCAACGAAGCTAGAAACTATGGAAACCTCAAAGATCTTTTTTCAGCAGGGGAAAATAATGACTAGTTTTCTCTCAAACTACATGTGAACAAAACTAGGTAGTTACACCCTTTAAAAGTGTCAGTTTTTCTTGTACAATGTAACAGCAGGACAACCAAAGGAAGTGATGAAGGACAAACCCTGGCTATTGAATGAATCATCCGTGTTATTTGTCTGAGGGGTTTGATACTTTACATCATTCTTTCCCGGAGATATAAGGGCAGCAGAAACTTTATTCTGCAGTCTTTGGGAGTCCAATCTCGTATTGATAAAATTCCGTAGTTGCTCCTATACAAGTCAAAGAAGGTGTTTCATGCATGTTGAACGAAAACAAAAGGTGAAAAAATGTGAAAGGAATATTACCAATCTTTTATCATTAGTCAGATGTGAACATAGGAATGCAATCAGAACTGTTGCACCCTTTTCATCAAATAATACATCGCCGGCTAAGACGCTGCTAGCTGGAAAACCCTACATATTGCAGAAAAACATGAGAACATACACCTGGTAATTGTCCAAATAAATAAGATACTACCTGAAGAAAGTCTCCAAGAACTTCTCCGATTTTGCTAGATGGACAGCTGATGATATCACTGGAAGTATCTTGTTCATGGCAACTGAACAATTCTTTTCGACAATCAGAAAATGTTTCCTAACAAGCAACATAAAGAACAATAAGCACATAACATATGAAAATGAGCTTTGACGGAAGTGAAGAATAACCTTCAGGGGACACCCATGAATGTCAATGTTCAAATAGTAATTTATTAAGTAGGTCAGTGCTCTCTTGTCAATCTGAGAGGAACTTTCCACACTTCTGCCATATTTTGCACATACCCCCTGTAAACAAACAAAGGAAAAGATGGTTAGAAATCACAAAATAAATGTCAGATGCCAGAGAGGTTGTAAGGTTAAAACCCATGTAAGTTGAAGAGTAGTACGCTCAGAGTTTCCAGTATTTGGTGGTATGGAGGTACGAAAATGAAATAGCTGTGATATATGAGCTAACAAGTTAAAACATATGAGATAGAGAATACCATCAGCATGCAAGTTACCTATCATGTGCAAATAAGATCACAAAATATGAAACTACTTTCAACAGAAATGAGAAATGGCAAGGAATATGCATAAAACAAACTTTTCGAGAGCATATCACAGGTAGTTAAGGAGCCAACAATTTGATCATGGTGGTTTGAAGTATAGGCTCGTATATTTGAACAAATAGGCAACATAAAGAAGAGGAAAATAAAACATGCCTGAATCCAATCGTAAAGCAAACGCATGTGCGACTTAGTCTCAGCGTTCGATTGTTCCTGAAATGAAAGAAGCAGAGCGCCTTGTGAAACAATGAACTAATATTATTCCCAATCAAAATCAGAAGCACATATGACTTTTCCCATTTTAGTACAATTACATACGTAAGTAGCCTATGATACAGTTGTAGTCTGATGGAGCAAGAACCAGATATAACATACTGTTCAATAAGGAACGATTTACTGAAATCTAAAGGAATACACCTTGCAATCTTATGCAATAGGGTGCTACTACTTTTTGTGATGAAAACAGGCTGCTACTTATGCTTAAAATGGAGAAAACAATATTACGAGGAATAACTAGATTTGATCTTACGAGCACAAGGAACTCACCACAGCCGGTGCTTTTAACCTGGATAGTTCACGAGCTAGTGAAGTTTTGTTTACCAGCAAGGGTAACTGCACAAGAGCAAACCGTTATATATTTGAAGAATAACAAGGTAGGGACAATTTATGCACAATTTGCAACATAACTTTTTCTTACGAGTCACTACAATAAATTAGTCTACACAGTGCAGGACATCTGTTTGTGCCATAATTTGTTAACTTAGATATGAAAAGATACCACGACAGAAGGACCAAAAGACTACAAAATACACTTGCTCACCAGGTAGGAAGTCACTACTGCAACTCTTCTGATTTAGGCAAGTAACAGTTATCAGATATACTAACCTCCGTACCAAATTGTAAGATGTTTTCAGCCTACCAAAACGTTTAATAATTTGGGACAGAGGCGATACTATTTAGATTGAGGGAAGAATAAAGTGCTGAGAAGTACTCCCTCCGTTCCATATTATAAGGCGTATTGGCAAACTAAATTAGTTTGCCAAAACGGCTTATAACAGAGGAAGTACAACATATCCATATTGTAATGCTGCCTATAAAGTGAGCAAATAAACAAAACTGAACATCAAAGGATCCTTTATTCTAAATCTTTAATAAAAACGGAAGGTGCAATATGACAGTATAAATTTTCAACAGGAATAACACGATACTAAACAGCATGTTCTATACTAACCTGCATATGAATGAAGATATTCCATAGCAACGAAAGAATTAGTTCCTTGTCGCCATTAGCTATGTCTTCTGCTGAAATTAGGACTCCATCTGCATCAGATACCGAAACCCCAGCTTGCTTGATATACTGGATAGCAATGGTGCAATTGTGCAATTTCTTTTTATGTGTATCTGACGGAGCAATCACTTTCTGAAATAAAGCATGACATCACTGTAAATCCAATGAAAATAAGCATCTAGTTCACGTGGGGGCAAATAAATGCATACCAAAATAATCGATGCGTCCGAAAGTAGGAGCTGAACAACTCTACAAAGAATTACGCCATCCTGGAGATCTTCAAATAAATTTCCTATAGTGAAGTTATACTCTGACAGAGCAAGCTGGTAAGGAAACATAATTAGAAACACCACAAAATATTCAGAAGAAACTTACAAGCAAAACACAAAATGTCAAAGTTCAGCTGTTCCAGTGTTATTGTTCTTCTAAGATCATTTATTGGACAATATTTAGAGCATGGTAGCGCTGGGTATTACCATACCTGTTCATAATTCAGTTTGTAGCCCATGATTGATAAATGCATCAGGAGATCACCTTCTCCATGCATGGCCTCAGCCAAAGACTCTACAATTCAGGAATAAGTAAAAGAGATGACCGGTTAAATAAAATACACGCAGGTTGGTTCACAAATAAAATTAGCCAGAATTAGATGGATTTTTCGGCTATCTTACCCTGAATAATTTGCCGGCTAGATTTTATGCGGGCTTGGTGACAAAACAATTGAGGGGATCCACCATCAAGGCCATCGATTCCAGATTTGAGAGGTAGAGCACTCTCCATTTTTGCCCTGTCTAGGGCCGCGACAAGCAGGAAAATTCTTTTCAGTATGATGTTGGCAGATGCTTCGGTATCACCTGTTCTGCGGAGCCCTTCTACAACCTTGTTGCGAGCAGAAGTTTTTGGAGCCACGTTTTGACAAAATAATTGCTTCTCCAGAAGAAGGTTCAGGAAGGAAATCTCCTTCTCCGGCTTACACGATCCACTCTGTAGCAAGCCATCACCCCCAAGGATAATATGCAAGCCTATCCTGAGCCACTCTGGATTGTAAGACATGAAAACTCTAGTCGCATTCTCTTTTAGCCTAAGATCAGTAGCGATAGGGCAGTGGGCTTTCATCTTCAGTCTTCTCTCATCAATGTTCTGCAAAGAAAAAAAGTTACTTCTTAGAATATCAATGGCGGTGCTGACTGAAGTCAGCTGAAAATTTTCAAGATATTCTAAGTGGAAATACAAAATCACAATGTTAAATTACTATACGGACTAGAGATAGGACTTGTAAATCCTTTTCATTCACAAGCAAAAAGTAGTTTCTGATGTGCAGCATCCCAAGATACAACATGGCATGTCCAACTCACCCCAATCTTCCAGTTACCCATATTTGGTGTTTTCAAATAAGATCACACTGTTCACTATCATCTACGTGCTGCAAAAGACAATTCTTAACATGCCACTAAATTAAGGCCAACCTCAACATTATAGACTATGCATGTATGGGCTGCCAATATCAAAGCTAAATTGTGAGGGCACGCCAGGTAATTCAACTAGTTCCATATGTCTTGAATGATCTAGCAATGCACCTAAATCATTGATGGTTTCAACGAATATAGGAATCCGAGTGGGAGGACCTGCTAATGTAATTGTTATAAATCCGTTAGGTCGTAGAATTAAACTCCTAGAAAATCCGCACCTTGCAAATTTGGCACATCATGACAAGCACCTCCTCGCACGCCTCCGTGCTCATGTACTTTCCCATTCTCTCCTTCACATCCTCCAAGCTGCACACCTCCCTGAGGGACTCCCTTAACACAGCCACCATAGCAGGCGTCATCGCCTTCCTTCTCTCCCCACAGCGATCCCTACCGCGGTAACGCTTCGGGCTGCTCCCCCGCGCCCGCTCTCCATCGAGCGTGTCGCGCTTGCCCGCAACAGAGGCGTGTGTGGCTGTGGCGGATGCAGCAGGGGAGCAACCGCAGGCGGATGGGTCGAGGAGTAGGAGCGAGAGCCATGACGAGGCGGAGGCGGCGAAGGCGCGGAGGGCGCGCTCGCGGTCGGACTCGACACGGCGGGCGGAACGCGACTGGTCGAGCTCGAGTGCGCGGAGGCGGCGACCGAGGGGCGTGGGGGTGATGGCGGCGGCGGCTAGGGGCTTCCTATGACCGAGGGGCGTCGGGGTCGTAGCGCCGGCGATGGGTCTCCTGCGGCGGAGGGGCGTCGGGGTTGGTGCAGGGAATGGTGTCTTGGAGGCGGTGAAGAAGAGCGGGGAGGGAGATTTGGGGTTAGGTTTTGGGGTGCGGAGGTTGGAGACGTCGCGGAAGGGGGGGTCGGTGAGCTCGGGGCGGTTCATGGCGGCCGAGGGGTGGAATTCTAGAAGGTTCTGGAGCGGGTGGTGAGGGCTTCCATGGATTTGGGGATGGCTCGGAGAGGAGCGGGGATCCGTTGTGGGGTAGCGCCGTAGGAGTTGGGGTTTGGGGGATTTGAGCGGCAAGTTGTTGGTGGACGCCGAACGGGCACATTTCAAAACGAGACGCTGCACTGCTCAATCTTGGCAAATCCGATAGGACGATGCTGAGCGTCCCCGTGGGATAATTTGCCCCGATCCCCCGGGTCGACAGGACGACACGTGTCCCATCTTGGTCAACGATCAAGTCATGGCCGTGTGCACCCGATGGAAACGAAAAATCTCGTAGGCCATCGCCGTCAGCGCGAAGCCGCACAGATTCTATCATGTCGCTCTGTCATACCCATCGCAGCTTCGCACCACCGCCGTCGTCGGAGCCATGGTCATAGTCGGAGCCATGGCCGTCGCCGGAGAACCCCTCCGTGGCGTCGCATATGGAGCAGCTGCCGCATCCCACAAAATGCCTCTCTTTCTCCCTCAACCTTTGCACGCCGCCGCCGCTCCCCGTCAGCTATGGCCGCCGCCGGAGACACAACGCCGACGCCGTCGCCGACGCAACAACACTGCGCTAGGTGCTTGCGGCAACACTCATGGTTCCATGGTAGCATCTCTATGCGCCCATGGTAGCACTGCCCTTTGCCCATGGGAGCATCGCCGTTTGCCCATGGGAGTATCGCCGACGACCCCTTGTGGCACTCCATGGAAGCATCTTCGTCCGTCGTGGTAGCATCTAGGTTTACCGACGGTAGCACCGTCTTTGGCCCATGGGAGCATTGTCGCTCCCTTGCAGAACTCCGGTAGCATCTCCGTCTGTCGTGGTAGCATTTTGATTTGCCCGTGGTAGCATCGCCGTTGGCCTAACGGAGCATCGCCGTTCGCCCATGGGAGCATCGCCGTCGTCTCCTTGCAGAACTCCGGTAGCATCTCCGTCCGCCGTGGTAGCATGTTGTTTTGCCCGTGGTAGCATCGTCGTTGGCCCAACGGAGCTTCGCCGCTCGCCCATGGGAGCATCGTCCTCCACGGCGACCAGAGCCTGTAGCTCCGCCCATATTCCATGGCAGCACCGCCGCCCTCCATGGGTAGCAGCGGCAACGACGTCTTGTAGCACCGCTGCCTGTCGCCCGCAGCAGCGCCATCACACGGATTTGAGTAGCGCCGCTCGCAGCCGCGTCGCCGTCGACCTGTAGCTCCGCCCATATTCCATGGCAGCACCGCCTCCCTCCCTGGGTAGCAGCGGCAACGGCGGCTCGTAGCACCGCTGCCTTTCGTCCGCATCAACGCCATCACACGGGTTTGAGAAGCGCCGCTCGCAATCGCACCGCCTTCGACCATGGCCGATGCTACAGAGCAAGTCAATGATGATGAACTCGCAATGGGTGGATGGAGGCATGGAGAGGCAATATGTGAGGAGGAAGAGTAGAGCGGAGGGACGAGGAACGGCCTGAGTGGCTTGGATGATGGCGGTCATGGCGGCGTGGAGTGGTGTGTGCGTTGGTTTGGTGCGGAAGGAATGCTGGGAGGAGCACTAGCAGGTTGTGGAGACGAGGAAGAACGAGCGGAGGAGAAAGTGTCGGTAAGAGATAAGGCTCCGGTGCTAGGGCCCACACACGCCGCTGTGACGCTGTCTCGCCTCGCTAGGGACGTGTGGCGTGCGGAGGAGCCTGGGGACGTGAACATGCGATACCCCGGATGACTAGAAGCGTTTTCCAATCCGATGCGACCTTTGAGGCGTTTCACGCTCGTGTCGGGTACCCGCCTGGCCATCTGGGCCTGGCCCATTATTCGCGCGCAACGTTCATTTCGCTCGCTAGATCACGAAATGAAAAAGATTTCAAGGTATCAACTAGCTTTTGTTTTGGGGCGCACTGGGCGGCGTCCTCAGGGGGATTAAATCCCCCGATCCTCCGCCTCCTAGGTTGTCCCATGGATGCGCGGTGCGGATGAACGTGTGTTTCCACCCGCTTTCAAATACAAATATTCTGATCGTATCAAAAGCATCCAATACAACAAAAACAACTTTGCTAGCTGCGATGGCGCCCCACGCGTCGCACGACACCTGACAACATCGGACGGCGACTCCCTGCATGACCTGCCCAATGGAGCTCTTATGAAGCACTACGGCGACGCCGGCTTGTAGGAGGTTGCGGCGGTGACGACATCTTCAATAGTTTCATGTATGGCTTGCTGCAACCCTGTCCCATCCCAAAAATCACCAACGCTGCAGTGCCATCGCCGGTGGCAGCAGTGGCTCGCAGCACCCCCTCACCGGTAGAGGCACCACCGGTCCCTCCAGGAAGCACCGCTCGACACCGCTCGTAGCAGGAGCACCACCGGACGCTCCAGGAAGCATCGCCATGAGAGCACCGGCGGACGCCAATGGGAGCACTATGTGGCGCACAAGGGAGCACGACCTGACATCGATGGGAGCACTTCCCGACACCTATGTGAGCACCGCCCTGGAGCCGACGGGAGCACAACAGGGCACAACGGAGCTCCGCCTGATGCCGATGGGAGCACTTCCCGACGCCTATATGAGCACCGCCCCGACGCCTATGCAGCACCGCCCAACACCGACAAGAGCACTGCAGGGCGCACAACGGAGCACCGCCTGATGCCAAATAGGAGCACTTCCCGGCGCCTATGTGAGCACCGCCCCGACACCTATGCAGCACCGCCTAACGCCGACAAGAGCACTGTAGGGCGCACACCGGAGCACAGCCTGATGCCAATGGGAGCACTTCCCAGCGCCTATGTGAGCACCGCCCCTATGCCTATGTAGCACCGCGTGGCGCCGACGGGAGCACGGCCGGACTTCGATGGGAGTATCGCCTGATGCCTATAGGAGCACAGCCTGCCTCCGAGGTCGGAGCCGCGTCGTCGACATGGCCGATGCCACGGAGGAAGTGGTGCCTAACTTGGTAGTATGGTGGCTGGAGTGGGGATGCGGTGGCGCAAGGAGGAAGGAGGCGCAAGAGAGAAGGGGAGGCGATTGCGGTGGAGAGGTCGGGATGGAGCTCCATGTCCATGGCTCTCACGCGAGAGGAAAAATGAGGGAAGGCTTGTGCGGAGGGAAAGCACCAGGAGATGATAAGGGGTAGAGACGGACGAAGGAAGCACGTGGGGTGGGCCTCTTCGTTTCCTTCCGCCACCTAATCGGACGCGTGGCGCGCGCGGAAGCCGGAGGATGCGAGTGATGGTGGAGATCTTGCACTCGTTGGGAAACCCCAAGAGGAAGGTATGATGAGCACAACATCAGTTTTCCCTCAGAAAGGAACCAAGGTTTAATCGACCAGTAGGAGGAAGGAGTAACTTCAGAAGGTTGATGCAGCTGAGATGGCAGGGCGCACTACCGGTTCAGCAGCAACGTGGAACCTACACAACACAAACAATTCGCTTTGCCCGAAAGAAGCAGTGAGGTTGTCAATCTTACCGGTTTTGCTGATAACAAAGAGGTTAAATGTATAGTGTGGAAAACAGTATGGGAACAGTATGAAAACAGGAACAACAGTGTGAAAGCAGTGGAAACAATGTGTGTATTATCAGAATGATAAAATGGACCAGGGTCCACAGTTCACTAGAGGTGTATCTCCATAAAAGATAAATAACATGTGTGGTGAACAAATTACAGCGGGGCAATTGATAGAAATGAAGCCTGCACCGTAGTGCATATGCAGGACATAAAGATTACTATGTGATTCATGCGGGCATTACAACAAGATATATAGACCGTCATCCGACTGCATCTATGACTAATAATCCACCCTCCAAATATCATCCGAACAAACGTTGGATATTAAGTTGCAAGCAACAGATTATCACGGTAAGCAAAGTATGTAATGTAAACTAAGTAAACGACGCTGTTTTCTCCTTAATGGCAACAACACATCCTCCATCCATCACGTTTCTGTCACTCGAGAACAAATGCAAAGGAGTCATGAACCCACTATCGAGCATAAATACTCCCTCTTGGAGTTACTAGCATCTACTTGGATAGAGCATCTACTAATAACGGAGAGCATGCAAGATCATAAATAACATATGCATGAAGATAACATGATAGATTAATAATCAGAAGACATAGCATTTAACATTCATCAGATCCCAGTAAACACAACATGTAGCATTACATAAAGATGATCTCGATCATGTGAGGCAGCTCACGAGATCTAAACATGAGGTACAAAGTGGAGAAGACAACCATCTAGCTACTGATATGGACCCGTAGTCCAGGGATGAACTACTCACGCATCACTTCGGAAGAGGGCATGGTGGTGTAGACCCCTCCGGTGATGAATTCCCCTCCCGGTAGGGTGCCTGGGAGAGCTTCAGAACCCTCCCGATCTCGGGATGACGACGATGGCAGCCTCGGGTGTTTCTCGGGACGAAGTGGAATGTATTTAGGGTTGACGTATCGGGGGGTATAAATAGGCGAAAGGGCGATGGCGGTGGACGCCCGAGGGGCACACGCCACCCCCAGGCGCGGCCAGGGGCGCGCCGCCCTATGGTGTGGCCCCCCTCCGGGCCTCTTCGGGACTCTATGGAACCTTCGGGAATTCTAAGACTTCCGGGCTTTGAATTTTCCAATTCCGAGAATATTTCCAGAACAACTTTTCTGAAACTAAAAACAACAGAAAACATGCAACTGGCTCTGTGTCATCTTGTCAATAGCTTAGTTCGGAAAATCGATAAAAATGACATAAAGTGTATAGAAAACATGTAGGAAACTACATGAAAACAACATGGAACATCAGAAATTAAGGATACGTTTATGACGTATCAGCGAGCGCGCGATCCTCCGGTGGTTAGTTAGTGTTTCCCTTTTGGTTTTCCCTTTAATTTCAAGTTTTTATTGCCACACTTCGCACTAATTACACGACAAATGTTACCGCCACCTAATAGTTTGTTCTGCTCATAGCGTATTAGGGCATCTTTAATGGGTTGTGAGATAAACCCGTATGGTAGTAGTCCAACTCATCAACCAACAATGTATCATACAACTATCTCAATGGTTTGTTGGTAGAGTTGTTGGTAAAGTAGTACAATCTATCCAATCATATAGTCAATTTAGTGGGACCAAAGAAAAAGTATCTTGGCAAACGTGCTAACTTGTTAGTTGCATATCATACAATTCATATTCTCTCACCTCATTATTACTATGTCATGTAGGATTTTTACTGGGTTGGCATGCTATCTTACAATGATATGGACATTGTTGGAGATGCCCTTAGTCGCACCTTTAATAAGCCTTGAAGGACTTTAAAAGGTCCATGTTATGATCTGGACGGGACAAAGCTGGTGACCAGGGAGACCATCGATATACATCTACGTAGAAATGGTGTGTTGATTAATTGCTTCTAACATATGGTGGCCACTAGTGAGTCTTGATCGTCTTGATCTTTTTATCACCTGGTTGTTTTGATCATATGTAGTTCCCAGAGTCACGGATGGGCACGTTCCCTGTCGAGCTCGCCAGAACCGAACCGGCTCTGCTCTCCGAGTCCGAGGAGTGTGTCCTTCTCCTGCCGATGCGCCGTTAGAGCATCTCTAACGGTGACTGTAAATCAGTTCACGGAAAACGTGTTTTAAGAGCTGAATTGGTCCACGCATAGCAGAGCCCGAAAAGCCAAATTGTAATACGGAATATTCTTTGAATATAATTTCTAGTCGTCTTCTTCCCTGCGTTCCTCTGTCCCCAATCTCTGCACACACTAAGAATCAAAAGACGCACACAAATATGTAGCAGAGCTAGCTATATACTCAAGGAGCTAGCTGGCTCGCAAGCAAAGATCGATCGATCTGCTACCTACCTTTACACCGGCCCTCACGAAGCCCCCTCCCCCCCCCCCCCCCCCCGCCGGCAGCCTTTCGCCGCGGTACGAAGCCCCCTCGAGCACAGCCTTCGCCATGATGAGAAGCCCCCCGGATGGACCAACACGGCGGCGAATCTGAAGCCCCCCGTCCGCTCTTTGTATGGGACAAAGCCCCCCCCCCCCCCCCCCCCCCCGGACGCGGAGAACTCGTACGATCCTCTAGCTACTTTGGTATTGGCGACAGGACGAAGATTTGGGGTCAAATTTGGGATGGATTCCAGCGAGTCTACCGCCGGAAGATGTTGGAGGGAGCTGAAATTTCCCAACCGCCAGCGTTGCCCGTGTACAGTCCCTAGGGAAAATTGACTTAGAAACTCTAGATAGACGGGTTTGGGGAATGTGTTTACGGTGGCCTCTGAAAACGTTTACGGGCCGGACTAGTTTAGGGGTTCTGCTACGGTCTATTTTTTGGGCTAAAACTGAAAAAAGGTTATTTTACGGGTTTGACCACTTTTAGGGGCTATGGTAGAGATGATCTTACAATGTCAAGAGCAAGGTGTGTGGATGCACGTTTCTGTCCACGGCGCAGACTGGCAGTTGAAGGTGTGACAATAAAAGATCACAAGCGCGTCGTTCCTCTACCTTCGCCGCCGTAGGCCCTGATCCTAGCGAGGAACCAGCCATCATGTCGAGCATACGAGACTGGATTCAGAACCGCTGCCGATGTATATGTTACTAACGTACTATGTATGTTACTCCCTAATGTGAGTAGCCTCTAACTTAATTAGCTGGAGTAGTCCTCAGTGAACTACTATACGATTCTACTATGTCTTTCGTTATCTTTAATCCAGATTTTGAGATGAAATCTCTTTTCTTTCTTACTTAGGATGTTGATCGACACTACATCATATGTCTTCTTACACTTACTTGCAGTTCCAATCCGCCGAAATGTTTATCGCTTATGAAAACTACCCCCTCTGTTCGGAATTAGATGACTTGTTTTGTTTGAATACAGATCTTTACACAAACACAAGTCATCTAATTTCGAACGGAGGAACTCCTTTGACTAGGATATACTCGATGCATAACTACTTATGTCCTAGTTCTGAATCTTCGAGTATCTCTCCTCGGCAACTGACCTAGAGGCGACACTGCTCACAGTCAAATTCTCGCATATCTGGGAGTCCAGAAATGATGTCCATAACAATCAAGCCAAGGCGGATTGCTACTCGATGCTTGGCCTATGTCGATTTGATAGTGCAACATTGTTTCAAGGAGAGGATCACATGTGTGAGACCATGACCACAAGAAAATGGTCTCCGCCGCCGCTGTGGTGGTTCCTCGTCAATGTCGATGCTGCACTCTTTCACAACATCAAGCTGATGGCGTGTAACACACGTTTGTTGGGAGACCCCAAGAGAAAGGTATGAAGAGCACAATAGCAAATTTCCCTCAGAAAGAAACCAAGGTTGAATCGACCAGTAGGGGAAAGACATCACTTCCTAAGGTTGTTGTCAGCTGATGTTGTCAGGGCGCACTACCGGTTCAGGAACAACATGGAATCTACACAAAAAATCAAATTACTTTGCCCCAATGAAGCAGTGATGTTGTCAATCTCACCGGTTTTACTGAAAACAAAGGATTAGACGTATAGTGTGAAATGTAGTACTTGTTTGCAGTAATGAAAAGAGAACAATGATGGCAGTGAAGAAAACAGTAATTGCAGTAGGAAAATAGTAGTTGCAGTGGTTGTATTATCGGTATAAAAAAATGGACCGGGGTCCACAGTTCACTAGAGGTGTCTCTCCATAAAAGATAGATAACATGTTGGGTAAACAAATTACATCTGGGCAATTGACAGATATAAAGGCTGCATCGTAGTGCGTATGCATGACATGATGACTATTATGTGATTCATGTGGGCATTACAACAAGATACATAGACCGTTATCCAACTGCATCTAAGACTAATCTACCCTCGGAGTTTTATCCGATCAAACCTCGGGTATTAAGTTGCAAGCAGCAGATAATTGCATTAAGCAAAGTGTGTAATGTAAACAATAAAATTATCCTTAGACAAAGCATTGTTGTTTTCTCCCTAATGGCAACAACGCATCCCCCACCTGTTACGTTTCTGTCACTCGAGTGTGAGTGAAAGGGAGGCATGGACCCATTATTGAGCTTAAATACTCCCTCTTGGAGTTACAAGCATCAACTTGGCCAGAGCATCTACTAGTAACGGAGAGCATGCAAGATCATAAATAACATACAAATGAAAGAACATGATAGATTGATAATCATTGGACATAACATTCAATACTCATCGGATCTCGGCAAACACAACATGTAGAATTACAATAAGATGATCTGGATCATGTTAGGAAGCTCACAAGATCTAAACATGAGGCATAAAGAGGATAGAACAACCATCTAGCTACTGCTATGGACCCGTTGTTGGGTTCGTAGTAGAAAAATAAAAAAATTCGTCCTACGCATAAACCCAGGATCTACTATGAAGGTGTAGGAGAGACGACGATCTAAATCATTACCAACAACCAGTAGCGGAAGTAGATTGTTGGTGAAGAACCGTTGATGCAGCCCCGCAGCTAGGTGTATCCCTCCCAGCCGCGAGGATTTTCACTCCTTCATAGGATCGAACGTACGATCCCTCTGCCAGTATCCATGCGTATGTGATCACCAGTCCAGCAGTGCTCCACCGTCCAGGACGAAGAGAAGCCGGAGCACGAGCAACCTTACAACATATGTGAAAGTGTGAGAGAAAGAGAGGGAGGAGGCAGCAGCCTTTCAGCCACTTAGCACGAAATTGAGGGCTTCTCCTCCTCTCCTTATATAGCCCGAGGGAGGCCAGGGGGAGAAACCTCCATTTGATAGCCAGTCCATTAGTGAGAGGGTTACCACCTCTTTAAACCCATGCACATTAAGAGGGGGTTACCACTCCTTAATAGCATACACATAAAAGAGTGGAGTTACCACTCATTCATTGCATGCAGACCATGGTGTCTTCCGGAACATTCTAGAAGGTTCTAGAATACTCTAGAATCTTCCTAGACCCTTCCGGTGCCTTTAGGTTTTCCCCGGACTTTCCCGATACTCCAGAATTTTTCTGGTTTCTCTCCGAAACTATTTTGATGTTCTCGGAAACATTCCATTGACATTATATCTATCACATCCTAGTACTCAACAGACCGATGATACTTAAGCGTGTGACTCTGCAGGTTCGGTGAAAATGTAGACATGACTCGAAACTCCTTCCGGTCAATAATCAATAGCGGGATCTGCTTCCTACAGTTACACGAATGAATTCGAGTGAACCTTCTGTTCCCGTACACAATTCCCTTGTATTCGCAATACATAACATAACCCGAGGCGATATTATATCGGCATCCCTGTGAAGCAACACTTGATCACGATACCTAGTTATCCTCGTTGTCGGTTTGTTCTCTTTTCTTGTTTCCATATTCCGGTATCCTCGTTGATCTCATTAGGCTGTGTCTGGCCAAACAATAATGGATACCGTAATACCGAGAGGGCCCAAAAGTATCTCTCCATCATCGGAGGAGCAAAACCCAATATTTAACTATCAAGTCCTAGACGCATTTTTTCGAAGTACCCGAGGACTACCGTTATGATTATCCTGTTACGGGTAACGTTTGACAACATCAAGGTAAAACGTCTGGTACGTAGGAACTATATATTCGCATGGTCTAAGGACGTGGTTATATGTTAACATTTCTATGATTATACTAACAACATGTGATGAAGCGATCTCATAGTATATCATTTAATTGGGTCTGTCCAGCACTCATTGTTCCGCCAACAATGTGCTCCCATTTTTGCTGGCATCCAACTATGCCCATGATCAGGAAAACGAGATCATCATGCAACACATGAGCTAGTCTTAGAGGCGAGACTAGGGAACTCTTTAGTGTTTATGTTTCCACACATGCATATGGGTATTCCTCTGAATCTCATATTCAGGAACCATATCAGTTATAGCACAGAAATATAAACGTTAGTTATGAACATGGAAATAAATAATAACTTTTATTATTGCCTCTAGGGCATATCTCCAACACCCGTAGTCCAGGGATGAACTACTCACGCAACACTCCGGAGGAAGGCATGGTGACAAAGAGCCCTCCGTTGATGATTCCCCCTCCCAGCAGGGCGCCGGGGAGAGCTCCAGAACCCTCTCGAACTAGGGTTGACGATGATGGCGGCTATGGAACTTTTTGGTGGAAAAGGCTCGGGTATTTAGGGTTAACCTGTGGAGGAGCTTAAATAGGCGAGAGGGCAACATCGGTGGGTGGCCAGGGGGCACACCGCCCTATGGTGTGGGGCCCCTGAGGCCCCCCTCCGGGTCTCCTCCGGACTCCGTGTATGTGACAACTTTCTAAGACTCTGAGATTTTGTTTCGTCCAATTCCGAGAATATTTCTAGAACAACTTTTCTGAAACCAAAAACAACAGAAAACATGAACTGGCTTTGTGTAATCTTGTCAATAGGTTAGTCCCAGAAAATCCATAAAAATGACATGAAGTGTATAGGAAACATGTAGCATATGGCATGAAAACAACATGGAACATCAGAAATTATAGATACGTTTTAGACGTATCAAGCATCCCCAAGCTTAGTTCCTACTCGTCTCGAGTAGGTAAAACAATAAAAGCAAATAATTTCTGAAGTGACATGCTACCAACATAAACTTGATCATCATAGTAATATAAAGCATGTAAACTAGGATCAAATGAATAAAGGTTGTGGTTTATAGTTGATATCAAATAGAGTAATGTATAAACCATTAGGAAGAACAAAGTAAAACTTTTTAATAAATCAATGCTAAAAGACAATCAACTGCGCGAAGTATATTAAAGATGATTTAAGCTTCAAGAACAACAATATAATCATTCTAAGCATCAAACTCTCATAACCACTCATGTTAGGATCAAGTCAAGTGACAATAATATGCACGTAGGAAAATCATTAAACTATTTGTGCACTCAAAAAAGCAAGCATTCTGTATTGGTCCTGGAACCACGATGTTATGGCTAAAAGAATATTATAGGGGGTTTGGAAGGTAAATGGAAGAAAGTCTCACACAGCTGAAAGTGATCATTAGACAAGAGGAAGTCTTATAATCAAAGCTATGCAAGGAGTAGTGATTGCCACACAACGGATGCACATAGAGCTATAAGTGTATGAAACCTCTCCAATGAAATTAGTGGGGGTGCATCCAACTTGCTTGCTCATGAAGACCTAGAGCACTTTTGAGGAGGCTCATCATTGGAATATACAAGCCAAGTTCTATAATGTAAGGTTCCCCACATAGTTATGCAAGTCATAAAATGAAAACTCTCTCCAAACTGAAGTATTTGTACTAAATAAGCACAAGTGTGGAATGAATGATAGTAATGCTGCATCCTCTCTCTTTATTATCTCTCTTTGGCCCCTTTTTTTTCTTTTTGGGCTTTTTATTTTTTTTATAACCTCATCGGTAGGGGACTCTATTTTACAATGAATCATCACACTTTTAGTACTAATAACTCAAACTGAAATATCTCTGATGTATAAAACTGAATGCTCCTGCCAGTGTAGTAGTATGCAAAATAACAATGGTGATAGCCAGCGAAGTTGTTTCCGTGCCCGTTTGCACCATGTGCGCCAGAATTGTCGTCGTAGTTGTCGCGGCCTCCGTTGCCATGGTCATATGAGGGAGGACCTCCATGGCCGCCTCCGCGGCCTGGACCACCACCTCCGTGTCCGTTGCGCATAGCGACATGAACTGATGACTGGGCACCTCCTTGAAGAAGATCGAGGCGCATCTCGAAGCTTAAAAGCTGCGAGTAGAGTTCGAAGATAGAGAACTCCTCCTTGCGAGTGGCCATAGCAATGACAATCGAGTTGCAGTTGTCGTCCAGACCCACGAGGACGTAGGAGAAAATGTCCTCCTCGTCAAGTGCCTCCCCGGCTGCGGCCATCTCGTCCGCCAGTTGACGGATCCGGCCGAAGTACTCTTCCATACTCAAGTTTCCCTTCTGAGTGTTGGCGAGTGCAATGCACGTGTTGACGATGTGCACGTGTGTCTAAGATGCAAACATCCCTTTGACTACTGCCTAGAGCTCCGCCGAGGTGGCACTGGTGTGCACCTAAAGCGGCACCTTCCTTGACAGCATTGTCGTCAGGAAGCTCAGGAGCTGATGATCTGCAACATGCCACGACCCATAGGCCGGGTTCGACTCTGACTTGGCCTTGCCTTCCATGGTCATCTCCCGCTCCTTGGTGTAAGCGGCGCGTTTGACATCGATGTAGTCGTTCATCAACGGGCCAGGGATCGCCGGAAGCACCTGCGCCTTCCACAGGATGTAGTTGCCCTTGGCTAGCTTCTCGGTGATGTGGACGGAGGCGAACGGGGAGAGGGGGATGGATGATGAGCTCTCCATGGATGCGGTGGAGAGGACTAGCTCTAATACCATACATAATACCTAATGTAGATTGGCCATCCCACGCCAACATTGGCTACAACAGAGGATCTCAGTCCGTCCACGGTCGGTCGGGAGAGAGCCGCTTCATTTAACTCCCATCATCTATGCTGAAGAAACCCTTTGCTCCTAACAAATCAATAATAAATGATAAATACCAGTAAGCCTTGTCGCGGCGGCACGCCGCGTCCGTGGTTATAGTGTTTTAGTAGTCGCTAACAGATAAAATTGGGCTCCCAGTTAGATTTTTACATACTGTTGTACTCCTAGTTAGATTTTTGCACTCTTTTGGATTTTCATGTATATAATATGTGGTCCTATTAATATTTTAATTTATTCCTTTTTGTTTCCAGCTTCTTTGTGGAATTTTAAACATCATACCTCCTTGAATCTAATTAAAATAACACCCCCTGTGCATGATTGTGCCAACGCTAAGTTTAGTTAGAATCCGCCCCTCTTACACACGTCATGACTCTACGGAACACAAGTTACACTAACCCTAGGTATGATTAAATGCTCGGCAAACTAATTTAATCCACATGTTTACCAAATAAACCAGTCTGTACCACACACATAATAACCGAAATAGCATGCATACAGTTTTAGATACTACTCAAAGCAGTCAAATATGATAAAAACTTTGTGATGCCTCAAAAGCAAAGGCAAAACTGAAGTACAGGAAAACAAATTTAGAAGGAACAATCCATGTTCAAGCGGACACACTACGGTAAAACAACAAATTTAAACAAAAAAGTAAAAAACGTAGATTAAAAAAAGTAAAAAACCATCGTTGAAGCCTTCTTGTCACCGTCGTAGTTACTCCTCATCGGACTGGTCGAGGATGATATACTCCGGCTGCTGGTAGAGGTGCGCCGGCAAACCTGAAGTTCGTGGAGGCAGCTAGTGGCTCGACATGCGCTGGTTGATCCGAGACGATTAGACACGGGCCTGTCCACACCCATCTCTGTCCAACGGGCGACGTTAACCAGTCCGGTGTTTGATACAGCACCATGGCATGCTGCTCCGCCTTCGTCCGTTCTTTAGCCTCCCTGGTGGCCTCCGATGCCTCCGCCACCGCTTCAGCCACCGCCTCCGCAGCCGCTGCCACTGCTTCAGCCTCCCTGGCCGCTTTTGCTGCCGCCATGAAATGCCCCTATAAATAGAACCAACCTAGAGTACAACGGCAAGCCGCTGCTACTGCCGCCGCTATCTCAAGCTCCTCACGCTCTTGTATAGCCTTGGCTTCCATGGTAGAGTCGTGCAGTGCTTGAGTTATGACCTCCCACTCGCCCTCTTCTTGCAGGGCCGCATCAACATCGTCTTCCTCTTCGTCATATTCAATCTTAACGACATCTTGTGTCTGGCCAGTAATGAGATGCGTCATGTCATGGCCTCGCGAAAACTTGTGTTGCAGGGGAGACAGAGGCGGATACTGTGGTGGCTGTTGCGGTGTACGAACTCCGAAGAACAAACGACAACGCATGTCATGTTCGTCTTCAAACCACATATCCCAGTGGGGGGCTATCCTCTGCTAAGAATGGATGGCCGCGGAGATCATCACGAAATTCCGCGCGGCGGCAAAGAATCTCAACTTTTCGCATAGTCCCACTAGCGGGGATCAGTGGCACCGAAATCCGTTTTGTATTTAGATGCCATCCTTTGGGGACAGACACATCAGGCCAGGGTACTGGGATGGCGTTATCTCAGTACCACTGACATTTTCTCTTGTTAAGATAGGGTTTCTCGTAGGGTCGGGCAGCTTCCTGCTGCGCCGCTCGAGAGAGTTGGAATGGCGCCGCCGTGGCAAGGGCTCGAGATGTGCATGTAGCTTGAGACAGTGCGAGCACATGGGACCGCTGGCGCGAGAATGAGTGAACCACCGGCAGGGGTGCATTGTAACATTCCACTTCTGGTAATAAAGGGTTTGTGTTGTTGTGTTCATGACGTAGCATGCATGAAAATTTTGAATTTGAATTTGATTTTTATTAAAACTCGCCTAAACATCACTTAAAGTGATCACCCAAAATTTGAAATCAAAACATTCTCAAGTTTTGCAAACCAAGACATGGTTTGGTTGCAAATTTTATAAAGTTTCCAAAAATATATTTTTGCCAATTTTTGTTTTTTCAAAAAGGGACTCGAACTTTTGAATTCAATTCTATTTACGAAGAGAAAAGGGTTTTTCTGCAATTTCCGGAAGCACAAAGGGTTATGGGCAAAATTTCTTTTGTCTCTTCCTTCTTCGGCCAGAAATCAAACAGGCAGGTGCGTGCCGGCCGCCCCGACGCCGATTGCCACCTCATGTGTGTTGGTCAGCTCGCATGGACAAGACCGTGGAGAAGGCCGCGATCTCCTCTATCTCCCCATGCCAATACCTCTCGCTGCTCCGTGCCATGTGCTTTTCTCTCTAAAACAAACCCTAGCGCCCCTCCGGCCGCTGCCGTGTGCCACCATTCCCGGCCTCCTTATGTAAAATTGAGGTGACCAGGAGGTCCGTCGCCCTCCTATACCCTCCCTCGGGCACGGAATAAAGTTGGAGAAGCGGGAATTAACTGGGCCGAGGCTGTCTTGCTCGCGGCTGGCCGCCACTCGTCGGGGTCGATCCCGATGCTCCTGTCCTCTTCCGGCTTCCCCAAGCCCTTCATCATCGTCGTCGTGAGATTCCGGTCCTCCTGGACCTCTCCCCTTCCATCCCCGCGCTCTGGTTCGTCGTGCCGCCGAGCTCCATTGTTCGCTGTCGTGGGATTGCATCGCCAAATCTCCTCCGACGACCTTTTGGCAGCGGCGCCACCACTCTTCGACTTGTCGTAGTCTCCTCCGTCCCGTGGTTACAAGCGATTTTGAAATCGCACGGACCCAGTGTAATTCCAGCCATGGCTGACGTTAGCGTGATGTCATGCTGACGTCATGTGGGGCCACGACGTCAAAGTTTTATTATTTTCGAAAATGATAATAAAAAATGTCTCGCGGGTGGTCCCTCCCTTTAATAATTCTAGAAAATGATTAATATTTTTAAAATCAATAGCTTTAATTCCGTTTATCAAAAAAATGGAAATGTTCAGAAAATAAACTCTACATGTTTATAACATTTTCAAACATATTTTAATAGTTTGAATTTTGATAATTATTTCAATAATGGTTTAAAAACATTTAAAATTGGTAGGATCCATAAGCATCTTGCCACTCCCAGGGTTTACCAGTGGATTTGGAAATCAGCTTGTACCATGAAGTTTAAAGTGTTTGCTTGGCTGCTGATCAAAGACAGGTTGAACACAAAGGATTTGCTGAAAAGGAGACACTGGGAGGTCACCGATAATTTTAATTATGTTTTATGTCCTGCTGGTTTGTATGACGATAGACAACATCTCTTCTTTACTTGCAATTTCAGCCAGAGAGTTTGGAACTACTTGCAGATATATTGGATCCAGGCTGCTGATATGCACTTAAGCATTAGTCAAGCAAGGAAGGAGTTTGCTAAACCTTTCTTTACGGAGGTGGTGATTATTTCTTGCAGACATATTTGGCTCCAAGAAATGACAAGATTTTTGAACATCAGAGGCCTTCTTTTGCTAAGTGGAAGGGGGATTCATTCATGATCTAACCATGCTTCAATACAGAATGAAGAAGAAATCTGCTGATGGGATGTTACAATGGATTCATGCTCTCCCTTAGCTTCTGTAGCTTGTTTTCTCTTCAGTGTTCTGTTCTTTTCTTTTTGTACATAAACTTTTGTTTATTTTTTAATAAAGGGGTGGGATGCTGTGGGGTTTTGCCCTACAGTCAGAGTGCTCTAATAAAATCAAAACTTATTCAAATAAATTCAGAAAATTAATCTATAATTTCTGATGTTCCATGTTGATATTATGCCAATTGCTTCATGTTTTCTATATACTTCATATCATTTTTATGCATTTTCTAGGACTAACCTATTGACAAGATGCCACAGCGCCAGTTCCTGTTTTCTGTTGTTTTTTGTTTCAGAAAAGTTGTTTTGGAAATATTCTCGGAATTTGACGAAACAAAAGCCAAAGTCCCTATTTTGCGGTCACATACATGGAGTCCGGAGGAGACCCGGAGGGGGCACCGAGGTGGCCACACCATAGGGTGGCACGCCCCCTGGCCGTGCCACCACTTGGTGTGGTCCCCTCGGGCTCCCACCGACATTGCCCTTTAGACTATTTAAAGTCCTCCTCGGGAAAACCCTAAACACCCGAGCCTCCATCCACGAAAAGTTCCGTAGCCGCCGTCATCATCAACCCTAGTTCGGGAGGGTTCCGAAGTTCTCCCCGGCACCCTGCCGAGAGGAAAATCATCATCGGAGGGCTCTTCATCACCACGCCTGCCTCCAGAGTGATGCGTGAGTAGTTCATTCTTGGACTACGGGTCCATAGCAGTAGCTAGATGGTTGTCTTCTCCTCCTTTTGTGTCATCATGTTTAGATCTTGTGAGCAGCCTAACATGGTCAAGATCATCTTACTGTAATACTACATGTTGTGTTTGGTGGGATCCGATGAATATTGAATACTATGTCAAGTTCATTACATATCTATCATGTTTATGTTATTTGTGATCTTGCATGCTCTATGTTACTAGTAGATACTCTGGCAAAGTTGATGCTTGTAACCCCAAGAGAGAGAATTTATGCTTGATAGTGGGTTCATGCCTCCAGTAATCTAGGAGAGTGACATAACCTTCTAAGATTGTGGATGTGCTGTTGCCACTAGGGATAAAACAACAATGCTTTGTCTAAGGATAATTCTGTTGTTTACATTATGCACTTTACTTAATGCAATAATCTTTTGCTTGCAACTTAATATGCAAAGTTTGCTTGGATGACGTCATGAGGATGGATTATTAGTCATAGATGCGGTTGGATTATGGTCTATATATCATGTTGTAATGCCCAAATGAATCTCATAGTAATCATCATGTCATGTATGTGCATGATGGCTGACGTTGGTAAACCCCGAGAGAAAGGTTGTGAAGAGTGCATCGGCAAGTTTTCCCTCAGAAAAGAAACCAAGGTTGAATCGACTAGTAGGAGGACAAACAATCTCTGAAGGTTGATGCAACTAAGATGGCAGGGCGCACTACCGGTTTAGCAGCAACGTGGAAACTACACAACACAATCAAATCACTTTGCCCCAACGAAGCGGTGAGGTTGTCAATCTCACCGGTTTTGCTGAACACAAGGAGGTTAAACGTATGGTGTGGAAAATAATATAAGAACAATATGAAAGCAATAGCAGCAGTATGAAAAGAGTGGAAACAATGTGTGTATTATCAGTATGAGAAAATGGACCGGGGTCCACAGTTCACTAGTGGTGTCTCTCCATAGAAGATAAATAACATGTGTGATGAACAAATTACAGCTGGGCAATTGACAGAAATGAAGGCTGCACCATAGTGCATATGCAAGACATAAAGATTACTATGTGATTCATGTGGGCATTACAACAAGATACATAGACCGTTATCCAACTGTATCTATAACTAATAATCCACTCTCCGACTATCATCCGAACAAACATTGGGTATTAAGTTGCAAGCAACTGATTATCGCAGTAAGCAAAGTGTGTAATGTAGACAATGTAAACTAAGTAAACACCGTTGTTTTCTCCCTAATGGAAACATCACATCTCCATCTGTCACGTTTCTGTCACTCGAACACAGATGCAAAGGAGGCATGAACCCACTATCAAGCATAAATACTCCCTCTTGGAGTTACGAGCCTCTATTTGGCCAGAGCATCTACTAATAACGGAGAGCATGCAAGATCATAAATAACATATGCATGAAGATAACATGATAGATTGATAATCAGAAGACATGGCATTCAACATTCATCAGATCCCAGAAAACACAACATGTAGCATTACATAAAGATGATCTCGGTCATGTAGGGCAGCTCACGAGATCTAAACATGAGGTACAAAGTGGAGAAGACAACCATCTAGCTACTTCTATAGACCCGTAGTCTAGGGATGGACTACTCACACATCACTTCGGAGGAGGGCATGGTGGTGTAGACCCCTCCGGTGATGAATTCCCCTCCCGTCAGGGTGTCAGGGAGAGCTCCAGAACCCTCCCGGTCTCGGGATGACGATGACGGCGGCCTTGGGTGTTTCTCGGGACGAAGTGGTATCTTTTAGGGTTGTCGTATCGGGGGAATAAATAGGCAAAAGGGCGATGGTGGTGGGCGCCCGAGGGGCCCACACAACCCCCAGGCGCGGCCAGGGGGCGCGCCGCCCTATGGTGTTGTCCCCCTGTGGCCCCCTCTGGGCCTCTTCGGAACTCCGTCGAACCTTCGGGAATTCTAAGACTTATGGGCTTTGAATTTTCCAATTCCGAGAGTATTTCCAGAACAACTTTTCTGAAACTAAAAACAACAGAAAACAGGGAACTAGCTCTGTGGCATCTTGTCAATAGGTTAGTCCGGAAAATCGATAAAAATGAGATAAAGTGTATATCAAACATGTAGGAAACAACATGAAAACAACATGGAACATCAGAAACTAAGGATACCTTTATGACGTATCAACATCCCCAAGCTTAGTTCCTACTCGTCAAGATGGCAACGGGGACGGGGATGACCGGGGATGACTCCACCATACCCTCCCCGATACCCGCCATTCCCCATACCCGTGAGCCCCGTGAAGCTTCGCGGGGACAGAACGCCCCCCATCCCCGCCACCGGCGGGTACCCGACCCCCATCAGGGAACCCGCGGGGATCTCGGCGATGTAGCAGCTCGGCATCAGCCTGGTCCTTCTCGCGCGCGAGAGAGATAGGCGAAGGGCATAGAGGAGGTCATGGGTGGCTCAGGCGACGCAACGAAGCTTGCCCAGTATCTTCCCGGGAATATGAGGCACGGTGGTTGCTTGTCCGCGAGAGGAGGCCCTGTGCACGAAGGCGCTCGAGGCAGTAGTCGACCGGGAGCCTGGTAGTTGAGAGAGAGACGGCGCAGAGAGAGAAGGGAGGCGGGCGAGACGAGAGGTAGAGCCACAGAGGAGGCGGCGCATCGAGCGCTGGAGGAGACGGCGCATCGAGGGTTGAGGGAGGGGCGCTGGTGTTTAGATCGATCCAATGGGCCTTGGGGTCGTGCGCGAGCGTGGTTTCTAGATTAGGTCGGGTGGGGCGGGCCCTGAGTAGACTTTTTAGGTTAAAAGAATCCTCCTGTCCCACATGTCAGTACTTAGTCGGGTATCCATGGAGCCTCCATGGGGTTATTTTCCCCCCATCCCCGCCCCGTTAAGCTATCGGGTACCCGCCAGGGTATCCCCGTGGGGGAAATTTGCCCCCCATCCCCGTTTCTTAGCGGGTATATACCCGCGGGTACCCGCCCCCACGGGGAAAACTGCCATCTTGACCTACTCGTCCTTGAGTAGGTAAACGATAAAAACACATAATTTGTGAGGTGACATGCTACCAACATAAACTTCATCATCAATAACGTAAAAGCATATGTAAGCTGAGATCATAGAATTTAACACACACATGATCGACAAAATTTTAAAAATAAAGCATAGCAATCACCTTGCATCATGAGAAGTATCACAAATAAAAGATCATGAATAATAATGCACTAAAAGATATACGTTTGTTTCAAGCATAGAGATAACATGGTAAAGTGATATTTTGCTTGTCCTTAAGAGTGGGGCAAAACATAAATACCAGAACACCTTCAAAGTTCACGAGGAGGACTATAACAAATAATTAGAGAACAAACAATAACACATGATGAATCAATTAATAATGTTTCTGGGACAAATGCACAATAAACTCAGAATGGCAACTATGCTCTCTCGACTGTGCATAAAGTTAGAAGATGGAGACTCAACATAAAAAGTAAAAGAAAGGCCCTTCATAGCGGGAAGCAGGGATCAACTCATGTGCTAGAGATTTTTATTTTATTAAACAGAGGTATAAAATGTTTGCCACTCCTCCCAACCATCTTACGCAAACCATGGCTAACCGAATCCTCGGGTGCCTGCCAACAATCACATACCATGGAGAGTGTCTATTTTTAGAGAGGTGTATGCTTATGTCAATGAATAGTAACCAGAAAATATAGTACGTCACAAATCAACTAGAACTCACAAGAGCGGATCCCATAGAAGGACACATCTGGGTAGAAGGTCAACCCTCTTTCTCTTTTGCTTACACAATTATGCTTTGACTGATAAATCAGGGGCAAAAATAGTGAAGAGAATTTGTTGTATTACTTTGGGGCTGGGCACCCCGCCGCCATCTCTTCTATCAATTGGATAAGCAGATGAAGCCACTAGTCCAGGGTGTGAAAGTCCAATCAACAAGTGAGATAAATATTCTCTATTTACGTCCTCATGAGCTGAAGCATGAGTAATTTTGAAGGTTTTAAAGGTAACACATGAGAAATTTACTTTGGAGTGGCGGTTAAATACCACATGTTGGTAGGTATGGTGGACACATTTGGCAAACTTTGGTTTTTGGGATTTGTATGCATGAGTAGATCTCATACTCAGTACAGGTGGAGGCTAGCAAAAGACTGGGAGCGACAAATCAAGAGAGCATAAGAGCCATAATCATGCATAGGGACATAAACATCATTAATCAAAGCATAAGTGGTACCACAAGTTCAAAAACTAAATGATCATAGAGGCTATAAGTGACTGGTTCATAGTCATAAACATGGAGTGAGCATGTGCCAAGTCAACCAAATAAAACATTCAAAGGAGAACACCACAGATTTATGCTTCAAAATGACAAGAACAACTTATGATTCTTTCAATGACACATTAAACACTCTCAGCTATTTGAGACTAATCATGCTAATAAATAACCACTAGGATTTAGAATTAAAATAACATCTAGCATCATATGAAAAAGTCTAGCCACAGTCTATACAAGCTTCTACTTGCACCGTTATGAATTCTACTACAAGCAGTAGTTTCTTTTCCCAACAAGCACCATACAAAATATGTTTTAACAAAAAGTCTATAAATGATACAGAAAGAAAACATGAGAGTACTCACGCAATTCTATTAACACTAACATCTCTGAATAAGAGATGCAATGAAAACAAGAGCTAAACAGGAATTTTGCAGCAGCTAGAAGAAAAACTAAGAATACGAGCATAGCAAGTATTCAAATGAAAAAGCGGAGCGTGTCTCACTCCCAAACAAAGAATGCTAGGGTCCAACTATATTATTTCAGCAAGTAAAACAAAAGAAAACAATATAAAACAAAATAAAAACAAACATACGCTCCAAGTAAACTTCATATGATGTGACCGAATAAAAATATAGTTTCACTAGAAGTGACCCGGTAAATTGTTGATGAAGGAGGGGATGCCTTGGGCATCCCCAAGCTTAGATGCTTGAGTCTTCTTAGAATTTTCAGGGATGAACCACTGGGGAATACCCAAGCTTTGCCTTTGCACTCTTCTTGATCACATTATATCACCCTCTTCTCTTGACCCTTGCAAACTTCCTTCACACCACACTCAAAGAGTAATTCACATTAGAGGGTTAGTGCAATAATTAAAAAAACATGTGTTATGTATGGGAACAAGTGCTACTGATACTTTAAAATATTAGCTACATCCACTGATGTTTCGTGAATCAAAGAAATCCACTTGACATCGTAAAAGAGCCAATGCAAGAAAAATGGCACAATCTGTCAAAACCAAAATAGTCTGTAAAGACGAATTTTTCGGGGCACTTAAGTTGCTCAAATAGAAAAACTTAAAGAACGAAAAAGTTGCGTAATTAGCTGAGGAATAATCACAAAAAATTTCAGGTCATGTTGATGTTTCTGTGAATTATACAGTTTTTTACGGTGGACAACAGAAATCTGTTTCCTGGCAGAAATCTAAAACCAACTCCAACACTCATCAGAAACTTTACTTGGCACAACTAAAACATGAAAATAAATATACAAAGGAGTTTATACAGAATTATACAACCCCTTGACTCAAAGAAAATAGAGAAAAACAAAGCAAAAATAAAACCATGGGTTATCTCCCAAGAAGTGCTTTTCTTTAACTCCTTTTAGCTAGGCCCAGAAAAGTGGATTCACGTGTTTTCAAGTGAAGAAGCATCCAAATTGTAATTTGTTCGAATAATAGAGTGAAAAGGAAACTTCATTATATTTCTAGGAAAGTGTTCCATACCTTTCTTGAGTTGGAACTGAAATTTAATATTCCCCTTTTTCATATCAATAACAACACCAACAGTTCTAAGAAAAGGTCTTTCCAAAACAATTGGACAAGAAGCATTGCATTCAATATTCAAGACAACAAAATCAAAGGGGACAAGATTGTTATTAAACATGATAAGAACATCATCAAATCTCCCCAAGGGTTTCTTTCTAACATTATTAATAAGACGAATATCCAAATAATAGTGCCCCAAAGGTGGCAAATCAAGAATATCATAGAGTTTCTTGGGCATAACAGAGATACTAGCACAAAGATCACATAGAGAATTGAAATCAAAATCATTCACTAATAATGGGTTCCCAACCATAATCTAGCTTCCTAGGGATAGAGGCTTCACATCTTAACTCATCCTCTCTAATTTGCAAGAGAGCATTTGTAATATGTTTTCTGAAAGCCATATTCATAGTACTAGCATTAGGGCAACTAGCAAGATTTTTTAAGAAATTAATCACTTCAGTTATGTTGCAATCATCAAAGTCAAGATCATTTTTATCAAAGATAATGGGTCCATTGTCTCCCTTGTTTCCAAAAAATTCAGCACTTTTATCAGGAACATTTTTAGCAGTTTCAGGCAGTTTTGCATTTTTAATAGCAGAAGTGGGAGTATTTCCAACACCAATTACTTTACCATTTATAGTAGAAGGTTTACTAGCATGAGAAGCTTCAGTTTTACTAGTGGTGGTAATGGTGCAAACATTAGCTATATTATTCTTTCTAGCTATTTCATCTTCTCTTTCCCATCTAGCATGCAATTCAGCTAACATCCTAACATTATCATCAATGGCAAAAGGATTCTCATATATGGTTTTAGTTTTAGCGGTCATTCTATTAATCAAAGAAGATTGAGCTTCAGACATGGATGAAATAGAATTTTCAGCATGAGCAATTTTAAGTTGCAACCTAGATATTTCTCTATTTAAACTCTCAAGTTGATAGCTGATATTTCTTAGCATAACTGTCGGGGGGTTACCCCCGAGAAGGGTAAAGGCAAGTTCTAAGGGCAAAGATCAGAAGAGACGTTTGGCAGAGTAGAGGTTACCCGGTACTCGCTACCCGGTCGTCCGCTATTCGGCCGTACACACTGAAGGCCAGGAGGAAGAATCAAGGAAGTTATTCTCCTCCGGGTAGAGGAATTGGTCCGAGTAGAAATGGCGGTTTCCTACTCGGGCTAGAAGTCAAAGGAGCCATTCTGACACAGGATCCCGCGTATCCCGGGACCGTACTTTGGCACTGTTCGTCTGCATAACGCGTGCCTGACCGCGACAGTGTGTCAGCAGGGCGTCGCAGGATAGGGGGGACCTACTCTGTGTTCGTGGCAGTGATAACAGATCGGTTCCTTGGTTTTGCACAACGACTTTACACATGAAGACAAGCTAGGAAGCCAAAGTGGTCAGCGGGAACCCGGAAGGGTACAGTGTGCACACAATGTCGACATCTTGGCTGTATCCGGCTGGGCACCAGTATATAAGGTGCCTTGCCTCCTCCTGCGCGAGGGACGACATGACTGAGGACTACAGTAGCTTAGAGAGAAGAGTGGCTACTCGGTAGTGAGAAACACTTGTACTGTGGCTACTCGGTGAGACCCGAATATAAAGAGAGAAAGGCAGGAGTAGGGGTTTTACCTCCACACGAGGGCCCTGAACCTGGGTAGATCTTGTTGTTTGCAGTGCTAGCTTCACACTCACGCGGCTACTCGCTGCGTGTTCCCTCCCCGAGCGCCTCCAGCGTCCATCGTCCCCACAACTTTATCCATCCTATGGCATCTGCCGTGACACCACCACGACAGTTGGCGCCCACCGTGGGGCAACCAGCGGCGCTGGCTGGAGTTTCCGTTCGGACGGGATCGATTTTGGCTACCGGAGAGCGTGTGGTCTGTGGCCTCGTCCACAGATTCGGCTCCTTCGACTTCGTCACCGACAACGTCGGCGATTTCGGCGGCAGGGCCATGCCGGAGGGCGCCTCGGTGATCTCCTTCGGCGCGCACCTCGTCTACGTCGCCACCGTCATCGACCGCGCGTACCCTGGGGAGGTGCATGTCACGGAGGATCCCCCTGCCGTCATCACGGCACGCGGGAGGCCGTTGGGCCGCTCTGCGGACGTCGCGGAGGTGATGATGACCGGCCCTGCTGCTGACGCCGGGAAGGGCGCGGCTGCTACCGCCGCGGGCGTCATCGAGGATCTCGCTGGCCCGAGTGCAGGCGGGAAGACGCACAAGCCTTACGAGAAGGACTACAACCTTGCTCCCTCCACTACTCTGACAATACCCGCGTCCGCCGTGCGGATGGGTATGCCGCCTCCCACTGATCTTGAGCTTTTGTCCATGAAGTCCCAGCTCGACCGGCAGCGCCAGGAGCTGCTCGCCGAGCAGGCGGAGTTGGAGAAGATTAGGCTAGAGCTTAGTCTAGATCAGAACGAGTACAACAAGGCTCACGGTTTTACACCAGTTGTTAGGAGAGCTAGCAAAGTAGGTGCTACGCGTCGCAACTTAGGCGCCGAGATGGCAACGGTTGTAGAGGCTCCCAGTCAGTCCGCCACCGCGAACACCTCCACCAGACCCAGATACAGTACCCCCGCCAAAACCCTTAGAGCTGCTGAGGCTGTAGCCGCAGAGTTGCCGCATCTCGACGGCGACGCGCGCGTTAGGCAGCAGGAGAGGCTCATTGAGCTGGTGCTAGAGGCTGCTAGGCAGAACGAGGAGTTCCGGAAAGCCAATCCGGGTGCTGGAGCTTCTCAGGTGGTGCACTCGCATGCGGCTAGATCTAACGATCAGGCTTCATCTCCGCATCCTAGTCGCGAGAGCGACCGAAGTGGGCACTCCGGCAGAGACAGGCAGATGCAGGTGTACGACCCGGCTGTCGCCGCGACAGTCCGGTCAAAAACACAACACTGCAGGAGCAGGCTATCAAGCCCAAAAAGCTCACAGCCAGCCGCGGGATGGAGAGCGCCCAGGACCTTCTCGGAATCAGGCTGCTCAGCCTACTCGGCAGAGGCCACAGCCGCGCGCAGTCGCGCCAGCCGCCAACCCGGTGGAGCAGCCTGCAGTCGTGCAGGTAGACAGATATGATGATGGCTACTCGGCCATGGGGTTGGCTGGCTATGATATCTTGGATCGCGTGGGTGAGCGCATGCTGGAGCCCAGTGACGCCAGGCACAAGCTGGACCGGATTTCTCTATCCGCGCAACTCGAGAGCAAGGGGCCGCCTGGCCCAGAGTGCTTTGGTCCCCGCATTATGACGGAGCCATCCGTGAAGCAGCTCCAGCTCGCAAGGGGGACCAAGTGCTATGACGGCAGCACCAAGCCGGAAGATTGGCTCAATGACTATGTCACAGCCGTGCACATTGCGGGCGGCAACCGGAGGTGGGCCGTGCGGTACATCCCGCAGATGCTCGAGGGACCGGCAAGAACCTGGCTCAACAATTTGCCCAAGCACAGCATCAACTGCTGGCTTGACTTCGCGGAGGCATTCGTCAGCAACTTCACCAGCACCTACCGGAGGCCGAATAGGCCGCAACAGCTATCCGCTTGCAGGCAGTGGGAAGAGGAGACAGACCGCGAGTATCTTACTCGGTGGAGCACTCTGAGGAACACCTGTGAGGGTGTGAATGAGGCCCAGGCCATCACTTGGTTTGCGCAGGGTTGCAGACATGGCAGCATGTTGTGGCAAAGGCTCCAGAGGGAGATGCCGAGTACTCTTGCCGAGACCATCCGGATTGCGGATCAGTACGCACTCGGCGACCCGGCGCAGCCCCTTCTTGATGCTCCTGAGCCGAGAAGGAACTACAACATCAACAACAGCAAGCGCAATGAGTTCCGCAACAAGCGCAGAGGTGACCGGATCGACACCCGGTACGACCCAGAGTAGGTGAATGCAGTGGCTACCGGAGCTGGGATTAGCCAGAGGCCGAAAACTGCTGGAGCTCCATACGGGCAGAACCAGAATCAGGGCCAAGGCAACAAGAAGCAGGGTAGCGGTAGCTCGGGTCCTGCTCCAAACTTCGTGTTCAAGGACATGAAGGATGGCCCATGCAGCTTCCACACTCGGCATCCCGCAAGACCCGCCAACCACACTACTCGGCAGTGCAGTTGGTAGGAAGAGATCAAGAACGAGGGCCTGCCTCCTCCTCCTCCACTGCCAGCTGCGAATGCCGCTATACAGCCTGCCCGCGCACCTGCTGCTCGGCCTCCAGCCTTCCCGAGAAGAGAGAATGTGAACCAGGTGGCTTTAGGAGCCAACCGCTATTTCAACAACGATGGCTACCGTAACAACAACAACAACTACTACTACACCCGCAACAACAACAGAGGCAACAACAACAACAACAACCAAGGTAATAACGACAATGGCAACAATGGTGGCGGAGACCGCAATCGGTATCAGAAGCACCACGAGAGCTACATGATCTTCACCTCTGAGCCTGTCGACAAGAAATCCCAGCACAGGCGTGCCATGGAGGTCAATGCTGTGATCCCTGCTGTTCCTCACTATATGCATTGGTGCAACCAAGAGATCACGTGGTCCCGAGTAGATCATCCCAAGGTGATGCCCAACCCGGGTAGCTACGCCTTGGTGCTGGATCCTACCTTCTTGGGTCCTGAGAAGAATGTGAGGTTCAGCAAGGTACTGATCGGCAACGGCAGCAGCATCAACATTGTGTACAGAGACACACTCGAGAATCTCGGTATGGCCGAGAACATGCTGCTACCTAGCAAGACCACTTTCCATGGCATCGTGCCAGGAGTCTCCTGCAACCCGATTGGCCGAGTATGGATAGATGTGCTATTCGGCACCAGGGAGAACTGCCGCACAGAGAGCCTGCAGTTTGAGGTGGTTGATCACCAGAGCCCCTACCACGCCCTGCTCGGCAGGCCTGCTCTGAGCAAGTTCATGGCCTATACCCACACTGCATATCTGAAAATGAAGATCCCTGGTCCCAATGGCGTGATTACCATCTCTGGTGATTACAAGAAGTCCATGGAGTGTGCCTCTGCTGGCTCTCAGTTGGCGGAATCCATGGTGATCGATGCCGAGAAGAAGAAGATGTACGAGGTGGTGGCTATGGCGCAATCCGCGCAAGCTGGTGCACCTGGCATGCCGAGTTCCCAGCATGGGACGGCGTTCCAGGCATCTCAGGAGACAAAGAAGATCCAGGTTGACCCTAAGTTTCCCGACCGAGTTGCCATCATTGGTTCCGGGTTGGGGGAGAAATAGGAAAGCGAGCTCATCCACTTCCTCCATGAGAATCGGGACGTGTTCGCCTGGTATAATGAGGATTTACCAGGTGTCCCGAGGGAGTTGGTTGAGCACTCGCTACATGTGCGTCCTGACGCCAAACCAGTGAAGCAGGCTATGCGCCGTTTCGGAGATGAGAGGAGGAAGGCCATAGGTGACCAGATCACCAAGTTGCTGATAAGCAATTTCATCGTGGAGGTGCTGCATCCGGATTGGCTAGCCAACCCGGTCATGGTCGAGAAGAAGAAGGAGGATCCCAAGGCTGCTACTGCATGGCGTATGTGCGTTGACTACACCGACTTGAACAAGGCATGCCCCAAGGATCCTTTTCCGCTACCTCGCATCGATCAGGTGATCGATTCCACTGCTGGTTGTGAACTGCTGTCTTTCATAGATGCCTACTCTGGTTTTCACCAGATAGCTCTCAATCCTGCTGATCAAATAAAGACTGCTTTCATTACCCCGTACGGGGCTTATTGCTATCGTGTCATGTGTTTCGGGTTGCGGAATGCGGGTGCTACCTATCAGAGATGCATGCAGAAATGCTTGCACGATCAACTCGGCAAAAATGTGCAGGTGTACGTAGATGACATTGTCATCAAAACGAATAAAACACATACTCTGCTTAGTGACCTCGAGGAAACTTTCGCTAACCTGCGCAAGTATAAGATGAAGCTGAACCCGAGTAAATGCACCTTTGGCGTCCCGGCTGGCAAGCTACTCGGCTTCTTGGTATCCAGTCGGGGCATTGAGGCCAATCCTTCAAAGATAAAAGCTATTGAGAGCATGTCTTTGCCGAGATCCCTGAAGGATGTGCAAAAATTCACTGGTTGCTTGGCATCTCTGAGCCGTTTCTTGGGAAGAATGGGCGAGAAGGCCCCGCCTTTGTACCAATTGATGAAGAAAAGTGACAAGTTCGTCTGGACACCGCAAGCGGATGTGGCATTCAAAGAGCTAAAGGCAATGCTGGGTAGCGCTCCCATCTTGGCTAGTCCGCTACCCAAGGAGCCAATGCTGCTATATATTGCTGCTACTAACCGGGTAGTCAGCGTGGTAATCGTGGTGGAACGAGAAGAAGAAGGCAAGAGTGTGCAAAGGCCGGTGTATTATCTCAGTGAGGTGCTGTCCAGTTCCAAACAGAACTACCCTCACTACCAGAAGATGACCTATGGTGTGTACCTGGGCGCCAAGAAGCTGAAGCACTACTTCCAAGAACACCCCATCACAGTGGTGAGCTCAGCTCCCATCTCGGATATCATGGGCAACAAGGAAGCGAGTGGCAGAGTAGCCAAGTGGGCAATCGAGCTGGCCGCGTACGCTCCCGCGTATGCGAGAAGAGAAGCCATCAAGTCTCAAATCCTGGCAGAATTTCTGGTGGATTGGGCTGAGGTGCAATATGAGCCTCCTACTCCGGTATCCAACTACTGGAAGATGCACTTTGATGGCTCCAAGATGAAAGAAGGCCTTGGTGCTGGCGTGGTGCTAACGTCACCCAGGCGAGATCAGCTCAAGTACGTGCTGCAAATCCACTTCAAGGCATCCAACAATGTTGCAGAGTACGAGGCCGTGGTACACGTCTTGAAGGTGGCAAAGGAAGTTGGTGTGCAACGCATCGTATGCTATGGTGACTCGGATCTAGTCGTGCAGCAGGTTTCCGGCACCTGGGATGCTCTGGATGCCAACATGGCGTCATACCGATTCCTGGTCCAAACCATGACAGGATTCTTTAAAGGTTGCGAGTTCCAGCATATCCACCGAGCAGAGAATGAAGCAGCTGATGAGCTGTCCAAGTTGGGATCTTCTCGGCAGTACATCCCGGCTGGGATTGCCTTGGAGCATTTGAGAAAGCCATCCATCAAGCCATCCCCCAACTCGGAGTCCATCTTCGTTCCTTCCCTGCCTGATGAGGAAGCAGTTCCAATGGAGATTGACTGGGAAAGTGCAAAAGGAGACCCGGGGACTGCAGTCTCCATCCCGGGGACTGGCACCTGCAACCCGGGGACTGGCGCCTGCAACCCGGGGACTGCCCTCTCTACTCGGGGACTGCTCCTCCTTACTCGGGGACTGCTCCTCCTTACTCGGGGACTGCCCCTCTCAGCTCGGGGACTGTCGCATTCCTTGAAGAAGTCCTTGCCAACCGCTCGGGGCTGTAGAGAGTCAACCCCAACCCAGAAAATGATGCAACAGTGCCTGTTCCAATGGAAGTGGACGAACCAGTGTTTCCCGCGCGGGAGACGCCGAGTTGGGCCATGCCCATATTATCCTTTCTAAAGGACGGCACCTTGCCAGATGATGAGGTTACCGCAAGGTAGATTCAGAGAAGATCCAAAGGCTACACCATCTTCAGAGAAGTGCTACACAAGAGAAGTGCCACCGGCGTGCTGCAGCGCTGTGTGGAACCGAAAGAAGGAGAAGAAATTCTGGTAGAAATACATCAAGGGGAATGCGGCCACCACGCCTCCTCTCGGGCTCTAGTCAAGAATGCTTTTCGGTATGGCTTTTTCTGGCTCACTGCTTTGAAGCAAGCTGAAGATATCGTAAGAAAGTGCAACGGCTGCCAGAGATTCGCGAGTAAGATCCACATGCCTGCTTCCGAATTGAAAACAATTCCAATCACTTGGCCATTTGCCGTTTGGTGTCTGGATATGGTTGGTCCCTTCAAACCGGCTAGAGGCAACATGACACACATCTTGGTCATGGTTGACAAGTTCACCAAGTGGATTGAAGTGAAGCCTATTCGGAAGTGTGATGGAGCTACTGCTGTGAGTTTCCTGAAGGATGTGATCTTGAGATACGGCTACCCGCACAGCATCATCACAGATAACAGCACTAACTTTGCTGAGGGAGCCATGGTGAGATTCTGCAGAGATAAGCACATCCGACTAGATGTCGCGTCTGTCGCGCATCCCGCATCCAATGGACAGGTGGAAAGAGCTAATGGCATGCTGCTTGCAGGCATAAAGCCAAGGCTGATTGAGCCGCTGCTGAAAACACCAGGGTGTTGGCTAGACGAGTTGCCAGCAGTGTTGTGGAGTCTAAGGACTACCCCTAACCGGTCAACCGGCTACACACCATTCTTCTTGGTTTACGGGGCTGAAGCCGTGTTGCCAATCGACCTAGAGCATGACTCCCCCCGAGTAACCCTCTACACAGAGGCGGAGGCGAGAGAAGCTCGAGAAGACGACGTTGACCTGCTAGAAGAAGCAAGAGAGCTTACTCTGTCACGTTCGGCTGTTTACCAGCAAAACCTGAGGCGTTATCATAGCCGAAAAGTAAATCCAAGGGTCTTCCGAGAAGGAGACATGGTCCTGAGGCTTGTGCAGCGCACAACCGGGATGCACAAGCTGTCCCCTCCATGGGAAGGGCCGTTCATTGTGAGCAAGGCTTTGCACAATTATGCCTATTACCTCGTCGACGTGCGTCCATCACAGAAGAACAGGGCGGATAAAGATGGAGAGGAGTCTAAGCGCCCCTGGAATGTGGCTCTACTTCGTCGCTTTCATTCATGAGCAAAAGTGTGTATGTACTCTCTTATCCGAGTAAAAGCTCCTACTCTGCAATCTGAAATTGAACTCGGGGACTGCCCTCGTCCAAAATTGCTCTAAGTGTTTCTACTCTGTTGTTTCTTTGTCTACTCGATTGCTGCGCTTAGAATTTCAAAAGCATACAAAGTAGTGTGTTTATACTCACCGGACACTCTGTGACTCTGCTGCTGTCCGCAAACCGGCTTCATGGCAAGCCAGAGAACAAGCCAAAGAGTCAATGAACACATGAAAAATTGCAAAGGGAAGGAAGCGTGTGGCAACCGAATAGAGCGTTTTTTTACTGTCTGTTGTTATCCTTTTCGGCTATGTGGTGGGTAGCGTTACTATGACTGTTTCCTAAGTGGCTAAGTATTTGAAACCTCAACTTTGAACTCCTGTGACTCGAATACCAAAAAAGCAACAAGTTGCAGGTAAGAGCTAAGATGAAAAGGAAAGGTGGATGAAAAATGCAACTCGGGGACTCGCATGATAACGCAACCCGACATCAAGCCAAAGCTGCTCAAATTACTAAGTATAAAAACTTCAAATGAAATAAAACTGAGTAGCAACGGGAAGATAAATTGTTCAGTACATCTGCACCCGGCATTCCGGGGATTTGATAAAAGTTTCAAGCATAAGTGTGGCAGGACATAATCAAGTGGAGGTAGCAGCATTTTCAGTGTTGATCTTGGCGGCATCAGCTTCGGGGGTGGACTTGGCAGCGTCAGCTTCCGGGTTGGCGACATCCGCTTCCGGGTTGGTGGCAGCCTGATCAGAAGTGGCTGTGGCCACCGAGATGGGATCCGTCGCTGAAGTGGAGGCAACAGATTGAGCGCGGAGTCGCGCCGTGTCATTGAGGGCTGCGCCTGATGAAGTGCCGAACTCAAGGGCTGCGGTGTCGATGGTCATCTCCACGCTTTCGGCTTCTTCGTCGCTATCCGCGACGGCCACGCCCTTGCCCTTCTCGGACTTCTCATCGGTGCTGGCAAAGAAGCTCAGCCCGTCTGACACAGTGGCCTCCTCATCATCGTCTTCATCCTCGTCGTCCCCCTCGCCTTCCACATCCGTGTCGGGCTCGGTGAGGCCTTCGACGTAGCGCGCGGTATCCGCGTAGGATGCGATCTCGTACGCAACCAACTGGCGGCGAGCCACGCAGTCGGGATCCTTCTCCCACCTCGAATCCTGGCGCATCTCGAGGATAAGGTTGAGATCAAGATTATCGTACCAGCTGCAGACGAAGAGGAGCAGCATATCAGCACCTGCCCGAGCTCCGGATGCCCGCCACTTCTTCAGCTCGGCTTTCACGCCATTCAGCTTCTCGGCGAGCCCACGGATGGTTGCTGGCTCAGAGTATCGAGGCCAAAACAAGTCATGGAGTTTGAAGGCAGTGCGCACCAGATTGGTGCCCACGCCCCTTAGACGCTGGAGCTGCCCCTGCATGTTTGTGAAGCTGTCTTCGATCGAGGCTTTAGTGTCCATGGGCTCGCCCTTCTCGGTGCGAGCTGCTTGGGCCTTTGACAGAGCAGGTTTGCAAGCCGAGCTGAGGTCGGGGAAAATTTCTGAAAAAGCTATCAAAAAGATTAGAGACAGAGGCAGAGAAGAGAAGCGAATCAAGCAACAGAGAAGCAAAAGGAGACAGCAAAGCGTAGAGAAGCGGGCACTTACTATTCAGCTCGCAAAGTAGCGACTGCAGCTTCTTCTCCCATGACTCCTCATCAGCAACGTGCCTTTCTTCCACCCTCCGGAACTGGGCCAGCTGGAGCATGAGATCTGAGTTGCTCTTCCTTAGCGTATCGCACTCCATCTCAAGAGCCCTTTTCTCAGCCTTGGCAGCTGCCTCTATCTTGTCCTTCTCGGCAGCTATCTTGTTCTTCTCGGCATCAATGTCAATGGAATCTTGAAGGGCGGCTCGCAGCTGGACTTGGAGAGGTTCTAACTCGGTGGCATGTTCTCTCTTGAGCTCTACTGCTTGGCTCTCCAGTTGCTGCTGCACCTCGGCGGGCTTGAGGCAGTCGAGATGCTCTTCAACAAATTTCTTGTGATCTTCTGTGGAGACAGGAACAAGGTTAGCAGAGTAGCGAAGAATAAAGAAGAAAGACAAGCCGAAAATACGGCAACTCACCTTCCATTTTCTTGATGGTGGTCTCAGCATTCTCAACAAACACATGGCAGTGCTTGTGCTCATCTTCCAGCGCCTTAAACTTACCTGCAGGGTAAAATCAGTTAAAGCAGAAAGCATAAGCGGGCGTAAACACAAAACGCATGAACCGCGTAGCTAAAAGCTTACTTTCAATCTCGGAAATCTTGAGAGTACGAGCCACGGCCTCCTTCTCTGTCACGCCATCACTTTTACGTTCTGCTTCTAGGGCCTCAAGGCGCCTTCTTGCAATGCTGTGATTCCAGAACAGTGACCAGTACAGATTTGTTCTCTTCAAGAGGCTATTCTGAGAGGCAGAAAGAAAAGGAATCAGACGAAATTTTGAAGATTTAACCCGAGAAGACGGCAACTCGGTTGAGTATCCGTCTACTCGGCCCGAATCTCGGGGACTGGGTGATGGATAAGAAGAAGGAGAAGAGTAGAAGAGAAGAAAAAAGCAACTCGGAACAGACAAGCAAAACTTACCGCGTAGGTTTGCTCGATGTCCTCTCCAGCTTTGCGATGTACGAACAGCTTCGCGGCAAGCGTACTGGTGGAAGACGAGATGGTCATGGGATTGTAGCCCATGTTCGCCTTGTTCCAGTCAATGCGCCAGTAGTCCAGCTTGCCCAAGGCAAGGCCGTTCCAGGGCTCGTTGCCAAGGACGTCGCTGTTCCAGTCAGCTTCAATGAAGCCTACCCGGTCGATCATCTGCTCAAGCCCCGTAGACGTCACCTCGGTCTCCTGGACCTCGCGCGAGAAAATTGAAAGGGCCCTGTCCTTGTTCTTGGCTGGCGGCTTGGAATCCACAGCCTGGGCCTGTTTTCCTCTGGTAATAGCAAGTTTCTTCTCGGCCGCGCTTAGCGGGATGCGGTACTGCTTGCTCGCCTGCAACATGTAAGGCGGGTAGGCAGGCGGATCGCGAAGGCTTGATCCAGCAGGTATGCCTTCAGTGCTGCCGGAAGCACCAATAGTGAGCTGCCCACTCTTCACGGCAGGCTTCGCCTTTGGTTTAGGTGGCGGCATCGCGGCAGAATCTTGCGCAGCGCCACGAGGAGGATTCCTGCGGACAGCGGCGTCTGGCTGAGCAGCTGGCTTCTCAGCGGTTTTCTTCTCGGTGGCCTTCTTCTCGGCGGCTGGCTTCTCGACAGCCTTCTTCTCAGCAGCTTTCTTCTCGGCCGTATCTTTCTTGCCAGCAGCATCGGGAGCAGTTCTATCTGTGGTCTGCTTGGCTGGAGAGCTGGCTGTGGTCTTGGTCTTCTTCATGGGAGGGGAGCTTGGCGCAGTTGGTGGAGTGGCCTGCTGGGAAGGCGGCGCCAAGGACTGGCTACCGGGCGCAGCATCCGGCTGCGCGTGGCTCTGCAGGTCCGGCTCCACATCGGTGGTCTCAACCCGCTGCTCGGCAGCGGGGTCTTGCGGTTGATCTTCTTGTCCTTCTACCCGCGGCTGGGCCACGGGGTCGTCTTGGGCAGCAACGTCAATGTCCTGCTGCTCCTGGTTTCCTTCCTGCCGCTCAAGGGCGGCACGGTCTTGTTGCTTGGGGCTTTGCTCTGCGTCCTCCCCGGCTGCGGCAGCTAGGGGAGAAAGTGGTCTATTGTCGTGAGCAGCATACTGTGCTTCCTGTTCTGCGCGGGCCTGCTGCTCCTGATTGGCATCATGGGCACCAACATCCATGTCCTGGGCGTCGTCCTCGTGTTCTCCTTTCACAGGAGAGGGCGCACGCACCCTGTCCCGTGCAGCGACCTCGTCCTCTTCAGAGAGATCGATGAGCGCATCGAGGTCGATGGCGGATCTCTTCTTGGACTTGGACTTGGTGGGTGCGGCAGCAGCATTAGCGTCCAAGGGGGCGCTGAAGAGAAGAAAGAAGTTCATAAGAAGAGTGTGAGAAACAGAAGAAATCGAGAAGCAGTAGCAGAATAAGGAGTTCCGAGAAAGCAGCAACAGCAAATTGCAACTTGGAAGAAAATCACTTACCCGGCACGAGAAGGGGGTAGCCGTCTCCCCTGCTTTACCTTCTTCACGGTCTTCTTGGCTTTCTTCACGGTGGGCTCTTGAGCACCACTACCCGCCCTCTTGCGAGTGGCGGGAGCAGCAACTGCAAGCGGATCGACGTCAAGGGCGTCCTCGTCCTCGTCCTTGCCCTCCTCTTCAGCATCAGCATCAACATCTTCTGTAGAGTTGAGAAGAAGAAAACAATCAGGAAACATGAGGGAATCGGGTTGCGCTACTCGCGACCATAAAGGTGAACTCAATCACCTTCGTCGTCGTCTTCGGACCAGTCCCGAACGGACGCGTCGACATGATGCTTATCCGTCTGGGCGGCATGAGGGATATTGAGTTTGTCCGCGGTGTCGTAGGAGACCTCGTCGTCCTCTGTCCGATCTGCGTGCCAATTGGCCTCGAAGCGCTCCTCGCTCTCAGCGAGCTGGCGAGAAAGGCGCTGGAGATATAAGCAGGCAACACGAATCAGATGAGCGGCATAAGGGATTCTACCCGGAACGGGATGCTAGCACAAAGCATAATAAAGTAAAGTGTCCTACTCATCGAGGCGTGCAAACACAAAGCACAGGAAGCCTAACAAATAGTAGTAAGTGTCCTACTCGGCGTGGCGTGCAAACATAAAGCACATGAAGCCTAAGCAATACCGCTAAGCGTCCTACTCGGCGTAGCGTGCAAACATAAAGCACATGAAGCCTAAGAAATACGACTAAGTGTCCTACTCGGCACAGAGTGCGAATACTAAGCACCCCAAGCTAAGAAGGCTATCTACTCGGAATATGTATGCAGGAAACAGGGAGAAAAGTACTAACCCGCTTGATTGGCTTCGTGCGGCTGTACGGCACAAAGCCGTACTGCCAGTTGTCCCTGAGGCCGGTGCTCATGATGGAGCGCGCCCAGACGGCCACATCCGCGTTGCTGAGCTCGAACATGGTCGTCCGAGTGCAATCTCGGTTGCCGCCCATGTAGCACATGAGGTGTGCACGGCGCTGCAGCGGGAGCACTCGCCTGGAGATCTAGCAGGCGATGGGGTCGTCGTCCTTGAGTCCATTCTCCTTCAGCTTGGCGAGGCACGCGTTGATCTGCTTGATGTCGCCATCTAGCGGGGGCTTGAATCCCCAATTCTGCCCGGTAGGAGGCGAATTGGTCCACCGGGGGAGGTTGACCCGGTCCACCAGGGGCTCGTCTTCCTTGACAGAGATGTTCTTCACGTAGAAGAACGTTCTCTGCCATTTGTGCACGGAATCAAGACCTTTGATGCGCGGGTGGTTGGTCCCGCTGCGCTGCACCATCATGGCGCTGCCGGTCTCGGTCACGCCGCGGCTGCTCTCCGCGCTACCCGGCTTGGCCTTGCTCTGCTTCCTGAAGAAGAAGAAGCGCGCCCAGGTCATCGGCGTGGGGCGCACGCCCAAGAATGCCTCGCACACCACGGCGTGGTATGCGAGCATCACTACCGCATTCGGCGGCAGGTGGTGCGGCAGGATCCCGAAGTGGTCGAGGAAGCCGCGGAAGAAATCAGATGTCGGAAGCCCAAATCCCCGCGCGAAGTGCGCGAGGAAGACCACGTGCTCGTCCGCCTCCGGAGCGGGGACGAGCTCGCCAGCGGGAGGCCGGCAGCGGACGCCGGCAGGAACTCGCCGCGTGTTCACCAAGCATTGGCACTCCTCTGCAGTGACGGTGGATCCAGACCACCCGGCGCGGGCGCCGTCATCACGAGCCATCGAGCAGGGAAGGAAATTTGGTGGTGATTTGGTGGAACTCGGCGGAAAAGATTAGCCTTTAGGCGCTACGAGGGGCACGGCGGCGAAGAGCTCGACGGTGGCAGAGAAACGAAGAGGCGAGGGGAAAGTGAAGGCAGGAAGAGGAGAAGGGAGTTACCGAGGGGGTATTTATACCTCCCCTCGGGTTGCCGTTACGATTGAAAGTAATGGGATCAGTTACGCCCTGAGATCGTGCGGCGTGGGGTGTGTGGGCTGGTTAGAAACTCACACAGCGCAGAACGCGCGCGTAACGGCCACAATTGATCCCACGACGCGATCGTGGGTAATAACTGCCCTTGATGGGACATAACGGGCTAGTGGGCCCGGGCCGTGAAAACTGGGCGCGTGGCCCGTCAGATCCCGGGCACCGAGGCGTCGGGAGTACGGGAACGTGACACGTGCCCAGTTGCGCTGCCGAAAGCCGGATTTCGCTCTGCCACGCAGAGATTCTGTTTGGAAAACTCGCCAAGTCATTTTACTCGGCGACAGGGAAGAGAAGTGGCCCTAATCGGAAAAGAGGAAACTTGAGATAGAATGAAGGGCTACTCGGAGGTTCTACTCAGCAACCTAAGGCTCAAAGGCAAGATTGGCTTTTAAGCTGGCAGAGCCCAGTGAACAAGTTTGCAGGACTCTACCAGCTTCGGGGACTAATGTCGGGGGGTTACCCCCGAGTAGGGTAAAGGCAAGTGCTAAGGGCAAAGATCAGAAGAGACGTTTGGCAGAGTAGCGGTTACCCGCTACTCGCTACCCGGTCGTCCGCTATTCGGCCGTACACACTGAAGGCCAGGAGGAAGAATCAAGGAAGTTATTCTCCTCCGGGTAGAGGAATTGGTCCGAGTAGAAATGGCGGTTTCCTACTCGGGCCAGAAGTCAAAGGAGCCGTTCTGACACAGGACCCCGCGTATCCCGGGACCGTACTTTGGCACTGTTCATGGCACTGTTCATCTGCAGAGCGCGTGCCTGACCGTGATAGTGTGTCAGCAGGGCGTCGCAGGATAGGGGGGACCTACTCTGTGTTCGTGGCAGAGATAACAGATCGGTTCCTTAGTTTTGCACAACGACTTTACACATGAAGACAAGCTAGGAAGCCAAAGTGGTCAGCGGGAACCCGGAAGGGTACAGTGTGCACACAATGTCGACATCTTGGCTGTATCCGGCTGGGCACCAGTATATAAGGTGCCTTGCCTCCTCCTGCGCGAGGGACGACACGACTGAGGACTACAGTAGCTTAGAGAGAAGAGTGGCTACTCGGTAGTGAGAAACACTTGTACTGTGGCTACTCGGTGAAACCCGAATATAAAGAGAGAAAGGCAGGAGTAGGGGTTTTACCTCCACACGAGGGCCCTGAACCTGGGTAGATCTTGTTGTTTGCAGTGCTAGCTTCACACTCACGCGGCTACTCGCTGCGTGATCCCTCCCCGAGCGCCTCCAGCGTCCATCGTCCCCACAACTTTAGCCATCCTATGGCATCTGCCGTGACACCACCACGACAATAACAGATTGTTCCTCCATGGTTTTAGTAAATAGTTTATTTTGCTCATATTGTTTTTGCATAAAGTATTTAGTGGATCTTTCAACTTCTGAAATTCTTTCATTAGACATTCCAGTTCTATCATTATTACCACTATTAAAAGGATATGTCCTATAATTGTTGCTACTAAAATTATTCCTATAAGCATTGGTGTTGAAATTATTATTTTTAAAGAAGTTCACATCAACATGCTCTTCTTGAGCAACCAAGGAGGCTAAATGAACATTGTTTGGATCAATAGGAGCATGTCCATTCACAAGCATAGACATAATAGCATCAAGTCTATCACTCAAAGAGGAGGTTTATTCAATAGAATTTACCTTCTTACCAGTTGTAGCTCTCTCAGCGTGCCATTCAGAATAATTTACCATCATATCATCAAGAAGCTTTGTTGTTTCCCCCAAGGTCATGGACATAAAGGTTCCTCCAGCAGCGGAATCCAGAAGGTTTTTTGAAGAAAAATTCAGACCTGCATAAAAGGTTTGGATGATCATCCAAGTAGTCAGTCCATGAGTGGGACAATTCTTTACTAAATACTTCATTCTTTCCCAAGATTTAGCAATATGCTCATTATCAAGTTGCTTAAAATTCATAATGCTACTTCTCAAAGATATAATCTTAGCAGCAGGATAATATTTTCCAATGAAAGCATCTTTACACATAGTCCAAGAATCAATACTATTTGTAGGCAAAGATAGCAACCATTCTTTAGCTCTTCCTCTCAAAGAGAAAAGAAACAATTCCAGTTTAATAATATCTCCATCTACATCTTTATATTTTTGCATCTCACATTGTTCAACAAAATTATTAAGATGGGCAGCAGCATCATCAGTACTAACAGCAGAAAATTGCTCTCTCGTAACAAGATTTAATAGTGCGGGCTTACTCATAAAAATTAGCAGTAGGAGCAGGTGGGCCAATAGGTGTGCTAATGAAATCATTGTTGTTGGTGCTATTCAAGTCACACAACTTAGTGTTCTCAGGAGTAGTCATTTTAACAAGACTAAAAACAAGATAAAAACTACAGCTAGAATAAGAACTATTTTTTTGTGCTTTTTGGAAAGAGAAGCAAACAAGACTAAATAAAATAAAATAAGCAAAAAAAAAGGTAAAGAAATTGGAAGTGAGAGACTCCCCTTGCAGAAATTCTCTTCCTCCCCGGCAACGACGCCAGAAAACTTGTTGATGGCTGACGTTGGTAAACCCCAAGAGGAAGGTTGTGAAGAGTGCAGCGGCAAGTTTTCCCCCAGAAAAGAAACCAAGGTTGAAACGACCAGTAGGAGGACAAGAAATCTCAGAAGGTTGATGCAGCTGAGATGGCAGGGCGCACTACCGGTTCAGCAGCAACGTGGAACCTACACAACACAATCAAATCACTTTGCCCCCATGAAGCAGTGAGGTTGTCAATCTCACCGGTTTTGCTGAACACAAAGAGGTTAAACGTATGGTGTGGAAAACAATATGAGAACATTATGAAAGCAGTAGCAGCAATATGAAAAAAGTGGAAACAATGTGTATTATCAGTATGAGAAAATGGACCGGGGTCCACAGTTCACTAGTGGTGTCTCTCCATAGAAGATAAATAACATGTGTGATGAACAAATTACAGCTGGGCAATTGACAGAAATGAAGGCTGCACCATAGTCCATATGCAAGACATAAATATTTCTATGCGATTCATGCGGGCATTACAACAAGATACATAGACCGTTATCCAACTGCATCTATGACTAATAATCCACCCTCTGAATATCATCCAAACAAATGTTTGGTATTAAATTGCAAGCAACTGATTATCGCAGTAAGCAAAGTGTGTAATGTAAGCAATGTAAACTAAGTAAACACCGTTGTTTTCTCCCTAATGGCAACAACACATCCTCCATCCGTCACGTTTCTGTCACTCGAGCACAAATGCAAAGGAGGCATGAACCCACTATCGAGCATAAATACTCCCTCTTGGAGTTACTAGCATCTATTTGGGCAGAGCATCTACTAATAACAGAGAGCAAGCAAGATCATAAATAACATATGCATGAAGATAACATGATAGATTGAAAATCAGAACACATATCATTCAACATTCATTAGATCTTAGCGAACATAAAATGTAGCATTACATAAAGATGATCTCGATCATGTAGGGAGCTCACAAGGTCTAAACATCAGGTACAAAGTGGAGAAGACAACCATCTAGCTACTGCTATGGACCAGTAGTCTAGGGATGAACTACTCACACATCACTTCGGAGGAGGGTATGGTGGTGTATACCCCTCCGGTGATGAATTCCCCTCCCGGCAGGGTGCCTGGGAGAGCTCCTGAACCCTCCCGATCTCGAGATGACGATGACGGCGGCCTCGGGTGTTTCTCGGGACGAAGTGGTATCTTTTTAGGGTTGTCATATCGGGGGAATAAATAGGCGAAAGGGCGATGGCGGCCGAGGGGCCCACACCACCCCCACGCGCGGCCAGGGGGCGCGCCACCCTATGGTGTGGCCCCCCTCCGGGACTCTTCGGGACTCCGTGGAACCTTCGGGAATTCTAGGACTTTCGGGCTTTGAATTTTCCAATTCCGAGAATATTTCCATAACAACTTTTCTGAAACTAAAAAGCAGAAAACAGGGAACTGGCTCTATGGCATCTTATCAATAGGTTAGTCTAGAAAATCGATAAAAATGACATAAAGTGTATATCAAACATGTTGGAAACAACATGAAAACAATATGGAACATCAGAAATTAAGGATACGTTTATGACGTATCAGTGCACTATGGTGAAGCCTCTATTTTGTCAATTGCCCAGCTGTAATTTGTTCACCCAGCATGTTATTTATCTGTTTTGGAGAGACACCACTAGTGAATTGTGGACCCATGTCCATTATTTTATACTGATAATACAACCTACGGCAAGCACTATTCTCTTTTACTACAAACATTGTTCTTATTTCATCCACTGCAAACAAATATCATTTTCCACACTATACGTCTAATCCTTTGTTTTGAGCAAAACCGGTGAAATTGACAACCTAATTGTCTCGTTGGGGCAAAGTATCTTGGTTGTGTTGTGTGCAGATTCCACGTTGCTGCTGAGCCTGGTAGTGCGCCCTGCCAACATCAATTGTTAACAACCTTCAGAAGTGATTTCTTTCTCCTATTGGTGCGATTAAACCTTGGTTTCTTTCTGAGGAAAAATCTTGCTGTTGTACTCTTCATACCTTCCTATTGGGGTCTCCGAACGAACATGTGTCTACACGCCATCAAGCATATTTTCTGGCACCGTTGCCGGGAAGCAAGAGGATTTCTGCAAATGGAGTCACTCACATCCAATTGGTTTACTTTGTTATTGTTTTGCTTAGTTTATTTTATTTTGTCTTATTTGTTTCTTTATATCAAAAACACAAAAAATTGTTTTGCGAGCACCCCTAGGCCATGCCGTGGCATGGTGTGGCCGCCTCGGCCACCCCCTCGTGCCCCCATTTCGACTACTTATGCCTCTTGACCTAAAAACACTGGGGGAGAGACAGTTTTTCATGAAAAGTTCCGTAGCTTCGCCGCCACAGAAAACCCCAATCTGGGGATCAGAAACTCCGTTCTGCCACCCTGCCAGGACGGGGAATTGGAGGAGATCATCGCCACCATCATCACTGGTGCCTCTCCATCAACCATCCATGATTCCCCCATCCATGTGTGAGTAATCACCGTTGTAGGCTGAGAGGGATGGTAGGGGTTGGATGAGATCGTTCATGTAATAATTGCCAGATTGTTAGGGCATGGTGCCTAGTATCTGTTGTTAGTGCTATCTATCATTGTTGCAACTTGTTGTGCTTAATGCTTGTCACTAGGGCCCAGGTGCCATGATTTTAGATCTGAACATGTTATTTCATGAGGATAATTATTGTTTTTTATCTTACCTGCAAGTTGTATACACATATCGTTGTCCGAAACCCGAGGCCCCAAAGTGACATCAATTGGGATAACCGGAGGGCATGGCTGTGATGTGAGGATCACGTGTGTTCATGGAGTGTGAATGCTTTGCTCCGGTGCTTTATTAAAAGGAGCACCTTAATTACCAGTAGTTTCCCTTGAGGCCCCGCTACAAACGGGCTGGTAGGACAAAAGATTTTGTGCAAGTTTCTTATTGCGAGCACGTACGACTAAATACAGAACACATGCATATGGTTACTTAGTAATTGGATGCTTTATCATTATGTACCTACAACTGCCCATGTCTTTATTATTATATGAATTATCTTATCCATGCAATGCTCGTTCATCCGTCCCTATGCCTACAGTATTTTAATCGCGCTGCCTACTACAATTACTGCTTCTGTCTTTATTTCATTCCTGCTAGTGATATAGAACTGTTGCTACTGATAAACTGTTACGAGCAAGTCTATTTCCAGGTGCAGTTGGACTGACAATTCATCTGTTAAGGCTTATAAATATTCTTTGGCTCCCTTTGTGTAGAATCAATAATTTTGGGTTTTACTTCCCTCAAAGACTGTCATGGCCCCCTATACTTGTGGGTCATCATCAATCCAGATAAATCATTCAAAGGATAAATGTCACAATACTACGCTTCAATATGAGAAAACAACACATGAGTAATTTCAATGGCACATTAAGCACTCTCAGATATTTGAGACTAGTCATGATACATCATAAAATACTAAGCACACAGTTAAAATAACATCTAACATGACATGACAAATCCTAAGCCACATTCAAAACAAGCTTTTTATTGCACCACTATAAGCATGAAACAATTTACTCTTCTCTAACACTAATCAACTTATTCGAAACAACTCTCAAAGAAAATAATAATCAAAGACCAGAGAGCTATTCATATATAAATGAAGAAGACCAACAATCTCTGAACAAAATTCGAGTGAAAAACAAGAGCTAAGCGCAGTACTAGCAAAAACTGAACACTCACAGAACAATAAGAGTGAAAACTAGAGTGTTCTAGGCAACGAAAACGGTGTGTGTTTCTCTCCAAAATAAAAGATCTAGGATCCAACCAAATGCTAGAGCAAAGAAAACAAAACAAAACTGAAAGCAAAATAAAATGACGCTCCAAGAATAACACATATCACGTGAAGCGGTAAAAATATAGTGTTTTGAAAGAAACCTGCTATTTTTGTTGGTGAAGAAGAGGATGCCTTGGGCATCCCCAAGCCTGAGCTTTTTTCTATCCTTCATATCATCATATCATTCTTCTCTCCTACACTTGAAAACTTCCTCCACCTAAAACTTCTCACAATCTTCATTAGCAACGTTAGTGTAATCAAAATAATAAATCCACTTGGCTCAGTTTCAACAAAAGTCTAACAATCAATTTAAACATTAGCTACTGTCACAACTTCTTTCAAAGCTCTTACTCTCAAAATAACACCAAAATAAAGAGATTAAGACGCAAATGGAAATATCGGTAGAAATCTTTCAAAACAGAACCGTCGGTAAAGATGTGTTTTTTAGAAAATCTTCTGTTGCACAAATCAAAACATGGAAACCTAACAAAATTTATATAACAACCTGGGGCATGTGTCTATTTTTTGTCAAAGAAATTCGATGTTCTGGCTGAGAGAATTTTTTTTTGGTAACAACCCAGAATTCTGTTTCAGAACAACAACTTCCCCAAATCGCACCACCTCTATATTAGTGGCTAGACTTGGCACAAAAACAAAATAAAAAGGATAAGGAGAGGTTTCTATAGAGGTAACAACTTCCAAGACACAAAACCAATGAAAGAAAACAGTAGAAAACAAAAATAAAACGAAGGAAAATAAAAGTGGGTTGCCTCCCACAAGCGCTTTTCTTTAACACCTTTCAGCTAGGCATGAAAAACGAATCAAGTATTATCAATATAATCATGGGTAGTTGATCGTGCCAAAGTTGGCAGGAGGCTGCTTGCTTCTTGAGGACTTAGAATTCCCCGGCAACGGCGCCAGAAAACTTGTTCATGGCTGACGTTAGTAAACCCCAAGAGAAAGGTTGTGAAGAGTGCAGCGGCAAATTTTCCCTCAGAAGAGAAACCAAGGTTGAATCGACCAGTAGGAGGACAAGCAATCTCTAAAGGTTGATGCAGCTGAGATGGAAGGGCGCACTACCGGTTCAGCAGCAACGTGGAACCTATACAACACAATCAAATCACTTTGCCCCAACTAAGTAGTGAGGTTGTCAATCTCACTGATTTTGCTGAACACATAGAGGTTAAACGTATGATGTGGAAAACAGTAGGAAAACAATATGAAAGCAGTGGCAGTATGAAAGCAGTGTGCAAGGAGTGTGTGTATTATCAGTATGAGAAAATGGACCGAGGTCCACAGTTCACTAGTGGTGTCTCTCCGTGAAAGATAAATAACATGTGTGGTGAACAAATTACAGTACAAAATTGAAGGCTGCATCGTAGTGCACATGCAAGACATAAAGATTACTATGTGATTCCTGCGGGCATTACAACAAAATACATAGACCGTCATCCAACTGCATCTATGTCTAATAATCCACCCTCAAAATATCACCGGAACAAATGTTGGGTATTAAGTTACAAGCAACAGATTATCGCAGTACGAAAAGTGAGTATTGTAAACAATGTGAACTAGGTAAACACCATTGTTTTCTCCCTAATGGCAACATTTCTGTCACTCGAGCACAGATGCAAAGGAGGCATAAACCCACTATCGAGCATAAATACTCCCTTTTGGAGTTACTAGCATATACTTGGCGAGAGCATCTTCTAACAATTGAGAGCATGCAAGATCATAAATAACATAAGAATCAAGATAACATGATAGATTGATAATCAGAAGACATAGCATTCAACATTCATCAGATCCCAGCAAACACAACATGTAACATTACATAAAGATGATCCCGATCATGTGAGGCAGCTCACGAGATCTAAACATGAGGTACAAAGTGGAGAGAAGAACCATCTAGCTATTGCTATTGACCCGTAGTCCAAGGATGAACTACTCACGCATCACTTCGGAGGAGGGCATGGTGGTGTAGACCCCTCCGATGATGAATTCCCCTCCCGGCAGGGTGCCGGGGAGAGCTCCAGAACCCTCCCGATCTCGAGATGACGACAACGGCGACCTCGGGAGTTTCTCGAAAAAAAGTGGTATATATTTAGGGTTGATATGTCGCGGGGTATAAATAGGCAAAAGGGCAAATGCGGTGGAGGCCTGGGGGGCCCACATCACCCCATGGAGCGGCCAGGGGGCGCCGCCCTATGGTGTGGCCCCCCTGTGCCCCCCTTCCGGGCCTCTTCGAGACTCCGTGGAACCTTCGGGAATTCTAGGACCTCCGGACTTTGAATTTTCCATTCCGGGAATATTTCTAGAACAACTTTTCTGAAACTAAAACCAACAGAAAACAGGGAACTGGCTCTGTGGCATCTTGTCAATCGGTTAGTCCGGAAAATTGATAAAAATGACGTAAAGTGTATAGCAAACATGTAGGAAACAACATGGAACATAAAAAATTAAGGATACTTTTTATGACGTATCAACATCCCCAAGCTTAGTTCCTACTCATCCTCGAGTAGGTAAACAAGAAAAACACAAAATTTCTGAGGTGACATGCTACCAACATAAACTTGATCATCAATAATGTAAAAGCATAAGTAAGCTGCGATCATAGAAGTTCAACACAAGCATGATAAGTAGAATTTTAACAATAAAGCATAGCAATCACCTTGCATCATGAGAAGTAACACAAATAAAAGATCATGAATAACAATGCAACAAAAGATATAAATTTTTTCAAGTATAGAGAAAACATGGCAAAGTGATATTTCGCTAGTCCTTAAGAGTGGGGCAAAACATAAATGCCAGGACACCTTCAAAGTTCATGATGAAGACTAGAACGAATAATTAGAGAACAAGCAATAACACATCATGAATCAATTAATAATGTTTCTGGGAAAAATGCACATAAAACTCAGAATGGCAACAATGCTCTCTCAACCGTGCATAAAGTTAGAAGATGGAGCCTCAACATAAAAGTAAAAGAAAGGCCTTTCACAGAGCTTTTATTTTATTAAACAGAGGTATAAAATTTTTGACACTCCTCCCATCCATCTTACACAAGCCATGGCTAACCGAATCCTCGGGTGCCTGCCAGCAATCACATACCGTGGAGGAGTGTCTATTTTTTAGAGCGGTGTATGCTTATGTCAATTAATGGTAAACAGAAAATATAGTACGTCACAAGACAACTAGACTTCACAAGAGCAGCTCCCATAGAAGGACGCACCTGGGTAGAAGGTCATCCCTCTTTCTCTTTTGTTTACACAATTATGCTTTGACTGATAAATCAGGGGCAAAAATAGTGAAGAGAATTTGTTGTTATTAATTTGGGGCTGGGCACCCCGCTGCAAGCTCTTCTATCATTTGATAAGCGGATGAAGCCACTAGTCGAGGGTGTGAAAGTCCAATCAACAAGTGAGATAAAGATTCTCTATTTACGTCCTCGTGAGCTAAAACAAGAGCACAAAACAGGAGTAATTTTGAAACTTTTAAAGGTAACACATGAGCAATTTACTTTGGAGTGGCGGTTAAATAACACATGTAGGTAATTATGGTGGACACAATGGGAAAACTTTGGTTTTTGGGAGTTGGATGCACGAGTAGAGCTCATACTCAGTACAGGTGGAGGCTAGCAAAAGACTGGGTGCGGGAAATCAAGAGAGCATAAGAGCCATAATCATTTACAACGACATAAACATAATTAATCAAAGCATAAGTGGTACCACAAGTTCAAAAACTAAATGATCATAGAGGCTATAAGTGACTTGTTAGTAGTCATAAACATGGTGTGAGCATGCGCCGAGTCAACCAAATAAAACATTCAAAGGAGAACACCACAAATTTATGCTTCAATATGACAAGAACAACTCATGATTCTTTCAATGGCACATTACACATTGTCAGCTATCTGAGGCTAATTATGCTACTAAATAACCACTAGGCTTTATAATTACAATAACATCTAGCATGATATGAAAAAGTCTAGCCACAGTCTATACAAGCTTCTACTTGGACCGTTATAAATTCTACCACAAACATTAGTTTCACTTTCCAACAAGCACCATACAAAACATTCTTTAACAAAAACTCTATAAATGCTACAAAAAGAAAATATGAGAGTACTCACATAACACTACTAAAACTAACAACTCTGAACAAGAGGTGCAATGAAAACATAAGCTAAACATGGCTTTTGCAGCACCTAGAAGAAAAACTAAGAATACTAGCATATAAAGTATTCAAACAAAAAAGTGGAGCGTGTCTCTCTCCCAAACAAGGGATGCTAGGGTCCAACTATATTATTGCAACAAGGAAAACAAAAGAAAACAAAAGAAAAACAAACAGACGCTCTGGCGTAGGGATGACTCCTGGACCTGTCGGGTGAGCCTACCCGGTCTAAGGACCAAGACCAAGACCCAAAGAAAGGCGCTATCCCGATGTTCTAGAAGGCCTAGTATTGGCCCACCCGCAAGACTTGCGGGTCAAGAAGTAAAACTCCCACCGACCTAGAGCTACGGTTTGTAACCCCCTCGGACACGGTTTGAGACCTAGACACCTATAAAAGGCTGGGAGAACCACCGAGGGGGGATCAAATCTTTCTTCACCACCATAGCCATAAGCTCGAGATCAATCTCTTTGCTTGCGCATCCACCTTTGCAATCGATCTACTCATAATACAGATCTGAACAGCAGGAGTAAGGGTTTTACCTCTGCGAGGGCCCCGAACCTGGGTAAAATTGTGCCTCTGTTAGCCGACGATTGTCACCAGCGCCTATTCGTTCTCTTAATCGAAACCCTACCGGATCATCCAAGGGACTTGTCGAGATGACTAATCGACAATTGGCGCCGTCTATGGGAACGGCAAGCGCTGGATCCATGGCGTCTTTGGCCTCGTCTTCGCCAAGCTTCAACTAGAGCCTAGGATCATCGACTCCTACGGAGCTGATCCGCTTCGGGTCGCTCGTCTACGCGCCCAACTCGCCGGAATCTCGCCCGATGTTTAGCGGACTCGAGAAAAGCGTCAGCCTGATGTTCGGCAGCTTCCACTTCCACGCGAGCAAGGCGGGAATCCTGCACTACCCCGACCAGATCGGGCTCGGCGAATCAGACTCTGAATCCGTCTCAAGCCCGGCGACCCTCGAGTCGCTATCCAATGACGTTGGTTGTGACCCAGCGCCCAGCGGTGGATCCATCCGCCGCAACACGCGCAACTTCCACACCATCGCGACTGAGGAACCCTCCAAATTCGGCGAAAGCCATCGGCCCACGCCTAGGACTCACGAGCCATATCTGGCCCAAGTCTGCATGGCAGGATCAACCGAAAAACCTAAAGAAACAGAGGAAAGTCGAGAGGAGCGGGAACGCATCAAGGTCTCGCTAGCCTCTTGGCTCAAAGCAAAAGCAACGATACAATCTGGCCAGCCGATAGAAGGTGGAGCCTCCCGAGAAGACCTAACCGCGTATCACTACCACCTGTTGTGGACATGCCGACTGTTGGCAGAAGCCCGCAAGGACCTAGAAGCACGGAAGGAAGCGGCAGAAGCATCAAGTGCGCGTCGCACGGCGCTCTCGAGGACTCACTTGACGGGGAACCATCCTCCAAAGAAAAAATACGTCTCGAAAACTTCTCGCCTGGACCAAGGGTCTCTCAGCGAAGTCAGCAAATCACTCGAGACCTCCCTCATGCACGTCGATGAGGAAGGAAACGTATGACCGACAATTCCAGCCGCCGCGATTCTGGCCGCCGCCACGTACTTGCAGGCGAACTAGTTGCCTGAAAACGACCCCCGCACACAACAACACCAACAAGTCCAGAAGGGGCTAGGCATGGCCAGAGATGCGATCGCCGCCCAGAATCGGAAGCACCCGACAACCCCGGAAGCTGATAAAACCCCTCGGGTGGACAAAACACCTCGCAGACGCGAGAGTACGTCGCCAAAGAGAGGAGATAAGGGATCGCCTCGCCGCTCCAGAGGAAAAGAAGCCAGGCGTCGTGGTGATAGCCCGCACAACAACGAAGACAGCCAGCGAGACCGCGATAGCAGACCACGACACCATGGAAGCCGGTCGCGATATCGCAGCAGAGAACCGCGGCAGGAGGATAATCGCGACCGCTCTCAACACGAAACGCGTGCAGACATCGCAAAGAGCAAGGTCGACAGGGCCCAAGCTCGCACAAACCGCGGCCGATCGCTATCTACCTCCTCTAACGAGGAAGCTTGCGGCGCAATGTGCTTTAGACGGAGCATCCGCGAGGCACCGATGCCCAATATATTCAAGCTCACAACGGAGGTCCCAAAGTACGACGGCTCGCAAGAACCCAAGTCATGGCTTTCATACTATCTTACCGCAGTAAAATGCCAGCGCGGGAACAAGAAAATAGCCATGCAGTACCTAAACCTGCTCCTCGTAGGCGCTGCCCGTAGCTGGCTCGAAGGAAGACCACACGTGCACTACAGATCCTGGGACGATCTCACCCGTGACTTCGAGAAGAACTTTTAGGCGACGTACAAACGTCCAGAATCTATCGAGGAACTGCGAGCCTGTAGGCAGAAGAGCGGCGAGTTTACCCGCGAGTATATCCAGAGATGGACCACACTCAAGAAAACGGCGGGAAACATATCAGAGGAAGTCACGGTCGAAGCTTTCACCAAGGGTGCTCGGCGCGCCGCCTTCCAAGAAGAACTAGGACGATCTGCGCCCAAGTCGATCAGAGAATTAATGGCTATAGCAGACAGGTGGGATAATGGCGAGGAGTCCCTGCGCAACGAGAAAACTTCCTCACCCGCGCCCGAGGAGGACCGCAACGGCGATCGCCGAAAAAGGAAGAGAAAACACTACGACCAGGATGACCAATCGAAACTGGTGGCGGCGGAGTTCACGAGAAATCGTGATAGCGGATCTCGCGGCTGGAAACCAAATCCAGACAACAAAACTCCCGAGGAGGACCTTGATGGATACTGCTCTCTGCATCTGTTTACAGATAAGCGCACGGGCAATACCAAGGCCACCCACCTCCTCAAAGACTGTCGAAAATTGCAGGACATCCACGAGGCGTACACAAAGAAGCATAGGGCCGCCATTAACCAGGGATATCCGCAACTGCCAGGAGGATACCAACCACCACCCTGCCTCCACCCGCAGTGCACGAGAACATAGTGTTGGCCGCGCTACCAGTGCCACCCGCCACAAACCAAGGAGATAACGGATACTCGAATTCACAAGGACTCCTCGGAATGATACAGAAGGTCTGCCCGTCCCGCAAGATCCAGAAGACGAACACACGCCAAGTCAACATGGCAGTACAGGCCCCACCATCCAAGAATGAATACCTGAAGTTGTCAGAGCAGTCGATAACTTTCTCCAAAGAGGACCACCCTCCACGAGTGTATCGACCAGGGCACGCCGCGCTCATCATCCAGGCGCAAATAGGCAACTACGACCTAGCTCGAGTGTTCATGGACGGTGGCAGCGGAATCAACATCATATACGCGTACACACTCCGCAAGATGAACAAGAACCTGGACGGACTCGCAAAATCAGAAACATCCTTCCAGAGGATAGTGCTAGGGAAGGCCATCCGACCGCTCGGAACAATCAACTTGGAGGTGATAATCGGAGACCCAAGGAACTACATGAGAGAATTCCTCGACTATGAGGTGGTCGACTGACCATCGCGATACCATGCCATTCTCGCCCGAACAGCGTTCGCGAGTTTCATGGCAGTACCCCATTATGCCTACCTCAAACTCAAACTCCCAGGGGAATACGACACAATAACCATAAACGACGACTTCCAGAAGTCAGAAAAGTGCGACAACGAGTTCAACGAAATCGTGAAATCTTTCGGGATGCAAGAGGAGCTGGCAAAAACCACAGATAACTCTGTGATGTCACTCACCAAAAAGAACGCCTCAGAACTCGAGTTCAGCCCAAGCAGTGACACTCGAAAGCATCAAGTACACCCGACAGAATCCGCGAAGACGGCGATCGTGTCCACCACCCCGTCATCCACATAGGAAAGCGCGCTCGTCGAACTCCTCCGTGAGTACTGGGAGATTTTCGCCTGGCAGCCTTCAGATATGTCGGGAATACCTAGGGAGTTCGCCGAGCACTCACTTGAAGTGTTCAAAGACGCAAAACCAGTCAAGCAGACCACCCGACGCTTTTTCGAGCCAAAACAGAGAGCACTCGGAGAAGAGGTGAATAGATTGTTAGCCGCCAAGTTCATCAGGGAAATTAAGATTTCCACCTGGTTAGCAAACCCGGTGTTAGTCCCGAAGAAAAATACTGACATCCTCCGCGTGTGCATCGACTAAACGTCGTTGAATAAACACTGCCCCAAGGATAACTTTCCATTACCACGGATCGACCAGATCGTGGACTCTACAACAGGCTGTCAACGCCCCTCCTTCCTGGACGCCTACTCGGGCTATGACCAAATCAGGATGAAGCAGGAGGATGAGGAGAAGACAACATTCATCACACCATACGGTGTATACTGCTACACGACGATGCCCTTCGAGCTAAAAAACGCAGGCGCAACATATCAGTGTTGCATGCAAAAATGCCTCGCCAAGCTCATTGGCAAGAACGTACAAGTGTACGTTGACGATATTGTCATCAAGAATCGAGTGGAGGACACCCTCCTCGAAGACATCAGGGAGACATTCGACTCCCTCAACGCATACAAAATAAAGCTCAACCCGACAAAATGCTTCTTCAGGGTTCCTGCTGGACAACTCCTCGGTTATCTGGTCCCTGTCCGAGGAATTGAAGCCAACCCGGAGAAAATTCAGGCGATCTTGACGATGAAAGAACCGAAAAATCTTCACGGCGTGCAGCAGCTCGTAGGACGACTGGCAGCCCTCAGCAGGTTCATCGCAAGGTTAGGCGAGAAAGCGCTCCCTTTCTACAAATTGCTGAAGAAAACGGATAAGTTCGAGTGGACGACAGAAGCGAAAAAGGCGTTCGTTGATTTGAAGAGAGTGATGCAGAGCAAGCGCATATTGGCAACACCACAAGAAAGGGAACCCCTCTACCTTTACCTAGACGCAACAAATCAAGTGGTCAGCGTGGTAATTGTCGTCGAGCGGCCAGAGGACGAAAAAGCATACGGTACCTAGAGACCGGTGTACTACATCAGTGAGGTACTTTCGCCATTAAAACAATGGTACCCCCACTACCAGAAAATCGCGTATGGAGTGGTCCTTACAGCCCGCAATCTCAAACACTACTTCCAGGAGCATACCGTCACAGTGCTAAACAATGCATCACTCGGTACTATCATGAACAACCCCATGGCGTCCGGAAGAATCGCAAAGTGGAGCATTGAGCTAGGCACCTGGGATATAATATACACAGGACGTAACTCCCTTAAGTCCCAGGTGGTCGATGAATTCCTGAGCGAATGGATGGAGCTACAAACCCCAAGACCCCCAGAATACACGAGCAACTGGATCATGTACTTCGACGGATAAAAAAGAAACGAGGGATCCGAGCCGGAGCCGAAGTAATCCTCATATCACCAATGGGCGATAAGCTCCAATACATTCTACGACTCGACTTCCCCCTGACGATCCAGCGTCCAACAACGATGCAGAGTACGAGGCGCTCCTACATGGCATGAAGATGGCGATTGCCCGTGGAGCCACTCGGTTGATGATATACGGAGACGATAATCTTATCATGCAACAGAAGATGAAGGAATGTGACGCTGTTGCGGATAACATGGTCGCCTATCGTGACATGTACAACCTACTCAAAGGAAGTTTCAAAGGGTGCGAGTTGAAGCACATCACACGATCAAGCAACGGAGAAGCAGATAGACTGGCGAACATAGGGTCAACAAACATCCCCGTTCCACGAGGAATCTACTTTGAGAGAATAAGCAAACAGGAAGTCAAAGTCAAAAAGCAAGCAGAGTGTAACACCTGGGGTGTTACCCTTATTAGAATTGGTTGCTTTCTTTTTCTTTTTGCATCACATTGCATTGCACCATGTTTGCATCACAACTGAAAATTCAAAACAATTTAAACTTTCACACATGTCTAAAAATTTCAATTGGAAGTTGCAACTCAATTGTTTTCAATAAGTTGAAGTTGAATTTATTTAAATTGCTTGCTAAATAAATTTTTTCCCTTGTGGTAAACCCTAATGGCAAATTTAATTTCCAATCAATTCCTTCTTAATGGGCATATTTCAAATTGTGGTTTAACAATTAACAACTTGCAACTTTAAGCTCACTAAGTTTCTTAGTGTTTGGGCTTCGTAAATAAAATTTGTCTATGTTAACAACATCAACTGAAATCCTATATGAATTTCAAATAGCAAAGTTCAAACAATTTGTCATTTTCCAAATTGTTGAAAATAAGTACCAAACCCTGTTATTTGCTGTTTTGCTAGTCAATAAAAAATAGTCCATAAAAGATTTAAAACCCCAACCCTTTTCTATTCACCTCTCTCTCTCTTTCATGCTTTACAAAAAAAAAGAAGGAAAAAAAAATAGAAAGAGAGGAGTGGGGAGGCAGGCCAGCCCACAAGGGGCAGCCCACCTACAACCCGAAGTAGGCCCAAGCTGTCTCACCCCCAACCTCCGTACGATCCCCCCCATCCCTGTCGTTTTCCTCTGCAGAAAAAGCAGCAACACCACCAACTCCCCCATGTGCCCTGCTCCTTTTCCCCCTCTACAAGAAGGTGCCGAGGAGGCCTCCAACCCTAACCCTCTCTTCTCCACGCCGCTGCCATCTTCCCATCACCTCCACCTCCCTCCCTCTCTCTCTGAATAATTCTCTGCCACCACCACGATGCCATGGCCGGAGGAGTTGGATCACCACGGCGACGGGGAAGGAGTAGAGGCCACGGGCCGCCGACCGCGGGAACGGAAACGCCGCGTCTTCCTCTACCTCGCCGCGCCCTCGGCTTCCCCCGAGGATCGCTGGAGCGCCGCCGCCATCCTGCGTTTCGCCACCGTCGCCATCGACCTCTCCTCTGCACGTCCCTCGATGTGAGCCGTCCCTCCCCCTCGTCTCCTTCCTCGCTGCCCTCGTGGCCCTCCGCACGACCACCGCCCCACCACAGCACACGCCGCACAACCCCACGCGCGCGCCGCGCGCACAGCACGCCGCCGCAAGCAGCGATCGCCGGCGTTAGCTGTGCCTGTGTCACGATTCAGTAACGCTCCCTGCAAAGAAAATTCAGTTAAACGTATTAACTGAAGATTAACCTTCCCCGTACCGCTTCCCTTACAAGCAAAGGCACCCAGCCGCACTGGCAGGGCCCCGTGCGCGCAAGCATTTGCCTCGCGGGTTCGAGTCCCGTGGGAGGCGAATTTTCGCCTCCCCTTTTTCCTTCTGCGCGCCCCGCGCTAGGCCCACGCGTCATGGACCCTGGAGGCCACATCACCTCCTAGCCATCCACCTAAGCGCCACAGTGGCGCTGGCCCCACTGTCAGTGGCCGGGGCTGGCCACTGCGCGGTGCATCTAATTTTCTGCCCATTTTTCTTTTAATCCCAGTCCAGTTTTTATTACAGTTTGGCCCCTAAACTTAAAAAATGAATAACTTCTATTTCATAACTCCAATTAATACAAATAAAATATGTGCACTGCTCTAAATTAAATTGTCTACCTATCTATAGCATTTGTTTTCTGTTTTGAATTTTCAAAATGCAATTCAAATTGGAATTCAAATAATTCAATTGCAATTTGCTAAAATCCATAACTAATTCATTTTAATCCCAATTTCAACAAATAAAATATGTTTTCCAATTAAAATTAAATGCTCTAACCAAATATAAATTTTGTGATCTGTTTTGAACAATTAAAATGGGTGAAAACAATAAATGCTTGTGTAACTCTCTTAAGAAGCCAAATTTCCTAACTTAATAAATAATTTCCCAAACTTGGTAAACCTTATTTTCCAATTGGTTCTATTGTTGTTATTTTGTTGTTTTCCTCATCCATGCATCATGCTAATCCACTTTCACCTATTGGTTAGTTGTAAAACAATTGTTTCAACCTTAATTCATGGACTTTTCCATATGTAATCCAAATTGCATATGGGTCCATTTAATTATGTTATGATATCATGTCAACTAGTTTATCTTGATGCATCGTTAAACTTGTCATGCATCCATATCTTGATCATGCTGGATCTTTTGCCGTAGTAGTAATTGTTGCATCCGGTGTTTGTTCGAGGTTCATTGCTTCTTCCCGGATAGGACGTTGAGATGATGTGAGCAACGACAAGTTTTGCGGATGTACCTCTACTTGCTGGATTCCAGGCAAGTATACTCACTTGCTGCCAAATGGCTGCCTTTCATCACTTGTTACCGATACTTTCCGTTGTTCTTTTCTGCTAGCCTTAGTAGTAGTTGTTTCTGTTACGAACCTATCACATGAATCCTTTAACCCTGATATTGTCTCACCTCCACACCTATAACCATTGCTTGTGCCCGTGTCTTACTAGCATTCTTAGGTTGTTTTGCTCGAGTCTGTTACCCGTTACTTTCTGTTATTACTTCATTATGTTCTGGGGGGCTCGATGTTTAATCAATCAATCATGCTAATGTTATTGTTAAATAATAATTTGATGATAAGGCACCGGCAGGAGGCCCTTTGTGGTTTTGAGGCCTGCTAGTGTCGAGCCTAATTAGGAAAAGAGTCCTGTCTAATGATCCATGATGAGCGTGCTCACCGCATCCGGGTGGTAGTATGGGACCCCCCTCGACTTAGACCTGATCTGCAGCTTGTCCGAAGAGCCACACTTAGTTCGGGTGTTCCATTTGCTCCTTGCATAATGGGTTGATCACCCATGGTTACTGATGATGCATATAGGGCGAGGCCTGTAGTGCCGGGGTGTTGTGTCCTGCGGGAGTTTTGCACACCTGCGCTGAGTATTCGGCTGCGTGGCTGGGACCTTATAGCTCCGTGGCTCCTAGGATGGGTTGTAGAGATGGTTTGGGTCGTGTCAAGCCAACCTGAGTTTTAGTTGGTGGCTTGAGTGTGTACGGGTACTGGAGCACACCCTGCAGGGATAAATCTTCTCGAGAAGCCGTGTTTTCCGCGGTTATGGATTACTTGGTGAAAGTACTGGCTAACAAGTACTCAGACAACTTACACCTAATCAATAATAATTTGACTAGTAATAGGCATATTGTCACAATAACCTGAACGTCACCTTAATCAACAGTGTGAGTTATCCTTGGGTTGCTTCCTTAGTAGGGGGTAACATTGGATGGGTTTGTTTGAGGTTAGTACTAGTTGGTTCCGATACGCTATCTTATCTTCTTTCTGTTAGCCGGAAGTTTTAGTGTTTCTGTAGTTGGTTAGTGCAGCCCGCTGCCGCTTATTTGCAATAACCCCTTCCTTTCCGTTGATCCCAAAGTATTTGTATCTTGTGATGACTGGCTACGCCGGTATCTTGTGAGTATGGGTTTTATCCCCCTTGCCAGTACTTAACCGTACTGACCCACGAATCTCTTTCGTGGCTGCATATTCAATATTGCAGTCAGCAGGTTTGAAGTCTGACGACGTTAGCTTGGGAATCCCTCCGGCTTGGCCTGGGCAGGGATTGGACGCTCTCGGTTATCTTCAGGACTCTTAGTCCAATTTGTATCTTGTCCGTAGTCGGACGCTATGTTGTTTCTTCCGCTGTTATTTGGATCTTTGTATTGTATCAGTTGTATCCTTGACCCGTTTGAGTCATCTTGTATCTATCTGTTTCTGTTGTAATTATGGAATATTCGTGAACTGTTGTAATGTTATCATAAGTGGCAACCTGGAATCGGTTATTATGCGGATTTGGCGGGAATGCTGAAATCTGCATAGTGCCCGATCTCGGGGCGTCACAAATGGTATCAGAGCCTTGGTTCCGATTCCCGATATTGTTTCGATACGAATGGTTATCGAAGCAACGGGTCCGCAAAGCCTGTAGGATAACCTCGCTAACGGTCGTGTTCTTAGAGTGTCAAAAGCTATTCCTGCTAAACTATTTTGGAAACATCTCAATAGGATTCTTATTTTCTCCTTATCTCTATTCTATTTCCCCTCCCATCTTATTTGTTTTGGAGTCTCCCCCCTTGTCTATCTTTCAAAGTGTTAGGCTTTCTACGTGGGTGGACGTTTTCTGAGCCTTTAACCTAATAGGTCTGATCATCGGAAGATTCCTCGTGGAAGAACATCGTCGTCACTCCGAGCAAGAATCTCTTGTTAGTGGTGTCGAGAAGCCCTTGTTAGTGGTGTCGAGGAGATCAGCTGGAAGCATGAAGAATCGATAGTTGAACTTCTTCCCCTCCCGGGTTAGCAGGTGGATTGCGAGGGCGCAATCCCTTGTTAGTGGTGTCGTCTGTAACACCTGGGGTGTTACCCTTATTAGAATTGGTTGCTTTCTTTTTATTTTTGCATCACATTGCATTGCACCATGTTTGCATCACAACTGAAAATTCAAAACAATTTAAACTTTCACACATGTCTAAAAATTTCAATTGGAAGTTGCAACTCAATTGTTTTCAATAAGTTGAAGTTGAATTTATTTAAATTGCCTGCTAAATAATTTTTTTCCCTTTTGGTAAACCCTAATGGCAAATTTAATTTCCAATCAATTCCTTCTTAATGGGCATATTTCAAATTGTGGTTTAACAATTAACAACTTGCAACTTTAAGCTCACTAAGTTTCTTAGTGTTTGGGCTTCGTAAATAAAATTTGTCTATGTTAACAACATCAACTGAAATCCTATATGAATTTCAAATAGCAAAGTTCAAACAATTTGTCATTTTCCAAATTGTTGAAAATAAGTACCAAACCCTGTTATTTGCTGTTTTGCTAGTCAATAAAAAAATAGTCCATAAAAGATTTAAAACCCCAACCCTTTTCTATTCACCTCTCTCTCTCTTTCATGCTTTACAAAAAAAAAAGGAAAAAAAATAGAAAGAGAGGAGTGGGGAGGCAGGCCAGCCCACAAGGGGCAGCCCACCTACAACCCGAAGTAGGCCCAAGCTGTCTCACCCCCAACCTCCGTACGATCCCCCCCATCCCTGTCGTTTTCCTTTGCAGAAAAAGCAGCAACACCACCAACTCCCCCCCATGTGCCCTGATCCTTTTCCCCCTCTACAAGAAGGTGCCGAGGAGGCCTCCAACCCTAACCCTCTCTTCTCCACGCCGCCGCCATCTTCCCATCACCTCCACCTCCCTCCCTCTCTCTCTGAATAATTCTCTGCCACCACCACGATGCCATGGCCGGAGGAGTTGGATCACCACGGCGACGGGGAAGGAGTAGAGGCCACGGGCCGCCGACCGCGGGAACGGAAACGCCGCGTCTTCCTCTACCTCGCCGCGCCCTCGGCTTCCCCCGAGGATCGCCGGAGCGCCGCCGCCATCCTGCGTTTCCGCCACCGTCGCCATCGACCTCTCCTCTGCACGTCCCTCGATGTGAGCCGTCCCTCCCCCTCGTCTCCTTCCTCTCTGCCCTCGTGGCCCTCCGCACGACCACCGCCCCGCCACAGCACACGCCGCACCAGCCCACGCGCGCGCCGCGCGGACAGCACGCCGCCGCAAGCAGCGATCGCCGGCGTTAGCTGTGCCTGTGTCACGATTCAGTAACGCTCCCTGCAAAGAAAATTCAGTTAAACGTATTAACTGAAGATTAACCTTCCCCGTACCGCTTCCCTTACAAGCAAAGGCACCCAGCCGCACTGGCAGGGCCCCGTGCGCGCAAGCATTTGCCTCGCGGGTTCGAGTCCCGTGGGAGGCGAATTTTCGCCTCCCCTTTTTCCTTCTGCGCGCCCCGCGCTGGGCCCACGCGTCATGGACCCTGGAGGCCACATCACCTCCTAGCCATCCACCTAAGCGCCACAGTGGCGCTGGCCCCACTGTCAGTGGCCGGGGCTGGCCACTGCGCGGTGCATCTAATTTTCTGCCCATTTTTCTTTTAATCCCAGTCCAGTTTTTATTACAGTTTGGCCCCTAAACTTAAAAAATGAATAACTTCTATTTCATAACTCCAATTAATACAAATAAAATATGTGCACTGCTCTAAATTAAATTGTCTACCTATCTATAGCATTTGTTTTCTGTTTTGAATTTTCAAAATGCAATTCAAATTGGAATTCAAATAATTCAATTGCAATTTGCTAAAATCCATAACTAATTCATTTTAATCCCAATTTCAACAAATAAAATATGTTTTCCAATTAAAATTAAATGCTCTAACCAAATATAAATTTTGTGATCTGTTTTGAACAATTAAAATGGGTGAAAACAATAAATGCTTGTGTAACTCTCTTAAGAAGCCAAATTTCCTAACTTAATAAATAATTTCCCAAACTTGGTCAACCTTATTTTCCAATTGGTTCTATTGTTGTTATTTTGTTGTTTTCCTCATCCATGCATCATGCTAATCCACTTTCACCTATTGGTTAGTTGTAAAACAATTGTTTCAACCTTAATTCATGGACTTTTCCATATGTAATCCAAATTGCATATGGGTCCATTTAATTATGTTATGGTATCATGTCAACTAGTTTATCTTGATGCATCGTTAAACTTGTCATGCATCCATATCTTGATCATGCTGGATCTTTTGCCGTAGTAGTAATTGTTGCATCCGGTGTTTGTTCGAGGTTCATTGCTTCTTCCCGGATAGGACGTTGAGATGATGTGAGCAACGACAAGTTCTGCGGATGTACCTCTACTTGCTGGATTCCAGGCAAGTATACTCACTTGCTGCCAAATGGCTGCCTTTCATCACTTGTTACCGATACTTTCCGTTGTTCTTTTCTGCTAGCCTTAGTAGTAGTTGTTTCTGTTACGAACCTATCACATGAATCCTTTAACCCTGATATTGTCTCACCTCCACACCTATAACCATTGCTTGTGCCCGTGTCTTACTAGCATGCTTAGGTTGTTTTGCTCGAGTCTGTTACCCGTTACTTTCTGTTATTACTTCATTATGTTCTGGGGGCTCGATGTTTAATCAATCAATCATGCTAATGTTATTGTTAAATAATAATTTGATGATAAGGCACCGGCAGGAGGCCCTTTGTGGTTTTGAGGCCTGGTAGTGTCGAGCCTAATTAGGAAAAGAGTCCTGTCTACTGATCCATGATGAGCGTGCTCACCGCATCCGGGTGGTAGTATGGGACCCCCCTCGACTTAGACCTGATCTGCAGCTTGTCCGAAGAGCCACACTTAGTTCGGGTGTTCCATTTGCTCCTTGCATAATGGGTTGATCACCCATGGTTACTGATGATGCATATAGGGTGAGGCCTGTAGTGCCGGGGTGTTGTGTCCTGCGGGAGTTTTGCACACCTGCGCTGAGTATTCGGCTGCGTGGCTGGGACCTTATAGCTCCGTGGCTCCTAGGATGGGTTGTAGAGATGGTTTGGGTCGTGTCAAGCCAACCTGAGTTTTAGTTGGTGGCTTGAGTGTGTACGGGTACTGGAGCACACCCTGCAGGGATAAATCTTCTCGAGAAGCCGTGTTTTCCGCGGTTATGGATTACTTGGTGAAAGTACTGGCTAACAAGTACTCAGACAACTTACACCTAATCAATAATAATTTGACTAGTAATAGGCATATTGTCACAATAACCTGAACGTCACCTTAATCAACAGTGTGAGTTATCCTTGGGTTGCTTCCTTAGTAGGGGGTAACATTGGATGGGTTTGTTTGAGGTTAGTACTAGTTGGTTCCGATACGCTATCTTATCTTCTTTCTGTTAGCCGGAAGTTGTAGTGTTTCTGTAGTTGGTTAGTGCAGCCCGCTGCCGCTTATTTGCAATAACCCCTTCCTTTCCGTTGATCCCAAAGTATTTGTATCTTGTGATGACTGGCTACGCCGGTATCTTGTGAGTATGGGTTTTATCCCCCTTGCCAGTACTTAACCGTACTGACCCACGAATCTCTTTCGTGGCTGCATATTCAATATTGCAGTCAGCAGGTTTGAAGTCTGACGACGTTAGCTTGGGAATCCCTCCGGCTTGGCCTGGGCAGGGATTGGACGCTCTCGGTTATCTTCAGGACTCTTAGTCCAATTTGTATCTTGTCCGTAGTCGGACGCTATGTTGTTTCTTCCGCTGTTATTTGGATCTTTGTATTGTATCAGTTGTATCCTTGACCCGTTTGAGTCATCTTGTATCTATCTGTTTCTGTTGTAATTGTGGAATATTCGTGAACTGTTGTAATGTTATCATAAGTGGCAACCTGGAATCGGTTATTATGCGGATTTGGCGGGAATGCTGAAATCTGCATAGTGCCCGATCTCGGGGCGTCACACAGAGGCACCCGCAGCAACAGAAACGGAGGCCAACCAGCAACTCGCTCTCATGGAGTGCACCCATAACATCTCAAAGGCAAGTTTTCTGGTTGAGCCAATATGAACACAGAAATACCTCGACTACCTGTCAAACAGGCAGCTCCCAGCTGACATTTGCGAGGCTCGATAGATAGTGCGACGCAGCAAATCTTTTTGGGTGATCAAGGGAGAACTATAAAAGCAAAGCATATCAGGAGTACTCCATAGGTGCATCGCACCCGAGGATGGCAAAGAACTGCTCCGCAACATACACCAAGGCGACTGTGGGCATCACGCAAGCTGGAGAGAAACCGTAGGGAAGACTTTTCGTGGAGGATTCTATTGGCTCACGGCAGCCAGAGACGCCAAAGATCTCGTCGAGAGGTGCAACGCCTGCCAGAAATTCGCGCCCAGGCCACACACACCGGCCATAGAGCTCTACATGATCCCCATCTCCTGTGTAGAGGCCCCAAACCGGATGGTCCAGAACCCCTCATATGCATACATTCATGATCCCAGGAATTCAGTCGTGAACAACATACGTAGTTGGTACACAGATACATTATCCATTACACGAATAAACAGAGTCTTACAAGCAACCCCTCTCAGGGCGCTCTCCCCACCTGTGGAACCATCTCCTTTACCTTACGTAGGTTTAGGGAAGATTGGTTCCCAAAAATCAAAACTTCAGAATCCATCAAATTCTGGACGGGTTCCTTTTCTATCACTCCGATGTCCCGTTTCCTGGAAAGGAAACAGGAATTCCACCTTTCGTGAATTCCGCGGCCACTCCCCAGGACAAATGGGCGGTGGACCCGGTCCAGAATCTACCGACAGATCTGATGAGGATCAAGCGGCATATTGCCAAGCTTGTTTCCGCCTGCCCACCTCTAACCGGCGTGGAAACTGTGCTATGCTAGCTCGAAAGGTGGATCCAGCCTCTGGCTCACCGCGGACCCTAGCTCATGTGTGACTACACAGGCTCAGCGGATGCGATGAGGGAGTCCGACAAATCTTTTATCGAAGAAAGATTTGAAGAAACGCCTCAACCAGCTGGTATCGACTCGTGATCAGTACGAGGAGAGCCGGCCAATGTACATCGCAGAATACCAGCTCCAAAGGTATGATTTTGTCTTTTTGGGCGTTTTCTGAGTTCTCTTTTTTTCTCGGATGTTTTGCCTTACCCGGAATATGCTTCTTCTTGCAGATTCTCGATCTTCCTCAGGAGGAGCTCGCCACAGATGTCGAGTTGGACGTGTTGCGTGCCAACTTTGCAGGCGGACGGAAGTGCAATAAGCCTTCCACCACTCCGGACGTAATCGATCTTAACGGAGTTGCCGTCGCAACATCCAGGTAAAGAAATCCCGAGTTTTTTTTATTTTCCTATGCTTTTTATTGCATGAATTTTTTTCTCGGATTCTTACTTCTCGGAATTTCTCGCTTTTCCTTTCCATCCATGCTCCTACCACTCTGAAGCCGAAAAGCCAAAAGAAACATAAGGCTGTTGTTAAGAGAGGAGCACAGCCGTCTCCTGCTGCAGCACCCGACACTCCGACTGCCGCAGGGGAGGAAAGCTCGGCTCTAAGGGAGGGAGAATACCCCTTGCAATCTAGCCATCCCATTGCATCCGAGTTGGATGCGAGGGAAAGGGCGGAGCTGGATTGGGAGGCCCTTCGCACGTTCCAGAGGAGGAGCCTATCCCGACATTTGAGAAGGATTTCAAGGTAAAAGAAGAGCCCTTTGATGAACACGGATATATCCATCCATGGGCGACAAAGTACTTCTCTCCATCTCCTTTAATCCATCCTTGGCCGCAAGGCGGGCTTATAGTTAGGAATAATTATGTGTTCTCGCCTCGGCAGGTCATACAAGACAGCCTTTTCCACGTTGGAATTCTCTTTGCCGAATACGCAAAGGAATTTAACGAAAATCTGGCAAGTTTTACAAGAAGGAGCCAGGTAAATATCTCTAGCCCCCAAGATTTTAGCCAATTGTATACTTTTTGACTGAGTGCTTTCTTCATGTTCTTGCTTTTTTTTGACTTAAGCGTTATTTCTCTTGTCCATGTTTCAGCAAACTGCCGAGACAATTAACATGGAAGTTTTTAGTAAACTTACCATCAAGAATAAGGAGGTGAAAACTCTCCTTGGAATTCTTGAAGAGAAAGACTTGGAGTTGGCCTCCGTTCAGCATGAGCTGACAGAATCAGCAGGAGCTGAAAGAATCAGCAGGTAAGTGTTTCATTCTTTCACTCTGCTGTTTTTGTGAGAAATTTTCTAAGTCATTTTCCGATTTTTTTAATCTCTTCAATTTCCTTGCTTTTTAGCTTATTTGGCGAAAGCCAAGCAAATAGCTGAAGATGCCGGCACTGCCGAGAACCTCCGAAAGGAGAACATGGAACTTCACAAGATCAACGTGAAGCTCCAAAAAGATATGGAGGCCAGGTAGCTGGCTGTTGGAATTGCCGAGTCCAAGGCTTCTAACCAGGACGAGAAGGACAAGGCCACCATCCTGGACTTAGAGAATGCCCTAAATCAATGCCTTGAAGAAGGCATTGAAATGGGCAGGATTCTCGGTAAGTTTTTAACACTTTTACCGGATTTTTTCCATATACCTTTTGTCGGTATGTTTTATTTTTCCTCCTCTGTTTTTTCTAACTTTCCTTTGTTGATTTAAACATAGGGGAGCCCCTCGCTTACCCAGATTGGAAGAATCTGGGCTTTCGGGAAGATCTTCACCGCGCTAAAGACTACGGGGATGTTACTTGTTAGCAAGTACATTCCTGACAAAGCAGGAGAAATCTCGGAAGTTAGCAAACTCCTGGAGGCGATCGACGAGGTGGCGAACCAGAAGGATTCCTGGTTTCGCTCATCAGCTCGTGGTGGTGCACGCATGGCCCTTGGGCTCATGCGTATGCACTATACCACCGCCAAGTCTTGGCGTGTGGCGACCGGTATCCCCCAAGGATACACGGACACGCAGCGAGCCAGCATCTTCGACTCTGTCAAAGGCCATGCTACGAAAATAGCTCAAATGGTGAACATCTCCACCTTTTACCCCGAAGAGGAAATTTCGGCAACTCCCGAGGACCCTAGCAGCGAAGAGGAAGACTCAAATTCTGAAGAGGCCGCTTGATTCCTGGGTAGATAGTAGGAATAAAATAGAAGCATTACTATTCTCCCAATGTAATACCCATTGTAATGCTATCTATCATTTGTATAAACAAGTATCCCTCTTTTGCAGTTAAATTTATGTCTTTGCAAGATTTTTGGAGTTTTAATTCCTTTGCCTTCTAAGTTCTCTGGTTTCTATGTTTTGACTGTCCTTAGTGTTGAAATGGCTCAATAGCACTTAATCTTCATGCCAAGTGATTGGGTTTAACCTATCAGTCAAAACTCGGAGACATGGATTGTACTAAGGCATTTTACTTACTAATTTCAGTGACCCAACACACAAACAATTACATAATACTTAGGAAAAGTAAGGAATTTTGAAAATGTACGAAACTCAGGCATGCAGGCACAATCTGGGTTTCCTTAAGCCTCCTTAGGCTGAAAGCATTAAGATTTATAACTCCAAGCACGCAGGCACAATTTGGGTTAACATTGAGTATTTTGAAAGATCATTCGAAAATAGATAAAGACGGACTTATGCTTTTGCATGAAAATGAACAGATAAAACAGTAATGCATGAATTCCTACAACTTTATTTCATGATCTAAGTGTAGAAGGGACGTAACTGCTGGATTCTGTAGGGTCTCTTTGTCTCTCCTAGTTCGACATCTATCTTTATCTTTCTTTTGCGATTTAGTCTTTTAGGATCATCTTCCATGTCCCGAATATCTACAAGATAGTATGACCCGTTTTTCATAGCCTTGCAAATGACAAATGGTCGCTCCCAAACTGGGGCTAATTTTTTGCTTCCTTTCCTGCACCAATCTAAGCACTAGGTCACCTTCTTTGAAAGAATGATGTTTGACTTTTCGACTATGATATCGTCGCAGTACCAGCTGATAAATGGCGGATCTTTGTAGCACAAGTTCTCGGTCTTCTTCTAAGAGATCGACGACATCCTGTCGTGCATTTTCGGCATCCGAGTCTTCGTATGGTAGCACTCTTGGGCTATCATGGAGCATGTCCGTGGGAAGCACTGCTTCTGCACCATAAACCAGGAAAAATGGGGTTTGTCCAGTTGATCTATTTGGCGTCGTTCGAATACTCCAAAGCATGGAAGGCAATTCTTCTACCCATGCTCCAGCTGTTCTATGAAGAGGAGATTCGAGTCTTGGGCGTATTCCCTGCAGGATAGAACTATTCATTCGTTCAACCTCTTCATTGGATTGTGGGTGTGCCAAAGATGCTAGATCTAGGCAAATTCTCGTTTGTCGGCAATATTTTGCCAACTCTCCAATAGAGAAATTTGTCCCGTTATCTGTTATTATGCTGTGTGGAACGCCGTATCTCATGACTATGTCAATGATGAAATTCCTGGCAGTCACACCGTCAAGTTTTTTGATGGGTTTCGCCTCCACCCACTTGGTATACTTATCTACTGCAACAAGTAGATGTGTAAGTCCGCCTCTTGCAGTTTTGAATGGTCCCATCATATCTAGCCCCCAGACTGCAAATGGCCATGTTATAGGGATAGTTTTGAGTGTTTGAGCTGGCATATTCGTCTGCTTGGCGTGATACTGGCATCCGGCACATGTGTTCACTATGTGCTCTGCATTTGCATTGGCTGTGAGCCAGAAAAACCCTGTGCGGAATGTTTTTTTGACTATGCTTTTTGATTGAGCATGATGTCCGCAATCTCCTGCATGGATTTCTTGCCATATTTCTCGTCCTTCTTCTGGTGAAATACACCACTGGAAAATTCTGTTAGTACTGCGTTTATACACGCAACCATTAATTGCCGTGTATCCTTTGCATCGATGTTGTATCTGCCTTTGCAAGACTTCGTCTGCTTCATCCGGGAACTTCTGATCGACTAAGAAGTTTACGTATGGAATTGTCCAATCCGGGTTAACAAGCAGGACTTCAATTGACTCGGAAACGAGAGGATAATCGACATCTCCCCCTTTGATTGATGGTTCATGCAAGTGTTGGACAAACACACCGGGTGGTAGGGTTTCAATCTTTACGATCCCATGCGGGCTAATGCATCCGTGTTCCAGTTTTCTTCCCTTTTGATATGAAGCGCTTCAAATCCTAGGAAGCAAATGGCAAACTCGTCCACAGTTCTCCGATATTCGGCCATAATGGGGCTTTTGGCATCCCATGTTTGGTTTAGCTGATGTTGTACCAAATTCGAGTCACCATAACAGAGTATGTGTTTGACGCCTATTTGCTTTGCAATATGCAAGCCATGAAGCAAAGCTTTGTATTCTGCCACATTGTTGCTGGCGTTGAACTGTATTTGTAATACATACTCCATAATGTCACCTTTTGGAGATTTAAGCACTACACCAGCTCCAGCGCCTTCCTTCATTTTGGATCCATCAAAATGCATGATCCAATATTCCGATTCCGGCATTGGTGTGTTTTCCATTGCTTCTGTCCAATCAGCGACAAAATCTGCCAACACCTGGGATTTAATTGCCGTCCTGGGTTGGTACTTAATGTCGAACGCAACGAGCTCAATGCCCCATTTGGCAACTCGGCCCGTTGCGTCCGCATTGTTGATAATATCCCCTAGTGGTGCTTTGCTTACCACTGTTATGGAATGTCCTTGGAAATAATGGCGGAGTTTGCGAGATGCAAAAAACACGCCATATGCCAGTTTTTGATAATGTGGGTACCTTTGATTTGACTCGGAGAATACTTCGCTAACGTAGTATACCGGATGCTGATTTGGTATACTTTGTTCGTCTTTCTGCCTTTCCACAGTTATCACTATGATGATAACCCTGTTTGTTGCTGTAAGATACAGTAACATGGGTTCTTCGTCTTTTGGGGATGCCAAAATTGGAGATTTCATCAAAGTTTTTTTTTAGCTGGGTTAATTCTTTGTCCGCCTCTTCTGTCCATTGAAATTTGTCGGATTTCTTCAACAACTTGTATAATGGCAGAGCCTTTGTCTCCTGGCCGGCTTATGAACCTGCTGACTGCGGCTGCAGAACCCATCAATCTTTGGACATCTTTTAGGAACTTAGGCCTTTTGATATTCAATATTGCCTTGGTCTTTTCCGGGTTTACTTCTATTCCTCTGTGAGAAACGATAAAACCCAGAAGCTCTCCCGAGGGAACCCCGAATACGCACTGTAATGGATTCAACTTCATTTTATAAGTGCGCAAATTTTCGAAAGGTTCTCATAGATCTTCAAGGAGTGTATCCTTTTCGTTGGAAACTACGGCAATATCATCCACGTAAACATAGATGTTTTTGACGATTTGACTACGCAAGCATCTTTGCATGCAACGCTGGTAAGTTGCACTGGTGTTCTTCAAGCCAAAAGGCATGGTTATGTAGTAGTATGTTCCATACGAGGTTATGAAGGAAGTTTTTATTTGATCCTCCTCCTTCATACGTATTTGATGGTACCTGGAATAAGCATCCAAAAAGCATAAAAGCTCAGAGCCAGAAGTGGAATCTATTATTTGATCGGTTCGCGGTAACGCGAACCTATCTTTTGGACACAAATTGTTCAAGTCAGTGTAATCTATACACATCCTAAGAACAATACCGTCTTTCTTCGGGACTAATACTGGGTTCGCAGACCAATCAGTATGTATGACTTCCCGGATAAAATTAGCTGCTAAAAGCCGGATAATTTCCTTGCCTATAGCCTTCCGTCTTCTTCCATCAAAACGACGGAGACCTTGTTTGACGGGTTTTGAACCTAGAATTACTTTGAGTTGGTGCTCAGCAAGTTCCCTGGGTACACCTGGCATCTCAGCAGGACACCAGGCAAAAATGTCCCAGTTCTCACGAAGGAACTTGATGAGCGCGTCTTCCTATTTGTCAGTCATGCCAGTTCTCGCTACGACAAATTTTTGTCGGATCTTTGGAATCTAGGATAACATTTCTTGTATTTTCCGAGGCTTTGAAGCTATCTGCCAGCTTCCGACTTTCTTTTCCTGACGACATTTCCATCGGCGAAACTTCCTTAGCTAGCTCCTTCAATTCCTCCCTTGCGATCACTTTCTCAACGCAAAGGGTGTTTCCTTTCTCCAGCTCGTTCGCCAATTTGTAATTCGTAGTTATGGTAATTACTCCTCCTTTTGGCCCTAGCATCTTCAGCTTGTTATAAATATAACATGATCTTGCCATGAATTTGGCGAAAGCTGGACGTCCAAGTATTACATGGCATACACTTTCGAACGGCACCACCTCGAATGAGATTTTTTCCTGGCGGAAATGTTCTCTACTTCCAAAGATTGCATCTAGGGAAATTTCTCCTAGGGATTGTGCTTGCCTACCAGGAACAATACCATGAAACTGTATATTGATGCGCCTGAGCTGAGTCTCGGAAATATGTAGCTGTTTCAATGTACTCATGGACATGATATTGATACTAGATCCTCCGTCCATCATCACTCTTTTGAGCCTAGTGTTTTGAACAATAGGGCTTACTACCAAAGCATGTGTGCAGGAATCTGGGATGTTTCCGGGACGATCTGACTGATCCCTGGTAATTGGCGTATTTAAATACTTCAAGTACTTTGGTGTTGGTGGAACAACCGCGTTGATTTCTCGAAGTGTCCTTTTCACCTGCTTTGCTGAGGGAGTTGCCAGGAAAGTTAGGTTACATTCTCCTTCAACTCTCGGGAATTGTGGCTCGCCTTTTCACAGCTGTTCCTGGATTTTATCGTCAGTGTCCGGTTCACTTTCTTCTTTCTCAACTTCTGACTTTTTCTTGTTGAACTTCCTCTTGGAATTCTTTCCCTTGTTCCCGGATCCTGCAGTGCCCTTCATATGCTTGTTGAGGCGACACTGCGCATTTGTATGGGTAGGCTTCCCAAATTGCGAATGGTGGACACACAGTTTTCTGACTTTATCTTTTCCCACTCTTCCTTAGAGTAGGAGATTGGTTCTATGCGTTTTCCTTTCCATTTGCTGCCATTATCCTTTAAAAGGTTGCGTTTACTTCTTTGGGTTTTGCCCGTGCCTCTGGAGTGACTTTCTTTTCAGAACGAGGTGTCTTTTTGGACTGAACCAAAGCATCGATATTTCCACCTCTCGCTCTGATATCATCTTCGGCCATTGCATGCTCATTGCGATGGTAAGCATAGATCCGAGATCTTTGTGCTCATTTGAAGCAACCATGAATGGTACGAGGTCGGGTTTTGATCCATTGATGAAAGCATGCATTGCTTGGACATCACTTACTCAAGAACAAATATTTTTCATTGTTTTCCATCTTGATATAAAGTCGACATACGATTTGTCTTCAAACTAGACGCAGCGATTCAGCTGGTTGATGCTCTTAGGGCGTTTGTACGTACCCCGAAAATGCGGAGCGAATACTCTAGCCATATCATCCCAGCTATCCACGGTTCTTGACGGAAGCCCGTTGATCCAATCTCTGGCTCCATCCAGCAACATTAGGGGAAGAAATTTCACCGCTTCCAGGTCTGTCCCTTTGTTGATCTGAACGACAATATAGTAATCTGAGAGCCATGTATCCGGGTTTGTACTTCCGGTGTACTTTCGCTAAGTTGGACCAACTTTGGCGAAGCCAGAATGTAGGGTTATTCTTCGGATCGTGTCAGTGAAGCACTTAGGTCCAAAGTATAAATCATCTCTTTCCGCCTTATCGACGTGTGCGGAATATCTGTCGGCTGAATGGACAGAAGGGGATCTGCTCCTTTCTGGCCCATTGTTGCGCGAGTGCGCTTTTTCGGGATTATCCCTATATCGTCTGTTGTCGTGTCCTTTGGAATACGGCGGAGTTCAACTCCTTGGCCTTTCTATGTTCCTAGGAGGAATACGGGATCTCTCACGCCTGTGAGGATTATCATATCTTCCGGCTTTTCAGCTGGGTGTCTCGGAGGCGGCATCATTTTTTCGTATTTCCGGTTTTGTTCCTCCCGATCCTTGTAGTCACGTGGTTTATTTCCACCTTTTGGCAGATGGGATCCCATTCTGGACGCTTCATCCCTATTGTCCAGGATTTTGTTGTCCTTCTTAGGACCTCCCTTCTTTTCCTTAGAATCGCCTGAGTCTCCAGGTTTGCTAGGTCCAGGTGCTCCAGCGGCGCAAGTGGCAGTTTTGCATAGGGCCGAGTTGTCGTGCAACTTCTCTGATCTTGCATGTCCTCACTGTTGCTGTTGTAATGATTTTCCTAGAAAAGCATACACTCCCTGAAGCTTTTCGTCTTTGGAATACAGATCATCATTAAGGATGGAGAGCGCGGCTTCCGCATTTTCAGCTGCGGTTTTGTAGACGCATTCGCCGTTAACGTTTACGCCGTCAACCTGTCTTTGCCAAGAAGGGTTTTGCAATCGTTCTTTTACTGGCAGCACATCCGGCCTTGGAATTCCGGGTAATCTCGTGGGTTTTATCCCGGACATATTCTGTCTTTCAAATTCTTCAATTTCCTCCTGCTTTGCTTTTACAGTAGCTTGGGCTTTGAGGAGGTTTTGTTGAGACCGGAATAGTTGTTGCTGCTGCTGCATAATGCCTTGCCTTTTGGCTTCCAGCACTTCCACTGGTTCGTACAGTCCGACCGGGGTTTTGATCAGATCGATCTCGTCTTGTTCCAACATTTGGGGAACAAGGATTTCTTTCTTTTTCTTCTCCACAGGTGTGGCTCCGCTTCCTCCTCTTGCTTCCAGGTTTTGATTAGTAGTATCTGCAAATTTCTTGTTCTGGACATTGTATTGGAGTTTCTTGGCAGTCTTCTTTTTCTTCTAGGAAGAGGGAGGCTTTTTTCTAGGTTCTTCTTTTGTCAATTCCTTGACATCAGGATAGATGGGACTGGTTTCGCCCTCCTCTCTTTCCTCATCCGGTGGAGGTGTTTTGGGGTCTTCATCTTCTTCGGCATCCGAGTTTTCAGTCGGTTTTGCCATAAGTTCTTCATGGAAGCTCCCCTGCATAGATTTGACCTTTCTTTCAAAAGCGTCTTCATCTTCGTCTTCTGAATCTATGTCCTCGGATCTAGGTTCTGACTCCAACCTTGCTTCTATAACAGCTAATACGGAGTCGGCTTCCGAGTTCGTCGCTTTGCTGGCGGGTATCGGATCTTCCACTTGTTCTGTGGGATTGTTGTTTTCTGCTTCTTCCACGGGATTGCTTACTTCCGTGTTTTCAGCGACCTCGAACTGCACCATGCCAATGAAGTGAGATCTGATTGCAGACATCTCCGAAGAGGCAGCAAATTCAGGGTTTTGGCGATCTGAGAAGAACTAGGTATCATAGTTTTCTTCAACTGGGTATAGGGCGGGTGGGATAAATTTGCTTCCACCACAGAATCCCATTGCTTCTGCAGTTAATCCGACAAAGATGTTTGCAGATCCAATCGGTAAAACGCAGACACTTACTAGGTGATTCCGTGCTGGCATGTACGATCCGTTGTCGAGGAAGCGCCCGACGTCGTCATCAAATTCTAAGCTTCCGACAGTTATGGTACTGCTAATTCCGCCGAGTATCCCCGATCGAAACATAACGCCTGACGTCGCTGGCCGCACGGTGGGCGGGAACTATCGAGACATCATAGTAAGGATCATAGAGGGGGTTGCCACGAGCCTATGGATAGAGTCGTGGGGGGACGTGGAAGTATGACAATCGAGAACACCAAGTTTACCCAGGTTCGGTACGACGCAACTAGGCGACGTTCCTACCCCTGCAATCTCACTAAATAAGGGCTGAAGCCTGAAGTATACAAAGTACAATGTGAGTAGTTTTTCGCTAACTCGGCGAGGATCAACTTCTCGGCGAGTTGGCTTCTAGCTAGTTGTCTGTATCATTCGTCTCTCCCGTACGGCTTTATATAGATAGACGGGTTAGGGATTACAGAAAGGAAACCTAGAAGACTACAGAAAGAATCTAACTTGGAAAGTAAGGAATCCGTCTTCTCCTCCAAGCCGCACCACTTTGGGCCGTGGTCCGGGTTCTTCTAGAATCCGGCTTCCTGCGCATCAGCTTACTGGGCCGCCTAATGGGCTGTAATGCCTTACCAACATGCCACCCTGGTAATCCGGCTCTTTAGACCAATGTCGGATATACCCCTAATCGGTATATATCCGACAATATCTTTGTTGAAGAAGATACTTCAAAAGAAAATATTATACTTTTGTTTCTCTTGTAGATATCGCCTGTACAAGAGGTTTCATAAAACTTGTTTTATAAAAGAGAGTTTTTCTTCGCAAAGCTTCTTGGGAATCAACTCCAGCTTTCTTCATCGCAAAGCCCATATCTAAGGGCTCGGCTATTCAGAATAGTTTTACTCTACAAAGGTGTACATAATCCACAAGATCCAATCATCTACCATAAACTACCCATGGATCGACACAGCGATATGCAAGCATCAGATAAATGATCCTAACTGTCCACTCTAATCAAGGTATTATACGGCTATCCCTTCAACCGGGTTTATTCTCCCCGGCACCATGTCACACATTTCCACAGCAGGAGACCCAATTGTCACATCCGCGGGGTAACTTAATCCCTCACTTTGCATGTCCCCTTACTCCCTCCTGGCGACACTTCGGTTCAGAGAATCATCCTCTCTGTAGCATTTTGGGATAGAACACACACTAACGAGAACAAGTATCAATATAGGCCCCATACCCATGTTGGGGTAGAGTGGTAGTACTTCTTGGTTGTCCAGCGAAGACTAGGTTATGTGTCTTTTGTATACATTTTTGGAAACAACACTCTTTACTCCCCCCGGTGAACAAGGTCCCGCCTTTCCACCATGGACTTTTCATAAATCATTTGTTTGCAAAAGCACATTTTTAAAGTGTCCACTTAGGGACTCAAGATTATTATCTTAGGCGGTATTTATATACCTTATGGTGGATAAAGGCTTGGTAACACCAAGTTGTCTAATGGCAAGGTGATAATATACCTATGTAATATTAATAGTAATAATAGCCACTCAAAAATAGTTTTGGTAATCATGTTTTTTGTAGAACTTCAGAAGTAGAAACATGCATGATAGATAATGATAAGTAGTATAACAGAAAGCTTTAGGATGGCTTTCCTTGGTGGAGGTGAGGGTCTTGCTCGTGGTAGCAACAAGAGTGATAGTAATATCCTCCCGCACCAACTATCTCTTCCTCGTTTTCTATCGTCGCAAAAATAAAATAACGAGATGCAATCAGAACCAAACTAAGAAAGCAATGATACTAAATCAAACAATACAGCAAGCGATGCACGAAACAAAAATAACACTAAAGTTTGCAAAACAACAATCCACAAGCATACACCAAAATAACAATATTCACTACTAGTAGTACTATGGCTGAGAAATGCCATTTCTCACCAAAATGAGATGGAACCAGTGGGTGTTCCACTAGGTTTTAAATGACATTAAAGAGGTCCTAAGCCTCTGGTCCAACTTGTGGAAAACAAATTTTCCACCAAACAAAAAATACAACTATTGATACTAGTGATAACAACAATACTATGAACAAATAAACACTCAATGCTATTCATGCTTCTCTAATAAATTAAGTGCAACCTAACAGAGGTGGAAACAACTCCTAGTCAGTACCAAAATAGTACTGGACACAACAAAACATCACTAAAAACTTATGTAATAAACCTATCTACACTACCTCACAAAATCTATTTAAAATAAGGACTAGAAAACAACACTATGCATATACTATTTCCATTTCTTTTCCCAACATGCACACACTTTCTAACATGCTAGATCTGTAAGTAAACAACATTTTAACCATAAGAAAAACATCTAAACATGCTAGAAAACAAAATAACAACTAGCAAGCAATTATTCTAAACTATTTACACACATTTTATTTCTAACAGAAAATTGCAAAAATTTAGATCCGCTGCCAAAAATAATCTAGAGCTCTAAAAATCACACAAAGCTAGGATATCATAGATCTATGAAAATACTAACACATCCAGTTGGATTCACATCAAAAATTAGTTTTAAACAACTTTTAAAAATCCTAGAATATGCTACTAGACATATACCAAAATGGATGGCATTTCCAAATGCTAGCTCACCTTGATGTGAGGTCAAGCCCTACTGATAGATCTACTCATAAGCTACTTAGAGAATTTTAGTTTGAACATTTTGAACACACATACAAAAAGTTACACCATATTTACTCTAACAGACAATGTCTAACACAAATATTACTACATGCAAAATAATGCTCCAAAAGTAGATCTACAAGTGGCATATGTTCAAGAAAATGTAGATCTACCACTAGGAATTTTTGTAGATTTATTTCTTAGGTTTTCTATTTTTAACATGATTAAAGGAAACATGCAACTTTCTGTTATTTTAAAAAACGAAAAAGAAACAAATAAACGGGATAGGGTTCTACGCGGCGCGCGGCCTGCTAAGAAGATTCGGCCCAGCTCGTTTGCGCGAGCGCGCGCGGCGCGTGTAACGCTTCGGCCTTTAAACGTGGCCATTGATCGTGTGATCAACGGCGCACAACCTCTGTTCCCTCTTCCTCTCTCTCACTCGCGATCGGAGACAAGGGATGGCGGCGAGCTCGCGATTAGCTCACCTCGGGGATGCATAGGACGATGGTGAGGTGCTGGTGAGGGCTCACAGGGTCGAGGCAGTGTAGGGTCAGCGTCACTGTGAGTCAGGATGGCTCCAAATGGCGGCGCTCGTCTGCGGGTTCGCGGCGGCTCCGGCGAGCTCCACGGAGTTCCTGCAAGCGATAGATCGAACGACGGGGTCAGGGCGTGTCTACGGACAGTGGCGAGCACAATGGGGGCAAAGACGAGGGGTGGGAGTGCACGGGATGTGCTCCACCTTCTCTTTCCCTCCGCGGTGGCCGGCGGCGTCTACGGGCTCGCTGGGCTCACAGAGAGCCCCGGGCGTTCGTGGTCCATGAGAGGGGTGAGAGTGAGGTGGTGTGCATGTGCTAGGCGTGGTGTGTGCGTGCTCGTGGCTTTATAGCCACGGTGCCACAAGCGTGCGCACGGGTGTGCACTCGGGGCGGCAGTGGCGAGCTCGGGGTCGCGCCCCCGGTGCCCATGTCGTGCCCCTTTCCCTTTGGGCATGTCCAGGAGGTGGTCTAGGGTGTGGTCAAGGTCAGGGACACGCGTGTGAGGTGAAAATTGAACGAACATGGTGACTGTGCACACGCACAGTGGCGCCATGTCAGCCTACCCATGCCATCCCCCTCTCTTTCTTCTCTGAACCCATCCCTCTCCTCTCCTCTCTGGTCAACACAACAAGCATCCAAATCTAGGAAAAGGTTAAGGGGTGTCAGGGTTCTAGAAGCACCAAGTGGTGCTGGCTAACTCGAATCCACACAAAAAATATGATCATTCAAATTTTGGTCTGTTTCACAGATTTCAGCAAATTCAGTTTGAGTTAAAATGACTTAGTCATTTTGGCTAAGTGCTAAAAACAAATAGGATCAACCAAAAGTTTGCTTTGTTTTCAAGAACCAAAACATTTCCAAAATTTGTTTTCAAAGTATTGTTTTGTTAAGAATGATTTGTAATTTCATAATCAACAAAAGAAGACAAATTTGGAATTTTAAAAGGTACTGAAACAAGGTGAGAAAACATCTACTTTATGTTTTTCTCTGTTTTCCTAAAAACCATTTTTCTGCCTTAATTTTCTATCACAAAAACCATCAAGCATTTGATTGTTTTCTCAAACCAATTTTCAAACCAAGCTCATACATTTGTAGTACATATATTAGAGAACACATTCGTTCAAAGAAAACATAAAATGTGATTCCCTAGCATATTGAAAACAAGTGTTAAATACTGCTACTTGACTAGTTTTTCAGAAACAAGTTTTTATAGAAAACTTAAAAGAAAACATCTAAATATTCTTTTGACATTTTGTTTATTGATTCAAACAAAGCCAAAAATTACCATTAGGTTGAAAGCAACAATGTTAAAAAAATGGGATGAAAATTATTTAAATCATCACATAGAAAACCTCACAGAAACAATAGGGAAACATCAGGAAAAAATTGATAAATGATTTTAATCAAAGGCTTGCTTGCATTGCATAGATACTCATGGTTCATTACATAATGTTGGCTTACACAATTGCATTAATTTTTTTTTGTTGACTCACAAAAATGGCTTCTCTCACTGTGTTACATGTGACCCAAAAACTGGGGTATGACATCCTGGCCCTTCGCTAAATGGGGCCTCGACATGATAGGACCGCTGCGGAAATCAACACCCGGAGGATACACCCACCTGCTGGTCGCAGTGGAAAAATTCACTAAATGGATAGAGGCCATGCCAGTCATGTCGCAACACGCCGAGTGCGTCGTGAGATTCCTCGATTCCATCGTGTGCAGGTTCGGTGTCCCACATAATATCATCACAGATAATGGGATCAACTTTACAGCCAACGAAACCCAGGACTTCTGCCAATAAAAAGGGATAACTCTCAGCTTCGCCTCATTGACTCACCCACAAACCAACGGCCAAGTCGAACGATCCAACAGATTGGTCTCGTCTGGCCTCAAAATGCGGCTGCTCACTCGACTACACACAACAGCAGGAGACTGGGCTGAAGAACTACCATCGGTGTTGTGGAGCCTGCGAACAACGCCAAATCGATCGACAAATTACACGCCATTCTTCATGGTATACGGAGCTGAAGCCGTGCTACCCGAGGACGTCAAGTTCAGCGCCGCACGAGTCGTCGCATACCACGAAGAAACCTCCAAGAAGGCACTCACAGAACACATGGACGCACTGGATGAGATCAGGGACATCGCACTCTCAAGATCCGTAGTCTATCATCAATCACTGCGTAATCACCATAGTTGCTGCATACGCCACATATCCTTTGTGGTAGGTGACCTGGTGTTGTGACTCAAGCAGAAAGAAGGACACAAGCTAGAGCCACCATGGGAAGGGCACTTCATCATACACGAAGTTATCCCAGGAGGATCCTACCGCTTGAAGACCCCAAAGAAAGGCGCATATACTTCGTCCCGTGGAACGTGGCGCACCTTCGCAAGTTCTACCCTTAGGATTTAATCCCCTACTCGCAAGAAATAAGGCTTTACCAGCCACATTGTAGCCCGAGCAAAGACATGGCTTCTCAACCATCGCAATACAAACATGGTTTCTCAACCATAGCCACAAAGACTATCCAGTCGCAATTTTTTATTCTTTCTCTTTTTTTTCTTTTCTTTACATGCTAAACAAAAGGTCACACCCCAACACACGGGGGCTACACCAAACTAGCATCAGCAAATCTTCTAGTACTAACGCACGACAAAAAATCTTACAAGGTAACAAGGTACACACCTTATAAACATACAAGGTCACAAGGTACACACCTTAACACACCTTAAAGCTAAAACATACAAGGTATATACACTTTATCAACTACAACTATTGCCGAGCAGCCCCCTCTTGAAGCAACCGCTCAGTCTCCGCCGCGGTCAGTCGAATAATACGCTCCACCGCAGAACGCACAACCTCATAATGAGGGAAAAAATCTACAGGTGGCCCACGGGTGTCAGGGAGTCACGCCATAGAATTGAAATTGACTTCAGGATGCCACAACCGCACGAAGGCAAGCGCCACCTGGGCACCACAAATGAGCTGCTGACACACACACTCTCGAACATCCCCCACTCGACGAAATAGCCTCAGCAAGCCACTCAAGCTCTCCGGAACAACACCGAAGGGGTAAAACGCCCGATGGACAGAAGAGAGGGCCTCCCGACAAGATTCAACGAAAAGCTGCGCCTGACTCGCCTGGTACTACAGGGTAGCCAAGAAAAAACCTCGGCTACGGTCAGACCAGAAATTGCTCGTGTGAGGTTTGGAGCTGCTTGACTCATGACCGATATGATTGTCCATCCAGTGACCCTCACACACCCCATCAGGCTCAACAACTGCATGGACAACAAACACGTCAATTGACAAGCATGAATAAACAAAAAGCACTCGGGGGCTCGCGGGACTTACAAAGCATGCCTTTCGCAACGCTCACCAAATCCTCCATCACAAATTGTTTGCGATCCGCAACAAGTTTCTGCTTCGACTTGGCAACATCCGCCACGCCTGGCAGAGCCTTGAGCTTACGCTCGCCATCCGCCACATGGTCACGAAGTGAAGCTAGCATACTGGCAGCCGCAATCAATGGCTCGGAGTAGCTCCAATCGACAAAACTCCGCTGGAATCCACCACCTGGAAAGAACAATGAAGTTTTAGAAAAAGTCATACCCCACTCGACGATGTACCACACAAAAATCTTCGAGTGCTCGGGGGCTACTCCCATCGGGAGAATACAAAGTAAGGCGCGATGATAGAACGCTGACACTTTCAAAACATCTCGATTGACAAAACAAAGTACGGGATGCATCCCAAGGTTCATTACACATAAAAACATACAGAAACAACGATTGATCTAAGGAACTATAGAGGTAGCTCCACTCGCAGCAGGTTGTCCACCACGGCCACGAGAAACTACCCCGTAGAGCATCTTCGCAAGCCTCCCTGCACGATCGCCAAAAGGTCAAAGCGCTACCATTTTGCCCAGCGCGTCTTGAGGAAGCTCCGAGTACACCTTCTCCAGGTCACCCGAGACGCCGTGCGCCAGGGAAAATTGGATAGCCGTCTTGGATCCGCACTCGGTCTGCGCAAGGGAGTACTCCCGGAGGGGATCATCCTCTCCTAGGAAAACTTGCAGGAGGCCACCAAGAGTTGGTAGAACTGGAACATCCACGAGCAGGCGTTGGTGCAGTTGCGTCAGCACTTGGGCAACATCGCGGATGAGGAAGCAGGCCTTGTTCCCCTGCTCCTGCAGCTGAGTGCACGCGTCCGAGAGGGCGTCGATTCGAATCCCTCCGGGAAGCTCCAGCCCAACTCCAATAGCACCTAAACAAAGACGGAGAAGATAAACGTCAGAAAGAGAAGAGAACGAGCCACAGTCGAAAGAAATTCGAGCATGACTCACCAGCCAAGGTCTGAGCCAAGGGATGGAGGACGCCGACCAAATCAATGTCGTGCTTCACATTCGCCTCCTCCAGCTTCTTCAAGGCGTCCTGGGCTCCCGCAAGACTGTCAGCTGAATGCTTGCACGTGGAGTCCAATTCCTTTCGAGTAGAATCCAGCTCCTTCTCAAGGTCTTTCACCCGGGAGGAAGCCTCTGCCTTCTCGGACTTCAAGCGATTATCCTCATATGCAGTATAGAAGGCGCGATTAAAATAACAGTTGCAACCAGGAAGAAACGGCACTTGGGAAAAAGGCGTGTGGCAGCTCACTTTGTAGGGTGAGGCCATCCTGGACGAGCTGGTCACGCTCTCCCTGAACAGAAGCGCAATCCGCCTTAGCCGAAAGAAGACGGCGCCCAAAAGCAGCCAGGGAATCAAGAACGGCCTGCAAAAACTCCTTGCAGAGTTAGAGAGATATCACTTGAGCCTATACACGACTGTACACAGTCAGGTATAGCCTCGGGGGCTACTCCCATCGGGAGCACTGCTGTGCACCCGATGAAAACCAAAACCAAGAAACAGGCCAGAAAAGAAAATCTTGACTTGAGTCCATGGCGAACTGCAAGCAATTGACCATAGACTCGGGGGCTACTCCCATCGGGAGCACTGTCGTGCACCCGATAAAATAAAAAGAGCAAGACAAGTTGCAGGAAAAATGAGAAAACCTTACCTTGCCCTGAGCGGTGGACAAGGGATCAGCCGAGCTAGCCGAGATGTCTCTGCTCGCTGACGCCCCGACATCTCCCTGCTCGCTGACATCTCCAGGCCGTCCACCCACAAATCTAGGCATCCCGTACTCCGGAACGTTGACAGCTGGAGCAGGATTCGCGGCAGCCTCCTTCCTCTTCACGGGCGGAGTCAAAGAAGCAAACTGATTCGTGTTGATGGTCGCAAGACTGCTGCAAAAGTTAGAATCAGAAAAGAAAAAAAGACAACTTCGTGAAAAAGGAGAAAACACACGGAACTTACTCATCCTCATCATCATCGTCAAGGTTGTCTGGGTTCCAGGCGGTGGAGATCCTCGACTGGTGGATGACGGGAGGAAGCACGTTGAGACGGAGTCACTCGGAGAGGCTCGACCTCCTCGACATGATCATCACTCAAGGAGTTGTCCTTGGCAGTGACCTCAGCCACCTCCGGCTTGCGGCGCTTGCGACGAAGAAGTTGCTCGTTAACCGACTCTTCCTCCTCGTCCACCTCCTCTTGTTCAGAGCTTGACTCAGCATCCGCGACGCTAGCCTTGGGAGGGGCTTCAACGTTGCTCGCCAGAAGATCTAAGACATCATCTACAGAAACTGGCAGGTAACACATTGCCACGTCCTAATTCTACAAAGGCAAAGAGAAGAAAAAGAGGAGTTTCAATCGACAAAAACCTAAAAAAGAAGAAATAAGAAGCAAAGAAGAAGATTAGGGAATTCACCTCAGTCGGGGGGGGGGGTTCTCTGCTTCGAATGGGGTGAGAGGGCACGTCTAGTAGCCCTCTCCCTTCTTCAAATTGGTGATAGCCGCGATCTTCTTGTCGATTTCTGTATTCGAAAGAATGTCGTCGCAAGTATGGCTCCGGTCGTTGACGCCCGTGTACTCCCACAGGGTGGTCGGCCTCTCTTGAAGAGGCTGGACCATCTGGCCCAGAAACACACTCGCCAGGTGTATCCCGTTCAGTGGAGTCCCCTGCTCCTTGTCGCGGAAGCGTGCCACCTTTGCGAGTAGAGGGGTGACGACCTTGACTTCTTCGGCTGAGAGTGAATGCATCCAGGACTTCCGCCGCTTCAAAACAGTGAACGGTTGGAATTCTGGAATGCCACCCGCGCTGTCATCCACGACGTAAAACCACTTTCGGCGCCACCCTGGGCCGAGTCGACGAAGTTTGTCTCCAGGTAGGGGACGTCTTTGTTCTCCTGGATCCCTAAGCCTCCGGTTCTTGATACGTCTCCAACGTATCTATAATTTCTGATGCTCCATGATGATATTATGCCAATTTCTACTTGTTTTCTCCCTTCTTTATCTCATTTTTATCGATTTTCCGGGACTAACCTATTAACAAGATTCCAAGTGCTAGTTCCCTGTTTTCTGTTGTTTTTTATTTCAAAAAAGTTGTTCTGGAAATATTCTCGGAATTGGACCCCACAAATCCCGAAGTTCCTATTTTCCCAGGAAGCATCCAAAAGACTGAAGAGGAGTCAAAGACGGGCACCATGGGGCGGCGCCCCCCCTTGGCCGCACTAGGGGGTGGTGTGGGGCCTCCAGGGCTCCACCGCCTTTGCCCTTTCGCCTATTTATTCCCCCGGATGGAAAACCCTAAACACCTGATCAAATATCCCCGAAAAGTTCCGCAGCCGCTGCCGTCGTCAACCCTAGATCAGGGGGGTTCTGAAGCTGTCTCCTGGCACCCTGCCGGAGAGGAGATCATCACCGGAGGCCTCTTCATCACCATGCCTGCCTCCGGAGTGATGCGTGAGTAGTTCATCCTTGGACTACGGGTCCATAGCGGTAGCTAGATTGTTGTCTTCTCCTCCTATGCCTCAATGTTTAGATCTCGTGAGCTGCCTAACATGATCGAGATTGTTCTTATGTAACTCTATGTGCTGTGTTTGCTGGGATCCGACGAATATTGAACTTATGCCAAGTTGATTATAGTCTTTATTGCACATGTTATTTGTGATCTTGCATGCTTTCCGTTGCTAGTGGTTGCTCTGGCCAAGTAGTTGCTAGTGACTCCAAGAGGGAGTATTTATGCTCGATAGTGGGTTCATGCCTCCTTTTTGCCAGTGCTCGAGTGACAGAAACGTGACGGGGGAGGATGTTATGTTGCCACTAGGGAGAAAACAGCGGTGTGAGTGCCCGCGTGTACAATCATTGCTTACATTACACACATTGTTTAATGCGATTATCTGTTGCTTTCAACTTAATACCTAAGGGGGTTCAGATGATAACATGAGGGTGGGTTATTAGTCATAGATGCAGTTGGATTACGATCTATGTATATTGTTGTAATGCCCGCACTAAATTTCATAGTAGTCATCATGTCATGAATATGAATTACGGTGCAACCTTTATTTGTCAATTTCCTAGCTATAATTTGTTCACCCAACATGCTATCTTTTATGGAGAGACACCACCAGTGAACCTATGAAACCGGATCCATTTTCCTACACTGTTAAACAAACCTCTACAATTTCCTTATTTTCTTTACTTACTGCAAGCATACACCATTTTCCACACTATACGTCTAATCTTTGTTTTCAGCAAGACCAGTGAGATTGACAACCTCACTGTACCGTTGGGACAAAGTATTTTGGTTGTGTTGTGTGCAGGTTCCGCGTTGTTGCTGACACCGATGAGGCGCCGTCACCATCGTCAGTTGCATCGACCTTCCGAAGATCCTCTTTCTCCTACTGGATTGATTGGTTCTTAACTAAGGGGAAATTCTTACCGCTGTGCTCATCACACCCTCCTCTTGGGGTTTCCAAACAAACGTGTGTATCACGCGCATCAAGGACTTTTTCTAGCGCCGTTGCCAGGGAGAAAGAAGTCTTCTGGAAAGGGGAGTCTCTCACTCTCAACCTCTTTATTTTGTTTATTGTCTTGTTTTTATTTTTTGTCTTGTTTTGCTTCTTTATATTAAAAACACAAAAAATTAGTTTACTTTATAGCTGTTATTTATTTGCTTGCTTTTATTTTGCTAGAATGAGTATTCCTGAAGTTGAGGTTCGTTCTTTTAGGCAACAGGGGGGAGAGGGTTGAAAAGATGCTTGGTATAGATTAAACAATGCTCATAATAGGTGTACAAAAAATATATTCTACCTTGATACTCCTGAGGAATTTTTTTGTTGGTACTACTAGCTGTCATAGGTATGTGTTAGATACTCTTACGTGTGAAAATTTTCTAGGAACTCCTGCCTTGGAAGCCTGCAATTTGATTGAAAGTTTGGTAGGAACGCCCCCACCACAACTGTTAAAACTGAGACCACTTTGGAGGATGTTATTAATAAACTAAACTCTTTGGAAATGAACTTACCAATTTTCATTGATAATGCTAGAAAAGTTAATGAATCAATAATAACTATTGATAAAAGAATCACTTCTTTAGAAGCTGGCAACACTCATGATGATCAAAATTCTAGGATTGGTAAACTAGAGGAGGCTATGGGAACGTTAAGCTCAACTTTTCCATCTCTTAAATTTAAAAAGGAGAAATCCTTTATGGGAAAAGAGCAAAGATTCATGTATGTTCCCAAGATAACTAAACCCAAATCTCAATATGTGCTGAAAATTGCTAAAACGATTAATGAAACTAGGAGTGACATTCATGTTGAATCTTCAGAAACAGCTAGAGTGCCTATTGTTGCAAATAATGATTTAGAGGAAGTTACAGATGTTGATGCTTCACTTGAAAATACTTGAGTTGCTTTCTATGCCTAGATGAAAGGCGTTAAAGAAAAGCGCTACCGGGATACAACCCGTTTTATTTCTCCGTTTTAAACCCGTTTTCCGGTGTTTTATTTTGTTTTCTTTGCACCTGGGTGTTGTCTATTTCCTTAGAAACCCCGTTGTATCTTTTCTTTTGTGTTTTGTTGAGCCAAGTAAAGCCTCTTGTGGAAAGTTGAGACTATATTTCGGATTTCTGCGCAGGAAACATATTTCTGTTGTCCACGGTTAAATTCGTATAAAATCACAGAAATTTCAAAATAACCTGAGTTTTTTTGTGCGCAATCCAGGTCTATATACGCAACTTTTCTTAGTTGAACACTTTTTGATTTGACCAACAGAAGATTTTCGAAAAAAAATCATCGCTACCTGCTGTCCTCTTTTGACAGATTTCTGCCAATAATTGCAATTGCATCTTAATCTCTTTCTTTTGTTGTTCTTTTAGAAAAAAGAGTTTTAGAAGAAGTTGTGAAAGTAGCTAATGTGTTTATGAGTGTTAGGCCTGTGTTGAAACTGAATCATGTGAATTTATTATTTTGATTGCACTAACATTGCTAATGAAGATTGTGAGAAGTTTGGTGTGAAGGAAGTTTTCAAGGGTCAAGAGAAGAGGATGATATGATGTGATCAAGAAGAGTGAAAAGCCTAAGCCTAGTGAAACTATATTTTTATTCGGTCACATATTATATGCTTTACTTGGAGCATCTTTTATCTTTTGCTTTCATTTTATTTTTATTTTTGCAATAAGCTTGGTTGGACCCTAGCATTCTTTTATGGGAGACTGACACGCTCCGCTTTTTCATGAGAATACTTTGTATTCTTAATCTCTGTCTAGCTGCTGCATTTATTTAGCTTCTGTTTTGCATGGATCTCTTATTAGAGCTGTTAGTTTTAATAGTGTTATGTGAGTACTCTCATGTTTGCTTGCTGTATCATAAAGAGTATTTTTGTTAAATCATGTTTTGTATGGTGCTTGTTGGGAGAAAGAAAACAACTGCGTGAAGTAGAATTTATAACAGTACTAGTAGAAGCTTGTATAGACTGTGGCTAGATCTTTTTTATGCCATGCTAAATGTTATTTTAGTTTTAAAGCCTTGTGGTTATTGAGTAGCATGATTAGCCTCAAATAGCTGAGAGTGTTTAATATGCCATTGAAATATTCATGAGTTGTTCATGTCATAAGGAAGCATAAATTTATGGTATTCTCTTTCGAATGTCTTATTTGGTTGCCTTGGCGCATGCTCACACCATGTTTATGACTATGAACCAGTCACAAATAGCCTCCATGACCACTTAGTTTTTGAACTTGTGATGCCTCTTATGCTTTAATTAATGATGTTTATGTCGCTATGCATGATTATGGCTCTTATGCTCTCTTGATTTGTCGCTCCCAGTCTTTTGCTAGCCTCCACCTATACTGAGTATGAGCTCTACTTGTGCATCCAAACTCCCTTAAACCAAAGTTATTCCCATTGTGTCCACCATACCTACCTACATGTGGTATTTAAGTGCCACTCCAAATAAATTGCTCAAGTGTTACCTTTAAAACCTTCAAAATTAATCCTGCTTTATGTTCCTGTTTTTGCTCATGAGGACGTAAATAGAGAATCTTTATCTCACTTGTTGATTGGACTTTCACACCCTGGGCTAGTGGCTTCATCCGCTTATCCAAATGATAGAAGAGCTCGCAGCGGGGTGCCCAGCCCCAAATTAATACACACAAAATCTCTTCACTATTTTTGCCACTGATTTATTAGTCAAAGCATAATTGTGTAAACAAAAGAGAAAGAGGGATGACCTTCTATACCAGTTGCATCCTTCATATGGGAGCCTCTCTTATGGAATCTAGTAGGCTTGTGACATACTGTATTTTCTGTTTACCATTCGTTAACATTAGCATACATCTCCCAAAATATAGACACTCCTCCATGGTATGTGATTATTGGCAGGTACCCGAGGATTCAGTTAGCCATGGTTTGTGAAAGATGGATGGGAGGAGTGTCAAACTTTTAATACCTCTGTTTAATAAAATAAAAAGCTCTAGAACATGAGTGATCCCTGCTTCCCTCTGCGAAGGGCCTTTCTTTTACTTTTATGTTGAGTCTCCATCTTCTAACTTTATGCACAGTTGAGAGAGCATTTTTGCCATTCTGAGTTTTATGTGCATTTGTCCAAGAAACATCATTAATTGATTCATGATGTGTTATTGTTTGTTCTCAAATTATTTGCTCTAGTCTTCCTCATGAACTTTGAAGGAGTCCTGGCATTTATGTTTTGCCCCACTCTTAAGGACTAGTGAAATACCACTTTGCCATGCTTTCTCTATACTTGAAACAAAAATATATCTTTCTTTGCATTGTTATTCATGATATTTTATTTGAGATACTTCTCATGATGCAAAGTGATTTCTATGCTTTATTATTAAAGTTCTATTTATCATGTTTGTGTTAAAAGTTCTATGATCTCAGCTTACACATGCTTTTACATTTTTATGATCAATTTTATGTTAGTAGCATGTCACCTCAGAAATTATTGTGTTTTATCGTTTACCTACTCGAGGACGAGTAGGAAGTAAGCTTGGGGATGCTGTCCTCAGTAGCCCCTTTCTTTCGCCTGGCTGGGGCTTCTCCCAAAAGTTTCGCACCTTGAAGATGGCCTTCCAAAGCCCCCTATGCGGGCGAATGCCGAGGAAGCACTCGCAGAGCACGATAAAACACGAGGTGTGTTGTATCGCGTTAGGAGGAAGATCGTGCAGTTGTATGCCATAGACATACAATAGCCCGACGAGAAAAGGATGGAGAGGGAAGGACAAACCTTGGGCAATGTGCTCTAAGAATGCGACGCGCTCGGTGGAGAGGGGGTTGGGCATCTCCTCCTTCTTCGCGGACATCCGAACGCGTTTGGAGCCCTCAGGAGGAAGAAGCCCCTCCCTATGCATCTCGGCGATGCTCTTCTTCGTCGTGTTTGACGAGCGTCAGTCGCCCGTCTTCTTCGTCGGGGCCACCGCGGAGGCGCTCGCCACCTCTTTGTCGGACGCCGCTGCACCGCGCTTCTTGGCTCCTGCCATTGGAGGTTGCTTCGTGCTCATAGAAGAGAAGGTGTGCGCAAGGGAGGAAGAAGATGAATGAGAGCCGGGAAAGTTACTTTTCCCCTAAGGCCCAATATTTATACTCGCGCCAGGACGATCTGAGTCGTTGATCCGTGAACATGGCACTCATCGCCACCGCCACGTGTGAAGCGGAAACGGAGAGATGGGGGCGGTTACCCCCACACGATCTTTTACAAAAAGACCGTGCATATTTAAAGCGCGACCAACGGATTAACCGTAGCACGACCGCTCATTTCCGGTCAAAATGCTGACAAGGTGGGCCCCGCGCGCTCTGCCCCACTTCGTCACGTCCCATCGGGAGCAGGCGAGTGCGCTGTGACGTCACTGCGTACCTCACAACACGAAAACTCTTTCGTATGAGCATCAGGACGCGAAATTTCTTTCGCATGGACACCCTGACACGAAATCTCTTTCGTATGGGCATTCTGACATGAAATCTCTTTCGTATAGATACAATTACACGAAATTTATTTTGTGTAAACTTCATAACGCGAAATCTCTTTCGCACAAGATCAGGGAAAAGAATATTACCTCGCTCAAAGAATTGCACAAGATAGCACTTATAGTGCAACTAAGGTAAAATTGCGAGTATGCGGCTCCCGCAACTCTACCTCACGATGTACTTACACATCATTTTAATCCTGGATCGTTCAGTCGACTAGGCACATCTGGATGCCACATTCTTTTGAGTACGAAGGTAAGACCCAAGGATCTGTCTTGTGGGCCTGGAATCGCACTCGAGCTGCGTTCTCCAGTAAACTTTCTGTGTCAACAATACGAAGAAAAATCCTAGCGGACGCGCCGAGTACCCCTTTTAAGGGTTAAGTTCAACTTGATAAGACCTCCACGGCCCAGTCGCAACAATCACCTTGCCGAGTTCGAGTCGGAGGTCTCGAATTTGTGTAGGACAGAACTGTTTTTGCCCTAGATGCAATTAATTGGCCATGATCTTTCGGGAGAGCCAAGCGACTGAGTCGTACCCTTCTGCAAAAATAACCAACACAATGCGTATTTACCACTCGATACCCGAGTACGCGAGCACATCGCATGCAGGGTATACACCCTTGAAGCCAGATGATTGAATGGCTAGTCGCAAAATCGAAGAACGAACTTCGAGTGCTTACCCGACTATTCTCAGTCGACTAAACACTCGGGGGCTACTGACATGGAGATGACTCCTGGAATAAAAATATAGTTTCACTAGAAGTAACCTGATAGATTGTTGATGAAGAAGGGGATGCCTTGGGCATCCCTAAGCTTAGATGCTTGAGTCTTCTTAAAATATGCTTGGATGAACTACGGGGGCATCCCTAAGCTTTGACCTTACACTTTTCTTGATCACATATATCACCATCTTCTCTTGACCCTTGAAAACTTCGTTCACACCACACTCAAAGAGTAATTCGCATTAGAGGGTTAGTGCAACAATAAAAATGCATGGGTTCTGTAAGGGAACAAGTGCTATTGATACTTTTAAACATTACCTACAACCACTGAACTTTTGTGAAGCAAAGAAATCCACTATACATCGTAAAAGAGCAAATGCAAGAAAAATGGCAGAATATGTCAAAACCAGAACGGTCTGTAAAGACGAATTTTTTGCACTTATGCCGCTTAGATCGAAAAACTTAAAGAACAAAAATGTTGCGCAATTAGCCAAGGAATAAGCACAAGAAATTTTAGGTCATTCTGATTTTTCTGTTAATTATACGATTTTTTTACAATGGACAACAGAAATCTGTTTCCTGCGTAGAAATCCAACAACCAACTCCATCTCTCGTCAGAAACTTTACTTGGCACAACTAAAACATGAAAAGAAAGATACAAAGGAGTTGCTACAGAATTATACAACCCCTTGAATCAAAGAAAACAGAGAAAAACAAAGCAAAAATAAAACCATGGGTTATCTCCTGTAACACCTGGCGCGCTTCCCTAAGTTAGGAATTGGTTGCTTTCCTTTTTCTTTTTGCATCACATGCATCATATGCATTGCATTCTGTTTTCAAAACAACTGGAAATTCCAAACCAATTTAAACTTTCAAAACATGTCTAAAATTTCCAATTGAAAGTTGCAACCTAAACAAATCAACTTGTTTTCAAATAGTTTGAAGTTGAATTTATTTAAATTGCTTGCTAACTAAAAATTCCTCTTTATCAACACCCTAAGGGCAAATTAAATTTCAACTCAATTCATTCATAATTGACATGATCCAATTGAGGTTTAAAAATTATATTCTTGCAAACCAATTCACCCTAATGTCATTTAAATTCAAAACCCAAACAAACTTTCAATTTTTCAAAAACAAAAACCTCCACACTTGGGCATTTTGAATGCCAAGTGCAAAGAAACCAAAACCGTGATTTTTGGAATCTTAAAACTCCCTCAATTTCAAATTTGGTTCAAATTCACCTCAAATTCAAGTTTCAAACTAAGTTTGAAATTTTCAAAATCCAACTTTGGTGCCCTTGTGCTTTGGCATTTATATCAACAAATAAATTGTTTCCATATTTTTTTTGGTCCTCTTAACTCCCTCAAATTCCCCTTTTTCCATCACCAATTCTCTACAAAAAAAATGATGACAGAAATAAAAAAAATAAAGCAAGCCAGCCCGTGGGAGGAGCAGGCCGGCCCAGCCTACTAGGCCCTTCTCTTCTCTCTTTCGGCCTCAGCCTTCCCCACCTCCGTACCATGGCTGACGACAGCCATGGCGGAAAGACCACAGCACCCCCCACCTGCTCCTTTCCCCCCTCTACAAGAAGATGCCGAGGAGGCCTTCAACCCTAACCCTATTCATCCCCACCGCCATCTCCCTCCTCTTCCAGATCCCCTCCGATTAGCAACACCTCCAACTTCTCCTTTGAATATTCTGAATGTTACTGTCAAACGCCTCCATGGCCGGAAGTTTGATGCCGTGGCGCTGCCGCCATGCTCGTCGTCGAGCCGTCCTCCCGGCGGGAATGGATTTGGGGAACATCCTTCTTCTACCGCGCTGCCTCGGCCGGGCCTGGGAGCCACCAGGATCACCACGCCGTCGTCGTTTGCCGCCGCACTTCTCCGGCCGTCAGGTTTCGTCGCCCCTGACAGCGACATCTCCTTCCCCGCCTCCTTTCTCCACGTCCGCGAAGCCCGCCATGGTGAGCACTCCTTCCTAGCCTAGGCCCCCCTTTTTCCCCTCGCTCTGCGTGGTCGTTGTCGAGCGTCACGATTGAATTCGTCGCCTGTTTGCGTCCGCTACCTGCTGTCCGCCATGGACGCCTGCTGCGGGATCCCGTGAGCTGCTGATGCTCGCTGTGGTTACGTAGGCACCATGCACACACCACGACGCCCGCACAGCACCTGCACCCTCGTAGCACACTGTTGCGCCCACACGCACACGGTGCGAATCGAGCAGCTGATCGCCTCCTCTGTTTCCCGTCCGTGGCCAAGGTCTGAACTTGTTCAGTCAAAAATTCAGTTAACGTAGCCTGCCCACCTCAAAACGTTTCCGTGTCCTAGTCTAACAAGAAGCAGCGAAGTAACCCACTGGCCCTGTTCCTTGCACCGCGCCGCGAGCACCCAGGGTCGAATCCCTGCGGGCGCAATGCCCCCCTCTTTTTGGTGATTTAATCATCGCCAGCGCCCAGGGCCCACCAGTCATTGACCCCCTGCGCCACCTCACTGCGCACACACGCCACTGTGGCGCCACGCTGGCCATGGCCCACTGTCAGCCAGCGTGGTTAGCCTGCCCCTGTGTAAATGCCTGTTCTGTTTCTTTTAAATATCAATTTGAAAACTAAATTTTGAACAATTAATAACTCCTTCATCTTAACTCCAAATTGCACAAACAAAATATGTATCCCAATCAAAATTTCATGAACTTTTCAAATATGTATCTTGTTTGCTGTTTTGAACATTCCAAATATTTTCAAAACTTCAAATTCAAATAACCCTTATGAATTTGATTAAATCCATACCAAATTCAAATATATTTCAAATGGCCCATATACAATATGTTTTCCAACCAAAATTTCATGCTCTTTCCAAATATAACATTTGTTTTCTGTTTTGAATAATTTAAATTGCTGAAAACAACTGTTTCTTATTTAATGCAATTTAAATTGCCAAATTCATAACTAATTCATTTTAATTCCAATTTCAACAAATAAAATATGTTTTCCAATTAAAATTAAATTCTCTACCCAAATATAAAATTTGTTTACTGTTTTGAACAATTAAAATTGATGCAACATTTAATTCCTCATTTAATTCATTTAATATTGTTAAATTGGCAACTTGCTCAATTAAATTCCAAATTGGACAATTAAAATATGTTTGCATATCAGAAACATGCCATTAACATGTTCATGCCATTCATATCTCTGTTTGCATCTTATCTTGTGCATTTTAGGTTTTGTTATGCAGGTGCATCTATATGACAACATATGGAATGTGTGGGCTAATTAATTCCAACTGTTGCCCCATTCCATTTAAATTGCCTAACTCATCTACTTTATTGTTTGCCATGCTAAATAACAATTAAACTGATGGTTAGCTAAACAACTTGAACCAATTCCTATTTCTCCGGACTCCGGTTCCGATTAAATTGCTTAAGTTGTTTTCCCCTGTTGCATCTTGCCATGTCATGCATATAAAATAGGATCATGCTGGATCTTTTGCCGTAGAAGTAATTGTTGCATCCGGTGTTTGTTCGAGGTTCGTTGCTTCTTCGCGGATAGGACGTTGAGATGATGTGAGCAACGACAAGTTCTTCGGATGTACCTCTACTTGCTGGATCTCAGGCAAGTATACTCACTTGCTGCCAAATGGCTGCCTTTCATCACTTGTTACCGATTCTTTCCGTTGTTCTTATTCTAGCCTGTTGATTCGATGCTTGTGTCTCGATCCTATTATATGTTACCTTGCAGTCATGATATAGCCTTTCCTTCCACTTCCTATTAACTGTTGTTTGTTTACCCTGTTGGCCCTCGTGTCGTAGTTGCATGCTTAGTGTTGTTTGCGCTCAAGTCTTGTTGTCCGTCTTATCACCTGTTTAGTTTGATAGTTGGGTTTCAATTCAATCAACAACATGTTAATGTTTTGGGTAATAATAATTTGATGATAAGGCACCGGCAGGAGGCCCGGCGTGGTTTTGAAGCCTGCTAGTGTCGACCCTAATTAGGAAAAGGGTCTTGTCTACTGATCCATGATGAGCGCACTAACCGCATGTGGGAAGCGAGTATGGGTGCCCCCCTCAATTTGATTCGATTCGCATATCGTCCAAATCGCCTCATTTAGTTCGGGTTTTCCATTTGCCGCTTGCATGATCTTGCGAACCGAGGCCAGGGTGGAACTTTTGTAGTCGGCATTTAGGCAGACACGTTCTTAGAGTGCTATGAGGGTCCCCTTTTCTTCGTGGGGCTTGATTAGCCGTGCGCTCAATTGCACGGGGTTCTTTGGGCTTGATGCGAAGAAGAGTTGAGTTGTGTTGAGTGCCTCGCTTGGTGGAAGTGCATTTCCTATCTGGCGGGGTATTCTTACGTGTACGGCCAAATTGGTGCACCCCTGCAGGGTAAATCTTCTCGAGAAGCCGTGTTTTCTGCGGTTATGGATGACTTGGTGAAAGTACTGGCTAACAAGTACTCAGAATAACTTACACCTAACTAATGATAATTTGACTAGTAATAGTCTTATTGACACAATAACTTGAACCATCATTAATCCAACAGTGTGAGTTTATCCTTGGGTTGCTTCCTTAGTAGGGGGTAACATTGGATGGGTATTGTTTGGTGAGTAGTTGTAGTTGGTTACGATACGCTATCTTATCCCCCTCTTTTAGCCGGAGGTTGTAGTGAGTCTGTGTAGTTGGTTAGTGCAGCCCGATGCCGCTTATTTGCAATAACCCCTTCCTTTCCGTTGAACCCAAAGTATTTGTATCTTGTGATGACTGGCTACGCCGGTATCTTGTGAGTATGGTTTATCCACTTGCCAGTACTTAACCGTACTGACCCACGAATCTCTTTCGTGGCTGCATATTCAATATTGTAGTCAACAGGTTTGAAGTCTGACGACGTTAGCTTGGGAATCCCTCCGGCTTGGCCTAGGCAGGGTTTGGACGCTCTCGGTTATCTTCAGGACTCTTAGTCAAATTTGTATCTTGTCCGTAGACGGACGCTATGTTGTTTCTTCCGCTGTTATTTGGATCTTTGTATTGTATCAGTTGTATCCCTGACTCGTTTGAGTCATCTTGTATATATCTTTTCTGTAGTTGTTGTGGATTATTCGTGAACTGCTGTAATGTTATCACAAGTGGCAACCTGGAATCGGTTATTATGTGGATTTTTGGCGGAATGCTGAAATCTGCATAGTGCCCGATCCCGGGGCGTCACAAATGGTATCAGAGCCTTGGTTCCGATTCCCGAGATTGTTTTGATACGAATGGTTATCGAAGCAACAGGTCCGCAAAGCCTTTAGGTAACCTAGCTAACGGTCGTTGTTTCTAGAATGTCAGAAACTATTTCTGCTAAACTATTTTGGAAAAACATCTCAATAGGATTCTTGTTTTTCTCCTTATCCCTATTCTATTTCCCCTCCCATCTGATTTGTTTTGGAGTCTCCCCCCTTGTCTATCTTTCAAAGTGTTAGGATCCTACGTGGGTGGACGTTTTCTGAGACTTTAACCTAATATGTTCGATCATCGGAAGATTCCTGGTGGAAGCACATCATCATCAGCCCGAGCAAGAATCTCTTGTTAGTGGTGTCGAGAAGCCCTTGTTAGTGGTGTCGAGGAGATCAACTGGAAGCATGAAGAATCGATAGTCGAACTTATTTCCCCTCCCGGGTTACCAGGTGGATTGCGAGGGCGCAATCCCTTATTAGTGGTGTCGTCTGTAACACCTGGGGTGTTTCCCTAAGTTAGGAATTGGTTGCTTTACTTTTTCTTTTTGCATCACATGCATCATATGCATTGCATTCTGTTTTCAAAACAACTGGAAATTCCAAACCAATTTAAACTTTCAAAACATGTCTAAAATTTCCAATTGAAAGTTGCAACCTAAACAACTCAACTTGTTTTCAAATAGTTTGAAGTTGAATTTATTTAAATTGCTTGCTAACTAAAAATTCCTCTTTATCAACACCCTAAGGGCAAATTAAATTTCAACTCAATTCATTCATAATTGACATGATCCAATTGAGGTTTAAAAATTAAATTCTTGCAAACCAATTCACCCTAATGTCATTTAAATTCAAAACCCAAACAAACTTTCAATTTTTCAAAAACAAAAACCTCCACACTTGGTCATTTTGAATGCCAAGTGCAAAGAAACCAAAACCGTGATTTTTAGAATCTTAAAACTCCCTCAATTTCAAATTTGGTTCAAATTCACCTCAAATTCAAGTTTCAAACTAAGTTTGAAATTTTCAAAATCCAACTTTGGTGCCCTTGTGCTTTGGCATTTATATCAACAAATAAATTGTTTCCATATTTTTTTGGTCCTCTTAACTCCCTCAAATTCCCCTTTTTCCATCACCAATTCTCTACAAAAAAAATGATAACAGAAATAAAAAAATAAAGCAAGCCAGCCCGTGGGAGGAGCAGGCCGGCCCAGCCCACTAGGCCCTTCTCTTCTCTCTTTCGGCCTCAGCCTTCCCCACCTCCGTACCATGGCTGACGACAGCCATGGCGGAAAGACCACAGCACCCCCACCTGCTCCTTTCCTCCCTCTACAAGAAGATGCCGAGGAGGCCTTCAACCTTAACCCTATTCATCCCCGCCGCCATCTCCCTCCTCTTCCAGATCCCCTCCGATTAGCAACACCTCCAACTTCTCCTCTGAATATTCTGAATGTTACTGTCAAACGCCTCCATGGCCGGAAGTTTGATGCCGTGGCGCTGCCGCCATGCTCGTCGTCGAGTCGTCCTCCCAGCGGGAATGGATTCGGGGAACATCCTTCTTCTCCCGCGCTGCCTCGGCCGGGCCTGGGAGCCACCAGGATCACCGCGCCGTCGTCGTTTGCCGCCGCACTTCTCCGGCCGTCAGGTTTCGTCGCCCCTGACAGCGGCATCTCCTTCCCCGCCTCCTTTCTCCACGTCCGCGAAGCCCGCCATGGTGAGCACTCCTTCCTGGCCTAGGCCCCCCTTTTTCCCCTTGCTCTGCGTGGTCGTCGTCGAGCGTCACGATTGAATTCGTCGCCTGTTTCCGTCCGCTACCTGTTGTCCGCCATGGACGCCTGCTGCGGGATCCCGTGAGCTGCTGATGCTCGCTGTGGTCACGTAGGCACCATGAACACACCACGACGCCCGCACAACACCTGCACCCTGGTAGCACACTGCTGCGCCCACACGCACACGGTGCGAATCGAGCAGCTGATCGCCTCCTCTGTTTCCCGTCCGTGGCCAAGGTCTGAACTTGTCCAGTCAAAAATTCAGTTAACGTAGCCTGCCCACCTCAAAACGTTTCCGTGTCCTAGTCTAACAAGAAGCAGCGAAGTAACCCACTGGCCCTGTTCCTTGCACCGCGCCGCGAGCACCCAGGGTCGAATCCCTGCGGGCGCAATGCCCCCCCTTTTTGGTGATTTAATCATCGCCAGCGCCCAGGGCCCACCAGTCATTGACCCCCTGCGCCACCTCACTACGCACACACGCCACTGTGGCGCCACGCTCGCCATGGCCCACTGTCAGCCAGCGTGGTTAGCATGCCCCTGTGTAAATGCCTGTTCTGTTTCTTTTAAATATCAATTTGAAAACTAAATTTTGAACAATTAATAACTCCTTCATCTTAACTCCAAATTGCACAAACAAAATATGTATCCCAATCAAAATTTCATGAACTTTTCAAATATGTATCTTGTTTGCTGTTTTGAACATTCCAAATATTTTCAAAACTTCAAATTCAAATAACCCTTATGAATTTGATTAAATCCATACCAAATTCAAATATATTTCAAATGGCCCATATACAATATGTTTTCCAACCAAAATTTCAGGCTCTTTCCAAATATAACATTTGTTCTCTGTTTTGAATAATTTAAATTGCTGAAAACAACTGTTTCTTATTTAATGCAATTTAAATTGCCAAATTCATAACTAATTCATTTTAATTCCAATTTCAACAAATAAAATATGTTTTCCAATTAAAATTAAATGCTCTACCCAAATATAAAATTTGTTTACTGTTTTGAACAATTAAAATTGATGCAACATTTAATTCCTCATTTAATTCATTTAATATTGTTAAATTGGCAACTTGCTCAATTAAATTCCAAATTGGACAATTAAAATATGTTTGCATATCAGAAACATGCCATTAACATGTTCATGCCATTCATTTCTCTGTTTGCATCTTATCTTGTGCATTTTAGGTTTTGTTATGCATGTGCATCTATATGACAACATATGGAATGTGTGGGCTAATTAATTCCAACTGTTGCCCCATTCCATTTAAATTGCCTAACTCATCTACTTTATTGTTTGCCATGCTAAATAACAATTAAATTGATGGTTAGCTAAACAACTTGAACCAATTCCTATTTCTCCGGACTCCGGTTCCGATTAAATTGCTTAAGTTGTTTTCCCCTGTTGCATCTTGCCATGTCATGCATATAAAATAGGATCATGCTGGATCTTTTGCCGTAGAAGTAATTGTTGCATCCGGTGTTTGTTCGAGGTTCGTTGCTTCTTCGCGGATAGGACGTTGAGATGATGTGAGCAACGACAAGTTCTTCGGATGTACCTCTACTTGCTGGATCTCAGGCAAGTATACTCACTTGCTGCCAAATGGCTGCCTTTCATCACTTGTTACCGATTCTTTCCGTTGTTCTTATTCTAGCCTGTTGATTCGATGCTTGTGTCTCGATCCTATTATATGTTACCTTGCAGCCATGATATAGCCTTTCCTTCCACTTCCTATTAACTGTTGTTTGTTTACCCTGTTGGCCCTCGTGTCGTAGTTGCATGCTTAGTGTTGTTTGCGCTCAAGTCTTGTTGTCCGTCTTATCACCTGTTTAGTTTGATAGTTGGGTTTCAATTTAATCAACAACATGTTAATGTTTTGGGTAATAATAATTTGATGATAAGGCACCGGCAGGAGGCCCGGCGTGGTTTTGAAGCCTGCTAGAGTCGACCCTAATTAGGAAAAGGGTCTTGTCTACTGATCCATGATGAGCGCACTAACCGCATGTGGGAAGCGAGTATGGGTGCCCCCCTCAATTTGATTCGATTCGCATCTCGTCCAAATTGCCTCATTTAGTTCGGGTTTTCCATTTGCCGCTTGCATGATCTTGCGAACCCAGGCCAGGGTGGAACTTTTGTAGTCGACATTTAGGCAGACACGTTCTTAGAGTGCTATGAGGGTCCCCTTTTCTTCGTGGGTCTTGATTAGCCGTGCGCTCAATTGCACGGGGTTCTTTGGGCTTGATGCGAAGAAGAGTTGAGTTGTGTTGAGTGCCTCGCTTGGTGGAAGTGCATTTCCTATCTGGCGGGGTATTCTTACGTGTACGGCCAAATTGGTGCACCCCTGCAGGGTAAATCTTCTCGAGAAGCCGTGTTTTCCGCGGTTATGGATGACTTGGTGAAAGTACTGGCTAACAAGTACTCAGAATAACTTACACCTAACTAATGATAATTTGACTAGTAATAGTCTTATTGACACAATAACTTGAACCATCATTAATCCAACAGTGTGAGTTTATCCTTGGGTTGCTTCCTTAGTAGGGGGTAACATTGGATGGGTATTGTTTGGTGAGTAGTTGTAGTTGGTTACGATACGCTATCTTATCCCCCTCTTTTAGCCGGAGGTTGTAGTGAGTCTCTGTAGTTGGTTAGTGCAGCCCGCTGCCGCTTATTTGCAATAACCCCTTCCTTTCCGTTGAACCCAAAGTATTTGTATCTTGTGATGACTGGCTACGCCGGTATCTTGTGAGTATGGTTTATCCACTTGCCAGTACTTAACCGTACTGACCCACGAATCTCTTTCGTGGCTGCATATTCAATATTGCAGTCAACAGGTTTGAAGTCTGACGACGTTAGCTTGGGAATCCCTCCGGCTTGGCCTGGGCAGGGTTTGGACGCTCTCGGTTATCTTCAGGACTCTTAGTCCAATTTGTATCTTGTCCGTAGACGGACGCTATGTTGTTTCTTCCACTGTTATTTGGATCTTTGTATTGTATCAGTTGTATCCCTGACTCGTTTGAGTCATCTTGTATATATCTTTTCTGTAGTTGTTGTGGATTATTCGTGAACTGTTGTAATGTTATCACAAGTGGCAACCTGGAATCGGTTATTATGTGGATTTTGGGCGGAATGCTGAAATCTGCATAGTGCCCGATCCCGGGGCGTCACATCTCCCAAGAAGTACTTTTCTTTAACGCCTTTTAACTAGGCCCAGAAAAGTGGAATCAAGTGTTTTCAAGTGAAGAAGCATCCAAAATAGAATCAAAATTCAACTTCATTCTCTTTCTAGGAAATTGTTCCATACCTTTCTTGAGTGGGAACTGAAATTTAATATTCCCCTCTTTCATATCAATAACATCACCAACAGTTCTAAGAAAAGGTCTCCCCAAAACAATTGGACGAGAAGAATTATGTTCAATATTCAAGACAACAAAATCAACGGCGATAAAATTATTATTAACCATGGTAAGAACATCATGAACTCTCCCCAAAGGTTTCTTTCTAACATTATCAATAAGACGAATATCCAAATAACAAGGTTCTGATGTTGGTAAATCAAGAATATCATAGAGTTTCTTGGGCATAATAGGGATACTAGCACCAAGATCACATACAACATTACAATCAAAATCATTCACCTTCATTTTAATGATGGGTTCCCAACCATCATCTAAATTCCTAGGGATAGAAGCTTCACATCTTAATTCATCTTCTCTAATTTGTATCAGAGCATTTGTACTATGTTTTGTGAAAGCCATGTTCATAGTACTAGCATTAGGACAACTAGCAAGATTTTGTAGGAACTTAATAACTTCAGATATGTTGCAATAATCAAAGTCAAGATCATTTTTATTAAAGGTAATGGGACCATTGTCTCCCATGTTTCTAAATTTTTTATCACTTTTATCAGGAACATTTTTAGTAGTTTTAGGCAATTTTGAACGTTTAACAGCAAAAGTGGGAGTATTGCGAACACCAATTACTTTACCATTGATAGTAGAAGGTTTAATAGCATGAGAATCTTCAGTTTTACTAGTAGTGGTAATGGTGCAAACATTAGCTATATTATTCTTTCTAGCTATTTCATCTTCTCTTTCCCATCTAGCTTGAAATTCAGCTAACATCCTAACATTGTCATCAATTCGAATTTGGATGGCATTTAAAGTTTTGCTTTCTTTAACATCATGAGGCATAACCTTTAGTTTCATAAAATCAATATCAAGAGCAAGGCTATCAACTTTAGAAGCAAGAACAACAATTTTGCCAAACTTCTCCTCAACAGATTTATTAAAAGCATTTTGTGTACTAATAAGATTAGAGGGTACACTTTTATTGTTGTTGTAGTAATTACCATAAGAATTGACATAAACATTATTATTATTGGGAGGATATGGCCTATAATTATTGCTACCAAATTTATTCCTGTAAGTATTGTTGTTGAAATTATTATTTTCAATGAAGTTCACATCAACATGCTCTTCATGAGAAACCAAACAGGATAAAGGAATATTGTTTGGAATAATAGGAGCATAGCCATTCACAAGCATAGGCATAGTAGCATCAAGCCTATCACTCAAGGAAGAGGTTTCTTCAACAGAATTTACCTTCTTACCTGTTGTAGCTCTCTCAGTGTGCCATTTAGAATAAGATACCATCATATCATCAAGAAGCTTTGTTGCTGCCCCCAAAGTCATGGACATAAAGGTTCCTCCAGAAGCTGAATCCAGAAGGTTTCTTGAAGAAAAATTCAGACCTGCATAAAAGGTTTGGATGATCATCCAAGTAGTCAGTCCATGAGTGGGACAATTCTTTACCAAAGATTTCATTATTTCCCAAGCTTTAGGAACATTCTCATTATCAAGTTGCTTAAAATTCATAATGATACTTCTTAAAGATATAATCTAAGCTAACATCCTAACATTATCATCAATTCGAATTTGGATAGCATTCAAAGTTTTAATTTATTTAACATCAAGAGCAAGGCTATCAACTTTAGAAGCAAGAACATCAATTTTGCCAAATTTTCCCTCAACAGATTTATTGAAGGCAGTTTGTGTACTAATAAAATTCTTAAGCATATTCTCAAGATCAGAGGGTACACTTTTATTGTTGTTGTAGGAATTACCATAATAATTACCATAAGAATTGCCATTATTGGAAGGATACCGCCTATAATTGTTGCTACCAAAATTATTCCTATAAGTATTGGTGTTGAAATTATTATTTTTAATGAAGTTCACATCAACATGCTCTTCTTGAGCAACCAAAGAGGCTAAAGGAACATTATTTGGATCAATAGGAGCATGGCCATTCACAAGCATAGACATAATATCATCAAGTCTATCACTCAAAGAGGAGGTTTCTTCAACATAATTTACCTTCTTAAAAGTTGTAGCTCTTTCAGTGTGCCACTCAGAATAATTTAACATCATATCATCAAGAAGCTTTGTTGCTGACCCTAAGGCAATGGACATAAAGGTTCCTCCAGCAGATGAATCAAGAAGGTTTATTGAAGAAAAATTCAGACCTGCATAAAAGATTTGGATGATCATCCAAGTAGTCAGTCCATGAGTGGGACAATTCTTTACTAAAGATTTCATTCTTTCCGAAGCTTTAGCAACATTCTCATTATCAAGTTGCTTAAATTCATAATGCTACTTCTTAAAGATATAATCTTAGCAGGAGGATAATATTTTCCAATGAAAGCATCTTTACACTTAGTCCAAGAATCAATACTATTTCTAGGCAAAGATAGCAACCATTCTTTAGCTCTTCCTCTCAAAGAGAAAGGAAACAATTTCAGTTTAATAATATCTCCATCTACATCTTTATATTTTTGCATCTCACATAGTTCAACAAAATTATTAAGATGGGCAGCAACATCATCAGTACTAACACCATAAAATTGCTCTCTCATAACAAGGTTTAATAGGGCAGGTTTTCCCTCAGAAAAGAAACCAAGGTTGAATCGACTAGTAGGAGGACAAGCAATCTCTGAAGGTTGATGCAGCTGAGATGGCAGGGCACACTACCGGTTTAGTAGCAACGTGGAACCTACACAACACAATCAAATCACTTCGCCACAACGAAGCAGTGAGGTTATCAATCTCACCGGTTTTGCTGAACACAAAGAGGTTAAACGTATGATGTGGAAAACAATATGAAAGCAGTGGCAACAATATGAAAGCAGTGTGTGTATTATCAGTATGAGAAAATGGACCGGGGTCCACAGTTCACTAGTGGTCTCTCTCCGTGAAATATAAATAACACGTGTGGTGAACAAATTACAGCTGGACAATTGACAGAAATGAAGGCTGCACCGTAGTTCATATGCAAGACATAAAGATTACTATGTGATTCATGCGGGCATTACAACAAAATACATAGACCGTCATCCAACTGCATCTATGTCTGATAATCCACCCTCCGAATATAATCCAAACAAACATTGGGTATTAAGTTGCAAGCAACAAGTTATCGCAATAGGCAAAGTGTGTAATGTAAACTAGGTACACACCGTTGTTTTCTCCTTAATGGCAACAACACATCCTTCATCCATCACGTTTCTGTCACTCGAGCACAGATGCAAAGGAGGCATGAACCCACTACCGAGCATAAATACTCCCTCTTGGAGTTACTAGCATCTACTTGGCCAGAGCATCTTCTAATAACAGAGAGCATGCAAGATAATAAATAACATAATCATGAAGATAACATGATAGATTGATAATCAGAAGACATAGCATTCAACTTCCATCAGATCCCAGCAAACACAACATGTAGCATTACATAAAGATGATCTCGATCATGTGAGGAAGCTAACGAGATCTAAACATGAGGTACAAAGTGGAGAGAACAACCATCTAGCTACTGCTATGGACCCATAGTTCAGGGATGAACTACTCACGCATCACTTCAGAGGAGGGCATGGTGGTCTAGACCCCTCCGGTGATGAATTCCTTTCCCGACAGGGTGCCGGGGAGAGCTCCAGAACCCTCCCGATCTCGGGATTATGATGGCGGCGGCGTCGGGTGTTTCTCGAGAAAAAGTGGTATATATTTAGGGTTGATATGTCAGGGGTATAAATAGGCGAAAGGGCAAAGGAGGTGGAGGCCTAGGGGCCCCACACCACCCCATGGCATGGCCAGGGGGTGCCGCCCTATGGTGTGCCCCCCTCCGGGCCTCTTTGGGACTCCGTGGAACCTTCGGGAATTCTAGAACCTCCGGACTTCGAATTTTCCAATTCCGAGAATATTTCCAGAACAACTTTTCTGAAACTAAAACCAGCAGAAAACAGGGAACCGGCTCTGTGGCATCTTGTCAATAGGTTAGTCCGGAAAATCGATTAAAAACATAAAGTGTATAGCAAAAATGTAGGAAACAACATGAAAACAACATGGAACATGTAAGGTCCCCCAGAACCACTGTTCAAGGACACCTCCGATATGCATACATTCACGATCCCAGATCACACCAGTCGTGAACAACATATCAAATTGGTACACAGATACAATATCCATTACACGATTACATAAACACTTACAAAAGAGACATGGTCACATGACCAAGTCCACACAACTGCCACGCAGGGCAAACACACAACACACATAGCGGAAGACTAAACACACACAAACGTAGTAGAGCCCAAGTCACATCTTAACCTATAGGCTGCTGACCGGGAGACGATCCTAGTTTGCAAAGCCATCAGCTCCATACTCCTCTTCAAAGATCTCCTTCTGAGACTCCTTCTCGATGTCTGGCAAGTAAATACCAGGGACGAAACCAATATGAGTACATTTCAATGTACTCAGCAAGACACCCATCAAGTAGCTTACCAAATTTCAATTATGCTTATATAGTGGAGTAGGTAGGCTATACATAGGGTTCACTATCCATGATATATGAAAAACATATCATAGTTGATTTTGAAAATCTCCGTATCCTTTTTGAAGAAGATACTTCAAAAGAAAATAATATAGTTTTCTTTCTCTTGTAGATATTGCACGCACAAGAGGTTTTGTAAAACTTTGTTAAAAGAAAGTTTTCTCTTTGCAAAACTTCTTGGAATCAACTTCCAGTTTTAGTTTAGAAAAGAAAGAGGTTTTCTTTGCAAAACTTCTTGTAAAACAACTTCTGGCTTTTCATCAACGATACCTCCACGGTATAAGATTTCCTCCTTTCAGTACTTCATAAGTCCAACACCTTTTTGAAAACTCCTTTTGAAAACATTGACACAATGCTAGCTACATGGCCATTCAGCTGTCCATATCCAAGGACGCAGCTATTCCGAATAGTTCTACTCTGCAGAGGTGTACACAATCCACCAAATCCAAAACATCCGCCGTGAACAACCACGGACTGTAACAACAGTATGTAAACATAAAATAACCGATCCTAACCATCCACTATGTTCAAGCTAGAATATGTCTATCTCTTCAGTTGGGCCCGGTTCACCCGGCATCCTGTCCGCCAGCGCCACGGCAGGGGACCCAACTGCTGCGACCGGAGGAGAACTTTATCCCTCACTGTGTATGTCCTGTATTTACCACCTAGCGACAATCGTTTCGAGGGCTCGACGACCCTTATAGAAAATTGAGATAGAACACACACTAACAAGAACAAACTTCAAGTTAAGCCCCGTGCCCATGTTGAGGTAGGGTGGCAGTACGGTAAAGCTTGTCCGGCGAAGACTAGGTTATGTGTCATTTTCGTAAAACACCCTTTTCCCAAAAAAGACCACTTCAACATTCCTCCGGTGGATAAGGCTTAGCCTTTCCACCGGGTTTTCCATAAAGCCTTTGTTTTGCAAAAACAAATTTTTAAGGTGTCCACTTAGGGACTAATACTTGTGATGGTAATAAATACCATATGGTGGCTATGGGCTTGGTAACACCAAGTATCAACTACTGACATAGTAATAGTATATATAATAATAGTAGTAGTAGTCACTCAAAAATAGTTTTTGGTAATCAAAGTTTTTGTAAAAATTTCAGAGGTAAAACATGCATGATAGATAATGATAAGTGTAGCAATAGCAAGCATCAGGATGGCTTGCCTTAAGTTTCTTAGTGTCCCTGGCCTTGAAGTAGTTGAACTTGACGCACAGCTCCACAACTGATTCTTCTTCTCATTCGTTCTCTAACGTCGTAAAATAATAAAAGACACACACTCAGAACTAAAGGCCAATCAACTAAACAAAGCAACACATACAACAAGCAAACTTATACTAGCGCAATCACTCAGAAGGTTATCGCGAAAACTATCTCACAGACTCTCATGGTATAAAACTATCGTCAAACAAACATATGGTTGAAAAATCATATCCCACATCTTACATATCATATATGGAGTGGGTGTACCACTCTCATAATAAGATATTCAAGAAGCTAAAAATATAGCTGGTGGGCACAAAAGTTGAGGCTACTAAAATAATAACAATCAATCAAAGCAATACCCATGGCAGTGGGTATTAACAACACACAAGCAATCATTACCAAACAAGTTCACTATTAAACTAATGCGTAGATAACAAGATACAACTAACCACAACAACAACACTAGCACAACAATAACATGAGTTCAATACTCATGCTAAGGTAAACACTCGGACAATTTCCAAACAGCAAGCAAACACACCACAGATGAATAGGCTAGTTATAGACTATGCTTATGTCTACTCAAAGTTAAGGAATCAATCAATCATGAAAATAAACAAACAAACCAGTAGCTCAACCAACGGTAACAAGTCATAAAACATAATCTAAAGCACAATCATCACAAAAGATAATAAGGCTAGAACATACATAACAACAGGAGTCCACTAACAACATACTACTATGAGAATTCTACACAAGCATGCTATAAGAAATAATTGTACTCTACAACTAATAGAAACAAGAAACTCCACAAGTCATGTCATAATAACAGAAGTAATAACATCCTAAACATGCTAGGATAATCATACACTCATAAAATAAAAAGACAACAATACTAGAGCAACTCAAACAATCTCGTGGTGACACTAGTTCATCACTAGAGAAGCAAACAATGCTACAAGGATGCATGACCCTAAACAAGCAAGGTATGAAGGTAAAAACCTACTAACAGCACACAACACCTTACACATGCTAGTAAGCAAAAACACTAAAATAATTCTATGAAAACATCTACTAAGCAAGCATCAATCCATTCTAGTAATACATGCCTTTCTAATCAATTAAATTGCAAGCAATCAAAGTACATGATATACAACCAGTAGCTATGAACTCAATACAATATCAACTAAACACTTTCAAAAATCCAAACACTCAATCAAATCCATTCACAACTAATTTATCAATCACTAGGAAAACATTCTATTTGAAAACACTACTCTATTTAAACAAATCAATAGTGAAACACCTCTTAACATGATACTCCTCAGGGAATATTATGTCAACAAATGAAACACAGCTAAACATAGTAGGATTCACAAAGAAATACTGAACACTTCACTCACATAAGTGAAACCAACAACCATTTTACTAGGTGGAAAATATTAATCAAACATAAAGTAATGCATGCTATTTTCACATAAGTGTATGGTAGGGGATTTGCATCCCTAACAAAGATGCAATGGGACCAGTGGGTTATGGGCCCACTAATACCAAGGCAAAAGAGGTAACAAGGCCTCTGGTCACACATGACAAAATTAATCTAATCAAAGCAAACAAGTCATGGCTATTCATACTAGTGAAAACAATGCTAGTAAAAACAAACAACCCAGGCTACTCATGCTTTGCTATAAAATAAAGTGCTAGCTAACATAGATGATAACATCAAAACAACAGTGCCAAAATGGTACTGGACCCAACTCAAAAATAGCACAAACTTAGGTAACAAGCACACAAAGATTTGTTCACACAAGCTAGTAAAAATAAATACTAGACAACAAAACACAAGGCTATTTCTATTCCCAAAAGATTTCCAAACATGCACACACTTTCCAAGGTAGATGTACTACAAGGAAACAACCTAATAAAAAGTGTCAACACATCTATACATGCTAGGAACAAATATTCAAACATCCACACATTACTTAACAAACAAATACACACATAAACAAGAAAACAGAAAAGGTGATGTTTCTAGTTTTGCTCACAAAAAATAATCTAGGGCTCCAAAAGTTAATACAAGCTAGGATTAGATAGATCTAGCCACACACAACATCATCCAATTGGATTTACCTCAAAAATCATTTTTAAACTCCTTCTAAAAAACCTAGAAAAGCCTACTGGTCATTTACCAAAATGGACGGCATTTCCATTTGGTAACTCACGTTGATATGAGGCCAAGTCCTTTGTATAGATATACTCATAGGCTACTCAAAACAATTTGATTTGACCAAAATGGATACATATTCCAAAATTTAAGCCAAAAACATTTTTACAGACACTCTATGGAAAAACAGATATTGTGACAAAACTTAAAGTCAAAACTTAGATCTACCAAGTTTATATGGTTAGAAAAACATATAGTTACCGCTGTGATTTTTTGTTGATTTTATTTCGCACGAAACCTATTTTTAACAAGGCAAAAGCAATCAAGCATATTTCTGCACGGATTTAAAGAGAAAAGAAATAACAGAGGCGGGCTGGGGTTTTCACGGGCACGGGCCAACTATCCAGCGAAGCGGCCCAGCGCGGGGGAGGGTGTGCGCGCGCGGCGGGAAAGATGCCCGTTTAAGCATGGCCATTGATCCAAAGATCAACGGTCTGCTCCTCTCTTCTACCTCTCCCTCTCCTCTCTCTCATGCACGCGACTGGAAGGGACAGCAGTGGACGGGGGCTCACCGTGGGGCGACGGGAAGGGGGCGGTGAAAGTGCACTATGGTCAACTAGAGGGGGGGGGGGTGAATAGGTTGACTACCAATTTTTCTTTTCTTTTCCTTTTAGTGAGGCTAAACGAGATAAGGTAATGTTCTCTAGATGTGCATCTAGGTGAGTAACCTATGTGAGCAAGATAATATGTGCAACGGAAGTAAAGCGTAAGGTAGTGAAGCAAACAACAAGATTAAACAAGGAGACAAGGATATTATTCCCGTAGTTCCTTCTCAAAGATAAGTACGTCTACGTTGGAGAGGTGGGGAGCCACCTAGGCGCTCCTCAATAGCACGGTTGTGCACACCTTGTTCTCCTTGAGCTTCTCCGGTGAGGGAGATTCTCGTTTCCACTATGAGGTCGACTTGAAGGCGTTGACCAAACCTTTACAAGGGCTGGAGGTCACTCCACAAGATGGATGGAGGCTCTCAAGCAATCCGTAGCTTCTTGCAACAAGGTGGAAGCTACAAGCACAAGATCTACTAAGGTTTCTAGGCCTCAAGTAGGATTCTAGATCTACTAGGTTGTGGTGGATGGATTTGGGATTCCTTTGGTGGAAGTGTGGATCTAGGCCTCCTCTAGCTCTCCACCAAGTATGGGAGTGATTGGGTGGACGGAGTGAAAGATCTAGGCGGATGAAGCTTTCATTAATGGCTAGGAGAGAGAAATGGAAAAAACTTAGCATTTAAGAGGTAGGGGAAGGGGTATTTATACCCCTTGCATTTAAGGGCCGTTGCAGTCCAGGAGCACCGGAGGCTCCGGTGGTTTCACCAGAGGCTCCGGTGGGCTTCACTTGCTGGCGCAGTTGCGCAGTACATTTGCGCACGCTTGTTGGATAACGTGGTGGAGGTACCGGTGGGTTTGGCGGAGGTTCCGCCCCACCGGAGGTGCACCGGAGGTTCCGGTGGAACCTCCGCACTTGCGCAACAGAAGGTGGTTTTGGCGGAGCCCCCACCGGAGGTCCACCGGACCCCATTTACACAGAGGCCAAGCTGGTCCACCGGAGGCCCACCGGAGGCTCCGGTGGAGCCTCCGCTCTGGTCCAACAGAATGCCATTTGGGCGGAGCCTCCACCGGAGGCGCACTGGACCCTCTTGTGTGCGCACGCCAGGTTGTGTAGGAGGCGGATCCTCCGGTGGGAATGGAGGAGGTTCCGCCCCACCGGAGCCCCACCGGAGCTTCCGTCAGAGCCTCTGCAGTTGCGCTCCAGAAGGTGATTTGGGCGGAGCCCACACCAGACCCCCACGGGACCCTGGGCGGAGCCTCCGGTGGATTCACCGGAGCCTCCGCTCCTGTGCAAAAATCCCTCCCTGGGTTTCTTTCTCCTTGCTCTTTTCGTATAAAACAAACACTTGCCCCATATAGATAGTGACCCTAATTTAACCTGGGCATTTTCATTCATCGAACAAACATTAGATCAAGTAGATATGTTGTCATATAATTACCAAAACGGACGATGATCTTTCATTCTCCCCCTTTTTGGTAATTGATGACAACACATTTATTTCCATGATAAAAACACAATATGAACTCAATATGAACGGAGCTCCCCCTAAAGGTATGCTCCTTTCATATTGAGAGTATCTAGGCATGATATATAATAATATGACAACGATATCACATCACACATAGATAATATGATACGAGGTTCATACATGCATAATATAACGAGGTTCACGATAGATAGGAATAATGTAAACACACGAAGTTCCAAATGACCAAATAAGAAGCCAAACTCCCTCAAGCAAACAAGAAATGCAAATCGAAGAAGCAAGCTTGAGGGAGACCCATGCAAATTCCCGTTCCTAATATATATCTCTCTCCCCCCTTTGGCATCAAGATACCAAACGAGGGAGATCAAGATGCTAAAGTCCCGAAGATCACTCGGATGAGGCTTCCGGGTCCAGAGAGGGGGCACGGTGGTGAGAGCTAGTAGCTTCGTCTCCTTCTTCCTCGGACCACTCAATTAGCTTGCCCTTGGAGTCCTTTGCTTGCCATTTGTCCCAATCCGTGATGCTAGGAAGAACCGGGGAGTCAATGGAGAGACCTTCCTCACGGAGACGTTGACGAGAGGCTTGAGCTTTGTTGCGGTTCTTGAGCTCTTGATCATAATGAGATTCCCATTGATGTTGCTCAATCTTCTTGTTCAAACGGAACACCTTCTTGAGGGCCCTTGCCATCCAATTAAAAGCATTTCTAGATGGAGGTGGTTGAGATGGACCGGCCTCTTCTTATTCCTCATCAACAATGATGCGGGGCTTGGCCTTGTGCTTGCGAACGGTGGGAGTGGGATGCTCAATTGGTTCCGTCTGGTCCTTGATGAGGAGTCTCTTTTCCGTGTGAGGGATCCAACCCTCATCGTCAAGTGGTTCATTCGGAAACTTGTCATCCCACACGTCCAAGATGATCTTCATGATGAACGGTCCAAAGCAAGCATTCTTGCGGTTGATCACGGTGTGCCACAGCTCATTCCAAATATAGTCAAGCACGTCAAGCTTGCGAGGAGTGTCAGCCATCCGCCGTTGATGAGTTAGGAGCATGAGGTTCTTCAAGAAACCCTGGATCTCATCCACATTCCCCGCCTTTGGGTTGATGGTCTCTCTATAGATGCGCAACATGATATCATATGTGGGGTAGAGACCCTTGACAAACCCAACGGCGTACTTCTTCCAGTGATAGAGAGGAGTGAGTTGATCCTTGGAAAGAGACACAGTGTTGATGACATGAACTCGGAACCATCCATTAGCAAACTCTTCACCCTCAGCAAATGGACCAAAATCCGGGTAACCAAGAAGGGTGCCAACATCTTTCCACTTGATGTCAAGTTGTCTTCCCTTAGTCATCCAAATGAGGTGGCGTTCGGTCTCATTGGAGAGATGAACGGTGGCTAGAAACTGACAGACACGATCTTCATCAAAATCTTGTTGAAGACTGATTATGGGACCAAGTCCAAACCTCTCAATGAGCTCAAGAGCCTCCCCAAAGTAGTTGTGGTTCCTTTCCATGTGCCCAAGGTTGATGGCGTGTTGAGGGACGACATTATCCTTTGGCTTCCTCATCAAGATCTCATTATAGATTTGCCCTTGGAAAACAGTGTGGAAACGTGGATCCTTGCCCCGGAATTGTGGCATCAAGCGATCACGGGAAACCACATAGGGGTTCTCACGCCTTTCCTTCACAAAAACCGCCTCGGACATCTTGGAGGCAGTTTTGGCGGTGTTCTTCTTTGACAGCTTTTTCTCGGTGGCCGGGAACCGCTTGCGCTTGGTTTGAGTGTTGTCAAGTTCTTCCTCAATCTCATCCACTTGAGGAGTCTTGCGACGACCGGTGGTCTTGTAACGACCCCCCTTGGAACCGAAAGCATCTAAGAGAAAAGCAAATAGATCATGCAGGAAGAGTAATGCTCGAGTTGGTAAAGCACGCACAAATCCAAGAAACCAAGATACACATGGTGTTAGGGTTGAATAACTAGGGTTAGGGCAAACCAATCTTCCCTACAACCGCAACAATTCAAGCCTAACACGCATTATCTAGGTTGCTAGGGTTTGTACTTGAGAACTTGCACTCCTAAAACTCCAAATCCACGAATCTAGAGAGCAAGAACATGAACTCCTATGCATCCCATCCATCAACTAGATGAGATAGAGAGAGAGAGAGCACATACCCGCGTCATCCATGGTGAAAAAGGAAGGAGGGAAGGTTCCCGGGGCGTCCCAAGGCAAGGAGAAGGTCTCCCCGCGGTGGAGCTCCCCAATCCGGCGGCGAAAAGCTTGGGGGCGGCGGTAGTTCGTGAGGAAGAAGAAAGAGGGCGGGTGGGGGAAATGAGATTGGATCTCACTTACCCCCGCACGCCCCAGCCCTTATCCACGAAAAACTGCCCCCGGCGGAGCCTCCGCTCCCCCCAGCAGAGCCTCCGGTGGTTCCCACCGGAGCCTCCGCCCCTTGTCCAAAAAAATAGCCAATTTCAGGCCCGCTGACCAAATATGAGCCAGCGGAGCCTCCGGTGGTGTTCCGGTGGACAGGGGTAGCGGAGCCTCTGGTGGATTCACCGGAGCCTCCGCCCATGGAAGCGGAGCCTCCGGTGGATTCACCGGATCCTCCGCTCAACCAAATTTTCGCGCGCCAAGATTGTAAAAACACGAGCATTTCGATGGAAATATTGGTTTGGGCAAGGGAGGCTTGGGTTGGAAAATCGTCACTGATATACGAGATACATTACTCGAAGGGGTTCGCAAGAAGCAATAAAAAAAAGTAGAAGACCGAACCCGTACGAGTTGTCAAGACGGAGATATGATAGGCGTGAAATATCCAAAACATACCAAAGGTCGGTGGCCGAAGCCACCATGTTTGAGTGTGTAACTTGGCACCGCGAAGATATATCTTGGGTCCAAAATTACTACTCACAATTAAGCACAATAAGTCACAATTGACTAGATATGCAATGATGAATTGTTTTTCGCATAATAGGAGGAGTGCATATTCATGAGTTGAGTAGCGCTCCCCCTATGTCCATGCCTATATCTAAGCCTAATAGCATGCATAATGAGGGTAGATATGCAAGGTTTCAAGTGAAGTTGGAGGAATCTATGAAATTTAGTTCATTCCTCAAAGCTCGAAATCTTGGTTCATCAAGGGCCTTCGTGAAGATATCGGCAAGTTGATCCGTCGTGGAGACATATGAGAGATCAATATCACCTTTCTCAACATGATCCCGAATGAAATGATGACGGATCTCAATGTGCTTCGTCTTGGAGTGAAGAACCGGGTTGTAGGCGATCTTGATAGCACTCTCATTGTCACAAAGAAGAGGCACCTTGTCAAAATGAATACCATAATCCTTCAAGGTTTGCCTCATCCATAGCAATTGGGCACAACAACTTGCCGCGGAGATATACTCGGCCTCGGTGGTGGAGAGAGCAATGCAATTTTTCTTCTTAGAAGACCAACATACCAAGGAGGAGCCAAGAAATTGATAACCACCGGATGTGGACTTCCTATCTGTCTTCTCTCCCGCATAATCCGTATCCGAGTATCCAATGAGCTGAAAGCTTGAACCCTTGGGGTACCAAAGACCAAAGTTTGGGGTATGAACTAGATATCGATAGATTCGTTTCACAGCTTCCAAATGACTTTGCCTTGGGGAGGCTTGAAACCTTGCACATTTACCTACGCTATACATGATATCGGGTCTAGATGCACAAAGGTAGAGCAAAGAGCCAGTCATGGAGCGGTATACCTTTTGATCTACCTCTTTACCGTTGGGGTCGGGTTTCAAGTCGGTGGTCGTGTACATAGGAGTCTTCATAGGTTTGGCATCGTTCATATTAAACCTCTTGAGCATGTCTTAAGTGTATTTGGCTTGTTTGATGAAAGTCCCTTCATAATATTGATTTACTTCAAAGCCAAGGAAGAACTCCAACTCTCCCATCATAGACATCTCAAACCTATCGTTCATAAGCTTGCAAAACTCCTCATTGAACAAAGTGTTAGTAGACCCAAAAATGATGTCATCCACGTAGAGTTGGCATATGAACAAGTCACCTTCAACCGTCTTGGTAAAGAGGGTGGGATCGATTAAACCAACATTAAACCCGCGATCTACTAGAAACTCTTTAAGGTGCTCATACCACGCACGTGGAGCTTGTTTAAGTCCATAGAGCGCCTTATCAAGTTTATAGACATGATCAAGGTGGTTGGGATCCTCGAAACCCGGAGGTTTCTTGACATATACTAACTCATTTATGGGACCATTAAGGAAAGCACTTTTGACATCCATTTGTTGTAACTTGAAGTTACGATGAGATGCATAGGCAAGTAAGATGCGAATGGATTCAAGGCGAGCTACGGGGGCAAAGGTTTCACCGAAATCGATACCTTCGACTTGAGAAAAACCTTGGGCCACCAATCTTGCCTTGTTGCGAATGACAATGCCATCTTTGTCTTTCTTGTTCTTGAACACCCATTTGGTGCCAATGACATTTTTTGCAATCCTTGGGTCTTGCCACTAATTTCCACACTTTGTTGCGCTCGAAGTTATTGAGTTCATCATGCATGGCTTCAAGCCAATCTTGATCTTCGAGAGCTTCATATACCTTCCTGGGTTCAATGAAAGAGACAAAAGCATGAGCCTTGCTAAAATCCGCCAATTGCCTTCTAGTGACCACTCTTCCACGAACTTGTCCAAGAATCTTGTCCTCCGTATGACCCGCTCGTTCAAGATTCTCTAGCCTTCTCTTTGCTCTACGTGCTAGTATCTCCTCCAAAGATTCCTTTGATATGGATTGAGAATCACCTTCTTCATCGGAGACATGTCCATCTTCATTTTGTCCTTGATCAATGATGGGTGATGAATCACCACTAGGTTGAGCATTCTCAACAATGATAGAATCTTGATCATGATTTAGATGAGTTGCTTGGCCTTGTTCATTAGCTTTGGCTGTCAGACCCCGGACCCAGAGATATACACACCGTTATGTGCTCCTAGCCATGGACTCACAAGGGCTTCAGGGTTACCAGCCCCGGCCGCAACAAACAACGGCAGGCAGACCGGATTCATCGGCACGTAGTCCGGATCCCCGGTCTACTACTCCTTGTATCCATGCTAGTCATAACCAACTATGCATATCAAAGCGTCCACGAGTCGGATGAAACTGAAGGAACGGGACCAAAGCTATACAGAGCTGCTATGTGTCCAGAAAGTGCAACAACAATCGAGGGTTACTGGGGTTACCTCGCCCCAGGCCGATCAAATCGACAGGCGGGCTCGGACGTGGATCATCGGCTCCACAACCCCTCGACTGCGACAACTATGCAGGCATAGCCAAAACTGTATAACAACGGGCTCGAAACCAACAACCGATCAAAGCAGTACTCTAAACATGAAGCTTTATTAAGCAAGTAATACTAGAGTATAGCTTACAACCAGAGGTCACACGACCCAACATTACATCAGACAACGGAAAGCAAAATATGTTGCTATTCAACAAGAACCAAAGGCCTAAGAGGCCGCAACATAAGGCGACGTCCCAGCCCAGAGATTCCAGGCTGCTACCTGGGAAACCCCAAACTATCCGTCGACGTCCACGTTGAAACACCACCGAAGGTATGGAACTTCACCTGAACCAAATTGAAGCAAACATGAGTACGAGAGGTACTCAACAAGACTTAACTAACCTATTATATATCTGCTTGTTCATAAAGGGTTTATGAAGGTTGTTTTGCGTAAAGCCAACTTTGTTTCGAATAGAGGGAGATAGAGAAGTTTTTCACAAATCTTTTAAAAGAATACCCTGTCACGGGTATTGCCTTCAGAACCTTCGAAGCATCATCTTCAACACTGATAACTGGAACCACCTCTTAAAACTAAACATCCATTGTCAACATCTTTTACGTCATGTTCAAGTTATCTATGATCTCAGGATCCGTCACCAAGTTGTCCTTAACCGCGGACACGGCTTTTCGAAAAGATTAAACCCTGCAGGGGTGTACAACTTTACCCACACGCATCAACCGACTCTTAATGCCAAGCTATTGGCACAATTCCGACGATGTGCCGGCAGAGGGTGGCTGACCACGATCTTTCCCTTGCTTCGCCTATTCCATGAGTCGCTCCGAGTAGAGATGAACCGCCAATAGGGAGTGGCCATCTCCTGCCGGGTCTCTATCGTTGTGCGCAATGCTCGACGGTTACCTTCCCGCAGAGCGCCGATACACCACCACGTCCTAGTTTTGAAAACGTTTTGATATCCCCAGCAAATCCAAATGGAACGCCCGAACTAGGCAACTCATGGAACAAACTAGACAAGTTGAAACCGAGGGGAATCCAATCCCCGTGTGGTTGCACGATCAGTCTTGGCTTCAAAGGCGAGAACTCGCTCCTAGGGGCATGAACGAGGCAAATCACCACATCCCATGTGGCAACTCATCCAAGCCTCTTATCATATTAACCACACATCTCGAACCTTACCACGCTATCCTGTCATACTAGATTCATTTCGTAACTCTGATTCATCAACCGGATGGAGCAGAGATACACATGCATGTATGACTAAGCATGGCATATTTGAGGTTTTGGCGATACACACAAACAAATCCTATGTCAGCTAGGAACATGGAATCATGATATCTGGTTTATGCAACTAAATAGGATAACTCTATCTATTGACTCAAAATACTTTGTAAAGCATGCATCGTACGAGAAGGAAAACACTTCGAAAACATATATGGACAGATAAGAGGTTATGCTTGCCTTGCTTCAAGAAACCCAGAGAAATCTTCAAGGAATAAGTGCTTGACTTGGTTGTTTAGACCAAGTATTCGGCAACAGGGGGTGCGAACTTCACTCCGGATTCGAGGTCTACCGATAAGAGCAAACACCGGAAAGAAAGAGAACAACACTCAACACAGGCATCGATGCAATTCTCAATATGTATGCATGAACAATTGAATGCATTAAAGTTAAGCCCTAAACATGGTTCATGGGTTGCTAGGGTTCATATGTTAAGGAAACAGTTTTAGTGAAATTAGTCCCGAAGTGGACCTCGGAGGCCGATTCGGGCAAAACCTAAAGGTGCGACAAGTTAAAGTGCTCAAATAGGGTTGAGAACACCATAACTAGGTTGCACTTGTCATTCTAAGCATTTTGGCATATAACTTGTAATTTTCTAATTTTCTTGAATAAAAACTTATTTTCTTTATTTTAAATGATTTAAATAATACTCAAAATTCAACTTTGTCAAAAATGTGTGCAAATGATATAAACATGTAGATTACATTTTTCTGAACAAAATGGTATGTTGAACACATTTTTCTGATTAAGCAATTAAAAGATATTGCATTTACAATTTTAATTCTTTTTCTGAAATATAAACCTAGGTGGGGTCCACGTGGCAGTACCGATTCGTTTAAACTGAAATAAGCAGAAAAACTGCCTGGTGACGCAAGCACGATGTCACAGTGACATCATCCGAGGCTAAAATCTCACAGATGCTATGCAATCGAACGAAATGCTCGTGGATTTTGGAATCGAACTGTATCACGGGGTAGAGCACAACGAGGAGAAGCTGGGGGTGGCCGCGGCTCGCCGGAAGGTGGCCGGAAAGCTCGCCGGCGAGCTCGTCGCGGCGGCGGATGGCGGCGTCAGCGGCGGGGGGAGGTAACCGGAGGGGGAGGGAGGAAGAGGAGGGAACCAGGGGGTGCGGGGGCTCACTGTGAACATGATGGCGAGGTCGGGGAGGCGAGGCGGGGAGGCAATGGCCGGCGGCGAGCGAATTCCGGCGGCGGACGTGGCGCTCGTCGGCGAGAAATTGGGGCCGGAGGGGGCGTCCCTGCTGCTGATTCTGCTCGAGGAGGAGTACGGGGAGGTGGCGGAGCCGGTGGGGTGATCGGGGAGGGCCGGGGTAGGCCGTAGCACCGGCGATGGGCGACGGTTACCGGCGGGAGGTAGGGTTCGGTTGGGTTTTTCGGTTCCTGTACGTGAGGGAGACAGAGAAGTGTGTCTCTGAGGGGAGGAGGGGATAGAGGAGAGGCGTGGCTTTCTCTCTCGGCCTTATCCCTCGAAGGGCAAGCAGGAGGTGGCGGGAGAGGCGACGTAGGAGGGTTGCTCATCTACTGGCTGGAGGTAGAAGAAGACAAGACGCCAATTTCCGATAACCCCCCTGGAACGACATAAACTGCGAAGAGGTCCCTGCCTTTTTTTTAAAACAGCAGCTTAAAACAAACATTGAGGGCTTTTCTGTAAAGAACAAAAATTGGTAAAAATTATTTTTGGGCTCCTTACAACATGGGAAAACTCAACATATTTTAGTTTTGCAAAATTGTACCATTTTAAACCATCATTTTAATGTGGCACTTTTAAGTGATTTTAATAAACTCCGGTATTCAATTTTAGTGCAATTGTTTTAAAACCAAACATGGTTCAAAAATGCATGCATGACATGACATGATCACAACCACAAACACACAAGCACTTTATTACAAAAAGGGTGGATGTTACAAGTCTACCCCCCTTACAAGAATCTCGTCCCGAGATTCCTAGGTTTTAGCAAAGAAGGACGGGTACTCGGATCGTAAACGATCTTCTAGTTCCCAGGTTGCTTCAGCTTCAGAATGATGAGACCACTGAACTTTGAGGCACTTGATGCTTCAGCATCGAATCTTTTGTTCAGCTGCCTCGAGGATACGGACAGGACATTCTCGGTAGGTCAGATCATCCTTAAGATCAATGGTTTCATGATCAACACCACGGTTGGAATCTTTGAAGCAATGATGGAGTTGTGAGACATGGAATGTAGCATGAACCCGTGGAAACATTGAAGGTAGGTGGAGACGATAAGCAAAATTCCCACTTTTTGCAAGAACAGGGAAAGGACCAACATAGCGAGGCGGTAATTGTCGAGACATCGTGGTAGTTTTCATAGACTGGGGTGCCATGATACTACGGTAGAGACGTGGGGTAACGGGATAGCGTAGTAACACAAAACACGGGATTTTACCCAGGTTCGGTACGTCGCGACAGTACGGCGTACCTACTCCTGCACTTCTCACTAATTGGGACTAAAGCCCGTATAACAGGGTTACAGTGTGAGGGAATAGATCTAGCTACTCGACGAGGATGAACTTCTCGGCGAGTTGCGTAGAGCTTTAGCTTGTGAAACTTGAACCTATCTCATCTATCTCCCGTCCGGCTTTATATAATAGCCGGATTAGGGCTTACAGTGCAAGAAACCTAGAAGACTACGTTTAACTTGTAACTTGGAAAGTAAGGAATCCGTCTTCTCCTCCAAGCCAGATCACGTGGGCCGTGATCCGGGTTCTTCTAGAATCCGGCTTCTGCGCGTCGGACTACTGGGCCGCCCAATGGACCCAAGCCCATTACCATGTAGGCCACCCTGGTAGTCCGGCTCTTTTGTCTACCATCTTCTATACCCCTATTCAGTATATATCCGACAGTAGCCCCCAGGAAGGATCAAAACTCTGATTCTCCGTCTTTCGTCAAATAATTTTGTCCGGGAAAACTTGATTCAGCAGTCTTGATTCTTTCTTCTTTCCTTTTGAAGGAGATGGTAACATAAAACTCGGAACTATGAAAATCCGGCTTTTCTTCTCGCGATCCTTCGCGGAAAAGGAACTTATGACATCAGCGCCTCAATCATGCTGACGCAAGCGCCGCTTGGTTTTACGCGGGAAACCCTCCAACGTATCTCTGACAGATTCTCACGAGAAACGAGGAGATAGCCATCGTTCCCCTGTCGTTTCGTTTCCCGGATTTACCGGCGAGCGACACGCGTCGAACATCCAACGGTCAAAAGAGCCGTTGGCACGTATCTAAACGGATATCTGGCTATAAATAGCCATCATCGTTCTCCTCCGAAACTTTCCTCACTCCCACACTGCCCACGCCATTGACGCGAGCTCGAGAGCAAGTTCCTTGCCCCAGGCGCACTTAGCTTCCAAGCACGCAGAACGCACCAAAACGCGCCACCAAAGGATGGCATCCTCGCCGCCTTCACCGACCCGCGCCGCCATCGACGAGCTCGTCAACGACCTAGATCCGCAATCGGGAGCGCAAAAGCCCACCGGCGGTGAGCCAGAGAAGACCACGGCTTCCGCTGCGGGCGGAGAAAACAATTCCGCCGCCGCGGACATAGCATCATCAAGCGCCGCGACAACCCCACCGTTTGCACCCGAAACGGTGGAGGAAAAGATCGAGCTCCTCGGTGACGAGCTCGCCGCCGCGGAGGCCGCCGCCGCCGCCACCGCCGGAGCGGACGAGGAAGCTGAATCTGCAGGCAACTGGATTGCCTGCAGTATTCCTCCGGCTCTCCTTCCAAACCTGGAGAAGGAGGGCCTGGTACTTAAGAAGAAATGGCGGCTTCCGGAGGAAGAGACCGAGCCAACGCCGCAGAACGGCGAACGGGTACTTCTCGCTTCCCACCTCCTGCGAGGTATGGGGCTTCCGCCTTCTTCTTTCTTCCTCCAAGTTCTTTCCCATTACGACATCCAGCCCCACAATCTTCCCCCCAATTCCATTCTTTACATGGCCGGCTTTCAGGCCCTGTTTGAAGGCTACTTAGGGATAGAACCTAGGCTAGACTTCTGGATGTACTGCTTTGGGGTTAAGCGGAACTCTTCGGAGGGTGCACTCCCAACTTGCGGGACCATATCCTTTACTCTTCGGAGATTCCGAGAGGATTGGTTCCCCAAGATTAAGACCTCAGAATCCGTCAAATTTTGGACGGGTTCTTTCTTCTATCATCCCGACGTGCCTTTTCCTAAAAAGGCCGTCGGGGTTCCACCTTTTGTGAACTCTGCCGCCGTTCCCCAGGTTAACTGGGGAACAGAAGCCGTCCAAGTTCTGCCGCCAGATCTGTTAAGGATCAAGAGGCGCATCGCCAAGCTCACCTCCTCCAAACCTCCTTTGACCGGTATGGATACGGTCTTTTGCTGGCTGGATAGGCGGATCCAGCCATTAGCAAACCACGGAGGTCGCCTTCTGTGCGAGTATACGGGAGCCAAAGATCCCATGCGGACAACCGACAAGGATTGGCCTCAAAAGGAGCTTCGACGGCGCATCAACCAGTTGGTCGCATCTCGCGACCAATATGAGGCTAGTCGGCCAATGTACACGGCCGACAACCCAGCTCCCAAGGTAAGTTTTCCGCCATTTGGGTACAATCTCAATTCTCGGATAATCTACCTTTTTGATTCTGATTGGTTCTTCCGACAGCTTGCGGATCTTCCAGACTCGGAGTTAGCCTCCGAGGCCGAGCTAGATGCGCTACGCACCGCCGCTACAGGTGGGCGCAAGCGCAAGAAGATAATTTCCTCGGATGAGATTATCGATCTTGACGGAATTCCCGTCGCCACTTCCAGGTTATTTTCTTCTGGGTTTTTCTTTTATGGGATCTTTTTCGTCCATCTTTGGTGTTTTAACCTTTTCCGGGTTTTGGTTTTTAGCCTGCCCCCCTCCAACCTGAAGCCGAAGAAGCTGAAGAAACTCAAGGTTTCTTCCAGCCGAGGCAGCCAACCTTCTCCTGCCGTCGCCCCGGAGAAGCCAAGCACGAGGACGAAAGAGCCTACTGCAGCCCCCACCACCAAGCCCCCAGAGCCCAGCCAGCCCATTGTGTCCGACCCGGACACGAGGGAAAGGGCGGCCCCAGAGGTGGAAAAATTAACTCGGACTTTCGACGAGGAAATTCCCACCTTTGACAAGGATTTCAAAGCTATCAATGACGGCTTGGACGCAGCCGGAAATCTCTTCGCGGAATACGCGAAAGAGTTCAAAGAAAACTTGGCAGGTTTGCAGCGCATGAGCCAGGTATATAACTCTAGCCCCCAAGCATTAATTAAAATGCGTGCTTTTTGCTTTGATGCTTTTTGAACTCATTCTTCTCCTTGCCATGTTTCAGCAAACCTCGGAAGCCATCAACAGGGAAGTTTTCCGGAAGCTTACCATCAAGAATAAAGAAGTTAGAAGTCTTCTCTCTATTCTTGAAGAAAGGGAAGCAGAGCTGGAATCAGCGAAGCTCGCATTGTCGGAAACACAAGGTAAACATTTTCCTTCTGAAATTTCCGATTCAGTCATTTGCCTAAGTTTTTTCCGAGAAGCTGGCTAACTCGGATTTTTCCCTTGCTTTTCAGCTGCATTAGCTGAGGCTAAACAAGCAGCAGAAGATTCTGGCAATGCCGAAATTCTCCGCAAGGAGAATGTTGAGCTTCACAAGAACCTTGTGAAAGCTCAACAAGACTTGGAAGCCAGCAACCTGGCCCTTGGAGTTTCCAATTCCAAGGCTTCCGAGCAGGCGGAGAAGGACAAAATCCACCATCCGGGATTTGACCGATGCTCTGAACCTTCGCCTGGAGGAAGTTTCCGAGATCGACAAGCTCATCGGTAAATTTCTAACTTATGTACCATCTTTCCATGTTTTACTTTCTCTGGTTTTCTGTCTAACCCTTTTGGGTGTTTTATTGGAAAAAACCAGGAGATACCCCAGATGGTACTCGGGCTGCAGGCATCCGAGCTTTCGGGGAGACATGGAATTTGATGAAGGCTGCTGCAACGCAGCTAGTAGACAAGTTTCTTCCCGAAAAATCTGGGGAATGCTCGGAGGTTGAAAAACTTCCGGGTGCCATCATGGAGGTGGTGGAGTCTAAGGAATCTTTCCTTCGCTCCACTGCACGGGGTGGTGCGCGCATGGCTCTTGGCCTCATGCGCATGCACTACCCTAGTGCTAAATCCTGGCGCGTGGCGTCCGGTGTCCCTCAAGGATACACGGACATGCAGCGAAACACCATCTTTGGTGAAGTCAAGGGCCACGCCACCCAGATTGCCTCCATGGTAAATCTCTCCATCAACTATCCAGAGGCAGAGATCCCTCCAATCCCTCAAGATGAAAGCAGCGAGGAGGAGTCAGATGCTTGAAGGGTCACCTAGAACCTGGATAGAAAAAGTAGACAATATGAGCATTACTATTCTTTTAATGTAATCCAAAAATGTAATGCTTCTTTTTGTATGAATGAAACTTCCATCTGTTGCAGTTTAAATTATGAAATTTTTTGCAAGTTTTTTGGGTTTTATCATTCCTTTATCTTCATGCCGAATTGTGCTTGCATCTGGTGTGTATGCTTTAACTGTCCTTAGTGTTTGAAATGGCTCAAATAGCAATATGAATCTTCATGCCGAGTAACTGGGGACGAACCAAGCAGTTTTTAAAACTCGGAAACATGGATCATGCTAAAGGCATTTTTACTAACTAGTTCCAATAACCCAACACACACACAATCAGATAAGGCTTAGAGAATTTAAGGAAAGTTTTTTAAGTGAAACTTGGGCACACAGGCAATTCAAGTTTCCCTTAGTCGTTAACAGGCTGAAAAATCATTCAGTTTTGTAACGCCGAGTACGCAAGCACAATTCGGGTTAACGTTGAGAAATTTGTAAGATCGTTGGGAAATAGATCAGTCGGAAACACTTTGCACTTATAAAGAATATGGATGACAGCATTCCGACAACTTTATTTCATGATCTCAAAAGATGTTTACATAGAATTGAACTAAGTACGGAAAGGTACATAACTTTCTAGACGTTCCCAGGCTTCCGCAATCCACTTGACTTTGTCGAATTTTTTCAGCAGCTTGTGGAGTGGTGAGGTTTTAGCCCCCAGCCAACTAATAAATCTGCTGACGGCTGCAGCGGAACCCGTCAATCTTTGGACATCTTTTACACATGTAGGCTTTGAGATATTCAAGATTGCCTTGATCTTTTCCGGGTTAACTTCTATTCCTCTGTGAGAAACAATGAAACCCAGAAGTTTTCCTGAGGGAACCCCGAATACGCACTTAGATGGATTCAACTTCATCTTGTAAGTGTGCAAGTTTTCGAAAGTTTCTCGCAAATCCTCAAGGAGTGTATCTTTTTCCTTGGTTACGACAGCAATATCGTCCACGTAAACATGGACGTTTCTGCCAATTTGACTATGCAAACAGCGTTGCATGCAACGCTGGTAGGTTGCACCTGCGTTCTTCAGGCCAAAAGGCATGGTTACGTAATAGTACGTCCCATACGGGGTTATAAAAGAAGTCTTGATTTGATCTTCCTTTTTCATGCGTATTTGGTGGTACCCGGAGTATGCATCCAAAAAGCATAAAAGTTCAGAGCCTGCAGTGGCATCTATTATTTGATCGATTCGCGGTAACGCAAACCTATCTTTCGGACACAACTTGTTCAATCCTGTGTAATCTATACACATTCTAAGAGCAGTGGTGTCTTTCTTCGGCACTAATACCGGATTTGCGGACCAATCAGTATGGATTACTTCCTTGATGAAATCCGCTGCTAAAAGCCGGATAATTTTCTTGCCAATAGCCTTCCGTCTTCTTCCGTCAAATCGACGGAGACCTTGTTTGACGGGTTTTGATCCGGGAATAACCTTGATTTGGTGCTCAGCAAGTTCCCTGGGTACGCCTGGCATGTCAGCTGGACACCAGGCAAAAATATCCCAGTTCTCACGGAGGAACTTGATGAGCTCGCCTTCCTATTTGTCGGTCATCCCGGTCCCTACGACGACAAATTTTGTCGGATCTTTGGGATCTAGGATTACCTGTCTTGTATTCTCGGACGCCTTGAAGCTATCTGTTGGCTTCCGAGTTTCTTTTCCTGCCGGCATTTCTTTCGGCGATACCTTCTTGGCTAATTCCTTCAGTTCCTCCTTTGCTATAACTCTCTGAGCGCAAAGGGCGTTTTCTTTCTCCAACTCGTTTGCCAGCTTGAAATCACCGGCAATGGTGATTACTCCTCCTTTGGGTCCTGGCATCTTCAGCTTGTTGTAGATATAGCAAGATCTTGCCATAAATTTGGCGAAAGCCGGACGTCCGAGTATTGCGTGATACACGCTTTCGAACGGCACTACTTCGAAGGATACTTTTTCCTGCCGGAAGTGATCTTTATCTCCGAAGGTGACATCTAGGGAAATTTCTCCTAGGGATCGTGCTTGCCTGCCAGGAACAATGCCGTGGAAGCGTATATTGCTGTAGTTGAGCTGGGACTCGGAGATCTTCAAGTGCTTCAGTGTATCCAGGTACATTATATTGATGCTGGATCCTCCGTCCATCAGCACTCTTCTTAGCCTAGTGTTTTGAACAATAGGGCTTACAACAAGAGCTTGTGTGCCGGGTTCAGGGATATTTCCGGGATGATCTGACTGATCCCAGATTATCGGTGTGTTGGAGTACTTCAAGAATTTCGGGGTCGCAGGAACAACCGCGTTTATTTCTCGAAGTGTTCTTTTGGCCACCTTTGCTGACGGGGTTGCTAGGAAAGTTAACATTGCTTCTCCGTCAACTCTCGGAAATTTGGGTTCGCCTTTTCGCTGCTGTTCCTGGATTTTGTCATCAGTGTCCGATTCACTGTCTTCTTTTTCAGCTTCTGGCTTTTGTTTGGCAGGTTTCCTCTTGGAACCCTTCCCTTTATTTCCGGATCCTGCATTGCCTTTCATATGCTTGTTTAGCCGGCATTGCGCGTTTGTGTGGGTTGGTTTCCCAAACTGAGAGTGGTGGACGCAGGGTTCCGACTTCTCTCCCATTCTTCGGGAGTGTAATTGATTGGATCTGGACTGCGGCCTTTCCACTTGTTCACCTTTTCTCCTCCAAAGGCTATGTTGACCTCCTTGGGCTTTGTTGTTGACTCCGGAGTTCCTTTTTTATCAGAACGAGGGGTTTTCTTGGCCAGTATCAGTGACTCAATATTGCCTCCTCTTGCTCTGATATCATCTTCGGCTGCAGCATGCTCGTTAGCGGTTGTAAGCATAGATCCGAGATCTTTGTGCTTTTTAGAACCAACCATGAACGGTACAAGTCCGGGTTTTAGGCCATTGACGAAAGCATGCATTGCTTGTACGTCAGTTACTCCAGAACAACTATTCTTCATTGCAGTCCATCTGGAGATGAAATCCACGTATGGTTCGTCTTCAAATTGGGTGCAACGGTTCAGCTGGTTGATGCTATTTGGGCGTTTGTATGTTCCCCGAAAATGCTGAGTAAATACTCTCGCCATATCATCCCAACTGTCGACAGTTCTTGATGGTAAACCATTGATCCAATCTCTGGCTCCGTCTAGCAACATTAGGGGAAGAAACTTGACAGCTTCCAGGTCTGTCCCGTTGTTGATTTGGACGGCTGTGTAATAATCTGAGAGCCAGGTATCCGGGTTTGTACTGTCGGTATACTTTTGGTAGGTTGGACCAACTTTGGCGAAGCCAGAATGCAGGGTTATCCTTCGGATCCTGTCAGTAAAACACTTAGGACCAAAGTATAGATCATCCTTTTCTGCTCTATCAATATGTGCAGAATATCTCCCGGCTGAATGGACAGAAGGGGATCTGCTCCTTTCTTTTCCATTGTTGCGCGGACGCGCTTTTCCGAGGTTATATCTATCTCTTCCGTTGTCACGCCCCCTGGGATTAGGTGGAGTCCTGCTCCTGTACCTTTCCTTATCTTTAGGCGGTGTCCGAGATCTTTCACGTCTGTGAGGTGTATCGTATCTTCCAGCTTTTTCAGCTGGGTTTCTCGGAGGTGGCATTATTTTGCCGTCATTCCGGTGTTTGTCTTCCCGATCGTGTGGTTTATATCCATCTTTCGGGAGATGAGGTCTGGTTCTAGACGCTGCGTCCCGGTTGTCGGGGTTTTTCTTGTCTTTTCTCGGATCCTCTTTTTTATCCGAATCTCCGGGTTCTTCCGGTCCAGGTGCTCCAGCAGCGCAAGTAACTGTTTTGCAGAGGGCGGAATTATCATGCAGCCTCCATGATCGCTCTTGGCCTCGCTGTTGCTGCTGTAATGCTTTTCCTAGGAAAGCATACACCCCTTGGAGTTTTTCCCCGTTGGAGTACAGATCGTTGTTTAGGATGGCGAACGCTGCTTCCGCGTTTTCCGCTGCGGTTTTGTATATTGGTTTGCCCTTGGCATCTTTGCCGTTTAGCTGCTTTTGCCAAGATGGGTTATAAAACCTTTCTTTTGGCGGCAGTTCTTCCGGTTTTGCGATTCCGGGTAACCTAGTAGGTTTTAAGGCAGATCTATGCTTTCTCTCGTACTCCTCTATTTCTTCCTTCATGACTTTGATGTCATTATGGGTTTGTTGGAGATGTTGCCGAGATCTAAGCAGATGTTGCTGTTGCCGTTGGAAAGCTTGTCTCCTGGCTTCCAGCATCTCAGGGGGTTCATCTGGTCCCACTGGTGTTTGTAATAGTTCTTGCTCTTCCAGTTCTGTCATTGGCGGAGCAGTGATTTCCTTAGATTTCTTTTCCGCGGGCTTTGTGCCACTAATATCTCCAACTTCCAGGTTTTCATCAGCGAGATCAGCTGACTTTTTCTTCCGGAGTTTGTACTGGAGTTTTTTAGAAGCACGATGCTTTTTCTTGGAAGAAGGAGGTTTTTTGACAGGTTCATCTTCTGTCATCTCCTTGACATTAGGGAATATCGGAGAAGTTTCTCCGTCTTCTCTTTCTTCCACTGGCGGAGGGGTTTTAGGGCTTTCCTGGCTGTCGGCACCCGTTGTATCAGCTGGTTTTGCCATTAGCACTTCATGGAATCCCTCTTGAAAGGACTTAACTTTTCTTACGAAGGCATCCTCGTCTTCGTCTTCGGAGTCGAAGTTATCCGATCCGGTTTCCGACTCCAATCTTGCCTCAATGGCGGCAAGCACGGACTCTGCTTCCGAGTTCATCGTCTGGTTGACGGATGTCGGATCTTCCGTCTCTGTGACGGGTATTGGTTCTTCCGTCTCTATGACGGGTAGGTTGTTATCTGCCTCTTGCACGGGATTTCCGTCATCCGTGTTTTCAGCGATTTCGGATTGCACCATGCCGATAAAGTGCGAATCACTGTTTTGTCGGCGATCTGAGCAGAATCCGGCATCATAGTCGTCTTCGACTGGGTATAGGGCGGGTGGGATAAATTTGCTTCCACCGCAAAACCCCATTGCCTCTGCAGTTAGTCCGATAAAGATGTTAGCAGATCCAATCGGTAACACGCAGGCACTTACCAGGTGGTTTTGCGCCGGTATGTAGGATCCGTTGTCGAGGAAGCGCCCGACGTCATCGTCGAATTCCAAGCTTCCGACAGTGATCGATCTTCCAATTCCGCCGAGTATCCCAGATCGGAATTTCACGCCTGACGTCGTTAGCCCCACGGTGGGCGCCAACTGTCGAGACATCGTGGTAGTTTTCATAGACTGGGGTGCCATGATACTACGGTAGAGACGTGGGGTAACGGGATAGCGTAGTAACACAAAACACGGGATTTTACCCAGGTTCGGTACGTCGCGACAGTACGGCGTACCTACTCCTGCACTTCTCACTAATTGGGACTAAAGCCCGTATAACAGGGTTACAGTGTGAGGGAATAGATCTAGCTACTCGACGAGGATGAACTTCTCGGCGAGTTGCGTAGAGCTTTAGCTTGTGAAACTTGAACCTATCTCATCTATCTCCCGTCCGGCTTTATATAATAGCCGGATTAGGGCTTACAGTGCAAGAAACCTAGAAGACTACGTTTAACTTGTAACTTGGAAAGTAAGGAATCCGTCTTCTCCTCCAAGCCAGATCACGTGGGCCGTGATCCGGGTTCTTCTAGAATCCGGCTTCTGCGCGTCGGACTACTGGGCCGCCCAATGGACCCAAGCCCATTACCATGTAGGCCACCCTGGTAGTCCGGCTCTTTTGTCTACCATCTTCTATACCCCTATTCAGTATATATCCGACAGTAATTTTCCCTTCATGACCTCACGATGAACACCCTTCAAAGGTGTGACTCGAAGATAGGCTTGTCCGCCAACATCATAACGAATATCTTGTTGACGATCACCATAACTCTTCTGGCGAGACTGAGCAGCTTTCAGATGTTAACGGAAGATACGAACTGTTTCTTCAGTCTCGTTGATCAGATTCTTCGGTCCAAAGAACTGTCTTTCACCGGTTTCTGACCAATTTAACGGAATTGAACAGTTTCGATTGTAGAGAACTTCAAACGGAGCTTTGGCTAAGATAACTTGGAAGTAGTTGTTGTAAACGAACGCGGTAGATGGAAGACATTTCTCCCAATCATTACCGAAGGATACAACACAAGCTCGAAGCATGTCTTCTAGTGTTTGATTCAGACTCCCGAGGTGATCATTACGGGATGATTGATAGATTATGGTGAAGTGTATACGACTTCCCATAGCTTGCTTGAAACTTGCCCAACCCTTGGAAGTAAACAGATTTCCATGATCGAAAAGGATCTTCTTAGGAACACCATGAAGGGGTATTATCTGAGAGACGTACAAATCTGCCAGTTGTTTAGCATTGATGCCCTGATGGATAGGAACAAAATGAGCAACCTTTGACAGACGATCAATCACTACCCAGATAGCGGTGTGTCCCTGATCATTTCTTGGAAGACCAACAATGAAAGTCATCCCAACTTCATCCCACTTCCAAACAGGAATAGGTGTGGGGTAGAGAGTAGCAACTGGTCTTTGATGTTCAGCTTTAGCACGACGACAAACGTCGCATTCGGCCACAAATTGAGCGATATCTCGCTTCATCTTGGTCCACCAGAACCTTTGACGTAGATCACGGTACATTTTGGTGCTACCAGGATGAACAGAGAGAAGTGACTCATGAGCTTCACGGAGGATCAGTTGTTTCAGACTCCGTTTCTTTGGCACAACAAGACGTTCACCAAAATAAACGGTACCTTGATCATCAACAGAGAAACATGTAGGAATTCCACGAGAAATCTTTCTCTTGACTAAGGTAATGCTTAGATCCCGCTTTTGGGCATCCTTGATTTGATGTTCAAAGGATGGTTTCACTTCCGGATTAACCAGATAACCAGAGGGAACAACCTCAAGATTAAGATTGCAGAATTCTTTGTGGAGAGAAGGTTGATCTTGCTGTATCATCAAGCTGTTACAGTAAGACTTCTGGATTGTCGTGTCAGCCACGGCTTTACCTTTATCATCTTGACATTTGACCTCCACATTGGGTTCTTTGACTAGTTCCAACCATCTCTTTTGTCTGAGACTTAGATCTGGTTGGATAAAAAGATATTTGAAGCTCTGCTGGTGGAAGTAGAACTCACATTGATTTCCTAGCAGATAATGACGCCATTGCTTCAAGGCATACACAACAGCTGCTAACTCAAGAGCATGAGTTGGATATTTGAGTTCATGTGGTTCCAATTGTCGAGAAGCATAAGCAACCACACGACCACCTTGCAAAAGACCGCAATCGATACCTTGACGAGAGGCATCAATGAAGATGACGAAGTCCTTGCGCGTGTCCGGAAGGACAAGCATAGGAGCATTAGCCAGCTTGGTTTTCAACAACCGGAAACTCTCTTCTGCCATTCTTGACCATACAAACTGTTTATCTTTCTTAAGAAGACCAGTCATTGGTTTGGCAGCTTTGGAGAAACCTTCAATAGAGCGGTGATAACAACCGATAAGTTCGAGGAAGTTTCGAACCTCTTTGATGGATTTAGGTGACTCCCAGTCCAATATGGCTTGAACTTTATTAGGGAGAACTGCAACTCTGTCGGCAGATAGGACATAGCCTAGAAATATCAGCTCTTTCAACCAGAACTCACATTTGGGGAATTTGGCATAGAGACGATGCTCATGAAGCTTTGTCAAAGCTAGCCGAAGATGTTCAGCATGTTCTTCTTCGGACTTGGAGTAGATTATAACATCGTCGAGGTAAACCACAATGAACTTGTCAAGATACTCCATGAAAATGGATTTCATAAGCCCCATCAACATGGTTGGAGCGTTGTAAAGTTCGGGGAACATAACGGTGTAATCGTAAAGACCATAACGAGTTTTGATAACCGTTTTAGAAACATTCCCGGACCTGGTCTGAAGTTGATGATAACCCAGACTTAAGTGTATCTTGGAGAAAATAACAGCACCAAACAGACGGTCAAACAAATTATTTGTCTGAGGAAGAGAGAACTTGTGCTTTATTGCCACATCATTGAACGGACAATATTCACTGACCAGCTGGGGAACTGTGGTATCCTTCTTCATGACGAAGAGTGTAGGACATCCACGAGAAGATGTGTTGGCATGAGGGAAACCTTTCCCTTCTGACTCCTCTATTTGCTTCTTCAACTCAACCAACTCTTCTAGAGACATATGGTATGGTCTTTCAGAAGTAGGAGCCACTCCAGGAATTAGTTCAACAACAAACTCCACTGAATAACCATGATGCATACCAGGAAGCTCTTCCGGGAAGACATCCGGAAACTTACACACCACTGGCACCTCATGAACCTCGAGAGATGGTCGGACTTCAACTGCATTCAGCTGAGGACATGGTTGTGGTTGAACTGTCCCACAAGGAAACAACAACCGAGTTGTCTGACCATAAGGATGAATCAGGGTAACAGACTTGGCTGCACAGTCAATCGTAGCATGATGTGTTGACAACCAGTCCATGCCCAGTATGACGTTGATGTCATTTGAGTCCACGATGACAAGTGTAGAAAGAAACACCAAACCTCCTATTTCAATTGGGACACCAGGGCAACACTGATTAGACCAGCAGAAGGACCCTGGGGTGGAAATTATCAACGGAGGAACCATACTCACAAGAGGTATGTCATGCAACACCACAAAAGCTCTTGACACACATGAGTGTGACGCTCCGGAATCAACCAGAACGGAGGCTGGAGCTAGATTAACACGAAGCATTCCCAACACGACATCAGGTGCTTTCTGAGCTTCTTCAATCAGAACATGGTTCAAACGACCACGGTTAACAACACGTGTAGGAACGAACTGTAGTGCAGAAGGTGTCCTCTGGGGACATTTGTTGGAGTAATGGCCAACTTCATCACATACATGACATGTCACCAGCCGTTTCTTACCACCAACAACTCTGGATTGCCCACCAAGGTGACCTTGTTGAACAACTGATGGATATGGGATAGCACTGTACGGAACAAACACACGACGCTTCTTGGAACCAGAAGAAGACGCATGTGACTCTCCAGAAATCTGCTTCAAAGAAATTTCCATTTCCTTTTTGCCACGCTCCAAGGTAAGAGCATGATTATAAAGGTCCTGGAAGGTTGGAAACTGGAAAGACAGTAGCTCATAGCTAACTCCGGAATCCAGACCCTTGCAGAACAACTCTTGCTTATCCGCATCACCTGCAACATTTCGGGGTGCATAACGAGCCAAACGGGTGAATTCACGCCCGTAAGTTTCAACATCCATCTGTCCCTCGGTCAGATCCAAGAACTCTTTTCTTTTGGAGTCCATAACTGCCTCAGGAACATGGGCAACACGGAACTCTTTACGGAACTCCTCCCAAGTAACCTTATGTCCCGGCAATTGCAACGCCAAGAAACCTTCCCACCATGAACCAGCTTCACCCTCTAGCTGATAGGCGGCGAAGTTCACACGGTCACTTTCTGGAACATGGAGAGCATTAAATTTGCGCTCGATAGCACGAAGCCAATCATCAGCATCGATGGGTTCCTTGAGACTGCTGAAAGATGGAAGCTTAGCATGAACTAAATCCCCAAATGTAACGCATTCGTCATGACGACGTTCAGTATTTTGCGCCACACGCTCAAGGAGATGTTCATTTCTCACGCGGTTGGTCTCGATATCCTGAAGAACTTGCGTCATTAAGGAAGATGACGACTCTCCCTCGATATGACCACTTTCAACGGAATCTTGAATACTCCCGGACATCCTGAGTACAAAGAAACGGAACCATGAGAAACACTCCCATGGAATGAATGCAACAGAAAGGTTCATGACTTGATAGGGATCAATTGAAGTCAAAAGGAAACAACGATTTAGACCGAAGGAGGTAACTTGGAAATTCTGAGAACATTAGCAACCTGACACGGAGTACTAGGAAAAACACCCAACGATTTTGCTCCTAACTTTGAAGTTAACAGGTGAGAAGTAAAACATTTGAAATCAAATGAGATAAGGTGACTCAGAGTTAGAGCGATACCAGGTAAGGAGTAAAAAGAATCCTAAGAAGGTTTTTCCAACTCATTTGTCATTTCGAAAATAGTTTTCACAAACTCTAGACTCAACATCGACCAATAGCAAGGGTTTTCCTACAGGCAGTCCTGCTCTGATACCAACTCTTGTCAGACCCCGGACCCAGAGATATACACACCGTTATGTGCTCCTAGCCATGGACTCACAAGGGCTTCAGGGTTACCAGCCCCGGCCGCAACAAACAACGGCAGGCAGACCGGATTCATCGGCACGTAGTCCGGATCCCCGGTCTACTACTCCTTGTATCCATGCTAGTCATAACCAACTATGCATATCAAAGCGTCCACGAGTCGGATGAAACTGAAGGAACGGGACCAAAGCTATACAGAGCTGCTATGTGTCCAGAAAGTGCAACAACAATCGAGGGTTACTGGGGTTACCTCGCCCCAGGCCGATCAAATCGACAGGCGGGCTCGGACGTGGATCATCGGCTCCACAACCCCTCGACTACGACAACTATGCAGGCATAGCCAAAACTGTATAACAACGGGCTCGAAACCAACAACCGATCAAAGCAGTACTCTAAACATGAAGCTTTATTAAGCAAGTAATACTAGAGTATAGCTTACAACCAGAGGTCACACGACCCAACATTACATCAGACAACGGAAAGCAAAATATGTTGCTATTCAACAAGAACCAAAGGCCTAAGAGGCCGCAACATAAGGCGACGTCCCAGCCCAGAGATTCCAGGCTGCTACCTGGGAAACCCCAAACTATCCGTCGACGTCCACGTTGAAACACCACCGAAGGTATGGAACTTCACCTGAACCAAATTGAAGCAAACATGAGTACGGGAGGTACTCAACAAGACTTAACTAACCTATTATATATCTGCTTGTTCATAAAGGGTTTATGAAGGTTGTTTTGCGTAAAGCCAACTTTGTTTCGAATAGAGGGAGATAGAGAAGTTTTTCACAAATCTTTTAAAAGAATACCCTGTCACGGGTATTGCCTTCAGAACCTTCGAAGCATCATCTTCAACACTGATAACTGGAACCACCTCTTAAAACTAAACATCCATTGTCAACATCTTTTACGTCATGTTCAAGTTATCTATGATCTCAGGATCCGTCACCAAGTTGTCCTTAACCGCGGACACGGCTTTTCGAAAAGATTAAACCCTGCAGGGGTGTACAACTTTACCCACACGCATCAACCGACTCTTAATGCCAAGCTATTGGCACAATTCCGACGATGTGCCGGCAGAGGGTGGCTGACCACGATCTTTCCTTTGCTTCGCCTATTCCATGAGTCGCTCCGAGTAGAGATGGACCGCCAATAGGGAGTGGCCATCTCCTGCCGGGTCTCTATCGTTGTGCGCAATGCTCGACGGTTACCTTCCCGCAGAGCGCCGATACACCACCACGTCCTAGTTTTGAAAACGTTTTGATATCCCCAGCAAATCCAAATGGAACGCCCGAACTAGGCAACTCATGGAACAAACTAGACAAGTTGAAACCGAGGGGAATCCAATCCCCGTGTGGTTGCACGATCAGTCTTGGCTTCAAAGGCGAGAACTCGCTCCTAGGGGCATGAACGAGGAAAATCACCACATCCCATGTGGCAACTCATCCAAGCCTCTTATCATATTAACCACACATCTCGAACCTTACCACGCTATCCTGTCATACTAGATTCATTTCGTAACTCTGATTCATCAACCGGATGGAGCAGAGATAAACAGGCATGTATGACTAAGCATGGCATATTTGAGGTTTTGGCGATACACACAAACAAATCCTATGTCAGCTAGGAACATGGAATCATGATATCTGGTTTATGCAACTAAATAGGATAACTCTATCTATTGACTCAAAATACTTTGTAAAGCATGCATCGTACGAGAAGGAAAACACTTCGAAAACATATATGGACAGATAAGAGGTTATGCTTGCCTTGCTTCAAGAAACCCAGAGAAATCTTCAAGGAATAAGTGCTTGACTTGGTTGTTTAGACCAAGTATTCGGCAACAGGGGGTGCGAACTTCACTCCGGATTCGAGGTCTACCGATAAGAGCAAACACCGGAAAGAAAGAGAACAACACTCAACACAGGCATCGATGCAATGCTCAATATGTATGCATGAACAATTGAATGCATTAAAGTTAAGCCCTAAACATGGTTCATGGGTTGCTAGGGTTCATATGTTAAGGAAACAGTTTTAGTGAAATTAGTCCCGAAGTGGACCTCGGAGGCCGATTCGGGCAAAACCTAAAGGTGCGACAAGTTAAAGTGCTCAAATAGGGTTGAGAACACCATAACTAGGTTGCACTTGTCATTCTAAGCATTTTGGCATATAACTTGTAATTTTCTTGAATAAAAACTTATTTTCTTTATTTTAAATGATTTAAATAATACTCAAAATTCAACTTTGTCAAAAATGTGTGCAAATGATATAAACATGTAGATTACATTTTTCTGAACAAAATGGTATGTTGAACACATTTTTCTGATTAAGCAATTAAAAGATATTGCATTTACAATTTTAATTCTTTTTCTGAAATATAAACCTAGGTGGGGTCCACGTGGCAGTACCGATTCGTTTAAACTGAAATAAGCAGAAAAACTGCCTGGTGACGCAAGCACGATGTCACAGTGACATCATCCGAGGCTAAAATCTCACAGATGCTATGCAATCGAACGAAATGCTCGTGGATTTTGGAATCGAACTGTATCACGGGGTAGAGCACAACGAGGAGAAGCTGGGGGTGGCCGCGGCTCGCCGGAAGGTGGCCGGAAAGCTCGCCGGCGAGCTCGTCGCGGCGGCGGATGGCGGCGTCGGCGGCGGGGGAGGTAACCGGAGGGGGAGGGAGGAAGAGGAGGGAACCAGGGGGTGCGGGGGCTCACTGTGAACATGATGGCGAGGTCGGGGAGGGGAGGCGGGGAGGCAATGGCCGGCGGCGAGCGAATTCCCGCGGCGGACGTGGCGCTCGTCGGCGAGAAATTGGGGCCGGAGGGGGCGTCCCTGCTGCTGATTCTGCTCGAGGAGGAGTACGGGGAGGTGGCGGAGCCGGTGGGGTGATCGGGGAGGGCCGGGGTAGGCCGTAGCGCCGGCGATGGGCGACGGTTACCGGCGGGAGGTAGGGTTCGGTTGGGTTTTTCGGTTCCTGTACGTGAGGGAGACAGAGAAGTGTGGCTCTGAGGGGAGGAGGGGATAGAGGAGAGGCGTGGCTTTCTCTCTCGGCCTTATCCCTCGAAGGGCAAGCAGGAGGTGGCGGAAGAGGCGACGTAGGAGGGTTGCTCATCTACTGGCTGGAGGTAGAAGAAGACAAGACGCCAATTTCCGATAACCCCCCTGGAACGACATAAACTGCGAAGAGGTCCCTGCCTTTTTTTTAAAACAGCAGCTTAAAACAAACACTGAGGGCTTTTCTGTAAAGAACAAAAATTGGTAAAAATTATTTTTGGGCTCCTTACAACATGGGAAAACTCAACATATTTTAGTTTTGCAAAATTGTACCATTTTAAACCATCATTTTAATGTGGCACTTTTAAGTGATTTTAATAAACTCCGGTATTAAATTTTAGTGCAATTGTTTTAAAACCAAACATGGTTCAAAAATGCATGCATGACATGACATGATCACAACCACAAACACACAAGCACTTTATTACAAAAAGGGTGGATGTTACATTGGCCTTGATTGTTAGCTTGAGGGCTTGGTGCATCTTGTTGGATAGCTTGATCATAAATGGGTGTAGTCAATGGCTCCACTTGAGTGGGGCATAGTCCTTCTCCCTCCGTCATCCGGTAACCCTCAATGGGAATTATTTCACCAATCCCCATTCTTCTTATGACGATGGGTGGAATTGCATCTCCTACAACACCATGATTGTCGCACCCTGGATTCTAAGGGATACTCATCGTACGAACTGGATAGCAGGTGCTTGGATTATGGGGCATAACTGCTCCCACGTCCCAGCTTCCTGGTAGGCCTGCGCTTATGCGCGACAACACAAGCCCTGCTATTCCATCGTCGATGTAAACTATCCATTAGGAGTCATAGGCACTACTGTCGACGTACTTCATCTCAAGCACGCACGGTACGTCAACAGCTTTGAACAAAAGGATAACACAACATGCCTCTAAGACACAAAAGATGGAAATAAGTTTGCAAATAGCCTTCACTAAGGCAGAGATAGCAAAACACTCATCCAGAGGACACATGTCCCAACATATCATCCATTACATCAGCGGAAGCAATCAAATGGGTCTGAGTACAGACAAATCCAAGGCTTAAGAAGCCGGAGAAAATAACGAAAAACGAAGCCCATCCACGTAGGTCCTGGATCCTGCCCGGGGTCCAGCCAACTACTCGTCTGCAGTGTCGTCAAACTCCACGAAGTAGCCATCCTGGTGATCATCGTAGCCGTAGTCGTACTCTGCGTAAACCACAGCCCCAACGGGGTCAGTACATCCAAGTACTGGCAAGCAAGACTCACATTTCATCAAGGAGTTACCCGTCAACACAAGCCGGGATGCTTGGGATCAACGGAAGAAGATAGGTATTACAAAAGCTGCAGCGGGCTGCTCTAACCAACTACAGAAGGTACTAATAGTTCCGGCTAATAGAAAAGATAAGATCGAGGAATTGTAACCAACTGAAAGATAACTTCAAACAAACCCATCCTGGATCTCGCCCCTTATCCGAAGAAGCAATCCGAGGATAACTCACACCGTTGTAATCAGGTGAATCAAGTTATTGTGTGAATAATCTATTACTAGTCAAGTTATTAGTCATTGGGTGAACATGATTGATCATTATGTTGGAGTTGTCCTGAGTACTTGTTAGCCAGTACTTTCACCAAGTAATCCATAACCGCGGAAAACACGGCTTCTCGAGAAGATTTATCCCTGCAGGGGTGCACCATAGTAACCGTACACGTAAGAATATCCCGCCAGATGGGAATCAAACCCACCAAGCGAGACACTCAACACAACCAACTGTTCTTCGCATCAAGCCCAAAGCACCGCGTGCTGTGCGTGCGCGGCTAATCGAGCCCCTCGAAGAAAAGGAGGACCCTCATAGCACTGGAAGACCACGCCGCCCTAAATGCCGACTACAAAAGTTCCACCCTGGCCTCGGGTTCGTACCTGCATATGATGCAGCAAATGGAAAGCCCGAACTAGTACGGTGATTTGGACGAGATGCGAATCGAGTCAAGTTGAGGGGGGCGCCCATACTCGCTTCCCACATGCGGGTAGTGCGCTCATCATGGATCAGTAGACAAGACCCTTTTCCTATTAGGGTCGACACTAGCAGGCCTCAAAACCACAAAGGGCCTCCTGCCGGTGCCTTATCATCAAGTTATTATTAATAGCAGCATTGACAGGATTGATTGATTAACATTCGAGCCCCCGGAACGGTAACAGATAATAATAGCACGATAATAAAAGAAGTAACCGACAACAGGCTCGAGCAAAAGCAACCCTAAGCATGCTAGATAAGAACAGGCACAAACAAAGGCTGTGGGTATGGAGGTGAGGCAATATCATTGGTTCAGGGAATCATGTGATGGGTTCGGAGAATAGCAACGATACATAGGGCTAGCAATAGTAGACAAAAGGATAGTATCGACAACAAGTGTGGAAGAGAACTCGATGATTCATGTGAGTGATAACTTGCCTGGAAGCTCAGCAGCCGGGTACTGGGCTAGGTCCTCGGTAGTGGTGTCGTAAGGCTCGTCGGTACCAACGTCGTCGTCTAAGCGAGAAGAAGCAAAAACAACAACGAAGGAAGACGGCAATCAATACATGGCATATGTGCACAAACATTGGGATGATGCATGTCATGTTTAATAGATGCACCAAAATAAACTAGTGGATATGATACACAAGTTTAAATGGATTCCATATGCAAAGATTGCATATGGCAAACCCATGCCTTAGAGTTGAATTAATTGTTCTAACACTAAGCATCAGGTGTTGGTGAGTTAGCATGATGCATGCATGATGAATAACAAGAAGATAACAATTTAAATGCAATTGGAATGATAGTTAACCATTTTTAGAAAACATTAATCAAGTTTGGAAATTATTGTTACTTAATGGTGTTAAACAAGTAGTGATTGTTTTCATCAAGTTAAAGGGTGCAAAACAAATAACAAAGTTGATATTTGAAAAGGTTATCAAATTTTAGTTGGATTACATGTTTCACATTTTGAAATTGGACTTTGGATTATTTAATTATGAATTAAACAATATTAAACAATTTTTAATTGCATTAATCAAGATTTAAATTGTTTAGGCAATTTAAATTATTCAAACCAGAAAACAAAATTTATATTTGGATAGTACATGAAAAGTTGATTGGAAAACATATTTGGTTTGTGAAATTTGGAATTTTTATGAACAAGTTATGAATTTTGCAAATTTAAGTGAATTTGACAAGAATTCAATTTTTGCACCAATTTAAAATATTCAAAACAGTAAACAAATTTTATATTTGGATAGATCATTTAATTTTGGACAGAAAACATATTTAAAAAGTGAAAATTGGAGTTAAAATGAATTTGTTATGCATTTTAGAATTATAGGGTGCAATCTGCCATTTTAATGCCTCTAGGGACTTAGGAAAAAAATTTCCAGGGGCTAGAAATAAGGGCCAGGGGCCTATGTGTGATTTGCTAAACGTTCCAGTACCAAACCATTGTAAAAATAAAACTTTGTTTTATTTGGGAGAGAGGGGACTCGATCCCCTCACCTCCTGGTTGCAAGCAAGGAACAGAACCATTCGGCTAGATGCGCTGGCTTGGTGGGAATGCATCTCGGATGGGGATAAGCTGTTGGTGGCGGCTGTACCGAATTAAAACGAGAAAAAGGGGTGGGGCTGGGGATCGAACCTGTGATCTGCGGGTTTGGCTGCGCGCGCTCCAACCAGTAGGGTAGGCTGCGCTGGTTGATGGAATAGGGTGCGGGTGTGGTTTTGAAGTTCGCCAACTGCCTGTTACTGAACCTGCAAGCGCACGAGACAGAAGCTCGTTACTGTCTCGATACAGAGCACGTACAGCGATCTTGCAAGGAAGAAAACGGTGACCAATCCGCAGGGAAAGGGGATGGGAAGTGCGGGAATGGAGAGGTGGGATCACCCTCTTCGCAGGGGCGTGCTCGGCGCGGTCGGAGGGTGGCGGAGGCGGCGGCGCCGTGCGCCGGCGGCCGGTGGCCGTGGCACCAGCAGCAGAGGACGATCTCCTCGAGGTGGCGGCGGATGGGAGAGACAGGAGGGAAGAGGAGCGTCTAGGGTTAGGGTTTGGCTGCGGGAGGGAGAGGAGGATATAAAGGAGGTGGGGTTTCCATCGGGTGGTTGAGGAGGAGGGGCAGGTCGCTGTCCTCCATGGTACGTCATCCTCCGTACGGAGGTAGGAGGAGACCGAGCGGGCTGCCCCTTGTGGGCTGGGCCTTCTCCCCCTCCTGAACGTTTTTTTCCTTTTTTTTTTATTATTTCGGTTTGTGTTTTTTTTTTCCTGCTGAAATTGAATTGGTAAGAAAAGAATAGGTTTGGTTGATGGAAAAATTTGGAAAAAAATTGGAGAAGCTCCTTAGGACAAAAACTAACATGTGGCAACTTTTATTTTCAAAAATTTAAATGTTTGATGGCTTTTGAAATTTGAACCAAATTTAGGTGATATTTTTAATATTAAAGATCATTAACAAAACCCAAAATTTTAAATAGGGTACCCCTAAGGTAATTAGGCAATGTTGAAATAGTTTGATTTGGTAACAACATGAACTCAAAAATGGTTATGTTTTTGGGTTTGCAAATCTTTATTTGAAAGAAAGTAACAGACAAGTGTGAAAACAGAAGTTGATTGAGTTGGCCTTTTATTAAGAAAACAATGCAAACATAAATAAATATGGGGATGATGACATGATGCATTGCTTTAAATAAAACAAGAAGTAAACAACTAGGGGTTTTCATACTTGGATGTTACAAAACGCCCCCCCCTTGAAGGAATCGCGCCCCGAGATTCCTACTGAGAATGGAAAAGGTCCGGATACTTCTTGCGAAGATCCTCTTCGGTCTCCCACGTTGCCTCTTTATCGGAATGATGCGACCATTGCACTTTCAAGAACTTGGTGCTCTTGTTGCGAGTCTTACGAACGGTCTCATCGAGAATTCGAGTAGGGTGCTCCTCATAGGAGAGATCATCTTGCAGTTCAATATCATCATGATCAACTGCACGATCAGGGTCCTTGAAGCACTTCTTGAGCTGTGACACTTGGAACACATCGTGCACTTTGGATAGTTTTTCTGGAAGTTCAAGACGATAAGCATTTTCTGCACGCCTTGAGAGGACGTTGAAGGGACCAATGTATCTTGGTGCAAGCTTTCCTTTCACACCAAAACGATGAGTGCCTCTGAGGGGAGTTACACGGAGATATGCCTTATCACCAGGTGCATAGGTCATATCCCTGTGCTTGCTATCATAATAGCTCTTCTGACGAGACTGAGCAATCCTGAGATTGTCACGAATGATGCGGACTTTCTCTTCGGCTTCCTTAACAATGTCAGGGCCTAAGAGTGAACGCTCACCAACTCCAGACCAATTGATTGGACTCCTGCATCTGCGGCCATACAGTGCCTCAAATGGTGCCATGCCTAGGCTTGCCTGGTAGCTGTTGTTGTAGGAGAATTCAGCATATGGAAGGCAATCCTCCCATTTCATGCCAAAGGAGAGACCACATGCTCTAAGCATATCCTCGAGAATCTGATTGACTCTTTCGACTTGCCCTTGAGACTGAGGGTGATAAGCTGTGCTGAACAGAAGTTTAGTGCCCAATGCTTCTTGAAAGCTTTTCCAGAAATGAGAAGTGAAGATACTTCCACGGTCTGAGCTTATTTCCAATGGAACACCATGAAGAGGAACAATCCTTGCTGTATAGAGCTCTGCTAACTGGCTAGCTGAGATAGTCTCCTTGACAGCGAAGAAATGAGCTACTTTAGTGAGACGATCAATAACAACGAAGATTGCATCGTTGCCCTTTTTGGACTTTGGAAACCCAGTAACGAAGTCCATTTCAATCATGTCCCACTTCCACTCAGGAATTTTCAGAGGTTGGAGTAGACCTGCTGTTTTCTGATGGACTGCCTTAACACGTTGACAAACGTCGCATTCAGAAACGTATTGAGCAATTTCACGTTTCATGCGAGGCCACCAATACAGAGTCTTGAGATCCTGGTACATCTTTGTACTTCCAGGGTGAATGGATAAAGGAGTTTCATGAGCCTCCTTGAGAATGATATCCTTGAGACTTTGAACCTGAGGAACTGCAATGCGTCCTTCAAAGAACACAGTTCCTTTGTCATCAATAGAGAAGGACTTGAACTTATCACTGCCCTCTTTGATTTGCTCTACCATCTTCTTGATTTCAGCATCACGAAACTGTTCAGAACGAATCTTGTCCTCGAGAGTTGGACTGGCTGTCAAGCTAGCAAGGTATCCTTCAGGAACAAGACCAAGGTTCAGCTTCTGGAATTCTTCATGAAGTGGAGGTTGGCTTTCCATGATCATGAGATTATTGCAATAGGACTTGCGACTGAGAGCATCAGCCATAACATTAGCCTTGCCTGGAGTGTAAGAAATGGTGAGATCAAAGTCTTTAATCTTCTCAATCCATCTCCTTTGCCTGAGGTTCAGATCTGGCTGAGTGAAGATGTATTTCAGACTCTTGTGATCGGAAAAGATTTCAGTTTTGTTACCCAACAAGTATTGTCTCCATTTCTTGAGGGCAAACACAACTGCTGCAAGTTCAAGATCATGTGTGGGATAGTTTTGCTCGTGTGGGTTCAACTGACGTGAAGCATAAGCCACAACTTGGCGTTCTTGCATAAGAACTGCTCCTAGTCCTTGGAGAGATGCATCACAGAATATCTGGAAAGGTTTGGTGGTATCTGGGCCAACCAGAACTGGGGTAGAAGTGAGTTTAGTCTTCAGGAGGTTGAAACTCTCATCACACTGTGGAGTCCAAATGAACTTTTTGTCCTTCTTTGTGAGATCAGTGAGAGGTTTTGCAATCTTGGAAAAGTTTTGGACGAAACGACGGCAATAGCTAGCCAAGCCAAGAAAACTTCTGACTTGCTTCACCGTCTTAGGGGGTTTCCAATCAACAATTGCCTTAACCTTTTCCGGGTCAATGGCTATGCCTTTGGCAGAGATGATATGACCAAGATATGCAACTTCTGGAATCCAGAACTCACATTTGGAGTATTTGGCATATAGACGATGCTCGCGGAGTTTCATGAGAGTGAGACGAAGATGTTCTTCATGCTCTTCCTCGGATTTTGAGTAGACAAGGATATCATCAAGATATACCACAACGAACTTGTCGAGGTATTCGTGGAAGACAGAATTCATCAGTCGAGAGAAGATCGCCGGTGCATTGGTGAGACCAAAGGACATGACGGTGTATTCATATAGACCGTAACGAGTGGTGAAAGCTGTCTTAGGAATATCTTCCTTTCTGATCTTTATTTGATGGTAACCCATCCTCAAGTCCAACTTTGAGAATATTGAGGCTCCAGCAAGTTTATCAAAAAGATCATCGATACGAGGAATTGGATACTTGTTCTTGATAGTTTTCTCGTTGAGAGGACGATAGTCAACCACGAGTCTCTTAGTTTGGTCCTTCTTGGCAACAAACAGAGTTGGGCAACCCCAAGCGGAGGAACTAGGCTGAATGTAACCTTTCTCCATATACATATCGATTTGCTCCTTCAACAACTTCAGTTCAGGAGGAGCTATCTTGTATGGATGCTTAGAGATTGGAGCAGTACCTGGTTCAAGCTCGATCACGAACTCAACTGCTCTGTCCGGAGGCATCCCTGGCAACTCTTCTGGAAAGACGTCAGGGAATTCACAAACCACCGGAACATTCTCAAGCAGAGGTAGAGGTTTAGCATCCAGGGTGTACAACTGAACAGAACTTGATTCCTTCGGAGAATAGACTATCTGGCCGGAAGGGTGGAACAGAGTTATTGACTTCTTAGCACAATCAATCGTAGCTTTATTGGCCTTCAACAAATCCATGCCAAGGATGACATCAATGTCTGAATTGCCAAGCAGAATGAGGGAAGCAAGGAATATGTGACCTCCAATTAAGATCTGATTCTCATGACTGATCTTGGAAGTTTGCATAGTTGCTCCAGGGGAGTTTACTACTAGCGGGGAACCCAAACCAACAAAGGGGAGTTTACTAGTTGTTGCAAAGATCTTTGACACAAAGGAATGCGATGCTCCGGTATCAAACAACACTTTAGCTTGGTTAGAGTTTACGGGTAATGTACCGAGAACAACGTCGGCAGATTCCTCAGCTGTGTCAACCTTGACGTGGTTCACCCTTGCGGTCCTCCCAACAGGCCTGTTGTTGGCGTTGAAGGCCTTATGCGGAGGAGCGCGGACCATCGCCTGGTTGGTGTTGGGGCGAGGTGGTGGAGAAGGCAGCATCCTCTGAGTGCACTTATCAGCGTAGTGCCCAGTCTCCTTGCATTTGAAGCAAGTGACGACACGCGGAGGATCTGGCCTTGGCTGCGCCATTGCAAACCTCTGCCCATGCATCTGAGCTGGGTTGGGTGGGCGGGGACCAAAGCCTGGAGAAGCTTGGGCATTTGGAGCCCTAGTGACAGCACTGTTTGGCACCCAGATGCGGCGCTTCTGCGGAGGGGTGGTCATGTTGGAGGAGGAACCACCCTCACGCGAGTGCTTGCGCGACTCTTCGAACGCCTTGCGCCCATTCTCCTCATTGAGCGCGGTGTTCACGAGCTCGACGAAGTCCTTGCACCTGATGTTTGTGAGAGCGTACTTCAGTTCCGGGTTAAAACCTCGGCGGAACCTTGCCATCTTCTTGGTCTCAGTAGACACCTCGTCTCCAGCATACCGAGCGAGGCGATTGAACTCGTTCTGGTAGCCGATGACGTCGAGCTTTCCCTGCTTCAGCGAGCAAAACTCTTCACGCATCCTCTCCATGAGACCATCGGGGATGTGGTACTTCAGGAAGGCATCCTTGAAGCAACCCCAAGTGATAGGATAGCCAGATCTCATGGCCTGGTAGTTCTCCCACCACGAGGCTGCCTGACCCTTCAGTAGGTAAGCAGCATAGTTGACCTTGTCCTCTTCCGCAACATGAGCAATCTCCAGGGCTCTTGCTACGTCACGGATCCAGTCATCAGCATCCAGAGGCTCGCGTGTTGCCACGAAAGCCTTAGGGCCCACACTGAGGAAGTCCTTGATGGTGACCCTTGGAGCAGTCTGGTGGTGGTGGTTCTGGTGGTTCTGAACCTGGACCATCTGAGCCATGACCTGAGTCATCTGAGTCAAGAGCTCAGCGATCGGCGGTGGCTCAGGCGTGTTCCTTGTTGGAGGCATCCTGAACAGAAATGCATTTTAGCACAACAATAGGAAGGGATAAACTCAGCAACCGAAAGAGAGATTATTCCGACGCATGAATAGATAACCAACAGGTAGCTTCCTGGTACATCATGAGTTCAAATACATCAGAATATCCAACATACCAATACATGGTTCGAAAACGAAAGGATAAACTAGACACAGCTAGTAACGGATACATCGGTACTCCCATGCTCATCACGTAGGACGGCGGCGAGTACGGTGAGTGGTACGACGAAGAGGACGACGAGGAGGAGTGTGCACACGGAAGTAGGTATCACGACGATCCCTGTAGATAGGAACTGCTCTGAGAGCAACTCTCGGGGTGGTGAAGTAGAAAGCGTCGTCTCCCTGTGCTCCATAGCGGGGAATCCCTGTGTAACCAGCTCCGAGGTCGAGAAGTGGGCCTCTGATCGGCTCGTAACCTCCAGCATCTGGCAGAGGAAAACCCAGTGTCTGCTGGAAACGCGCAAAGCGCTCGTCTCCAACGAAGTCTGTGGTGTACGTCGCCAGACGCGTCAACGCGAGGTAGAGCTGCTCCCTGACTGAGGCCAACTCCTGAGCAAGTGTGGAAGCAACGGCGTCACTGTGCCTCACGAACTGGGCAGTGGTGTGCAGCCTGGAGCTATCATCCTCGTAGGTATCCAGGTTGCGGTGGAGAGTGAAGTGAACTCCCGCTGCCGTGATGTAACCACGGGGGATGTGACGATATATGGAATCATCAAACCCCCAGTAGTCAGCACGGAGAACGGTGAGACTCACGTACGCTGCCTGCTGCACAGCTATATCCACTGTGGAACCTACTTCCTCGTAGCGGTGGACAACACTCCTGCCATCATCCGACAGAATGTAGACGATGGCTCGGTAGAAAGTCTGCTCGAACTCGCGCTGGTGCTCGTAGACCTGGTACTCTGGTGCCCAACGGAACCCCAGATAGGTAACCATGTCCCTCAGCATCTCCGGATAACCGGTGGTGCTCTCGCAACGGGTCATGCGAACCACCTGCGGGTAGTAGCTGAGACCCATCTGCAGATGATTTGGAAGGTTTTGATTAGGCGCCGGTAAGAGAAAAGGAAGTGGAAAACAACAACAAGATTCAATGGACGATAGGTTCTTTAAAAGAACAGGATATCGAAGCAACATCGGGAAAACGAGACCAAAACCTGAGGTACTACGGAGAACCCAAAACACGTGAAATCCTAACTTGAAAGTTTAGGTGAGAACAGAAAACAACGTTGCACTTCCTTACCAGAAAAGGGTGGGTGGGTGGGGAAAGAAGAAAAATGGCAGAATTCCTACTCTCACGTTTCATTTTTCCTGTATAGCTACAAAATAGTTTCTAGACTCAACTGCGACCAGTAAAAAGGGATCCTACAGGCAGACATGCTCTGATACCATTTGTCGCACCCTGGCTTCTAAGGGATACTCATCGTACGAACTGGATAGCAGGTGCTTGGATTATGGGGCATAACTGCTCCCACGTCCCAGCTTCCTGGTAGGCCTGCGCTTATGCGCGACAACACAAGCCCTGCTATTCCATCGTCGATGTAAACTATCCATTAGGAGTCATAGGCACTACTGTCGACGTACTTCATCTCAAGCACGCACGGTACGTCAACAGCTTTGAACAAAAGGATAACACAACATGCCTCTAAGACACAAAAGATGGAAATAAGTTTGCAAATAGCCTTCACTAAGGCAGAGATAGCAAAACACTCATCCAGAGGACACATGTCCCAACATATCATCCATTACATCAGCGGAAGCAATCAAATGGGTCTGAGTACAGACAAATCCAAGGCTTAAGAAGCCGGAGAAAATAACGAAAAACGAAGCCCATCCACGTAGGTCCTGGATCCTGCCCGGGGTCCAGCCAACTACTCGTCTGCAGTGTCGTCAAACTCCACGAAGTAGCCATCCTGGTGATCATCGTAGCCGTAGTCGTACTCTGCGTAAACCACAGCCCCAACGGGGTCAGTACATCCAAGTACTGGCAAGCAAGACTCACATTTCATCAAGGAGTTACCCGTCAACACAAGCCGGGATGCTTGGGATCAACGGAAGAAGATAGGTATTACAAAAGCTGCAGCGGGCTGCTCTAACCAACTACAGAAGGTACTAATAGTTCCGGCTAATAGAAAAGATAAGATCGAGGAATTGTAACCAACTGAAAGATAACTTCAAACAAACCCATCCTGGATCTCGCCCCTTATCCGAAGAAGCAATCCGAGGATAACTCACACCGTTGTAATCAGGTGAATCAAGTTATTGTGTGAATAATCTATTACTAGTCAAGTTATTAGTCATTGGGTGAACATGATTGATCATTATGTTGGAGTTGTCCTGAGTACTTGTTAGCCAGTACTTTCACCAAGTAATCCATAACCGTGGAAAACACGGCTTCTCGAGAAGATTTATCCCTGCAGGGGTGCACCATAGTAACCGTACACGTAAGAATATCCCGCCAGATGGGAATCAAACCCACCAAGCGAGACACTCAACACAACCAACTGTTCTTCGCATCAAGCCCAAAGCACCGCGTGCTGTGCGTGCGCGGCTAATCGAGCCCCTCGAAGAAAAGGAGGACCCTCATAGCACTGGAAGACCACGCCGCCCTAAATGCCGACTACAAAAGTTCCACCCTGGCCTCGGGTTCGTACCTGCATATGATGCAGCAAATGGAAAGCCCGAACTAGTACGGTGATTTGGACGAGATGCGAATCGAGTCAAGTTGAGGGGGGCGCCCATACTCGCTTCCCACATGCGGGTAGTGCGCTCATCATGGATCAGTAGACAAGACCCTTTTCCTATTAGGGTCGACACTAGCAGGCCTCAAAACCACAAAGGGCCTCCTGCCGGTGCCTTATCATCAAGTTATTATTAATAGCAGCATTGACAGGATTGATTGATTAACATTCGAGCCCCCGGAACGGTAACAGATAATAATAGCACGATAATAAAAGAAGTAACCGACAACAGGCTCGAGCAAAAGCAACCCTAAGCATGCTAGATAAGAACAGGCACAAACAAAGGCTGTGGGTATGGAGGTGAGGCAATATCATTGGTTCAGGGAATCATGTGATGGGTTCGGAGAATAGCAACGATACATAGGGCTAGCAATAGTAGACAAAAGGATAGTATCGACAACAAGTGTGGAAGAGAACTCGATGATTCATGTGAGTGATAACTTGCCTGGAAGCTCAGCAGCCGGGTACTGGGCTAGGTCCTCGGTAGTGGTGTCGTAAGGCTCGTCGGTACCAACGTCGTCGTCTAAGCGAGAAGAAGCAAAAACAACAACGAAGGAAGACGGCAATCAATACATGGCATATGTGCACAAACATTGGGATGATGCATGTCATGTTTAATAGATGCACCAAAATAAACTAGTGGATATGATACACAAGTTTAAATGGATTCCATATGCAAAGATTGCATATGGCAAACCCATGCCTTAGAGTTGAATTAATTGTTCTAACACTAAGCATCAGGTGTTGGTGAGTTAGCATGATGCATGCATGATGAATAACAAGAAGATAACAATTTAAATGCAATTGGAATGATAGTTAACCATTTTTAGAAAACATTAATCAAGTTTGGAAATTATTGTTACTTAATGGTGTTAAACAAGTAGTGATTGTTTTCATCAAGTTAAAGGGTGCAAAACAAATAACAAAGTTGATATTTGAAAAGGTTATCAAATTTTAGTTGGATTACATGTTTCACATTTTGAAATTGGACTTTGGATTATTTAATTATGAATTAAACAATATTAAACAATTTTTAATTGCATTAATCAAGATTTAAATTGTTTAGGCAATTTAAATTATTCAAACCAGAAAACAAAATTTATATTTGGATAGTACATGAAAAGTTGATTGGAAAACATATTTGGTTTGTGAAATTTGGAATTTTTATGAACAAGTTATGAATTTTGCAAATTTAAGTGAATTTGACAAGAATTCAATTTTTGCACCAATTTAAAATATTCAAAACAGTAAACAAATTTTATATTTGGATAGATCATTTAATTTTGGACAGAAAACATATTTAAAAAGTGAAAATTGGAGTTAAAATGAATTTGTTATGCATTTTAGAATTATAGGGTGCAATCTGCCATTTTAATGCCTCTAGGGACTTAGGAAAAAAATTTCCAGGGGCTAGAAATAAGGGCCAGGGGCCTATGTGTGATTTGCTAAACGTTCCAGTACCAAACCATTGTAAAAATAAAACTTTGTTTTATTTGGGAGAGAGGGGACTCGATCCCCTCACCTCCTGGTTGCAAGCAAGGAACAGAACCATTCGGCTAGATGCGCTGGCTTGGTGGGAATGCATCTCGGATGGGGATAAGCTGTTGGTGGCGGCTGTACCGAATTAAAACGAGAAAAAGGGGTGGGGCTGGGGATCGAACCTGTGATCTGCGGGTTTGGCTGCGCGCGCTCCAACCAGTAGGGTAGGCTGCGCTGGTTGATGGAATAGGGTGCGGGTGTGGTTTTGAAGTTCGCCAACTGCCTGTTACTGAACCTGCAAGCGCACGAGACAGAAGCTCGTTACTGTCTCGATACAGAGCACGTACAGCGATCTTGCAAGGAAGAAAACGGTGACCAATCCGCAGGGAAAGGGGAGGGGAAGTGCGGGAATGGAGAGGTGGGATCACCCTCTTCGCAGGGGCGTGCTCGGCGCGGTCGGAGGGTGGCGGAGGCGGCGGCGCCGTGCGCCGGCGGCCGGTGGCCGTGGCACCAGCAGCAGAGGACGATCTCCTCGAGGTGGCGGCGGATGGGAGAGACAGGAGGGAAGAGGAGCGTCTAGGGTTAGGGTTTGGCTGCGGGAGGGAGAGGAGGATATAAAGGAGGTGGGGTTTCCATCGGGTGGTTGAGGAGGAGGGGCAGGTCGCTGTCCTCCATGGGACGTCATCCTCCGTACGGAGGTAGGAGGAGACCGAGCGGGCTGCCCCTTGTGGGCTGGGCCTTCTCCCCCTCCTGAACGTTTTTTTCCTCTCTTTTTTTATTATTTCGGTTTGTGTTTTTTTTTTCCTGCTGAAATTGAATTGGTAAGAAAAGAATAGGTTTGGTTGATGGAAAAATTTGGAAAAAAATTGGAGAAGCTCCTTAGGTCAAAAACTAACATGTGGCAACTTTTATTTTCAAAAATTTAAATGTTTGATGGCTTTTGAAATTTGAACCAAATTTAGGTGATATTTTTAATATTAAAGATCATTAACAAAACCCAAAATTTTAAATAGGGTACCCCTAAGGTAATTAGGCAATGTTGAAATAGTTTGATTTGGTAACAACATGAACTCAAAAATGGTTATGTTTTTGGGTTTGCAAATCTTTATTTGAAAGAAAGTAACAGACAAGTGTGAAAACAGAAGTTGATTGAGTTGGCCTTTTATTAAGAAAACAATGCAAACATAAATAAATATGGGGATGATGACATGATGCATTGCTTTAAATAAAACAAGAAGTAAACAACTAGGGGTTTTCATACTTGGATGTTACAATGATCTATACGCCCCCTTGGGAGCCGTTGTCCTCATCAAACACTATGTCTATAGCTTCTTCAACTTGCCTGGTGGACTTGTTGTAGACTCTATAGGCGTGAGCATTCGTGGCATAGCCAACAAAGATACCCTCATAAGATCTAGTCTCAAATTTTGACAACCGTTTTCCTTTCTTGCGAATGAAGCACCTGCAACCGAAGACCTTGAAATAAGATACATCCGGTTTCTTGCCCGTGAGAATCTCATAGGGAGTCTTGTTCAAGATCTTGTGAAGATAGATCCGGTTGGTAGCATGACAAGCGGTAGAGAAGGCTTCGGCCCAAAAGTTATAGGGAGAAGAGAACTCCGCAATCATAGTTCTAGCCGCATCCATCAAAGTCCGGTTCTTTCTCTCCGGAACACCATTTTGTTGAGGGGTATAGGGAGTGGAATATTGATGAGCAATGCCTTCTTCACTAAGAAAACCCTCAACGGTGTAGTTCTTGAACTCCGAGCCATTATCACTCCGAATGGCCAATATGGTAGCATTGTGTTGGCGCTCCACTAGAGTGATGAACTCGATGACTCTATTTTGAGTTTCACTTTTCCTCTTCAAGAAATACACCCAACAATATCTTGAATAATCATCCACAATCACCAAGCAATACTTCTTTCCTCCGAGGCTATCATAGGATAGTGGGCCAAAGAAATCTAAGTGAATGAGCTCGAGAATTCTTGTGGTGGAGATAGTTGTCTTGGTTGGGTGTTGTTCTCCATGTTGCTTCCCAAAGGTACAAGAGCTACACACACGATCTTTAGCAAACTTAGCTTTGGTTAGTCCTAGAACGTGATTGCCACTTTGGAGGTCATGTAACATTCTCATATTGGTGTGGGCTAGTCGGCGATGCCAAAGCCAGCCCACATCAACTTTAGCCATTAGGCATGTCGCGGCACACGTGTCTTCTTTAGAGAAGTCCACTACATACATGCCGTTCTTGACAAACCCAACAAAGGCTACTTTAAGAGAAGTCTCCCGAGTGACAATCACACTCTCTTTATTAAAGAACGAGGTAAAACCACAATTTGCAAGTTGAAGAACGGACATCAAGTTATAGCCAAGGGACTCAACGAGGAGAACATTCTCAATTGATAAATCATTTGAGATAGCTACCTTGCCTCGTCCCAATACCTTAAACTCGGACTTGTCACCAATTGTAATGTAATTGAGATGTGGTAAAGGAGGTTCAATATTACTCATTGCGTCATGGCTTCCGGTCATGTGTTGGGATGCACCACTATCCACTGTCCATCTATTTGATCCGGAAGCGTTTCCCTACAAGAGATCAATTTCTTGATTTAGGTACCCATCCTTCAATGGGTCCTATTTTGTTAGTCACAAGGGTCTTAGGAACCCAAATAGTCCAATGATAATCATCACCATAAGAAGTACCAACGTATTTAGCATAAACATGTCCATCTCTAGATTTCATAAGAACATAAGATGGGTTATATTTTCCGGCGAAATCATTATGAGTGATGCTCCCCCTAGAGGTATCACCGCCCATAATGGCGTTGGTCTCCTTCTCTTTGGTCACTTCACACTCCTTCACAAAGATAACATTTCGGGAGGGAGAGGTGACATTCTTGGATTTCTTCTTTGACTTGGAAACAAAGCCAAGTCCCTCTTTTCCTTTCTTGGCACCTTGAGAGCTTATTGCATCATTGAGAATTCTTTCCTTCCCTACAATGTTAGTTGTAGTAGAAGAGGTAGGCACAATAACAATGCTATTTGATGAAGATGCAACATGCTTATTAGATTGTTGAGCTAGAAGCTTGATTCGAGACTTGGCAAGTTTGTCATGAATTTCTTTGAGAGATGCAAACTCCCCTATTAGTTTGTCATGCTCCTCGACAAGTTTTTCGTGAGCTATTCCTAGCTTCAACTCTTCCTCTTCAAATTCTTTAAGTAAAACAAGCGATTTCGCATGTTCGTTCTTAAGCTTGGCAAGAGATTTTTCGTTATCTTTTCTAAGCTTTGAAACACTAATAGCATACGTATCTTGTAGACTAGATAGTTTCTCTTCAAGAGAGGCTCTCATGGATCTCTCCTTTTCAAGAGCCTTGATGAGTTCGTCATCATGATTATCATTGCTACCGCCATGGTTCTCCAAGGTCATGATGATCTCCTCCTTCTCATCGATGAGGGAGTTAGCCTCGTCAAGTTGCCTTAGGAGAGCTTTTACCTTTTCTTTAGTTTCACCTTCAAGGCTACACAACCAAGATCCTAAGTTCTTGGCCTCCTCATCATCAACAATGTTTTCAACACAATCCAATAATGAGGGTGTCGGGGGGTTACCCCCGAGTAGGGTAAAGACAGGTGATAAAGGCCGCGTACAGAAGAAAGGTTTGGTCGAGTATCCGACTACCGAGTACTCGCTACCCGGTAGTCTGCTACCCGGTCTCACCTCGAGATGGCCAGACGGAGATATCAATCAGTTTCTACCCTGTCGAGTAGAAGGTTTGGCCCGAGTACAATTGGCGGGAACCTTTGGCGGGAAACTACTCGGGCAGGAAGTCAAAAGAGCCTTTCTGACACAGGATCCCGCGTATCCTGGGTCCGTACTTGGCAGCATTCGAACTACTGTTCACGTGGGGACGGCCTGCCTGACAGTGACAGCATGGAAGCAGTCGGTGGCAGGATAAGGGGGGCCTACTCTGTGACTAGGTACAGTGATACCAGTCTGTCCCCTAGTTTTGCCCAACGACTTTACAGAAGCGGCCAAGACCAACGACCAAAGCTGTCAGGCCGTACTCGGAGAAAGGACATGTGAACAGTATGTCGACACTTGTCTAGGATTTGGACGTATCCGGCTGGGCACCATGTATATAAGGTGCCCCGCCGCCTCCTGCGCGAGGCACGCTGGGAGACATTGAGAGGAAACCCTAGAAACCCTAAGTTCTTGACCTAGCTCTACTCGGGAGCATAGAGAGGCTACTCGGTGAACATCATTCCTTGTACTGTGAGCTACTCGGTGACATATAGCAATACATAGAGAAAGGCAGGAGTAGGGGTTTTACCTCCTCACGAGGGCCCTGAACCTGGGTACATCGTGTTGTTTGTGTTGTGTGGATCTTACCTCACGCGGCTACTCGTCGCGTGATCCCTCCCCGGACACCTCCAGCGTCCATCGTCCCCACATCTTTAGCCATCCCATGGCATCTGCCGTGACACCACCACGACAGTTGGCGCCCACCGTGGGGCAACCAGCGGCGCTGGCTGGAGTTACTGTTCGGACGGGATCTTCATCTGCGGAGCGCGTGGTTTGTGGCCTTGTCCACAGATTCGGCTCCTTCGACTTCGTCACTGACAACGCCGGCTGTTTCGGCGGTAAGGCCATGCCGGAGGGCGGCTCGGTGATCTCCTTCGGCTCGCATCTCGTCTACGTCGCCACCGTCGCCAACGACGCCTACCCCGAGCTGGTGCACGACGCGGAGGATCCTCCCGCAGTTGTTGCTGCTCGTGGAAGGCCTGCATGCAGCTCTGCGTGCTGCGCTGAGGTGATGGTGACGGGCGTGGCGGCAAACGTTGGCGCAGCCGCTACTGGCGCTGCGGCCGTCGTCGAGGAGGTTGACGACCCGCCTGCTGGTGGCAGAGATCATCGGCCCTACGAGAAGCAATGCAACTTGCCGCCTTCCACCTCTACGGTCATCCCCGCGTCTGCAGCGCGGACCGGCATGCCCACGCCCACCGACGTCGAGCTCCTAGCCACGCGGGAGCAGCTCGAGCGGCAACGCCAGGAGCTGCTCGCCGAGCAGGCGGAGTTGGAGAAGATCAGATTGGAGCTGAGCCTGGACCAGCTCGAGTACAACAAGGCTCACGGCTTCACGCCGGTTGCCAGGAGGCCCAGCAGGGTAGGCGCAACGCGGCGCAACCTAGGCGCCGAGATGGCGACTGTTGCGGAGGAGCCCGCTCAGTCCGCCACCGCGAACACCTTCACAAGGCCAAGGTACAGCACGCCCGCCAAGACGCTGCGGGCTGCGGAGGCTGTGGCTGCCGAGTTGCCGCGCCTAGAGGGAGAGGCGCGTCGCAGGCAGCAGGAGAGGCTAGGCGAACTGGTGCTGGAGGCCGCCAGGCAGAACGAGGAGTTCCGGAAGGCCAACCCGGGAGCTGGAGCTTCGCAAGTGGTTCATTCGCACGCGGCAAGATCTAACGATCAAGCCTCATCTCCGCATCCTAGCCGCGAGAAGAGCCGCAGCGGGCGTACGGGTAGAGACAGGCAAATTACGTCTACGTTGGAGAGGTGGGGAGCCACCTAGGCGCTCCTCAATAGCACGGTTGTGCACACCTTGTTCTCCTTGAGCTTCTCCGGTGAGGGAGATTCTCGTTTCCACTATGAGGTTGACTTGAAGGCGTTGACCAAACCTTTACAAGGGCTCGAGGTCACTCCACAAGATGGATGGAGGCTCTCAAGCAATCCGTAGCTTCTTGCAACAAGGTGGAAGCTACAAGCACAATATCTACTAAGGTTTCTAGGCCTCAAGTAGGATTCTAGATCTACTATGTTGTGGTGGATGGATTTGGGATTCCTTTGGTGGAAGTGTGGATCTAGGCCTCCTCTAGCTCTCCACCAAGTATGGGAGTGATTGGGTGGACGGAGTGGGAGATCTAGGCGGATGAAGCTTTCATTAATGGCTAGGAGAGAGAAATGGGAAAAGCTTAGCATTTAAGAGGTAGGGGAAGGGGTATTTATACCCCTTGCATTTAAGGGCCGTTGCAGTCCAGGAGCACCGGAGGCTCCGGTGGTTTCACCGGAGGCTCCGGTGGGCTTCACTTGCTGGCGCAGTTGCGCAGTACATTTGCGCACGCTTGCTGGATAACGTGGCGGAGGTACCGGTGGGTTTGGCGGAGCATCCGCCCCACCGGAGGTGCACCGGAGGTTCCGGTTGAACCTCCGCACTTGCGCAACAGAAGGTGGTTTTGGCGGAGCCCCCACCGGAGGTCCATCGGACCCCATTTACACAGAGGCCAAGCTGGGCCAACGGAGGCCCACCGGAGGCTCCGCTGGAGCCTCCGCTCTGGTCCAACAGAATGCCATTTGGGCGGAGCCTCCACCGGAGGCGCACCGGACCCTCTTGTGTGCGCACGCCAGGTTGTGTAGGAGGCGGAGCCTCCGGTGGGAATGGCGGAGGTTCCGCCCCACCGGAGCTTCCGTCCGAGCCTCCGCAGTTGCGCTCCAGAAGGTGATTTGGGCGGAGCCCACACCGGACCCCCACCGGACCCTGGGCGGAGCCTCCGGTGGATTCACCGGAGCCTCCGCTCCTGTGCAAAAATCCCTCCCTGGGTTTCTTTCTCCTTGCTCTTTTTCGTATAAAACAAACACTTGCCCCATATAGATAGTGACCCTAATTTAACCTGGGAATTTTCATTCATCGAACAAACATTAGATCAAGTAGATATGTTGTCATATAATTACCAAAACGAACGATGATCTTTCAGGCGGCGCGGGCTCGGGGAAGCTACAGGGGTGTGCGGGCGTCGAGGGGCCCCGGAGTTGGTGTCGGGCGTGGCTATGGGCGGCGGCGCGCGGCCGGGCGCCCGCGGTGGCGACTCGGACGGCGGCGGCAAACCTGTGAGCAAACACGCACGGGGAAGGGTCAGGGATGGTCACGGGATCATGGGGAACTCAACGGAGTTGATCACGGGAAGTGGGAGGGCGTGGATGAGGCGCTCCACCTCGGGCTCGGGCTCGGTGACCGGCGGCGAGCTGCGTCTTATGCACGCCCACAGAGGTCAGTGCCTTGGTTTCTAAGGCTTGGGGAAGTGAGTGAGGGGGTGTGTGAGGCTAGTGGTGAAAGGGACATGGGTGGGATGGCTTATAGCCATGTGGGTGAGTGAAATGGCAATGGTGCCCTCGGGTGAGTGTCAATGGTTGGCATGGGGAGCTCTAGGGCATGTCCAAGGTGGTCATTGTGCCAAGGGGAAAGTCTTAGCAAGGGGGAAAGTATGTCTCTTGGAGGAGGAGAGGCAAGGGCAAGACCACAAGGGTCAAGGTATGTGTGCCCATACGTTGCCACATCACCTTGTGTCGTGGTGGTGTCACGGCAGATGCCATGGGATGGCTAAAGATGTGGGGACGAAGGACGCTGGAGGTGCTCGGGGAGGGATCACGCGACGAGTAGCCGCGTGAGGTACGAAGTAAACACTGCAGACAACACGATCTACCCAGGTTCAGGGCCCTCGTGAGGAGGTAAAACCCCTACTCCTGCCTTTCTTTGTGTATTTTGGTATCTCTCCGAGTAGCCACAGTACAAAGTTCTTGCTACCGAGTAGCCACTCTCCTCTAGATGATGAACTAGGTCAGGAACTAGCGTTCCAGTATGCAATCTAGGTCAAGATGTGTTCGATCCTCACGCAGGAGGCGGCGGGGCACCTTATATACATGGTGCCCAGCCGGATACGTCCAAACATGGACAAGTGTCGACATAGTGTGCACATCGTCCTTCTTCCGGGTTCCCGCTGACAGCTTTGGTTCCTAACCTTGGCTGCATCTGGAAAGTCGTTGGGCAAAACAAGGGGACAGACTGGTATCTCTGTACCTAAACACAGAGTAGGCCCCCCTTATCCTACCACGGCCCGCTTCCATGCTGTCACTGTCAGGCAGGCCGGTCCCAGATGAACAGTAGTTCGAATAGTGCCAAGTACGGACCCAGGATACGCGGGATCCTGTGTCAGAACGGCTCCTTTGACTTTCTGGCCCGAGTAGGTTCCCGCCAATTGTTCCCGCCAATTGTACTCGGGCCAACTCCTCTACTCGAAAGGACAAAACTTGATTGATATCTCCTTCTGGTCATCTTGAGGTGAGACCGAGTAGCAGTCGACCGGGTAGCGGGTACCGGGTAGTCGGCTACTCGACCAAACCTCTCTTCTGTAAGACGCCTTTACCACTTGCCTTTACCCTACTCGGGGGTGACCCCCCGACACCTTGTCCCCTCTCTTTTCCACACTAGCATTCTTTATCCACAAGGCTTCTAGAAGAAAAGAAAATGGTCCTTGGTCGAGTACACAACTTGGTCAACACCATATGCAAAGTAACACTTCAAAACTTGAAAGGAAAGGCAAACAAAACATCTGTCCAAAATCGTATCTGTCACTGTTCAAAAATTCAGTTAACACTTAGGAATTTTTTTAAGTGCTGGAAAACAGTGAAAAGAGCAAAACGTTTGGATTGTTTTCAGAGACCAAATGGATTCCAAAATTTGTTTTCCAAGTTGGAGTTTGTTAAAAATGTTGTAAAATTTCAGAAACATCTTTTGAAAACAAATTTGAAATAGTTTAAGGTCATGAAAACAAAGTGGGAAAAGGTGTACTTTCTGTTTTTCTCTGTTTTCTAAATATGCCCTTTTCTGCCTTATTTTGATTCCACAAAAACAACAAGAAAAAGATTATATTTCTTATTTCAAACATCAAACCAAGATTATGGATTTGTAGTCCATATACCAAGGAAAAATTACAAGTCAAGAAAACATAAAATAATATTTTATAGCCTAGTGAAAACAAAGGTGGAAAACAGGTACTTGGCTATATTTTCAGGGAATAGTTTCTATAGAAAACTTAAAAGAAATCTTCCATAAATCATTTTTAAATTTTGTTTTCTTGGATCCAACAAATATAAAAGTTTATTTTAAGATGAAATCAAGAATGATCCAAGTCTTGGAATAAAAACCACTAACATAACAGCAGGGAAAACATCAGGAATATAATCGAATTGTTTTCAGGAAAAATTGATATTGGTTTTATAAAGAAACAAAATTTGCCTAGCAGCCTCCAACACCAACTCGTTGAGCCTCTCCTGCTGCCTGAGACGCGCTTCGCCGTCCAGGCGAGGCAACTCGGCAGCCACGGCCTCTGCAGCCCTGAGCGTCTTGGCGGGTGTGCTATACCTTGGCCTTGTGAAGGTGTTCGCGGTGGCGGACTGAGCGGGAACCTCCGCGACCGTTGCCATCTCGACACCCAAGTTGCGCCGCGTAGCGCCTACTCTGCTAGGCCTCCTGGCGACTGGCGTGAAGCCGTGAGCCTTGTTGTACTCGAGCTGGTCTAGACTCAGCTCAAGCCTGATCTTGTCCAACTCCGCCTGCTCGGCAAGCAGCTCCTGGCGCTGCCGCTCGAGCTGCTCCCTCACGGCTAGGAGCTCGATGTCGGTGGGAGTGGGCATACCAGGTCGCGTAGCAGACGCGGGGATGACCGTAGACGTGGAAGGCGGCAAGTTGCTCTCCTTCTCATAGGGCCGGTGAACCCTGCCACCAGCCGGTGCATCAGTCTCCTCGACGACGGCCGCAGCGCCACTAGCGGCTGCGCCAGTGTTTGCCGCCAAGCCCGTCACCATCACCTCAGAGCAGTTCGCAGAGCGGCGCGCGGGCTTTCCGCGTGCCGCAACCACCGCGGGAGGATCCTCCGCGTCCTGCACCAGCTCGGGGTACGCGCGGTTGGCGACGGTGGCGACGTAGACGAGGTGAGAGCCGAAGGAGATCACCGAGCCGCCCTCAGGCATGGCCATGCCGCCGAAACAGCCGGCGTTGTCGGTGACGAAGTCGAAGGATCCGAATCTGTGGACAAGGCCACAGACCACGCGCTCCGCTGAAGAAGATCCCGTCCGAACAGAAACTCCAGCCAGCGCCGCTGGTTGCCCCACGGTGGGCGCCAACTGTCGTGGTGGTGTCACGGCAGATGCCATGGGATGGCTAAAGATGTGGGGACGAAGGACGCTGGAGGTGCTCGGGGAGGGATCACGCGACGAGTAGCCGCGTGAGGTACGAAGTAAACACTGCAGACAACACGATCTACCCAGGTTCAGGGCCCTCGTGAGGAGGTAAAACCCCTACTCCTGCCTTTCTTTGTGTATTTTGGTATCTCTCCGAGTAGCCACAGTACAAAGTTCTTGCTACCGAGTAGCCACTCTCCTCTAGATGATGAACTAGGTCAGGAACTAGCGTTCCAGTATGCAATCTAGGTCAAGATGTGTTCGATCCTCACGCAGGAGGCGGCGGGGCACCTTATATACATGGTGCCCAACCGGATACGTCCAAACATGGACAAGTGTCGACATAGTGTGCACATCGTCCTTCTTCCGGGTTCCCGCTGACAGCTTTGGTTCCTAACCTTGGCTGCATCTGGAAAGTCGTTGGGCAAAACAAGGGGACAGACTGGTATCTCTGTACCTAAACACAGAGTAGGCCCCCCCTTATCCTGCCACGGCCTGCTTCCATGCTGTCACTGTCAGGCAGGCCGGTCCCAGATGAACAGTAGTTCGAATAGTGCCAAGTACGGACCCAGGATACGCGGGATCCTGTGTCAGAACGGCTCCTTTGACTTTCTGGCCCGAGTAGGTTCCCGCCAATTGTTCCCGCCAATTGTACTCGGGCCAACTCCTCTACTCGAAAGGACAGAACTTGATTGATATCTCCTTCTGGTCATCTTGAGGTGAGACCGAGTAGCAGTCGACCGGGTAGCGGGTACCGGGTAGTCGGCTACTCGACCAAACCTCTCTTCTGTAAGACGCCTTTACCACTTGCCTTTACCCTACTCGGGGGTAACCCCCCGACAGCAGTCCCCGAAGCTGGTTGAGCCTTGCGAACTCGTTCACTAGGCTCTGCCAGCTTAAAACCAATCTTTGCGACTTAGCCCTTGAACCTCAAGATGCCGAGTAGAACCTCCGAGTAGCTCTCTGATTAGTACCTTAAGTTTCCTCTCCTCCGCATAGCATATGACTTCTACTCTGCGACCGAGTAAAAAGACTTGGAGAATTTTCTTGAACTGAGCCTCTGCCGCGCAGAGCACGATCCAGCCCTTCGCACAACAACTGAACACGTGTCAGGCATCCAGGCCCCCGTCGTCTCGTTGCCCAGGGCACGACGTGCCACGCGCCTGATTTCCAGGCAGTGGGCCCACCACGCGTCACGTCCCATCAAGAGTAATAATAGGCCACGATCTGGTGGTGGGATCAATTGCGGCCGTTACGCGCGCATCCCGCGCTTGTGTGCGTTTCCAGCCGGCCACAGATCCCACCACACGCCACGATCGATCCCACTTCCCCGATGGTAACGGTAGTCTGAGGCGAGGGTATAAATACCCCCGCCGGTAACTTCCTTTTCCCCTCCCTCGCACTTTTCCTCTTTCATCTCTCTCTCTCCTTCTCCGCCGCCGAGCTCTCCGCCGCCGTGCAATCTTTTGCGCCGCCGCGAATCCAATCCAGCCAATCAAAACCTTTCTGATGGGGGGATGCTAACCCGGTATGCCAAGATCCGAGGAATAAACCGTCCCAGGGACAGTGAGCAGGATACAGCTAGGGATAAAGATGTTTGTGGAGGCCCAAGCTCGTGGGCCTAGTGACCCGGATTATGGGTGTTGTAAAGGAAAGTTAGGGTTAGCACGCCGTGTCTGGGTAGGACCCGGGTGTGTCTTGTAAAGTAAGTTAGGGGGGTACGGGTACTATATAAACCGACCCTCGGGTGTAGATTGACAGAGAGATTCGAGAACCTTAGCAATATCAAGTGGTATCGAGTATCCAGTGTAAACCCTGATCGTGTTATTGTATCGAGAATAGAGATCCGGCGACTTCGATTGCCGGCTGTCATATCAAGTTGTATCATGTCTTCCTTTGAGCTAAACCCTCTCCCGAACGCCTGTGTCGACTTGCCCCAAGATCAGTTACCCCAGGTAACATCTGCCGTGATTATCCCACGACAGTTGGCGCCCACCATGGGGCCTGCGTCCAAAGGTGTCTACATCACGGGAGAAGCTCGGAAGGGCATGGAGAATCTTGTCATCGGCGAGATCTACATCGATCACGAAGGAGAAAAGGTGGTGGACGATTCCGGCTGGGGGCCGGAGTCGGATCACCTCGAAACCGGATCCGTCATAACAATCGGCCGGATCAACGTCTTCATCGGTATGGTATGTGCTTCCAATTCGGTCCCTGACAACGTTGGATCTGATTCTATGCCAGGAAAAGCCACGTCTATCCGATCAGATGATGAAGAATCAACGGGAACGACATATCCAGCGGAAGAACCCATCGCGGAGTGGGAACAGCCGGAGGAGCCGGCATGGACCCCACGCGACCGGGTCCAAGGAGAAGATGACACCGGGTCTATCCTGGATCTACTGGAAAACCGGTACGAGGAGAACGGTGAAGAGGAACAGCCTGAATTTACACCGGATACCGCGCGCCGAGTTGCAGTCTATGCAGCCCCCGCGGCTAACCAAGGAAACACAGCCGCGGCACCAGTCGGGGCAGTGGCCCAGCAACAGGGCGCGGTTAACGGAGACCCGGTCTTGACCCGGGTCGATGGAGAGTCAGCATCGGTCACCAGTCGCGCGGCAGATGAGGAGCAACACGCCAACATGTTCGGGTTTCAAGCCAATCGGACACCCGAGGCGGGACCCTCGAATCCGCGTCACCCGGCCCTGTTCGATAATAATTTGATCTTGGATCCTACAGTCCTCGCCACTGTTATCACCCCAGAAAACGCGGCAGAGCGTGTTAGAGATCTGGACGTGGCTCGTCGTGCATTGGAACAGCAAAGAAGGCAAGTGGAAGCAGATAGACAGGGGATGGCCACCCGGCGGCGCGAGCTAGACGCGTTGGAAACCCGGCTTCAAGAGGAAACGTCCAGGATACATCAAAGGCACCACACCAGGTTGCCAGCAACGGGCGGGGTTATTAATCCGGCTAATTTGTTCATCACGCCTCAGGACCAACCGATACCAGTGGTGAACCAGGGAACCACGCCCCAACAGACAACAACAGCGACACGTCCGGCGAATGAGCGGGCCGGGTTACCCCCACCGCAAACTAGAGTCACAACCGGCAACGATCTACTGCCGCCGCCACCATCACGATTCCGCACGCCAGCCGGCCACTACAACAATCCTATGGACAACGTATATGCGGCGACACTCGCATTGAACCAAATACCTGTGGGAGAGTCGCCCCATGCAGAGAAGACTCGGCAAGCCATCGAGCTGTTGCACACTGCGGTGGCGCAGCAAGCCAATTACCCGAATCACAGAAGCGGAATGCACGGGACGCCATATGTCAGCCAGCAGCAAGGGAATTTACAAACGAGTTCGGCACGGTGGAGGGAAGAGCAGCAGCAAATGCCGCCTCCTCCCCGCGCTCAGGCAGTATCAGCAGCACAGGCCGTCGTGGACAGTTCTAGGGCTCGGAGGGCTGCGGCCGGGTCTGCAGCGCATGGACCTCCCGCAGCACAGCGCCCAGACGCGCCCCCCGCGGCGTCACACGTTTCCAGAGCAAGGCCGGCTTCAATCATTCTTGCGGGGCCCAAGTGTCTCTCGGACAATATTAGAGCTGAACCTTACCCGGAAAAGTTCAAAGAGCCAGGGAAAGTAGTGAATTATGAGCCAACCATGGATCCCGAAACATGGCTAAGCAGTTACGAGATGGCAATGTCAATCCGCAACGCGTCCGAGAATCTTCAAGCCAAATTCATGTATCTGATGATGTCTGAAGGAGCAGCAAAATTGTGGTTCACCAATCTACCAGAGGGATCGATCAAGTCGTGGGAAGAACTGAAGACCGCGTTTATCAAGCACTTTCACGGGACCTGCAGGAAATTATTCACCATTGATGATCTAGAGCGATGCGTCCAAAAGAAGGGAGAATCGGCGCGCAGTTGGGTGCGCCGGGTTATGGAGATACTTCACTCATCCACAGACATCCAGCCCAAGGATGCGCTACAAGCCATGGCAAAAACATGCAAGTATATACCTTTAGTGCAAAAGTTAACTCGCATGAAGTCCAGTCGAAATGCGTCAGAAGTCACAATGGGAGAATTGATGGATGCGTGCAACAAACACGCTGCGACAGATACCACAGAAGAAGAAGCTGATGACAAGAGGACAAAAGCAAACACAAGCGGTAATGGAAGAACCGGCAACGGAACAGCGTCAGGAAACAACGGAAATAGTCAGAACAAGCGTCCCTTCGAAGGAGGCTCCGAGTTTGTCGCTAACACCGAAGCCGGGTCTTCAAGGCCAAGAGCAGAAGGAAACTTCAATACTGGAAATCACAACGGAGGAAACTACCAAGGGCCGCCCCGGCCGAGTAATAGTTGGGACATCTTCAGGATGGCGTGCCCAAAACACAGCAGGAATGGCAGGCCGGCTAACCACTCCTTGGAGCAGTGCGCCGATTTGCAAAGATGGAAAAATGAGGAAGTGCACAGAGCTATGCGAGGCGCAGGGCGGGGAGGAGGACCGGGTCCAGGGGCAAACCCGGGCAACGGCCCACCCCCAGCTGGTAACCCGGCGGCTGGAAATCAAGGTAATAACCAAGGGGGGGCAGGAGGCTTCCAGGCTAACCCCAAACAATTGGGTCAATATCATGTGCATACCACATGAGGATCTAACAAGGACAAAAAGATACTGAAGCAAGCAGTCAACTCAGTTTCGTTAGCCGTTCCGAGATACTTGAGATGGTCAGAACAGGAGGTAACATGGAGCAGAAGGGATCACCCAGAAAGAGTGGAACATCCAGGAGTCTTGGCACTAGTAGTCGCACCGCAAGTTAATGGGTACGAACTAAAGAAGGTTTTAATGGATGGTGGAAGCAGCATCAATATACTATATTGGGAAACCTTCCTACGCATGGGTCTCAAGGAATCTCAACTGCAAAAAAGCTCAACAGTTTTTCATGGAATAGTGCCGGGTCATTCAGCATGTCCCGAGGGAAAAATCGCATTGGAGGTAGCTTTCGGAGAATCAAAGGATAACTATCGAATTGAGTGGCTCACCTTTGAGGTAGTGAAATTACGCAGCCCCTATCACGCGCTGTTTGGAAGGCCGGCTTATGCCAAATTCATGGCTAGGCCGTGTTATGTATATCTACAGCTAAAAATCCCGGGTCCCAAGAAGACCATTACCATACATGGAAATCGAGATATAGCAGCTGAATGTGACGAAGGAGACGCAGCAATGGCCGAGCAGGCCTGTAGAAAAGAAGAGCTCAAGCACTACCGATCTCAAGCAGACCCGGAGGATATAGCCACATCAAAAAGGCCGAGTACTGAAGGCGAAAGAACAAAATTCAAGGCAACGCAAGATTCTAAAATGGTGGCCTTAATCGAGGATGATTCCCCCAAGCGGCTTGCTGTAAGGGAAGAAGCCACACGGCCGCTTACAACCAGCCAGGTCATTGGAACGCCCCACCCGGGTTGGCTGGCAAACCCGGTACTCATCAGGAAAAAGTCCAACTTATGGAGGATGTGCATTGGTCAAGCCGGATCAGGACCAGTGCTTACAAAGAACTGAGTAATGTAACGGGCGGCAGGTTTCAGACGCGCTCTTTTCCTACCCAGGGTACCTAAGGGGACTGGAAGGTTTTTAATGAGGCGGCCTGCTGACCCAAAATTTCTGGTATCAATAAAGAGATGGTTATCAAGTCCTATGTCTTTTCGCCTTTATCACAAGTAAGTAGTATCCATACGACATCGATAATTCAGTATCATCAAAAGCATCGATTGCATGTAGGTCTTGGGGGTTGGTTGCTCAGGTAACCAACCACTAACCCGAATGACCCGGCATAGATAGCTATAAGTTATAAGGGCCGATTCCTCGCAAACGAGCACGGCTGCAATCTTATGACTGGGCAAAGAAGCCAATTTTTCTTGACTTATCTTACTTAAGCTTGATGTGACTCGCACTAAAGTGGCATGATTCGTTCGCTTACGATTACAATCAGCCATGGAGCCCAATGGGACTTGCCTGACACTGTTCTCGTATGGATGTAACAACATGGTATCCACGCGAAAGCCGGCTTATAGTATAAGATAGTCAAAAGGGTCATCTAAACCACAAGTTTATGCAGAGTACAAGGCTGATAAGCCGGAAACTCAGTGATTATCAAGCATAACTTCAGTATTTGCATGAGATGGTTTTAGGGTTTTGCCTTGGTAGGGAATGATTTGTCCTCTGAGAAAGGCCACACCCTCATGACTCGTCCTTTGGGTCATGGGGACTGGGGACTTCGTAACAGAAACAAACCACTTTGATACCAAGGTTCAAAACGGCCCTATTATCCGAGTCTTGGGAACTTCAAGAGAATTTCACTTATCAAAGCCCCTGGTCTCGAAAAGAAAACGAGTCTTATGAAGGGAGCTAAAAAAGAGATGGGTATCAAGAACAAGTTCAGAAGAACAGCAAAATGTACGATTATCAAAAGGCTGGGAAAGCCGCGAAAATATGTCACCAAATAGAAGTATATTACAAGCTTTTGCATCGGTATCAGAAGTGCACAGGCGCACCATTAACAGAATAAAGTAACTCAAACAAAAAGGTTCCATGTGACTAAGATATTATGACATCCTTACTCTACTCGGCCTCCTGAGCGCGATCTTCCGGGTCTTGCTCCTGGACCTGCTTCTTAGCTTTTTTGGCAGAGCCACCCGGACTCACCGCGCCAGGGCGGATAGGAGGAAGGACGGACGGTGTAGAGGCGGACGGCCCTGATTTTAAGTCGGCCTCCCTCTTCGAGGTTGCCTCCTTCTTCTTAGCTGAGTAATCAGCCCATTTCTCCAAGAGGTCAAGGGGCGGGGGTGCTTCCTCTGTGATAATCTTGTCATCAGCGTCATACGCAGCCATTAGTGTATTAAGGTTCAAGCTATCGGCTAGAGTGGTGGCAGAAGGGCGCACTGCCGACTGAATGGCCTTGAAATCCTTAGGTGTAAATTTGGCGCCATCCGCCTTGAACTCAGGAAACCCGGAGATTATCTTCGCCGGGTCAAGCTTCGGAAAGTAAGCTTTGGCCAAGGTCAAAGCCCGCACTATACCAGTATGGCAGGACGAACGCTTCCAGAGTTCAATCCATCCGGGTACAGTGGAGCAGGCTTGGACAAGGTTCTCTTCACCCGGATAGGCTTCCGTGGGCCAATTAATGGCATTCAATATAAATTTGGTGCCGGCAAAGAAAGTCCGGAGCACACTCTTCAGGGTCCTAACCTTGACAATAGCATCTTCCTCTGGAGCTGCAAGGTTCGCGCCTATAGTGGAAACAGAAGCAAGAACGTATCAGTAGCAGCCGGGTATGAAATTAGTCGGCAGGCAAAAATTAGTCGGCAGGCAAAAACTTAGCCGGCAGGCAAACACTTACTAAGTAAAATCTGATAAGTATCGGAGACTTGATCCGATAACTTCTTCAAATCGGCCTGAGCGGCGAGGCACTTCTCCTTGTATTTGGAGACATCCTTCTTCAAAGTTTTCATATTATCCTCAAGGATTTCTCGGTGTTTTATCTCGGCAAGAAGGAACCGTTCAGTCTTCAGCAAGGTTTCATCAGACCGAGTTACATGTGCCTGTAAGTGTAAAAGGGTGCAAGAACCAGATGAGTGTTATGGCAAGAAAAATATGGTGAGAAGTACCAAGCATAACTTTTGCAAGTTATACTCGGAACTTGGGGACTAGGTAGGGAATATAGGATAACAAGCGCTCTTACCTGGTGCTCTGCAGCCATGCGCTCTAAAGTCTCGCTCTCCGAAGCCTTCATGGTGAGAAGCTTGTCCATCAATTGTTCGAAAGTATCTTTATTCGTGTCAGACGACCCGGGCCCTTGGAATTTCCTAGAAGAGGTTTTCTTCTTAGAAGGAGGTGGAACCCGGGTCGTTTGCACGTTGGAATCCGACACTCCTTCTGCACCTAAGGCGGTGGTTTTTCTCTTGCTGGCATGAGAAGCAATTGGATATTCGGCTTCCTGCTGGTCCGGTTTAGTCGGCGATGTTAGTTCTTCATCGCCAGACGCGGTTGCAGTTTTCTCAGCTGGGTTCCCCTTACCCGGGCCCTTATCTTCCGAATCCTCTTGATCGCTGATAGCAACCGTGGCCCTGTAGATGTTATCACAAAGCAGCTAAATATGCAGTCAGGAAAAGATGACGAAGTATCGGAAAGTATCTGGAAGGGGATTATACCCGGCATTCACCGCAAAGTCACAAGGAAATCCATCGTCAGACCCGGGGGAGGCTGGAAAATGTCAAGTTAAATATTATACGAGAATGCTTCGAGGAAACCGTACTAACCAAGAAAAGATAGAGCAAGTACCAGCTTGCCGAGTGGGGAGCGGTGAAGAACCCGGGTTAAGGGCGTCGTTACCCGGGTGATTTCGAGTCGACCTGCGCTTAGGCGTGGGCGACCCCTTCAAGATCGACCAGTGGAATAGCGTCAAGAAAGGTCCAAGAATATCATTACGGTAATATAAAGTGAATGTGTGAAGGGGGATGAAACCTTGGAGGTGGCTCCTTGAGCTTTTCTTTTAGATCCGGCTTTGGTTGCCGGCTCCGGTTCTTCCTCATCACTGGCAGATTCTACCTTGCCGTCCGAATCTTCTTCCTCGTCATCTTCTTGTTCTGAATGTCATCAAGATTACGGTTTGAAATAAAGGGGTTACGGTGAGTTCAAACGAGTCGAGTAAAACTCAGAGAGTACCTTCGTCTGAGTGAACAGCTTCTTGCTCCTCTGGACCTTCGGAGCTAGGGGGGGTATTGGTGTTCCAAAAGTCGTCATCATCCTGAAAGGCGTTAAAGTACGAGTTATCAGTTGCATCAAGTGGAAAGAGCGAAAGTAAAGGCGTCAGAGTCGGGTTTTTACCTGGGGGGCCGGGTTTTCAAGTGTGAAGGGCTCTAACCCGGATATGTTCCGGATTACCTCGAGCTTCTCCGTAAGAAAACCCTTGATGGTCTTGAGAGTGTCGCCGACTGCGAAGATGTTGTCAGAGTATCGTAGTGGATCAGAAGGCTCCCCAGAATACTCGCACATCAGCTTTGTGCGGATGGAGTTGGGTTGAATTCTGAAGTCGACCCAGGTCTTCACTAGGTTGAGCCCAATGAGGCCCTGGGCTCTAAGAGTGGCGAGTTTGTATAGCAAAGGTTGGATTGCCTCCCTATCTGAGTCAGGGGCAAAGGCACTAAATTTATCAGAGATATCAAGAAGGCCATCAGAATAACCCGGCAGTTTCTTTTGGCCGGATGGGGAAGTGTCCTGGCAGTAGAAATAAGAAAGCTGCCAGTGTTTGACATGAGAATTAAGGGTGAGGGATGGCATCGGGGAGTTCTTGCGGCGCTGGATCGAAACCCCGCCGCAAGTGAGAAGCGCCCCATCACCGCTTTCGCGGCATGGTTTGCATTGATAAAGCTCGATAAAAAGAGCTAGGTTTGGTGGAGTGCATAAATAGGATTCAGAAAGGACAATAAAGTGGGCAATATTCAGCACGGAATTGGGCCCGATGTCGAAGACGCGAAGGCCATAGTGACTAAGAATGTCACGGAAAAAAGGATGACCGGGTGGGCGAAAACCCCGGGTCACATGTTCCACGAAGCAGATTACCTCGTCTTTTGTAGGGGTGGGCCGGGTCTCCTTACCCGGCACCCTCCATTGGATATCCTCCTGAGGAGGGAGAACTCCTAGCTCCACTAGCTCCTCCAACTTGGCCTTCGTGACCATCGACCGCCCCCAGTTGGCGGAAATGGTGTTGGGGGCTTTAGCCTTGGTTGGGGTTTTCATCTGTTTCTTGGGAGCCATGTGGTTGACCTGCAAGGCATCAAATAAGAAGAAGATTAAGACATGGAAGTTATGAAACAGTCAGGTATCAGCCGGATGGTATTGAGGTATGGCAGGAGATCCGGGTGTTAGCCCGTAGAATCAAGCTCGGAAGTTCCGGGTATTGCGTATTATGGAGAAAATTTATGGGGCCTAAATGGTAAAGAAGTTTTTTGAAAACGATGGGCAGTGGCTTAAGCGCCAAATGTGAATAAAAGGGATTAAAAAGGAGCAGTCCAGCCGAGTGACTGGTGCAGGGGCGGAAATCTTGGGCAGTACGAGCCTAGATTGGAAGTTTTATTTTCAAATTCGTGGCGAAGGTAATGATTGTGGGCAGTAGGCGAGTTGGTTGGAGTATGCGCTTTATCTTTTGTGCGAACTAAAAGAGACTATGGGTAGCCTAATCCGGTCTAGCCAAGAAATCTGAGGCGGACGGATCTGGATCTAATCTGAGGAAAAAAATCAGAGGTTGCGAGGGGAAGTTGATGAACGCCAAAGGATTACCGGAGGAGATCCGAGGGAGGCCTTGCGGAGGCAGATGGCGCAGACCTGATGTCCTTTTGCGGTTCTTGGTGGGCCGGATGAGAGCTCGCCGGTGGATCTTGGCGGCGGCGCGGAGCGACCGGTGGCGGAGCGTAGCCTTCGGGCAATTGGTTCCGGTGACGTGCGTGGAAGGTCCGTGGTGGCGCTCAGGAAGAAAGAGAGCTCAAGAGGAGAAAGGAATGGAGCGGGGGAAATGAGCCGTTAGGGTTCGAGTCATTCCTAAGGAGCTTTTTTATAGTGCGACTGGATAAGCCCGGCTCGGTGAGTGGAGGCCGGGAATTGTGGGGATAAAACGGCTATTTATTTAAAGTTCCTGCGAGATATGCGCCTAGTATTGAGTAAAGCATCCGGATAAAGAAAGAAGGGGATTCGTCCCGTGATGATGGGATTAGCTGTCAAGCATAGGATCTTGGCGTTGCTACTATGATTTGGATCCAGAAGTTTGAACCAAGGTGTTTGGAGGGAAAAACCTGAATTATCGCATGGCCACCAAGGAGCAAGGCCTAGCTGGATGTTGAAACATCTTAACCCGGTTTCCATGTTCCCGTGTGATTGATATCTTTTCAGGAATAGCAAGCGCTTCAAGGAGATCCGTGAAGCCCAGGCTATTCTGGGGACTACTGATGGGGGGATGCTAACCCGGTATGCCAAGATCCGAGGAATAACCCGGCCCAGGGACAATGAGCAGGATACAGCTAGGGATAAAGATGTTTGTGGAGGCCCAAGCTCGTGGGCCTAGTGACCCGGATTATGGGTGTTGTAAAGGAAAGTTAGGGTTAGCACGCCGTGTCTGGGTAGGACCCGGGTGTGTCTTGTAAAGTAAGTTAGGGGGGTACGGGTACTATATAAACCGACCCTCGGGTGTAGATTGACAGAGAGATTCGAGAACCTTAGCAATATCGAGTGGTATCGAGTATCCAGTGTAAACCCTGATCGTGTTATTGTATCGAGAATAGAGATCCGGCGACTTCGATTGCCGGTTGTCATATCAAGTTGTATCATGTCTTCCTTTGAGCTAAACCCTCTCCCGAACGCCTGTGTCGACTTGCCCCAAGATCAGTTACCCCAGTTAACATCTGCCGTGATTATCCCACGACACTTTCGACTTTTTCCACCCCTCCTACTCGCAACCATGTCTCGCGCCGGCTGGGCTGGCTCGCATGTCACCGCCGAGGACTGCGCCTGGCTTGTGAACACTAGGAGAGTTCCTCCTGGTGTTCAATGCCGGCCATCAAGGGGTGAGCTCGTGCCTGCACCGGAGGAGGGCGAGCGCGTTGTGTTCTTGTCGCATTTCGAGCGCGGCTTTGGCCTGCCGGCCTCCGACTTCCTCCGCCGCTTCCTCGATCACTTCGGCCTTCAAATGCATCACCTGCCGCCCAACGCCGTCGTCTTCCTCGCCTACCATGCCGTGGTGTGCGAGGCCTTCCTCGGCATCCACCCGACAACGGACACCTGGCTCAGGTACTTCCACCTCCGCCAGCAGACCACCGGGAAGAAGGAAGGCACGGGGGTGCCACGGGCAACCGACACCGGCTGCGCCATGATGGTGCAGCGGTCGGGGACCAATCACCCCCGTATCAAAGGGCTGGAGTCCGTTCGGATGTGGCAGAAGACGTTCCTCTACGTCAAGAACATCCCCGCCACCGAAGGAGGACAGGTAACTGACAGAATCAACCTTCCCGCTTGGAGCCTCCGTGCTCCTACCCAGAAGAATTGGAAGGAGAAGCCCTCCAACGACCTCAACGCGAAGGAGATTGAGGCGCGGCTCGGCGCTCTAATCGACGAGGGCCTCAAGAGTGATGATCCAGTGGCGTGCTGGATTTAGAGACGCGTCCTGCCTCTGCAAGAACGCTGCCACCTGATGTGTTACATGGGGGGCCCCCGTGACTGCACCAGGACGACCACCATCGAGCTCGACAACGCTGACGTTCCCGAGCACGCCAGGGCCATCCTGACGACGAGCCTCGCCGAGCATTGGCAGTATGGGTTCATCCCATACAGCCGTACCAAACCGATTACACGGGTACGTTCTTCTTTCCCTGCTTTCTATATATGGATTCCGAGTAGAAAGCTTCCTGTTCTCGTCGCGACTAGCGATCGTAGTCTGTACCGAGTAGAGTACTTAGTAGAATTGTGTAGGCTTAGTGTGCTTTGTGCCTGCACGCCTTTCCGAGTAGAATACTCGGTAAAAGTACTTAGGCTTAGTGTGCTTTGTGTTTGCACGCCTATCCGAGTAGGGTACCATCCTGCTACTCGGCTAACTTGTGACACTTCTCCGCTCTTCAGGTCCTCACTCGCCAGCTTATAGAGAGCTGTGAACGTTTTGAAGGCAACTGGTCTCCTGACCGTGAGGAGGACGACAAGGCCTCTTTTGAGAACGCTGACCAGATCAACCTCCATCGTTCCCCCACCATGGAGAAGCAGCACGCGGAAACGTCTCTCCGCTATTGGCCTGAGGACGAATCTGAAGGTAACTGCGCACTTGCTTTGCTTGTTCACGAGAAGCACCAATCCCCTGCCTGTTGTTTCTGATTTGCTCCTCTTCTTTTCCTGAATCCGCAGATGATGTTGCTGAAGAGAACAAGGATGAGGACGAAGACGAGAACGAGAACGAGGGCGATAAAGCCCTTGTCGTCAACCCTCTTTCTGTCGCTGCACCCGCTACTCGCAAGCGGACCGGCAGCGGTGCTGTAGAGCCCCCCGCCAAGAAGAAGAAGCTGATCGAGAAGGCGACCAAGAAGGTCGTGAAGAGACCAAGGCGAAAGCTCGCCTCCACCAGCGCGTAAGTTTCTTTTCTGTTGTCTCCCATCTCGTACTGTGTTATCTTTCCCAATCCTCCTCTAATTTCTGAACTTCTTTTTCTCTGCAGTCCTCCCATGGACGCGAACGCTGCTCTCGCGCCCGATCAGGCTACGAAGCCAGCAGCGCCACTTATCAACCTCGACGACGACGAGGATGACACCGCCAATGCACAGAGCACTGATGCTCAAGGAGCAGATTCAGAGAAGCAGCCCCATGCGGAGTCAGCAGCACAGGACACTGCCGTCCACCAGGAGAGACCCCCTTCTCCTCCGGCCAACACTGCCGAGGAGACCCAAGACGAAGAGATGCAGGATAACACTGCCCTCAAGCGGCCAGAGGCTGAACAGGAGCAGCCAACCACAGACGCTGCAAGCCAAGCGAATCCCGTTGCCGAGCAGCGGGTGGAAGATGCCGCCATGACGGATGCCACCATGACAAGCCATTACCCACTGAGTGATGCGCCAACGGGCGCCGCACCGAGTAGCGCCCAGCTGATTGGCGCACCGGATAGCGCGCCCCTGGCGCCGCCAACTGACCAAGCCAGGCGACAAGCCCTAGATGCTTTGAAGGAGGAGGTCGAGAAGAGGGAAGCCGAGAAAGAAGCTGTCGAGAAGGCAGAGGCTGAGAAGAAGGCAGCCGAGGAGGAGGCCGCCGAGAAGGCGAAGACCAAGATTGAGGGGAAGAAGCCCGAGAAGCAGAAGGGCGAGAAGTCAACTGCTCAGAAAGAGAAGGCGATGAAGCGAGCTACAGAGCAGATGCCGCCGCCGACGTCGACTGGTCAGTCCAAGCAGTTGATCATCCGCAACCCCAGTGCAATTCCTGCCGCCGCCACTGTAGCCGATCAGGCCCTCTACCCGGATTACATGGTGAGGGTCAGCCAACAGCGCCAGATTGGCCTTTTCGTCGAGGACCGGAAGATTGCTCTCACAACAGGAAGGAAGGCCGTAGCGACAGACTCCAGGCCCCCGCCCCCTGTCTCCATTGCTTCTCGGGGAGCTCAAGATCAGGTGATATCATCTCAGAGCCTCGAGCAGGTACTCGACTTGGTTGGTTTCATCGATGCCAAGTGGGACAGCAAGCTTCTCGGCACCGAGAAATGGCACGGCCTCGGCCTGGGCGACATCGACCATATGCGGGTCGACTGGAACAAGGTGGACTTGGGCTACCAACCCATGACCGTCTCCTCCAGCACCGCTACTCTTGCTGCCAAGATGTTCGTGCACCGCAAGAATGCAGAAGATCTGGAGCAGTCTTATGCGGTAAGTCTCAACTTGTCCTCTCCGAGTAGCATTTTTCTTTTCTCCTATCCGTCTTCATCTTCCTTTACCCTCACCCAGTCCCCGAGATTCTGGCCGAGTAGGCGGATGCTCTCCCGAGTAGCCGCCTTCTCGGGTTGAATCTTCACTTCTCTGTTTAACTTGCTTTCTTTTCGCTTCTCAGGATAGCGTTCTGAAGCGTACCAGTCTGCACCGCCAGCTTCTCTAGAATCATGCTATCGCCAGGAGGCGAATTGCTGCACTCGAAAGAGAGAAAGCAGCTGCGGAGGCAGCCGGTAAGGATGCTAAGGATAGCACTATGAAACTGTCTGAGGTGGAAGGTACGCTCCTAGCCGCGCGGTTCTTGCGTTTTTTGCTTACGCCCGCTTCTGCTTTCTTGCGCTAACCTTTTCTACTCTGCAGGGAAGCTAAAGGCCCTGGCTGACGAGCACGAGAACTGTCGCAGCTTTGTTGCGAATGCCGAGAACACCATCAAGAAGCTTGAAGGTAAACCTCCGTCTACTCGGTTTGCCCTTATGCCTGTTTCCTTTGCTTCTCTGCTAACCGTGCTTTGCTCTTTTCAGAAGATCATAAATTGTTTGTTGAAGAACACCAAGACTGCGTCAAACCTGAAGAAGTGCAGCACCGGCTGTCCGACCAGGCCGTTGAGCTGCTGAAGGACCATACTACAGAGATGGAGCAGCTGCAACTCCAACTGCAGAAAGCCCTCAAAGATGCTCTTGACCTTGGTGCCGAGAGGGACAGGGTTATCGCCGAGAAGGCCAAGGCTGAGACAACTTTCAATGCCAAGATCAAAGCCCTTGAGCAGGAGTGCGAAACACTGAAAAAATCCAATGCTGGGTACTTTTCTCAGTTGAACGGACTTCGCTTGCTCGAGGAGAGGCACATTTCCAATGAGGAGGAATGGAAAATCCAGTTGCAGCAGCTGCGCCACGAGCTTCACAGTAAGTTTCCTCCTTTCTGCATCTTTTCTTCTCGGTTCTGTCTCTTCTCGGTTCCTGTGACTGAATTCCTTCCTTGCTTCTATGCAGAAATCTTCCCTGATCTCGTGTCCGCCTGCGCGCCAGCCTTGGCCAAGGCTCGAGCGGCTCGCCTTGAGAAGGGCGAGGCCTCGGACACCAGGGCCGAGATCGAGGACAGCCTGCTGGTGATGAAGGGGCACTTCGAACGCCTAGCCGGCGTGGGCACCGACTTGGTGCGCGTCGGCTTCGCGCTTCACAAGCTGTTCTGGCCTGAAGATGCCGCGCCGACAACGATTGGTGGCCTTGCTCTGAAGCTGCAGAATGTGAAGGCCGAGCTGAAGAAATGGCGCGCCTCGGGAGCTCGGGCGGGTGCTGACTTGATGCTTCTCTGCATCGCCTCCTGGTACGAGAATCTTAACATGGATATCATCCGCGGGAAGCGCAACGATTCCAAGTGGGAGACGGACCCCAGATGCGTGGCCATGCGCAAGCTGATCGCGTACGGAGTCGCGGAGTGCGCTGAGACGGACGTCTTCATCGACGGCCTCCCCGAGCCCGACACCGAAGTGGAGGAGGACGAGGAAGCGGATGAAGACACAGAGTCCGACTTGGACGGCTTCTTCGATTCGCCTAGAGGCAAGGCCGGGAAGGGGAAGAAAGTCGCCGTCGTGAGTAGCGATGAGGAGGCCGAGCACATCGACACCGCCGCACTCGGATTCGGCACCTCATCAGGAGCCGCTCTCGACGACACGGTATTCACCCCTGGCCAAGCCTCTGGTGCTTCTTCAACCCCAGGGCCTATCTCGGTGGCCACGGCTACTTCTGACCAGGTAGCCACCGAGCGCGATGTCGAGATGGAAGAGTCCGCCACCGTCCAGTCGGAGGCGGATGCCACCCATTCCAGCGCCGACGAAGAACCCGCAAGGACAACTGCCACCAACTCGGAGGCAGAGGCAACCAGGACCACCACAGAAGATGCAGCAGCCAATGCCAGCGCCGACAACACTGCCTCCTCCACATGATTTTACCTGCACACTTTTTACTTGAACACTTATCAGATCCCCGGGATGCCGGGAGCATATGTATCAGACTTATTTATGCTTTTCTTGCTACTCAATTTTATTTCCACCCGTTATCTTTAATTTAATCATTTTGAGCAGCCCTGGCTCAATGCTGGGTTGCGTTTCCATGCGAGTCCCCGAGTTGCATTTCTTATTCACCCTATCTTTTCATCTCTGCTCTACCCGCAACTTGTTGCTTTTTTGGTATTCGAGTCACAAGAATCGAAGAGTAGAGCTGCAAATACTTAGCCGCTTTGAAACAATCATAGTAACGCAGCCCACCACTTAGCCGAAAAGACGAAACAGAGAACAAAAGTAACAAACACTCTACTCGGTTCCTGCACTTTTTCTTCCTTAGCGATTTTCGTGTGCTCATTGACCTTTTGCTTGTTCTCTTGCTTGCCATGAAGCCGGGTTTCGGACAGCAGCAGAGTCGAAGAGTTGGCATATAGGTTTAAACACAGTACTCAATACGCTTATGAGTTCTGAAGTGGAGCAACCGAATAGACAAACGGTAAAGCCGAGTAAAAACACTTGGAGCAATTTTGGACGAGGGCAGTCCCCGAGAACAATTTCAGATTGCAGAGTAGAATTTCAACTCGGATAAGAGGGTACATACACATCTTTGCTTACGAATGAAAACGACGGAGTAGAGCTACATTCCAAGGGCGCTTGGTTTCCTCTCCAGATTTATCAGCCCTGTTCGCCTGTGGTGGGCGCACATCTACAAGATAGTAAGCATCGTTGTGCAGCGCTTTGCTCACAATGAAGGGTCCTTCCCATGGAGGAGACAACTTGTGCATCCCGGCTGTGCGCTGCACAAGCCTAAGGACCATGTCTCCTTCTCGGAAAACCCTTGGGTTCACCTTTCGGCTATGATAACGCCGCAGGTTTTGCTGGTAGATAGCCGAACGTGACAGAGTCAGCTCTCTTGCTTCTTCAAGCAGGTCAACGTCGTTTTCTCGAGCTTCTCTCGCCTCCACCTCAGTGTAGAGGGCTACTCGGGGGGAGTCATGCTCTAAGTCTATTGGCAACACGGCCTCAGCCCCGTATACCAAGAAGAATGGCGTGTAGCCGGTTGATCGGTTAGGGGTAGTCCTTAGACTCCACAACACCGCTGGCAACTCGTCTAACCAACACCCAGGTGTTTTCAGCAGCGGCTCCATCAGCCTTGGCTTGATGCCTGCCAGTACCATACCATTTGCTCTTTCAACTTGCCCATTGGAAGCAGGGTGCGCGACTGACGCAACGTCTAGTCGGATATGCTTATCTCTGCAGAACCGCACCAGTGCTCCCTCAGCAAAGTTTGTGCCGTTGTCGGTGATGATACTGTGTGGGTAGCCATATCTCAGGATTATATCCTTCACGAATTTCACAGCTGTGGCCCCATCACACCTCCGAATAGGTTTCACTTCAATCCACTTGGTGAACTTGTCCACCATGACCAAAATGTGAGTCATGTTGCCTCTAGCCGGCTGGAAGGGCCCAACCATGTCCAAACACCAAACAACAAATGGCCAGGTGATAGGAATTGTTTTCAACTCGGAAGCAGGCATGTGAATCTTTCTTGCGAACATCTGGCAGCCAGTGCACTTCCTCACGATATCCTCAGCTTGCTGCAATGCTGTGAGCCAATAGAATCCATGCCGGAAAGCTTTCTGGACCAGCGCCCGAGAAGAGGCGTGGTGCCCGCATTCTCCTTGGTGTATCTCTGTCAGGATCTCTTCTCCTTCTGCTGGATCCACACAACGTTGCAGCACGCCAGTGGCACTTCTCTTGTGCAGGACATCTCGGACAATGGTGTAACCCTTGGATCTTCTCTGAATCTGCCTCGCAGTCACCTCATCTTCAGGTAGAGTGCCGTCCCTTAGAAAGGATAATATGGGCATAGCCCAACTCGGTGTCTCCCGTATGGGAAACACTGGTTCGTCCAGTTCCATTGGGACAGGCTCTTGCGGTTGCACAGGAGGAGTAGGAGCGCTTCTTTGCAGTCCAGATCGATTGGCAAGAACTTCTTCAATGAATGCGACAGCCTCCGGGTTGAGGGCGGCAGTCCCCGAGCAAGGAGTGGCAGTCCCCGAGTAAGGAGTGGCACTCCCCGGGTAGGGAGTGGCAGTCCCCGAGTAGGGAGTGGCAGTCCCCGAGTAGAGGACGGCAGTCCCCGGGTTTCCTGCAGCACTCTCCCAGTCAATCTCCATTGGGTCAGATTCCTCGCTTGGCAGAGAAGGAACAAATATGGACTCCGAGTTGGGAGAAGGCTTGATGGATGGCTTCCTCAAATGCTCCAAGGCGATTCCCGCCGGGATGGATTGCCGAGAAGATCCCAACTTGGACAACTCATCTGCTGCTTCGTTCTCTGCTCGGTGAACGTGCTGGAACTCACAACCTTCGAAGAACCCAGTCATAGACTGCACCAGGAAGCGATACGATGCCATGTTGGCATCCAAAGCATCCCAAGTGCCCGAGACTTGCTGCACCACCAGATCTGAATCACCATAGCATATAATGCGCTGCACACCAACCTCCTTTGCTACTCGCAAACCATGCACCACTGCCTCGTACTCTGCTACATTGTTGGATGCCTTGAAATGAATCTGCAGCACATACTTGAGTTGATCTCGTTTGGGTGACGTAAGCACAACACCAGCGCCAAGGCCTTCTTTCACCTTTGAGCCATCAAAGTGCATCTTCCAGTAATTGGAAACTGGAGCAGGAGGTTCATACTGCACCTCGGCCCAGTCCACAAGAAACTCCGCCAGAATCTGAGACTTGATGGCGTCTCTTCTCGCATACGCGGGAGCGTACGCGGCTAGCTCAATCGCCCACTTGGCTACTCTGCCGCTCGCCTCCTTGTTGCCCATGATATCCGAGATGGGGGCAGAGCTCACAACTGTGATAGGGTGCTCCTGGAAATAATGCTTCAGCTTCCTAGCGCCCAGGTACACGCCGTAGGTCATCTTCTGGTAATGCGGGTAGTTTTGCCTTGAACTGGACAACACTTCACTGAGATAATATACTGAGCGCTGCACACTCTTGCCTTCTTCTTCTCGTTCCACCACAATCACCACGCTGACTACTCGGTTAGTCTCAGCAATGTATAGCAGCATTGGCTCCTTGGGTAGCGGACTAGCCAAGATGGGAGCACTTGCCAGCATTGCTTTCAGCTCATTGAATGCCACGTTCGCTTGCGGAGTCCAGACAAACTTGTCACTTTTCTTCATCAGTTGGTACAGAGGCAGGGCCTTCTCGCCCATTCGACCCAGAAAACGGCTCAGAGATGCCAAACAACCTGTGAACTTCTGCACATCTTTCAATGATCTCGGTAAAGACATGCTCTCAATGGCTTTTATCTTAGAAGGATTGGCTTCAATGCCCCGACTAGAAACCAGAAAACCGAGTAGCTTTCCAGCCGGTACACCAAAGGTGCACTTACTCGGATTCAGTTTCATTTTGTACTTGCGTAGGTTAGCAAAGGTTTCCTCCAGGTCGGCAAGCAGAGTATGTGTTTTATTCGTTTTGATGACAATGTCATCTACGTACACCTGCACATTCTTGCCGAGCTGGTCGTGCAAGAATTTCTGCATGCATCTCTGATAGGTTGCACCCGCATTCCTCAAGCCAAAACACATGACACGATAGCAATAAGCCCCGTACGGGGTAATGAAAGCAGTCTTTATTTGATCAGCAGGGTTGAGTGCAATCTGGTGAAAACCAGAGTAGGCATCTATGAAGGACAACAGTTCACAACCAGCAGTGGAATCGATCACCTGATCGATGCGAGGTAGCGGGAAAGGATCCTTGGGGCATGCCTTGTTCAAGTCGGTGTAGTCGACGCACATGCGCCATGCAGTGGAAGCCTTGGGATCTTCCTTCTTCTTCTCGACCATGACCGGGTTGGCTAGCCAATCCGGATGCAGCACCTCCATGATGAAATTGCTTATCAGTAACTTGGTGATCTGGTCACCAATGGCCTTCCTTCTCTCATCTCCGAAACGGCGCATAGCCTGCTTCACCGGTTTGGCGTCAGGACGCACATGTAAAGAGTGCTCAACCAACTCCCTCGGGACTCCTGGTAGATCTTCATTGGACCAGGCGAATACATCCCGATTCTCACGGAGGAAGTGGATGAGCTCGCTTTCCTATTTCTCCGCCAACCCGGAGCCAATGATGGCTACGCGGTCGGGGAACTCGGGGTCGACCTGGACCTTCTTTGTCTCCTTGGCAGCTTGGAAAGCAGTACCGTGCTGGGTACTCGGCACACCTTGTGCGCCAGCTTGTGCGGACTGAGCCATGGCCACCACCTCGTACATCTTCTTCTTCTCGGCAGCGATCACCATCGACTCCGCCAACTGGGAGCTAGCAGAGGCACACTCCATGGACTTCTTGTAATCTCCAGAGATGGTGATGATGCCATTGGGACCAGGGATCTTCATCTTCAGATAAGCCACATGTGTAGAGGCCATGAACTTGCTCAGAGCAGGCCTGCCGAGTAGAGCATGATAGGGGCTCTGATGATCCACCACCTCGAACTGCAAGCGCTCTGTGCGGCAGTTCTCCCGGGTACCGAATAGCACATCGATCCATACTCGGCCAATCGGGTTGCACGAGATCCCGGGCACAATGCCATGGAAGGTGGTCTTGCTAGGCAGCATCATGTTCTCGGCCAGGCCAAGCTTCTCGAGAGTGTCCTTGTACACAATGTTGATGCTGCTGCCGTTGTCGATTAGCACCTTGCTGAACCTCACATTCTTCTCGGGACCCAGGAAAGTAGGATCCAGCACCAAAGCATAGCTACCCGGATTGGGCATCACCTTGGGATGATCTGCTCGGGTCCACCTGATCTCCTGGTCACACCAATACATGTAGTGAGGGACAGCAGGAATCACTGCATTGACCTCCATGGCCCGCCTGTGCTGTGATTGCTTGTCGACTGGCTCAGAAGTGAAGATCATGTAACTCTCATGGTGCTCTTGGTACTGATTGGAGCCATTGCCCCCATTGTTGCCATTGTTGTTGTTGCCCTGATAGTTGTTGTTGCCTCTGCTGTTGTTGTTGCGGTTGTAGTTGTTGTTGTTGTTGCGGTATCTCTCATTGTTGAAGTTCTGGTTGGCTCCTAAAGCCACCTGGTTCACATTCTCTCTTCTCGGGTACACTGGCGGCCGAGCTGCGGGTGCGCGAGTGGGCTGCACATTGGCATTGGCTGCTGGCAGGGGAGGAGGAGGAGGCAAGCCATCACTCTTGATTGCCTCCCACCACTCGCACTGCCGAGTAGTGTGGTTAGCAGGCCTCGAGGGGTGGTGAGTGTGAAAGCTGCATGGGCCATCCTTCATGTCATCGAAGACAAACTTCTTCGGCTGCTCGGAGTTCCCGCTACCCGACTGAGAGGTGCGAAATGGCTTCTTGTTGCCTTGGCCCTGGTTCTGGTTTTGCCCGTAGGCTCCAGCAGGTTTCTGCCTCTGGCTGCCACCAGCTCCAACAGTCACTGCATTCACCTCCTCGGGATCATACCGATTGTCTACTCGGCGCTTGTTGCGGAACTCGTTGCGCTTGCTATTGCTGAAGTTTCTTCTCGGCTCAGAGGAGTCCATCAATGGCTGAGTAGGATCACCAAGTGCGTACTGATCCGCAATCTTGATGGTCTCCGCCAGAGTGTTCGGCATCTCCCTCTGCAATCTCTGCCACAACATACTGCCATGCCTGCATACCTGCGCAAACCAAGTGATGGCCTGTGCTTCATTCACACCCTCACAGGTGTTCCTCAATGTGCTCCACCGAGTAAGATACTCGCGGTCCATCTCGTCTTCTCGCTGCCTGCAAGCTGACAGCTGCTGTGGCCTATTCGACCTCTTGTATGTGCTCGTGAAGTTGCTGATGAAGGCGTCCGAGAAGTCCAGCCAGCAATTAATGCTGTTCTTGGGCAAGTTGTTGAGCCAAGTGCAAGCTGGACCCTCTAGCATCTGCGGCACGTAGCGCACATCCCATCTTCTGTTGCCATTCGCGATATGGACCGCGGTGACATAGTCATTGAGCCAATCTTCAGGCTTGGTGCTGCCATTGTAGCTCTTGGTGCCTCTTGCAAGCTGGAAGTTCTTCACGGACGGCTCGTTCATGATGCGCGGGCCAAAGCACTCGGGGCCAGGAGGACCCGTGCTCTCCAGCCGCGCCGACAAGCTGATCCGGTCCAACTGATGCCTCGCATCTCCAGGCGCCAGCACGCGCTCACCAACACGGTCATGAATATCATAGCCCGCCATCTCCATAGCCGAGTAGCCATCATCATACCTGTCCACCTGCACAGCTGCAGGCTGCTCCACCGGGTTGGCGACTGGCGCCACTGCGCGCGGCTGCTGCCTCTGCCGAGTAGGCTGAGCTGCGGGTTGCCGAGAAGGACCTGGACGAGCAGCTTCTCGGGCACGGCTTTGAGCTTGATGGGCTTGAGAGCCTGCTCTTGCAGCGTTGTGTTCCTGCCCGTGCTTCTGCGGCACAGCAAGCTGTTTCGCGGCAGCAGCCGGGTCATACACCTGCATTTGCCTGTCTCTGCCCGAGCGCCCGCTGCGGCTCTTCTCGCGGCTAGGATGCGGAGACGAGGCCTGATCGTTAGATCTAGCCGCGTGCGAGTGAACCACCTGCGAAGCCCCAGCGCCCGGGTTGGCCTTCCGGAACTCCTCGTTCTGCCTAGCAGCCTCCAACACCAACTCGTTGAGCCTCTCCTGCTGCCTGAGACGCGCTTCGCCGTCCAGGCGAGGCAACTCGGCAGCCACGGCCTCTGCAGCCCTGAGCGTCTTGGCGGGTGTGCTATACCTTGGCCTTGTGAAGGTGTTCGCGGTGGCGGACTGAGCGGGAACCTCCGCGACCGTTGCCATCTCGACACCCAAGTTGCGCCGCGTAGCGCCTACTCTGCTAGGCCTCCTGGCGACTGGCGTGAAGCCGTGAGCCTTGTTGTACTCGAGCTGGTCTAGACTCAGCTCAAGCCTGATCTTGTCCAACTCCGCCTGCTCGGCAAGCAGCTCCTGGCGCTGCCGCTCGAGCTGCTCCCTCACGGCTAGGAGCTCGATGTCGGTGGGAGTGGGCATACCAGGTCGCGTAGCAGACGCGGGGATGACCGTAGACGTGGAAGGCGGCAAGTTGCTCTCCTTCTCATAGGGCCGGTGAACCCTGCCACCAGCCGGTGCATCAGTCTCCTCGACGACGGCCGCAGCGCCACTAGCGGCTGCGCCAGTGTTTGCCGCCAAGCCCGTCACCATCACCTCAGCGCAGTTCGCAGAGCGGCGCGCGGGCTTTCCGCGTGCCGCAACCACCGCGGGAGGATCCTCCGCGTCCTGCACCAGCTCGGGGTACGCGCGGTTGGCGACGGTGGCGACGTAGACGAGGTGAGAGCCGAAGGAGATCACCGAGCCGCCCTCAGGCATGGCCATGCCGCCGAAACAGCCGGCGTTGTCGGTGACGAAGTCGAAGGAGCCGAATCTGTGGACAAGGCCACAGACCACGCGCTCCGCTGAAGAAGATCCCGTCCGAACAGAAACTCCAGCCAGCGCCGCTGGTTGCCCCACGGTGGGCGCCAACTGTCGTGGTGGTGTCACGGCAGATGCCATGGGATGGCTAAAGATGTGGGGACGAAGGACGCTGGAGGTGCTCGGGGAGGGATCACGCGACGAGTAGCCGCGTGAGGTACGAAGTAAACACTGCAGACAACACGATCTACCCAGGTTCAGGGCCCTCGTGAGGAGGTAAAACCCCTACTCCTGCCTTTCTTTGTGTATTTTGGTATCTCTCCGAGTAGCCACAGTACAAAGTTCTTGCTACCGAGTAGCCACTCTCCTCTAGATGATGAACTAGGTCAGGAACTAGCGTTCCAGTATGCAATCTAGGTCAAGATGTGTTCGATCCTCACGCAGGAGGCGGCGGGGCACCTTATATACATGGTGCCCAACCGGATACGTCCAAACATGGACAAGTGTCGACATAGTGTGCACATCGTCCTTCTTCCGGGTTCCCGCTGACAGCTTTGGTTCCTAACCTTGGCTGCATCTGGAAAGTCGTTGGGCAAAACAAGGGGACAGACTGGTATCTCTGTACCTAAACACAGAGTAGGCCCCCCTTATCCTACCACGTCCCGCTTCCATGCTGTCACTGTCAGGCAGGCCGGTCCCAGATGAACAGTAGTTCGAATAGTGCCAAGTACGGACCCAGGATACGCGGGATCCTGTGTCAGAACGGCTCCTTTGACTTTCTGGCCCGAGTAGGTTCCCGCCAATTGTTCCCGCCAATTGTACTCGGGCCAACTCCTCTACTCGAAAGGACAAAACTTGATTGATATCTCCTTCTGGTCATCTTGAGGTGAGACCGAGTAGCAGTCGACCGGGTAGCGGGTACCGGGTAGTCGGCTACTCGACCAAACCTCTCTTCTGTAAGACGCCTTTACCACTTGCCTTTACCCTACTCGGGGGTGACCCCCCGACACCTTGTCCCCTCTCTTTTCCACACTAGCATTCTTTATCCACAAGGCTTCTAGAAGAAAAGAAAATGGTCCTTGGTCGAGTACACAACTTGGTCAACACCATATGCAAAGTAACACTTCAAAACTTGAAAGGAAAGGCAAACAAAACATCTGTCCAAAATCGTATCTGTCACTGTTCAAAAATTCAGTTAACACTTAGGAATTTTTTTAAGTGCTGGAAAACAGTGAAAAGAGCAAAACGTTTGGATTGTTTTCAGAGACCAAATGGATTCCAAAATTTGTTTTCCAAGTTGGAGTTTGTTAAAAATGTTGTAAAATTTCAGAAACATCTTTTGAAAACAAATTTGAAATAGTTTAAGGTCATGAAAACAAAGTGGGAAAAGGTGTACTTTCTGTTTTTCTCTGTTTTCTAAATATGCCCTTTTCTGCCTTATTTTGATTCCACAAAAACAACAAGAAAAAGATTATATTTCTTATTTCAAACATCAAACCAAGATTATGGATTTGTAGTCCATATACCAAGGAAAAATTACAAGTCAAGAAAACATAAAATAATATTTTATAGCCTAGTGAAAACAAAGGTGGAAAACAGGTACTTGGCTATATTTTCAGGGAATAGTTTCTATAGAAAACTTAAAAGAAATCTTCCATAAATCATTTTTAAATTTTGTTTTCTTGGATCCAACAAATATAAAAGTTTATTTTAAGATGAAATCAAGAATGATCCAAGTCTTGGAATAAAAACCACTAACATAACAGCAGGGAAAACATCAGGAATATAATCGAATTGTTTTCAGGAAAAATTGATATTGGTTTTATAAAGAAACAAAATTTGCATTGAAAATATGATTAAGATCAAAAACACATGTTTATTCAAATAAACATGTTGTTAGAAAAAAAAATTATTGGCCCTAATTTTTGTGTTCTTGAACCACAGTATAAGAATCCAAAAACTAGGGTGTGACAGAACATCAGAAATTAAGGATACATTTTATGACATATCAGTAGTCCTCAAAAGAGACTCAAAAGGTAACTTCATTATGTTTCTAGGCTCGACAAGTAGCTCGATTAATAAAGTGAACCTCTAAATCTACTATAATACTATCTATCTCTTCTCAACAGCAGAAATGTTCCATGCCCTTTTTAAGGGGGAACTGAAATCTTTTAATTCCCTCTTTAATATCAATAATGGCACCAACGATGCAAAGAAAAGGTCCCCCCAAAATGATAGGACAAGAAGCATTGCATTCAGTATGCAAAACAAGAAAATCAACGGGGACATAATTATCATTAGAAATAATAAGAACATCATCAATCCTTCCCAAAGGTCTAGAAGATGCACTCCCAAAATACTCTCATCCAAAGGTTTCAAGTCAAGCATATCATATAAAATTTTAGGCATAATAGAAGAACTTGCACCAAGATCAGACAAAGCATTGTAATCAAAATGATTCACTCTTATTCTAATAGTGGGCTCACAACCATTTTGTAATTTTATAGGAATAGAGGCTTCAAGTTTGCGCATTTCTTCCTTAGCTTAAATGAGAGCATTAGTGAGATATTTAGTGAAGCAATATTTATCTTACTAGAAATAGGATCTTTAGCTAATTTTTGTAAAAAATTAATAACATCAGAGATGGTGCAATTATCAAAATCAAGTTTATCATCCTCAAACATGGTGAGAAAAAATTCTCCTAAAGTCATATCATCCTCAATCCCACTTGCAACAATTTTCTCATTAGAAATAATTTTAATCTCCAAACTTTTGGGAATCCCTATACCTAAAGTCATGACCTCTCCAGTACCATTTGTTTTGACATAAACATGTTTATAAGCATTAGGATACTCATTGGTACTGAAAGTTTTCACTTCCTCAAAGGGTTGGATGATATAAATTCTAACAGTCTCAATTTTAGTAGTTTTTTCAGCAATTTCAACTTTTCTTTCTCTTCTAGCATGTATTTGAGTTAAAATTCTCATGTTCTCATTTATTTGAAATTGTATAGAATTTATAGGTTTAGTTTTCTTGGCCTAAATAAGGGTAGTCCTAATTTTAAAAAAATTACATCATGAGCAAGACTATCAACTTTCAGCACAAGATTATCTAGTTTTGCAAGACTTTCATCAATAGTTTTATTGAAATCTTTTTGGGTAGTGATAATTTCTTTAAAACTGTTCTCAAGATCATAGGTTGAACTTTTAGTATTGTTGTAAGCATTGCCATAAGAATTCCCATCTGAATTACCATTATTATTAGGATATGACCTAAAGTTGTTTCCACTAAAAATATTCTTGTGAGCACTGTTGTTGAAATTGTTTCTAGCAATAAAATTCACATCAATTTGATCATTCTCATTAGCAACCATAGAGTTCAAGGGAACAATATTAGGATATATTGGTACTTGTTTAGCTAGCAAAGAAGCAAGCCTATCAATCTTATCACTCAAAGAAGAGACCTCCTCAACAAAATTTACCTTTTTACCTATTGGAGCCCTTTCTATGTGCCATTGGGAATAGTTTGTCATTAGATCATCCTATAACTTGTTTTATGAACCTAAAGTGAGGTTCATGAAGGTTCCTCCCGCAGCTGAATCCAATAATTCCTTGAATAAAAATTTAATCCTGCATAAAAAGTTTGTACAACCATCCATGTAGTTAGTCCGTGTGTGGGACAATTCTTAACCATAGTTTACATTCTTTCCCAGGCTTGAGCAACATGTTCATTACCATTTTGTCTAAAGTTCATAATGTTACTCCTAATTTGTATAATGTTTGTAGGTGGATAATACTTCCCAATAATAGCATCTTTGCATTTAGTCCATGAATCATTGCTATTTTTAGGCAAAGACAATAACCTTTCCTTAGCTCTTCATCTTAAAGAGAAAGGGAACAATATTAATTTCACAATATCACCATCTAACTCTTTATATTTTTTCATGTCACATAACTCAACAAAGTTATTTAAATGAGAGTTAGCATCTTCTCCAATAAAAGAAAATTGATCTTTCCTGACAAGATTCAACAAAGCAGGTTTGATTTCATAAGGATCTGCTATACCAATAGGTGGATCAATTGGTGTGCATATGAAATCATTATTATTGGTACTAGCAAATTCGCAAAGTTTGGTATTATAATTGGTGGCCATGCTTGCAAGATAACACAAAATAAACTAACAACACAAATAAAAGACTAGAAACTAGAGAACTATTTTTTTTGGGGGGAGGGGGGGTTTGATAAAGAGAAAACAAGACTAAACAAAATTAAACTAAGCAAAAAACAAAACAAAAGAAAGAGAGTGGAAGTGTGATACTCTCCTTGTAGCAAGCTAGAAGTCCCCGTCAACGGCGCCAGAAAAAGTATTTGATGCTGACGTGATCACAAGCTCGTTGGAAGACCCCAAGCGGAAGATATGATGTAGTATAGTAGAAAATTTCCCCCAATTATGGAACCAGGGTTGTCGAACCAGTAGGACTTTGTTGTCTTCAAGAAGGTTTCTTAAATCAACAGCGTCATTTATCGATGTTGACAAGCGTGGAACCTGCACACAAACACAGACTCTCTCTTGCCCCAACTACCTGGAAGGTTGTCAGTCTTCCGGTCTTGCTGAAAACAGGAGAATTAAACGTATAGAGTCTTGGAAAACAATAAAGTAAAAATGGAACAGTGGGGAAACAATGATGAGAAGTGCTTAAAAGAAGATTGCAAATATGAGGAAAATAGGACCAGAGTCCATAGGTTCACTAGTGGTGTCTCTCCAAAGAAAACAAACATGATGGATGAAAAAAATTACATCTGGGCAATACTATTATGAAGAGATATAGTTCACGAGTTCTAACATTGTAGTCATTATGTCAAGGCATATGGACCGCATGCATCCATATCGAAAAGTCCACCTCAAGAAATCTATCCATCAAATCTCTCTGGTATTAAGTTGCAGCAACGAAGTGATTGCTTTGTGTGCAACAGACAAATGCATTAAGAACAGTATGTAATGTAAGGAGTGGTCCTCATCCGTAGACAAGAGCACTGCTATTTTCCCCCAAGTGGCAACATCACATCCTCCGCCCGCATGTTTCTGTCACTCAAGCGCGGGCAACAAGGAGGCATGAACCCACTATCTAGCATATAAACCCTCTCTTGGAGGTGCAAACAACTACATGGACAAGGTAATCATAAACACTGGAGAGAATTGAAAGAAAAGATTAAAACTCTCTAGAAATAGAACTAAAGTATCTTAGGTTGACATGAATAAAATAATCATAATCTCATGGTTCATCGGATCCCAAGAAACACAACATGCACAATTACATAACGGTGGTCTTGATCACGTGAGGTAGTTCACGAGACTCTAAACATGGAGGCATAGGGGAGAGAACAACCATTTAGCTACTGCTATGGACCCATAGTCCCGAGATGAACTGCTCACGCATCTGTCCGGAGGCGATCCTGGCGATGTAGAGGCCTCCGATGAGGATCCCCCTCTCCGGTAGGGTGCCGGAGCAGGACTCCAGAAGCTCTAGATTGGACTTTCAAGGTGACAACGGCTCTCATTATGTTTTGTGGAAAATAAATCTGTCCCCGTGATTTTCAGGGTTGAAGGCAATTTATGGGCCAAGAGGGGAACAGAGGCAGTGGCCAGGGCCACCAGGGGCCCACCAAGCGCGACCAAGGGAGGGGCCGCGCCTCGCACCCTCCTGGTGGCTCCCTGGCCCCCTCCGGCTCTTCTTCGGACTCCGTCTCTGTTCCGGGTAAAAAAGATCTCCGTGGATTTTCAGCCCTTTCCGAGAATATTTCCTTAAGAACTTTTCTGAAATAGAAAAACAACAGAAAACAGCAAGTGAACTGGGGCATCTTGTTGATAGGTTAGTCTATGATAACATATGGAAAATGGAAGAAAACATATGGAAAACAAAAGGTATTGGATAGAATACAAGCATGGAGCATAACATATTATAGATATGTTTGCAACGTATCATATAACTCTGGGTCCGGGGTCATGACACGCATCTTGCCGACGAATACAAGAGCAACGCTTGCTGCAGTGTACGAGGTGGCTATGAGAAGCGGGACGGTCAAGGACGGAGGACGAAATGGATACGGAGGTTTGTTGCATGGCGACGGCCGTGCTTCGGGTTAACGACAATGGAATAGAAGGCGCCAATCATTTAATATGACTTAATGGAGCCACTACCCGCCTGCAAATGGATGGCGCTTGGAGAAACACGTTTGACCAGGAGAGTTTTGGGGGTAGTGAGGATAGAAGAATGTGGGATAGGCGGCAACATGCATTCAATGTAGCGTAGCTAATGCCAGGCGGTACTTTCCTGCCGCGTGTGTCAACGTGTATGACCTAAAAGATAACGGACACGTACGAAACCACCCCTGCCTCTCCACCCCCACCCCCACGCGGCAAGCATGCACACGACCACGCCCAAAACGAACCCACACACGGGTAGCCCAGAGAGCCAGGCATCAACCAAGCAGTGGACAGACAGACATCGACATATGGGCCATGTTACTAACGTAAGGCCCCACTTCATCGGACGATCTCACGTTATCACCGATAGGTGGGCCACATTATTGACCGACGCCCCCACCTAACCGGACGATCTCCACAAGCAGCGCGTCTCAACAAGACACACGCCACCGCCGCACCGAATGATCTCGTCGAGCAGCCTGGCTCGCCGACAGGTCCAGATCGGTCGCCCAAGGCCGTCGACAGTAACCCGCGGCCACCAGCCTAAGAACACCGAGAGGAGAAACAAAAAGGGAAGTAGACTGAGCGTGCGGATCATACGGCGCGTCCATGCTCGGTGATGGATCAAACAATGACAAGGACGCTAAACCAGGACCAAAGGAAGACAATGAAACCCCTGAAAGAAAGCAAGATCATTCCATTAGACCAACAAGCGCAAGATCTAGCTATTACCGACACAACGGAGCCACAATATCACTCGCCACCTGTAATACCGGCAGACACACAGCTGCGTTGCATGACACCGGAAGACGTAGCATATCAAGACAACCATGGACGACGATCTCGTACGAGCAACTGCAGCAGCAAGGAAGTCACGAGACAATCACACAAAACACGAAAACAAAAGGAGACCAGCAAGCACGTACCTAGAGTACCCCGCTGCGCATGTTTACCAAGACTGCTATGACGGCGAGCAACAAGTACATCCGAACGAGCAAAATCAGACACAGGCTCCGCCATTGGGGAACCGGGAAAGCGAAAAGATCCGGAAGACGATTGCATCGGAAAACAAGCGCAGACCAATGAATAGAGAAAGAAGCCGGGACACTAGCACAGAAAGAAGGCGAGGAACAAATGCGACGTGGAAGCATAGTAGGAAGGTAGCAACAACGGGCAACGTGGAAGCATAGTAAGAAGACAACAAAAACGACAAATAAAGCCACCTACCAACCAACGCCGCCTACAAACAAAACTTTCGGAAGGCAACATGCCATAAATGTGATAAAGCCTATGACAGAGTGAATTAGTCTTTCCTCTTTGAACTCCTCCGTTGAAAAGGGTTCGATGCTATGTACATCCACCGAATCACGCAACTGGTTGAAGGGGGGCAGACTAAGATTTCCATCAATGGCGAACTTGGCCCATTCTTTATAAACAAAAGGGGTGTTCGACAAAGGGATTTGTTGTCACCCCTACTTTTTAACTTTGTTAGGGAGGCCCTCTCGACCATTCTCTCTGATGCTGTCAGTCTGGTCGTATTAAAGGCGTGGCGCCTCATTTAATTCCTGGTGGGGTTTCACACCTCCAATATGCCGATGATACCCTAATCCATGTTCATAATGACAATAATCAGCTCGCAAATCTAAAGTTTCTGCTGATGTGCTTTGAAGATATGTCTGGCCCGAAAATCAATTTCCATAAGAGCGAAATCATCATGTTGGTTCAACCTTTGGAGGAGCAACAAAGGGTGGCTCGCATGCTCAAGAGTAAGTTGGGGTCCTTCCCTTTCATGTATTTAGGCTTACCGTTGAGCGACCGTAAGCTTACCATCGAGTAGTGGAACTTCTTGGTCCTTAAGCTCGCTGCTAGAGTTGAACCCTAGGTGGGACGATTTCTGTCTTCTGACAGTAGACTGATCCTTTCAAACTCCTGCCTAGATAACATTCCTACATACGCCATGGGCCTATTCCTGCTTCAAGACGGGGTCCACGCCAAATTTGACTCGCTTAGGGCGAGATTCTACTTGGAGGGAGTAGGCCCCAAACACAAACACCACTTGATAAACTACTGTCATGCGTTCTGTCGCCCCAAAGAGGTGGTGGTGGTCGTGTGTGTGTGTGTGGGGGGGGGGGGGGTTGGAGCTTACCAACTCCAACAAGATGAATAAAGCCATAATGCTCAAGTGGGTGTGGAAACTATACCAACCCGATGACTCGATATGGGCGCAAATCACCAGGACCAAATACCTTACACACAATGACATCTTAAATTGTGGGACCCTGGTGCTCCCAATTTTGGCGTAGCCTTAACAAGATTAAACATTTGTTCAAACTTGGCGCTAAGCATAAGATTGGCAGCGACACTCGTACAAAATTTTGGCTCGATCAGTGGCATGGGGAGGGCCCCTTGTGTGACCAATTCCCGCTTATCTTTGCTATCTGTGTGATCATGATATCTTTGTGGCCTCGGCTATGTCGGGTCAACTGCAGCTGTATCGAACGTTATACCAGGACACCGAACCCCAATGGACTCTCCTGAGTGAACTGATTGCCTTTGTTCACCTTAGCGAAACTCTAGATGATGTATATTGGATGTTGGAGCCTTCGGGGATCTACTCCTTAAGCTCAATGTACGCCAAACTCATGCAAGGCGCAACCGTGGCGCACTTGGAGGATATTTGGAAAGTCAGATTTCCATTAAAGATCAAAATCTTCTCATGGCAGCTTGCGCTGGACCGCCTTCACTCGAGCGAACAGATTGCTTTGTGGTTCGGCGCTTCCGACGGCAGCTGTTCCCTTTGCGGACATCTTGAGGACACGACACACATGTTCTTTTCTTGCTCCTTGGCGAGGTTTTTCTAGAGTGTTTTGCGCCAGCTACTTGGGTGTAGCTGGTGTCCAACAAATTTCGCACAATTTTATGCTATTCTAGATAACTTCTCGGGCTATTTTCCGCGAGTGGTTTGGACGCTTTTTCTGGCTTAATGTTGGGCTTTGTGGCATGTTAGGAACAAATTTACTATGAATCTTAAGTTATAATAACCCAGCTGACACTTTTTAAAACTGCTCTTCTCTTTGAGCTGTGATTACCCGTCGCAAAGACGCAGGACCCGGGGTAGAAAAAGATGGCCACCGAATTAAGGCATCTCCACAGGCTTAATCTCCCTAGCTCGGCCGTCCTTTAGCCTCTACTTCTGCCACCTTCCTTGGCGTGGGTATTCGCCTAATTTATTTGGCTAAACTGTAATGACTCAGCAGTTTGTTCCGTTGCTTTATTTAGCTAAGATATAATGACTCATCAGTGTGTAACCAACTTGAACTTGTGGGGCTTTATTAATTTAAAGTGGAACTAGATGACTTCTATCTAAAAAACCGTGGAGGTGGTCTGAATGGATCTCGTTTACAACTTTAGTGCACACCGGTATTCAGAACTGATAAGAGCATCTCCACTCGCGCCCCAGAGCCCCCTCCCCCAAAGCACTTTTTTGTCCGGCGAGCCCCAACCGCGTCTAGTCGCTGCCCCCAAATGTCTTGCCGGTCCGGACTACCCCTAGTTCCGGTATGGGGAACCCACACCAAACCCGTCGCCAAGGGGTTGCCCTCGGGAGTCCGGACGAGAAACTCCGCCGCCCAAGCCAATAATGACTCTTCACGTGCCCACGTCTCGCATCCAGCTCCTTCGACTCTGATCCACCTCCACCGCCTCCCGGCGCCGTCGACGACCTCCCGACGCTCGATCCAGCCGCCTCCCGCTCTCTCCTCCCCACCTACCACACTGGACGCGCAGCAGCGCCTCCCGCTCGGCGCAGCGCGGAGCTCCACCGCACGGGCCATGGCCGGTCGTGCATCATCTGCTCCTCTTCTCCTCCGCACAGGCCCATCTCGGAGACGGCGCCAGCTTGCAGGACGGCGCGGAGGTCGGCCTTGCGGATGGTGGAGACGGGAGGGCCATGGCCGGCCGTGCATCGCGTGCTCCTTTTCTCTTCCTCGTCCTCGCGCAACAGGCTGCCATGGAGTATGCTCGCCGTGGGCCGTGGTGCCAAGCAGCACCTCCGACGAGTCGCGGCCGCCGTGGGCCAAGAAGCACCTCCGACCCGACCGGCGCGATGCGCATCCTCACGGCGCTGGTGCGCGTCCGAGAATCCGGCCGCGACGCCGCTGTCTCCTGCGACGGGCGCGGCCGCGGGCGTTGACCAGGACACGGAGCCGTCAACGGGGTCCGAGAGCGCGAGGCCGGATGCGGTGAGGGAGAGGATGATGGACTCGTGCGCTGCCGCCTGCCAGCGGCACCGTGCGTGCCGCCGCCCGGGTCGATTTCCATGTCGCTCCCGTCGTCCGGGTCCCTCTCCTCGGCGCTTGGCCTCCACGGCCAAGGGAGCAGCTCGTTGGCCTCGCTGTTGCTCGGAAGCGGCGGCTCGGCCGGCGACCATCTCGGCCTCTTCCACGCCATGCAGTTGGTGATGCCGCGGTGTCGATCGCCTGAGCCGCACTCGACCAGCTTGCGAAAATAACAAAGGAAACAAAAAATAGAAACCTCGTACTTGGGGGGCGTGGCTTGGGGGCGTGACTGGGAAGAGAGACAGAAGAGACGCTTCCATAACGCCCAAGTCGTCCGGACACCCCAAAGCTCCCAAAAAATGCTAATCCAGACGGGAATTGGGGGGCTCGGACCGGAGATGCTCTAATATGCACTCACCATATAGTCAGAACAATAACCAGCCGAAGCATTTGCACTGCTGTGTGTTATGGAAATTTAAGATGGTTTGAAATGAGCTAGCTTCCGTCGTGTGAATTGTGGTTACTCCAAAGGGGCCGTTGAAATCAAATCGCAGGTTCACCCACATGGCATCGGATCCTCTGGCTTGGCATCAAATATTCACATGGCACGGAGTGGTAAAAGCAAGCGCAACCCCAGACCGAAAACTGTCCCCCTTGCAACGTCACTTCAGATTAAACCGAAGAGCGATCCTGCACGGCACCGCTTGGCCATGGCCGAGCAGACGGACTGACACAGGACTTGCCTTTGTGACCGGCGAACGCTGGTACGCCACCCCAACCGCGCCATGGCAGCTGCCTCAGTACCAGCGACGACCGCGATGACGCTCGTGGTGCTGGACGGACGGAGGAATCGAATCTGCTTTTCTCCAAGGAGCGGTCAAATGCTCAGTTTCTATATCAGGAAACGCATCCAGCACCATACTGGAGCGCGCACCCTCCCTCCCTCTGTCGTTGTTTTTCTCCTCCCGGGCACACTGCACACAAGGCTTTGGTGATGGTCGCCTCACGCATTGAAACCAAGCACAGGTTTTCTCTTCTACAGCCAATCCGTGACCAAGTCTCAACAGATTGTGATTTTATATTGCTACAGCCAATCCGTGACCAAGTCTCAACAGATTGTGATTTTATATTGCTACAATGTACACCAGTTTTAGGGCATGAACGTCACAGGTCACACTAATATTCGTCTGATAGCATTTGTAACACCATGTCCTACAACTAGTAGGTTTTAGCAAAAGTTACCGAGAGTGGTACTGACACGTAACCATTGCTTCAATTGTGATGAACACGCGAGCTTTATATTGAGCCGGTTTGATGAAACAATGCATATCTGGAATTCATCCTTGTCATTTTGTAGTGACCATCGTTCTACTAAGATAGTTGTTCAAGAGTACCGATACTACCGAAATTGGTTTTACGGTTCGCAAATCCATTACACGGTACCGGGCGCAGGTTCATCAACAAGCATTCGTACAAGATCAAACAAAGTTCATACTCCATCTGTAACCTGTTTATAAGGCTGTTTATAAGGGGTATAGTTTTCCCCGTAAAGTCAAACTTGACTATCTTTGACCAACATTTCAAAATTATTGTTAGCATTTACAATATCACATCAACATCTTTAGATTCATCATGAAATATATTTTATATTTTATTTTCCTAGTATTTAATATATTGATAGTTTTTTCAAAAACCATGGTCAACGATAGTCAAGTTTGACTTTCCGGGAAAAATTATACCCCTTATATACCTCAGAGCATCTCTAGCAGAGCTCCTAAGAGGCCCGAAACTGAAAAATAATTACCGCAGACGGTTTGCGAGTGAAAAAAAAAACAGTCAGACCAGAGCCTGTAAACGGCGACGGCCCGTAAACGATTTCTTATGCGACCGAGAATTCCGCCCTCCAACCCATGAATGCACATATTTTGGTGACGACCCGAGGGCGCCCTCGATTGCGGAAGAGCGGTTGGCGGGAGGGACATTTCACCTCTCCTCCCCTATTTCCCCAATTTCAGTTTCGCCCTACCCTGCGCCGTCGCACTCCCTTCGAAACCCTAATATACTCCTTCGTCGTCGGGAAGACATCCCCTAGCCGACGCAGCCCTAGATCTGCCGGAGTATGATGTCTACTACATGTTAATACTCTTATAGACAATGTTGGGCCTCCAAGCGCAGAGGTTTGTAGGACATTAACAAATTTCCCTCAAGTGAGTAACCCAAGGTTTATCGAACTCACAAAGGTATATGCTGAATTTATCCCTCCCAGTCAACCCTGCAATTAAGATACAAGAAGTCTCTTGTGTCCCCAACACACCTAATACAATTGTCAGTTGTATATGTGCACTAGTTCGGCGAAGAGATGATAAAATATGATTAATATGGATGGGAAAATAAGGTTTTGTAAATCTATAATAAAATGGCTGCATCAAAACGAGTAGTAAAACTGAAAGTAAACGGTGTTGCAATGGTTGAAAACAAGGGCTAGGGATCGTACTTTCACTATTGTCAACTCTCAACAATATTAATATAATTAAACATATGATACTTCCTCTAAAAACATGCATGAAAGACATAGTTCGGAAATCATTCCTCGTGAATCATGTAGGATGAGAATCATGTAGGGCTACACAAGCACACCTTAAAGTTCACGTTCCCGTCAATGAACACGTCAACCCCTGTCACTTTGAGAATCCAAAGATATAGTACTAATAAAAATCACAACCTATCTCTTGAATAGTATCTTTCTAATCAATCCACAATACACGCACGGTCGCCTTAGCACTATAGAGATTATACTAAGCACAAGCATCAAAAAACCTCATGGTTCCAATTCAATCCAACATAATAAGAACAAGATCATGATAAGTATCCCTCTAATCCATAGCCCATAGAGTCACACACGACACCCGCACTGTCACCATGGCAACGTGGGACAAAGGTGATTCCGGAGAATTATACTAGATAAAACCAATTGAGTACATCGTATCCATTACATAATGAATGAGAAACATCATAGATTCAACAAATAGCACACGATCACAATAAAGATCACATCATCAGAGAGAGAGATAACCACATAACTAATAGCACGAGCCCTCGGCCCCGAGGAGGACTACTCACACATTATCATGGTGAGAAAGAGAGAGAGTTGTTGATGGAGAGGTGCAACCGCGATGAGATGGAGGTGACGGCAGCCACGACACCGGCGACGGGCGGCGGCTCCTTGGCCCCCTTCTTTCTTGGTCTTGGTGCTGCAATGGAGGAGCCTCTCCTCTCTTGGTGGCTGCCAAGCGAGAGGCCAAATTCGTGACAATGGGTGGTTGCCCCAAAAATAGGGTTTTCTCTCCGTATATGTGATGGGACAATGCTCTCCGACCCTCCGATGGATGGACCCTTGATCTGATGGCTCTTGGGCACCTCTGGAACCTTTCTAGGGACTCTTCAGCCCACATGAGGACCCAAAGTCGTGGTCTGGCCGAATCCATCAAATATGGTAAGAGTTGGGCTCAATCACATCATCAATTCTCGTAATCCCGTAATCAGATATTTGGCCTCCAGTAAAACGGGTCCACAGATCGCATACGAACTCTGTTTTGGACGAATTTTTAGTCTAGAATTATAAAAAGGAAATTCCCCACACTTTTTACGTCTTAGCTTTTTCCATTGGACGTCATCTTCGGGGGTCAAATTGACGATCTCTAAAAACTGTTGGTGGACAGATTTCAGGAAAACCTGATTCCTTCTCCAACAAGTCTCCTTTTGTGTTTTCTTGTCAAAATACAATTAATTCCTGCACATCAAAGTATAAAACAATAACTTTTGCACTTTGCAACCATTAATAGGTTGGTCAAAATAAATGATATTAAACATAGAAAAATATAGGAAAAACATGTAGAAAACAAACATGGAGCATAAAAAATTATAGATACGTTTGAGACGCATCAGAGCCATAGACCCGGGCCCAGAGCCGCCGCCCCGGAATCTATCGGTGAGTTAGTTTCCACGCCTTTGCTTTCTGTCGAAGCTTTCTACCGCCGCCAATGCTTTCTGTCGATACATAGTTGACTACGAGCTGGATTTCGTTTTCGTAGATGGGGTTGAGCCCGTGCGACCAGTTTTTGTTGGAGGATTCTTCCTCCTCCGACGACTCTCATGTGGAGACGATGATGGTGACGTGGCAGCAGCAGATGCTGGTGGTGGTTCTCGCCATGAAGGAGTTCGAGGAGTCCAGGAGAAAGTGGCGCACGAGATCCACCCTTGGTCCCCTCGCATCCCCCAGAATCGAGTGTATGTCAACTAACTGTTGATGCGAGACTACTTTGCCGACGTCTCAATCAATCCGCCCCACGTATTCCCTAGAAGGTACAGAATGCGCTGCTCCCTCTTTGTGAAGATAGTAGAAGCTTGCGAGGCCAAAATTCGCTATTTTACCTGCTAGAGGAATGCCGCCGGTTTGTTGGGGTTTAAGCCCGTACCAAAAAATCTCGGTAGCGATGAGAGTGATTGCCTATGGTATCCTAGCAGACTATACCGACGAGTATCTTCGCATTGGGGAAGACACAACCATCGATTATGTCTGTTGTTTTGCCAAAGTGATCAGATGTGTCTTTGGCCTTGAATATCTGAGAGCGCCCAATGAGGACGACATAGTCCGATTGATGGCAACGAATGAACATAGAGGATTTTTGGGCATGATGGGAAGTGTTGACTGTATGCACTGGACTTAGAAGAACTGTCCCAAGGCATGGCATATGCAGTATTGTGGCAAAGGTGGCGATGCTACAATTGTTCTTGAGGCAGTTGCATAATAGGTTTTGTGGATATGGCATTGCTCTTTGGTTTGCTCGGTACTCTGAATGTTATCAATGTATTGCACCGCTCTCATCTATTCAAGAGGCTTGCTAGTGGTGATGCCCCTCTTGCAACTACACAGTCAATGGGCATCCCAACATGAAAGGGTACTATCTTGCACATGGTATTTACCCGGCTTGGTCTACTTTTGTGAAGACCATATCAAACCCCAACAATAGGAAAGAATCTGACTTTGCAAAGCAACAAGAGGCTTGCACACAGGACATTGAGAGAGCCTTTGGTGTTTTGCAATCTACATTTGTGATTGTTTGAGGTCCAGCTTGTTTCTGGGACAAAATTACCCTCAGAAACATTATGACATGTTGTGTCATTCTACACAACATGATCATCAAAGATGAAAGGGGTTTGAACTTGAAATTGTCCTACGATAATGTTGGTAGTCGAGTGAAACCCGCTAGAGACCCATATCGTATCCAAGCATTCCTTCAGACATACCGAAACATTGAGGATGCCAACACCCATACCCAGCTTCGGAGAGATCTCATTGATCACATCTGGAGTTTACATGGGGAGTAATTTTTCATTTTTTTATTCATTTGGTCTCATTCTTGTGTGATTTGAAACATTTATTTGATCTCATATTTGTTGTGATATTTGAAATATTTGAATTTATATGTGTAATTTGAAACATTATTTGATGTAATAATCGGAAACATTATTTGAACCATTACATATTTATATTTGTGCTGCCATATTTATGTTTGAACTTATGTATATGTGCTGAAAATGAAAAGATCTAGCGGAAAACTGGGTTTACGGGTTGAAAATTTTTGCGCCGTAAAAGTCCCCGTGAACCCGACCAGTATGTGTTTTACGGGGACTACTATGGCGCAACGGTTTTCAACCCGTAAAACCAGTTTTCTACGACCCTGATCCCGCGTTTACAGTTCCGCGGGATAGGGGCTCTACTAGAGATACTCTTATAAACATGAACAGAGGTAGTACTACATAGGTTTACCTATTTTATCTAGACCGGAACAAACCAAAAAGGTGGCGTCGCGCCACCATGCTAATCGTCAAAGGTCCATGGGAACAGGCCCTCACGACAATCCTCCTTCTGCCACTTCCGACGGAGCGCCATGTTCTGGACGCTCAAACAGAGGACATGTGTGAGATGGGATGCCTTAAACACTTCATTCCATCAGGTGACCGAACGGTTGAGTGCAACGACTCCTCCCATATGCGGTCCATGAGATCGTCATCGTTGGTGATTGTGGTAAGCTTGTCAGCATTGTCTTCGGCGGTGGGCTAGGTGAGGGAGGAGTACAAGACATAGTCGTTGTCTAAGTATTCCAAGGCCGGAAGCAACGACCCCGCTGCCACACCATCAAGGCCGACACTGCCGTGGCCAGCACCGCTAGTAGGAGGCTCACCATCGAGGCCGCCGAAGCTGCACTCCATTTTGCGGCGGAGAAGCGAAAATTTATCACGAAGTTGGCTAATCCTTCTATTTACAGTGGTAATATATTAATACCAAGAAAATATTGATTACAGCTAGCCTCTGCACCAACATAAAGACTAGAGCAAGTCAAGACATTAAGGATGCGCAAGGCCAAAAAATAAAACAAAGACCCGCCGAACGCAGCAGCAAAAACAACACCAGTGGGGACGACACCTCGACGCCAAAAAATCTTGTCCAAAAATGACGCCTCATAGAAGGTTGTAGTGCACAAACACCGTCCTTGTCCGGACTAACTAGCATGGTCAGATCCTGGGATTTCACCACGAAGAAGGTTCAATCTCTAGACAATGCCTTTAACAAGGAGATGACTAGGGAACCACCATTGACAGGTACAACCACCGAAGGTCGGACCTAGGGTCTCCACCCCGGACACCAAGACGCGGAACTCCAAGAGCACCGCCGAGAAAGAAGTATACCATTATCACCACCACTTGGCAAAAACTACTGCAAAGCGTTGGTTTCCAGGTACACATACATCTTCACCCCACCATTCTTGATCATTAACATCACCGACATTTAGCTAGATGTCTCGCTCAACTTGAGCATGGAGAACCTCTTATCACCAACCTATCTTGCCCACCTTCACTCGGACTTGGTAATCGCGGCTAATGGCAACAATTCACAAACCGTAAGGATCCAATGCAAGTGGATCATGCACGACACCGAGAAGCACACTAGCAGCCGATCTTGTCAGCACGAGTCACGCACCTCTACATGAATGCGACAAAATCAGAGCACTTTGTTGAGTCGTAAGGCTAGCTTCAAAGAGGTCATGCCATTGAGAGAATGATGTGATGAACATAGACCCAAATTAAGTATAGCCATATAATCAAGTTATTAAGGTAATATTGTTATATATTACAGACGAAGTGATCCTAATCCTTTGTAACATCCCACTTTTGGTAATAAAGGGTTTGTGGTGTTGTGTTCATGTCATACATGCATGAAAATTTTCATCCAAATTTGAATAAAAACTTGCCCAAAAATCACTTAAAGTGAGCACTGCAAATTTTAATTCAAAGCATTTTCAAATTTGGAAAAACCAAAATATGGTGACATTGGAAATTTAATAATTTTTTGAAAATATATTTTGGCAAATTTTAGGTTTGCAAAAAGGCCCTCAAAAAATTTGTTTTTGTTCAGCTTTTCAATTCAGAAAGGTCTATCTACAATTCCGGGAAAGTCTAGGGGGTTTTCCAGAAAACTCCATTTGTCTTCCTCCAGGAGGGCAGGGAGTTGCGTTGTCGCGCCTCCGGCGCTGCTCTGCCACCTCCTACCTGTGCCTTTGCCTGAGTGGATAGACGAGGATGACGCCCTCGAGTTTCTCTCTTCCATCCCTCACTCGTGATGTCTTCCTTGTTCTATGCCTCTCCCCGCACCAAACCCTAGCCTAGCCCGTGGGTCGCCACTCGGCGCCGCCGACTACGGCCGTCTCGCGAAGAAATTGAGGCCATAGGGAGCTTCGCTGTCCTTCCCTCTCTCTGGCAGACAACGACCGCAGGACGAGATAGCTTGGAGGGCACAAATATAAGCCGTCTTCTCCGACTCCGGCCGGTCACCGCCGTTGGTAGATCTCCTCCTTGCGGCCTCCATCGAGCTCTTTGTTACCTCTACCGCGATCACAATGAACTTATGATTCTGACGATGCCTTTGCCTTGCCTACACTCCTTCCAAAACATGCTACCGTCATACGCCATCTCCGGCAGCCGCTAGAGCTCGTCGGCGGCGAGCCTCCGGTGACAATTACAAAGCGGCAATGCAACTATACCATTCACCATCACTCCCTCTATCCATTTCTCATCTCCGTTTGGCAAGTCCGGCAGCAGATCGCAGATTGCGTCGTGGTAGAGCTGCCTCCGACAGTGCATAACGTTATCGTGGGATCTCTGTCAGGATTTTATTAATTTAGAAAATAATTATAAAATGATTAATCTGACAAATGGGACCCTCCTTTAAATAAATTCCAGAAAATGATATGATCTTGTAAAATCAATAACTTTTAATATGTTTATTACTCCCTCCGTATCAAAATATAAGATGTTTTAGTATTTTGTAGATATAATGTATCTAGACATGTTTTAATGTGTAGATTCATATGCATCTTACACCAAAACATGTCTAGGTACATATTGTCTAGAAAATGCTAAAACATCTTATATTTCGATACGGAGGGAGTAGAAAATTATAAATAATATATCGAAATGCTCAGAAAAAGGAATCCTAAATGATTATGAAATTTACAAATGTTTTTGAATTGCTTTAATTTTTTTAACCATTTGAATTATTTTAAAATCATTTAAATTTGAGAACTTCATAGTTGATTCAATTAATTTCAGAAAAAGGCAAACGAGGTACCAAAATGTTCAGTGAGTCAAATGATATTCGATAGTGGTGTTTTCAAAATCATTTGAGCACTTTAATTTTGACACATTTTTTTAAATGCCTAAAATGCCCTTCCTTTAAAGGAAGGAGTCACTTTTATTAAAATGTTTAAAATGCATGATAAAACCCTAGCAACCTCTTATACATGTTTAGGGCTTTACTTCGATGCATTAACTTGCTTATACATATACATTGCGCATTGCATCGATGCCATGTGTTGATTGTCATTTATGTTTCGTTATTTGCTTCTTATCGGTAGAACGTGACTCCGAAGAGAAAATCTACAACTCCAATGATGAATACTTGGTACTAACCGATCAAGTCAAGCACTTATTCTGGAAGATCTATTTATTGGTTTTATTTTAAGCAAGACAATCATAATCTCTTACCTGCTCATATATTATTTCCAAAGTAGTTTTGATTCTCGTATGTTGCATTCGGTTCTAATGTATTTTGTGTCAAGAGGTAGATTTATCCTATATTTGATGCGTCACCTCAATGTCCTGATCTGCCGTTCCTAGCCGCCATAGGTTTGCTTGTGCACATTACTAGAGACTTATATTTTCTTCGCTTATCCATACATGATTGTTTATCTCTACTCCGTCCAGTTGATGAACCAGAGCTGTAAGAACCTAGTATGATATGATGAAGTGGAAACTTGAGCATTGTATGGTTAACTTGATTACAGATTGGATGGGAGGCCACTTGGGAATTGGTTGTTTATCTTATACTTGCCAACCTAGGAAATAAGGTCGCGCCAAAAAATCAAGAATGAGCGTGCAACCACACGCGGGGTCTAACTAACCGCGCTCGATCAACTAACTTGTTTCGCCACATCCATGAGTCACATAGTTCGAGATTTTCATTCGGCAACACAAATAGAACTTTTAAAATGTTTTGGAAAAATGCTCCGCCTAGGGCATGAATGGGGTCTAGTTTTGGACCTACACGGATCTTGCCCCGTTTCACACAGACATGTGTCGTCGGGAGGATAGCCAGCTTCTTGTTGACGGGGGTGGTCCTCTCTTGGGTTGACTCATGGATAGGGTTGGGCAACGTAAAGGACGTGACCAACCACCCTCTGTCTGCACTTCCCGGAATAGTGCTACCACCAGTGGCATTAAGAGTCTGATGGTACATGTGGGTAAAGTGTACATCCGTGCAAGGCAATCTTTTCGAAAAGCCACATCCACGGTTAAGAACGACTTGGTTGAATACACGTGATCATAGATAACTTGAACGAGAGCCTAAAAATTGTTGACAACGAATGAAGAGTGCCTCCTCGGAAATGCCAAGAGGGGTGATCCTTGTAGCATGTGAGTTGTTGGGAAATGAATTGGTGGAATGAAAATATGATGATTACAGTAGTTGAGTCGCTTTCGCATCTTTTTTGAAAATACTCCATGGGACGTGCTATTCTTCCACAATTTGGGAAACAAAGATTTCTTTATGCAAATTAACCTTCATAAAACTCTTTCTGAAAACATCAGATGTATAATAGGTTAACTATGTCTTGTTGAGTACCTCCCGTACTCAAGTTTGCTTAAATTTGGTTCAGGTGAAGTTCTCACTCCAGTGCTGATTTCAACATGGACATCGACGAGTAGTTTGAGGTTCCTAGGTAGCAGCCTGGAATCTATGGGCTGGGATGTCGCCTTATGTTGCGGCTTCTTAGGCCTATTTGTATCTTGTTGACATAATTTGCCTTTCATTGTCTCATGTAATGTTGGGTCATGTGACTCCTGTGTGTAAATCTATACTCTAGTAATACTTGTTTAATACAGCTTCGCGTCTAGAGTTACTGCTTTGATCGGTTGTTGGTGTCGCGCTCATTGTTATACCGTTTTGGTTATGCCTACGTTGACTATCGCAGTCGAGGGGTTGTGGTGCCGATGATCCATTTCTGAGCACGTCTGCCGATGTTTACTTGACATGGGATTGGTAACCCCAATAGCCCTCGACATGTGTAGCACTTCCTATCACACATAGCATCTTTGTATAACTTTGGTCCCGTTACAGCAATTTCAGATGACTCATGGATTCTTTGATATGCATATTTGGTTATGACTAGCATGGTCTATCTGCTATTGTGTGTTACGACCGAGACTGGTAACCCTGAAGCCCTTGTGGGTCCATGACTAGGAGCACATAACACTTATGTATACCTCTGAGTCCAGGGTCGCGCCATCCTTAGACCATGAGATCATCTAAATCACTAACACCGAAAGAGTGCTTTGATGACATCAAACGTCACACTGTAACAGGATGACTATAGAGGTGACGTTGGGTATTTCGAAATTATTAGTTGAGGATCATGCATCAAGAGTGGGATTTGTCCATCCAAATGACGGGGAGATATACTCTCGGCCCTCTCGGTGATATCACATCGACACCGCTTACAAGCACATGACTAGATCACACGGATGTCCTGTCATGAAACAAGTAAAAGAGTACTTGTCGGTAACAAGATCGAACTAAGTATGGTTGATACCAATGATCATATCTCGAACAAGTAAAATATCGCAATACAAAGAGAATTGGTTACGACGTTTATGGTTCACATGATCACTAGTTTCATCGTTGAATATGTAGGAGTCCTTACGGATCTCCAGGTCCCATTGTTGACTATTGATCGGAGAGGTGTCTCGATCATGTCTACATTATTCACGAATCGTAGGGTGACACACTTAAGGTTTGATGACGCGTGTGAGTGGATAGAGAATATCGGAGAAAAGTTTGGATATCATCGAATTTTCTCGGGTAATTTTGAAATAGTTCAAGGGGATTTTGTCAAATGATTGTCAATAGATTTAACAACTAACTCAAGGTGGTAAATGTTAATGTTTAATTAACAAATAGTTCAAGGGGTAAGTGTTAATGATTGTTAATAGGATAAACAAATATTAACATAAGGAAATGAATTTTTTATTTTTTATTAAAGAAAACCCTTGGAATTTTGTGTGGGAATTGATGAGAGAATGAGTGAGTGGGAAAATCGAAGTTGCGGTTGCAGTACCAAAACCAGAAAATCCCGATACTGTTGGACGCCTTCTTGTAGTATTGCCTTTGACAGAAAACCCTCAAAATGCTTGATTCTTCATAGTGAGTTCAAAGAGGTTATGACAAGATCATATAATATGAATATATGGAAATTAAGTATCAAGATTTCCTACAACACTTAGCACACATTAAGGCTCTAATTGTGTTGTCAACAAACATCAAAACTTAATATGGGAAATGCTCATTCAATCTCCCTCTTTTTGGTGTTTGATGACAACACACTAGTTGAGCGAGGATTTGAGAGCACGTGTACTAAAACAAACTAGAACTAGATCACAACGAGATATAATAGCTAGGATAAAGACTTACAATAGATAATAAGTACTTGACGGGATAAAAATCATCTCTTACACCACGCTACAACTAAAGTTCAACACCAAATGGAAATAAAGTTCAACTTTTAACTAAAGGAGACACAAGAAAAGAAACATCGAAGATAGCAAATTCTTGTGACTCCACCCATGAAAATCCCAACTCAACCTAATATACTCATTCTCCCCGTTTGTCATAAAATGCCAAAAATGGGGAAGAGGCTAACGTCCCAGAAGAGTCACTCCTCATCTTCGACGTCGTGGTGAGCAGATGAGGAAGGAATGTCGGGGTCGCTCCAGGTGCTATGCTCGGAGATCCACTTCTCCCTCAGACTGATAGATTCCTCGGAACCCGGAGACACATGCAATCCTATCTTCTCCATCAACTTCTTCTGGCGGGTTGCAGCCTTCTTGTGATAGACATGAGCATCATACATGTGCTCTTGGAGATCGAGATTGAGGAAAAGGGCTTTCTTGGCCTTAAATTGAAATTTCTTGAACCAAGATGGCCCATCCAAGTGTGAAACTCATGAGACGGTGCCCCATCCCTCATACCAATATGATAGGCGGCTTCCTTCTTAGATGCAGCAGCTTCTAGCTCAGTGGGATTCGAATGCTTCTTCACCCTAGGCTCCTTCACTGGATGCTTAACAACGGGGCTGCCATCCTTCATGATTTATTCCTTGGTGGCTTCCCACCATTTATTCCTTATGAGCTTCATGAGAAAAGGGCCATAAATGGGAGCCCTCTTGTCAATCACAACAAGCAACAACTCCTTGTGGATGCAATCCATCACATCAAGCTTTTGACCAGTGCCTTTCTTCTCCTTGGAGTTCTTGTGCAAGTCAAACATGAAGCCATGAACTTCATCCCAATTCTCCACACGGGGAGCAAGGGTCTCTCTATAGATACGATGAAGAATCTCGAAGGGAGGAATAAGATGAGCAGTCTTCCCCGGAGTACCATCTTCCATGGTGATGTTGGCAATGGTCTTCTTGTTGCTCGAATATGTGGCACAATGACATCTCAAACCACTAGGCACATTTGTTCCCTTGTCATCATACCCCAGAAGATCACCAAATTCCTTAAAGGTGGCCGAGAGCATCTTATCCTTTGTCATCCACCTTAAAGTCTTCACCTCATCCTTGTCAAAATGAATAGTGGCAAAGAATTTCATGAGGTAGTACTCGTTGTAGGGTTGGTTGAACTTTATCAAAGGAATGAGACCAAATTCTGCACACATGGCCAAAGTTTCATCAAAGTAACCCTTGTGCTTTGGGAGCCTCATGTGATCAATGTTGAGAGTGTGTTGGACGGTGACGGAGTATTCTTTGCCCACATAGATGTCATTGAACACATGTTCTTGATCCTTGGTGAAGAAGTGAGGATTCTCAAAATAATCCCTCTCAAGCTCATAGGGATTCTCTTCCCTTGAACGGCTTGCGGGTTGTCTTTTTAGCCACAGATTTGCGCTTGGTGGATCCTCCACCACCATGACCACCACCACGAGTTCTTGCGGTGGTAGGGGTGGGCATGATCTCAGCCTCAGCCTCAAACTCTGCCATAATTTCATCATCATCATCCTTAGCTTAAGAATCCTTGTTCCCTGGTGCCTTCCGTTTGCTTCGAACATAAGTGACCTGTTCCTTCCCCAAATCATCATAACCACGAGAACATGCGAAAACAGAGAGATGTGGATAGGAAACAATATAAAAGTAACACACTCAAGAGAAACAGAAGACAAAAATAGTTTACTCAAGTTAAAACAAGTTGAATTGTCCCAAACTTACACGGGCGGTAGTACCGGACGATGTCCGTTAGTACCGGGCATGCAAGTTTGTGAATTTCTGCCCAAAAATCCAAGCACGAAATCGAGAGACATTTCAACAAGGATAACTAGAGTAGACTAAGAGAATGTAGTTCCCAACCATTACAAGTCATCCATTCACAATTTAACCGAAGAAAATGGAGCTACCAAGTATCTATCCTCAAAGAAATCTAGGGTTTAGCAAAGTTAATCCATGGAGAACCAAGGGAGCAAGGGGAGGACAAATACAGGAGGCCATAGAGGAGATCGATGCAGGAGAGATTCCCACGATGAAGATCCAGGCTAGGAACAACATAATTGGTGGGACAAGGGCCAACCGGAGGAGGGAGGGGAAGTGGGTAGCAACTATTTGGAGAAGTTCATGCGGGTGGGAAATAACTCGCATACCGCACGCTCTGGAGAATATAGGCAAAAACTGCTTGGCCCGGTAGTGCCGGACCCGTGCGGTGGTACTTTCTGTACAAATTTTCACGGAATTAATCTGCTTTGATTTGCACATGTGGTAGTATCGTGCTGGCATGGTAGTGCCGGCTATACAAATTTTCGCAATAAAATTCTGCTTTGATCTAGACGGTAGTACCGGGCGCGTCCGGTAGTACCGAATGTACAAGTTTTAGCACAAAAACTGATTTCAACTTTGCACAGTCGATAGTACCGAGGAACCCTTCTTTTTCCTCTATGGACAAATTTTGAGCATGTTCAAGAATAGAAATATGATTTTTAAGATGAGATAGGCTTAGGATGGAATTCCAAACTGGTAAATGGTACTATATGCTCTAATTTGCAATAATCACAAATAAAAAGCCAAATTTGAGCATATTTCCCATAAAATCTCAACAAGAGAGAAAGATAAAAAAAAGGATAGGCAAATAAGATCCAAATGAACACCAATAAGAACCAACTCTTCAAGAAGAAGAGGTTGGTGGCTTAAGACACCATGTAAGACATCATGGTATGACACCACGAAGATTATCTTGGGTGCATTGCCAATTCTCGACATTTTAGCTCACAATTGAACATTAGAAATAGAGAGATAATAATTAATTTTTGATTTGGGAATAGGGGAGGGAGAACCCAATGTGTTAGGATAACACTCCCCCTTTTTTTTTGAGAGCAACCACATATTTCATCAATTGAAAATCAAGTTACAATAAGCAACACACGTGGAAACTAAAAGACAAACCGGGATAAAATGATTATCCTGAACTTGCATATGAAAATCTAGAAGATCGACAAATACAAAACGATCCCTAGGGTTTCTTGCAACCACCGTAGCGAGCGGCCGCCGCCCAATTCCAGCGCCACCGAGACAAACACTGGAAGAGACGTCGAGCCTCCACCATTGCGAGATCCGAGAAAGCACCATCGCCAACGAGGCTTTGTGAGTCGATGAACAGGCCCGCTGCATGCAGCAAGGCACATGTCGCTGTGGCACATCGACCGGGGGACGTCCCCGTGCTTTCTTGGACCAAAATTTGTCGCCTCCCATCGACGAAGTCGGAGAGGAACGACAAATCCACCACCTCCGGACCAGCATCCTCGCTCCAGAAGAACCACCTTGCCCCGGCCGCCAGTGCCGTAGCAAATAACCACGAACGCCAGCGACACACCAAGAAACTGATCTCGCCAGATCTGAAGAACGGCGAGAAGACCAAGCCACCGATCTGAAGGACCAAGCAGCACACGTTGCCATCAACTCCGAGACGCCGTCGTAAAGATCGTCGCCGGTATGGGAGTAGAGTTGAAGCAGATTTATTTGCCCGGGCGCCGCTCCCATCACCCCAACGACGCCCAAGAAAAACACTAGGCAAACCCTAACTATAGGCTGACGCCGAGGCGCCATGGTACCCACCTCCTCGCGTCGCCGGAGTGGCCAACGGAGGAGGAGGCAGGGACCAACGGCGGCCGCTGTAGATGGGGCAGATCCGTTCGCCGCCGCCTTTTCTAGGAGGGAGCGAAAACCGCGTTTAGGCCGAAAACAGGAACGTTTGGTTCGGATAACACTCCCCTTATGTCCATGCCTACACCTAAACCCAAACACATAGTCAACTATAGATGTGTGTGCAAGATCATCAAGTCAAACTCCTTGAATCAATGATATTTAGTTCATTCCTCAAAAACATGAATATTGAATCATATAGAGGCTTCGTGAAGATTTCCGCGAGATTATCCTTGGTAGGGACATATGCTATCTCAATATCACCTCTTCCACATGATCCCGGATGAAGTGATGACGAATCTCAATATGCTTTGTCCTTGTGTGTTCCACGGGGTTGTAGGAGATCTTGATGGCACTCTCATTATCACACAAGAGTGACACCTTCTCCAAGTGAACATCATACTCTTTGATGGTTTGCCTCATCCATAGCAATTGGATGCAAGCACTAGCAGCCGCCACATATTCGTCTTCGGCGGTGGAGAGGTATATACAATTTTGCTTCTTAAAAGACCAACTCACCAAAGATCTACCAATGAATTGGCAAGCCCCAGAAGTTGATTTCCTATAATCTTAATCAGCGACCCAATCCGAGTCTGTGTACCCCTTGAGAGAAAATTGTTCCCCCTTTGGGTACCAAAAAACCAAATCTTGAGGTATGAACCAAATACCGAAAGATCCTATGGACCCACCAAGTGGCTTTCCTTACGAACCGCTTGATACCTTGCACACACTCCTACACTCAACGGAATATCGGTCCTAGAGGCAGAAAAGTAAAGCAAAGAACCAATCATAGAACAACACAACTTTTCGTCCACATCTTTACCGTCCGGATTGTGCTTGAGGTGGCATTTGACTTGCATTGGAGAGACCTTCTCTTTAGCACCTTGGAAATTGAACCTCTTGAGAATGTCTTGGGTATACTTGGATTGAGAAATGAAAGTTTATCGAGCCAATTGCTTGATCTTAAAGCCAAGGAAGAATTTGAGCTCTCCCATCATAGACATCTCGAATCTGTCAGTCATAAGCTTTGAGAATTCATTATTCAAAGCGTGGTTAATTGAGACAAAGATAATATCATCCACGTAGAGTTGGAATATGAAAACCTCTCCCTTTACCATATTTGTGAAAAGGGTGGGACCGATTTTCCCCACTTCAAACCCACGGTCCTGCAACAACTCTCTAAGGTGATCATACCATACACGTGGAGCTTGTTTAAGTCCATAGAGTTCCTTAGAGACCTTGTAGACATGGTTAGGTAAGTTTGGGTCCTCAAACCCGATGGTTTCTTAACATATACCTCCATTTAGAAAAGCACTTTTGACATCCATTTGTTGCAATTTAATGTTATGCAAAGCTTCATAATCAAGGAGGATACAGATGGCTCAAGACGAGCCACGGGAGCATAGGTTTCATCAAAGTCAATGCCTTCCACTTGAGGGTAGCCTTGAGCCACCAATCTTTCCTTGTTCCTCACAACAATACCATGCTCATCTTACTTGTTCTTGAATATCCACTTAGTGCCAATAACATTGTGGCAATCTTTAGGCTTCTCAACTAGCTTGCAAACTTTATTGTGCTCAAATTTATTGAGCTAATCATGCATAGCTTCCACCCAATCTGAATCTTCACGATACTAAAACACCTTATTTGTCTCCACCATGGATATGTGAGCTTGATGCACACTAAAGCTTGCCAATTGAGCTCTTGTGTATCTCTTGTTTTGCACATCACTCAACACCTTATCATCAGATGCATCAATACGCTTCAAGGCTTTTGCAATCCTTCTAGCATGATGGGGTTCGATCTCCTCATTGTTGCAAGGAAGAATCACTTGATCATTTGGGTCCCAGTATTGACCAGAATGTTGGCCTTGATCATCATCATCATCATGAATTTCTTCAATTTGAGATGAAGAAGGTTGATCTTGGACTTGACCTTGGCTAGCTTTAATGATAGGAGTGGTTGGTTCTTGCATAGCAACTTGGTCAACAAGAGGAGGGTCTAGAACTTGTTCTTGGGTTGGTTCATCACTTGTTCCCTTGGCATGATCTTCTAATGTAGAGGAGGGCTCCACTTGAGTAGAGCATAGTTCTTCTCGAGTCACCACAAGGTGTCCCTCGATGGGGCGGAAAAATCCCACACCCATCCTTCCTATGGCTTCCTGAGGCATTTCAACATCTACATTAGAAACATGAATTTGCGCCACTTGGGAGCCATCATTTTCCTCAAAAAACACACTACAAGATTCTATGACAATCCGTGAGTCGTTGTCAAAGACTCTATAATTGTGGGATTCTGCACCATAACCAACAAATGTACCCTCAATAGTTTTAGATTGTAATTTAGACAAACGAACCCCATTGATCAAATAGAAACAGTTACAACCAAAGACACGAAAGTAGGAGATGTTGGGTTTGTTGCCGGTGAGAATTTCATATGGAGTTTTCATTAATCCCTTGCGAATGTATAGCCGGTTAGAGGAGTGGCAAGTTGTAGAGATGGCTTTAGCCCATAGATATTGGGGAGAAGAATACTCCGCCAACATGGTCCTAGCCATATCCAAGAGAGTCCGATTCTTCCTTTCGGCTACACCATTTTTTTGAGGGGTATATGCAGCAGAATATTGATGATGAATACCCTCTTCACTAAGAAATTCATTTAGCGTGTAGTTCTTGAACTGAGACCCATTGTCACTCCTAATAGCCATGATGGGAACATTGTATTGACGTTGCACTTGGTTGGAGAAGTTGATGACGGCTTGTTGGGTCTCACTCTTCAACTTGAATAAATAAACCCAAGTATATCTTGAAATATCATCGACAATAACCAAGTAATACTTCTTCCCTCCAAGACTTGCCTCGTGCATGGCAGCAAAGAGATCAACATGGAGAAGCTCCAAGATCCTCTTTGATGACATAATGGTCTTGCTCTTATGGGATGCATCATGCATCTTTCCTTCAACACAATCCCTACAAACACGATCTTTGGAAAAGGAAACATTTATTTTAGTCCAAGTATTAGGCCACCTTTGTGAAGGCTTTGCAAAGTTCTCTTGTTGACATGGGATAGGCGGTGATGCCACAACCATCCCACATCTGCCTTTCCAAAAAGACACATCGCTTGCGAGTTGGTAGACTTAAAAAAGGCCACCACATACAACTCATTTTCGACATTTCCCACGTATGCAACATCTAGAGTCTTGCTCCGCAAAAGTACCATGATGTTAGGTTCAAAGAAGAAAAAGAAACCCATCTTCCCTAAAGCATGAACTGAAAGTAAATTGAAACCAAGGGATTCGACAAGTGATACGTCTCAAACGTATCTATAATTTCTAATGTTCCATGTTGTTTTCATGACATATGCTACATGTTTCCTATACACTTTATGTCATTTTTATGGATTTTTTGGGACTAACCTACTGACAAGATGCCACAAATCCAGTTCCTGTTTTCTGCTGTTTTTGGTTTCATAAAAGTTGTTCTAGAAATATTCTCGGAATTGGACGAAACAAAATCCTAGAGTCTTAGAATTCCCGGCACGTCAACGGAGTCCAAAGGAGACCCAGAGGGGGGCCACAGAGGAGCCACACCATAGGGGGCCGCGGGTCCCCCCTAGCTGCGCCTACAGGTGGTGTGGGCCCCCTGGCCACCCACCGACATCGCCCTTTCGCCTATATACCCCCTGATGCATAAACCCTAAAATATCCAGTCTCCTTCCACGAGAAGTTTTGTAGCTCCGCCGCCACCACCGACAAGTTTCGGGGGACAAAAATCTCTGTTCCGGCACCGTGCCGGGATGATGAAGTTCCTCCGTAGCCATCTCCATCAAATCCACCGCCATCTTCATCGCCGTTGCTGACTCCCATGATGAGGAGGTTGTAGTTCTCCCTCGGGGTTGAGGGCTCTACCAGTAGCTATGTGTTTCATCTCTCTCTCCCATTGTATGTTCTTTATGTGATCATGAGCTTTGTAATCCAGTTGGATTTTTAGATGTTACTCTTCACCTGTTATGATACTCAAGTGGTTTTGTTATGAGATCTCTGTAGACACTTTGATCACGGTGTAAAGGTGGCAGTGTGTGCACCGTGTGGTTTAGCATGATATTTATATTTTGTGTCGGATGACCCTATGAAATTGTGGTGTTTGTTTGTAACCATCTAGGTCTCATGGTGATAGCGTGGGGGTTACCTAGATGGGGAAATGCAAACTCTAAGGAATGCTTTTATAGCTCTACGCAATGATTGGTGTTTGTTATCCAATCGGAGAGTGGTTCGGAGTAGCATAGTGAAGAGGTGATATTTATGCATTCAATTATGTTATTATTGTTGAGAGTGTCCACTAGTGAAAGTATGATCCCTAGGCCTTGTTTCTAAGAATTGAAACATTGTTTACAATCAGTTATGCTACATGTTTGCTTGCTGTCATTTTTATTTCAGATTGCTATTATCACTTATAATCATCCATATTACTTGTATTTCACTATCTCTTCGCCAAACTAGTGCACCTATACAACTGACAATTTTATTAGGAGTGTTGGGGACACAAGAGACTTCTTCTATCATAATTGCAGGGTTGCTTCAGAGAGATATCTTTGACCTCTACCTCCTAGAGTTCAATAAACCTTAGGTGATCCACTTAAGGGAAACTTGCTGCTGTTCTACAAACCTCTACACTTGGAGGCCCAACACTGTCTACACGAATAGAAGCGTGCGTACACATCAACAAGCATGACATCAACAATAGTGATATCTGGAGCAAAAACAACCTTGCCGATCCCCATTACCTTAGACTTGGACTTATCTCCATAAGTGACGGTTTCTTGATTTATATTTAGACGCAACTCCTTCACAAGCTCTTTGCTTTCGGTCATATGACTCGTGCATCCACTGTCAATTATCCATTTAGACCCACCGGAAGCATAGTCCTACAAGAAATCATTGACTAGAGTTAGGACCCGAGGAGGCTCCTCTCATGTTAGGAACAATGGTCTTTGCAACCCAAATAGTGTAGTCAATGTAACCTTCAATAGGACCAACATATTTAGCTTGCGCAACACCATAAAAATCAACATACAAGAAATGGTGTGGATACTTAGTTCTCGCGAAGTTGCTACGAGTAGTGTTGTATCTAATGACAGTACCACTCGCACCAACATTCTTCTTTGCTTGAGATAGCTTGGCCTCGTTCTTGTTCTTGCTCTTGGCAACATATCCAAGACCTTGCTTGACATTTTGTGGTCTAGGAGCAACCACTTGTGGCTTGGAAGCCACAATATTCTCAACACTAGGTCCCTTGCCCTTGATTCTTCCTAGGTCTGCCTTCAACCTAGCATTCTCCTCAATAGTATTTGCATGATAACAAGAATAAGTAGAAGTATTAGGTGCATTGAATTGATAAATTTGAGTTTGAAGTTGTTGACAAGACTTGTTGAGGGTAGAGAGTTCACTCTCCAAAGCTTTGAGGGCCTCGGTGAGCTTCTCTAGCTCCTCGGTTAGTTTTTCATGACCAACACCAAACTCAACTTTCTTCTTTTTAGTTCTCTTATATTTAGCAATTGCATGATCACATTCTTTAGTGAGCTTAGACATTAACTCATTATGTGACTTCTCAATAGATTCAAGTTTGTCCTCAAGAGATACTCGAAGTTCATGTTCCTCCTCAAGAGCATTTTAAAGGAAACCCTTTTCAATGCAATCTTCCCTTTCGGTTTTGCATTTCTTCTCAAGAGCCTCTTGGTCCTGTCCCAATTGAGTCATGAGAAGATCAAATTACTCCTTTTTCTCACCTTGCAAGTTAGTCATATATAGGTTCAAGGAGGCAATTTCATCTTCAACACTAGGACTAGCAAGTTTATTAAATTCACTTCGAGTCTTAGTTGTGGGAGATGATGATACCTTGGTGTCCTTAGCAATGAAGAACTTTGCGGAGGGTTGAGGAAGATTCTCATTGGGGGATTCAAAGAGTGAAGGAGATGATGAAGATGCAATAGCAATAGAGACCAATTCACTTGTGGTTTCTTTGTCCTCTTCATCACCGGAATCATACTCTTCTTGAGTCACAAGCACATATATTTATGATGGCTTCTTGTTGAAGGGTTTCTTCTTGAAATGAGGCTTCTTGCTGGGGATCTTTGACTTATCTTTGAGGACTAGCTTTCCTCCATGATTCTCCCTATTCTCAAAGGGGCACTCGGCAACAAAGTGATACTTGTATTGGAAATTGAAACAAGCCCTCACTTTTTGAGTCCCTTCTTTGCCATAGCTTGACTTGGTCTTGTACTCAACATTGCCTTGGCCTTGGGAGAGTTCTTTCAAAACTTTTGGACCGCTAGAGCAACATAATCCTTAAGCACGGGATCATATTCTTGATCTTTGAGCGGGGACGGAATTTCTTCCAATGGAACCTATTCTTGTTGATGCACCACCTTGGTCACTACCTTGGCCTTCAAAGCAACGGGGGCTCCTTTGTGCATTCCAATGGAACAAGCACGAGTGTCATTGGCAAGCTTTGTTTGCACTTTGAAGGACGCCATCTCTTGCATTACCTCGGTTGAGGACATGGAGGGAAAGTTGTGTCTGCCTTGAAGGCTCTTCAAGTCCATGGGCTCAAACGGCAAGAGGGAATTTATGTACTTACTCTTGATCCAAGCATCATCCACACATTTAGCACCAAGACCACTAAATGCAGTAGCTAGGGTCTTGAGTCTTTGATACATTTCCTCATGGCTCTCACCATCGAGGATATAGAACCCTTCGGCCTCATTGCACAAGGTATCATACCTATTCCTTTATATGCTTTCATTGCCCACAAACATGAAGACAAGAGTGTCCCATGTCTCTTTGGCGGTGGCATATTGTTGAAGATGAGGCATGTGTTATGGACCCACAGCTTGTTGAATCATCGACAAGGCGGTGTAGTTGAGTTTACAATCTACCACTTCTCTTCTTTTCAAGTTCTTGGGGTCATGAGGCTTGTATCTTCTTATGTGACCCTCCAAATTTCAATACAATAAGAGTTCAAGTGAGTTTTCATATAATATTGCCATTGATCAAAAGTATGTGCATCAATTTTAGGAGGTCCGCCTCTAGGTTTAATATGAGGATGTGGGGTAGGAGGATTGGGAGAGTATCGTCCTTCTACATTGTGGTACTCGGCCTTCTCATCCGATCCCTTAGAGGTTTTGTTCTTAGAGTGAGATTCACTTCTAGTTTTTTCACCATCCTCCTCCTCATCTTCCTCTTCGGAATTTCTTCCGAAGGAATAGATGATAAGGAGTCCAAGCCCTTGGCTTTCAAGAATTGCAACAACATATCCCGCAAATCCGTCATTTTGACATCCATGGATATGGTCAAGGAATCTTTCAATTCCTTGAGATCATCCATAGTGACACTTGCCGCGGGCTCGGCGGCTTCCCCTCCATTGACCATACTATAACTCTTAGGCGGTTAAGCCCAAAGAAAGAGTCGAGGCTCTGATACAAATTGAATGGATAGTATGGGCACCTAGATGGGGTTGAATAGGTGCTACGACCAATTTTAATTTTTTCTTCAAATTAAGGATTGACACAAAGGTAAATTCTCTAGATATGCAAGTACGCCAAATTTACCTATATGACAAGAACAACAAACAACAAGATACAAACACAAAGTAAAGGAGAGGGAACGAGGTAACCGATAACGAAAACACGCGGAGACAAGGATGTAATATCGAGTTGCTCCTTTTTAGGGGAGTACTTCTTGTTGGAGGGGTGTAAGTTTCGCGACGAAGGCCTACTCAACGCCACAAAGGGCTCACCCTATTCTCCGATGAACCTCTCCACAAAGGCCTAGTTCACCTTCCACTATTGATTCCCTTTGAGGAGGAAATCGAATCCTTTACAATGCTTGAGGCACACACCCACAACCAAATTGGGGGCTCCCAAGAATCACCAACAATCAACAATTGAGTAGCAATGGGGTCTAGGTTTTCCACAAGGAAACGCTAAAATAGATTCCCTCAAGTGAATGAGAAGGAAATGAAGAACGAGTTGGTAAATATGTCGATCGGGGCCTTCTCCTTCAATCCTCCGAAGATAAACGAGTTTGGGTGGAGGAATTGGGAGAAATCTAGCTTTTGGTGAGCTCAATAAATGAGATCGTTAATGGTGGCCGAGCTACCTCTCGAAGAAGAAGGGGATGGGCTATTTATACCCGTCGCCTCAAATTTGACCATTTGGGCATTTATTGCCTCACCCCGTAGTACCGGCCGTTCATGTCTTCACCGGGTCAACGCGGGTATCGATGGGCTGCACTCCACAGTCAGTACTACCGCATGAGGGCGGTAGTGCCAAATTTTGCACACTTCATCTTGGCAATTCCAGTACCATTTCCATGAAAATTAGATACCACCGCACTGCCGCGGAAGTACCGTGACCCCGTTACTACCGGGCCATCCGGTAGTACTGCTCCACAACGACACAACAACCTCGATAGTGCTTGAGCTTCTTTCACACACGGTACTATCGAGCAGGGCAGGTAGTGCCGAATTCTGCAAAAACCAAAGCTGCGGTTCTAGTACCAAAACCAGAAAATCCCGGTACAACCGGACGCCTTCCGGTAGTACCGCCTGATACGTCTCAAACGTATTTATATTTTTTGATGATCCATGTTGTTATTATATCAATTGCACATGTTTTGTTTACACTTCATAGCATTTTTATGCATTTTCTTGGACTAACCTATTAACAAGATGCCATAGTGCGAGTTCTTGTTCTCTGTTGTTTTTCTCTTTCAGAAAAGCTAGTCGCGAAATATTCTCGGAATTGGACGAAATCGGCGTAAGCAAATATTACAACATAAGATTCCAGATGCCCGAAGGGGAGGAGCAGCCGACCTAGGAGGAGGCCACGCCACACGAGGGCGCGGCGCACCCCTGACCGACGCCCTCCTATGGCGTGGGCCCCTCGGGTGGCCACCGATGCTGCCCTTTTGCCTATATATTCCTTCTGCCCCGAAAAACCTAAATACCCGATCGATATTCCACGAAATATCCAGACGCCGCCGCTGTCGTCAACTCTAGTTTGGGAGGGTTCTGAAGCTCTTCCCGACACCCTGCCAAAGAGGGGAATCGTCAACGGAGGTCTCTACACCGCCATGCCTGACTCCGGAGTGATGCGTGAGTAGTTCATCCTTAGACTACGGGTCCATAACAGTAGCTAGATGGTAGTATCTCCACTTTGTGCTATCATGTTAGATCTTGTGAGCTGCCCTACATGATCATGATTCGTTATGTAATGCTACATGTTGCGTTTGCTGGGATCCGATGAATATTGATACTATGATCAAGTTGTTTATTTATCCATATTCCTATGTTGTTTATATCTTGTATGCTCTCTGTTGCTAGTAGATACTTTGTCCAAGTAGATGCTTGTGACTCCAAGAGGGAGTATTTATGCTCGATGGTGGGTTCATGCTTCCAGAAATTAGCGTTCGAGTGACTGAAACGTGCATGGTTTTGGATGTTCTGTTGCCACTAGGGATAAAATAATGATGCTTAGTCTACGTGTATTTTGCATTGTTTACATTACACACAATACTTCATGCAATAATCTGTTGTTTGCAACTTAGTACAGGAAGTGATGCGGATGCTGACCCGAAGGTGGATTATTTAGACATAGATGCGCTAGATAGCAAGTATATGTACTTTGTTGTAGTGCCCTGTTAAATCTCATATTGAACATCTTGTCATATATTGCATTGTCACGCCCTCATTATTTGTCAATTGCACATCTGTAATTTGTTTACCCAACATGCTAGAAATATTTATGGAGAGACACCATTAGTGAACTGTGGACCCCGGTCCATTTTCCTCATATTGTTAAACCACCTACTGCAATCATATTGTTCTCCACTGTTTCCTGCAATCATCATTGTTTTCTGCACCATACGTTTAATCCCTTTGTTTTCAGCAAGACCGGAGAGATTGACAACATCTCTATTTCATTAGGGAAAAGTAGTGTGTCTGTTTGTGTGCAGGTTCCACGTCAGTTGCCCCGCTGAAAAATTTCTGAAGAACCTTTGTGTCCTCCTAGATTTGATAACCTCAGTTAATTTCAAGGGAAAGCTTCCCGCTCTTCTAGATCAAACTTTGCGCTTGGAGTTACCTAACGAACAACACACCCCCAAGGCATCAAGATTCTGGCTCCGTTTCCGGGGATACTCGTATCTCCTGATAGGGGAGTCTCACACTTCCAAGCACTTTTTTTTGTCTTGCTTGTTTTATTTTTGTTTTACTTTTTTTGCTCTAAAACTCAAAGAAAAAAAGATTACTGCATTTAGTTTATTTTTAGTTTTGTTTCCTATTTTTTCATCATGTTGCTGCCTAAATTCACTAGTAAAGAAATGAAGGTAGGAATAAAGAAATGAAGGTAGGAAGTGGATCTATTACTGGTAAAAATAATATTGAACAATTCCTTAATTTTGTAAGGAGACATGATGATAGATCTCTGGTGGAGCTAGCCCACAATTATCAAATTGCTATAGCTTCTTTGGTGTGCATGCTAGAAGCTAGGTTTGTTAACCTTCACCCTGTTAAGCAATAAATGTTTCTTAAACTTCATGATATGGAGGATGGTGAAAAGAAAACAAATTGTGCTAGAAACTTTATTTAATGAATTTGATGATGTGGCTAAGGAGGCTAGAAAAATCTTTACTAAACACAATTTTTTTCTTCCTATGCTGATATTAAAAGAACTCTCGAATGTGTGGAAAATGATAGAGCAAGTTATTCGAAAAAATTGTATTGAAAAAGAACTAGAGGTGCTATTCCTTTTAAACTTATAGCTATGAATGAAGCTTTAGAGAACAATTTTGGGTGGATTGTACCTGAAAATACTTTTGATGAAAGTAGTGAACCTAAAAGAAGTGAAAAATAAGATTCAGAAACTTACATAGATAGCATACTTTGCATCATTGAAAAAACTTCTCAGCTTTGTTTGGGAAATTCTAAACTTCATAATGCTTGATTCCCTACTTGTGCCTAGCTACAAGGCGTTAAAGAGAAGCGCTTATGGGAGGCAACCCATCTTTTTTATTTTATGTTATTTTTGTTGTGTTGAGCCAAGATGATTGTTGCTTATGTAACAACATATTTGTATCTTTTATTTGCTATTTTGTTGTGCCAAGAAAAGTCTCTAATGACTATAAGGTACTTTTATTGGGATTACTGCATAGGAACAAATTTGTGGTATTCACTAGAAAAATTCCACAGCTTATCATAAAATGATTTTGATCTGAAATTTTTTGTGTGTATTCATGATATATGTAGCAATCTTTTGTTAGACTAAAGTTTTTCGATCTGAGCAACGTAAGTTCCCCAAAAAAATCATCTTTATAGACTGTTCTGGTTTTGATAGATTCTGCCTTTATTTTGCATTCTCTTTTACGAGTTTTGAGTGGATTTTTTTAGGGTGAAACAGCTTCACTTAATGATAGTAACAATAGCTAATGTTTGAAAGTAATTTCTTATGAATTATTTCCTAAAGGAACCAAGTGAGATTATTTGTTTTTGATGCACTAACCCCGTTAATGAGAGAAACATTGAAATTTTGATGTGAAGAAAGTTTTCAAGTGTTAAGCGAGAAGGATGATAATGACAGATCAAGATGAGTGAAAAGCTTAAGCTTGGGGAAGCTCCTCTGGACATCCCCAATATATTCAAGAAGACTCAATCATCTAAGCTTGGGGATGCCCAAGGCATCCCCTTCTTCATCAGCAAATTATCAGGTCATCTCTATTGAGACTATATTTTAATTCGGTCACATCTTGTGCACTTTTCTTGGAGCGTCACTGTTTTTTTGTTTTCAGTTTGTTTATGTTCTGTTTGCTACACTATACTAGATGGATCCTAGCATTCTTGTTTGGGAGAGAGACACGCTCCGCTTTTTTATTAGAATACTCACGTGCTTCGCTTATATTTATTGAGTATTCTTGTCTGCTACTGCTAGAACGTTTAGCTCTCTGTTTTCATATATCTCTTGTCAGAACTATTAGTTTCTTTTGAAGAAAGTACTCTCTTGCTTCACTTATATTTGTTTGGATAGTTGATAAATAAGTTGATTGGTGTTTGGTTGGAACAGAAAATGTTGGATGTGGTATGGTATAATAGAATGCTTACATAAGTCTTGTAGATCACTGTCTTGAGTAATTAGATGCTTGTCAATTGTTTTGAGTTACCAAGTAAGTAATGTTTAAACTTATGTATGTATCATGTAAGTAATAATTGTTAGTGAAAAACTACCGTAAAGCTTGTTGATCTTTGGTTTGTATATTTGGTAGTTCCAAAGTCTAGACAGTTTCTAGTAAAAGGTTTTGGTTAACAAGGAAGACAATGTGGAGTCTTGTACTTTTCAACCATTTTTTTATATAAGTCCTTGTTCTACCGGCTGATAGTTGTGTTTGCTTAAAAACCTTGCTAGCCTAAACTCTGTACTAAGCGGGAATGCTGCTTGTGCATCCAAAACCCTTGAGCCAAATCCATGCCATCTTTGTTCACCATAACTACCTATTATGTGGTATTTCTCCGCCACTCCAAGTATAATTTTCATGTGATACATTTAAAATATTCAAAATTCGTATACTCCCTTTTTGTATCACTGTTAACAGCTCACGAGGATGCGGGTAGGCGGTCTTTATTTTTCTTGTTAATTAGACTTTACACACCTGGAATAGTGGCATATACATCCGCTTATCCAATTCGCTAGAAGAGCTGACAACGGGGTGCCCAGCCCCAAATTTGGTTACAAAAAAGTTCTCTTCACTCTTTTTGTCCCTGATTTATCAGTTAAGCGAAGTCCATAAGTGTGTAAATAAAAGAGAAAGGGATGATCTACTAACCACAGTAGAAATAACGTCATTCATGGGAGCCGATCTTGTAAAGTCTAGTTAACTTGTGACTTAATGTATTGTCTACTTTGTGATTCGATGACCATTAACATACACACCTACCCCCCAAAAAATAGACACTCCTCCATGGTATGCGATTGTTTGCAGGCACCCGAGGATTCGGTTAGCCATTGTTTGTGATAGCAAAGGTTGGGAGGAGTGTCAAATATTTTATGCTCTCTCTATATGTTTTTCAAAACTTAAAAGCTCTAGCACATGATTTAATCCCTGCTCCCCTCTGTGAAGGGCCTTTATTTTACTTTATTGTTGAGTCAGTTTTCCTACTTCTTTCTACCTCCACAAGCAAACACTAGTGTCAACTTTAGTACATCAGTTGTTATATAATGATATGTTTTACGTATTGCATTATTTTGCCTTGACAATATCCATGAGATATATATGTTAAAAAAGTTGAAGCCAGTGCTGAAAATAAATCTTCCTCTGTATTGGTAAAACACTTTTATTTAGAATCTATTGATTTGTGAGCTAAATTTTATGCAAATTCTTAAAGCCTCATTGTCTCCAAAGTACTATTCATGAAAGATTGCACTTTCATAATTCATTTTGTTTATTCTTTGTTTACTTGTTAGAAGACTATAGACCATTGACTTGGATCACTTCATTCAGTTCATGTGCTTTGCATTACTGTTTGATCAAGATTATGTTAGTGGCATGTTTCCTAAAAAATTATGTTGTTTTATCGTTTACCTACTCGAGGACGAGCATGAACTAAGCTTGGGGATGCTTGATACGTCTCAAACGTATCTATAATTTTTGATAATCCATGCTGTTATTATATCAATTGCCACATGTTTTGTTTACACTTTATATCATTTTTATGCATTTTCTAGGACTAACCTATTAACAAGATGCCATAGTGCCAGTTCTTGTTTTCTGCTGTTTTTCTCTTTTATAAAAGCTAGTCGCAAAATATTCTCGAAATCAGACGAATCTTGGCATATGCAAATATTACAACAGAAGACTCCAGAAGCCTGAAGGGGAGGAGCAGCCGACCCAGAAGGCGGCCACGCCACACCAAGGCGCAGCCCACTCCTTTCCAGCTCCCTCTTATGGTGTGGGCCCCTCGGATGGCCAGTGACGCCTCCCTTTTGCCTATATATTCCTTCTGCCCTGAAAAACCTAAATACCCGATCGATATTCCACGAAACATCTAGACGCTGCTGCCGTCGTCAACCCTAGTTCGCGAGGGTTCTGAAGCTCTTCCCGGCACCCTGTCGGAGAGGGGAATCATCACCAGAGGGCTCTACCCTGCCATGCTTGCCTCCGGAGTGATGTGTGCGTAGTTCATCCTTGGACTACGGGTCCATAGCAATAGCTAAATGGTAGTCTCTCCACTTTTTGCTATCATGTTTACATCTTGTGAGCTGCCCTACATGATAAAAATCATCGTGCTGGGATCCGATGAATATTGATACTATGAGCAGGTTGTTTATTTATCCATATGCCTATGTTGTTTATATCTTGCATGCTCTCTGTTGGTAGTAGATGCTTTGGCCAAGTAGATGCTTGCGACTCCAAGAGGGAGTATTTATGCTCGATAGTGGGTTCATGCCTCCAGAAATCAGCGTTCGAGTGACTAAAACGTGCATGGTTGTGGATGTGCTGTTGCTACTAGGGATAAAATAATGATGCTTAGTCTACGTGTCTTTTGCATTGTTTACATTACACACAATACTTCATGCAATAATCTGTTATTTGCAACTTAATACTGGAAGTGATGCGGATGCTGACCCGAAGGTGGATTATTTAGGCATAGATGCGCTGGAAAGCAAGTCTATGTACTTTGTTGTAATGCCCTGTTAAATCTCAATGTGAACATCTTGTCATATATTGCATTGTCAGGCCCTCATTATTTGTGAATTTCCCAGCTGTAATTTTTTTACCCAACATGCTAGAAATATTTATGGAGAGACACCACTAGTGAACTGTGGACCCCGGTCCATTTTCCCCATACTGTTAAACCACCTACTACAATCTTACTGTTCTCTAATGTTTCCTGCAATCATCACAGTTTTCTGCACCATACGTTTAATCCCTTTGTTTTCAGCAAGACCGAAGAGATTTACAACCTCTCTGTTTCATTGGGGCAAAGTAGTATGTGTGTTTGTGTGCAGTTCCACATCAGTTGCACCCCTGACAACCTTCTGAAGAACCTCCGTGTCCTCCTGGATTCGATAACCTTGGTTAATTTCAAGGGAAAACTTGTTGCTATTCTACATCAAACTCTGCGCTTGGAGTAACCTAACGTACATCACGCCCCCAAGGCATTACCTCCTTTGACAGATTACCCTCAAAATTCTTGATTCTTCATAGTGAGTTCAAAGGGGTTTACCACAAGATCATATAATATCACAAGATCATATAATATCAATATATGGAAATTAAGCATCAAGATTTCCTGCAGCACTTAGCACACATTAAAGCTCTAATTGTGTTGTCAACAAACATCAAAACTTAATATGGGGAAATTCCCTTTCAAAGTTGTACATGTGATCGAGTGCGGAAGCGTTGCTGGATTGCAACGCTCTTCTTCGCAATCTTGAGATCGGAAAGTGATTGTCTTCATCGTTCACGAGATTTTATCTCGTAATGCTTTTGGTCTTTGAGGGAAATTCCATCTAGCACTCTCTATGCTCGTTGCTTACATATTCTTGATTAGATCTTGGCTTGTTAGTTATTCTCCGCGTAGGAATTTTTTGTTTTGTATGCTACGAATACCTTCATGTGGCAACAAAGAAAGTATGGTATGGTCAACTAGAGGGGGGCAGAATAGGTGACTAATTTATTTTTCTTCTTTTCTTTTTAGTTTGAGCTAAACAAGATAAAACAAGGTTGTCTAGATGTGCAACTAGGTGAACAACCTATGTGATATAAAACAAAGTACGCAATGAAAGAGATATGTAAACCAAGATAAACCACAAGTGTAAACAATAATACAATGATATGTTCCCGTAGTACCTTCGCGGGGGAAGTACGTCTATGTTGGAGGGGTGATAATCCACCTAATAACTCAATTAGCATGGAGGTGCACACCTTGATCTCCTTGAGCTTCTCCGGTGACGGAGATTCTTGTTTCCACTATGAGGTCGACATGAAGGTGTAGACCAAACCTTTACACAAGTTTGAGGCGACTCGACAAATCAATTGGAGGCTCTCAGAAAAGATTTGAAGCTTCTTGAAACAAAGTGGAAGATCCAATTACTACGGTTCCTCTAGGTTTTCTAAGCACCAAAGAGGTTTCAAGATCCATTAGCATTTGATGGAAGATTTGCAATTCCTTTGGTGGAACTACGAATCTAGGTATTCTCGAGCACTCCATAAATTATTAAGACATTTTGGTGGTTGGAGTGGGAGATCTAGGATGTTGAAGCTGGCCACTAATGGTGGAGAGAGAGTGAGTAAATCTTAGTATTCTAGGGAAGAAACTCCTTCCTTTTCTAGTATCTCCTAAAACTGGTCGTTGGAGTAAATGCACCGCGGGGCCAGTACTACCGGTTCAGGAGACGATACTACTGGCCATCCTTCGATAACGACATAAGCCTTCTCTTCACCCATGCTTGGTACTTTTCCCTAAAGAGTGATACGTCTCAAACGTATCTATAATTTTTTATGCTCCATGCTTGTTTTCTTTATGTTATTGCATGTTTTTTACATGTTTAACTTCATTTTCCGGATGATTTTGTGGACTAACCTATTAACAAGATGCCTAGAGATAGTTTCTGTTTTCTGTTGTTTTTGTATTTCAGAAAAGCTGAGAGGAAAATATTCGCCAAATGTCCCAACAATTTACGGGATTTATTTTTTGCCCAGAACAAAGACAGAATCCAAAGGAGACCCACATAGGGGCCAGGGGGTGGCCAGGTGACCCCCAGGCGCGGGTCCACCCTAGTCCGCGCCTAGTGGGCCCCTGACCACCCCGGGCACCGCCTCATGCCGCCTCTTTGCCTATAAATCACATTAGCCCTAAAAACACCGGGGACAGAGAAATTTTCCACGAAACATATACAGAGGCATCGTCACCTCGAAAGTCCAATCTAGGTCTTTTGGGATCTTCTCCAGAGGCCTCTACATCGCCATGATTGCCTCCGGACAGATGCGTGAGTAGTTCATCTCGGGACTACGGGTCCATAGCAGTAGCCAGGTGGTGTTTTCTCTCCCTTGTGCCTTCATGTTTAGATCTTGTGAGCTGCCCTACATGATGAAGATCACCGTTATGTAATTGCTACATGTTGTGTTTGCTGAGATCCAATGAACCATTGAAATTGTGATTACTTTGTTCATGTCTTTTTGACAGCTTCACTTATATCTTTAGAATGTTTTAATCTTGTCTTGAAATGCTCTCTGTTGTGTATGCTTTCCTTGGCCAAGTTATTGTATGCACCTCCAACAGAGCGTTTATATGCTAGATAGTGGGTTCATGCCTCCCTTAAACAATGCCCGAGTGACAGAAACATGTAGGAGGGGGATGTGCTATTGGCACTAGGGAGAAAACAACAGTGTTCTTGTCTACGAATGACAATTATTTCTTACATTACATAATGTTCTTATTTCATTTGTCTGTTGTACACGAGCAATCACTTCGTTGCTGGCACTTAATACCAGCTAGATCTGATGGATTTCTATCGCAAGGTGGACTTTTAGAAATAGATGATGTCGGATGGAGGTCTATTAACCTTGACATAATGCCTATAATACTAGAACTTGTGAACTATATTTTGTCATTATAGTATTATCATACGCTCATGATTTGTCAGTTGCCTAGTTGTAATTTGTTCGTGCAACATGTGTATTGTTCTTAGGAGAGACACCACTAGTGAAACTATGGACCCCGGTCATATTTTCCTCGTTGATTACAACCTTGTTTACTTTCTTTCATCATAATTTGCTCGATGTTCCATTTTCATTTAATATTCTCCAACCATCTGATACAATTAGTTCTATAGTTTTTAGCAAGATGGGAAGATTAACAACCTACTCGGAAAGTTGGGAGCAAGAGAGGGTTTCTGTGTGTGCAATTCCATGCTTGTTGAAGCACATGACAACAAGCACCCTACTGAGATACTTTGAAGTCATACTTTATTGATAACCTTCGTTCCATAACTAGGGGAAAATACTGCTATGCTACATCATACCTTCCTCTTGGGATTTCCTAACGGGTGTGTGATTTCACGCCAGCGAGCAACTTTTCTGGCGTCGTTGTCGGGGACTTAAAGCTTCCAGGTAGGAGATTTACACACTTCCCCTTTCTCTTTTTTTTCTTTCTTAGTTTACTTTTGTTTAGCTTTATTTCTCTTTTATCAAAAAAAAGTTCTCTAGTTTCTAGTCTTTTACATGTTTTGTTAGTTTGCTTTTATCTTTGTTTGGTTAGTATGTCTACCTCTATTAATTTTGTTATGTCCACTGAAGCTAAGGTCCTAACCTTCAAATAAAGGGGTGGGGAGAATCTGAAAGATGCTCGGGAAAGAATTTCTATTGCTCATAAAAAATACAACTTGTGCTTGCCTTGAATATATTTCTTGGATGCTTTGTGTTGTTGTTTTTGGTTGGTGCAAGCATGCTTTAGACTTGATTGTAGGAGGATTTTTTAGAATGTGAGGATAATAAAGCCCATAATGCTATAAATGGTTTAGTAAGTTTCCTGATGGAGGATGTTGGTATGAGCACTATAAATGAAAAAGTAGACAAAATTATGAAGAAAATGGATAAATTGTGCTTGAAGGAAGACCTCTATAAGATGGGCAAGTCCTCACTGAATTAGAGTATGATTGGTAACCATATATTAAAATTTAGATTGCTAATGAAAGCTTTATTTCTTATTGTGACCTTGGTCCAATGATATCTACTATGCCTAAAATGGTTTATGACCACGTGGAATATGAGAACATGATTGATCACCCACATGCTAATGGTAATATCTCTAAGAATGTGGGATTATTAAAAGATGTACAAGTTTATATTCGTAATAGAGTTACCTATGTGGATTTCATGATCATGGAAAAGGGAGATCAAGGGAACATTGTGCTAGGAAGATCCTTCCTAAAAACTGTGGGATGCATAATAAATGTTAGATTCAGTTTCATAGACTTATATGCTCCTATTAGGGGTAAATTTTATTTTCCTAAACTAATTAAGGATTCTCTTGTTTAGAAAGACAATGGTCCTTATGTTGGACTTAAAGAAGAAAATACTTTATTCTTGCTCTTTGCCTAACTAAAAGGCGTTAAAGAAAAGCGCTTGTGGGAGGCAACCAACCTTGTTTTTTCTTGTTTTCCTTTTGTTCTCTTTTGTTTTATACGAGTCTTTAAAGTTTTTACCTCTGTAACAACCGCTCTTTATCCTTTTTATTACGTATTTTTACCCAGAATAACCTCTATTTGAGAGGAAGTGCAACTTGTTGTCTTATGTCCAGATTTTTGCTGCTCACCAAAAAAATTGTATCTATCAACCAGAGAGCGATAAAATCCTGAAACAAATCAGGAACTTTCCCCACGTTGTTATCTAACTTTCATTGGTAGAGCACATTTTGATTTGAGCTTCGTAAGTGCCTCGAAAACATTCATCTTTATAGTCAGTTTTGTTTTGACAGATTTTTTCCTTTGTTTGCATTTGTCTCTATCTTTTTATTATTTTTTGTTCTATTGGGGAGAGGGTCTTAAAAGAAGTTGTGACAGTAGCTAATGTTTAAATCGAGTGTTTATATTTTATTGAAACTGGACCAACTGGATTTATATATTTGACGCACTTACTCCGCTAATGAAGATTGTGAGAATTATTTTGTGAAGGAAGTTTTAGAGTGTAAGGAGAGGGGGACAATATAAGAAGATGAATGATGGAAAAAAGCTCAAGATTGGGGATGCCCATGTCACTCCTAAGAAATAGCCAAGAAGTACAAGCGTCAAGGGCATCCCCTTCTTCATCAACAAAATTATCAGGTCATTTTGCAAGCACTATATTTTTATTGCTTCACATATTGTATGTTATTTTTAAAGTGCATTTTTATTTTTCTTTCAGTTTTGTTTTGTTTGCTTGCTGGTAATAATTGGCTGGATCCTAAAATTCTTTGTCGGAGAGAAGCACGCTATGTTATTATTGTCCAGAACACTCTAGTTTTCACTCTTATTGCATTGTGAGTGTTCAGTTTTTGTTGTTGTTATTAGTTCTTGTTTTTCTTGGTTATTTTATTCAGAGCTTGTTTGCTATATTTATATATGATTACCTCCCTAGTCTTTATTTAATATTTTTTTATTGAGTCGTTTCAAGTTTCTTGGGTTTTTATTGGACTAAAAATTGTCATGCATGTGGTAGTGGTATGAGAAGAAACTGCATAATCTTGTAGATCATGAAATTGTTTCACTTGAATCATTGATGGAGTTTTGAGATAATAATATGCTTAATGGCTAAGCTTGCTGGTCTAGAAAAAATAAAAACATTTAGTGGTTGGTCTAAAAGCTTGAAACTGTGCCACACTCGAATAATCAGTTGATAGCATGGTCTTATTTTACTTTCATCGTGGATGGCAACAATGATAGTTTTTGTTACACGCTACGGTCAGGGTAGCTAACAGTGGCTTGTCACTTCCATGGACCCTCTTGGATTGATATTGATTATGCCTTGCAAGATCATATGCTAGTTGTAGTCTTTAAACCAGTGAGTTCTTTTTTATTTAAGTTAAGTTTTGGTTTTCTGTCACTTCCACTAACCATATTTGCTAGCCTCTTCAGTGCCATGCATTTACCTTTCTCACATCGAGATTAGGTGCATATTTCGCCAGTACATCCAAACCATGTGGGATGACTTCATCATGTTCTCCTACACATAAGCCCATATATTTTCCTCAAAACAGCCACCATACCTACCTACCACGACATTTCCATAGCCGTTCCGAGATACATTTCCATGCAACACCCATCTACATTATGTTACTTGGTGACGTGCTTCATTGTTATGTTTATTTTGATACATCATAGAGATTTCATTATGAGTTATGAGTACTAAAAGTGTGATGATTCATTGTAATATAGAATGTTGCCCCTACCATTGAGGATTTAAAAGAGTCCAAATAGACCACCAAAAAAGAGTCCAAAGTGGCCACAAAAAAACCCAAAGAGGACAAATGAGAGAAAATATAAAAGATCCACAGAGGCCACCAAAATAAAAAATATATAAAAAGAGAGAGGGGGCAACATTAATATCCTTTATTCCACACTTGTGCTTATGCTTAGGACCTATACTTCAGCTTAGAGATTTTTTTCATATTATTACTTGCATAACTATGTGGGGATCCTTACATTGTAGAACTTGGCTTGCATATTCCAATGATGAGCCTCCTCAAAAGTCCTCATGAGCAAGAAAGTTGGATGCACCCCCACTAGTTCCATTAGAGAGATTCCATACACTTATAGCTCTATGTGCATATGCTACGTTGCAATCATTACTCCTTTCATAGTTTCGATTATAAGATTCCCTCTTGTATAATGATCACCTTTAGGTGTGTGAGACTTTCTTCCATTGAGTATCCAAACCCCCCATAATGTTCTCTTAGACATAACATCATGGTGTCAGGAATCAATGCTAAACGCTTACTCTTTTAAAGTGCACAAACAATACAATAATCTTCGACGTTTTGGTATCACTTGGCTTTATCCTAACGGAAAATACTATGGGTATTTGATGCTTTCAATGATTTTATTACCGTGCTTGATGCTTAAATCATCTTTAATATATGTTGCATGGCTGATGGTCTTTTAGTATTAATTCACTAATAGTTCTTACTTTCGTGTTCCAAAGAGTTTAGACATTATTCATTTGGTGTCAACTATAAATTTTAGCTTTTGTTCGCTTGATCCTAGTTTTCATGCTTTACATTACTACTTGATCAAGATTGTGTTGGTAGCATGTCATCTAAAAACCTACTTTGTTATTACTTACCTACTCCAGGACGAATAGGAGTTAAGCTTGGGGGTGTTGATACGTCTCAAACATATCTATAATTTTTTATGCTCCATGCTTGTTTTCTTTATGATATTGCATTGTTTCTACATGTTTTACTTTGTTTTCTGGATGATTTCATGGAATAACCTATTAACAAGATGTCTAGAGCCAGTTTCTGTTTTCTGTTGTTATTGTATTTTAGAAATATTGTTAAGAAAATATTCGCCAAATGTCATGATATTTACGTGATTTATTTTTTTTGGCTAGAACGAAGATGGAGTCCAAAGGAGAGCCGGAGAGGGGCCAGAGGGTGGTCAGGTGACCCTTAGGCACAGGTCCACCCTAGGTCACGCCTGGTGGGCCCCTCACCACCCCGGGCACCGCCTTGATGACCCACAAGTATAGGGGACCGCAATAGTCTTCGAGGGAAGTAAAACCCAAATTTATTGATTCGACACGAGGGGAGCCAAAGAATATTGATAAGCCTTAACAACTGAGTTGTCCATTCAGCTGCACCTGAAAGTAGACTTGCTCGCAACAATTTATCAGTGGTAACAGTTTTATAGCAGCAGTAGTAGTAAAATAACAGCAGGAGTAAAATAGTAACAACAGTAGCAATTGCGGGAAACAACATGATAAAAGTACTGTAGGCATAGGGAATGGATGAACGGGCGTTGCATGGATAAGATAGTTCATGTAATAATCTAAACATGGGCATTGCAGATAATAATAATAAAGCATCAAAGTTCATGGCAAACCATAGGCATGTGTTCCAATATAGTCATACGTGCTCGCAATGAGAAACTTGCACAACATCTTTTGTCCTACCAGCACGTTTGCAGCGGGGCCTCAAGGGAAACTACTGGTAATTAAGGTGCTCTTTTTAGTAAAGCACCGGAGCAAAGCATTAACACTCTGTGAACACACGCGATCCTCACATCATAACCATCCCCTCCGGTTGTCCCAATTTCTATCACTTTGGGGCCTCGGGTTCCGGACAATGACATGTGTAAACAACTTGCAGATATGATCAAGAAACATAATTATACTCATGAAACAATAACATGTTCAGATCTGAGATCATGGCACTCGGGCCCAAAGTGACAAGCATTAAGCATAGCAAGTTTCAACAATGGTAGAAAACACTAACAATGGATACTGGGCACTATGCCCTAACAATCTGGCATTATTACATGATTGATCTCATCCAATCCCTTCCATCCCTCTCAGCCTACAACGGTGTTTACTCACACATGGACGGAGAATCGTGGATGGTTGATGGAGAAGAGGTAGCGGTGATGATGGCGATGATCTCCTTCGAATCCCCGTCCCGGCAGGGCGCCAGAACAGGAACTTCTGATCCCCGAATTGAGTTTCGAGGTGGCAGCGGTGCTCTGTTGTGTTTCTGTGGAATATGACGAAACCCCTGTTGTTTTAGGGTTACGGGTGATAAGTAGTCGAAAGGCGATCCCAAGGGAGTGCCTGGGGGCCCCACACCACCAGGTGGCGCAGACTAGGAGGCGCGCCCATGGGTAGTGTGGCCCCCTCATGGCCTCTCTCTGGGACTCCTTCTGGCTCCAGGGGTCTTCGGGTGTTTTAAGGTCTTTGGGATCTTTTCTGGGCATTTTCCCGAAAGTTGATTTTTCTGCACAAAAACAAGACACCAAGGCAATTCTGCTGAAAACAGCATTAGTCCGTGTTAGTTGTATCAAAAACTCATAAGTTTAGAAGAAAAAATTTGCAAAAGTGTTCGAAAAAGGAGATACGTTTTGGACGTATCAACTCCCCCCAAGTTTAGATTATTGCTTGTCCTCAAGCAATTCAGTGACAACTGAGTACGATAAAAGAACTTTTACGAACACATTTGTTTCATATGATGTAAATATACTCACTATATGATCAAGTGCTTAGGCAATTCATAATAAGATGTATGCAAGATAAAAGTCATCTAATAGTTATGCAAACCATGAAGAGATACCAACAAACTAATAATAAACAACATGAAGTATATCAATGTGCAGGATTGCAATGCTCATAATAGGGTATGATAAAGTGTACTCGCTTGCCCTTAATAATGGATCAAAACATAAATGCTAGGGCACCTCTGAAGTTTAAATGAAGACTAGAAGTAAAAATATCAAAGATACAACCATCAAAGTTATACCACAATCAACCGTGTTTTGGGACAAGCATATTACACTAAGAATGATAGCTCCATGGTCTCAAGAAGGTGCATAAAGTGAGAAGGTGAAGACTCAGCATAAAAATAAAAGAAAGGCCCTTCGCAGAGAGAAGCAGGGATTAACTCATATGCTAGCGCTTTTTATTTTATTAAAGAGAGGTATTGAAAATAAAATTAGAGAGGTGTATGCTCATGTAAACGAATGGTAAACAAACAATACAGTACGTCACAAGCCAACTAGACTTCACAAGAGTGGCTCCCATAGAAGGACGCATCTGCGTAGAAGGTCATCCCTATTTACACAATTATGCTTTGACTGATAAATCAGGGGCAAAAATAGTGAAGAGAATTTATAGTAACCAATTCTGGGGCTGGGCATCCTGCTGCCAGCTCTTCTACCATTTGGATAAACGAATGAAGCCACTAATCCAGGGTGTGAAATCCAATCAACAAGTGAGATAAAGATTCTCTATTTACGTTCTCATGAGCTAAAATAGGGGCACAAAACATGAATATTTTTTGAAGGTTTTAAAGGTAGCACATGAGAAATTTACTTGGAGTGGCGGTTAAATACCACATATAGGTAGTTATGATGGACACATTTGGAAAACTTTGGTTTTTGGGAGTTGGATGCACGAGTACATCTCATACCCAGTACATGTGAAGGCTAGCAATAGACGGGAGCGACAATCAACAGAGCAACAACTTTCATAATCATGCTTGCGACAAAAAAAAATTAACTGGGGCATAAAAGTGATACTAATACTCTAAGGCAAAATAAATCATCGAGGCTTAATTGAATTTTTGTTTTCAGTCATATGCATGCGTGAGCATGTGCCAAGTTGATTCAAGCAAAACAATCAGAGGGAGATACCACAATGTTATACCCTTCTATGAATAAAACAATGCAAGCAAACATTTATACTACATGATATCTAATATTAATAAGTTGGAACTAAACATGAGAGAGCACGAACTACTAAGCATCGATTAAATAACATACACCTTACACGAACAAACTAAGCATGTCCACATGGATGAGTATATGTACAAAAGTAAAACAAATAAAGTTCATACCAGCCTCTCACCACAACTTGAATTGTCGTAAATCGCCATTATGGTTCTTCACTCGTGTGGATTGAATAATATAGAATGATAACCGAGCTTCAGTGGAGACACGGAAGACCGATGAACTCTGCAACAAACTTTACAAAACCAAAGAAGAACAACAACTATTTTTGGGTTTTCGCATTAAAACAAGAACAGAAAGAAAGAAGCAAACAAAAGCAAAATATTTTTGGATTTTTGAATATTAAATCGAAACGAGAAAGGAAAGCAAACCAACAAAAGAAACAAATAAAGAGAAACAACAGAATTATTTTTGTTCATTTTGTGTTTTGGAAAGCAAGAACAAAACAATAAAAACAAAGAGAAACAAAAGAAGCGAAAGAAACAAAAACAAACGAAAGAAACGAAAACATGGATATACAAAGAACTGACAGAAACATGATATATAGATGAGTGTGATGTCGGTACACCTCCCCCATGCTTAGGCTTTTGATCTAAGTAGATATCAATCACGACGCATGAAGTATCCCTACTGTGGTGGGTTGTCCCTCGCATGGTCGTACTCACGCTCCCATGAAGAATATGAAGCAGCAGGTGCATAGTCATAACCGGGGTGCTGATAAAGAAACCCCGCAGTGTCAGAGGGCTAGATGAAATCACTACCGTCCCCCTCTCTAGCATCCTCCGCATGCTGGGGTGCTGCTCAATGTATGCATCGAGCTCACTCTCAGAAAGGGACCATCCTTGCCTGCCATTAAGGTTAAACAAAAGAGGTCCAGGCAAAAGTACGACTCTATCAGTTTTAGTCACTCTCCACCTGGATTGTTTGGAGAAAGTTATTCCAAAATATAAATTGTTTAGGTTAGCATGGGTAGAGAGAAACTTATTTTGAATCATGGAAATAAGGTCCAGCCTTTCTAAAGGAAACTGAAGGTCTAGAGGATGTGGCTCCACACCATGCAAAGCTAACAAACGAGAGGCAATAAGACCTCCACAAACCGCCCTTCTCACGGTTAAGTGAGAGACGGTAAGCAATTAAAGCACCAAAGTTATAAGACCTATCATGTCTTAAAGCAGCTGAGATAAAAGCTAGATCATAAACAGAAAGCTTGTTGGCAGTTTTTCTAGCTAGCACACATTTGAAAATAAAATAAGCAAAGTATCGAATGGATGGGAGTTGAATTTCTCGTATTTTACCACTCTCCCCGGTGAAGCTTCTGCCTTGGCAAATCTCCTCATATAAATCCAGCAGTGGTTTGGGCTGCCCTCTTATTTACTCACATGAACCCCATTGTGGCACCTTGATAGCTGCACAAAAATCATGGAAAGGAAAGTCTACAGCTTTATTATAAATTTTGTAATGGACCATAGGGTCAGGAAAAGACCAGCTAAAGTGAAAATCCTGCACCACAGACATAGTTAGTTTAATATGTTGGGTAGGTTCATCCTCAATCCTGCATTTTGCACAAGAGTATAGAAATCCTGAAGAATTCCCGTAGCACGCATGAATTCCTGGCATGGATAGATTGATGGAAATACTCTTTCTTCACAGTGTACAAGCATGAACTCATGTAATTCCAACTCATGCTAGTTAAGTTGATACACATTGTGCACCATCTCTGAAATTTTTAATCAAGCATTACAAAAATTGGTTCCAAGCAACTATAAAGGGGAAACTACTATAGAGACTTATAGGAGAGCTAAACATGCATCAAAACTATTTTATTTCAACTTAAATCAAGCATACAAACTCACATAAGCTGTCACCTACGGTACCAAAATACTCAAGACATACTCCACTAAACAAAATTCTACTTGGATAATAGGAGGAGTCATATACCAGAGAGAAAATGCACCAAATTTCAGCAACAAAGGTGGGCTGAGCAAAGAGATCAAAAAATCTCGAGGAAGAACAGCAAGAACTCGGGTTCCAGGAAATGTTTTGAGTTTGGGGTGAGAGAAGGGAATCCTTGGAAGGGGAGAGAGTTAGTGGAGGGTCAGGAGGACCCACACCATGTGCTGGCGCCACCAGGGGCTGGCCACGCCACCTTGTGGTGTGCCTGACTGGTGGGACCCCCTATGGTGCCCCATGTGCCTCTTTGCCTCATTTTTTATGTAAAAATTTATTATAATTTTTCTGGAATTTTTCAAGAAACTTTATTTTCGAGGTATTTCAGAAATTAATAATTAATTTAAAACGAGAAAAAAAGTGGAAAGGTGGAAAACAAAACCAAAACCATAACCACAGAGGTTCTATGAAACTCTAAAAGGCAAATAACTAAAGAAAACAAAGGTGGAAATGGTGAAAACAAAAATATGGGTGGTGAAAACATGCATAACCACAATAATCAAGATGAAAACATGACTATGGATGATGGAAAACATAATTATACTAAAGTAGAAAGGTGGGAACATGGTGAAAACATAATGGGGAAGGTGAAAACATAGTGAAAACATTGGACTCTTCATTCAAAATCATTTTGTTAACAAGGTTGATCAAGTCTTGTTACCAGAACAATTTTTATATGAAGCAAAACTTTGCTTATGACTAAATAATTATGTTACCACAACCTTGATAGACATAGTCCCAATCATAATAATTTCATATTCTTTTGGTGGCATTGGAATGGGACAATAGAATTCTCCAATCTTGATGGTCTCAATATTTTGAATTGAATTTAAACCATATCTTCTATCAATCTTCTTGGGAAAATAAACAGTATGCTCTTTATCATTTTCATTAAAAGTTACCTTTTCTTGATTGCAATCAATAACAGCCCCTGAAGTGTTAAGAAAAGGTCTCCCAAGAAGAATAGACATATTATCATCTTCATGCATTTACAACACAACCAAGCCAGTTAATATCAAACAATTAGTAGTCACTTGAACTGGAACGTTCTCACATATTCCAACATAAATAGCAGTAGATTTATCGGCCATTTGCAAAGATATATCAGTGTGTATCAATTTTTTCAGAGAGAGTCTCTTATAAAGAGAAAAAGGCATAACACTAACTCCACCTCCCAAGTCACATAAAGCAGTTCTAACATAATTATTTTTAATAGAATAAGGGATAGTAGAAATACTAGCATCTCCAAGCTTCTTTGGAACCTTGCCACTAAAAGAGTAATTAGCAAGCATAGTGGAAATTCCCTAATTAGGAATTTTCCTCATTAGCAAATTTCCTCGTTAGGAATTTTCCTTTTGTTAGAGACAATATCTTTCATATATTTAGAGTAAGGAGGCAGTTTAATAGCATCAGTCAAAGGGATTCGCAAAAACAAAGGTTTCATACATTCAAAAAAACTTCTTATGATGTTCTTCTTCCTTTGATTTGTGTTTCTTATTAGGAAAAGGCATTGCTTTTTGTACCCAAGGCTCTCTTTCATTACCATGTTTATTAGCAATGAAATCCTCCTTAGTATACTTCACAGTTTTAGTTTGCTTTTCAAGTTCAGCTACAGTTTCTTTTTTATCAGAAGCATTACTTTTATCATTGCCACTTTCAGTTTCAGCATTAGAAATAGATATATTATTCAGATCTTTAGCAGGTTCAGGAGATTGTACAACAGTTTTATGTCTCTTCTTCTTTTTCTTAGAAGGAGAACTATTGTTTTTAGGTTGCTGAGAATCTTGTTCAATTCTTATAGGATGTCCTTTAGGATACAAGGGATCCTAAGTAGAAACACCACTTCTAGTAATTATTTCACAAACATGTTTTTCTCTAGAAGCATTAGCTAGCATATCTTTTTGTACTTTAGTGAGTTGATCAATTTGAGTTTGAACCATATGAAAATATTTAACAAGAATTTTAACATCATTAGAGGTTCTCTCAATAATACCATGCAAATTATCAATAGCTCTAGGGTTTTCCATAAGATGATTTTGCACTCTCATATTAAAATTATCTTGCTTAACAACATAATTATCAAATTCATCTACGCATTGATCAGGTGGTTTAGAATAGGGAATGTCTCTGCTATCAAAATATTGGAGAGAGTGTACCTCAACTGTTGATGGATGAGGAATTGGCTTACATAATTCTTCAATAGGTGGTAGATTCTTCACATCTTCAGATTTAATATCCCTCTCTTTAAGAGACTTCTTGGCTTCCCTCATCACTTCATCATTTAATTCAATCATTCCCCTCTTCTTGGGTGTTGGTATTGGTGTTCGCTCTGGTGTAGGTGTAGGCTCAGGTATAGTCCAATCATCATTGTTTTTGGCTATTTTAGCCAATAATTCCTCATCTTCTTCTGGAGTTCTTTTCCTGAAAATACAACCAACACAACTATCCAGGTATGTCCTAGATTCAGCAGTTAGTCCATTATAAAATATATCTAGGATCTCATATTTAGGTAATGGATTGCGAGGGCTAGCTCTTATTAAAGAACAAAACCTTGACCAAGATTCAGGCAATTTCCCTCCTTCAATTTGCTTAAAGTTAAAGATATCCTGCACAACAGCATGTTGAGCACTAGCAGGAAAATATTTTTGAGAGAAAGCATTAACCAAACCCATAGGACTAGTAATAGATCGAGGTGACAAATTGTTAAACCAAGTTTTAGCTTCATCTTTCAATGAGAAAGGGAATATCTTGGTAACAAAATAAGTACGCAACTTAATATCATGAGAAAATAAGCTACTCAAATATGAAAGCCCATCCATATGTTCCATAGCACTTTTACTTCCAGTTCCACAAAAAGGTTCTTTCTCAATAATAGATATGTAAGATAAATTTAGAGAGAAACCATAATCCTTATCTATATATATGGGAGATGTAGCAAACTTAGCATCAAGAAAACATTTATATTTAACAACATGTCTTGCAAGAAGACTCTTAAGAGCACTTGCACCAGTAGTAGCCTGAGATTCCTTAATAAAGTCATCATTAAGTTAAATATAGGTTTCATCAATATCATCACTAGAAATATCAGGTGAATTAACATGTGTACCAATATTTTCAACATGAATTTCGGTGTTTTCAATTTGTTTAGCTCTAGCAAGTGTAGCATCTAGGAAAGGACCTAGTGAACCAGTATCATCAAGCACAGTAGAAGCATCATCAAAAGTATCAGAAGCATTTTTAGACTCAGCAGAAGTAACAGTATGTGTAGCATGTGGTGGTGTAATAAGCTTACTCATAACAGATGGTGAATCAAGAGCAACAGAGGTGTTCATACTTGTACCTCTCCTTGTACTGGATGGTAATATAGGAACTTTCCATCACGAGTTTTACCCATGATGAAAGGCTTGCAGCGAATAGTATCACATTCAAGTGAGCAAATAAATAAAGCTATGCTCCCCAGCAACGGTGCCAGAAAATAGTCTTGATGACCCACAAGTATAGGGGATCGCAACAGTCTTCGAGGGAAGTAAAACCCAAATACATTTATTCGACACAAGGGGAGCCAAAGAATATTTATAAGCCTTAACAACTGAGTTGTAAATTCAGATGCACCTGAAAGTAGACTTGCTCGCAACAATTTATCAGTTGTAACAGTTTTATAGCAGCAGTAGTAGTAAAATAACATCAAGAGTAAAATAGTAACAACAGTAGCAATAGCGGAAAACATCTAGATGAAAGTACCGTAGGCATAGGAAATGGATGAACGGGTGTTGCATGGATAAATAGTTCATGTAATAATCTAAACATGGGCATTGCAGATAATAATAATAAAGCATCCAAGTTCTACGCAAACCATAGGCATGTGTTCCAATATAGTCATACATGCTCGCAATGAGAAACTTGCACAACATCTTTTGTCCTACCAGCCCATTTGTGGCGGGGCCTCAAGGGAAACTACTGGTAATTTTAAGGTTCTCCTTTTAATAAAGCACCAGAGCAAAGCATTAACACTCCATGAACACACGTGATCCTCACATCATAACCATCCCCTCCGGTTGCCCCAATTTATGTCACTTTGGGGCCTCGGGTTCCGGATAATAACATGTGTAAAAAACTTGCAGATATGATCAAGAAACATAAATATACTCATGAAACAACAACATGTTTAGATCTAAGATCATGGCACTCGGGCCCAAAGTGACAAGCATTAAGCATAACAAGTTGCAACAACGGTAGAAAACACTAACAATGGATACTAGGCACTATGCCCTAACAATCTGGAATTATTACATGATCGATCTCATCCAATCCCTTCGATCCCTCTTAGCCTACAGCAGTGTTTACTCACACATGGAAGGGGGAATCATGGATGGTTGATGGAGAATAGGTGGTGGTGACGATGGCGATGATCTCTTTCGAATCCCCGTCCCGGTAGGGCGCCAGCATAGGAACTTCTGATCCCCGAATTGGGTTTCGAGGTGGCGGTGGCGCTCTGTTGTGTTTCGGTGGAATATGAAGAACCCCATGTTGTTTTAGGATTACAGATGATAAGTAGTCGAAAGGCGAGCCTGAGGGGGTGCCTGGGGGCCCCACACCACCAGGTGGCGCAGCCTAGGGGGGCGCCCAGGGGTGGTGTGGCCCCCTCCTGGCCCGTCTCCAGGAGTCCTTCTAGCTCCGGGGGTCTTCGGATGTTTTAAGGTCTTTGGGATCTTTTCTGGGCATTTCCCAGAAAGTTGATTTTTCTGCACAAAAACAAGACACAAAGGCAATTCTGCTGAAAACAGCGTTAGTCCGTGTTAGTTGTATCCAAAACTCACAAGTTTAGAGGCAAACAATAGCAAAAGTGTTCGGAAAAGGAGATACGTTTTGGACGTATCACGCCTCATGCTACCTCTTCGCCTATAAAATCACATTAACCCTAAAAACATTGGGGGCGGAGAAATTTTCCATGAAACAAGTACAGAGGCGCCGTCAATTCGAAATTCCAATCTAGGGCTTTTGGAGTCCTGCTCTGGAACCCTACTGGAAAGGGGGATTGTCACGGGAGGCCTCTACACCGCCATGATTGCCTCCAGACAGATGCATGAGTAGTTCATCCCGAGACTATGTGTCCATAATAGTAGCTAGATGGTGTTCTCTATCGCTTGTACCTCCATGTTTAGATCTTGTGAGCTGCCCAACATGATCAAGATCAACGTGATGTAGTTGCTACATGTTGTGTTTGTTGGGATCCCATGAACCATTGAAACTATGATTACTTTGTTCATGTCTTTTTGAGTGCTTCACATATATCTTTAGAGTGTTTTAACCTTGTCTTGCAATGCTCTCTAGTGTGTATGATTTCCTTGTCCAAGTAATTGTATGCACCTCCAACAGAGGGTATATATGCTAGATAGTGGGTTCATGCCTCCCTTATTCAACGCCCGAGTGACAGAAACGTGTAGGAGGGGATGTGTTGTTGCCACTAAGGAGAAAACAACAGTATTCCTGTCTATGGATGAGAATTATTTCTTACATTACGTATTGTTTTATTGCCTTTTGTATTGCACACAAGCAATCACTTTGTTGCTGCAAATTAATACCAGCGAGATTCGATGAATTTCTGTCTCAAGGTGGACTTTTAGAAATAGATGTTGTCGGATGGAGGTCTATTTACCTTGACGTAATGCCTACAATGTTAGAACCCGTGAACTATATTTTTTCATAATAGTATTTTTGTACGCTCGTGATTTGTCAATTGCCCAGCTGTAATTTGTTCACCCAGCATGTTTATTGTTCTTAGGAGAGACAACACTAGTGAAACTATGGCCCCGATTCTATTTTCCTCATTGATTACAACCTTGTTTACTTGCTTTCATCATCATTGTATCGTTGTTCCGTTTTCATTTAATGTTGTCCAACCATTCGATACAATTAATTCGCTAGTTTTTAGCAAGACGGGAAGATTCACAACCTTCTCGGAAAGTTGGGAGCAAGAGAAGGTTTGTGTTTTTGCAGGTCCTTGTTTGTTGAAGCGCAAGACAACAAGCAACCTAGTAAGAGACTTCGAAGTCCTACTGGATTGATAACCTTGGTTCCATAACTGGGGGGAAATACTGCTACGTTGCATCATACCTTCGTCTTGGGGTTTCCCAACGGGTGTGTGATTTCATGCCAGCAAAGTGTCGGTAGTACCGAGGGACCGGTTCTACCGGACTTCTTCTGGGATACTTTCCAAATAAAGCATGGGCTCCTTTTTCTGGAGGATGCCCGACTGTAGTAGTGTCATGGTACTACCGATCCAGGAGGCGCTTGGTAGTTTTCTCTAAAACTGCGGCAGTACCGGCCCATCGGTACTAGCGGGTGATACGTCTCATATGTATCCATAATTTCTGATGTTCCATGTTGTTTTCATGCCATATGTTACATGTTTCTTATACACTTTATGTCATTTTTATGGATTTTCTAGGACTAACCTATTGCCAAGATGCCACAGAGCCAATTCCCGTTCTCTTCTATTTTTGGTTTCAGAAAAGTTGTTCTGGAAATATTCTCATAATTGTACGAAACAAAATCTCAGAGTCTTAGAAAGTCTTCACGTACACGGAGTCCGGAGGAGACCCGGAAGGTGGCCTCGGGGCCCCCACACCGTAGGGCGGCGCGCCCCTGGCCACCCACCGACGTTGCCCTCTCGCCTATTTCAGCTCCTCGACGGGTTAACCCTAAACACTAGAGCCTTTTTCACCAAAAAGATCCGTAGCCGCCATCATCGTCAACCCTAGTTTGGAAGTGTTCGGGAGCTCTCCCCGGCACCCTGCCGGGAGGGGGAATCATCACCGGAGGGCTCTTCATCACCATGCATGCCTCAGGAGTGATGCGTGAGTAGCTCATCCCTGGACTACGGGTCCATAGCAGTAGTTAGATGGTTGTTCTCTCCTCTTTATGCATCATGTTTAGATCTTGTGAGTTGCCTAACATGATAAAGATCATCTTATTGTAATGCTACATGTTGTGTTTGCTGGGATCCGATGAATATTAAAAACTATGTCCAGTTATTATCAATCTATCATGTTCTTTCATGTGTATGTTATTTATGATCTTGCATGCTCTCTGTTACTAGTAGATGCTCTGGCCAAGTTGATGCTTGTAACTCCAAGAGGGAGTATTTATGCTCGATAGTGGGTTCATGTCTCGCTTTCACTCACGCTCGAGTTACAGAAACGTAATGGGTGGGGGATGTGCTGTTGCTATTAGGGAGAAAACAACAATGCTTGGTCTAAGGATAATTTTATTGTTTACATTACACACTTATCTTAATGCCATTATTTGTTGCTTGGAACTTAATACCCAAAATTTGCTCGGATGACACTCTGAGGGTGGATTATTAGTCATAGATGCAGTTGGATCACGGTCTATGTATCTTGTTGTAATGCTCGCATGAATCACATAGTAAATATCATGTCATGCATATGCACTATGGTGCAGCCTTTATATCGGTCGATTGCCCAGCTGTAATTTGTTTACCCAGCATGTTATCTATCTATTTTGGAGAGACACCTCTAGTGAACTGTGGACCCTGGTCCATTTCTTTACATTGATATACAACCACTGAAACCACTGTTTTCCTACTGAAATTATTGTTCTCTTTCATCTACTGCAAACAAGTACTACTTTCCACACTATACGTCTAGTCCTTTGTTTCAGCAAAACCAGTAAGATTTACAACCTCACTGCTTCGTTGGGGCAAAATAATTTGATTGTGTTGTGTAGATTCCACGTTGTTGCTGAAACGGTAGTGCGCCCTGCCAATATCAGCTGCATCAACCTTCGGAAGTGATTTCTTTCTCCTACTGGTCGATTCAACCTTGGTTTCTTCATGAGGGAAAACTTGCCGCTGCACTCTTCATAACCTTTCTCTTGGGGTTTCCCAACGATTGCACACCTGCACCATCAACAAGTTTTCTGGCGCAGTTGCCAGGGAGGAAGAGGATTTATGCAAGGGAAGTCTCTCACCTCCAATCTCTTTACTTTGTTTTTGTTTTGCTTAGTTTATTTTATTTTGTCTTGTTTCTTTCTCTGTATCAAAAACACAAAAAATAGTTCTTATTCTAGTTGTTATTTTTATCCTATTTTTAATCTTGTTAAAATGAGTACTCCTGAGAACACTAAGTTGTGTGACTTCACTAGCACAGACAACAATGGTTTTATTAGCACACCTATTGCTCCACCTGCTCCTACTGCTGATTTTTATGAGATAAAGCCTGCACTGTTAAATCTTGTTATGAGAGAGCAATTTTCTGGTGTTAGTACTGATGTTGTGGCTGCCCAACTTAATAATTTTGTTGAACTTTGTGAGATGCAAAAATATAAGGATGTAGATGGAGATATTATTAAACTGAAATTGTTTCCTTTCTCTTTGAGAGGAAGAGCTAAAGAATGGTTGCTATCTTTTCCTAGAAATAGTATCGATTCATGGACTAAATGTAAAGATGCTTTCATTTGAAAATATTATCCTCCTGCAAAAATTATATCCTTAAGAAGTAGAATTATGAATTTTAAGCAACATGATAATGAGCATGTTGCTAAAGTTTGGGAAATAATGAAATCTTTAGTAAAGAATTGTCCCACTCATGGACTGACTACTTGGATGATCATCCAAACCTTTTATGCAGGTATGAATTTTTCTTCAAGAAATCTTCTGGATTCAGCTGCTAGAGGAACCTTTATGTCCATCACTTTGGGCTCTGCAACAAAGCTTCTTGATGGTATGATGGTAAATTATTCTGAATGGCACACTGAGAGAGCTCCACCAGGAAAGAAGGTAAACTCTATTGTAGAAACCTCTTCCTTGAGTAATAGGCTTGATGCTATTATGTCTATGCTTGTTAATGGTAAAGCTTATGTTGATCTGAACAATGTTCCAATAGCCTCTTTGGTTTCTCAAGAAGAGCATGTTGATGTGAACTTCATTAAAAACAATAATTTCAATAACAATGCTTATAGGAATAATTTTGGTAGCAACAATTATAGGCCATATCCTTCTAATAATGGTAATGGTTATGCAAACTCTTATCATAATTCCTACAACAACAATACAAGTGTACCCTCTGATCTTGAAAACATGCTTAAGAATTTTATTAGTACACAAACTGCTTTTAAAAAACCGGTTGAGGAAAAGTTTGGCAAAATTGATGTTCTTGCTTCTAAAGTTGATAGCCTTGCTCTTGATGTTGATCTTCTTAAAATAAATTTATGCCTCATTATGTTAAAGAATTCAAAACTTTGAATGCCATTCAAGTTAGAATTGATGACAATGTTAGGATGTTAGCTGAATTGCATGCTAGATGGGAAAGAGAAGATGAAATAGCTAGAAAGAATAATATAGCTAGCGTTTGCACTATCACCACCACTAGTAGAACTAAAGCTTCTCATGCTAGTAAATCTTCTATTATTAATGGTAAAATAATTGGTGTTGGCAATACCTCCACTTCTTCTGTTAAACGTTTAAAATTGCTCGAAACCACTAAGATTGTTCCTGATAAAGTGCTGATTTTTTTTTGAAATATGGGAGATAATGGTCCCATTACCTTTGGTAAAATGATCTTGACTTTTATGATTGCAATATATCTTAAGTAATTGTGTTCCTACAAAATCTTGCTAGTTTTCCTATTGCTAGTGCTATGAATATGGCTTTCACAAAACATATTACAAATGCTCTCATGCAAATTAGAGAAGAAGAATTAAGATGTGAAACCTCTACCCCTAGGAAATTAGATGATGGTTGGGAAACCATAATTAAAATTAAGGTGAATGATTTTGATTGTAATGCTTTATGTGATCTTGGTGCTAGTATCTCTATTATTCCTAAGAAACTTTATGATATGCTTGATTTTCCACCTTTGGAACACTGTTATTTGGATGTTCGTCTTGCTGATAATGTTAGAAAGAAACCATTGGGAAGATTTGATGATGTTCTTATTATGGTTGACAATAACCTTGTCCCCGTTGATTTCATTGTTATGAATATTGAATGCAATGCTTCTTGTCCTATTGTTTTGGGGAGACCTTTTCTTAGAACTGTTGGTGTTGTTATTGATATGAAAGAGGGGAATATTAAATATTAATTCCCACTCAAGAAAGGTATGGAACACTTTTGTAGGAAGAGAATGAAGTTGCCTTTTGATTCTATTATTAGAAAACGTTACAATTTGGATGCTTCTTCACTCGAAAATACTTGATTCTAGTTTTCTGGGCCTAGCTAAAAGGCGTTAAAGAAAACCACTTCTTGGGAAATAACCCATGGTTTTTTTTTGCATTGTTTTCTTATGTTTTCTTTTGTGACGCCCCGGGATCGGGCACTATGCAGATTTCAGCATTCCCGCCAAATCCGCATAATAACCGATTCCAGGTTGCCACTTGTGATAACATTACAACAGTTCACGAATATTTCACAACACAACAACAGCAAAGATATATACAAGAGGACTCAAACGAGTCAGGGATACAACTGATACAATACAAAGATCCAAATAACAGCGGAAGAAACAACATAGCGTCCGGCTACGGACAAGATACTTTCACAGGTTGGACATTTTAATTGATTATAAGTTGTTAGTTGGAATGTTCAAATAGGGTTTGAGGTTGGAATTTTGGAAATAAACAAATGTTATTTAATAGGTTCAAGAAATTAGGAAAAACATTATTAGCTTTAATTTATTTGCAAGATTTTAATTTTAAAACTCCCATTTGAAATATTGCCAGGTAGGAGTTGATTTGATTTGAATGTGTTGTTTGCATTTTCCATTAGGGTTTTTGAACAATTTAAATTGTTTTGAAGTTTTGAGGGGTTTGGAAAACATGATGCAATGCTTATGATGCATGGGATGCAAAACAAAAGAAAACAAACAACTTTCTAGCCTAAGGTAACACCCCAGGTGTTACAGACGACACCACTAACAAGGGATTGCGCCCTCGCAATCCACCTGCTAACCCGGGAGGGGAAAGAAGTTCGACTATCGATTCTTTGTGCTTCCAGTTGATCTCCTCGACACCACTAACAAGAGATTCTTGCTCGGAGTGACGACGATGTTCTTCCACCAGGAATCTTCCGATGATCGAACCTATTAGGTTAAAGGCTCAGAAAACGTCCACCCACGTAGGATCCTAACACTTTGAAAGATAGACAAGAGGGGAGACTCCAAAACAAACAAGATGGGAGGGGAAATAGAATAGGGATAAGGAGAAAATCAAGAATCCTATTGAGATGTTTCCCAAAATAGTTTAGCAGAAATAGTTTTTGACATTCTAGAAACATCGACCGTTAGCGAGGTTAACCTACAGGCTTTGCGGACCTGTTGCTTCGATAACCATTCGTATCGAAACAATATCGGGAATCGGAACCAAGGCTCTGATACCATTTTGTGACGCCCCGGGATCGGGCACTATGCAGATTTCAGCATTCCCGCCAAATCCGCATAATAACCGATTCCAGGTTGCCACTTGTGATAACATTACAACAGTTCACGAATATTCCACAACACAACAACAGCAAAGATATATACAAGAGGACTCAAACGAGTCAGGGATACAACTGATACAATACAAAGATCCAAATAACAGCGGAAGAAACAACATAGCGTCCGGCTACGGACAAGATACAAATTGGACTAAGAGTCCTGAAGATAACCGATGGCGTCCAATCCCTGCCCAGGCCCAGCCGGAGGGATTCCCAAGCTAACGTCGTCAGACTTCAAACCTGTTGACTGCAATGTTGAATATGCAGCCACGAAAGAGATTCGTGGGTCAGTACGGTTAAGTACTGGCAAGTGGATAAACCATACTCACAAGATACCGGCGTAGCCAGTCATCACCAGATACAAATACTTTAGGATCAACGGAAAGGAAGGGGTTATTTGCAAATAAGCGACAGCGGGCTGCACTAACCAATACAGAGGGATACTACAACTTCCGGCTAACAGAAAGGAGATAAGATCGAGTATTGTAACCAACTGAAAGTAACTCCAAACAAACCCATCCTGGATCTCGCCCCTTATCCAAAGAAGCAATCCGAGGATAACTCACACAGTTGGATTAATGAATAATGGATCAGGTTGTTGTGTCAATAAGACTATTACTAGTCAAGTTATTATCATTAGGTGTAAGTTGTTCTGAGTACTTGTTAGCCAGTACTTTCACCAAGTCGTCACATAACCGCGGACAACATGGCTTCTCGAGAAGATTTATCCCTGCAGGGTGTGCTCCAGTACCCGTACACACTCAAGCCACCAACTAAAACTTAGGTGGACTTGACACGACCCAAACCATCTCTACAACCCATCCTAGGAGCCACGGAGCTATAAGGTCCCGGCCAGTCCGCTAAGCGCAGGGGTGAAAACCACACCCCCCGGCACCACAGGCCTCGCCCTATATGCATCATCATCATCATCAGTAACCATGGGTGATCAACCCATTATGCAAGGAGCAAATGGAACACCCGAACTAAGTGTGGCTCTTCGGACAAGCTGCAGATCAGGTCTAAGTCGAGGGGGGTCCCATACTACCACCCGGATGCGGTGAGCACGCTCATCATGGATCAGTAGACAAGACCCTTTTCCTATTAGGGTCGACACTAGCAGGCCTCAAAACCACTTAGGGCCTCCTGCCGGTGCCTTATCAGCATATTATTAATAACAGGTTGATTGATTAACATCGAGCCCCCAGAACATGATGAAGTAATAACAGAAAGTAACGGGTAACAGACTCGAGCAAAGCAACCTAAGCATGCTAGTAAGACACGGGCACAAGCAATGGTTATAGGTGTGGAGGTGAGGCAATATCAGGGTTAAAGGGTTCATGTGATAGGTTCGTAACAGAAACAACTACTACTAAGGCTAGCAGAACAGAACAACGGCAAGAATCGGTAACAAGTGATGAAAGGCAGCCATATGGCAGCAAGTGAGTATACTTGCCTGAGATCCCGCAAGGTAGCAGAACTTGTCGTTGCTCACATCATCTCAACGTCCTATCCGGGAAGAAGCAACGAACCTCGAACAAACACCGGAATGCAACAATTACTACTACGGCAAAAGATCCAGCATGATCAAGATATGGATGCATGACAATTTAATGGATGCATAGAAATAAACTAGTTGACATGATAAACAGATTTAAATGGACCCATATGCAATTTGAGTTGCATATGAAAAGCCCATGAATTATGGTTAGATTATTTGTTTTCCAACTAATCAACAGGTGAAGGTGGATTAGCATGATGCATGGATGAGGAAAACAGCAAAATAACAACAATAGAACCAATTGAAATAAGGTTTAACAAGTTTGGAAATTATTGGTTAAGATTGGAAATTTTGGTTACTTAAACATGTCACACAAGCAATTGTTGTTTTCAACAAGTTAAAGTGTTCAAAACAAATAACAAAGTTTATATTTGAAAAGAACATCAAATTTTAGTTGGATTACATGTTTCAAATATTGAAATTGGAATTAGGATAATTTAATTATGAATTAAACGATATTAAACAAGTTTTAATTGAATTTAAAACAAGTTTGAATATTATTTGAATTTTATTTATTCAAAACATAAGTTCAAACTAACATTTGAAAAGTTCACACTTTGATGGTTTGAAAACATATTTTGCATGTTCAAAATTATTTTATTTTGAGCAAGTTATGATTTTATCAAATTTAAATGAATTAAACAAGTATTAATTATTTAGGCAATTTAAATTATTCAAACCATGAAACAAAGTTTATATTTGAAAAGGTTATTCAAAATGGTATGGAAAACATATTTTATTTGCCTTATTTGGAATTAGTATGAATTATTTATGAATTGTTGCAAATTACAATTGAATTATTTGAATTCAAATTTGAATTGTATTTTGAAAGTTCAAAACAGAAAACAAATGTGATATTTGAAAAGTTCATGGAATTTTTGTTGGGATACATATAAAATTTGTATTATTTGGATTTGGGGTTTGAAAGTTGTGATCATTTGAAATTTTAGGTTTTATTTGCAAAAGATAGGGACTAGACTGTGAGAAAAACAGCAGAGAAGGGCTTCGGTGTAAAAATAGGGAGGACAAGGGCCTGGGTGCAAAGCGCCAGATCCGGATCGGGATCTGGGCGAATTTTTCCACCACAGTTGGAGCTAGCTTCGGTCAATGACAAGTGGGGCTAACCCTCACGCGGTGGAAAAATAGAAAAAACGGAGGCACATTGCCTTGAGTGGGGATCGAACCCGGGTGTGTTGCTCGCGCACACGGGGGCAGCACCACTACGCTACTGCGGCTGGTTTGTAGTACCACCGCGCGGAGTGCTTTTGAGAGAGAAATAAGCGGGTAACTGAACTTTGGTTATCTGAACCTGAATCGGTACTGACCCCGATCGCTGTACTCGACAGGGAACAGGGGGCGGCCGGCGATGGATGCTCACTGCCGCTCGCCGCGGCTGCTGGAGCGGGCCGCCGGTGTGCCTAGGGCGTGGAGGCGGCCGAGAGGGGAGAGGAGGGAGATGCGATCGGAGGCTTACCTCGCGACAGAAAGGAGGAGGCGGAGCAGACTTGCAGGCAGAAACTTGGCCGGCGGCAAAGCTTCACGGCGGCGGCGGCTCGGGCCTCCTCCCGCCTCCGCTCCTTCACAAAAGTCGACGAGGAACCCACCCCGGTTCCATTCCCGGAGTTGGCTCGGTCTGAGGAGGATCGTGGCGACCGGGGCTTGGGAAGGAAGGTGGCGGTTTCGGTGTGGTGTTGTCTGTCGAGGTGTTTTCAGAGCAGAGGGTGATCGAGGTAGAGAGGATGGCGGCGGTGGAAGGAGGGCTAGCTAGGGTTGCTGCGAGGCTAGGGCAGAGGTGGGGCTTGTTTTATCCTGGTGGGCGAGCTTGTACGGCGCACATCGGGTGGAGGTGGAGGTTGATCAGGCGGTGCAGATGGAGTCGTACCGATGCTGACGTCGAGGAAGAAGACGCCAAACGCTGAAGGGGTACTGGGCCAGAGCAATGGGCCTGGGGGAGAAAAAAGAATTGGGCTGGGGAAAGAAAAGGTAAGGGGTGGGCTTGGTCTGTCTCTCTCCACACCCCTCTTTCCATTTTTTTTTCCTTCTCATTTTTTTTTTGCTTGTAAGAAAAGAATAGGAAGGGAGATATAATGGCTTGGGGTGTTGGGGTGTTTAAATTGTTATGCAACATTTTTTGTATTGATTTACAAAACATAAAATAAAAGCAGATGCTAACATTACTTTCACAGGTTGGACATTTTAATTGATTATAAGTTGTTAGTTGGAATGTTCAAATAGGGTTTGAGGTTGGAATTTTGGAAATAAACAAATGTTATTTAATAGGTTCAAGAAATTAGGAAAAACATTATTAGCTTTAATTTATTTGCAAGATTTTAATTTTAAAACTCCCATTTGAAATATTGCCAGGTAGGAGTTGATTTGATTTGAATGTGTTGTTTGCATTTTCCATTAGGGTTTTTGAACAATTTAAATTGTTTTGAAGTTTTGAGGGGTTTGGAAAACATGATGCAATGCTTATGATGCATGGGATGCAAAACAAAAGAAAACAAACAACTTTCTAGCCTAAGGTAACACCCCAGGTGTTACATCTTTGAGTCAAAGTGTTGTTTACTTATGTAGCAACTCCTTCGTATCTTTATTTTCTCGCATTTGTTGTGCCAAGTAAAATCTCTAGTGAAAGTTGAGGTTAGATTTGGATTTCTAAACAGGAAATAGCTGTCCTGTTGGAACGCGTAGAGATAAACGAAAACTTTTCCTACGCGGTACTTCCAAGATCTAGCCGAGGTAGAAGGCCACGATGATTACCACTAGACGCGCAGGTGCGGATTATCGATGCAGCACGTTGGGGCAGTGTAGTCCCACGATCCGATCCGGCCGATCCAATCCCTCGAGCGTCGAAGTGCTGAACGTACAGCACCTCTGCCGGTATCCACACGTACGAGGAGGAGCTCCGACGGCGGACTGCTAGGTCCGGTGCGGCGGCTGGATTGAGTGGGGCTAGGGTTCCCAACGCATGGGAGAGTGGACTAACGTGCCCGCTGGGCAACCTGCGCCCCTCTTTATATAGCGTATGGTAATGGGCTTCACAACACTTGTGGCCCATTCCCTCTGTGAGTCCGACTCACAAAACCAGTCCATTTCCGGTTCGGGTCCAACCCGACCAATACTTGCTCCCGCTCTTAAGTGTGCGACCCTGCAGGCTCATGGCGACTTGGACACGATTGGAGTCCTACTCTCAATCGATCAATCGGTAGCGGCTCCTAGCAGAACGTGCCGACTCCCAAGTACCATTGAGTCATGACGACATACCTTTCAATGTGATATTCATCTTAGTCCCTTTTGCCTCACGATATACCTTGTCGAGCTATAGGCGATTTATCGTCATCCCTTGAATAGCTCAACTCTCTTCTCGATCTGTGACATGTGATTCATCTGACTAACTCTTAGTCAACCGACACAGTTAACACTTAACTGAGTCGCGCATGGCCATGCTTCCTGAATCATATCACTCGAGAGGGCCCAGAGAATATCTCTCCATTTGGAGGGGCAAAATCCCATCTTGACTATCCACATCACGCAGCTTGCTTCTCATTCGACCCGAACTCTGCCTTTATAGTTCCCTTGTTACAGACCAACGTTTGACAGAACCTAAGTCGGTGATCCACAACTCGGATTGTGTGACAACCTCAGGTCTAAGGATTACATTGATTGAGACATGCAAATGACGACTTGATCGTTGCATCTCAATGTGGGTCAGTCCGACTTGCTAAACTCTTTAGCCAAGTCCGTGAACGTTGGAATGGCATCACCATGCCCATGACAAGTGGAACCGTGTCATCAGCCAACACTCACATTAGTCTAGGGTGTGTGTCCAGCACAACCTTAATGACCAAGGACAATCTAGTATGAACAACATGAATATATAGTTCCACAATCGAATCACATATTCAATGACATATATCAGATGTTCAAAACAAGGACAACTTAATAACTTTATGAATACAGTGGGAATTACATCATACATGATTGCCTCTAGGGCATATTCCCAACAGTCTCCCACTTGCACTAGAGTCAATCATCCTGGCATCATATGCCTAGGCATCTAATGCCCATACCTCTCGTGTGCGCCTCATGCTTAGGCTGTGGTAGCGCCTTTGTCAACGGATCTGCAATGTTTGCATCCGTGTGTACTTTGCATAACTTGATATCACCTTGTTCGACAAACTGGCGAATGAGGTGGTACCGCATGAGTATATGTTTGTTCTTCTGGTGTTGTCTAGGTTCCTTGGCCTGTGCGATAGCACCATTGTTGTCACAATATACGTCCAAAGGATTGGACGCGCCCTGAACCACACCAAGATCCATCAGGAGGTTCCTGATCCAAACAGCTTCCTTTGCCGCCTCTGAGGCAGCAATATACTCAGCCTCTGTTGTAGATGCAGACACCGTATCTTGCTTGGAACTCTTCCAGCTCACAGCTCCTCCGTTCATTACGAACACGTATCCCGATTGCGAACGAGAATCATCTGAGTCGGTGAGATAACTTGCATCCGTGTAACCCTTTACACTGAATTCCTCATCACCTCCATAAACTAGGAACATTTCCTTAGTATTTCTCAAATACTTAAGAATGTTTTTAACCGCTGCCCAGTGGGCTTTGCCAGGGTCAGCCTGGTATCTGCTCGTAACACTTAGAGCATAGGAAACATCTGGCCTAGTACAAATCATGGCATACATGATGGATCTGATTGCCGAAGCATACGGAATCACACTCATCCGACTTCGCTCATCAGTCGTCGAAGGACACTGAGTCTTGCTAAGTTTTATACCATGGGACATCGGTAAGAATCCCTTCTTGGACTCTTCCATTTTGAATTTCTTCAAAACCTTGTCCAGATAAGTACTCTGACTCAATCCAATGAGCCGCCTTGATCTATCTCTATAGATCCTGATTCCTAATATGTAAGTCGCCTCACCCAAATCTTTCATTGAGAAACTCCTTTCCAATGACTCTTTGGTTTCTTGCAACATCATGACATCATTTCCAATCAGTAATATGTCATCCACATATAAGATTAGAAAGTTTACTTTGCTCCCACTAAACTTCTTGTATAAACAAGAATCATGATCACTCTTGATGAAGCCAAACGATTTGACTACCTCATCAAAGCGAATGTTCCAACTCCGAGATGCTTGCTTCAACCCATAAATGGATTTCTGAAGTTTGCATACCTTGTCAGCATTAGCCGGATCGACAAAACCTTCGGGCTGTATCATATACACGTCCTCAATTAAATTTCCATTAAGGAAAGCCGTCTTGACATCCATCTGCCATATCTCATAGTCGAAATAGGCTGCTATGTCTAACATGATCCGAATTGATTTAAGCATCGCTACGGGCGAGAAGGTCTCGTCGTAGTCAACTCCTTGAACCTGTCGGAACCCCTTCGCGACAAGTCGTGCTTTATAGACGGAAATATTTCCATCCATATCAATTTTCTTCTTAAAGACCCATTTGCACTCGACGGGTCTTGCACCGTCAGGCAGATCAACCAAATTCCAAACTTGGTTTTCATCCATGGACTTTAATTCGGATCTCATGGCTCCAAGCCATGACTCGGAATCAGATCCCACCATCGCTTCCGAATAAGTTGCCGGCTCATTACTGTCTAACAGTAAAACATCTCGAGCATTTTGTAATCTGGCAGATCTCCGTGGTTCAGGTGCTGTTACCGGTGTAGGTACCACGACCGGCTCAGCCTCCAAGGCGTTCGCCGACTCGCCCCTAGCCGGTTCCTCTCGAATTTCTTCGAGTTGCACTGTGCTCCCACTGACTTCCCGACCGAGAAACTCTTTCTCAAGGAAGACACCATTCCGAGCGACAAACACTTTGCCCTCTTCCCGGTTGTAGAAGTAGTACCCCAAGGTTTCCCTCGGATACCCCACGAAAATACACTTATCCGACTTGGGCGTGAGCTTGTCCGACTGAAGTCGCTTGACAAATGCTTCACAACCCCAAATCTTAAGAAAAGACAAACTTGGCTTTTTACCAGTCCACATCTCATGTGGTGTCTTCTCTACTGACTTTGATGGTACTCTGTTTAGTGTGAAAGCTGCAGTTTCTAGACAATAACCCCAAAATGATAAAGGTAGATCTGTCCGACTCATCATTGATCGTACCATGTCCAACAAGGTCCGATTTCTCCGTTCCGACACACCGTTTCTCTGCGGTGTACCTAGCGGAGTAAGTTGAGGAACTATTCCACAACTCTTTAGATGGTCATCAAACTCATGGCTCATGTACTCGCCCCCACGGTCCGACCGTAGAAACTTTATTTTCTTGCCGAGTTGATTTTATACCTCACTCTGGAATTCCTTGAACTTTTCAAAGGCTTCCGACTTGTGTTTCATTAAATAGATATATCCATACCTACTCAAATCATCAGTGAAGGTAATGAAGTACTCATAACCACCTCTGGCTGTCGTGCTCATTGGACCACATACATCACTATGTATTAGTTCCAACAAGTCGGACGCCCTTTCACAACTCCTTGCAAAAGGTGTCTTGGTCATTTTGCCTAGTAGGCATGATTCGCATGTCTCGAATGACTCTAAGTCAAACGAAGTTAGAAGTCCATCATCATGGAGCTTCTTCATGCGCTTCCAACTTATATGACCAAGCCGACAGTGCCAAAAGTAAGTCATATTCAGATCATTTGGTTTCAACCTTTTAACATTTATGTTATAGACCGATTCACTATCAAGATTTAAAATAAATAACCCGTTCTGAACGGGTGCAAAGCCATGAAACATATCTTTCAAATATAAAGAACAACCATTATTCTTAATATTCGACTCATAACCTTGTCTCATCAAACATGAGGCGGAAATAATGTTTCGACTAAGCGCTGGAACATAATAACAATTATTTAGTTCCAAAATAAATCCTGAAGGTAAATGAAGTTGCATCGTGCCGACTTCCAACGCAGCGACTCTCGCCTTGTTGCCGACCCGAATGTCAACCTCTCCTCTTGCCACGCTCCTAGTTCTTACCAGTCCCTGCAACAGAGTTGCATATGTGAATAACTGATCCGGTATCATATACCCAAGAACTATTAGGCGCATCAGCAAGATAAATGTCTATAACATTGCACACAAGCGTACCTGAGTTGGAAGTCACACCTCCACTCTTGGCTCTGTCAGCCAAATACTTGGTGCAGTTCCTCTTCCAGTGGCCATCTTGCTTGCAATAGAAGCAGTTGGCTCCGGCTGTAGGAGAAGGTTTAGTCTTTGAGGGAGCACTCTGGACAGGGCCATGGGTGCTACCTCCTGACTTATCCTTCTTCTTCTTAGTCCAAGAACTCTTCTTGAACTTAGCCTTATTCTGCACCATCAACACTTGACTGGTGCCTTTCTTGATATCAGCCTCTGCCGTTTTGAGCATCCCATGTAATTCAGTGATACTCTTATCCATACCATGCATATGGTAGTTCGAGATGAACGAACCATACGCACTAGGAAGAGAGTTCAGAATTATATCAGTAGCGAACTCTTCGTTAATGGGGAAGCCCAGCCGATCCAGAGACTGTATGTAACCAATCATCTTGATTACATGCGGACTCAGTGGATCGCCGTCTTTCAGCTTACAGCCAAGCAAAGCTTGAGAGACTTGATACCTCTCAGTCTTTGCTTGAGCCTGGAACATACTTTTGAGGCTTTCGATCATATCGTAGGCCTCAACATTCTCGAACTGCTGCTGCAAGTCCGGTTCCATGTGTGCAAGCATAAGACAGCTAATTTCCGTAGACTCATCTCTAGTCTTACGGTAGGCATTCGTGACAGCGACAGTCGCATCGTCATCAGGCTCATCTGGAAGTGGAGTTTCTAGAACATGTTCTTTCTTGTCATGCTTGAGGACTATCCTCAGATTACGATACCAGTTGGTGAAATTAGTTCCATTAAGCTTATCTTTCTCTAGGATTGACCTCAACGCAAACGCGGACAACTGAGGAAGGTTGCTAGGTGCCATTGATCTACAACAGAAAATACGCAAAAACACTTAAGACATGTATTCATAAAAGAGCAGGCATATTAAACGCTTTAATACTTATGCTCCCACTAGAACCAACATCCCTCCGATGGTTGCTAAGTGATTCAAGATCCTAAATAAGCAAGCCGACTAGTGAGCTTTAGCATCACCGCTAGCCGTCAAGTGATCTAGGTAGGCAACACCTTGCCAATCGTATCCAATACGACTCCTGTTAGTTGGGTGACATCACATGCCCTGGCTCCCAACCTACCGAGCCCCGAGCCCCACAACCGTTGTGATGGACTCGTCTAGATTACCAAGTGCTTCTGCTTGTAAGAGTCCGACTCAAACCCACCTAACCGGAAAGAATTGGTAGCACCTCAATTTCATGAGCCCACTACCAAGAATGTCCGACTTGTGATGGTGCAGCACTGGCGGGGCGACCGACTAGACCTTCTTTGAGGGATTAAAATCTACCAACTATCTAAATAGAGGTAAATAGAGACATAACAATAACACAAATAAAGCAATTATAATGTGAAATGGTATGGCTCTCTTCATGGTGATCTTCATCTCCACAAAGCTTGCAAGTCGGCTCGTGCCAACTCTTGTCACGTGCCATCTTGCTCCATGTAGCCGACTTGTACATCGACTTGCTTGCCTTCCGGGTTCTCCAACAAGCTACACTAGCTAGTAAATCAAAATTTACATAGAGAATCCGACACGCAGGCCGGTATACAATAAAATGACAGCACCTAGGCTCCAGCCGGCTGACATAAACATGATACGCAGATCATGTATGGATTACACACATCACATGCACATAAGCCATACCATTCACAACTTCCTGCAAAAACAAGTTATGCATAGATACGATATCTACCGGCGTTGTGAACTCGCAACGACATCTAAGGCGCTACGACAGGGCGAAGCCGGCGGGTGCGGGCAGCGCCCGACGATTTCGGAAAACGCAGATCTCATCTGCATTCCGATCATGGATTTCTTCATCGGATAAAACGATTTTACCCGAATCTGATCCGTATTCCGATTCGACCAAACTCTTTGATCTTCGATCACCGCAACTGGATTTATGTGTCACGGTATACCCCGATGGCGGAAACCGACCGGTAGGGGTAAGTTGTTCCACGACCTTAGCAGTATGATCACGGAAACCAGATCATCCATTAACCCCGAGTACGATTGATCCAATCAACCTTGTACAAAACCGATCTATCTCATAGACCGACCACCAAAACAGCAATTAGATCACATCTAACGCTAACTACATATCACATATGTACGGATCTCGGGCCTAATACCAGAAGCTACCGCTCTGATACCACTGTTGGAACGCGTAGAGATAAACAAAAACTTTTCCTACGCGGTACTTCCAAGATCTAGCCGAGGTAGAAGGCCACGATGATTACCACTAGACGCGCAGGTGCGGATTATCGATGCAGCACGTCGGGGCAGTGTAGTCCCACGATCCGATCCGGCCGATCCAATCCCTCGAGCGTCGAAGTGCTGAACGTACAGCACCTCTGCCGGTATCCACACGTACGAGGAGGAGCTCCGACGGCGGACTGCTAGGTCCGGTGCGGCGGCTGGATTGAGTGGGGCTAGGGTTCCCAACGCATGGGAGAGTGGACTAACGTGCCCGCTGGGCAACCTGCGCCCCTCTTTATATAGCGTATGGTAATGGGCTTCACAACACTTGTGGCCCATTCCCTCTGTGAGTCCGACTCACAAAACCAGTCCATTTCCGGTTCGGGTCCAACCCGACCAATACTTGCTCCCGCTCTTAAGTGTGCGACCCTGCAGGCTCATGGCGACTTGGACACGATTGGAGTCCTACTCTCAATCGATCAATCGGTAGCGGCTCCTAGCAGAACGTGCCGACTCCCAAGTACCATTGAGTCATGACGACATACCTTTCAATGTGATATTCATCTTAGTCCCTTTTGCCTCACGATATACCTTGTCGAGCTATAGGCGATTTATCGTCATCCCTTGAATAGCTCAACTCTCTTCTCGATCTGTGACATGTGATTCATCTGACTAACTCTTAGTCAACCGACACAGTTAACACTTAACTGAGTCGCGCATGGCCATGCTTCCTGAATCATATCACTCGAGAGGGCCCAGAGAATATCTCTCCATTTGGAGGGGCAAAATCCCATCTTGACTATCCACATCATGCAGCTTGCTTCTCATTCGACCCGAACTCTGCCTTTATAGTTGCCTTGTCACAGACCAACGTTTGACAGAACCTAAGTCGGTGATCCACAACTCGGATTGTGCGACAACCTCAGGTCTAAGGATTACATTGATTGAGACATGCAAATGACGACTTGATCGTTGCATCTCAATGTGGGTCAGTCCGACTTGCTAAACTCTTTAGCCAAGTCCGTGAACGTTGGAATGGCATCACCATGCCCATGACAAGTGGAACCGTGTCATCAGCCAACACTCACATTAGTCTAGGGTGTGTGTCCAGCACAACCTAAATGACCAAGGACAATCTAGTATGAACAACATGAATATATAGTTCCACAATCGAATCACATATTCAATGACATATATCAGATGTTCAAAACAAGGACAACTTAATAACTTTATGAATACAGTGGGAATTACATCATACATGATTGCCTCTAGGGCATATTCCCAACATGTCCATCGTTAAATTCGTGTAAATTCATAGAAAGATCAAAATGACCTGCAAATTTTGTTGCTAATTACGAAACTTTTTCTAGCTTCGCCTTTTTTGATTTGAGCAATGTAAGTGCCCGAAAAAAATTCGTCTTTACAAACTGTTCTGGTTTTGACAGATTCTCCCTTTTTACTTGCATTCTCTCTTTTACTATGTCGAGTGGATTTCTTTGCCCCACAAAACATCAGTGGATGTAGCTAATGTTTAAAAAGTAATAATAATTCTTGTGTCCATGGAGAACATGTAATTTTTTTATCGTGCACTAACCCTCTAATGAGAATTACTTTAAGTTTGATGTGAAGGAAGTTTTCAAGGGTCAAGAGAAGAGGGTGATATACTCTGATCAAGAAGAGTGAAAAGCCGAAGCTTGGGGCTGCACCCATGGTTCATCCCATCAAATTCTAAGAAGACTCAAGCGTCTAAGCTTGGTGATGCCCAAGGCATTCCCTTCTTCATCAGCAATTTATCAACTCACTTCTAGTGAAACTATATTTTTATTCGGTCACATCATATGCACTTTACTTGGAGAGTCTGTTTGTTTTTCTTGTTTTGTTTTATTTTGTTTTCCTTTCTGCAATAAATATAGTTGGAACCCAACATTCTTGTGTGGGAGATAGACACGCTCGCTTTTTCATATACATACTCGTTTTCTTCCATGCTCGTATTCTTAGTTTTTCTTCTAGCTGCTGAAAATCCTTTTAGCTCCTGTTTTTCATGCATCTCTTATTCAGAGTTGTTAGTTCTAGTAGAGTAGTGTTAGTACTCTCTTGTTTCATTGCTATATTAGTTGGAGAGTTTGTGTTGAAATATATATTGTTTGGTGTTTGATGGAAATAGAAAATGCTACATGTGGTAGATGGTATGTTGGAAAGACTTGCATACTCTTCTAGATCATTAAACTGTTTCACTTGATTATTTTTTGTTGTTTTGAGACATTAATATGCTTAATGGTAAACCTGCTGGTTTAGTAAATTAAAAACAATTAATGGTTGGTATAAAAGCTTAAAACTGTGCCACACTCGAATAACCAGTTGATAGTATAATGGTATATGACTTCCTCTGCTAATAACAATCGTAATGGATTTTTGTTACACGCTACGGTCGCGGTAGCCAACAGTGACTTGTCACTGCCACGGGCCCTCTTTGATTAATTTTTCATTATGCCTTGTATGATCATATTTCTAGTTGTAATCTTTTAACTTGTGAGTTCTAAGTTGCGTTTTTCTGGCACTTCCACCATCCATATTTGCTAGCCTCTTTGGTACTATGCATTGCCCATTCTCACATTGAGAGTTGGTGCAAACTTCACCAGTGCATCCAAACCCCGTGGGAGTACTTTGTTCTCCTATACATAAGCCCAAATATCTTCCTCAAAACAGCCACCATACCTACCTATCATGGCATTTCCATAGCCATTCCGAGATATATTGCCATACAACATCCATCTTTATTATGTTACTTGATGGTATGTTTCATTGTTATTTTGCATACTGCTACACTGGCAGGAGCATTTAGTTTTATACATCAGAGATATTTCAGTTTCAGTTATGAGTACTAAATGTGTGATGATTCATTGTAAAATAGAGTGTTGCCCCTACCGGTGAGGTTATATATAAAAAAGGAAAAAAAGAGAAAAGGCCCCAAAAAAAGAGAAAGAGGGCGAAAGAGAGATAATAAAAAGAGAGGGGGCAGCATTACTATCATTTATTCCACACTTGTGCTTATTTCGCACCAATACTTCAGTTTGGAGAGAGTTTTCATTTTATGACTTGCATAACTATGTGGGGAACCTTATATTATAGAACTTGGCTTGTATATTCCAATGATGAGCCTCCTCAAAAGTGCTCTAGGTCTTCGTGAGCAAGCAAGTTGGATTCACCCCCACTAGTTCCATTGGAGAGCTTTCATACATTTATAGATCTATGTGCACCCGTTGTGTGGAAATCACTACTCCTTGCATAGCTTAGATTATAAGACTTCCTCTTGTCTAATGATCACTTTCAGTTGTGTGCGACTTTCTTCCATTGACCTTCCAAACCCCCATAATGTTCTTTTAGCCATAACATCATGGTTCTAGGGACCAATACAGAACGCTTTCTTTTTTTTGATTGCACAAATAGTTTGATGATTTTCCTACATGCATATTGTTGTCACTTGACTTGATCCTAACAGGAGTTGTTGTGAGAGTTTGATGCGTAGGATGATTATATTGTGAAGCTTAAATCATCTTTAATATACTTTGCACAATTGATTGTCTTTTAGCATTGATTCATTGGAATTTTTTACTTTGTTCTTCCTAATTTATACATTACTTTATTTGACATCAACTATAAAACAGAGCCTTTATTCATTTGATCCTAGTTTACATGCTTTACATTATGATGATCAACTTTATGTTGGTAGCATGTCACCTTAGAAATTATTTCTTTTTATCGTTTACCTACTCGAGGAAGAGTAGGGACTAATCTTGGGGATGCTTGATACGTCTCAAACGCATCCATAATTTCTGATGTTCCATATTGTTTTCATGCCATATGCTACATGTTTATTATACACTTTATGTCGTTTTTATGGATTTTCTAGGACTAACCTATTGACAAGATGCCACAAAGCCAGTTCCTATTTTCTGCTGTTTTTTGGTTTCAGAAAAGTTGTTCTGGAAATATTATCAGAATTGGACGAAACAAAATCCCTCAGTCTTAGAAAGTCGTCACGTACACGGAGTCCAGAGGAGACCGGGAGGGGGGCCTCAGGGGCCCCACACCATAGGGCGACGCGCCCCTGGCCACGCCAGCTGGTGGTGTGGTCCCCCTGGCCACCCACTGATGTTGCCCTCTTGCCTATTTAAGCTCCTCGATGGGTTAACCCTAAACACCCGAGACTTTTCCACCAAAAAGATCCGTAGCCACCATCATCGTCAACCCTAGTTCGGGAGGGTTCTGGAGCTCTCCCCGGCACCCTGCCTGGAGGGGGAATCATCACCGGAGGGCTCTTCATCACCATGCCTGCCTCCGGAGTAATGAGTGAGTCGTTCATCCCTGGACTATAGATCCATATCAGTAGCTAGATGGTTGTTCTCTCCTCTTTATGCCTCATGTTTAGATCTTGTGAGCTGCCTAACATGATCAGGATCATCTTATTGTAATGCTACATATTGTGTTTGCCGGGATCCAATCAATATTGAATGCTATGTCCAATGATTATCAATCTATCATGCTCTTTCGTGTGTATGTTATTTATGATCTTGCATGCTCTTCGTTACTAGTAGATGCTCTGGCCAAGTTGATTCTTGTAACTCCAAGAGGGAGTATTTATGCTCGATAGTGGGTTCATGTCTCCCTTTCACTCACGCTCGAGTGACAGAAACGTAATGGGTGAGGGATGTGCTATTTCCATTAGGGAGAAAACGACAATGCTTTGTCTAAGGATAATTTTATTGTTTACATTACACACTTTGCTTAATGCAATTATCTGTTGCTTGAAACTTAATACCCAAATTTTCTCGGATGACACTCTGAGGGTGGATTATTAGTCATAGATGTAGTTGGATAATGGTCTATGTATCTTGTTGTAATGCCCGCATGAATCACATAGTAATCATCATATCATGCATATGCACTACGGTGCAGCCTTTATATATGTCAATTGCTCAGCTGTAATTTGTTTACCCAGCATGTTATCTATGTGTTTTGGAAAGACACCTCTAGTGAACTGTGGACCCCGGTCCATTTCTTTACACTGATATACAACCACTACAACCACTGTTTTCCTACTGCAATTTGTTCTCTTTCATTTACTGCAAAAAAGTACTACTTTCCACACTATATGTCTAATCCTTTGTTTCAGCAAAACCGGTGAGATTGACAACCTCACTGCTTTGTTGGGGCAAAGTAATTTGTGTTGTGTAGATTCCACGTTGCTGCTGAACCGGTAGTGCGCCCTGCCAACATCAGCGGCATCAACCTTTAGAAGTGATTTCTTTCTCCTACTGGTCGATTCAACCTTAGTTTCTTTCTGAGGGAAAACTTGCCGATGCACTCTTCATAACCTTTCTCTTGGGGTTTCCCAACGTGTGCACACCTGCACCATCAGCGGGCTACTGCCAATTTAAAACAGGAGAACTTCTATCCCTTGAGAACTTGGTCTGGGCACTAGGTCAGTAGTATCAAGCAAAGCAGAGCTCGTTACTACCATGTAGAATGGCAATACTGCCGGGATACATGACAACAAGATTCCCAAGAGAATGAACGCGCTTGTTCATTCAGGGAAAGCAAAACCATGAACTTGTGTGATTCAACAATGATACATGTAGACTAGGGCACAATTACAAGGTTAGATTTACTAAGAATATTGTCAACATGATCCAAAACATAATAGAGATCGAAACGCTTTGTAACACAAATGGTCTACAAAATGTAGACGTGCTCCCACCATTTAACCGGCTTCCTTTTGTAGCACAAAGATTTTCCTTTGAAAACTCACATTTCAAATGCAATAGCGGTTGTAGCATGATTACATAAACTTAATTCTGAACTTGGAGATAGAATAATAACTCAATATTATTGTCTCTAGGGAATACCTCCAACACAACCAACTTGGACTTCAAAGAAAAATTGGGAGATTTTCCCACTCGCCTTGATCAAGCAAGGGCATCATCCGCACTTTAGTAAGCCAAGGTGATGTCGATGACCTCACTAAGCACACCAATGGATTTGAACAAGGTGAAGTATGATCGTGTACGCATGTTGGTGGAAAGGTTCTTCTCAAAGGGAGAGATGGAATTAAGGAACTTCCTTTTAGTCCAACCAACACTAACATCATCCTTGCCAAAGTCTATCAGTTGAGTGGCTAGGGCCACAAGTCTTTGATAGACCTCCTCGGGAGACTTATCTTCATGCCTCACAAATGAATCGACTTGATCAAGGGCAATGTCATACTTGGAGATCGAATGCTAGCATTTCTCTTGGAACAAAGTGTTGAGACTATCCCATGCCTCCTTGGCAATCTTGCATTAGCAAATGTGAGCAAGATGTTATCGAGGAAGAGCCTTTTGGATGATGCGCAATGCGGTGTTGTTGAGTTGGGACTCTGTATCCTCTCTTGGGGCCAAGTTTCTTGGATCATGAGGATGGAATCCATAGATAACTCTTATCCACAAGGAATTTCAAGAGCTAGATATATGGTACTCCATTTTTAACTTCCACAAATAAAATTCATTATTGTTAAGCATGGGAGGTGGTCCAACATTAAGAATGTGTGGCATATGTGCAATGCTTTTTTATCGTATTATAATCAGGAGCTGGTGGAACATTAGGGTGATCGCCCAAACCATTAGCCTTAGAAAACTTGGATTTCACAGCTGAAAGCTCATGATTCCTCTAATGATTTTGGTGATGATGATAACATGGATATATCCTATCTAACAATGTTGTTTAGACTGTGCAGCTAATATCTCAGATGATCATTGTTATATTCTCATCAAAAGATCAAAGAGAAGAACTATATTCTGGAATTACTGCCACCGGATTTTTCAGTATGCAGGCCGGAAATTCCGGAACTTAAAGGGCGGATTATCCGGCCCCCACACCGAAAATTTCCGGCCCCCTTCCTGGTACTCTCGAAAACGACTAAGTACTTTTCTGCCCGCGCACAGATGCCAGGGCGGAAATTTGCCCCGGAAATTTCCGGTGCAAAAATCCGGCCCTATGGGACTTAGCAGAAATTGGATCATTACAAGTTGCCCGCGCACAGAGATGGGGGCGGAATTTCTGTCCGGAAATTTCCGGGCCCGGACATTTCAATTATCCGCCCCCCGGATATTTCATTAGTCCGGTCATCAAGTCCTTAGCGATTTTTCCATCATTGGTTGATGCCCGCGCACAGAAGGTGGGGCGGAAATTTGCCCCGGAAATTTCCGGAGCAAATATCCGGCCCCTGGTCCTTAGCAGTTTTTCATCAACAAGTTGATGCCTGCGCACAGAGATGGGGGCGGAGTATTGGGGCAGAATTTTCCGCCTCCGGATATTTCAAATATCCGCCCCCCGGAGAATTCAAATTTCCGGCCAAGACACACCGGAAATTTCCGGCCTTTACTCCGGAATATTCCGGTCCCGCAGGACTGCAACGGTCAGATTTTGGAGGAGCCTATAAATAGCTGTCTTCTTCCTCTAGATAGGCAGCTCGTCCATTTTTCTCTCTCCTCCATTGTTGTAGAGCTCAAAACGCCCCGATCTCCCTCCTCCTCCAACCAAACTCGATGCCCTTCAAGGATCTCATGGAGGAGGACTAGATCTACCTTTCCACCAAGCCAAAACGTGTGTACCCATACCACAACTCTTGGGATCTTGTAATCTCTTGGTTGCTTTGTCGTCCAAGGGAAACCCTAGTGCTTGTAGCTTCCACCTTGTAGCAAGAACCTTCGATTGTTGAGAGCCTCCATCTCACTTGTGGAGTAGCCTCAACCCCTTGTAAAGGTTTGGTCAACGCCTTCAAGTCGACCTCATAGTGGAAACGAGAATCTCCCTCACCGGAGAAGCTCAAGGAGAACAAGGTGTGCACATCCGTGCTATTGAGGAGCGCCTAGGTGGCTCCCCACCTCTCCAACGTAGACGTACTTCTTTCAAGAAGGAACTACGGGAAACATATCCTTGTCTCCGTATTTTTCACTTGTTGTTTTCTTGTACCGTTCCTTTATTTCCGCTGCTACTTGCTTCGTACCACCTAGGGTGTTCACTTAGTTGCACATTTAGGTAATCAAGCATTTACTTTCTTAAAGCCCCCATTAAAAGTGAAAAAGAAGTAAAATTTGTAGGTCACCTATTCACCCCCCCCCCCTCTAGTTGACCATATTGCACTTTCAATTGGTATCAGAGCCTCGGCTCTTTTATCGGGCTTAACCGCCTAAGAGTAATCATGGTCAACGGAGATGATCCCGAATCATCTAAGGAGGAGCTCTCCAAAATGGCCGACACTATAGCCAACCTAGAGACAACGGTTTGTACCATTCAAACCCAATTGTCCAAGGTTAGCTCTAGTGTGGGCTCGGAGGTTTCCTCCATCAAGAAGATGTTGGAGAACATGATGGGTAGAACCAAGGGGCCGTCTCACTCTCCCCATGTCACCGATGAGGATAGTTCGGATGAGGAAACAAATCCGGATATTTCCGAAATCGAAGAGAACATTGCCAAAGCTAAGGCTAAAGCCGCACAAAAGGCTAAAGCCAAAGCTAAGGAGAGTGACGATGGCTCCAAGTATCAAACGGCTAATGGTTCGGGGTCCAATTCAAAAGTTCCACCACCACAAAACTATGATTCTATCCACCCAATCGTTTCCATGCCACACATCCTTAATGTTGGAGTTCCACCCATCCTTAACACTAACGAATTTTCCTCTTGGAAGTTTGAAATGGAATCTCACATTTCAGGATCGTGTACGGCATTGTGGAGAAGCGTGATCCATGGATTTCATCCTCATGACCCAAGCAATTTGACTCCAAGGGAGTATGTTGAATCTCAACTCAACAAAACTGCTCTTGTTATTATCCAGAAGGCTCTCCCAAGGGAGCATCTCACTCACATCCGCGGTTGCAAGACCGCCAAGGAAGCTTGGGACAAACTTGATACCTTGTTTCAAGGAAATGCTAGTATTCAGTCTTCCAAGTATGATGTGGCCATTGACAACTCCGAGAACTTTGTTATGCAAGAGGATGAGACTCCTGAAGAGCTCTATAGACGAGTTGTCACTCTCGCCAATCAACTGAGAGACTTTGGCAAGGAAGAGATCACCGATGAGTGGATAAAGAGGAAATTTGTCAAGGCTATCACACCCTTCGAGAAGAATCTCGCCACTAGTATCCGGACAAGAGCGGACTACAATACTCTCAACTCCATTGGTGTTCTTAGTGAGTTCATCGCAATCTCTCTCTCACACAAGAGTGCGGATGATGCTCTAGCTCGCTCTAGAGGGATAGGAAAGTCTCCCAACCTTGCATTGAAGTCAAAGGCAATGGCTCGGGTTGATGAAAGTGAAGAAGATGATGATGATGAGGAAGACTATGAAGATACTTACACGGGAGCTCACAAGTGCATTGCCCTTGCTATGCATGGATATTGGAAGAGATGGGAAGCTCACAAGGCCGGATCTCCAAGGCCTCCACGAAACAAGAACCACAAGAAGAAGGGGGAGCGACCAAGGACATGCTACAATTGTGGTAGCGCTAACCACTTCGTGAAGGAGTGCCCCTTTGAACCAAGAGAAGAAAACGAAGGCAAGCTCGTTCGCAAGAACAAGACCAAGCCTCCTCAAAACAAGAACTTTGCAAGGAAGGTGCCAAGGGCTCTCTACGTTCAATAAGGGGCAGTTCTTGAGACTTACATCTCCGGAGATGAAGGAGAAGATGAGGTAGTTGGAGTTGCTCACATCGCCAAGGCCACCGCATCATCACCTTCGATCTCTCTATTCGAATCTCCCAATGAGAATGTGGCTACCCGACCTACATGTATTATGGCAAAAGCCACTTCGGTATGCTCTCCCACTCCAAGACCATTGTCACCAACCCTCCTTCGTTATTGGATTGTGTTGAAAATGCTTGTGAGGAGGATAGTGAGTCTAATGAGTTAAGCATATGGCTATCTAGCCTTAAGGGTGAGACTAAGGAAAAGGTGAACTCCCTTTTGAGGAAACTTGATGAGGCTAACTCTCTTGTTGATGAAAAGGAGGAGATCATCATGACCTTAGAAAGCCATGGAGGTCACACTTCCAATGAGCAAGAGCTTGAAAAAGCTCTTGATAATGAGCGTTCCGTTCGTGCCTCACTTGAGGAGAAATTGTCTTGTCTTGAAGAAAACTTTGCCATAAGTGTCTCTAAGCTTAGTAAGGAAAATGCTCAATCTCTTGCCTTAATTAAAACTCTTGAACATGAAGAATTGAAGCTAGGAATTGCTCACGAGGAACTTGGCACTCGCTATGAAAAACTTGAAAAGGAGTTCATGTCTCTTAAGGAAATTCATGACAAGTTAACCAAATCTCGTGACAATCTTCTAGCTCAACAATCAAACAAGCAAGTTGTATCCACTTCACTTTCTAGCTTGAATGTATTGCCTAGCAATGCTTGTAGTACAACTATCTTGTAGGAAATGAGAAGAGTCCCCATGAGATTGCTTCTCAACGTGCCAACAATGGAAAGGATGGACTTGGCTATATAGCCAAGTCAAAGAAGAAGTACAAGAAGAAGAACAAGAAGAGAGTCACCTCCCCCTCACAAGAAGTAAGATTTGTGAAAGAGGGAGAGGTGACCAAAAGGAAGGAGACCAACACCATTGTGGGTGGTGAGACCTCTAGGGGGAGCACCACTCACAATAACTTTGCCGGGAAATATAATCCATCTTATGTTCTTATGAAGTCTAGAGATGGTCATGTATATGCTAAATATGTTGATACTTCTTACGGTGACGATTATCATTGGAGTATTTGGGTTCCTAAGACCCTTGTTGCTAACATGAGAGGACCCATTCAAAGATGGGTCCCTAAATCAAGAAACTAATCTATTGTAGGGAAGTGCTTCCGGTTCGAGCAAATGGACGGTGGATAGTGGTGCATCCCAACATATGACCGGAAGCAATGACGCAATGAGTGATATTCATCCTCCATTACCTCATCTCAATTGCGTTACTATTGGTGACAACTCCGAACTAAAGGTATTGGGACGAGGCAAGGTAGCAATCTCAAATGACTTGTCAATTGAGAATGTTCTTCTTGTTGAGTCCCTTGGCTACAATCTCATCTCGGTTCTTCAACTTGCTAAAAGTGGTTTTACCTCTTTATTTAATAAGGAGAATGTGATTGTGACTTGGGAAACGACTCTTAAAGTAGCCTTTGTTGGGCATGTCGAGAACGGCATGTATGTAGTGGACTTCTCCAAAGGAGACACGTGTGCCGCGACATGCCTAATGGCTAAAGTTGATGTGGGTTGGCTATGGCATCGCCGGTTAGCCCACACCAATATGAGGACGTTGCATGACCTTCAAAGTGGCAATCACGTTCTAGGACTAACAAATGCTAAGTTTGCCAAAGATCGTGTGTGTAGCTCTTGCGTTCTAGGAAAGCAACATGGAGAAGCACATCCCACCAAGACGAACATCACTACATCAAGAATCCTTGAGCTCATTCACTTGGACCTCTTTGGTCCTCTATCATATGATAGTCTTGGAGGCAAGAAGTATTTCTTGGTGATTGTGGATGATTACTCACGATATTGTTGGGTGTACTTCTTCAAGAGAAAGAGTGAGACTCAAAAGCGGGTCATCGAGTTCATCACTTTGGTGGAAAGACAACATAATACAAGCATCATGGCTATCCGAAGTGATAATGGCTCCGAGTTCAAGAACTACACCGTAGAGGGATTTCTTAGTGAGGAAGGCATTGCTCATCAATATTCCACTCCCTACACTCCTCAACAAAATGGTGTGGCGGAGAGAAAGAATCGGACTCTTATGGATGCGGCTCGAACCATGATTGCGGAGTTCTCTTCTCCTTATAATTTTTGGGCCGAGGCCGTCTCCACCGCTTGTCACGCTAGCAACCGATTATATCTCCGCAAGATCTTGAACAAGACTCCGTATGAGATTCTCACGGGCAAGAAGCCGGACGTTTCATACTTCAAGGTCTTTGGATGCAAATGCTTCATTCGCAAGAGAGGGAAACGCTTGTCAAAGTTCGAGACTAAATCCTATGAGGGTATCTTTGTTGGCTATGCCTCAAACGCTCATGCTTATAGAGTCTATAACAAGTCCACCGGACAAGTTGAAGAAGCTATAGACGTGGTATTTGATGAGGATAATGGGTCCCAAGGGGGCCGTATAAATCATGGTATTGTAGTAGATGCAATTCCTCCCATCGTCATAAGAAGAATGGGGATTGGTGAAATAATCCCCATTGAGGGTTACCGGATGACGGAGGGAGAAGGACTATGCCCCACTCAAGTGGAGCCATTGACTACATCCATTGATAACCAAGCTACCCAACAAGATGCACCAAGACCTCACGCTTCACCACAAGGCCAAGCTAACAATCAAGGTCAAGCTCACAATGAGGAACAAGATACACATGGTGATGATACAACTAGGAACATAAGGGATCCACCTCCCGTTGAAGATCAAGATCAAGGTGGTCATGTCTCCGATGATGAAGGTGATGATCAAGTACTATCCAAGGAAACTTTGGAGGAGATGCTAGCTCGTAGGGCAAAGAGAAGACTAGATAATCTTGCTCGTGCCGGTCACACGGAGGACATGATTCTTGGACAAGTTCGTGGAAGGGTCGTCACAAGGAGGCAACTAGCGGATTTTAGCAAAGCGCATGCATTCGTATCTCACATTGAGCCAAAGAAGGTCTATGAAGCTCTTGAAGATCAAGATTGGCTTGAAGCTATGCACGAAGAACTCAACAATTTCGAGCGCAACAAGGTGTGGAAATTGGTGCCAAGACCCAAAGATTGCAAGAACGTCATCGGCACTAAGTGGATCTTCAAGAACAAACAAGACAAGGACGGCATCGTCATCCGCAACAAGGCTAGATTGGTTGCTCAAGGTTTCTCTCAGGTCGAAGGTGTCGATTTCGGTGAAACTTTTGCTCCCGTTGCTCGTCTTGAATCTATTCGCATCTTACTTGCTTATGCCTCTCATCACAACTTTAAATTGCAACAAATGGATGTTAAAAGTGCTTTTTTGAATGGTCCCATCCACGAGTTGGTTTATGTCAAGCAACCTCCGGGTTTCGAAGATCCCAACCACCCCAATCATGTCTACAAACTCGATAAGGCGCTATATGGGCTTAAACAAGCTCCACGTGTGTGGTACGAGCACCTTAAAGAGTTTTTGGTAGATCGTGGGTTCAATGTTGGTTTAATCGATCCCACCCTTTTCACCAAAAAGGTTGGAGGTGACTTGTTCATATGCCAACTCTATGTGGATGATATCATCTTTGGTTCTACTAACATCGCATTTAATGATGAGTTTTGCAAGCTTATGACGGATAAATTCGAGATGTCAATGATGGGAGAATTGGAGTATTTTCTTCGCTTTGAGATCAAGCAACATCCCGAAGGCACATTCATCAAGCAAGCCAAGTATACTCAAGACATGCTCAAGCGCTTCAACATGCACGATGCCAAACCTATGAAGACTCCCATGTCCACGACTACTGACTTGAAACCAGACCCGAATGGTAAAGAGGTAGATCAAAAGGTATACCGCTCCATGATTGGCTCTTTGCTCTACCTTTGTGCATCTAGACCCGATATTATGTATAGCGTTGGTAAATGTGCAAGGTTTCAAGCCTCCCCGAGACAAAGTCATTTTGAAGCGGTTAAGCGTATCTTTCGATATTTAGTTCATACCCCAAACTTTGGTCTTTGGTATCCCAAGGGTTCAAGCTTTCAGCTCATTGGGTATTCGGATGCGGACTATGCGGGAGAGAAGACGGATAGGAAATCTACATCCGGAAGTTGTCAATTTCTTGGCCGCTCATTGGTATGTTGGTCTTCCAAGAAGCAAAACTGCATTGCTCTCTCCACCACTGAGGCCGAATACATCTCCACGGCGAGTTTTTGTGCTCAATTACTTTGGATGCGGCAAACATTGAGAGATTATGGCATCATCTTCGACAATGTTCCTCTCTTGTGCGACAATGAGAGTGCCATCAAGATCGCCTACAATCCCTTTCTTCACTCCAAGACGAAGCACATTGAGATACGGCATCACTTTATTCGGGATCATGTTGAGAAGGTTGATATTGATCTCTCCTATGTTGCGACCAAGGATCAACTCGCGGATATCTTCACGAAGGCCCTTGATGAACCAAGATTTCGGGGTTTGAGGAATGAACTAAATGTGATCGATGTGTCTAACTTCTCTTGAACCCTTGCATGAGTACCTTCACTATATGTGCTATCTAGTCTAGATGTAGGCATGGACATAGGGGGAGCGTAGTTCAACTCATGAACAAACACTCCACCTATCATGCGTAAAACAATCAAAACGTCATGCATATCTAGTCAATTTGTGACTTATTGTGCTTAAAACGTGAGTTATACTTTTGAGTCCAAGATACATCTTCGCGGCTCCTTGATATCACTCAAACACGGTGGCTTCGGCCACCAACTCTTTCCTTTGAATTTGTATTTGATGTGTTTTTGGTGTTTTCTTCGTGTTCGTGCGTTTGTTTGTGGTTTTCGGTTTTGGAGGCTCACGACTTGTTCCATCTTCCACAAAAACTCGGATGGCGTGGAAACATCGGAAATTCCGGCCTAGGACCCGGAATATTCCGGCCCCCAGACATTTGTCCCAGAAATTTCGCCCATTTCCAATGTGCCCGCTCGCAGAAGGCACAACGGAAAATTGGAGCGGAAATTTCCGGGGTAAATTTCCGGGGCCCGGAATGTTCCGTGCCTTAAGCCCCAGAAATTTCCGGGGTTCGAAAATGGACTCGAATAGTCCCCCAAATATCCCGCGTGCCTGCTCGCAGAGGGCACACCGGATATTTGGGCGGAATATTCCGGCCCAAATTTCCGGCCCCCGGAATATCCGGACTTAATACCGGAAATTTCCGGTGTGGTTGGTTTGGGGCTATATAAGGGCGACGGGAGGGAGCAGTTCCAGGTTGCTTCCCTCCCCTCGCCCCCACTCGCCCCCAGCCGCCGCCGCCGCCTCCGAGACTTCCGGGAGGCACCTTCGCCTCCCCTCCTCGTCATCTACTCATCTTTTGCGGATCAAGAGACCGCACGTCCGTTCCTATTCATGGATCCCGGTATGTGTACGTTTTCTCCGCAATTTTGGATTGATTAGATGCGTTGTTCTCCTATCTAGTGTTCCTCATGGTTTAGCACGGTTCCTTGTTCTCACTCGTATCACCTATCCTCTAGGATTCATCTTTGTACTAGATTCCTCGTTCTAGATTCATTCCAGGCCCAGATTCAGATCTAGATTCGAAAATTTCGCAGACCGGAAATTTCCGTCACAGGACCGGAATTTCCGCCCCCTGGAAATTTCCCTGAGCCCGGAATTTCCGCATCCTTGACCGAAATTTCCGGTCTGTACTGAATCTCGAACAGTCATCTCCTTGCTTCATTTTCTCCAGTCGTGAGCCCCCGTTTTTTATTTTGTTTGGTTTTCTTTGCATCTTTTTCTGCCTTCCTCGCAGATGGTTCAAGCTCTAGGCCCGGCAAGCTGCTCAGTACCCGCAAGCGCCTCCGCCACCTGACAGAAAATGAAGAGGGGACTTTTGTTGAGGATAATGAGACTCGTCGGCGTGCGAGAGATGCTGAGAGAGATTATGAGCGTCAACGTGATCCTGACAGGGCTGCCCGCAAGGCCGGCAGACAGCAAGGCAAGGCCACTCTCAACGTGGGCACCATGTCCATTCTGGAGTTCAAGGCATGGAGGGCCAAGGCATGGTACACAGAGGGTCCTCAGGACCCCACCATTGATTCATGCTTTTGGCATGTTGAGCAGGAGACCCCATTCAAGCAGGTGTACACTGTGATGAGCAAGCCCGTGTGCCCCATGAAGGTGATCAACTTTGCTCATCTGGCTGCCAACCCCGCCTACTTCAACAACTCTGTTCAGCTAGCTGAGGTTCTTGGTCTGCGTCCGCTCATGGAGACTAGGTGCTCCTACAATACCACATTCATTCAGCAGTTCTATGCCACCCTTGTCATTGATGATTCTGAAGAAATTGGGATGTCCTGGATGTCTGGCCCTCACTTGCTCACAGCCAACTTCCATGACTTTGCTTCTGAGCTTGGGTATCCTTTTTCTGGCCTCAACACTCCCCAGGGTCACCGCATGCATATTCACGGGGTTGAGTATGAGAAGAACAAGCTGGCTGAGTTGTATGGCTCCACAGGTGTGATTGGCTCGGCCAAAGGGCTGTATCCCATATATGACATCCTGCTGCGCATGTTCCGGGAGTCTATTGCCCCAAGTGGTGGCAATAATGATGCTATTCGTGGTGACTTGGTCAACCTCATGCACCACGCCTTCTAGACCTTCACTGAGAGCGACATGACTGACATGGAGGCCCACAAGATTGATGTGATGGATTTCATCTTCCATGAGCTTCACTTTGCTCTCTTCCACCGCAAAGTGCCTCCATATGCTCCCTATATTATGAAGCTCATCAAGGCCCGCTATCCCGCCGCACTTCGTGAGGACCTTGAGCTTGACTGTGAGGAGCACAAGGACCTCACCCTGTACAAGAAGGCTGCCCACACTCAGCAGGCTGCACATGATGTTGGTGCCACAGGTCAAGGCCACCGGGATCCTCGCATGCGTCCTCCTCCTCCTGGCAAGAAGAAGCGCTCCTGGCTTGTTCGCGCAATTGAGAAGGTGTTGTGCATGAATGTGTGCCTCCACAAGGAGAACTACATCGCCTATGTGGAGCGCCGCAGCATCCTCGAGAACCAGCATCACATCATGACTGCTCTTGGTGCCCCCAATGTTCCACCACTTCCTCCTCCCAGGATTGCCTACAAGAACTGGAACAACCGCGACGTTGACTGGGACATCGGTGTGGATGATGATGAGGACATGGAGGATGTCACCGAGGATGAAGCAGAAGAGGAAGAAGAGGACACCCAGGCCTAGAGTTTGCTCCATGGGACGTAGCTCTCTCTTTTCTCTTTTTGGTATCCTGATGCCAAAGGGGGAGAAGATCTAGATGATCGCGGGCATTTGCTTGGGAGGGTTTCGTTCTTCATTTGCCGTTTTTTTTTGTTTTTTTATCATTTCGTGCGTCTTTTCGAACTTCGTTCTATCGTACTCGTTATTCGTTGGTGAACTATTATTATTAGGAGGCATGTCTCCTATATATGCTATCTGTGATGTTTTCGTATCTTGCATTGTTAGTTTACTTTCCCGCAAATACCCGTGTTGTCATCATTCACCAAAAAGGGGGAGATTGAAAGCTCATGATTCCTCTAATGATTTTGGTGATGATGATAACACGGATATATCCTATCTAACAATGTTGTTTAGACTGTGCAGCTAATATCTCAGATGATCATTGTTATATTCTCATCAAAAGATCAAAGAGAAGAACTATATTCTGCAATTACTGCCACCGGATTTTTCAGTATGCAGGCCGGAAATCCCGGAACTTAAAGGGCGGATTATCCGGCCCCCACACCGGAAATTTCCGGCCCCCTTCCTGGCACTCTCGAAAACGACTAAGTACTTTTCTGCCCGCGCACAGATGCCAGGGCGGAAATTTTCCCCGGAAATTTCCGGTGCAAAAATCCGGCCCTCTGGGACTTAGCAAAAATTGGATCATTACAAGTTGCCCGTGCACAGAGATGGGGGCGGAATTTCTGTCCGGAAATTTCCGGGCCCGGACATTTCAATTATCCGCCCCCCGGATATTTCATTATTCCGGTCATCAAGTCCTTAGCGATTTTTCCATCATTGGTTGATGCCCGCGCACAGAAGGTGGGGCGGAAATTTGCCCCGGAAATTTCCGGAGCAAATATCCGGCCCCTAGTCCTTAGCAGTTTTTCATCAACAAGTTGATGCCTGCGCACAGAGATGGGGGCGGAGTATTGGGGCGGAATTTTCCGCCTCCGGATATTTCAAATATCCGCCCCCCGGAGAATTCAAATTTCCGGCCAAGACACACCGGAAATTTCCGGCCTTTACTCCGGAATATTCCGGTCCCGCAGGACTGCAACGGTCAGATTTTGGAGGAGCCTATAAATAGCTGTCTTCTTCCTCTAGATAGGCAGCTCGTCCATTCCTCTCTCTCCTCCATTGTTGTAGAGCTCAAAACGCCCCGATCTCCCTCCTCCTCCAACCAAACTCGATGCCCTTCAAGGATCTCATGGAGGAGGACTAGATCTACCTTTCCACCAAGCCAAAACGTGTGTACCCACACCACAACTCTTGGGATCTTGTAATCTCTTGGTTGCTTTGTCATCCAAGGGAAACCCTAGTGCTTGTAGCTTCCACCTTGTAGCAAGAAGCTTTGATTGTTGAGAGCCTCCATCTCACTTGTGGAGTAGCCTCAACCCCTTGTAAAGGTTTGGTCAACGCCTTCAAGTCGACCTCGTAGTGGAAACGAGAATCTCCCTCACCGGAGAAGCTCAAGGAGAACAAGGTGTGCACATCCGTGCTATTGAGGAGCGCCTAGGTGGCTCCCCACCTCTCCAACGTAGACGTACTTCTTTCAAGAAGGAACTACGGGAAACATATCCTTGTCTCCGTATTTTTCACTTGTTGTTTTCTTGTACCGTTCCTTTATTTCCGCTGCTACTTTCTTCGTACCACCTAGGGTGTTCACTTAGTTGCACATTTAGGTAATCAAGCATTTACTTTCTTAAAGCCCCCATTAAAAGTGAAAAAGAAGTAAAATTTGTAGGTCACCTATTCACCCCCCCCCTCTAGTTGACCATATTGCACTTTCAACAGCACTTTCCACTTCCTTCGTTTTAGCCTTGGCTTGTGTCGTGTCTTGACGAATGGCTTCCACTACTAGAGTGGAAACATCGGGGATATCATCGGTGTCTCCAACAACATGAGCGGTGGCGGGAGGGGCCTCGAGCTCCTTAGGCTTACCCATCAATAGGCCGAGAATCTTCCCCATCTCGGAAATGTTCGAATTAACGCTATAGATAACCTTAGTTAGATTGGGTTGAATTGTTTCAATCGATGTCTTGAGGTTATCTATAGATTCGATCATTTAAATCATTTCATTCGTAGGTGAAGGAGTAGTACTCGTCTTGACCATACTTCTCTTATCCCATTAAGCCATAGATAAGAGATGAGGTTCTTATACCAATTGAAAGTACGGTATGGTCAACTAGAGGGGGTGGGCGAATAGGTCACTAACTATTTTATTCATTTTTTTATTTTGGGATAAAAAATATAAGCACAAGGTTGTATAGATGTGCAAATAGGTGAACAGCCTATGTGGGTACAAAACAAAGTACGTAACGAAAGAAATATGTAAATCACAAGATAAACCACAAGTGTAAACATGGACACAAGGATATGTTTCCCGTAGTTCTTTCATAGGGGAAGTACGTCTACGTTGGAGAGGCGAGGAGCCACCTATGCACTTCAATAGTTTGGAGTTGCACACCTTATTCTACTTGATCTTTTCGGGTGAGGGAGATTCGTGTTTCCACTATGAATTCTACTATAAGGCGTAGACCAAACATTTACACAAGGTTGAGGCGACTCCACAACTCAATTGAAGGCTCTCAATAAGATCTGAAGCTTCTTGCAACATGGTGTAAGCTACAAGCACTAGGGTTCCTCTAGACTTTCTAATCACCCAAGAGGTTTCAAGAGCCGCTAGGATTTGATGGGGAGATTTGCAATTCTTTTGGTGGAACTATGGATCTAGGTATCCTTAAGCACTCCACAGAGTATGAAGACATTTGGGGAGGAGGGGTGGTTTGGAGTGGGAGATCCAGGAGGTTGAATCTTGGCATTAAGGGTGGAGAGAGAGTGAGTGAAGCTTAGTCTTCTAGTGAAGATAGCCCTTCCTTTATAGTCTCTCCTAAAACTTGCCATTGGACTAAATGCACCACAGGGCCGGTACTACTGGGCCAGGATCCAATATTAACGGCCATCTTTCGATAACGACAGAAACTTTCTCTTCATGCATGGCCTTACTTCTCCCTGAAGTGTCGGTAGTACCTCGGTACTGCCGGACAACTTTCTGGCTACTTACGATATAAAATAGGGATACTTCTTCTTGCGGATGCGCAACTCTAGTATTCGCTCGGTACTACCCACACAGGAGGCGCTCGACAGATATCTCTAAAACCGCGGTAGTACCGGCCCATTAGTAGTACCGGGCTGCTACCGATTTAGAACCGGAGCACTTCTATCTTTATAGAACTTGGGCTCGGCACTAGGTCGGTACTACCATGGAAGGCAGAGCTCGGTACTACCGTGTAAAACGGAGTACTAACGGGATACAAGATATCAATCTTCGCACGAGAATTAACGCGCTTGTTCCTTTAGGGAAGGCAAAACCATGAACCTGTGTAATTCAACGATGATACCTGTAGACTATGGAATAATTACACTGTTAGATTTACTAAGAATATTATCATCATAATGCAAAATATAATAGAGATTGAAATGCTCTTTCAAACAAGGACAAGATCCATCACGTGGAAGGACCTCATCATGAACGCAACTCTTCTTGGGGACGACTGGAAGGAAGGGGCCGGAAACGTTGTGTTGCCATCCAGATCAATCCTGACGCCCCCATACAGAACTTGGACGACGAAATGCCATGCCGGGAACGTTGGCAGCCTGATCATGGCCAGAGAGAGATTGCAATAGCGGTAGAATAGGATCTTAGCGAGATCGAAGAAAATATGGTTGGGCAAAGGAAAAAATACAAAGGGGAGGCTCCCAACCACCGCTGTCTGCCGTCAGACGGACGTATTTGGCGGTGGCAGGGGTTAGGAAGGACAAGGAAGGGGCCGGCTTGGGTGTACTCTAGGGTCCCCCCCCCCCCATGTTTCCTCAGTGACGCACACATGGGTCAACGAGTTGGCTAATCCTAGCGACGACAGAGTGCAATTACGACAGAGGTGATCACGGAAGGGGAGGAGTTCCCCGACATCCCTTCATATAGACCCGGAAGGGGTGCATATCCAGTGCCCCGACAATTTTATGTGGGCCGAGCCGATTTGTGGTGCTTGTTTAGGCCATAAAAATGAGTAAAACCGCTTTATAGCCCATAATTTTGTAGGCCAGCGGTTTTTCGAGATCTGTTAGATACGCTCTAAAGATATAACCTTCCCTTGAAATGCTAACTATAATCGTTGTTTGCTTCAGTTAGTGCGTATAATTTGGTAGGTACCTCATTAACAAAGTTTGAGTAGGAAAATCGATATTATGGTTTTAGATACGGGAAGACGGTTTTGCTAATTCTCAGTCAGTTGAGATTTAGTTTAATTCCCAGTTAACTTTTCTAACATCTCGTTAGTCATGTGGAGCTTCGTGCATGAACTAGAGTTTTCTATTGTTTCATTTGGGTGCGGGAGGGAATGGACTGCGAGCCTTAGCTATTTATGCTAGCTTTTAACTTTTGTGAGGCTGGTCTTGCCCACAAGGCCCATAACCATGTCCATCCTTGTTTTGTTTTTCATCATCCATGCATGCAAAACTAGCTAGGTACGTGTTCTTGTGCGATTTGATATTTGTGGTTTTGTGTGTTTGTTCATTTTATTTTTTGGTTCTTTTTAGTGGCTGTAGTTGATTTTTGTGTCCCTTTTGTTGTTGCATTTTCTTGGACGCATGGGCCCCTGGTATCTGTTATGTGTTATGTTGTCTCGGACTATGTTGAGCAGCCCATATAGGACTTTGTGGGGGGTGGGAGGGGTTGGATAGGCCTTTGATATGTTAGTTGTCTACTTATTTTTGTTGAACTGTTAGTTGTGCATTTACATAAATTTGATGTGTCCCCGCTTTTTCGGTTGCAAAAATCGGGTTGCAACTGAGATTTCTCTTAAATTGCAAATTGGTATGCAAGTGAGCTGTTTTCAAGTTGATTTTTGTAGTTCTAACTCGGATTACAACTGAGATTTTTCCTAACTACAAGTCAGGTTGCAATTAAGCCTTTTAAATTTGCGAGCCAATAACACATAATTTTCTATTTGTTTTTTTTATCAATTGTAAGTTGGGTTGCTCGTGCTATTTTTTCCGAGCTGCAAGTCAAGTTGGAACTGAATTTTTTTCGAGTTGTAAGTCATGTTGCAACTTATAATTTGTCGATTGCAAGTTAGGTTGTAATTGATAATTTGACAGTCGCAAGTCAGATTGCAACTGAGATTTTTTTTCTAATTGCAAGTCGGGTTGCAAGTGAGTTTTTTTTTCAGTTGCAAGTCATGTTCGACTTAGAATTTGCTAGCTACAAGTTAGATTGCAACTGAGAATTTGACAGTTGCAAGTCGGATTGTCACTGAGATTTTTATCAGTTACAAGTCAGGTTGTAACTGAGATTTTTTTTTCATGTTGCAAGTTGGGTTACAACTGAGTATTTTCTTTTAGTATTTACAGTTTCAAATTTGGTTGCAGCCGAGAATTTAACAGTTGCAGGCCGGATGTAACTAAAAATTTATCACTTGCAAGTCGAGTTGCAAGTGGGATGTTTTTACAATTTCAAGTTGGGCTGCAGCTTAGAACTTACTAGTTGTTGCAAGTTGGATTGCAATTTAGAGTTTTTTTTTCAGTTACAAGTCGGGTTGCAAGGAAGAAAAAATGTGATTGAATGTTGGGCTTGCTTGGTGAATCATGTTAGATGGAGTTGCAAGTGTGTTGGGACAATGATATGATAACAAAACTAGTTTTAGTTTTTAATCCTTTGTAATCATATTTGTTATCGAGTTACGTGTTAACGTAAAGAAAAATGAAACTGAATTATAGGGCCTCATTATCCAACACGTAAAAGCAAGATAGGCCCATAAGTCAACGAAGGAATCGATAGGTGAGTCAAATGAATGAAAACATCCTACAAACCATGATGCCGATGCCAGCTCCCAGTCAGCTAAACATTAGACATACCATTTTAAATAAGCGCGTGCTGAGCGTCCTCCGGAGGATCGGATGCGCCAATCCTCCCCACGGAGCTGGAGACACGTGTCCCCTCCCCTAGTCAATGCCCACATGTGCTTCGTGTTTTCCCAGAGAGAAAAAATGACGCATCCATTCATCCCCGCACAGGTCTCGCGACCTTGAACTTCAGCGATGACCCGCGGCCGTGACCTCGCTTGAACGCCGGCGATGAGCTGCCGCCGCGAGTCGCCGGATCGCCCCTCCAAGGGAGCATCGTCGAGCGCCTTCAGCCGCAACATCATCCTTCCACAGGAACATCCCCGCTCTCCCACGGGAGCACCGACGCGCAACTCCGGCAGTACCGCCGGCCACCTTCAGCAGCAGCATAATCCTTCCGTGGGAGCATCCCCGCCCTCCCACGGGAACATCGCCGCGCCGCTCCGCCCCGGAAGCACCGCCGTCCTCCATGGAAGCACTCCCGGCCGCCCTTCTGCGGGAGCAATGTTGTCTCTCCATGGGAGCACAAACGCGCAACTACAAGAGCACGGTCGTGCAACTTAGGCAGCAGCATCGTCCTCCAACCTCCCATGGAAGCACTGGCAGCCAATCGAAGCATCCCAAACTCCAGCCACCATTGCCGCTGCCATGGACAACTCGAAAAGCTCCAAAGAAATCTGCTGCAATTGTTGTATGCATTTGCATGCGAAGGACAAAAATATTGCTAGCAAAATCAAAACATTTGCATCTATGAAAAATACATTGCATCGTATAAACACAGAAATTGCTCACATTGATATACAAATTTGCATCCAAAGGATAAAAAATTTGCTGCAAAACTTCTAAACATTTGCACTACATCAAGAAAAAAATCAAAAATGAATTTGCTATAATAGTTCGGTGAATTTGCAACAAACCGGAAAAAATAATGCTACAAAGGATCCAAAATTTTGCACCACACCAAGAAAAAAGGTCAAAAAATCTTCAAAGAAATTTGCTCGAGAAGCACCGTCGCCGATTGTAGGGAAGCACCACCTTCGATCTATGGGAGCACTGCTGTCCCGCCATGGCAGCACAGGCGATGATGGGCGGTAGCACTGGCGCTAAGTTTGGAGCGCACTTGCTGGCCTCCATGGCAGCACCCGGCGAGGATGGGCGTTACCACTAGCGCTAACTTTGGAGAGCACTTACTGGCGACCATGTCAGCACTGGCCTTGAGCATAGGCAGCTCCGCTGGCCACTGGTTGGAGCACGAGCTAGACCACCTATGAGATCTGAGGTTCGTGGAGCAGTATCGACGGAGGTACTCCCTCCGTTCAACAATAGATGACTTCCACATATCTAGATATAGATGTATCTAGACATATTTTAGTGTCTAGATACATCTATATATAGATATGTGAAAGTCATCTATTGTTGAACGGAGGGAGTATGAGAGAGAGTATTGCGAGATTGGGGGATGGGGACGGAGCCAGCGGCGGCACCATACGGAGACTACGCATGAGTTCTCGTGTCGGAATCACTCATGGGGATGGAATCGGTAGAAAAGGCGAGAGAAAATCTATGGCAGCTCCGTGTTGAGGAAGAAAAGAAAAGGGGGAAGAAATGAGTGGACGAGAGCGACCCAGGGCGAGATAAGGTAGTCGGGGCGGTTTCTTCCCACCTAGTGTGACGCGTGGCGCGCTGCTGAGGCGGAGGACGCGCACGTCGTATCCTCCGCATGATACAAATCGTTTCCCTTTTAAATATGATGTGTTATTATTATTTTATTTTATTTTGCGGGGTGATATGATGTGTTATTGATTTTTCAAACGAATAAATTGCAACGGAAACTTAGCAACAATTCACACAAAAATGTGATATAGGAGAGCAGATTAAACGAGTGAAATGAGGGAATGTGTTGAAATCTGAGAAAATCATACTGAGAAAATATTTTGGAGAGACATTCCCACAAAGTAAACGTGATGGAGGGGAGATCCTCTCACGCAGTAAACATGCACTCGCTTTTCAAAAAATGTAAGCATCCATTTCTAGTTTGACGAGTCAAGCTTCCCACGTAGCTGCACCGTGGATGGACGCATGTGCCATCGCGACGCAACTGTAAAAAGCAAGCAACTTCACTCCACACCCCTAGTTTTCCAACTAGGAACACCAAGAAGCCCCTTCGCACCGGCGAACACGGCGCAGATGGATCTCTCACCGGCCAGCACAGATGCCTACGGTGGGAAGGCGGCGGAGGCGTACCGGAAGGCGCTGAGCTCGGCGGCCTCGGCGGCAGCGTACGCCATGTTGGCGCGGAGCATGGCACGGGAGCTCCTCCCCGACGAGCTGCGCGCCGCGGTACGCTGGGGCGCGTCCGTCTTACGCGAGCGACTCGGCTGGGGCGCCAAGGAGCGGCGCACGCTGGTCGTGCGGAGCCAGACCGGCGGCGGCGGCCGCGAGGAGAATCTCCTCTTCGACGCTGCGCAGACGTACCTGTCCTCCAGGCTCGATCTGCGTACGATGCACCGTCTCGGGCTCACGCTGTGCACGACCAGGGACGGAGGTGGTCTGAGAAGCTGGACGAAGCGCCTGTCCATCGAGCCCGGGGACTCCACCATCGACGTCTTCGACGGCGTCGAGTTCACGTGGACGTCCGTCGAGATCACCAACGGCGGCGGAGGGGGGAAGAGCAAGTCGAACATAGGGGAGGCCGACAGCGGCGGAGACCGCAAGTTCCTGCTGAGGCTCAGCTTCGACGCGGAGCACAAGAACATGGCCATGGAGATGTACGTGCCCTACGTCATGGCGGCGGCCGAGGAGACGAGGCTGCGGGAGCGATCGCTAGAGATCTGCCTGAACGAGGGGCGTTCGTGGTCCAGGCTGAACCACCACCACCCGGCCACCTTCGACACGCTTGCCATGGACCCAACGCTCAAGCAGTCCATCGTCGCCGACCTCGACCTGTTCGCCAGCAGGAGGGACCTAGGATGCCCGGATACGGCGATACGGATACGGATACGGATACCGCGATACGGCGATACGACAATTTTTAAAAAACATGGATACGGGGATACGATTTCATATATATAATATAATTAAAAACATGTAAAAATTTCTGATGTTTTGTATGAGAATGACCATGAGAAAGTACCAGAACGTTATATAATCCACATTTCATTGGATAGCAATGTATAAATTTTAGCCGGGGTGTTATATAATGTACAGTTATGTTTCTATTTGGTATCTAGGATCAGTTTGGTATGTATAATCTTCAATGTACTTTATTGCATGTGTCTCCCAAACATATCCTGGGTGTATCTCAACGTATTCAAAAATATTTTCTTTTTATGCAAATGGAAAATAGTCAGATATGTACGGAATAAGTATCCTTCGCGTATCCGGCTGTATCCCTGTATCCGAGCGTATCCGATACGGATACGTGACATTTTTGCCGTATCCGCGCTTCCTAGGGAGGGACCACTACCAGCGGATCGGCAAGGCGTGGAAGCGCGGCTACCTTCTCTACGGTCCGCCCGGCACGGGCAAGTCCAGCTTGGTCGCCGCCATGGCCAACCACCTCCGGTACGACATCTACGACCTCGATCTCAACCACGTGCGAAGCACAATGCTGCAGTGGCTGCTCGTCACCATGTCCGACAAGTCCATCCTCGTCATCGAGGACATCGACTGCTGCTGCGATGCCATGTCGAGGGTAGGCGACGGCAAGGAGAGCAGGAAAGACGGCGGTGCCTCATCAGAAATCTTGGAGATTACGCCGCCGCGCGCGCACAGTACTGACGTAATTGCAAACATTTTCACTGTATTTCTGTCAGTTTCAACACAAATTTCATACCTTTCTCACCGCGGATTTCTCCATGTCTACGCACGAAAACCTCAGATCACCCTGTCCGGGCTGCTCAACTTCATCGACGGGCTGTGGTCGACGAGCGGCGAGGAGCGCATCATCGTCCTCACCACCAACTACAAGGAACGCCTGGACCCAGCGCTGCTGCGGCCGGGGCGCATGGACATGCACATCTACATGGGATTCTGCTGCTGGGAGGCATTCAAGACGCTTGCCCGGAACTACTTCGTCGTCGACGACCACCCCCTGTTCCCGGAGATACAGGAACTGCTTGGGGTGGTGCAGGTGACGCCGGCCGAGGTGTCCGAGATGCTGCTGAGGACCAGTGACCCCGACGACGCGTTCCGAGCTCTCACGGAGTTCCTCAACCAGAAGAAGCAGGGAATGCATGAAGAGAAGTAAGCAGGGAAAGCTTGAAGGCAAGTAACGCAATTACAGCTCGCATCAAGAACTACCTAGTCTCGGAACGACATGATCCGACTAGTACCTTTGTATTGCAAATGTGTTCTAGTCACAATGCTGCAAGACTTATTAGCAGTCACAATACTCTTTTGATCGTTTTCTGATTGTAGTGTCACGCAGACAATTTGAGGATATCGTAGTTCATTATTGCTTCTCCTGATGCTAGCTTGTTATATGATTTGATTCTTGTTGGAAAGCATCTATCCTGATCGAAGAAACAATTCGCATATGTCTTGAATGGGATTTAGAAATTTGCAACTAATATTTGAGTTGGTGAGATTCAACCAGGATCACATCATTGCGACCCATTCGATAATATTTTAACAAAAAGACCCACACAATTTAGAAATTTGCAACTACTATTTTAACGCGAAAACACAAAAATTTACATTTCGATGAATTCATAGATAAACATAATTATTTACAAACTTGGGAACGAGGACCACCGAACCATACAAAACTACCATTAGAGGTGGGCGTCTGAAAAGATTACAACACATATGCTGATTTGTTTGGCATTTGCCCAACGAGTCTAGATTGAATTGTCTCGAGTAGGCGAGCTGTATTCGAAAGCAAGTTGTTTCAGACCACTGCATTGCGGTCCTTCCAAATTCAGTAGGCTGTGAGCATAATCGTCGATGAGGTTCCATTGCGAAGCGGACGAGGGGTGTATCGAGTATTCATCGTCCATCAATCCGCAAATTCGTCTTCTACAATGGATGTTCGAGCCGTGGACCTGATCCACGAAAATACCCAAATAGTACACAAGGAAAAGGAGTTGTAGCATGGTTTCATATGACTGGTCGCACAACATGCATAGGGGGGGTGCTGCATGCCACACCTTGCAAGCCTCTCCCCCGTCAACCAACAATTTTCAGAAGTAAGATAAATGAAGACATGCCGTCAGGCTGCCTAATTAGGTGCGCATCTTCCAATTTTTACCTGAACTTCTAGGTCGATGTGTAGGCGATGTGAATGAGTACCATGCTTCTTAAGTTATCTTTGTTGCCGAATGTAATAGCACAATTTGTGACAACATAATAAAAATCAACAAGACACGGGATACGATTAATAACAACAATAACAAGGTATGCTTCGGTAGTATTTTCACCTACAACCAAGAACAAATGTGAGTGATCACATTATAAACATTTGTACCGGTAAGATAACGAATACACTAGTTATTTGCTTAAAATATGGGCGGATACGTCAATAGGGAACGTAGACCGAGCAGTTGCATCCTACTCGTCGTCCCACTGATGCCCCATCGCTCGCTGGCGTAGCTGGATGACATCGACAGAGCGCGGCTTCCCCGAAAACAGCGACGACCAGCACAACTGGGCAACTGGCTTGATCGGTTCGAGGAGGAGCGGCAGGCATCGATATCGTCGAAAACCCCTACGTGCTCCTATCGTGGAACAACCCCTCAAGGCGCCATCGCTGGTGGGATGCGACTGGCCACACCGCGATCAAAACCGCGAGGCGGCACTCCGCCACAAGGAACTTGCTGCCGCTCCTGTGCCGCGCCCTATTGCGCAACAACGGCATGGAGGTCCAGGCATCGTCATCCACGATGCCCCACGGCGCCGCTCCCCACCCCGACGCCACTCCCTACCCCGAGACCGCATGTTCCTCCGTCCCCGTTGCCACAGCCCCGCGCGGTCGTCAAAGAGGAGCCGCAGGAGGATGACCGATGCCCCACGGTGCCGCTCCCTTCCCTGAGGCCGCATGTTCCTCTGTCCCCGTCGCCACAGCCCCGTGCGGTCGTCAAAGAGGACCCGCGGGAGGATGACCTCTACAACCTCCCGTCGCCACTTCGCGACCCGCCCGACGGCGACTCCCCGGCCTCCTCGCAGCGATGGCCAATTTGGTGACCACGTTGGAGCAGGAGGCCCGGTGTGGCTGATGACGATGCACTCCATAACGATAGAAGCTTTCGGGAGCCGCGTCGCCTCCAGCAGCGTGGCCACGGCCTCCTCCAGCAGCCGCATCCCTCGCGTCAGTCCCTCCTCGAGCCAAGCCGCCGCTTCCTCCTCCAAAGTCATCAATCTTGACGACAGCGACGACGACTCGTCGTTCGATTGGAGCGCCGATGGGGAGTAGGCTAGGGTCAGGGTTAGCCGGCCGATGTGGGCAAATTTCATTCAAACTATGTAAAATAGTTTAAAATTGGATGAAATTTGCAAATTTTAATTACATTTTTCGTGTTCAGAATTTTTACACTTTTTTAGGGGACGTCGTTGTGACATCCACCCACCAAATCTATGGACACACATCCGACATTCTAAATCGAGCTCTATTGGGGTGGCGCAAATAAATAAAATGGCTGCCGGTGACATGCACATAAATAAAGTCGTGGCATTCATGTCCGGTTGTGCTGTCCATCGGGGAGATGGCATGGTCACCGGACACCGTACCTCCTAAACGTGACAAGCCACGAAAGACATTAGTTTTTACTGTTACAGTTCCGACTTGCCACCATGGACGTGCCGATGCTGGTGCTGGCGCTGCACGGCCTGTCCCGGCCAGGCTGCACGAAGCTCGTACTCCTACGCTGCAGCAGGCTAAAGCGCAGCAGAGCTGATTGCACAAGATGACAAAAACCAGATGATTTTCATCTCCTGCTTTGCAGAAAACCAGGACGGGCACTGCGAGTGAAAATTAACAAAAATAACCTTGAAATTAATCTTCAGCACAAAATAAACCTATTTGTAATCTATTTTCAAAAATAACCCTTTTGTGTGGCGCCCGCAGCTAGGGTGCCACGTTATGCAGTGTGACTCCCCACATGGGGGTGCCACACTTTCGGCCAGCGTGGCAGCATGGGACCCACGCTTGCAAGTGTGGCGCCGGCTACCGGGGAGTTACACTCTGAAGCGTGACTCCGTTATACAGGGTGCCACACCCTGGGAGTGAAACCGCCCCGTTTGGTTGCTATCGGGTAGAAAGTTTTTAAGCGTGACACCCCAATCTAGGGTGCCACACCCTGAAGTGTGGCTCCATTGCTCAGGGTGCCACACGGTGAAATTGTAACTGTTTTGCCGTTGCGAGTGAAACAATCTCAGAAGGACTAAAATTCAGAGAGTAGTAATTCTGTAAAAAGAATATCATAGGAATACAATTCACAACATTAGATTGTAAGGTTCGCATCTCAAAGTTCACGACATTACAGAGTTCGCAACAATAACACAAAATTAAAGTCATTACAAAGTTCGCAACAATGTCACAAATTTAAAGTTATGACAAATTTCAAGCACATGAATGAGATTGACACTCCCAAGGAGGATCCACTCAAGTGTTGGTGCTAAGACATTTGCAAGGTCAAACAATCCGATGATTGGGATGACACAAGAGAAAGAATGTTTTGGTTGTCTCCCAACTATGCTTGGAACAAGGAAGAACATAAATCTACCTATGACCGTCTCAAGGTATGTATCCTCTGTATCCATGGTTGTCCGGGAGATTTTTGTAGATGGTTAATGATTATTGTCTCTTTGTAGTCGTCACCGCCCCTTTGCAGCTACTTCGAATGGATAGACCTATTTCAATGTAGCTACTACAAGAATGAGGTCGATAGGAACAAGACAAGGATAAAACGCCGTTTGGAGGAGCACCGCCTAGACAAAGAGAGAAAAAAGAAGATAAATGAACGTATGGAGACAGAACAATTGGAGAAAGAGAAGAAGAAGCGTGAAGATAAGAGGGCTCGTGAGGAGGAGCGGGGAAGAAAGCGTGAGCTAGCTCGCTGTGCGGAAGAGAAGGATGAAGCGGGCAACCGAAACGGCAAGTATCTATGTTGGACAAATTAGAGTCTCTAACATTGACGTCGCCATGGACATTGGCTATCTCATGAACTTCGCTTTAACTTTGTCATGACTTTAAATTTATGCCATTGTCGCGAACTTTATATTGTCGTGAACTTTGAGATTTATGCGAACCTTGCAATCTAATGTTGTGAATTGTATTCCTACGATATTCTTTTTACTGAATTACTACTCTCTGAATTTTAGTCCTTCTGAGATTGTTTCACTCGCAATGGTCAAACGGTTACAATTTCACCGTGTGGCACCCTGAGCAATGGAGCCACACTTCAGAGTGTGGCACCCTAGGCTGGGGTGTCACACTTAAAAACTTTCTACACGAGAGCAACCAAACGGAGTGGTTTTACTCCCAGGGTGTGGCACCCTGTATAACGGAGTCACGCTTCAGAGTGTAACTCCCCGGTAGCCGGCGCCACACTTACAATCGCGGGTCCCATGCTGCCATGCTGGCCGAAAGTGTGGCACCCCCATGTGGGGAGTCACACTGCATAACGTGGCACCCCAGTTGCGGACGCCGCACAAAAGGGTTATTTTTGGAAATAGATTACAAATAGATTTATTTTGTGTTGAAGATTGATTTCAAGGTTATTTTTATTAATTTTCACGCACTGCGACGGGCGCGTCGCAGACGATGCCAGAACTCTGGACTTTGGATGCCAATCAGACCATCTCCAATCCGTGGAGGCAGACACAAGTGAAAAAAAGAAGCCAAAAAAGTAAACCATGCGTTTTTCTTACCGCTACCAGTGGCACGCACGGTAAATAGGAAAAGTGAAATCATGGTCAAAGCCTCAAAGGGTTGCAAAAACGATGGCCGGAAACACACACACCCGAGAAAGCAAAGAGAAAAACAATGCGTGTACGCGAAATAGCAACTAGTGTTTGATCCGCACCACCGGAGCAGAATTTTCTTTTGGAAATAGGAGTTTATCCCTGGCTACTACATCGAAAGTCCACCGAAACGATGCACACGGCTGCTATATGTTAAAGTAAGAGTATCAATTACGAATCGGTTTACAGAACATGGAACACTCAAAGTAGACACAAAAATCAGCCACTCGGAAATAATAGCTCTAGCCATCTAATGTTTTAACATTTAGCCATCCAAGCCTCCGCTAAAGATAGACCGAACGATCACCATCAGCCAAGCGCATCCGTTATACATGAAAGTTACTCCTGAGATTTGTTCGAACAAAGCTAGGATCAATTTCATATTAACTGCTTTTTTCGACTGCGTATTGAAGAATTGACACACCATCTTTGACAACATGTGGTATCAATACTCCGACTTGGCTATTCTATTTCGCACTTGCGATAAGAATAGTCAACATATCTACCACAAGGTTAAAAATAATAGGCGACAAAGGATCTCCTGTCCTCAAACCTTTAAGCGTTTGGAAGTAATGACCGATGCCATCATTCACTCTTATCCCTACGCTCCCTCCCTGAACAAACCTAGCGATCCATTCACACCACTTTTGGGCAAATACTTTCATTCATAAGACTTGTTGGCAAAAGGACCAATTAACCATATCATACGCTTTCTCGAAGTCCATTTTAAACAACACCCCATCCATTTTATTCCTTTTTACTCGTTAATCGTTTCATGCAGGACAACAACTCCTTCCAGAATGTTTCTCCCTGGAAGAAGCGCAGACTGGGTTGGCCGTATAACTCTACTCGAAGTAGAGGTTACCCGATTAGTACCTATTTTGGTGAAAATTTTGAATCTCGCATTTAGGAGACAAATAGGTCTATATTGTTCTATTCTATATTGTTCTATTCGACTAGCATCATATTTCTTGGGTAACAACGTAATGACACCAAAATTTAAGTTGAAAAGAGGTAAATCTCCGTTATGCAATTGCGCAAACATTGCCATCAAAAAATTATCACTTTTGATAGCATTCCAGAAATTTTGATAAAATTCCGCAGGAAATCCGTCTGATCCTGGGGTTTTATTATGCTCCATTTGAGTGATAGCATCTAACACTTCCTGTTCCGTAAACGAGGATGCTAGAATACTATTCTCGTTGGAATAAATTTGAGGCATATCGATATTATGTTTTCGATTAAAGTAATATTACTAGGAACCGAAGCTTCGAATAACTTCTTATAGTATTCTGAAATAAAGACTTTTAGATTAACCTCCCCCACAGTGGTGCCCTCATCTTGATGTAGCTAAAAATCCCATTTCTTTCTATGCTTTCATTTGCAAATAAATGGAAGTATTCAATGTTATTTTCTTCTTCCTGGATATAATTCACTTTGTCCTTCTATGCCTATTTAGATTCTTCATCCCTCCTCAGCTTGGCCAAACATTCATCAACCTTCTTCTTAGCAGCTCGTTCGGCAGCAGTAAGAATAGTTGTTTCAGCCATGACGTTTAACTAATCTATGTGCACAGTTAATTTTAATTTGAATTTTTCATACTCACTACTTAGTTCTTTGCCCTTCCCCGCAATAACTAGCGTAAATGCCATATTATATTTCGCCAATGCTCCACTGGCGTTGCACCGATATTAATATACACTCATTATTTTTCTATCATTTCAGAAATTTTTTCTTAGCGCGTTCATAAAAGTTCAAATAAAAAATTAGATTTATTTCCAACGTGAGTTTGTTTTCCGGAATCCAATAAGCAGTCATGATTCGACCCCGCGCCAGTGAGAGCATGAACCGTAAGAAGGGAATATTTTTGTTCCCATTCTACACTAGATAGAAAACGATCCTAATTTTTGTATGTTGGAATATCCCGCCAACTAGCCCATGTGTATTGATGTCCTGCCAACCGCAATTTTTTAATTTAAGGCTCTCAATAATGGCATTAAAAATAAACGGCCAACACGCATTAAAGTTGTCCTTCTTCTTTTCCACTTGACGTATCATAATATTAAAATCACCCCACCCCTACCAGCATAGGGAGCGTCTCCGTGTCGGAAATACGCACGATTCCGCAAGGAACCCAGGCTTCTTGGACTCTTGAGCAGCACCGTTTTTGTGAAAGTTGAAAAACACCCTTACTGCTTCATTTCCACGGACCCCGTGTGCTTCTCCTAAGGCTTTCCCTACTTCTTCACTGCCTGCTCCTCTCGGTCCTCTCATGAGCTCGCGGCGGAGTGCCACCGGCTAGCACGTCGGCCGTCCGGCGCCTCCGGTAGCTACGTATATTCGCTGATTTGTTCATCGGGTATATATTTATTTTTAGTGAAGGGAGCTCGCTCTTCTACCGCCATGTTGCCGACATATAATTAAGCAAGTTCTTGCTTTATTGTCGAAGCATAACACACAGATCGTACATTTTGCTGAATCTCTACCAAAAAACATTCGAGGGAGGAGAGGATCTCCCTGACAAAGAACCGGTTTTATTTCATGCGGTCAACTATTTCCTCGTAGAAGTATTATTCACCATCGATGGTGGGATCTTCCATTGAAAAGCCAATTTTTCTTTATTACTTCTGGTATTCCTCTAACCTCCCTGCTTTGACAAGTTGGATGTTGCTTTGCCTCTTCTCATGGAAGGCGAATGATAGTTATTCTGAAGGCCATACACCACCTATAAGCAACAACATGTTACATATATGAATTAATTCCTGGCGTGGATAGTTAATGCTTTTTTTTGAGATGTGAGATTTATGTCCTTGATGAGAATAAAATTATTATTTTAGGATAACTGTCCATTGAAATGGTGGGTTGCGCAATGGGATTTTTTTTTTGCCAAACATGCTACGCAACAACCAATACATTGCTATGAAGATACAAGTGAATATAAATTGCAAGATCTAGTTTCAAAGATCGTGTACCAGCCACCATGGTAATGGAATAGGTGTCAATGACGATGTCGATGAAGCATGTGGAAGATCCTCACGCACAATCCTGTGGGTGAGGATGTTTCTGACTCCCCATATCCAACACTGTAGTCCAGCAGAGTGAGGGTCTCACATGTTACCTCTCTGAGAGTATGCACACATACGCCGGGAAAAATTCTACAGCGTTTCGTCGTCCAGGATTTGGCGATGCAGGTGTATATAAAGGTGGAATTCTCAACACATGAGAGAGAGAGTAATTAGAAGTTAGATCTAACCGGGAGAGTAACACCTCAGATCTAATTAGAAGTAGCTCTAATTCAATTAGAGCAAGCTCTAATCTAATTAGAGAAAACTCTAATTCAATTAGAAGGACTGTAATTAGATGCTCTAATTAGTTTTCTAGTTATTCGAAAAAACTCTAATTCAATTAGAAGTGCTATAATTAGAAGCTCTAATTAGTTCTCTAATTCTTTTAGAAAAAGAGAGAGGGGCTTGAGAGCCAATTGTTTGTTTTGCTTGGAGGCTTGGGGTGTTTTATATAGTGGGAGGAGGGGAGAGACTTGCCAAAAGGGAGGAGAGTCCTAGTTGTGCTAGGAGGAGGTGGCTGTACCATCCTCCTAGCCCAACACAGATTGGAGGTGGAGTCCACCTCAACCTCTTCTCTCCCTTCCTATTTTCTTTTTCCCATTTTCTTTTACCTTTTTTCTCTTCAATAAAATCATAAAAAAATACCGGGACGATGAGTACATTTTGTGGAGCCACTGGGGCCCACCTGACAGCCCCTAAAATTAGGGCATAGCCATAAGGGGGAAATCTGCCCCCTCCTGGTACTCCCTCTTATATGGAAAGTCTCGAAACTTCTTCGGAATCACTTAACCCTTATAGATAAAATCATCGATATTATCTAACAATGTAAGAAATGTATTTCTGACATCCTAGGACATCTCATGCCCCCCATATTTTCTCCGTAAGCATGCAGCCTCAATTTCTTTTTCAAACAAATCCGGAACAAATTCTGGTAGTAATAGAAAATGTTTCTCTCACTCCGGGACATCTCATGCGCTCGTTATAAATTATCTCTGATAAATAAAATATATCTATCACTCAGAAAAACTATTCCGATGATACTCCTAGTTGATCCGGACCTACCGATATACACCAAAATAAGCCCAAACTTAAGTGTGTTTCCCCTACAGGTTCGATAGTGTGTGGACATGAAACTGGAAACTCTTTCCTTTACAATAATCAACAGCGGGTCCGTAGACACCCATATTGACTCCCACATACTAAATGAATAAACTGCTAAACCTGTTGATTATTATACAAATCTCCCATTACTCACAATACCGAACTTGCCCGAGACTATTGATTCGAGTATTGCATGTGAAACAATCTCTGGTTCACTAATACCTTTGTCTTGTCTCGTTATCTGGTAAGTTTCCTATTTCTCGTTACTATATTATGATATACCACATGATTTATCATGATCATGCATTATCTACAAAACTTATGGATATTAAGAAAACCGAGTGGGCCCAGGTATACATCTCTCTTTTTACGAAGGAGTAAATTCCATATCAGAACATCGAGGCAATATACTCCTTTAGAATTACCTAGTAGCTACCTTTATGTTTATCCAGTTTACAATGTGACTCTTGATAGCACCAAAGTAAAACCTCCAAAATATATTATCTCGATAATTTCATGGTCAAAATATGCATTGTAATATAACCGTGATGTGATATGATTCTAAGGGCAAAGATGTCTTTGTGGAATCTCTTAGCATACCAATCTAGTTAGGAAATACCCAACCATATTGTTCCCTTCTAACAATATGCTATCCATTTATGTTGACATAAACAATATCCATGATCAAGGAAACATAGTCATCAAACATCCAATGAATTAGTCGTAAAAGACAATACTATGGTTACTCTATGTGTTCATGTTACTACACGTGAGAGTGAGTTTTCCTATGAATCTTATATTCAAGAACCACGTCAGTTATACCATGATAATATGAATCATAATTATAAAACAGATGTATAAATATTATTGCCTTTTGGGCGTACATCAAACATTAAAATCAACACAAATTTCAATTTATGTTCACTTTTAGAAATTGATTGCACTTCTCTAATTTTATTTGTTCTTCTTTTGCTGAGAAAGTAAACTTCTAATCGCTGAGAAAGTTAAGCTATCAAAATTATGTATATGTGCAACTGCGAAAAGGACTCCTATCTTGAAACTGGAATGTCCATAACAACAAGCCTTGTCCATGCACGATACCAAATGCTAGATGGCAACATGAAAATAAAAAGAATGCTAAGTAGAAAATAATAGACGGTGATATAAGATTGTTGTAGGCCTGCACTTGCCACTTTGTAATCCTTCCTATATAGCTATGGTTTGTGCATTGCTCTCGGCCTGGAAGTTGTATGTTGTAGCAGAATGATGTTGTCTTAAAGTGCGAGACTGCTTATGTGTTACGGCTTACCACTAGAAAAATAATTGCGTCCATCCAGGTTCCATTGATCTATTCATACTTCTATATCACCATCAATTGTTGACTATAACTATAAATTGTTAGATTTTTAGCAAAGTCAAGAGGTATTAGTTTTAAGACCCAACCAACACACTATGCATCTATGGACTGGTGAAGCTTAGATGTGAAGAGGAGTGTTCAAATATATTGCCCTAGCCGCGAGGAGTGTTGAGTTGTGAGTCCATCTCCATCATTTCACACTTTTGGATGAGTTGTCCGGTTCGTGCATTCAATAGAAGTCTAGACATGCCACCGTGTTTACAAGATGCTTAGCTCAACCTTGTTCCAATACACAGTACGGCAATGTTCAAACCTCTTTTGCCACTTCAACTGTGTGAGATGTGTGTTTCCTTCTGTGATACTCTACCCAGCCTAGCTCGTTGTCGCGTGCTCTTATCCTTTCATGTTGCACACATGACATTATACTAACCTTGTCTGCGACGAGTCGGTTTGTGTTGCACACATGATCTTTTCATGTTGCACATCATGTGTGCAACATAATGTGAGTCGGTTTGTGTTGCACACATGACATGATACAAACCATGCTCTTATCCACTTCAACCAATAGCGATATTTATCTCGCCCAGTCTCATTTCTAGGAATCATACCACATCATGGAGGCAACAAAACAATATCGCTATTACATATAACTCTCTAAATGCACCCCAAACTAACATCTTCTCATGCACCAACCTTGTCCAAAACTATTGAGTGAAAAATATAGAAAAACGAGCCTTGATGGCATTTTGTCGAACTTGTAGTCGATATGCCCGTTGTCCAAGCCCATGACGATGTTAAAGAAGATGGAAACTGACCCAACATAGAGGCGGTAGCACCGTGTGAGGGGTCGTGGAGTTAATTACGTGTCCCGCCACACGTCGTCTTCCTGTGCGTCACCGTCATCTTCTATCTGGAAGCCACCGAGCTCAGAGGTGGATGATGGACGGAGCCTATGTTACTGTCTCCGACACTCTCATGGCTATGATGGTCGCCAGAGCGGATGGGGAGGCACTGCTGCCGCATGTGAGACATGGTGTTGGCCAAGGCGTCGTCGTGCTGAGATGGTGGATGGAGATGGCGTCCGCGCCACGTGGGAGAGTGCAATCCGTTGTCCCCCTTATATTTTTCAAGAGGCTAATTAAGAGGCTAGTTTTAGAAAGTTTGTTTTTACGGTTTTATTAATTTAGTGCTTAGTGAGGTCTTATACCACCGGATTTGCATCGTGCCATGAGTTGTATGATTTTTTCAGTTACAAGTGGGATTGAAATTGGACTGTTGGATTTATTTTTCATGATTCGTGTTAGCCATAAGTTCCAACTGAGATTCGATAAAGTCACCTAAGAATTAGTCACACATTTTATTTTAAGTATCGAATTGTTTTGAGAATTATGCTAGAGTGATTTTTTCCTTATATACTAAACTTTTAAGAAACATGTGCAATATAATGATCTACGTAATAGAGTTATACTCAGACATATCTAACCAAATAGAGAAACAAACAAATGAGTGAAAGATTTTTCTTTCGTTTTAATTTCCTACCGGATATCAGGAGAAAGGCGTTTGCGCTTTCCTCTATATTTTGACCAGTCAAGCTCACCCAACTATACTAGTACGATGCAACTGTTAAAGCCAAACAAAGTACGTACTATAGGTGGCCAAACGGGCCGTGCTTTTTGGGCCGGCCCGAAGCACGGCTCGGAAGCACGGCCCGAGCACGGCACGGCCCACGACTAACGGGCCAGGGCACGGCACGGGCCCGCTAGTGCCCGTGCCCGTTTTCGTTTCGCGGCACGCGGGCCGGCACGGCACGGCACGGCTTAAATGGGCCGGCACGCGGCACGGCACGGGCACGACATGGCACGATTAAATTAGAGGAGTGTACATCCTTTTTATAGGAAAAAAATGCGATTTTTTAGACTAAATTAGCCTTCTAATGACTAAATATGGCTAAACAGACGAAAACTGACACAAATCACACTTTAAGTGGGCTAATTGCCCCCTAATTACTCCCTAACGGTGAAAAAACAGCATTCCCGCTCTTTTTGGGCCCAAAAAAAACTTGAAATTCGAATTTCTGCGTGCCTAACGGGCCGTGCCTTAACGGGCTGCCGTGCCTGAAATCGGCACGCTGGGCCTCAATCGTGCTAACGGGCCGTGCCCAAAACAAAACCGCAGCCCGCGGGCCGGCACGGCACGGCCCGTTTAGCGCCGTGCCTTAACGGGCCGTGCCCTGACGGGCCGTGCTTCCGTCAGGCACGCACGGGCCGTGCCGTGCGGCACGTTTGGCCACCTATAGTACGTACAGTAACAAACCTCACTCACACCGTTTCGCACGGGATCCCCACTCGAAGTCTCGTACAGCCGTCAAGTTTGCACAACCCACTCGCACTGGCGGCAATGGCGCCGATAGATCCTTCGTCAGGGAGCATGGCGGCTTGTGGAGGTAAGGCGGCGGACGCATACCGCGAGGCCCTGAGCACAGCAGCCTCGGCGGCCGCATACGCGGTTCTGGCACGGAGCATGGGGCGTGAGCTCCTCCCCGACGAGCGGCGCGCAGCGGCGCGCTGGGCCGCGTCCGTGTTCCGCGCGCGGCTCGGGTGGGGCGCCAAGGAGCGACGCACGCTCGTCGTCCGGAGCCAGACCGGCGGCGGCTCCGGCAGCGAGGACAACCTCCTCTTCGACGCCGCGCGGTCCTACCTGTCGTCCAGGCTCGACCCGCGCGCCATGCGCCGTCTCGGGCTCACGCTGTGCAAGTCTAGGGACGACACCGGCCGGAGAAGCTGGAGGAAGCGCCTGTTCATCGAGCCCGAGGACTCCACCATCGACGTCTTCGACGGCGCCCAGTTCACGTGGACGTCCGTGGTGAAAAGCAACGGCAGCGGAGGAGAAAAGAAGAACGCAGATGACGGGGAGTCCGGCACCGGCGGTGACCGCGAGTTTGTTCTGATGCTCAGCTTCGACGCGGAGCACACGGACTTAGCCATGGAGAGGTACGTGCCCTTCGTCATGGCGGCGGCCGAGGAGACGAGGCTGCGGGAGCGATCGCTCAAGATCTGCCTGAACGAGGGGCGTATCTGGTACTGCCTGAACCACCACCACCCCGCCACGTTCGACACCCTCGCCATGGACCCGGCGCTCAAGCAGTCCATCGTGGCCGACCTCGACCTGTTCGTCAACAGGAGGGACCACTACCGGCGGATCGGCAAGGCTTGGAAGCGCGGCTACCTGCTGTATGGTCCGCCCGGCACCGGCAAGTCCAGCCTGGTGGCCGCCATGGCCAACCACCTCCGGTACAACATCTACGACCTCGACCTGAACCATGTCCAGAGCACGACGCTCCGGTGGCTGCTCCCCAACATGTACGACCGGTCCATCCTTGTCATCGAGGACATCGACTGCTGCTGCGATGCCATGTCAAGGGCAGTCGGCAGCAAGGAGACTGGCGAAGACAACAGCAGCGACTCTTCACAAACTTTGGGTCTTCCCCCATTCCCCAAGCGCAATACTGAGGTAGTAACCGCGAACGTTTCCACTCAGTACCTTTCTCGATGCCGATATGTGCTTGTCCAACCCATGTCAAAATGGCAACCTCAGGTTAGCCTGTCCGCGCTGCTCAACTTCATCGACGGGCTGTGGTCGACGAGCTGCGAGGAGCGCATCATCATCTTCACCACCAACTACAAGGACCGCCTCGACCCGGCGCTGCTGCGGCCAGGGCGCATGGACATGCACATCTACATGGGCTTCTGTTGCTGGGAAGCATTCAAGACGCTCGCCCGGAACTACTTCGTCGTCGACGACCACCCCCTGTTCCCGGAGATACAAGAACTGCTTGCGGCGGTGCAGGTGACGCCCGCAGAGGTGTCCGAGATGCTGCTGAGGACCAGTGACCCCGACGTCGCGCTCCGAGGTCTCGCAGAATTTCTCAAAGACAAGAAGAAGGGACAGAGTGAGATGCAGGGAAGGCATGAAGGGAAGTAACTCAGCCAGAGGTCACATCAAGAACTAATAGCTAGTCTGGGAATAACATGATGGAACTACTACATTTGTCACGCTGCTGCAAGATTACTTCTATTCATGCGTAGCGTCATAGTTGCAGTCTTGCAAATGCTCTTTGAATCGTTCTCGGATCGTAGTGTTATGCAGGCACTATTTATGTTCAATATTTTGCAGTTCATATTACTGCTTGTCCTGGATGCTTAGCTTAATGCATGATTTAACTCTTGATATTCGAAGAAGCAATTCACGTAAGTCTTGAATGTTTCTAATCGGGGGGCAGACTTCTTGGGGAAGGGATTGGAGGATTCAGTTTTGGCTCAGAGTTGGGAGAGTGTGTTTGACACCGACATCTTTTGGTGGCTATAAAAGAAATGTACTGGAGGTGAAATTGGTAGTCTGCCAGAGAGCACGGATTTTGCATGCACTTTATGATTGGGAGAGGGATTGGTAGTTTGCTTGCTCGAACTCATACCGATTTGCTATATCCTATGTCCAAAAAATAGTTGCCCAATTTATTTCCTGGGAACAACACAGCTGTTCATTTTCAAACATAAACGACGTAAACACCAATTTTATTATGCAACTACTTAGTATAACCGGTGTTCATGAGAATTGTTCATTGGCCGTGAAAGGCGCAGCGCCTTCTAATGCAGCGAAGACGCGCCATTCTGCGAGACCATGGACACATATCACAGGATGTTCGAGGTCCTTTGGAGGAAGACATGATCGAGGCCATTAGGGAGTTGTATGGGTGGACTCTCTCTACGATTTGAGGAGGTTTCACCGTCACACATATAGACGTTGGGTGATCGCCTTGCGGAGGCTTGACCCCGGTGCCTACTCATTAGGGTGTTCTGCGGTTTCTATGTTATATGAACCAAGAGTGATGGTGTTGAACCCGTGTGGTCTCAAGAAACACGCACGTAGGTCGAATTTCCGGTGCCTTGTCGGCATGACATGCACGTCAAATGTAACCATTTCTATTATAATAGAAATCACAGGCACATAGTTTGATGATTAAATCTCCTTGTCGGCGATCGGTACAAGGGGGGGGGGGGGGAGGGGGGGTATCATTGTTACATGAGTGAGCGTGAAGGTCCACCTTGATACATCAATTTGGTGACTGCGAGGGTGGCTCCGGTGGGTGGAGGTCCTTGGTGGTGGCTCATAAACGTATATGACGCTCGAGATGATGACACAAAGGTCGCCATCCTTACAGAGCAGCGTAATGTGCGCTCCACAAGGCCGACCCCATGGGGACTTTGTAGGGACTTTAACACGATCTACCGGGACGAGGAAAACAAATAATGACAACATGAATAGACAGATGATGGGAAGGATGAGATGCTTGCTGAATGACTATGAGCTGAAAGAGATCTACCTCTAGGGCCGACGATACACTTGGTCAAATGAGAGGGAGACTCTGACGCTCGTCCGACTTGATAGAGTGTTTTGCTCTTCAGACTGTGAGGAACTTCACGAATTGCTCGCTCGATGTCTGGCAACGGTGGCGGCCGATCACTGCCCCCTTATTCTTGACTGCACTACACAAATGGCGGGTCGGAAACGATTCCAATTCGAGCAGTTCCGGCTAAAGCTCGATGGCCTTGAGGTGGTAGAAGCTGCTTGGGGGTGATCGATGGTAATACATATCCACGTCTTTGATTGCACACCAAATCTAAACATACGACACACCACATGAGGAGCTGAAGTGAAAAAAGATAGGGTGCGTTAAACCGCAGCTCATGACAGCGCGGGAGGTGGTGCTGAGGTTGGATATCACGATGGAATCTTGATGCGTGTGGACACACGTTCGTTGGGAGACCCCAAGAGGAAGGTATGAAGAGTGCAGCAACAATTTTCCCTTAGAAAGAAACCAAGGTTGAGTCGACCAGTAGGAGAAAGAAATCACTTCCGAAGGTTGTTGGTAGTTGATATTGGCAGGGCGCACTACCAGGCTCAGCAGCAACGTGGAATCTGCACACAACACAACCAAGATACTTTGCCCCAACGAAACAGTGAGTTTGTCAATTTCACCGGTTTTGCTAACACAAAAGATTAGATGTATAATGTGGAAGACGGAGATTGTTTGCAGTGACTGAAAAGAGAACAATGATTAGAGTAAAAGAACGGTGCTTGCAGTAGGTTGTATTACCAATGTAAAATAATGGATCGGGATCCACAGTTCATTAGCGGTGTCTCTCCAAAACAGATAGATAACATCCTGGGTAAACAAATTACAGCTGGGAAAATGACAGAAATAAAGGCTGCGCCGTAGTGCATATGCAAGAAATAATGATTACTATGAGATTCATGGGGGCATTACAACATAATTCATAGACCGTTATCCAACTGCATTTATGACTAATAATCCACCCTCAGAATGTAACCAAGTAGACTTCGGGTATTAAGTTGCAAGCAACAGATTATTGCATTAAGTAAAGTGCGTAATTTAAACAATAAAATTATCCTTAGACAAAGCATTGTTGTTTTCTCCCTAATGGCAACAACACATCCCCCACCCGTTATGTTTCTGTCACTCGAGCATGGATAAAAGGAAGGCATGAACCCACTATCGAGCATAAATATTCCCTCTTGGTGTTATAGGCATCAACTTGGCCAGATCATCTACTAGTAACGGAGAGCATGCAAGATCATAAATAACATAAACATGGTAGATTAATAATCAACTTGACATAGAATTCAATATTCATCTGATCCCAGCAAACACAACATGTAGCATTACAGATAGATGATCTTGATCATGTTAGGCAGCTCACAAGATCTAAACATGGTGGCATAAAGAGGAGAAGACAACCATCTAGCTACCGCTATGGACCGGTAGTCCAAGGATGAACTACTCACGCATCACTCCGGAGGCAGGAATGGTGATGAAGAGCCCTCCGGTGATGAATTCCCCTCCCGGCAGAGTGTCGGGAGGGCTTCAGAACCCTCCCAAACTAGGGTTGACGATGACGACGGTTGGCAGAACTTTTCGTGGATGAAGGCTCGGGTATTTAGGGTTCTCCCAAAAAGAAGTATAAATAGGAGGAAGAGCGATGTCGGTGGGCGCCCGAGGGGCCCACACAAACTGGTGGCGCGACCAAGGGGGGGAGCCACCCTATGGCGTGGCTGCTCCAGGGCCCCCCTCCGGGTCTTCTTTGGATTCCGTGTATGTGACAGAAAAATAAGACCCTAGGATTTTGTTTCGTCCAATTCCGAAAATATTTCCATAACCACTTTTTTGAAACAAAAAACAACAGAAAACAAGAACTGACGCTATGGCATCTTGTTAATAGGTTAGTCCTAGGAAATCCACAAAAATGATGTAAAGTGTATAGAAAGCATGTAGCAAATGGTATGAAAATATCATGGAACATCATAAAATATAGATACGTTTGAGACGGATCAAGCATCCCCAAGCTCAGTTCTACTTGTCCTCGAGTAGGTAAAACAATAAAAACAAAATAATTTCTGAGGTGACATGCTACCAACATAATATTGATCATCAAATTTGTAAAAGCATTTGTAAGATGAGATCATAGTACTCTAAACGTTGGCATGATAGATATAATTCTAACAATGAAACTTAGCAACTATGTTGTAACATGAAAAGTAACACAAACAAAAGATCATGAATAATAATGCACTTGAAAGTTATACGTTTGATTCGAGCATAAAGAAAACATAGCAAAGTGATATTCCGCTTGTCCTTAAAAGTGAGAGCAAAACATAAATGTCAGGACACCTTCAAAGTTCAAGTGGTGAATAGAAACAAGTAATTCGAGAACAAGTAATAACATATCATGAATCAATCAATAATAATCTTTGGGACTGATGCACATTATACTCAAAATGACAACTATGCTCTCTTAATTGTGCATAAAGCTAGAAGATGAAGACTCAACATAAAAGTAAAAGAAAGGCCCTTCGCAGAGGGGAGCAGGGATTAATGAAAGTAAAGTATGGGCACCTAGAGGGGGGTGAATAGGTGCTACGACCAATTTTAATTTTTAACAAAGTTTAGGCTTGACACAAAGGTAAATTCTCTAGATAGTGTAACTAATGGTGAATTTACCTATATGGCAAGGCAAGCAATTAATGCAACTAGGACAACACTTAATACAACAAGTACTACAATTAATGCTACAAGTACGAGTAAGTAAAGAGTGAGGAACGAGGTAACCGATGGAAGCACACGGAGACACGATGTATTCCCGAGTTCCTCCTTGTTAAGGGAGTACGTCTCGTTGGAGGGGTGTGAGATCGCCATGAAGGCCTACTCAACGCCACAAACGCCTCACCCTATTCTCCGATGAACTTCCGCCACAAAGGCCTAGTTCACCTTCCACTATTGAACCCCTTTGAGGAGGGGATCGAGTCCTTTACAAACAAGCTTGGGGCACACACCCACAACCAAATTGGGGGCTCCCAACTCTTCTCAAATCACCAAGAATAACAAGAAGCCTAGGTTCTCCACAAGAGGAAACCCTAGGCAAAGATCCCTTAAGCTAATGAGGGGGAAATGGAAAACCGGTTGGTGAAGATGTAGATTCGGGGCTTCTCCTTCAATCCTCAAAGAATCAACAAGTCTGGGTGGAGGAGGAGGGAGATCTAGCTTGGTGGGTGAGCTCAATCAATGGAGTCTTCAATGCTGGTGGAGCTAACCCTTGGGGAAGAAAGAGAGGGCCTATTTATAGCCCTCACTTAAAACTAGCTGTTTTTCTGCCCAAATGCGACCAGGCCGGAATGGCCCGGAGTAATTCCGGATCCCGGAATAATTCCGGAGCAATCCGGATGCCAACAGAGTTTTTTGTGTTGAGGTCGGAATGATTCCGGGCTGCTCCGGAATGGCCCGAAATAAATCCACATTCCAACAGAGCATTTTTCCCGTTGTGGCTGGAATGGCCCGGAATAATTCCGGCTTCCGGAATCACCCGGAATATTCCGGATTCCAACAGAGCATTTTCCCGTTGTGGCCGGAATGATTCCGGGCATCCGGAATCACCCGGAATAATTCCGGGCTAAACTTGGAAATGCTTTTTTAGGCCAGGAAAACTCCATTGATCTCCGACTTCTTCACCATTTCTTCGATACCGTATATGTGCTGATTTAATACCAAGACCTTTGACAGAATACCACATACGGTTAGTAACTTCTTTATGTTGTTAACAAACACACAAAACATAGAGATATCGAAATTGCACTTTCAATTAACTCATGTGCTAGAACTTTTTATTTTATAAACAAAGGTATTGAAAACAGTTTTTTTTTAGAGAGGTGTATGTTTATGTCAATGCATGGCAAACAGACAATACAATACGTCACAAATTAGCTAGACTTTACAAGAGCGGCTCCCATTGAAGGACGTTCTTTCTACTGGGTCACTAGATCATCCCTCTTCTCTTTTATTTATACAATTATGTTTTGAGTGATAAACCAGGTGAAGAGAATTTGTAGTAACCAAGTTTGGGGCTGGGCACCCCGTTGCCAGCTCTTCTATCAATTTGGATAAGCGAATGTGCCACTAGTCCAGGTGCGTAAAGTCCAATTAACAAGTGAGATAAAGATCGTCTACCTGAGTCCTCATGAGCTAAAACAGGGGCACAAAACATGTATAATTTTGAAGGTTTTAATGGTAGCACATGAGAAATTTACTTTGGAGTGGCGGTTAAATACCACATATAGGCAGGTATGGAGGACACATTTGGTGAACTTTAGTTTTTGGGAGTTGGATGCACGAGTAGAGCTCATACTCAGTACATGTGGAAGCTAGCAAAAGATTGAGAGCGACAAATTAAGAGAGCAATAATGGCCATAATCATGCATAGCGACAAAAACATTATTAATCAAAGCATAAATGGTATTACAAGTCAAAAACTAAATGATCATAGAGGCTAGAGGTGACCGGCTTGTAGTGATAACATGGTCTAAGTATGCGCCAAGTCAACCAAATAAAGCATTCGAAGGAGAATACCACAATATTATGTTTGATATGATAAAAACAACTCATGGTCTTTTTCAATGGCATATTAAACACTCTAATATATTTGAGACAAAAGAGGAATACGAGTACGATAAATGAGGAATATGAGTATTCATATGAAAAAGTGGAGTGTGTCTCTCCCCCACACAAGAATACTGGGTTCCAATTAAGTTTATTGCAGCAAGGAAAACAAAAGAAAATAAAACAAAAGCAAACAGACGCTCCAAGTAAAGTGCATATGATGTGACCGAATGAAAATATAGTTTCACTAGAAGTGACCTGATAAGTTGCTGATGAAAAAGAGGATGCCTTGGGCATCCCCAAGCTTAGACGCTTGAGTATTCTTGGAATTTGCTGGGATGAACCATGGGGGAATCCCCAAGCTTAGGCTTTTCACTCTTCTTGATCACATTATATCACCCTCTTCTCTTGACCCTTGAAAACTTCCTTCACACCAAACTCAAAGTAATTCTCATTAGAGGGTTCGTGCATAATCAAAAAATCACTGATATTTTGTGGAGCAAAGAAATCCACTCAACATACTTTATAAACATTAGCTACATACACTCAGCAAAGTTATCCATGGACACAAGCATTACCAATACTTTATAAACATTAGCTACATACACTGATATTTTGTGGAGCAAAGAAATCCACTCAACATAGTAAAAGAGAGAATGCAAAGTAAAAAAGGCAGAATCTGTCAAAACCAGAACACTCTATCAAGACGAATTTTTGCGAGGCACTTACGTTGATTAGAACAGAAAACTCAGAACTAGAAAAAGTTTCAGAAATAGCTAAGGACCATGCACAAATTTTTTAAGGTAGTTTCGACTTTTCTGTGAATTTATATGAATTAAACAGTGGACAGCAAAAATCTGTTCGTGCACAGAAATCCAAATCTAGCTTCAACTTTTCACCGGAGACTTTACTTGGCTCAACAATACAAAAAAAGTAAAGATACAAAGAAGTTTCTACAGAAGTAAACGACACCTTGACTCGAAGAAAACAGAAGAAAACATTTCAAAACAAAAATATGGGTTATCTCCCAAGAAGTGATTTTCTTTAACGCCTTTTGGCTAGGCCCAGAAAACAAGAACCAAGTATTTTCAAGTGAAGAAGCATCCAATTTGAGACCAGAAACCTCCTCAACAATGCATTGTATTTTACCTATATAAGTTTCAGATGTCCCTCTCTCAACACTCTTGGGTTCACTACACTCATCAAATGGGTTTTCAGGCACAATCCAATCAAAATTGTTTTCCAAAGTTTCATGCATTCCTACTAGTTTAAAAGGTATTAGTATTTTGATTTCCTCCCCGTTTTTAGGTTCGGTTTTGTCTAATTTTTCAAGAGCACTAATAACATCTACACATGAGCCTAGCATCTTAAAACGATAAAAAAAACTTTCCTAGCCTCTTGATGGTTGAAGCTCATTGGTAGACCCCAAGCGAAGGTGCGAAAAGTGCAGCAGAAAGTTTTCCCTCAGAAAGAAACCAAGGTTGAATCGACCTGTAGGACAAAGAAAACACTTCTGAAGGTTGATGCAGCTGATGTGGTAGGGCGCACTACCAGTTCAGAAGCAACATGGAACCTACACAACACAATCAAATCACTTTGCCCCAACGAAGCAGTGAGGTTGTCAATCTCACCGGTTTTGCTAAAAACAAAGAGGTTAAACATATGGTGAGGAAAACAATACTTGGCTGCAGTAGATGAAAACAGAACGGTGATGGTAGTAGGAAAACCGTAGGAACAATATGAGAGCAATGATTGTAGTGGTCGTATTATCAGTATAAAGAAAATGGACCGGGGTCCACAGTTCACTAGTGGTGTCTCTCCAAAACATATAGATAGCATGTTGGGTAAACAAATTACAGCTGGGCAATTGACAAATATAAAGGCTGCATCGTAGTGCATATGCATGACATGATGATTACTATGTGATTTCTGTGGGCATTACAACAAGATACATAGACCATTATCCACCTGCATCCATGACTAATAATCCACCCTCAGAATGTCATCCGAGCAAACCTTGGGTATTAAGTTGCAAGCAACATATAATTGTAGAAGCAAAGTGTGTAATGTAAACAATGGAAATATCGTTGATTTCTCCCTAGTGGAAACAACACACCCCCACCCATTTACGTTTCTGTCACTCGAGCGTGAGTGAAAGGGAGCATGAACCCAATATCGAGCATAAATACTCCCTCGTGGAGTTACAAGCATCTACTTTCCTAGAGCATCTACCAGCAATGGAGAGCATGCAAGATCATAAATAACATACACATGAAAAGAACATGATAGATCAATAATCATTGGACATAGCATGCAATATTCATCATATCCCAGCAAACACAACATGTAGCATTACAATAAGATGATCTTGATCATGTAGGGAAGCTCACAAGATCTAAACATGAGGCATAAAGAGGAGAGAACAACCATCTAGCTACTGCTATGGACCCGTAGTCCAAGGATGAATTACTCACGCATCATTCCGGAGGTGGGCATGGTGGTGTAGAGCCCTCCGGTGATGATTCCCCCTCCCGGCAGGGTGTCGGGGAGAGCTTCAGAACCCTCCTGAACTAGGGTTGACGATGACGGCGGCTCCAGATTTTTTAGTGGAAAAGGCTCTCGTCTTTAGGGTTAACCTCCATAGAGGTATAAATAGGCGAGAGGGCAACGTCGGTGGGCGGCCAGGGGGCCCACACGACCCCTAGGAGCGGCCAGAGGGGGGCACCACCCTATGGTGTGGGGGCCCTGTGCCCTCCCTCCGGGTCCCCTCCGGACTCCGTGTGCGCGATAGATTTCTAAGACTTCCATGCTTTGAATTGTCCAATTCCGAGAATATTTCCAGAACAACTTTTCTGAAACTAAAAACAGCAGAAAACGGGAACTGGCTCAATGGCATCTTGTCAATAGGTTAGTGCTAGAAAATCGATAAAAATGGCATAAAGTGTAAAGGAAACATGTATCATATAGTATGAAAACAACATGGAACATCAGAAATTATGGATACGTCTATGACGTATCAACATCCCCAAGCTTAGTTCCTACTCGTCCTTGAGTAGGTAAACGATAAAAACAAATAATTTCTGAGGTGACATGCTACCAACATAAACTTGATCATCATAAAGTAAAAGCATATGTACGCTAAGATCACAGTACTTGAAACACAGGTATGATAAATGTAATTCTAACAATGAAACTTAGAAATCACCTTGCATCATGAAAAAGTAACACAAATAAAAGATCATGAATAATAATGCACTTGAAAGTTATACGTTTGTTTCGAGCATAAAGAAAACATATCAAAGTGATATTTCGCTTGTCCTTAAGAGTGGGGCAAAACATAAATGCCAGGACACCTTCAAAGTTCAAGTGGATGACTAGAACAGATAATTTGAGAGCAAGTAATAAAACATCATGAATTAATTAATAATAGTTTCTGGGACAAATGCATATTTAAACGCAGAATGGCAACTACGCTCTCTCAAGTGTGCATAAATTTAGATGATGGAGACTCAACATAAAAGTAAAAAAAGGACCTTCGCAGAGGGAAGCATGTATTAACTCATGTGTTAGAGCTTTTTATTTTATTAAACAGAGGTATTGAAAACATTTTTTTAGAGAGGTGTATGCTTATGTCAACGAATAGTAAATAGAAAATACAGTATGTCACAAGCCAACTAGACTTCATAAGAGCGGCTCCCACTGAAGGAAACATCTGTTATAGAAGGTCATCCCTATTTCTCTTTTGTTTACACAATTATGTTTTGACTGATAAATCATGCACAAAAATAGTGAAGAGAATTTTATAGTAACCAATTTTGGGGCTGGGCACCCTGCTGCCAGCACTTCTATCATTTGGATAAGAGGATGAAGCCACTAGTCCAGGTGTGTAAATTCCAATCAATAAGTTAGATAAAGATTCTCTATTTACGTCCTCATGAGCTAAAACAGGGGCACAAAACAGGAATAATTTTGAAAGTTTTAAAGGTAGCACTTGAGAAATTTACTTGGAGTGGCGGTTAAATACCACATGTAGGTAGGTATATGGTGGACACATTTGGCAAAATTTGGTTTTTGGGAGTTGGATGCATGAGTAGAGCTCATACTCTGTACAGGTGGAGGCTAGCAAAAGACTGGGAGCGACAAATCAAGAGAGCAATAATGGCCGTAATCATGCATAGCAACAAAAACATTATTAATCAAAGAATAAAGGGTATTACCAGCCAAAAACTAAATGATCATAGAGGCTATAAGTGACTGGTTTGTAGTCATAAACATGGTGTAAGAATGCGCCAAGCCAACCAAATAAAGCATTCGAAGGAGAACACCACAAATTCATGCTTCAATATGACAAAAACAACTCATGATTATTTCAATGGAACATTAAACACTCTCATTTATTTGAGACAAATCATGCTAGAATAACAACTACTAAGCATATAATTAAAATAACATCTAGCATGATATGAAAAAAGTCTAGCCATAGTCTATGCAAGCTTCTATTTGCACCGTTATAAGCACACAAATTATACTACTGCTTTCCAACACCAAACATTTTATACTAAACAATAAATCTTCAAGAGATATAGAAATGAAACAAGAGAGTAATAACATAACTCTACTAGAACTAACAACTCTGAATAAGAGATACATGAAAAACATGAGCTAAATGGATTTGCAGCAGCTAGAAGAAAAACTAAAAATACGAGCATGGAAGAAAACAAGTATTCATATGAAAAAGCGGATCATGTCACTATCCCACACAAACAATGCTGGGTTCCAAACATATTTATTGCAGCAAGGAAAAAAAAGAAAACAGAACAAAAACAAACAGACGCTCTAAGTAAAATGCATATGATGTGACCGAATAAAAATATAGTTTCACTAGAAGCGACCTCATAAATTATTGACGAAGAAGGGGATGCCTTGGGCATCCCCAAGCTTAGACGCTTGAGTCTTCTTGGAATTTGCTGGGATGAACCACGGGGGCATTCCCAAGCTTTGGCTTTTCACACTTCTTGATCACATTATATCACCCTCTTCCCGTGACCCTTGAAAACTTCCTTCACACCATACTCGATGTGTTTTGCATGGACACAAGAATTATTAATACTTTTTAAACATTATCTACAGCCACTGATGTTTTGTGGAGCAAAGAAATCCACTCGACATAGTAAAAGAGAGAATGCAAGTAAAAAGGTAGAATCTGTCAAAACCAGAACAGTATGTAAAGAGAATTTTTTTTGGGGCACTTATGTTGCTTAGATCAAAAAATGTAAAGATAGAAAAAGTTTTGTAATTATCTGAGTAAGAAGCACAAAAAATTTCAAGTCATGTTGATGTTTCTGTGAATTATGCGATTTTTTATGGTAGACAACAGAAATCTGTTTCCTGCGCAGAAATCCAAAACCAACCTCAACTTTCACTAGAGACTTTACTTGGCACTACAAATGCAAGAAAATAAATATACATAGGAGTAGCTACAGAAGTATAAAACATCTTGACTCAAATAAAATATAGAAAAACAAAGCAAAAATAAAACCATGGGTTATCTCCCAAGAAGTGCTTTTCTTTAAAGCCTTTTAGCTAGGCCCAGAAAACTAGAATCAAGTATTTTCAAGTGAAGAAGCATCCAAATCAATAATCTCCTCCAAAACACCACTTGTAGCAATTGGTACTCTAGGTACCCCTGAAGATGATTCAACATGCAAATCACTTTTAGTTTCACTAAATTTTTTATCAATTTTAAGCCAATTAGGGGGTTTTGGTTTAGGCACCTTGGGGACATACATAAATTTTTGCTCTTTTCCCATAAATTTTTTCTCCCTCTTAAAATTAAGAGAAGAAAAGGTTGAACTTAAAGTTTCCATAGCCTCCTCTAGTTTACAAATCCTAATGTTTTGATTATCATGGATATTGCTAGCCTCTAAAACAGTAATTCTCTTGTTGATACTTGTTATTGATTCATTAACCTTGCTGGCATTGTCAAGGAAATTTGGCAGATTTTTCTCTATAGAGTTCAACTTATTTATAACATCATCTAAAGTAATCTCTGTTTTAACAACTTTAGTAGGTGGTGTTCCAACTAAACTTTCAATTAAATTACAGGTTTCCAAAGCAGGAGTCTCCAGAAAATTACCACCTGTAAGAGTGTCTAGAACATTCCTATATCAGCTAGTAATACCAACATAAAAATTCCTAAGAAGGATCAAGGTAGAATATTTTTTCGTACATCTATGATGAGCATCACTTATTCTATACCAAGCACCTTTCAAACTTTTCCCCCCTTGTTGCTTAAAAGAACGAACCTCAACTCCAGGAACACTCATTTTTGCAAGATTAAAAACAGGATAAAAATAACAACTAGAATTAGAACTATTTTTTTGTGTTTTCGATAAAGAAAAGCAAACAAGACAAAATAAAATAAACTAAACTAAACAAAAACAAAGTAAAGAGATTGGAATTGAGAGACTCCCCTTGCAGAAATCCTCTTCCTCCCCGGCAACGGCGCCAGAAAAGCTTGATGGCTGAAGCTCGTTGGTAGACCCCAAGCGTGGGGTGCGACACGGTGTCGGGGAGAGATCCAGTGGTGATTGTCCCGTGGTGATTGTCACTCCCGAAACGGTGTCATTCCGGAGGCGGGCATGGTGGCGTAGAGCCCTCCAGTGGTGATTGTCCCTCCCGACACGGTGTCGGGGAGAGCTCCAGAACCCTCCTGAAGTAGGCTTGACGATGACGGCGGCTGCAAATGTTTTTGGTCAAAAAGTCTCTAGTCTTTAGGGTTAACCTCCAGAGAGGTATAAATAGGCGAGAGGGCAACGTCAGTGGGCGGTGATGCGTGTGAACACACGTTCGTTCGGAGACCCCAAGAGGAAGGTATGAAGATCTAGTGCAGCAACAAGTTTCCCTAAGAAAGAAACCAAGTTTGAATCGGCCAGTAGGAGGAAGGAGTAACTTCAGAAGGTTGAAGCAGCTGAGATGGCAAGGCGCACTACCGGTTCAGCAACAATGTGGAACCTACACAACACAATCAAATCACTTTGCCCCAACGAAGCAGTGAGGTTGTCAATCTCACCGGTTTTGCTGAATACAAAGAGGTTAAATGTATGGTGTGGAAAACAGTAGGAACAGTATGAAAGCAGTATGAAAGAAGTAAGCGTTTTATCAGTATGAGGAAAATGGACCGTGGTCCACAATTCACTAGTGGTGTCTCTCTGTGAAAGATAAAGAACATGTGTGGTGAACAAATTACAGCTGGGCAATTGACATAAATGAAGGCTGCACTGTAGTGCATATGAAATACATAAAGATTACTATGTGATTCATGCGGGCATTACAACAAAATACATAGTCCGTCATCCAACTGCATCTATGTCTAATAATCCACCCTCCGAATATCATCCGAACAAACGTTGGATATTAAGTTGCAAGCAACAGATTATCGCCGTAAGCAAAGTGTGTTATGTAAACAATGTAAACTAAGTAAACACCGTTGTTTTCTCCCTAATGGCAACGACACATACTCCATCCGTCACGTTTTTGTCACTCGAGCACAGATGAAACGGAGGCATGAACCCACTATCGAGCATAAATACTCCCTCTTGGAGTTACTATCATCTACTTGGCCAGAGCATCTACTAATAACGGAGAGCATGCAAGATCATAAATAACATATGCATGAAGATAACATGATAGATTGATAATCAGAAGACATAGCATTCAACATTCATTAGATCCTAGCAAACACAACATGTATCATTACAGAAAGATGATCTTGATCATGTTAGGAAGCTCAAAAGATCTAAATATGAGGTACAAAGTGGAGAGAACAACCATCTAGCTACTGCTATGGACCCGTAGTCCAGGGATGAACTACTCACGCATCACTTAGGAGGAGGTCATGGTGGTGTAGACCCCTTCGGTGATGAATTTCCCTCCCGGCAGGGTGCCGGGGAGAGCTCCAGAACCCTCCCGATCTCGGGATGACGATGACGGCGGCCTCGGTGTTTTTCGGGACGAAGTGGAATATATTTAGGGTTTACGTCTCGGGGGATTAAATAGGAGAAAGGGCAAAGGCGGTGGAGGACTTGCGGCCCCACACCACCCCCCGGCGCGGCCAAGGGGGGCGCCGCCCTATGGTATGGGCCCCCTGAGGCCCCCCTCCGGGTCTCTTTAGGACTCCGTGTAACCTCCAGGAATTCTAAGACTTACGAGCTTCGAATTTTCAAATTCCGAGAATATTTCCAGAACAACTTTTCTGAAACAAAAAACAACAGAAAACATGGAACTGGCTCTGTGGCTTCTTGTCAATAGGTTAGTCCCGAAAATCGATAAAAATGACATAAAGTGTATAGCAAACATGTGGGAAACAAAAAGAAAACAACGTGGAACATCAGAAATTATGGATACGTTTATGACGTATCAGGCGGCCAGGGGGCCACGCCACCCCCAGGCGCGGTCAGAGGGGGGGCGCGCCGCCCTATGGTATGGGGCCCCTGTGGCCCCCCTCCGGGTCCCCTCCGGACTCCGTGTGCGCGATAGATTTCTAAGACTTCCAAGCTTCGAATCGTCCAATTCTGAGTATATTTCCAAAACAACTTTTCTGAAACTAAAAAAGCAGAAAACAAGAACTAGCTCTATGGCATCTTGTCAATAGGTTAGTCCCAGAAAATCGATAAAAATAGCATAAAGTGTAAAGGAAACATGAAGCATATAGTATGAAAACAACATGGAACATCAGAAATTATGGATACGTTTATGACGTATAACCTATACAGCAACATCACCAAATTCTTTAAGCAAAGTTTCCAGAATAAAATTTCTTTTTCAGTGTCCTCAACATCATTTAGGTTAAAAAAACATTTGCTACATTACGGGGTTAAGGTTAACAAACCTAGCCTCTAACATGTGAACTAAAGAAGTTGTAGCAATTTCATAATTTGGAGCAAGTGCTACTATGGATCTATCATCAAAATCGTTATGCTTGCTAACATGATTAAAGAATTCTTCAATGATATCCTTTCCAATTATAGAACCACTACATATTGATAAATCTCTCAGGGTAAACTTAGAGAGTGACATGATGAACTAAAAGCAGGGTAGCAAAAATAACAACTATAAAAAAAGCTAATTGTGTGTGTGTGTTTTTGATATAGAGAAGCAAACAAAACAAAATAAACTAAGAAAAACAAAAACAAAGTAAAGAGATTAGAGGTGAGAGACTCCCCTTGCAGAAATCCTCTTCCTCCCCGGCAACGGCGCCAGAAAAGTGCTTGATGCGTGTGGACATACATTCGTTGGGAGACCCCAAGATGAAGGTATGAAGAGTGCAGTAGCAAGTTTCCCTCAGAAGAAACCAAGGTTGAATCGACCAGTAGGAGAAAGAAATAACTTCTGAAGCTTGTTGGTAGCTGATGTTGGCAGGGCGCACTACCAGGCTCGGCTGCAACGTGGAATCTGCACACAACACAACCAAGATACTTTGCCTCAACGAAACAGTGAGGTTGTCAATCTCACCAGTTTGGTAACACAAAGGATTAGATGTATAATGTGGAAAACGGTGCTTGTTTGCAGTGAATTAAAAGATAACAATGATTGAAGTAAAAGAACATTGCTTGCAGTAGTTTGTGTTATCAGTGTAAAAGAATAGACCGGGTCCACAGTTCACTAGTGGTGTCTCTCCAAAACAAATAGATAACATGCTGGGTAAACAAATTACAGCTGGGCAATTGATAGAAATAAAGGATGCACCATAGTGCATACGCAAGACATGATGATTACTATGAGATTCATGCAGGCATTACAACATAATTCATAGACCGTTAGCCAACTTCATCTATGACTAATAATCCACCCTCAGAACGTAATCCAAGCAGACTTTGGGTATTAAGTTGCAAGCAACAGATTATTGCATTAACTAAAGTGCGTAATGCAAACAATGAAATTATCCTTAGAAAAAGCATTATTTTTTTCACCCTAATGGTGACAGCACATCCCCCATCACTCACGTTTCTTTCACTCGAGCACAGATGAAAGTGAAGCATTGAACCCACTATCGAGCATAAATACTCCCTCTTGGAGTTACAAGCATCAATTTGGCTAGAGCATCTACTAGTAATGGAGAGAATGCAAGATCATAAATAACATAAACATGATAGATTGATAATCAATTTGACATAGCATTCAATATTCATCAGATCCCAGCAAACACAACATGTAGCATTACAGATAGATGATCTTTATCATGTTAGGAAGATCACAAGACCTAAACATGGTGGCATAAAGAGGAGAAGACAACCATCTAGCTAATGCTATGGACCCGTAGTCAAAGGATGAACTACTCATGCATCACTTCGGAGGCAGGCATGGTGATGAAGAGCCCTCTGTGATGATTTCCCCTTCCACCAGGGTGCCGGGGAGAGTTTTAGAACACTCCCGAACTATAGTTCACGATGACGGCGGCTGTGGAACTTTTCGTGGATGGAGGCTCGGGTATTTAGGATTCTCCCGAGAAGAAGTATAAATATGCGGAAGGGCGATGTCGATGGGCGCCCGAGGAGCCCACACTACCTGGTGGCGCGGCCAAGGGGGGGCGCACCGTATGGTGTGGCTGCTCCAGGGCCCCTCTTTGGGTCTCCTCCGGACTCCCTGTACGTGACAGAAAAATAAGACCCTGGGATTTTGTTTCGTCCAATTCCGAGAATATTTCCAGAACAACTTTTCTGAAACCAAAACAGCAGAAAACAGGAACTCGCACTGTGGCATCTTGTTAATAGGTTAGTCCTAGGAAATCCATAAAAATGATGTAAAGTGTATAGAAAACATGTAGCAAATGGCATGAAAATAACATGGCACATCAGAAATTATAGATACGTTTGAGACGTATCAAATCTCAACATCTTTGGGGTGATGAACGGGCGCTTCGTGCCAAGCTTAAGAAAGCACACCTAGGGTTGGCTTTGCTGGAGCACACCATGGAATGCCAACGGGCTAAGATTTCGTAGTCGTGAAGGGTGATGCCAACACGGATTTATTCCATCAACATGCATCATATAGAAGACAAAAAAATGTGATAAGACGCCTTCATGTTCATGGGGTGGTAGAGAAGGACCATGTAGCTATGGCCTAGGCCACATTCGGCCATTTTGAGGCCCTTCTTGGTACTTCGATGGCGCATGATTTCTCGCTTGACCTTTATTTTCTAGAGTTGCGAGATGAGGAGGATCTCTCAAGGCTGGAAGCTCCATTCACATTGGAGGAGGTATGAGAGGTGGTGAGGTGGATTTCTCATGGGTATTGTGAAGGAAGACTTCATGGTTGCTTTCAACAAATTCATTACGATGTGCAGGAGGGGGTACGAGGGCCTGAACCAGGTGTTGATAGTATTATTGCCAAAGCACCTGGATGCGACTACTCTCAGCGACTACCAACCAATTAGCTTGATACACATCTTTTCCAAATTGGCGGTAAAAACCCTGGCTTCAAGGCTGTCCCCGTATGTTGACAAGTTTGGTTGAGAAGAATCAAAGCGCTTTCATCCGCAAGCATTGTATTCATGATAACTTTATGCTAGTTCATACTATGGTAATGATGAAGCTGGACATGTCTAGAGCCTTTGACTCAGTTACGCGGGGGCTACTTTTTGAAGTGGTCTAGAAATTGGGATTTGGTACAAAGTTCTGCGAGTGGATTGCCATTCTCCTTTCTACGGGCTATTGGAGATATGCCCTAGAGGCAATAATATTAAGTTATTATTAATATATATGGTTCATTATTAAATGTTCATAATTCTCTATGCTATAACTGGTGTGATGCTTGGATATAAACGGACATGGTATTCGAAGGAAAAAACACATTTCACGTGTAGAGAAACAAACAAATAAACAAACGAGAGTTCCTAATCTGGCCTCTATGGATTAGTTCATTAGTTGTTAAGATGATCACTTTTTCTTCATCATGGACTTTGTTTAGTCAACAATTGTGAAGGTATATTATTGGGAGAACAATAGTACCGAACCTACCTAATCATTAGTTTTGCTATGACATATTATTCGTTGTTGTTAGCAATATTACTATGAAGTTATCATTTGCATAAGTCCTTAGACCATACGAATATATAGTGACAGAAATCTTGCGGATATGCTTAGATCATCATTATACGTCCTTTATTATATGGAGTTAAACAATTAATGGTCAATTATATCTAATAGAATCTAGTGGAGATGAGATCGTTGAAGACTGAGAACTTATTCCTCAACGATGGAGAAATATTTACTCCAGACCCTGTCATTATAACTGATATCAATTATCAACCTATCGTCTGGCCAGAAACAGTGTGATCTATTCAGAGAGGATATTAGTGATATGCATGCAATAAAGATAGTGATATCATTACGAGATTACATGTGTGTTGATCGTAGATTTTGATCACAATAGACACATTATCTCACCTCGTGATACCGCTGGTATCATGAAGCAAGAGGATAAACATAATTGAGTAACCTGGAAAAGGTTCTCATGTTCGAGAAGATACAAGGAACTGACTTGGGTGTCCATGGTCCTGTTGTGGCTTATTTCCTGGAAGAAACTCCGGTCATACCTATGTATAAAACTTCCAGGTCACACGCTTAAGGTGTTTCAATTCGGTAATGATAATGTTTTAGTGGTGTTAGTTTGCTATGAGAAGATCGGAGTCATTTTGGTGTTATAAAAACAAGTTCAGTGCACATCGAGGTGTTCCACATAAGTTATCATGAGAGGCATATTTTTCCGGAGAGAAACTGAACATATTTCGGGTTATTTATAAGCGGGCATGAGATGTCCGGGAGTGTTAGAAAATGTTTCTAACATTTTTGGATAATTTTGATGTTTTTACATAAAGGCTATATAGGGTTCCAGAGGAAAACCGAGAAGGGAGGGTGCCGGAAGGGGGCAAATATGCCCAGGGTTGCACCCCACATTGGCTGGTGGCCGCATAGGCCCTAGGGAGCATGTATGGCAGACACACTAACCCTCCATGGGTTTGCCTTTTTTATTTAGGATTTTTTAGAAATTCCCAAAATTGAAAGAAATGAAAAAAAAGAAAAAGAAAAAAGGAGGAGTCCTAGCCGAATTGTCTAGGAGGCCCTAGCCAACTTGGCAAGGGTTTGGTGCGGTGCACCAAAGCGAGCGAAAGACAAGGGGAGGAAACCCCTCTCCAAGGAAAATGACCCTCCTACCCACTATATATACCCCTCCCCCTATGATTAAAACACATAATTGCCTCTCCTCCTATCTCTCCCATCTCATGTGTTGAGAATTTCTGCTCTCATATAGATCTAATCTACTACTACACCACGTTGAAAGGCTGTTTCTCATCGTTGGCGTCGAGCTTTGGTACAGGGGAGCACTAGCGGATTGAAGCACTCGTATGTGTGGATACTTGAAGAGAGATCACTTTTTTATCTTGAACGTGGGAGCGCGTGGAACCAACAATATCCTCACATCTAGGCTTGGTCATGAGGATGTTCAATAAGCAACACCGAATTCTACTTTCACTACAAGGTGTTGGTGAGTTATAGATCTGACCGTGTAGATTCCATCTCATAGTGTCGTGGGATAATCACGGCAGATGTTACCGGGGGTAACTGATCTTGGGGCAAGTCGACACAGGTATTCGGGAGATGGTTTAGCTCGAAGGAAGACATGGCGAAAAGCGATCTAAGAACCAGAAAATAACTCGCCGGATCTCAATACGAATTATGCTGGATACTCGATAACAAGTGTTACAACTATGACTTGAATCTCTGGCAAACTAAACCTAGGGGCCGGTTTATAAAGCACCCGTACACCCCTAACTTGCCCTTCAAGGCACATCTTGAGTCCTACTCGAACTCCACATACAAACCCCTAACTTTTCTTATCGCAGCCCACAATCCGGGTTACGAATCTCACAAGCCTTTGGGCCTTCCGATAATCTCTTTACCCCTAGCCGGGTATCGCTCAGCACACCTCGGGCCGGATTATATCTTGAAGTGGGCCTACCGGGTTACTATCCCCCCATCAGTAGTCCCCAGGATAGCGCGGGTTTCACGGATTCATCCTTGAAGCTCTCGCTATTCCCTGAAAAAGATATGAAACACCCAAGTTTATGGGGACCGAGTTAAATTGCTTCGATAGGTGGTTAGGCGCAGCTCCATGGCGGCCATATGATGACTCGATTCCCCCCTGAATGCTTAACACGCCTTTCCAAATCTGAACCCCAAAATGCCAAAATTCTACTCACAATACCGGTCCCGAATATCCCGGGGTAGGTTAAACTTCCTCCATCAACGAAACATCTCACTCCATTCCGGGCGCGCGCACCACCAAATCCGCACGGATAATTACCGCCCCGTAACTTCCGGCTTTCCAGTCGCGGGGGTGAGCCCGCCACCTTCCTTATAAATACCAATCGAAAGTAACCCTAAGCCTTTCACCTCACCTCACCAGACCCTTTCTCCTCGCTTCCTCGCAGCCTCCGCCGCCGGAGCTTACGTACACCACAGCAGATAAGACCGTCGCCGGCCGCACGCGACCTCGAGCCATCCCGCGCTGCCATCGCGCATTGTCGTCGCACCCTCGCTTCTCTCATCGAGGGCGGAAGAGCAATACTCAAGCCGCGCCTCGCATCTCCCTCATTTCGGACATCAATCTCTTCGGTAAGCCTCTCTCAATCGCCTAATTGAACCTTGCAATCTTTTCAATTTGACTTGGATCGGATCTGGATCAACCCGTAAATTATCTTTCCGGCATCGCCAAATCAGGCCGCTTCGGTAGTCCTTAGCTCTTTTAAGCACCTGACACATAGTCGCAACTCATCCCTGCACCTTTTTCAACCGCCAATTTTACATAAGATCGCTCGCAAGCTTTTTGACCTAGATCCGTTCCACCTTGTTTTTTCCGCCTGTCCCATTAACATCCGAGAAACCTTCTTTTTCCAGCTATTTTCTTCGCAATAAAAGTATGGGCAACCATCCATGTTCGCCCAACCCACCTCCATACGTAAGTAATTAACAATTTACTCACCCTCATCTGTAACCCGGAAAATCCTCCACACTTAACCTCGTAGCACATTATCCGGGTATTATTTTGGCCTTCGCATTGTCTCGATATTCCCTGAACTCGGATAATCTGATATTCCGAATCTTTACTCCCTACATCTCTTGTCCCTTGCAGGTTAACTCCATGGCTCCGAAAAGACAGGGAAGGCACCCGGCTTCAACCAAGACCCCTCAGGCCACTTCCGCCAACTGGGGTCGGTCTTCAACGACGAAGGCCAAGCTGGAAGGAATGGCCGAATTAGGAATTCTTCCCTCTCAAAAGGAGATACATTGGAGAGCTCCTGACGATGAGACCCGTCCTGCTCCTGCCGGGAATGAGGTAATCTGCTTTACCGAGCACGTGACCCGGGGATTCCGTCCTCCGGGTCACCCTTTCTTCCGGGAAATCTTAAGCCACTACGGCCTCCGGGTGTTCGACATAGGGCCTAACTCTATGTTGAATATCACCCACTTCATAGTCTTGTCCGAATCTTACTTATGCATTCCACCAAGCCTGGATCTTTTTATCGAGTTATTCCAATGCGAGCTATGTCGCGAGAGCAATGACGGAGCTCTTCTTACCTGTGGCGGGGTATCCATCCAGCGCCGCAAGCACTCACTAATGCCACCTCTTAACTTGAACTCCCACGTCAACAACTGGCAATTATCTTTCTTCTATTGCCATGACACTTCTCCAGATGGTGAGAGGAAATTGCCGGGTTACTCGGAGAGCCTCTTTGAACCCTCCGAGTCTTTTAGCGCTTTCGCACCCGAGCCTGATAGGGAAGCCATTCAGCCCCTTTTGGCCAAACTAGCAGCCCTATCAACCCATGGCCTTATTGGGCTTAATCTAATAAAAACTTGGGTAGATTTCCGGGTTCAGCCCAACTCCATCCGTTCGAAGTTGCTACACGAGTACTCGGGTCACATCACGGACTCCCTCCGCTACTCCACCAAGAACTTCCCTGCGGGCAACACCAACAAAACCATCAAGGGCTTCCTGATGGAGAGGCTAGATGTTATAAAGAACGTCACCGGGTTACCCCCATTTACTCGGGAGAATCCCGCTCCAGCGGTAAGATCTGACCCCTTTTTCTTGTTTCAGCACTCTTACCCGCTATAGTCCCTAATCACTACCTGCATTTACTTGTCCACAGGCTGACGATCCCTTCTGGAAGGTCGAGAACTCTCCTCCCTCCCAAGACCCCGAAGGGGAAAACGAGTCCATTGGTGACGACGAGGGTACTCCTTCATGACCTTTTACATCTGCCTTTCATCTTTGCCACTTTTCGCACCACTCGTCCTTTCTTATCTGATATTTACTCGGCTTTCAGGATCAGAGGACGAAGAGGAGGAAGAAGAAAATGACCCGGAAGCCACCGAGTCTGACCAAGAACCCCTAGTTGGAAACAAAAGGAAAGCTAGAGGGGTAGTTGAAAAGGTTCCCTTCTCTTCCATGTCTTGTGCGCCTTACTCCTTTGCCACTATGCGTGAACTTAATGTGCGATTATCACATTCATCCTTCTTGAAGGACCCTCCCCCGACTAAACGCAGGGTGACCCGGAGTTCTCCGGGGGATGATCCCCTTAACCCGGGTATCTCCACCTCACCCGCTCGTCGAGCCAGCACCCCTCCAGCTCAACCTTCCCAATCTCCTCAACGTCATCCATCCCCTAGTCATCCACTTGCCGGGCAATTTCGCGTACCGCAACCGGTGCTTTTACCAACGTCATCCGCCTCCAGCTGCGAGCTTCCCCCGGACTATGCTGTGAATACCGGGTAAACTACCCTTGCTTACACTCCCTCGTACTTGTTACCTTTCTTTTTTCCATACATTCCACTAATCAATGTCTCCTTTTCTCCTTTCAGCGCCACAGTTACTCTGAGTGACCCGGATGTTCCTGAAGCAGAAAGGCAGGGGGAGGAGAAGCCGAGTAATAACATGGACATTGAGGTTGAGGATAAGGCCGAGGACGGAAACAAAGAAGACCCTTTTAAGGACCCACCTCCACCAAAAACTGCATCACCCCAGCCCTCTGAGGAGGTGGATGAAGATATCATTTTGGAGACCAAGTCGGGTTCTCCTAACCCGGACATTCAAACAGTCCGGGTTTCGACCCCCAGACCCGGAGCAACCTTTCAACAGGAAGACCAATCTTCCGGCCCTTCTCGACTTCGCCCTGAAGACATGACCTTTGCGCAAATGCTGGATGCCCTCCATACCTTGAAGGGTGATGAAGAAAACATACTGGACGCCTTAATAACCAAGCACGAGGTAATCCCGAGTAATACCAATTGTTTCCACACATAGTCCCCAAGTTCCGAGTAAATTACTAAGTAACTTGCTTGGAACTTTTGTATAATGTTTCTGGCTAATCCCTCCTCATGCTTCCTTACAGGACTATGTTTCACAGTTGGAGAAGAAACTGGCCAAGTCCACCAAGCGTATTGGAAAAGAAACGGCCCTTCGTGAAGCTGCGGAGACTGAAGCTCGCAGGTGCCAAAAAATGACGAAAAGGTACAGGAAAAGGGCTCACAAGGCTAAGGACAAACTGACAACACTTTCCGTGCAGATTGCCGACGTTTATCGCACCGCGACCGGTAAGATTTTTAAATTTCACCTTTTCTGTGACCCGGATTTCTTTAATATGAACCACTGTGCTTGCTTACTTATTGTCTTTGCTCCTTTTACCCCTTTAGCAGGCCCAAGTGATGCTGCCCCCGAAGAAGATGACGCTGCTAAGCTAAAAACCATCAAAAACACTCTTCGCCAACTTTGCGGCGGAGTTAGCTGGATACTTGATGAGTTGCGACTGCCGGATGTCAAGCCAGATAATATGAAGAGATTACTGGAATTCTGCTCCACGATCCCCGAGTGGATTTGGCACTGGAAACGGTCCTCTTGCCGATTTGGGGTAACCCGGGGGCTCGCATTGGCTAAAGCCTACGCCCCCAAGCTACAACTGGCCCAACTTATGAGTGGATTTCCGGAGTTCAACTTGGATGGGTCCAAGTTTTTGCCAAAGGACTTCAAGGCTATTCAGAAAGAAGTCCGCCATCCGGCTAGCGTTATCGCTGACAGCTTAGAGATTGATGAGATTCTCCCTGCTTATGATGCTAATGACAAGGTTGTCAAGGCGAACCGCCCCCAGCCGTTCGATATGCTTGCCCGTTGGAGGGAGGAGGCGCTCAAGATAAGGGACGAAGCTGCCAAGAAGGCCGCTGCCGACTCTGCTCCTGCAGCTTCGCAACCCGGAACTGCTACTAATCCGGGTGGCGCCGCCACCACCAGCGGCAACAAGGGCAAGGCCAAGATGGATCCTGCAGCTTGAAGTAATGAATGTCACCTGTCATTCCATATGCATTAGTCGGCAAAGCGTCGTCAAAACAGCTTTATTACTTGTTTTAAGCGGAGCGCCTGTGCTCTTTTGATACTTTAGGGTTTTTGTAACACTTTTGCTTATACTCCCGATGCATTTGCGCCCCTTTGGGCTTTTGATTAACGTGTCTTTGCACCCGCTTGTTCTTGATACCCACTTACTTTATTCTTGATACCTTGTACCTTTACCTTCCCCCCCCCTTTTTTTTATATGGTTTCCTTGGCGAGACCCAACCTCCGGGTTTCGTTGACATCTGGGGAATGGGCTTTCACCCGGATCCCTAAGTCCCCGAGACCCGGATGCATGGCTCGTTGGAATTTTATCGGCTGGATTACGCTGTTTCTTCTTCAGAGCTCCCAAGTCCCCCAGCCCGGGTTTCCACGTCTGGGACACGTGATTGTTTCTTTTCAAGGAAACGAATTGCCTGTCGCTAAATGCCCAAGACTTCAGGACAGCTTTTTATGACGTTTGAAGTTATGCTTGATAATCGTTGAGTTTCCGGCTGCTAGCCTTATACTCTGCATGACTTGTGGTTTAGATGACCCTTTCAACTATCTTGTACTATAAGCCGGCTTCCGCGTGGATACCATGTTGTTACATCAATACGAAAACGGGGTCAAGCAAGTCTCGTTTGGGTCTCATGACCGACATTAATCGTAAGCGAACGAATCATGCCACTTTGTTGCGAGTCACATCGAGCTTAAGTAAGAATAGCCGAGAAATTTGGACTTCTTTGTCCGGTTATAAGATTGTAGCCGCACTCGTTTTTTCGAGTGACGGCCCCTATAACTCATTGGCATCAAGGCCGGGTCTTTTTTGAGTTTGCAGCTGTGCTTATGGGAGCAACCAGCCCTCAAGACCTAAAATATGCACACCGTATAAATGATAATTGCCTCTTTTCCTGATAACCTCCTTTTTATTTGATATGAGAAAATTAAGTCAGCAAGCCGCCTCATTAAAAACCCATCCAGTCCCCAAGGGTGCCCCGGATAGGAAAAGAGTGCGTCTGAAACCTGCTGCCTGTTACATCGTTTTCTGCTAAGTATAGTACGGACGTAGCTGAGCCACGTTCCATGGTCTATCTCTCTCTTGCATAGGTGCAGTAGTGTGAGCAGTGTCGTTGATTGTGGCCGATTCTTCTCTTGCATCTATCAAGTAATATGACCCATTATGCAGACTCCGGCTTACGATGAAAGGTCCTTCCCATGGTGGCGATAGTTTGTGCTTTCCCTCGTTTGTCTGAACCAAGCGTAGGACCAAGTCTCCCTCCTGGAAGACCCGGCTTTTCACCCGCCGGCTATGATATCTTCGTAAGTCCTGCTGATATATGGCTGATCTTTCCAAGGCTTGCTCCCTTTGTTCTTCTAACATATCCACGGCGTCTTGCCGGGTTTTCTCGTTCTCTACTTCCACATAAGCTGTCACTCTTGGTGAATCATGAATGATGTCGCTTGGTAATACCGCTTCTGCGCCGTAGACCATGAAGAAAGGTGTCATCTGGGTGGATCGGTTGGGTGTAGTGTTAATACCCCAGACCACGGAAGGAAGTTCTTCAACCCATGCCCCAGCGGCCCTGATACAGGGAACCCTCAGTCTTGGCTTCAATCCACGAAGTAGTTCTTGGTTCGCCCTCTCCACTTGCCCGTTGGCTTGCGGATGTGCTACTGATGCTACATCAAGCCTGATTCCATTGCTGCCACAAAATTTTTCCATCTCTCCAAGGGACATGTTGGTTCCATTGTCGGTAATTATGCTGTGGGGGTACCCGAACCGGTATATAATTCTTTTCAGGAACTTGACTGCTGTGGCCGCTTCGCAATTGGTGACCGGCATAACCTCCACCCATTTGGTAAACTTATCAACAGCAACTAAAAGGTGCGTTTTCTTGCAAGGTGACATATGGAAGGGGCCAACCATGTCCATACCCCAAACAGCGAATGGCCAAGTTAATGGAATGGTCCGTAACTCCATAGCCGGCACATGAGTTTGGCGAGCGTACCTTTGACATCCGTCGCACCTTGCCACTATCCGTTCCGCGTCTGCTAGAGCTGTGAGCCAGAAGAACCCATGTCGATAGGCCTTGGCCACAAGAGACCTTGTGGACGCGTGGTGCCCGCAATCACCTTCATGGATCTCCTTAAGAATCTGTCGGCCTTCTTCTGGTGTCACACAGCGCAAAAAGACTCCTGCCGCACTTCTCTTGTACAACTCTCCATTGATAATAGCGTATCCTTTTGCCCGCCTCACGATTTGTCTTGCTAGTACCTCCTGTTCTGGTAGTTCGCCCCGTGATAAGTATGCCAGATATGGCTCCGTCCATTCGGGGACGCCGCGTATTGTAGCCACGAGCTCCACGTCCGGGTCTCTATTTGCTAATTCTTCTTCAGACTCGGATTTAACTGACGGTCGCCATAGCTCGTCCACGAAAACATTAGGTGGAACCGGCTCCCTGCGCGAGCCGAGTCTGGCGAGTGCGTCCGCCGCCTCGTTCTTTCTTCTGTCTATGTGCTCCACTTCATACCCGGAGAAACACCCGGCAACCCTATCAACCTCCCTGCGATACGCTGCCATAGTGGCGTCCTTCCTGTCCCAGGTTCCTGATACCTGCTGCACCACGAGATCCGAGTCTCCAAAGCATCGTATCCTTCTAATGTTCATCTCCTTGGCTACCTTCAAGCCATGCAACAGAGCCTCATACTCGGCCACGTTGTTTGAGCAATCAAAATGAATCTGTAGCACGTAACTTAGTTTATCCCCCTTTGGCGATGTCAGCACCACTCCGGCTCCTGACCCCTCGTACTGCTTTGATCCATCGAAGTGCATGGTCCATGACTCGGAACTTGGAACTGCGGTAACCATTCCAGTGTGCGTCCAGTCGTTAACGAAATCAACCAAGGCCTGGGACTTGATTGCCGATCTGGGCTCGTAGCTGATATGATAATCTCCCATCTCTATTGCCCATTTGGCTATTCTGCCCGTTGCATCCGAGTTTCTGATGATATCCGACATTGGTATTGAACTAACCACTGTTATGGGATGTTCTTGGAAATATGGCTTCAACTTCCGGCTGGCCATAAAGACCCCAAACACCAATTTTTGCCAATGCGGGTAACGCTGCTTCGCTTCCGATAACACCTCACTGACATAGTAAACCGGCCTCTGGACCGGGTAACCTTTCCCATCTTCTTTGCGTTCCACGACAACTACTGCGCTGACGGCTCGGGGACCGGCTGCCACGTATAATAACATAGGCTCCTTAGGACCCGGCGCCGCTAGTACTGGCGCTTCAGATAACTGCTTCTTTAGTGCTTCAAACGCCTCATCTGCCTCCTGATCCCATACGAACTTATCTGATTTCCGCAAAAGCCGGTACAAGGGTATTGCCTTTTCTCCAAGCCTGGATATGAACCGGCTCAGGGCTGCCACGCAACCCGTGAGTTTTTGAACGTGCTTCAAATTTTCCGGTTTCTTCAAATTCTGGATGGCCTTGATTTTATCCGGGTTTGCCTCAATTCCTCTCTCGGAGACTATAAAGCCAAGTAACTTCCCGGCCGGGACTCCGAATACACACTTCGTTGGGTTAAGCTTCATCTGATACCTCCTCAAGTTTTTAAACGTTTCTTTTAAATCATCAATAAATGTCTCTGCCTTCCGGGTCTTAATAACCACATCATCCACATATGCGTGCACGTTACGCCCAATTTGATCCTCGAAGCACTTCTGAATACACCGCTGATAAGTTGCGCCCGCATTTTTCAATCCAAACGTCATGGTTTTGTAGCAGAAGGCCCCAAAAGGGGTTATAAATGAGGTTTTTTCCCAATCCTCCCTTTTGAGTTTAATCTGGTGGTATCCCGAATATGCGTCCAAGAAACATAGCAAGTCGCTTCCGGCTACCGCGTCTATGATTTGGTCTATCCTTGGCAGCGCGAACGGATCCTTTGGGCAATGCTTGTTGAGGCTCGTGAAATCGATGCACATCCTCCATTCATTTGTCTTTTTCATCACTAGAACCGGATTCGCTAACCAGTCCGGGTGAAATACTTCCATGATAAAGCCTGCGGTTAATAGTCGTGCGATTTCCTCACCTATAGCTCTTCTCCTTTCCTCGTTCATTTTTCTCAAACCTTGCTTCACAGGCCTGGCCCTGGGATCCACATGCAAACTGTGCTCTGCCAACTCGGTGGGGATACCCGGCATGTCGCTGGGTGTCCAGGCGAACACATCCGCATTTGAGCGTATAAATTCCACTAGGGCCTTTTCTTGCGCGTCTTCCAAATTGGACCCTATAGTGAACTGCTTGGTGGGGTCTCCTTCCACAAAATCTAGTTTCTTGGTGTCTTGAGCCGCCTTAAATTTTACTCTTTCGTCTTCAGAATCTGGTCTTCTCAATGCCGTGCCATCTTCCGGATCCACCTGAGACCGGTAATATTTAAGCTCTTCCTTTCTGCAGGCTTGCTCGGCCATCACCGAATCTCCCTCATCACACTCTGCTGCTATATCCCGGTTTCCATGGATAGTGATGGTCTGCTTGGGGCCTGGAATCTTTAACTGCAAATATACATAGCACGGCCTAGCCATGAATCTAGCATAAGCTGGTCTCCCGAACAATGCGTGGTAAGGACTGTGCAACCGGACCACCTCAAACGTGAGCCATTCTACCCGATAGTTATCTACCGACTCTCCGAAGGCTACTTCCAATGTAATTTTTCCTTCGGGGCGCGCCGAATGACCCGGCACGATTCCATGAAAAACCTTCGAACTTTTCTGTAGCTGAGATTCTTTGAGATTCATACGCAAGAAGGTTTCCCAATATAGGATGTTGATGCTGCTCCCTCCGTCCATCAATACCTTTCTCAATTCATAACCATTGACCTGTGGCGAGACTACTAATGCCAGGGTTCCAGGGTGCCCTATTCCTTCCGGATGATCCCTTCTGCTCCATGTTACCTCCTGCTCTGCCCATCTCAAGTACCCCGGAGTGGCCGAGGAAACTGAATTCTCTGTCTGTTTTAACGCCTTTTTGTCCCTGTTGGAAGTCCCTGTAACATGCACATGATATTGTCCTTTTAAATTGAGCGTACGTACCATACCGATGAAGATACTGATTTGGCCAATCGATACCGCGGACCCGGATTCGAGGCGCTCCGGCTCCAGCTCCCACCCGGAATTGTCCACTATCCTTTTTTCCTTCGTCATCAGAGTAGATCTCGCCGACAACAAAGTTCTTCATGATCTTCCGAGCTTCTCCCGTGATGTAAACACCTTTGGACGCAGGCCCCACGGTGGGCGCCAACTGTCGTGGGATAATCACGGCAGATGTTACCGGGGGTAACTGATCTTGGGGCAAGTCGACACAGGTATTCGGGAGATGGTTTAGCTCGAAGGAAGACATGGCGAAAAGCGATCTAAGAACCAGAAAATAACTCGCCGGATCTCAATACGAATTATGCTGGATACTCGATAACAAGTGTTACAACTATGACTTGAATCTCTGGCAAACTAAACCTAGGGGCCGGTTTATAAAGCACCCGTACACCCCTAACTCGCCCTTCAAGGCACATCTTGAGTCCTACTCGAACTCCACATACAAACCCCTAACTTTTCTTATCGCAGCCCACAATCCGGGTTACGAATCTCACAAGCCTTTGGGCCTTCCGATAATCTCTTTACCCCTAGCCGGGTATCGCTCAGCACACCTCGGGCCGGATTATATCTTGAAGTGGGCCTACCGGGTTACTATCCCCCCATCACATAGATAGATTGAACATATAGTATGGGCACTGTCGTGGTGGTGTCACGGCAGATGCCATAGGATGGCTAAAGATGTGGGGACGAAGGACGCTGGAGGTGCTCGGGGAGGGATCACGCGACGAGTAGCCGCGTGAGGTACGAAGTAAACACTGCAAAACACACGATTTACCCAGGTTCAGGGCCCTCGTGAGGAGGTAAAACCCCTACTCCTGCCTTTCTCTATGTATTCTGGTGTCTCACCGAGTAGCCACAGTACAATGTTCTTGCTACCGAGTAGCCACTCTCTCCTCTAGATGATGAACTAGGTCGAGAACTTAGGGTTTCTAGTGTCCCAGTATGCGATCTAGGTCAAGATGTGTTCGATCCTCTCGCAAGAGGCGGCGGGGCACCTTATATACATGGTGCCCAGACGGATACGTCCAAACATGGACAAGTGTCGACATAGTGTGCACATCGTCCTTCCTCCGGGTTCCCGCTGACAGCTTTGGTTCCTAATCTTGGCTGCATCTAGAAAGTCGTTGGGCAAAACAAGGGGACAGACTGGTATCACTGTGCCAAACACAGAGTAGCCCCCCCCCCCTTATCCTGCCACGGCCTGCTTCCATGCTGTCACTGTCAGGCAGGCCGGTCCCAGATGAACAGTAGTTCGAATACTGCCAAGTACGGACCCAGGATACGCGGGATCCTGTGTCAGAACGGCTCCTTTGACTTTCTGGCCCGAGTAGGTTCCCGCCAATTTTACTCGGGCCAACTCTTCTACTCGAATGGACAGAACTTGATTGATATCTCCTTCTGGTCATCTTGAGGTGAGACCGAGTAGCAGTCGACCGGGTAGCGGGTACCGGGTAGTCGGCTACTCGACCAAACCTCTCTTCTGTAAGTCACCTTTACCACTTGCCTTTACCCTACTCGGGGGTAACCCCCCGACAGCAGTCCCCGAAGCTGGTTGAGTCTTGCGAACTCGTTCACTAGGCTCTGCCAGCTCAAAACCAATCTTTGCACCATAGCCCTTGAACCTCAAGATGCCGAGTAAAAGACCTCCGAATAGTACTCTGAATAGTACCTTAAGTTTCCTCTCCTCCGCGTAGCAGATGATTTCTACTCTGCGACCGAGTAAAAAGACTTGGAGAATTTTCTTGAATTGAGCCTCCGCGGCGCAGAGCATGATCCAGCCCTTCGCACAGCGACTGAACACGTGTCAAGCATCCAGGCCCCCGTCGTTTCGCTGCCCAGGGCACGACGTACCACGCGCCCGGTTTCCAGGCAGTGGGCCCACCACTCGTCACGTCCCATCAAGAGTAATAATAGGCCACGATCTGGTGGTGGGATCAATTGCGGCCGTTACGCGCGCATCCCACGCTTGTGTGCGTTTCCAGCCGGCCACAGATCCCACCACACGCCACGATCGATCCCACTTCCCCGATGGTAACGGTAGCCTGAGGCGAGGGTATAAATACCCCCGCCGGTAACTTCCTTTTCTCCTCCCTCGCACTTTTCCTCTTTCATCTCTCTGTTCTTCTCCGCCGCCGAGCTCTCCGCCGCCGCGCAATCTTTTGCGCTGCCGCGAAATCTTTTGCGCTGCCGCGAATTCAATCCAGCCAACCAAATCCTTCCGATTCTTTCCACCCCTCCTACTCGCAACCATGTCTCGCGCCGGCTGGGCTGGCTCGCACGTCACCGCCGAGGACTGCGCCTGGCTTGTGAACACTAGGAGGGTTCCTCCTGGTGTTCAATGCCGTCCATCTAGGGGAGAGCTCGTGCCTACCCCGGAGGAGGGCGAGCACGTTGTGTTCTTGGCGCACTTCGAGCGCGGCTTCGGCCTGCCGGCCTCCGACTTCCTCCGCCGCTTCCTCGACCACTTCGGCCTCCAAATGCATCACCTGCCACCTAATGCCGTCGCCTTCCTCGCCTACCACGCCGTGGTGTGCGAGGCCTTCCTCGGCATCCATCCAACAACGGACACCTGGCTCAAGTACTTCCACCTCCGCCAGCAGACCACCGGGAAGAAGTAAGGCGCGGGTGTGCCACGGGCAACTGACACCGGCTACGCCATGATGGTGCAGCGGTCGGGGACCAATCACCCCCGTATCAAGGGGTTGGAATCCGTCCGGATGTGGCAGAAGACGTTCCTCTACGTCAAGAACATCCCCGCCACCGAAGGAGGGCAGGTAACTGATAGAATCAATCTTCCCGCTTGGAGCCTCCGTGCTCCCACCGGGAAGAATTGGAAGGAGAAGCCCTCCAACGACCTCAACGCGAAGGAGATTGAGGCGCGGCTCGGCGTTCTAATCGACGAGGGCCTCAAGAGCGACGATCCTGTGGCGTGCTGGATCAAGAGACGAGTTCTGCCTCTGCAGGAACGCTGCCATCTGATGTGCTACATGGGAGGCCCCTGTGACTGCACCAGGACGACCACCATCGAGCTCGACAACGCAGATGTTCCTGAGCACGCGAGGGCCATCCTGACAACGAGCCTCACCGAGCATTGGCAGTATGGGTTCGTCCCATTCAGCCGTACAAAGCCGATTCCGCGGGTACGTTCTTCTTTCCCTGCTTTCTGTATATGGATTCCGAGTAGAAAACTTCCTCTTCTCGCCGCGACTAGCAATCGTAGTCTGTACCGAGTAGAGTACTTAGTAGAATTGTATAGGCTTAGTGTGCTTTGTGCCTGCACGCCTTTCCGAGTAGAACATTCGGTAAAAATACTTAGGCTTAGTGTGCTTTGTGTTTGCACGCCTATCCGAGTAGGATACCATCCTGCTACTCGGCTAACTTGTGACACCTCTCCGCTCTTCAGGTCCTCAATCGACAGCTTATGGAGAGCTGTGAACGTTTTGAAGGCAACTGGTTTCCTGACCGAGAGGAGGACGACAAGGCCTCTTTTGAGACCGCAGACCAGATCAACCTCCCTCGTTCCCCCACCATGGAGAGGCAGCACGCGGAAACGTCTCTCCGCGACTGGCCTGAGGACGAATTTGAAGGTAACTGCGCACTTGCTTTGCTTGTTCACGAGAAGCACCAATCCACTGTTTGTTGTTTCTGATTTGCTCCTCTTCTTTTCCTGAATCCGCAGATGATGTTGATGAAGAGAACGAGGATGAGGACGAAGACGAGAACGAGAACGAGGGCGATAAAGCCCTTGTCGTCAACCCTCTTTCTGTCGCCGCCCCTGCCACCCGCAAGCGGACAGGCAGCGGCGCCCACGAGCCCCCCGCCAAGAAACAGAAGCCGGCCGAGAAGAAGAAGACGACCAAGACGGTCGTGAAGAGACCAAGGCGAAAGCTCGCCTCCACCAGCGCGTAAGTTTCTTCTCTGTCGTCTCCCTTCTCGTACTATGTTATTTTCCCCAATCCTCTTCTAATTTCTGAATTTCTTTTTCTCTGCAGACCTCCCATGGACGCGAACTCTGCTCTCGCGCCCGACCAGGCTAAGAAGCCAGCAGCGCCACTTATCAACCTCGACGATGACGCGGACGACGCCGCCAATGCACAGAGCACTGATGCTCAATGAGCAGATTCGGAAAAGCAGTCCCGTGCGGAGTCAGCAGCATAGGACACTGCCGCCCACCAGGAGAGACCCCCTTCTCCTCCGGCCAACACTGCCGAGGAGACTCAAGACGAAGAGATGCAGAATAACACCGCCCTCGAGCGGTCAGAGGCTGAACAGGAGAAGCCAACCACAGATGCTGCAGGCCAAGTGAATCCCGCTGCCGAGCAGCGGGTGGAAGATGCCACCATGACGGATGCCACCATGACAGACCACTATCCATTGAGCGACGCGCCAACAGGCGCCACACCGAGTAGCGCCCAGCCAACTGGCGCACCGGATAGTGCGCCCCTGGCGCCGCCAACTGACCAAGGCAGCGCCCCGACAGATTCTTCCTTGGTGCCACAGACCAAGGACGCAGCCAGGAAACAAGCCCTAGATGCTCTGAAGGAGGCAGTCGAGAAGAGGGAAAACGAGAAGAAGGAAACCGAGGCTCAGAAGTCCGAGAAGCCAACCTCCGGGAAACCGCCTGCCCAGAAAGAGACAGCCAAGAAGAAAGCTGCCGACAAGCCGCCGTCGACATCAGCTGGCCAGTCCAAGCAGCTTGTTATCCGCAACCCCAGTGCGGTTCCTGCCGCTGCTAACATAGCTGATCAGCCCCTCTACCTGGATTATATGGTGAAGGTCAGCCAACAACGCCAGATTGGTCTTTCCGTCGAGGACCGAAAGCTTGCTCTCACAAGAGGAAGGAAAGCCGTGGCGGCGGATTCCGGGCCCTCGGCCCCACACCAGGACAGATCCATTGCTTCTCGGGGAGCTCAAGACCAGGCGATATCATCCCAGAGCCTCGAGCAGGTACTTGACTTGGTTGGTTTCATTGATGCCAAGTGGGACAGCAAGCTTCTCGGCACAGACAAATGGCACGGCCTTGGCCTGGGCGACATCGATCATATGCGGGTCGACTGGAACAAGGTGGACTTGGGCTACAAACCCATGACCGTCTCCTCCAGCACTGCTACTCTTGCTGCCAAGATGTTCGTGCACCGCAAGAATGCAGAAGATCTCGAGCAGTCTTACGCGGTAAGTCTTAACTTGTCCTCTCCGAGTAGCATTTTTCTTCTCTCCTATCCGTCTTCATTTTCCTTTACCGTCACCCAGTCCCCGAGATTCTGGCCGAGTAGGCGGATGCTCTCCCGAGTAGCCGCCTTCTTGGGTTGAATCTTCACTTCTCTGTCTAACTTGTTTTCTTTTCGCTTCTCAGGATAGCGTTCTGAAGCGTACCAGTCTGCATCGCCAGCTTCTCTGGAATCATGCTATCGCCAGGAGGCGAATTGCTGCACTGGAAAGAGAGAAAGCAGCTGCGGAGGCAGCCGGTAAGGATGCTAAGGATAGCACTCTGAAGCTGTCTGAGGTGGAAGGTATGCTTTTAGCCGCGCGGTTCTTGCATTTTTTGTTTACGCCCGCTTCTGCTTTCTTGCGCTAACCTTTTCTACTCTGCAGGGAAGCTGAAGGCCCTGGCTGACGAGCACGAGAACTGTCGCACCTTTGTTGCGAATGCCGAGAGCACTATCAAGAAGCTTGAAGGTAAACCTCCGTCTACTCGGTTTGCCCTTGTGTCTGTTTCCTTTGCTTCTCTGCTAACCGTGCTTTGCTCTTTTCAGAAGATCATAAATTGTTTGTTGAAGAACACCAAGACTGCGTCAAACCTGAAGAAGTGCAGCAGCGGCTGTCCGACCAGGCCGTTGAGCTGCTGAAGGACCACACTACAGAGATGGAGCAGCTGCAACTCCAGCTGCAGAAAGCCCTCCAGGATGCTCTCGACCTTGGCGCCGAGAGGGACAGAGTTATCGCCGAGAAGGCCAAGCCTGAGACAACTTTCAATGCCAAGATCAAAGCCCTCGAGCAGGAGTGCGAAACGCTGAAAAAATCCAATGCTGGGTACTTCACTCAGTTGGACGGACTTCGCTTGCTCGAGGAGAAGCACATTTCCAATGCGGAGGAGTGGAAAATCCAGTTGCAGCAGCTGCGCCACGAGCTTCATAGTAAGTTTCCTCCTTTCTGCATCTTTTCTTCTCGGTCCTGCCTCTTCTCGGTTCCTGTGACTGAATTTCTCCCTTGCTTTTGTGCATAAATCTTCCCTGATCTCGTGTCCGCTTGCGCGCCAGCTTTGGCCAAAGCCCGAGCAGCTCGCCTTGAGAAGGGCGAGGCCTCGGACACCATAGCCGAGATCGAGGACAGCCTGCTGGTGATGAAAGGGCACTTCGAATGCCTAGCCGGCGTGGGCACCGACTTGGTGCGCGTCGGCTTCGAGCTCCACAAGCTGTTCTGGCCTGAAGATTCGACGCCGACAACGATTGATGGCCTTGCTCTGAAGCTGCAGAATGTGAAGGCCGAGCTGAAGAAATGGCGCGCCTCGGGAGCTCGGGCGGGTGCTGACTTGATGCTTCTCTGCATCGCTTCCTGGTACGAGAATCTGAACATGGAGATCATCCGCGGGAAGCGCAACAATTCCAAGTGGGAGACAGACCCCAGCTGCGTGGCCATGCGCAAGCTGATTGCGTACGAAGTCGCGGAGTGCGCTGAGACGGACGTCTTCATCGACGGCCTCCCCGAGCCCGACACCGAAGTGGAGGAGGACGAGGAAGCGGATGAAGACACAGAGTCCGACTTGGACGGCTTCTTCGATTCGCCTAGAGGCAAGGCCGGGAAGGGGAAGAATGTCGCCGTCGCGAGTAGCGATGAGGAGGCCGAGCACATCGACACCGCCGCACTCGGATTCGGCACCTCATCAGGAGCCGCTCTCGACGACACGGTATTCACCCCTGGCCAAGCCTCTGGTGCTTCTTCAGCCCCAGGGCCTATCTCGGTGGCCACGGCTACTTCTGACCAGGTAGCCACCGAGCGCGACGTCGAGATGGAAGAGTCCGCCACCGTCCAGTCGGAGGCGGATGCCACCCATGCCAGCGCCGAAGAAGAACTCGCAAGGACAACTGCCGCCAACTCGGAGGCAGAGGCAACCAAGACCACCACAGAAGATGCAGCAGCCAAGGCCAGCGCCGACAACATTGCCTCCTCCACATGATTTTACCTGCACACTTTTTACTTGAAAACTTATCAGATCCCCGGGATGCCGGGAGCATATGTATCAGACTTATTTATGCTTTTCTTGCTACTCAATTTTATTTGCACACATTATCTTCAATTTAATCCTTTTGATCAGCCCTGGCTCAATGCCGGGTTGCGTTATCATGCGAGTCCCCGAGTTGCCTTTCTTATTCACTCTCTCTTTTCATCTCAGCTCTACCCGCAACTTGTTGCTTTTTTGGTATTCGAGTCACAAGAGTCAAAGAGTAGAGCTGCAAATACTTAACCGCTTAGAAACAATCATAGTAACGCAGCCCACCACTTAGCCGAAAAGACGAAACAGAGAACAGAAGTAACAAACACTCTCGGTTCCTACACTTTTTCTTCCTTAGCGCTTTTCTTGTGCTCATTGACCTTTTGCTTGTTCTCTTGCTCGCCATGAAGCCGGGTTTCGGACAGCAGCAGAGTCGAAGAGTTGGCATATAGGTTTAGACACAGTACTCAATACGCTTATGAGTTTCGAAGTGAAGCAACCGAATAGGCAAACAGTATAGCCGAGTAAAAACACTTAGAGCAATTTTGGACGAGGGCAGTCCCCGAGAACAATTTCAGATTGCAGATTAGAATTTCAACTCGGATAAGAGGGTACATACACATCTTTGCTTACGAATGAAAACGACGAAGTAGAGCTACATTCCAAGGGCGCTTGGTTTCCTCTCCAGCTTTATCTGCCCTGTTCGCCTGTGATGGGCGCACATCTACAAGGTAGTACGCATCATTGTGCAGCGCTTTGCTCACAATAAAAGGCCCTTCCCATGGAGGAGACAACTTGTGCATCCCGGCTGTGCGCTGCACAAGCCTAAGGACCATGTCTCCTTCTCGCAAAACCCTTGGGTTCACCTTTCGGCTATGATAGCGCCGCAGGTTTTGCTGGTAGATAGCCGAACGTGACAGAGTCAGCTCTCTTGCTTCTTCAAGCAGGTCAACGTCGTCTTCTCGAGCTTCTCTCGCCTCCACCTCAGTGTAGAGGGCTACTCGGGGGGAGTCATGCTCTAAGTCTATTGGCAACACGGCCTCAGCCCCGTATACCAAGAAGAATGGCGTGTAGCCGGTTGACCGGTTAGGGGTAGTCCTTAGACTCCACAACACCGCTGGCAACTCGTCTAACCAACACCCAGGTGTTTTCAGCAGTGGCTCCATCAGCCTTGGCTTTATGCCTGCCAGTACCATGCCATTTGCTCTTTCAACTTGCCCATTGGAAGCAGGATGCGCGACTGACGCAACGTCTAGTCGGATATGCTTATCTCTGCAGAACCGCACCATTGCTCCCTCAGCAAAGTTTGTGCCGTTGTCGGTGATGATACTGTGCGGGTAGCCATACCTCAAGATCACATCCTTCACGAATTTTACTACCGTGGCCCCATCGCATCTCCGAATAGGTTTCACTTCAATCCATTTGGTGAACTTGTCCACCATGACCAAGATGTGAGTCATATTGCCTCTAGCCGGCTGGAAAGGCCCAACCATGTCCAAACACCAAACAGCGAATGGCCAGGTGATAGGAATTGTTTTCAACTCGGAAGCAGGCATGTGAATCTTACTTGCGAACATCTGGCAGCCTGTGCACTTCCTCACGATATCCTCAGCTTGCTGCAGTGCTGTGAGCCAATAGAATCCATGCCGGAAAGCTTTCTGGACCAGCGCCCGAGAAGAGGCGTGGTGCCCGCATTCTCCTTGGTGTATCTCTATCAGGATCTCTTCTCCTTCTGCTGGGTCCACACATCGTTGCAGCACGCCAGTGACACTTCTCTTGTGCAGCACATCTCGGACAATAGTGTAGCCTTTGGATCTTCTCTGAATCTGCCTTGCAGTCACCTCATCTTCAGGTAGACTGCCGTCCCTTAGAAAGGATAATATGGGCATAGCCCAACTCGGTGTCTCCCGTGTGGGAAACACTGGTTCGTCCAGTTCCATTGGGACAGGCTCTTGTGGTTGCTCAGGAGGAGTGGGAGCGCTTCTTTGTAAACCAGATCGATTGGCGAGAACTTCTTCAATGAATGCAACAGCCTCCGGGTTAAGGGCGGCAGTCCCCGAGTAAGGAGTGGCAGTCCCCGGGTAAAGAGTGGCAGTCCCCGAGTAGGGAGTGGCAGTCCCCGAGTAGGGAGTGGCAGTCCCCGAGTAGGGAATGGCAGTCCCCGAGTAGGGAGTGGCAGTCCCCGAGTAGGGAGTGGCAGTCCCCGAGTAGGGAGTGGCAGTCCCCGAGTAGAGGACGGCAGTCCCCGGGTTTCCTGAAGCACTCTCCCAGTCAATCTCCATGGGATCAGATTCCTCACCTTGCAGAGAAGGCACAAATATGGACTCCGAGTTGGGAGAAGGCTTGATGGATGGCTTCCTCAAATTCTCCAAGGCGATTCCCGCCGGGATGGATTGCCGAGAAGATCCCAACTTGGATAATTCATCTGCTGCTTCGTTCTCTGCTCGGTGAATGTGCTGTAAATCACAACCTTCGAAGAACCCAGTCATAGACTGCACCAGGAAGCGATACGATGCCATGTTGGCATCCAAAGCATCCCAAGTGCCCGAGACTTGCTGCACCACCAGATCTGAATCACCATAGCATATGATGCGCTGCACACCAACCTCCTTTGCTACTCGCAAACCATGCACCACTGCCTCGTACTCTGCAACATTGTTGGACGCCTTGAAATGAATCTGCAGCACATACTTGAGTTGATCTCGCTTGGGTGATGTCAGCACCACGCCAGCACCAAGGCCTTCCTTCACTTTCGAGCCATCAAAGTGCATCTTCCAGTAATTGGAAACTGGAGCAGGAGGTTCATACTGCACCTCGGCCCAGTCCACAAGGAATTCCGCCAGGATCTGAGACTTGATGGCGTCTCTTCTCGCATACGCGGGAGCATACGCGGCTAGCTCAATCGCCCACTTGGCTACTCTGCCACTCGCCTCCTTGTTGCCCATGATATCCGAGATGGGAGCAGAACTCACGACAGTGATGGGGTGCTCCTGAAAATAATGTTTCAGCTTCCTGGCGCCCAGGTACACACCATAGGTCATCTTCTGGTAATGCGGGTAGTTCTGCTTGGAGCTAGACAGCACTTCACTGAGATAATATACTGGGCGCTGCACACTCTTGCCTTCTTCTTCTCGCTCCACCACTATCACCACGCTGACTACTCGGTTAGTCGCAGCAATATACAGTAGCATGGGCTCCTTGGGTAGCGGACTAGCCAAGACGGGAGCGCTGGCCAGCATTGCTTTCAGCTCATTGAATGCCACGTCCGCTTGCGGAGTCCAGACAAACTTGTCACTTTTCTTCATCAACTGGTACAGAGGCAGTGCCTTCTCGCCCATTCGGCCCAGAAAACGGCTCAGAGATGCCAAACAACCTGTGAATTTCTGCACGTCTTTCAGTGATCTCGGCAAAGACATGCTCTCAATAGCTTTTATCTTTGAAGGATTGGCTTCAATGCCCCGACTAGAAACCAGAAAACCGAGTAGCTTTCCAGCCGGTACACCAAAGGTGCACTTACTCGGATTCAGTTTCATTTTGTACTTGCGTAGGTTAGCAAAGGTTTCCTCCAGGTCGGCAAGCAGAGTATGTGTTTTATTCGTTTTGATGACAATGTCATCTACGTACACCTGCACATTCTTGCCGAGCTGATCGTGCAAGCATTTCTGCATGCATCTCTGATAGGTTGCACCCGCATTCCTCAAGCCAAAACACATGACACGATAGCAATAAGCCCCGTACGGGGTAATGAAAGCAGTCTTTATTTGATCAGCAGGGTTGAGTGCAATCTGGTGGAAACCAGAGTAGGCATCTATGAAAGACAGCAGTTCACAACCAGCAGTGGAATCGATCACCTGATCGATGCGAGGTAGCGGGAAAGGATCCTTGGGGCATGCCTTGTTCAAGTCGGTGTAGTCGACACACATGCGCCATGCAGTGGCAGCCTTGGGATCCTCCTTCTTCTTCTCGACCATGACCGGGTTGGCTAACCAATCCGGGTGCAGCACCTCCATGATGAAATTGCTTATCAGTAACTTGGTGATCTGGTCACCAATGGCCTTCCTTCTGTCATCTCCGAAACGGCGCATAGCCTGCTTCACTGGTTTGGCGTCAGGACGCACATGTAAAGAGTGCTCAACCAACTCCCTCGGGACTCCTGGTAAATCTTCATTGGTCCAGGCGAATACATCCCGATTCTCACGGAGGAAGTGGATGAGCTCGCTTTCCTATTTCTCCGCCAACCCGGAACCAATGATGGCTACGCGGTCGGGAACTCGGGGTCGACCTGGACTGTCTTTGTCTCCTTGGCAGCTTGGAAAGCAGTGCCGTGCTGGGTACTCGGCACACCTTGTGCACCAGCTTGTGCGGACTGAGCCATGGCCACCACCTCGTACATCTTCTTCTTCTCGGCCTCAATCACCATCGACTCTGCCAGCTTGGAGCTAGCTGAGGCACACTCTATGGACTTCTTGTAGTCGCCAGCGATAGTGATTATGCCATTGGGACCAGGGATCTTCATCTTCAGGTATGCAACATGAGTGGAAGCCATGAACTTGCTCAGAGCAGGCCTGCCGAGTAGAGCATGATAGGGGCTCTGATGGTCCACCACCTCGAACTGCAGGCGCTCTGTGCGGCAGTTCTCCCGGGTACCGAATAGCACATCGATCCATACTCGGCCAATCGGGTTGCATGAGATCCCAGGCACAATGCCATGGAAGGTGGTCTTGCTGGGCAGCATCGTGTTCTCGGCCAGGCCAAGCTTCTCGAGTGTGTCCTTGTACACAATGTTGATGCTGCTGCCGTTGTCGATTAGCACCTTGCTGAACCTCACATTCTTCTCGGGACCCAGGAAGGTAGGATCCAGCACCAAGGCGTAGGTACCCGGGTTGGGCATCACCTTGGGATGATCTACTCGGGACCACCTGATCTCTTGGTCGCACCAATACATATAGTGAGGGACAGCCGGAATCACTGCATTGACCTCCATGGCACGCCTGTGCTGTGACTGCTTGTCGACTGCCTCAGAAGTGAAGATCATGTAGCTCTCATGGTGCTCTTGGTACTGATTGGAGCCATTGCCCCCATTGTTGCCATTGTTGTTGTTGCCCTGGTAGTTGTTGTTGTTGCCTCTGTTGTTGTTGTTGTTGCGGTTGTAGTTGTTGTTGTTGTTGCGGTAGCTCTCGTTGTTGAAGTTGCGGTTGGCTCCTAAAGCCACCTGGTTGACATTCTCTCTTCTCGGGTACACCGGCGGCCGAGCTGCGGGTGCGCGAGTAGGCTGCACATTGGCATTGGCTGCGGGCAGAGGAGGAGGAGGAGGCAAGCCATCACTCTTGATCGCCTCCCACCATTCGCATTGCCGAGTAGTATGGTTAGCAGGCCTCGAGGGGTGGTGAGTGTGAAAGCTGCATGGGCCATCCTTCATGTCATCAAAGACAAACTTCTTCGGCTGCTCGGAGTTCCCGCTACCCGACTGAGAGGTGCGAAATGGCTTCTTGTTGCCTTGGCCCTGGTTCTGGTTTTGCCCGTAGGCTCCAGCAGGTTTCTGCCTCTGGCTGCCACCAGCTCCAACAGTCACTGCATTCACCTCTTCGGGATCATACCGATTATCTACTCGGCGCTTGTTGCGGAACTCGTTGCGCTTGCTGTTGCTGAAGTTTCTTCTCGGCTGAGAGGAGTCCATCAGTGGCTGAGTAGGATCACCAAGTGCGTACTGATCCGCAATCTTGATGGTCTCCGCCAGAGTGTTCGGCATCTCCCTCTGCAATCGCTGCCACAACATGCTGCCATGCCTGCATCCCTGCGCAAACCAAGTGATGGCCTGTGCTTCATTCACACCCTCACAGGTGTTCCTCAATGTGCTCCACCGAGTAAGATATTCGCGGTCTGTCTCGTCTTCTCGCTGCCTGCAAGCTGATAGCTGCTGTGGCCTATTCGGCCTCTTGTATGTGCTGGTGAAGTTGCTGATGAAGGCATCCGAGAAGTCCAGCCAGCAGTTAATGTTGTTCTTGGGCAAGTTGTTGAGCCAAGTGCGGGCTGGACCCTCTAGCATCTGTGGAACATAGCGCACAGCCCATCTTCTGTTGCCATTCGCGATATGAACCGCGGTGACATAGTCATTGAGCCAATCTTCAGGCTTGGTGCTACCATTGTAGCTCTTGTTGCCCCTAGCAAGCTGGAAGTTCTTCACGGACGGCTCGTTCATGATGCGCGGGCCAAAACACTCGGGGCCGGGGGGACCCGTGCTCTCAAGCCGTGCCGACAAGCTGATACGATCCAGCTGATGCCTCGCATCTCCAGGCGCCAACACGCGCTCACCAACTCGGTCATGAATATCATAGCCGGCCATCTCCATGGCCGAGTAGCCGTCATCATACCTATCCACCTGCACTGCAGCTGGCTGCACCACCGGGTTGGCGACTGGCGCCACTGCACGCGGCTGCTCCCTCTGCCGAGTAGGCTGAGCTGCGGGTTGCCGAGAAGGACCTGGACGTTCTCCATCTCGGGCCTGGCTTTGAGCTCTTTGGGCTTGAAGCCTGCTCTTGCAGCGTTGTGTTCCTGACCGGACTGCTGCGGCACAGCGCGCTGTTTCGCGGCAGCAGTCGGGTCGTACACCTGCATTTGCCTATCTCGGCCTGAACGTCCACTGCGGCTCTTCTCGCGGCTGGGATGCGGGGACGAGGCCTGATCGTTAGATCTAGCCGCGTGCGAGTGAACCACCTGCGAGGCTCCAGCACCCGGGTTGGCCTTCCGGAACTCCTCATTCTGCCTGGCGGCCTCCAACACCAACTCGTTGAGCCTCTCCTGCTGCCTGATGCGCGCGTCGCCGTCGAGACGCGGCAACTCGGCAGCCACGGCCTCTGCAGCCCTGAGCGTCTTGGCGGGCGTGCTGTATCTTGGCCTTGTGGAGGTGTTCGCGGTGGCGGACTGAGCAGGGACCTCCGCAACCGTTGCCATCTCGACACCCAAGTTGCGCCGCGTAGCGCCTACTCTGCTAGGCCTTCTGGCGACTGGCGTGAACCCGTGAGCCTTGTTGTACTCGAGCTGGTCTAGACTCAGCTCAAGCCTGATCTTATCCAACTCCGCCTGCTCGGCAAGCAGCTCCTGGCGCTGGCGCTCGAGCTGCTCCCTCACAGCTAGGAGCTCGATGTCGGTGGGAGTCGGCATGCCGGGTCGCGTAGCCGACGCGGGAATGACCGTAGACGTGGAAGGCGGCAAGTTGCTCTCCCTCTCGTAGGGCCGGTGAGTCCTACCACCAGCAGCCGGTTCATCAAGATCCTCGATGACGGCCGCAGCGCCAGTAGCGGCCGCGCCAGTGTTTGCCGCCAAGCCCGTCACCATCACCTCAGCGCAGTCCGCAGAGCGGCACGCGGGCCTTCCGCGAGCAGCAATCACCGCGGGAGGATCCTCCGCGTCATGCACCAGCTCGGGGTACGCGCGGTTGGCGACGGTAGCGACGTAGACGAGGTGAGAGCCGAAGGAGATCACCGAGCCGCCCTCAGGCATGGCCATGCCGCCGAAACAGCCGGCGTTGTCGGTGACGAAGTCGAAGGAGCCGAATCTGTGGACAAGGCCACAAACCACGCGCTCCGCTGAAAAAGATCCCGTCCGAACAGAAACTCCAGCCAGCGCCGCTGGTATCCCCACGGTGGGCGCCAACTGTCATGGTGGTGTCACGGCCTATGCCATAGGATGGCTAAAGATGTGGGGACGAAGGACGCTGGAGGTGCTCGGGGAGGGATCACGCGACGAGTAGCCGCGTGAGGTACGAAGTAAACACTGCAAACCACACGATTTACCCAGGTTCAGGGCCCTCGTGAGGAGGTAAAACCCCTACTCCTGCCTTTCTCTATGTATTCTGGTGTCTCACCGAGTAGCCACAGTACAATGTTCTTGCTACCGAGTAGCCACTCTCTCCTCTAGATGATGAACTAGGTCGAGAACTTAGGGTTTCTAGTGTCCCAGTATGCGATCTAGGTCAAGATGTGTTCGATCCTCTCGCAAGAGGCGGCAGGGCACCTTATATACATGGTGCCCAGCCGGATACGTCCAAACATGGACAAGTGTCGACATAGTGTGCACATCGTCCTTCCTCCGGGTTCCCGCTGACAGCTTTGGTTCCTAATCTTGGCTGCATCTAGAAAGTCGTTGGGCAAAACAAGGGGACAGACTGGTATCACTGTGCCAAACACAGAGTAGGCCCCCCCTTATCCTGCCACGGCCTGCTTCCATGCTGTCACTGTCAGGCAGGCCGGTCCCAGATGAACAGTAGTTCGAATACTGCCAAGTACGGACCCAGGATACGCGGGATCCTGTGTCAGAACGGCTCCTTTGACTTTCTGGCCCGAGTAGGTTCCCGCCAATTTTACTCGGGCCAACTCTTCTACTCGAATGGACATAACTTGATTGATATCTCCTTCTGGTCATCTTGAGGTGAGACCGAGTAGCAGTCGACCGGGTAGCGGGTACCGGGTAGTCGGCTACTCGACCAAACCTCTCTTCTGTAAGTCACCTTTACCACTTGCCTTTACCCTACTCGGGGGTAACCCCCCGACAGGCACCTTAAGAGGGAGGGGTGAATAGGTGCTACAACCATTTTTTTCTCTCTACAAATTAAGCCGTGACACAAAGGTAAATGCTCTAGATATGCAACTACGGTGAATTTACCTATATGAAAACAACAACAACAACAAGGTATAAGATACAAACATGAAGCAAAGGAGAGAGAGAACGAAGTAACCGTTAGAGGAAGCATGCGGAGATAAGGATGTAATCCCGAGTTCCTCCCTTTGAGGGGAGTACTTCTCGTTGGAGGGGTGTGAGCTCGCCACAAAGGCCTACTCAACGCCACAAAGGCCTCACCATATTCTCCAATGATCTTCGCCACAAAGGCCTAGCTCACCTTCCACTATTCATCCCCTTTTAGGCGGGAATCGAGTCCTTTACAAAAAGCTTGAGTCACACACCCACAACCAAATTGGGGGCTCTCGAGAATCACCAACAATCTCCAAGTGAGTAGCAATGGATTCTAGGTTTTCCACAAGAAACCCTAGGAATGAATCCCTCAATCAAACGAGAGAGGAAATGAAAACCGGTTGGTGAAGATGTAGATCGGGGCATTCTCCTTCAATCCTCCAAAGATCAACAGGTTTGGATGGAGGGATTGGGAGAAATCTATGATTTTGTGAGCTCAATAAATGCACATTAATGGCTTGGACGAACTAGATCACTAGGAGAAGAATGAGGGGTATTTATACCCCCTCCCAACATGTGTCTGTTGGAGAAGAAATCTTGGACCAGAAATTCCGGTTCAAACTTGAACCGGAAATTCTGGTTGCTTCTTCTTCAGATATGAAACTCGACAGCGTTGACCAAAACCGGAAATTCCGATTTGCTCCAAAATATCCGGTCAGAATATGCGGCTCGCTTCTGTGCCAAAATTAAGTTCCAACCGGAAATTCCGGTTGGCCAGGAAATTTCCGGTTGATCTCTACGAGCGCAAACTCCAGTCCTTAGCTGTTTTGGCTCTTGTTCTTCCCAAACCGGAATATCCAGTTGATCCAGAAATTTCTGGTTGACTCCAGTGCCCAATTTCATAGAAAATAACCTCAACCGGAATTTCCGGTTGACCCTGAAATATCCGGTTGGTCACTATGGGAAATATGGCTGATCTAACTTCGCCTTCTTTTTCGGTGTTTGATGTGGATGAACAAATAAACACCTGCACACTAAACACCTCGATAATAATGTCCTTAGTATTGTTAACTAACACTTAAAACCTTAGGAAAACAAAATGCACTTTCATAAATCATGGGAGTGGCATAGTGAAGATTTTTTTTTCCATATGCATGATGACCCACAAGTGTAGGGGATCGATCGTAACTTTTTAGATAAATAAGAGTGTCGAAACCAAAGAGGAGCAGAAGGTATTGATAAATAGTTTTGAGTAAGGTTTCACTGTAAACACTTGAGAACAATTGTCCAGGGATTTTTGTAATGGTAATAAAGCGATGACAAGTAAATAGCAATGAAGGTAAATAGTTGCTGCTGAAAGGACACGGATGTCGCCCAGAGGGGGGGGGGGTGAATAGGCGTTTAAAAAATAATTACGGTTGAGGCTTGAATAAATACGGAATAAAACTAGCGTTTAATTTATCGAGACAAAACCTAAACAAAATAGGTTCACCTATGTGCACCAACAACTTATGCTAAACAATTCAAGCAACTGTGTGATAACAAGATATGTTACTTCAAGCTCGATTTCTATAACAAAGTAAATTGCATAAGTAAACAGATCGGGTATAGAAATAACCGAGACACATAGAGACGATGATTTATCCCAAACTCCACTTCCCAATGAAAGCTAATCTCCGTTGGAGAGGTGTGGAGTCGCAATGACTCCAAGCGCCCAATGGCTTACCTTATTCTCCGCGTGCCTCCACCAATGTAGAGTGCCATGATCCATTAGGGGGCCTTTGAGGGCGGTCACCAATCCCGTACAAGGTTGGGGCAATCTCCACAATTCAATTGGAGGCTCCCAACAATATCTTGCGAGCTACCAATGCTCCGAGATAGCAACAAGGTTCCGAGATCTTCCAAAGCTCCGAGACAACAACACCGTCTAGGGAACTCCAAGTAGACAAGAGGACAAGCTCAAGGGCACCTAAACAACCCAAGAGTAAAAATCTTCTCAACTTACACTCAACCCAATCCTCGTAGAGAACTCAAACTGATGCAACCGATGCAATGACAAGAACACAAGAAGTGCTCAAATCATTTACTCCCAAATCCCACAAAAGCAACAAATGCTATGGGGGAGAAGAGAGGAAGAACAAGGAAGAACTCAACAAATGAATCCACGAGATCTAGATCCCAAAGCTTCCCCTCACTAAGAGGAGAGATGGATTTCTGGAATACTAGATCTTCTCTCTCTTTTCCCTTTAGTTGGAGGCAAAAATCATGGAGGAATAGATAAAAAGCAAGCTCTAAAAGGTCAACAATGGTGGGGGAAACTTGCTCAAAAGGTGGTGAACCAATGGGGAAGAAGAACCCTTATATAGGCCCCCAAAATAAGCCCGTTGGGGGAATTTTACACATCCCCGGACTGGGAACCGGCCAGGCCGGCCTCCCAGTTTTCAGAAAAGCGTTGATACTAAAAGCGTGATATCTTTCGCCTTCGGACTCCGTTTTTGATGATCTTGGGCTCATTGAAATCACAACAACGAGCACTAAAAAATTATGCAAATAAAAGTCATAGTACATCATTGGAGGATAAAACCAAATGATAAAAGGTTTGACCTCTCTATAAAGGAACAATCGATAAAATCTCCAATACAAAAAATGCAATAAGTTTTTCATGCGAAACCCGTTTTTGATGAACTTGAGATTGCATTGAAGAACATTACAAGCTATAAAACCACACATGGATAAAACACAAGTAATAACCAATAAAGATGATGCCAAGTATGCAAAGGTTTGAGCTCTCTCCGAATGATGCGATCAAGTTGCTAATATGAGAGCTCCTCTTGATAGTACGATTACCTATCCTATAACCCGATCTCCCAGCTAATGCTATGAGACCGGTAAAATAGAAAACCTATCAAGATCATACCTTTTCCTTGAGCATTACACTTGAGCAAGATGATGAAGATCTTGACCTCCTCAAGATGGAACATCTTTCTTGATATCGCTTTGCTCGATGAATACACTTAGATTGCTCCCCCATACGCCACTATGGGCGAGCTCTTTTAAGTCCATCTTCACTTGGACATTATGTCCAAAATGGTCTCAAGCTCTAAGCATGATGTCTTCTATATGCTCCCCTTGGACTGCACTTATCAAACTTGATGATGACCACAACTTGACGTCATCCACCATGGATTATATGAAATCTTCCTTTTATGCAAGCCCATGGAAAGATACCTAACCCCACATAGATATACCACACACACATATAATGGGTTATAATAAAACGCTATATGAACAATTACTTACCATACCATGATCCCACATGGTAAATCTTCTAGCTTTGTGAGTTGATGAATATTAACCATCGCTTAGCACTTTGCCTTGATCAACCTTGTATCTTTTCTTATCTCTTCATAATAATGATGTCTTGAAGGTAAAGATGAATGTTCACACAATATTCTTTTTCAAGACATACTTGCAATATGCTCAACTCTCTCATGACCAATCTTGGGATATTCACATGAATAGCACCTTGGTCATCACTTGATCATCTTGAATCCAACACATGGACATCAAGCATTGCATATGGACAAACTCTACAAGTATAGCTCAATGCAACCATTAGTCCATAGTGATTGTCATCTATTACCAAAACCATACATGGGGCACCATGCCCTTTCATTGCAAGTGTCCCTATCCTTGTTAGCACAAAGGACAAGCCGCTGATGTTTGTTATAATGGCTAAAACATTCCTGAGAACACATGGGAGGTTTCGTTTAGTTATTTTCATCACATGCCGTTGATTAATATTTATCGTTTTGGTAAGTATTATGTGGGTATATCTATGCTAGTGCACCGTCCTATACAAGACTAATGCACACTTACGATTACACTACTTGAAAGCGTCCGCAAATACAAGAAAGTAATTAATAAATAAATCTAACTATTGCAATAAACTCGTGGTATCTACTACTCCCTTATGTGAAGTATTGCAAACTCGGGTTTAGATTTCTGTCACTCCGGCAACCCACCATAAGCAATCCAACACACAATGCATTCGTCTACACCCTTAAAAGGTGAAGTGCTATGTAGTCGACGTTCACATAACACCACTAGAGAAATAACACCATAACTTAAATATCAAATCGGTAAATATTACTAAACGAAACATGAATACTCGTAGCTAGACTTCTCCCATGTCCTAAAGAACTAAACAATCTACTCACAACACATCATACGGAACTTGATCAGAGGTGATAAATGGATGAATAACAATCTGGTCATAAAGTGCAAACATCGATAAATCTCACAAGCATCAACTACAAACGAGTAATTCACACCGCTAGAGACTTCTAGTGTAAGAAAACGATATAGAACCCTAATTGTTACAGCAGGATTGAGATGGATGGTGAGGATGATGGTGCTGGTGGTGATGACGATGAAGATCTTGATGATGCCGGTGACGATTGCCCCCTCCAGGAGGGAATTTCCCCGGCGGAATCTCCCCTCCACGAAGGTGTTTCTTCTCCTTGTCGTTTCCGTCGTGAAGAGGCAACGGAAAATTTCTACGAAGTGGCTCCTCGATAATTTTAGGTCACGGAGGGTAACTACCCCGAAGGAGAGCTGGAGGGGGTCCACCAGGCGCGGCCAAGGGGGCACACCTGACAGTCACTTGGCTGCCCCTAAATCCCCTACGGAAGGTCGTCGGGCTCCCCCGGTGATTTCTGTCGAAACATTGTTTTCTGTTTTTTCCTGATTTTTCTTACCTCCGGAAGACATCCCCTCTGACAGGTGCTTTTTCCAGCTGATTTCTGACTCTGATAAATAATTCCGTAAAATTGTAAAACATAGAGAAAACAATGAAATAACGTAAGTGTAGTGCTATAATATGGAAAATATCAATGAATAAGGGAAATTAACAAATAAAATACTGATGCAAAATGGACGTATCAACTCCCCCAAGCTTAGACTCTGCTTGCCCCCAAGCAAAAACTAAGCTCGGAAAACATAACCACGGGTTTTATGATGTGAGGTGTCGATAATAAAGAATACGAACATGAAGCAACATCAAATACTCAATAAACGCTAACAATTCTATATAGAAATCTTTCCCAAAATGCTTCTCAGGGAGAAGTAATGATTCGATCATATAAAGGTAGAGTGAGTGCAAATTAATCGAGCTATGGAAAACTATGTGCTTGGTCAAGGAAAAACTATCACATCAATTTTATATTTCCAGAAGAGTCTATGTTAGAGCTATTAAGCACATAACACATGCTTCAGTTATCACAAAGTCTTTTCATGAATAGAAAACTTCAGAGATTATGTTCTTAATAAAGGAGGTGAAAACAACTGACACAAAGGAAGATGCTAATTAGCAAAGCTCAACTTTCAACTTGTTTAACATGATGGTAATGTCAACTGCAATAAAACATGGTTAAATATTATCATGGACATATAAAAGAAAGCATCTCAGTTCAACATCATAAGTTTGCTAGTAGAGAGTAGAAGGAATAGGTGAAACTGACTCAATCCTATTAGTAAAGAAAGGCCCTTCGTAGGGGGAAGCAGGGATTACTCATGTGCTAGAGACTTTTATTTAATAAAACAGAGGTATTGAAACGTAATTTGAGAGATGTGTATGTCTATTTTAATGAATGATAGTGAAAAACTTATCATAACCCATGTCAAGCAAGGTGTTTAGACTTTTGAGAGCGGTTTCCATTTCTTTCTTAAGGTTTGCGCTTCTCCCACCTTGCCTTTCACAAACCAGGGCTAGCCGTATCCACGGGCACCCACCAACTTTCATCAAACCATGGGGAAGTGCCTTTTGTATTATATTATTTGGCACCAGCTTTCGTGCAAATTTAGATGAGCACCGATTCCATACTCATCGGGTGAACTAAGGGAGAAGAACCTTGTTTGACATAAGACATGATAAACTTTAAAATACTTCCTCATGAGCTAAAATATGGACACAAAACAAGTTTGACATTTTGAAGGTTTTAAAGGTAGCACATGAGAAATTTACTTGGAGTGGAGGTGAAATACCACATATAGGAAGGTATGATGGACACTTGTGGAAAGTTTTTAGTTCGGATTTGGATGCACGAGTAGTGATCATACTCAGTACAGGGTTTTTGGCTAGCAAAGGCTTGTAGCAAACACACTATATTGAGAGATGAAAACATATATATAAAACCATGCAATGATATAAAACATTAAGTATTGCAATTGTCTTCCTTGTCAGCAAAACACATTAAGAAAATAATGCATGCTCCCTCTCTTAAGTATGTGACCCCACAGGCTCATGACAACTTGGAGACGATTGAAGTCCGACTCACAATCGTATCGGTAGCGACTCCTCACAGAAAGTGCCGGTTCCCTGTTGTTCTACGCTGCAAAAAAATCCTACGTAGTCCGCCGAGATCACTATGTAGATAACAAGGCATGACCATACATGTAAGGATCAGGATCACGACTCACCGGGTAGTGGAATCGTTGTAGTTGAAGAAGAGATCTGAACAATCATATATCCTCACAACTAGGCCTAATTGCAAGGATGTCGCTAAGACTCCCTCGTTAAGGATCACACGTATAATCTGTCTTATGGTGTGCATGCATACGCTCGTGTCAGCCCGTCAGGGCTTTGTCATCTAGGACTCGGCACCGACGAAGAGAGAAAGCCTTTCGGCATTGCTAATTGGTACCTCTAATAAATTACGGTTATAGCTATATGAATCTGGAAGTTCTCAACACATGAGACATAATTTCTAATTAGAGCTAGGTATAATCAAGATACTAGAACTCGAAACCCAATTAGAAGAAGCTCTAATTCAATTAGAGGGGCTCTAACTAGAAGCTCTAATCAGGCCCTCTAATTCTACTAGAGAGAAAGAGAGAGAGAGACTTCTCAAAATTATTTGTTCTCTCTTATCCTTGGGGTCCTTTTTATAGTTGGAGGAAGGGGAGGGTTTCCAAAAGGGGAGGGAGGATTCCTAGTTGAGGCAAGAGGGGCTTTGCCACACCAAGGAGGTGCCCTCACCCCTCTCCCAGCCCAACTCAGAGTGAACTACAAGTGGAGTCCAACTCCACCTCCCTCTTTTTCCTTTTCCTTTTCCTTTTTTATTTTGTACTTTTATCTCCAATAAATTCAGGAAAAATACCGGGATAATACGTACCAATATGTGGTGCTACAGGCCCACCTAGCATCCCCTAAATTAGGATGTGGCGATGAGGGGCATTGCTGCCCCCTCCGGTACTCCCCCTTCTCGTTTTTTGACCGAAACTCTTCCAGAACCTTATGATCCCAATAGATAAATCATAGATATATCTAGCAATTTCTAACATCCCGGGACATCTCATGTCCTCCATTATCTCTCAGATAAATTCTGCCATACACCCGCACAATTTCTCCCTTATAGTGACTTCCCCGAAACCACTCTGATTGACACCAGACTTGTTTCTGTGACATCGTATCGACATCAAACATTCATAAAACCAATAACAAAATATTAATTATCTCAATTAATGGTTGGAACGGCTTAAGCATGTGACCCATAAAGACTTGATAACACAGACATGTTCGGGGACTTACCGAACAATAACCAACAGCGGGACCGTGGACGCCCATGATGGATCATGTGTGTTAACGAAGAATGAGGGGACCTTAATAAGTTACTAATTACACTTATTCCCGTAACTTCACGATACCAACAATATCATGAATTGAGTCTTTGTGATCTTGTCTGATCAAACACTTTGACCATAACACGTATAGAACTCGTTACCAATATCATCCTCTTTTCTCATCCATATCCCCGATATCCTTGTGATAGATCACACTCTGTCTAGGAAGACGATTGGTTGATATCGGTGATACTGAGAGGTTCTAGAGTGTGTATCTCTGTGTCATCTAGAAGAGTTAAGTACTAGTCTTGATCGGTCTTAGTTCCATTACACTTTCTGGATTTTACCCAGACATCGCCGTTATGATCCCCAGTTACGGCAAGACGGTTGGTAACATTCAAAGTATAACTTTCAATCATGCGGTCACTAGATATTATCATAGTATAGAAATTATAGTAAACGACAAATTCATATGTACTTTGTTAAATACATCACATTTGTCTAGTCTCTTTTAGCAACAACATATACTTGGGTCGGTTTAGTACTATTGTTACCCTAGCAATAAACTCTTATGTTTTGCTAGACTTTTAATCAATTCCATGATTAGGAAAATATGATCATCTCACAAACCATAAGCTAATCTTATAGACAAGATTATGAACTCTTGTTTATTTATGTCTTCACACTCGCACAAAAATTTTCCTTTAAAAAAAACTTTTCAAGTGCTACAACGGTTGTAGTATGATGGGATAAACTTAATTCTGAACTTGGAGATAGAATAATAACTGAATATTATTGTCTCTAGGGCATTCCACCAGATAAATCTCCTGGACCTGCTGGCTTCAATGGTACATTATTGAAAAAATGCTGGAACACTGTCAAAGATAACTTCTGTAAGCTATGTGATAGATTCTATGAGGCTAATCTTAATATTGAAAGCATTAACACTAAATTCATTAATTTGATCCCTAAAATAAATATCTCCATCAGGGTGAATGATTATAGACCAATCTCACTTGTCAGCATTGCTATGAAATTCCTTACAAAGTTGCTGGCAAATAGATTACAGAAAATAATTATTCCTATCATTCATAAGAACCAGTATGGTTTCATTAAATCAAGGTCTATCCATGATTGTCTTGCTTGGGCGTTTGAATACGTTCACCTCTGGCACAAATCTAATAGAGAGATTGTTATCTTGAAGCTTGACTTTGAGAAGGCATTTGATAAAGTGGAATACTCTGCTATCCTGACAATGCTTACCCACCTTGGGTTTGGTGAAAAATTCATTAACTGGATCAGATTGATTCTATACTCAGCATCCACATCTATCCTACTTAATGGGGTACCTGGAAAAATATTATCTGTAAAAGAGGGGTTAGACAAGGAGACCCACTATCACCTATTCTTTATGTGTTGGCTGGTGAATTACTTCAATGTGTCATTAACAAGGCCTGACATGATAATGAAATTGATATTCCATTGGATAATTCATTTGGCCTGGATTTCCCAAATATTCAGTATGTAGATGATACCCTTATCATTATGGAAGTTGAACCTACTCAACTTAATAAGCTTAAGGCGATTCTCAATAAATTCTCTCAGTCCATTGGCTTTAAAAGTGAATTTCAGTAAATCTTCTATGGTCCCAATTAATATCTCAGATGATTTCTGCCAAGATTTATCCAGCCAATTTGGATGCAAGAAATAATCACTACATTTCGAATATCTGGGACTTCCAATGGGTACTACTAAGACAAGAACTGAGCATCTTATTGAAATTATTGAAAAAATTGATACGAGCCTATCAGATATATCTACTCTCCTCTCATATGATGGGTGAGTGGTCTTTCTTAAGTCCGTAATTTCAGCTATGCCCAATTTTGCTACGTGCTCTATGAAAATGCCACTTGGATTCTTGGATAATGTGGAAAACTCAGGAAGAAATTTTCTCTGGAAAGGCAAGGACATTGATAAAAGAGGTAAATTCCTTGTCAAATGGCAGAAGGTTTGCCTACCTAAATCTATAGGAGGGCTTGGTGTCAAAAGATTGAGAATCCAAATGTATGAACCAAGAGGATATTCCATGGGTTAAGATCATTTGGCAAGCTCACTATAATAATGGTAAATTACCACAAGTAAAATCTCCATGTGGATACTTCTAGTGGAAAGACTGTCTATCAGCATGGGATAAATTTATGAATATTACAGATGTGGTACGAGGTGATGGTAAAACCATTAGAGCATGGCATGATAAATGGAGTGACCCTACTGCCATTGAAGAATGCCCTCACCTATTTTTATTCTCTAAAAATCAAGATATATCACCTTCAGATTTAATTATGGAAATGGAAGAGGATATGTATAATCATTATCACACCCCAATCTCCATGGTTGCCAATGAGGAATGTCTTGAATTGGAAAAAAAAATACTTGATGATATCCATTCTAACGGAAAAAATAAAGATAATTGGAGATTTAATTGGAAAGGAGGATTCAACTATAGAAAAGTTTATAATGCTCTATATCAACCAGCTAATGCGCCTAGTCCATTTGGTTGGATTTGGAAATCAAGAGTCATGCCGAACCAACAATTTTTCTTCCGTCTCCTTCTACAGGACAGATTGAATACTAGGGATCTTCTTAACAGAAAACACTTCTATATTGAATCAACTAGATGTGTTATGTGCACAACTTGCACCAATGAAACTATGTCCCATCTATTCTTTGGATGCCAATTCAGCCAAGATTTATGGAGCAAGATTAATCTCAATTGGGACAACACACTTTCTATTATCCAACTTTTAGAGGATGGTAACAGAAGATATCATATGGATTACTTTAAGGAGATACTGATCACTGCCTACTGGAGCATTTGGAATCTTTAAGGAGATACTGATCACTACCTGCTGGAGCATTTGGAATCACAGAAATAAGATCATTTTTTATAATCACCAGTTTAGCATTAATATATGTTTTAAAGATATATTTGCCCTTGTTATGCATAGGGCCAAACCTAGTCTCAAGGAGGGAATGCAATAATGTTTGTATACTTTGTAATAAGTATGTAACAGACTATGTACATATTTTTAAAAATGAGAAAATGACACAGTAGAGGCCTTCCCTACTGTTTTGTGTAAAAAAACATTCCCAAGTTCCATAGAGTCACGACGACATAACTTTCAATGCGAGTTATGTCCAAGTCCATTTTGCCTCACGATTTGTCTTGTCAAGCTATAGGCGAATTATCGTCATACATTTAATAGCTCAACTCTCTTATTGATCCATGATATATGATTTATCCGACTAACTCTTAGTCGATCGCCCCAGGTTAACACTTAACCGAGTCCTCCAATCGGAAGGGCGGAATCTCATTTTTGTTATCCACATCACGCATCTTGATTCTTAGTCGACCTGAATTCTTCCTTTATAACTGCCCTGTGACAGAATAATGTTTGACAGAATATAAGTTGGTTGATCCACAACTCAGATTGTGCAACAACCCCGGGTCTAAGTACTACATTGATTGAGATATATAAATGAGGACTTACTTATTGTATCTCAATATGGGCCGGTCTGACTTGCTAAACTCTTCAGTCAAATCCGCATAAGTAAGAATAGCATCACCATGCCCGTGACAAGTGGAACCGAATCATCAGACGACTTTCACATTAGTCTAAGTTGTGTGTCCAACACAACCTCAACAACCAAGGAGAATCTAGTATGAACAAAATAAATATATAGTCTCATAACTGAATCACGTACTCAATGATGCATATCAGATGCTCATACAAGGACAACTTAACAACTTTATGAATACGTTGGGAATTACATCTTACATTATTGCCTCTAAGGCATATTCCTAATATCCATCGAGGACGACTTGAAGCGGCAAGGTCGCAGATGCCGCTGAAGATTTGGGCGTACAACAAAGGTAGACGGATGTCCCGGGTTCTCCCACCGACGTTACAAAAACGAGTGGTAGACATGCCGAGCAGCGGAACCGCTGACGAAGAGAGGAGACATCGAGTTGAGTGAGTGGGGAGAATGGATGGTGAGGGATTTATGGGCTACGCGAGGGTGACTTGACGAAAATGGTCGACTCGAGTGTTTCTATTGGGCCTGAACCCGAAAGTGCTTAAGGACATCTCCTACGGGGCTGCTCATTTCGGTTCCACTTGTTGTCTGTTTCTGTCCGTTTAAGAAGCGGCCCGGGGTAGGGGGACACGGGATTTGTGGTGCACTCTACGGGGGTGCTTACTTGTTCATAGATACCGGGGGGGGGGGGGCACAAGCGCCCTAGGTTTTTAAATTTAAAAAACATTAATAAAGCTTTGATAGCTAGCTAGGGGAGGGGCCACAGCCGGTCGTCGGACCTAGTCCTCACCGGACATGACGACGTAATCCAACTCCTTGTAAAGGTGAGCCGGCACGCTGGGGGTGAGGGAGGGGTAGCCGGCTGCGCGGGGTGGGGCGGCTGTAGCTCCAGCTCCGGGCACGGTCCGGTCCATGTCCAGCGCTGGCCGATGAGCGGGGCGAACCATTTAGGGTAGTGCGCAATGGCGATGTGGGAGCGCAGGTGGTCAGGGAGCTCCTCGCGGCGGCGCAAGATCTCGTTCTCCCGCTCCAGTCCGTCCTTGGGGACCAGCAACACTGGAATCCGCTCCGGATTCAGGTGCCACTGCTCGGTGAGGTGGACTGATATGGGGTGTCCCAATCTTCTCAGTGAGCTCCTCTCTCTTTTTGTGGATTTTCTGGATTTTGTGATAACTAGTGCTACATTGAGACCTCTCACTTGGATGACCCCTGTTGCCAATGCAACAACAATCAAGCCCTTTGGATATTCTCAACTACACACTCTTGCACAAGTAATCAAAGATCACAAGTGGTCCTGTATCCCCCTATTCCCAATGGAATAACAAGATATCACACAACTTTGCAATGGTAAACTTCAATATGAATGATTAGAAGCAATACAATCTAGAGGCTAGGGTTTTCTTTGGTTTAAACTGGATCTATCTCCACAACTCGCAGGAGGGGAGTATATAAAGGGGGTGATGCGGCCACGAGGGCTCCCTTGCGGAAGCACCAATCCCTCTTGGACTAGGACTCCTACTAGGACTCTAAGAGAGGATACAAACCGACCCACATTAGGGGGTTCGGCCAAATATGGTATATAAACCATACCTAATTGGAGTAGGATTTCTATATGGCGCATTGGTATCCAATGGGGCGCCCTCCTCTTGTTTTCCTTCTCTCTTAGTGTGGAATAACAAACTAGTAGTTGTTTTCCACATTTGCATGATTGTTTTCACCATCTTGTACAATTGTTTTCACCATGGTAGTCTTGTTTTCACCATCTTGTATGTTTGTTTTCTCCATGGTACACTTGTTTTCACCACTTGTAGTCTTGTTTTCCAGCATCTCCATGTTGTTTTCTAGCTCCTCTTGGTTGTTTTCCACCATCATGTTTGTGTTGTCAATAAACCTGATCATACATAAATGCATAGACTTAGGTAGTATAAAATTCTCATTATCACAAACATCATAATCAATAAGGAGTGAATTCACATGTTGTTGTAATAGCTTGGTCCTTAACCTTGTCATAGGTCCAAGTCTCACTTCATCTTGTATAAGTGGCAATGTACTAGGGATGTCCTCATCATGGACGTCGGGCCATGGTAATGGGGTCGCGTTACCCCAGTACCACTGGCACTTGCGCCCATTGAGGTATGGCTGCCGGCGGACACGACGGTCCTCATGCTGGGCCAACGGCGCAAGTTGGAAGGGCGTAGCTGCCCTTGCCGCCGATGTGGTAGGGGTAGGGACTGGGACAGTGGTTGGGGGAGGCTACGTGCGGTGGCGCAAGTATCCCGCCTTGTGGTGGTTCTTTCCCTTACCGAACCAGCGAGACATCGCGGCGGCGGTGGTCTAGGGAGTGGAGTGGGCGCGGGTAGGGGCGAATGGGGACGATGTAGCGGGATAGGGGTACACGTGGCTTTTATTAAGCTTAGGAGGGAGGCAAGAGGGTGGTTGTGCCACTGGCGGATGGGGGCCAGCGCCGTTGACCAGAGGAACGTGTGGCACGGTCCGTTTGCTGTCCGCGGTTGCTCAAACCCAGCCCAGATTTAGACCGAAAATGAGCGACCCAAAAAGGACAGCTAATCAAAGTAGGCAGCTCCTTAGGGACTTGATTTTGGGCCAGCATGCTCCGGGCAAATAAGATGTCCTAAAATCTGTACGAGGCAACAACGAGAGCCAGCCCAGCTAATCAAACGGACGAAAGAATGGTACGCAACAGCGGCAGACGAGCCTCTTGGACCAACCAAACGCGTGATTGGGGGAGGATGCTGTTGGGGATTTTTGTGTCCGGTCCTCCGATGACCTTTGGGTGAGATGCTTTTATCAAACTTAAAATTGTGCTAGCAAGGAGAGAAACGGCCAGAGGTGGCGTGCTCCCAAATGCGACAGGACTCGAAGAGAAGAAAAGCTACTTTGGCAGTTTCAAACTGCTACCACAGATGCTGCACGGCATGCTGGCTCTACAGGCTGCACGGCTAGTAGACTGCAGCTTGCAGGCTAGAGCTGATACAAGAGGACGAGAACTCTATGCTTTTCACCTCCCTCTTTGCAGGCACAAACTCGCGCTGGCACGGCACGGCACCGCTCGCCGACGAGTCCAATCACCACACTGGAATCCTGCCATCGCCTGCCCGTATCTTTTGTTTTACTGCTACCATTGCGAATGCACAGTAATTTCGCAGTCAATGGGACCGCCAAAACGGTGGGCGGACACACACGCACACATCACTGAACTCAACAGTAGTAATCGTGACAAGACAAATGTGAGTTTATGTTTCTGAATGCCAACATGGTTGCTCTGCAGAGACAGAGTAGCCAGAGTATAACACTGTCGGGGATGCTCAACTTCACTGACGGACTGTGGTCGACGAGCGGCGAGGAGCGCATCATCATCTTCGCCACCAACTACAAGGACCGCCTCGACCCGGCGCTGCTGCGGCCTGGGCGCATGGACATGCACGTGCACATGGGCTACTGCGGCTGGGAGGCATTCAAGACGCTGGCCCGGAACTACTTCATCGTCGACGACCACCCGCTGTTCCAGGAGATACAATGACTGCTTGCCGAGGTGGAGATGACGCCGGCCGAGGTGTCCGAGATGCTGCTGAGGAACGAGGACGTCGACGTCGCGCTCCTGGGGCTCGTTCAGTCTCTCACAGCGAAGAAGCAATGGGAGGAAGATGCAGGGAAGGAATGAAGGGGAGTACTGCAATCACCATCACGTACTAAAATGAAGAAGATCCATGCATTCTGATTCTGTTCTGTATGTTGTTATTAGCTGTCTTCACTGTTTACTGCAGTTCCGTGGTTCTCTAGCGATTGGCAGTTGTATCTCTCCATCTGTCTGGGAGATTATTTGGACTATGTAATGAAGGATCTGGCTCGTTAACTGATGTTCTCTAGCTAGTAGCAGTTGTATTTCTCCAAATGCTTGGAGGCTTAGATATTTTCAGAATTAAATTTTAGACTATAGGAGTTCGATTCAAATACAACTTGTAATCCTGGTAGATCTGTAATCCAAGTTAGATTTGTAGTTTATGTCGGTTAGTTCTTATACTATATAAAGCCTTGTAGACCGACTGGATCAATTAATCAATCAAGAGTTTATTGTTATCTTTCATGGTATCAAATATCCGACCCTAGGTCACGGCTCCGCCTCCGCCGCTTATCCCTCCTCCTCCGCTGCTGTCCAGCTACTTCGAGTCCGGGCCGCTCTTATCACCGAAGCCGTCGTCGCCGTGGCCTCTTCTTCTACTCTATGACTAATCTTGGTCTTTTTCATCATTTTTTGGGTATCGCTGTTATTCGTGATTTTTCCGCTCCTTTTCTTTTCCAACGTTAATATATTCTTGATCTCCTCAACCGTGCTGGCATGCTTGACTGCCAACCCTCTCGTACCCTTGTTGACACTAGTTTTAAACTCTCTGCTGATGATGAACCTTTTTCTGATGCTACTATTTATCGTAGTCTAACTGGTGCTCTCCAATATCTTACCATAACTCGTCCTGAGATCTCTTTTGATGTCCAACAAGCTTGTCTCTACATGCATGATCCTCGTGTCCCTCATTTTAATCATGTCAAACGTATTCTTCGGTATTTGAAAGACACTCTTGATCTTGACCTTCACATTAATAAATCTTCTCCTACTTCTCTCACCGCATGCTCCGATGCAGACTAGGATGGTTGTCCAGACATTCGTAGATCCACATCCCGTTTCTGTGTTTTTCTAAGTAACAATTTGATTTCTTGGTCCTCGAAAAGACAGATTACAGTCTCTCGCTCGTCCACTGAAGCTGAGTACCGTGTTGTAGCGCATGCTGTTGCTGATACTATTTGGCTCTGCAGTTGCTCTCTAAGCTGCATCGACCGATTGAGCAGGCTACTATTGTGTATTGTGATAATATTTCAGCTGTCTACACGTGTGGAAATCCTGTTCAACATCGATGGACCAAACACATTGAGATTGATATTCACTTTGTTCGTGAGAAGGTGGCTCCTGAACAAGTTCGGGTGCTACATGTTCGTACTGCGACTCAGTTTGCTGACATCTTCACCAAAGTCCTTGCTACCGGGCCATTCAATGACATTCGTTACAGTCTCAACGTTGTTGAACCCCATATTGAAACTGCGGGTGGATGCTAGACTATAGGAGTTCGATTTAAATACAACTTGTAATCCTAGTAGACTTCTAGTCCAAGTTAAATTTCTAGTTTATGTCGGTTAGTCTTGTACTATATAAAGCCTTGTAGACTAGATCAATTAATCAATCAAGAGTTAATTGTTATCTTTCAATAAAGAGAAGGGAGCTCGAGATGGCCTGCCATTGTTAGACGTGGCGAAAGCTCCTCTCCCATCCATGGCGGACCCCACACGGGCCACACGCACCTTTGCCCCGTCCTATCTCTAGCGACGCGTGGCTGCACCTCCTCGGGTTCCACCGGAGGCTGCATGCCTCTCGGTTTGGTCTGGAGTCTCCATTCTAACTTCGCTCGGCCACGCCTCCTCGCCTTCAACCCCTGCTTCCTCGGCTCCGCCACTAGCGAAGCTTCTGCGCCACCATCCTCTAGCGGCACGACGCCTCACGCTGGCGATCAGGGCACATGAGGATCAAGAGGGGGCGCACGTGAGCTCGCCGTCAAGTGGAACTTCCTCAAGCTAAATCCCTGATTGGGGTTCCCTCGGAACCTCCGGTAGATGCGATTGTTGTGAGGACCTCGTCGCGGGGAAGGAGGGGACTGCGACATCCCAAACACGCGGCATAACAATTCGGGAGCCCTATGCTCCAACCCTCTCAGGCCGCGCAGACATCTTTATCGACTCCTACTTCTCAGACTTGGGTCTCGATCGAGGCCTTAATCTCGGGTGTCCAAGGCCAAGCAAGAAAAGGTCGCATGGTTTGGCGGAATCTGACAGAGGCACGGAGGACCCAACCCCTTTCCCAGGCTGCATTTAACTAGCTCCCCTCCCCACAAATGCAAGTGAGGGAGGCCGCGAAAACTTGGCTCCCCTTCAATGTTGGCTCCATCGCAGGGAAGGCACTGGTGCACGGGTTACCCATGGTGGCAAATGCGGTACCGAAACTCCCCTTGTTCTCCTTCCAAGACATAGTAGCGGTGGCACCCTTGGTAGTGGTAAGCCAAGGAACAACCAGCATTTGCTCCAGCCCCCTACAACCGGCAGAAATCGAGGTCCAAATCCTGCTCTGATCAAGCCTCTGAGGCAATTTCATAACAAGCTAAGTTCGGACATGCCCATCAATGGCAGTCATCGGTCAAAGGAGGACACGTGGGATGCGCAGAGAGATCCAGCTGATGGAGGTGATTGGGGATTTTTCTTCGGCCTAATGTGGGAAGACGAAGCTACCCCCAGCGCTTGCGGAGGCGTGGTGTAATCCCCACCAACCACCCTTGTCTGGATTCGCAAAGACCTGGTATCCTCGAGAAGCTTCACAACAATCGATTGTTTTCCTCCTGCCGAGGGGGACGATGCTTTGATCCAGGCGCGGTAGATCTCCATCAGCATCGGTGCGTGGGCTGCATCTTCAAAGCCAAGTGTGGAAAGATCCAGAGCCGCGTGCTGATGGCGGAAAATACACACATGAGAGGTAGAGGGACAAGGAGGAAGAATGAATGGAACATCCCCTCACATCCCCGCTTCAACTACGCCTTCCAGATGCCCCCGCAGGTATAGATGCCTCCATCCCAGCCTCCGTAGCAGTTTGGCTCCTTCCCACGGTATGTCTTTGCTCCCTAGCCAGTACTCTGGATTGCACCCGTCGGGTTGGAGGCCGGGTTCGTGCCCCCCATACCCGCCCCATTTAATTTGCCGAGTCTCATTTTTTACCAAACCCGCGACCCGTCCGGGTTCGGGGCCTGTCGTGGTGTGGTAAAGACAGATTCCATGGGATGTCTTAAGGTTGGGACCGATGGACGCTGTAGGTACCCGGGGAGTGATCGCATGCCGAATAGGCGCGCACAGAACACTTCAAACACCACAATCTGCCCAGGTTCAGGGCCCTCGTGCGGAGGTAACACCCCGACTCCTGCCTATCTCTCTGTATTATGTTATTCCGAGTACATGAACTACAATCTCACAGTGTATCTCTCTCAACCGAGTAGCTCGGGCTGAGCTCAACGTGTACGTGACTAAGTGAATGCCAGAACCATCGACCGACCCTCGCGCGGGAGGGGGTTGGCCACCTTATATACTGGTGGCCAACTAGTATTTTACAGATAAAAGGACGGAGTAGACATCTCCACTGTGCGAATGGCACACTCCTACGTGTTCCTGCTGACAACGTCGCCGAAAGTCTCCGCGGTAGGCCACTGGCATGTCTTGTCCGCCTTGTCAGTCTCTTAGAGTAGGTCACTGACATGTCATGTCCCCCTTGTCAGTGACACGACTTGACAGCCCCCATACCGTACTGCTCCCATTTCTCTATGCCGATAACCACGCACCTAATAAGTTGAACCGCACGCGGTACGGCCCCTGGATACGCGGGATTCACCTCAACGGCTCCATTGACTTTAGCCTCCAAGTAAAACTGCCGCTCACTCGAGCGCTACCCGCTGACCCAGATATGTACTCGAATAATTCCTTCTGCCTTTTGCTCTTCCTGTCGAGTAGCGCCAACCGGATACCTTCCTATCTGCGTAGCCGCCTACCCGGTACGCACCCAACTCGGTACGGATGAGCTCGGTAGAACAGTATCTTGGACTCCATTTCTTACTTGTCTTACCCCTACTAGGGGGTAGCCCCCTGACATTAGTCCTCGAAGCTGGTAGAGTCCGACGAACTCGGACGCAGGGCCCTGCCAGCTTAAACCAAAAGTCTTTCTTGGTACCTCCTAGCCGAGTAGCACCTCTACTCGGTTGAGCACAATCGGTACTCGGATCCTTCTCATTATTGCCTCTATAGTTTTCTCCTATGAGCCGAGTAGAGAATGGTGCTTTGGATTTTGCTGAGATCCCAACACTTTGCCGAATTCCCAACACTTTGCCGCTCGAATCCGAGCGTTCCTATATTCTCGTGTAAGGCTCGGCACGTGTCACGCAACCACAACCCATGACGCCTCGGGTCTGGTGCGGCTGCACGGCACGCGCCTGTCACTGCACACCGGGCCCACGGGCCGTTGCGTCCCTTCGTACATGGTACTTGATTGCCCACGATACGTGATGTGGGATTAACTGCGCCCGTTACGCGCGAGTAAATCGCTTTGTGCGTTTCTAACGGGTGTGTCAACTCCCCACGTCGCACGATCTTCTCCGCAGTTGATCACGAGCCATAACTGCACTCGAGGAGGTTTAAATACCTCTGCTCCGCCCACCGTCTAATCTTCCTTGCCACTTTCCCCCAGCGCCTTTCCTTTCCGCCTCCAAACTCGCAGAGAACACCCAACGCCACCACAAATCCTTAGCACGCCGCCGCTCCGTGCACAGAGAGATAGTATATCCATCCCCGTGCGCCGCCGCTCGCGGAAAAGCACTCGGCAGCGACAAGACCGTCACCACGCGGCGCAATCGCCCTTGATCTCGCGCCGTCGTCTCCATCCAACTGCGTCACGCCTCCGTCTCCGCCTCCTCCGCCAAGGTCATCCTCGCCGGAGAAGCTTCAATGGATCTCGAGCTCGCCGCGGAAGCCAATCCAGAGTTTCCTCCCTCGATGTGCGCCGCCTGGGAGGGGTCAGATGTTAAGGCGAGTGACTGCCAGTGGCTGGTCAACACTCGCCGGGTGCCGCCCAACGTCATCTGCAGGCCACCTGGCGACAAACTGGAACCGACCCCAGGCCCTGGTGAGTACGTCGTGTTCTTGAGCCATTTCAAGCGCGGCTTCGGCCTTCCTCTTTCCAATTTCATGCAGAAGTTCCTCCGCCATTTCGGCCTCCAACCTCATCATCTCCCCGCCAATGCTATCGCCATGCTCTCCACCTTTGTCACTTGCTGCAAGGCCTTTCTCGGTGTCTACCCCACGGTAGACATCTGGGCCAAGTACTTCTTCTTCCGCTAGCAGGTCCTTCCCAACAAGGCCAACCCGACTGCCCCCAAGGTGATGACACAAACAGGGACAGCCATGATCATCCAGCGAACTCCCTACACCTTTCCCCGAATCTTGGGTCTCGATACCCGCCGAAGGTGGCAGAGGGGATTCCTATACGTCAAGAACCCCACTCCGGCCGAAGGAGAAGCACCAGTGGACCTCATCAAGTTGCCAACATTTGTGAATTCTCCCCCCACCGAGATGAGGAACTGGGGATACCACCCCAAGAGGACGGTGCCGGACGCGAATCAAGATGATGACCGGCTGAAGGAACTGATCTTACAGGGACTCCGCAAGGACGACCTGATCGCCACCTGGGTGGAGCGTCGGATTCTCCCTCTCCAGCACCGAGTACACAAGATGTGCTTCATGGGAGGAGCTCGGGACTGCACCCGGACAACGGCATTCGAGCTCAATAGGGATGAGGTGGCGATCTAGGCCCGGGCTATCCTGAAGGCCACACTCTCAGATACTTGGTTCTATGGATTTGCGCCGTATAGCCGAGATCATCCAGCCCCCAAGGTCAGTTCAACTCTGTATGCTCACTTAGCTGATTTTGCTTCTTGTCTTTCAAATTCCACCGAGTAGGATCCATCATAGTTCACCTTGAATAGACTTAGCCATTTATGCTCTGTGCTTGCATGCTAAGCCGAGTAGGATCTCGACCCAGTCTTGTTTGGTAGCACTTAACTGTGTATATTCTATGCTTTCCTGGCTAACCGAGTAGAGTCTCAACCCGGTTTCCTGCTGGGACTTAGGTTTTTATGCTTTATGCTTGCATGCTACACCGAGTAGGTCCCCTACTCGGTTACTCTATTGAGACTTAGCTTTTTCTGCTTTGTGTTTGCACGCTATAGGTCATTGCTTGCCAGAAGACAGAAGATAATCCTATCTTCGAGAGGAACTGGGAGGCAGACCGGATTGAGGATGACACCGAACAGTTCGATGTTTGGGACATGCTCTGCATCCCGCGCGCCGGCCAGGATGGTAAGTCCTGGGTTTCCACCTCCATTCGGGACTGGTCTGAGGACGATGAAGGTACCGAGTCCCTCATTACCTGTCCTTCCCTCTATTCCGGGTTCCTTCCTTACTTATATTGTCCTTCTCATTTTTCGCTCGCAGATGAGGTGGAGGAGGAGGATCCCATCAACGTGCAGCCCATGTCCATGGCTGCCCCCACCGGCTCGCGGAAAAGAGCTGGCAGTGGTGCGATTGATCCCCCCGCCAAGAAGACGAGGAAAACCAGCAAGCGCACATCTAGGTGCAAGAGGCCTGCACGCCCCACTGCTGACGGGTAAGTCCCTCTGAGCTGCCATGTTGCTCTTGAGTTTGCACCTCATAGCCTTCCTGGTTTTCGTATGCCTTTGTGCTATGAATTTGCACCCGATGTCGATGCCACCAACGCGCCACCCAAGCCAAGTGTGCCCTAGAACGTCATGGACCTTGATCCCGACGAAGGGGACTATCAGCCAGAGGAGAGGACTCAGATGTCCTCTCCCCTTAAGGAAGAACAGGACCTCGGTGCCGACAACACTAGCACCGAGATGGAGACTGGCCGGGCTTCAGAGTCTCCAGAGCCCATGCACAAGAGCCCACCGCCGAGAGGCAGCCATCACCAGCAGCGGCTTCCATCGAGAAGCCCCAAGAAGCCCCGGCCAAGAAACGGCAAGAAGCCCCCGCCGAGAAGCAACAAGAAGCTCCTGCCGAGAAGCGAAAGGAGACCCCACCAGCGCAGGGCCGGGCCAAAGAACAACAACTGTCGGATATATACTGAATAGGGGTATATCAGATGGTAGTCATAAGTGCCGGATTACCAGGGTAGCCCAAGTGGTAGTGGGCTATGGTCCATTGGGCGGCCCAGTAAGCTGACGCGCAGAAGCCGGATTCTAGAAGGACCCGGATCACGGCCCACGTGATCTGGCTTGGAGTAGAAGGCGGATTTCTTACTTTCCAAGTTAATAGCTACCGTAGTCTTCTAGGTTTCTTACTCTGTATGCCCTAACCCGGCTATTATATAAAGCCGGACGGGAGATATGATAGATAAGACAAGAAGCTATAGGCTAACTCGCCGGGAAGTTGATCCTCAGCGAATAGCTAAACCAAACCTCACATTGTAATTGTATACACATGCTTTAGCCCCGATTATTGAGATTGCAGGAGTAGGAACGCTGTATTATTACGACGTACTGAACCTGGGTAAATCCTGTGTCTTTGTCTTCAACGCGATCCCGTTCCCCCACGTCTCTACCCGTAGTCTCATGGCACCCCCGTCTATGAAAACTACTACGATGTCTCGACAGTTGGCGCCCACCGTGGGGCAAACGACGTCAGGCGTTAAGTTCCGACCTGGGATACTCGGCGGAATCGGCAGTTCCATAACTATCGGAAGCCTGGAGTTCGACGATGACGTCGGACGCTTCCTCGACAATGGATCTTACATACCGGCGCAAAATCATCTGGTAAGTGCCTGCGTGTTACCGATTGGATCTGCTAACATCTTTATCGGACTAACTGCAGAGGCCATGGGGTTTTGCGGTGGAAGAAAATTTTTCCCACCCGCCCTATACCCAGTCAAAGATGACTATGATACCGGATTTTGCTCAGATCGCCGACACGAAAGTGATACACACTTTATCGGTATGGTGCAATCCGAAGTCGCCGAAAACACGGACGACGGAAACCCCGTGAAGGAGGCAGACAACAGCACACCCACTACAGAGGTGGAAGATCCGACATCCGTCAACATGACGATGAACTCGGAAGCTGACTCAGTGCTAGCCGCCATTGAGGCAAGATTAGAGTCAGAAACCGGATCGGATGATTTTGATTCCGAAGATCAAGATGAGGACACCTTCGAAAGAAAGGTAAAATCTCTTCAAGAGGGATTCCATGAAGTACTTATGGCAAAACCGGCTGAAACCATGGATGCCGGCAGTCAGGAAAGCCCTAAAACTCCTCCGCCAGAGGAAGAGAGAGAAGACGGAGAAACTTCTCCGATATTTCCCAACGTCAAGGAATTGACAGAGGATGAACCTGCCAAAAAGCCTCCCTCTTCCAAGAAAAATCACAAGGCCGCTAAAAAGCTCCAATACAAAATCCGGAAGAAAAAATCAGCTGACCCAGCTGATGAAAGCCCGGAAGTAGGAGATGCAAGCGGAACAAAGCCCGCGGAGAAGAAAACCAAGGAAATCCCTGTTCCGCCAATGACAGAACAAGAAGAACAAGATCTGTTACAAACGCCAGTGGGACAAAACGAACCCCCTGAGATGCTAGAAGCCAGGAGACGAGCTTTCCAACGGCAGCAGCAACATCTACTCAGATCTCGGGAACACCTCCAAAAAACCCAGGATGACATCAAGCTCATGAAGGAAGAAATCGAGGAGTACGAGAAAAAGAATAGATCTGCCATCAAACCTACAAGGTTACCCGGAATTGTGAGACCGGAAGTACTTCCGCCAAAAGAAAGGTTTCATAACCCATCTTGGCAAAAGCAGGTAAACGGCAAGGATGCCGGAGGTGAACCAATATACAAAACCGCAGCAGAAAACGCGGAAGCAGCGTTCACCATCCTCAACAATGACATGTACTCCAACGGTGAAAAACTCCAAGGGGTGTATGCTTTCCTAGGAAAAGCATTGCAACAACAACAACGGGGTCAAGAGCGATCATGGAAGTTGCACGGCGACTTTGCCCTATGCAAAACAGCTACTTGCGCCGCTGGGGCACCTGGACCGGAAGAACCTGGAGATTCAGACAATTCAAAGGATAAGAAAGCAGATCCGAGAAAAGACAAGAAAAATCCCGACAATAGGGACGAAGCGTCTAGAACCGGATCTCATCTCCCGAAAGGCGGACTCAAACCCCACGATCGGGAAGAAAAATACCGGAATGACGGCAAAGCAATGCCACCTCCGAGACACCCAGCTGAAAAAGCTGGAAGACATGATGTACCTCACAGGCGTGAGAGATCTCGGAGACCCCCTAAGGATAAAGAAAGGCACAGGAGTAGAACTCCGCCTCATCCAAAAGAGCGTGATCTCGGAAGAAATAGAAACGATCCCGGAAAAGCGCGTCCGCGCAACAATGGAAAAGAAAGGAGTAGATCCCCTTCTGTCCATTCAGCCGGAAGGTATTCCGCACACATGGATAGGGCGGAAAAGGATGATCTATACTTTGGACCTAAGTGTTTCACTGATAGGATCCGAAGGATAACCCTGCATTCTGGCTTTGCCAAGGTTGGTCCAACGTACCAAAAATACACCGGTAGTACAAACCCGGATACCTGGCTCTCAGACTACTATACAGCCGTTCAGATTAACAATGGGACGGACCTGGAAGCCGTAAAGTTTCTTCCCCTAATGTTACTGGATGGAGCCAGAGATTGGATCAATGGATTGCCATCAAGAACTGTCGACAGCTGGGATGATATGGCTCGAGTATTCACTCAGCATTTCCGCGGAACTTATAAACGCCCGAACAGCATCAACCAGCTGAACCGTTGCACCCAGTTTGAGGATGAACCATACGTAGATTTCATCTCTAGATGGACTGCAATGAAGAATAGTTGTTCTGGAGTAACTGACGTACAAGCAATGCATGCTTTCGTCAATGGCCTAAAACCCGGACTTGTACCGTTCATGGTTGGTTCCAAACAGCACAAAGATCTCGGATCTATGCTTACAACCGCCAATGAACACGCTGCAACCGAAGACGACATCAGAGGAAGAGGAGGTAATATCGATGCACTGATACTTGCCAAGAAAAATCCTCGCCCTGAGAAAAAAGAAACTTCAGACGCAACAACAAAACCCAAAGAGGTCAACATAGCCTTTGTAAGTGAAAAAGGGAATATGTGGAAAGGACGCACTTCAGAACCAATCAACTACACTAAAGAAGAGTGGGAGAAGATTAAGTCGGAACCCTGCGTCCACCATTTGCAATTCGGGAAACCCACCCATACGAACGCGCAACGCCGGCTGAACAAGCACATGAAAGGCAGTGCAGGATCTCGAAATAAGGGAAAAAGTTCCAAAAGGAAATTTTCCAAACCAAAGCCAGAAGCTGAGAAAGAAGACAGTGAATCGGAGACTGACGAAAAAATCTAGGAACAACAGCGAAAAGGCGAACCCAAGTTTCCGAGAGTTGATGGAGAGTGCGCCTTAACTTTCCTGGCAACTCCGTCAGCAAAGGTGGCAAAAAGAACGATTCGAGAAATAAACGCGGTTGTTCCGGCAACCCCGAAGTTCTTGAAGTATTCAAACACACCAATCACTTGGGATCAGTCTGATCATCCTGGAAACATCCCTGAACCCGGCACACAAGCTCTTGTTGTAAGCCCTATTGTCCAGAACACTAGGCTAAAAAGAGTGCTGATGGACGGAGGATCCAGCATTAACATAATGTATCTGGATACACTGAGGCATCTAAAAATCTCCGAGTCTCAGCTCAATTACAGCAACATACACTTCCATGGCATTGTTCCTGGCAGGCAAGCAAGATCCCTAGGAGAAATTTCCCTAGATGTCACATTCGGGGAAAAAGATCACTTCCGTCAGGAAAAAGTATCCTTCGAGGTGGTGCCGTTCGAAAGCGTGTATCACGCAATACTCGGACGTACAGCTTTCGCCAAATTTATGGCAAGATCATGTTATATCTATAACAAGCTGAAGATGACAGGGCCGAAAGGAGGAGTAATCACCATAACTGGAGACTTCAAGCTGGCGAACAAGCTGGAAAAAGAAAACGCCCTTTGCGCTCAGAGGGTTATAGCAAAGGAAGAGCTGAAGGAGCTGGCTAAGGAGGTATCGCCGACAGAAATGCCGGCAGGAAAAGAAACCCGGAAGCCAACAGATAGCTTCAAGGCATCCGAGAATACAAGACAGGTAATCCTAGATCCCAACGATCCGACAAAATTTGTCGTAGTAGGAACTGGTATGACCGACAAATAGGAAGGCGAGCTCATCAAGTTCCTCCGTGAGAACTGGGATATTTTCGCCTGGTGTCCGACTGACATGCCAGGCGTACCCAGGGAACTTGCTGAGCATCAACTCAAGGTGATTCCAGGCTCCAAACCCGTCAAACAAGGTCTCCGTTGATTTGACGGAAGAAGACAGAAGGCTATCGGCAAGGAAATTATCCGGCTTTTAGTAGCAGATTTCATCCAGGAAGTAATACACACTGAATGGTCTGCAAATCCGGTATTAGTACCGAAGAAAGACACTACTGCTCTTAGAATGTGTATAGATTACACCGGCTTGAACAAACTGTGTCCAAAAGATAGGTTCGCGTTACCGCGAATCGATCAAATAATAGATGCATATTCCGGGTATCACCAAATACGCATGAAAAAGGAAGATCAAATTAAGACTTCTTTTATAACCCCTTACGGGACGTACTATTACATAACCATGCCATTTGGCTTGAAGAACGCATGTGCAACTTATTAGCGTTGCATGCAACGTTGTTTGCATAGTTAGATTGGCAAAAACGTCCACGTTTACGTCGACGATATTGCTGTCGTAACCAAGGAAAACAACACGCTCCTTGAAGATTTGCGAGAAACCTTCGAAAACTTGCGCACTTACAAGATGAAGTTAAATCCATCAAAGTGCGTATTCGGGGTTCCCTCAGGAAAACTTCTGGGTTTCATCGTTTCTCACAGAGGAATAGAAGTTAACCCGGAAAAGATCAAAGCAATCTTGAACATCTCCAAACCCACGTGCGTAAAATATGTCCAAAGATTGACGGGTTCCGCCGCAGCCGTCAGCAGATTTATTAGTCGGCTGGGGGATAAAGCCTTACCACTCTACAAGTTGCTGAAAAAATCCGACAAATTCGAGTGGACAGAAGAGGCCGATGCAGCATTAACCCAGTTGAAGGAAACTTTGATGACAACTCCGATTTTGGCATCCCCAAAAGACGAAGAACCTATGTTATTGTACTTCACGGCTACAAACAGGGTTATCAGTGCAGTAATTGTTGTGGAACGGAAGAAAGACGAACAAAGCATACCAGATCAGCATCCGGTATATTATATAAGTGAAGTTTTCTCCGAGTCCAAGCAAAGGTACCCACACTATCAAAAACTGGCATATGGCGTATTTTTCGCATCTAGAAAGTTGCGCCATTACTTCCAAGGACATTCCATAACAGTGGTATGTAAAGCACCACTACGGGATATAATAAACAATGCGGGGGCAACTAGCCGAGTAGCCAAATGGGATATCGAGCTAGCAGCATTCGACATTAAGTATCAGCCAAGGACGACAATAAAATCCCAAGTTCTGGCAGATTGTGTCGCCGACTGGACGGAAACAATGGAGAAGACACCAATGCCGGAGTCCGAGTACTGGATCATGCACTTTGACGGATCCAAGATGAAGGAGGACGCTGGAGCTGGTGTAGTCTTAAAATCCCCTAAAGGAGACACAGTGGAGTACGTATTACAAATACACTTCAACGCCAGCAATAACGTGGCAGAATACGAAGCTCTGCTTCATGGCTTGCATATTGCAAAAGAAATAGGGGTTAAGCGCATTTTGTGCTACGGCGACTCGGTTTTGGTACAACATCAGCTTAACCAAACCTGGGACGCAAAAAGCCCTATAATGGCCGAATACCGGAGAACTGTGGACGAGTTCGCCATTTGTTTTTTCGGATTCGAAGTACTCCACGTTAAAAGGGAGGAAAATTGGAACGCGGATGCGTTAGCCCGCATGGGGTCAGAAAGGGTAAAAATCCTACCACCAGGTGTATTCGTCCAACATTTGTACGAGCCATCCATAAAAGGTGGAGATGTTGATTATCCTCTGGCTTCCGAGTCAATTGAAGTTATGATCGTCAATCCGGACTGGACAATTCCATATTTAAACTTCTTAGTCAACCAGAAGTACCCGGAGGGAGCAGACGAAGTCTTGCAAAGACAAATAAAGCGTCGATGCAAAGGATACACGGTAATTGACAATTGCCTGTATAAACGCAGTACTTCCGGACTTTTCCTGCGATGTATTTCGCCAGAAGAAGGACGAGAAATATTGCAAGAAATCCATGCCGGAGATTGCGGACATCATGCTCAATCAAAAAGCATAGTTAAAAAAGCATTCCGTGCCAGGTTTTTCTGGCTAACAGCCAAGACAGATGCTGAGCACATAGTGAATACATGTGCAGGGTGTCAATATTACGCCAAGCAGACTAATATGCCGGCCCAAGCACTCAAAACTATCCCCATTACATGGCCGTTTGCGGTCTGGGGGCTAGATATGATGGAACCATTCAAAACTGCGCGAGGCGGACTTACACATCTACTTGTAGCTGTGGATAAATATACCAAATGGGTGGAGGCTAAATCCATCAAAAAGCTGGACGGTGTGACTGCCAGAAATTTTATCATTGACATAGTCATGAGATACGATGTTCCACACAGCATAATAACCGACAACGGGATAAATTTCTCCATTGGAGAGTTGGCAAAATATTGCTGACAAACGGGAATTCGCCTAGATCTAGCATCTGTGGCACACCCGCAATCCAATGGACAGGTTGAGAGAATGAATAGCTCAATCCTGCAAGGAATACACCCAAGACTCGAATCTCCTCTTCATAGAGCAGATGGAGCATGGGTAGAAGAGCTACCTTCCGTGCTTTGGAGTATTCGAACGACGCCAAACAGGTCAACTGGGCAAACCCCGTTTTTCCTAGTTTATGGTGCGGAAGCTATCCTTCCAACGGACATGATCCATGATAGCCCAAGAGTGCGGGATTTCGACGACTCGGATACCGAAGAAGCACGACATGATGCCGTCGATCTCTTAGAAGAGGAACGAGAGCTTGTGATTCAAAGATCCACCATTTACCAGCAAGGTTTACGACGTTACCATAGTCGGAAAATCAGGCATCGTTCTTTTAAAGAAGGTGACCTAGTGTTGAGATTGGTACAGCAAAGGAAGCACAAATTGGCCCCAATATGGGAAGTACCATTTGTCATTAGTAAAGCCATGAAGAATGGATCATATTATCTTGTCGACATTCGAGATACGGAAGACAATCCCGAGAAGCCGAATCGCAAAAGAAAGAGAAAGATAGATGTTGAGCTAGGAGAGACAAAGAGGACCTGGAGTATCTAGCAGTTACGTCCCTTCTATACTTAGTTCAATTTCTATGTAAACATCTTTGAGATCATGAAATAAAGTTGTCGGAATTCCTGTATCCATGTTTTTACAAGTTTATTATAGTACAAAGCATGATTCCACCTTATCTATTTCCCAATGATCTTACAAAATACTCAATGTTAACCCGAATTGTGCCTGCGTGCTCGGCGTTTAAAAACTGAATGATTTTCAGCCTACTAACGGCTAAAGGAAACTCGGATTGTGCCTGCGTGCCCAAGTTTCATTCAAAAAATCCCTTACTTTTCCCTAAAGTATTATCTGATTGTTTATGTGTTGGGTCACTGGAGCTAGTTAGTAAAAATGCCTTTAGTATGATCCATGTTTCCGAGTTTGAACTGATTGGTTATACCTAGTAATTCGGCATGATGATTCATAGTACTATTGAGCCATTTCAAACACTAAGCACAGTTAAAACACATACGCCAGAGAACTTAGAGGATAAAGGAATATTAAAACCCGGAAACCTTGCAAAGAATTTCATAATTAAAACTGCAAAAGGCGTAGTTCTTGTTTATACAAAAGAATAGAAGCATTACAATATAAATTACATTGTAAAAGTGCAGTAATGATCGGTTAAGGACATCCCTTCAAGCATCCGAGTCGTCGTCGCTGCTGTCATTCTCGGGGGCTTCAGGGATCTCCTCTTCTGGATAGGTGATGGAGATGTTCACCATAGAGGCGATCTTGGTGGCGTGGCCTTTGATTTCATCAAAGATGGTGGTTCGCTGGGTTTCCGTGTATCCTTGAGGGATACCGGACACCACGCGCCAAGACTTGGCACCAGGGTAATGCATACGCATGAGGCCGAGAGCCATGCGTGCACCACCCCGTGCAGCGGAGCGTAAGGTGAACTCCCTAGACTCCGCCACCTCCAAGATAGCTCCCGGAAGTTTCTCAACTTCCGAGAACTCCCCAGTCCTTGTGGGAAGGAACTTGTTGACCAGCTGCATTCTAGCAGCTCTGATCGCAGTCCACACCTTCCCAAAGGCTCGGATTCAATCAATCTGAGTGAGATGTGGGTTATCTCCTGTTTTTTCCAGACAAAACAGCCAAAAGGTTAAGTGAAAAAGCAGAGAAAGAAAGCAAGACATGGAAAAACTGGTAAACGAAATAAACTTACCGAGAATCTTGTTGATTTCGTAGCCTTCCTCCAGGCGCAGGTTTAAAGCATTTTCCAATTCCTGAATGGTGGACTTGTCCTTTTCCGCCTGTTCGGAAGCCTTGGATTGAGCAATTCCAAGGGCCAGATTGCTGGCTTCCAGATCTTTTTTGGCCTTCATAAGTTCCTTATGAAGGTCCAAATTCTCCTGACGGAGACTGGCAGCATTGCCGACATCTTCAGCTATCTCCTTGGCCTTAGCCAAAGCAGCTGGAAAGCAAGGAAAAAAATTCCGAGTTTAGAAAAAACTCGGGAAAAGTACTTAGACAAAAAGCTGAATCAGAAATTTCAAAGAGAAACGTATACCTGATGTTTCCAACAGCTGCAGCTGAGCCGATGCCAGCTCCGCCTCTTTCACGTCAAGAATAGAAAGGAGATTTCTAACCTCTTTATTCTTGACGGAAAGTTTATTGAAAACTTCCATGTTAATGGATTCAGCGGTTTGCTGGAACACGACAGGGAAAAAAATCACTAAAAAGCATCAAGGCGAAAAGTATACATTTTGCTTAATGCTTGGGGGCTAGAGTTAATACCTGGCTCATCCGCTACAACCCCGCCAAGTTTTCATTGAACTCTTTTGCGTATTCCGCAAAAAGAATTCCGGTCGCGCTTAGGCCATCGTTGATGTTCTTGAAGTCCTTGTCAAAGGTGGGAATTTCCTCCTCGGTTGTCCGATAAGAATATCCCACCTCAGGAGCCGCCCTTTCCCTCGTGTCCGTGTTCGGCACAACGGGCTGGCTGGGCTCCAGCGATTCGGTGGTGGGGGATGCGGCATGCTCTTCTGCCATCGTGGACGGCGTGTCCGGGGCGATGGCGGGAGAAGGTTGAGAGCCTCTGCTGGACACAACCTTGTGCCTCTTCAGCTTTTTGGGATTTAGAGTGGAGGGAGGCAGGCTAAAAGCAAAACAAAAAGCCGGAAAAGTTAAAACTTCGAAGATAGAAGAAAACTCCGGCAAAGGAAAGTAACCTGGATGCTCTAACCTGGAGGTGGCGACGGGAACCCCGTCAAGATCAATGATTTCCTCAGAGGAGGAGATCTTCTTACGCTTTCGCCCACCTGCAAAGGCGGCGCACAACGCCTCCAGTTCAGCTTCGGAAGCTAGCTCCGATTCGGGAAGGTCGGCAATCTGTCAAAAGGAAAAAGCAGAGTTAGAAGCGAAAAATCCGAGAAAAGGTGGAAAAGTTTAATCCCAAATGACGGAAAATAATACCTTGGGAACCGGATTGTCGGCCGTATACATTGGCCGACTCGCTTCATATTGGTCGCGGGATGCGACCAACTGGTTCACGCGCCTCCGCAAATCCCTCACGGACCAGTCTTTACTGGTTGTCCGCATCTTGTCGCCGGTGCCCGTATACTCGCAAAGGAGACGGCCACCATGGTTGGCTAACGGTTGGATCCGCCTATCCAACCAGCAAAGGACTGTGTCCATGCCGGTTAGGGGCGGATCAGAGGAGGTGAGTTTCGCGATGCGCCCCTTGATCCTTAGAAGATCAGGCGGCAGAATTTGGACGGCTTCAGTTCCCCAATTTTCTTGGGGAACAGCAGCAGTGTTCGAGAAAGGTGGAACCCCGATGGCCTTTTTTGGGAAAGGGACATCGGGATGATAAAAGAAGGAACCCGTCCAAAATTTGACGGATTCCGAGGTTTTTATCTTGGGGAACCAATCCTCCCTAAATCTCCGAAGAGTGAAGGAAATGGTTCTGCAAGTCGGGAGTGCGCCCTCCGAAGAGTTCCGCTTAACCCCGAAGCAATACTGCCAAAAATCTAATCTAGGTTCTATGCCTAAAAAACCCTCGAAGAGGGCCTGAAAGCCGGCCATATACAGAATAGAGTTTGGTGGCAGGTTATGAGGCTGGATATTGTAGTGGGAGAGAACCTGGAGGAAGAAGGTAGAAGGTGGCAGTCCCATACGTCTCAGAAGGTGGGAGGAGAGAAGAACCCGTTCTCCGTCGTTCGGCATGGGTTCGTTCTCGTCCTCCGGAAGCCACCACTTCCCTTTCAGCACTAACCCCTCCTTCTCCATGTTTGGAAGGAGGGACGGCGGAATGCTGCAGGTAATCCAATTGCCGGCAGTCTCCATCTCCTCATCGGCTCCGGCGGCGGATGCGGCGGCCTCCGCGGCCGCGAGCTCGTCGCCAACGAGTGTGATTTTCTCTTCCGCCGTTTCCGGAGCGTACGGCGGAGAGGGCACGGAGCTGGAACCCGCAAGATCCACAGCGGCGGAAGGATTTCCTCCGTCCGCCGCGGTGCCAGTGGTCTTCACCGGCTCGTCGCCGGCGTGCACTGGAGAATCCAACATAGGGTCCATCGTGTTGATGATATCCCGATGTCTTGCGTGACGGTGCGAGCGGGCGAAGACGACGGAGAGGCCATTGGGTGGCGGCGCTGGCTCGCCTCCGGTGAGGTCTTGGACGCGGTGTGCGTTCGGAGATTTCCTCTGCTGGAAGCTTGGGCGCTGTAATGGTGTTCGAAGTGGGAGCAGAAGGTTTTTCGAGAGGACGAAGGAGGCTATTTATAGACGGAAATCCGTCACGATGCGTGCTAACGGCTCTTTGGACCGTTGGATGTCCAACGCGTGTCACTCGCCGGAAAATCCGGGAAATCAATCGACAGGGTGATTATGGCTATCTCCTCGTTTCCCGTGAGAATCTGTCAGAGATATGTCTCTGGGTTTCCCGCTTGAAACCCAAACGTCCCATACGTCAGCATGATTAAGGCGCTGACGTAGGAAGTTCCTTCTCCACGAAGGATCGTGTGAGAAAAGCCGTATTTCCAGAATTCCGAGTTTTACGTTACCATCTCTTTTTAAAGAAGAATAAGAAGAATCAAGACTGCTGGCCAATATTTCTCGGACAATATACATTTGGCGAAAGACGGCGAATCAGAGTTTTAATCCTTCTTGGGGGCTACTGTCGGATATATACTGAATAGGGGTATATCAGATGGTAGTCATAAGTGCCGGATTACCAGGGTGGCCCAAGTGGTAGTGGGCTAGGGTCCATTGGGCGGCCCAGTAAGCTGACGCGCAGAAGCCGGATTCTAGAAGGACCCGGATCATGGCCCACGTGATCTGGCTTGGAGTAGAAGGCGGATTCCTTACTTTCAAAGTTAATAGCTACCGTAGTCTTCTAGGTTTCTTACTCTGTATGCCCTAACCCGGCTATTATATAAAGCCGGACGGGAGATATGATAGATAAGACAAGAAGCTATAGGCTAACTCGCCGGGAAGTTGATCCTCAGCGAATAGCTAAACCAAACCTCACATTGTAATTGTATACACAGGCTTTAGCCCTGATTAGTGAGGTTGCAGGAGTAGGAACGCCGTATTATTACGACGTACCGAACCTGGGTAAATCATGTGTCTTTGTCTTCAACGCGATCCCGTTCCCCCACGTCTCTACCCGTAGTCTCATGGCACCCCCGTCTATGAAAACTACTACGATGTCTCAACAACAACCTCCCTAGGACCAAGTTCGGCCTGGCGCTGGGCAGGCTGGACAGCCGCAGGAGCCACCCAAGAGAACATCTCAGCCAGATGTGAGGCAGGCCGGCCAGCAGAAGCCCAAGAGGCCACAGCCAACGCCACAGGCACCACCTCCACTGCCGAGAGCTCCTTCTGCTACACCTGGTGTAACCAAGCCGCCACCTGTTTCTAAAATCTTCCAAGCCTTTGGATGTTGCGGCTGCTGCCGAGAAGACCGCCACCAAGACTGCCAAGAAGGGTCCGAGCCAAACCTACCGGATACCAGCCGCCACTGCTAGAAACATTCCAAGTTCTCCAGCACCGAGCAAGGCGCTGGCTCCCAGCAAGGGTGGCCCGTTTGCCCGGATCTCCAATCTTATCTAGACTAATATTCAATTTGCCCCCAAGGATGAACATGCTCCCGGAGCAGGTGCCAGCGGAACCGCTATCCCGGTGAACTTTCCGGAATACTGGCACGAACTACATGAGCAGCACCAGCAAAAGCAAGAGCTTGAAGCCCAGGGACGGGAGAAGCTGAAGAGACGGAGAAAACTGGACATCTCCGGGTCCAAGGGGAAAGAAGGTGCTCTCACCATCCAGCCTGCTGCCCACTCCCGAAGCTTTCCCACGAGCTCCGAGAAGATATGGAGACCATCCTGGACAAGATAAGCTACATTGAGAAGGATTGGGACATCGAGAAGTTCGGTCGCGCGGAATGGGACGGCCCGAGGCTCAGCAGCCTAGATAATTATCGGCAATTCTGGAACAAGGCCGATGCCGGCCCCGTCTCGGTGGCAATGGCCAAATCCAGCAGTACTTTGGCGTACAAATTGTACTGCCCGTGCAAAGCTGCTGAGGATGCCAAGAACACCAACCAGATAAGTGTATTTCCTTCTCTATCCGGATTTTCGAGTTGCCATTTTTTCCATCTTTTCCTTTGCTTTATCCACCATCGAGTCCCCGAGATTCGTGCCGAGTAGCCAAGGCTCAACCGAGTTGCAGTCTACTCGCGTCGAATCTTCCAACTCACATTGTCTTATTCTTTTGTTCAGGAATGTACTGAGACCCGCACCAAGCTCTTCCGCCAACTCCTATGGTCCCACCGGGCTGTCAAGGCGAAGAACCGGGAGCTTGAAGCGGAGAAGGGTGAAAGGGCTATCCTGGAGCAGAGCGTCACCGACACCATCACCAAGCTTTCCTCTCTAGAGAGTAAGTACCAGTACTTTGGTTTGTGCGTTTTGTGTTTACGCCCATTTTCTATCTCTGCTCAATTTCTTTCTCTCTGCAGGTGAGCTTAAGGCGCTTGCTGACACGCATCAGGACTGTAAAGTCATGGCCGCATCTGCGCAGAGCAAGATCTCCTCTTTGGAGGGTAAGTTGGCTTCTCTTCTTTTCCTCTCAGTTTCTCTTTTTTCTTCGTGTTATTGACCGGGTTGCTTTTCTCATGGATGAGCACGAGGCCTTTCTTGCGCAACACCAAGGGTGCGTCACCCCGGCCGAGGTGCAGCAGTTGGTGCAGGCCAGAGAGGCCAAGCTAGAGAAAGACCTGGATGCCGAGAAGGAGGAGGTGCACAAGCTCAAGCTCGAGCTTGCTGTGGACCTCAAAACTGCCCTGCAGGCCGACAACGAGAAGACCGAGGCGTTGAACCGGGCTGCTGTGGAGAAGCTGGAGCTTTAAAAGGAGATTAAGTCTCTGAAAAATAGAAACCAAGCCCTCGACACCATGGTGGTCGACTCACGCCGCCTCTAAGACAAGCACTTCAGGCTCGTTGAAGATTGGACCCGCCGGCTAGGGGCCCTTGTTCTGGAGTTGCGCTGTGAGTTACAGCAGACCCTTGCTCTATTAGGTTTCTTCCTTCCAAATTTTCTACTCGGCTGTTCTTCTGCCTGGTTCCTTCTTCCGACTCTACCCAGCATGTCCTACCTTAGGTACCTTTCCGGATTTTAATCTCGCTGCCGAGACTGCTGTGGAGAAAGCCAGGAGGCTGAGGGCAGCTGCATGCCTCAATGTCGACGACTCAGCCACAATCGACGACAAGATCGAGAACATCAAAGCTCGGGAAATATCCCTTAAGGGCATGGGCGCCTCCATGGTATCAACTACCATGCGCCTGCACAAGCTTTTTTGGCCGGAGAGGGAGGTCCCAGACACGATCAATCAGATTGCCTCCAACCTGGATCACATCAAGGAGGAGTTGAAGAAATGGCGCGCCTCAGCAGCCCGAGCCGGTGCAGATGAAGCCCTCCACTTCGTGCTATCTTGGTACGAGAATATGGATCTCGAGAGGCTCAGTGTTCTCCGGAACAACTCCAAGTGGACTGATAGGGATGCGTTCATCGTACGGCGCAAGGAGACCGCCTACCAGCTTACATCTTATGCAGACACGCAACAATTCATCAACGGCCCCACGGAGTCGGATACTGATGTCGAGGATGATGAAGATGACAACGATGATGATGATGCTGACGCCGGCGAGGACAGGAGCATAGGCGACGAGGAGGAGGAGCAAGACGAAGCTGGCGATGAGGGGGCCGAGCAGAACAACGCTGAGGAGGAGGCCGCGATGGACGTCGATCAGGAGGCGGCTGAGCAGGGAGCTGGCTCCGAGGAACTCCGGACTGGGCCGCAGCCCACTGCCACGGCCGGAGCTGTCACCATCGAGATGGTGATCGACACTCCGGTTCCCGAGTTTGGCGCAATGGAGGCCGCGACCGAGAACGCCGCATCCGGGCCCGCTCCTCCAACCGGTGACTCCGCGGCTCAGGCCTCGAACGCTGGTTCCGATCCTGCCTCCGCGACTCCGGCCTCTACCGCTGCTTTCGAGCCTGCCTCTGCGACTCCGACCTCCGAGTCCGCAGACCCATCCGTCGTAGAAGCCAATTTCACTCCATCAGCAGCATCTTAAGTTCCTGCTTCTTTTTTAACTCCAAACTTTTTATCAGATCCCCGGTATGCCGGGTGCATATGTATCAAACAATCTATCGTTCCACGTGCTACTTAGTTTTATCAAGTTTTTGGCAACACTAGCTCAATGTAGGATTGTGTTAAGTGCAAGTCCCCGAGTTGCTTTTCTTGTTCACTCGGTTCTTTTGTCTTTGCTCTTACCTGCCACTTGTGGCTTTTTGGTAGTCGAGTCACAAGATTTCAAAAACCGAGCTTCTAATACTTAGCCACTTTGAGATTTGAAATTAACACCGCCCCACACTTAGCTGAAAGTATAGAAAAAGAAAGACACCCTACTCGGTTGATGCCCTCCTTCTTTCCTTTGCGGCTTTTGTGTGTTAATTGACCTTTGGCTTGTTCTCTTGCTTGCCATGAAGCCGGGTTGCGGGCAGCGGCAGAGTCGAAGAGTTGGCCCTTAGGTTTGAGCACACTACTAGACATGCGCGTGAAATTTTGATAAGAAAAACCGAGTAGGAAAAGTGAATAAAGTAAATGGCACAAAGCTAGTTTGGCACAGGCAGTTCCCGAGTTTGAATTCGGAGTGCCGACTTGGAATTTAACTCGGTTAAGGAGATACATACAATGTCTTTTCAGGAATGAAAACGGCGGAGTAGAGGCTAAATTCCAGGGACGCTTGGATTCCTCTCTGGATTTGTCTGCCTTGTTTTCTGTGTTGCCTGTGCATCAATGAGGTAGTACGCATCATTGTGCAGAGCCTTGCTCACAACGAAGGGCCCTTCGCATGGAGGGGAAAGTTTGTGCATCCCAGCTGTGCGCTGCACAAGCCTAAGGACCATGTCCCCTTCTCGGAAGACCCTTGGGCTTACTTTCTGGCTATGATAGTGTCTCAGATTCTGTTGATATACAGCTGAGCGCGATAGAGTTAAATCTCTTGCTTCCTCAAGCAGATCGACATCATTTTCTCGGGCTTGTCTTGCCTCCGCCTTAGTATAGAGGGTTACTCTGGGTGAGTCATGCTCAAGGTCAATGGGCAACACGGCCTCTGCTCCATATACTAGGAAGAATGGTGTGTATCCGGTTGATCGGTTATGGGTAGTCCTTAGACTCCACAACACCGCCGACAACTCATCCAGCCAACAACCAGGGGTTCGCTGTAATGGCTCAATCAGCCTTGGATTTATTCCGGATAGGACCATGCCATTAGCTCTTTCGACGTTCCCATTCGAAGCCGGATGCGCGACTGACGCAATGTCTATCCGGATCCGCTTCTCCTTGCAGAACCTAGCAAAAGCTCCCTCAGCGAAATTTTTTCCATTGTCTGTGATGATCCCATGCGGGCACCCATATCTCCGAATGATATCTTTCAGGAAGCTCACTGTTGTGTTTCCATCGCACTTCCGGATTGGATTTATTTCAATCCATTTGGTGAACTTATCAACCATGACCAAGATGTGAGTCATGTTTACCCTAGATGGCTCGAAAGGACCCACCATATCCAAACACCATACGGCAAATGGCCAAGTAATGGGGATGGTCTTCAACTTGGATGCTGGTGTGTGTATCTTGCTTGCATATCTCTCGCATCCGTTGCATTTTCTCACTAGATCTTCCGCTTGCCTCAAGGCTGCGAGCCCAAGAATCCATGCCGGAAAGCCTTGTTGACTAGAGCCCGAGAAGAGGCATGGTGCCCGCATTATCCTTGATGTATTTCCTGAGAATTTCTTCTCCTTCTTCTGGCTCAACATAGCGTTGGAGCACGCTAGTAGGACTTCTCTTGTGCAGCTCCTTGTTGATGATGGTGTAGGCTTTGGATCTTCTCTGTATCTGCCGGGCTGTGACCTCGTCACTTGGCAAAGTGCCATCCATCAGGAAGGATAGTATGGGCAGAGCCCAGCTTGGCGTGGGCCTGACGGGAAATATAAGTTCATCCTCTTCCATTGGATTAGACACCATTACTTGCTCCGAGTTGGAGACGAGTCCCCGAGTATTGAGAAATGATCCCCTCGATGAAGGCGACAGTCCCCGAGTTGGGAGGGACAGTCCCCGGGTTGGAGACGACAGTCCCCGGATTTTCCTTTGCATTCTCCCAGTCAATCTCCATGGGAAAAGCCTCTAAATCCGGCAGAGCTGGGATGTATATGGACTCCGATTGGGTGACGGCTTGATAGATGGCTTCCTCAAATGCTCTAGAGCAATCCTAGGTGGGATGAATTGCTGAGAAGACCCCAACTTGGATAGAGCATCCGCTGCCTCATTTTCAGCTCGGTCGATGTGATGGAATTCACACACATCAAAGAATCCAATCATATTTTGAACCAGAAACCGTTAAGACGCCATGTTGGCATCCGAAGCGTCCCAAGTCCCCGAGACTTGTTGGACTACCAGGTCCGAGTCGCCATAACATACAATCCGCTGGATTCCAATCTCCTTGATACTCTCAGGCCATGGACCATGGCTTCATACTCGGCTACATTATTGGATGCCGAAAAATGGATCTGAAGCACATACTTGAGTTGGTACCGCTTGGGCGAGGTGAGCACAACACCGGCACCGAGTCCCTCTTTCACTTTAGAGCCATCAAAATGCATCCTCCAGAAATTTGTTTCCGGCAAGGGAGTCTCATAGTGCATCTTGTGCCAATCAACCAAGAAATCCGCCAGAGTCTAGGTTTTGATGGCCTCTCTTCTTGTGTACAGTGGGGTGTACGCGGCTATCTCAATCGCCCACTTGGCCACCCGACCACTTGCATCCTTGTTGCCCATAATTTCCAAGATGGGAGCAGTGCTCCACCACTGTGATTGGATTCTCCTAGAAATAGTGCTTGAGCTTCTTGGCACCCAGGTATATGCCATAAGTCATCTTCTGTTAGTGAGGATAATTCTGCTTGGAGCTGGATAGCACCTCACTGAGATAATACACCGGCCTTTACACGGTCTTGCCTTCTTCTTCACGTTCTACTACCACCACCACACTCACTACCCAGTTGGTAGCTGCAATATGGAGCAGCATTGGCTCCTTAAGTAGAGGGCTTGTCAGGATAGGACCGCTACCCTGCATGGTATTGAGCTCCTTGAAGGCCACATCAGCTTGTAGGGTCCAGACAAATTTTTCACTTTTCTTGATGAGCTGATAGAGAGGCAAGGCCTTCTCACCCATTCTTCCCAGGAACCGGTTAAGAGACGCCAGGCACCCGGTAAACTTCTGCATGTCCTTCAGTGATTTCGGCAAAGACATGCTCTCAATAGCTTTTATCTTGAAAGGATTGGCTTCAATGCCCCGGCTAGACACGAGAAAACTGAGTAGCTTTGCAGCCGGGACGCCAAAGGTGCACTTGGTTGGATTCAATTTCATCTGGTACCTCCGCAAACTTGCGAAAGTTTCCTCAATGTCACTCAGCAGCGTGTGTTTTTCTTTTGTTTTGATGACAATGTCATCCACATACACCTGCACATTCTTTCCTATCGGGTCATGCAGGCATTTCTACATGCACCTCTGATATGTGTGGCTCCAGCATTCCTCAAACCAAAACACATGACACGATAGCAATAAGCCCCGTATGGGGTAATAAAAGGAGTCTTTATTTGATGAGCCGGGTTAAGAGGAATCTAGTTAAAACCAGAGTAGGCATCAATAAAAGACAAATGCTCGCACCCGGAAGTGGAATCAATCACCTGATCTAGCCGGGGCAGTGGGAACGGGTCCTTGGGGAAGGCCTTTTACAGGTCGGTGTAGTCAATGCACATGCGCCACACCACAACGACCTTGGGATCATCCTTCTTATTCTCCACCATGACCGGATTGGCCAGCCAATCCGGATGCAGCACCTCCATGATAAATCCACTTGTCAGCAGCCATGTGATCTCGTCACCAATGGTTTTCCTTCTCTCTGCCACAAAGTGGCGCATCGCCTGCTTAACCGGCTTGGCATCAGGCCGTGCATGCAAAGAGTGCTCAACCAACTCCCTCGGGACACCCGATAGATTCTGATTGGACCATGCAAAGACATCCCGATTCTCACGGAGGAAGTGGATGAGCTCGCTTTCCTATTTCTCCTCCATTCCGGCACCAATGATGGCCACACGCTCCGGGAACTCCGGGTCAATTTGCACCTTCTTCGTTTCTTGGGAGGCCTGGAATGTGGCTCCGTACTTAGAGCTTGGCATGCCAGGCATACCAACTTGAGCCGCCTGGGCCAAGGCCACCACCTCATGTATCTTGTTCTTCTCGGATGCAATGACCATGGACTCGGCTAGCCGAGATCCAGCAGATGCGCAGTCCAGAGAGCGCTTGTAATCACCCGACATGGTGATGATGCCATTGGGACCGGGAAGCTTCATCTTCAGATAGGCCGCATGAGTTGAGGCCATGAATTTGGTGAGAGCATGCCTGCCGAGTAGAGCATGGTAGGGGCTCTGAAGATCAACCACCTGGAACTGCAGGCACTCGGTCCGGCAGTTCTCCCTCGTGCCAAAGAGCACATCAACCAAGATGCGACCAATAGGAGCACAAATACTCCCGGTATGATGCCATGGAAAGTGGTCCGGCTGGGTAGCTGCATGTTCTCGGCAACGCCGAGTTTATCCATGGTATATCGGTACATGATGTTGATGCTGCTTCCGTTGTCAATCAACACCTTGATGAACTTCACATTCTTCTTGGAACCCAGGAAGGTTGGGTCCACCACCAGAGCATAGGTACCTAGATTGGGCATGATATTGGGAAGATCAGCTTGAGACCAGACAATGTCTTGGTCGCACCAGTGCATGTAATCCGACACCGCCGACATTACAGGATTCACCTCCATCGCGCGCCTGCGCTGAAACTGCTTGTCATCCGGCTCGGTGGTGAACACCATGTAGCTCTCATGATGCTCCTGGTACTGGTTCCGGTCTCCACCACCATCATTGCCGTTGTTGTTGTTGCTGTTGTTGCTTCTGTTGTTGTTGTTGTTGTTGTTGTTGTTGTTGTTGTTGTTGTTGTTGTTGTTGTTGTTGTTGTTGTTGTTGTTGTTGTTGTTGTTGTTGTTGTTGTTGTTGTTGTTGTTGTTGTTGTTGTTGTTGTTGTTGTTGTTGTTGTTGTTGTTGTTGTTGTTGTTGTTGTTGTTGTTGTTGTTGTTGTTGTTGTTGTTGTTGTTGTTGTTGTTGTTGTTGTTGTTGTTGTTGTTGTTGTTGTTGTTGTTGTTGTTGTTGTTGTTGTTGTTGTTGTTGTTGTTGTTGTTGTTGTTGTTGTTGTTGTTGTTGTTGTTGTTGTTGTTGTTGTTGTTGTTGTTGTTGTTGTTGTTGTTGTTGTTGTTGTTGTTGTTGTTGTTGTTGTTGTTGTTGTTGTTGTTGTTGTTGTTGTTGTTGTTGTTGTTGTTGTTGTTGTTGTTGTTGTTGTTGTTGTTGTTGTTGTTGTTGTTGTTGTTGTTGTTGTTGTTGTTGTTGTTGTTGTTGTTGTTGTTGTTGTTGTTGTTGTTGTTGTTGTTGTTGTTGTTGTTGTTGTTGTTGTTGTTGTTGTTGTTGTTGTTGTTGTTGTTGTTGTTGTTGTTGTTGTTGTTGTTGTTGTTGTTGTTGTTGTTGTTGTTGTTGTTGTTGTTGTTGTTGTTGTTGTTGTTGTTGTTGTTGTTGTTGTTGTTGTTGTTGTTGTTGTTGTTGTTGTTGTTGTTGTTGTTGTTGTTGTTGTTGTTGTTGTTGTTGTTGTTGTTGTTGTTGTTGTTGTTGTTGTTGTTGTTGTTGTTGTTGTTGTTGTTGTTGTTGTTGTTGTTGTTGTTGTTGTTGTTGTTGTTGTTGTTGTTGTTGTTGTTGTTGTTGTTGTTGTTGTTGTTGTTGTTGTTGTTGTTGTTGTTGTTGTTGTTGTTGTTGTTGTTGTTGTTGTTGTTGTTGTTGTTGTTGTTGTTGTTGTTGTTGTTGTTGTTGTTGTTGTTGTTGTTGTTGTTGTTGTTGTTGTTGTTGTTGTTGTTGTTGTTGTTGTTGTTGTTGTTGTTGTTGTTGTTGTTGTTGTTGTTGTTGTTGTTGTTGTTGTTGTTGTTGTTGTTGTTGTTGTTGTTGTTGTTGTTGTTGTTGTTGTTGTTGTTGTTGTTGTTGTTGTTGTTGTTGTTGTTGTTGTTGTTGTTGTTGTTGTTGTTGTTGTTGTTGTTGTTGTTGTTGTTGTTGTTGTTGTTGTTGTTGTTGTTGTTGTTGTTGTTGTTGTTGTTGTTGTTGTTGTTGTTGTTGTTGTTGTTGTTGTTGTTGTTGTTCCGGTTGTTGTTGCAGGTGTAGTAGTCGCGATTGTTGTTGCGGTTGTTATAGTTGCGGTTGGCTCCCTGAGCCAATTTTTTCACGTTCTCCCTCCTCTCATTCTCGGCCGGTCTGGGAGCAACTGCCCGGACAGTGTAACATCCCAACTTTGCTAAACTAGGGTATGTGGTGTGTGTTCATCTCATACATGCATGAAACAGAATTTAAACCATGTTTGAAACGATTTAAATTGTGAATTTAAATGGTATAAGAAAATTACCACAAATAGTACTTAATTTAGTTTCCAAAATTTTGTATTGAAAAATAATTCAAATACACCAAAGCAAAACATGGTTTTGTTGGAAATTTTATAACCTTTCCAAAAAGTATTTTTTCCAATTTTTACCCTTGCAAAAAGGTCCTCAAAACATTATTTTGTGTTCTGTTTCTTAATGGAAAAGGGCTTTTCTGAAAATCCTGAAAACTGCAGCGGCCTTTGGGTAAAATGGTTGTCTTCAACCTTTGAACAGTAGGAGCAGCTGCGTGGAGGCAGCGCCTGCGTCGATGCCACCTCATGCTTGGTCTTCCCAGGAGGATAAGCACACCGGGAGAGCGCCCTGACCTCCTCTGTTTCCTTGCCTCACTCCCGTTTCGTCCTCTGCTCCCTTCCCTTTGTGAACCCGAAACCCTAGCTCGAAGGCCGCCGCACACAGTTGCCGTTTCCGGCCGTCCCTGACCCCGCTGAGGATGGCGTTCTGCTCGTCCTGGACTCCTCTTCCACCTTGAGCTCGTGCAGCCACAGAGAAGGCCGAGAAAGAACCAATTTCGACGCCGATTCCGCCACGACCGCCGCGGATTTCTGGATGTCGGCGACCACTCCGGCTTCTCCTCGCGCCGCCGTCCGGCTCAACGTTCCCGTGGTAACTCCCCGAGCACCTGGATGCCCTCCCCTCTCCTCTACGTGGCCGGTAAGGCGACCATCGTCGTTTTCCGCGGGCGCCGCCGCGATTCCTCGCCGCCGGTGAGCTTTCCGGCGACCATTTGGTTCCCCGCCGGCACCCCTCAACTCCCCACACTCTCCTCTCCCTCATGGTATAGTTTAATTTCTAAATTGCGCGCTTTTTTCGACGAATTTGATTTCTCTGTGAAGAACAGAGGAGGAGGAGGTCATCATTGCGTCACAGTGACGTCATATTCCTGTTTTATTCATTTTAAAATAGAAAATAAGTTTTATTCAATAAAATCAGAAAATTCAAATTTATATACCAAAATACTCAAAATGACAGATGCAACCTGTTTATGATGTTTTCAAAACCATCTGAGCAATTAAAATGGTACTCACTTTCAGAATTGTCCGAAGTACCCCTCCGGGGTCTATTTCGGGCTAATTTCAGTAAAAATGCTTAATTGCCATACGAATCCTAGCAACCCATTGAACATGTCTAGGTCTTTATTTAAGTGCATTAACTTTATCATGCATACATATTGCGCATTGCATCGATGCCATGTGTTGATTGTTGTTTTTCTTGTTTCGGTGTTTGTTCCCCCTCGGTAGAACGTGACTCCGAAGAAAAGGCCAACAACTCCGATGGCGAATACTTGATCCTAACCGACAAGTCAAGCACTTATTCCTGAAGACTTTCTCTGGTTTTCTTGAAGCAAGGCAAGTATAACCTCTTATCTGCTCATATATGATTTCGAAAGACTTTTGATTCTCGTACATTGCATCCGATTCCAATGTATCTTGTGTCAGTCGTTAGAGTTCTCCTATATTATGCATAGCCTAATTATCCTGATCCACTACTCCTAGCAACCATATGTTTGCTTGTGTTTATCGCCAAAGCCTTAAATATGCTATGCTTAGTCATACATACTTGTTAGCTCTGCTCTATCCGGTTGGTGAATCAGAGTTGCGAATGAATCTAGTATGGCATGAAGTAGTGTTAAATTAAGAGATACCTTACTAAGATGACTTCAGAGGTGTGGATGATGAGACCACAGAGGGTCTGTGTTTTTTTGTCTCATTCATGCCCCTAGGAGCGAGTTCTCGTCTTCGAGCCAAGACTGAGCGTACATCCACACGGGGCTTAGATTCCCCTCGGTCTCAACTTGCCTAGTTTGTTCCATGAGTTGCCTAGTTCGGGCTTTCCGTTTGGATTTGCGGGGATATTAAAAACCTGTTCAAAACTAGGACGTGGGGATGCATCACCGCTCTGCGGGTAGGTAACCGTCGAGCATTGCGCACAACGATAGAGACCCGACAGAAGATGGCCACTCCCTATTGGCGGTCCATCTCTACTCGGAGCGACTCATGGAATAGGCGAAGTAAGGGAAAGGTCATGGTCAACCACCCTCTGTCGGCACTTCCCGGACTAGTGCTAACCCGGTGGCACTAAGAGTCGGTTGGTACGTGTGGGTAAAGTTGTACACCCCTGCAGGGTTAAATCTTTTCGAAAAGCCGTGTCTGCGGTTAAAGACGACTTGGTGACGGATTCTGTGATCATAGAAAACTTAAATGGAATGATTAAAACTTGCTGATAACGAATGAAGGATGCCTCGGAGATGCCGAGAGGGGTTACCTTGTAGCATGAGATAGTGTGGAACAACTGGAGGAGGTGATCTTTGAAGCACGAGGTGATGAAATGATTTGGTGGATTAAAGATGATGATATCAGTAGTTGAATAGCTTTCTCATCTGTTTTCAAAATACTCCATGAGACATGCTATTCCTTCCTCAATTTGGAAAACAAAGATGGCTTTACGCAAAATAACCTCCATAACTCTTTCTAAAAGAAGCATATATATAATAGGTTAACTAAGTCTTGTTGAGTACCTTCCGTACTCATGTTTGCTTCAACTTGGTTCAGGTGGAGTTCCTCAGTTCGGTGGTGTTTCAACGTGGACATCGACGAGTAGTTTGGGGTTCCCAGGTAGTAGCCTGGAATCTATGGGCTGGGACGTCGCCTTATGTTGCGGCCTCTTAGGCCTTTTTGGTTCTTGTTGGTTAGCAACATAATTTTCCTTCCGTTGTCTGATGTAATGTTGGGTCGTGTGACCTCTGCTTGTAAGCTATACTCTAGTAACACCTGTTTAATACAACTTTCATGTCTATAGTGTTGGTTTGATCGGTTGTTGGTTTCGAGCCCGTTGTTATACAATTTTGGCTATGCCTGCATAGTTGTCGCAGTCGAGGGGTTGTGGAGCCGATGATCCATGTCCGAGCCCGCCTGCCGATGTGATTCGGCCTGGGGCGATGTAACCCCGTTAACCCTCGATTGTTGTTGCACTTTCTGGACACATAGCAGGTCTGTATAACTTTGGTCCCGTTCCTTCAGTTTCATCCAACTCGTTGACGCTTGGGTATGCAAAATTGGTTATGACTAGCATGGATGCAAGGAGTAGTAGACCGGGGATCCGGACTACGTGCCGATGAATCTGGTCTGCCTGCCGTTGTTTGTTGCGGCCGGGGCTGGTAACCCTGAAGTCCTTGTGATTCCATGGCTAGGAGCACATAATAGTATGTATATCTCTGGGTCCGGGGTCTGACAGATAGGCTGTGCATCCGAGCCCGAAAGCGGAAGAGGAGGAGGTGTAGGCAGTTGGCCAAAGCCCTCACTCTTGATCCGATCCCACCAGCTGCACTGCCGAGTTGTATGATTGGCTGGCCTACTCGGATGCCGAGTGTGAAAGCTGCAAGGCCCGTCCTTCATGGTCTCAAAGATAAATCTCTGAGTAGCATCTCCGGACTCCTGGGCGGCATTGTTCTGCTGAGGGGCATTGTACTACTTCTTGAAGTTCTGGCCCTGAGTTTGGTTTTTCCCATACTGGGATCCATCAGTTTTTTTTTTGCCTCTGACTGCTCCATGCAGCTGCAGTATCTTGGTTCACAGCAGCTTCATGCTCCAAGCCATACCGGGCATCAGGGCGATCATTTCTTCGCTTGTTGCGGAAGTCTTGGCGGTCATTGCACCGGGTACCATCTTGGTTTCTTCTTCTCGGCTCGAAGGAATCGAGCAGAGGCTGAGTAGGGTCACCGAGAGTATACATATCAGCGATCTTGATAGTCTCGGCGAGTGTACTCGGCATCTCCCTTTGCAGCTTCTGCCACAACATGTTGCCATGCCTACAGCCTTGAGCGAACCAGGCAATGGCCTGTGACTCATTCACACCTTTGCAGGTGTTCCTCAGTGTACTTCATCGAGTAAGATACTCGCGGTCAGTCTCCTCTTCCCTCTGCTTGAGCTGCTGCGACCTATTCGGCCTCTTGTAAGTGCTGGTGAAGTTGCTGATAAAGGCTTCCGAGAAGTCAAGCCAGCAAGTGATTCTATCTTTTGGCAAATTATTGAGCGAGATCCCGGCAGGGACCTCCAGCATCTGGGGCACATACCTCACTGCCCATCTCCTGCTACCGCCAGCAACGTACACAGCGGTGGCGTAGTCTTTGCGCCATTCATCTGGCTTGGTGCTTCCATCATAGGTCTTGGTCCCCCTGGCCAACTGGAACTTGGGCACAACTGGCTCTCCCATGATTCTGGGACCAAAATAGTTTGGTCCGGGTGGGCCCCTTGCTTCTATCTCTTCGGACCGGTAGATCCGGTCCAGCTTGTATCTTGCATCACTTGGTTCCAACATTCTTGCTCCCAACCGAGTCGCAACATCCCTTGGGTCAGCGTACCCGTCTTGCTCCGTTGCTGAGTACCTGTCATTGTAGTGGTCCTGATGCATAGAGGGCCGGGCTGAGCTGCCGGCTCGGCCACTACAACAACTGCTTGTGGCTAAACCACCTGCTGAACCGGGTTGGCAGCATGACGCCAAGATGGGCCATCTCGGTTTCCTCCTTGCCCTTCTTGGTGAACTCGGGCGGCCTGATAGCCAGTACCTGCAACATTGTGTTTCTGACCAGGCTGCCACTCTACAGCGTGCCGTTTTCCGGCGACAGCCGGATCGTACACCTGCATCTGTTTGTTCTTCCCAGAGTTCACACTCTGGGCCCTCTCATCGTCGGGAAGTGGCGATGAGGCGTGTCCTCTGGATCTTGCCCCATGTAAGTGAACAACATGGGACGCACCAGCTCCCGGATTTGCTTGCCGGAAAGCCTCATTCTGCCTGCCAGCCTCAAGAACTAGCTCATTGAGCCAGTCCTGTTGCCTAGCGCGAGACTCACCAGATAGATGTGGCTAGTCGGCGGCAACTGCCTCTGCGGCTCTAAGTGTTTTGGCAGCAGATTTGCTAGCAGTTCTACCATCTCTAGCTAGCTCAGCACCTAGGTTGCGACGAATGATCCCTATCTTGCTAGGATTTCTATCAATAGGAGTAAAACCATGGGCCCTATTATACTAATTGTGATCTAGGTTAAGCTCAAGCCTAACCTTTTCCAGCTCCTGGGCCTCCTGGAGCAACACCTGGCGCTGCTGCTCGAGCTGCACCCTCACCGCAACTGGATCCGCGTCCATGGCGAGAGGCATGCCCAGGTTCTCGACGACACCGGCAAGAGGTGCCGGTATCACTGTCAATGTAGAAGGAGCCATGTAGCCCGGTTGAATTTGGGGAATGTCGTAGGGCTTGTGACCACGGCGAGCAGCCGGCTCATCGATGACTTCGGGCGCAACGGGCGCTCCTTTTCCGATTGCGATAGCCGGGCCAGTCATCATCACCTCCATGCTGCCCGCAGAGCAGGCGATCTTCTTCCCGCGAACAGCGAGAATAGCAGGAGGGTCCTCAGCAACGAGCACCTCCTCGGGGTACTCGCGGATGACGGTGGTGGAGACATACACCAAATGCGCGCCGAAGGAGAGGACAAAGCCGCCTGCAGGCACGGGCCCGCCGCTGAAATCTCCAGCATTGTTGGTCACGAAGTCGAAGGAGACGAATCTGTGGACAAGGCCACAAACCACGCGCTCCCCGAACTGAGAAACGGATCCCGTCCGGATATGCACCCCAGCTAGCGGTGCTGCTGGCTCCACGGTGGGCGCCAACTGTCGTGGTGTGGTAAAGACATATGCCATGGGCTGGCTTAAGGTTGGGGCCGATGGACACTGTAGCTACCCGGGCAGGGATCACACGCTGAATAGGCGCGCATAGAACGCTGCAAACACCACAATCTACCCAGGTTCAGGGCCCTCGTGCGGAGGTAACACCCCTACTCCTGCCTATCTCTCTGTATTATGTTATTCCGAGTACATGAACTACAATCTCTCAGTGTATCTCTCTCTACCGAGTAGCTTGGGCTGAGCTCAACGTGTACACGACTAAATGAATACCAGAACCATCGACCGACCCGCGCGTAGGAGGGGGTTGTCCACCATATATACTGGTGGCCAACTAGTATTTTAGAGACAAAAGGACAGAGTAGACAGCTCCACTGTGTGAACGGCGCACGCCTCCGTGTTCCCGCTGACAATGTCGCCTAAAGTCTCCGCGGTAGTGTCGCACCCGGACTTCTATAGGATACTCACAGGGCCGCTAAACAGTAGATGATTGGATTACGGGGCCTACCTGCACCCGCACCTCGTACGAGTAGGCCAACACGTATACGTGTGACAACCAACCTCTACTATTCATCGTATGCGCAAACCATCCCATAGAAATCCGAATACTTCCATTGACGTACTTCATAACATACACACATGGTACGTCAACGGCATTTGAACAAGTGATATCACAACAAATCTCTAAGACACAAAGAAATAGAAATAAGTGGCAAATAGCTCTCACTAGAGCAGAGATAGCAAATACAATCATGTAGAGGACACATGTCCCAACAAGTCATCGTTACAACACAGCGGAAGCATCCAAAGTGTCTGAGTACAGACAAGATCCAAATAGGCCTAAGAGGCCGGAAACGAAAAGGAAACGGAGCCCATCCACGAAGTCTCGGATCCTGCCCGGGTCCGCTATCTACTCGTCAACAGCCTCGTCATACTCCACGTAGTAGCCACCATGGGGATCCTCGGAAACGTAGTCTGCAGAACACGCAGCCCCAAAGGGGTCAGTACAGGCGAGTACTGGCAAGGAAGACGCACAAGATACCAAAGTGTACCCGGCAACACCAAGTACAGATGCTTTGGGTTCAACGGAAGAATAGGTGATACAAAAGTACGGCAGCGGGCTGCAGTAACCAACTACAGAGACACGCTACAACTTTCGGCTAATAGAAAGGAGATAAGTTAGCGTATCGTAACCAACTACCACTAACCTCAAACAAACCCATCCAATGTTACCCCCTACTAAGGAAGCAACCCAAGGAAACTCACACTGTTGATTAGGGTGACATCATTTTTATGGTGGAGGTGATCTATATTACTAGTCAAGTTATTATCGTTAGGTGTAAGTTGTCTGAGTACTTGTTAGCCAGCACTTTCACCAAGTCATCCATAACCGCGGACAACACGACTTCTCGAGAAGATTTAACCCTGCAGGGATGCACCAATGTGGCCGTACACGTAAGAATAACCCGCCAGATGGAAATGCACTTCCACCAAGCGAGGCACTCAACACAACCCAACTCTTCTTCGTATCAAGCCCAAAGAACCACGTGTTGTGCGTGCGCGGCTAATCGAGCCCCCATGAAGAAAAGGGGGACCCTCATAGCACTGGAAGACCACGCCGCCCTAAATGCCGACTACAAAAGTTCCACCCTGGCGCCAAGGGTTCGTACCTGCATATGCGTGCATCAAATGGAAAGCCCGAACTAAGTGTGGCGATTTGGACGAGATGCGAATCGAATCAAAGTTGAGGGGGGCGCCCATACACGCTTCCCACATGCGGTTAGTGCGCTCATCATGGATCAGTAGACAAGACCCTTTTCCTAATTAAGTTCGACACTAGCAGGCCTCAAAACCACGCCGGGCCTCCTGCCGGTGCCTTATCATCAAATTATTATTACCTCAAACATTAACAGATTGTTGTTTAAACATCGAGCCCCCAGAACATAATGAATAAGGTAAAAGAAATAACGGACATCAGACTCGAGCACAACAACCCTAAGCATGCTAGTAAGACACAGGCAACAAGCAACAGGGTTATAGGTGCGGAGGTGAGGCCATATCAGGGTTATAGGATAACATGTGATAGGATCGGAACACAAGCAACGAATCTTAAGGCTAGCAGATTAGACAACGGAAAGTATAGGTATCCAGTGTGGAAAGGACACAATGGTTCAGGTGAGTGAGTACTTGCCTGCAAACTCAATAGCCTGGTACTGGGCTAACTCCTCTGAAGTAGTGTCGTAAACCTCGTCTGTCTCAACGTCGTCGTCTATTCGAGAAGAATCAAACAAACAACACACAGAGACAAGCAATCAATAACATGGCATAATGCACAAACATGGGATGATGCATGCCAATTTAATTGATGCATCAAAGATAAGCTAGTTGACATGGTAAGCATATTTAAATGGGCCCATATGCAATTTGGATTGCATATGGAAAGGCCCATGAATTAATGTTGAATTAAATGATCTACAAATAACCATCATGTGAAAGTTGATTAGAATGATGCATGGATGAAGAAAACAATAAGAAAACAACAATAGCTTCAATTTGATATGTTGTTTACCAAGTTTGGAATTTTATTTATTAAGTTAAGAAATTTGGCTCCTTAAATGAGTTACACAAGCATTTGTTGTTTTCACCAATTTTAATTGTTCAAAATAGATGACAAAATTCATATCTGGAAAGAACACAAAATTTTAGATGGAATACATATTTCATTTGTTGAAAATGGATTTAAAATGAGCAAGTTATTAATTTGCAATTTTAAATGCATTAATTAAGAAACAGTTGTTTTCAGCAATTTAATTTATTTAAAACAGAACACAAAGTTGATATTTGCAAATTTCATGAAAAATGGAATGGAAAACATATTTGGTTTATTGAATTTGGAATTTTTATGCCCAAGTTATGAATTTTGCAATATTTAAAGCATTTAACAAGTAATAAATGTTTCCAGCATTTTCAATTATTCAAAAACAGAAATAAAGTTGATATTAGTGTAGAGCATTTAAAATGGAGTGGTTTTCATGTTGAAAGTTTTGCATTTTGAGTTTCCTAGCAAAAGTTATTAAATTACAAAGTTTTAAGCATTTTTATGGTTTATTAAAATAACCAGGGGCATAGAAAATAACTACAGGGGCTTGGTTGAAAATTCGGAGGGGTCTGGTTGTGAAGATCTTTTCAGATCTGGATCTGTAAAAGAAAAATAAAAAGTGGGTTTTAATCCCGCGGGGGAGGAATCGATCCCGAGATCTCCTCGTGCGCGCGCACGGGTTGCAACCAGCTGGGATGTGGCTTGGTTTTGATAGGTATAGCTTGCGCGTGGTTTTGAGGTAACGCCTCTGTCCTTAAACTGACGAAAATGAACCATCGTTCAGTTAACTGAACGTCGAACAGGGAAACGATCGACGGCGACGACCCAGCGAGGCGCTACCGGCGTGGGCGCGCCGTGCCGCGCGGGGCACGGGGGCGGTGGCTGCTAGCGGATGCGGAGGGGAGGAGGAGAGGGGACAGGGGCGGCTCACCGCGGCTTGTCGGCTCGGTGGAGAGGAGGTAGAAGCGGCGGTGGCGCAGCGACATGGTGGCCGACGGGGAAGAAGGAGGGAGCTCGCGGCGCTCCTAGGCCGTTCCGGCCCCGAATTTCCCACGTAGAAGACGAAGGAGGCGTGGGGTTTCCATTCCCACCGTCAGCTCGTCGTGAGGAGGGCCATGGAGGCGACGAAAGTTGGGGTTCTGACGGTGGTTTTGCTGTTCGGGCTTCAGGGAACAGAGGAGAAAGAAAAAGGAGGGAGGAAGAGGGGAAATGGCGGCGGCGGCTGGAGGAGGAAGAAAGGGAGAGACTAGGGTTTCGGAGGGGAGAGGGGTTTTAAGAAGGAGGTGGAGCAGGTGGGGAAGCCCTGCTCGGTGGGGGATGTCTCCCCTCCTCTGTCTCCGTACAGAGGAGGAAGACGACACCGAAGTGGGGGCTGGGCCTCGTGGGGGTGTGGTGGGCTCAGCCCAAGTGGGCTGGCCTGCCCTCCCCCTCTTCTTTTCTGTTTTTTATATATATTTTTTTGTAGGAAAAACAAAGAGAGAAATAGAATAGGTTTTTGGAGTTTTTATTTTAACAATAATTTTTTATGAATTGCCCTTTTCCAACAGTTCAGATTCACAAGTTTTGTTTCTGAAATTTTGTGATTTCAAATTATTTGAATTAAAAAATGGAATTGGCATTTTGGGTTTAATAATAGAAAGATTGTTTGAACCATTTACAAAATTCAAACCAATTCATAATTTTGGAAAACAATTTAATTATTTGATTTGAATATTTTATTTGAAAAAGTTGTAACAGACCAAGTGTGAAACATATTGATTTGTCATTTGATCTGAAATTCAAATTCAACACATGTGTGGATATGATGACATGATGCATTTGAAATAAAATCAAGAAACAAACATTCTAGGGTTGTTTTTCATACTTGGGGTGTTACAGGTAGGCCACTGACATATCTTGTCCGTGTCGGGGGGTTACCCCCGAGTAGGGTAAAGGCAACTTCTAAAGGCAAGGTCAGAAGAGATGTTTGGTCGAGTAGCCGCCTACCCGGTAATTGCTATCCGGTCGACTGCTACTCGGTTTTATATAAAGATGACCAGAAGGTTATATCAAGCAAGTTATGTTTGTTCGAGTAGAAGAGCTGGTCCGAGTAAAACTGGCGGGAACCTACTCGGGCCAGAAGTCAAAGGAGCCGTTCTGACACAAGATCCCGCGTATCCGGGGTCCGTACTTGGCACTATTCACAGCACTGTTCATCTGAGGACGGCGTGCCTGACAGCGACAGTGTGTCAGCAGGCCGTCGCAGGATAGGGGGGACCTACTCTGTGTTTGGCGCAGTGATACCAGACTGTTCACTTGGTTTTGCCCAACGACTTTCCGGACAGGAGAAGATTAGGAACCAAAGCTGTCAGCGGGAGCTCGGAAGAAGGACGGTGTGCACACAATGTCGACATCTGTTTGTATTTGGACGTATCCGGCTGGGCACCATTTATGTAAGGTGCCCTGCCCCCTCCTGCGCGAGGGATCGCACAAGGCTGACCTAGATTCGAGACTAGAAGCATATTCTTGACCTAGTTCATCACGTAGAGAGAAGAGTGGCTACTCGGTAGCAAGAACACTTGTACTGTGGCTACTCGGAGAGACCTCAATACATAAAAAGAAAGGCAGGAGTAGGGGTTTTACCTCCTCACGAGGGCCCTGAACCTGGGTAGATCGTGTTGTTTGCAGTGTGTGATTCTTACTTCACGCGGCTACTCGTCGCGTGATCCCTCCCCGAGCACCTCCAGCGTCCATCGTCCCCACATCTTTAGCCATCCTATGGCATCTGTCTTGACACCACCACGACAGTTGGCGCCCACCGTGGGGCAACCAGCGGCGCTGGCTGGAGTTACCGTTCGGACGGGATCTTCCTCGTCGGAGCGTGTAGTCTGTGGCCTTGTCCATAGATTCGGCTCCTTCGACTTCGTCATCGACAACGCAGGCGACTTCGGCGGCAGAGCCATGCCGGAGGGCGGCACGGTGATCTCCTTCGGCTCGCACCTCGTCTACGTCGCCACCGCCGTCGTCAACGAGTTCCCTGAGGAGGTGTTGTTCGCAGAGGATCCTCCTGCCGTGATTGCTGCTCGCGGATGGCCTACGTGCTTTTCTGCCAACAGTGCTGAAGTGATGGTGGTCGGCCTGGCTGCGAACGCCGGCAAGGGTGCTGCTGGCGCTGCGGTCATCATCGACGATCTTGCTGGCTTGAGCGCTGGCGGCAAGACTCACAAGCCCTACGAGAAGGACTGCAACCTCCCTCTCTCCACTACTCCGACCATTCCTGCATCCGCTGGGCGGACTGGCATGCCGCCTCCCACCGGCATCGAGCTCTTGAACATGAAGGAGCAGCTCGACTGGCAACGCCAGGAGCTGCTTGCCGAGCAGGCGGAGTTGGATAAGGTTAGGCTTGAGCTAAGTCTAGACCAGATTGAGTACAACAAGGCTCACGGCTTCACGCCAGTCGCTAGGAGAGCTAGCAAAGTAGGTGCCACTCGGCGCAACCTAGGTGCCGAGATGGCAACTGTTGGAGAGGTTCCTAGTCAGTCTGCCACCGCAAACACCTCCACTAGGCCTAGATACAGCACCCCCGCCAAAACACTTAGAGCTGCAGAAGACGTAGCCGCCGAGTTGCCTCATCTCGACGGCGACGCACGCGTTAGGCAGCAAGAAAGGCTCAACGAGTTGGTGTTGGAGGCCGCTAGGCAGAACGAGGAGTTCCGGAAAGCCAACCCGGGTGCTGGCGGCTCGCAGGTGGTGCACTCGCATGCTGCCAGATCTAACGATCAGGCCTCATCTCCGCACCCCAGCCGCGAGACGGACCGCAGTGGCACCTCGGGAAGGAACAGGCAAATGCAGGTGTACGACCCGACTGCCGCCGCAGAAACAGCTCGCTGTGCCGCGACAGTCTGGTCAGAAACACAACTCTGCTGGAGCAGGCTTGCAAGGCCATAAAGCTCATAGCCAAACGCGAGGTGGAGATCGTCCGAGCCCTTCTCGGCAACAGGTTGCTCAGCATACTCGGCGGAGGCCTCACCAGGCAGTTGCTGTTCAGCCGCGTGCGGCTGACCGAGTAGCCAACCTGGTGGAGCAGCCTGCGGCCATGGAGGTGGACAGATACGATGACGGCAACTCGGCCATGGGGCTGGCTGGATATGATATCCTGGACCGTGTAGGAGAGCGCATTCTGGAGCCCACTGATGTTTGATACAAGCTGGATTGGATCAATCTGTCCGCGCGGCTAGAAAACACGGGGCCTCCCGGCCCTGATTGTTTTGACCCGCGCATCATGAACGAGCTATCCGTGAAGAACTTCCAGCTCGCGAGGGGCACCAAGAGCTACAACGGCAGCACCAAGCCAGAAGACTGGCTCAATGACTACGTCACCGCGGTCCACATCGCGAGCGGCAACCGGAGATGGGCTGTGCGGTACGTGCCGCAAATGCTCGAGGGTCCAGCTCGCACTTGGCTCAACAACTTGCCCAAGAACAACATCAATTGTTGGCTGGACTTCTCGGAGGCCTTCATCAGCAACTTCACCAGCACGTACAAGAGGCCGAATAGGCCGCAGCAGCTGTCTGCCTGCAGGCAGGGAGAAGACGAGACGGATCGCGAGTATCTTACTCGGTGGAGCACATTGCGGAACACATGTGAAGGTGTGAACGAGGCGCAGGCCATCACTTGGTTTGCGCAGGGGTGCAAGCACGGCAGCATGTTGTGGCAGAGGTTGCAGAGGGAGATGCCGAACACTCTGGCAGAGACCATCAAGATCGCGGATCAGTACGCGCTTGGTGATCCCACTCAGCCACTGATGGACTCCTCCGAGCCGAGAAGAAACTTCGACAACAAGCGCAACGAGTTCCGCAACAAGCGCAGGGGTGACCGAATAGATACTCGATATGACCCCGAGGAGGTGAATGCTGTGGGTGTTGGAGCTGGGAGCAGCCAAGGGCAAAAACCTGCTGGAGCCCAGTACGGGCGCAACCAGAACCAGAGCCAAGGCAACAAGAAGCCATACCGAGCTCCTCAGCCGGGTAGCGGCAACTCGGAGCCGGCTAAGAAGTTCGTCTTTGACGACATGAAGGATGGCCCGTGCAGCTTCCACACTCAGCACCCCTCGAGGCCAGCCAACCACACTACTCGGCAGTGCGAATGGTGGGATCAGATCAGGAATGACGGCTTGCCTCCTCCTCCTCCCCTGCCAGCTGCGAATGCTGCTGTCCAGCCTGCTCGCGCACCCGCAGCTCGGCCTCCGGCCTTCCCGAGAAGAGAAAATGTGAATCAAGTGGCTTTAGGAGCCAACCGCTACTTCAACAATGAGAGTTACCGCAACAACAACAACAACCGCAACCGCAACAACAACAGAGGCAACAACAACAACTTCCAAGGCAACAACAACGGCAACAATGATGATGGGGTCCGCAACCAGTATCAAGAGCATCACGAGAGCTACATGATCTTCACTTCCGAGCCTGTCGACAAGCAGTCGCAGCACAGGCGTGCCATGGAGGTCAATGTTGTGATCCCTGTTGTTCCTCACTACATGCACTGGTGTAATGTAGAGATCAGATGGTCCCGAGCTGATCATCCCATGGTGATGCCCAACCCGGGTAGCTACGCCTTGGTGCTGGATCCTACTTTCCTGGGTCCCGAGAAGAACGTGAGGTTCAACAAGGTGCTAATCGACAACGGCAGCAACATCAACATCGTGTACAAGGAAACACTCGAGAAGCTCGGAATCGGCGAGAACATGCTGCTACCCAGCAAGACCACTTTCCATGGCATTGTGCCGGGGATTTCCTGCTCTCCAATGGGCAGAGTGTGGATAGATGTGCTATTCGGTATCCGGGGGAATTGCCGCACAGAGAGGCTGCAGTTTGAGGTGGTTGATCATCAAAGCCCTTACCATGCTCTACTCGGCAGGCCTGCTCTGAGCAAGTTCATGGCTTCTACCCACACTGCGTACCTGAAGATGAAGATCCCTGGTCCCAATGGTGTGATTACCATCTCTGGTGATTACAAGAAATCCATAGAGTGTGCCTCTGCTGTTTCTCAGCTGGCGGAGTCGATGGTGATTGCTGCCGAGAAGAAGAAGATATATGAGGTGGTGGCCATGGCGCAGGCTGCGCAAGGTGTTGCACCTGGGATGCCGAGCTCCCAGTACGGTACCGCGTTCCAGGCCTCCCAAGAAACGAAGAAGATCCAGGTCGACCCTGAGTTCCCCGACCGAGTTGCCATCATTGGCTCCGGGTTGGCGGAGAAATAGGAAGGCGAGCTCATCCACTTCCTCCGTGAGAATCGGGACGTGTTTGCCTGGTCCAATGAAGATCTGCCAGGTGTACCGAGGGAGTTGGTTGAGCACTCTTTACATGTGCGTCCAGACGCCAAGCCGGTGAAGCAGGCTATGCGCCGCTTCGGAGATGAGAGGAGAAAAGCTATCGGTGATCAGATCACCAAACTGCTGATAAGCAATTTCATCATGGAGGTACTGCATCCGGATTGGCTAGCCAACCCGGTCATGGTCGAGAAGAAGAAGGAGGATCCCAAGGCTGCTACCGCTTGGCGCATGTGCGTCGACTACACCGACCTGAACAAGGCCTGCCCCAAGGATCCTTTTCCGCTACCTCGCATCGATCAGGTTATCGATTCCACTGCTGGTTGTGAGCTCTTGTCTTTCATAGATGCCTACTCGGGTTTTCATCAAGTAGCTCTCAACCCTACTGATCAAATAAAGACTGCTTTCATTACCCCGTACGGGGCTTATTGCTATCGTGTCATGTGTTTTGGCTTGAGGAATGCGGGTGCAACCTATCAGAGATGCATGCAGAAATGCTTGCATGATCAGCTCGGCAAGAATGTGCAGGTGTACGTAGATGACATTGTCATCAAAACGAATAAAACACATACTCTGCTTGCCGACCTTGAGGAAACCTTTGCTAACCTGCGCAAGTACAAAATGAAGCTGAATCCGAGTAAGTGTACCTTTGGCGTCCCGGCTAGCAAGCTACTCGGATTCCTAGTTTCTAGTCGGGGCATTGAGGCCAATCCTTCAAAGATAAAAGCTATTGAGAGCATGTCTTTGCCGAGATCCTTGAAGGACGTGCAAAAGTTCACTGGTTGTCTGGCATCTCTGAGCCGTTTCCTCGGCCGAATGGGCGAGAAGGCCCTGCCTCTCTATCAATTGATGAAGAAGAGTGATAAGTTCGTCTGGACTCCGCAAGCAGACGTGGCGTTCAATGAGCTGAAGGCAATGCTGGGTAGCGCTCCCATCTTGGCTAGTCCGCTACCCAAGGAGCCAATGCTGCTATACATTGCTGCTACTAACCGAGTAGTCAGCATGGTGATTGTGGTGGAGCGAGAAGAAGAAGGAAAGAGTGTGCAGCGCCCCGTGTACTATCTTAGCGAAGTGCTGTCCAGCTCCAAGCAGAACTACCCGCACTACCAGAAGATGACCTACGGTGTGTACCTGGGCGCCAAGAAGCTGAAGCACTATTTCCAGGAGCATCCTATCACTGTGGTGAGTTCTGCTCCCATCTCGGATATCATGGGCAACAAGGAGGCGAGTGGGAGAGTAGCCAAGTGGGTGATTGAGCTAGCCGCGTACGCTCCCGCGTATGGGATAAGAGAAGCCATCAAGTCTCAGATTCTGGCGGAGTTTCTGGTGGACTGGGCCGAGGTGCAGTATGAACCTCCTGCTCCAGTTTCCAATTACTGGAGGATGCACTTTGATGGCTCCAAGGTGAAGGAAGGGCTTGGCGCTGGCGTAGTGCTTACGTAACCCAAGCGAGATCAACTCAAGTACGTGCTGCAAATCCACTTCAAGGCATCCAACAATGTTGCCGAGTACGAAGCCGTGGTGCACGGCTTGCGAGTAGCGAAGGAGGTTGGCGTACAGCGCATCATATGCTATGGTGATTCCGATCTGGTGGTGCAGCAAGTTTCTGGCACTTGGGATTCTTTGGATGCCACCATGGCATCATATCGCTTCCTGGTGCAGTCTATGACTGGATTCATCGAAGGCTGCGAGTTCCAACACATCCACCGAGCAGAGAATGAAGCAGCGGACGAGCTGTCCAAGTTGGGGTCTTCTCGGCAATCCATCCCGGCGGGAATTGCCTTGGAGCATTTGAGGAAGCCATCCATCAAGCCATCCCCCAATTCGGAATCCATTTTTGTTCCTTCTCTGCCAAATGAGGAAGCTGAGCCCATGGAGATTGACTGGGAGAATGCAACACAGAACCCGGGGACTGCAGCCTCCATCCCGGGGACTGGCGTCTGCAACTCGGGGACTGCCGCTCCCTACTCGGGGACTGTCCTTCCTTACTCGGGGACTGCCCCTCTCGACCCGGGGACTGTCGCATTCATTGAGGAGGTTCTCGCCAACCGTTCAGGGCTTCAGAGAAGTGCTCCTAACCCTACAGAGCAGACAGAGGTACCTATTCCAATGGAAGTGGACGAACCAGTGTTTCCTACACGGGAGACACCGAGTTGGGCTATGCCCATATTATCCTTTCTAAGGGACGATACTCTTCCAGAAGACGAAGTTGCTGCGAGACAAATTCAGAGAAGATCCAAGGGATACACCATATTCCGAGATGTGCTACACAAGAGAAGTGCCACCGGTGTGCTGCAACGCTGTGTGGAACCAGAAGAAGGAGAAGAAATTCTGGTAGAGATACACCAAGGAGAGTGTGGGCATCACGCCTCTTCTCGGGCATTGGTCAAGAAGGCTTTTCGGCATGGGTTCTATTGGCTCACTGCCTTGAAGCAAGCTGAGGACATTGTGAGGAAATGCAATGGCTGCCAAAGATTTGCAAGTAAGATCCAATTGCCTTCTTCCGAGTTGAAAACCATTCCCATTACTTGGCCGTTTGCTGTTTGGTGCTTGGATATGGTTGGTCCCTTCAAGCCGGCTAGAGGCAACATGACTCACATCTTAGTCATGGTTGATAAATTCACCAAGTGGATAGAAGTGAAGCCTATTTGGAAGTGCGATGGAGCCACCGCCGTGAGTTTCTTGAAGGATGTGATCCTGAGATACGGCTACCCGCACAGCATCATCACGGATAATGGCACAAACTTCGCTGAGGGAGCAATGGTGCGATTCTGCAGAGATAAGCATATCCGACTAGACGTTGCGTCAGCCGCGCATCCCGCCTCAAATGGGCAAGTTGAAAGAGCAAATGGCATGGTGCTAGCTGGCATAAAGCCAAGGCTGATTGAGCCACTGCTGAAAACACCTGGGTGTTGGCTAGACGAGTTGCCAGCGGTGTTGTGGAGTCTAAGGACTACCCCTAACCGGTCAACCGGCTACACACCATTCTTCTTGGTATATGGGGCTGAGGCCGTATTGCCAATAGACCTAGAGCATGGCTCCCCCCAAGTAACCCTCTACACTGAGGTGGAGGCGAGAGAAGCTCGAGAAGACGACGTTGACCTGCTTGAAGAAGCAAGAGAGCTGACTCTGTCATGTTTGGCTATCTACCAGCAAAACCTGCAGCGTTATCATAGCCGAAAGGTGAACCCAAGGGTTTTCCGAGAAGGAGACATGGTCCTTAGGCTCGTGCAACGCACAGCCGGGATGCACAAGCTCTCTCCTCCTTGGGAAGGGCCCTTCATTGTGAGCAAAGCTTTGCACAATGATGCATATTACCTAGTCGACGTACAGCCACCCTAGAAGAACAGGGTAGACAAAGCTGGAGAGGAATCCAAGCGTCCCTGGAATGTAGCTCTGCTCCGTCGCTTTCATTCGTGAGCAAAAATGTGTATGTACTCTCAATTTTACTCTGCAATCTGAAATTGAACTCGGGGACTGCCCTCGTCCAAAATTGCTCTAAGTGTTACTACTCGGCTTTACTCTTTGTCTACTCGGTTGCTCTGCTTCAAAGTTCATAAGTACATTAAGTATTGTGTTTAAATCGACATGCCAACTCTTCGACTCTGCTGCTGTCCGAAACCCGGCTTCATGGCAAGCAAGAGAACAAGCAAAAGGTCAATGAGCACAAGAAAAATTGCTAAGAAAAGGAAGAGTGCTGGAACCGAGTAGGGTGCATTTACTACTGTTCTTTATCTTTTCTTTTCGGCTAAGTGGTGGGCTGCGTTACTGTGATTGTTTCTGAGTGGCTAAGTATTTGCAACTCTGCCTTTGAACTCTTGAGACTCGAATACCAAAAAAGCACCAAGTTGCGGGTAGAGCTGAGATGAAAAGAAAGAGCGAATAAGAAATGCAACTCGGGGACTTGCATGATAACGCAACCCGGCATCGAGCCAGGGCTGCTCAAATTGACTAAGTTAAAAATAACAAGTGTGAATAAAAATGAGTAGCAATCAAAAACATAACTGGTTCGTTACATCTGCACCCGGCATCCCGGGGATCTGATAAGTGTTTGAAGGATAAGATTGCAGGAAAAAATCAAGTCGAGGTAGCAACGTTCTCGATGTTGGCCTTGGCTGCTTCATCTTCAGTACTGGCCTTGGTAGCGTCTGCCTCCGAGCTGGCGTCAACAGTCTTCGTAGCTTCGTTTTCGGCGCTGGCCTTGGTAGCATCCGCTTCCGAGTTGCCGGGGACGGTCTTCGCTAGCTCTGCGTCGGGCTCGGTGGCGACCTGGTCTGAAGTGGCCGTGGCCACCGAGATGGGCCCTGTCGCTGAGGTGGAGCCAGTTGCTTGGGCGCGGAGGCTAACTGTGTCGTCGAGGGCAGCTCCTGACGAGGTACCGAACTCGAGCGCGGCGGTGTCTATCGACATCTTCTCGCTCTCGCCTTCCTCATCGCTACCCGCGGCGAATGCGGCCTTCCCCTTCCCGGTCTTGTCGGCGGGTCGGTCGAAGAAGCTCAAGTCTAGCTCCTCCTCGTCTGTTTCTTCGTCTTCGTCCTCCTCCTCGCCTTCGTCTACCTCGGTGTCAGGTTCGGTGAGGCCGTCGATGAAGGTCGCGGTGTCTGCGTACTGGGCGACCTCGTGTGGAACCAGCTGGCGGAGAGCCACGCAGTCGGAGTTCGACTCCCACTTGGAGTCCTGGCACATGTCGCGGACAACTTGCAGGTTAAGATTTTCATACCAGCTGGTGATGAATAGCAGCATCATGTCGGCGCCTGCCCGAGCTCCCGATGCTCGCCACTTCTTCAGCTCGGCCTTCACACCGTGCAGCTTCAAGGCGAGTCCGCGGATTGTCGTTGGCGCGGAGTCCCGAGGCCAGAAGAGGTCGTGGAGCTGGAAGGCGACGCGCACCAGCTCGGTGCCCACGCCTGCTAAACGCTGGAACTGCCCTTGCATAATTAGGAGACTCTCCTCGATTTCGGCTCTGGTGTCCGAGGGCTCGCCCTTCTCGGCGCGAGCTGCTCGGGCCTTTGCCAGGGCAGGCTTGCAAGAAGACTCGAGGTCGGGGAAGACTTCTGCAAGAGCTATCGAGAAAATCAGAAACAAAAGCAGAGTAGAAACGTAAAACCAAGCAGCGGAGAAGCGCAAGATAACTGCAAAAAACGCAGAGAAGAGTACACTTACTGTTCAGGTCGTAAAGCAGCCCCTGCAGCTTGTCCTTCCATAGCTCCTCATCAGCCAAATGCCTTTCTTCGAGTAGGCGGAGCCCGGCCAGCTGACCCATAAGATCTGCATTGCTTTTCTTCAGCACCTCGCACTCCATCTTGAGGGCTTTCTCCTTGGCCTTGGCTGTTGTTTCAATCTTCTCCTTCTCGGCTGCTATGTTGAGAGCATCCTGGAGCGCAGTCCGCAGCTGGACTTGGAGATCTTCCCTCTCAGTAGTATGCTCTTTCTGCAGCTCGACAGCCTGGCTTGACAGTTGCTGCTGCACCTCAGCAGGTTGGAGGCAGTTGAGATGCTCCTCGACGAACTTCTTATGGTCTTCTGCGGAGAGCAAAGCACGATTAGCAGAGTAGCGAAGAAAGAAACACAAAGACAAGCCGAGAAGACGGCAACATACCTTCCAGTCTCTTGATTGTGGCTTGGACATTCTCAACAAAGGCACGTCAGTTCGCGTGCTCGTCGGCCAGGGCCTTTAACTTCCCTGCAGAGTACAATTGGTTAGCGCAAAAAGCGACAGCAGGCGTAAACACCAAACGCAAGAACCGCGTAGCTAAAAGCGTACCTTCAACTTCAGAAAGTCTAAGGGTGCTGTTCATGACATCCTTCTCGGCTGCCTCGTCAGCTATGCGCTCCTTTTCTAGGGCGTTAATGCACCTCCTAGCGATGCAATGGCTCCAGAGTAGCCGACGATACAGGTTGGTCCGTTTCAATAAGCTATTCTGAGAAGCAAAAGGAAAAAGAATCAGGCAAAGTGATAAAGATTCAACCCGGGAAGGCGGCAACTCGGTTGAGTATCCGCCTACTCGGCCAGAATCTCGGGGACTGGGTGATGGATAAGGAAAAGAAGAAGAGTAGAAGAAAAGTGAAAGGCAACTCGGGAAGGATGAGTAAGACTTACCGCGTAAGATTGCTCAAGGTCCTCTGCAGCCTTGCGGTGGACGAACATCTTGGCGGCGAGCGTGCTGGAGTTGGAAGAGATGGTCATGGGTTTGTAACCCATGTCCGCCTTGTTCCAATCGACGCGCATGTGGTCCAGCTCGCCCAACTCCACGCCGTCCCAGTTCGAGTTGCCAAGGACCTTGCTGTCCCATTTGGCGTCGATGAAGCCGACCAGATCAATCACTTGCTCAAGGCTCGTGGACGTCACCGCCTTGTCCTGGACCTCGCGCGAAGAAATGGAGACGGACTTGTCCTGATTTTTGGCTGGGGGTCTGGAGTCCACTGCCGCGGCCTGCTTCCCTTTTTTGAGAGCAAGTCTCCTCTCCTCGGGGGTTAAGCCAACCTGGTACCGTTGGCTGACCTTCACCATGTAAGGTGGGAAGCTGGGCGGATCCGGGACGCTGGACGCTGCAGCGGCGTCAGCAGCCGCGCCAGGCTCGCGGATAACCAACTGACCGGACTTGGCGGTTGATTTTGGCGGCGGCATCACGGCTGCATCTTGAGCGCAACCACGCGCCGGGTTCCTGCGAACAGCGCCTTCTGCCTGGCCAGCTGGCTTCTCGGCAGCCCGTTTCTTAGAAGTCTCCTTCTTGGCGGTTGGCTTCTCGACGGCCTTCTTCTCGGCGGCCTTATCTTCTGCAGCTTTGGTCTTCTGCACCAAGGAGGAGTCTGGTGCAGTGGAGGAGGTGCCCTGCTGGGTAGGCGGCGCCAACGGCGTGCTACCCGGCGCAGCATCCGGCTGCGAGTGGCTCTGTTGGTCTTGCTGCATCTTGTCAAGAACTTCAACCCGCTGCTCGGCAGCGGGACCTTGCTGTGAGGTGTCTTGTTCTTCTACCCGCGTCTGGGTCGCGGGGTCTTCCTGTTCAGCAGCCCCTGTTGCTGGCCGCTCTTGTTCTGCTTCCTGCCGCTCAAGGGCGGCATCATCGTGCATCTCGGGGTCTCGCTCTAACTTCTCCTTGGCGGCGCTGGCGGGAGGAGAAGGAGGCCTCTCTTGGTGAGCAGCATCCTGCGCTTCTTGTTCTGCGCGGGCCTGCTGCTCCTGCTCAACATTCTGGGCGTCGGTGTCCATGTACGGAGCCTCGTCGGAGTCCTCTCCTTGTGCAGCTGCGGCTTCGTTCTCGTCGCCGTCGAGGTCGATGAGCTTATCAACGTCTATAGCGGCCTTTTTCTTGGTCTTGATGGGCGCGAAAGCGTCGTCCGCATCCAAGGGGGCTCTGAAGAAAGAAATGTGTTCAGAAAAGATAAGAGGGCAGAGGAAACCGAGAAGAAACAACGAAGTAAAAGGATTGGGAATTTGCGGCAACAGAGGCGCATAACTGAGGAGAAAGTACTTACCCCTTACGGGTAGGCATTGCCGGTCCTCGTCACGACCTTTTTGGTCGTCTTCTCGGTCGTCTTCTTCTTCTTGGCGGGGGGCTCCTGAGCACCACTGCCTGTCCGCTTGCGGGTAAGAGGAGAGGCAACTGAAAGAGGATTGACGACAAGGGCTTCCTCGTCCTCGTCCTCGCCTTCATCCTCAGCATCAGCACCATCTATGAAGTTGAGAAGAAGAAAAGCAACTCAGAAGCAGAAAGCAATTGGTTTGCGCTACTCGCGACCAGACAGGATAAACTCGGTTACCTTCATCTTCGTCCTCAGACCAATCACGGAGAGACGCGTCCACGTGATGCTTACTCGTCTGGGCGGCATGAGGGAGGTTGAGCTTGTCCGCGGTCTCGAAGGAGACCTCATCATCTTCCTCTCGGTCTTCCGACCAGTTGTCCTCAAAGCGCTCCATGCTCTCAGCGAGCTGGCGATCAAGGACCTGAAGAATAGAGAGACATCACAAATCAGTCGAGTGGCATAGAGGCACCCTACCCGACTAGGCGTGCAAACACAAAGCACACTAAGCCTAGGGAAACTTGCTAAGTGTCCTACTCGGCAAGGCGTGCAAACACCAAGCACATTAAGCCTAAGAAATTCTCCTAAGTGTGCTACCCGACATGGCGTGCAAACACCAAGCACACTAAGCCTGAGCAGTTCCGATAAGCGCCCTATTCGGCGCGGAGTGCAAATGCTAGTCGCAGCAAGGAGAGAAGGCTTTCTACTCGGATTACGTATGCAAGAAGCAGAGTAAGAGGTACATACCCGTTCAATCGGCTTCGTACGGCTGTATGGGATGAAGCCATACTGCCAATTGTCTCTGAGGCCGGTGGTCAGGATGGACCGCGCATGAGCGGCAACATCCGCATTGCTGAGCTCGAACGTGGTTGTCCGAGTACAGTCGCGGGGGCCGCCCATGTAGCACATGGGGTGGACGCGGTGTTGGAGTGGCAGCACCCGATTGGAGATCCAGCAGGCGACTGGATCGTCGCTCTTGAACCCCTCTCCGGTCAGATGGGCAAGGCGCTCCTCCATCTGCGTCAGGTTGCGGTCCATGGACGGCCTGGTCTTCCAGTTCTGCCCGGTGGGAGCTCGTTTGCTCCAAGGGGGCAGATTGATGCGGTCCTCCACCTTGGCCCCCTTCGTGGCGGGGATGTTCTTCACGTACAGGAACGTCTTCTGCCACTTGCGGACAAAATCCAGGCCCTTGATGCGAGGATGGTTGGTTCCAGCGCGCTGCACCATCATAGCGCTGCCGGTCTCGGTTATCCGGCTGCTGGTGTCCGCCCCGTCCTTCTTGCCTTTGCTCTGCTGGCGAAAGAAGAAGTACCTGGACCACGTCTCCGTCGTGGGGCGAACGCCAAGGAAGGCTTCGCACACCACAGCGTGGTAGGAGAGGAAGACGACAGCGTTGGGAGGAAGGTGGTGCATCTGGAGGCCGTAGTGGTCCAGAAACGAGCGGAGGAAATTCGATGCAGGAAGCTCGAATCCTCGCGCAAAGTGCGCGAGGAAGACGACATGCTCGCCCTCCTGCGGGGACGGAACGAGCTCGCCGTCAGGCTGCCGGCAGCGAACACCGGGAGAAACCCTCCGGGTGTTCACGAGCCACTGGCAGTCATCGGCGGTGACGTCGGAGCCGACCCAGCCGGCGCGAGCGTTGTCATCACGAGCCATGGCGGTAAGTAGGAAGTTGGGAAAAGTTGGAAGAATTTGGCGAAGTGGATGAATCCGCGGCGGCGCAGAGAGTTGTGCGGCGGCGGAGAGCTCGGCGGCGGCGGAGAAACAAGAAGGCAGAAGGGGAAAAGAAAGCGGAGGAGGGAGAAGAAGGAGTTACCGAGGGGGTATTTATACCGCTCCTCGGATTACCGTTACAAGTGGAGGAAGTGGGATCGATCGTGGCAGTAATCGTGCGGCGTGGGGTCTGTGGGCCGGTTAGAAACGCACACAGCGCGGAACGCGCGCGTAACGGCCGCATTAGATCCCACGACGAGATCGTGGGCAATTACTGCGCGTGATGGGACATAACGAGCTAGTGGGCCCACTCCGTGAAAACTGGGCGCGTGGCCTGTCAGGTCCTGGGCAGCGAGGCGTCGGGGTCGTGGATGCGTGACACGTGCCCAGTTGAAGCGCGGAAAGCCGGATTGTGCTCTGCGCTGCAGAGATTCTGTTTGAGAAATTCCCTAAGTCTTTTTACTCGGTTACAGAGAAGAAAACTAGCTCTATTCGGAAGAGAGGAAACTCAAGGTATTTTCCAGAGTGCTACTCGGAGGTTTTACTCGGCATCTTGAGGTTCAAGGACAATGTTGCCAAGGTTGGTTTTAAGCTGGCAGGGCCCAGTGAACAAGTTCGCAGGACTCTACCAGCTTCGGGGACTAATGTCGGGGGGTTACCCCCGAGTAGGGTAAAGGCAACTGCTAAAGGCAAGGTCAGAAGAGATGTTTGGTCGAGTAGCCGCCTACCCGGTAATTTCTATCCGGTCGACTGCTACTCGGTTTTACATAAAGATGACCAGAAGGTTATATCAAGCAAGTTATGTTTGTTCGAGTAGAAGAGCTGGTCCGAGTAAAACTGGCGGGAACCTACTCGGGCCAGAAGTCAAAGGAGCCGTTCTGACACAAGATCCCGCGTATCCGGGGTCCGTACTTGGCACTATTCACAGCACTGTTCATCTGAGGACGGCGTGCCTGACAGCGACAGTGTGTCAGCAGGCCGTCGCAGGATAGGGGGGACCTACTCTGTGTTTGGCGCAGTGATACCAGACTGTTGACTTGGTTTTTCCCAACGACTTTCCGGACAGGACAAGATTAGGAACCAAAGCTGTCAGCGGGAGCTCGGAAGAAGGACGGTGTGCACACAATGTCGACATCTGTTTGTATTTGGATGTATCCGGCTGGGCACCATGTATATAAGGTGCCCTGCCCCTCCTGCGCGAGGGATCGCACAAGGCTGACCTAGATTCGAGACTAGAAGCATATTCTTGACCTAGTTCATCACGTAGAGAGAAGAGTGGCTACTCGGTAGCAAGAACACTTGTACTGTGGCTACTCGGAGAGACCTCAATACATAAAAAGAAAGGCAGGAGTAGGGGTTTTACCTCCTCACAAGGGCCCAGAACCTGGGTAGATCGTGTTGTTTGCAGTGTGTGATTCTTACTTCACGCGGCTACTCGTCGCGTGATCCCTCCCCGAGCACCTCCAGCGTCCATCGTCCCCACATCTTTAGCCATCCTATGGCATCTGTCTTGACACCACCACGACAGTCCGCCTTGTCAGTCTCTTAGAGTAGGTCAGTGACATGTCATGTCCCCCTTGTCAGTGATAGGACTTGACAACCCCCATACCGTACTGCTCCCACGTCTCTATGCTAATAACCACGCACCTAGTAAGTTGAACCGCACGCCGGTACGGCCCCTGGATATGCGGGATTCACCTCAACGGCTCCATTGACTTAAGCCTCCAAGTAAAACTGCCGCTCCTCTATCCGAATCACTCGAGTGCTACCCGGCTGACCCAGATATGTACTCGAATAATTCCTTCTGCCTCTTGCTCTTCCCGCCGAGTAGAGCCAAACGGATACCTTCCTACCCGAGTAGCCGCCTACCCGGCATGCACCAACTCGGTACGGCCGAACTCGGTAGAACAGTATCTTGGACTCCATTTCTCACTTGTCTTACCCCTACTCGGGGGTAGCCCCCCGACAGGGCCCGACGAGTACCCATCTCAGGAGCGACGACGATGCATGTGGGGAATAAGATGATGGAATATTGGGATGGGGTGGTGGGAATAGACATATGTGTGTGTGTGTGTGTGTGTGTTGTCTCCGAGACTGCATATTCCAACGCGTGCATGTGATGTGTGGGTTGTATGGTTCATATCTCGTGGACGTGTGGTTAGGCATAGGTGAAGGAAATATGCCAGAGAGGCAATAATAAAGTATTTCTTATGATATTCCTTGTTTATGATAGATGTTTATTTCTCATGCTGGAATTATATTAAACGGAAACGTTAATACATGTGTGATTAATAAACAAACCAACATTCCTAGTGAAGCCTCTCTTTTAGTTAGCTCGTTGATTAACAGATGATCAAGGTTTCCTGATCATAGGCATTGGATGTTGTTAATAACGGGGTCATGTCATTAGGAGAATGACGTGATGAACTTAGACCCTAACCTAGTATAACAATACGATCAGATCATTTAGTTCTGTTGTTATGTCCAGGGGCGGATCTAGGCCCAGGGCAGCCAGGGCCATGGCCCGGGGCGTAGAGAAACAATCGGCCTGCCATCTAAGAAAAAATATTCTGGCCCGGGGCAGGCCCAACGGGAGGCTGGCCTCATCCCTCAGAGAATAGAGTCGCGTGTGCTTGATCAAACCCTCCTCGATTGGCTCTCATGCCGGGCTCGCTGCTCAATCTGGAAGCGCCGCCACTCGCCTATCCCTGCTCACGCCGGCAAGTCCTATCGTCCCGCGCCTCAGTCTCCCTGTCCTGTCCGCTCCAAGCAGGTTTTCACGCGGCGCCGCCCTCCAGTTATTGGTTGCTGCCTAGCGCCCTAACAGTCCGCCGCCTCATGGAATCCATGCGTTGCTCCCCTGGCGCTGTCTTGAATTGTTTGCCGGCCTGGATACGCTCCGTTGAATCAATGTCCCTCGTCTAGGATATGATGATTGTCTATTAGTTTGGAGCTACGGTAGTAGAGCTGATAATTTAATCAATTTCCCTCGGTCAGGTATTTATTTTGAATCATTCCTTATTTTGAATTGAATTTCATGTTCTTAAACATTTTTTTAGTGGATTTCATATTGTAGGAACAAAAAATGAATTTTATGGTACTATATTTGTCGTGGTGGTGTCACGGCAGATGCCATGGGATGGCTAAAGATGTGGGGACGAAGGACGCTGGAGGTGCTCGGAGAGGGATCACGCGACGAGTAGCCGCGTGAAGTACGAACAATGCACTGCAAATAACACGATCTACCCAGGTTCAGGGCCCTCGTGAGGAGGTAAAACCCCTACTCCTGCCTCTCTTTATGTATTCTGGTGTCTCACCGAGTAGCCACAGTACAATGGTTCTTGCTACCGAGTAGCCGCTCTCCTCTCTACGTGATGAACTAGGTCAAGAACTTTAGGGTTTCTGGTGTTCGATCCCAACGTGAGTCTGATCGTCCCTCGCGCAGGAGGCGGCGGGGCACCTTATATACACGGTGCCCAGCCGGATACGTCCAAACACGGACAAGTGTCGACATAGTGTGCACATCGTCCTTCTTCCGAGTTCCCGCTGACAGCTTTGGTTCCTAATCTTGGCTGCATCCGGAATGTCGTTGGGCAAAACCAAGGGGACAGACTGGTATCACTGTGCCAAACACAGAGTAGGGCCCCCTTATCCTGCGACCGCCTGCTTCCACACTGTCACCGTCAGGCAGGCCGGCCCCAGATGAACAGTGGTTCGAATAGTGCCAAGTACGGACCCAGGATACGCGGGATCCTGTGTCAGAACGGCTCCTTTGACTTTCTGGCCCGAGTAGGTTCCCGCCAGTTTTACTCGGGCCAGCTCTTCTACTCGAATGGACAGAACTTGATTGATTCCTTCTTCTGGTCATCTTTCCGTAAGAACGAGTAGCAGTCTACCGGGTAGCAGTTTACCGGGTAGGCGGTTACTCGACCAAACTTCTCTTCTGACCTTTGTCTTTACCACTTGCCTTTACCCTACTCGGGGGTAACCCCCCGACATTAGTCCCCGAAGCTGGTAGAGTCTTGCGAACTCATTCACGAGGCTCTGCCAGCTTAAAACCAATCTTTGCAACACCACTCTTGAACCTCAGGATGCCGAGTAAAACCTCCGAGTAGTATTCTGGAAAATACCTTGAGTTTCCTGTCTTCCGAATAGCACCAGCTTTCTACTCTGTGACCGAGTAAAAAGACTTAGAGAATTTTTCATCCAGAGTCTCTGCAGCGCAGAGCACAATCCAGCCTTCCGTGCCGCGACTGGACACGTGTCAAGCATCCGCGACCCCGACGTATCGCTGCCTACGACACGACGTGCCACGCGGCCAGTTATCATGGGGTGGGCCCACCAGCTCGTCATGTCCCATCAAGCGCAGTAATTGGCCACGATCTGGTGGTGGGATCAACTGCGGCTGTTACGCGCGCGCCCCACGCATGTGTGCGTTTCTAACCGGCCACAGACCCCACCACACGAAAGTTATGGCCACGATCGATCCCACTACCCCGATGGTAACGGTAATCCGCGGAGAGGATATAAATACCCCCACCGGTAACTTCCTTTTCTTCCTCCTCCGCACTTTCCTCTTTCGCCGCCGTGTTTCTTCTTCTCCGCCGAGTTCTCCGCCGCCGCGCAACTCCTTGCGCCGCCGCGGATTCATCCTTCCCACCAGACTCTTCCACTCTTCCCCCGCTTCCTAATCGTTGCCATGGCTGCTCGCGCCGGCTGGGCTGGCTCCGATGTCACCGTCGATGACTGCTCCTGGCTCGTGAACACCCGGAGGGTTCCTCCAGCGGACGGGAACCAACCACCCTCGCATCAAGGGTTTGGATTCCGTCCGAATGTGGCAAAAATCCTTCCTCTACGTGAAGAACATCCCCGCCACAGAGGGGGGAAAGGTAACTCATCGCATCAATCTGCCCGCTTGGAGCAACCGAGCTCCATCCGGGCAGAACTGGAAGACGAAGCCCTCCAACGACCGCAACACGATGCAGATGGAGGAGCGGCTCGCCTTCCTAATCGGGGAAGGCCTTAGGAGCGACGATCCCGTCGCCTGCTGGATCAAGAATCGCGTGCTGCCTCTGCAGCGGCGTTCCCACCCAATGTGCTACTTGGGAGGCCCTCGCGATTGCATTCGGACGACCACGTTCGAGCTCAGCGATGCGGACGTCGCCGAGCACGCAAGGTCCATCCTGACCACGAGCCTCCGTGATGACTGGGAGTATGGATTCACCCCATTCAGCCGCATGAAGCCGATTCCCCGGGTACGTTTTCCTCTCTCTGCTTCCAATACATGTAATCCGAGTAGAAAACCTTCTCTTCTCGCTGCGACTAGCAATCGCACTCTGCGCCGAGTAGAGCACTCTGCATAACTGCCTAGGCTTAGTATGCTTGATGTTTGCACGCCTTGTCGAGTAGCACATCTAGGAGAAATACTTAGGCTTATTGTGCTTGGTGTCTGCACGCCTTGACGAGTAGAACACTTAGCAAATTTCTCTAGGCTTAGTGTGCTTTATGTTTGCACGCCTGTTCGAGTAGAGTGCCCTCGCGCTACTCGGCTAACTTGTGATGATTTTCTGTTCTTCAGATCCTTGACCGCCAGCTTGTTGAGAGCCTTGAGCATTTTGAAGGCAACTGGTCATCTGACCGGGAAGAAGATGACGTGGCCTCCTTTGAAACCACGGACCAGATCAATCTTCCTCACTCCCCTACGACGGAGAAGCATCGCGTAGAATCGTCCCTCCGCGAGTGGTCCGAGGATGAGGATGCAGGTAACCAAGTTCATACTGTTTGTCCGCGAGAAGCACTAATCCTTTGCCTTTCGTATCTGAACCTCTTCTTTTTTCTTCTCAATCTTCATAGATGATGCTGATGCTGAGGACGGGGGAGAAGATGAGGACGAGGACGACATAGCCCTGGTCGTCCCCCCTCTCTCAATTGCCGCTCCTGCTACCCGCAAGCGGGCCGGCAGTGGCGCCCTAGAGCCCCCCGCCAAGAAGAAGAAGCCATCCGAGAAGGCGACCAAGAAGAAAGTCGTGAAGAGAACGAGACGGACGATCCCTTCCACCAAAGCGTAAGTTTCTTCTCGGTTAATTTCTAACCTTGTACTTCGCTGCTTCTCTCAATCTCCTCTTCCCTTTTCTTATTTCTGAACTTATTTTTTCCATCAGAGCTCCCTTGGATGCGGATGCCGCTCTAGCGCCCGATCAGACCAAGACGAAGGCCGCCGTCGATGTCGACAATTTGATCGACCTCGACGACGATGAGAACAACGCCGCCAATGCAGCAACAGAGGGCGCCAGTGCCCAACACACTGAGCTGGAGCAGCAATCCCGCGCAAATCCAGACGCGCAGGATGCTGCTCACCAAGACAGGCCCCCTTCTCCTCCAGCCAACACCGCCGAGGAGAACCAAGACCAGGACCAGGAGATGCATGATGACGCCGCCGTTGAGCGCCCAGGAGCCGAACAGGAGCAGCCAGCCACAGGGGCTGCTGAACAAGAAAATCCCGCTGCCGAGCAGCGGGTAGAAGATACAATCATGACGGATGAGTACCCTCTGAGTGACGCGCCACCAGACGCCGCGCAGAGTAGCGCCCAGCCAGATGGCGCATCGGACAGCGCGCCCATGGCGCCACCAACTGACCAAGGTAGCGCCCAGCCAGATTCCTCCCTTGTGCCGCAAACGGCTGCAGCCGGCCCTTCGGCCAAGCCGGTTACGAGGAAGAGTACCCAAGATGCTGCCGAGAAGGAGGCAGCCGAGAAAGAGAAAGCTGAGAAGGAGAGAGCTGAGAAGGAGAAAACTGAAAAGAAGAAGACCGAGAAGCAGAAAACCGAGAAGCCAGTCGCCGCGAAGCCAACTGCTCAGAAAGAGAAGGCGCAGAAGCGGGCTGCCGAGTTGATGCCGCCGCCCACATCGTCTGGCCAGTCCAGTCAGTTGACTATTCGCAATCCTGGCGTGGTTGCCGCCGCTGCTGCTGCCGCGGCTGCTGCAGCTGATCAGCCCTGCTACCCGGACTATATGGTGAAGGTTAGCCAGCAGCACCGGATCGGCCTTTCCGTCAAGGACCGGAAACTTGCTCTTACGAGAGGAAGGAAAGCGGTGGCAGTGAACTCCGGGCCCCCAGCCCCAAATCAAGACAAGTCCATCTCCATTGCTTCTCGTGGAGTTCAGGACCAGGCTATAGCGTCCGAGAGCCTCAAGCAAGTACTCGACTTGGTTGGCTTCATCGATGCCAAGTGGGACAGCAACGTTCTCGGCAACACGAACTGGAACGGCACCACTCTGGGCGACATCGACCATATGCGTGTCGATTGGAACAAGGTGGACTTGGGCTAAAAGCCCATGACCGTCTCCTCCACCGCCGCTACTCTTGCTGCCAAGATGTTCGTGCACCGCAAGAACGCAGAGGATCTCGAGCAGTCTTACGCGTTAAGCCTTAACTTATCCTCTCCGAGTTGCATCCTTTCTTCCTTCCTATTCGTCTTTCTTTTCCTTAACCATCACCCAGTCCCCGAGATTCTGGCCGAGTAGACGGATACTCTCTCGAGTAGCCGTCTTCTCGGGTTGAATCTCAACTTCTTTGCCTAACTCTTTTTTCTTTCGCTTCTCAGAATAGCGTTCTGAAGCGGACCGACTTGCACCGTCGGTTACTTTGGAACCACGCCGTCGCCAAGAGACGTATTGCTGCTCTGGAGAAAGAGAAGGTAGCCGCCGAGGCGGCCGACAAGGAAGTGATGAACAGCACCATGAGGCTGTCTGAAGTTGAAGGTACGCTTCTAGCTACGCGGTTCTTGCGTTTGTTGTTTACTCCCGCTTCTGCTTTTTGCGTTAACCTTTTCTACTCTGCAGGGAAACTGAAAGATCTGGCCGACGAGCACGCAAACTGCCGTGCCTTCGTTGAGAACGGCGAGGCCACCATCAAGAAACTTGAAGGTAAACCGCCGCCTACTCGGCTTGTTCTTGTGACTGTTTCTTCGCTACTCTGCTAACCGTATTTTGCTTTCCGCAGAAGATCATAAGAAATTCGCCGAGGAACATCAAGACTGCCTCAAGCCTGCTGAGGTGGAGGTGCGACTGGCAAGCCAATCTGCTGCCCTGCACAGTGAGCATGCTACCGAGATAGAGAATCTGCAACTCCAGCTGCGCACTGCACTCCAGGATGCCATCGACATTGCTGCCGAGAAGGACAGAGTAGTTGCCGAGAAGGCAAAGTTCGAGACAGCAGCCAATGCCCAGGTGAAGGCCCTCGAGCAGGAGTGCGAGATGCTGAAGAAAGCCAATGCCAACCTCTTTGCTCAGATGGACGGGCTGCACCAGATCCAAGAGAAGCACGTTTCCAACGAAGAATCATGGAAGAGCCAGCTGCAGGAACTTCGCCACGAGTTGAATCGTAAGTTTCCTCCTTTCCGCATCTCTTCTTCTCGGTTCTAACTCTTCTCTGATTCTGTTACTGAATTTCTCACTAGTTTTTGCAGAAATCTTCCCTGATATCGTGTCCTCTTGCGCGCCTGCCCTGGCCAAGGCCCAAGCAGCTCGCATCGAGAAGGGCGAGCCTGCGGACCTCAGAGCCGAGATCGAGGAGAGCTTGTTGGTGATGCGAGGACAGTTCCAACACCTAGCCGGCGTGGACACTGACCTGGAGCGCGTCGGCTTCCAGCTCCACGAGCTCTTCTGGCCTCAGGATCCTGCGCCAACAACCATTCGTGGCCTTGCTCTGAAGCTGCGCAATGTGAAGGCCGAACTGAAGAAATGGCGCGCCTCGGGAGCTCAGGCGGGTGCTGATTTGATGCTACTCTGCGTCCCCTCCTGGTATGAGAACTTGAACATGGAGCTTATCCGCGGGAAGCGCGACGATTCCAGGTGGGAGACGGACTCCAATTGCGTGACCATCCGCAAACTGGTTGCGCACGAGGTTGCGGAGTATGCTGATACGGCAACCTTCATCGACGGCCTCCCTGAACCCGACACCGAGGTGGAGGAGTGTCGCACCCTGATTTCTAGGGGATACTCACCGTACGAACTGGATAGCAGATGCTTGGATTATGGGGCATAACTGCTCCCACGTCCCAGCTTCCTGGTAGGCCTGCGCTTATGCGCGACAACACAAGCCCTGCTATTCCATCGTCGATGTAAACTATCCACTAGAGATCAAAGGAACTACTGTCGTCGTACTTCATACCAATCACACATGGTACGTCAACAGCTTTGAACAAAGGATATCACAACAGATCTCTACGACACAAAAGATTGAAATAACTTGCAAATGGCTCTCATTAGAGCAGAGATAGCAAATACAATCATCCAGAGGGCACATGCCCCAACAATACATCATTACATCACAGCGGAAGCATTCAACATGTCTGAGTACAGACAAGATCCAAATAGGCCTGAGAGGCCGGAAACGAAAAGACGGAGCCCATCCACGAGGTCTCGGATCCTGCCCGGGTCCGCTATCTACTCGTCAGCAGTCTCGTCATACTCCACGTAGTAGCCACCATGTAGATCCTCGGAAACGTAGGTCTGCGGAAACCACAGCCCCAAAAGGGGTCAGTACATAAACGTACTTGCAAGCAAGACTCACAATTCACCAAAGTGTAACCCGTCAACACCAAGCACAGATGCCTTGGGTTCAACGGAAGAGAGGGGATATAAAAGATGCTGCAACTGGCTGCGCTAACCAACTACAGAGATTCTACCACTTCCGGCTAACAGAAAGGGGATAAGATCGAGGATTGTAACCAACTGAAAGATAACTTCAAACAAACCCATCCTGGATCTCGCCCCTTATCCAAAGAAGCAATCTGAGGATAACTCACACAGTTGTATTAAAGGGGAATCAAGTTATTGTGTCATCAACCTATTACTAGTCAATTTATTAATCATTGGGGGTAACATGTTGGATCATTATGTTTAAGTTGTCCTGAGTACTTGTTAGCCAGTACTTTCACCAAGTAATCCATAACCGCGGAAAACACGGCTTCTCGAGAAGATTATCCCTGCAGGGTTGCACCAATTTGGCCGTACACGTATGAATAACCCGCCAGATGGGAGATCACCCCACCAAGCGGGGCACTCAACACAACCAACCATTCTTCGCATCAAGCCCAAAGCACCTTGGGCGCACGGCTAATCGAGCCCAGAAGAAAATGGACCCTCATAGCACTCTAAGAACGTGTCCCCCTATATGCCGACTACGAAAGTTCCACCCTGGCCTGGGCTCGCAAAAACATGCATGCGGCAAATGGAAAACACGAACTAAATGAGGCGATTTGGACGAGATGCGAATCATGTCAAGTTGAGGGGGGCGCCCATACTCGCTTCCCACATGCGGGTAGTGCGCTCATCATGGATCAGTAGACAAGACCCTTTTCCTATTAGGGTCGACACTAGCAGGCCTCAAAACCACACAGGGCCTCCTGCCGGTGCCTTATCATCAAATTATTATTTAACAATAGCATTAGCATGATTGATTGATTAAACATCGAGCCCCCACAACGTAATAGAAATGGTAACAGAAAGTAACGGGTAACAGACTCGAGCAAAACAACCTAAGCATGCTAGTAAGACACTGGCTCAACCAAAGGGGTGATAGGAGGGGAGGTGAGGCAATATCAAGGTTACGGGATTCATGTGATGGGTTCGTAACAGAAACAACTACTACTAAGGCTAGCAGAAAAGAACAAAGGAAAGTATCGGTAATCAATGTTGAAAGGAACACAGTGGCTCATGTGAGTGATAACTTGCCTGCAAAACCCAGTAGCCTGGTACTGAGCTAACTCCTTAGAAGGGGTGTCGTAAGTATCGTCGGTCTCAACGTCGTCGTATATCCGGGAAGAAGCAAACAAACATTGCAGAAAGATAAACAATCAATATCATGGCATTGTGCACAATCAAGATGATGCATGACAAATTAATGGGTGCATCAAATAAACTAGCTAACATGATATCACAAATTAAATGGACCCATATGCAAGGGTTGCATATGGAAAAGATCCATTGAAATAAGTGGAAACAATTGATTTACCATTAATTGTTATGTGAGAGTTGTTAGCATGATGCATGCATGATGATGATAACAAGATAACAACAAATAACAATGATAGATGCAAAGGAAAAGGAATAAAACAAGTTTGGAAATTATTTATTAAGTTTGGAAAATTTGGTTACTTAAACATGTCAAACAAACAATTATTGTTTTCATCAATTTAAGGTGTGCAAAACAATTAACAAATTTTATATTTGAAAAGAACATCAAATTGTTGTTGGATTACATGTTTCAAATATTGAAATTTGGATTAGGATGAATTTATTATGAATTAAACAATATTAAACAAGTTTTAATTGAATTTAAAACAAGTTTGAATATTATTTGAATTTTATTTGTTCAAATCATAAATTCAAATGCACATTTGAAAAGTTCACACTCTGATGGTTTGAAAACATATTTTGCATGTTCAAAAATATTTTATATTGAGCAAGTTATGATTTTATCAAATTTAATTGAATTAAACAAGGACTAAATTGTTTAGGCAATTTTAATTATTCAAAACAGAAAACAAAAATTATATTTGAATAGGGTATTCAAAATGGTATGGAAAACATATTTTATTTGCCTTATTTGGAATTGGTATGAATTATTTATGAATTATTGCAAATTACATTTGAATTATTCAAATTTGAATTTTTAAATGTATTTGGAAAATTCAAAACAGTGAACAATTGGATTATTTGGATAGATAATTAAATTTAGAACAATAAGCATATTTAACTTTTGTTATTTAGAGTTATATGTTGAAAGTTATTCAAGTTTTAATTTTGGGTTTCAAATCTCCAATTTAAAAGGAATTTGTGTGGAGGCAGAAATCGTGCAGAACGTTTTATACACACTGGGGTTCTACCCTGCCCACAGCCAGTGGGCCACGGGAGCTCACTGTGCCCACGTGGCTACCAGGGAGGCTTACAGGTGGGCCGTGGTGCGGTGGAAGAAATTCCAAAAAGGTGGGTGGTGTCGCGGGGGATCGAACCCGCGCCCCCCCGGGCTGGGCGTGCGGTGCGCTGCCACTGCAGCTGGGAGCGTTTCCTTGTCAGGTAACGAGCAGGTCGCGGCTTAACCTTCAGTTAAGACTGTTAACTGAACATTTGGGTTCAGTTTGCGTCTTCTGAATCCCGACGGGAAGTACAGAGAGGCCGGCGATCGCTGGTTCGCTGCTCACCGGCGCGGTGGTTGTGCTGCGTGCGCGTGGGCTTGTTGGTGCGGCCGGTGTGCCCGTTCGTTGCGCGCGAGTGTGCTTGTGCAGAGAAAGTAGGGGCGAGGGGAAAAGGCGATGACGCTCACCTGCGCTGCAGGGGTAGCAGAGTTTCGACGCAGTGGGCTCGCCGTCGAAATCACGGACGGCGGCGTGGCTCTGGCCCTCCTCAGGCTCCACCGTGGTGTCGATGACGAAGGTGGTACCGAGGCCTACCCATTCCCGGTGTCAACTCGAGGGTAGATGGAACCTACCGGCGGCGATCAGCTCCGGTTCAGAGGAAAATTTTCGTGGCCGTGACGGCGGGATTCAGAGAAGAAGTCGTGGAAGAGAGGGGAGGCGACGGCGCGCTGCGAGGTAGAAGGGGTGGGCGTCTAGGGTTAGCAGAGGGGAAGGGGCAGAGGAGAACTTAAGGGAGGGAGAGGCATGGTACGGCGGTCATCCAGGAGGGGGGCGCTCGATCGGGTGGTTCAGAGGTGATCGTACTGTTGACGTCAGGAAGAAGACAGCGACAGGAAGAGGGGTTACTGGGCCAGGTGGTAACGGGCTGGGCTGGGTAGGTAGCTGCCTCCTTTTCTCTTTTTGTTATTTTTAGTTTTTCTGTTTTTTTTGTAGTTTTGCTTTTGGAAGAAATAGTTAGGTTTTAGCTTAGGGAAAAAATCAGAAAAAATAGGTTAGACTTTTTAGACCAAAAGCAACCAATTTCCAAAATTTGTTTTCAAAAATGGTGATTTAAAATTGTTGTTTGTATTTGAAACCATAATTAAGGGAATTTTGATATTGTTTAAACATTATGAAAACAAGGTATTTTAATAGGGTGGCCCCTATGGATTAAGATATTAAAAATAGTTGATTGAATTGATAATGTTTATAAATTGGTTATAACTCAACTTGGGTGCTGTTTGAATGAATTTGATTTGAAATTGGAATATTTTGTTAATTTAATATAGAAAACAACCACTTAATAGGGTGAACCCTATTATTAGTTGGATTAGAAACATTGGAATGGTTTGATATTTGATAATTTCCAAATGAGGTGTTGATGATGATTTTGCTTTGAATTTGAAAACCAATTTGGAATTAATTAATTGAAATAAAAGCACCATTTTATTAGTTGATCAACATGGAATAAAATGGAACAATTTGGTTGTTTTCACTTGTTATTTTTATTTAAAAGGTTGTAACAGAACAAGTATGAAAACAAAGCAGTTGAAATTGTTTGATTTTCCTTATGAAAACAAAGAATAACAGATGCAAAACAAAAGAAACAAATGCAACAATATGATGACATGATGCAATACTTTAATAACAAGAAATCAAACATTCTAAATGGTAGGTTTTCATACTTGGGCTGTTACAAAACGCCCCCCTTGAAGGAATCGCGCCCCGAGATTCCTACTGAGAAAAGAAAAGGTCCGGAAACTTCCTGGGAAGATCCACTTGAGATGTGACACGTGAAACACATCGTGCACATTGGATAGTTATGTGGAAGTTCAAAACGATAGGAATTCCTGGCAACTCTTCTGGAAGGATGTCAGGGAATTTGGAAAACACCGGAACATTTTGAATTGAAGGAAGAGGTTTTTGTATCGAGGGTGTATAGCTGGATAGAATTTGATTCATTTGGAGAATAGCCTATCTGTAATAAGGGTGGAACAGAGTTATTGACATCAATGCAACACCAAGAATAATCATCAATGTCAGAATCATCAACATGAGAGTAACGAGGAATATGTGGCCTCCCATTAGAATTTGATTTCTGTGACTGAACTTGGAAGTCAACATTTGAGATCCCGGGGAGTGAACAGAGTTTTGATTGCTTGGTGGAACCAGAATTGGGTTGTATGTTGTGGAAAAGATTGTTGACACAAAAGGAATGTGATGCTCCGGTATCAAATAACACTTTAACTGGATAAGAGTTTACGAGGAAGTTTTGATTAGACGCCGGTAGAAGATTTGAAGTGGAAAAGAACAACAAGATTTCAACGGACGAAAGGTTCTTTAAAAGAACAGGATAACGAAGCAACACCGGGGAAAACGAGAACAAAACTCCTGAGGTACTACGGAGAACCCAAAACACGTGAAATCCTAACTTGAAAGTTTAGATGAGAAGGGAGAAATCAACGTTGCACTTCCTTACCAGAAAAGGGAGGGTGGGTGGGGAAAGAAGAAAAAGAACAGAATTCCTACTCTCACGTTTCATTTTTCCTATATAGCTACAAAATAGTTTCTAGACTCAACTGCGACCAGTAAAAAGGGATCCTACAGGCAGACAGGCTCTGATACCATTTGTCGCACCCTGATTTCTAGGGGATACTCACCGTACGAACTGGATAGCAGATGCTTGGATTATGGGGCATAACTGCTCCCACGTCCCAGCTTCCTGGTAGGCATGCGCTTATGCGCGACAACACAAGCCCTGCTATTCCATCGTCGATGTAAACTATCCACTAGAGATCAAAGGCACTACTGTCGACGTACTTCATACCAATCACACATGGTACGTCAACAGCTTTGAACAAAGGATATCACAACAGATCTCTACAACACAAAAGATTGAAATAACTTGCAAATGGCTCTCATTAGAGCAGAGATAGCAAATACAATCATCCAGAGGGCACATGCCCCAACAATACATCATTACATCACAGCGGAAGCATTCAACATGTCTGAGTACAGACAAGATCCAAATAGGCCATGAGAGGCTGGAAACGAAAAGACGGAGCCCATCCACGAGGTCTCGGATCCTGCCCGGGTCCGCTATCTACTCGTCATCAGTCTCGTCATACTCCACGTAGTAGCCACCATGTAGATCCTCGGAAACGTAGGTCTGCGGAAACCACAGCCCCAAAAGGGGTCAGTACATAAACGTACTGGCAAGCAAGGCTCACAATTCACCAAAGTGTAACCCGTCAACACCAAGCACAGATGCCTTGGGTTCAACGGAAGAGAGGGGATATAAAAGATGCTGCAACTGGCTGCGCTAACCAACTACAGAGATTCTACCACTTCCGGCTAACAGAAAGGGGATAAGATCGAGGATTGTAACCAACTGAAAGATAACTTCAAACAAACCCATCCTGGATCTCGCCCCTTATCCAAAGAAGCAATCCGAGGATAACTCACACAGTTGTATTAAAGGGGAATCAAGTTATTGTGTCATCAACCTATTACTAGTCAATTTATTAATCATTGGGGGTAACATGTTGGATCATTATGTTTAAGTTGTCCTGAGTACTTGTTAGCCAGTACTTTCACCAGGTAATCCATAACCGCGGAAAACACGGCTTCTCGAGAAGATTATCCCTGCAGGGTTGCACCAATTTGGCCGTACACGTATGAATAACCCGCCAGATGGGAGATCACCCCACCAAGCGGGGCACTCAACACAACCAACCATTCTTCGCATCAAGCCCAAAGCACCTTGGGCGCACGGCTAATCGAGCCCAGAAGAAAATGGACCCTCATAGCACTCTAAGAACGTGTCCCCCTATATGCCGACTACGAAAGTTCCACCCTGGCCTGGGCTCGCAAAAACATGCATGCGGCAAATGGAAAACACGAACTAAATGAGGCGATTTGGACGAGATGCGAATCAGGTCAAGTTGAGGGGGGCGCCCATACTCGCTTCCCACATGCGGGTAGTGCGCTCATCATGGATCAGTAGACAAGACCCTTTTCCTATTAGGGTCGACACTAGCAGGCCTCAAAACCACACAGGGCCTCCTGCCGGTGCCTTATCATCAAATTATTATTTAACAATAGCATTAGCATGATTGATTGATTAAACATCGAGCCCCCACAACGTAATAGAAATGGTAACAGAAAGTAACGGGTAACAGACTCGAGCAAAACAACCTAAGCATGCTAGTAAGACACTGGCTCAACCAAAGGGGTGATAGGAGGGGAGGTGAGGCAATATCAAGGTTACGGGATTCATGTGATGGGTTCGTAACAGAAACAACTACTACTAAGGCTAGCAGAAAAGAACAAAGGAAAGTATTGGTAATCAATGTTGAAAGGAACACAGTGGCTCATGTGAGTGATAACTTGCCTGCAAAACCCAGTAGCCTGGTACTGAGCTAACTCCTTAGAAGGGGTGTCGTAAGTATCGTCGGTCTCAACATCGTCGTATATCCGGGAAGAAGCAAACAAACATTGCAGAAAGATAAACAATCAATATCATGGCATTGTGCACAATCAAGATGATGCATGACAAATTAATGGGTGCATCAAATAAACTAGCTAACATGATATCACAAATTAAATGGACCCATATGCAAGGGTTGCATATGGAAAAGATCCATTGAAATAAGTGGAAACAATTGATTTACCATTAATTGTTATGTGAGAGTTGTTAGCATGATGCATGCATGATGATGATAACAAGATAACAACAAATAACAATGATACATGCAAAGGAAAAGGAATAAAACAAGTTTGGAAATTACTTATTAAGTTTGGAAAATTTGGTTACTTAAACATGTCAAACAAACAATTATTGTTTTCATCAATTTAAGGTGTGCAAAACAATTAACAAATTTTATATTTGAAAAGAACATCAAATTGTTGTTGGATTGCATGTTTCAAATATTGAAATTTGGATTAGGATGAATTTATTATGAATTAAACAATATTAAACAAGTTTTAATTGAATTTAAAACAAGTTTGAATATTATTTGAATTTTATTTGTTCAAATCATAAATTCAAATGCACATTTGAAAAGTTCACACTCTGATGGTTTGAAAACATATTTTGCATGTTCAAAAATATTTTATATTGAGCAAGTTATGATTTTATCAAATTTAATTGAATTAAACAAGGACTAAATTGTTTAGGCAATTTTAATTATTCAAAACAGAAAACAAAAATTATATTTGAATAGGGTATTCAAAATGGTATGGAAAACATATTTTATTTGCCTTATTTGGAATTGGTATGAATTATTTATGAATTATTGCAAATTACATTTGAATTATTCAAATTTGAATTTTTAAATGTATTTGGAAAATTCAAAACAGTGAACAATTGGATTATTTGGATAGATAATTAAATTTAGAACAATAAGCATATTTAACTTTTGTTATTTAGAGTTATATGTTGAAAGTTATTCAAGTTTTAATTTTGGGTTTCAAATCTGCAATTTAAAAGGAATTTGTGTGGAGGCAGAAATCGTGCAGAACGTTTTATACACACTGGGGTTCTACCCTGCCCACTGCCAGTGGGCCACGGGAGCTCACTGTGCCCACGTGGCTACCAGGGAGGCTTACAGGTGGGCCGTGGTGCGGTGGAAGAAATTCCAAAAAGGGGGGTGGTGTCGCGGGGGATCGAACCCGCGCCCCCCCCCCGGGCTGGGCGTGCGGTGCGCTGCCACTGCAGCTGGGAGCGTTTCCTTGTCAGGTAACGAGCAGGTCGCGGCTTAACCTTCAGTTAAGACTGTTAACTGAACATTTGGGTTCAGTTTGCGTCTTCTGAATCCCGACGGGAAGTACAGAGAGGCCGGCGATCGCTGGTTCGCTGCTCACCGGCGCGGTGGTTGTGCTGCGTGCGCGTGGGCTTGTTGGTGCGGCCGGTGTGCCCGTTCGTTGCGCGCGAGTGTGCTTGTGCAGAGAAAGTAGGGGCGAGGGGAAAAGGCGATGACGCTCACCTGCGCTGCAGGGGTAGCAGAGTTTCGACGCAGTGGGCTCGCCGGCGAAATCACGGACGGCGGCGTGGCTCTGGCCCTCCTCAGGCTCCACCGTGGTGTCGATGACGAAGGTGGTACCGAGGCCTACCCATTCCCGGTGTCAACTCGAGGGTAGATGGAACCTACCGGTGGCGATCAGCTCCGGTTCAGAGGAAAATTTTCGTGGCCGTGACGGCGGGATTCAGAGAAGAAGTCGTGGCAGAGAGGGGAGGCGACGGCGCGCTGCGAGGTAGAAGGGGTGGGCGTCTAGGGTTAGCAGAGGGGAAGGGGCAGAGGAGAACTTAAGGGAGGGAGAGGCATGGTACGGCGGTCATCCAGGAGGGGGGCGCTCGATCGGGTGGTTCAGAGGTGATCGTACTGTTGACGTCAGGAAGAAGACAGCGACATGAAGAGGGGTTACTGGGCCAGGTGGTAACGGGCTGGGCTGGGTAGGTAGCTGCCTCCTTTTCTCTTTTTGTTATTTTTAGTTTTTCTGTTTTTTTTGTGTAGTTTTGCTTTTGGAAGAAATAGTTAGGTTTTAGCTTAGGGAAAAAAATCAGAAAAATTAGGTTAGACTTTTTAGACCAAAAGCAACCAATTTCCAAAATTTGTTTTCAAAAATGGTGATTTAAAATTGTTGTTTGTATTTGAAACCATAATTAAGGGAATTTTGATATTGTTTAAACATTATGAAAACAAGGTATTTTAATAGGGTGGCCCCTATGGATTAAGAGATTAAAAATAGTTGATTGAATTGATAATGTTTATAAATTGGTTATAACTCAACTTGGGTGCTGTTTGAATGAATTTGATTTGAAATTGGAATATTTTGTTAATTTAATATAGAAAACAACCACTTAATAGGGTGAACCCTATTATTAGTTGGATTAGAAACATTGGAATGGTTTGATATTTGATAATTTCCAAATGAGGTGTTGATGATGATTTTGCTTTGAATTTGAAAACCAATTTGGAATTAATTAATTGAAATAAAAGCACCATTTTATTAGTTGATCAACATGGAATAAAATGGAACAATTTGGTTGTTTTCACTTGTTATTTTTATTTAAAAGGTTGTAACAGAACAAGTATGAAAACAAAGCAGTTGAAATTGTTTGATTTTCCTTATGAAAACAAAGAATAACAGATGCAAAACAAAAGAAACAAATGCAACAATATGATGACATGATGCAATACTTTAATAACAAGAAATCAAACATTCTAAATGGTAGGTTTTCATACTTGGGCTGTTACAAGGAGGACGAGGAGGAGGATGAAGATGCAAACACAGACGAGCTGGACTTGAGCTTCTTCGACTCTCCTGCTAGCAAGGCCGGGAAGGGGAAGGCTGCCGTCGTCGCGAGTAGCGACGAGGAGTACGAGGAGATCGACACCGCCGCACTCGAGTTCGGCACCTCATCAGGAGCCGCCCTCGACGACACACTACGCCCCCGCGGCCAAGCTTCTGGTTCCTCTTCGGCCACAGGGCCCATCTCGGTGGCCACGGCCACTTCAGACCGGGTAGCCACCGAGCACGATGGCGGGATGGAGCAGTCCATCCCCGTCCACTCGGAAGCGGACGCGACCAACGCCAGCGCCGAAGAGGAAGCCGCAAAGACAGCTGATGCCAGCTTGGAGGCGGACGCGACCAAGACCGTCACTGAAGATGAAGCAGCTAAGACCAGCACCGACAACACCGCTACCTCAACCTGATTTTATCCTGCAAACTTTTTACTCAAACACTTATCAGATCCCCGGGATGCCGGGAGCAAATGTATCAGACTATTTACGTTTCTGCTTGCTACTCAATTTTATTCCCATTTGTTATCTTTAACTTAATCAATTTTAGCAGCCCTGGATCGATGCCGGGTTGTGTTTCCATGCAAGTCCCCGAGTTGCATTTCTTATTCACTCTTTCTTTTCGTCTTAGCTCTACCCGCAGTTTACTGCTTTGTTGGTATTCGAGTCACAAGAGTCCAAAGGCAGAGTTGCAAATACTTAGCCACTTAGAAACGATCATAGTAACGCAGCCCACCACCTAGCCGAAAAGAAAAGGAACAACGAACTGTAATAAACGACACCCTACTTGGTTCCTGCACTCTTCCTTTTCTTAGCAATTTTTCTTGTGCTCATTGACCTTGTGCTTGTTCTCTTGCTTGCCATGAAGCCGGGTTTCGGACAGCAGCGAAGTCGAAGAGTTGGCATGTAGGTTTAAACACATTACTCAATGTACTTATGAATTTTGAAGCAGAGCAACCGAGTAGTCAAAGAGTAAAGCCGAGTAGAAACACTTAGAGCAATTTTGGACGAGGGCAGTCCCCGAGTTCAATTTCAGATTGCAAAGTAGAATTTAGAGTACATACACATTTTTGCTCACGAATGAAAGCGACGGAGTAGAGCTACATTCCAGGGACGCTTGGATTCCTCTCCAGCTTTGTCTACCCTGTTCGCCTGTGGTGGACGCACGTCCACAAGATAGTAAGCATCATTGTGCAGCGCTTTGCTCACAATGAAGGGTCCTTCCCAAGGAGGAGAAAGCTTGTGCATCCCGGCTGTGCGCTGCACAAGCCTAAGGACCATGTCTCCTTCTCGGAAAACCCTTGGGTTCACCTTTCGGCTATGATAACGCCGCAGGTTTTGCTGGTAGATAGCCGAACGTGACAGAGTCAGCTCTCTTGCTTCTTCAAGCAGGTCAACGTCGTCTTCTCGAGCTTCTCTCGCCTCCACCTCAGTGTAGAGGGTTACTCGGGGGGAGTCATGCTCTAAGTCTATTGGCAATACGGCCTCAGCCCCATATACCAAGAAGAACGGTGTGTAGCCGGTTGACCGGTTAGGGGTAGTCCTTAGACTCCACAACACCGCTGGCAACTCGTCTAGCCAACACCCAGGTGTTTTCAGCAGCGGCTCAATCAGCCTTGGCTTTATGCCTGCCAGCACCATGCCATTTGCTCTTTCAACTTACCCATTGGAAGCCGGATGCGCGACTGACGCAACGTCTAGTCGGATATGCTTATCTCTGCAGAATCGCACCATTGCTCCCTCAGCAAAATTTGTGCCATTGTCCGTGATGATACTGTGCGGGTAGCCGTATCTCAGGATCACGTCCTTCAAGAACTTCACAGCTGTGGCTCCATCGCACTTCCGAATAGGCTTCACTTCGATCCACTTGGTGAATTTGTCAACCATGACCAAGATGTGAGTCATGTTGCCTCTAGCCGGCGTGAAGGGACCAGCCATATCCAAGCACCATACCGCAAATGGCCAAGTAATGGGGATGGTTTTCAACTCGGAAGCAGGCATGTGAATCTTACTTGCGAACATCTAGCAGCCGTTGCACCCCCTTACGATGTCTTCAGCTTGCTGCAGAGCCGTGAGCCAATAGAAGCCATGCCGAAAAGCCTTCTTGACTAATGCCCGAGAAGAGGCGTGATGCCCGCACTCTCCTTGGTGTATCTCCACCAGAATTTCTTCTCCTTCTTCCGGCGACACACAGCGCTGCAGCACACCAAGGGCACTCCTCTTGTGCAGCACATCTCCGAATATAGTATATCCCTTGGATCTTCTCTGAATCTGTCTTGCCGCCACTTCTTCTTCTGGCAGTGTACCGTCCCTTAGAAAGGATAATATGGGCATAGCCCAACTCGGTGTCTCCCGTGTAGGAAACACTGGTTCGTCCACTTCCATTGGGACGGGTACCTCCGTCTGCTCTGGAGGGCTAGGAGCACTTCTCTGAAGCCCTGAACGGTTTGCGAGAACTTCCTCAATGAATGCGACAGTCCCCGGGTTGAGAGGGACAGTCCCCGAGTAGGGAACGACAGTCCCCGAGTAGGGAACGACAGTCCCCGAGTAGGGAACGGCAGTCCCCGGGTTCTGTGTTGCATTCTCCCAGTCGATCTCCATTGGAACAGCTTCCTCGTTTGGCAGAGAAGGAACAAAGATGGATTCCGAGTTGGGGGATGGCTTGATAGATGGCTTCCTCAAATGCTCCAAGGCAATTCCCGCCGGGATGTATTGCCGAGAAGACGCCAACTTGGACAGCTCGTCTGCTGCTTCATTCTCTGCTCGGTGGATGTGCTGGAACTCGCAGCCTTCAAAGAATCCAGTCATAGACTGCACCAAGAAGTGATACGATGCCATGTTGGCATCCAAAGCATCCCAAGTGCCAGAAACTTGCTGCACCACTAGATCGGAATCACCATAGCATATGATGCGTTGCACACCAACCTCCTTGGCTACTCGCAAGCCGTGCACCACGACCTCGTACTCGGCAACATTGTTCGATGCCTTGAAGTGGATTTGCAGCACGTACTTGAGCTGATCTCGCTTGGGTGACGTAAGCACGACGCCAGCGCCAAGCCCTTCCTTCACCTTGGAGCCATCAAAGTGCATCTTCCAATAGTTGGAAACCTGAGCAGGAGGTTCATACTGCACCTCGGCCCAGTCCACAAGAAACTCCGCCAGGATCTGCGACTTGATGGCGTCTCTTCTCGCATACGCATGAGCGTACGCGGCTAGCTCGATCGCCCACTTGGCTACTCTTCCACTCGCCTCCTTGTTGCCCATGATGTCCGAGATGGGAACAGAGCTCACCACAGTGATGGGATGCTCCTGGAAATAATGCTTCAGCTTCTTGGCGCCCAGGTACACACCATAGGTCATCTTCTGATAGTGCGGATAGTTCTGCTTGGAGCTCGATAGTACTTCACTCAGATAGTACACGGGGCGCTGTACACTCTTGCCTTCTTCTTCTCGTTCCACCACTATCACCACGCTGACTACTCGGTTAGTAGCAGCGATATACAGCAGCATTGGCTCCTTGGGTAGCGGACTAGCCAAGATGGGAGCGCTACCCAGCATTGCCTTCAGCTCATTGAATGCCACGTCTGCTCGCGAAGTCCAAACAAACTTATCACTTTTTTTCATCAATTGATATAGGGGCAGGGCCTTCTCGCCCATCCGGCCAAGGAAACGGCTCAAAGATGCCAAACATCCAGTAAAATTTTGCACATCCTTCAAGGATCTTGGCAAAGACATGCTCTCAATAGCTTTTATCTTTGAAGGATTGGCCTCAATGCCCCGACTAGAAACTAGAAAACCGAGTAGCTTGCCAGCCGGTACACCAAAGGTACACTTACTCGGATTCAGCTTCATTTTGTACTTGCGTAGGTTAGCAAAGGTTTCCTCAAGGTCGGCAAGCAGAGTATGTGTTTTATTCGTTTTGATGACAATGTCATCTACGTACACCTGCACATTCTTGCCGAGCTGATCATGCAAGCATTTCTGCATGCATCTCTGATAGGTTGCACCCGCATTCCTCAAGCCAAAACACATGACACGATAGCAATAAGCCCCGTCCGGGGTAATAAAAGCAGTCTTTATTTGATCAGTAGGGTTGAGAGCTATCTGATGAAAACCCGAGTAGGCATCAATGAAAGACAAAAGCTCACAACCAGCGGTGGAATCGATAACCTGATCGATGCGAGGTAGCGGAAAAGGATCCTTGGGGCAGGCCTTGTTCAGGTCGGTGTAGTCGACGCACATGCGCCACGCGGTAGCAGCCTTGGGATCCTCCTTCTTCTTCTCGACCATGACCGGGTTGGCTAGCCAATCCGGGTGCAGTACCTCCACGATGAAATTGCTTATCAGTAACTTGGTGATCTGATCACCGATAGCCTTCCTTCTCTCATCTCCGAAACGGCGCATAGCTTGCTTCACCGGCTTGGCGTCTGGACGCACATGCAAAGAGTGCTCAACCAACTCCCTCGGGACACCTGTCAGATCTTCATTGGACCAGGCAAACACATCCCGATTCTCACGGAGGAAGTGGATGAGCTCGCCTTCCTATTTCTCCGACAACCCGGAGCCAATGATGGCAACACGCTCGGGGAACTCAGGGTCAACCTGGACCTTCTTTGTCTCCTTGGAAGCCTGGAACGCAGTGCCGTGTTGGGTACTCGGCACACCCTGCGCACTAGCTTGCGCGGACTGCGCCATGGCCACCACCTCATATATCTTCTTCTTCTCGGCCTCAATCACCATCGACTCCGCCAGCTTGGAGCTAGCAGAGGCACACTCCATGGACTTCTTGTAATCGCCCGAGATGGTAATCACACCATTGGGACCAGGGATCTTCATCTTCAGGTAGGCAGTGTGGGTAGAAGCCATGAACTTGCTCAGAGCAGTCCTGCCGAGTAGAGCATGGTATGGGCTCTGATGGTCAACTACCTCAAACTGCAGCCTCTCTGTGCGGCAATTCTCCCTGGTGCCGAATAGCACATCTATCCACACTCTGCCCATCGGAGAACAAGACATTCCCGGCACAATGCCATGGAAAGTGGTCTTGCTGGGTAGCAGCATGTTCTCGCCAATTCCAAGTTTCTCGAGTGTATCCTTGTACATGATGTTGATGCTGCTGCCGTTGTCGATTAGCACCTTGCTGAACTTCACATTCTTCTCGGGCCCCAGGAAGGTAGGATCCAACACCAAAGTGTAGCTACCCGGGTTGGGCATCACCTTGGGATGATCAGCTCGAGACCACGTGATCTCTACATTGCACCAGTGCATGTAGTGAGGAACAGCAGGGATCACGGCATTAACCTCCATGGCACGCCTGTGCTGTGATTGCTTGTCGACAGGCTCTGAAGTGAAGATCATGTAGCTCTCGTGGTGCTCTTGGTACTGGTTGCGTCCCCCATCATCGTTGTTGCCGTTGTTGTTGCCTTGGGAGTTGTTGTTGTTGCCTCTGTTGTTGAAGTTGCGGTTGTTGTTGTTGCGGTAACGCTCGTTGTTGAAGTTGCGGTTGGCTCCTAAAGCCACTTGATTCACATTCTCTCTTCTCGGGTAGACGAGAGGCCGAGCTGCGGGTGCACGAATAGGCTGAACAGGAGCATTCGCGACTGGCAGGGGAGGAGGAGGAGGCAAGCCTTCATTCCTGATCTGCTCCGACCATTCGCACTGCCGAGTAGTGTGGTTGGCTGGCCTTGAAGGATGATGTGTGTGGAAGCTGCATGGGCCATCCTTCATGTCATCAAAGACAAGCTTCTTAGCCGGCTCCGAGTTGCCGCTACCCGACTGAGGAGCTCGGTATGGTTTCTTGTTGCCTTGGCCCTGGTTCTGGTTGCGCCCGTACTGGGCTCCAGCAGGTTTTTTCCCTTGGCTTCTCCCAGCTCCAACACCCACAACATTCACCTCCTCAGGGTCATACCGAGTATCTATTCGGTCACCCCTGCGCTTGTTGCGGAACTCGTTGCGCTTGTTGCTGAAATTTCTTCTCGGTTCGGGGGAGTCTATCAGTGGCTGAATAGGATCACCAAGCGCGTACTGATCCGCGATCTTGATGGTCTCCACCAGAGTGTTCGGCATCTCCCTCTGCAACCTCTGCCACAACATGCTGCCGTGCTTGCACCCTTGCGCAAACCAAGTGATGGCATGCGCCTCATTCACACCTTCGCAAGTGTTCCTCAATGTGCTCCACCGAGTAAGATACTCGCGGTCTGTCTCGTCTTCTCGCTGCCTGCAGGCTGACAGCTGATGTGGCCTATTCGGCCTCTTGTACGTGCTAGTGAAGTTGCTGATGAACGCCTCCGAGAAGTCCAGCCAGCAGTTAATGCCGCCCTTGGGCAAGCCATTGAGCCAAGTGCGAGCTGGACCCTCTAGCATCTGTGGCACATAGCGCACAGCCCACCTCCTGTTGCCACTCGCGATGTGAACCGCAGTGACGTAGTCGTTGAGCCAGTCTTCTGGCTTGGTGCTGCCGTTGTAGTTCTTGGTGCCCCTTGCGAGCTGGAAGTTCTTCACGGAAGGCTCGTTCATGATGCGCGGGCCGAAACAAGCAGGACCGGGAGGCCCCGTGTTCTCCAGCCGCGCAGACAGGTTGATTCGATCCATCTTGTACCGAACATCTGCAGGCTCCAACACGCGATCTCCTACTCGGTCCAAGATATCATATCCGGCTAGCCCCATAGCCGAGTTGCCGTCATCGTACCTGTCCTCCTCCATGGCCACAGGCTGCTCCACCAGGTTGGCTACTCGGTCAACCGCACGCGGCTGAGCAGCAGCTGCCTGGCGAGGCCTCTGCCGAGTAGGCTGAGCAGCCTACTGCCGAGAAGTACCCGAACGATCTTCTCCTCGCGTTTGGCTTTGAGCTTTATGGGCTTGAAAGCCTGCTCCAGCAGAGTTGTGTTTCTGGCCGGACTGACGCGGCACAGCTAACTGTTTCGCGGCGTCAGTCGGGTCGTACACCTGCAGTTGCCTGTTGTCCTTCTCGCGACTGGGGTGCGGAGATGAAGCCTGATCAACAGATCTGGCCGCATGCGAGTGCACCACCTGCGAGCCTCCAGCACTCGGGTTTGCCTTCCGGAACTCCTCATTCTGCCTTGCGGCCTCCAGCACCAACTCGTTGAGCCTTTCTTGCTGCCTAATGCGCGCGTCGCCGTCAAGACGAGGCAACTCGGCGGCTACGGCCTCTGCAGCTCTAAGTGTCTTTGCGGGGGTGCTATACCTAGGCCTGTTGGAAGTGTTTGCGGTGGCAGACTGACTAGGAACCTCTCCAACTGTCGCCATCTCGGCGCCTAAGTTGCGCCGAGTAGCACCTACTTTGCCAGCTCGCCTAGCGACTGGCGTGAAGCCGTGAGCCTTGTTGTACTCATTCTGGTCTAGGCTAAGCTCTAGCCTAATCCTATCCAACTCCGCCTGCTCGGCAAGGATCTCCTGGCGTTGCCGCTCGAGCTGCTCCTTCATGGACAAGAGCTCAGCGTCGGTGGGAGGCACCATGCCAGTTCTTCCCGCGGACGCAGGGATGGTCGGAGTAGTGGAGAGAGGGATGCGGTTGCTCTCCTTCTCGTAGGGCTTGTGCTGCTTCCCGCCAACACTTGGGCCAGGAGGATCGTTGATGATGACCGTAGCGTCAGCAGCACTCTTGCCGGCGTCCGCAGCCAGACCAGCCACCATCACCTCAACGCTGTCCGCGGAAAAGCGCGTAGGCCTTCCGCGAGCAGCGATGACGGCAGGAGGATCTGCCGCGACCAGCACCTCCTCTGGAAACTTGTCGACGACGGTGGTGGCGACGTAGACGAGGTGCGAGCCGAAGGAGATCACCGTGCCGCCCTCCGGCATGGCCTTGCCGGCGAAATCGCCCGCGTTGTCGGTGACGAAGTCGAAGGAGCCGAATCTGTGGACAAGGCCACAGACCACACGCTCCGCTGAAGAAGATCCCGTCCGAACAGAAACTCCAGCCAGCGCCGCTGGTTGCCCCACGGTGGGCGCCAACTGTCGTGGTGGTGTCACGGCAGATGCCATGGGATGGCTAAAGATGTGGGGACGAAGGACGCTGGAGGTGCTCGGGGAGGGATCACGCGACGAGTAGCCGCGTGAAGTACGAACGATGCACTGCAAATAACACGATCTACCCAGGTTCAGGGCCCTCGTGAGGAGGTAAAACCCCTACTCCTACCTCTCTTTATGTATTCTGGTGTCTCACCGAGTAGCCACAGTACAATGGTTCTTGCTACCGAGTAGCCGCTCTCCTCTCTACGTGATGAACTAGGTCAAGAACTTTAGGGTTTCTGGTGTTCGATCCCAACGTGAGTCTGATCGTCCCTCGCGCAGGAGGCGGCGGGGCACCTTATATACACGGTGCCCAGCCGGATACGTCCAAACACGGACAAGTGTCGACATAGTGTGCACATCGTCCTTCTTCCGAGTTCCCGCTGACAGCTTTGGTTCCTAATCTTGGCTGCATCCGGAAAGTCGTTGGGCAAAACCAAGGGGACAGACTGGTATCACTGTGCCAAACACAGAGTAGGGCCCCCTTATCCTGCGACCGCCTGCTTCCACACTGTCACCGTCAGGCAGGCCGGCCCCAGATGAACAGTGGTTCGAATAGTGCCAAGTACGGACCCAGGATACGCGGGATCCTGTGTCAGAACGGCTCCTTTGACTTTCTGGCCCGAGTAGATTCCCGCCAGTTTTACTCGGGCCAGCTCTTCTACTCAAATGGACAGAACTTGATTGATTCCTTCTTCTGGTCATCTTTCCGTAAGACCGAGTAGCAGTCTACCGGGTAGCAGTTTACCGGGTAGGCGGCTACTCGACCAAACTTCTCTTCTGACCTTTGTCTTTACCACTTGCCTTTACCCTACTCGGGGGTAACCCCCCGACAATATTTTGTATCCTTGTACTATTATTTATAGTTTTTACTCTATGTTATTGCACTGTTAAGTTTTAAACAGCGAGTTTGCACATATACGTTCATATTTGAAATTTGTACTAAAATTTGGTGCTTTTACAAGTGTTTTTAGTAATTATTTTTTACGCTAAGATTTCGGCCTGGGGCTTCCTCCGTTTCTAGATCCGCCACTGGATATGTCTTACATTCGGAGTAACATTGTTCCTTAGACCATGAGATCATGTTAATCACTAATACCGGAAGAATACTTTGATGACATGAAACTGAAGGGTTCGTTGCATAGAAAACAAAAAATTTCCTACGCGAGAGACACCCGAAAGGACAAGATCTAATCTAGGAGACGAAGTGCAACAGGCAACGAGAGGGTTAAGGAGAACACATACCCTTGAAGACTCAAAGTGGTACGAGATCAAATCTCGTTGTTGGCGTAGTCGTACTCACACCGATCCCGATAGCGAGAAGATGGGCACTGCAATCCGGCGGTGCATCCGTGATCGGTCACACGTACGGTTGATGACGACCTCCGTTCCCTCGATCCAGCGGGGCGCGGAAGTAGAGGATCCCTCGAAACTCCAGCAGCACGACGGCGTGGTGTGGTGGAGAAAACTTCGTTCAGGGCTTCGCCAAGCGCATGAACAAGTAGTGGAGCAGCGGCAGGAGGGAGGAAGAGATGACAAAAGTGTGTGTGTGTGTGGGAGAGGGACCTCCCACCCCTCCTTTTATAGGAGGGGGTGGCAGCCACGAATTTGTGGGTGTCTCCACCTCTTCCTCATCATGTGAGTGGAGTCTCCACTCAACCCACTCATTCTTCCATTAATTCCCACTCAAAATCCCAAGGGTTTTTGTCGTGGGATAATCACGGCAGATGTTACCGAGGGTAACTGATCTTGGGGCAAGACGACACAGGCGTTTGGGAGAGGGTTTAGCTCAGAGGAAAACATGATGATGATCGATCTGGTAACCGGCAATCAAGTCGCCGAGTCTCCGATTGTAAGACAATAACTTGACTCTCGAATTACACTGGATGCTCGATATTCGGCGATATGGCTATGACTTAGATCTCTGTAAAACTAGAGCTAGGGGTCGGTTTATAAAGCACCCGTACCCCTCAGCTTGCCCTCCAAGGCGCAGCTTGAATCCTACCCGGACACCGCCTTCAAACCCTAGCTTTCCTTACCGCAACCCACAATCCGGGTTACGAGGCCTATAAACTTTGGGCCTTCCAGAAGTTCCATTATCCTTAGCCGGATTGCGCACCGTGTTCCTTGGGCCGGGTTATTCCTTGGAGTTGGCCTACCGGGTTATTATCCCTCCGTCAGTAGTCCACAGAATAGCTTGGGCTTCACAGATTCTCCCTTGAAGCACTGGCTATTCCCTGCAAAAATATCAAACGCTCGAGCTCATGAAGGCCCGGTTTAAGGGGCTTTGATATATAGCTAGGCCAAACTCCATAGTGACCGCATAATAGCCCGACTTTTTCTCCAGATACTTCGCTTAACCTTCCCGGTATAAATTTTGATAGAAATGCCAAAACTCTATACTTTGCTCGATAATTAAACCTGATACTACGGAGAGTATTCCTTTCTGTTTTTCGTCCGGATCTCTTGCTCAGCACTCGACGCACATCCCGCAAACTTCGAACAGGTAGCCGTTACCCCGCAATTTCCGGGTCCCGCCCGTTGGACCTAGTTTTTGCACCCAAGCCATTATAAATAGGTCCTTAGGGGTAACCCTAACCCCAACGTCTCACTTTTCCTCATTCCTCTTCCTCCGTGACCAAGCCCGCAGAGCGCCATTACGGGAACCTTGCGCGCATCGCCGGAGCCCATCTGTCGCCGGCTACGCTCCGCCACAGCGCGCTCCGCCCCGCCGCCAAGATCCGCTGCCAGACCCCCGGCTTGCCCGCCAAGAATCGCGAAAGGGCACCAGGCTTGCGCCATTTGCCTCCGCAAAGCTTCACTTCAACCTCCTCCAGTAAGTCTCCTTCACCCATTAATTTGCCCTTGCAATTTCCTGATTTTACCTCAAATTAGATCCAAATCGACCCGCCGGTGATTTCCCGGGGCGCACCGAATTAGGCTGCTAGCATTCACTCTAACCCCTCCAATAGATAAGATAGGGACTTCAGTTCAATTCTCTACTACCAGGAATCATTAATTTTGCCACAAATCTAGAAATGGAATTTCCAATCTAAACTCGAGCCGCCTAAAATTTCCGCCCTTGCCTCTAACACCCGGAAAATCCTCCCTTTCCGGTTCATTTGCTCACAATAGATGTACGAACAACCATTCATCATTCCCAGACGCTTATTCATACGTAAACTTCTATAATTTTATAACAATGCACGATACCCGGACAATTTGTACCTTGCTTATCAAAGCAATACCCGGATTATATTTAACTTCTAGGTTAACTTGATACCACTTATCAATACTCGGCCAACTAACGGTTTCCGAGTCCCATTCCTCATGTCCTTCCATCTGACGCTTTACAGGTTAACCCCATGGCGCCCAAGAAACATGGAAAGCAGCCGGTTAAAGCCAAGACCACAAACTCCATATCCGCCAACTGGGCGTGGTCCTCAGTTACCAAGGCCAAGTTAGAAGAACTGGTCGAGCTAGGTGTTCTTCCCTCTCAAGAAATTATCCAATGGAGTGTGCCGGGTAACGAAACTCGGCCTACTCCAGCAGAAAACGAGGTAATATGCTTTGTGGAACACGTGACCCGGGGCTTCCATCCTCCGGGTCATCCTTTCTCCCACGACATTTTGAGCCACTATGGTCTTCACATTTTTGACATAGGGCCCAACTCAGTGCTAAACATCTCCCATTTCATCGTTCTTTCCGAGTCATACTTGTGCACTCCGCCAAGTTTGGCTCTCTTTGTTGAATTTTTCCAGTGCAAACCGTGTCGCGAAAGCGGTGACGGTGCACTTCTTGCTTGCGGTGGGGTTTCTATCCAACGCCGCAAGAATTCTTTAATGCCTCCTCTCACCCTCAACTCCCACGTCAAGCACTGGTAGCTTTCATACTTTTACTGCCGGGACACCTCCCCACCCGGCGAAAAGAAATTGCCGGGTTACTCGGAGGGCCTGCTTGACATCTCCGAAACCTTCAACGCTTTTGCCCCTGACTCGGACAGGGAAGCAATCCTGCCTTTATTGGCTAAAATCTCCATTCTTTCGGCCCAAGGCCTCATCGGGCTTAACCTGGTGAAGACTTGGGTCAACTTCCGTATCCAACCCAACTCCATCCGCACAAAATTGATGTGCGAATACTCGGGGCAAACCACGGACCCGATCCGATACTCCACCAACAGTTTCGCACCTAGCGACACCAATAAAACAATCAGGGGCTTTCTGACAGAAAAGCTCGAGGTAATCCGGAATATAGCCGGATTAGAGCCCTTCACCCTCGAGAACCCGGCCCCCACGGTAAGGACCTGGTTTTCACGATTTCACCTTTATCCTTTCCACTTGATACGATTATTAACCCTTGTTCTTATGCCTTCACTTCAGGCCGACGATGATTTCTGGAAGATTGACACTCCTCCTAACTCCGGAAACCCGGAGGAGAAAGAGGATGCCGCTAACTCGGATGAAGGTACATACTTAGTTCTTTTGAGTTCGTCGTATCCTACTTTTCATTTTCCTACTGTAACCTTGATAACTTTCAGAACAAGAAGACCAGGACGAGGAGGAAGAAGCTGACAGCAAGGTGGAGTCCGCCAGCGATGAAGATGAACCAGAGCCGGCAATTAAAGCCGGATCTAAAAGAAAACCCCAAGGGGTCGTCTTCAAGGTTCTATATCATTTCCTTGCGTCTAATTCGCGTTCCTGTGATAATATTCATGAGCTAACCATGGCATTACCCCTTTGGCCACACCTGAAGGAGTCTCCTATGACCAAGCGCAGGGCGACTCGAAATCACCCGGGCAATGATGCCCTTAACCCGGGTATTTCATCGCCTCCAACTCGGCACACTGGTACTCACCATACCCTTCTTTAAACATAAAAATCCTTCCCAAACATTCCCTCACAAGGTAATCTCACGTCTTGTTTGGTATTTTTCAGTTTCATCCGGGTCTAGCAGCGAATTCCCTGCGGACCTTGCGGTGAATCCCTGGTAAAGTTCTTTTCCTGATGTTATACCACACTTTCCCCGCCTTTTTCATGATTATACGCTAACTGCACCCTTATACTTTCTACAGGGCCACGGTCATTGTTAGTGACCAGGAAGACATGGAGGCCGAGGACCCGGGTAAAGAGAAGCCGACTAACGATGAGGAACAAGCGTCACCACCAGATCCGTCCAGGCAAGAAGCCGGGTATCCCATAGCCTCGCACGCAAGCGAGAAGGAAAGGACTGCAACCTTGGGCGCGGGAGGAGGACCAGACTCCGACATTCGGATGACCCGGGTGCCGTCTCCTGCTATGAAGAAAACTTCTTCTCCAAGTTTCCACGACCCCGGGTCTTCTAACTCGGGTAACGATAATTTTAACCAGCTGATGAGCGCTCTCCTCACCATGAAGGCCTCAGAGAGCAGTATCCTAGAGCGCATGGCCGCAGCACATCAGGTAACAACACTTGCTATCTCTTAGCATACGTCTAGTCCCCAAGTTCCGAGCATAGCTTGGTAAAGTTGTGCTCGGTACTTTACGTAATACTCGGATTGCCGTGCTACCCGATTAACACTTTCGTTCTTTGCTCCCTGCAGGCCGAGGTGACCTGGTCCGATGAGGTTTTGCTCAAGACCGAACGACTCCTGCTTGCCGAGGTAAAACGAAGAGAGGCCCTTGAGGCTGACGTTGAAACCTTGAAGAAAAACATTTCCAAATACAAAAAGAAGTGCAGTACTGCCCAAACTGCTCTGAAGAATGTATCGGATCAGATTGCCGACACTTATCGCATCTTGCTTAGTGAGTTTTTGCTTCCGACTAACTTCGTGCCTTTACTTTATCATATGATACTCGGGATTACTTATATGCTTTCCTTTTACTTCAACCGCAGGTGCCAACCTTGCTGCCCCCGAAGAGGATGTCGTTGCCAAGGCTAAAACCTTGAAGACTGTGCTCCGGACCTTCTTTGCCGGTACAAAGCTTATACTGGACGCCGTGAAGTGGCCTACCGAGGTGTACCCGGGTGAGGAAAATCTTATTCAAGCCTGTTCCACAGTGCCTGGATGGATCGAAATATGGAAACGCTCGGCCTGTCGGATTGGCATGACCCGGGCTTTTACGCTGGCTAAAGCTTATTTTCCTAAACTTGACCCGACAAAGGTAATATCCGGGTTTCCCGAATTTAAAGATGATGGCTCCAGGTTTGTACCTAAGGACTTCAAGGCCATACAATCTGCGGTACGCCACTCGGCAACCGCTTTGGCCGATAAGATGGATCTGGACACGATCATGAGATCATACGATGCTGAAGGGAAAACCATACTGGTGGAGGCACCCCCCCTTTGATATTTTGGAAAAATGGGCGGCTGATTTGGCCAGGAAAAAAGAAGAAACTGCTAAGAGAGAGGCCGAGTTAGGATCAGGGCCATCTACCTCTACACCAGCTGCCCCTCCGCCTGTCCGTCCTGATGCGGGAAGTCCGGGTAATGCTGCTGTAAAAGCTAAGGAGCAAGTCCAGGACCAAGACCCGGAAGACCGTTCTTAGGAGGCCGAGTAGGGCGATGCCGTCATGATACCTGATACTTTGTCTTTAAAACTAGTATGCTTTTGATGGTGCGCCTGTGCACCCTTGATATTGGTACCGTCACTTGTAACGTATTTTTAGTCCGTGATATACTTGTGCCTTTCCCGGCTTTTGATAATCTTGATACTTGTCTTGTTCTTGAACTTATTCTCGATACCCGACTATCTTTTTTGGTTCCCTTTGCGAGACTCGGTTTTCCGAGTATCACGGGTTTTGATAAGCGGGCTTTTCTTTAAGCCCCCAAGACTCGGATGGTAGGGTCTTTCGAGCTTCGATAGCCAAGCAGTTTGTTTCTGTTTCGAAGTCCCCAGTCCCCATGACCCAAAGTCCGAGTCAGGGGGGTGTGGCCTTTCTCAGAGGACAAATTGTTTTTTACCGAGCCGAAAACCTATAGCCGTCCGTGTAAATACTGAAGTCATGCTTGATAATCGTTGAGTTTCCGGCTATTAGCCTTGTACTCTGCATAGACTTGTGGTTTAGATGACCCTTTTGATTATCTTGTACTGTAAGCCGGCTTTCGCGTGGATACCATGTTGTTACATCTATACGAAAAACAGGGTCAGGCAAATCCCATTGGGCTGCACGGTTGATTGTAATCGTAAGCGAACAGATCATGCCACTTTAGTGCGAGTCACATCGAGCTTAAGTAAGAATAACCAAGAAACTTGGCTCCTTCGTCCGGTTATAAGATTGCAGCCGTACTCATCTTGCGAGTAATCGGCCCTCATAACTCATAGGCATCAAGGCCGGGTCTTTGGGTTCGTGACTACTGTTCAAGCAATCCAGCCCCCAAAGACCTATATATATGCAACGTATTTTGATGATTTTGATGTATTGATAGCAGTGAATACCACTTACCTGTAATCGAAGCAAAGACCATAATAAGACTTGAAAACCATCTCTTTTTACTGATACGAAAAAGTTTGGGTCAGCAGGCCGCCTTATTAAAAACCTTCCAGTCCCCTTAGGTACCCTGGGTAGGAAAAGAGCGCGTCTGAAACCTGCTGCCCGTTACACTGTTTAGCTCTTCTCGAGAATCGGTCCCGGGCTGACGCGACCGATGCACATTCTCCATTTGTTGGACCTTTTCATGATGAGTACCGGGTGTGTTAGCCAATCCGGGTTAGGTGTTCCCATAGCGCGGCTGGCTGTGAACGGCGGTGTGATTTCTTCTCCTATGCCAGATCGTTTGGACAAATTGCTCTTGATGAAGGCCACCATCTTAGCGCCTTGTTCCACCCTGGGTTTTTCTTTTTCTCCTTCAGTGCTCGGCCTTTTTGAAGTGGCCCTTTCCTCCGGGTCTGCTTGAGATTGGTAATGCTTGAGTTCCTCTTTCCTACAGGCTTGCTCGGCCATTGCTGCGTCTCCTTCGTCGCATTCAGCTGCTATATCTCGATTTCCGTGTATGGTAATTGTAACATCCAAGTATGAAAACCCTTAGTTGTTTTACTTGTTGTTTTTATTTAAGCAATGCATCATATCATCATCCTCATATTTATTTCTGTTTGCATTGTTTTCATATGAAATTTAAACTTGTTATCAACTTCTGTTTTCACACTTGTCTGTTACAACCTTTCCAATAAAGAAGTGCAAACTAAAAACCTCTTTTGTTTTCAAGCAACTCATTATAATTCACCTTTTAAGTTGTTGCAAAAATCAATTGCTCAATTTAATCAATTATTTTCCAAGTCTTTTCCAAACTCAAAACAATTATCAAATCATCAATCCTTTTGAATCCATGATGTTCAACTCAACTTGGTATTCTTCAAAACATTCTAAACCCTAGGGGAAACCCTATTGAAAATAACCTATTTTCTGAATAATAATTGCTATGGCAAAATTCAATTATTTTGGTTCAATTTCAAAACAGCAATCCAACATTTGAAATTTTGAAAACTAAAACTGCCAGGTGGTTTCTTTCCACCTAAGAAACTTATCTAATTTTTTCCAAATTTTTATCTACACAAAAACCTATCTATTTCTTCCAAAAGCTTTTGCTACACAAAAAAAACAGCACATCTCATATTTAAAAAAATAAAAAGAGAACAAAACGTTTCAACCAGGTGGGGGAGAAGGCCCAGCCCACCTGGTTGGCCCGTTACCCCCTCTTCCACCTCCGTACGGAGGGTGACGCCATGGACAGCGACAGGAGCATCTCGCTCCACCACTCGATGGTCCTCCCCCTCCTCTATATCTCCCCCTCTCCCCCTCCCGAGCCAAAACCCTAACCCTAGACGCCTCTCCCCCTCCTTTCTTCCCCAGCCGCCGCCGCCTCGAGGGAGGACTCCCTCCTCTGCTGGTGCCACGGCCACCGGCCGCCGGCGCACCTCGCCGCCGCGTCCGCCCGTCTCCGGCCGTCCCGAGTACCCCCACGCGAAGCCGGTACCATCTTGTTTCCATTCCCCCTCCTTCCCTCTCCTTTTCCCTGCGAATCGATCATCAATTTCTTCCACGAAGATCACCTCAAGTGCCTCTGTTCGTCCCTGTCTGTACCGATCTGAAGATGGTGTGTTCGGTTCGCTTGCAGGTTCAGAGACCATCTCGGTTGGCAAGGGATAACACCAAACCGCACCCTCATCCATCAATGAATCAGCAGCTAGCCCTTCTGGCTCCAGCGGCGCGCAGAGAACCCGCAGGTCTCGAGGTCGAATCCCCAAACCCCCCACCCCTTTTTCTGTCTATTTATTTCGGGTTGGATGCACAGCAATTCTGAACAATAACCACCCGAGGCCCTCCTTCCTAGCACCAAAGTTTAGCCATCCCACTGGTTAGCCCCCAGATGCAGGAAGCAGGAGGTGAGGGGTTCGAGTCCCCCCTCCTGCAACATTCACCAAACTTTTTGTTTCATTTGTTTTGGTACAGCCACTTGTTGGAAATCACACCTAGGCCCCTGGCCTTATTTCTAGCCCCTGGAAAAATTTATTTCTAAGTCCCTAGATCCATAAAAATGGCAGATTTGCCCTATATTTTGTAAATTGCATAACTAAATCATCCTAAATCCAAATCCAACATTTTTGATATGTTTTCAATACCAAATTAAATGTTCTATCCAAATATAAAATTTGTTTACTGTTTTGAATATTTTAAATTGGTGCAAAATTTGAATTCTTGTCAAATTCCCTTAAATTTGCAAAATTCATAACTTGTTCATAAAAATTCCAAATTTCACAAACCAAATATGTTTTTCAATCAACTTTTCATGTACTTTCCAAATATAAATTTTGTTTTCTGGTTTGAATAATTTAAATTGCCTAAACAATTTAAATCTTGATTAATGCAATTAAAAATTGTGTAATATTGTTTAATTCATAATTAAATAATCCAAAGTCCAATTTCAAAATGTGAAACATGTAATCCAACTAAAATTTGATAACCTTTTCAAATGTCAACTTTGTTATTTGTTTTGCACCCTTTAACTTGATGAAAACAACAATTACTTGTTCAACACCATTAAGTAACAATATTTTTCCAAACTTATTAATGTTTTCTAAAATGGTTAACTATCATTCCAATTGCATTTAACTTGTTATCTTATTGTTCCTCATCATGCATGCATCATACTAAGCCACTTACACATGATGCTTAGTGATAGAACAATTAATTCAACTCTAAAGCATGGGCTTCCATATGCAACCTTTGCATATGGAACCCTATTTAAACTTGTGTTTCACATCAAGTAGTTTACTTTGGTGCATCTATTGAACATGACATGCATCATCCCATGTTTGTGCACCTATGCCATGTATTGATTGCCCGTCTTCCTTCGTTGTTGTTTTTGCTTCTTCTCGCTTAGACGACGACGTTGGTACCGACGAGCCTTACGACACCACTACTCAGGACCTAGCCCAGTACGAGACTGAGCTGCCAGGCAAGTTATCACTCACATGAATCATCGAGTTCTCTTCCACACTTGTTGTCGATACTATCCTTTTGTCTACTATTGCTAGCCCTATGTATCGTTGCTATTCTCCGAACCCATCACATGATTCCCTGAACCAATGATATTGCCTCACCTCCATACCCACAGCCTTTGTTTGAGCCTGTTCTTATCTAGCATGCTTAGGGTTGCTTTTACTCGAGCCTGTTGTCGGTTACTTCTTTTATTATCGTGCTATTATTATCTGTTACCGTTCCGAGGGCTCGAAGGTTAATCAATCAATCCTGTTAATGCTGCTGTTAATAATAATTTGATGATAAGGCACCGGCAGGAGGCCCTTTGTGGTTTTGAGGCCTGCTAGTGTCGACCCTAATAGGAAAAGGGTCTTGTCTACTGATCCATGATGAGCGCACTACCCGCATGTGGGAAGCGAGTATGGGCGCCCCCCCTCAACTTGACTCGGTTCGCATCTCGTCCAAATCGCCGTACTAGTTCAGGCTTTCCATTTGCTGCATCATATGCAGGTACGAACCCGAGGCCAGGGTGGAACTTTTGTAGTCGGCATTTAGGGCGGCGTGGTCTTCCAGTGCTATGAGGGTCCTCCTTTTCTTCGGGGGGCTCGATTAGCCGCGCACGCACAGCACGCGGTGCTTTGGGCTTGATGCGAAGAACAGTTGGTTGTGTTGAGTGTCTCGCTTGGTGGGTTTGATTCCCATCTGGCGGGATATTCTTACGTGTACGGTTACTATGGTGCACCCCTGCAGGGATAAATCTTCTCGAGAAGCCGTGTTTTCCGCGGTTATGGATTACTTGGTGAAAGTACTGGCTAACAAGTACTCAGGACAACTTCAACATAATGATCAATCATGCTTCACCCAATGATTAGTAACTTGACTAGTAATAGGTTATTCACACAATAACTTGATTCACCTTAATACAACCGTGTGAGTTATCCTCGGATTGCTTCTTCGGATAAGGGGCGAGATCCAGGATGGGTTTGTTTGAAGTTATCTTTCAGTTGGTTACAATTCCTCGATCTTATCTTTTCTATTAGCCGGACACAAGTAGTATATTCTGTAGTTGGTTAGAGCAGCCCGCTGCAGCTTTTATAATACCTATCTCCTTCCGTTGATCCCAAGCATCAACGCTTGTGTTGACGGGTAACTCCTTGATGAAGTGTGAGTCTTGCTTGCCAGTACGTCAAATGTACTGACCCCGTTGGGGCTGTGGTTTACGCAGAGTACGACTACGGCTACGATGATCCCCAGGATGGCTACTTTGTGGAGTTCGACGACACTGCAGACGAGTAGTTGGCTGGACCCCGGGCAGGATCCAGGACCTACGTGGATGGGCTTCGTTTGTTTTCGTTATTTTCTCCGGCTTCTTAAGCCTTGGATTTGTCTGTACTCAGACCCATTTGATTGCTTCCGCTGATGTAATGGATGATATGTTGGGACATGTGTCCTCTGGATGAGTGTTTTGCTATCTCTGCCTTAGTGAAGGCTATTTGCAAACTTATTTCATTCTTTTGTGTCTTAGAGACAGTTTGTGCTATCATTTCGTTCAAAGCTGTTGACGTACAGTGCGTGTTTGAATATGAAGTACGTCGACAGTAGTGCCTTAGGTTCCTAGCGGATAGTTTACCTCGACGGTGGGAGCAGGGCTTGTGTTGTCGCGCATAAGCGCAGGCCTACCAGGAAGCTGGGACGTGGGAGCAGGTATGCCCCATAATCCAAGCACCTGACTTCTAGTTCGTGCGAGGAGTATCCTCTAGAAACCGGGGTGCGACAAATGGTATCAGAGCCTGTCTGCCTGTAGGATCCCTTTTTACTGGTCGCAGTTGAGTCTAGAAACTATTTTGTAGCTATATAGGAAAAATGAAACGTGAGAGTAGGAATTCTGCCATTTTTCTTCTTTCCCCACCCACCCACCCTTTTCCGGTAAGGAAGTGCAACGTTGTTTTCTGTTCTTACCTAAACTTTCAAGTTAGGATTTCACGTGTTTTGGGTTCTCCGTAGTACCTCAGGACTGTTGGTCTCGTTTTCCCGATGTTGCTTCGATATCATGTTCTTTTCAACATCCTTTTCGTCCGTTGAACCTTGTTGTTGTTTTCCACATCCTTTTTCATCTACCGGAGTCTAATCAAAACCTTTCCCAATCATCTGCAGATGGGTCTCAGCTACTACCCGCAGGTGGTTCGCATGACTCGCTGTGAGAGCACCGCCGGTTTTCCGGAGTTGCTGAGAGACATGGTTACCTATCTGGGGTTCCGTTGGGCACCAGAGTACCAGGTCTACGAGCACCAGCGGGAGTTTGACCAGACTTGCTACCGGGCTATCGTCTACATTCTGTCGGATGATGGCAGGAGCATTGCACACCAGTACGAGGCAGTAGGGTCCACAGTGGATATGGCAGTGCAGCAGGCAGCGTACGTGAGTATCACCGTTCTCCGTGCTGACTACTGGGGGTTTGATAAGTCCAGTTTTCGTCACATCCCCCGTGGTTACATCACGGCAACGGGAGTTCACTTCACTGTCCACCGCGACATGGATACCTACGAGACTGATAGCTCCAGGCTCCAGATCACTGCCCAGTTCGCTAGTCACAGTGATGCCGTTGCTTCCGCACTTTCTCAGGAGTTAGCCTCAGTCAGGGAGCAGCTCCACCTTGCTCTCACTTGTCTGGCGACGTACACCACAGACTTTGTTGGAGACGAGCGCTTCGCACGTGTCGTTCAGCCAGCTGGTCTTCCGTTGCCAGATGCTGGAGGTTACGAGCCGATCAGAGGCCCACTTCTCGACCTCGGAGCTGGTTACACAGGGATTCCCCGCTATGGAGCACAGGGAGAGGACGCTTTCTACTTCACCACATCGAGAGTTGCTCTCAGAGCAGTTCCTATCTACATGGATCGTCGTGATACCTACTTCCGTGGGGTTCCTCCTCACCGTATCTCTCGTCGTACTACTCACCGCCGTCCTGCGTGATGAGCATGGGAGTACCGTTGTATCCATTACTAGCTGTGTCTAGTTTATCCTTTCGTTTTCGAACCATGTATTGGTCTGTTGGATATTCTGATGTATTTGAACTCATGATGTACCTGTTGGTTATCTATTCATGCGTCGGAATAATCTCTCTTTCGGTTGCTGAGTTTATTCCTTCCTATTGTTGTGCTAAAATGCATTTCTGTTCAGGATGCCTCCAACAAGGAACACGCCTGAGCCACCGCCGATCGCTGAGCTCTTGACTCAGATGACTCAGGTCATGGCTCAGATGGTCCAGGTTCAGAACCACCAGAACAACCACCACCAGACTGCTCCAAGGGTCACCATCAAGGACTTCCTCAGTGTGGGTCCCAAGGCTTTCGTGGCAACACGCGAGCCGCTGGATGCTGATGACTGGATCCGTGACGTAGCAAGAGCCCTGGAGATTGCTCATGTTGCGGAAGAGGACAAGGTCAACTATGCTGCTTACCTACTGAAGGGTCAGGCAGCCTCGTGGTGGGAGAACTACCAGGCCATGAGAGCTGGCTATCCTATCACTTGGGGTTGCTTCAAGGATGCCTTCCTGAAGTACCACATCCCCGATGGTCTCATGGAGAGGATGCGTGAAGAGTTTTGCTCGCTGAAGCAGGGCAAGCTCGACGTCATCGGCTACCAGAACGAGTTCAATCGCCTCGCTCGGTATGCTGGAGACGAGGTGTCTACTGAGACCAAGAAGATGGCAAGGTTCCGCCGAGGTTTTAACCCGGAACTGAAGTACGCTCTCACAAACATCAAGTGCAAGGACTTCGTCGAGCTCGTGAACACCGCGCTCAATGAGGAGAATGGGCGCAAGGCGTTCGAAGAGTCGCGCAAGCACTCGCGTGAGGGTGGTTCCTCCTCCAACATGACCACCCCTCCGCAGAAGCGCCGCATCTGGGTGCCAAACAGTGCTGTCACTAGGGCTCCAAATGCCCAAGCTTCTCCAGGATTTGGTCCCCGCCCACCCAACCCAGCTCAGATGCATGGGCAGAGGTTTGCAATGGCGCAGCCAAGACCAGATCCTCCGCGTGTCGTCACTTGCTTCAAGTGCAAGGAGACTGGGCACTACGCAGACAAGTGCACTCAGAGGATGCTGCCTTCTCCACCACCTCGCCCCAACACCAACCAGGCGATGGTCCGCGCTCCTCCGCATAAGGCCTTCAACGCCAACAACAGGCCTGTTGGGAGGACCGCAAGGGTGAACCACGTCAAGGTTGACACAGCTGAGGAATCTGCCGACGTTGTTCTCGGTACATTACCCGTAAACTCTAACCCAGCTAAAGTGTTGTTTGATACCGGAGCATCGCATTCGTTCGTGTCAAAGATCTTTGCTACAGCAGTTAAACTACCTTTTGTTGGTTTGGGTTCCCCGCTAGTAGTAAACTCTCCTGGAGCAACTATGCAAACTTCCAAGATCAGTCATGAGAATCAGATCTTAATTGGAGGTCACATATTCCTTGCTTCCCTCATCCTGCTTGGAAATTCTGACATTGATGTCATCCTTGGCATGGATTGGTTGAAGGCCAATAAAGCTACGATTGACTGTGCTAAGAAGTCAATAACTCTGTTCCACTCTTCCAGCCAGATAGTCTATTCTCCGAAGGAATCAAGTTCTGTTCAGCTGTACACCCTGGATGCTAAACCTCTACCTCTCCTTGAGAATGTTCCGGTGGTTTGTGAATTCCCTGACGTCTTTCCAGAAGAGTTGCCAGGGATGCCTCCGGACAGAGCAGTTGAGTTCGTGATCGAGCTTGAGCCAGGTACTGCTCCAATCTCTAAGCATCCATATAAGATAGCTCCTCCTGAACTGAAATTGTTGAAGGAGCAAATCGATATGTATATGGACAAAGGTTTCATTCAGCCTAGTTCCTCCGCTTGGGGTTGCCCAACTCTGTTTGTTGCCAAGAAGGATCAAACTAAAAGACTCGTGGTTGACTATCGTCCTCTTAACGAGAAAACCATCAAGAACAAGTATCCACTTCCTCGTATCGATGATCTTTTTGATCAACTTGCTGGAGCCTCAATATTCTCAAAGTTGGATTTGAGGATGGGGTACCATCAGATAAAGATCAGAAAGGAAGATATTCCTAAGACAGCCTTCACCACTCGCTACGGTCTATATGAATACACCGTCATGTCCTTTGGTCTCACCAATGCACCGGCGACCTTCTCTCGACTGATGAATTCTGTCTTCCACGAATACCTCGACAAGTTCGTTGTGGTATATCTTGATGACATCCTAGTCTACTCAAAATCCGAGGAAGAGCATGGAGAACACCTTCGTCTCACTCTCATGAAACTCCGCGAGCATCGTCTATATGCCAAATACTCCAAATGTGAGTTCTGGATTCCAGAAGTTGCATATCTTGGTCATATCATCTCTGCCAAAGGCATTGCCATTGATCCTGAAAAGGTTAAGGCAATTGTTGATTGGAAACCCCCTAAGACGGTGAAGCAAGTTAGAAGCTTTCTTGGCTTGGCTAGCTATTGCCGTCGTTTCGTCCAAAACTTTTCCAAGATTGCAAAACCTCTCACTGATCTCACAAAGAAGGACAAAAAGTTCATTTGGACTCCACAGTGTGATGAGAGTTTCAACCTCCTGAAGACTAAACTCACTTCCACACCTGTTCTAGTTGGCCCCGACACTACCAAACCTTTCCAGATATTCTGCGATGCATCTCTTCAAGGTCTAGGTGCAGTTCTTATGCAAGAACGTCAAGTTGTCGCTTATGCTTCACGTCAGTTGAACCCACATGAGCAAAACTATCCCACACATGATCTTGAACTTGCAGCAGTTGTGTTTGCCCTCAAGAAATGGAGACAATACTTGTTGGGTAACAAAACTGAGATCTTTTCCGATCATAAGAGTCTGAAATACATCTTCACTCAGCCAGATCTGAACCTCAGGCAAAGGAGATGGATTGAGAAGATTAAAGACTTTGATCTCACCATTTCTTACACTCCAGGCAAGGCTAATGTTATGGCCGATGCTCTCAGTCGCAAATCCTATTGCAATAATCTCATGATCATGGAAAGCCAACCTCCACTTCATGAAGAATTCCAGAAGCTGAACCTTGGTCTTGTTCCTCAAGGCTATCTTGCTAGCTTGACAGCCAGTCCAACTCTCGAGGACAAGATTCGTTCTGAACAACTTCGTGATAATGAAATCAAGAAGATGGTAGAGCAAATCAAAGAGGGCAGTGATAAGTTCAAGTCCTTCTCTATTGATGACAAAGGAACTGTGTTCTTTGAAGGACGCATTGCAGTTCCTCAGGTTCAAAGTCTCAAGGATATCATTCTCAAGGAGGCTCATGAAACTCCCCTATCCATTCACCCTGGAAGTACAAAGATGTACCAGGATCTCAAGACTCTGTATTGGTGGTCTGACATGAAACGTGAAATTGCTCAATACGTTTCTGAATGCGACGTTTGTCAACGTGTTAAGGCAGTCCATCAGAAGACAGCAGGTCTACTCCAACCTCTGAAAATTCCTGAGTGGAAGTGGGACATGATTGAAATGGACTTCGTTACTGGGTTTCCAAAGTCCAAGAAGGGCAACGATGCAATCTTCGTTGTTATTGATCGTCTCACTAAGGTTGCTCACTTCTATGCTGTAAAGGAAACTATCTCAGCTAGCCAGTTAGCAGAGCTCTACACAGCAAAGATTGTTCCCCTTCATGGTGTTCCATTGGAAATAAGCTCAGACCGTGGAAGTATTTTCACTTCTCATTTCTGGAAAAGCTTTCAAGAAGCATTGGGCACCAAACTTCTGTTCAGCACAGCTTACCACCCTCAGTCTCAGGGGCAAGTCGAAAGAGTCAATCAGATTCTCGAGGATATGCTCAGAGCATGTGGTCTCTCCTTTGGCATGAAATGGGAGGATTGCCTTCCATATGCTGAATTCTCCTACAACAACAGCTACCAGGCAAGCCTAGGCATGGCACCATTTGAGGCACTGTATGGTCGCAGATGCAGGAGTCCAATCAATTGGTCTGGAGCTGGTGAACGTTCACTTTTAGGCCCTGACATTGTTAAGGAAGCCGAGGAGAAAGTTCGTATCATTCGTGACAATCTCAGGATTGCTCAATCTCGTCAGAAGAGCTATTATGATAGCAAACACAGGGATATGGTCTATGCACCTGGTGATAAGGCATATCTCCGTGTAACTCCCCTCAGAGGCACTCATCGTTTTGGTGTGAAAGGAAAGCTTGCACCAAGATACATTGGCCCTTTCAACATCCTCTCAAGACGTGCAGAGAATGCTTATCGTCTTGAACTTCCAGAAAAACTATCCAAAGTGCACGATGTGTTCCACGTGTCACAACTCAAGAAGTGCTTCAAGGATCCAGATCGTGCAGTTGATCATGATTCTATCGAACTGCAAGATGATCTATCTTATGAGGAGCACCCTGTTCGAATTCTCGATGAGACCGAGCGTAAGACTCGCAACAAGAGCACCAAGTTCTTGAAAGTCCAATGGTCGCATCATTCTGATAAAGAGGCAACGTGGGAGACCGAAGAGGATCTTCGCAAGAAGTATCCGGACCTGTTCATTTCTCAGTAGGGAATCTCGGGGCGCGATTCCTTCAAGGGGGGGCGTTTTGTAACATCCAAGTATGAAAACCCTTAGTTGTTTTACTTGTTGTTTTTATTTAAGCAATGCATCATATCATCATCCTCATATTTATTTCTGTTTGCATTGTTTTCATATGAAATTTAAACTTGTTATCAACTTCTGTTTTCACACTTGTCTGTTACAACCTTTCCAATAAAGAAGTGCAAACTAAAAACCTCTTTTGTTTTCAAGCAACTCATTATAATTCACCTTTTAAGTTGTTGCAAAAATCAATTGCTCAATTTAATCAATTATTTTCCAAGTCTTTTCCAAACTCAAAACAATTATCAAATCATCAATCCTTTTGAATCCATGATGTTCAACTCAACTTGGTATTCTTCAAAACATTCTAAACCCTAGGGGAAACCCTATTGAAAATAACCTATTTTCTGAATAATAATTGCTATGGCAAAATTCAATTATTTTGGTTCAATTTCAAAACAGCAATCCAACATTTGAAATTTTGAAAACTAAAACTGCCAGGTGGTTTCTTTCCACCTAAGAAACTTATCTAATTTTTTCCAAATTTTTATCTACACAAAAACCTATCTATTTCTTCCAAAAGCTTTTGCTACACAAAAAAAACAGCACATCTCATATTTAAAAAAAAAAAGAGAACAAAACGTTTCAACCAGGTGGGGGAGAAGGCCCAGCCCACCTGGTTGGCCCGTTACCCCCTCTTCCACCTCCGTACGGAGGGTGACGCCATGGACAGCGACAGGAGCATCTCGCTCCACCACTCGATGGTCCTCCCCCTCCTCTATATCTCCCCCTCTCCCCCTCCCGAGCCAAAACCCTAACCCTAGACGCCTCTCCCCCTCCTTTCTTCCCCAGCCGCCGCCGCCTCGAGGGAGGACTCCCTCCTCTGCTGGTGCCACGGCCACCGGCCGCCGGCGCACCTCGCCGCCGCGTCCGCCCGTCTCCGGCCGTCCCGAGTACCCCCACGCGAAGCCGGTACCATCTTGTTTCCATTCCCCCTCCTTCCCTCTCCTTTTCCCTGCGAATCGATCATCAATTTCTTCCACGAAGATCACCTCAAGTGCCTCTGTTCGTCCCTGTCTGTACCGATCTGAAGATGGTGTGTTCGGTTCGCTTGCAGGTTCAGAGACCATCTCGGTTGGCAAGGGATAACACCAAACCGCACCCTCATCCATCAACGAATCAGCAGCTAGCCCTTCTGGCTCCAGCGGCGCGCAGAGAACCCGCAGGTCTCGAGGTCGAATCCCCAAACCCCCCACCCCTTTTTCTGTCTATTTATTTCGGGTTGGATGCACAGCAATTCTGAACAATAACCACCCGAGGCCCCCCTTCCTAGCACCAAAGTTTAGCCATCCCACTGGTTAGCCCCCAGATGCAGGAAGCAGGAGGTGAGGGGTTCGAGTCCCCCCTCCTGCAACATTCACCAAACTTTTTGTTTCATTTGTTTTGGTACAGCCACTTGTTGGAAATCACACCTAGGCCCCTGGCCTTATTTCTAGCCCCTGGAAAAATTTATTTCTAAGTCCCTAGATCCATAAAAATGGCAGATTTGCCCTATATTTTGTAAATTGCATAACTAAATCATCCTAAATCCAAATCCAACATTTTTGATATGTTTTCAATACCAAATTAAATGTTCTATCCAAATATAAAATTTGTTTACTGTTTTGAATATTTTAAATTGGTGCAAAATTTGAATTCTTGTCAAATTCCCTTAAATTTGCAAAATTCATAACTTGTTCATAAAAATTCCAAATTTCACAAACCAAATATGTTTTTCAATCAACTTTTCATGTACTTTCCAAATATAAATTTTGTTTTCTGGTTTGAATAATTTAAATTGCCTAAACAATTTAAATCTTGATTAATGCAATTAAAAATTGTGTAATATTGTTTAATTCATAATTAAATAATCCAAAGTCCAATTTCAAAATGTGAAACATGTAATCCAACTAAAATTTGATAACCTTTTCAAATGTCAACTTTGTTATTTGTTTTGCACCCTTTAACTTGATGAAAACAACAATTACTTGTTCAACACCATTAAGTAACAATATTTTTCCAAACTTATTAATGTTTTCTAAAATGGTTAACTATCATTCCAATTGCATTTAACTTGTTATCTTATTGTTCCTCATCATGCATGCATCATACTAAGCCACTTACACATGATGCTTAGTGATAGAACAATTAATTCAACTCTAAAGCATGGGCTTCCATATGCAACCTTTGCATATGGAACCCTATTTAAACTTGTGTTTCACATCAAGTAGTTTACTTTGGTGCATCTATTGAACATGACATGCATCATCCCATGTTTGTGCACCTATGCCATGTATTGATTGCCCGTCTTCCTTCGTTGTTGTTTTTGCTTCTTCTCGCTTAGACGACGACGTTGGTACCGACGAGCCTTACGACACCACTACTCAGGACCTAGCCCAGTACGAGACTGAGCTGCCAGGCAAGTTATCACTCACATGAATCATCGAGTTCTCTTCCACACTTGTTGTCGATACTATCCTTTTGTCTACTATTGCTAGCCCTATGTATCGTTGCTATTCTCCGAACCCATCACATGATTCCCTGAACCAATGATATTGCCTCACCTCCATACCCACAGCCTTTGTTTGAGCCTGTTCTTATCTAGCATGCTTAGGGTTGCTTTTACTCGAGCCTGTTGTCGGTTACTTCTTTTATTATCGTGCTATTATTATCTGTTACCGTTCCGAGGGCTCGAAGGTTAATCAATCAATCCTGTTAATGCTGCTGTTAATAATAATTTGATGATAAGGCACCGGCAGGAGGCCCTTTGTGGTTTTGAGGCCTGCTAGTGTCGACCCTAATAGGAAAAGGGTCTTGTCTACTGATCCATGATGAGCGCACTACCCGCATGTGGGAAGCGAGTATGGGCGCCCCCCTCAACTTGACTCGGTTCGCATCTCGTCCAAATCGCCGTACTAGTTCGGGCTTTCCATTTGCTGCATCATATGCAGGTACGAACCCGAGGCCAGGGTGGAACTTTTGTAGTCGGCATTTAGGGCGGCGTGGTCTTCCAGTGCTATGAGGGTCCTCCTTTTCTTCGGGGGGCTCGATTAGCCGCGCACGCACAGCACGCGGTGCTTTGGGCTTGATGCGAAGAACAGTTGGTTGTGTTGAGTGTCTCGCTTGGTGGGTTTGATTCCCATCTGGCGGGATATTCTTACGTGTACGGTTACTATGGTGCACCCCTGCAGGGATAAATCTTCTCGAGAAGCCGTGTTTTCCGCGGTTATGGATTACTTGGTGAAAGTACTGGCTAACAAGTACTCAGGACAACTTCAACATAATGATCAATCATGCTTCACCCAATGATTAGTAACTTGACTAGTAATAGGTTATTCACACAATAACTTGATTCACCTTAATACAACCGTGTGAGTTATCCTCGGATTGCTTCTTCGGATAAGGGGCGAGATCCAGGATGGGTTTGTTTGAAGTTATCTTTCAGTTGGTTACAATTCCTCGATCTTATCTTTTCTATTAGCCGGACACAAGTAGTATATTCTGTAGTTGGTTAGAGCAGCCCGCTGCAGCTTTTATAATACCTATCTCCTTCCGTTGATCCCAAGCATCAACGCTTGTGTTGACGGGTAACTCCTTGATGAAGTGTGAGTCTTGCTTGCCAGTACGTCAAATGTACTGACCCCGTTGGGGCTGTGGTTTACGCAGAGTACGACTACGGCTACGATGATCCCCAGGATGGCTACTTTGTGGAGTTCGACGACACTGCAGACGAGTAGTTGGCTGGACCCCGGGCAGGATCCAGGACCTACGTGGATGGGCTTCGTTTGTTTTCGTTATTTTCTCCGGCTTCTTAAGCCTTGGATTTGTCTGTACTCAGACCCATTTGATTGCTTCCGCTGATGTAATGGATGATATGTTGGGACATGTGTCCTCTGGATGAGTGTTTTGCTATCTCTGCCTTAGTGAAGGCTATTTGCAAACTTATTTCATTCTTTTGTGTCTTAGAGACAGTTTGTGCTATCATTTCGTTCAAAGCTGTTGACGTACAGTGCGTGTTTGAATATGAAGTACGTCGACAGTAGTGCCTTAGGTTCCTAGCGGATAGTTTACCTCGACGGTGGGAGCAGGGCTTGTGTTGTCGCGCATAAGCGCAGGCCTACCAGGAAGCTGGGACGTGGGAGCAGGTATGCCCCATAATCCAAGCACCTGACTTCTAGTTCGTGCGAGGAGTATCCTCTAGAAACCGGGGTGCGACAGTAATGGTCTTCTTAGGACCCGGGATTTTCAGCTGTAGATACACATAACACGGCCTTGCCATGAATTTAGCATAAGCCGGCCTTCCAAACAATGCGTGATAAGGACTGCGCAACTTAACCACCTCAAAAGTAAGCCACTCAACTCGATAATTGTCCTTTGATTCCCCAAAAGCTACCTCCAATGCAATTTTCCCTTCAGGGCACGCTGAATGACCCGGCACTATCCCATGAAAGACTGTCGTACTTTTTTGTAGCTGAGATTCTTTGAGACCCATGCGTAGAAAGGTTTCCTAGTACAGGATATTGATGCTACTTCCTCCATCCATCAGGACTTTTTTCAGCTCGTACCCATTGACCTGTGGTGCCACCACCAATGCTAAGACTCCCAGGTGCTCTACTCTTTCCGGGTGATCCCTCCTGCTCCATGTTACCTCCTGTTCTGACCACCTCAAGTACCTCGGGATAGCCGAAGATACTGAGTTGACCGACTGCTTCAGTATCTTTTTATCCTTGTTAGATCCTCCTGTAGTATGTACGTGGTATTGACCCAACTGTTTGGGGTTAGCCTGGAAACCTCCAGCTCCCCCTTGATTGTTGCCCTGACTTCCGGCTGCCGGGTTACCGGCTGGGGGTGGGCCGTTGCCCAGGTTTCCACATGGACCCGGGCCTCCTCCCCGTCCCGCGCCTCGCATGGCTCTGTTCACTTCCTCATTCTTCCATCTCTGCAAGTCGGCGCATTGCTCCAAGGAATGATTAGCCGGCTTTCCGTTCCTGCTGTGCTTCGGGCATGCCATTCTGAAGATATCCCAACTGTTGCTTGGCCTTGGAGGCCCTTGATAATGTCCTCCATTGTGATTTCCAGTACTAAAATTCCCTTCAGACCTGGGTCTCGAAGACCCGGCCTCGGTATTGGCAACAAACTCGGAGCCTCCTTCAAACGGGCGCTTGTTCTGGCTATTTCCATTATTGCTCGGTGCTGATCCATTGCCGGTTCTTCCACTGTTACTTGTGTTTGCTTTTGCCTTCTTGTGATCAACTTCCTCCTCTATAGTGTCTGTCGCGGCGTGTTTGTTGCATCCATCCATTAATTCTCCCATCGTAACCTCCAACGCATTCCGCTGGACTTCATGCGAGTTAACTTTTGCACTAAAGGTATATACTTGCACGTTTTTGCCATAGCTTGTAGTGCATCTTTGGGCTGAATATCTGTGAACGAGTGAAGTATCTCCATAACCCGACGTACCCAACTGCGTGCTGACACTCCCTTCTTCTGAACACATCGCTCTAGATCATCAATGGTGAACAATTTTCTGCATGTCCCATGAAAGTGCTTGACAAACGCAGTCTTCAACTCCCCCGAGGACTTGATCGATCTTTCCGGTAGATTGGTGAACCATAATTTTGCTGCTCCTTCTGACATCATCAAGTACATGAACTTGGCTTGGAGATTCTCGGATGCATTGCGAATTGACATTGCCATCTCGTAGCTGCTCAGCCATGTTTCTGGATCCATAGTCGGTTCGTAATTCACTACCTTTCTCGGCTCTTTGAATTTTTCCGGGTATGGTTCAGCTCTGATGTCGTCCGAGAGACACTTGGGTCCTGCGAGAACGGTCGAGACTGGTCTTACTCGGGAAGCGTGTGATCCGGCTGGGGGTGCAACTGGGCGTGGTGCCGCTGGTAATCCGTGTGCAACAGATCCGGCCCCTGCCCTCCTGGCCCTGGAGCTATCTACAACAGCATGTGCTGCTGACGCTGCTGGTACTGTCTGAATACGGGGAGGAGGCGGCATTTGATGCTGCTCTTCCCTCCGCCGTGCTGAACTTGTTTGGATATTGCCTTGTTGCTGACTGGCGTACGGCGTCCCATGCATTCCACTTCTGTGATCCGGGTAATTGGCCTGCTGTGCCACCGTTGTGTGCAGCAGATCGATCGCTCGCCGGGTTTCCTCTGCATGGGGCGACTCTCTCACGGGAATTTGGTTCAATGCGAGGGTTGCTGCATACACGTTGTCCATGGGATTGTTGTAGTGACCTGCTGGTGTGCGGAATCGTGACGGTGGTGGTGGCGGTAACTCATTGCCGGTTGTGACCCTGGCCTGGGGTAGGGGTAACCCGGCCTGCTCGTTTGTCGGCTGTGCTCCCGCTGTTACCGGTTGGGGTGCAGTTCCCTGGTTCACCGCTGGGATCGGCTGATCCTGTGGTGTAATAAATAAAGCAGCCGGATTAATGACTCCGCCCATGGCTGGTAATATGGTTTGATGCCTTTGATGTACTCTAGACGTTTCCTCTCGGAGCCGGGTTTCGAGTGCATCCAGCTCGCGTTGACGTGTAGCCATCCCTCGTCTTTCTGCTTCTACTTGCCTCCTTTGCTGTTCCAATGCACGACGAGCCACATCCAGATCTCTGACACGCTCCGCCGCGTTTTCCGGAGTGATAACTGTGGCAAGAACGGTGGGATCTAGAATCAGATTGTTATCGAACAGGGCCGGGTGACGCGGATTTGAAGTACCCGCCCCCGGTGTCCGGTTTGCTTGGAACCCGAACATGTTTGCGTGCAACTCCTCGTCTATTGCACGGCTGGTCACTGATGCCGATTCTCCATCAACCCGGGCCAGAACCGGGTTCCCGTTAGTCGCGCCCTGCTGCTGGGCCAATGCCTGAGCCGCCCCGACTGCGGCCGCGGTCACGTTCTCTTGATTGAGGTTGGCCGCGGGAGCCGTGTAGACCGCCACTCGGCGTGTAGTGCTTGGCGTGAATTCATGCTGTTCTTCTTCATTGTTACTCTCCTCATACCGGTTCTCCAGTAGATCCCGGATAGACTCGGTATCATCCTCTTTCTCGACCCGGTCACGCGAGGTCCATACCGGCTCCTCCAGCCGTTTCCCCTTTGTGCTGGGTTCTTCTATCTGATCTGTTGTTCCAATTGACTCCTCCCCATCTGACCGGGTGTAGGTAGCCTCCCCTGACACAGAATTAGATCCCAAATTGTCAGGGATCGAACCGGAAGTACATACCATACCGATGAAGACGCTGATCCGACCGATCGTCACGACGGATCCGGACTCGAGGTGATCCGACTCTGGCCCCCAGCCGGAATCGTCCACCATCTTCTCTCCTTCGTGGTCGACGTAGATCTCGCCGACGATGAGATTCTTCATGCTCTTCCGAGCTTCTCCCATGATGTAAACACCTTTGGACGTAGGCCCCACGGTGGGCGCCAACTGTCGTGGGATAATCACGGCAGATGTTACCGAGGGTAACTGATCTTGGGGCAAGACGACACAGGTGTTTGGGAGAGGGTTTAGCTCAGAGGAAAACATGATGATGATCGATCTGGTAACCGGCAATCAAGTCGCCGAGTCTCCGATCGTAAGACAATAACTTGACTCTCGAATTACACTGGATGCTCGATATTCGGCGATATGGCTATGACTTAGATCTCTGTAAAACTAGAGCTAGGGGTCGGTTTATAAAGCACCCGTACCCCTCAGCTTGCCCTCCAAGGCGCAGCTTGAATCCTACCCGGACACCGCCTTCAAACCCTAGCTTTCCTTACCGCAACCCACAATCCGGGTTACGAGGCCTATAAACTTTGGGCCTTCCAGAAGTTCCATTATCCTTAGCCGGATTGCGCACCGTGTTCCTTGGGCCGGGTTATTCCTTGGAGTTGGCCTACCGGGTTATTATCCCTCCGTCAGTTTTCTTTAACAAATAAATAAAACAATTATTTTTTCTTTATTTTAATATTTGTTAATTCCATTAACAAACATTAACATATAACCCCTTGAGTTAGTTGTTAAATCTATTAACAAACATTTGATAAGAATCCCCTTGAACTATTTCAAAAATACCCGAAACAATTTCGGTGATTAGTTCAATATTCCGCGAATTTTTTTTGGTGCTGTCCAAACTTTTTTCCGATATTCCGTATCCTCTCAAAATGCGTCATCGAACCTTAAGTGTGTCACCCTACGGTTCGCGAATAAGATAGACATGATCGAGACTCCTCTCCGATCAATAATCAACATCGGGATCTGGAGATCCGTGATGACTCCTATATATTCAACGATGACTCTCGTGATCGTGTGAACCAACAACGCCGTGAACTATTCCCTTTGTCTCGCGATATTTTACTTGTCCTAGATTCGATCATTGGTATCAACCATACCTTGTTCAATCTCGTTACCGACAAGTACTCTTTTCTCGTTCCCGTGATATAACATCCTTGTGATCATATCACGTGCTTGCAAGCGGTTTTGATGTGATATCACCGAGAGGGCCCAGAGTATATCTCTCCGTCATTTGGATGGACAAATCCCACTCTTGATGCATGATCCTCAACTAATACTTTCCGAATACCTAACGACACCTTTATAGTCACCCTGTTACGGTGTGACGTTTGATGCCATCAAAGCACTCTTCCGGTATCAGCGATTGACATGATCTCATGGTCTAAGAAATAAGTTACTTCGTATGTTTGATATAACAATGTAAACTAAATGACTTGATCGCATTGCTATATTCTCTTTGGGTATATGTTCATCATATCATTCTTCTAATGACATGACCCCGTTATTAACAACATCCAATGTTCATGATCAGGAAACCTTGATCATCTATTAATCAACGAGCTAGTTAAAAGAGAGGCTTTACTAGGAACCATTGTTTATTTATTAAGCACACATGTATCAACGTTTCCGGTTAATACAATTCTAGCATGAGAAATAAACATTCATCATAAAAAAGGAATAAGATAATAACCATTTTATTATTGCCTCTCGGGCATATTCCCTTCAGAAACGTCACACCGTAACAGGTTGACTATAAAGGTGGCGTTAGGTATTCGGAAAGTGTTAGTTGAAGCTCATGGATCAAGAGTGCGATTTTTTCATCCAAAATAACGGAGAGATATACTCTGGGCCCTCTCGGTCATATCACATCGACACCGCTTGCAAGCACGTGATATGATCACAAGGATGATATATCATGGTAACGAGAAAAGAGTACTTGTCGGGTAACAAGATCGAACAAGGTATGGTTGATACCGATGATCGGATCTCGGACAAGTAAAATATTGCGAGACAAAGGAAAATCGTTACTACGTTGAAGGTTCACACGATCACGAGAGTCATGGTTGAATATATAGGAGTCATCACGGATCTCCAGATCCCGATGTTTATTATTGATCGGAGAGGAGTCTCGATCATGTCTATATTATTCACGAACCGTAGGGTGACACACTTAAGGTTCGATGAAGCGTTAGAGAGGATACGGAATACCGAAGAATATTTTGGGTAGCACCGAAATTGTTTCGGGGAAAATTGAAATAGTTAAAGGGGTTTTCCGTCAAATGGTTATTATTGAATTAACAAATGATTCGAGGTACTATATGCAAATGTTTGTTAATATAATTAACAAATATAAATAAAGAAATAAAAATGTTTTATTTGTTTATGAAAGAAAAACCTTTGGATTTTCAAGTGGAAAATTAAGGGAGCATGAGTGGGTGTGAGTGGAGCTTCCACTCATATGAAAAAGGAAGAAGTGGGAGCACCCCATGGCTGGCCGCACCCCCTCTTGGGCTGCTTCCCCCTCCCCTATAAAAGGAGGGTGAGAGATCCTCTTCTCCACACACTTGCCCACCTCCCTTTCCCTCCACCTGCTGCTCCATTCCATGGTCTCCGGCTTGGCGAAGCCCTGACCGTGGGATTCTTCACCACCACCACGGCGTCGTGCTGCTGGAGTTCCGGAGGACCCTCTACTTCCGCTACCCGCTGGATCGAGGGAACGAATGTCTTCATCGAGCTGAACGTGTGACCGATTACGGAGGCACCGGCGGATTGCGTGCACTTCTTCTCGCTCGGGGTCGGTGTGATTACGAATACGCCAACAATGAGATTTTATCTCGTACCACTTAGAGTCTTAGAGGGTATGTTATTCTAAAGACTCTTTCTCCCCGTTACCTTTCATCTCCTAGATTAGATCTTGGCCATTCAGGTTTATCGCGTGTAGGAAAATTTTGGTTTTCTATGCAACATACCCTTCAGTGTTATCAGAGCCGGATATATGCGTAGATGATTTGTACGGGTAGAAGACATAAGAGTATGTTGGCATTGATGATCATGTTTTTGCCTCCTTGAGTATTTTATGATCTTAGTGGCATAGTAGGATGAAGCTGCCCTAGACTAAGTTTACGTGTACTATGTACGCGAGAATTGTCTAACTTGTGGCTGAGGGGTGTCCGTTTCTCCTACTATTGTTAAGATCTAATCTATAAAGGGTTGTTAAAAATATGTTGTGGCTCTTGTACGTAGGTATGAACGGTTCTATCCTCGTAAGACCAAGCCACGCAAAATATGCAAAAATAAATTAGAGGCGTCTAACTTATTTTTGCAGGGCATGTGATGTGATATGGTCAATGTTACAAACACTATGTATGAGATGATATATTTTGTAAATTATTGACATACCGGCTGGAGCCATATGGTTGTCTTATTTGTATGGCCTGCGTGTTGTATATCATATCCATGTAATATGTTGTAATGGACAATCAAGATGGAGGTGCCACGAACCTCGGTGCCACACCGGTGGAATGATGGAGATCATACCATGATGTACAAGATGGAGATCAAGTGCAAGAAGCACCATATTATATCACATTATCCATGCATGTGATGTTAATCCGTTTATTCATCTTTTTTTGCTTAGATCGCGATGGTATCATTATAAGATGATCCCTCTCACTTAATATCAAGATAATAATGTGTTCCTCCTTAAATATGCACCGTTAAGAAAGTTCGTCGTTTCGAGACACAACGTGATGATCGGGTGTGATAGACTCAACGTTCGCATACAACGGGTGTTTTTAAGCCTAGCATGTACAGACATGGCCTTGAAACACACGCAATACAACGGTTCTACTTGGCGAGCCTAGCATGTACATAACTGGCATCGGAACACGTAACCGAAAGGTAAATCATGATCCATATGGATAATATGATGAACATGTTGATGTTCTCCTTTGCAACTACACCGTCTCACGTGATGATCGGTTTAGGTGTAGTGAATTTGGTTCGTGTAATCACTAAAGACGACTAAGAGGGATGTTGTTTTTGAGTGGGAGTTCATGGGATGATTTTAGAATTAACTTGAACTTAATTTATCATAAACCTAGTCTAAATAGTCTTTGCAAATATGTTGTAGATCATGGCACGACCCACCTTCAATTTCAATATGTTCATGGAGATAGAAAAACTAGCGAACAATGGAAGCAACTTTACCAACTGGGCACTTAACCTGAGGATTCTCCTCACCGCTTGCAAGAAGCTCTATGTGCTTGATGCACCTCTAGGTGACCAGCCCGCTGATGATGCTTCTGATGAAGATAAAAATGTTTATGTGACTCAACAAGAAGACCACAATATAGTTCATTGCGGCATCCTTTATGGATTAGAGACGGAGCTGCGTAAACGTTTCGAGAACAACACTTCTTATGCTACAATGGGAGAATTGAAAATGATTTTCGATACCCATGCCGCAGTTGAGAGTTATGACGCTTCAGAAAAGTTCTTTAGCTGCATGATGGAAGAGAACATCTCCGTTAATGAGCACATACTCAAGATGTCTGTGTACGCTGATAAGCTCATAGCCTTGGGAATATCGATTCCCATTGAGCTAGGGATACATCGTGTTCTCCAATCTGTGCCACCTAGTTACAAGAACTTCATGATGAACTATAATATGCAAAGCATGAAGAAGTCTCTTCCTGAGCTTCTCTCAATGCTTAAAACTGCTTAAGTGGAGATCAAGAAAGAACATCAAGTGTTGATGATTAATAAGACCACTAGTTTCAATAAAGGCAAGAAAGGCAAGCCAAGGGTAAACTTCAGGAAGGGTGTCAAATCTGTTGCTGCATCTGAGAAGAAAACCAAGTATGTCCCTAAGCCTGAGACTGAGTGCTTTTATTGCAAGGGCACTGGTCACTGGAAGCGCAATTGCCCCAAATATCTGGCAGATACGAAGGCCGGCAAAGTGAACAAAGGTATATATGATATACTTGTTATTGATGTGTACCTTACTAGTACTCACAGAAGCACCTAGGTATTTGATACCGGTTCGGTTGCTCACATATGTAACTCGAAACAGGAGCTGCAGAATAAGCGACTACTAGCAAAGGATGAGGTGACGATGCGCGTCGACAATGGATCAAGAGTTGATGTGATCGCCGTCGGGATGCTACCTCTACGTCTACCATTTGGATTAGTTATAAACCTCAATAATTGTTATTTGGTGCCTGCATTAAGCATGAATATCGTTTCTAGATCTTGCTTAATGCAGAATGGTTATTCCTTTAAATATGAGAACAGTGGTTGTTCGATTTATATGAATAATATCTTTTATGGTCATGCACCTGAGAAGAATGGTTTATTTCTTTGGAATCTTGATAGTATTGATAGACATATTCATAATGTGAATGCCAAAAGAATTAAGTTAAATGATGATATTTCTACTTACATGTGGCATTGTCGCTTAGGTCATATTGGTGTTAAACACATGAAGAAGCTCCATTCTGATGGACTCTTAGAATCACTTGATTATGAATCATTCGAAACATGTGAACCATGCCTTATGGGAAAGATGACTAGAGCGCCGTTTTCCGAAACCATGGAACGGGCGACAGACTTACTGGAAATCATACATACTGATGTGTGTGCACCAATGAGTGTACCGGCGCGCGGTGGATATCGTTATTTTGTCACTTTCACAGATGATTTGAGTAGATATGGGTATATGTACTTAATGAAACACAAATCAGAGACATTTGAAAAGTTCAAAGAATTTCAGTGTGAAGTTGAAAATCATCGTAACAGAAATATTAAATTTCTACGATCTGATCGTGGAGGTGAATATTTAAGCTACGAGTTTGGCATGCATATGAAACAATGTGGAATAGTTTCACAACTCACACCTGCCGGAACACCACAGCTAATGGTGTTTCCGAACGTCGTAATCGTACTTTATTGGATATGGTTCGATCTATGATTTCTCTTATAGATTTGCCACTATCGTTTTGGGGTTATGCACTAGAGACCGTTGCATTCACTTTAAATAGGGCACCATCTAAATCCGTTGAAACGACACAGTATGAATTGTGGTTTGGAAACAAACCTAAGCTGTCATTTCTAAAAGTTTGGGGATGCGATGTTTATGTGAAGAAGCTTCAACCTGATAAACTCAAACCCAAAGCGGAAAATCTTCATAGGATACCCTAAAGAAACAATAGGGTACACCTTCTATCACAGATCCGAAGGCAAGATTTTTGTTGCCAAGAATGGATCCTTTTTAGAGAAGAAGTTTCTCTCAAAAGGTGTGAATAGGTGACCGTCTATAACGCTCGACTTGTCGCAAAAGGTTTCCGACAAATTCAAGGAGTTGACTACGATGAGACTTTCTCACCGGTAGAGATGCTAAAGTCAGTTAGGATTATGTTAGCAGTGGCTGTATTTTTCGATTATGAAATCTGGCAGATGGATGTCAAAACGGCGTTCCTTAATGGTGACATTGAGGAAGAGTTGTATATGATGCCACCCAAAGGTTTTGTTGAACCTAAGGATGCTGACAAGGTATGCAAGCTTCAACGTTCCATTTATGGACTGAAGCAGGCATCCCAGAGTTGGAACCTCCGTTTTGATAAGGTGATCAAAGGGTTTGGATTTGTCCAAACATAGGGAGAATCTTGTCGTGGGATAATCACGGCAGACGTTACCGGGGGTAACTTATCTTGGGGCAAGACGACACAGGTGTTTGGGAGAGGGTTTAGCTCAGAGGAAAACATGATGATAATCGATCTGGTAGCCGGCAATCAAGTCGCCGAGTCTCCGATCGTAAGGCAATAACTCAACTCTCGAATTACAATAGATACTCGATATTAGGCGATATTGCTAGGACTTGGATCTCTGTAAACTAGACCTAGGGGTCGGTTTATAAAGCACCCGCATCCCCCTGGCTTGCCCTCCAAGGCGCAACCTGAATCCTACCCGGACACCGCTTACAAGCCCTAGCTTTCCTTACCGCAACCCATAATCCGGGTTACGAGGCCTACAAACTTTGGGCCTTCCAGAAGTTTCGTTTATCCCTAGACGGATTGCACGCCATGTCCCTTGGGCCGGGTTACACCTTGGAGTTGGCCTACCGGGTTATTATCCCTCCATCAGTAGTCCCGAGAATAGCTTGGGCTTCACGGATTCTTCCTTGAAGCACTGGCTATTCCCTGCAAAAATATCAAACGCGCAAGTATATGAAGGCCGGGTTAAGGGGCTTTGATATATAGCTAGGCCAAACTCCATGGTGGCCATATAATAACCCGGCTTTTTCTCCAGATACTTCGTTTAACTTTCCCGGTCTAAACTTTGATAAAAACACCAAAACTCTATACTTTGCTTGATAATTGACCCTGATATCACGGAGAGGATCCCCTTCTCTTTTTCGTCCGGATCTCTTGCTCAGTACTTGAAGCATATCTCGCAAACTTCGAACAGATAGCCGTTACCCCGTAATTTCCGGGTCCCACCCGTTGGACTGAGTTTTTCCACCCGAGCCATTATAAATAGGCCCTTAGGGGTAACCCTAACCCCAACGGCTCACTTTCCCCCATTCCGCTTCCTTCCTTCCTCCGTGCTCAAGCCCGCAGAGCACCATTACGGAAACCTTGCGCACATCACCGGAGCCCATCTGTCGCCGGTTGCGCTCCGCCACAGCGCGTTCCGCCCCGCCGCCAAGATCCGCCGCCAGACCCCCGACCTGCCCGCCAGGAATCGCGAAAGGACACCAAGCTTGCGCCATTTGCCTCCGCAAAGCTTCACTTCAACCTCCTCCAGTAAGTCTCTTGCATCCATTAATTTGCCCTCGCAATTTCTCGATTTCACCTCAGATTAGATCTAAATCGACCCGCCGGTGATTTCTCGGGGCACACCGAATTAGGTTGCTAGTATTCGTTCTAGCCCATCAAATAGATAAGATATAAACCTCAGTTCACTATTCTACTACCTATAATCATTAATTTCGCCACAAATCTAGAAATTGAACTTCCAATCTGAGCTCGGGCCGCCCAAGTTTTCCGCCCTTGTTTCTGTCACCCGGAAAATCCTCCCTTTCTGGTTCTTTTGCTCACGATATATACACGGGCAACCATCCATTGCCCCCAGACACTTATCAATACATAAACCTCCATAATTTTTATAACAATGCGTGATACCCGGATAACTTGTACCTTGCTCCGCAAAATGATACCCGGATAATATTTAGCTTCCAGTTTGCCTTGATACCGCTCATCAATACTCGGCCAACTGACAGTTTCCGAGTCTTATTCCTCATGTTCTTCTACCTGATGCTTTACAGGTTAACCCCATGGCGCCCAAGAAGCAGGGGAAGCAGCCGGCCAAAGCCAAGACTACAAACTCCATATCCGCCAACTGGGCGCGATCTTCGGTCACCAAGGCCAAGTTAGAAGAATTGGTCGAGTTAGGGATTCTTCGCCCTCAAGAAAATATCCACTGGAGGGTGCCGGGCAATGAGACTCGGCCTACTCCAGCAGAAAACGAGGTAATATGCTTTGTGGAACATGTGACCCGGGGCTTCCGTCCTCCGGGTCATCCTTTCTTCCGTGACGTTTTGAGCCATTATGGCCTTCGCATATTTGACATAGGGCCTAACTCTATGTTAAATATCTCTCACTTCATCGTTCTCTCCGAGTCATACTTGTGCACTCCGCCAAGTTTGGCTCTCTTCGTTGAACTTTTCCAGTGCAAACCGTGCCACGAAAGCCGTGACGGTGCACTTCTTGCTTGCGGCGGGGTTTCTATCCAGCACCGCAAGAATTCTTTAATGCCACCTCTCAACCTCAATTCTCACGTCAAGCACTGGCAACTTTCGTATTTTTACTGCCGGGATACCTCCCCACCCGGCGAAAAGAAGTTGCCGGGTTACTCAGAGGGCCTGCTTGACATCTCTGAAACCTTCAACGCTTTTGCCCCCGACTCGGACAGGGAAGCAATCCTGCCTTTATTGGCTAAGATCTCCATTCTTTCGGCCCAAGGCCTCATCGGGCTTAACCTGGTGAAAACTTGGGTCAACTTCCGTATCCAGCCCAACTCCATCCGCACGAAATTGATGTGCGAATACTCGGGGCAAAGCACGGACCCGATCCGGTACTCCACCAACAGTTTCGCACCTGGTGATACCAATAAAACAATCAAAGGTTTTCTGACAGAGAAGCTCGAGGTAATCCGGAACATAGCCGGATTAGAGCCCTTCACCCTCGAGAACCCGGCTCCCGCGGTAAGGACCTGGTTTCCACGATTTCAACTTCATCCTTTCCACTTGATACACCTAATAACCCTTGTTCTTATGCCTTCACTTCAGGCCGACGATGATTTCTGGAAGATTGATACTCCTCCCTCCTCCGGAAACCTGGAGGAGAAAGAGGATGCCGTTAACTCGGATGAAGGTACATACTTAGTTCCTTTGAGTTCGTCGTATCCTATTTTTCATTTTCCTACTGTAACCTTGATAACTTTCAGAACAAGAAGACAAGGACGAGGAAGAAGAAGCTGACGGCAAGGTGGAGTCCGCCAGCGATGAAGATGAAGCAGAGCCGACAATTAAAGTCAGATCTAAGAGAAAACCCCAAGGGGTCGTCTTCAAGGCTCTATATCATTTCCTTGCGTCCAATTCGCGTTCCTGTGATAACATTCATGAACTAACTCTGGCATTACCCCTTTGGTCGTATCTGAAGGAGTCGCCTATGACCAAGCACAGGGCGACTCGGAATTACCCGGGTAAAGACGCCCTTAACCCGGGTATTTCGTCATCTCCAACTCGGCACGCTGGTATTCACCATACCCCTCTTTAAACATAAAAATCTTTCCGAACCATTCCCTCGCAGGGTAATCTCATGTTTTGTTTGGTACTTTTCAGTTTCATCCGGGTCCAGCAGCGAATTCCCTGCGGACCTTGCGGTGAATCCCGGGTAAAGTTCTTTTCCTGATGTTATACCACACTTCCATCGCCTTTTTCATGATTATACGCTAACTGCACCCTCATACTTTCTATAGGGCCACGGTCATTGTTAGTGACCAGGAAGACATGGAGACCGAGGACCCGGGTAAAGAGAAGCCGACTGATGATGCGTTCGCCACAACTGGCGATGAGGAACAAGCGTCACCAACAGACCTGATGGGGGGATGATAACCCGGTAGGCCAAACTCCAAGGAGTAACCCGGCCCAAAGGACGTTGTGCAAGATCCGGCTAAGGATAAGGAAACCTGTAAAGGCCCAAGCTTGTAGGCCCAGTAACCCGGATTGTGGGTTATGGTAGAAGAAAGTTAGGGTTTGTGCGCTGTGTCCGGGTAGGATCCAGGATGCGCCTTGGAGAATAAGCCAGGGGGTACGGGTGCTTTATAAACCGACCCCCAGGTCTAGTTTAGGCAGAGATCTAAGAACCCTAGCAATATCGCTTGATATCGAGCATCAAGTGTAATCCCAGAGTTGAGTTATTGTATCAAGATCGGAGACTCGGCGACTTTGATTGCCGGCTACCAGATCGAATTGCACCATGTTTTCCTCTGAGCTAAACCCTCTCCCAAACGCCTGTGTCGTCTTGCCCCAAGATCAGTTACCCCCGGTAACATCTGCCGTGATTATCCCACGACAGTTGGCGCCCACCGTGGGGCCTGCGTCCAAAGGTGTTTACATCACGGGAGAAGCCCGGAAGAGCATGGAGAATCTCGTCGTCGGCGAAATCTACGTCGACCACAAAGGAGAAAAGATGGTGGACGATTCCGGCTGGGGGCCAGAGTCGGATCACCTCGAATCCGGATCCGTCGTGACAATCGGCCGGATCAGCGTCTTCATTGGTATGGTATGTACTTCCAATTCGATCCCTGACAATATTGGATCTGATTCTGTGCCAGGAGAAGCCACTACTATCCGATCAGATGACGAAGAATCGATTGGAACGACACATCCGGCAGAAGAACCCATCGCGGAGTGCGAACAGCCGGAGGAGCCGGCATGGACCCCGCGCGACCGGGTCGAAAGACAAGGTGATACCGGGTCTATCCTGGATCTTCTGGAAAACCGGTATGAGGAGGAGAACGATGAGGAAGAACAGCATGAACTTACACCGGATATCGTACGCCGAGTTGCAGTCTATGCGGCTCCCGCGGCCAATCTCAACCAAGGAAACGCAGCCGCGGCATCAGTCGGGGCGGCTCAGGCAGTGGCCCAGCAGCAGGGCGCGGCTAACGGAGACCCGGGTTTGGCCCGGGTTGATGGGGAATCGGCATCAGTAACCAGCCGTGCAGCAGACGAGGAGTTGCACGCAAACACGTTCGGATTCCTGGGAAACCGGACACCAGGGGCGGGTCCTTCAAACCCGCGCCACCCGGCCTTATTCGATAATAATCTGATTCTAGATCCCACGGTTCTTGCAACGGTTATCACTCCGGAAAACGCAGCGGAACGTGTCAGGGATCTGGATGTAGCTCGTCGTGCGCTGGAACAGCAAAGAAGGCAGGTAGAGGCAGAAAGGCAAGGGATGGCCAGGCGGCAGCGTGAGCTGGATGCGCTAGAAACTCGGCTCCGAGAGGAAACGTCTAGAGTGCATCAAAGGCATCAAACCAGGTTACCAGCAACGGGCGGGGTTATTAATCCGGCTAATTTATTTGTCACACCTCAGGATCAGCCGATACCAGTGGTGAACCAGGGAACCGCACCCCAACCGGCGACAGCAGGGACACATCCGGCCAATGAACGGGCCGGATTACCCCCACTACAGACCAGAGTCACAACCGGAAACGATCTACCACCACCGCCACCATCACGATTCCGCACACCAGCCGGCCACTACAATAACCCCATGGACAATGTGTATGCGGCGACACTCTCGTTAAATCAGATCCCCGTGGGAGAGTCGCCCCATGCAGAGAAGACTCGGCAAGCCATCGATCTGTTGCACACTGCGGTGGCACAGCAAGCCAATTATCCGGATCACAGAAGCGGTATGCATGGAACGCCATACGTCAGTCAACAACAAGGGAATATCCAAACAAGTTCAGCACGGCGGAGGGAAGAGCAGCAGCAAATGCCGCCTCCTCCCCGCGCTCAGGCAGCATCAGCAGCACAGGCTGTCGTGGACAGTTCTAGAGCCCGGAGGGCCGCGGCCGGGTCTTCAGCGCATGGACTTCCCGCAGCATCGCGCCCAGCCGTGCCCCCCGTGATATCACACGTGTCTAGAGCAAGACCGGCCTCAACCGTTCTAGCGGGACCCAAGTGTCTCTCGGACAATATCAGAGCTGAACCTTACCCGGAAAAAATCAAAGAGCCAGGGAAAGTAGTGAATTATGAGCCAACTATGGATCCAGAAACATGGCTAAGTAGTTATGAGATGGCAATGTCGATTCGCAACGCATCCGAGAATCTCCAAGCAAAGTTCATGTACTTGATGATGTCAGAAGGAGCAGCAAAGTTGTGGTTCACCAATTTGCCGGAAGGATCGATCAAGTCCTGGGAGGAATTGAAGACCGCGTTTGTCAAGCACTTTCATGGGACGTGCAGGAAATTGTTCACTATTGATGATCTAGAGCGGTGCGTCCAGAAGAAGGGAGAATCGGCACGCGGTTGGGTGCGCCGGGTCATGGAGATACTTCACTCGTCCACGGATATTCAGCCCAAGGATGCACTACAGGCCATGGCAAAAACATGCAAGTACATACCTTTAGTGCAAAAGTTAACTCGCATGAAGTCTAGTCGAAATGCGTCGGAAGTTACAATGGGAGAATTGATGGATGCGTGCAACAAACACGCTGCGACAGATACTACAGAAGAGGAAGTTGATGACAAGAAGGTAAAAGCAAACACAAGTAATAACGGAAGAACCGGCAATGGATCAGCACCGGGTAATAACGGGAATAGCCAGAACAAGCGCCCGTTTGAAGGAGGCTCCGAGTTTGTCGCCAATACAGAAGCCGGGTCTTCGAGGCCCAGAGCAGAAGGAAATTTCAACGGAGGTAATCACAATGGAGTAAACTATCAAGGGCCGCCAAGGCCGGGTAACAATTGGGACATATTCAGGATGGCATGCCCGAAGCACAGCAGGAACGGCAGGCCAGCTAACCACTCTCTGGAGCAGTGCGCCGACTTACAAAGATGGAAAAATGAGGAAGTGAACAGAGCTATGCGAAGTGCAGGACGGGGAGGAGGACCGGGTCCAGGAGGAAACCCGGGCAACGGCCCACCCCCAGCTGGTAACCCGGCGGCTGGAAATCAAGGTAATAACCAAGGGGGGGCAGGAGGTTTCCAGGCTAACCCCAAACAACTGGGTCAATATCATGTGCATACCACAGGAGGCTCTAACAAGGACAAAAAGATACTGAAGCAAGCGGTCAACTCAGTTTCGTCAGCTGTCCCGAGATACTTGAGATGGTCAGAACAGGAGGTAACATGGAGCAGAAGGGATCACCCAGAAAGAGTGGAGCACACGGGAGTCTTGGCATTAGTAGTCGCACCACAAGTCAATGGGTATGAGCTGAAAAAGGTTTTGATGGATGGTGGAAGCAGCATCAACATACTGTATTGGGAAACCTTCCTACGCATGGGCCTCAAGGAGTCTCAGCTACAAAAAAGCTCAACAGTTTTTCATGGGATAGTGCCGGGTCATTCAGCGTGCCCCGAGGGAAAAATCGCATTGGAGGTAGCCTTTGGGGAGTCAAAGGATAACTATCGAGTTGAGTGGCTTACCTTTGAGGTAGTCAAATTGCGCAGCCCTTATCACGCGTTATTTGGAAGGCCGGCTTACGCCAAATTCATGGCTAGGCCGTGTTACGTGTATCTACAGCTAAAAATCCCGGGTCCCAAGAAGACCATTACCATACATGGAAATAGAGACATAGCAGCTGAATGCGACGAAGGAGACGCAGCGATGGCCGAGCAGGCCTGTAGAAAAGAAGAACTCAAGCATTACCGGTCTCAAGCAGACCCGGAGGATAGAACCACATCAAAAAGGCCGTGTACTGAAGGCGAAAGAGCAAAATCCAAAGTAGCACAAGATGCTAAAATGGTGTCTTTTATCAAGGATGACTCCCCCAAGCAATCCGCTATAAAGGAAGAAACTGCACGGCCGCTCACAACCAGCCGTGTCACGGAAACACCTCGCCCGGGTCGGTTAGTAAACCCGGTACTCATCATGAAAAAGTCCAGCATGTGGAGAATGTGCGTCGGTCACGCCAGTCCGGGACCGGTCCCCATGGAGAACTAAACAATGTAACGGGCAGCAGGTTTCAGACGCGCTCTTTTCCTACCCAGGGTACCTAAGGGGACTGGAAGGTTTTTAATGAGGCGGCCTGCTGATCCAAACTTTCTCGCATCAATAAAGAGATGGTTATCAAGTCCTATTTCGTTACAGCCTGATTACAAGTAAGTAGTATCCATGTGACATCAATATTTCAGTATCATTAAGAACGTTGAGCATATATAGGTCTCGGGGGCTGGTTGCTCAAGTAGCCCAGCCACAAACCCGAAAGACCCGGCCTTGATGCCTATAAGTTATAGGGGCCGATTATTCGCAAACGAGTATGGCTGCAATCTTATAACTGGACAAAGGAGCCAAATTTTCTTGACTTTTCTTACTTAAGCTCGATGTGACTCGCACTAAAGTGGCATGATTTGTTCGCTTACGATTACAATCAGCCATGAAGCCCAATGGGACTTGTCTGACCCTGTTTTCGTATGGATGTAACAACATGGTATCCACGCGAAAGCCGGCTTACAGTACAAGATAGTCAAAAGGGTCATCTAAACCACAAGTTTATGCAGAGTACAAGGCTAATAGCCGGAAACTCAATGACTATCAAGCATAACTTCAGTACTTCCGCGGAATGGCCTTAGGTTTTCGACTCGGTAAAAAACGATTTGTTCTCTGAGAAAGGCCACACCCCCATGACTCGGACTTTGGGTCATGGGGACTGGGGACTTCGAAACAGAAGCAAACTACTTGGCTATCGCAGTTCGAAAGACCCTAGCATCCGAGTCTTGGGGACTTAAAGAAAAGTCCACTTATCAAAGCCCCTGGTACTCGGAAAATCGAGTCTTACGAAGGGAGCCAAAATAGAGAGTCGGGTATCGAGAAAAAGCTCAACGAATAGACAAGCAATACGGTTATCAAAAGGCCAGGAAAGCCGCAAAGTATATCACGGACTAAAAGTACGTTACAAGTTACGACATCAGTATCAGAAGTGCACAGGCGCACCATCAAAAGCATAATAGTTTGAATACAAAGCATCACGTAAACAAGGCATTATGATGGTACTGCCCTATTCAGCCTCCTGAGTACGGTCTTCCGGCTCTGGGTCCTGGGCTTGCTGTTTAGCCTTCCCGGCACCCTTACCCGGACTCACTGCACCAGGGCGGACAGGTGGAGGGACGGCTGGTGTGGAGGCAGACGGACCTGATCCTAGCTCGGCCTCTCTCTTTGCAGTCGCCTCCCTCTTCCTGGCCGAGTTAGAAACCCACTTCTCCAAGATATCAAAGGGCGGGGGTGCTTCCTCCGTAACAACTTTGCCATCAGCGTCGTATGCACTCATAATTGTGTTTAGATCCAAACTATCGGCCAAAGTGGTAGCCGAGGGGCGCACTGCGGCTCGTATGGCTTTGAAATCCTTGGGTGTAAATTTGGAACCGTCCGCCTTGAATTCGGGAAAACCGGATATTACCTTTGCCGGGTCAAGCTTCGAAAAGAAAGCCTTGGCCAGGGTGAAAGCCCGGGTCATTCCAATCCGGCATGACGAGCGTTTCCAGATTTCAATCCAGCCAGGCACAGTGGAGCAGGCCTGAATGAGATTTTATTCACCCGGATATACTTCCGTAGGCCACTTCACGGCATCCAGTATAAATTTTGTGCCGACAAAGAAAGTCCGGAGCACGGTCTTTAGGGTTTTAGCCTTGACAATGGCATCCTCCTCTGGGGCCGCAAGGTTGGCACCTACAGTTGTAACAAGAGAGAGAACGTATCAGTAATCCCGAGTCTGATATAATAAAGAAAAGACAAGAAGCCAATCGGCAGCAAAAACTTACTAAGCAAGATCTGATAAGTATCGGTGACTTGGTCCAATAGTTTCTTCAGTGCGGTCTGAGCGGCATTGCACTTCTTCTTGTATTTGGAAACATCCTTCTTCAAAGTTTTCATGTAATCCTCAAGGGTTTCCCTTCGTTTTATCTCGGCAAGAAGAAGTTGTTCGGTCTTCAGTAAAGTTTCATCAGACCGGGTTATCTGTGCCTGCAAGTAGCAAGGAACGCAAGTATTAGTTGGATATTAGGGTAAGCTGAATATGGCGTAAAGTTCCAAGCATAACTTTTGCAAGTCATACTCGGAACTTGGGGACTAGGTATACAATATGAGATACCAAGTGTCCTTACCTGGTGCTCTGCAGCCATGCGCTCCAAGATCTTGCTCTCCGAAGTCTTCATAGTGAGGAGGGTGTTCATCAATTGATCAAAAGTGTCTTTACTCGTATCAGAGGACCCGGGGCCTTGGAAATTCCGATAAGGAGCTTTCTTCTTAGTGGGAGGCGGAACCCGGGTCATTTGTGTGTCGGAATCCGACGCTCCTTCTTCTGCACCCAAGACGGTGGCTTTGTTCTTCTTGCTTGCATGGGAAGCAATCGGATACTCGGCTTCTTGTGTGTCCGGCTTTGCCGGCGATGCTTGTTTTTCGCCGCTAGACGCGGCTGTAGTCTTATCAGTCGGGCTCCCCTTACCCGGGCCCTCGGTCTCCATATCCTCTTGGTCGCTGATAACGACCGTGGCCCTGTAGATGTTGTCAGTGAGCAGCTAAATACACAGTCAGGAAAGGGTGATGAAATGTGGTGGAACATCAGGAAGAGGATTTTACCCGGTGTTCACCGCAAAGTCACAAGGAAATCCGTCGCTGGACTCGGGAGAGGCTGGAAATTATCAAGTTAGATGTCATGTGGGAATGGTTCAAGGAGAATGTTTTGACCGAGAAAAGATAGGGTAATTACCAGCCCGCCGAGTCGGGGTCGATGAAATACCCGGGTTAAGGGCATCATCACCCGGGTGATTTCGAGTTGACCTGCGCTTGGTCATGGGCGACTCCTTCAAGAATGGCCAGTGGAATAACATCAAGGTAGCTCATATATATCATTAAAGTAATACGAATTGAATGCAAGGAGGAGTTATGAAACCTTGGAGGTGGCCTCTTGGGTTTTTCTTTTTGATCCGACTTTGATTGTCGGCTCCAGTTCCTCCTCGTCGCTGACAGATTCTACTTTGCCATCGGAGTTTTCTTCCTCGTCATCTTCTCGTTCTGGATATCATCAGAGTTATAGTTGGAAATGAAGGGGTTATGGTGAGCTTAAAGGAACCAAACAAAATCCGGAAAATACCTTCGTCCGAGTTAGCAGCTTCTTGCTCCTCTGGACTTTTGGAGCTAGGAGAGGTGTTGGTTTTCCAAAAATCATCATCAGCCTGAAAGGTGTCAGTACAAGGGTTATCAACTGTATCGAGTGGAAAGAGCAAAGATAAAGGCATTAAAGTCGGGTTTTCACCTTGGGGGCTGGGTTCTCGAGCGTGAAGGGCTCCAATCCGGATATGTTCCGGATTACCTCAAGCTTTTCTGTCAGAAAACCCTTGATGGTTTTGTGGGTATCGCCAGCTGCAAAGATGTTATCAGAGTACCGGAGCGGGTCTGTAGATTGTCCCGAATACTCGCACATCAACTTTGTGCGGATGGAATTGGGTTGAATCCGGAAGTCGACCCAAGTCTTCACCAGGTTGAGCCCGATGAGGCCTTGGGCCGTGAGAGTGTTGATTTTGGCTAGTAGAGGTTGAATTGCCTCCCTCTCCGAGTCAGAGGCGAAGGCACTAAATTTCTCGGAGATGTCAAGAAGACCCTCTGAGTAACCCGGCAGCTTCTTTTGGCCGGGTGGGGAGGTGTCTTGGCAGTAAAAGTAGGAGAGCTGCCAGTGCTTGACATGGGAGTTAAGGGTGAGGGGTGGCATCAAAGAATTCTTGCGGCGCTGGATGGAAACCCCGTCGCAAGCAAGGAGCGCCCCGTCGCCGCTTTCGCGGCACGGTTTGCACTGAAAAAGCTCAATGAAAAGAGCTAGACTTGGCGAAGTGCACAAGTATGATTCGGAAAGGACGATGAAGTGAGAGATGTTTAATACGGAATTAGGCCCGATGTCAAAAACACGGAGGCCGTAATGACTTAGAACATCACGGAAAAAAGGGTGACCCGGTGGGCGGAAGCCCCGGGTCACATGTTCCACGAAACAAATTACCTCGCCTTTTGTCGGGGTGGGCCGGGTCTCCTTGCCCGGCACCCTCCACTGGATATCCTCTTGAGGAGGAAGGACTCCCAGCTCCACCAGCTCCTCCAACTTGGCCTTGGTGACCGTAGACCGCGCCCAGTTGGCGGATATGGAGTTGGTGGCTTTAGCTTTGGTTGGAGTTTTCCCCTGATTTTTGGGAGCCATGTGGTTGACCTACAAAGTACAAGGTAAAAGGATAAGAAGACCAAGACACGGAAGTTGTGAGCTGTAACGCCCGGGGTTTCCCCCCCCCCCCCCAAATAGAATTGATCGTTGTTTCTATTTTCGCATCGCATGGCATCGTGGCATCGCGCATTCTCTCGCATTTAAAACGTGCATATGTTTGAAATCAATCACACCCTTTTTTTCTACAATTTTCTGGAGTTTATGTGGTGCATAAAACCTATGTTATTAGCATTTCGATTTATAAAAAAAAATAAAAAATAAAAGAATATTTGAGTGGCCAGACCAGGCCAACAAGGCCCAGTCCAGCTAGCTACACCGAACCCTAACCCAGACTCACGCATGCTACACAGCACAACACAGAGCTCACGCAGCACACACGCACACCCCAGGCACACACAACGCACGCACACCACACACAGACCCACACAACGCACACACGCACACACCCAGGAAACACACGCACACAACGCACTCACGCACGCACGAAGGGAAAAGAAAAAAAAAGGATCGATCGATCGATCCCTACCCACCCGTCGTCTACCTCCTCCATAACGAGCGCCGCCAGCCCCGATCCCCTCGATCCCCTCCTCCCATCGCCGCCCTCAGCTCCTCGCCGGCGCCGCCCCGTCCTCCTCCCTCTCTGCCTCCCCGTTCTCCGGCCGGATCGCCCCGCCGCCAAGCTCCTCCCGCGCCTCTCTTCCCCTCCTGCTCCTCCGGCCATGGCCGCCGACGGCCGCTGCCCCGTACTCCCGCAACGCAGCACCACGGCCGGTGCGCCGTTTTCCCCGCCACGCCGCGCCTCCGTTTTGTAACACCTGGGGTGTTACCTGTTTGTTTGCTTGCATCATATGCATCACATTGCATTGCACCATGTTTGCATCACAACTGAAAATTTCAAAACAATTTAAACTTTCACCCTTGCTCAAAACTTCTAATTCCAAACTTGCAAACTAAACCCCTCCATTGTTTTTTTTCAATGGTGGAACTTGTTTTAATCAATTGCCTGTTAATAAAATTTCTTCCCTTTTGTTAAAAACCCTAGTGGCAAATTCAAAACTTCAAATCAAATCAATCTTAATTATCCTTTTTCAATATGGGTTTAAATATTGAAATTTTGCAAACCAATTAAATTCCATAATGTTTGTATAATTAATTGAACTTATTAAATACAATCTGTTTATTTCCCAAAATCCCAACCCAAACCCTATTTGAAAAAAATCCAACTAACCCTTTAAATTCAAACTAATATACCAATTTTGAAATCATTAACTAACCTTTGCTTTGTTTATTGTTTTGCGACCTAATAAAATTAATTATAAAAATGCAAACCTCAAACCCTATTTTGGAAATTTTCAACTAAACCACTTTAATTCAATTAAAGTTTCCACCTTGTGAACATAATGCCAACCTTGCTTTCTTTTCCTGTTTTGGAAAAGATAATAAAAATATTCAATGAAATAACCACCCCAAAACCCCCCAAATCCTTTCCCTCTCTCCCTCTTATTTCTTTTTACAAAAAAAAATAATAAAAAATAAAAAGGAAATCCCAAGGAGAAGGACCAGCCCATTCCTTTCCTCTTTTTTTTCTCAAAGCCTTTTTCCCTCAAGCCCATTCTACTCTATTTCTGGCCCACCTCCTTCTCCCTGTCGTTTTCTTCTTCCTCCAGTCGACGTCAGCAATGGTACGATCATATCCAGAACCATCCGATCCTCTCCCCCCCCTGCTGGATGAGCTGCCGTACTAGGCCTACTCCCCCTATATCCACCCCTCTGCCCTAGAAACCCTAGCTAGGTTCCCTTCCATCGCCGCAGTCGCTACCACCCTCTCTCCCTCCTCGTCTGTCTGTTCCTCTGAACTGCAGTCGCTAGCCACCGTCAGAGCCTCGGCCCCCCTCATCGCGGCCACCATCCAGCCACCTCGAGGAGCATCCGCGGCCGGGAATGGAACCGCGGCGGTCCCCGGATGCTCCCCGTCGCCTCGCCGCCTGCTGTGAGGCCCGGAGTGGGCCGCGCCGTCGCCGGCAAGGGCGCACCTTACCTGCACCTCGTCAGCGACCATGGCAGGTACGCCCTGCATCTCTTCCTCCCCCCCTCGTTTCTTCTCCGGTGCTTGCACCCGCCCACACACCCATCCACGCCAAGCACCCCGCGCGCCCACCAATCACCGCACCGCATCGGCCGCACGGGCTGGCCACCGCGAGCTGCCCATCGCCGGCCGCCCCCTGACGCTCGATCTGTATCTGCACACACGGAAGAATTCAGAAAGTTTCAGTTAAGTTTCGAAACTGAACAATAACGTCAAAACTGCTCTGTATCCTTCACGAATCGGCACTTAGCCCAACTGGTCCGGCCCCGTGCGCGGAAGTGCGAGGTCGTGGGATCAAATCCCACGGGAGGCAAAATTGCCTCCCCTTTTTTCCTTGCTCGCAACCCCCGCGGGGCCCGCTTGTCATTGGCCCTGGAGGCCATGTCACCCTCTAGCCGCTCCACCTCAGCGCCACAGTGGCGATGGCCCACTGGCAGTGGCTATGGCTAGCCACTGCGCGGTGCTTTCTGTTTTTCCACGTTTCTGTTATTTTCCAAATCTTTTTTTAAATAACAGAATTAATCCCTAAAGGCAAAACTTTAATAACTTTTAATCCCTAACTCTAAATAATAAAAGTTATATATGTTTTCTGATCCAAATCAAATGATCTTTCCAATTAATCAATTTGTGCACTGTTTTGAATTTTCCAAATGCATTTAAAATTCAAAATTGAATAATTCCAATGCAAATTGCTAAATTCAATAAATAATTCATGCTAATTCCAAATAATGCAAATAAAATATGTTTTCCATACCATTTTGAATAACCTATTCAAATATAATTTTTGTTTCCTGGTTTGAATAATTTAAATTGCCTAAACAATTTAAATCTTGTTTAACTCAATTAAAAATTGTTTAATATTGTTTAATTCATAATTAAATAATCCTAAGTCCAATTTCAAAATGTGAAACATGTAATCCAACTAAAATTTGATGTTCTTTTCAAATATCAACTTTGTTATTTGTTTTGAACATTTTAAATGGTTGAAAACAACAAATACTTGTGTGTTCCCTTTAAGGCACCCAAAAATTCCCTAAATTAATGATAAAATTCTAAATTGCTACACCCTATTCTAATTTGATTCTAATGTTGTTATTTTGTTGTTTTCCTCACCCATGCATCATGCTAATCCACTTTCACCTATTGGTTAGTTGGAAAACAATTGTTTCAACCATAATTCATGGGCTATTCATATGCAACTCAAATTGCATATGGGTCCATTTAAATCTGTTTATCTCGTCAACTAGTTTACCTTGATGCATCTTTAAACCTGTCATGCATCCATATCTTGATCATGCTGGATCTTTTGCCGTAGTAGTAATTGTTGCATCCGGTGTTTGTTCGAGGTTCGTTGCTTCTTCCCGGATAGGACGTTGAGATGATGTGAGCAACGACAAGTTCTGCTACCTTGCGGGATCTCAGGCAAGTATACTCACTTGCTGCCATATGGCTGCCTTTCATCACTTGTTACCGATTCTTTCCGTTGATTCTTTTCTGCTAGCCTTAGTGGTAGTTGCTTCTGTTACGAACCCATCATATGAATCCCTTAACCTTGATATTACCTCACCTCCACCCCTATAACCTTTGCTTGAGCCTGTGTCTTACTATCTTGCTTAGGGTTGTTTTGCTCGAGTCTGTTACCCGTTACTTCCTATTATTACTTCCTTATGTTCTGGGGGCTCGATGTTAATCAATCAATCATGCTAATGTTGCTATTAATAATAAATTTGATGATAAGGCACCGGCAGGAGGCCCTTTGTGGTTTTGAGGCCTGCTAGTGTCGACCCTAATAGGAAAAGGGTCTTGTCTACTGATCCATGATGAGCGCACTACCCGCATTTGGGGAGTATGGGCTCCCCCTCAGTTTGACCCGATTCGCATCTCGTCCAAATCGCCTCATTTAGTTCGGGTTTTCCATTTGCTGCATGCATGATCTTGCGAGCCCTTGGTACCCGGGTGGAACTTTCGTAGTCGGCATATAGGGGGACACGTTCTTAGAGTGCTATGAGGGTCCATTTTCTTCTGGGCTCGATTAGCCGTGCGCCCAAGGTGCTTTGGGCTTGATGCGAAGAAGGGTTGGATTGTGTTGAGTGCCCCGCTTGGTGGAGTGGCCACTCCATCTGGCGGGATATTCATGAGTGTCGGTTACTATGGTGCAACCCTGCAGGGATAATCTTCTCGAGAAGCCGTGTTTTCCGCGGTTATGGATTACTTGGTGAAAGTACTGGCTAACAAGTACTCAGGACAACTTCAACATAATGATCAATCATGTTTCACCCAATGATTAATAACTTGACTAGTAATAGGTTATTCACACAATAACTTGACTCATCTTTAATACCACGGTGTGAGTTATCCTCGGATTGCTTCTTCGGATAAGGGGCGAGATCCAGGATGGGTTTGTTTGACGTTATCTTTCAGTTGGTTACTATCACTCGATCTTATCTCCTTTCTGATAGTTGGAAGTAATAAAATCTCTGTAGTTGGTTAGTGCAGCCCGCTGTCGCTTATTTGCCATAACCCCTTCCTCTCCGTTGATCCTAAAGTATTTGTATCTTGTGATGATTGGCTACGCCGGTATTCTTGTGAGTATGGGTTTTATCCCCCTTGCCAGTACTTAACCGTACTGACCCACGAATCTCTTTCGTGGCTGCAAATTCCAACTTGCAGTCAACAGGTTTGAAGTCTGACGACGTTAGCTTGGGAATCCCTCCGGCTTGGCCTGGGCAGGGATTGGACGCCTTCGGTTATCTTCAGGACTCTTAGTCCAATTTGGATCTTGTCCGTAGACGGACGTTTGTTTCTTCCGCTGTTATGTTGGATCTTTGTAATGTATCAGTTGTATCCCTGGCTCGTTGAGTCATCTTGTATCTTTCTGATGCTGTTGTAATTGTGGATTATTCGTGAACTATTGTAATGTTATCATAAATGGCAACCTGGAATCGGTTATTATGCGGATTTGGCGGGAATGCTGAAATCTGCATAGTGCCCGATCTCGGGGCGTCACAAATGGTATCAGAGCCTTGGTTCCGATTCCCGATATTGTTTCGATACGAATGGTTATCGAAGCAACGGGTCCGCAAAGCCTGTAGGTTAACCTCGCTAACGGTCGTTGTTTCTAGAGTGTCAAAAAACTATTTCTGCTAAACTATTTTGGAAAAACATCTCAATAGGATTCTTGTTTTCTCCTTATCTCTATTCTATTCCCATCCCATCTTATTTGTTTTGGAGTTTTCCCTCCTTGCCTATCTTTCAAAGTGTTAGGATCCCACGTGGGTGGACGTTTTCTGAGCCTTTAACCTAATAGGTTCGATCATCGGAAGATTCCTGGTGGAAGAACATCGTCGTCACTCCGAGCAAGAATCTCTTGTTAGTGGTGTCGAGGAGATCAAACGGAAGCGCGAAGAATCGATAGTCGAACTTCTTTCCCCTCCCGGGTTATCAGGTGGATTGCGAGGGCGCAATCCCTTGTTAGTGGTGTCGTCTGTAACACCTGGGGTGTTACCTGTTTGTTTGCTTGCATCATATGCATCACATTGCATTGCACCATGTTTGCATCACAACTGAAAATTTCAAAACAATTTAAACTTTCACCCTTGCTCAAAACTTCTAATTCCAAACTTGCAAACTAAACCCCTCCATTGTTTTTTTTCAATGGTGGAACTTGTTTTAATCAATTGCCTGTTAATAAAATTTCTTCCCTTTTGTTAAAAACCCTAGTGGCAAATTCAAAACTTCAAATCAAATCAATCTTAATTATCCTTTTTCAATATGGGTTTAAATATTGAAATTTTGCAAACCAATTAAATTCCATAATGTTTGTATAATTAATTGAACTTATTAAATACAATCTGTTTATTTCCCAAAATCCCAACCCAAACCCTATTTGAAAAAAATCCAACTAACCCTTTAAATTCAAACTAATATACCAATTTTGAAATCATTAACTAACCTTTGCTTTGTTTATTGTTTTGCGACCTAATAAAATTAATTATAAAAATGCAAACCTCAAACCCTATTTTGGAAATTTTCAACTAAACCACTTTAATTCAATTAAAGTTTCCACCTTGTGAACATAATGCCAACCTTGCTTTCTTTTCCTGTTTTGGAAAAGATAATAAAAATATTCAATGAAATAACCACCCCAAAACCCCCCAAATCCTTTCCCTCTCTCCCTCTTATTTCTTTTTACAAAAAAAAATAATAAAAAATAAAAAGGAAATCCCAAGGAGAAGGACCAGCCCATTCCTTTCCTCTTTTTTTTTCTCAAAGCCTTTTTCCCTCAAGCCCATTCTACTCTATTTCTGGCCCACCTCCTTCTCCCTGTCGTTTTCTTCTTCCTCCAGTCGACGTCAGCAATGGTACGATCATATCCAGAACCATCCGATCCTCTCCCCCCCTGCTGGATGAGCTGCCGTACTAGGCCTACTCCCCCTATATCCACCCCTCTGCCCTAGAAACCCTAGCTAGGTTCCCTTCCATCGCCGCAGTCGCTACCACCCTCTCTCCCTCCTCGTCTGTCTGTTCCTCTGAACTGCAGTCGCTAGCCACCGTCAGAGCCTCGGCCCCCCTCATCGCGGCCACCATCCAGCCACCTCGAGGAGCATCCGCGGCCGGGAATGGAACCGCGGCGGTCCCCGGATGCTCCCCGTCGCCTCGCCGCCTGCTGTGAGGCCCGGAGTGGGCCGCGCCGTCGCCGGCAAGGGCGCACCTTACCTGCACCTCGTCAGCGACCATGGCAGGTACGCCCTGCATCTCTTCCTCCCCCCCTCGTTTCTTCTCCGGTGCTTGCACCCGCCCACACACCCATCCACGCCAAGCACCCCGCGCGCCCACCAATCACCGCACCGCATCGGCCGCACGGGCTGGCCACCGCGAGCTGCCCATCGCCGGCCGCCCCCTGACGCTCGATCTGTATCTGCACACACGGAAGAATTCAGAAAGTTTCAGTTAAGTTTCGAAACTGAACAATAACGTCAAAACTGCTCTGTATCCTTCACGAATCGGCACTTAGCCCAACTGGTCCGGCCCCGTGCGCGGAAGTGCGAGGTCGTGGGATCAAATCCCACGGGAGGCAAAATTGCCTCCCCTTTTTTCCTTGCTCGCAACCCCCGCGGGGCCCGCTTGTCATTGGCCCTGGAGGCCATGTCACCCTCTAGCCGCTCCACCTCAGCGCCACAGTGGCGATGGCCCACTGGCAGTGGCTATGGCTAGCCACTGCGCGGTGCTTTCTGTTTTTCCACGTTTCTGTTATTTTCCAAATCTTTTTTTAAATAACAGAATTAATCCCTAAAGGCAAAACTTTAATAACTTTTAATCCCTAACTCTAAATAATAAAAGTTATATATGTTTTCTGATCCAAATCAAATGATCTTTCCAATTAATCAATTTGTGCACTGTTTTGAATTTTCCAAATGCATTTAAAATTCAAAATTGAATAATTCCAATGCAAATTGCTAAATTCAATAAATAATTCATGCTAATTCCAAATAATGCAAATAAAATATGTTTTCCATACCATTTTGAATAACCTATTCAAATATAATTTTTGTTTCCTGGTTTGAATAATTTAAATTGCCTAAACAATTTAAATCTTGTTTAACTCAATTAAAAATTGTTTAATATTGTTTAATTCATAATTAAATAATCCTAAGTCCAATTTCAAAATGTGAAACATGTAATCCAACTAAAATTTGATGTTCTTTTCAAATATCAACTTTGTTATTTGTTTTGAACATTTTAAATGGTTGAAAACAACAAATACTTGTGTGTTCCCTTTAAGGCACCCAAAAATTCCCTAAATTAATGATAAAATTCTAAATTGCTACACCCTATTCTAATTTGATTCTAATGTTGTTATTTTGTTGTTTTCCTCACCCATGCATCATGCTAATCCACTTTCACCTATTGGTTAGTTGGAAAACAATTGTTTCAACCATAATTCATGGGCTATTCATATGCAACTCAAATTGCATATGGGTCCATTTAAATCTGTTTATCTCGTCAACTAGTTTACCTTGATGCATCTTTAAACCTGTCATGCATCCATATCTTGATCATGCTGGATCTTTTGCCGTAGTAGTAATTGTTGCATCCGGTGTTTGTTCGAGGTTCGTTGCTTCTTCCCGGATAGGACGTTGAGATGATGTGAGCAACGACAAGTTCTGCTACCTTGCGGGATCTCAGGCAAGTATACTCACTTGCTGCCATATGGCTGCCTTTCATCACTTGTTACCGATTCTTTCCGTTGATTCTTTTCTGCTAGCCTTAGTGGTAGTTGCTTCTGTTACGAACCCATCACATGAATCCCTTAACCTTGATATTACCTCACCTCCACCCCTATAACCTTTGCTTGAGCCTGTGTCTTACTATCTTGCTTAGGGTTGTTTTGCTCGAGTCTGTTACCCGTTACTTCCTATTATTACTTCCTTATGTTCTGGGGGCTCGATGTTAATCAATCAATCATGCTAATGTTGCTATTAATAATAAATTTGATGATAAGGCACCGGCAGGAGGCCCTTTGTGGTTTTGAGGCCTGCTAGTGTCGACCCTAATAGGAAAAGGGTCTTGTCTACTGATCCATGATGAGCGCACTACCCGCATTTGGGGAGTATGGGCTCCCCCTCAGTTTGACCCGATTCGCATCTCGTCCAAATCGCCTCATTTAGTTCGGGTTTTCCATTTGCTGCATGCATGATCTTGCGAGCCCTTGGTACCCGGGTGGAACTTTCGTAGTCGGCATATAGGGGGACACGTTCTTAGAGTGCTATGAGGGTCCATTTTCTTCTGGGCTCGATTAGCCGTGCGCCCAAGGTGCTTTGGGCTTGATGCGAAGAAGGGTTGGATTGTGTTGAGTGCCCCGCTTGGTGGAGTGGCCACTCCATCTGGCGGGATATTCATGAGTGTCGGTTACTATGGTGCAACCCTGCAGGGATAATCTTCTCGAGAAGCCGTGTTTTCCGCGGTTATGGATTACTTGGTGAAAGTACTGGCTAACAAGTACTCAGGACAACTTCAACATAATGATCAATCATGTTTCACCCAATGATTAATAACTTGACTAGTAATAGGTTATTCACACAATAACTTGACTCATCTTTAATACCACGGTGTGAGTTATCCTCGGATTGCTTCTTCGGATAAGGGGCGAGATCCATGATGGGTTTGTTTGACGTTATCTTTCAGTTGGTTACTATCACTCGATCTTATCTCCTTTCTGATAGTTGGAAGTAATAAAATCTCTGTAGTTGGTTAGTGCAGCCCGCTGTCGCTTATTTGCCATAACCCCTTCCTCTCCGTTGATCCTAAAGTATTTGTATCTTGTGATGATTGGCTACGCCGGTATTCTTGTGAGTATGGGTTTTATCCCCCTTGCCAGTACTTAACCGTACTGACCCACGAATCTCTTTCGTGGCTGCAAATTCCAACTTGCAGTCAACAGGTTTGAAGTCTGACGACGTTAGCTTGGGAATCCCTCCGGCTTGGCCTGGGCAGGGATTGGACGCCTTCGGTTATCTTCAGGACTCTTAGTCCAATTTGGATCTTGTCCGTAGAAGGACGTTTGTTTCTTCCGCTGTTATGTTGGATCTTTGTAATGTATCAGTTGTATCCCTGGCTCGTTGAGTCATCTTGTATCTTTCTGATGCTGTTGTAATTGTGGATTATTCGTGAACTATTGTAATGTTATCATAAATGGCAACCTGGAATCGGTTATTATGCGGATTTGGCGGGAATGCTGAAATCTGCATAGTGCCCGATCTCGGGGCGTCACACGTTTCCTGCACCCGTCGCCACCGTCCCTTGCAGCAGCGCCGCCGCCGGAATTCCCCGCAGCAGCCTCGGCCAGCGTCTCCCTCCCTCCTGTATCCGCGCGCCCGGAGCACCGCCCGAACTCCGCTGCCCCTCGCCTCTCCTCGCACTAGCCCGTGCGCCCCGCCGGCGTTCTCGTCGTCGACCTTGGGCTCCGTAGCCCTGAGCTCCTCCCCGACCCGGACTCCTCCAGCTCGCCACGGTCGGTTGTCCCCCCCGACACAACGCCGTTTCCCTGCCTTCGTCTTCGCGCAGGTCGTTGCCTCGGCGAGCAGGCGCGCCCGCCGTTCTCTCCGTTACCACGATGTCCGTGTGAAGTACCTCATCGTCAAGAACTTCGACTCGTACAGCTACCGCGACGCCGTCAACCCCGTCATGGCCGTTGTCACTTCGTGTGTGTGTCTCGCCACCTACGTGCGCGTTCGCCAAATTCCCGTTGCCAAGTCCGAGCACCGAGACGTCGCCAAGTTCTTCCTCGACACATACATCATCGACAAGATCGGCCCCGACATGTACCTCATCGACAAGATCTTCCACGAGTACCACTACCCCAACCTGTGGACGGCTCTCTCACATCTTCCGTGTCCGCTTGCGTTGGCGGCCTTCGTGCGTGCCGTGACGACCCCGGAGCCGCCAAGTTCGCCATCGACCTCGAACACAAGGATATAGCGGTTCGCCCACGACTACTATGGCTACTTCGACGACGTGAACCACTACTTCGACTCCTTCCACTACGTCCCTGACATCGACTACTTCCGCTACGACCCGAAGACCTCGACGTCGGCTACATCGACGACCGAACGACTACTTCCTCTACCTACGCCAACTACCACGACGACTCGAGAACAACGGATATGATGTTGCGATTCTACCACAACTACGACCCCGGAACAACTACTCCCTCGGCTACGGAACGATAACGACTACTTCCTCGACGTCGGCTACTTCCTCTACGTCCCGAAGTTTCCGGCGTTGACCCCGGCGATCCTCTTTCCAACGTGCGAACCCAAACCCCTATACCTATGCCCTATTTTCTATAACATATCAACTATAATTAAAATGTCATCTCATTCATGTGTTGCATTGCATTTTTGTGGGTGCGGGTAATAGTAATATCATCTAAGAATTAAATATGGAATGAGTTGGAATAATTAAATATTGTTCTGGTTCCATTTAAAATTGCATAGCTCATCTTTATATTATCTCGCCATGTTAAACAACATTTAATCTTGATGGGTAGATAAATAACTCGAACCTCCTAAATTAGATGTTGGGCTTCCGGCTCAATTTAAATTGATTTAATTGCATAAATCATAACTAATTCATTTTAACTCCAAATTTGAAAAGTAAAATATGTTTTCCAATCAAAATTCTCTAAACTTTGCAAATATAATTTTTTTTTCTATTTTGAATAAATTAAATTGCTGAGAACAACTATTTCTTAATTAATGCATTTAAAATTGCTAATTTGATAACTTGCTCATTTTAATTCCAAATCCAACAAATAAAATATGTTTTCATACCAGAAAAATGCACTTAATCTGTTCATGCCATCCATGTTCATGTTTGCACCTTGCATGTTGCATTTGTAGTAGTGTTATGTATGTTCACCTAATAAATAAATATGGAATGTGTTGGGGTATTTAATTCAATTGTTGCCCTATTCCATTTAATATTGCTTAACTCACCTATTTATTGTTTTCCATGCTAAACAACATTTAACTTGATGGTTAGCTAAACAACTTGAACCAATTCCTATTTCTCCGGACTCCGGTTCCGATTAAATTGCTTAAGTTGTTTCCTCTCCGTTGCATCTTGCCATGTCATGCATATAAAATAGGATCATGCTGGATCTTTTGCCGTAGAAGTAATTGTTGCATCCGGTGTTTGTTCGAGGTTCGTTACTTCTTCGCGGATAGGACGTTGAGATGATGTGAGCAACGACAAGTTCTGTGGATGTACCTCTACTTGCTGGATCTCAGGCAAGTATACTCACTTGCTGCCAAATGGCTGCCTTTCATCACTTGTTACCGATTCTTTCCGTTGTTCTTATTCTAGCCTGTTGATACGATGCTTGTGTCTCGATCCTATTATATGTTTACCTTGCAGCCCTGATATAGCCTTTTCCTTCCACTTCCTATTAACTGTTGATTGTTTACCTTGTTGGCCCTCGTGTCGTAGTTGCATGCTTAGTGTTGTTTGCGCTCAAGTCTTGTTGTTCCTTTCATATCACCTGTTTAGTTTGATAGCTGGGTTTCAATTCAATCAACAACATGTTAATGTTTTGGGTAATAATAATTTGATGATAAGGCACCGGCAGGAGGCCCGGCGTGGTTTTGAGGCCTGCTAGTGTCGACCCTAATTAGGAAAAGGGTCTTGTCTACTGATCCATGATGAGCGCACTAACCGCATGTGGGAAGCGAGTATGGGCGCCCCCTCAACTTGATTCGATTCGCATCTCGTCCAAATCGCCACACTTAGTTCGGGCTTTCCATTTGATGCATGCATATGCAGGTGCGAGCCCGAGGCCAGGGTGGAACTTTTGTAGTCGGCATTTAGGGCGGCGTGGTCTTCCAGTGCTATGAGGGTCCCCCTTTTCTTCGTGGGGGCTCGATTAGCCGCGCACGCACAGCACGCGGTGCTTTGGGCTTGATGCGAAGCAGAGTTGGGTTGTGTTGAGTACCTCGCTTGGTGGGTTGATCCCCCGTCTGGCGGGTTATTCTTACGTGTACGGCCAAATTGGTGCACCCCTGCAGGGTTAAATCTTCTCGAGAAGCCGTGTTTTCCGCGGTTATGGTTAACTTGGTGAAAGTACTGGCTAACAAGTACTCAGAACAACTTACACCTAACTAATGATAATTTGACTAGTAATAGTCTTATTGACACAATAACTTGATCCATTATGAATCCAACCATGTGAGTTATCCTTGGGTTGCTTCCTTAGTAGGGGGTGACATTGGATGGGTTTGTTTGGGTGGTTAATACTAGTTGGTTACGATACGCTATCTTATCCCCCTCTTTTAGCCGGAAGTTGTTTCGAGTTTCTGTAGTTGGTAAGTGCAGCCCGCTGCCGCTTATTTGCAATAATCCCTTCCTTTCCGTTGATCCCAAAGTATTTGTATCTTGTGATGACTGGCTACGCCGGTATCTTGTGAGTATGGTTTATCCACTTGCCAGTACTTAACCGTACTGACCCGCGAATCTCTTTCGTGGCTGCATATTCAATATTGCAGTCAACAGGTTTGAAGTCTGATGACGTTAGCTTGGGAATCCCTCCGGCTTGGCCTGGGCAGGGATTGGACGCTCTCGGTTATCTTCAGGACTCTTAGTCCAATTTGTATCTTGTCCGTAGACGGACGATATATTGTTTCTTCCGCTGTTATTTGGATCTTTGTATTGTATCAGTTGTATCCCTGACTCGTTTGAGTCATCTTGTATATCTCTTTTCTGTTGTTGTTGTGGATTATTCGTGAACTGTTGTAATGTTATCACAAGTGGCAACCTAGAATCGGTTATTATGTGGATTTTGGCGGGAATGCTGAAATTTGCATAGTGCCCGATCCCGGGGCGTCACAAATGGTATCAGAGCCTTGGTTCCGATTCCCGAGATTGTTTCGATACGAATGGTTATCGAAGCAACGGGTCCGCAAAGCCTGTAGGATAACCTAGCTAACGGTCGTTGTTTCTGGAATGTCAAAAACTATTTCTGCTAAACTATTTTGGAAAACATCTCAATAGGATTCTTGTTTTTCTCCTTATCCCTGTTCTATTTCCCCTCCCATCTTATTTGTTTTGGAGTCTCCCCTCTTGTCTATTTTTCAAAGTTTTAGGATCCTACGAGGGTGGACGTTTTCTGAGCCTTTAACCTAATAGGTTCGATCATCGGAAGATTCCTGGTGGAAAAACATCGTCGTCCCTCCGAGCAAGAATCCCTTGTTAGTGGTGTCGAGAAGATCAGCTGGAAGCATGAAGAATCGATAGTCGAACTTCTTTCCCCTCCCGGGTTAGTAGGTGGATTGCGAGGGCGCAATCCCTTGTTAGTGGTGTCGTCTGTAACGCCCGGGGTTCCCCCCCCAAATAGAATTGATCGTTGTTTCTATTTTCGCATCGCATGGCATCGTGGCATCGCGCATTCTCTCGCATTTAAAACGTGCATATGTTTGAAATCAATCACACCCTTTTTTTCTACAATTTTCTGGAGTTTATGTGGTGCATAAAACCTATGTTATTAGCCTTTCGATTTATAAAAAAAAATAAAAAAAAATAAAAGAATATTTGAGTGGCCAGACCAGGCCAACAAGGCCCAGTCCAGCTAGCTACACCGAACCCTAACCCAGACTCACGCACGCTACACAGCACAACACAGAGCTCACGCAGCACACACGCACACCCCAGGCACACACAACGCACGCACACCACACACAGACCCACACAACGCACACACGCACACACCCAGGAAACACACGCACACAACGCACTCACGCACGCACGGAGGGAAAAAAAAAGGATCGATCGATCGATCCCTACCCACCCGTCGTCTACCTCCTCCCTAACGAGCGCCGCCAGCCCCGATCCCCTCGATCCCCTCCTCCCATCGCCGCCCTCAGCTCCTCGCCGGCGCCGCCCCGTCCTCCTCCCTCTCTGCCTCCCCGTTCTCCGGCCGGATCGCCCCGCCGCCAAGCTCCTCCCGCGCCTCTCTTCCCCTCCTGCTCCTCCGGCCATGGCCGCCGACGGCCGCTGCCCCGTACTCCCGCAACGCAGCACCACGGCCGGTGCGCCGTTTTCCCCGCCACGCCGCGCCTCCGTTTCCTGCACCCGTCGCCACCGTCCCTTGCAGCAGCGCCGCCGCCGGAATTCCCCGCAGCAGCCTCGGCCGGCGTCTCCCTCCCTCCTGTATCCGCGCGCCCGGAGCACCGCCCGAACTCCGCTGCCCCTCGCCTCTCCTCGCACTAGCCCGTGCGCCCCGCCGGCGTTCTCGTCGTCGACCTCGGGCTCCGTAGCCCTGAGCTCCTCCCCGACCCGGACTCCTCCAGCTCGCCACGGTGGGTTGTCCCCCCCGACACAACGCCGTTTCCCTGCCTTCGTCTTCGCGCAGGTCGTTGCCTCGGCGAGCAGGCGCGCCCGCCGTTCTCTCCGTTACCCCGACGTCCGTGTGAAGTACCTCATCGTCAAGAACTTCGACTCGTACAGCTACCGCGACGCCGTCAACCCCGTCATGGCCGTTGTCACTTCGTGTGTGTCTCGCCGCCTACGTGCGCGTTCGCCAAATTCCCGTCGCCAAGTCCGAGCACTGAGACGTCGCCAATTTCTTCCTCGACACATACATCATCGACAAGATCGGCCCCGACATGTACCTCATCGACAAGATCTTCCACGAGTACCACTACCCCAACCTGTGAACGGCTCTCTCACATCTTCCGTGTTCGCTTGCGTTGGCGGCCTTCGTGCGTGCCGTGACGACCCCGGAGCCGCCAAGTTCGCCATCGACCTCGAAGACAAGGATATAGCTGTTCGCCCACGACTACTATGGCTACTTCGACGACGTGAACCACTACTTCGACTCCTTCCACTACGTCCCTGACATCGACTACTTCCGCTACGACCCGAAGACCTCGATGTCGGCTACATCGACGACCGAACGACTACTTCCTCTACCTACGCCAACTACCACGACGACTCGAGAACAACGGATATGATGTTGCGATTCTACCACAACTACGACCCCGGAACAACTACTCCCTCGGCTACGGAACGATAACGACTACTTCCTCGACGTCGGCTACTTCCTCTATGTCCCGAAGTTTTCGGCGTTGACCCCGGCGATCCTCTTTCCAACGTGCGAACCCAAACCCCTATACCTATGCCCTATTTTCTATAACATATCAACTATAATTAAAATGTCATCTCATTCATGTGTTGCATTGCATTTTTGTGGGTGCGGGTAATAGTAATATCATCTAATAATTAAATATGGAATGAGTTGGAATAATTAAATATTGTTCCGGTTCCATTTAAAATTGCATAGCTCATCTTTATATTATCTCGCCATGTTAAACAACATTTAATCTTGATGGGTAGATAAATAACTCGAACCTCCTAAATTAGATGTTGGGCTTCCGGCTCAATTTAAATTGATTTAATTGCATAAATCATAACTAATTCATTTTAACTCCAAATTTGAAAAGTAAAATATGTTTTCCAATCAAAATTCTCTAAACTTTGCAAATATAAATTTTGTTTTCTATTTTGAATAAATTAAATTGCTGAGAACAACTATTTCTTAATTAATGCATTTAAAATTGCTAATTTGATAACTTGCTCATTTTAATTCCAAATCCAAGAAATAAAATATGTTTTCATACCAGAAAAATGCACTTAATCTGTTCATGCCATCCATGTTCATGTTTGCACCTTGCATGTTGCATTTGTAGTAGTGTTATGTATGTTCACCTAATAAATAAATATGGAATGTGTTGGGGTATTTAATTCAATTGTTGCCCTATTCCATTTAATATTGCTTAACTCACCTATTTATTGTTTTCCATGCTAAACAACATTTAACTTGATGGTTAGCTAAACAACTTGAACCAATTCCTATTTCTCCGGACTCCGGTTCCGATTAAATTGCTTAAGTTGTTTCCTCTCCGTTGCATCTTGCCATGTCATGCATATAAAATAGGATCATGCTGGATCTTTTGCCGTAGAAGTAATTGTTGCATCCGGTGTTTGTTCGAGGTTCGTTACTTCTTCGCGGATAGGACGTTGAGATGATGTGAGCAACGACAAGTTCTGTGGATGTACCTCTACTTGCTGGATCTCAGGCAAGTATACTCACTTGCTGCCAAATGGCTGCCTTTCATCACTTGTTACCGATTCTTTCCGTTGTTCTTATTCTAGCCTGTTGATACGATGCTTGTGTCTTGATCCTATTATATGTTTACCTTGTAGCCCTGATATAGCCTTTTCCTTCCACTTCCTATTAACTGTTGATTGTTTACCTTGTTGGCCCTCGTGTCGTAGTTGCATGCTTAGTGTTGTTTGCGCTCAAGTCTTGTTGTTCCTTTCATATCACCTGTTTAGTTTGATAGCTGGGTTTCAATTCAATCAACAACATGTTAATGTTTTGGGTAATAATAATTTGATGATAAGGCACCGGCAGGAGGCCCGGCGTGGTTTTGAGGCCTGCTAGTGTCGACCCTAATTAGGAAAAGGGTCTTGTCTACTGATCCATGATGAGCGCACTAACCGCATGTGGGAAGCGAGTATGGGCGCCCCCTCAACTTGATTCGATTCGCATCTCGTCCAAATCGCCACACTTAGTTCGGGCTTTCCATTTGATGCATGCATATGCAGGTGCGAGCCCGAGGCCAGGGTGGAACTTTTGTAGTCGGCATTTAGGGCGGCGTGGTCTTCCAGTGCTATGAGGGTCCCCCTTTTCTTCGTGGGGGCTCGATTAGCCGCGCACGCACAGCACGTGGTGCTTTGGGCTTGATGCGAAGCAGAGTTGGGTTGTGTTGAGTACCTCGCTTGGTGGGTTGATCCCCCGTCTGGCGGGTTATTCTTACGTGTACGGCCAAATTGGTGCACCCCTGCAGGGTTAAATCTTCTCGAGAAGCCGTGTTTTCCGCGGTTATGGTTAACTTGGTGAAAGTACTGGCTAACAAGTACTCAGAACAACTTACACATAACTAATGATAATTTGACTAGTAATAGTCTTATTGACACAATAACTTGATCCATTATTAATCCAACCGTGTGAGTTATCCTTGGGTTGCTTCCTTAGTAGGGGGTGACATTGGATGGGTTTGTTTGGGTGGTTAATACTAGTTGGTTACGATACGCTATCTTATCCCCCTCTTTTAGCCGGAAGTTGTTTCGAGTTTCTGTAGTTGGTAAGTGCAGCCCGCTGCCGCTTATTTGCAATAATCCCTTCCTTTCCGTTGATCCCAAAGTATTTGTATCTTGTGATGACTGGCTACGCCGGTATCTTGTGAGTATGGTTTATCCACTTGCCAGTACTTAACCGTACTGACCCGCGAATCTCTTTCGTGGCTGCATATTCAATATTGCAGTCAACAGGTTTGAAGTCTGACGACGTTAGCTTGGGAATCCCTCCGGCTTGGCCTGGGCAGGGATTGGACGCTCTCGGTTATCTTCAGGACTCTTAGTCCAATTTGTATCTTGTCCGTAGACGGACGATATATTGTTTCTTCCGCTGTTATTTGGATCTTTGTATTGTATCAGTTGTATCCCTGACTCGTTTGAGTCATCTTGTATATCTCTTTTCTGTTGTTGTTGTGGATTATTCGTGAACTGTTGTAATGTTATCACAAGTGGCAACCTGGAATCGGTTATTATGTGGATTTTGGCGGGAATGCTGAAATTTGCATAGTGCCCGATCCCGGGGCGTCACATGAGTCGGCCGAGTATCGGCAGGGTAATATTGAGACATGAGAAATTGCGCGTAATCCGGGTGTTAGCTCGCAGAGTAAAGTTCGAAATTATCCGGGTATCGAGCATTATGGCGAAAATTATGGGATCTAAACGTTGAAGGAGCTTTTGAGGGCGATGGATGGCTACACGGGTACTTAGCGCGAATAAAAGGAACTGGAAAGGGGAAGATTAGCCGGGTGATTGAAGCCAGGACGGAAATTTTGAGTGGTTTGGGCCCAGATTGGGAATTTTATCTTCAGATTTGTGGCGAAAATAACAATTGCAGGTAGTAGGAGAGTGGATTGGAGCATGCGCTTTATCTATTGGGCGAGCTAGAAAGACTATTAGTGGCCTAATTCGGCATGCCCGAGAAATCCTTGGCGGACTGGTTTGGATCTAATCTGAGGTAAAATCAAAAATTGCAAGGGCAAATTAATGGGTGCAAAAGGCTTACCGGAGGGGATCTGAGTGAAGCCTTGCGGAGGCAGATGGCGCAGGCCTGGTGTCCCTTCGCGGTTCCTGACGGGCCGGATGGAGATTCGCCGGCGGATCTTGGCGGCGGCGCGGGGCAAGCAGTGGCGGAGCGCAGCCTCCGGCCGATGGGCTCCGGTGATGCGCGCGGGATTTCCGTGGTGGCGCTCAGCGAGAATGAGCTCAGAGGGAGAGAGGAAGCGGAGTGGGGGGAAATGAGCCGTTAGGGTTCGGGTTACCCCCAAGGAGCTTATTTATAGGGCGAATGGATAAGCCCGGTTCAGTGAGCGGGAGCCGGGAGTTGCGGAAGTAAACGGATATTTATTTGAGTTTTGGCGAGATGCGCTTTAAATGTTGAGCATGGGATCTGAGCGAAAAGGAGAAAGAGATCCATCCCGTGATATCAGGTCGATTATCAAGTGTAAAATCTTGACATTTTGGGGTTTTACCTGGGAAAGTAACTTAGGTAATTGGGGAAGAGCCGGGTTACTATATGGCCACCATGGAGTAAGGCCTAGCTATTTATTGAGGCGCTTTAACCCGGCCTCCACATACTCGTGTGTTTGATATCTTTGCAGGGAATAGCGAGCGCTTCAAGGAAGGATCCATGAAGCCCAGGCTATTCTGGGGACTACTGATGGGGGGATGATAACCCGGTAGGCCAAACTCCAAGGAGTAACCCGGCCCAAAGGACGATGTGCAAGATCCGGCTAAGGATAAGGAAACCTGTAAAGGCCCAAGCTTGTAGGCCCAGTAACCCGGATTGTGGGTTATGGTAGAAGAAAGTTAGGGTTTGTGCGCCGTGTCCGGGTAGGATCCAGGATGCGCCTTGGAGAATAAGCCAGGGGGTACGGGTGCTTTATAAACCGACCCCCAGGTCTAGTTTAGGCAGAGATCTAAGAACCCTAGCAATATCGCTTGATATCGAGCATCCAGTGTAATCCCAGAGTTGAGTTATTGTATCAAGATCGGAGACTCGGCGACTTTGATTGCCGGCTACCAGATCGAATTGCACCATGTTTTCCTCTGAGCTAAACCCTCTCCCAAACGCCTGTGTCGTCTTGCCCCAAGATCAGTTACCCCCGGTAACATCTGCCGTGATTATCCCACGACAAGACCCGGCCAGGCAAGAAGCCGGGTATCCAATAGCCTCGCACGCAAGCGAGAAGGAAAAGGCTGCGAATTTGGGCGCGGGAGGAGGACCAGACTCCGACATTCGGATGACCCGGGTGCCGTCTCCTGCTACGAAGAAAACTTCTTCTCCAAGTTTCCACGACCCCGGGTCTTCTAACTCGGGTAACGATAATTTTAACCAGCTGATGAGCGCTCTCCTCACCATGAAGGCCTCAGAGAGCAGTATCCTAGAGCGCATCAGGTAACAACACTTGATATCTCTTAGTATACGCCTAGTCCCCAAGTTCCGAGCATAACTTGCTGAAGTTGTGCTCGGTACTTCATGCAATACTCTGCTTGCCATGATACCCGACTAACACTTTCGCTCTTTGTTCCTTACAGGCGGAGGTGACCCGGTCCGATGAGGTTTTACTCAAGACCGAACTACTCCTGCTTGCCGAGGTAAAACGAAGAGAGGCCCTTGAGGCTGACGTGGAAACCTTGAAGAAAGACGTTTCCAAATACAAGAAGAAGTGCAGTACTGCCCAAACCGCGCTGAAGAATGTATCGGACCAGATTGCGGATACTTATCGCATCTTGCTTAGTGAGTTTTTGCTTCCGACTGACTTCGTGCCTTTACTTTATCGTATGATACTCGGGATTACTGATATGTTTTCCTTTGCTTCAACTGCAGGTGCCAACCTTGCTGCCCCAGAAGAGGATGTCGTTGCCAAGGCTAAAACATTGAAGACTGTGCTCCGAACCTTTTTTGCCGGTACAAAGCTTATATTAGACGCCGTGAAGTGGCCTACCGAGGTATACCCGGGTGAGGAAAACCTTATTCAGGCCTGCTCCATAGTGCCTGGATGGATCGAGATATGGAAACGCTCGGCCTGCCGGATTGGTCTGACCCGGGCCTTTACGCTGGCTAAGGCCTATTTTCCTAAGCTTGACCCGGCAAAGGTAATATCCGGGTTTCCCGAATTTAAAGCTGATGGCTCCAGATTTGTACCTAAGGACTTCAAGGCCATACAATCCTCATTACGCCACTCGGCAACCGCTTTGGCCGATAAGATGGATCTGGGCACGATCATGAGTTCATATGATGCTGAAGGCAAAACCATACTGGAGGAGGCACCCCCTCCCTTTGATATTTTGGAAAAATGGGCGGCTGATTTGGCCAGGAAGAAAGAAGAAACCGCTAAGAGAGAGGCCGAGTTAGGATCAAGGCCCACTACCTCTACACCAGCTGTCCCTCCGCCTATCCGTCCTGATGCGGGGAGTCCGGGTAATGCTGCCGGGAAAGCTAAGGAGCAAACCCAGGACCAAGACCGAGAAGACCGTACTCAGGAGGCCGAATAGGGCAATGCCATTATACTTTGTATTTAAAACTAGTATGCTTTTGATGGTGCGCCTGTGCACCCTTGACATTGGTATCGTAATTTGTAACGTACTTTTAGTCCGTGATATACTTGTGCCTTTCCTGGTCTTTTTGATAATCTTGATACTTGTCTTGTTCTTAAACTTATTCTCGATACCCGACTCTCTTTTTTGGTTCCCTTTGTGAGACTCGGTTTTCCGAGTATCACGGGTTTTGATAAGCGGACTTTTCTTTAAGTCCCCAAGACTCGGATGCTAGGGTCTTTCGAACTTCGATAGCCAAGCAGTTTGTTTCTGTTTCGAAGTCCCTAGTCCCCATGACCCAAAGTCCGAGTCAGGGGGGTGCGGCCTTTCTCAGAGGACAAATTGTTTTTTACCGATCCAAAAACCTATAGCCGTTCCGTGTAGGTACTAAAGTTATGCTTGATAATTGTTGAGTTTCCGGCTATTAGCCTTGTACTCTGCATAAACTTGTGGTTTAGATGACCCTTTTGATTATCTTGTACTGTAAGCCGGCTTTCGTGTGGATACCATGTTGTTACATCTATACGAAAAACAGGGTCAGGCAAGTCCCATTGGGCTGCACGGCTGATTGTAATCGTAAGCGAACAGATCATGCCACTTTAGTGCGAGTCACATCGAGCTTAAGTAAGAATAGTCAAGAAAACTTGGCTCCTTTGTCCAGTTATAAGATTGCAGCCGTACTCGTCTTGCGAGTAATCGGCCCTCATAACTCATAGGCATCAAGGCCGGGTCTTTGGGTTTGTGACTGTGCTGTTCAAGCAACCAGCCCCCCAAGACCTATATATATGCAACGTACTTGATGATACTGATGTATTGATAGCAGTGAATATTACTTACTTGTAATCGAAGCAAAGATCATAATAAGACTTGATAACCATCTCTTTTACTGATACGAAAAAGTTTGGGTCAGCAGGCCGCCTCATTAAAAACCTTCCAGTCCCCTTAGGTACCCTCGGTAGGAAAAGAGCACGTCTGAAACCTGCTGCCCGTTACACTGTTTAGCTCTTCTCGGGAATCGGTCCCGGGCTGACGCGACCGATGCACATTCTCCATTTGTTCGACCTTTTTATGATGAGTATCGGGTTTGCTAGCCAATCCGGATGAAGCGTTCCCATAGCGCGGCTAGCTGTGAACGGCGGTGTGATTTCTTCTCCTATGCCAGATCGTTTGGAGGAATTGTTCTTGATGAAGGCCACCATCTTAGCATCTTGTTCTGCCCTGGGTTTTGCTTTTTCTCCTTCAGTGCTCGGTCTTTTTGACGTGGCCCTTTCCTCCGGGTCTGCTTGAGACCGGTAATGTTTGAGTTCCTCTTTCCTACAGGCTTGCTCGGCCATTGCTGCGTCTCCTTCATCGCATTCAGCTGCTATATCTCGATTTCCATGTATGGTAATGGTTTTCTTAGGACCCGGGATTTTCAGCTGTAGATACACATAACACGGCCTCGCTATGAATTTAGCATAAGCCGGCCTTCCGAATAATGCGTGATAAGGACTGCGCAACTTAACCACCTCGAAAGTAAGCCACTCAACTCGATAATTGTCCTTTGATTCCCCAAAAGCTACCTCCAATGCGATTTTCCCTTCATGGCACGCTGAGTGACCCGGCACTATCCCATGAAAGACTGTTGTACTCTTTTGTAGCTGAGATTCCTTGAGACCCATGCGTAGAAAGGTTTCCCAGTACAGGATATTGATGCTGCTTCCTCCATCCATCAGGACCTTTTTCAGCTCGTACCCATTGACCTGTGGTGCCACCACCAATGCTAAGACTCCCGGGTGCTCTACTCTTTCCGGGTGATCCCTCCTGCTCCATGTTACATCCTGTTCTGACCACCTCAAATACCTCGGGACAGCCGAAGAAACTGAGTTGACCGCCTGCTTCAGTATCTTTTTATCCTTGTTAGAGCCTCCTGTAGTATGCACGTGATATTGACCCAACTGTTTGGGGTTAGCCTGGAAACCTCCAGCTCCCCCTTGATTGTTGCCCTGATTTCCGGCTGCCGGGTTACCGGCTGGGGGTGGGCCGTTACCCAAGTTTCCACCTGGACCCGGGCCTCCTCCCCGACCCGTACCTCGCATGGATCTGTTCACTTCCTCATTCTTCCATCTCTGTAAGTCGGCGCATTGCTCCAAGGAGTGATTAGCCGGCTTGCCGTTCCTGCTGTGTTTCAGGCATGCCATTCTAAAGATATCCCAACTGTTGCTTGGCCTTGGAGGCCCTTGATAATGTCCTCCATTGTGATTTCCAGTGTTAAAATTCCCTTCAGATTTGGGTCTCGAAGACCCGGCTTCTGTGTTGGCAACAAACTCGGAGCCTCCTTCAAACGGGCGCTTGTTCTGGCTGTTTCCGTTATTACCCGGTGCTGAGCCATTGCCGGTTCTTCCACTATTACTTGTGTTTGCTTTTGCCTTTTTGTCATCAACTTCCTCCTCTGTAGTCTCTGTCGCAGCGTGTTTGTTGCACGCATCCATCAATTCTCCCATCGTAACCTCCGACGCATTCCGACTGGACTTCATGCGAGTTAACTTTTGCACTAAAGGTATATACTTGCATGTTTTTGCCATAGCTTGTAGCGCATCGTTGGGCTGAATATCTGTGGACGAGTGAAGTATCTCCATAACCCGGCGCACCCAACTGCGTACCGACTCTCCCTTCTTCTGAACGCATCGCTCTAAATCATCAATAGTGAACAATTTTCTGCACGTCCCGTGAAAGTGCTTGACAAATGCGGTCTTCAATTCTTCCCATGACTTGATCGATCTTTCCGGCAGATTGGTGAACCGTAACTTTGCTGCTCCTTCTGACATCATCAAGTACATGAACTTGGCTTGAAGATTCTCGGATGCATTGCGAATCGACATTGCCATCTCATAACTGCTCAGCCACGTTTCTGGATCCATGGTCGGTTCGTAATTCACTACTTTTCCTGGCTCTTTGAATTTTTCCGGGTAAGGTTCAGCTCTGATGTCGTCCGAGAGACACTTGGGTCCTGCGAGAACGGTCGAGGCTGGTCTTACTCGGGAAGCGTGTGATCCAGCAGGGGGTGCAGCTGGGCGCGGTGCCGCTGGTAATCCATGCGCTACAGACCCGGCCCCTGCCCTCCTGGCCCTGGAGCTATCCACAACTGCTTGTGCTGCTGATGCTGCTGGTACTGTCTGAACACGGGGAGGAGGCGGCATTTGCTGATGCTCTTCCCTCCGCCGCGCTGAATTTGCTTGGATATTGCCTTGTTGCTGACTGGCGTACGGCGTCCCATGCATTCCACTTCTATGATCCGGATAATTGGCTTGCTGTGCCACCGCTGTGTGCAGCAGATCGATCGCTCGCCGGGTCTCCTCTGCATGGGGCGACTCTCTTACAGGGATTTGGTTCAGTGCGAGTGTTGCTGCATACACGTTGTCCATGGGATTGTTGTAGTGACCTGCCGGTGTGCGAAATCGTGATGGTGGTGGTGGTGGTAACTCATTGCCGGTTGTGACTCTAGTCTGGGGTAAGGGTAACCCGGCCTGCTCGTTTGCCGGCTGCGCTCCTGCTGTTGCCGGTTGGGGTGCAGTTCCCTGGTTCACCGCTGGGATTGGCTTATCCTGAGGTGTAATAAACAAGGCAGCCGGATTAATAACTCCGCCCATTGCTGGCAACCTGGTTTGATGCCTTTGATGTACCCTAGACGTTTCCTCTCGGAGCCGGGTTTCCAGTGCATCCAGCTCGCGCTGACGTGTGGCCATCCCTTGTCTTTCTGCTTCCACTTGCCTTCTTTGCTGTTCCAATGCACGACGAGCCACATCCAGATCTCTGACATGCTCCGCCGCGTTTTCTGGAGTGATAACCGTGGCAAGAACTGTGGGATCCAGAATTAGATTGTTATCGAACAGGGCCGGGTGACGCGGATTTGAAGGACCCGCCCCTGGTGTCCGGTTTGCTTGGAATCCGAACATATTTGCCTGCAACTCCTCGTCCGCTGCGCGGCTGGTAACCGATGCCGATTCCCCATCAACCCGGGCCAGAACCGGGTTTCCGTTAGCCGCGCCCTGCTGCTGGGCCAATGCCTGAGCCGCCCCGACTGCGGCCGTGGTCACGTTCTCTTGATTGAGGTTGGCCGCTGGAGCCGTGTAGACCGCAACTCGGCGTATGATGCTTGGCGTGAATTCGTGCTGTTCTTCTTCGCTGTTATTCTCCTCGTACCGGTTTTCCAGCAGATCCCGAATAGACTCGGTATCATCCTCTCCACCGACCCTGGTCACGCGGGGTCCATGCCGGCTCCTCCGGCTGTTCCCACTTCGTGATGGGTTCTTCTATCTGATATGTTGTTCCAACTGATTCTTCTCTATCTGATTGGATGTAGGTAGCCTCCCCTGATACAGAATCAGATCCAAGATTGTCAGGGATCGAACCGGAAGTACATACCATACCGATGAAGACGCTGATCCGGCCGATTGTCACGACGGATCCGGTTTCGAGGTGATCCGACTCCGGCCCCCAGCCGGAATCGTCCACCATCTTCTCTCCTTCGTGGTCGACGTAGATCTCGCCGACGACGAAATTCTCCATGTTCTTCCGAGCTTCTCCCGTGATGTAAACACCTTTGGACGCAGGCCCCACGGTGGGCGCCAACTGTCGTGGGATGGCAGACGTTACCGGGGGTAACTTATCTTGGGGCAAGACGACACAGGTGTTTGGGAGAGGGTTTAGCTCAGAGGAAAACATGATGATAATCGATATGGTAGCCGGCAATCAAGTCGCCGAGTCTCCGATCGTAAGGCAATAACTCAACTCTCGAATTACAATAGATACTCGATATTAGGCGATATTGCTAGGACTTGGATCTCTGTAAACTAGACCTAGGGGTCGGTTTATAAAGCACCCGCATCCCCCTGGCTTGCCCTCCAAGGCGCAGCCTGAATCCTACCCGGACACCGCTTACAAGCCCTAGCTTTCCTTACTGCAACCCATAATCCGGGATACGAGGCCTACAAACTTTGGGCCTTCCAGAAGTTTCGTTTATCCCTAGCCGGATTGCACGCCATGTCCCTTGGGCCGGGTTACACCTTGGAGTTGGCCTACCGGTTATTATCCCTCCATCAAATCTTGTATTTACAAGAAAGTGAGTGGGAGCTCTGTAGAATTTGTAATACTATATGTGGATGACATATTGTTGATTGGAAATGATATCGAACTTTTAAAAAGCGTAAAAGGTTATTTGAACAGTAGTTTTGAAAGTGAATTTTGTTTTCCCGGTGTTTTTTTGTTTTAGTTAACAATACTAAGTACATTATTTATCAAGGTGTTTAGCGTGCAAGTGTTATACTTAACATCGGCATCGATCACCGAAAAGATCGGTGAAGTTTGGCGTGAGAGATTTGAGACAGAAGTCAGCTGGATTACTGGAACCGGATTATTCGGAGGAGCCGGATATTCCGGTTAGGCAAATTTCGGACCATTTTCGGGACAGAGATGAGCCGGATATTTGGTACCAGATTATTCATCTTAGACCGGATATTCCGGTTGTGGAGTTTTTGCTCAAAAACTGCTAAGGACTAGAGACAAAACTGACAGAGATGGACCGGATTATTGGTACCAGATTATTCGGGAGGAGCCAGAATATCCGGTACGGTTGCCTGCGCGGGACAGAGACGAGCCGGATTATTGGTACCGGATTATTCAAAGGCAACCGGATATTCCGGTTAAAGTCAACATGATTCGAGCAGAACAGCAAACCGGATATTCCGCTCCCAATTTCCTGCAAAACGGCTAGTTTTGGGGAGGGGCTATAACTACCCCTCCTCTTCTTCCTTGAGCTGTAGTTCTCCCCCTTAGCATTCAATAGTATTTAAGAGCTCACCAAATCCCTCATAACTCCCAATCCCTCCACCCAATCTCGAAGATCTTTTGAGGATTGAAGGAGAAGCCCCGATCTACATCTTCACCGAGCCGTTCTTCATTTCCCCCTCTCTAGCTTGAGGGATCTACCTAGGGTTTCCTCTTGTGGAGAACCTAGGCATCTTGCTACTTGTTGGTGATTCAAGAAGAGTTGGGAGCCCCCAATTTGGTTGTGGGTGTGTGCCCCAAGTTGTTTGTAAAGGACTCGATCCACGCCCCATAGGGGTTCAATAGTGGAAGGTGAACCAGGCCTTTGTGGCGGAGTTCCTCGGAGAATAGGGTGAGGCCTTTGTAGCGTTTTGTAGGCCTTCGTGGCGATCTCACACCCCTCCAACGAGACGTACTCCCTTAACAAGGAGGAACTCGTGATTACATCGTGTCTCCGTGTGCTCCAGTTCGGTTACCTCGTTCCCTTACTTCCTTTACTTGTGTTTGCATTGTGATTATTGTTATCCTTGTCATATAGGTAAATTCACCTTAATTGCATTATCTAGAGAATTTACCGTTGTGTCAAGCCTAAATGAAAAGAAAAACTAAAATTGGTCATAGCACCTATTCACCCCCCCTCTAGGTGCCCATACTTTACTTTCAGTTGGTATCAGAGCCTCGACTCTTCTATTGGGCTTAACCGCCGAAGAGTTTAAGTATGGCATAAGAGTCGGATACCGAATCGTCCAAGGCTAGGGTGTCCATGGATGATCTCAATGAGTTGAGAACTTTATTGACCTCATCCATAGACGCTAAAATTGATGAGTTGCGTCAAGTCTTGTCGCAACTCCTCAAAGCTAAAGGACCGGAGGTCTCCGAGTCTTCTCCTCCGGAAACTACTCCGGAGGGCGCTAAGAAAGGGGTAGATGGTGAACCACATAAACATGCTTCCGCAGAAAACTCCACTAAGAAGGGTACAGAAGGAGATGGAGAATTTCACGCCGTTCCCGGAAGCTATTCTCCCGATCCTCCCGTCCCATATCCTCATATAATCCCTAGAGGAGATCCTAAAATTGATGCTTTTTTTCTTTTCGTGAATGGAAATATTACATGGAGACTCAGTTGAACTCTTCTTGTATAGATCTTTGGAGGATCACTTGTGATGGATACACGCCTCATGACCCCAAGAACCTCACAATAAGAGAAGTCGTAGATTATCAACTCAACTACACCGCCTTGTCCATTCTTCAACAAGCCGTCGGTCCTAACCATATGCCGCATCTTCAACAATATTCCACCGCCAAGGAAACATTGGACGTTCTTGTCGTCATGTTTGTGGGCAATGAGAGCATGCAAAGGAATAGATATGATGCCTTGACCAATAAGGCCGAAGGGTTCTATATGCATGATGGATAGGACCATGTCAACATGTACTGGAGACTCCAGACTCTTGCCACCGCCTTCTCAAATGTTTTTGCCAAGTACATTGATGATGCTTGGATAAAGAGGAAGTCCATGATTGCCATAATTCCATTTGAGGGCGCGGACATGAATAGCATTCAAGGAATACATGATTTCTCTTCCATGACCTCAACTCAAGTGATGGAAGAAATGTCCTCGTATCAAGTGCAAACCAAGAATGCTCTTGACAACCGTGCTAGGGCCATTGGAATGCACAAAGGAGCATCTGTTGCTTTGAAGGACAAGGTTGTATCAAGAGAGGTTGAGTATGAAGAAGATGGAGAAGATGCATTGACTCCTTTTAAGTAACAAGACTATGATCCCGTGCTAAAGGATCTCATTGCTCTCATCGTGCAAAAGTTTTGGAACAATCCTCCCAAGGGCAAGAAATTCGTTGAGGAAAAGACCAAGTCTCTCTATGGAAATGATGGGGCTCAAAAAGTGATGGCTTGCTTCAATTGCCAACATAAGCACCACTTCATTGCGGAGTGTCCATATGAGAATAGAGAGCTCCATAGTGGCAAGCTCATTCGCAAGGACAAGTCCAAGGTTGAGTACAACAAAACTCATTTCAAGAATAAACCATTCAACAAGAAGTCTCCCACCAAGTTTGTGCTCTTAACTCAAGAGGAGTATGGTTGCGGGAGTGATGAAGAAGAAGAAACCACAAGTGAGGTGGCCGCTCTAGCTATTGCTTCCATTCCATCATCTTCTCTGTTTGAATCTCCCAATGACAATCATCCTCAACGTAATGCCAAGTGCTTCATGGCTAAGTCCACGGAGGTATCACCTTCTTCCAAATCTAAGACCCCTAGTGAACTAGAAAATCTTGCTAGTCTTAGAGTAGAAGATGAGAGGGTCTCCTTGGAACGTTTTATGTTTAACATGCAAGGGGAGACCAAGAAGTACTTTGAGTATCTCATGACGCAATTGGGAGAGGACCAATAGGCTCTTGAGAAGAAAGGTGAGGTTGAAAGAAGGGATGCGGATGAGATTGCATCCCTCTCTATGACTCTTGAGGAAGAGCATGATGGTAGAGTTTCTCTAGAGGAGGAACTTGAATCTATTGAATTAACTCATAATGAACTTGTCTATAACATGACTAAGGAACGTGATCTTGCTATTGCTAAATATAAAAAGACTAAAAAGGACAAGGTTGAGTTTGGGTTGGTCATGGTAAACTAACCGACAAGTTTGAAAAGCTAACCAAGGCTCAGAAAGCTTTGGAGAGCCAACACTCTTCCCTCAAAGAGTTGCATGAACAACTTCAAACTCAACTTAATCAACCTAACAACCCTAGCACCTCTACTTCTTCTTGTGATCATGCAAATATTATTGAGTAAAATGCTAGGTTGAAGGATGAGCTAGCACGGCTCAAGGGCAAAGGCCCTCAAGTTGAGAAGGTTGTGATCCCTACCCCACAAGTGGTTGCCCCTAGCTCTAATGTGGTCATTGCTAGACCACAATTGAGTTCTCCAAGGAAACAAGTGGGCAAGCAAGGTCTTGGATATGTAGCCAAGAAGAAGAAGAAGAAGAAGAAGAACAAGAAGAAGACTAACAATGGTGCTTAGGGTGGTATTGTCATTAGGGACAACACTACTCGTAGCACACCCGCTCAAGCAAACAATGTTGTCTCGAGTAGTAGTGTCATCAGGGACAACACTACTCGTTGCACCTCCGCGGGAACTAACAATCCACACCATTTCTTATATGGTGATTATTATGGTGTCGTGCAAGATAAATATGTTGGTCCTATTGAGGGTTTCATTGACTATACTATTTGGGTTCCAAAGACCCTTGTTGCTAACATGAAGGGACCCTCCTCGGGTCCTAACTCTAGTCAATGATCTCTTGCAGGACTATGCTTCCGGTGAGACTAAATGGATAATTGATAGTGGATGCACTAGCCATATGACCGGAAGCAAAGAACTTGTGACGGAGTTGCGCCCAAATGACATACAAGCAACCGTCACTTATGGAGACTCGTCCTCGTCTAAGGTACCCGGATAGGGCAAGGTTGTGGTTGCTCCGGAAATCACTATCGTGAACGTCATGCTTGTCGAATCCCTTGGTTACAATTTACTTTCCGTTCGCTCTCTTGGAAATATGGGTTTCTTCGTCTTTTTATGTTGATATTGTGGTCCTTTTGAGGAGCAAGACTCTTGACGTCGCTGTAACATCCCAAGTTTTGCTACAATAGGGTTGTGGTGTTGAGTTCATGGCATGGCATGCATGAAAAATTTGAACTAAGTTTTACATTGAATTTAAATTAAAACTTGCTCAAAAATCACTTAAAGTGAGCACTTTAAATTTGATTTTAAAATAGTTTCAAAATTTGAAAACCAAGTAATGGTTTGGTTGGAAATTTAATGGGCTTCCCAAAAAGTATTTTTGCCAATTTTTTTCTCATTGCAAAAAGGCCCTCAAAAACCCTGTTTAAGTTCTGTTCTACTAGAGAAAAGGACTCTTTTGCAAATCTTAGTTTTTCCACGGATCACAACAAGAGTGGTCATCATGAAATCCACATCTTTGTTCTTAATTCAGCTATATCGATCTTTTAGCATGGGTTTTACAAACAAGTATCACCCTGTGCATCCCCCATGATCTGTGGATTCCCTGGAGCATGTTCCTACTCTCCAGCCGCTCTCAAATCTCCATCCGTTCTTTTGAAACCAAGTTGCATATGTGTGTTGGTTTTTTCCAAAGAATTTGCTCTTGTTTTCCGTCAAAACATTCCACTTTGGAATGTGAGGATAAACAAACTCCAGTACCTCATTCATCTCTAGGACCAGGTCAAAGTTTTGTAATTCGCGGATTCAAGAAGTTCCGTTAGCTTCTGTTCTATTCTACCTATGAGTATCACACTCTTTTAAATCAAGAGGCCGTGTTGAGTTTCATGGTCTTATTGATCAAGTGATGCTCATACATGTCTTCACTCCCCTTCCTCCAAGTTTTAATGCTTGAGAATGATGGGTATGTTCTTCGACATGTGTATCAGGTACTCCTAGCAATTCTTATTGCTTCAAAAAAAACCCAAGAAACATCAGTATCCTTCCTAGCACTACTGGTCACCCAACCTCTGTTAAGAGTTGACTGAGTTACCAAATCCGTTCATGCCGGTGCACATTCTTGGTCAAAGAGTTAGGTTAATACCGATGCTCTCAAGATCATATCAGTTGCTTTGAAAAGCAAGCCTCCTTTCCAAATCCTGAGACATACCGGTAGGTTGTGATATTCTGGTTGTCTTTCTAGAAGTATCACCAGGTTTGTCACCTGACCGTGATGTCTATGTAAGGGGTAGTTTGAACTACTCCTTTCTCCAAGAAACTCCGCTGGATATCCTGGACTAGTTGGTTGAGCTTCAACAACAACTTGGAGAGTTGAAAGGCAAAAGCTCCGCCTAACTTGATCCTTTGTTAACGGATGTCTAGTTCCCGTTGTGTTGAAGAAGGATAGTATCTCCTCAGTGGACATGCTATCATTCTACCTTGGTTTGATTTGGGCTATCGTCAAATCGAGAAAAAAATCCAAGGACTGTCTAGATGGTGTTTTCACTCATGGTGTTTTGCCCAAGTACACCTTCATGTCCTTCGGTTTGACCAATACTTTGCCTCGTTCATATATTATATGAATCCCTCTTCTTGGAGTAACTTGATAAGGCCGTTGTTGAGCCCATCTACGACATTCTTGCTTTCTCCAAGTTGCAAGAGGTTCATGTTGAAAAAATGGCAACAATGTTGGAAACTTTCGAGAACCATCTTTGTCTTATCACGAAGTTGTGTTCTGGATGTTCGAAGTTACTTTCTCGGGTTCGTGTGCTTATGGTGAAAGTTGTCGCCATGGATCCGAGTAGAGTTTTCTTGTTCCCTCGGGAATAATTTCAAGTTGGTAATGCATGTGTGGAGTATTCTTGAGACTGTTGGTTTTTACCACCATTCACTTAAAGAAGTTTGCATCCATGCTAAGACACTGACTGATTACCCGTGAAAGAGAAGAATTCTACGAACTTCGTTATCTTTGTATCGTCTCCCCAACAAGGACTCCGATATGTTTCATTGCAAGTAGTCCATGTCGGTGCAACCGTCTTTCGCAAGTTGCTAATACATGAGTTCTGCAATCTCGCTCATCTTCTTGAGCGTGGCATCATAGTCCATGTCTTGAGAATGCAGCATATGTATCTCGTTGGTAACCGGTGCAACCTCTGTAATCAAATATGCTGATTCTGAATCATCCTTCCACTAATCTGAGCTGAATCTCAAGCAAGAACGATGGTTGGTGTTTCCTCCAGGGTTTTGACATAGGTCCTTTCGAAAATCCGGCATGGTTGATGTTGTGGTTGACACAATCAGCCGGAAGGCCTAATGTCATAACTCTTTGAATCCGTAAGAACAACCACTCTCCGTGAGAATTTCTGCGTGGTTTCTAGAAGTTTCAATCTCCGTTCTTCCAAACCGGAGTTTTACTTCCACTTGATTACATATGTAAGGCTTGCATAAGCTTGATATTGGTATCGAGAACATCCAGGAGAACTTGGAAGTTGATTCTTACAATGTCTCTTTATCAATCCTCCAAATGTTTGTTCAGGTGGAAAACAAGTTCATCATTAGACCATCTCGTGGTGTTTTGTAACCGTGGTTGATCAGTTTCCTTTTTCAAGTTGTTTGTACTTGAAGTTCTGTTTTTCTCACACATTGTGTGAATTTGTCAGTTACTTCAGCCATGGGATCTTACCCATGTGGTAAACGTATTGCTACGTCAAATCCACAATAGGAAAAAGATTCCTTACTCCTTCCGGTATTCTAATACCCGTTGGTTAACTATCCTTATGGTGTGACCAAGAATTCTCCTTAATTACGGTGTCCCAACGTCCTTTGGTTACTCATCCTCCGTTGTGAAGTAACATCCTAATCTTTGAAAAGGACTTCGACAAACTTTAACGGAATGAAAGTTCCTTTTCTGTGTCCACCCCGAAGAGTGAACATGATCATGTATCAAATTCCCTCTAACGCACGATTACAATGTTTTCTCGTGTTCTCCCTCGTCTACGGATATTACTTTGTGATATCCCAGACAATCCTTTCCATCTTGGTTATCTGTTTGAAGATAACCTCGGTTTCACAAGTTGTTCAACCTTTCTTTTCCAAAAGGATTTAAAATCGTGCGCAAAGCTCATATTCTAAATTCTTTCAAGACAAATCGTCCACAAAATTGAAACCTTCTCTCAGTTCCCTCCGTTATCTTGACGTGTTTCATGCACGATGACTCAACAGTTCTTTACAAACATTCTTGTCATGAGTTATCCATGAGATACTCGATCTTCGTGAAGATCAATTCCTAAGAGTTTTCCCTCTTACCTAAGGTGTAGCCGCTGGATATCTTCGCAAGTGCTACGGAACAAGCTCTTCAAAAAGAGAACCGTAAGGTTCGAGAAGATCGTTCAAAACCCGTGTTCTTCTTTCTTCTCCTTCGGGAATCTCGGGACGAGATTCTTGTAAGGGGGGTAGATTTGTAACATCCCAAGTTTTGCTACAATAGGGTTGTGGTGTTGAGTTCATGGCATGGCATGCATGAAAAATTTGAACTAAGTTTTACATTGAATTTAAATTAAAACTTGCTCAAAAATCACTTAAAGTGAGCACTTTAAATTTGATTTTAAAATAGTTTCAAAATTTGAAAACCAAGTAATGGTTTGGTTGGAAATTTAATGGGCTTCCCAAAAAGTATTTTTGCCAATTTTTTTCTCATTGCAAAAAGGCCCTCAAAAACCCTATTTAAGTTCTGTTCTACTAGAGAAAAGGACTCTTTTGCAAATCTTAGTTTTTCCACGGGGTTTTCGAAATTTCTTCTTTGTCTTCTTCCTGGTGACAGTAGGAGCTCCTGCGTGTCCTCTTCCGCGACGCCGACTGCCACCTCCTGCTTCGCCGCCTCACACGGGTAAGGCACATAGGGAAAACGTCGCGCACTTCTCTCCCTCACTCGCCTCACCCTATCCCTCCCTCTCTGTAACTCCCAAACCGAAACCTTAGTTAGGGCCGGCCTCCATGGCGCCGTCGACTCCGGCCACGGCGGGTCGAATTGGAGCCACCACCAGCCCCTCCGTGCTCTCCTCTACTCCCTCGCTCACTCGCGCTCGCAGGGACGCTCCGGAACGGCCGAATCGGGCCTCCTTCCCCAATTCCGGCCGCCGGCCGCCACAGAGGATTCCGGCGCCACCGCCGCTTCTCCGACCTCCTCGACCCCTCCACTGCCACCGTGGTGAGCCTCCACACCTTGTGGTGCCCCTCCCTTGCTCCCTCCCCCTCCGGTTGACCCCTTCTCCGTTGGCCGCGGTCTGCCGCCGCGCCCGAGCTCGCCGGCGCGAGCTCCGGTGACCAACCGGCCAGCCGTGACCACCCCCAGAACCCACTCGGTCCCCTCCTCCTAGTGGAGCAATTCGATTCCAAAACCCCGCGAGGAATCGACGGATTGTGTCGGTTCTGTGAGATTTTGGGCACGGATGACGTCATCACGACGTCATGCAAGCGTCACTGGCCCTGTTTCTGTTTAATTCATTTAAATGAAAACGGTTCTGCCACGTGGGCCCCACCTCTGTTTAAATTACAGAAAAAGAATAAAATTTGTAAATGCAATATCTTCTAATTGGCTAATAAGAAAAATGTGTTCAATATACCATTTTGTTCAGAAAATTATTCTCTATCCAAATATGTCATTTTCACACATGTTTGGCAAAGTCCAAAAATGAGTATTTATTTAATGTTGTTTAATCATTAAAAATAGAAAATTAAGTTTTTATTCAATAAAACTAGAAAATTAAAAGTTATATATCAAATTGCTCAAAATGACATATGCAATCTAGTTATGATGTTTTCAAGCCCATTTGAGCTTTTAAAATTGCACTCACTTCCATAATCATCCGAATTGCCCCTCCGGGGTCCATTTCGGGCAAATTCCAGTAAAATGCATAATTGACATACGAACCCTAGCAACCCTATCTTCATGTCTAGGGCTTTATTTCATTGCATTAACTTGTTCATGCATACATGTTGCGCATTGCATTGATGCCATGTGTTGATTGTTGTTCTTTTTCTTCTCGGTGTTTGTTCCCTCTCGGTAGAACGTGACTCCGAAGAGAAGGCTAAAAACTCCAATGGCGAATACTTGATCCTAACCGACAAGTCAAGCACTTATTCCTAAAGACTTTCTCTGGTTTTCTTGAAGCAAGGCAAGCATAACCTCTTATCTGCTCATATATGATTTCGAAAGACTTTTGATTCTCGTACATTGCATCCGATTCCAAAGTATCTTGTGTCAGTAGTTAGAGTTCTCCTATACCATGCATAGCCTACTTATCCTGATCCACTACTCCTAGCAGCTATAGGTTTTCTTGTGTGCATCGCCAAAGCCTGAAATATGCTGTGCTTAGTCATACATGCCTGTTATCTCTGCTCCATCCGGTTGATGAATCAGAGCCGCGAATGAATCTAGTATGACAGAAAGTAGTGGTAAGTTAAGAGATGTTTGATTAACATGATTTAAAGGTGTGGATGACGAGACCACAGAGGGTCTGTGGTGGTTGTCTTGTTCATGCCCCTAGGAGCGAGTTCTCGTCTTCGAGCCAAGACTAAGCGTGCATCCACACGGGGATTGGATTCCCCTCGGTCTCAACTTGCCTAGTTTGTTCCATGAGTTGCCTAGTTTGGGCTTTCCATTTGGATTTGCGGGGATATCAAAACACTTTCAAAACTAGGATGTGGGGATGTATCGGCGCTCTGCGGGTAGGTAACCGTCGAGCATCGCGCACAACGATAGAGACCCGGCAGGAGATGGCCACTCCCTATTGGCGGTCCATCTCTACTCGGAGCGACTCATGGAATAGGCGAAGCAAGGGAAAGGTCGTGGTCGACCTCCATCTGCCGGCACTTCCCGGAATAGTGCCAACGTTCTGGCATTAAGAGTTGGTTGATACGTGTGGTTAAAGTTGTACACCCCTGCAGGGTTAAATCTTTTCGAAAAGCCGTGTTCGCGGGTAAGGACGACTTGGTGACGGATTCTGTGATCATAGACAACTTAAACGGAATGATTAAAACTTGCTGATAACGAATGAAGGATGCCTCCTCGGAGATGCCGAGAGGGGTTACCTTGTAGCATGAGATAGTGTGGAACAACTTGAGGTGGTGATCTTTGAAGCACGAGGTGCTGATATGTTTGGTGGATTAAAAAGATGATGATATCAGTAGTTGAGTAGCTTTCTCATCTGTTTTCAAAATACTCCATGAGACGTGCTACTCCTTCCTCTTTTCGGAAAACAAAGACTGCTTTACGCAAAATAGCCTTCATAAAACCCTTTCTGAAGATAGCAGATATATAATAGGTTAACTAAGTCTTGCTGAGTACCTCCCGTACTCATGTTTGCTTCAACTTGGTTCAGGTGGAGTTCCTCAGTTCGGTGGTGTTTCGACGTGGACATCGACGAGTAGTTTGGGGTTCCCAGGTAGCAGCCTGGAATCTATGGGCTGGGACGTCACCTTATGTTGCGGCCTCTTAGGCCTTTTTGGTTCTTGTTGATTAGCAACATAATTTGCCTTCCGTTGTATGATGTAATGTTGGGTCATGTGACCTCTGTTTGTAAGCTATACTCTAGTAACACCTGTTTAATACAACTTCAATGTCTAGAGTGCTGCTTTGTTCGATTGTTGGTCTCGAGCCCGTTGTTATACAGTTTTGGCTATGCCTGCATAGTTGTCACAGTCGAGGGGTTGTGGAGCCGATGATCCATGTCCGAGCCCGCCTGCCGAAGATATTCGGCTTGGGGCGAGGTAACCCCAGTAACCCTCGATTGTTGTTGCACTTTCTGGACACATAGCAGCTCTGTATAACTTTGGTCCCGTTCCTTCAGTTTCATCCGACTCGTGGACGCTTGGGTATACATATCTGGTTATGACTAGCATGGACACAAGGAGTAGTAGACCGGGGATCCGGACTGCGTGCCGATGAATCCGGTCTGCGTGCCGTTGTTTGTTGCGGCCGGGGCTGGTAACCCCGAAGCCCTTGTGAGTCCATTGCTAGGAGCACATGACAGTTTGTATATCTCTGGGTCCGAGGTCCGACAGTCGCTTACGTGGGACATGTTGAAAATGAGTTGTTCGTGGTGGACTTTTTGAAGTCTACCAACTCTCAAACAATGTGTCTTTTCGGAAAGGCGGATGTGGGATTGCTGTGGCATCGCCGCTTGTCCCATGTCAACATGAGAACTTTGCAAAGTCTTCACAAAGGTGGCCTTATTGTCGGACTAAAAGAAAATGTTTCCTTTTCAAAGGATCGCGTTTGTAGGTCGTGTGTTGAAGGAAAGATGCATGATAAGGCACACAAGGCCAAGACTATTATTTCATCAAAGAAGATCTTGGAGCTTCTCCATGTTGATCTCTTTGGTGCCATTCCCGAAGCAAGTCTTGGAGGGAAGAAATATTGCTTGGTGATTGTCGATGATTATTCAAGATACACTTGGGTTTATTTATTCAAGTGAAAGAGTGAGACTCAAAAAACCATAATCGACTTCTCCAACCAAGTGCAACGTCAACACAATGTGCAAATCATGGCTATTAGGAGTGATAATGGTTTGGAGTTCAAGAACTATACTTTGAATGAATTCCTTAGTTAAGAAGGCATTCGTCATCAATACTCCGCCACTTACACTCCTCAACAAAATGGTGTTGCCGAAAGGAAAAATCACACTCTCTTGTATATGGCAAGGACCATGTTGGCGGAGTACACTTCTCCCCAATATTTATGGGCCGAGGCCATATCCACCGCATGACACTCCTCCAACCGCCTCTACATCCGCAAAGGCTTGGACAAGACTCCATATGAGATCCTCACACGAAACAAGCCCAACATCTCCTACTTCCGTGTATTCGGTTGTAAGTGCTTTTATTTGATCAAGGGTGTTAGGTTGTCTAAATTTCAATCCATAACTATTGAGGGTATATTTGTTGGCTACCGTGCCGAATCCCACACTTATAGAGTCTTTGACAAAGCCTTGCAGATTTTCATAGAATCTTGTAGTGTGGCTTTCGAGGAAAACGATGGCTCCCAAGTGGCGTAATTTCATGTTTCTAATGTAGATGTTGAAATACCTCAAGGAGCCATGGGAAGGATGGGTGTGGTATTTTTTCTCCCCATTGAGGGACACCTTATGGCGACTCGAGAAGGACTATGCTCTACTCAAGTGGAGCCCTCCTCTACAATAGAAGATCAAGCCAAGGAGCCAAGTATTACACCTAACCAAGAACATGTTGAAGACCCTCCTCTTATTGACCAAGTCACTACACAAGATGCATCCACTCCTATTATTCATGCTAGTCAAGGTCAAGGCCAAGATCAACCATCCTCTTCATCCTCTCCTCAAGTTGAAGCTAGTGTTGAAAATTTTGATGATGATGATGATGATGATGATCAAGGCCAAGTTGGTCAAGATGGGGACCCAAATGATCAAGATGATCAAGTGATCCCTCCGCGCAATAATGCGGAGATCGAAGCCCGTCGTGTCAAAAGGATAAGACGAGCTTTGAAGCATATTGATGCCCAAGACAACAAGGTCTTGGAAGATATTTAAGCTAGAAGATCCACAAGAAGGCAATTGGCACATTTTAGTGAGAATCAAGCTCATATCTCTATGGTGGAACCTAAGAAATTGTTTGAATCTATTGAGGACTCCGATTGGGTTGAAGCAATGCATGATGAGCTCAATAACTTTGAGCGCAAAAAAGTTTGGAGATTGGTTGAGAATCCCAAAGATTACCACAATTTTATTGGCACTAAGTGGATTTTCAAGAACAAGCAAGATGATCATGGCATTGTCATAAGGAACAATGCTAGATTGGTTGCTCAAGGTTACACTCAAGTTGAAGGCGTTGATTTTGATGAAACCTACGCACACGTGGCTCGCCTTGAGTCCATCCGTATCATCCTTGCTTATGCTTCTTCTCATAATTTCAAATTGGAACATATGGATGTCAAAATTGCTTTCTTGAATGGTCCACTAAAGGAGGAAGTATATGTGAAGCAACCTCCGGGGTTCGAGAATCTCAACTTTCCTAACCATGTCTACAAACTTGACAAAGCTCTCTATGGTATCAAACAAGCACCACGTGCTTGGTATGAGCACCTTAGAGAATTGTTGGATGACCATGGTTTCGAAGTTGGGAAGATCGACCCCACTCTCTTCACCAAGAGAGTAAAGGGAGAGCTTTTCATATGCAAACTCTATGTGGACGATATTATCTTTGGCTCAACTAACCAAGCTTTCAATAATGAGTTCTCTAAGCTTATGACTGACAGGTTCGAGATGTCTATGATGGGTGATCTTAAATTATTCCTTGGCTTTGAGATCAAGCAATTGTCTCGTGGGACTTTCATTTCTCAAGCCAAGTATACCCAAGACATGATCAAGATGTTTGACTTCCTAAATGCAAAGATCAAGACATCTCCTATGCAAGTCAAGTGCCACCTATCACGTAACCGGAAGGGTAAAGATGTGGATCAAAAGATGTATCGTTCTATGATTGGTTCTTTGCTCTATCTTTGTGCATCTAGGCCCGATATCGTTTTGAGTGTAGGTGTGTGTGCAAGGTATCAAGCGGCTCCTAAGGAAACCATTTGGTGGCGGTCCATAGGATCTTCCGTTATTTGGTTCATACCCCAAGATTTGGTTTGTGGTACCCAAAGGGGGCCCAATTTTCTCTCAAGGGCTACAAGGATTTCGATTAGGCAGGTGATCAAGATGATAAGAAGTCTACTTACGGGGCTTGCCAATTTCTTGGTAGGTCTTTGGTGATTTGGTCTTCCAAAAAGCAAAATTGCATATCTCTCTCCACCGCCGAAGCCGAGTATGTAGCCGCCGCAAGTGCTTGCACTTAATTGCTATGGATGAGGGAAACTCTCAAGGAATATGGTGTTCATATGGATAAAGTGCCTATTTTGTGTGACAATGAAAGTTCCATCAAGATCGCCTACAACCCCGTGCAACATACAAGAACAAAGCATACTGAGATTCGCCATCATTTCATCCGTGACCATGTGGCAAGAGGGGATATTTCACTATCTTATGTGCCCACCAAGGACAATCTTGCGGATATTTTCATGAAGCCACTTGATGATGCAAGATTCTTGTTCTTGAGGAATGAACTAAATGTCATTGATTCTAGAAGTTTGACTTGAGGATCTTGCACACACCCCTATAGATGAAATGTTTACGAGTTTAGGTGTAGGCATGGACATAGGGGGAGTGTTATCCTAACACATTGGGTTCTCCCTCCCCCCATTATTCCCAAAGCAAATATTCATTGTTATATCTCTTTTTCTAATGTTGAATTCTGAGCTTCAATGTCGAGAATTGGCAATGCACCCAAGATACATCTTTGCGGTTGCATACCATGATCTCTTACATGGTGGCTTAGGCCACCGACCTCTTGTTTTCAAAGAGTTGGATCTTAGTTGGGATTTATTTGATATTTCATTGCATTTCTTGGTTTTTCCCTTCTGAGTGTTCTGTCATAGAAAAATCTCACTCAATTGGTCTTTTGTTTGTTTGATTCTTACTTTTGAGAGGGATAAGTACTACTTTCAGTTTGGTGTTTCTATCCTAAGCCATTCTACCTTAAAGTCAACTTCATCTAGCACTTGTGCGCGTACAACACCCAGCTCATTACTCAGTTCATGTCTACTCTGGTATTTAGCAAGGACTGTTTGTATCCTTAAGTGGATAACCCAGACCACTCCATATGAGATTCCTTTTCACAGACTGGCTCGTCTTCTTGGATACGGTTACAGTCCTCATCCTCCTGTTGGTCGCCGTGTGCATGAGGTGGAGAGACCTCGGAGGGAGAGGTACATGGCAGAGTTATATGATCCAGGCTTTACTGTTGGGGGCTTGGAGGGAATTATTTCTCTCTATGATCAACTTTTGCGTATCTTCAGATCCTTCTTGGTGCCGAGTGGAGGTAATAATTATGCTCTCACCACTCCTTTGTGCAATCTTCTTATCTTGGCAAAGGAGTGCATGGAAGATGAGGATCCTTCTGCTTCCTATACTGTGGATGTCATGGATATTATTTATCATGAGCTGTACTCTGCTATGATTGGTGGGAACACCATTCCCTATGGTCCTTACATCATGATGCTTATCAAGGATGTGATGAAGAGAGATTTCTCTGAGCTACCCATGGAGCCTCACACGGTCAAGAAACTATACATCAAGAGGAAGAAGGTTACTCCTGCTGCTCATGTTCCTCCATTTGAGGGAGGTTCCTCTATGGGGGGGTGCCCTCTTCTAGTGCTCGGCCTGCTTCCACCTCTGGTTCCAGCACTCTGCGCCATGTAAGGAAGCTCTCCTGGTTTCAGCGCAATGTGTTGTGCATGAAGGTGGACATCCATAAGGAGCAGTACATGGCCTACTGCAGAGACATCGCTATGTCCAGTACCCAGAGTCAGATTCTTCACCACGTCAGTGGTGCTACTAGTGATCTGTCTGCACCTCTTGTTCCTCGGTCTTACACTCAGTGGTCTGCTGATGATCGCACTCCTTGGGAGCGCATTGAGGAGGCTCTCCATACCACTTCTGCTTCCACCTCCAGGGCTCCTGTTGATGAGTATGATGAGGAGGATGATGAGGCGACTAATGATGATCTCGAGGGCGAGGCGTAGGGTGATTTTGAGGTGTCTGCAGGCGAGTCTTTTGAGCATTCAGATGCTTAGACCTTGTTGGGACGTTAGCTTAGTTATTTCTCTCCTTTTTGGTGTCTTGATGCCAAAGGGGGAGAAGTAGCTACTAGACTACGGGATTTGCATGGGTTCAGGCACAATCATATGCTTTTATCATTTCGTGAGAGCTTGTGTCCATTTATACTTATTTTCGTGAACCTTGTTCGTTTTATTGTCTCGTTTAAAACTATGTGTTATTGTGTTGTCGGACTATGTTGGTTATCGTGGATGTTATCATGGATTATCTATATGTTGGTGGTTATCTGGATTATCTATCTTATATGTTGAGGATATTATCTATTGTTGTGCTTGGTTATTTTTTTCTATCATCTCTACGCACAAGGTTTATATTTCTATCTTATTCTCAACATATTTGTGATATTGTTACTTTGGCATGTTTGCTACTTGTTGGAAATTACTCCCGTATATTATTGCATCTATTTGCGTTTGAGGCAAACAATAGATATGCATATAGATAGAGGGAGACATTTCCATTTTGTTTCAAACATGTTCTCGTCAAGGTTTTATTGCAAATTTTAGTATTGTCATCTAACACCAAAAAGGGGGAGATTGAAGTGCATTTCATTTTCCCGGTGTTTTGTGTCACCTAACACTAAGTATTGTCACCTAACACTAAGCAAAAAGGGGGAAATTTTAGTATTGTCATCTAACACTAAGTACATTATTTGTCGAGGTGTTTAGTGTGCAGGTGTTATACTTAACATCGGCATCGATCACCGAAAAGACCGGTGAAGTTTGGCCTAAGAGATTTGAGACAGAGGTCAACCGGATTATTCGGACGAGCCGGATATTCCGGTTAGGAAAATTTCGGACCATTTTCGGGACAGAGATGAGCCGGATATTTGGTACCGAATTATTCATCTCAGACCGGATATTCCGGTTGTGGAGTTTTTGCTTGAAAACGGCTAAGGACTGGAGATAAAACTTACAAAGATGGACCGGATTATGGTACCGGATTATTCCGGAGGAGCCGGAATATCCGGTATGGTTGCCTGTGTGGAACAGGGACGAGCCGAATTATTAGTACCGGATTAATCAACGGCAACCGGATATTCCGGTTGAAGTCAACATGATTCGAGCAAAACAGCAGACCGGATATTCCGGTCCCTAAATTCCTGCAAAACAACTAGTTTTGGGGAGGGGGTATAAATACCCCTCCTCTTCCTCCTTGAGCTCTAGTTCTTCCCCTTAGAATTCAATAGCATTTAAGAGCTCACCAAATCCCTCATAACTCCCAAACACTCCACCCAAACTTGAAGATCTTTGGAGGATCGAAGGAGAAGGCCCCGATCTACATCTTCACCGAGCCGTTCTTCATTTACCCCTCTATAGCTTGAGGGATCTACCCCAGGGTTTCCTCTTGTGGAGAACCTAGGCATCTTGCTACTTGTTGGTGATTAAAGAGTGCTGGGAGCCCCCAATTTGGTTGTGGGTGTGTGCCCCAAGTTGTTTGTAAAGGATTCAATTCCCGCCTCAAAGGGGATCAATAGTGGAAGGTGAACTAGGCCTTTGTGGCGGGGTTCATCGGAGAATAGGGTGAAGCCTTTGTGGCGTTGAGTAGGCCTTTGTGGCGAGCTCACACCCCTCCAACGAGACGTACTCCCTTAACAAGGAGGAACTCGGGATTACATCGTGTCTCCGCATGCTCCAATTCGGTTACCTCCTTCCCTTACTCTCTTTACTTGTGTTTGCATTGCGATTATTGTTATCCTTGTAGGTAAATTCACCTTAGTTGCATTATCTAGAGAATTTACCTTTGTGTCAAGCCTAAATTAAAAGAAAATTTAAAATTGGTCGTAGCACCTATTCACCCCCCCTCTAGGTGTCAATACTTTACTTTCAAGTTTTTCGATGAAGGACCCCTCTAGCTAGCTTCGACACTGATCCGGATGACTCTAATTCTTAGTACGGATACGTATTTGTTATGCATGGAGGAGCAGTAAGCTGGAGGAGTTCCAAGCAATCCGTAGTGGTGAGATCATCAACACAAGCAGAATATGTTGCTGCCTCGGAGGCAACACAGGAAGCAGTTTGGATGAAGGAGTTCATATCTAGGCGTGGTTCTGAGTGCGTTGGATCCAATGGTTATCTATTGTGACAACAATGGTGCCATAGCCAATGCTAAGGAGCCAAGGTCTCACAAGAATTCCAAGTATATCAAGCGCCGTTTTCACTCCATCCGTGAACATGTCGCAGATGGGGATGTGAAGATTTGCAAAGTACATACGGATCTGAATGTGGCAGATCCGTTGTCAAAACCTCTCTCAAGGGAAAAAAAACATGATCAACACCAGAACTCAATGGGTGTTAGATTTATCACTATGTAATATAGATTATTGCCCCTAGTGCAAGTGGGAGACTCAAGGGAATATGCCCGAGAGGCAATAATAAAGTGTTTATTATGATATTCCTTGTTTATGATAGATGTTTATTTCTCATGCTAGAATTGTATTAACCGGAAACGTTAGTACATGTGTGATTAATAAACAAACCAACGTTCCTACTGAAGCCTCTCTTTTAGCTAGCTCGTTGATTAACAGATGATCAAGGTTTCCTGATCATAGACATTGGATGTTGTTAATAACGGGGTCATGTCATTAGGAGAATGACGTGATAAACTTAGACCCTAACTAAGTATAACAATACGATCAGATCATTTAGTTTTTTTTGTTATGTCTTACATTCGGAGTAACATTGTTCCTTAGACCATGAGATCATGTTAATCACTAATACCGAAAGAATACTTTGATGACATGAAACGTCACACCGTAACAGGGTGACAATAAAGGTGGCGTTAGGTATTCGGAAAGTGTAAGTTGAAGCTCATGGATCAAGAGTGGGATTTGTCCATCCAAAATAACGGAGAGATATACTTACGGCCCTCTCGGTGATATCACATCGACACCGCTTGCAAGTACGTGATATGATCACAAGGATGTTATATCATGGGAACGAGAAAAGAGTACTTGTAGGGTAACGAGATCGAACAAGGTATGGTTGATACCGATGATCGGATCTCAGACAAGTAAAATATCGCGAGACAAAAGGAAATCGTTACGACGTTGAAGGTTCACACGATCACGAGAGTCATCGTTGAATATATAGGAGTCATCACAGATCTCCAGATCCCGCTGTTGATTATTGATCGGAGAGGAGTCTCGATCATGTATATATTATTCGCGAACCGTAGGGTGACACACTTAAGGTTCGATGACGCTTAAGGTTTTTCGTCGAATGGTTCTTAATAGAATTAACAAATGATTTGAGGTGCTATACGAAAATGTTTCTTAATGTAATTAACAAATATAAATAAAGAAATAAAAATGTTTTATTTATTTATTAAAGAAAAACCTTTGGATTTTCTAAGTGGAAAATTAAGGGAGCATGAGTGGGTGTGAGTGGAGCTTCCACTCACATGAAGAGGGAAGAGGTGGGGGAACCTCATGGCTAGCCGCACCCCCCTCTTGGGCTGCTTCCCCCTCCCCTATAAAAGTAGGGTGAGAGCTCCTCTTCTCCACACACTTGCCCACCTCCCTTTCCCTGCACCTGTTGCTCCATTCCATGGTCTCCGGCTTGGCGAAGCCCTGACCGTGGGATTCTTCACCACCACCACGCCGTCGTGCTGCTGGAGTTCTGGAGGATCCTCTACTTCCGCTACCCTCCGGATCGAGGGAACGGAGGTCTTTATCGAGCTGAACGTGTGAACGATTACGGAGGCACCGCCGGATTGCGGTGCACTTCTTATCGCTCGGGATCGGCGTGATTACGACTATGCCAACAACGATATTTTATCTCGTACCACTTACAGTCTTTGAGGGTATGTTATTGTAAAGCTCCTTCTCCCCGTTACCTTTCATCTCCTAGATTAGATCTTGGCCATTCGGGTTTATCGCGCGTAGGAAATTTGTTTTCTATGCAACGTACCCTTGAATATTATTATTAGGGATAGGATTAGGTCTTAGAGAGGGTATGTGGGTACGGGTTGTCCACCCCTAGACCCGCCATGTTAGACCTGGCGGGTCTAACATTCTACCAAACCCTCCCCCATTTAAGGAGGATACCCATCGGGCTTGTAGGTTTCGGGGCCTCATTGACATCCGCAGCTAGTACCATGTACAACAATTCCCCGGGAAGTATCCGCCGCAGCAGCTCGCTTGCTAGTTCCCAAGGCCTGAGATGCAAGGAAATTGGCAAGAGGGAGCGTAGAAAAACCAACAAAATCAACCAGACGAGCAGAAGCGAGAAGGGGGAGGACAACAGAAGCAGAATACAATGCCTTCTGTGAAATCTAAGGACAGTGATGCGCTTGCTGAGTCCTCCAAAGCTCAAGAGACTGCGTCGCAGAACTCAACTCCATCTAGTTTGATTGCTGCAGCCAGTGAAAGAAGAGAATAGTATGCAGAAGTCATTTGATAAAACTGTGGAGAACTTGGGCCCGACAAGGTAGCCTGTCTCTCCCAAAGGACATGTTTCATCTTCAATTCCCTTGAGCATGAAGTGGAGAATTGTCTTGTTAGGAAGCAACCACTACAATTGGACAAGTTTGTTGGAAGTGCTACGCCAGGGTCAGGGTTCTATCACATTGAATTGCCTTTCCAAGTGACAGAGTTCCCTCCTCCAAAAACCATTGGCATGTTTTATATTGACTTTGGTGAGATAAACAAAGAGGAATTGTACATAATCTTGCTATGATCTATAAGACCAACTGGCCTTGGCAAATTAGGAAACTTGATGAGTGGACTTTCCTTGGGAAGTTCCCTCCAAAACTCAAGGTGGAGGAGCTTTCTGGATACCCCAGATTTGGCCTTCCAAAGGAAGGTGTGTTTGTGAAGGTCCATGTATGGAATGGTGAGATTGACTACTATGCCCAGCTACAAGAAATGTGGATTAAGAGTAGAGTCTTTAACTAACCTTGGTGCAAATGGACAAGAGTCATGCAATTTTTCACTACCTTTGGTATCTTTATGGACCTAGATTGGTGTGGCATGTTCAAAAGATTCTATGAAGTGGTCAAGGTGAAACTCAAGTGCAGAGATCATAGCAAAATCCCACTCGCTAGGGTCTATGAAATAAAATTATCTACGGAAGGCTCTGCCAATGCAATAAACCTGGAAAATGATGAGACTGATGAGAGCCTCCACCCCCAACCCTGATGAACATGATCATCAACATGACGAAACTAGTGGCCAAAACCATATGGTTACTTACAAAACCACCCCCAGCAAAAGGAGAAGCAACTCGGCACATCCCACCCAGTGCAAGTGCTCCACCACCTGCCTCCAAGAAAAAAGCCACTAGTTCTGAGAAGTTATCAAAAAATGTTCATGATGTAGCAAAAATCTACATGGATAAAATAGTTGGTGAAAGTGATAGAAAATGTGTCCCCCTTGGTGAGTCTAAATATGCAAGGGGCAGGGTCCTCAACTGGATCAAGGACTCCCCTGTCCCATATGAAGGTTGCTTTAATCTCTTGAAGAAAATGGAGTTAGCACAAGAATGGGAATTCTTCTATGAAGACCCTGATAGATATGACCAAGTTTGTCCAATGTAAGTGACAGAGGTACCCATCTAGGATCAAAACCAAAAACAAAAGCCCGGGGACATGTGTGTGGTACAAGGAAAAGCACAAGAAATGCAGCCAATGCAGGGTTGATAATTTTGGAAATTGCAAAGAGGATGGCATAGAAGAACAACACGGAAACCATCATCCCTGCATCTTCAAAGCTCAAAGGTAATCACCCCCAAAAACCCTTTCTCTGTCCTAGAACTAGCTCTTGCAACCATTTAGTTAACATCGTGGGTGTTAAGTTTAACTCCTGACACTATTATTCCTGTTAATTCTAGTACTAGCACTCCAACACCTCTATCCCCTGTTATCACTGTCCCAAGTCATATACGGGATGATGAATACAGCGAACATGTGGCTGAGAGTTTAGAATGGACACTTTTGTCAACAAACATAGGTGGGGTAAGCACCCGAAGACAAAAGTTTTAAAATGAATGTTTGTTTCTGGAACCCAAGGGGGATTCAAGCCTCGGGTAGGAAGAATTCCATTATTGATTTGCATGCAAAACCCATGTCAACATCACTGGTTTCCAAGAAACTAAAAACGAGAGTTTCTCTTGTAGCTATTTAAAAAAAATCGCTGGAAACAAAAATTTTGAGTAAAGGCATTTACCTTCCATAGTGTCTGCTGGAGGCATCCTGTTAGGTTTAGATACTGATTTCTTTGAAATAATCATCTAGGAAGTAAAGAACTTCTCTATCTCTATGACTGTCAAGCTGAAGGCTACATATACCGTCATCAGAACCGTGTCAGTTTATAGCTCCTCTGAACGGATAGTATGGGCACCTAGAGGGGGGTGAATAGGTGCTACGCCAATTTTATTTTTCTTCAAATTAGGCTTGACACAAAGGTAAATTCTCTAGATATGCAACTATGGTGAATTTACCTATATGACAAGAACAACAATAAACAAGATACAACTATAAAGTAAAGGAGAGGGAACAAGGTAACCGATAATAGAAGCACACAAAGACGAGGATGTAATCCCGAGTTCCTCCTTTTGATGGGAGTATGTCTCGTTGGAGGGGTGTGAGCTTCGCCATGAAGGCCTACTTAACACCACAAAGGCCTCATCCTATTCTCCGATAAACCTCACCACAAAGTTCTAGTTCACCTTCCACTATTGATTCCATTTGAGGCGGAAATCGAGTCCTTTACAATGAGCTTGTGGCACACACCCACAACCAAATTGGGGGCTCCCAAGAATCACCAACAATCAACAAGTGAGTAGCAATGGTGTCTAGGTTTTCCACCAGGAAACCCTAGAATAGATTCCCTCAAGTGAATGAGGGGGAAATGAAGAACGTGTTGGTGAAGATGGAGATCGGAGCCTTCTCCTTAAATCCTCCGAATATCAATGAGTTTGGGTGGAGGGATTGGGAGATCTAGCTTGGTGGGTGAGATCAATTAATGGAGCATTTAATTCTGGATGAGCTGGCTGGAGGAAGAAGAAATGGAGGGGGTATTTATAACCAGCCCCAAAATCTAGCCGCTTGACGCCTTTCTGGAAACGTCACACCAGAGACTCCAGTCTAGCAAAGTCTTCGGCAACATTCCGAAGGGCCGGAAACTTTGCACAACACCGGAGACTCCGGGCACTCTCCAGACCGCATCCAGTGGGTGACAACACTTTGAATTTCCTCTGGAAAATCTTCAAGGGTGGAGACTCCAGTCTTCACAGGCCAAAGACTCCGCAAAACTCCACACGTTTTTCTCTCCAGAGTGTAGAGGGTGTCTGGAATGCTTTGTGTTTAGGGAAGATGCCAAGAGTACGGAAACTCCGGCCCCTAGGCACCAGAGACTCCGGAAACTCTGGAACTCCATAGACACATTTCGGTGAGGGTACAAATGGTGACACCAGGTATTCTTCGTTTGGACTTCCTGAGTCCGGAGACTCCGGTTTGAGACACCGTACACTCCGGCCTAGGGAAAATCCCAGCAACTCCGACACTTCTAAATCTCTTTTGTTCCTTTTTTTAGAAACAGGGCCACCTTTAATAAATGTTTAATAATGACCCCTAACACATAAACACACGTTAGAAAAATACTAGTGTTTCTAACAAACACATAAAACAAGATTTAGGAGGATTTGCGCGTTCAATATCCCCTTTTTTTTATGTTTGATGACAACACAAGTATTTGCAATAGTAATCGTTGCTAGACGTAGTTTTCTAAAATATAGACGGGATCCCCCTTTATGTGTGCACCAAGATGGAACACAACAACTAGGTTTTAAGCTCCCCCTATGTTTTACAACTTTCTTCACAAGCAAAATAAATATATCAAACACTATAATTGCATAAGTAGGTAAGACAAGTAAGGCAATAAGAGGATTAGCACAACATAGATAAATAATAATCTCACAAACATAGTCTTACCACACACAAACATAAAGTTCAGCACATAGAGAAGTTTTCAAAGCAAATAAGATAAAAGGGAGACACAAACTATAAAAGGAAAATCAAGTTCAAAAGCTTGTGCTTTGAGCAACCCATGCAAATCCTTGGATAGTAGGTAGAAACTTCTCCCCCTTTGGCATCGAAACACCAAAAAGGATAAAAGAGCACACTACACGTAACTCAAAGGATCAATCTTACTCCTCCTCCTCAGAGTCGTCGTCATCATCTTGCTCCTCCTCATCACCATTATCAGACTTATACTCCTCTTATCTTCAGCATGTTTTTCTTCTTGTTCAGTCTTAGGAGCCTTACCCCGGGTGCTAGAATAGCATGGGTCTGAAGTGAACTTATCAAATCACCACAAGGGAAAGAGGAGGTGTTCCACTCATGGTTGGACAAAGTCTAAGACTTGGTAACACGCTCAAGAGGAGGAGTGCACACAATGCCAGCATGGTCGTGAAGATCCTTTATCATCCTGTTTAACTCCCTTCTTTCCTTGTATGACTCATGATTCTCCTTATGGACATCATTAGTCATGCATAGGATGTTGCGCTGGAACCATGTGAGATTCTTTTGCTCAGCTTGAACCTCAACCTTGCCATGAAAACAAGAAGGAGGGTCAGCATTCTTCCTCCTAGTCCTCGGGGCATCATCAAACGTGGAGAGGTCTTCTTCTTCCTCATCATCGTGGTTCTTGAAGGTGAACCGAAAGAACCTGAAGAGTTCTAGTCTTGTGAGCAGTCTAAGTATCCAGTCCAGGAACTTGATCAAGAATGAGCTTTATCACAGAAGAGCATACACAAGCACTTTATTTGGCTTAGTCAGGGCATGATAGATCTCTTGATGAAATCCATGACATCAATCTCAAATCCCTCACAGTCTTCAATGGCTTGGTGGCACTTGTAGGCATGGTGAAGGAAGTTCACCAAACCACCACGAATAGCATCCACATTGTCGGCCTTAGGAGCAATGTTGTACCTGAAAAGGCAGAGGAGAACGTTGTATACACGCTTAAGATTATTGTTGGTTCCTACACTTTCCATCTTGCTATACATAGGAGAAAACTTCCTCTTGTTATAGGAAACACCGTGAACATGCATCCTCTTGCCCAAGTTGTCACCAAGGAGAGAATAACCAAGAAGTTTTGACAACTTCAAGATAGAGGACTCCCACTTGAGGCCACCAGTCATCCATGTCAAAGTAACGTCTTCATCCTCCTCAAAGGTAACAGCAGCAAAGAACTGATGGACATACTTAACATTGAAATCCTACTTAATGCCAAGATGTCTCTCGATACCAAGCTTCTTTTTCATCCACACAACTTCACTGAATTAGGACTTGGTGCCTAGAGCCTCTAAGTTGAGAACATTTTGCTCACAAACTAGATGACACAACGTGTCATAGAGCTCTGTCTGAATGAGTTCCTATTCCCTCCTCCAATAGAAAGGGTTTTGATAAGTGCGAGCCATGGAGAAGAAAGGATGCAACCTCATTGCCCTAAACTCAGTTTTTCTCATGCCCTTCAGGGTGGTGATACAATCAAAACGGGCCTTCTTAGCGACTTCTTGCCTTTGGTTCTCAGCAATAGCATATTGCCTAGCTTGTTCTTGGCTCAATGCCCTTCTCTGAATATGAGTCCCTGTTTCTGGATCGTTGACTAGATAGTTCCATGCATGAGCACGGTAGGGACGTTTCTTCCTCGGTGGAACATTGGGGTTGGAGGGGGAGGCATTGGTCCTTTTTCCTTGAAAGCAGCCAAACATCAAGAACGTATAGCAAGTAGGTAAGCATGCATGCCCGAGAGACAAATGTAAAATCATCAAAGGGTATTGGGTATCAAATTTGTGATTCTGCACCGGAGTCTCCGGCCTTAGGGCGGAATCTTTGGCCTAACGGAGTCTCTGGTCCAGAAGACCGGAGTCTCGGGGCCTGCAGCAGAGATCCTGACGCAGATCCAGAAATTTGTTACTCATGGTCTCTAGATGATTTTTACGATTAACATTTTTTCCTAGGATAGATTAAACCACAAGGGACATGGTCTACATCTCAAGAGAAACAAATCTAGGTCAGATCCAAGAGAGAGAGAGGGAGAATGTGGTACCCTGGTCCTTCATGGAGGAGCTCCAAGTGGGGAGGGAGTTCTCCCCTCGGGGAGAACTGGAGGATGCCCGGCGAGGGCGGATCCTGGAAGCGAGGAGCAGCCGGAGGAGACCTTGTAGAGGAGGCAGCAACACAGGAGCACTTGGGTCGGAGGTGGATGGTAGGTTGTGAAAAACCCCTCCCCCCACCCTGATCCCCTTTTTACTATGCGGAAACCGCCAGGCCAGAGTCTCCGTCCTAAGCCCTGAAGTCTATAGTGTACCCGGAGATTCCATGCTTAGAGCGGAGACTTTGGCCAGACAAGTCTGCGGTGTTGTACCCCGGAGTCTCCTTCTCCAACTCTCCAAAAATCATAGAAAATTGTATGGGGTATGCATGTGGCTAAGTAACATTGTTTTTTGGGGGGAATTTTGGCTTGGGATAAGAAATAAAAACTTGAATGGTACTTCACACTCAAAACTTGCAAGATCGAATCGATTAAAACCAAAGATTGAGTGTATTTTCCATGAAACCAACCAACACAAAAGAAATCCAATAAATCCAAATAACAACAAAAAAGGAACCAACTCTTCAAAAGAAGAGGTTGGTTGTCTAAGACACCACGTAAGATATTATGGTATGACACTGCAAAGATATATCTTGGGCGCATTACCAATTCTCAATATTTTAGGTCAGAATTCAACATTAGTAATAGAGAGATAACAATGAATTTTTTGCTTTTGGGCATACTGGGGGAGGGAGAACCCAATGTGTTAGAATAACACTCCCCCTATGTCCATGCCTACACCTAAACCCAAACACATAGTTAACTATAGGTGTGTGTGCAAAATCCTCAAGACAAACTCCTTGAATTGATGATATTTAGCTCATTCCTCAAATACATGAATCTTTAATCATCTAGAGGCTTCATGAATATGTCTGCGAGATTATTCTTGGTTGGCATATAGTCTAGCTCAATATCGCCTCTTGCCACATGATCCCGGATGAAATGATGACGAGCCTAAATATGCTTCGTCCTTGTGTGTTGCAATGGGTTGTAGGAGATCTTGATGGCACTCTCATTGTCACATAAGAGTGACACCTTCTCCAAGTGAATATCATACTCTTTGAGGGCATCCGTAGAAATTGAGTGCAAGCACTAGCGGCTGCCACATACTCGTCTTCAGCGGTGGAGAAAGATATACAATTTTTCTTCTTAGAAGACCAACTCACCAAAGACCTACCAATGAATTGGAAAGCACCGGAAGTTGATTTCCTATCATATTGATCATCGGCCCAATCCTAGTCCATGTACCCCTTGAGAGAAAATTGTGCCCCCTTTGGGTACCACAAACCAAATCTTGAGGTATGAACCAAATACCGAAAGATCCTATGGACCGTCATTAAATGGGTTTCCTTAGGAGACGCTTGATACCTTGCACACACCCCTATAGTCAAAACAATATCGGGCCTAGATGCACAAATATAAAGCAAATAACCAATCATAGAACAATACAACTTTGGGTCTACATCTTTACCGTCCGGATTGCGTTTGAGATGACATTTGGTTTGGATTGGAGAGACCTTCTCTTTAGCACCTTCGAAGTTGAATCTCTTGAGCATGTCTTAGGTATACTTGGCTTGAGAAATTAAAGTCCCACGAGCCAATTGATTGATCCCGAAATCAAGGAAGAATTTAAGCTCTCTCATTATAGACATCTCAAAACTCATAAGCTTTGAAAATTCACCATTGAAAGCTTTTTAACCGAGCCAAAGATAATATCATCCAAGTAGAGTTAGCATATGAAAATCTCTCCTTTTATCCTCTTTGTGAAAACGGTGGGATCGATTTGCCCAACTTCAAACCCACCGTCTTGCAACAACTCTCTAAGGCCTTGTTTGTTTCTGAGGTATTAGTGGGGATTAGTGGGTTTATCCCCTAGGGGATTGGGTGAATCCCTTCCCTTCACCAAATCCCTAGGGGATAAACCCAACTAACCCCCCACCTCCCATCCGTCTTCCCAGCTCGGTTGTGGATAGCATAAAAATATGATTTTTTTTCACTGTACATAAATATGTCCATCCTAACCTGCTACAGACAAAAAATGTGATTTTTTTTAAATGTCCATCCTCAACCTATGATCCACTGCTACCAATTAGTCATCATAATTTAAATACAAACCCTCCAAATTTTATCCAAGTGAGATTAACAACAATTACTCAGTGATTGATCAAAATGACTCTTTGTCCAGGTGAGATGAACTATAACACAACTAGTAGGAACAATGCGAAATAAGACTTCACAGCTCTGCATCCGGAGTCTCATCATTGACGTCCAACTCGATCTTCTTGCCAAACACCTGCAATCAATCATAAAATCACACACAGACCATAATAAATAATTAAATATCCAACATGCTCAAGCAGGTTCTTGTCCAACTAAAGTAGGAAGGAAACAACAAGGTTGGCGGCAATTTAAAGCTAGCTACAACAATTTCGACAACTATAGTTTCAGGAAATACATGTATACTAGCAGTTCAAGTACTCCTAGTAACCGAGTAGATCAAGTACTCCTAGCTACAGCAATTTGAAGATGTCTATATATTTATACTAGCAGATCAAGTACTCCTAGTAACTGAGCAGATCAAGTACTCCTAGCTACAACAATTTGAAGATATCTATACATGTATAATAGCAGATCAAGTTATCCTAGTAACCTAGCAGACGTGAAAAACTACCTCGTCGAAATTTAACACTACATAGCAAACACATAGAATCGACCATTTTGAACGTATCAAATCAGATCAAAGACGACCCAATAACATAATTTGCACAAGAAATAGAAGAGGGGATGCGTTGTTGTCCATCCGTGCAATAGGGAAAGAAGCAAATTGTTGTCATGAATTAACTCTGAGCACATGAAAGAACATACCAGCCACAGCATCAGTTGAGATCATGATCTACCAGTCTGCCAGTCAAATGAATTCGTGAGCCCCCACCTTGCAGCGTGAAACCAGACTGAAGTAAAATATATATGGTGATTTCCAGCAGGCAGCAGCTCAATATAAGCAAGTCTGCAGAATGAAGTAAGTTCAAACTACCATATGCATCATCTGATTCCTAGTATACTAGTACTCCTACCATATGCATCATCGGACTCCAAGTTCCCTATGCAAGGTTGCACATCAAGTATGATGGTGGACTATATCTGACACATGGTTGCAATGCATTGAGATTCTTGCAGAAATATCTTATCAGCGGCTGCACTCATCTTTTTTCCTTGGCCTTCTTTTCCTTGCTGCCTCCCTGTTCTGGGCTAGCCTTCTCAGTGTCTGCATTTTGTCAATCGCCAAAAAGTGAGTAACATACTGAATGCGACTATAGAAACACCACTAGCGCTACATATATTTCTGTATAGTACATACAAAAAGTACAAAGATTCAGTACCCTTCAACACGTACAAAAGGGCAGAAATGAGGCGCTATAACAAATTATAACGGGGCTGCCTGCTAGCATTATTCTTGCAATTCTCTCAACTGCGATAAGTGCAGTACTATGTTTTAAAGAATAAGTTGTATCTACTTAGCTGGGAATAGAATTTCTACATAATAGTACTGTTTAATATTCCACATGACCAACTAATAAAGTGATAGAACTGGCAACAAAAAGATCAACCTCACATCATCCAAGAATATGTCAAGAAAAAGGAGAGGAACGATCCAGCACCAGCAGGCAGGGGCTTTGTCGCTCGAATGTTTGCCTGTTCGGTAGGAGAGAAACGATACAACAAGAAAGGAACCCAACACACGGCCGCCTGCTAGCACGGCCACCGCCTGCTAGCACGGCCAACAAGAAAGGAACCCATCACAGGAACACACAATCCGAGCGTTACATGCTAGCACGGCGAAGATCTACATTGGGGCGAGCATGCTCCGGCTCGAGAGAGAAACGGGCGTGGCTAGGGCGGCGCTAGGGTTTGGGAAGTTGGCGCCGGGGAGAAGAAGAGGGCAGAGGAGGCGCTGTGGAGGGGAGAAGAGAGGGGAGCGACATACCTGGAAGAGAGGCTGATGCGCCGGCGGCAGCGACGCCAGACGGTAGGCGGAGACGGCGGCAGCGACGGCAGCCCGTTTCGTCGCTTCTCCTCTTCCCCGTCTCGCTCGGGATAATACGCGAGGGGTAGGTCGCGTATTTCGGATCCACTATCCACTCGAGTAATTTTGGGGAATTTTTCGGGATAAGTTGGCCCAATCTATCCTATAAAGGCTCAGGCTGAATTCGGCTCTCCCGTGCGTTTGGTGAGGCACCCCCTCCGGATTTTAACACATTTGTACACAGGTGAGTCGCTACTCCACTCGCTGACTGATGGGTCCTTACTCGTCTGGGATTGGGTGGCCCTCTGTGTCGCACGGGTGGCTATCCTCGTCGCTCCCGTGGTTGACGTGGAGTTGTGGCCGTCGCGTCTGCGCGTGAGAACCCCATCCCAATCGCTACTTGCGCTCTCCTTCCCCAATCCCCTTCCGTGCCGTTTCTCCTCCAGCTCGCCATCTCGTGCCGCCGCCGCGCGCGGTGCTGTCGTCGGGTGGAGTGGCCGGTGAGCGCCCATGTGGAGAGATGCGCGTTGCGTTGCTCGCCTCGCGGGCTGCCGCTCGTGCCACTGTCGTCCTCCAGACCAGCCCCACGCCTTGCCTCCCTTTGGTTCTCCATGCCGCGCACAGCCGCCACAGCGGGCATGCCGTCCCTGAGTGGCAAGATCAGCGGACGAAGCCGGGCATCACGACCGATCGGGATGAGAGCTGCAGGAGAGCCTCCCGGAGGAGGGTGGCAAGTGGAGATGCCGGAGCTGTAGGGAAGGCCGACGGCATGGAGAAAGAGCAGCGGGGTCGGCGGCGCATCGACGGGCTGGGCTCATGCGCCACGACCGTACGAACATCCAAGAGCATATCTCGGAGGAGGGCGGTGCTGCTCCTCCACCTCTGCGGCGACGGTGGAGGCAGCCGTGTGGTGGACGCGGGGGATGAAGGCAGTGGAGCCACGAGGATGATTGACCGGCGCAGGAGCAACGCGGGTCGTCAGCGTGTGCCCGTCCATGATGTCGGACGTGCGCGTCCCATGGGAGGGTGGCGGCGTGGAGGACCACAAGCTAGGTTGCAGCGGCCAGGATGTGTGTGCCCATCGCTCGACCCTGGTCGTCGGCCTCTCGAGTCCACCATCTTTTTCCTTGCGGGTTCATGCTCTACCCCGTCCTTCCAACTTTGATGGCACCTCCATGTTGCGAGCAGCGGTGGTGGGATTTCTCTCCTCTGCTCATCCATTCCCGTCTGGTGTGTTTGATTCTCTCTCTCTTGATTTTGAGTACTTGATTAGTTGCTACATCCCCACAGATACATTTCTTATTTTTCTGTAACCTGCTTCAGAAATTAGTCCGGAAATCACCAAGAATGAAAAACTTAAAGAACTTAGGGAACTTGGTTCTGGCACATTTGGAACTGTATACTATGGAAAATGAATCTTGTGAGCTAGAAAGATTAGTAAGCTCCACTCGACAATGTACACTGTTCTATTTGACTTGTCCTTAACCTGGCAACACAGTACACATTCTCAACACGGAAACAAATAGCAGTTTCCAGGTAGAGAAGAGTGTCAACGATAGTATTCTTGTGACACAATGACTTAGAGGTGATGTGCATACATAGTCAAATGGAGCAGAACAGACATGCAGTATGACAAATATGCTTTTTGTTAACAACCAACTCGATACAATTACCACAAAAAGAGATAGCACGACCATTGTTACAGTAATAAGTTAATTAAGAAATGTTAAATAGCCTTTGTGCACATGACATTGCTGGCAGGTAAATGCTTGTCGATACTGATACTGTGATACACGATGAATTAGTCAGAAGCTAGGAAGTGAGTTATTGGGTGGAGAACTCATATTAATACAGGAGATAGACGCATGCATTGCACATGCAAGAGTATTGCAGAGACAGAGAACAATGCATAGAAGGTTAAGAGTAAGATCAAGTACATAATGCTAATATACCATGTATATAACATAATTTCTAAGAAGCTGATTGACAGGATCTTTTATTATATATTATTGCCATCATATTTACGACATCTGTTGTATGTAAATAGATCATGATCATGAAAGTTTACAACACAAAACTTTTGCAGTGCACCAGACCATGTATTGGCAAATTACAATCTCTAAATGCAGCACTAAGCACTTATCTTTCAACATTGTTTAAAAACAGGGGTGCTCCCAACCTTTCTTTCTTGTTCCTGTAGACTAATTAGCTTATTAGCTGGATAGAATGGTTGTTTCTTTATCGGCTTATTGGTTTGCTCCTTGTTAGATGTTTCTCATCTCAATTTAAGCGATTATGTTCATTTTTCTGCCAGGGCCAGTGGAGTTCGTGTCACTGTGGAACTGGCGAATGGCCGTGAGTGGTGTCAGTTATTCGGTTTGCAGGGCCAGATGATATTCATCACTTCAGTCCAAAGACACCACAAAAGCCATAGCTAATTATTATTTTGTCTTTCCTCTTCTCTGTACAATTTGGGCACAAAATATTGTTTATTTTGGATTCCCAAGTTAATATGATCACACTGATTTCACTTTATTTTGGGTTCCCAGTTAAATGATCATGATGTGTGCTTATACGTAGTGAATTGAAAGTGCTAATAACAGTGGTAGATGTCGGATAGACGCCGCCAGGATATGCAGAAGCCGCGACCACCGCCAGCCTCGGGCTGCACATCAACACTTTATGGCATTGTCTTCCTCGACTTTGCCATGGCAGCGCCACCCGTCTGTCCCATGCCGGTTCCAGCTGTTATCCATGCACACTGGTTTGATGACTCCAGAAATCTTTTTGAGGCCTGGTCGAAATGCCAATTTACATTTCTTTGTGACTAGAGGTAGATCCTAAACCTGTTGATTTTCTTGGCTCAATGTCCTCATCTGCTATAATATTGTTTACCATCTTGCAATATAGTATATACACTGATACATTTTTTTCTTACTTCAATTATATGTAGGTATATTTTCTTGTCTCTTTGTTGTCACTATTGTTGCTTGGCAGCATGTTACTAAGTATTTGTCAACATTTTAAACCAACAAGTGAATGTGTAACACAAGATATAGAACAATGATATCTTGTTATACTTGGAGGGAAAAAAAAGCAAATGACTTGACAAAGAGAGACACATGAGGATGTGCAAACTGACTCATATCTTGAGCTACGAGGATCATGGAGAGAAAGAGCACAACTATGTCACGTGGTTATTATACCAGCAAATCTGTTTTCCCGCTGATTTTTATACATTGCCCTTTAGTTTACTGTCAGCTGATGCGCGTGATAGATTGTGTGCATGCTGGTACTTGATGTTGTTTAATATATTCACCTCATAATCTTGCTGCTGACCCTGTCACCTACCAAGCTAAATCACCGGCTGATGCTTGATTTGAAACCATCTATTTTCTCCGTGTTTTCAGGCGCCGATGAGCAGAGGAGGCGTCGATGGCCTACATTGCCTAGCAACACCCTCATGTCCGATGCTCAAGCTCGGACTGAAGATCTCTTGTGCTCTGATCTCTCAATGAGACCATAATATATGCATTTCTTGAGATGGTCCTAATGCATTTCTTGAGATGGAAATGATTCATATTTTGAACAAAGCATGTGCATATGCAAGTGATTCTTAGTCCTACGATGCTTAAACTCCAACATTGTTGATGCTTGTTAGTCAACTATATTCTGATAGGGTTTCTCCACATTATTTGATATGGAGGTTCTCACATAGTTGATAAATGATAAATGATTTTCCCCCAGTTGGATAGTTCTACACATGCTCTGCACCATGATTGATGACCATCATTGTAAAGTCTTAATTTAGGAACTAGAACTTTAATAGGCTCGAGCTGTTTAGATTTTCAGATTTTTATAATACGTCATGTTGTCCTTTGCTAATGGGCAATTGTTATTTTGGCTATTTAGCTTCAGATTTTGTGATGGTAGGAGTGACTATTTTTAGTTCTTACTTAATATTAATATTTATTTGAAATATGTAATCTTCTCACCACTTTTTCCAGGTTGTTGATACATACTTTGCTGATGTTATCTATGGAAATAGAAACGGTTATGTTATTGCATTGGCAGGACCATTGAATTTTGCTAGCGGACCTTACGGTGTGAGAATGGTGAAACCATCGCCTTATGTTTCTCCTATGAAATTAACAAAGAAAGGAAACGAACAATTATGTTGCAAATATAATACCATAAGCCAAGCATGAGCTTTTGTCTCTTCCTTGATGCATGTTATCAATTTATCTAATGGAGGATCACTCAAGAGTGCTTTTAGGATCATAGATTTGATGGCTTTCGGTCTCATTATTGCAATTCTTGAGTATAGAATTGCAGTATAGGGTTGTAACTATTTGGAGTGCAAAATTCTAATAGGCCAAAGTTATTGCTTCTTTGCTACATCTGACCACACCCAATTCAGGTCGCCACTTTGGCTCCGGAGTAGCTATCTCTGTAGAGGAATTTAATTGCAGTTTCTATTGGTTGACAAGTTTAAGGTTATTATTTACTTTGGCCTCGCATGAGAACTTCGACGTTGCCATGTAGACATGTTTTTATTTGGATTCTTGCCATTTTGTGTTTTACTTAGGGTTTCTGCCGCAAGGTTTCTTTTTTACCATCTCTGGCTCTGATATTCTTTAAGCATTTAGACCTTTCTGCTTGGATGTATGATCTTACTCTTTTCCTTAAACACAAGTTTAGAAAATGGTAGCTGCCGATAACAGATAGTGCCATGGAGTTGGCTTGTCCTTAAAGTTGTACTTATATAAATCGGACAACCATCTTTCTTCTATCCTTTTTGTTACTTTTCTCATCTGTTTGCAGGACGGCAATAAATATCAGCGATTTCACCCTTTGGCTGCTATATTTTTGCTTGAGTACTTCGATAAAAACTTTATTTTTGGGTGGTTTGATATAATTATCTGAACATGCAGAATTTCGCTCTGGGCTTCGAGCAATTGCGGCTGCTGCTCAACCTCTTGATCGAGCAATTGGGTCTCCAACAGTTCACACTTTGGTCCATGTCATCAAGCAGGCTTAAATAGAGAAAGTATCCAATATTAGGTAATTTATTTTGCACATAGTTAAAGGGGCTCAAATCTATGGGTGAATGCCTAGAGACCAAGTTAGAAGAGACAAGAAGGTTTCCTTAAATAGCATGACAACATCATCATATCAGTAGAAAATATATATGGGGCAGGCAAGGCTCTTTTGGTACTAGCTGAGTAGATGTATACCTCCGTCGCTACTTATGGATCTTTTTGATGTAAGCTATGTATGAATCTAAGCAGGATGTACCTATGTATCGAAATCAATGTTTGTTATCTATGTTGTGTGAATTTGAGAGATATGGTCTTATACTTAGTTTGCTATCTAAACTGCAAAGTTAGAACTGGATACAAACTATGAGATTGTTGAAGAAGAGTTGTCCATTTTCGCTTTTCAGATATTCGTTGTATATGATCTCTATAGTTAATATAACGTCGATCTATTATACATTTTCTGAATGTAATGCCTATAGTTAATATAATGTCGATCTATTATACATTTTCTGAACGTAATGCAGGAAATTGGCCGCCGGTACTCGTGTTTGTAGCTACCAAACTATATCTTAGATTGCGCTTTCATCGAGTTTTGATGCAATATAATTTATAAGTTTTTTTCATTCCGTATCCAATCCAGAATAAATCGGACTTCTTGCGCCATTTGGCGCAACGGGTCATCTAGTACTCTAACAACAAACGGGCGTTTGGGGAAAATCGGGATTTCCGGGTTAGGCCGGGATTAAGGCCATCTCCAGTCGTTGCGCCCCCAAGGGCCCAAAACGTCGCCGTTTTGGGGCCGCCGCGGCGATAAACGGCGCTATTTTGGAACCTGGGGGCAGGCTTCCCAGTCACTCACCGAGCCCAAGATTTAGCCCAAACAAACGCAATTTGAAAACTAGGCGAATTTTATTGAATTTTGCGAAGTGCGTACATATTCGGCGCGAATTTAAAAACTAGAACGGGAATTTAAACTAAACTAAAGCTACTGATGAAGGCCGAGGCTCGCGGCGATGGCCTGGCTATAGTCGACGTCGTCGCCGTCGTCGTCGAGGCCGTCGCCAGGGCGCTTGCTCGGCCCTTGTCCGGCGTCGCCGCAGCCATCCCACCTGCTCGCCGCGAGGGCTTTCTGGATCTCGTCCTCGTCGTCGGATTCTGGGTCCAGGACGATGTAGACGTTCTCCTGCGGCGGCAGCGGGGGAGAGACGCGGAGGCGGGCCGCGTTGGCGGCGGCCTCCTTGTCGCGCGCCGCCTTGAGCTTCTCGGCCTCCGCTAGCAGGCGGCGCTGGAGCTCCGGCTCCGCCGTGGTGCTCTCCCGCAGGCTCCACGTCGCGGCGGCGTCGGCGTCGAGCGGCTGGAGCGTGTCCAAAGACAGCTGCTCCGCGACCTTCTGGTCGGGCCACTCGTCCTCGTCGTCGCCGGCGTCCTCGGTCTTCGGGCGAACCACGCGTTCGAAGCGTGGCTCGCCGATGCGGAGGGCGCCGCAGCTACGCCTGCGGGCAGGCGCGCCGGAGTTCAGAATGGGGGGGGGGAAACAGAGAGGGACTGGGCGCTGGAGGAGCTCGACGTCGCCGACGAAGAGGAGGCTCCCGTCCGGCGCGCTTCCCACGGCTGGTTCTGCCGGGGCGGCATCTCCAGGCGCGGTTCGTTGCCGGCGTGGATGTGGTCGAGAACCCCCTCGATGGTTCTGTTGGGGCCGCTCCACCAGCGGCGGCGCCCGTTGGCGTTGAAGCGGCCGTCGACCGGCCCGTTGTCGTTGAGGGAGGCGATCTCCCTGTCGCGGCGGCTGGTGAGCTGCTGCCACCAGAACTCGTTGAAGCCCGACTCCGGGAAGCGGTCGGGCTTCGCCATGGCGTCGTGCGCCTCGCGGATGGCGCGCCGGAACTCGGGGTCCGTGTTGGGGAGGGGAGGCACGGGCACCCCGCCGCCGCTGAGCGCCCAGCGGCTCTGCCCAGCGCCGGAGCTCGGGAGGCGCACGTCCGGCGGGCACGGGTAGCCCGTGCGGTACAGCGCCATCGCCTCGCTCCGGCGAAGGTGGCGGCGTGGGAAGCCGTTGGCCGCTGCGCCGTCCTTGTAGCTGGCCATTGCGTGGAGAACGGGGGAGAGGAGAGGAGAGCGCCGAGGGGAAGAAGAGAAGAGGAGAGCGACGGTGGAAGAATGGCGAGCGCGGCGAGCGGCGTGGGGATTTTATAGGCGGTCGGGCATTTACTGCGCGCGCGTCCCCTTGCTGCCGCCCGCCACGCCATTACGCCGGCAGCCTTTGAACGGGCGCATGCACTGGGCGGCCGCCACGCCATAAACGCCGGCAGCCTTTTGACCGCGCGGAAGCCGAGAAGATGATCACGGGGCGGTTCTGTTCCCGCGCTTTCTCGTCGCGTCACTGACAGAGCTAGCCCGCGCGCGTGGCCGCGCAGTTTCGCCCCCCCCAGGCCGAACCCAGCGCGCTAGGTTTGGCCTGGGTGCCGCGGCGTGAAATAGCGCCGAAACGGCGCTATTTGGGCTTCTGGGGGTCGAGTGGTGAAGAAACGGCGCTATTCGCCGCTTCCGGCGCGAAAAAGGCCCCCTGGGGGGGCTCTGGGGGGGACGGCTGGAGATGCCCTAACCCCACCAAACCCCTCCAAAACTCTAGAAACAAACCAAGCCTAAGGTGCTCATACCACGCACGTGGAGCTTGTTTAAGTCCATATAGCGCCTTAGAGAGCTTGTAGACATGGTTAGGTAATTTGGGGTTCTTAAACCCCGGAGGTTGCTTAACATAAACCTCCTCTTTCAATGGACCATTTAGAAAAGCACATTTGACATCCATTTGCTGCAATTTAAAGTTATGCGAAGATGCATATGCAAGAAGGATACGAATGGACTCAAGGCGAGCCACAGGAGCATATGTTTGATCAAAGTCAATGCTTTCCACTTGAGTGTAGCCTTGAGCCACCAATCTTTCCTTGTTCCTCACAACAATAGCATGATCATCTTTTTTGTTCTTGAATATCCACTTGGTGCCAATATCATTGTGGCACTTTTTAGGATTCTTAACTAGCTTCCAAACCTTACTGCGTTCAAAGTTATTGAGCTCATCATGCATAGCTTCCAACCAATCCAAATACTCAAGAGCTTCAAACACTTTGTTTGGCTCCACCATGGATATATGAGCTTGATGCTCACTAAAGCTTGCCAATTGAGCACTTGTGTATCTCTTGTTTTGCACATCACTCAACAACTTATCATCATAGGCATCAATACGCTTCAAGGCTTTTGCAATCCTTCTGGCGTGACGGTCTTCGATATCCTCATTATTGCGAGGAGGAATCACTTTATCATCTTGATCATTTAAGTTCCCGTCTTAACCGGAATGTTGGCCTTGATCATCATCTTGACTTTCTTCAATAATAGTATAAGAAGATGAAGAACTTTGACCTTGGCCTTGACTTTGGATAGCTTGAATGGTAGGAGTGCTTGGTTCTTGCGTGGCAACTTAGTAAACAATAGAAAGGGTCTTGAATTTGTTCTTGGGTTAGTGCATCTCTAGCTCCCTTGGCATGATGATGGCGTGTGAACACACGTTTGTAGGGAGACGCAAGAGGAAGGTATGATGAGTACAATAGCAAGTTTTCCCTTAGTAAGAGACCAAGGTTTAATCGGACCAGTAAGAGAAAGAAATCACTTATGAAGGTTGTTGACAACTGTTGTTGGCAGGGCGCACTACCAGGCTCAGCAACAACGTGGAATCTGCACACAACACAACCAAGATATTTTCCCCCAACGAAATAGTGAGGTTGTCAATATCACCGGTCTTGCTAAAAACAAAGGATTATACGTATATTGTGGAAAATGATGTTTGTTTGTAGTGAATGAAATGAGAATAGTGTTTGCAGTAGGTTGTATTATCAGTGTAAAAGAATGGACCAAGGTCCACAGTTCACTAGTTGTGTCTCTCCATAACAGATAAATAACATGCTAGGTGAACAAATTACAGCTGGGCAATTGACAAATAGAAAATGCACCTTAATGCATATACATGACATGATGACTACTATGATATTCATTTGGGCATTACAACATGGTACATAGACCGTTATCCATCTGCATCTATGACTAATAATCCACCCTCAAGACATCATCCGAGCAAACTTTGGGTATTAAGTTGCAAGCAACATATTATTGCATTAAGTAAAGTGCGTAATGTAAACAACACAATTATCCTTAGACAAAGCATTGTTGTTTTACCCCTAGTGGCAACAGCACATCCACAATATTAGAAGTTACTATCACTCTCCCAGATTACTGGAGGCATGAACACCCTATCTAGCATAAATACTCCCTCTTGGAATCACAAGCATCTACTTGACCAAGGGATCTACTAGCAACAGAGAGCATGCAAGATCACAAATAACATATATGTTAGAACTATAATCAACTTGACATGCTATTCAATATTGATCGGATCCCATCAAACACAACATGTAGCATTAAAATAAGATGATCTTGATCATGTTAGGAAGCTCACAAGATCTAAACATGATGGCGAAAATTGGAGAAGACAACCATCTAGCTACTGCTATGGACCCGTAGTCCAAGGATGAACTACTCACGCATCACTCCAGAGGTAGGCATGGTGATGAATAGCCCTCCGGTGATGATTACCCTCTCTGTCAGGGTGCCGGGAAGAGCTTCAGAACCCTCCCGAACTAGGGTTGACGATGGTGGCGGCTACGGAACTTTTCGTGGATGGAGGCTCGGGTACTTAGGTTTTTCCCGAGGAAGGGAATATCTAGGCGGAAAGGCAATGTCGGTGGGTGATGGGGTGTGTAGTTGCACTCGTTGGTAAACCCCAATAGAAAGGTTGTGAAGAGTGCAGCGGCAAGTTTTCCCTTGGAAAATAAATCAAGGTTGAATCGACCAGTAGAAGGACAAGCAACTTTTGAAGGTTGATGCAGTTGATGTGGTAGGGCGCACTACCGATTCAGCAGCAACGTGGAACCTACATAACACAATAAATTCACTTTGCCCCAACGAAGCAGTGAGGTTGTCAATCTCACCGGTTAAACAGTAGTAGAGGTGTGAAAACAATAATTGTAGTGGTTGTATTATCACTATGAGAAAATGGACCGGGGTCCACAGTTCACTAGTGGAGTCTCTCCATAAAAGATAAATAACATGTGTGGTGAAAAAATTACAGCTAGGCAATTGATAGATATTAAAAAATGCATGACATGACGATTACTATGTGATTCATGTGGGCATTAAAACAAGACTCATAGACCATTATCCAACTGCATCTATGACTAATAATCCACCCTTAGAATATCATCCGAGCAATCCTTCGGTATTAAGTTGCAAGAAACAGATAATCACAGTAAGCAAATTGCGTAATGTAAACAATGTAAACATTGTTGTTTTGTCCCTAATGGCAACAACACATCCTCCATATGTCACGTTTTTGTCACTCAAGCCCCAGATGCAAAGGAGGCATGAGCGCACTATCGAGCATAAATACTATCTCTTGGAGTTACTAGCATCTACTTGGCTAGAGTAGCTACTAACAACGGAGAGCATGCAATATCATAAATAATACACATGAAGATAACATGATAGATTGATAATCAAGAGACATAGTATTCAATATTCATCGGATCCCAGCAAACAAAACATGTAGCATTACAATAAGATGATCTCGATCATGTAGGCCAGCTCACAAGATCTAAATATGAGGCATAAAGAGGAGAGAACAACCATCTAGCTACTGCTATGGACCCGTAGTACAAAAATGAACTACCCACGCATCATTCCGGAGGCGGGTATGGTGGTGTAAAGCCCTCCGGTGATGATTTCTTCTCCCGGTAGGGTGCTGGGGAGAACTCCAGAACCCTCCCAAACTCGGGTTGACGACGATGGCGGCCTCGGGTGTTTTTTCGTGGAAAAGTGGGATTTTTTAGGGTTTACGCCTCGAGGGGAATAAATAGGCGAAAGGGCAATGTCGGTGGGCAGCCAGGGTGCCCACACCACCCCATGTCGCGGCCAGGGCCGCGTCGCTCTATGGTGTTGCCCCCCCTCCGGGTCTCTTCGAAACTCCATGGAAAATTCGGGAATACTAAGACTTGGGCTTCGAATTTTCCAATTCCGAGAATATTTCCAGAACAAATTTTCCGAAACTAAAAAACAACATAAAACATGAACTGGCTCTGTGTCATCTTGTTAACAGGTTAGTCCCAGGAAATCGATAAAAAAAGTCATAAAGTGTAAGGAAAACATGTAGCATATGGCATGAAAAGAACATGGAACATCAGAAATTAAGGATACGTTTACGACGTATCAACATCGCCAAGCTTAGTTCCTACTCGTCCTCGAGTAGATAAACGGTAAAAAAAATCTGAGGTTGACATGCTACCAACATAAACTTGATCATCTAAATTGTAAAATTATAAGTAATATGTGATCGTAGTACATTAAACACAAGAATTATATATATAGTTTAAACAATGAAAGATAGCAATCACTTTGCATCATGAAAAGTAACACAAATAAAAGATCATGAATAATACTGCACTCGAAAGTTATACGTCTGTTTCAAGCATAGAGAAAACATAGCAAAGTGATATTTCGCTTGTCCTTAAGAGTGGGGCAAAACATAAATGCCAGGAAACCGTCAAATTTTAAGTGGAAGACTTGAACAAATAATTTGAGAGCAAATAATAACACAACATGAATCAATTAATAATGTTTCTGGGACAAATGAACATTAAACTCAGAATGGCAACTATGCTCTCTCAACTGTGCATAAAGTTAGAAGATGGAGGCTCAACGTAAAAGTAAAATAATGGCCCTTCGCAGAGGGAAGCAGGGATAACTCATATGCTAGAGCTTTTCATTTTATTAAACAGAGGTATTGAAAACAATTTTTTTAGAGAGGTGTGTATGCTTATGTCAACAAATGGTAAACAAAAAATACAGTATGTCACAAGCCAACTAGACTTCACAAGAGCGGCTCCCATAGAAGGACGCATCTGGGTAGAAGGTCATCCTTCTTTCTCTTTTGTTTCCACAATTATGCTTTGACTGATAAATGAGGGGCAAAAACAGTGAAGAGAATTTATTGTATTAAGTTTGGGGCTCCCGCTGCTAGCTCTTCTATAATTTGGATAGGAGGATGAACCCACTAGTCTAGGGTGTGAAAGTCCAATCATCAAGTGAGATAAATATTCTCTATTTACGTCCTCATGAGCTAAAACAGGAGCACAAAACATGAGTAATTTTGAAAGTTTTAAAGGTAACAGATGAGAAATTTACTTTGGAGTGGCACTTAAATACCACATGTAAGTAGGTATGGTGGACACATTTGGCAAACTTTGGTTTTTGGGAGTTGGATGCACGAGTAGATCTCATACTTGGTCCAGGAGGAGGCTAGCAAAAGACTGGGAGCGACAAATCAAGAGAGCAATAATGGCCATAATCATGCATAGCGACAAAAACATCATTAATCAAAGCATAAATGGTATTACAAGTTCAAAAACTAAATTATCATAGAGGCTATAAGTGACTGTTTTGTAGTCATAAACAGGGTGTAAGCATGCGCCAAGTCAACCAAATAAAGCATTCAAAGAAGAACACCACAAATTTATGCTTCAATATGACAAATTTTAATGATATTTGGATAATAGAAATAAACCATGGGCTGATCTTAATGATATTTTTTATCTTTAATGATGTCATTAGTCATTTGGGTTTATTGGAATTGCCTGTTAAAGGAAGAAATTTCACTTGGTCTAATATGCAAAAGGATCCCCTTCTTGTCCAGTTGGATTGGTTTTTTACATCCTGTCAATGGACTTTGGATTTTCCCAATACCTTGGTTTTGCCCATGTCCAAAATCACCTCTGATCATTTTCCCTGCACTGTTAAAATTAGAACAAACATTCCAAAGGCAAAGACTTTTAGATTTGAGAACCATTGGGTTGACCAACCTGGTTTTTTGGACCTAGTGACCAAAATTGGAACGCACCTGTCATGGCCAAATCGATCACTTCCAGAATCACATCTAAATTAAAGAATCTTAGATATGCTCTTAAGGATTGGGGAAGGTATCTCTCACAATTGAAATTACTTATTGAGATGAGTAGTAAAGTGATTCTGTTTTTTGATCAGTTGGAAGATGAGAGGACTCTGAGTGTTCCAGAGTTTAATTTCAGACTTATTGTTAAAAAGCACATTAAGAAATTGCTCTCTTTGCATTCTGAATATTGGAAGCAGAGATGTACTATTCGTTGGGCCAAGCTCTCTGGTGAAAACACCAAATATTTTCATGCCAGAGCTACTGAGAGGTTTAGGCAAAATGCAATTCCTTCCATCACGGATGCTTCCGGGAATTTGCTGGTGGATCACCAGGACAAAGCTGCTGCTTTTGGGTCTGGTTTCAAAAACAGAATGGGTGTCTCTTGTCCACCGGTTGTTACTACTAATTTGTCTCAATTCTTGCCCGTGGTTGATGGATTAGAGGACCTTCCTAATCCTTTTTCTGTTGAGGAAATTGAGGGCGTGGTAAAACATCTCAAACTAGCTCGAGTGCCTGGTCCGGATGGTTTCACTGGTCTATTCATTAAGCACTATTGGAGTATTTTAAAAGAGGATTTTATCAAACTCTGCAATGAATTTCATAGTGCTCAAATCTCTTTGGAAAGTATTAATGGTTCCTTCATTACTTTAATTCCAAAGACACATTCTCCTGAGACTGTTAATGACTTTAGGCCTATTTCTCTTACCAACACTTGTTTGAAATTCATCACTAAGATTCTGGCTAATAGATTCCAAGATAAATTTTTTGGATGCATCCATGCTAATTAATATGGTTTCATAAAGTCCAAAACTATTCAAGATTGTCTGGCATGGTGTTTTGAATACATTTTCCAGTGTAAGCAATCTAAACAGAAAGTGGTGGTTTTCAAGATAGACTTTGAGAAAGCTTTTGATACCATTGAGAACAGTGCCATTCTCTAGATTTTGAGATCTAAATGTTTCCTTCTTTAGTGATCAAATGGGTGAAAGATATTCTATCCTCTGGATCATCTTCGGTACTTTTAAATGGAGTTCCTGTCAAACCTTTTGTCTGCAAAAGAGGCGTCAGACAGGGTGATCCTTTGTCACCTATTCTCTATGTGCTCGGTGGGGATTTCATATGGGGTGGCCCGATCTTCTCGTTGAGCTTCTCTCTCTTTTTGTGGTTTTCCGGATTTTGTGATAACTAGTGCTACACTGAGACCTCTCACTTAGCAGACCCCTGTTGCCAGATGCAACAACAATCAAGCTCTTTGGATATTCTCAACTACACACTCTTGCACAAGTAATCAAAGAACACAAGTGGTCCTGTTTCCTCCTATTCCCAGATGGAATAACGATATATCACACAACATTGCAAGGGTAAACTTCAATATGAATGCTTAGCAGCAATACAATCTAGAGGCTAGGGTTTCATTGGTTTTGGTTTAAACTTGTTCTCCCTCTTCCACACGCAGGTGGGGAGTATATATAGGTGGATGGCTCGTTGCACAAGCACCTCTCCTACTAGGACTAGGACTCAACTAGGAATCCTACTTGGACTAGGAGGACTCTACTAGGACTCCTACTTGGACTACGAAGGGATACAAACCGACCCAACTTTAGGGGGCTCGGCCATTATGGCATACAGGCCATGCCTAAATTAATTAGGACTTCACTATGGCGCATTTAACCCTATGAAGGCGCCATCTCCTTGTTTTCATCCTTGCAACAATTGTTTTCACCATTTGCAGGATTGTTTTCATCACTTGTACTTCTGTTTTCGCCATGGCTTGATTGTTTTCAACACTTGTAAGCTTGTTTTCCATCAGCCACATATTGTTTTCCAGCTCCTCTTGAAGTCATCCTCCATCCATGTTTGTGTTAAAAATAACCCTGCTAATAAATGATAACATAGCTTAGGTAGTATAACATTCTTATAACCACAAACAATATTTAATAATAGGAAAGAATTCACCTTAAAATAATCATCAGTGAGACTTAATATTTCCTTCCAACTCAAGCATGAATAAACCTCATGGACCTCTATTATGTCCCTATCATCCTCCCTTTCTTCAAGACAAGATGTCCTCGGCTTGTTGTATGCTGAAAGTGGAATAAACAAAAAGAACAACGTGTATGCACAATACATATATCTATAATGAGGTGCATTAGTTGTTATCATATCATAAAATTATGCCCTAGACATGTGACCACGAATTTTGCTTGTAAACATCACATAATTGTCATAGCACTCCATAAAATAGCAATCACAATTGCAAATATAAGAGATGCTCATTAAATCATGATCAAAAAAAGAATCATATGTGTATATTTTTTTATTGTTTAGTATTAATTCAAGTGTTCTCACAGAAGATCTATGATCAAATTTATGTTTATTAGTACACTCAAAGGTGGGAATATGCTTATTATTTTCATCATGAAAATTGCAACTCAATTTGCAATATAAGTGAAGAATAATTTAGTATCACATGTATGTGACAAATATTGTGGCAAACCAAACATATGTGTAAAATCATGCTCATATGTAGGAAGTTGTAGCTTATTTACCCAAGGTAAAATAATGTTCAACTCGGCCACTTTATCACCAGTTATGCATATGTGATCCACCATAAAAATTTCACTCATGTTATAGTAACCAATCAAGTTTAAAGTGAAAGAAGAAACATAATTGCTAGGATCGACATATGAAATTTCAGCAACCTTTTTCATAGCACTTTGCACATTAATTGATTCATTTAACATGATGTAATCCACAATATCATTAGGTGGTATTTTAGCAAGTACTTCTTTATGTGAAATCAACACCACATGCTTAAATTTCAAAATTAGCACATTATCACATGTAGGTGGACTATCTATGCTTGTTAACTCACAAGAATCAACTAGCAATTGTGACGCCCCGAGATCGGGCACTATGCAGATTTCAGCATTCCCGCCAAATCCGCATAATAACCGATTCCAGGTTGCCATTTATGATAACATTACAATAGTTCACGAATAATCCACAATTACAACAGCAACAGATAGATACAAGATGACTCGAACGAGCCAGGGCTAACAACTGATACATTACAAAGATCCAAATAACAGCGGAAGAAACAAACGTCCGGCTACGGACAAGATCCAAATTGGACTAAGAGTCCTGAAGATAACCGAAGGCGTCCAATCCCTGCCCAGGCCAAGCCGGAGGGGTTCCCAAGCTAACGTCGTCAGACTTCATACCTGTTGACTGCAATTTGGAATTTGCAGCCACGAAAGAGATTCGTGGGTCAGTACGGTTAAGTACTGGCAAGGGGGACAAAGCCCATACTCACAAGAATACCGGCGTAGCCAATCACCACAAGATACAAATACTTTAGGATCAACGGAAAGGAAAGGGTTATGGCAAATAAGCGACAGCAGGCTGCACTAACCAACTACAGAGATTCTATTACTTCCAACTATCACAAAGGGGATAAGATCGAGTAATAGTAACCAACTGAAAGATAACTTCAAACAAACCCATCCTGGATCTCGCCCCTTTAGCCAAAGAAGCAATCCGAGGATAACTCACACCGTGGTATTAAAGATGAGTCAAGTTTGTTGTGTGAATGACCTATTACTAGTCAAGTTATTAATCATTGGGTGAAACATGATTGATCATTATGTTGAAGTTGTCCTGAGTACTTGTAAGCCAGTACTTTCACCAAGTAATCCATAACCGCGGAAAACACGGCTTCTCGAGAAGATTTACCCTGCAGGGATGCACCATAGTAACCACACTCATGAATATCCCGCCAGATGGAATGCCTCCCACCAAGCGGGGCACTCAACACAATCCAACCCTTCTTCGCATCAAGCCCAAAGCACCGCATGCTGTGCGTGCGCGGCTAATCGAGCCCCACGAAGAAAAGGGGACCCTCATAGCACTGGAAGATCACGCCGCCCTAAATGCCGACTACGAAAGTTCCACCCGGGATCCAAGGGCTCGCAAGATCATGCATGCAGCAAATGGAAAGCCCGAACTAGTACGGCGATTTGGACGAGATGCGAATCGGGTCAAACTGAGGGGGAGCCCATACTCCCCAAATGCGGGTAGTGCGCTCATCATGGATCAGTAGAAAAGACCCTTTTCCTATTAGGGTCGACACTAGCAGGCCTCAAAACCACCCTGGGCCTCCTGCCGGTGCCTTATCATCAAATTTATTATTAATAGTAACATTAGCATGATTGATTGATTGATTAAACATCGAACCCCCAGAACATAAAGAAGTAATAGCAGAAAGTAACGGGTAACAGACTCGAGCAAAGCAACCTAAGCATGCTAGATAAGAACAGGCACAAACAAAGGCTGTAGGTATGGAGGTGAGGCGATATCAAGGTTAAGGGATTCATGTGATGGGTTCGTAACAGAAACAACTACCACTAAGGCTAGCAGAAAAGAATCAACGGAAAGAATCGGTAACAAGTGATGAAAGGCAGCCATATGGCATGCAAGTGAGTATACTTGCCTGAGATCCCGCAAGGTAGCAGAACTTGTCGTTGCTCACATCATCTCAACGTCCTATCCGGGAAGAAGCAACGAACCTCGAACAAATACCGGAATGCAACAATTACTACTACGGCAAAAGATCCAGCATGATCAAGATATGGATGCATGTCATGGTTAATAGATGCACCAAAGTAAACTAGTGGATATGATACACAAGTTTAAATGGATTCCATATGCAAAGATTGCATATGGCAAACCCATGCGTTAGTGTTGAATTAATTGTTCTACCACTAAGCATCATGTGTAAGTGAGTTAGAATGATGCATGCATGATGAAGAACAAGAAGGTCACAACATTAAGTGCACTTGGAAGGATGGTTAACAAGTTTAGAAAACATTTATCAAGTTTGGAAATTATTGTTACTTAATGGCGTTAAACAAGTAGTGGTTGTTATCATCAAGTTAAGTTGGTGTAACCAAACAACAAAGTTGATATTTGAAAATGTTATCAAATTTTAGTTGGATTACATGTTTTACATTTGGAAATTGGACTTAGGATTATTTAATTATGAATTAAACAATATTAAACAAGTTTTAATTGAATTAAACAAGATTTAAATTGTTTAGGCAATTTTAATTATTCAAAACAGAAAACAAAAATTATATTTGAAAAGGTTATTTGAAATGGTATTGAAAACATATTTTATTTGCATGATTTGGACTTATGAATAATTAATTATTGAATTTAGCAAAACACAATTGAAATGATTTAAATTTGAATTTGAATTGTAATTTGAAAGTTCAAAACAGAACACAAGTTGGATATTTGGAAAGGTTAGGAAATTTGGAACAGAAAACATATAAAGTTTTTATTTATTGGATGCATAGATTAATAATTATTGAATTTCAAAGTTTATAGTTTGATCTGCCAATTAAAAAAGAATTGGAAAATTAGCAGATTCGATTTATTCATTTGTTACCGCACTGGTCTCATCCCACAGTCACTGCACGGCGGGGCCTAGCCAGCGTGGCGTGGATAGGAGGTGAGGTGGCGCAGCGGGTGGATGACAGGTGGGGCCCAGCGCGCGCAAAGGAAATAAAAGGAAAAGGGGTGGCGCCCTGGGATTCGATCCCAGGACCTGTCGAGCGAAAGCAAGGAACAGAACCGGTGTGATACTGCTGCTGTTGTGATGGTAGTCAGTCGAATGGGAATAAGAGGCAACACCGCGAAGAGTTTTTCTCTGAAACTATGAATCTGACGGACAGGGCACTGCCTCTGCAACTGCAGGCATGCGAGGATAGCGCCGGCGACCAGAAACCATCGACGGCGAGGCGAGGTATGAGGCCAAACATTCAGAGCAAGAGGGAGGAGGGGCCCTAAGGCGAGAGGGAAGAGAGCTCACCCCGGGGCTGCGTCGTGGAAGGAGAGACCCCCGCGGCGCCTGACAGAGGAGGACGCGGCCTCTGCTCCGACGGGAAGAAACGGACTCGGCGGCGGCCGTCCGTTGAGCCGATCGCCCATCCGCGGGGATGCAGGGGTAGCGGCCACCGCAGCGGCTCCATTCCCGCGGTCGCCCACCCGCGGCACCCACCCGTTCCCCGCCGCCGTGGTGGTTTCTCCGTCGGCCATGGAAGCTCGTCCAAGTTCAGAAACAGAAGTGGTTTTGGAGGGGAAAGGAAAGGGAGACAGCGGATTGGCGGCGCTAGGAGGGTGGGACTAGGTTACAGAGCGTAGGGCGTACGCTTGTTTTTATGGAGAGGTGGAGCAAGGTACGGAGGCGAATCGGGAGGGGGAGAGGGGATCATACGGTTCTGAAGGTGTTCGTACGTTGCTGACGACAGGAAGAGGAGGAAGACGACAAGATTAGTTGGGCTGGAAGGAAAAGGGCTTGTGGTGGAAGGAAAGAAAGGAGTGGGCCAGAGAGAGAGAAAAGAATTGGGCTGCCCTTTTTTTTCCATGCTCTTCTCTTTTTTTTTTTTTTTGCTGTTTGCTTTTCAATATGAACAAATTTTGGAAAAGATAAAAGAGGGAGAAAGAAATAGAATTTGGAGGGGGGGTTTTAATTTTATAATTAAATGTTGTTGAGTTGCAAAATAGCACATAAAAGTGATGTTAATATTAACTTCAAAATTTAGAAGATTAATTTGAGTTTTAATGTGTTAGTTGAATTCCAATTAAGGTTTAATTTGGAGTTTTTGGAAATAACATATTATATTAAATAAGTTCAAGAAATTATGAGAACATTATTAGCTTTAATTTATTTGCAAGATTTTAATTTTAAAACCCCCATTTGAAATATTGCCAAGTAGGAGTTGATTTGATTTTGAATGTGTTGTTTGCATTTACCATTAGGGTTTTGAACAATTTAAATTGTTTTGGATTTTTCAGTGGTTTGGAAAACATGATGCAATGATTATGGGATGCAGATGATGCAACAAAAGAAAACAAACAGGTAACACCCCAGGTGTTACAGAAATTTAGTGGGTTCACATAATTCAATACTTAAGAGGGGTAACACGAAATCAGCACCTTTATCAATAGCAACCTCCTCAGAATTACTAGGTACCAATTCAACTATCTCCAATGGTGATGCCGGTTCTACTTGTTGTGGCTCCCTTTCTTCAAAAGTAACCTGCATATCACAAGAAATAACACTAGGAACAAACATGGTTACATTAGTAGAGACCCCCTCACATGTCTTCTCAATTTTGGATCCTATGACTTGATGATACATAATGGTTGCTTTCTAACCTCCATACAATTTTCAAGTGAAGCATGTCTTGGTAGATGATATTTATGATTCCAAAGCAATTTTATGTTAGGATAATATCTAGAAAAATCAAACCGAAATTCGACTATACATGATATACCCAACAAAAGATGACAACTAGTAAATGCTCTGGGAATCACATTACAATAAATTTGCTCTGTATGACCATTAATGGTTACTGGAACAAAAGTACGTAGAGTAATTCGAATTTTATCATCATTAGTCATTAACATGTATGGATTAAATTCAAAAGTTTCCAATTGCAATTGCTCAACCACATCAAGAATAACAAAGTTAGAGCAAGTATCCTTATCAAGAGTAATAGCAACAGGGCAACCTTTGATGTCTGCAATGAAGTGGAACAAATTTGATGCAGGCATTCCACTAGAATCCTCTTCCCAGAAAGCATTACTGCACATAGAGAAACTACAAAGCTCCATTGATTAACTTGTTAGTACAAAATAACAATGGGTTGTGGTGTTCTCTCACAACTCACTCAAAACCAAGCAAAGATGGCTTCACTTAATGTTCCAAGAGGAAAAAGGATCAACTTACCAACAAGGAGCAATGAATAATGTGCTTTAGTGTGAGAAGAGAATAATCCGAGCTATCAAGTATCACAATGCAAACAGGGTTTTCGGTGGGGCTTGGTTGGGATTCCTAACAACACCAAAATAAAAACTCCACTGCACTGTATAATGTGATGAAAAATACTAAAGAAACACACTCACTCTGGGTGACAAATGTGGCTTAGCAATTATATGGAAGAGTTATTGCAAGCACTACAAAGACACTAGCAAATACTCTATGAAAACAGGCACAAGATTGCTCAAATGTCCACAAAATACCCAAGATGACAGGCTTCCACTAGTGATAGTATGTCTCGGCCTCTTTTTGCTTTTTCTCTCTTTCTATATTTTTTTAATACTTTTTCAATGGCCTTTGAATCAACTAGGAGCAGAAAATATGGACAAGAATTGATCAAATTGAGCAGCCTGTAGAGCAATAAAACAGCTAGTCTTTGGGTTTTGGGACCTAAAATTTGCTGTAGAATGGTTGTGGCTAAGGCTAAACAAAGATCAGCACAGAAAACCTAGGAAAAAATAGGAAGAAACACAAAAGAAAACTAAGAAAACAGAGACTTGGTACGGTTTATACGGCATTATACCAAGATGATATGGGGTGGCCCGATCTTCTCGTTGAGCTTCTCTCTCTTTTTGTGGTTTTTTGGATTTTGTGATAACTAGTTCTACACTGAGACCTCTCACTTAGCAGACCCCTGTTGCCAGATGCAACAACAATCAAGCTCTTTGGATATTCTCAACTACACACTCTTGCACAGTAATCACAGATCACAAGTGGTCTTGTATACCCTTATTTCCAGATGGAATAACAAGATATCACACAACTTTGCAAGGGTAAACTTCAAGATGTATGCTTAGCAGCAATACAATCTAGAGGCTAGGGTTTCATTGATTTTGGTTTAAACTTGTTCTCCCTCTTCCACACGCAGGTGGGGAGTATATATAGGTGGAGGGCTCCTTGCACAAGCACCTCTCCTACTAGGACTAGGAGTCAACTAGGACTCCTACTTGGACTAGGAGGACGCTACTAGAACTCCTACTTGGACTAGGAAGGGATACAAACTGACCCAACTTTAGGGGGTTCGGCCATTATGGCATACAGCCCATGCCTATATTAAGTAGGACTTCACTATGGCACATTTAACCCTATGGAGGCGCCATCCCCTTGTTTTCATCCTTGCAACAATTGTTTTCACCATTTGCAGGATTGCTTTCATCACTTGTACTTATGTTTTCACCATGGCTTGATTGTTTTCAACACTTGTAAGCTTGTTTTCCATCAGCCACATATTTTTTTCCAGCTCCTCTTGAATACATCCTCCATCCATGGTTGTGTTAACAATAACCCTGCTAATAAATGATAACATAGCTTAGGTAGTATAACATTCTTATAACCACAAACAATATTTAATAATAGGAAAGAATTCACCTTAAATTAATCATCAGTGAGACTTAATATTTCTTTCCAACTCAAGCATGAATAAACCTCATGGACATCTATTATGTCCCTATCAGGATTTGTTGCAAAATATTGTTAGTCTGGCTCTTCGGGAGGGAATTCTTCGTTTACCAATCCCTATTGGATGAGACTTTCCTATTATTCAGTATGCTGATGACACTTTGGTGATCTTACCTGCTGATTCTGATCAACTATTGGTATTTAAAGATTTGCTCAACCTTTATGCTCAAATCACTGGGTTAAAGGTGAATTACAACAAGTCTTCAATGATACCAATAAATTTATCGCAGCAGGAAACTATTATTTGGCTTCTGTGTTGGATTGTCAAGTGGCTTCTATGCCCTTTACTTATTTAGGCTTGCCTATGGGAACCACTAAACCATCTATTAGAGATTTTGCTCCACTCATTGACAGAATTGAGAGGAGACTTTCTGCTACAGTCTCCTTTCTTTCATATGGGGATAACTTGGTGCTTGTGAATTCGGTTCTGTCCTCATTGCCCACATATTATATGTGTACATTAGTGATACCTAAGGGTGTCATTGATATTATTGATAAAGCAAGAAGGAGGTGTTTATGGAGGAAAGACAAAAACAAGCAAAGAGTGAATTCTTTGGCTGCCTGGGATATGGTGTGTAAGCCAAAAAGTAAAGGTGGCTTAGGGGTCATTAATCTTCATATCCAAAACAGGGCTTTATTGCTTAAATTCCTAGCAAAATTCTATAACTCTGTGGATATTCCTTGGGTTCATCTAGTCAAGAATGCTTATTATTTTCAATCGGTTCCTCATGTTGTGACCTCCTGTGGATCCTTCTAGTGGAGGGGTGTTATGCAATTAGCTCATACCTGGTGTTCTTTCTCTTCTTGCATAGTGGGGAATGGATATACCGGGCTATTTTGGAAAGATTCTTGGATGGGACAACCTTTGTCATTAAAATTTCCAAGATTGTTCTCTTTTGCCAAGGATCAATTGGCCTCAGTGAGAGATTTGAAATTGATGACAGATCTTTCGGATGCTTTTCATTTGCCTCTTTCAAATGAAGCTTTCCTTGAATTTGCTGATCTGCAAGTCATCTTGGGAAATGTTCAGGTGAATAACAATGATGATGTTTGGACCTGTAATTTTAATAAAGGGGTTTATACTTCCAGTAAATTCTATCAGTTGCAGTTTGCCCAGTTGCCAGATGATAGGCCTGCCAAGTGGATCTGGAAATCCAAATGCATGTCAAAGCACAATTTTTTTGCTTGGCTGATCCTAAAATCTAGATATAATACCAAGGACATGATTAATAGAAGGAACTGGAAGATTGAGGGGACTGACTACTGTGTTCTTTGCAGTAATTTTTGTCAGGAGGACTGGATTCATTTGTTCTTCCAGTGTGTTTTCAGCTCACGGATTTGGAATTACTTGCAAATTAACTAGAGTGATAACACAGTCATGCATACTCTCTCCAATGCCAAAAAGGTTTTGAAAGGCCCTTGTTTCACTTAGATAGTTATTCTTGCCTGTTGGAACATCTGGAAACAAAGGAATGGAGTTATTTTCAAATCTGAAAGACATTCCTTTATGGGTTGGAAAGTTGGCTTCTTTTTAGACCTCCTTATGCTTAAGCATAGGTTGAGTGCTTCTTTGGCTGCGGATTTATCATCATGGATTAAGAACTCCCTTAGATAGTGATAGACTACCTTAGTCTATCCTTTTGTGTATATTTGTAAATATCTGTAACACTCTTTTGATGGCAATAAAGGGATGTGGGGGACTCCCCTGCAGTAGAAAATGTTTCAAAAAAATATGACAACAACAACTCATGATTCTTTCAATGGAACATTAAACACTCTCATATATTTTAGACAAGTCATGCAACAAAAATAACCATTGTGCTTAAAATCAAAATAACATCTAGTATGACATGAAAAAGTCTAGCCACAGTCTATACAAGCTTCGATTTGCACCTTGTAAGCACGAAAACTGTACTACTGCTTTCCAACACCAAGAATTTTGTACTAAACAAATACTCTCCAAGATATACAACAATGAAACAAGATAGTACTAACACAACTCTACTAAAACTAACATCTCCGAGTAAGAGATGCAAGAAAAACAGGAGCTAAAAAGTAATTTTGCAGCAGCTAGAAGAAAAACTAAGAATACGAGCATAACGAGTATTCATATGAAAAAGAGGAGCGTGTATCTCTCCCAAACAAGAATGCTAGGTTCCAATTATGTTATTGCAGCAAGGAAAACAAAAGAAAAACAAATAGGCGCTCCAAGTAAAAATTCATATGATGTGACCGAATAAAAATATAGTTTCACTAGAAGTGACCTAATAATTTGTTGATGAAGAAGGGGATTCCTTGGCATCCCCAAGCTTAGACGCTTGGATCTTCTTAGCATTTTATGGGATGAACCACGGGGGTATCCCCAAGATTTTACTTTGCACTCTTCTTGATCACATTATATCACCCTCTTCTCTTGTCCCTGAAAACTTCCTTCACACCACACTCAAAGTAATTCACATTAGAGGATTAGTGCAAAAATAAAAAATTCATGGGTTCTGCATGGGCACAAGTGCTATTGATAGTTTTAAACATTAGCTACATCCACTGATGTTTCGTGAAGCAAATAAATCGACTCTACATAGTAAAAGAGCAAATGCAAGAAAAATGGCAGAATATGCCAAAACTAGAACAATCTGTAATGACGATTTTTTTCGGGGCACTTAAATAGATCAAATCGAAAAACATAAAGAACGGAAAAAAATTCGGAATTATCTGAGGAATAAGCACAAAAAGTTTCAGGTAATTTTGATCTATCTATGATTTATACGATGTTTTACGATGGACAGCAGAAATCTGTTTTCTGCGCAGAAATCCAAAACCAACTCCAAATTTCGCTAGAAACTTTACTTGGCACAACTAATACATGAAAATAAATATACAAAAGAGTTTCTACAGAAGTATACAAACCATTTAATCAAATAAAACATATTAAAACAAATCAAAAATAAAACCATGGGTTATCTCTCAAGAAGTGTTTTTCTTTAACGGCTTTTAGCTAGGCATGATAATTTGAGAAGACGCTCACATGAGAAATATGAATTGAAGCAAAATAGATCATCAATAAGAAAATGTAAAATAAATTTAAGTCTAACACACTTCCTATGCATAGGAATATTTTAAATAAATAAGTTAAAGAATCTCAAACTAGAAATCATGGGAAAGTAGAACAAGAGAAACTACAAAACTTTCAACAAAAAGAGAGGTGTTTTAGTAACATGAAAATACCTACAACCATATGTTCCTCTCTCATAATAATTTTCAGTAGCATCATGAACAAACTCAACAACATAATTATCACATAAATCATGTTTTTCATGGTCTAAAAGCACACAATTCATATCAAGCTAAAAAACAGTGGGATCAATATTTAAAACAGCTCCTCTTTCTTTCTAGTTTTAGCAATATTAAAACAAGATGATTGATCACTCATAAACGGTATGGGACAAATAATAGAAATCCCATTTTCAGTAGCATTATGATTTATAACATCAAGTAACATAGGACCATCATCTAGAGCATTATCATATAAATTTTCCAAACAAACTTCCTCATTATCATGCATATCAATAGTTGGAATAAATAGAGGATTACCATAGGATTTATCAAAGTAGCATGGATTATCATAAATAACAGTAGAAATATCATTCTCACAAGTTTCATTCATATTATTATCATGGTCACAAGTATAGCAAGTATCAATTTCATCAAAAAGGGATATTTCAAAAGAATCAATAGGGTCACCACAATTATCAATATAATATGCATCCTCCTTTGGTAAGCATGGAGGGAAATCAAATAAGGTATGATTTAAAGATTTACTCTCATTAGAAGGTAGACATGGGCAGCTACCGCATTCTTCCTCCTCTTGATCATCACTCCCCTCCTCTTTTTCATCCAATGAGCTTCCAGATTCAGCAGTTTCTTCTTCCATATGTTCCTGCAAGGTATTAGTCTCTCCCTTTGGGGAGAGAGATCTGATTAAGATATTTAATTATGTAGAAATTACAATCCCTGTAATTATCAAAGCAATATTCAAGTATGGCATAAATCTCGTATTTATAAGGTGCACTATCAATGCTTTCAAGCAAATAGGCAATTTTTGAATGCATTCTTCCAGGCAATAAATTCCTCAATTTGTTCCACATCATAATAGTCATAATTTCCCTTAACATAAGAAGATATGGTAACATTATCATTATACTCACATGGAAAAGGTAGGTGTTTGTACCTCCTACAGCAACAAGCTTTATCCAAGCAATAAGTAACATTATAAGTAGAGCATAAGTTTTTAGCATAGTTATGCAATTTATTGATTTGCTCCCATAAGTGTATCCCTTTTTGTGACAAGTGGTGTTCCTTATAATATTTTTGTTGTTCATCCGTGTACCCACCTTTCTAATAAGATCTAGTTTTCAAGACATCAAACAATGCTACCAAGCATGATAAAGCAAGTAACAAGCAAAACAATAACAAAGTAAAAATAATTGGAGGTGAGAGAATCCCCTTGCAGAAATCCTCTTCCTCCCCGGCAACGGCGCCAAAAAACTTGATAGGGTGCGTAGTTGCACTCGTTGGTAAACCCAAGAGAAAGGTTGTGAAGAGTGAAGTGGCAAGTATTCCCTCCAAAAAGAAACCAAGATTGAATCAACCCATAGGAGGACAAGAAACTTCTGAAGGTGTATGCTGTTGATGTGGTAGGGCACACTACTTGTTCAACAACAACGTGGAACCTACACATCACAATAAATTCTCTTTGCCCCAATGAAGCAGTGAGGTTGTCAATCTCACCGGTTTTGCTGATAACAAAGAGATTAAATGTATGGTGTGGAAAACAGTCGGAGAACAATGTGAAAATAGTAGTAGTAGTGTGAAAATAGTGGAAGCAGTGTGAAAACAGTAATTCAAGTGGTTGTATTATCAGTATGAGAAAATGGACTAGGGTCCCCCGTTCACTAGTGGTGTCTCTCCATAAAAGATAGATAACATGTGTGGTGAACAAATTACAGCTGGGCAATTAAATGATATTGAAACATGCATGATATGGTGATTACTATGTGATTCATGCGGGCATTACAACAGGACTCATAGACCGTTATCCAACTGCGTCTATGACTAACATCCACCCTCATAATGTCATCCGAGCAATCCTTGGGTATTAAGTTGCAAGCAACAGATAATTGCAGTAAGAAAAGTGTGTAATGTAAACAATGTAAACATTATTGTTTCTCCCAAATGGCAACTTCACATCCTCCATACGTCACATTTCTGTCACTCGAGCACAGATACAAAGGAGGCATGAACACACTATCGAGCATAAATACTCCCTCTTGGAGTTAAAAGCATCTACTTGGCCAGAGCATCTACTAGTAACAGAGAGCATGCAAGATCATAAATAACATACACATGAAGATAACATGATAGATTGATAATCAAGAGACATAGCATTCAATATTCATGGGATCCCAACAAACACAACATGTTGCATTACAATAAGATGATCTCAATCATGTAGGTCAGCTCACAAGATCTAAACATGAGGCATAAAGAGGAAAGAACAACCATCTAGCTACTGCTATGGACCCGTTTAGTCCAAAGATGAACTACTCACGCATCATTTCGGAGGCGGACATGGTGGTGTAGAGCCCTCCAGTGATGATTTCCCCTCCCGGCAGGGTGCCGGGGAGAAATCCAGAACCCTCCCGAACTCAGGTTGACGATGATGGCGGACTCAGGTGTTATTCATGGAAAAGTGGGATCTTTTTAGGGTTTACGCCTCAGGGGGAATAAATAGGCGAAAGGGCAACGTCGGTGGGCGGACAGGGGGCCCACACCACCACATGGCATGGCCAGGGGGCGCGGCGCCCTATGGTGTGGCCCCCCTACGAGTCTCTTTGGGACTATGTGGAACCTTCGGGAATTCTATGACTTATGGGCTTCGAATTTTCCGATTCTTAGAATATTTCCACAACAATTTTTCTGAAACTAAAAACAGCAGAAAACGGGAAATGGCTCTGTGGCATCTTGTCAATCGGTTAGTCCGAGAAAATCGATAAAAAAGGCATAAAATGTAAGGAAAACATGTAGCATATGGCATGAAAACAACATGGAACATCATAAATTAAGGATATGTTTACGACGTATCGGTGGGCACCCAGGGGTCCCACACCACGTGGTGGTGCGGCCAAGGGGGGCCGCGCCGCCCTATGGTGTGGCTATCTCCCTGGGCCCTTCGAGTCACCTTCGTACTCCGTGTACGTGACAGAAAAATAGGGACTTCGTCTTTTGTTTCGTCCAATTCCAAGAATATTTCCAGAACAACTTTTCTGAAATAGAAAAACAGGAGAAGACATGAACTGGCACTCTAGCATCTTGTCAATAGGTTAGTCAAAGGAAATGCATAAAAATGCTATAAAGTGTATAGAAAACATGTACAAATTGGCATAATATCAACATGGAACATCAAAAGTTATAGATACTTTGGAGACGTATCACATGATATTCCAATGTAGAGGAGGGCTCTACTTGAGTAGAGCATAGTACTTCTCGAGTCGCCACAAGGTGTCCCTCAATGGGGGCAGAAAATCCCATACCCATTCTTCCTATGGCTTCTTGAGGAATTTCAACATCTACATCGGAAACATGAAATTTCCCCCACTTAGGAGCCATCATTTTCTTCGAACAACATGCTACTATATTCAATGAAAATCCATGAGGCCTTGTAAAAGACTCTATAAGTGTGGGATTTGGCACCACACCCAACAAATGTACCCTCAATAGTTTTATCTTGCAATTTAGACAAACAAACACCTTTTACCAAATAGAAACACTTACAAGCAAAGATACCGGAGTAGGAGATTTTGGGTTTGTTGCCGGTGAGAACCTCATATGGAGTATTCATCAAGCCCTTGCGAATGTAGAGCCGGTTAGATGAGTGACAAGCGGTGTAAATGGCTTCGACCCAAAGATATTGGGGGAGAGTTAAACTCCGCCAACATGGTCCTAGCCGTATCCAAGAGAGTCCCGTTCTTCCTCTCGGCTACACCATTTTGTTGAGGGGTATATGAAGCAGAATATTGATGATGAATACCCTCTTCACTAAGGAACTCATTAAGAGTGTAGTTCTTGAACTCGGAGCCATTATCACTATGAATATCCAAGATAGGAAGATTGTGTTGACGTTGCACTTGGTTGGAGAAGTCGATGAAGGCTTGTTGAGTCTCACTGTTCAACTTGAAGAAATAGACCCATGTGGATCTTGAATATTCATCCACAATCACCAAGAAATACTGCTTGCCTCCAAGACTTGCCTTGGGCACGACACCAAAGCTATCAAGATGGAGAAACTCCAATATCCTCTTTGATGAAATAATTGGCTTGCTTGGATGCTAAGAATCATGCATCTTGCCTTCCACACAAGCCCTGCACACACGATCTTTGGCAAAGGAAACATTTTGTTTTTGTCCAAGGATGTGTCCACCCTTGTGAAGACTTTGCAAAGTTCTCATGTTGACATGGGATAAGCGGCGATGCCACAACCACCCCACGTCGTCCTTACCGAAGAGACACATCGTCTGAGTGTTGGTTGACTCCGAAAAGTCTACCACATACAACTTATTTTTGACATGCCAAACGTAAGCAACATCGAGAGATTTAGTCAACATAATAACCACCTTGTTAGGATCAAAGAAGACGGATAAACCCATCTTCCCTAAAGCACGAACCGAAATCAAATTGAAACCAAGGGATTCGACAATCATGAAATTTTCAAGGGTGATATTAGGATCAACAACCACCTTGCCAAAACCCTTTACCTCAGATTTTTGACTTATCTTAATAAGTAACGCTTGCTGGATTTATATTTGGTTTCGACTCCGTCATAAGTGCTTTGCCTCCGTCATATGACTTGTACACCCACTATCAAGTATCCATTTTGATCCATCAGAAGCATAGTCCTACAAGAAATCATTGACTTGAGTTAGGACCCGAGAAGGTCCTCTCATGTTAGCCACAAGGGTTTTTGGAACCCAAATAGAGTAATCAATAAAACCCTTAATATGACCAACATATTTAGCTTGCACAACACCATAATAATCAACAAATAAGAAATGGTGTGGATTGTTAGTTCCCGCTGAGTTGCTACGGGTAGTGTTGTCCCTAATGACAATACCACTCACACCATCATTCTTGTTTGCTTGTGCGGGCTTGGCCTTGTTCTTGTTCTTCTTCTTCTTTTTATTTCTCTTGCCAACATAGCCAAGACCTTGCTTGCCATTTTGCGGTCTAGGAGAAACCACTTGTGGCTTTGGAGCCACTTGTGGCCTAGGATCCACAACCTTCTCAACACTAGGGCTCTTGCCCTTGATTCTTTCTAGATATTCCTTTAAACTAGCATTCTCCTCAATAATATTTTCATGATCACAAGAACAAGTCGAAGTACTAGGCACATTGAATTGATCAAGTTGAGTTTGAAGTTGTTCACGAGACTAGTTTAGGGTAGAGTGTTCCCTTTCCATGACCTTGTGAGCCTCGGTCAGATTCTCTAGCTCCTTGGTTAGTTTTTCATGACCAACCCCAAAATCAACCTTCTTCTTTTTATCTCTTTTATATTTAGCAATTGCATGGTCACGTTCTTTAGTGAGCTTCTTCAATAGTTCCAAGTTTCTCCTCAAGAGATACTCCAAGCTCATGTTCCTCCTCGAGAGCATTTGAGAGGGAACCCTTTTCAATGCAAACTTCCCTCTCAGTTTCACATTTCTTCTCAAGATCCTCTTGGGACTCTCCCAATTGAATAATGAGAAGATAAAAGTACCTCTTGGTCTGACCTTGCAAGTTAGTCATAAATAGACTCAAAGAGGCAATTTAATCTTCAACACTAGGTCTAGCAAGTTTATTCGATTCACTTTGAATCTTAGTGGTGGAGGAAGATGATAACTCAGTGGCCTTTTCCATGAAGCACTTTGCGGAGGGTTGAGGAAGATTCTCATTAGGGGATTCAAAGAGTGATGTAGATGGTGAAGATGCAATATAAATAGCGTCCACTTCACTTGTGGTTTCTTCTTCATCATCATCACCGAAATCATACTCTTCTTGAGTCACTAGCACATATCTTGATGATGGTTTCTTGTTGAAGGGTTTCTTCTTGAAGTGAGGCTTATTGTTGGAGAGCTTTTACTTATCCTTGAGGACAAGCTTTCCTCCATGGCTTTCCCTGTTCTCAAAGGGGCACTCAGCAACAAAGTGATACTTGTATTGACAATTGAAACAAGCCCTCAATTTTTTAGTCCCTTCTTTCCCATAGCTTGACTTGGTCTTCTCCTCAATATATGCCTTGGCCTTTAGAGGGTTCTTCCAAAACTTTTGCACCGCAAGAGTAATCCTTAAACACGGGATCATACTCTTGACCATTTAGTAGAGAAAAGTTTTATCCCAAATCAACCTCTTCTTGTGGATCCACCACCTTGGTCACAACCTTGGCCTTCAAAGCAACGAAGGCTCCTTTGTGCATTCCAATAGTACGAGCACGAGTGTCATGAGCAAGATTTGTTTAAACTTGGAAGGAGGCCATCTCTTGCATCACCTCGGTTGAGGTCATGAGGTGATAGTTGTGTCTTCCTTGAAGGCTATTCAAGTCCACGGGCTCAAATGGCATGAGAGCACTCACATAGTTTCTCTTGATCCAAGCATCATTCACATAAGTGGCACCAAGACCACTAAAGGCGGTGGCAATGGTCTTGAGTCTCCGGTACATGTCCTCATGGCTCTCACCATCAAGCATATAGAACCCTTCGGACTCATTTCTCAATGTATCATACATATTACTCTTCATGCTTTCAATTCCCTCAAACATAGTGATAAGAGCATCCCATGTTTCTTTGGCGGTGGGGTATTGTTGAAGACGAGGCATGTGATTTAGACCCACGGCTTGTAGAATCAATGACAAGGTGGTGTAGTTGAGTTGGAAATCTACTACTTCTCTTCTTGTAAAGTTCTTAGGGTCATGAGGCTTGTGTCCATCTTGAGTGACCCTCCAAAGCTCAATACAAGAAGAGTTCAAGTGAGTTTTCATATAATATTTTCATTGACTAAAAGAATGTGCATCAATTTTAGGAGGTTTTCCTCTAGGATTAATATGAGGATGTGGGGTGGGAGGATCAGGAGAGTAACGTCCTTTGACATTGTCGTACTCATCCTTATCATCCTTTCCCTTAGAATCTTTGTTCTTAGATGATTCACTTTTAGGTTCTCCACCATTATCCCCATCCTCCTTCTACTCCTTCTCCTCCGGAATTTCTTCCGAATGAGATGAAGTAGAAGTTTCCAGGCCTTTGTCTTTCATGAGTTGCATCATGATATCACGCAACTCTGTCATTTTGGCATCCACGGATGAGGTCAAGGAATCCTTCAATTACTTGAGATCATCCATAGTGACCTATGCCGAGGGCTCAACGGCATCCTCTCCGTTGACCATACTATAACTCTTAGGAAGTTAATCCCAAAATAAGAGTCGAGGCTCTGATACCAATTGAAAAAATAGTATGGGCACCTAGAGGGGAGGGTGAGTAGGTGCTATGACCAATTTTAAGTTTTATTCAAATTATGCTTGACATAAAGGTAAATTCTCTAGATATGCAACTATGGTGAATTTAGCCATATGAAAAGAACAACAATAAACAAGATACAAACACAAAGTAAAGGAGAGGGGATGAGGTAACTCTAACGGAAGTACTCGGAGACAAGGATGTAATCTCGAGTTCCTCCTTTTGAGGGAAGTACGTCTCGTTGGAGGGGTGTGTGTTTCGCCACGAAGGCCTACTCAACGCCACAAAGGCCTGACCCTATTCTCCGATGAACCTCGCCACAAAGGCCTAGTTCAACTTCCACTATTGATATCCTTTGAGGATGAAACTGAGTCCTTTATAATGAGATTGAGGCACACACCCACAACCAAATTGGGAGCTCCCAAGAATCGCCAACAATAAAGAAGTGAGTAGCAGCGCTGTCTGGGGTTTCCACCAGGAAATCCTAGACTTGATTCCCTCAAGTGAATGAGGGGGAAATAAAGAACGGGTTGGTGAAGATGTAGATCGGGGCCTTCTCCTTCAATCCTCCAAAGATCAAAGAGTTTGGGTGGAGGGATTTGGAGATCTAGCTTGGTGGGTGAGCTCAATTAATGGAGCATTCAATTTTGGACGAGCTGACTGGAGGAAGAAGAAGGGGAGGGGGTATTTATACCCTAACCTTAAAATCTATCAGTTTGACACTTACTTTAAAAGCCACTCCGGAGACTCTGTTGTAAAGGCCATAGACACCGGTCTAGCAAAGATTCTAGCAACATTCCTAAGGGCAGAAACTTTGCAGAACACATGAGACTCCGGGCACTCTCCGGATCGCATCCAGTGGGCGACACCACTTTGACTTGCCTCCAGAAAATATTCAAGGGCGGAGACTCCAGTCTTCACAAGACGGAGACTCCGGCCTAGCCGGAGACTCCGCAAAGACTCCGCGCATTTTTCTCTCCAGTGTGCAGAGGGTGTCTGGAATGCTTCGTGTGCATGGAAGATACCAAGAGTCTAGAGACTCCGGCTGGGCCGGAAACTCTACGGACACATTCCGTAGAGGGTCCAGAGGGTGACACCAAGGTATTCTTCGCTGGGATTTCCTGAGTCCGGAGACTCCTGTCTTAGACAACGGAGACTTCGGCCTGGGAAAAACCCCACCAACTCGAACACTTCAAAATCTCTTTTGTTCCTTTTTGAGAAACAGAGCCACCTTTAATAAATGTTTAATAATGACCCCTAACAGATCAACACACATTAGAAAAATACTAGTGTTGTTAACAAACACACGAAACAAGATTTAGCCAGATTTGCGCTTTCATCCTCCTATGAGGAGAAAAAATATGCCTTGAATTCTGAATTGCATGAACTCTTCATTGATTTGTTGGAGGTATGACTTAGTGACAATAGTATTCAGTTATTATTCTATCTGCATGTTCAGAATTAAGTTTATGTCATCATGCTACAAACGCTATAACACTTGAAAAGTGAGTTTCCAAAATAAAATCTTTGTGCAGGTGTGAAGACATAAACAAACCAGAGTTCCTAATCTTATCTCTAATATCAACTTATGTTTTGTGATATGATCATATTTTCCAGATCATGTGCTTGGAAGAAAGTGTAGCAAAACATAAGAGTTTATTGTTGGGGTAACAATAGTACTGAACCGACCCAAGTCTATGTTGGTGCTAAAAGAGACTAAACAATCATTATGTGTTTTAGCAAATGGATATGAAGTTAACATTGGCTATAATTCCTATACTATGAGAATATCTAGTGACTGCATGATCAAAAGTTATACTTTTGATATCATCAATTGTCTTCCCATAACTGGGGACTATAACGGTGTTGTCTGGGTATGACCTAGAAAGTGTAATGGAATTGAGATCGTTCAAGAGTAGTACTTAACTCCTCTAGACGATAGAGAGATACATTCTTTGGGCCCTCTCAGTATCACCGATGACATATCATATGGCAGTGCGATTTATCATAGAGTCATCGGGGATATGGATGAGAAAAGAGAACGATATCGGTAAACGAGTTATATGTGTTATGATCAAAGAGTTTGATCAGATCAGATCACATAGTCTCACCTCGTGATATTGTTGGTATCGTGAAGTTAAGGGAATAAGTGCAATTAGTAACTTATAAGATTCCCTCGTTCTTCGAGAACACATAGGAGCCATTATGAACGTCCATGGTCCCGGTGTTGGTTATTGTTCGGTAAGTACATGAACATGACTGTGTGGTATCGAGCCTTTACGGGTCACATGCTTAAGCCGTGCCAATATTTCATTGAGAGAATAATATATTTTTTATTTTTATGAATGTTCCCTATCATTACGATATCACAAAAAAAAGTCTGGTGTCAATCGGAGTGGCTTCGGGAAAGTTACTATAAGAGAGAAATTATGCCGGTGATAGTCAGAATTTGTATGTGGATTTACGGAGGATATGATATCTCCTGGGGTGTTATAAACTTGTTTCTAACAACGTTAGATAATATCGATGATTTTATCTGTAGGGGTCACGGGATTCCGAAAGAGTTCTGGGGAACTTTCCATATATGGAAGCAGTGCCAGAAGGGGGCAGAGTGGGACCCATGGATTCACAAAGTACATTGGATTTCCGTAGGAATTTCACAAATTTATTTGAGAAATAAATGAGTGGTAAAAATAAAAAAAGGAAAAAAGGAGGGGATTGGACTCCACTTGGGAGTCCAATTCGAATCCTCCTAGGAGGCTTGGTGCGGCCAAGGGAGGGAGCGGAAAATGACCCTCCCCCCATGATAGGTGCCTCCTGTTGTCCCACTATATAATCCCATAACCTCCTCATTATTTAGACACACAATTGAGCCTTTGGGATTTTCTCTCTCTCCCTCTCTCTGGATTAGAGATCTAACTAGAGAGCCTCTAATTAGAATATCTCTAATTAAATTAAAGAATCTTCTAATCTGGTTTTGAGTTATCTTCTCCCGATTAGACCTAGCTCTAATTAGCTTTTCTCTCTCATGTGTTGAGAACTTATAGATTCATAATTGCTCTAATCACAGTTGATCAGAGCTACCAATTAGCAGCGCTGGAAAGTTATCTCCCTTTGTCGGTGTCAAGTCCCGGACAGAGGACGCTGAAAAGTTGACACGATCGTACGCGTGCACACCATAAGAGAGATTACACGTGTGATCCTTGACGAGGGAAGATTTAGAGACATCCTTGCAACTAGTACTAGTTGTGAGGATCTACGATTGTTCAGAACTCTTCTACGACTATATTGAATCTATGGCCCGCTGAGTCGTTATCTTGCTCCTCGCATGTATGGACATGTATCGTTATCTGCACAGTGATCTTGGCGGACTAAGTAGGGAAATTTTTAAATTCTTCAGCGTAGACCAGCATAATTGTACTTGACACACTATCATTGGAGGTGACTTTAATCTAGTAAGATTATAGAATGATAAGATCAATGGTATCATAAACCACAAGCAAAGTGATAAGTTTAATGCATGGATGGAAATCTTGAGCCTGCTAGAGGTTAGAATGAATAATAGAAGGTTTACTTGGGGTAAGTATCAGCAGAATCATATCATGCCAAATATAGATAAAGTCTTCTACAATGTAGAGCTAGACCTAATTTTTTTCCTTGCCACGGTTAGGGCTTTCCCAAGGTTGGGTAATGATCACACACCAATTCCGTGGGAATCTGGTTATAAGATCACCCCAAAACCAGCCATTTATAGATTTGAAAAATGGTCGCTCATGAGATCAGATTTTAAGGACCTACTCCTTAAGAACTGGTCCCTTCGTGTAAAAAGAAAGAGCTCCATTGATATTGGCAAGATAAAGTTAGGAGATTTAGAACTTGCTCAAAAGGCTGGAGTAAAAATATTGAAGAGGAGTTAAGGACCCTTAAGAAAGAGCTCATGGATGAATATGACTCTTTAGATATTAGAGCTGAATCTGAGGAGCTCGCGAGCAGAGCAAGCTAGATTAAAAGAAATCTATGCTGAAATGAATGTAATCCGGTTAAAAGTTGAAATTAAAGCAAAAAAAATTCTAGAGACATGGAAATTAAACAAGGGCATAGGAACACTTCCTATTTCCATGTTGTAGCTAACGAAAGAAGAAGGAAGATGCAAATCCACTCTCTAGATGGTCCTGATGGGCCTATCATAGATGAAGGGGAAATGCTAGACTTTGCCTTAGTCTTTTACAAACACCACTTTCTGAAAGAAGAAAACCCTGGAGCTTTCCTCTAGGAGGCTATCTTTTCCCTCTCTGGGAAAGTCCCACGGTAGCAAAACACCAAGTTAGAATGTCCTTTTTCTGTTGAAGAAGTTAAAACTGTTGTTTTTGGTTCATACTCTGGTGGATACCTTTTATCTTCTATCAACAATTTTGGGACATTATCAAAGAAGAATCGATAAACATGTTCCTAGACTTTTTTGAAAACAAATTAAGAATTTTTTTTAGATTTTGTATCCTCACCCGTATCCCAAAAGAACCTGATGCAAGTAGCATGCAAAAATCCAGGCCCATCAGTCTCCTGAGTTGCTCTTTGAAAATTTCACTAAAGTGCTCACCAATAGACTAGGGCTCTTGATGGGCCAGCTCGCTTCTATTAATCAATCTGCCTTCATTAAGGGTAGATTAATTTTAGAAAGTGTGGTCACTGCCCACGAGACCATGCATTCTGTGGTGCACAATAAATCTCACGGGATTGTGTTAAAATTGGATTATAAAAAAGTTTTTGACAAAGTGAGCCTTGAGTTTCTGATAGACATGCTACAGAAGAGATGTTTTGCCAAAAGACCATTGCATGAATTAAATCAATTGTTTATAATTGCCCTGTTGGAGTCAAAATAAACAATGTGATAGGCAACTTCTTTATCACAAGCAAAGGATTAAGACAGGGTGACCCAATGTCTCCCCTCCTTTTTAATATAGTGGTAGATGTTTTGAAAATAATGTTGGTTCAAGCAACTAATGCTGGGTTAATCAGGGGCTATGCTCTGACATTTGTCCTAGGGGTCTCTGGGATGAGAATCAACTATAACAAAAGTGAACTTATCCCATTAGAATTAGAGGAGGATGAGATTCCTACCTTCCTAGAAATTTTTGGATGTTTCTTAGGTAAATTTGTAACATCCCTACTTTTGTGTAATAAAGAGAGGTGTTGTGTACATGGCATACATGCATGAAAAAGTGGAACAATAATTTGCATATAAACATTAATTAGTGAATTATCAAAAAAATCACTTAATCTAGCTTCACAAACTTGTTTTACAAAGCTCTTCAAAATGAACCAAACATATGATAGAAATGTCACATTTTTGGAGAGCTTTCCAATGAATATTTTTGTGTAAATTTTGGTTTCCAAAAAGGCCCTCAAAACCCCCAATTTTCTGTATGTTTTCAGCCCAGAAGGACCTTTCTGCATTTTTCTCAAAGTTTACAGGGGTTTTCCGGGAGATCTTTTTCCTTTTCCTTTTCTTCCTTGTCTCCGGCCAGAAGGACGGGAAACCGACGCCGCGCGCCACCTCCTGCTTCCCCCTCGCGACGTGGACGACCAGAGGACCTTCAAGGAGACGTCCGGATCGACCTCACCCCTCAGAACCCCCCCCCCCCCGGTCGACCTTCTCTCCCTCTGTCTGTCTTCCTCTGCACCCGAACCCTAACCTCACCGGCGATCTGCCGTCGCCGCCGTTCTGCCGCCTCCGCGGCCTCGCTGAGCATCTCCACGGAACCGCGCCGGTCTCCTCTTCCTCCTCGAGCAAGAAGGGCCGTCGAGATGGCCTAGACGCCACGAATCGCGTCATCTTCTTCCCCTTCGGCCACCAGGCAAATCTCCACCGCGCCGCCGTTCCCGCCCTCCTCCGGCTCCTCTGACCACTCCGGCGTGTTCCTGATGAGCTCCTCATCCTCCTTGCCCTCTCCGTATTTCTCCTAGCGCTCGGATTCGTTGAACCCACCGGAGTCCGAGGCCCTCCGCCGCGTTTCTTCCACGCCGGCTCGCCGCCATTGACCTCCAGAAAGCGGCGCCGCCCCTATCACGTTTCCCTGGACGAGACGCTCCCAGAGAGCCAAACGGCGCATCCGCGGGCCGCCTGAAACGCCGCCGACGACCACATCCGCCCCCGGCCGGCCACCGTGTGGCGTCACTTTGACGTCATCGCGACGTCACCTGCCCACGTGTCTGCCGCGTGGTATTTCTGTTTTTCTTGTAGTTAAATTTAAACTGTCAGGTGGGGCCCACATTAAATAGAAATAACAGAAATGAATAATATTTGTAAATTAAATAACTTTTAATTTATAACTCAAAAAATTATGGAAAAATATGAAAAATGTTCATAGAAATGTGAGCTATCTGTTTATACCATTTCCATCCATGTTTGAGTAAGTCAAAATGAGTCCATATTTGGAGTTTGAATTAAATTCATTTAAACATTGAAAATAAAGTTTTAATTCAATAAAATTAGAAAGTTAAGTGTAATATGCAAAAATGCTCAGTGAAACAAATGCAACCTATCTATGAGGTTCCTAAAGTCTTTTGAGCAACTGAACTTGGTCACACCTCTAGAATAGGGTTTTCTCCCCCTTTGGTGTTCGTCGTTCACGGCGTAGAACCTTAGCTTCATGTTCTACCTTCTAAGCTTTAAATCAATTGCATTGTTTTAATCATGCATACATATTGTGCATTGCACGGTTACCATGTATTGATTGTTTGCCTTCTTTCCGGTGTTGCTTGTTATCGATAGACCGAGATCCGGAGGTTGATCCGGCCTTCTACGACAACCCCAGTTCCACCTTCGACGAGCAAGGCAAGCACAACCTCATGGCTCCACCCATGTTTTGAGTCTTTTCAACCTCTTACTCATGCATGCGATTCAACTTAGTTTTGAGTCTTTTAGATTTAACCTATCCACTGCATGACCCCCTTATATGTCACCTTCATACCTGTTTACCCTCCTAGTATGACTAGGGTTGTTTGAGTAACGTAGAGCCTTGTGTGTTCAATGCTTAGACATGCTTAGTCTTATGATCTGCTTCATCAGGTTGAGGAATGCTGACAATGCGTGGACCCAGTGAAAGGTGTTTATGCTTTGATATGGTTGATTAACATGATTAACATGGCATGTATGGTGAAGCCATTGTGGGTTGTGGTTTTTGTCTCGTTCGTGCCCCTAGGTGCGAGTTCTCGCCTTTGAAGCCAAGATTGAGCGTACAACCACACGGGAGGCCTAACAGACCGCGCTCAGCTAAATAACTTGTCTAGCCACTTCCATGGGTCACATAGATTGAAGTTTCCATTTGCGGGTGTGTCACAATAAGTTTTGGAGAAAACTAGGGCGTGACCGGGACCAGTGATGGACGTACACGGATCTTGTCCCGACTCACAGAACAGGTGCCGTCATGAGGTGGCCAACTCCCTGTTGACAGTGTGGCCCTTTTGGGTTGACTCATGGATAGGGCTAAGCAAGGTAAAGGTCGTGGTCGACCACACTCTACCGCGCTCTTAGAGAGGAGGGTTACCACGTGGCGTTAAGAGTCGGTTGACATGTGTGGGTAAAGTGTACCCCCTGCAGGGATAAATCTCCTCGAGAAGCCGTGTCCACGGTTACGGACGACTTGGCAACGGATTCTGTGATCATAGACAACTCCAACGGAATGACTAAAACTTGTTGACAACGAATGAAGGATGCCTCCTCGACTACGTCGAGAGGGGTGATTCTTGTAGCATAAAATAGTCTGGGAATGAGAATGTACTGGTGGACAAAGGAACATGATGATCTCAGTTGTTGAGTAGATTCCTCCTCTGTTTTGGAAATTCTCTATTATACATGCTTCTTCTTCCTCAACTTCGGAAAACAAAGATGGCTTTACGCAAAAGAACTTAGAAGCCAAGTCTTGCTGGGTACCTTTTGTACTCAACCTTGCCTCGTTGTTGTTTTGTTTCAGACTTCGGTGATGCATCTGAAGAAGGTTTCTACCTCGACGTTGATGAATAGTTAGGGGTTCCCAGGTGGCAGCCTGGTATCTGTAGTATGGGTTTGGCTACGTTGCTTATGTTCCGGACTCTTAGTCCTTTTGCAGTCTTGTTGTATAGCAACATATTTGCTTTTGCTGCTTGTTGTAATGTTGGGTTGCTTGACCTATGTTGGTCGTGTAACCTCTGGTAAACTACTCTAATATGACTTGTATAATACAACTTTCATGTCTAGAGTGCTGCTTTGATCGATTGTTGGTTTCGAGCCAGTTGTTATACAGTGTTGGCTATGCCTGCATAGTTGTCGCAGTCGAGGGGTTGTGGGGCCGATGATCCATGTCCGAGCCCGCATGCCGATGTGATTCGGCATGGGGCGAGGTAACCCTAGTAACCCTCGATTGTTGTTGCACTTTCTGGACACATAGCAGCTCTGTATAACTTTGGTCCCGTTTCTTCAGTTTCATCCGACTCGTGGACGCTTGGGTATGCATAATTGGTTATGACTAGCATGGATACAAGGAGTAGTAGACCGGGGATCCGGACTGCGTGCCATGAATCCGGTCTACTTGCCGTTGTTTGTTGCGGCCGGGGCTGGTAACCCTGAAGCCCTTGTGAGGCCATGGCTAGGAGCACATAACAGTATGTATATCTATGGGTCCGGTGTCCGACAAAAATCCCCCATCAAGTATCTAGGAAGAAACTAAGGAGGGATTATATTCAACCTCGAATTGACAAAATTCTAAAAAGAATAGCTGGCTAGAGAGGGAAACTCCTCTCCTATGCAGCTAGAGTCACCTTGATCAAAGCTTGTTTGGCCAGCATCCCAATTAACCTCACGTCCTTTTTCAAATTCCCTAAGTGGGCTTTGGACCTAATTAATACTAAGATGGCAAACTGCCTCTAATTGATTTTGAGGGGCATAGGAAATTACACCTAGCCAACTGGAAATTAATTTGCAAAAAGAAGGATTTTGGGAGCCTAGGAATCCCTGACCTGGAAAATGTTAACCTTTGCCTTCTCATCTCTTGAGTCAATAGATACATCTCTGATGAAGGCAAAATTTGGAAAAAAAATGGTAGATTCTAAATACAATGCCTCTGACCCAAACATCTTCTGTAGCAAAGAAGTATGTGTCCAACTTTTGGAAATGGGTTGTGTGGGGTGTCAAAAGAAGCAACTTTGGGTATAGGTGGATAACAGGAGATAATGGTGCCAAAACCAAGTTCTGGGACATAACACTATGTATATCTCTGGGTCCGGGGTCCGACAGGTCTTGGTATCAGAGCAGGACTGCCTGTAGGAAACCCTTTCCGTTGGTCGATGTTGAGTCTAGAACTTGTGAAAACTATTTTGAGAAGACAAAAGAGTTATGAAAACCTTCTTAGGATTCTTTTTACTCCTTACCTGGTATCGCTATAACTCTGAGTCATTGTACCTCATTTGTTTTTATGTGTGTTGTTTCTCCTCTGTTACCTTCAAACTTAGGAGCAAATCGTTGGGTGTTTTCTTTCCGGTACTTCGTGTCATGTTGCTAACCTCTCAAGTTCTGACTAACTCAAGTCATTCAATCTATCCGTTACATGGTTGGAGTCGCATCTCTGTCTGATCCATCTGTTGTTCCATATAAGTGATGTGTCTTGTTCCCTCCAAATCATGTCATGTACTTTGTTTCCATTGAAACTATCATGTACCATTCCATTGTTCCTCTTATCATGGATGTGTTATTCATTATTCTTCTTCCTTTTACTCAGGATGTCGGGTGGTACTCGTGGCCGTAACAATCCTCCTCCTGAGCAAACACCTCCATCGCCACCCTCAATGGCGTAGGTGCTGCAGAGCATTGAGAACAATCGTCTGAGGAACAAACATCTTCTGGAGCGTGTGGCCCAGAACACTAAAGGTCGTGCTGCCGGTGTTACACTTGTGGACTTCTTCAAGGCTCGGACACCGTACTTTGCTGAATCCACTGAGCCTCTCGATGCCGATGATTAGCTTCGCACAATGGAGCGCAACTTCCTTGCTCTTCGTGTCCAGGACCGTGACCGTGTGAACTTTGCCACCTACAAGCTCGAGAGTGCTGCTGGTGCTTGGTGGGAAGGCCTCCTGGCGTTGTAGGCGCCAAATCATGAGGTCACCTGGGCCGCACTGCTTTCCGTGAGGCCTATATCCCGGAGGCAGTGATGGACGGTAAAAGAAAGGAGTTCCTTGATCTTACTCAGGGCAGTATGGGCATTGAGGCCTATGGTCGTGTTTTCACCCATCTGGCTCGCTATGCTCCTCGTGATATCACTAATGATGTGGACAAGCAGGATCTGTTCCGTAAGGGACTGAATCCAACTGTTTGTTATGAGCTGTTGCCCTTCCAGTTCCAGAACTTCTAGGCACTATACAATCAGGCCATCACTCTTGAGCGTGGCAAAAAGGAGATGGAGTCTGCTCTAAAAAAGAGTGTTGTAGATTCCCGTGCATCACCTTCTGGTCCGAAGAGGAAGTGCTGTGTGTTCATCCCATACAGCGATGTGCCTAGGGCTTCGTTTCAACCAAGGCCATCTGGATATGCTCCTCGTCCGCCTGCACCACCTGCTACATCAACCTATGGTGGTGGACAAGGTTATCGTCCTCCAGTTGCCCCTACACCTAGCAATGTTTGTTTCAAGTGTGGCCAGCTTGGTCACTTCTCGAGGGAGTTCCCTCAGGATCATGCTGGACGTGTAGCTCGTCCTCCCAATAAAGTGGTGAAGCCCGCTGGTGCTGGACGTGGTCGTCTTAACCACGTGACTATTGAGGATGCTTAGGAAGATCCAAGCGTCTTACTGGGTACGATTCGTATCAACTCATTTTCGGCTTTAGCCTTATTTGATTCTGGAGCATCGCATACATTTATATCAGAAGGGTTTGCTAAAATGCATGGGATACCTTTTGAGAAGTTGTCAAAACCGTTGGTGGTAAGCTCCCCTGGTTGCAACTGGCAAACCATCATCGTTACGCTAGAGCTCATGGTTGAGGTGGGATCCTTACAATTCCCTGCAACCTTCATTGGCCTAAAATCCACTGACCTTGATGTCATACTGGGCATGGGCTGGCTTGCCAAATATGGAGCTGTATTGGATTGTGCAAGGAAAGACCTCACTCTGAAACATCTTTCCGGTGCCACTATTGAGTATTGGTCGGAGTACACTATTCCTCCATAAGCACGCACACAACTTTCTCCTAAACTGCAGCTATACTTCATGAAAGGTGATTATCCTCCTGAAATTCATGAGTTACCTGTAGTAAGTGATTTCCCTGGCGTGTTTCCTGAAGAGTTACCTGGCATGCCACCTGACCGAAGTGTGGAATTTGTCATTGAGTTAGTCCCTGGTACGGCTCCTATGTCTAAAAGAACTTACCGTATGGCCCCAGAGGAGTTGGTTGAATTGAAGCGTCAAATAGAGGAGTTAGAAGAAAAAGGTTTCATCCAACCTAGCACATCTTCTTGGGGTTGTCCCACTATCTTTGTCAAGGAGCGGGATACCAACGTTACCACGTTTGGTTGTTGATTATCGGCCGCTGAATGCAGTGACCATAAAAACAAATACCCTCTTCCAAGAATCAACGACCTATTTGATCAGTTAGCTGGTGCAACTGTGTTCTCCAAGATGGACCTATGATCAGGATACCATCAAATAAAGATCAGAAAGGAAGACATTCCTAAAACGGCGTTCACTACTCATTATGGTCTTTATGAGTACACTGTCATGTCTTTCGGTCTTACCAACGCTCTAGCTACCTTCATGAGGCTTATGAATTCGGTAGTCATGGAGTATCTTGATAAGTTCGTCGTGGTCTATATCGACGATATCCTGGTCTATTCCAAAACAGAAGATGAACATTCTGAACACATGCGTATGGTGTTATCCAAACTCTGTGAGCACAAGTTGTACGCCAAGTTCTCCAAATGCGAGTTCTGGTTGAAAGAGCTCGTCTATCTCGGACACGTAGTGTCTACTGAAGGTGTTGCCGTCATTCCAGACAAGGTTCAAACCATTTTGGACTGGGAAACACCTAAGTCAGTCACAGATGTTTGGAGTTTTCTTGGAATGGCAGGTTACTATCGCCATCTCATTGAGAACTTTTCCAAAATTGCTAAACCTATGACTGAACTTCTTAAGAAAGCAAAAAAAGTTTGGGTGGTCAGAAAAGGCAGAGGAAAGTTTCCGAACTCTGAAAACCAAACTGACTACCGCTCATGTGCTTGTTCTTCCTGATACGAGCAAGGATTTTGTGATCTTATGTGATGCCTCTCAACAAGGACTCGGTTGTGTGTTAATGCAAGAAGGTCATGTGGTGTATTATGGTTCTCGTAAACTGAAACCACATGAGTGCAATTATCCAACCCATGATCTTGAGCTAGCATCCATGGTCCATGCTCTCAAGCAATGGCGTCATTACCTTCTTGGTAACCGTTGTGAGTTATACTCAGATCGTCAGAGTCTGAAACATCTGTTTACCCAACCGGATCTGAACCTCAGACAGAGAAGATGGTTGGAAATAATCAAGGACTTTGACTTGGATCTCAACTATCAACCCGACAAAGCAAATGTCGTCGCTGACGCGCTAAGTCGGAAGTCTTATTGCAACAACTTGATGATACAAAACCTTCTCTTTATGAGGAGTTCTCCAAACTTAACCTTGAAGTTGTTCCTTCCGGATATCTGGCCAATCTGGAAATAAAACCTTCTCTCGAAGATCAAATAAAAGATGTTCAGAAGAACAACTTAGGCATTGCCAGATCAACAAGAACATTGCTATCGGAGTTGCTAAGTGTTTCTCTGTTGATGATCAAGGCATTGTCTACTTCAAAAACCGTATGGTTGTACCCAAGAACCAAAATCTGAGAAAGCTAATACTCCAAGAGGCTCATGACACACCTCTTTCTATTCATCCTGGTAGCACCAAGATGTATCAAGATCTTCGTCCAAAATTCTGGTGGACCCGGATGAAGCGAGAAATCGCTCAGTATGTTGCTGAATGCGATGTCTATCGTCGTGTGAAAGCAGAACATCAAAGACCCGCCGGTGTTCTTCAACCCCTTCCTATTCCTGAATGGAAGTGGGATGAAGTGGGTATGGATTTCATCACCGGTCTCCCCAAAACAAAGAAAGGACATAATTCTATCTGGGTGGTGGTTGACCGCCTATCCAAAGTTGCTCACTTCCTTCCTATCCGAGAGGATATCACTGCTATCCAGCTGGCATATCTGTATGTATCCCGAATAGTCGGCCTTCACGGTATCCCAAAGAGGATCATCTCTGATCGTGGAAGTTTGTTCACCTCCAAATTCTAAGCAAGTTTCCAGCAAGCTATGGGAACTCGTCTATCTTTTAGCACTGCTCTCCATCCACAAGCCGGTGGTCAAACTGAGAGAGTTAACCAAATTCTTGAGGACATGCTCCGAGTTTGTGTAGTATCATTCGGTAAGGATTGGGAGAAGTTCCTTCCATATGCCGAGTTCACTTATAACAACATTTATCAATCTAGCTTGGGCAAGGCTCCTTTTTACGTTCTATACGGCCGTAAATGCCAAACTCCGCTGAATTGGTCTGAAACCGGTCAAAGATCATTCTTTAGTCCAGATGCAATCAAGGAAGCAAAATAAATCGTTCACATCATTCATGAACGACTGAAAACAACTCAGCCTCGCTAGAAGAGTTATTATGATCGTCATCATCTAGATGTTCAATACGAAATTGGCGATAAATCTTATCTTCGAGTTACACCTCTGAAAGGTGGAAAACGTTTCGGAATCAAAGGCAAACTGGCTCCTCATTACATCGGTCCTTTCCCTATCATTGGAAAACAAGGTCAAGTTTCATAACAGCTGTAGTTGCCTCCAGGATTTCCGGATGTCCATGATGTATTCCATGTCTCCCAACTCAAACGTTGCTTCAAAGATCCTGTCCGTGGTGTGGACCACGAGACTATCAAGCTCATGGATGATCTCTCTTATAAAGAGTTCCTGTCCGTATTATTGATGAGGCCGAACGAAGAACTCACAGTCAAACCATCAAGTTCCTCAAAGTTCAATGGTCACATCATTCTGAGAACGAAGCAACCTGGGAACGAGAAGATCTTTTGTGATCTAAGTACCCCGACTTCTTTTCTAAAACCTAGGAATCTCGGGACGAGATTATTGTAAGGGGGTAGACTTGTAACATCCCTACTTTTGTGTAATAAAGAGAGGTGTTGTGTACACGTCATACATGCACGAAAGAGTGGAACAAAAATTTGCATATAAACATTAATTAGTGAATTATCAAAAAAATCACTTAATCTAGCTTCACACAAACTTGTTTTACAAAGTTTTTCAAAATGAACCAAACATATGATAGAAATGTCACATTTTTTTAGAGCTTTCCCATGAATATTTTTGTGTAAATTTTGGTTTCCAAAAAGGCACTCAAAACCCCAATTTTCTGTTTGTTTTCAGCCAAGAAGGACCTTTCTGCATTTTCTCAAAGTTTACATGGGGTTTTCCGGAAGATCTTTTTCCTTTTCCTTTTCTTCCTTGTCTCCAGCCAGAAGGACGGGAAACCGACGCCGCGCGCCACCTCATGCTTCCCCCTCGCGACGTGGACGACCAGAGGACCTTCAAGGAGACGTCCGGATCAACCTCACCCCTCAGAACCCCCCCCCCCGGTCGACATGTTGGAACGCGTAGAGATAAAAAAAAACTTTTTCCTAAGCGGTACTTCCAAGATCTAGCCGAGGTAGAAGGCCACGAGTATTACCAGTAGACGCGCAGGTGCGGATTATCGATGCAGCGCGTTGGGGCAGTGTAGTCCGACGATCCGATCCAGCCTATCCGATCCCATGAACGTCGAAGTGCTGAACGTACAACACCTCTGCAGGTATCCACACGTATGTCACATCCCAATTTTGGAATACCTGATAACATAGTTGTTTTGCTAATTGCTTGACAATTAAACTTTGATTGTGTTTGTTTAAGTGCAACTAAACAAACTAATTATATAATCTTACATGGCTAAGAAATTGAAAACAAACTTAATAAGATAGCAAAGCAGTAAACTAAAAATATTCAACATATTGTTCCATTGACCTTGGCAATATTTTCTAAAGTAAATATTTACCAAAGAGTTTTCCAAATCTATCTTATGAATCCCATACTTGTTGAATATTATTCCAAGACCTAAATTAAGAAAGAGGAAACACTTAATAAATTTCCCTAAAAGATTATCAGAAAAAGAGGCATTCTTAGATGCTTCACCAAAATCTTATCAAATGTTTTTCCAACCTTGCAAGCTTAAAAACAAAAGTATTAGAGAGCATTTACTTTCTACCTCTAGTCACATAAATATTTTGGCAAAGCATTGCTAAAGAAAAGCCAAGTGCTTTATTAAATAGAAATTCCAATATTTCCAGAAACAGAAAACTCAAACAAGTTACTATTGGAAACTTTTTTAAAATGATCTGAAATTAATACCATTGCTTCCTTATAACAAATAAGGAATACACACAAGAGGAGACCAAAATTTGAATCAATTAAAGTCCTGAAAACATGGTTTTTCTCCACAGCAACAATTGGAATTTTGAACAAGTTTGTTCTACAAACTTTTTCCAAATGCCATGAAATAAATACCACATTCTCCATATCATAAATAAGGATGAAAACCAAAAGGGCACAAGTTTTTGAATTGATTAAGTTGCCAAAAATCCCTGTTTTCTTGACAGCACCTTTTTGAAATTTGAACAAGTTTGTTCCGTAAAGTAACTCTAAATGACTTGAATTTGCTACCACATAAGGAAAACATCAAATAAGGAATGTGTGCCAAAAATTATCATTTTTGGAAGCTCCTAAGTAGGTTAATAAATTCAATGTCCATTTATGTAAGAATTCAAATTGGAACAACTTTGAATTATCAAGTTTAGGCAATTGAGCCAATTTTCATATATGTTGTACATCTCAACTAATTAGTATTTTGGGCAAAAGTATTTAAAATTTAAACTTTGTTTGCTTAGTGAAAACATCCTTTTTCAGAGAGTACAGGGACCTATTTGTAAAATGTCAAGGACCTATATGTGAGCTGAGTCACCTTCTTCAACCTCTAGCTCTCTGTAGAAAACAGCACCCCTACCCCATTGCTTCGATGAGAAGGGATTCGAGGTGGATAAAGAGGCCCCCCATGTGCACTGGTCGGCCACATGCCCCCTCTCTCTCCTTGAGCTCTCCTCTCTCTCTCTATTGTGCAAGAAACTCCAAACCCGAAACCCTAGTCTATGGCCGCCGTCGATTTGGCCACTTGGGAGCTTGCCGCCGGTTGCCGTGGTTCCCTACCTCTCCGCCTTGTCTTGTGGAGCATCTCTGCAGAAGGAATTGAAGGGAAAAGCCGCGTGGAGCCCGCGCCATCAAGTTCTTCTTCGGCTCCGGGAGAACTCCGGCGAGCCATCCCCGCGCCCTCGAGCCTTCTCCGCCCTAGCCGAGTGTCCCGTCGCATTCGTGGTGAGCACGCGGTCCTCCGCCGCCATTTTACCCTCTCCCTCTCCCTCGGTTTCGTCCGCGCGTCGTGGTAGTTGTTCGGCCGCCGCCGCGCCACCGTCGCCGCCGCCCTCCGGCCACTTCCTGGAAGCGAGGCTACCCCTAGGTGATTCCCCTCGTCGAGACCGATGTGTGGGTGCCTTCGATTCGTAAATTGGTGAACGGAAACGCGGAATTGTGGCCTCGCCGGAGTTGTTCCGCCGGCGAATGAGGTCATCACGACGTCATGCGGTCGTCAGCCGCCCTTGACCCCGCGCGCGGGAGTCAAACCGGCCCGTGGGGCCTGGCCTTGCCTGCGTGGCTTCCGCGTGGCCTACTGGCCCGCAGGTCAGCGTCAGCGGCTAGGTTCCCCGCGGTGCATTTGGATCTGCCCGGCCCATCTCTGGATCTGGCCCAACAATGCTTATTTTTTCCATTTTCTTTTTCGCAGATTGATGCATGTTTGCTTTTGAGCCTAAAAGCTAACCTAAAAGATGAATTTGACCAAGCCAAAAATCACAGTTGTACACCAACTAAATCTAAACCACCTCCAACTTGTAGATCTACATTTGGATGGGTATTTTTGAAATGAAAAATGATTTGGCAACAGGTACCAGAAACACCAAAATGAGCACCATTTTTATTTCACAACTCAGAATGCAGTGAGGCAAATTGCATTGGAAAGCCCTTGAAATTTCCTAACAGGAGCAATTAACCTTGCTTACAAATTCATCATATTTTGGAAATGGCACGCAATTTGGTAAAACACCAGAGAGCACTTTGGTGATTTTTATAAAATTATTAAAAATGATTTTTGATGCAAACTCAACTGGATGGTCTTGATTATGTTTAGGTCTATCCATAACTAGCTGGGTTTAAGTTTTAGAGCATCATATAAAATTTGGTGGACAGATCTTTTTTTCACCTGTTTCTGCCATTTTGGCATTTTTAGGTAATTAATTTGTGTGAGTTATTTTTGTGTTGCAATATTGTTTTCTAGCATGTATAAGTTGTGTGAACTTGTTTTCTAAGTGTTACTTAGCTATTTTAGCATGTTAGATTGTGTGGACTTGAGTGGAGAAGAAATAGTATTTTTGTTAATAGCATATGATTTATTCTCTAGTTAATACTTGCATAGAATTTTTGATTGATTAATTTGTGTGCAAGTGATTGAATTGTTGTGTTGAGATATTTGATTCAGTACCATGTGGGTAATTATATTTTGTTAGTATCACCTCTGCTAGTTTTCATTTGATTTGGTAGAGAAGCATGAGTAGCTTTGTCATCACTATGAGAATGTTATGGAAAAATTCCCTCATGTGTGGAATTTTTGACATAGGCATTTGTGGTTGAGTAGCCACATATTTTTACGTTGTATTCATAGGACCAGTAGCATTTTGGTTATGTTTTGATGAGTAATTGACTCCTAAAGTTTTCACTTGTGTGAGAATAATAGCATGAGTAGCATTGCCTTGCTTATTTTAGCATCCTGTTATTTTCTACTAGTATTGTTATTGCACTAGATGCTAGTTTAGTCTTTTATTAATTTTTAGCAAGTGTGACCAGAGGCATTGTGACCTCTTAATGATTTGTTATGCTAGTGGAACACCCACTGGTTTCATTTCATTTTTGGTGGAAACATTATTTCCCCCACACTAGATGTGTTTCTTTTATATAGTTTCATAACTAATGAGTGCCTAGTATTTTTGCTTTGGGAATTTTTGTGCTAAACAAAAATGGGTATGCTTCTGTTTGTAAGTGGTTGTAATCATGTGTGGATTGATAGGAAAAATCCATATTTGGATTGTTGTTTGATTCCTCTAGTAATGCCCCTTTTTATTACTACTAGTATGTAGGAGTTGCCCTGCAAATGGATGCATTGTTTTGTTAAATGGGATATTTTGTTATAGAAAGTATAGATGTTTTTCACTACTGTTTTTGTGACATGGACCCTCTGGTTGTATTTCAATTACTTGATTGAAATGCATCCAGTGATTCTTCATGTTTGAGTAGTACTAGTTTCCTTAGCAGTTTTTGTGTTAAATTAATTTTCCTGCCAACTTGTGTTTGGTAGATATTTGTGTATCCTTGCATGAGGACATGGTTTCATTCCCATTATGATAACATGGTTCCTTGTATGCACTTTAATACTTTACTTATTATGCATGCTTGCATAGCAAACTTTTAATAGAAACATGTCTATAGGATTCCTCCTTTTTATTCATTGTTTCTATTGTTCTCACTATGAGAAGTTGTGTGTTTTGTGATGAGTCTATTACCTTGTTACACTTGTGTAGGCTCACTGATTTGTAAAAGTAACTTTTGCAAATCATGTGTCTTATTTATTCTTGATGTGAATTTAGGCTTAGCAGATTAGCTACCTTGTTCTCTTTGTGGTGTGGTTGATAGACCCATTGCCATGCTTATTGTTGTGCATGTTTTATATACTTTTAGTAGGCTCAACATTGTGAAACTAAGTATATTTTGGGCTTATTAATATCTTGGTATGAGAGTGGCACACCCACTGAATCCATGATATTAAGGTTGTGAGATATGTTCCTCCAACCTTAAGTTGTCTTATTAAATGGCATTTCTGCCAAGTGTGTTTGTTTGATTGTTTGCCTCCATTAATAAATTGTGTGATTTGTTATTATTAGATTTCCTTGCTGTATGTATTGTTGTGTATTGTTGCTTGCCTTGATTGGTTCTGAATGTGTGTCCTTTATTCTTGTTTACGACGTTAGAAAATGAAGAGGAAGGAAGTGTCGTGAAGCTCTGTTTCAAGTTCCAGTCACTCCAAAACCAGGGACACAAGGAGATACCAGGCAAGCCATCCTGATGCTTGCTGATACAATAATTATCATTATCTATCATGCATGTTTTACCTCTGAAGTTTTACAAAAACTTGATTATCAAAACTATTTTTGATGTGGAAATTACTACTATACTATATATAGGTTACTATCATGCCAGTAGTTAAACTTGGTAATACCAAGCCCATAAGCCACCATATGGTATTTATTACCATCAAATATACTAGTCCCTAAGTGGACACCCTAAAATTGTGATTCTACAAAACAAAGGCTTTACGGAAAAACCCGGAGAAAAGGCGGATCCTTGTTCTCCGGAGGAATGTGGAAGTGGTCATTTTTGAGAAAGTGGTGTTTTCAAAAATGACACATAACCTAGTCTTCGCCGGACAACCTTTACCGTACTGCCACCCTACCCCAACATGGGCAAGGGGCTTAACTTGAAGTTTGTTCTTATTAGTGTGTGCTATCTCACTTGCTATAAGGGGCGTCGTACCCTCGAACCGAATGTCGTCAGTGGAGACATATAAAGTGTGGGATTAATTTTCCCTCCGGTCGCATCAGATGAGGCATCCTGGCTTGGCGGGGATTAGCTCGGTGCCGGGGATGTGGTAAAACTCAACTGAGAGATAGGCATATTCTAGCTTGAACATAGTGGATGGTTATGATCAGATACCTGATGTTTACATATTGTTGTTACAGTCCGTGATTGTTCACGGGAGGTGTACTGGATCTGGTGGATGTGTACACCTCTGCAGAGTACAACTTTTTCGAAGAAGCCGCGTCCTCGGATATGGACAGTTGAATGGCCATGTAGCTAGCATTGTGTCAATGTTTTCAAAAAGGAAGTTTTTGAAAAGGAACTTTGGAAAGGAAGTATTGAACTTGTGAAGTTCGGAAAGGAATGGAAACTTATACCGTGGAGGTATCGTTGATGATAAAAAGCCAGATGCTGATATACAAAACAAAATGTTTTGCAAAGAAAACCTTTTCTACTCTGAGCAAGAATTCTGGAAACTGATTCCAAGAAGTTTTGCAAAGAGAAAATATTCTTTAAACAAAACTTTACCAAACCTCTTGTACATGTGATATCTACAAGAGAAATAAAACTATATTATTTTCTTCTGAAGTATCTTCTTCAACGAAGATACAGATTAACCTGACTGCAACTGTGGTGTCATCATATATGAACACCATTGATAGTGAACCCTATTTATAGCCTACCTATTCCACCATATAAGCATAGTTGCATGTTTGGTAAGTGACATGATGGATGTCTTGTTGAGTACATTCAAATGTACTCATTATGGTTTCGCCCCTGGTATCTACTTATCAGATTTGGAGAAGGAGCCTCCAAAGGATATCTATGAAGAGAAGTACGGAGTTGACGGCTTTGCAAACTAGGATCGTCTCCGGGTCAGCAGCCTGTAGGTTAAGGCGTGACTTGGGCTCAACTACGTTGTGTTTTATTTGTCTTCCGCTGTGTTTGATAAGTTGCCTGCCCTATGTGGCAGTTGTGTTCAACTTGATCATGTGATCTTTTTGTAATACCTTTATGTATTCGTGTAATGGATGATGTATTTCTGTGTGCCAACTGTGTATGTTGTTCACGACTGATCTTTCTGGGATCGTGAATGTATGCATACGTAGGGTTTCAGACTGCCGGTCTGGGGTCCTTACAGAGTTGGTATCAGAGCCATCCTGACCTTAGGAGACCTTAGTTAGCATGGACGTCAGATAGGAAAGAAAAGTATTTTTGAGTAAAAACCTACTTACTATCTACATCAATTTTATCTAAGGGAATTTTAGTATATTTTCCCTCCTTATTATCTTTTCAAAAAGATTCTAAATGCATATCAAGGGCGTCCTTGAACAGTGGTTCGAAGGGCGGGCCTTACAGAATTGGTATCTCTCTCAGTTAAGAGTTTATTTCTTCCTTGTTTGCAACTGCTCCGCTCTGTTTTTGAAACATCTCTCGTCTTTGAAGTTTTCTGTTCAGAAAATAGTTGGGGTTTCAAAAACAGATTGTTGCGTAGTTTTACCTCTCTCAGTTAAAAGTTTTATCAAACATTACTTCTATTATCTTGTTTCCATCCAAAAACTTTTATACTTGCCGATGTCCCGAGAAGACCAAAATAATTGCATAGCTCTACAGTGATGATGGTCAGAAGTAGATATAGTTCTTCAGCCACTTCTAGGATTTTGGATCATCCCCCGACGTAGCTCCAATGGAGCCTGGCTTGTGTGTTTTGGCTTGTTTATGTGTGTCCGTAGGACTGTGTGCTATTGTGTGGTGTAGAATTTGGTTCATCTAGGCTTCTATATGTTTGTGGGGTGCTCAAATTTTGCAAATTTGTGATTGCCCCGCTCTTGTTTTTGAATCGCCTCGTGTTAAATTTTTGTAAGCAAAAATGTTTGTATAGTATTCAAAAACAAGAATTTGTTGCTTAGACTTATACCGGTTTTCGCTTCATAATGCGACCCGTCGTGAACCACCACCATAAATGAAAGCACCGTTGGGCCTAAATAGAGGACCACCAAGCCACACGAGCTGATAGCATTGCTACCAGTGATGCACTCCAACAGTTAAAGCTCCAAAAATGACAGCCCTCAAAGAAGAAAAGGCGTGAAGAAAACCAACCAATACTGACCAAAACCTCTGTGTTTTGTCTGTTTGCAAAAGACTCTTTTTACCCTGTTGGCTAAATGTTGCATATTTTTCTTTATGTTCCCTTTTAAAAGACCAAATAAGAGAAATCCCTTTTTTTTAAAAGTTATATACCTCCCTCCTCTGTAGAAAGGTGCAAAAGAAGTCTTCACATGCCATGATGCGCAACCTCCTAAAAAGCCAATCAAAAGAGCACAATTCAATATTCGACGTATGACGCTAGTCGTATCTTGTCGGACAAACATGATTAAATAGAAAGCTAACAAGACTAACATGCTTTGCCTAATCTTAGGTGGACACCTAACCAAAGCATGCGAACTACTGACAACTCTTTCTAAACCAAGGAATTAAGTGACTTAGGACACCTTTTTAATCTAGTTGGTAAAAAGGAGAAGTCACGAAAAAATAAGATGATGACCTATTCGTTTACTAGTCAATAAGATATCATGTGTATATACTTGGGAAACCAAATCTTAGTAGATGTTGTAGGTACTATGAAATTCGGGGTTTAGAAATTAAGTGAACGATGGAATGGTTATGATAGACCTGGAAAACAGCAGGTTTCCTGTTTTTGTTCCTTTGTGTGCTCTTGATTGGAATGAATTTGTGTTTTATTCAATCTTGCTTCCTAACTTATATGGAGTTGTTAGGACTTGTTATTATGTTGTTTTCTTACAACAAATCTACCCTAGAAAGTGTGTGCATGATTGGAACTCGAATAAAAATGAAATAGCATTTGTTACCTTCTAGTTTTTTTTTTTTTTTGGAAGTATTGTGAGAGCTAGATCTGTCTATACTTTCTTAGTAGATTTTGTGCTATGTTTTTCTTTGAGTCCAGTACCATTTAGGTACTGTTATTTTGATGCTTGTACCTATGTTAGCTTGCATTTCTTTTAATAGTAAAGCATGTGTAAGCATTGCTATCAATATGCACTAGTATGTTTCACTAGATTAAATAGCCTTATATTTTTATCTGGTATGCAAAGTTTTTCATGAGTAACCAGAGGCTTAGTACCTATTTTTGCCTTGGTATTAGTAGGCCATAGCCCACTGGTCCCATTGTATTTTGTCTTGAAGATGAAAATCCCCAACCATACACAGGTGTGAAAATAGCATGTTTCACTATGTGATTGATTTCTATTTTCCACCATGGAAAATATAATTGTTTCTTTTCACCTATGAAAGTAAGAAGTTTATTTCTTATTAGCAAACACTAATATGTTTAGGTGTGACCCTTATGTTAGCATAATATTCCTTAGGGGTATCATGTTAAGAAATGTTTCACTATCGTGTGCTAAAATTAAATTGTTCGCAAATAAAATAAATTCCTCTTGATTGGTAGATTGTTTGTGAATAGTTTTAAATTGAGTGTATGGATTTTTGAAAAGGTTTAGATAACTTTTCATTAATTGCATAGCTACTGGTTGTGTGAGTTATACCTTGCTTGTTTGCTAGTAATTGGTTAAAGAAAACATAAATTGCTAGAATTAACTTATGCATGTTTAATAGTTGTATCATGGGATTGTTTTGATGTTGTGCTTACTAACATGAGTAAGTTTGGTGTACTGTTATTAGGTACACTTATATTCATGACTTGCTTGTTTAGTTTTTAAACATCATGATAGCATTGTTTTTGCTTCTCTAGGGCGAAACTAGTTTCACCACTAGAAAATGGTTATTTTTGCTCTAGTATTACCCTCTTTTTATTTTATGAGTATATGTGTTGATATAGCATGTTTAGGAAGTTATTACTTCTGTTATCATACCATGAATTATTTAGTTTCATGTTCTATGGTTATAGGATATGATTATCTCTTATAGCATGCTGGTGTAGATTTTTCATACTAGTGTGTTATTTGTGCAGTCCTTTTTTTATGCCTGTGTAATAGAAGTTTTATCTTGTGTAAAGATGGTATTTTAGAGTATCTTTATGATTGAATTCATTAGTTTTTAGCTACTGGTTGTTTGCTAATGGTTCATGATTGATGGATTTCAAAACCTCCAATAAACAATAACCTAGTGAATAAATAGTCTATTCATCTGCGGTGTTGTTTGCTTGCTTATTGGATTTTGTTTAAATGTTTTACCTTAGCATGAGTTTATACTGGTGTTATGATTGTGCTCAAGATTATTTTATGAAACTAAAACATCCAACTAAAATCATGAACTTATTAAGTGATAGTTGCTTGTGGGGAGTAACACCCACTGCCGTGGCTATTATTCTGTCTGTTTATTTTACCTTAGCAACCTAACCTTTGCACCCACAAGCTATATTTTTAGCTTATTATATACCTTGTTATGAGAGTGGTACACCACTCCATATGTGGTATGTAATATGTGGGATATAGCTAGGAACTCAAGTAATAATTGACGGTACGTTCCAGGTAGTTCTGCACTAACCTTAATTTTTGTTCAAACTAGGAAACAAAAGTTTTGGACCTAAAACAGTACTGGTGTACTTTTTGAAAATAATTTGCTAATTTAGGGAAGTACCCCGCCTCCCAAGAAAAGTCAAAGGGGGGAAGCACCTGCACTCCAACACTAACATTGTGTTTGTTGGCCCTCCCTTAGTCCTCGCTTGCGAATCTCGGGGACGAGATTCTTTTTAAGGGGGGAAGACTTGTCACATCCCAATTTTGGAATACCTGATAACATAGTTGTTTTGCTAATTGCTTGACAATTAAACTTTGATTGTGTTTGTTTAAGTGCAACTAAACAAACTAATTATATAATCTTACATGGCTAAGAAATTGAAAACAAACTTAATAAGATAGCAAAGCAGTAAACTAAAAATATTCAACATATTGTTCCATTGACCTTGGCAATATTTTCTAAAGTAAATATTTACCAAAGAGTTTTCCAAATCTATCTTATGAATCCCATACTTGTTGAATATTATTCCAAGACCTAAATTAAGAAAGAGGAAACACTTAATAATTTTCCCTAAAAGATTATCAGAAAAAGAGGCATTCTTAGATGCTTCACCAAAATCTTATCAAATGTTTTTCCAACCTTGCAAGCTTAAAAACAAAAGTATTAGAGAGCATTTACTTGCTACCTCTAGTCACATAAATATTTTGGCAAAGCATTGCTAAAGAAAAGCCAAGTGCTTTATTAAATAGAAATTCCAATATTTCCAGAAACAGAAAACTCAAACAAGTTACTATTGGAAACTTTTTTAAAATGATCTGAAATTAATACCATTGCTTCCTTATAACAAATAAGGAATACACACAAGAGGAGACCAAAATTTGAATCAATTAAAGTCCTGAAAACATGGTTTTTCTCCACAGCAACAATTGGAATTTTGAACAAGTTTGTTCTACAAACTTTTTCCAAATGCCATGAAATAAATACCACATTCTCCATATCATAAATAAGGATGAAAACCAAAAGGGAACAAGTTTTTGAATTGATTAAGTTGCCAAAAACCCCTGTTTTCTTGACATCACCTTTTTGAAATTTGAACAAGTTTGTTCCGTAAAGTAACTCTAAATGACTTGAATTTGCTACCACATAAGGAAAACATCAAATAAGGAATTTGTGCCAAAAATTATCATTTTTGGAAGCTCCTAAGTAGGTTAATAAATTCAATGTCCATTTATGTAAGAATTCAAATTGGAACAACTTTGAATTATCAAGTTTAGGCAATTGAGCCAATTTTCATATATGTTGTACATCTCAACTAATTAGAATTTTGGGCAAAAGTATTTAAAATTTAAACTTTGTTTGCTTAGTGAAAACATCCTTTTTCAGAGAGTACAGGGACCTATTTGTAAAATGTCAAGGACCTATATGTGAGCTGAGTCACCTTCTTCAACCTCTAGCTCTCTGTAGAAAACAGCACCCCTACCCCATTGCTTCGATGAGAAGGGATTCGAGGTGGATAAAGAGGCCCCCCATGTGCACTGGTCGGCCACATGCCCCCTCTCTCTCCTTGAGCTCTCCTCTCTCTCTCTATTGTGCAAGAAACTCCAAACCCGAAACCCTAGTCTATGGCCGCCGTCGATTTGGCCACTGGGGAGCTTGCCGCCGGTCGCCGTGGTTCCCTACCTCTCCGCCTTGTCTTGTGGAGCATCTCTGCAGAAGGAATTGAAGGGAAAAGCCGCGTGGAGCCCGCGCCATCAAGTTCTTCTTCGTCTCCGGGAGAACTCCGGCGAGCCATCCCCGCGCCCTCGAGCCTTCTCCGCCCTAGCCGAGTGTCCCGTCGCATTCGTGGTGAGCACGCGGTCCTCCGCCGCCATTTTACCCTCTCCCTTTCCCTCGGTTTCGTCCGCGCGTCGTGGTAGTTGTTCGGCCGCCGCCGCGCCACCGTCGCCGCCGCCCTCCGGCCACTTCCTGGAAGCGAGGCTACCCCTAGGTGATTCCCCTCGTCGAGACCGATGTGTGGGTAGCCTTCGATTCGTAAATTGGTGAACGGAAACGCGGAAGTGTGGCCTCGCCGGCGAATGAGGTCATCACGACGTCATGCGGTCGTCAGCCGCCCTTGACCCCGCGCGCGGGAGTCAAACCGGCCCGTGGGGCCTGGCCTTGCCCGCGTGGCTGCCGCGTGGCCTACTGGCCCGCAGGTCAGCGGCAGCGGCTAGGTTCCCCGCGGTGCATTTGGATCTGCCCGGCCCATCTCTGGATCTGGCCCAACAATGCTTATTTTTCCATTTTCTTTTTCACCGATTGATGCATGTTTGCTTTTGAGCCTAAAAGCTCACCCAAAAGATGAATTTTACCAAGACAAAAATCACAGTTGTACATCAACTAAATCTAAACCACCTCCAACTTGTAGATCTACATTTGGATGAGTATTTTTGAAATGAAAAATGATTTGGCAACAGGTACCAGAAACACCAAAATGAGCACCATTTTTATTTCACAACTCAGAATGCAGTGAGGCAAATTGCATTGGAAAGCCCTTGAAATTTCCTAACAGGAGCAATTAACCTTGCTTACAAATTCATCATATGTTGGAAATGGCATGCAATTTGGTAAAACACCAGAGAGCACTTTGGTGATTTTTATAAAATTATCAGAAATGATTTTTGATGCAAACTCAACTGGATGGTCTTGATTATGTTTAGGGCTATCCAAATATAGCTGGGTTTAATTTTTAGAGCATCATATAAAATTTGGTGGACAGATCTTTGTTTCACCTGTTTCTGCCATTTTGGCATTTTTAGGTAATTAATTTGTGTGAGTTATTTTTGTGTTGCAATATTGTTTTCTAGCATGTATAAGTTGTGTGAACTTGTTTTCTAAGTGTTACTTAGCTATTTTAGCATGTTAGATTGTGTGGACTTGAGTGGAGAAGAAATAGTATTTTTGTTAATAGCATATGATTTATTCTCTAGTTAATACTTGCATAGAATTTTTGATTGATTAATTTGTGTGCAAGTGATTGAATTGTTGTGTTGAGATATTTGATTCAGTACCATGTGGGTACTTATATTTTGTTAGTATCACCTCTGCTAGTTTTCATTTGATTTGGTAGAGAAGCATGAGTAGCTTTGTCATCACTATGAGAATGTTATGGAAAAATTCCCTCATGTGTGGAATTTTTGACATAGGCATTTGTGGTTGAGTAGCCACATATTTTTACGTTGTATTCATAGGACCAGTAGCATTTTGGTTATGTTTTGATGAGTAATTGACTCCTAAAGTTTTCACTTGTGTGAGAATAATAGCATGAGTAGCATTGCCTTGCTTATTTTAGCATCCTGTTATTTTCTACTAGTATTGTTATTGCACTAGATGCTAGTTTAGTCTTTTATTAATTTTTAGCAAGTGTGACCATAGGCATTGTGACCTCTTAATGCTTTGTTATGCTAGTGGAACACCCACTGGTTTCATTTCATTTTTGGTGGAAACATTATTTCCCCCACACTAGATGTGTTTCTTTTATATAGTTTCATAACTAATGAGTGCCTAGTATTTTTGCTTTGGGAATTTTTGTGCTAAAAAAAAATGGGTATTCTTCTGTTTGTAAGTGGTTGTAATCATGTGTGGCTTGATAGGAAAAATCCATCTTTGGATTGTTGTTTGATTCCTCTAGTAATGCCCCTTTTTATTACTACTAGTATGTAGGAGTTGCCCTGCAAATGGATGCATTGTTTTGTTAAATGGGATATTTTGTTATAGAAAGTATAGATGTTTTTCACTACTGTTTTTGTGACATGGACCCTCTGGTTGTATTTCAATTACTTGATTGAAATGCATCCATTGATTCTTCATGTTTGAGTAGTACTAGTTTCCTTAGCAGTTTTTGTGTTAAATTAATTTTCCTGCCAACTTGTGTTTGGTAGATATTTGTGTATCCTTGCATGAGGACATGGTTTCATTCCCATTATGATAACATGGTTCCTTGTTTGCACTTTAATACTTTACTTATTATGCATGCTTGCATAGCAAACTTTTAATAGAAACATGTCTATAGGATTCCTCCTTTTTATTCATTGTTTCTATTGTTCTCACTATGAGAAGTTGTGTGTTTTGTGATGAGTCTATTACCTTGTTACACTTGTGTAGGCTCACTGATTTGTAAAAGTAACTTTTTCAAATCATGTGTCTTATTTATTCTTGATGTGAATTTAGGCTTAGCAGATTAGCTACCTTGTTCTCTTTGTGGTGTGGTTGATAGACCCATTGCCATGCTTATTGTTGTGCATGTTTTATATACTTTTAGTAGGCTCAACATTGTGAAACTAAGTATATTTTGGGCTTATTAATATCTTGGTATGAGAGTGGCACACCCACTGAATCCATGATATTAAGGTTGTGAGATATGTTCCTCCAACCTTAAGCTGTCTTATTAAATGGCATTTCTGCCAAGTGTGTTTGTTTGATTGTTTGCCTCCATTAATAAATTGTGTGATTTGTTATTATTAGATTTCCTTGCTGTATGTATTGTTGTGTATTGTTGCTTGCCTTGATTGGTTCTGAATGTGTGTCCTTTATTCTTGTTTACGACGTTAGAAAACGAAGAGGAAGGAAGTGTCGTGAAGCTCTGTTTCAAGTTCCAGTCACTCCAAAACCAGGGACACAAGGAGATACCAGGCAAGCCATCCTGATGCTTGCTGATACAATAATTATCATTATCTATCATGCATGTTTTACCTCTGAAGTTTTACAAAAACTTGATTATCAAAACTATTTTTGATGTGGAAATTACTACTATACTATATATAGGTTACTATCATGCCAGTAGTTAAACTTGGTAATACCAAGCCCATAAGCCACCATATGGTATTTATTACCATCAAATATACTAGTCCCTAAGTGGACACCCTAAAATTGTGATTCTACAAAACAAAGGCTTTACGGAAAAACCCGGAGAAAAGGCGGATCCTTGTTCTCCGGAGGAATGTGGAAGTGGTCATTTTTGAGAAAGTGGTGTTTTCAAAAATGACACATAACCTAGTCTTCGCCGGACAACCTTTACTGTACTTCCACCCTACCCCAACATGGGCAAGGGGCTTAACTTGAAGTTTGTTCTTATTAGTGTGTGCTATCTCACTTGCTATAAGGGGCGTCGTACCCTCGAACCGAATGTCGTCAGTGGAGACATATAAAGTGTGGGATTAATTTTCCCTCCGGTCGCATCAGATGAGGCATCCTGGCTTGGCGGGGATTAGCTCGGTGCCGGGGATGTGGTAAAACTCAAATGAGAGATAGGCATATTCTAGCTTGAACATAGTGGATGGTTATGATCAGATACCTGATGTTTACATACTGTTGTTACAGTCCGTGATTGTTCACGGGAGGTGTACTGGATCTGGTGGATGTGTACACCTCTGCAGAGTACAACTTTTTCGAAGAAGCCGCGTCCTCGGATATGGACAGTTGAATGGCCATGTAGCTAGCATTGTGTCAATGTTTTCAAAAAGGAAGTTTTTGAAAAGGAACTTTGGAAAGGAAGTATTGAACTTGTGAAGTTCGGAAAGGAATGGAAACTTATACCGTGGAGGTATCGTTGATGATAAAAAGCCAGATGCTGATATACAAATCAAAATGTTTTGCAAAGAAAACCTTTTCTACTATGAGCAAGAATTCTGGAAACTGATTCCAAGAAGTTTTGCAAAGAGAAAATATTCTTTAAACAAAACTTTACCAAACCTCTTGTACATGTGATATCTACAAGAGAAATAAAACTATATTATTTTCTTCTGAAGTATCTTCTTCAACGAAGATACAGATTAACCTGACTGCAACTGTGGTGTCATCATATATGAACACCATTGATAGTGAACCCTATTTATAGCCTACCTATTCCACCATATAAGCATAGTTGCATGTTTGGTAAGTGACATGATGGATGTCTTGCTGAGTACATTCAAATGTACTCATTATGGTTTCGCCCCTGGTATCTACTTATCAGATTTGGAGAAGGAGCCTCCAAAGGATATCTATGAAGAGAAGTACGGAGTTGACGGCTTTGCGAACTAGGATCGTCTCCGGGTCAGCAGCCTGTAGGTTAAGGCGTGACTTGGGCTCAACTACGTTGTGTTTTATTTGTCTTCCGCTGTGTTTGATAAGTTGCCTGCCCTATGTGGCAGTTGTGTTCAACTTGATCATGTGATCTTTTTGTAATACCTTTATGTATTCGTGTAATGGATGATGTATTTCTGTGTGCCAACTGTGTATGTTGTTCACGACTGATCTTTCTGGGATCGTGAATGTATGCATACGTAGGGTTTCAGACTGCCGGTCTGGGGTCCTTACAGAGTACGAGGAAGAGCTCCGACGGTGGACTGCTAGGTCCGGTGCGACGGCTGGACTGAGTGGGGCTAGGGTTCCCAACGCATGGGAGTGGACTAACGTGCCCGCTGGGCAACCTGCGCCCCTCTTTATATAGCGTATGGTAGTGGGTTGCACAACACTTGTGGTCCATTCCCTCTGTGAGTCCGACTCACAAAATCTGTCCAATTCCGGTTCGGGTCCAAACCAACCAATAGTTGCTCCCGCTCTTAAGTGTGCGACCCTGCAGGCTCATGGCGACTTGGACACGATTGGAGTCCGACTCTCAATCGATCAATCGGTAGCGGCTCCTAGCAAAATGTGCCGACTCCCAAGTCCCATTGAGTCATGACGACATACCTTTCAATGTGATATTGATCTTAGTCCCTTTTGCCTCACGATATACCTTGTCGAACTATAGGCGATTTATCGTCATCCCTTTAATAGTTCAACTCTCTTCTCGATTCGTGATATGTGATTCATCTGACTAACTCCTAGTCAACAGACACAGTTAACACTTAACTGAGTCGCGCATGGCCATGCTTCTTGAATCATATCACTCGAGAGGGCCCAGAGAATATCTCTCCATTCGGAGGGGAAAAATCCCATCTTGATTATCCACATCACGCAGCTTGCTTCTCATTCGACCCGAACTCTGCTTTTATAGCTGCCTTGTCACAGAACCGCGTTTGACAAAACCTAAGTCGGTGATCCACAACTCGGATTGTGCGACAACCTCAGGTCTAAGGATTACATTGATTGAGACATGCAAATGACGACTTGCTCGTTGCATCTCAATGTGGGTCAGTCCGACTTGCTAAACTCTTTAGCCAAGTCTGGGAATGTTGGAATGGCATCACCATGCCCATAACAAGTGGAACGGTGTCATCAGCCAACACTCACATTAGTCTAGGGTGTGTGTCCAGCACAACCTTAATTACCAAGGACAATCTAGTATGAACAACATGAATATATAGTTCCACAATCGAATCACATATTCAATGACATATATTAGATGTTCAAAACAAGGACAACTTAATAACTTTATGAATACAGTGGGAATTACATCATACATGATTGCCTCTAGGGCATATTCCCAATAGTCTCCCACTTGCACTAGAGTCAATCATCTTGGAATCATATGCATAGGCATCGAATGCCCATACCTCTCGTGTCCCCCTCATGCTTAGGCTGTGGTAGCCCCTTTGTCAACGGATCTGCAATGTTTGCATCCATGTGTACTTTGCATAACTTGATATCACCTTGTTCGACAAACTGGCGAATGAGGTGGTACCGCATGAGTATATGTTTATTCTTCTGGTGTTGTCTAGGTTCCTTGGCTTGTGCGATAGCACCATTGTTGTCACAATATACGTCCAATGGATTGGACGCGCCCTGAACCACACCAAGATCCATCAGGAGATTCCTGATCCAAACAGCTTCCTTTGCCGCCTCTGAGGCAGCAATATACGCAGCCTCTGTTGTAGATGCAGACACCGTATCTTGCTTGGAACTCTTCCATCTCACAGCCCCTCCGTTCATTACGAACACGTATCCAGATTGCGAACGAGAATCATCTGAGTCTGTGAGATAACTCGCATCCGTGTAACCCTTTACACTGAATTCCTCATCACCTCCATAAACTAGGAACATCACCTTAGTCCTTCTCAAGTACTTAAGGATGTTTTTAACCGCTGCCCAGTGGGCTTCGCCAGGGTCAGCCTGGTATCTGCTCGTAACACTTAGAGCATAGGGAACATCTGGCCTAGTACAAATCATGGCATACATGAGGTATCCGATTGCCGAAGCATACGGGATCACACTCATCCGACTTTTCTCATCAGTCGTTGAAGGACACTGAGTCTTGCTAAGTTTAATGCCATGGGACATCGGTAAGAATCCCTTTTTGGACTCTTCCATTTTGAATTTCTTAAAAACCTTGTCCAAATATGTACTCTGACTCAATCCAATGAGCCGCCTAGATCTATCTCTATAGATCCTAATTCCTAATATGTAAGTCGCCTCACCCAAATCCTTCATTGAGAAACTCCTTTCCAATGACTCTTTGGTTTCTTGCAACATCATGACATCATTTCCAATCAGCAATATGTCATCCACATATAAGATTAGAAAATTTACTTTGCTCCCACTAAACTTCTTGTATAAACAAGAATCATGATCGCTCTTGATGAAGCCAAATGATTTCACTACCTCATCAAAGCGAATGTTCCAACTCCGAGATGCTTGCTTCAACCCATAAATGGATTTCTGAAGTTTGCATACTTTGTCAGCGTTAGCTGGATCGACAAAACCTTCGGGCTGTATCATATACACGCCCTGAGTTAAATTTTCATTAAGGAAAACCGTCTTGACATTCATCTGCCGTATCTCATAGTCGAAATAGGCTGCTATAGCTAACATGATCCGAACTGATTTAAGCATCGCTACGGGCGAGAAGGTCTCGTCGTAGTCGACTCCTTGAACCTGTCGGAACCCCTTCGCGACAAGTCGTGCTTTATAGACGAAAACATTTCCATCCATATCAGTTTTCCTTTTAAAGACCCATTTGCACTCGACGGGTCTTGCACCGTCAGGCAGATCAACCAAATTCCAAACTTCTCGGATCTCATGGCTCCAAGCCATGACTCGGAATCAGATCCCACCATCGCTTCTGAATAAGTTGCCGGCTCATTACTGTCTAACAGTAAAACATCACGAGCATTTTGTAATCTGGCAGATCTCCGTGGTTCAGGTGCTGTTACCGGCGTAGGTACCACGACTGGCTCAGCCTCTAAGGCGTTCGCCGACTCGCCGCTAGCCGTTTCCTCTCGAATTTCTTTGAGTTGCACTGTGCTCCCACTGGCTTCCCGACCGAGAAACTCTTTCTCAAGGAAGACACCATTCCGAGCGACAAACACTTTGCCCTCTTCCTGGTTGTAGAAGTAGTACCCCAAGGTTTCCCTCGGATACCCCACAAAAATACACTTACCCGACTTGGGCGTGAGCTTGTCCGACTGAAGTCGCTTGACAAATGCTTCACAACCCCAAATCATAAGAAAAGACAAACTTGGCCTTTTGCCAGTCCACATCTCATGCGGTGTCTTCTCTACTGACTTTGATGGTACTCTGTTTAGTATGAACGCTGCAGTTTCTAGACAATAACCCCAAAATGATAAAGGTAGATCTGTCCGACTCATCATTGATCGTACCATGTCCAACAGGGTCCGATTTCTCCGTTCCGATGCACCGTTTCTCTGCGGTGTACCCGGTGGAGTGAGTTGAGGAACTATTCCACCAACTCTTTAGATGGCCATCAAACTCATGGATCATGTACTCGCCTCCACGGGCTGACCGTAGAAACTTTATTTTCTTGCCGAGTTGATTTTGTACCTCACTTTGGAATTCCTTGAACTTTTCAAAGGCTTCCGACTTGTGTTTCATTAAATAAATATATCCATACCTACGCAAATCATCAGTGAAGGTAATGAAGTACTCATAACCACCTTTGGCTGTCGTGCTCATTGGACCACATACATCACTATGTATTAGTTCCAACAAGTCGGACGCCCTTTCACAACTCCTTGCAAAAGGTGTCTTGGTCATTTTTCCTAGTAGGCATGATTCGCATGTCTCGAATGACTCTAAGTCGAACGAAGTTAGAAGTCCATCTTCATGGAGCTTCTTCATGCGCTTCCAACTTATATGACCAAGCCGACAGTGCCAAAAGTAAGTCATATTCAGATCATTTGGTTTCAACCTTTTAACATTTATGTTATAGACCGATTCACTATCAAGATTTAAAATAAATAACCCGTTTTGAACGGGTGCAAATCCATGAAACATATCTTTCAAATATAAAGAACAACCATTATTATTAATATTCGACTCATAACCTTGTCTCGTCAAACATTAGGCGGAAATAATGTTTCGACTAAGCGCTGGAACATAATAACAATTATTCAGTTCCAATAAAAATCCTGAAGGTAAATGAAGTTGCATCGTGCCGACTTCCAACGCAGCGACTCTCGCCTTGTTGCCGACCCGAATGTCAACCTCTCCTCTTGCCATGCTCCTAGTTCTTACGAGTACCTGCAACGAGTTGCATATGTGAATAACTGATCCGGTATCATATACCCAAGAGCTATTAGGTGCATCAGCAAGATAAATGTCTATAACATTGCACACAAGCGTACCTGAGATGGAAGTCACACCTCCACTCTTGGCTCTGTCAGCCAAATACTTGGTGCAGTTCCTCTTCCAGTGGCCATCTTGCTTGCAATAGAAGCAATTGGCTCCGGCTGTAGGAGAAGGCTTAGTCTTTAAGGGAGCACTCTGGACAAGGCCATGGGCGCTACCTCCCGACTTACCCTTCTTATTCTTAGTCCAAGAACCCTTCTTGAACTTAGCCTTATTATGCACAATCAACACTTGACTGGCGCCTTTCTTGATATCAGCCTCTGCCGTTTTGAGCATCCCATGTAATTCAGTGATACTCTTATCCATACCATGCATATGGTAGTTCGAGATGAACGGACCATACGCACTAGGAAGAGAGTTCATAATTATATCAGTAGCGAACTCTTCGTTAATTGGGAAGCTCAGCGATCCAGAGACTGTATGTAACCAATCATCTTGATTACATGCGGACTCAGTGGATCGCCATCTTTCAGCTTACAGCCCAGCAAAGCTTGAGAGACTTGATACCTCTCGGTCTTTGCCTGAGCCTGGAACATACTTTTGAGGCTTTCAATCATATCGTGGGCCTCAACATTTTCGAACTGCTGCTGCAAGTCCGGTTCCATGTGTGCAAGCATAAGACAGCTAATTTCCGTAGACTCATCCTTACGGTAGGCATTCATGATTGCGACAGTCGCATCGTCATCTGGCTCTTCTGGAAGTGGAGTTTCTAGAACATGTTCTTTCTTGTCATGCTTGAGGACTATCCTCAGATTACGATACCAGTTGGTGAAATTAGTTCCATTAAGCTTATCTTTCTCTAGGATTGACCTCAACGCAAATGCGGACAACTGAGGAAGGTTGCTAGGTGCCATTGATCTACAACAGAAAATACGCAAAACACTTAATACATGTATTCATAAAAGAGCAGGCATATTAAACGCTTTAGTATTTATGCTCCCACTAGAACCAACAACCCTTCGATGGTTTCTAAGTGATTCAAGATCCTAAATAAGCAAGCCGACTAGTGAGCTTTAGCATCACCGCTAGCCGTCAAGTGATCCAGGTAGTCAACACCTTGCCAATCGTATCCAATACGACTCCTGTTAGTTGGGTGACATCACATGCCCGGGCTCCCAACCTACCTCGCCCCGAGCCCCGCAACCGTTGTGATGGACTCGTCTAGCTTACCAAGTGCTTCTGCTTGTAAGAGTCGGACTCAAACCCACCTAATCGGAAAGAATTGGTAGCACCTCAATTTTATGAGCCCATTATCAAGAATGTCCGACTTGTGATGGTGCAGCACTGGCGGGGCGACCGACTAGACCTTCTTTGAGGGATTAAAATCTACCAACTATCTAAATAGAGGTAAATAGAGACATAACAATAACACAAATAAAGCAATTATAATGTGAAATGGTATGGCTCTCTTCATGGAGATCTCCATCTCCACAAAGCTTGTAAGTCGACTCGTGCCAACTCTTGTCACCTGCCATCTTACTCCATATGGCCGACTTGTACATCGACTTGCATGTCTTCCGGGTTCTCCAACAAGCTACACTAGCTACTAAATGAAAATTTACATAGAGAATCCGACACGCAGGACGGTATACAATAAAATGACAGCACCTAGGCTTCAGCCGGCTGACAAAAACATGATACCCAGATCATGTATGGATTACACACATCACATGCACATAAGCCATACCATTCACAACTTCCTGCAAAAACAAGTTATGCATAGATACGACAACGACATCTAAGGCGCTACGACAGGGCGAAGCCGGCGGTCCCGACATCTCATCTGCATTCCGAACATGGATTTATTCATCGGATAGAACGATTTTACCCGAATCTGATCTGTATTCTGATTCGATCAAACTCTTTGATCTTCGATCACCGCAACTGGATTTATGTGTCACGATATACCCCGATGGCGGAAACCGACCGGTAGGGGTAAGTTGTTCCACGACCTTAGCAGTATGATCACGGAAACCAGATCATCCATTAACCCTGAGTACGATTGATCCAATCAATCTTGTACAAAACCGATCTATCTCATAGAACGACCACCAAAACATCACTTAGATCCAATCTAATGCTAACTACATATCACATATGTGCGGATCTCGGGCCTAATACCAGAAGCTACCGCTCTGATACCACTGTTGGAACGTGTAGAGATAAACAAAACTTTTTCCTACGCGGTACTTCCAAGATCTAGCCGAGGTAGAAGGCCACGAGTATTAACACTAGACGCGCAGGTGCGGATTATCGATGCAGCGCGTCGGGGCAGTGTAGTCCCACAATCCGATCCAGCCGATCCGATCCCACGAACGTCGACGTGCTGAACGTACAGCACCTCTGCCGGTATCCACACGTACGAGGAAGAGCTCCGACGGTGGACTGCTAGGTCCGGTGCGACGGCTGGACTGAGTGGGGCTAGAGTTCTCAACGCATGGGAGTGGACTAACGTGCCCGCTGGGCAACCTGCGCCCCTCTTTATATAGCGTATGGTAGTGGGCTGCATAACACTTGTGGCCCATTCCCTCTGTGAGTCCGACTCACAAAATCAGTCTATTTCCGGTTCGGGTCCAACCCAACCAATACTTTCTCCCGCTCTTAAGTGTGCGACCCTGCAGGCTCATGGCGACTTGGACACGATTGGAGTCCGACTCTCAATCGATCAATCGGTAGCGGCTCCTAGCAGAACGTGCCGACTCCCAAGTCCCATTGAGTCATGACGACATACCTTTCAATGTGATATTCATCTTAGTCCCTTTTGCCTCACGATATACCTTGTCGGACTATAGGCGATTTATCGTCATCCCTTTAATAGTTCAACTCTCTTCTCGATCCGTGATATGTGATTCATCTGACTAACTCTTAGTCAACAGACACAGTTAACACTTAACTGAGTCGCGCATAGCCATGCTTCCTGAATCATATCACTCGAGAGGGCCCAGAGAATATCTCTCCATTCGGAGGGGAAAAATCCCATCTTGATTATCCACATCACGCAGCTTGCTTCTCATTCGACCCGAACTCTGCTTTTATAGCTGCCTTGTCACAGAACCGCGTTTACAGAACCTAAGTCGGTGATCCACAACTCGGATTGTGCGACAAGCTCAGGTCTAAGGATTACATTGATTGAGACATGCAAATGACGACTTGCTCGTTGCATCTCAATGTGGGTCAGTCCGACTTGCTAAACTCTTTAGCCAAGTCTGTGAACGTTGGAATGGATTCACCATGCCCATGACAAGTGGAACGGTGTCATCAGCCAACACTCACATTAGTCTAGGGTGTGTGTCCAGCATAACCTTAATGACCAAGGGCAATCTAGTATGAACAACATGAATATATAGTTCCACAATCGAATCACATATTCAGTGACATATATCAGATGTTCAAAACAAGGACAACTTAATAACTTTATGAATACAGTGGGAATTACATCATACATGAATGCCTCTAGGGCATATTCCCAACACGACCTTCTCTCCCTCTGTCTCTCTTCCTATGCACCCGAACCCTAACCTCACAGGCGATCTGCCGTCGCCTCCGTTCTGCCGCCTCCGCGGCCTCGCCGAGCATCTCCACGGAACCGCGCCGGTCTCCTCTTCCTCCTCGAGGAAGAAGGGCCGCCGAGATGGCCTAGACGCGACGAATCGCGTCATCTTCTTCCCCTTCGAAGGCCGGGCAAATCTCCACCGCGCCGCCGTTCCCGCCCTCCTCCGGCTCCTCTGTCCACTCCGGCGTGTTCCTGGTGAGCTCCTCATCCTCCTTGCCCTCTCCGTTTTTCTCCCAGCGCTCGGAATCGTTGAACCCACCGGCGTCCGAGGCCCTTCGCCGCGTTTCTTCCACGCCGGCTCGCCGCCGTTAACCTCCAGCAGGAGGCGCCGCCCCTATCACATTCCCCTCGACGAGACGCTCCCAGAGAGCCAAACGGCGCATCTGGGGCCGCCGGAAACGTCGCCGGCGACCACATCCGCCCCCGACCGGCCACCGTGTGGCGTCACTGTGATGTCATCGCGACGTCACCTGCCCACGTGTCTGCCGCGTGGTATTTCAGTTTTTGTTATAGTTAAATTTAAACTGTCAGGTGGGGCCCACATTAAATAGAAATAACAGAAATGAATAAAATTTGTAAATTAAATAACTTTTAATTTATAACTCCAAAAATTATGGAAAAGTATGCAATATGTCCAAAAAAATGTGAGCTATCTGTTTATACCATTTCCATCCATGTTTGAGAAAGTTCAATATGAGTCCATATTTGGAGTTTGAATTAAATTAATTTAAATATTGAAAATAAAGTTTTAATTCAATAAAATTAGAAAGTTAAATGTAATATGGAAAAATGATCAGTGAAACAAATGCAACCTATCTATGAGGTTACGAAAATCTTTTGAGCAACTGAACTTGGTCACACCTCTAGAATAGGGTTTTCTCCCCCTCTGGTGTTCGTCGTTCACGGCGTAGAACCTTAGCTTCATGTTCTACCTTCTAAGATTTAAGTCAAGTGCATTGTTTTAATAATGCATACATATTGTGCATTGTACGGTTACCATGTATTGATTGTTTGCCTTCTTTCCGGTGTTGCTCGTTATCGATAGACCGAGATCTGGAGGTTGATCCGGCCTTCTACGACAACCCGAGTTCCACCTTCGACGAGCAAGGCAAGCACAACCTCATGGCTCCACCCATGTTTTGAGTCTTTTCAACCTCTTACTCATGCATGCGATTCAACTTAGTTTCGAGTCTGTTAGAGTTAACCTATCCACTGCATGACCCCCTTATATGTCACCTTCATACCTGTTTACCCTCCTAGTATGACTAGGGTTTTTTGAGTGACGTAGAACCTTGTGTGTTCAATGCTTAGACATGCTTAGTCTTATGATCTGCTTCATCCGGTTGATGAATGCTGACAATGCGTGGACCTAGTATGAAAGGTGTTTATGCTTTGATATGGTTGATTAACACGATTAACATGGCATGGATGTTGAGGCCACTGTGGGTTGTGGTTTTTGTCTCGTTCATGCCCCTAGGTGCGAGTTATCGCCTTCGAAGACAAGATTGAGCGTACAACCACACGCGAGGCCTAATAGACCGCGCTCAGCTAACTAACTTGTCTAGCCACTTCCATGTGTCACGTAGATTGAATTTTCCATTTGCGGGTGTGTCACAAAACGTTTTGGAGAAAACTAGGGCGTGACCGGGACCTGTGATGGACGTACAGGGATCTTGTCCCGACTCACAGAACAGGTGCCGTCAGGAGGTGGCCAACTCCATGTTGACGGGGTGGCCTTGTTTGGGTTGACTCATGGATAGGGCTAAGCAAGGTAAAGGCCGTGGTCGACCACACTCTGCCGCGCTCTCAGAGAGGCGCGTTACCGCGTGGCGTTAAGAGTCGGTTGACACATGTGGGTAAAGTGTACCCCCTGCAGGGATAAATCTCCTCGAGAAGCCGTGTCCACGGTTACAGACGACTTGGCAACGGATTCTGTGATCATAGACAACTCTAACGGAATGACTAAAACTTGTTGACAACGAATGAAGGATACCTCCTCGACTACGTCGAGAGGGGTGATTCTTGTAGCATAAAATAGTCTGGGAATGAGAATGTACTGGTGGACAAAAGAACATGATGATCTCAGTAGTTGAGTAGATTCCTCCTCTGTTTTGAAAATTCTCTATTATACGTGCTTCTTCTTCCTCAACTTTGGAAAACAAAGATGGCTTTACGCAAAAGAACTTAGAAGCCAAGTCTTGCTGAGTACCTTTTGTACTGAACCTTGCCTCGTTGTTGTTTTGTTTCAGACTTCGGTGATGCATCTGAAGAAGGGTTCTACCTCGACGTCGATGAATAGTTAGGGGTTCCCAGGTGGCAGCCTGGTATCTGTAGTATGGGTTTGGCTACGTTGCTTATGTTCCGGACTCTTAGTCCTTTTGCAGTCTTGTTGTATAGCAACATATTTGCTTTCGCTGCTTGTTGTAATGTTGGGTTGCTTGACCTATGTTGGTCGTGTAACCTCTGGTAAACTACTCTAATATGACTTGTATAATACAACTTTCATGTCTAGAGTGCTGCTTTGATCGATTGTTGGTTTCGAGCCAGTTGTTATACAGTGTTGGCTATGCCTGCATAGTTGTCGCAGTCGAGGGGTTGTGGAGCCGATGATCCATGTCCGAGCCCGCATGCCGATGTGATTCGGCATGGGGCGAGGTAACCCTAGTAACCCTCGATTGTTGTTGCACTTTCTGGACACATAGCAGCTCTGTATAACTTTGGTCCCGTTTCTTCAGTTTCATCCGACTCGTGGACGCTTGGGTATGCATAATTGGTTATGACTAGCATGGATACAAGGAGTAGTAGACCGGGGATCCGGACTGCGTGCCATGAATCCGGTCTGCTTGCCGTTGTTTGTTACGGCCGGGGCTGGTAACCCTGAAGCCCTTGTGAGGCCATGGCTAGGAGCACATAACAGTATGTATATCTATGGGTCCGGGGTCCGACAAAAATCCCCCATCAAGTATCTAGGAAGAAACTAAGGAGGGATTATATTCAACCTCGAATTGACAAAATTCTAAAAAGAATAGCTGGCTAGAGAGGGAAACTCCTCTCCTATGCAGCTAGAATCACCTTGATCAAAGCTTGTTTGGCCAGCATCCCAATTAACCTCACGTCCTTTTTCAAATTCCCTAAGTGGGCTTTGGACCTAATTAATACTAAGATGGCAAACTGCCTCTAGAATGATTTTGAGGGGCATAGGAAATTACACCTAGCCAACTGGAAATTAATTTGAAAAAAGGAGGATTTTGGGAGCCTAGGAATCCCTGACTTGAGTCAATAGATACATCTATGATGAAGGCAAAATTTGGAAAAAAAATGGTAGATTCTAAATACAATGCCTCTGACCCAAACATCTTTTGTATCAAAGAAGTATGTGTCCAACTTTTGGAAATGGGTTGTGTGGGGTGTCAAAAGCAGCAACTTTGGGTATAGGTGGATAACAGGAGATAATGGTGCCAAAACCAAGTTCTGGGAGATACCCTTATCAGTGCAATTATTTGATATTTATGTCATCTTTAATGAGCATAACATACCTATTAATCAAATTTGGATTGGAGACCATCTCCTTCTAACTTTTAAAAGGAACTTCTCTCCCCTCCAGCATAAATGGCATGAGTTATAAGATATTGCGAAAAGCATTAGTTGCAATGAAGACTTAGATGCACTGGTCCGGCAACATGAAAATAAAGAGGTTTACTCTACCTCCACCCTATACTCTATCGGTGGAGTGCAGCTAATCTACATTCCTAATGTATGGAGTCTTCATGCCCCCCCCCCCCGAGGATAGACATTTTCTTGTGGCTCTTTGCTCAAAACAAACTGATGACCAGGGATAATGTAAAGAAGCGCAACTTGAACAAGCCCGAAGATTGCATTTTCTGCACTGAAAAATAATCTATCTCGCATTTATTTTTTCAGTGCATAGTGCCTAAACAACTCTGGCAAGTTATTTCCCAGTTTTTCTTTTTGCCTTTGGGAGATGACTACCTGTCAATTGCTAGATTTTGGATAGCTAACAATAAACATGCAACTCTGAATTTTGTTTCTTCTATCGCACTTTGGTGCATTTGGAAGATTAGGAACGACCTAATCTTCAATTGGAATCCCTGACTTGATGTTAAACAAGTCTGGAGAATGCTTCTCAACACACTGAAGATGTGGAAGGTGATGTTCAAGGACAACATGCAGGGGGAGATGGATCGCTTGTGCTCCGGGTGGAGCAGATCCTGTCCAACCCTTTGCTCCTGGAGAGTGGCTGAGCCAAGCTGCCAAGTCCACTTCGAGAGGTACTCACAGGCCTGCCCCCGGCTCCAACAATGGCAACACATCTCTCTCCCCTGCTACCCAGAAGACTGCGATGCTGGGCACTTGGACCACCCCAACCACGCCGCTGGAGCAACACTTCACCGTCTCCCTGATCTGAAGATCTTGCTCCGTGGTGGTTGCTGCAACTTTGTGAAGCTTTTGGTGTACCTGTAGTCTCCTAGCTCACTCGTTGCTCTAGGTTCAGGTTTAGCTATTACTATTTTGTTACTCTTCTGATTTATTTTCGTTCCTACCCTTTGCGTAATCTCTGAACACATTCTGTAACCTTCTTCTAATGAACCTCTCATTGTGGTTTCGTTGAGCTTTATCAATGGAACCGGGGATGCCCTCCCCACCTTTATAAAAAACTTTTAGAATTAAATTTGCTATGATAACTCTTATCGGCGCCCAACACCTATCATTAACCCACGACCCCCTCGCGCCGCCACCCGAGGGGCGGCGACGCCATGGGGATCCAATCCCAGCACCGCCCAACACCTCCTCTCGACAAGTGAAGCCTACCGCCGGCCTTGTGAAAGTGCATTTCGTTTTCCCGGTGTTTTGTGTGTTAGTTAACAATACTAAGTACATTATTTATTGAGGTGTTTAGTGTGCAGGTGTTATACTTAACATCGGCATTGATCACCGAAAAGATCGATGAAGTTTGGCCTAAGAGATTTGAGACAGAGGTCAACCGGATTATTGGAACGGGATTATTTGGAGGAGCCGGATTAACCGGTTAGGAAAATTTTGGACCATTTTCGGGACATAAATGAGCCGGATATTTGGTACCGGATTATTCATCTGAGACCGGATATTCCAGCTGTGGAGTTTTTGCGCAAAAACGGCTAAGGACTGGAGATAAAACTGACAGAGATGGACCAGATTATTGGTATCGGATTATTTCAGAGGAGCCGGAATATCTGGTACGGTTGCCTGCGCGGGACAGAGAAGAGCCGGATTATTCAAAGGCAACTGGATATTCCGGTAGAAGTCAACATGATTCGAGCAGAACAGCAGACCGGATATTCTGGTCCAAACTTTGACCGGATATTCCGGTCCCCAAATTCCTGCAAAACGGCTAGTTTTGGGGAGGGGGTATAAATACCCCTCCTCTTCCTCCTTGATCTCTAGTTCTTCCCGTTAGAATTCAATAGCATTTAATAGCTCACCAAATCCCTCATAACGCCCAATCCCTCCACCCAAACTCGAAGATCTTTGGAGGATTGAAGGAGAAGGCCCCGATCTACATCTTCACCGAGTCGTTCTTCATTTTCCCCTCTCTATCTTGAGGGATCTATCCTAGGGTTTCCTCTTGTGGAGAACCTAGGTATCTTGCTACTTGTTGGTGATTCAAGAGTGTTGGGAGCCCCCAATTTGGTTGTGGGTATGTGCCCCAAGTTGTTTGTAAAGGATTCGATTCCCGACTCAAAGGGGATCAATAGTGGAAGGTGAACTAGGCCTTTGTGGCGGGGTTCATCGGAAAATAGGTTGAAGCCTTTGTGGCGTTGAGTAGGCCTTCGTGGAGAGCTCACACCCCTCCAACGATACGTACTCTCTTAACAAGGAGGAACTCGGGATTATATCGTGTCTCCGCGTGCTCCAATTCGGTTACCTCGTCCCCTTAGTCTCTTGACTTGTGTTTGCATTGTGATTATTTTTATCCTTGTCATATAGGTAAATTCACCTTAGTTGCATTATCTAGAGAATTTACCTTTGTGTCAAGCCTGAATTAAAAGAAAAATTAGAATTGGTCGTAGCACCTATTCACCCCCCCTCTAGGTGCTGATACTTTACTTTCAATTGGTATCAGAGCCTCAGATATTCTATCGCGCTTAACCGCCTAAGAGTTTAAGTATGGGAGAAGATTCGGATACCGAAACGTCCGTGGCCAGGGTGTCCATGCATGATCTCAATGAGTTAAAAATTCATTGACCTCATCCATAGACACCAAATTTGATGAGTTGCGCCAAGTCTTTGCGGAACTCCTCAAAGCCAATGGACCGGAGGTTGTCGACACTACTTCTCCGGGTAACAATCCGGAGGGCGTCAAGAAAGGGGTAGATGGTGAACCACATAAAAATGCTTCCTCTGAAAACTCCACTAAGAAGGGTACGGAAGGATATGGAGAATTTCACTCCGTTCCCGGAAGTTATTCTCCCGATCCTCCCGTCCCACATCCTCATATAATCCCTAGAGGAGATCCACCTAAAATTGATGCTTTCTGTTTTCGTGAATGGCAATATTACATGGAAACTCACTTGAACTCTTCTTGTATAGAGCTTTGGAGGGTCACTCGTGATGGATACAAACCTCATGACCCCAAGAACCTTACAAGAAGGGAAGCCGTAGATTGTCAACTCAACTACACCGCCTTGTCAATTCTTCAACCAGCCGTGGGTCCTAACCACATGCTGCATCTTCAACAATATTCCACCGCCAAGGAAACATGGCACGCTCTTGTCATCATGTTTGTGGGCAATGAGAGTATGCAAAGGAATAGATATGATGCCTTGACCAATGAGGTCAAAGGTTTCTATATGCATGATGGAGAGGACCATGTAGACATGTACCGAAGACTCAAGACTCTTGCCACTGCCTTCTGAAAAGTTGGTGCCAATTACATTGATGATTCTTGGATCAAAAGAAAGTACATGGTTGCCCTAATGCCATTTGAGGGCGCGAACTTGAAGAGCATTCAAGGAAGACATGATTTCTCTTCCATGAACTCAACTCAAGAGATGCAAGAAATGTGCTCCTATCAAGTGCAAACCAAGAATGCTCTTGACAACCGTGCTAGGGCCATTGGAATGCACAAAGGAGCATCGGTTGCTTTGAAGGCCAAGGTTGTGCCAAGAGAGGTTGAGTATGAGGAATAAGGAGAAGAGGCGTTGCCTCCTTTGAAGGAACAAGACTATGATCCCGTGCTAAAGGATCTCATTGCTCTCACTGTGCAAAAGTTTTTGGAACAATCCTCCCAAGGGCAAGAAATTTGTTGAGGAGAAGACCAAGTCTCGCTATGGAAATGATGGGGCTCAAGAAGCGAGGTCTTGCTTCAATTGCCAAGATAAGCACCACTTCATTACGGAGTGTCCCTATGAGAATAGAGAGCTCCATAGTGGCAAGGTCATTCGCAAGGACAAGTCCAAGGTTGAGTACAAGAAACCTCACTTCAAGAGGAAACCATTCAACCAGAAGTCTCCCACCAAGTTTGTGCTATTGACTCAAGAGGAGTATGATTATGGTAATGATGATGAAGAAGAAACCACAAGTGAAGTGTCCGCTCTAGCTATTGCTTGTATTCCATCATCTTCATCTCTCTTTAATCCCCCAATGACAATCATCCTCAACGAAATTCCAAGTGCTACATGGCTAAGGCCACGGAGGTATCACCTTCCTCCAACTCTAAGACCCCTAGCGAACTAGAATATCTTGCTAGTCTTAGAGTAGAATATGAGAGGCTCTCCTTGGAACTTTTTATGTCTAACATGCAAGGGGAGACCAAGAAGTACTTTTAGTATCTCATGAGGCAATTGGGAGAGGCCCAAGATGCTCTTGAGAAGAAAGGTGACGTTGAAAGAAGGGATGCGGATGAAATTGCATCCCTCTCTATGACTCTTGAGGAAGAGCATGATGGTAGAGTTTCTCTAGAGGGGGAACTTGAATCTATTGAATTAACTCATAATGAACTTGTCTCTAACATTACTAAGGAACGTGACCTTGCTATTGCTAAATATAAAAAGGCTAAAAAGGATAAGGTTGAGTTTGGGGTTGGTCATGGTAAACTAACCGAGGAATTTGAAAAGCTAACCAAGGCTCACAAAGCTTTGGAGAGCCAACACTCTTCCCTCAAAGAGTTGCATGAACAACTTCAAACTCAACTTAATCAACCTTACAACCCTAGCACCTCTACTTCTTCTTGTGATCATGCAAATATTATTGAGGAAAATGCTAGGTTGAAGGATGAGCTAGCAAGGCTCAAGGGCAAAGGCCCTCATGTTGAGAAGGTTGTGATCTCTACCCCACTAGTGGTTGCCCCTAGCTCTAATGTGTTCATTGCTAGACGACAATTGAGTGCTCCAAGGCAACAAGTGGGCAAGCAAGGTCTTGGCTATGTAGCCAAGAAGAAGAACAACAAGAAGAAGAACAAGAAGAAGACCAACAATGGTGCTTCGGGTGGTATTGTCATTAGGGACAACACTACTCGTAGCACACCCGCACAAGCAAGCAATGTTTCCTGGAGTAGTAGTGTCATGAGGGACAACACTACTCGTAGCACCTCCGTGGGAGCTAACAATCCACACCATTTCTTATATGTTGATTATTATGGTGTTGTGCAAGCTAAATATGTTGGTCCTATTTAGGGTTTCATTGACTATACTATTTGGGTTCCAAAGACCCTTGTTGCTAACATGAAGGGACCCTCCTCGGGTCCTAACTCTAGTCAATGATCTCTTGCAGGACTATGCTTCCAGTGGGACTAAATGGATAATTGATAGTGGATGCACTAGCCATATGACCGGAAGTAAAGAACTTGTGACGGAGTTGCTCCCAAATGACATGCAAGCAACCGTCACTTATGGAGACTCGTCCTCGTCTAAGGTATCCGGGTTCGGCAAGGTTGTGGTTGCTCTCGATATCACTATCGTGAACTTCATGCTTGTCGAATCCCTTGGTTAAAATTTACTTTCAGTCCGTTCTCTTGGAAAGATGGGTTTCTACGTCTTTTTTGATGTTGATATTGTTGTCCTTTTGAGGAGCAAGACTCTTGACGTCGCTTACGTGGGACATGTAGAAAATGAGTTGTTTGTGGTGGACTTTTCGAAGTCTACCAACTCTCAAACAATGTGTCTTTTCGGAAAGGCGGACGTGGGATGGTTGTGGCATCGCCGCTTATCCCATGTCAACATGAGAATTTTGCAAAGTCTTCACAAAGGTGGCCTTATTGTCGGACTAAAATAAAATGTTTCCTTTTCAAAGGATCGCGTTTGTAGGTCATGTGTTGAAGGAAAGATGCATGATAAGGAACACAAGGCCAAGACTATTATTTCATCAAAGAGGATCTTGGAGCTTCTTCATGTTGATCTCTTTGGTGCCGTGCCCGAAGCAAGTCTTGGAGGCAAGAAATATTGCTTGGTGATTGTCGATGATTATTCAAGATACACTTGGGTTTATTTCTTCAAGTGCAAGAGTGAGACTCAACAAACCATCATCTACTTCTCCAACCAAGTGCAACGTCAACACAATGTGCAAATCATGGCTATTAGGAGTGATAATTGTTCGGAGTTCAAGAACTATACCTTGAATGAATTCCTTAGTGAAGAAGGCATTCGTCATCAATACTCCTCCACTTACACTCCTCAACAAAATGGTGTTGACGAAAGGAAGAATCGCACTCTCTTGGATATGGCAAGGACCATGTTGGCGAAGTACACTTCTCCCCAATATTTATGGGCCGAGGCCATATCCACCGCAATCCACTCCTCCAACCGCCTCTACATCCGCAAAGGCTTGGACAAGACTCCATATGAGATACTCACTTGCAACAAGCCCAACGTCTCCTGCTTCCATGTATTCGGTTGTAAGTGCTTCTATTTGATCAAGGGTGTTAGGTTGTCTAAATTTCAATCCAAAGCTATTGAGGGTATATTTGTTGGTTACGGTGCCGAATCGCACACTTATAGAGTCTTTGACAAAGCCTCACGGATTGTCATAGAATCTTGTAGTGCGGCTTTCGAGGAAAATGATGGCTCCCAAGTGGCGCAATTTCATGTTTCTAATGTAGATGTTGAAATACCTCAAGAATCCATAGGAAGGATGGGTGTGGGATTTTTCCGCCCCATTGAGGGACACCTTAGGGCGACTCGAGAAGGACTATGTTCTACTCAAGTGGAGCCCTCCTCTACAATAGAAGAACAAGCCAAGGAGCCAAGTATTACACCTAACCAAGAACATGTTGAAGACCCTCCTCTTATTGACCAAGTCACTACGCAAGATGCAACCACTCCTATCATTCATGCTAGTCAAGGTCAAGGACAAGATCTACCATCCTCTTCATCCTCTCCTCAAGTTGAATCTAGTGTTGAAGATATTGTTGATGATGATGATGATGATAATCAAGGCCAATTTGGTCAAGATGGGGACCCAAATGATCAAGATGACCAAGTGATCCCTCCGCGAAATAATGCACACATCGAAGCTTGTCGTGCTAAAAGGATAAGAAGAGCTTTGAAGCATATTGATGCCCAAGACAACAAGGTCTTGGAGGATATTCAAGCTAGAAGATCCACAAGAAGGCAATTGGCACATTTTAGTGAGCATCAAGATCATATCTCTATGGTGGAACCAAAGAAAGTGTTTGAAGCTCTTGAGGACTCCGATTGGGTTGAAGCTATGCATGATGAGCTCAATAATTTTGAGCTCAACAAGGTTTGGAGATTGGTTGAGAAGCCCAAAGATTGCCATAATGTTATTGGCACTAAGTGGATTTTCAAGAACAAGCAAGATGAGCATGGCATTGTCATAAGGAACAAGGCTAGATTGGTTGCTCAAGGTTACACTCAAGTTGAAGGCATTGACTTTGATGAAACCTACGCACCCGTCGCTCGCCTTTAGTCCATCCGTATCCTCCTTGCTTATGCTTCTTCTCATAATTTCAAATTACAACAGATGGATGTCAAAAGTGCTTTGTTTAATGGTCCACTAAAGGAGGAAGTATTTGTGAATCAACCTCCGGGGTTCGAGAATCTCAACTTTCCTAACCATGTCTACAAACTTGACAAAGATCTCTATGGTCTCAAACAAGCACTCTGTGCTTGGTATGAGCACCTTAGAGAATTGTTGGATGACCGTGGTTTCGAAGTTGGGAAGATCGACCCCACTCTCTTCACCAAGAGAGTAAAGGGAGAGCTTTTCATATGCCAACTCTATGTGGACGATATTATCTTTGGCTCAACTAACCAAGCTTTCAATAATGAGTTCTTTATGCTTATGACTGACAGGTTCGAGATGTCTATGATGGGTGAGCTTAAATTCTTTCTTGGCTTTGAGATCAAGCAATTGTCTCGTGGGACTTTCATTTCTCAAGACAAGTATACCCAAGACATGATCAAGAGGTTTAACTTCCTAAATGAAAAGATCAAGACATCTCCTATGCAAGTCAAGTGCCACCTATCACGTAACCCGAAGGGTAAAGATGTGGATCAAAAGATGTATCGTTCTATGATTGGTTCTTTGCTCTATCTTTGTGCATCTAGGCCCGATATCGTTTTGAGTGTAGGTGTGTGTGCAAGGTATCAAGCGGCTCCTAAGGAAAGCCATTTGGTGGCGGTCCATAGGATCTTCCGTTATTTGGTTCATACCCCAAGATTTGGTTTGTGGTACCCAAAGGGGGCACAATTTTCTCTCAAGGGCTACACGGATTCCGATTAGGCGGGTGATCAAGATGATACGAAGTGTACTTCCGGGGCTTGACAATTTATTGGTAGGTCTTTGGTGATTTGGTCTTCCAAGAAGCAAAATTGCATATCTCTCTCCACCGCCGAAGCCGAGCATGTAGCCGCCGCAAGTGCTTGCACTCAATTGCTATGGATGAGGCAAACTCTCAAGGAATATGGTGTTCATATGGATAAGGTGCCTATTTTGTGTGACAATGAAAGTTCCATCAAGATCGCCTACAACCCCGTGCAACATACAAGAACGAAGCATATTGAGATTCGCCATCATTTCATCCGTGACCATGTGGAAAGAGGGGATATTGCTCTATCTTATCTGCCAACCAAGGACAATCTTGCGGATATTTTCACAAAGCCACTTGATGATGCAAGATTCTTGTTCTTGAGGAATGAACTAAATATCATTGATTCTAGGAGTTTGACTTGAGGATCTTGCACACATCCCTATAGATGAAACGTGTTCGAGTTTAGGTGTAGGCATGGACATCGGGGGAGTGTTATCCTAACACATTGGATTCTCCCTCCCCCCCATTATTCCCAAAGCAAATATTCATTGTTATCTCTCTTTTTCTAATGTTGAATTGTGAGCTTCAATGTCGAGAATTGGCAATGCACCTAAGATACATCTTCGCGGTTGCATACCATGATCTCTTACATGGTGGCTTAGGCCACCAACCTCTTCTTTTCGAAGAGTTGGATCTTAGTTGGGATTTATTTGACATTTCATTGCATTTCTTGGTTTTTCCCTTATAAGTGTTCTTTCGTAGGAAAATCTCACTCAATTGGTCTTTTGTTTGTTTGATTCTTACTTTTGAGAGGGATACCTACTACTTTCAGTTTGGTGTTTCTATCCTAAGCCATTCTACCTTAAAGCCAATTTCATCTAGCACTTGTGTCATTTCATTGAAACGAGGAAATTTAGAAACAGTAGGCAGCCGGAATTTCCGGTCCAGGTTTGGACCGGAATATTCGGTTGTACAGGAATATCCGGTTCAAACTTGAACCGGAATATCTGGTCCGGCGAAAATCACTTATCCTGGACAGGGACGGGGAAGGGGCAGTTCGTGCCCTTTGTTCCCCAACTCCTCTCCTCCACCCCCCAACGCCGCCGCACTGATTCTTGGTCCCCGGGCCGTTTCCTCTGCGGGATCTTTGAGCTATTGCCCAGATCTTGTTCCCCTCGTCCTCGGGAGCGTTTCCATCCAAGTATCTTCGTCCATGGATGCCGGTAAAGTTCAGTCTCGTTGAATCTTGGTGCCATAACCATACCACTCCATGGATTTGTGTTTTTGTTGACAATGCTTGGTAGGAATTGTTCCCTAGGGTACCCTATGCATGCTAGATACAATAGTCTAGATTCACTTGTCATTGATCTAGTTTTGAACTCTAGATTAGGATTGATTTTGTGCTGTTTTCGCAGTACCGGAATATCCGGTCCAGGTTTGAACCGGAATCCGGGTGCATCGGAATATCCGGTTCAATTCTGTACCGGAATATCCGGCTGAGTGCAGTACCATTTGAGAACAGCCCAAAATTAATCCTTGCTAGAATTCTTATTAGATTAATACCTGGAATCTTTTCTATTGTTTTTATGCATGATTCATCCATTGCTTGACATATGTGCACTCATCTCCATTGCTTTCTATCTATTGTCTCGTTCACAGGTGGTTTCGGTGTTCAGAAGATGAGCACTTGCAAGCGCCCCTCGGCTCAACTATAGGAAGAAAGTGGTTTCATCTAGGCCCAAGAAGAAGACCTCTCGGCTCAACTATAAGTCCGATATTAGTGTTCCTGATTACACTGTGATAAGGCAGAAGGATTGCTATCTCTCTCCACGGGATGTTGCTTGTGATCCTCGTTTCTGGAACCTGGAGCAGTCATACATCTATGCAGATATCTACTGTGACTTCAGGTACCCTATCCGTGAGATGCACCCATTTGAGTTTGCTGTGATAAAGCAGAAGGAGGAGTTTGTTGATGCCACAAGTATTGTTGAGAGGTTCGGGCATGTGAAGCTCATGGAGACCCAGTGCCCGTACAACACCCAACTCATTACTCAGTTTATGTCTACTCTGGTATTCAGCAAGGACTTTGTTTGCATCCTTAAGTGGATAACCCATACCACTCCATGTGAGATTCCTTTTCACAAACTGGCTCGTCTTCTTGGATACGATTACAGTCCTCATCCTCCTGTTGGTCGCCGTGTGCATGAGGTGGAGATACCTCAAAGGGAGAGGTACATGTCAGAGTTATATGCTCGAGGCTTTACTGTTGGGGGCTTGGAGGGACTTCTTCCTCTCTATGATCAGCTTGTGCGTATCTTCATATCCTTCTTGGTGCCGAGTGGAGGTAATAATGATGCTCTCACCACTCCTTTGTATAATCTTCTTATCTTGGCAAAGGAGTGCATGGAAGATGAGGATCCTTCTGCTTCCTATACTGTGGATTATTTATCATGAGCTGTACTCTGCTATGATTGGTGGGAACACCATTCCCTATGGTCCTTACATCATTATGCTTATCAAGGATGTGATGAAGAGGGATTTCTCTGAGCTACCCATGGAGCCTCACACGGTCAAGAAGTTGTACATCAAGTGGAAGAAGGTTACTCCTGCTGCTCATGTTGCTCCATTTTAGGGCGGTTCCTCTATGGGGGGTGTGCCTTCTTCTAGTGCTCGGCCTGCTTCCACCTCTGGTTCCAGCAGTCTGCGCCATGTAAGGAAGCTCTCCTGGTTTCAGCACAATGTGTTGTGCATGAAGGTGGACACCATAAGGAGTAGTACAGGGCCTACGTGAGTGGTGCTACTGGTGATCTGCCTGCTCCTCTTGTTCCTCGGTCTTACACTCAGTGGTATGCTGATGATCGCACTCCTTGGGAGCGCATTGAGGAGGCTCTCCGTACCACTTCTGCTTCCACCTCCAGGGCTCCTGTTGATGAGTATGATGAGGAGGAGGATGAGGCGACTGATGATGATCTGGAGGGCGAGGCGCAGGGTGATTCTGAGGCGTCTGCAGGCGAGTCTTCTGAGCATTCATATGCTTAGACCTTGTTGGGACGTTAGCTTAGTTATTTCTCTCCTTTTTGGTGTCTCGATGCCAAAGGGGGAGAAGTAGCTACTAGACTACGGGATTTGCATGGGTTCGGGCACAAGCATATGCTTTTATCATTTCGTGAGAGCTTGTGTCCATTTAGACTTATTTTCGTGAACCTTGTTCGTTTTATTGTCTCGTTTAAAACTATGTGTTATTGTGTTGTCAGACTATGTTGGTTATCGTGGATGTTATCATGGATTATCTATGTGTTAGTGGTTATCTGTATTATCTATCTTATATGTTGAGGATATTATCCATTGTTGTGCTTGGTTATTTTTGCTATCATCTCTACGCACAAGGTTTATATTTCTATCTTATTCTCAACATATTTGTGATATTGTTACTTGTTGGAAATTACTCCGCGTATATTATTGCATCTATTTGCATTTGAGGCAAACAAAAGATATGCATATAGATAGGGGGAGACATTTCCATTTTGTTTCAAACATGTTCTCGTCAAGGTTTTATTGCAAATTTTAGTATTGTCATCTAACACCAAAAAGGGGGAGATTGAAAGTGCATTTCGTTTTCCGAGTATTTTGTGTGTTAGCTAACAATACTAAGTACATTATTTATCGAGGTGTTTAGTGTGTAGGTGTTATACTTAACATCGGCATCGATCACCGAAAAGATCGGTGAAGATTGGCCTAAGAGATTTGAGACATAGGTCAACCGGATTATTGGAACCGGATTATTCGGAGGAGCCGGATATTCCGGTTAGGAAAATTTCGGACCATTTTCGGGACAGAGATGAGCCGGATTTGGTACCGGATTATTCATCTCAAACTGGATATTCCAGTTGTGGAGTTTTTGCTCGAAAACGGCTAAGGACTGGAGATAAAACTGACAGAGATGGACCGGATTATGGTACCGGATTATTCCGGAGGAGCCGAAATATCCGGTACGGTTGCCTGCGCAGGACAGAGACGAGCCGGATTATTGGTACCGGATTATTCAACGGCAACCAGATATTCCGGTTGAAGTCAACAGGATTCGAGCAGAACAGCAGACCGGATATTCCGGTCCAAACTTGGACCGGATATTCCGGTCCCCAAATTCCTGCAAAACGGCTAGTTTTGGGGAGGGGGTATAAATACCCTCCTCTTCCTTATTGAGCTCTAGTTCTTCCCCTTAGCATTCAATAGCATTTAAGAGCTCACCAAATCACTCATAACTCCCAATCCCTCCACCCAAACTCGAATATCTTTGGAGGATTGAAGGAGAAGGCCCCGATCTATATCTTCACCGAGCCGTTCTTCATTTCCCCCTCTCTAGCTTGAGGGATCTAGCCTAGGGTTTCCTCTTGTGGAGAACTTAGGTATCTTGCTACTTGTTGGTGATTCAAGAGTGTTGGGAGCCCCCAATTTGGTTGTGGGTGTGTGCCCCAAGTTGTTTGTAAAGGATTCGATTCCCGCCTCAAAGGGGATCAATAGTGGAAGGTGAACTAGGCCTTTGTGGCGGGGTTCATCGGAGAATAGGGTGAATCCTTTGTGGCGTTGAGTAGGCCTTCGTGGAGAGCTCACACCCTTCCAACGATACGTACTCCCTTAACAAGGAGGAACTCGGGATTACATCGTGTCTTTACGTGCTCCAATTCGGTTACCTCGTTCCCTTACTCTCTTGACTTGTGTTTGCATTGTGATTATTGTTATCCTTGTCATATAGGTAAATTCACCTTAGTTGCATTATCTAGAGAATTTACCTTTGTGTCAAGACTAAATTAAAAGAAAAAATAAAATTGGTCGTAGCACCTATTCACACCCCCCTCTAGGTGCCCATAATTTACTTTCACCTTGGCTGCGGTGGTGCTGGCGCCCGACACCATAGGTGCTTAGGGCAGGAGGACGTATTGGCGGCTCCCGGACGCGACTGGGGCGCCTCGGGCAGAGCGTTGCGCACGGCGGCCAGGGCGGCTCCTGAAGGGCGGTGGCGGTGGTTGTGGAATTGGCATCAGCCTGCCAATTCCTCGGCTACTTGTGGCGGCTCCAAATGGGCGGTGACGGTGGTCGTGGCACCCGTCTTCGTGGTCGGGGCAACGAGTTGGAGGCAGAATTGAGGCGCCTTGAGTACCCCACCAGCGGTGCGATGGCAAGCCCTGGATCTATACCGTCGGTCCGATCTGGATCGGCCACCACCTTGCAATGGGGAGGGAGGGGGTGGGGTTGTGTGGGGTGGAATGTGTCCACCCCAAATGCAATTTTCAGGACAAATTCAGTCCACGGACAACTCCAAATAGATTATAAGCGCCGATTTCGGTCCAACTTTGGGGGAGGGAGGAGGAGCAGCTAGAAGACTTCATGCCAATATTAGATCTTAGCCTCTACTTTTTGCTGCCTCGTGTGCCAGCAATTTACTTACCTAGTCTGGAATTTGAACTCCACGTTTTGCTATGGGGTTGTATCACACCATGGATTCCATTGCTGGATTTAAATATAGAAAAAACCAGGCTAAAGCCTTTCATTTAAAAATTAACATTGCACGCCTACAATTGATCGGATCTAGTTCCAAAGTGTGATAAATTTAATATTCTTAAGCTGACAATACAGAATATAACAGCCGTCCTTGATAAATAAAGTTTACACACGGCGATGAAACAGTACGAGCACATAGAATCTCAGTACCAAATGCCCATAGCAGAAAATTTCTGACTCAACAACTGAAAATAAATTGTCATCCTCGGAATATGGGATCTGGTGTCTAAGACTACTAGGTTCAGAACAATCAAGCCTAAGTCCAGTTCAACTTTCACCATCATCCAGATACATGAAAGGGAATACAGTATCCGTTGAACCACGGTTATATCCACCTGTAGCTGGATGCTTCAGATCATCCATTCCTTGGTTACTGCAAGCATAACACTGTCCTGAAAGAATTCAACAGATCAAACTCTTATTAGGAAAAAAAAACGTGAAACTAATTCACTATTTGATCATGAAATACGTGGATTGGTACCATTTTCACTTGGTTCCAGAGGAGAGCAAAAGTAGTGTTTTCTTCCGAATATCTCTTGTACTTCAGCGAAGAAAAGTGCCACTCTCGAATCACATGAACTAGGGTTCATAATCTTCACGGTAAAGTTGTAGTGGTGGAAAATTTTGTTATAATGTTCTACATTTAAACATTGGTGACATAGTCCCTCAAACTGGCAGTCAAGTCCCTAAAATGAGATAAACGTCCTTGTTAGCACGATTTCCTTGGCCTCTTTGTTGCAAAATTAACAATGAAAATATTCGAAGTTGTACATACAGACCTTGAGATTCACACTTCGTTCCTTGTATTTATCAAATGCCAGCATCACCTCCTTATTCATCCAGTTTTTCCCATTTTGAATGATCTCTTCGTCAGAAACTTCACGCCTGTATGCATAGCAAATTCAAAATTGCATTTTCTGATCAACATGGCCCGTCTCATCGTCTAAGAAAATGAATGTTTGGGAAGACACTGGTGCATGTAGACGAATCGACATGCATTCAAGAATGTTATAATACTTTCTTCCATTTCTTTAAAAAATATAGATGATAAATACTTATTTTTTAAAATGCAAAGGTGAGATACTATAATGCGAATTAGCATACATGGATAATTCGGATAATTTATGACCCTGCATAGTATGAGGGGGGTAATTGCTGGCAGTGGTCAACGGGCAATCTCAGGACCAAGCCAGTTGGCAATCAGACCAAGCATCATCTGGTGAGCTTCCAATAACCCACTTATACAACTTTAGTGGAATGAATCTGCAACTCCAGGGTTTAGGAACTTTACACTTCTATTCTATGCAAACCCAAACATTAAATTACTGAAAGGAAACATTGTTTTTCCATCTTGTCTATCACCATGCAAGCTAAATTTCTCATGTTATATATATATACTAGACCTATATTCATAAATTTTCAATAGTACAAAATGACGGTGCTTAGAGAAAAACTAAACCTATGCCGAGTATCAGCACGAGAACGGATGGTTTACCTTTGTTGTCGACGTAGCAAATGCTGCCCTGATGGTTCAGCCCTTGAAGCCTGCTCTGTTGCCTGAAGTGACTGGGCTTCTGAAGCAGCCGGAGAAGGCAGGATCCGTATGGGACGGTAATACTTACTCCCTCCGTCCACTTTTATAAGGCTCACTTTTTAGCATTCAATAGTAAGAAGTGAGCCTTATAAAAGTGGATGGAGGGAGTACTAAAGTAGGGAGCTCGAGCATTCATATCGGCACGCTGAGCAGCTGACATCTTCTCAAACTGAGCAGCTAGAGTGGCACGCTCAACAGCTAAAAGCTTATCCATCCCTTCGCTTAAAGTGTTGCTCGTATGCTCTTCCAAGCCCTCCCGCCATTTTTGCAGCTCCTTCTCCCTAATGAAAAAGATGCCCACAAATAAAAGTAAGCAACAAATCAGGCTACTGAAACATCTTCTGTAGCAAAGAAAAAAAGAAGCAAAAATACTGCAAATGAACAAAGACACTTCTTTGGCTGCTTGTTTGCTGGTGGTCTTACGAATAGGCGGACCGTCGGGTGGGCCCTACTGGGACATGGCCCACCCTTCACTGCAAGTTTCCCTTATATTTTTCAGAAATCTGGCCCATTAGCAGCTAAGAGCCAACGCACGGCCCAGTCTCCACTAACCGGCCCACCCAAAGTTCCGTCTTACCTCCGTCTTACGACCTACTCCCTCCGTTCCTAAATGTAAGATGTTTTAGCCCTTTTCCACATTCACACATGTCTACATGTATCTAAACAGCTTTTAGTGTATATGTTCACTCATATTATTATATATCTAGACAACATGAGTAATAGCTACAACATCTTATATTTAGGAACGAAGGGAGTAGATCTTACTCTGTGCTTTAAGGGTCTATATCTAACTAGCTACATCATGATAGCACCATAAATCCGAATGGGTAATGGCATGCAGCTTGCTGCTTTCTTTTGCCATTTCGTTCATGTATAAACAGATAAAGTTTTAGTGCTTTTAAGACTTCTTGCAATACTAAAGCGTCTAAGATTTACTAGAACAAAATACAGGTTCTGCACCCCAGTAATGACATGCAGCTCTGTTACTTTATTTTGCCATTTGGTTCATGTATGTATAAACAGGTAAATTTTAGTGCTTTGAGATTTCTTACGATGATAATGTATCTAAGACTTAATAGTAGAAAAAATATATCAATATATGAGCAAGCAGAAAAGTCATACGTACAAATCAAAATCTGAATCTTCATTGGGGTTGTCCTCTAGAATTTCAGACTCCGAGTCGCTGCTGGCAGTATCATAAGGCAAATTGGACCTAGAGCAACAAATATCCACACAAGTGGTTATTCTAATGCTTAGCTAGCTAACATTCAATTTGACATACAATCTTCAACTTCTTCTATGAAGTTGATGAATTAAAGAAGTCCAATGATGACCAAAACATATCAAATAGTACTATGGGTCATAATAAGTATACATTTCAATAAATCATAACCAGGGTCAGAGCTACGATCATACCAATAGGGTGATATTGCTGGCGGATTGAATTCTGATGGATCCGTAATTTGAGGGTCCTCGCTGCTGCTAGCCTCCCTAGCACGCACCATAACCCTGATCAGAACATGTTGTTAGTCAGTCATACGCAAGTATCAGAAATTTAGGACACACTGTTTTTTCTGCAAGTATCAGAAATTTTTGGTCCGTGTAAATAACAGCCAAAACACATCTAATTTGAACTTCTGATGGAATATGCAGACAGACACCACTAAGATAACTAAATACAGATTTTTGTTTTTCTGTATGTATTCCTTGGTGCCACTGAGTATTTACTATATTCTCATACTAGAAAATCTGGTTATATGTTTTTATTAATCACAGGTATAGCCTTGCAATTCTCAGTCTAGCTGTAATTAAAGGGGAAGTTGAATATATAACTGAATCGCTTGTGATTATGAGAGCACATGCATGTAAAGGATGAGTAAGAAATTAAGATTATGATATTCTTAACAAAATGTACATATAGAATTACTGAGTTAGGATTATTGGTATGGTAGCTTGTCAGGATACAGTAATGTACATGGTCCTGAATAGAAAGCGATGGAATTTTACACGATACAGAAACTGGTAGCTTCTTCAGATAAAGAAATTGCAATTTTGCAAGCTCCCTCTTTTCCTTGGAATGCCAATGGTCTCAACTGGAATTGCTAACTTACACGGCACAGTCTTGGTTTTGGTGCTACCCCTAATACAAAAAGTTGGTTGCTCATGGGTCATGACAAGTAGAGTGCATACGGTAACAGGATACATAATATGGCAGATTGGTCATTAACTAATTCATAGTGCTAGAAATTGTCAGAAGGAAGCTTGAACTACATCTGTATTGTTTGAGCTAAATCTGTCAGTACAGAAAAGCCTAGAATCCATGGTTATACTCGCAAATTCCATCAAAGTTTCATTACTTAGGGCCTAAAGTGATGTTTAACCTGTGGTTCTACTCGCAGTTCCCATCAAAGTTTCAATTATTGGGGCCTAAAGAGATCTTATTTTAACGGCAATAAGCGGTGCGCAGATGGGAAAAGATGGGCATGGAGAAGTGGCGAAAGCACACCCAGTAACACGGGAAGAGGACGGTTCGTGGTTGGGATTGTGTCGTGTGCGCCGCCCTACCGACCACCCCCGTCTGCGAGCTTCGTCGGCGGCGCGGCGGCGAGCTTCGTCGACGGCGGCGCGGCGGTCACAACATTGTTCTGGACGGAAGCATTTGTGGAGGAGAGGTGGTGGAGCAACCACGGTAGTACCCCAATACCGTAGAATATTTATTTGGGAGAGCTTGCCGAATGATTTATTTGGGACGCGACTAGGGTGCTCTGAACAGTTTGTATAGTCCCTACCGTAGAACACTTTGAATAATGATATTCTTCAATTTTCTAGAAAACATGGAAAAGAGTACTAGAGTCGATGCATGGTAACACCGTCGCTCCTATTTCCACCAGAAACTATTAAAAAATGTACATCTAGATGCCAGGAACAGAAAAACACGGACATCGGGAGAGATAGATAGCTCCTTACCGTTGGTTGTTGGAGATGACCGAGCGTGGTGATCTTTGATCCATTGAACTGTTTCTCGTCGGCCAAGAAGCGGGACTTGTCGGAGCAGGCCGTGTGCAGTCTCTCCCGATGAGAACTATCTTGGCTCATATACAAAATCCTAAACAGATCGGCGAGGGATACGAGTCCGATCAGGAACACTAATAATATACGGTTTTCAATCAACTTTTCAGCTAGTATCTGATTAGTCATGTGGAGGTTCCTCCACGAACTAGAGTTCTTCTATTGTTTCCTTATTAAGCTGCGGCAGGGATAGGTGTAGGACTTATAGCATCTCCACGGCACTCCTAAACGGTCCTCAATGATCTATTGAGGTCCGGACCGAGAAAAACCGTCCACAGCGGCACCCTCCAAACGTGTCTACCAGCAAATTTGTGCCCGACACCCCTAACCCACGTGCCAAACTTGAGAGTCTTCATAGGAGCGCTCGACATTGTCCGGTCCGCCCACCCGACAGGCGGGGCCCGTTTGTCATAGACCCAACCCGTCCACAAGGCGGTTAAAGGCGCCATGCAGGAGGTCGTTCCGCCCGTGTTAATGACGATGGCGGGACGCGACTGTCTACCAGCCGACGGAGCGGCGGTTCGCCGATGCCGCACGCCAAGCATTTACACGGGCTGTAGCCTTCACGTCTCCCAAGCGGCGCTAGGGCCAGCACGGTCGGGTCTGCTCTGCTTCGACGGGAAGTGTCACCTCCATAAACCCCGACGCGACGCGTGGTACGATGCGTGCGCCGCCGCTTCCCTCCCGGCAATAAAAGCCACTCTCTCGCCGTCAACAACATCACGCTATGTTCCTATCGTCGCTCCAAAAATCGCTGCAATCTTCCCATCGCCACTCTCTCGCCGACGGCACCATGTCGTGCAAGCTCCATACCTCGTGGTGACGTTCACCCATCAGGTCGCGCGCCATGCGCAAGAACCGCCGCCAGACGGCGACGACAGTGGCGAAGACCCCTTCGATTGCATGGAGAAGGAGGGCCCAGTAGAGCCGGAGCAGCCGCCGCAGCCTCAACAGGAGGCCACGGCACACGAGCCAGAGCCGAAGGAGGAGGATCCGGAGGATCACCCTACACTCTAGCCCGACCAGGTGGCTCTTGGATCCAAGCCTCTGGCTCTTGGAGTCCGTCGTACTTTCGCGTTTCTAAGTTAGTTTAAAATTTGTAGGCTTCCCGGCTTCTCGTATTTCGCGGGAGAAACAGGTCACTCCGCAAAGTCCGTCATCATCAGAGTCAATACCTGCACGTTCTCTCTCAACAGTTTCCTAAGTTGTGATGTCGAGTTGCTCCTTACGCTCTCGGCGCCCACGGTCCACCTTGGTTTGCGTAATCTGATCTCGCAAATTCACCGACTTGTCCTTAGGAAAAGTACGACATGTTTTGACTGTTGATCTATCATCCACCGCAAGGGCGGGTGCCAACGTTACAGGTGTAGTAGGTGTGGCTTCCAGTGTTTCTCCCACCATACTTAATGCTTGTATCGACTGTTTGTGTATCCCGGTCCGCGGATCATTGGTCGGCGGCTGTATGGACATCATATACGTGGTCGCTTGTAGGAGCCCATCCTGAGGTGTTTTACGCACCATGTACAATGTGTTGGAACGCGTAGAGATAAACAAAACTTTTTCCTACGCGGTACTTCCAAGATTTAGCCGAGGTAGAAGGCCACTAGGATTACCACTAGACACGCGGTTGCGGATTATCGATGTAGCGCGTCGATGCAGTGCAGTCCCACGATCCGATCCAGCCGATCCAATCCCGCGAACCAAAGTGTTGAACGTACAACACCTCTGCCGGTATCCACACGTACGAGGAGGAGATCCGACGGCGGACTGCTAGGTCCGGTGCGACGGCTGGACTGAGTGGGGTTAGGGTTCCCAATGCATGGGAGTGGTCTAACGTGCCCGCTGGGCAACCTGCACCCCTCTTTATATAGCGAATGGTAGTGGGCTTCACAACACTTGTGGCCTATTCCCTCTGTGAGTCCGACTCACAAACTCAGTCCATTTCCGGTTCGGGTCCAATCCGACCAATACATTTGCTCCCGCTCTTAAGTGTGCGACCCTGCAGACTCATGGTGACTTGGACACAATTGGAGTCCGACTCCCATCGATCAATCGGTAGCGGCTCCTAGCAGAACGTGTCGACTCCCAAGTCCCATTGAGTCATGACGACATACCTTCCAATGTGACTTTCATCTTAGTCCCTTTTGCCTCACGATATACCTTGTCGAACTATAGGCGATTTATCGTCATCCCTTAATAGCTCAACTCTCTTCTCGGTCCGTGATATATGACTCATCTGACTAACTCTTAGTCAACAGACTCAGTTAACACTTAACTGAGTTGCGCATGGCCATGCTTCCGGAATCATATCACTCGAGAGGGCTCAGCGAATATCTCTCCATTCGGAGGGGCAAAATTCCATCTTGATTATCCACATCACGCAGCTTGCTTCTTATTTGACCCGAACTCTGCCTTTATAACTGCCTTGTCACAGAGCAGTGTTTGACAGAACCTAAGTCGGTGATCCACAACTCGGATTGTGCGACAACCTCAGGTCTAAGGATTACATTGATTGAGACATGCAAATGACGACTTGCTCGTTGCATCTCAATATGGGTCAGTCCGACTTGCTAAACTCTTTAGCCAAGTCTGTGAACGTTGGAATGGCATCACCATGCCCATGACAAGTGGAACCGTGTCATCAGCCAACACTCACATTAGTCTAGGGTGTGTGTCCAGCACAACCTAAATGACCAAGGACAATCTAGTATGAACAACATGAATACATAGTTCCACAATCGAATCACATATTCTCAGATGTTCCAAACAAGGACGACTTAATAACTTTATGAATACATTGGGAATACATCATACATGATTGCCTCTAGGGCATATTCCCAACACAATGGAGTGCAATCTGTATCAACTTCCAATTTTTTGGTGGTCTCCCATGCCGACGGTATGTAGGCCGTACGAGATTGGTGCTTTATTTTCGGCTGTGTCGTCCCCTGACCGTCTTGCTGCATAACTCGACTTTTTCCAGTGTCTTGTCCGTCGGATATCCCTTCACGGGTGCTAGGTCCCTCCGTAATTTCAGAAACTTCTTCTTCTACTGGCTCATGACGTATTGATACATGATACGAGCATCTAATGGTTAGCACGCTAGGACAATTATCTACAATGTATAATGTCTAAGGCATGCGAGCCACATGTTTTGGCCGAGCCTTCTAAATGGGCCGGTTTGTATCCAGTTTGAGTCCAATTAGGTTAGGAGTCGGTTTAGCTCTGTCCAAACGACTAGGAGTTGGCCTCTTATATACAGGGAGCCAAGATCTAGGGTTTTAGACAGAGTTGAGTTATGTAGAACCACGTGTTCAGGTTACCACCGTCCCTCGGGGATCGGCGTGTAGACGGCTTCTCGGGCGTTCGTCAAGTTATCTTTGAAATTAAGGCATGAGTGTTCTTGGATCTGCCAAGGGTTATCGTGCGTTTGCGAGAAGGTACTTGAGCGATCAAGGGTTGTCGAGCTTGACGTGAAGTGTGGTGCTCATCACCTTGTTGATCGCCTAAATTTATCCAAGTTCTTCAGGTTGCGTGTATTGCTCACGTAATTGGGAGGATAGTTATCATCGGTGGTTCTTGCGGTGAAAGATCGGGCAAACATCTACATCAATACACGTACTGGCCCTCTTTAGTGGTGTCCTCGGGTAGACTATGTCCGGTGACAACTAGCCGCTCTGCTGCCTCCATTACCTTCTTGTGGATGGTTCTCTGAGGCCTGGCGCGATGATGCGGCTTCTTGACTCGTGCTTCTCCCATAGCGGAGGACTCGGGAGGTATTTATGCCTCAGTTCCTTCACCTTGAGGAGTTGGCCCCTCGTTCTTTCCTTTATCCATTTCTTTGTATTCGCCTTGGTCTTCGCCATCTTCCCCTGTCTCGATGTTGGACTCCTGAACGGGCCCTCGTCGAAACTTGGGTCTTCGTCCTTGCTCTCTTCTGGAGCCGATGTACCTGAGTCTTCGCTTCCCGGGGATCCTGTATGGTGCACCATCCCAATGAAGTGGTGGAAGTAAGGCTGAACAATGATTCCCGTGTCGGGTCTGGACCCAATCCTGCTCTCTGGTTTGGAGGATGTTAACGCGGCGACTACCTGCGTAGGCGGGCGCGTTGAGTCTTGAAGTCGCAAAATACCCATGCGGCTAGCATGGAAGTTCAGATCGCCGACCTTCAGGTTGATGCTCTTGCTAATGGAGTCAAAAGCCGGACGTTGAAAGCGCATGGTGCCCCCATATATGGATTTGGTAATTAATGACAATCCTTATGGACTAATGTTTGCATTGAATTATCCTTATGGATATTGTCCATAGGAAAAATATTTTAGTTCATGTGTTGAACTCTATTATCTTCCTTGATGACTATTGTTATATTCAATGATTTATATGAAGAATGGTCATAGATAGAGTTGAGCTTATTGAAAGTGTCTTGAAGAAAAGGATTAGGCGATCTTTCATGATTATCTTCAAGACATCATGTAATGAAGAAAGAAGTAAAGATACAAGATTGATCAAGCAAGTGATCAAAAGATAAAGCTACAAGATGTACCAAGTGGGATTATGTATCTCATGGTATGGTAAGAATTGGTCCATATAGCTTTGTGAACTAACCCATGATAGGTGTGTGTGTGTGTGGCATCTCTATGTGTGGTTAGGTATCTTTCCATGGGAATGCATCAAAATAAAAATTTCTTATAGCTCATGGTCTATGTCGTCAAGCGGTGTTCGTCATCAAGCTTGACGTGGAAGTTGAGGTGAAGCTTCTCGAAGAAATCCTATGCTTGATGCTTTCCACCCATTTGGAGATTGTGGCCTTGTGAAGATTTTCCTTGAAGAGTCTCTCCGATGATATTGTATTGGGGATAGTCTCTCCCATAACAGTGTATGGGGGAGCAACTTGCAAGTCTTCTTCAAGTGGAGCATGTGCTAGCAAGCACGATCAAGAAAGATGATCCAACTTGAGAGAGTCAAGATCATCATCATCTAGCTCAAGTGGAATGCTCAAGGGAAAGGTGCGATCTTGATAGGTTTTCTATTTTACCGGTCTCATGCTTTTGGGGAGACCGGGTTATAGGATAAATAGTCGTACTATCAAGAGGGTCTCTCAAGTGAGTAACTTGATCGAATCATTGTGGAGAGCTCAAACCTTTGCATTCTTGCATATCATCTTTCTTGGTTCTTATTTGGCGTTTATCTCCATGGGATTTGGGTGCTTGTCGTGATATTCATGACAAGCCAAGGTTTATCGAAAACGATTTTGGTAAGAAAAGCTTGTTGCTTTTTCTATGGTGAAAATATATGGTTTAGCTTTGAGAATGTTCCCACACCGTCCATGTGTGGTAACTTCTCCCTTCATTTGTGTTTGGATATTTCTTGTTGTTATCTTTCCAACCGAATTGGATTCACCTTATTCAAAGTTCATTCGCAAAAGTTGTGCGTTTTCGGTGTTGGAGGTTTTACCCGTTGTTCCTTTTAGAGAGGTTAAACCTTTATATATTTGTTTTTAATTTCCATTGCTGTACAATGAAGTTTCTCTACATATTCTTGAGTGCTTGTCGTTGCGATTCCAACAAGCCCAAGAACATCGAAAAGGAAGTTCCTATGCAAAATTTATGGCGTTTTAGTATTGGTGTTCCTGCAGTTTTGCGTAGACCGGAATCTCCAGCCCACCGGAGTCTCCAGCCCTAGGACACCCCCAGGGGTTGCTCCAATGGTGTCACCAGTAGAACTCAGTCCGGAGACTGTCAGGAGTCTTCGGTGTGACTTTTTCCTGCAACGGCTCTTTTTCGTGGGGACCTATAAAAGGCCCCCTTCTTCCCCAAAGAGTTAGGGTTTTCAAGCAAAATTTCCCCCTCTCTCTCCATCATTGTTGACCTTGTAAAGCGTGCCCCTCTCTCAATTCCTCCCATGATTCTTTCATATATTTTAGGGAAAAGAGAGAGGAGATCTATATCTACATTTCCACCAATCCATCTTCCTTCTTAGTGGGAAACCTAGTAGATCTTGATCTTGGAGTTCTTGGTGTTTCTCCTTCTTGTTTTCCTCTCTTATTGCCCCATAAGAATTTTTTTCTTTGTTGGAATTTGAGAGTGGAGGATTTGAGCACTTGCGCTCTTGCCATTTGCATCGGTTTGCTCTCTCCACGAGGATTCGTGGAAGTGAATGTTTGTGGACTTGTTAATCTTGGGTCTTGGACCCTAGACGACTTGTGGTGTTCTTGGGAGCCTCCAATTGAGTTGTGGATTCGTGTCCCAAGATTGTGGTGACATCAAGAGCCTCCAATTAAGTTGTGGATGCATGCCTCGATTGAAGGTTACCAATAGTGGAAGGTGAACTAGGCCTTTGTGGCGAGGTTCATCGGAGAATAGGGTGAGGCCTTTGTGGCGTTGAGTAGGCCTTTGTGGTGAGCTCAGACCCCTCCAACAAGACATACTCCCCTTGTGGGAGGAACTCGAGAATACATCATCGTCTCCTTGTGCCTCGGCTATTTCTATACCCGAGCTTTATACTTATGCAATTTACATTGTGATAGCCTTCGTGCTTCAAGTTATATATCTTGCTATCACCGTGTTACTTGTCTTGCTTATCATAAGTTGTTGGTGCACCTAGTTGACCCTAGATTATTTAGGTTGTGTGCATGTTAATTTAAACACCTAGTTTATTTCCGCATTCAGCAAGAATTAACCAAAAAAGTTTTAATCGCCTATTCACCCCCCTCTAGGCGACATCGTTGTACGTTCATACGTAAATCCGACGAGTTCTCGGTGAAGTCCAAGTACCCGAATTGAATCAGGTCCATCTTGCTCATCGAGTCTTTGCTTGTGGTTAATGCCGAAGGAGCCACGAATCCACCACACCAGATTCCTACAGACGGCGCCAAATGTCGTGGGGGTTCCACAACATATCCCATGCTTGAAGGGCTAGGGTTTCGTAAAAGGACGAGCGATGGTGGACTACTAGGGTTGACATGACTCAAAGGGCAAGATTTACCGAGGTTCAGGGCCCTTCGGGAAGGTAAAACCCCTACTTTCTGTCTGTCGGCTTTATTATGGTGAGTAAGATCTCGATTACAATGGATTTCTGGCGAGTTCTCCCGTCTCTGTCTCTCCTTTCTTTCGTGTCCCTGCTATGACCCCCTCCCGGCCTTTATATAGGAGGTTGGGTCTCAGGAGTTCTTGTACAACTCGGACCCTACTTACAGTCGGTTTCCTAGTTTTCTACTTGACCCGCAAGGTAGGTCTTCTAGCTCGATTTGTATAGACAGCCGCTACCAGGCTCGGTTCTTGATGGGTTTTCTGGAAGGTTCTTGCAGTTGGGCGGCACCTGGTACCTTCATCGTAGGGGTCCTTTGGGCATCCCCACTTCACCCATAGACTCCTTTTTGGAAAGGGGCGATGGGGGTAAACCACGAATTTTTGGAACATATTTCTTTATCGGTGGGTGATGGGGTGACCACTAGGTTTTGGGGAAGATCCTTGGTTAGGTCAGCGACCCTTATCGGAGCAATATACCAGATTGTATAATATTGTGCAAAGAAAAAAAAGTGTTTTTGTTGCGAATGTACTTGCAAATGATTATCCAAATATTCAGTTTCAGTGAACACTTGTAGGTGTAAACCGGGAGACATGGTTTCATCTTGTTGAACGCTTCTGCTTCAGTGTCCCTCCACCCTAAACCAAAACATTTATACAAGGATGGCTGAGATTGCTCCATACCCTTCCGTTAACATGGACGGTTATGAATAATTAAGTCGTATTAGGGATACGCGGTCCCGTATAAACCCGTCAGGGTTATTTTAATTACGTATTTTGCGTATAAGTATTCACATAAAATTCATACGTCGCCGTGGGCATGTCATTGCCTTGCACATGATTAGGAGTGGTGGACGAACAATTTATGATTCGGGTATGCATATATACATAATACGTTTGTATACGGGCATGGACGGTACACCGTATGAGAACAAAAACTATTTTTTTAATGTAAACTGTCGATCATGCACTTGCACCAAATTGGGGGAGGGGGAAGGGGGACACCGAAGCACAACCCCTTGTTGAAAGGCTTATGTTAGTTCAGCTATTGGAGGATGGTTATTCCTTTAAGTGGAAACTAATAAATAGCGGAAAGTTTACAGTTAAATCTTTTTATGCTGACTTGATGAATGGATATGCCTGTTTCCTACGCAAGTATTTATGGAAACTTAAGGTACCGAGGATTAAGATTCTTTTTGTGGTTCTTACATCGAAAGATTTTGCTAACCAAGTATAATCTTGCCAAGCGTAATTGTTCAGGGTGTACGAAATGTGTATTTTGTCAATAGGACGAAATATTTGAACATCTGATTATATCCTGTCAATTCGCAAAGTAGATTTGGAGATTAATTCATTTTATGTTTAGCATTCATTCTCCAACTAGTATTAGTAATTTGTTTGGTAACTCATTATATGGGATTGATTCGAAGACAAAAGCTAATATATGTATAGGCGTTTGTGTGTTTTTTTTTGGAAATTTGGAATTGTCGAAATGATATGGTTTTTCACAACAAAGGAGCTGGTCATTTTTTGCAGATTATTCATCAGGCTTCCTATTGGATACATATGTGGTCCTATCTTCTGGCAGAGGATTAGCGGGGACGTTTGGGATGCACTCGGTTGATGGCGACCGTTCAGACTATCTACAAATAGGGTGGCTATCTTCACACTAGACCGACCATGATATTTGTATTTGTGTTATGTTCTCTTGATTCAGGTGGCTGATTAGACGATCCGTGATTGTAATCTTTTAGGAGGTGTTTGGTTCACATACTATTAACGTAAACGGCAACGAAAAGTTTGTTCGGTTCGTGGCTAACGTATCAAGTTATTCACAAGAACAAGCTCAACCAAGATAAAATTTTTTTTGACAAAAAGGGGAATAATCCCTCCCTTGATACTACGTTGTTAGGTAAATGAGACTTCCGATTTATTCGAGCACACGCAGCCGTAGCTAGGAATCGAACCCGGGTGGCTTGGCACGCACTCACAGCCTCTACCCACTGGGCTAGCACTCAGTTCTCGCTCAACCAAGATCGGGTTGGAGGGAACTAACACAAATCGAGATCCAGAAGGAGAGCCGATGGACATGCGGCCACATGCGTAGAAGAAATCTGGTACAAGTAGAATCCGAAGGAGATGATGTCCATGGATAGATTATTCGAGGATTGTATCCCAACACCGTCGACACCGCTGCTCGACGAGGAGAGTATGGAGGAGGATCCATATCAGCAATGGTTAGTATCGAGCCACAATCCTACGCTCGACCCGCTGGTTTTGGTAACTCGTTTCGTTTTCGGTGGAATGGGCCGGTAACGGCCGGTTTTGAGCTGGGCTTTACACGGTGCCTATTTACGGGGAAACTGGACCAAACACGATTAACTGGAAGAGTTATAACAATGTAACCGGATTAAGGAAAAAAAATCACGAACCAAACACGTCCTTATTTATACTTTCATTTTTTTTCGAAATGAAGGATGAACACGGTGCTACCGTCAGTGGCGGATCCAGGGGGACGAGCAGTGGCCAGGCCCCGCCATGGTTCGGCTCCCCTTAATCATATGCAGCAGGGGCCAATGTATTAGTTCTAATCTAATCAGCTATTAGCAATACGTAGGCTTGGCCCAAAACAATTAGCCCCCAAGGCTGAAGCAACTATGACATGTAAAAGAGGGCCAGCAAAACGGGAACGACAAATCCATCGGTTGGTCCCTGGCCTTACGACTTGCATGTTAATCACACGTATACAACGTTCGACACCCTTTTCCTATACAGATTTACTCCGTCTCAATCGCCTGCCCGGCCACCTAGGTCACCAAGTTGGTTGTGCATCGTCGCCAGCCGTCGGGACTTAGGACTCGGGTGTCTCTGCAATCAGTTACGGTGATTTGCGAAGGTGCAGCCCCATCGTCTCCGTCCACCGTCGACAACCTGCCGCGCGCCACACTCAGTTCCAAACCAACCGAGTTGCAGATCAGGTGATAACGCTCTATGATCTGCTCCTAAGGTATCATCGGCACAAACACCTTTTGCTATAAATATTGGAATTGCTACATGCTAATTTGAAACTATGATCTAATGATTGTTAATTGCTAGTTTGATTTTCTAGTACGAATTCTTTTAATTATTTTGTACTAACTAGAATGTCATAATTTGAAACTATGATCTAATAAGACATGAAGACGAAATCACCATGAATAAGTAATATTTCAATCAAATTGGTTCTCTATAAATCCAAACAAAGGGATAGAGGTCATAGAGCAAGCTACGAGACATAATGTTTATATTCCCAACCCCGAAGATATGCAAACTTCCGTTGAAATTTCTTGTTAAATAAAACATCTCATCAAAATACTTGAGTAATTTTATGAACTCAAAAAACAATTTAGAATCGAAAATGCGAAATATCATTAAGACTCTGGAAAGTGATAACAGAAGTGGGGTATTTTAGACTTGGTATATTTGCTTCTTATGTTTCTTGTTTGGCCATTGTCTTCTTCGCCCCCCTATGCTCAAATCCTGGATCCGCCCTGGCTACCGTGCTACGTCGTGCTTGTGCTTTGACTCTTTTGTTGTCGCCCCTCTCCTTTCTTGCAGGAATTCCGTAAGCAGCCGTAGCGCAACATCGGCGTCCAAGTTCCTTAGCAGCATCTCGGAGACCTCGGCCGGCGTCACCTCCACCACCGCAAGCAGTTCCTGTATCTCCGGGAACAGAGGGTGGTCATCGAGGAGGTGATAGTTCCGGGCCAGCGTCTTGAACGCCTCCCAGCAGCAGTAGCCCATGTAGACGTGCATGTCCATGCGCCCCGGCCGCAGCAGTGCCGGGTCGAGGCGGTCCTTGTAGTTTGTGGTGAAGACGATGATGCGCTCCTCGCCGCACGTTGACCACAGCCCGTCAATGAAGTTGAGCAGCCCTGAGAGTGTTATCTTGCGCTGCTCGTGGTACCCTCCCGTGCGGTGGTCTCCGTCGTCGCACTCGTCCTCAACGGAGTAGTCGACGTCGGTCTCCGATCCCTTGCGGTCCTTGTGACCTTTCCTCGACATGGTGTCGAAGCTGCAGTCAATATCCTCGATGACGAGGATGGACTTGTTGGACATATCGATGAGAAGCCTCTGCAGGGACGAGTTGTCGTACACCCCGGAGAGATCGAGGTCGTAGAGGTTGAAACGGAGGTGGTTGGCCATGGCGGCAACAAGGCTGGACTTGCCGGTGCCCGGGGGCCCGTAGAGCAGGTACCCGCGCTTCCAAGCCTTACCGATCCGCTGGTAGTACTCTTTCCTCTTTAGGAACCGGTCGAGGTCGTCGAGGACGGCCTGCTTCAGTGCCGGGTCCATGGCGACCGTTTCGAAGGTGGCCGGGTGGTGGTGGTTGATGCCCTGCCACATCCCCGAGTCGTTCAAGAAGATCTTGAGCGCGTGGTCCTGGAGTCGCAGCTCCTCCGCCGTGGAGACGATGAAGGGCACGTACTTCTCGAGCGCGGTGTCTGCGTGCTCTGCGTCGAAGCTGAGCTCCAGCGTCTCGCAGTCGCCCTTACCCCTATTGCCGTTGTCGTCGCCAGCGTCCATGTACATCCAGTGGAATTCGGCGCCGTCGAAGTTGTCTGTGATTGAGCCACCATCCTCCATGCTAAGGAGCGAGCTCCAGTTGCTGCTCCCGTCCGGCGCAATCCCGTCCGGGTCAATGACGCGGGAGCGCGAGAGGCAGAGCCGGGACATGGTGCGGGGATTCATCTTGGTGGACAGGTACGTGCGCGCCGCGTCGAAGAGGTCGTTCTGGCTGCCGGACCCGTTGTCGAACTCGCATCGTTTCTTCTGGGCCGAGCGGCGGATGATGATGGTGTGGCGCTCCTTCTCGCGGGCACCGAGGCGGGAGCGCACCAAGGACGCGCCCCAGCGCACCGCAGCGCGCAGCTCGTCGGGGAGAAGCTCCCGTGCCATGCTGCGCGCAAGCATGGCGTACGCGGTCACCGTGGCCACGGTGGTGAGCGCATTCTTGTACGCATCCACTACCTTTGCCCCCTCCGGCGACGCCGCCATACTCGACATCATTGGCAAGTAGTCCATGGCCACCAAGCACGCAGGGGACTCGATCGATTGGTTACTTCTATTTCCGTCTGGCTTTGTGTCGGGCGATTTGATATTTGCAATAGTTGCCGGTGCCCTTCCCCTGTCTCTTTTATATTGCAAATATCAAATCGCCGGATCTAACTTCTACAGATTCTATTCGAACTCCACCAGAAAAGTTCTACCCGGTCTCGGATTACGTACGGTCTCCGGGAGCGTAATTAATTTCGAAAATCCAATAATTACATGAAATCAATATGGTATCTGCAATGAGGTAATTAATTTCGAAAATCGAATAATTGCATGAAATCAATATGGTAATTTACAATGAGGTAGTAATTAATTTCGAAAATCCAATAATTGCATGAAATCAATATGGTATCCGAATTTACAATGAGGTATTTCGAAAATCCAATAATTGCATGAAATCAATATGGTATCCGAATTTACAATGAGGTAATTAATTTCGAAAATCCAATAATTGCATGAAATCAACCTGATAGGTGTGTCAAATTATCTGCATTTTAAAATCTGGTATAATTGATTTCAAAAAAATCCGATAGTTGCCAAAAAAAACTGATAGGTGTATCAAATCAATATGGTATTTGAATTTACAATCCGGTAATTGATTTTGAAATCCTCAATAATTGCATGAAATCAATATAATAGGTATGTCAAATCATTTTGGTATCTGAATTTACAATCAGGTAGTTACTTTCGAAAACCCAATGATTGCATGAAATCAACCAGATAGGTGTGTCAAATATCTGCATTTTAAAATATGGTAATTAATTTCAAAAACCCGATAGTTGCAAAACAATCTGATAGGTGTTTCAACTCAATATGGTAGTTGAATTTAAAATTCCAGTAATAGATTTCGAAATTCCCGATAGTTGGATGAAATAAACCCGACAGGTGTGTCAAATCGATACGGTAGTTGAAGTTAAAAATACGGTAATTGATTTAGATAAAGCTGATAGTTGGATGAGATAAACATGATAGATGTGTCAAATTAATATGATAGCTGCATTAAAAATAGAGATGATCTATTGCAAGAACCCGCTAAACATCATGAGTTCCGGTATGTAGCTCAAATGGAGGCTAAGGCTTGTGCCAATGTTGTTTTCTTAGCACGTTTTTTATAGATATTTTGCTGACATGGCATAGTATTTAATGAAGAAAGAGAATGGAGTTATATTTTAGCTAAGAGGAAGTACAATAAGATACGGTCAGCATGTATAAGATCTAAAATAATATTATTGTGATGACATGGAGGAGAGAGAAGGGTAGTGGACTCTCATGCAAGAGCCAGCTGCAGCACGTGCTCTACACACTTTGTGAGGGTAGAAGGTGGGCCATATCTTGATAAAGTAAGATAACTTTATTACTAACTATTATATTTGTTGGCTATATGTTGGATATAGATGACATGACAATTTGTTATAGCCGGCTGCCGACTCTACTATTGAACTTGCTCTCAATAGTATAGCCAACAATCGGCTATAAGAACTCGCCATGTCATCTATAGCCAACTATATAGCCAACATGTACAATAGTTAGCTAGACAAATGTCTTAATATATTAAGACATGACCCACCTTTAATTTTCACAAACTCCCTAGGAGCAAGTGCTATAGCTGACTCTTCCATGAGATCCCACTTTTATTCTCTCTCCTTCATGTCATCATAGAAATATTATTTTAATCCTTATATCCGGCTTACATAAACTTATTGTACTTGTTCATGTTGTCATACATAAAAATATGTGCTAGACCAATCATATACATACACGTACCCCAAACCATTAAATTTAGTTACTCCACATAAGAAACAACCCATATTTGTACATGTTATCTCTTAAGGTTTTAACTACATCTATGATAACGGGTCAAAAGACAATGCATTGACACATGCCTAAAGATGACATGACAACTTCTTATAGCCACCGGTTGGTTGTACTATTAACCATGCCTAGGAGCATGCGTCAAGGTATGTTTTTTGCATTAGATCTCACTCTCCCTAATTTTTCATGTCTCTCTCCTTCATATAGACAAAAATGACACATCGACGGGATATAAGCCCACTATTATACTTACTTTAAACAAGATTATGACGTAGGCGGGGTATAAACCCTATTATGCTTGCTCTATATAGCAAAACGTCAACTAACGCCGCCGACAATACTCTACTCTACTAGCTAGTTGTAGGTTATTGGTAGAGTACTTTATTACTTGACCATAGTTCGAATATGATACTACAAAGGCTGCTGGCCTCCTATGTATCATACGTTGCATTTACGATACCAGTGTGGCATCATATGGTGCGCTTCCAGGCTAGATAATTAAGACTAGGGACGTGACTGATTCGGGGGAAAATGCGACGTTGCACCGGCCGACAGATGCTCCTGGCGCATCTAGGGCCAGGAGAACTTCATGATTCGCGCACACTTCAATCTCTATTTAGGTACGCTACGTGTATAGCCGTTATCCTACCTGTATATGTGCTTCAGTTTAGCTGTATTAGTCGCAGGTGGACATAAAACTTGTCAGCTTTTCCAGTGCCATCACGTGCAAGTTCGCAGGTCCATCCTATAGGGATATTATTTTTGTACGTCAGAGTTACTGTATAACGTTACGAAGGCTTGTAAGGAAAGCAAAATGCTGATAAGAAAGTGTTACTGTGTAACGGTCACGAAGATCGGACCGTTTGTGTACCGGCCTATATGTACTCTGGAGAGGTCATGGACTTGCAGAACAACTCCAGTCATCTCCATTTAAGTTTTTACTGATCGGCAGCTACCGTTCTTCCTCCTCCCGCCACCTCACCTTCATAGTTTCCTCGAGAAGTACTCAAGCGCTGCCATGTCGCAGTCGTCCGCTAGTTCTCGCCGGGCCAGATCACCCTTTCCTCTCTCCCCCTGATCATGTGTCCCATATGTGGCATGGCGAGAGTTGTCACCTTCGTCTCTGGTATCGATAACAATACGTGTGTTCGGTTCTACAAGTGCATCTACGTTTTCGTAAGTTCGAGTTTTCTTCTTTTTTACGTTGTTTTCTGCGTGCTTTGAAGTCAACCAGTTGCTTACGCATTGTTATAATTCAGCCGGCCACTCTGGAGTCACCGCCGGTGCCCTGTCGGTTTTGGCAGTGGGAAGATGAGTATGCGTACTACATCACCGGCGATAGTCTTCACCTTCTCAACGAAGCCGTAGCCAACCGTAGAGGCCACTGTTGGTTTGGCTACTCCTGGATCCGCCCCATCATGGGTGAAAGCTCTACCGACATCGTTGCTCTCTGCGGCTTGATCCTTCTGACGGAGGTTCTGAAGATTATCAGCAGCCGCATTTGAGCGAGAAGAAGAGCGGAAACACAGCAGTACCAGTTCTCATCACCGTGCCTTAGTTGCATGTCAGGGGAAACGAGTGATGTTTTAGTATTAATCCCTCTGTTAGCTTGTTGGTTAGTAACCATGTCAGTTCGTAGGTGAAAATGTTCCCAGTTTATGCAGCACTTGTAACAGGAGAGATAGCATTACAAGCTATAGTAAATTTGCAGTATGTGTCGTGTTAATGTTTTTTAAAATATTTATATCTAGTATATTTACGGCCACATTATTTAATCACACCGAAGGCACACACTCGTCAGCATATTTTGGCGATGTATGTTTAATGCATTGCATGTGGCAGGCTGACTGCTCTAGTTGTCAACGTGTCCTGACCAATTTGCTTCTCCACGCGCGTTCATGATCCATGTCTGAAGTGGTAGCTTTCACGCGGCAGTAAATGAGATTAAAATTCACAATTTCTCAGGCATAGAGGCAATCAGAAGTTACACAAAATTCAAGCAGCATGAATCAGAAGTTGCAGGGTAAATGCAGATGTCACAACGTCATGGAGCACGCGTTCTACCCCGGTCTAGGATGCAGAGTAATTATTTGCGAGCAGCCTATCGGCAGTGTACTGACATTTGCCAGGAGGACACGAAGAAAAGCTTGTCTTAACCACGTAGGTGTCAGACTTCTGCCGTGTGCGAGAATATCTCTATTTCCCTTCTTCTCCCCCCTGGGGGAACAGCAGGGCACAAGTCTTGTGTCGGTTTCTCCAGTGTAGTGAAGTTCACCGTCCAGCCGGCACACCGCCCCCCTATTTAATGAAGAAAGAGAATGGAGTTATATTTACAAGACATGTTGTCATACATAAAAATATGTGCTAGACCAATCATATACATACACGTACCCTAAACCATTAAATTTAGTTACTCCACATAAGAAACAACCCATATTTGTACGTGTTATCTCTTAAGGTTTTAACTACATCTATGATAACGGGTCAAAAGACGATGCATTGGCACATGCCTAAAGATGACATGGCAACTTCTTATAACCAGCAATTAGTGGTACCATTAACCATGCCTAGGAGCATGCGTCAAGGTATGTTTTTGCATTAGAGCTCAATCTCCCTAATTTTTCATGCCTCTCTCCTCCATATAGACAAAAAAATGACACATAGACGGGATATAAGCCCACTATTATACTTACTTTAAACAAGATTGTGACGTAGGCATGGTATAAACCCCATTATGCTTGCTCTATATAGCAAAACGTCAACCAGTGCCGCTGAAAATACTCTACTCTACTAGCTAGCTGTAGCTTATTGGTAGAGTACTTTATTACTTGACCATAGTTCGAATATGATACTACAAAGGCTGCTGGCCTCCTATGTATCGTGCGTTGCATTTACAATACTAGTGTGGCATCGTATGGTGCGCTTCCAGGGCTAGATAATTAAGACTAGGGACGTGACTAATTCGGGGGGAAATCCGATGTTGCACCGGCCGACAGATGCTCCTGGCGCATCTAGGGCCAGGAGAACTTCACGATTCGCGCACGCTTCAATCTCTATTTAGGTACGCAACGTGTATAGCCGTTATCCTGGCTGTATATGTGCTTCAGTTTAGCTGTATTAGTCGCAGGTGGATAGAAAACTTGTCATCTTTTCCAGTGCCATCACCTGCAAGTTCGCAGGTCCATCCTATAGGGATATTATTTTTGTACGTCAGAGTTACTGTATAACGTTACGAAGGCTTGTAAGGAACGCCAAACGCTGATAAGAAAGTGTTACTGTGTAACATTCAAGAAGATCGGACCGTTTGTGTACCGGCCTATATGTACCCCGGAGAGGTCATGGACTTACAGAACAGCTCCAGTCACCTCCATTTAAGTTTTTACTGATCGGCAGCTACCGTTCTTCCTTCTCCCTCCTCTCACCACCTCACCATCATAGTTTCTTGGAGAAGTACTCAAGCGCTGCCATGTCGCAGTCGTCCGCTAGTTCTCGCCGGGCCAGATCACCGCTTCCCCCTCCCCCCGATCATGTGTCCCATATGTGGCATGGCGAGAGTTGTCACCTTCGTCTCTTGTAGCGATAACAATCCGGGTGTTCGGTTCTACAAGTGCATCTACGTTTTCATAAGTTCTAGTTTTCTTCCTTTTTGCGATGTTTTCTGCATGCTTTGAAGTCAACCAGTTGCTTACGCATTGTTATAATTCAGCCGGCCACTCTGGAGTCAACGCCGGTGCCCTGTCAGTTTTGGCAGTGTGAAGATGAGTATGTATAGTACATCACAGGCGATGGTCTTCACCTTCTCAACGAAGCCGCAACCAACCGTAGAGGCCACGGTTGGTTTGGCTACTCCTGGATCCGCCCCATCATGGGTGAAAGCTCGACCGACATCGTTGCTCTATGCGGCTTGATCCTTCTGACGGAGGTTCTGAAGATTATCAGCAGCCGCATTTGAGCGAGAAGAAGAGAGGAAACGCAACAGTACCAGTTCTCATCACCGCGCCTTAGTTGCATGTCAGGGGACACGAGTGATATTTTAGTATTAATCCCTCTGTTAGCTTGTTGTTCAGTATCCATGTCAGTTCGTAGGTGAAAATGTTCCCAGTTTATGCAGCGCTTGTAACAGGAGAGATAGCATTGCAAGCTATAGCAAATCTGTAGTATCGTACCGTGTTAATGTTTTTAAAACTATTTCTATCTAGTATATTTACGGCCACATTATTTAAATCACACCGAAGGCACACACTCGTCAGCAGCTTTTGGCGATGTATGTTTAATGCATTGCGTGTGGCAGGCTGGCTGCTCCAGTTGTCAACGTGTCTTGACCAATTTGCTTCCCCACGCGCGTTCACGATCCATGTCTGAAATGGAAGCTTTCACGCGACAGTAAATGAGATTAAAATTCACAGTTGTTCAGGCATAGAGGCAATCAGAAGGTACACAAAATTCAAGTAGCATGAATCAGAACTTGCAGGGTAAATGGAGATGTCACAACGTCGTGGAGCACGCATTCTGCCCCGGTCTAGGATGCAGAGTAATTATTTGCGAGCATTCTATCGGCAGTGTACTGACATTTGCTAGGAGGACACGAAGACAAGCTTTTCTTAACCACGTAGGTGTCATACTTCTGTCGTGTGCGAGAATATCTCTGTTTCCCTTCTTCTCCCCCAGAGGGAAGAGAAGGGCACAAGTCTTGTGTCGGTTTCTCCAGTGTAGTGAAGTTCACCGTCCAATCGGCGCACCGCCCCCTCGAGCTGTGAGGCTTCAAGTCAGGTATGTAAAATTGTTGGCGTGGTTCCATTTTTGTATGTCAAGTCCTCTAGATCTTACAGTACTCAACCACTCAGTTATTCCAATCTGAAGTTCATGGACTGAGTTCTCACTGAAGAGCAATCGTTGTTTGAGATGGAGGCTGACAACCATGCCGGACGAACAGTTGATGAAGACACCGATCAGCAATCATTCGCAAGGTCTGGCTCATCACCTTCTTCTCGTATAGCTGTTCAGAAGATCTACTCTGTTTTTGCTAGATTCAATGATTTTAAGAGATTTCTAGCCGAGGAGATAGGTTTCAGTGGAATGCTTAAGTTCCCTGACATTCCCAAACTGAATCTCAAATTCAGTCGCTGGATAATGGAAAAAGTCGATGTAGACAGTCAGTCCATAGTTCTAGGACCTTCGTATCAGCCTTTAAAATTTTACCATGAGGACTTTCATAAGATTTTTGGTGTACCCTACGACCCCCGTTGTATCAATGGCCCAGATAAAAGGTCTCTTCGGATGCGGTGAGTTTCATTAGAGATTGCATTGGTCTGTCAAACAAATCCGCCCATAGTTTGAAAGTAGCAGAGGCATTTCTTCAGAAAGAAATCTTAGATTCGTCCAGTAGATTGGAGAAAGATTGTTTCAAAATGTCTATGGTAATATTTGTCATGGGTCATCTCCTTGCTCTTAGAACGAAGCATGATTACACGAGTGTCGATTACTGGGGAGCACTCAGAGATACTGATAACATCAGCCTCTTTAACTGGTGTCAGTATGCGTTTGATCACCTTTTAGATGCACTAACCAAGCTGAAGTCTAAAATTTCATCCGGAACTGTGCAAGTAAACAATTTGGGTGGTTGTCATCTGTTCTTTCAGGTTTGCACCCTAGAACACGAGCCCAGACCTTCTTTTCGTCTTACCAATATTGTACTTATTAATCTCATCATTGTAATTTTATCCAGATATTCCTCCTTGACAATGTCGATCTTGAAATTTTTAACCTGAAGCACAACATTATCCCTCGGGTTCAACTCTTTGACGGCGTCTGCTTGAAAAGAATGATTCTGATGTGTTCTCACAAGATCAACGGCGAAAATGTTTTCATAGTACCACCTGTAAGTTACTTGGACACATAGAACCATTCGACAAGGCAGATCATCATAATTCAATGCATTGCTTACCATTTATCTTGGTGTGTGCTAACCTATATGTATCTGTATTGGAACCACCTACAAGGTACGTCACCCCGAAGTGGTGTGCTATACAAGGCATAACTTTCACACGGGCGATGCACTTGAACCTTGTGTCTCAACTAAATTAGCAGTATGTTTGATGAATGTTGAATCCAAGCATGAAAAAAAGAGAATTTGCGGCTTGTCGTCAAAAAGACGTGACAGTAGTAGCACTCCCATGCATGTCGACTTTTGTTGTTTCTTACATGAAACATACCCTGATGTTGTAAGTTCCTACACTATGCAGCATGAATTGATGCAATTCTACCTATAGAACTGTTCTTTGTTATACTTGCATGAGTTTTGAACCCTTATTGAATCTTAACATTTGTGGAATCTAGGCTGTTACACCGTTGGGTCTAGCCCCGAAGGAACACAATGCCAAGACCCTTCGAATGGCAAATCAGTTGAAGAATGACATCACGGAAGAGAATATCCGTTTTGCCATAAAACTTATTTCAGAAAATAAGTACGGATTGCTCCCTAATTCAAACATGTGTGAAATAATTGGTACCCAATTGATGCCAGCAGCAGCACAACAAACAGACGCCAGCAATAGGGGAATTTCTCTGTCAGGTAGTAAGAAGAATTCAAAGTTTTGCACTACCATTTTCAGTTACCTTGGTTCGATGGGGTCAAATTATCTTAGTTCTCTACTGTTTTCACTGGATGTAGGGAACTCTCAGAATCGCACAACATGGATTTCAGGGAAAAAACTTGACATGTCACCGGCTGCAGGTTTGATTACCAAACTCAGAGGACATCCACTTAATCAAAATTGACAGTCGTAATTTTTTCAACCCATTTCTATTGAATACTTCATGCAGACCAACAATCATCAACACATAGACCAAACCTTCCACAAACTAACATACACTGGTTTGACTAATCATATGTGTTCTCTTTGAAGGCAAACAAGCGAGGTAATGTCAACCTACATGTTTCGTAGTGTTATCATTTTCCACATGTATGACACACTTAGTAATATTATCTTTCACTTAAAGGATCACAACAAATGGCACCCTCTCACACATCTGGGGAGCACGAATCACCAAAGATTGAGTACAATGCACTCGAGAACATCATATTGACACAGCCCCGTGACTTTTCCTGTGAGAATTTTGCAAAGAAAACTAAGTTTGGTACATTAGTAGGTCAGTATGATGAACTGAATATGTGTTATTTTGGCAAAATGGTCATTAAAGATATATCATATATTCACCATCTGCACAATTTAAATTGGACTTTCACACCAGTTTGGCAAGCTCCTATAGCACAACCGATCATGCATGAACACAGTGTAAACCCTGGAGGAGCGTCTCCGGCACGAAATCCTTCTGACGGAACCAACAACGGAACTATGGAGACACCACAAGGTGCTCATCTTTTCAACCGAACTCCCTTGGAACCTAAAGTTTTACCAACAACACATCTATGGTTGTAGGTTGTAGCTTCTTTTATTGACAGACATATGAAATGACCTTACTGGTACATAGGCCCACACCTGAAGTTAAATTTTTTCGGTGCAACACAAGAGGAAGACATCAACTTGGCAGCTTCTAAGTTTTCAAGGATCGAGCATGTAGTAGGTAATATTCCCCATCTCGCTCAAACTCGATGATGTGTCTGCAGTGTAACAACTAACTCGAAGTCATTGTGTATTCCCAATTGGCAGACCCTCCCCCCTTTGACTTCGGTCTCGATGATAATTCAGAGGCTACTTCACCTCCGAAGAAGAGCAAAACTCATCACGCGATCTCCGTTGCTGCAGCAGTGAAGACATTTTCCGACAACCTTGTGGGTGAACTGCTAATGGCAAACTATGAAGTCGGTGACAGTGACAGAATTACATGCTTTGGACAACTCAGCTCACTGAAGGATGTCAAGCAGATCACTAGACACACAAGTTTCACTCCCATCCCTGAAGGTGCATCCGCAGATGGAAGGTGTCACTCAGCAGGCGTTGCTCATGCTATCCGAAAATGGATTGACTCAACCACCAATGACAGCCTTGGGAGGTATGACCAACATTACCCATTTTCATTCCTGTTTACTTATGTGCCACGCTAACCCGCCGCATTTTTGGTGTAGGATTTGGGTATCTCACCATGAACCATGTTATATTTCGGTCACGGGCTACACCATCAAGGAACAACTGAATTATGGGAATGCACTTGACCACGAGTTAGCATCACTTTTCATACATCGTTTAGGACAACTTGATGAAATCTCCAGCCGCCACACACCTGGCAAACGCTCTCGTTCTTTACTTGAGCCAGATTTTATCGTAACACCTACGCTTTTTATTATCTGTTTTAGCTTACCCCCTTAAGAACGTTGACTTATATTGCTTTCAATCTTGTAGACCTCTGCCTTAGCTGGAGAATGTGTGGATCAACAAACATCGATCCAGAAACAACTTGTTGGGGTTCACCGAACATACAACATAGCAGATTGCAGATTTGTGAGTTAGACGTTTAGCCTCCCGTGGGCGAGCTTCTCAGTACGGAGAGAAATTACAGTTATTTCCCATGTTTGTTTCGCTTATCTGCGTATTCCGATGTTAACAGATAACAACGGTGGCTATCCTGTCGCATGGTTGGTGCACATTCACTTGGGACATGAAAGAAAGAGAAATTATTGTCATCGACCCACAGGCTTACAAAAAAAATTATGGCACTACAACAAAGGCAGTCAAGTATGCGACCAACATTCTTCACGAAGCATTGTTCAATTGCTTGGAATAATTTTTTGTCGAATGGAGTTGCAGTTGGAATGAATGGAAGACGAAGTTTCCATTGATGACCACCATAAACTTCAGAAGGTACAACTTAACACTTATGTCATAATAAATTTCTAGTATTGACGCGGCTACTTATTGTTCATCACCGATCAGTGTGACTTAACGGTACCGAATTTATGCAGTGTCAAGAGAGGTGTATGCATGGTGCACATTCTACGGTACTTCAATGGAATCGAGCTAACTAAGCCACTCTCGAAGGTATGTACCTGGCGAACCATTAAAAGCAAATCAATGATCTCCATCGCTTGCAAATTACAAATATGGTGCAATCATTAATAAATTTATATCTATTGTTACAGGCTTCCATTCCCCTCCAATGTTCGTTCCTTCTCGTCGAGATTCTTCACATGGAAGGTAACAATGCAAGCTTACAGATGGACGCACTCGAAGCTGTCGCAAATGCTTCATCATAAGGGAGCACTAGAGTTGTATAGGACTCTTGCATGTGTGGAATATCACGCCGTAGCCACCTTAATAGTTCACGCGCTAATTTGATCATCAATAATCTGCAGAACATTACATATGTTGCGATGGAACTTCAGTTGTAATGGTTTTCCGAAACACAGGTGTAACATTGTGTCTATCGGAGTTTCCCAATGTGTTATGTGGTTTGCGCCGTGCATTCTTCCATTGGTTTAGTGTGGCGACCTCGTAGTGTACGGATCACGAAATGAGTTTCAAACATGGTTTACTCAAAACATATTTCGTAACAGATAACGAGTTCGGCTCGTCGGGGAGGTGTGGAGGGAGGGGGGTGTAACCAACTACAATCCGGCGACGCGTTAAATAGAGGAGGACTTCGCACCGGTCGCACTAACCGTTATATATCTGCCACATGATATACTGAAAGCACGCTTCGAGTTTTGCAGCTGCATAGCTGACCAAAGCCCCAACACTCCAATTTCGCAGTCACCTCGTCTCTCGAGTTTGCATTGCATGCTTGGAGTCTGTCATGTAAACTGTCAGCATTCACTTTCTCGTTGAGAGATCCGCTTAAACCAGTATACTGCATTAACAAGTTCATGAGCTCATGAAACAGTAAAGTTAGTGAACGTGTTAGTGGTGACACAATGTTCGTAATGTAGTTCTAAATGGTACCAGTGTGGAAGATTTAATAAGTCATAGAGTATTGGATAAAAGTTTGTAGCAGGAATTGGTGTAGGTGACAGTGCACTTGATGCACAAATGCACACCCTGCCGCGACAGGGAACTTGGTTGTTACTCTGCCGTCTCCAGATCTGGTTTGAATAATCATATCCATTAACTGGTATGAACGATTATGCTAGGATACGTTAGCTAGTGTACCTACTCAGTTGTACCCTGCGGAAAACACTTTGCATTAGCTTGCGATCACTTAGGGGTAGTCAAATGTGGAGTTGCAACATGAAGGTAGTTGCTGCCGCGGCAGAGAAAACTGGTGTTCCTCTGCCGGCTGCCTGATATACTTGTTCCAATATTGAACTCAGTCCTTTCTACCAACCTTGATGTAACCCACCACTAGTCAAGCACCCAAAATCAGTGGTTTAGACAGGTTGATTGAAGCCATGTGCATTTTAAATTGTGTGAAGCTATAGTGAAATTGTCAAGCAATTATCACCCTACGCATTTTAGAATGCACTTCACAATGTGCTCATTCAATAAAACACTTCAGCGTACTAGCGAATCCAGGATTATAATACACAATGCTTGTTCACATACTAGATGAAACATATTTTACAAGCTTCAGAAGGATTTATATTACATACGGTAGTAGCGATTAGCGTAGGAGTGCAAATTTACAAAACGAAGGAGTTCCATTGGCCCCGGTATAACACAGTACCTATCACAACGGTGAGGGCATGGTCGCAAAAGCGAACAAGTACTAATTAGGCCGATACTTTGCGGATATAACTAAACTTAGGTTCAACCAATACTAGGTACGCACATAGCATTCAGCAGTACACTGCCAAAGTACGTGCTTTTAGATGGTCGGCTGGACTGATTAATGCAGCTTGGCCGACACGTTTCCAATGTTCTCATCCATTGTCAGTAGCCCATGCAATATCTTCTTCTTTAGCTGGACACACTTACCCTTCATATTTGAAAGTTCGACGGAATATGCATTAGTCACAGGTTTAAGTTTAGCATATATGGGCACATGATTCAGACAAGTAGAGTTCAATTGTACATACCTGGCTCAATGAAGTTGGTATCTCTCGTAGCACAAATGCCATAGCACGATGTAGGCTCTATATACCGCTATCAGTTCTGAAATACAGTAGAAAAATAAGTGTTACATTTTAGTCCCACGGCCACTTTTTGTACGTGCACTGCAGTCCGAACACATACCGTTCATGATTGAAAGTCCCATAGTGTTTGGCTTTCCATGGCTGGTTTGCAAAGTGTCTATCTATCCAGTATGTTGTCGCACATTGGATGAATGCCGACAACAGTGTGCTGACATGCTTTGTGTGCTTTGCTTTCAAGTTCTTCTCATCAGGACACAGCATGGAAGGATCTATCACTGTTACAACCCTTAAAAAGGAGTCAAACACATATGTGTTCCAACTATATCCAACATACACTATTGTTGTTGCATGTTGAGCAAAATGGATAGTTATGGTACACATGGTGTAACGAAAGTTCGGTAAGTAGAGAATCGGTTGTTTGCCCAAGAATGCAATTCAATTTCATAATGAGTTCGGCCGAGTACACTTACCAGATTGCACCGGCTGGGATATGCACATTCCTTCAATATGAGTTCCACTCCTTCCTTTCTTACATAATCTCTATAAAAGGCAACATGTAACTGGGGGCAAGGCACCACTTAGTTATTCTTGGTCTAATAATCAGTTTCTTACAGGAATGATTATTCGATCAATTTAAGACAAATGTTTATAATATTACCTTCCAGTCTGTATCCATGATGAAATTCCCAAACAGGGGATCAGGTCCAACACCTGATCTAGCAGCTGACTTTGACGTTATGTATCGAATACTCATCTGAATACCAATTTTATCTAGTAAACCCTCGGAATGGAATTGTTCTCGCACTACAACTCTGTTAGCACTTAGCTTAGAAGGTGACAGGATCAGAATCCACTCCCTAAGCAGTAACATATGCACATAATGAGAAGAAAATAGGACAATATATCAATTATGCAAACTTGGGAAAAATATGTGCAACATATCGCCGATAGTGCTTTCATTATGCATCTAACCTGTCGAGGTCATTGTAAGAGCAATTCATAACAATCCTATAAAAGTCTTCCTCCAACCTTGCACTGTCAACTTCCTAACGGAACATTTCGAACTGAAATGTTCTTTCCAATCATTTCATTGACATTTTTGTGAAGTTAGTAGAACCCAACCATTCAGTCATGTCAATGACGTCTAAATCTGCAGCTTAAGAAATGAAATTAGAAAAAGAATAATTAGTAAAAGCTTCGTAGTCAGCAATTATTAAAAATGCCTGCATAATCGTCACCTCTTTTGTGGCCAGGTCTAGGATCCCGACGAGTGGATAAGCCTAAATTCAGCGAGGTGTCAACGTGATAGTTGCCATGTTCAAAATTCATGTCCAGCTTTCTTGCAACTACAATTAAAAATTCACATGAGCCACTACCAATCTCTGCAACACCAAAGTTTTCATATGTTTGATAGCATGTTAGAGCGCAATACTTACCATTGCTACTAGCAGCAGCAAACTTCTCACGAAGGTCAATGCGACATGCTCTATCAAGGCTACAAGGGCTACCATTTGGTAGATTGAACCCCAAGTTTTGTACATAGGCCCCATGGTTTGCAACTTCCTTGTTCAGAAGCATTTGTAGATGACCAATATATGGAACCAAATAAACTATTAGGCCACTAAGCCGAAGGACTAACACCACGAAACAACTGATTTATACATCATAGGTGCGACAAACTATTTTACGGATGACATGAATCACATTTTCAACTAGAATTGTAATATTTAATTATATTCACGCCATAGTAGTTGCTCTACTAGGAAATATCACTTCCTGAACTTACAATGTCATAGAGCAAAGTAATTCTATAGTAGGTAGACAGTTTTATGCAGGTCACCATTTTTTTCACCACGATCAGCTCCATCTGCTCCATTCTCACGAGCATATAGATTTTTTTACTGCATGCGAGATATCCTGAGTTCCGGCACCCTATGGAACAAAGAATTAAACTCATTTAAGCGAATTCGCATAGTCATTAATGTAAGATGGTTAAAAGTCCATACAACTGACCATCATAATCCTTGGCCAGAGTCTTTCCTTTTAGATCACTAACATGATTGACGAAAGCAGTCCTCCCTGTTTGACAACAAAGAAAGATTGTACTTTAGGCAATCTCCTATGAAATACCCACAATATGATGTAAAAAAACGATGGCGCGACATAAGATACCTTCTTCAACCGGGAAACCCTCAATAATGTTGTCTACATCTACAAAGTGTAACAGACCATTGTCGAACCACTGAATCCATTAAATCGATGTACGCCTTCTCATTACCGGTGTAATGATCATCCACAATTGCTAAGGTCTCAGCAAACATAGCGTCAATGCGTTCTTTCAGTCTCATTATAGTTTCAGTTTGTGCAGAACTTTTCTCTTGTACCAGTTTGATAAATGGCTCAACGAACTGTCCAGAAAACACTCATTTAAACATTTGAATGTCAGAATCTAACAGAAAGAAACAGTTATGTAAGCAATCGAAATGTGTTTTAGTCATGTCATACCTTCTTGTCCCACACACGGGTTTCCACAAGAAAGAAAACCCCTTGAATTGAAGATCAAGGTATCAGTTGGCAAATCAGTCTCGCTGCTGCTCTATGTGTCCCCCTCTATCTGCACTGGATGGGCAGATGTTCCTATCTCGACAGCAATCTGGCTTGTCGTTGCAACGACCGGTGCATGCACAGCTGGTGCTGCACGATCGGCAGTAAGATTTGATTCACCTACAAACATCAGTTGGAACACCAGTCATCAGGTACTTAAGTTGGTAAACAGAGCATGTAATTAATAAATGCAGGGCAGTTAGATCAACTCACCCTTCCTTTACCATACTTCTTCCATAGCCCAGTCAAGGTGCACAGCTTGTGTGTGTCCACAGAGATACAAGTGTTCACATCGCTGGAGTTGTAAAGTGCTGCTCGTGGAAGCCCTGGCACTGAAAGGTGGCCTTTGCCAGCAACCATGGCATCCAGGTAGGCAATCTGATAATTTGCAGAAAAAAGGTTAAGCATAGGCGCGCCGTATTATTCAAATTCACATGCAGGATGAAGGGAGATCTCACCCGAGGCAGCAGCCAACAAACTAGCACCGTCAGGTTAGCAATACCATTTTGCATATCTCCTTTTGCCTTTCCTACGCCTTCAAAGAGAACATCTATTGTGTACCTCCTCCAATTTTTATGTGAGATCCTTGATGGGTCCCTAACCGCTAACATGGCTGATCGACCAATGGCCCCGTGTTTTGCAACTGGGTTAAGTAAGCAGGCATCACAGAACAAGATGTAAGCAACTAAGGTCCTATTCATGAGAGATGTTGTCATCTCTTCATCCGTTGGTTTCAGCATGTTTTGGAGCATACCGACTGTGATTCTGTCCACTGGACCCAAACCCAGCATATTGCTTACTTCACGTACCAATCCATTACATGACAGCTCGCTTGGCTACGGTATCAGCTCGTCACCGCCACCTAGCCCGAGAACATCCCCCGCCATATCGTCATTGATGGGGATGAATGAGCCATCCGCCACCACCAGACCCTGAGCTACTGGATCCACATGATCTAGCACCCAGAACGTGAAATGACGGTCAACTCGTCCACACGGATTCAGTTTCATGAATCCCGCCATTGGAGAACGAGCAACTACAAGTCGCTGCTCGCCGCTCATCTCCGTCAAGGTTTCCTGGAAGACCGCCAGCCGCATCCCCACATCTAGTCGCCAAGACTTGCTCCCAATCACGCCGGTGTCCGCGCTCTCCGCGTCATGCGCACCTGGCACGGACGACATTGTGCCAGATGGGGCACGCATGGATCTCCCCTAGTTCCATGACATTCCCCTGTCGATCTAGCATGCGGAGCCAATGTTGCAGGTAAGATTCAGTCTAAGCAACTAGTAATGGCGGAAGGAGGTAGCAGAGAAGAACCAAAGTCGATCTACAGGCTTACTGTTCTTAGAGCAGCTTCGTGCTCTCCACCCCTCCGATGGTGTACTCTGTTGCAAGCTCGCGTTCCCCCGTTCAAGCTTAGCCCAGAGCGCTCTGGTTTTGCTGCTAGTTCCTCTTTTCTCTTGGGGGATAGAATGATTGTGGGATGGGAACGAACCAGTGCCTCTCCTTTTCTAGAGAACAGGCGTGCGCTATGCAGCGTATAGTGCCAGAGCCGCAGGCCCCAAAATGTCAAGGAAAAATAATGCCTTTTGTGCTAAATCGACCCGCATGCCAAGATTGCAGCGGCGGTAGGCGACAGCAGGGGCAATTGAATGAACTGATGATGAGGACATCCCTAGTGCTTCTACACTTTCTCCCATTGAAGATGTTTCTATTAAAGAGAAACATGATGAAGTGAGAATTGGACCAATGACAAGATCAAGAACTAAGTTGTTACAACAACAGGTGAATTCTCTCTTATTAGAATATGATGTTTGTTTTCATGAGAATTTTATACTACCTAAATCCATGCACTTATGTATACTAAGGTTTGTTGATAACACAAGCATGGATGGAGGTGCACATCAAGAGGAGCTGGAAAACAATATCACTATGGTGAAAACAAGCATGGAAGTTGGTGAAAACAACAATACAAGTATGGAAAACAATTACTAGTTTGTTATTCCACACTAGGAGATGGTGAAAACAAGGGGAAGGCGCCCACAATGGATATCAATGCGCCATATAGAGTCCTATTATTATTAGATATGGTTTGTATACCATTATGGCCGCACCCCTTAATGGTGGGTCGGTTTGTATCTGTTGGTTTGAGTCCAAACTCTCAGTAGGTTGAGTCCTAGTCGGTTTGGGTGTGCTTGCGCATTGCCAAGGTGGCCGCACCCCCTGCCCCTCAAAAAACCCTCCAACCTGCAAGTTGAGAGGTTAGACTACGCTAAAACAAAACCCTAGACTTCTAGATTGTATTACTTGAAGCATTCATCTTGAATCATACAACCATTGCAAATTTGAGTGTATTCTGCTCTTCCATTGGGAATAAGGAGAAACATGACCACTTGTAGTCGGTGGCTACTTGTGCAAGAGTGTGGAGTCTCGAATATCCAAACGTGTTTGAGTCCTATTGCAATTGGTAACAGGGTTCAGCCAAAGGAGAGAGCGAGGTATCACATTGTTTATCAAGTTATCAGAAAGTTCACTGAGAAGATCGGGCATCCCCTTATCATCTTGGTACCATATTACTGGGTTTACTCGGTGAGCTGTATCTATCTCTTAGATTTGAGTGTTTTTCATACCTATACAGAAAAAGCCACAAAAATATTAGTGTAGATCATTGCCATAGCCATAGATAATTTCTAGTTGTTGTTTTGTGTTTGATCTTGCGTTCCTTTTCTGTTTTTGAGTCATTAGGTTTCAGTTAGGGTTAGGGTTCTTAGTTGTTCTTCAATTCCGAGTCGAGTTCATATACAAAAATCCCAAAAAAATTAGTTACCCGAGGTGTTTTGTGCTTCCAATCCGAGTGCTCCTCTATTTCCTACCGCGGCACAAATTTCACTAGTTCTCTGCCGTGGTGTTCTTCTAGTTCTACTCGGTTTTGGTTCTGTTTGTTCGCAGATTGGATCAATTGCTGCCGTGGGTTCCTAGTTGGATTCGGTTACCACTCCTACCGCGGCACAAAAACGCAGCAAAACGCTCCCGTGAGCATCCCTAGTTCGAATCGGTTTCCCTCTGTCGCGGCACAAAAACGCGCGGTTTCCTGCCGCGTACCCCCACCAGCGCGTGCCGCACTGCAGACACCCTCTGCCTTTTAGCGCGCCGTAGGCACCAATTTGGCTCGTTTCGCTGCCGTACGGCAGAGAAAACAGCAGTTTTCTGCCATGATCTCTGTGAGTCCCTTAGCAAGTTTTAGTTTGTTTTGTTTTGTTTTTCTTTTCCATTTTCTTTAGGAATTCAAGTATGAACTTTGTGAACCTTAGACACTACCTTTCTACAGCAAAATTTTTAGGTATCTTACCCATAAGACTAGCTACATTGTTGCTCTCAACAGGCTGGTCATATCATCTATATCTTTTGTGTCACATTGTTATCACTTGTTATTTTTGCTCCTAGTTGATATTGGCCATTGAAAAAGTACAAAAAAAAAATAGAAAAGAGAAAAAGTATAAAAAGAGAGAGAAAACAGAAATACAAAAAAGGCCGAGAGCATCATATTCTCAATTGTTATTGGAGTTGTTTGGTTATTGCTATATCTTGACACTATCAATTGAGCAATCGTGTGCCTGTTTATCTTGAGCTTGGCTAGAGTCTTTCTAGAGCATTGCAAAAATTCATCCACATATTTGCTTTGCCACATTTGTCTCCATTGGCGTGTGTTTCCTAGGTGCATCTTTTGGTATCATCACAAACAGCAAATAGGATTGTTACTTGGTGATTGTTAGGTATCCCTACCAAGCCCCACTATATAACTTGTTTTGCCATTGTGAAAGCTAAAATCCCTGGGTATTCTATTTTCCACACCAAGTCACAATAGTTTCTATTACTTGTTGGTAAGTTCTATTCACTTTGGAACGGTAAGGATCACCTCTTTGCTGCTTTTGAGTGAGTTAGAGAGGCACCACAACCTATAGCAATTTTTATTTCACTAACCCATTAATCATGGCTTCTCCTAGTGATGTTTCTGCGCAGGCTAAGAGAACAAATGGTGATGAGGCTGTGACGTGGACATATTTGGAGGAGATGCAAGAACAATTGTACACAACCATTACTACAAAAAATTCAGAATTACATTCTCTCATTGACAAGCATGGAGTGGATATGGATACTCATGTTCAGAATCTAGGTTTGCAAATTGATACTGTTCCTAATACAGCTGCTGCCACACAAGAGCAAGTTGCAACTATGCAAGCAACTCTCACAGATTTGACTACACAAATTGCTACTTTGACAAATTTGGTCACTCAAAGACTCCATGTCCAGGAGGATAATACTAGTTCTCTTGGTGATGATAATGATGAGGGCAATTTTATTCCTCAAGGCCGAGGTGGAGGGAGAGGCAATGCAGGTGGCCGTGGTTTTGTGGCAAGAAGAGTACAAATTCCAGAACCAACCCGAGAGGATGATGGACTTGGCAAAACAAAATTCATGTTGCCATCCTTCAATTTCAATACTGATGATGTAGAAGAATATCTCATGTGGGAGCTGAAAATTGAAAAATTGTGGAATATGCATGAGTATACTGAGGAGAGGAAAATTAAACTTGCTTCTTCAGGGTTTGATGGCTATGCTTTGCTATGGTGGGATAATATTACAAGAACAAGAGGAAGAAATAGAGAACCTGAAATTCTCACATGGAGGGAGATGAAGCAAGTTATGAGAGACAGATTTGTGCCCAAAAATTATTTGAGAACATTATATGACAAGCTACAACACTTGAGGCAAGGTACAAATTCTGTGGATGCTTATTTTAGGGAGATGGAGCTGATCATGCAAAGAGCTAGAGTGAGAGAAGATACAGAACATACTATGCAAAGATTTCTCTCAGGATTGCAATTTAAAATCAAGAGCATTGTTAGGCATGTGCAATATAATGATATGAATGAGCTACTACATCAAGCAAGGTAGGCACAAAACCACTTTGTGGAGGAGGCTCTTATGGCTCCAAGGAGGACATTCACTCCTAGATCATCTTTTTCATCACCATCACCACAGCCAGCTCCTAGCCGTGGGGTTTCTCCCACCAAACCCAAGAGTTACACTTCTAATTCTAAGAAGCAAGTACAACCAGCAGCAAGTGCAAGTGGTTCCACAACATCTACAGCTAGAAATAGGGACATGAGCTGCCATACATGTGGAGGAAAAGGCCACTTCAAGAGAGATTTCCCCACTAAGAACGTTATTCTTTTTAATGTTGGTGATGAGTATGAGACAGGTGATGATGCTGACCCTAATGAGGAGGATGTTGATGGTCCTGGTGATGCATATCCTTCTAGCTATCCTACTTTTGTTTGCACACAGAAAACATTGAGTGTTCTCCCTAGTCCAGAAAGTCAGAGATGCAATTTATTCCAAACAAGAGCAATTGTAGGACCTCAATTGGCTTGCAAAGTGATTATTGATGGAGGTAGTTGCAGAAATTTATCAAGCAAGGAGTTGTGTGCAAAGCTTAAATTGAGATATATTCCACATCCTCATCCTTATCATATATAGTGGCTTAGAGATAAAGGAGAGATGAAGGTGACCCACATGGTGAGAGTTGAATTTCAAATTGGGCCTTACAAAGACACCATTGAGTGTGATGTAGTGCCTATGTCAGTTTGTCACATGTTTTTTTGGGAGACCTTGGCAGTTTGATAGGAATGTGACACATGATGGGAGAGCAAATACCTATCAGCTGAAGTGGAATGGAAAAGACATAATTTTGAGGCCTATAACACCACAACAAATTATAAATGAGTCTAGACAAAAAAATTCATGAGAGTGATAGTGAGAGACATGAGAGTGGAAACAAGAGTGCTGTGAGTGAAAATAGCAAAACCAATCTGAGTGGTAAAAATAAAAGTGAGAGAGTGATCCTATTATGCATGTTAGCCACTAAAGAGGACTTGAGAGAATTTCGAGAGGACCCTACTATGATTCCTATAGTGCTTATGCACAAGGGAGAAATATTGGTTTCTAATGACATGAACCCTATTCCTCTTGGTGTTTCTCATGTTTTACAGGAGTTTGATGATGTTTTTCTAGAGGAGGTACCAGCAGGGCTGTCACCATTGAATGGCATTGAGCATAAAATCGGTTTAATTCCCTGAGCTACATTGCCAAACCGAGCCCCTTACGGGACCAATCCCACAGAGACCAAAGAGATACAGAAACAAGTGCAGGAGCTTCTTGATAAAGGGTATATTCACATTAGCTTAACTCCATGTGATGTTCCTGTTATTTTAGTTCCTAATAAAGATGGTACTTGGCGCATGTGTGTAGATTGTAGAGCAATTAACAACATCACTATTAGCTATCGTCATCCTATACCTCGTTTGGAGGACACGTTAGATGAATTAAGTGGTGCTGTTGTTTTCTCTAAAATTGATTTGTGTAGTGGTTATTATCAAATTAGGATGAATGAGGGGGATGAATGGAAAACTGCTTTCAAAACAAAATTTGGTTTATATGAATGGTTAGTGATGCCTTTTGGTTTAACTAATGCACCTAGTACTTTCATGAGACTTATGAACCATGTTTTGAGAGAGTTTAGTGGTAGATTTGTGGTAGTTTATTGTGATGATATTCTCATATATAGCCACAATGAACATGAACATATTAATCATATTAGACAAGTCTTGCATGTGTTAAGAGCAAATCAATTATATGGTAATCTTGCTAACTGCACTTTTTGCAAAGATAAGGTCATTTTTCTGGGATATGTTGTTTCTAAACATGGTATTGAAGTGGATGAATCTAAAATTGAAGCTATTACAAATTGGCCTATTCCTATCAATGTTAGTCAAGTAAGAAGTTTTAATGGGTTGACTGGTTTCTATAGAAGATTTGTCAAAGATTTTAGTACACTTGCTGCACCTTTGAATGAACTCACTAAAAAGGGTGTTGAATTTGTGTGTGTGTGGGGGGGGGGGGGTTCAACAAGATATTGCTTTTGATGAGATAAAAAACAAGTTGATTTCGGCCCCATTGCTCATATTGCCAAAATTTAATAAACAATTCGAAATTGAGTGTGATGCAAGTGGTATTGGTATTGGTGGAGTGCTTATGCAAGAAAACAAACCTGTAGCTTATTTTTCTGAGAAATTGCATGGTTCTCAATTGAACTATTCTGTTTATGATAAATAATTGTATGCACTTGTTAGAGTTCTTGAGGTTTGGAAACATTATTTGTGGCCAAAAGAATTTATCATACATTCTGATCATGAGGCTTTGAAATTTTTAAAGAGCCAATCTAGCCTTAATAAAAGACATGCTAAGTGGTTTGAATTCATTGAATCTTTCCCATACATAATAAAATATAAGAAAGGCCAAGATAATGTAGTTGCTGATGCTCTCTCTAGGAAAAGTATGCTTTTAACTCAATTGGATGTGAAAATTCCAGGTTTGGAGAGTGTGAGAGATTTGTATGCTCAAGATAATGATTTTAAACATGCATATGCGAATTGTACTAATGTGAAAGCATGCGATAAATTTCATTTGCATGATGGATACTTGTTTAGAGCTAACAAATTATGTGTTCCCGAGTCGTCCTTGCGTTTGTTATTGTTGCAGGAATCACATAGTGGTGGATTGATGGGATACTTTGGGAGGGAGAAAACATTGATGATGTTGGCTGATCACTTCTATTGGCCACGTATGAGAAGAGATGTGGAGAGGTTTGTGAGACGTTCATCACTTGCAATAAGGCTAAGTCTAAACTAAAACATCATGGTTTATATACTCCTCTACCTTCACCTAATACACCTTGGGAAGACATTGGTATGGATTTTGTGTTAGGTTTTCCTAGGACTAAAAGAGGACATGATTCTATATTTGTGGTAGTGGATAAATTCTCTAAAATGTCACATTTTATTGCATGCCACAAGAGCGACGATGCATCGCATATTGCTAATCCGTTTTTCAGGGACATAGTGAGATTGCATGGAGTACCCAAGACTATTGTTTCTGACCGTGATGTGAAGTTCATGAGCTACTTTTGGAAGACACTATGGGGGAAGCTGGGGACAAAGTTGTTGTTTTCTACTACTTGTCACCCCCAAACTGGTGGACAAACGGAGGTGGTAAATCTCACATTATCTACATTGTTGCGAGCCATGATAAAAAAAGAACATGCCGGAGTGGGAGGAGTGTTTGCCACATGTTGAGTTTGCCTACAACAGGGCTGTACATTCTACTACTCAGTTATGCCCGTTTGAGGTGGTGTATGGTTTTAAACCCACAACACCACTTGATTTGCTGCCACTTCCTATACAAGAGATAGTCAATATGGAGGCTTCCAAACGTGCTGATTTTGTGAACAAGATCCATGAGAAGACGAAGCAAGCAATTGAGAAAACAGGAAGACATGTAGCTGAGAGAGTTAATAAGAAGAGGAAGGAGGTACTATTTCGGCCAGGAGATTTAGTGTGGGTGAGTTTTCGCAAAGATAGGTTTCCCACATTACGCAAGTACAAGTTAATGCCAAGAGGTGTTGGTCCATATAAAGTGCTTCAGAAGATTAATGATAATTCCTACAGAATAGATCTTCCTAGTGATGAGTTTGGTGTGAGTAATTCTTTCAATGTTTCCGATCTATCGCCATACCATGGAGAGGACCTTGATGCGTCGAGGTAGACGCCTTTTCAAGGGGGGAGGACGACGAGGACATCCCTAGTGCTTCTACAATTTCTTCCATTGAAGATATTGCTATTAAAGAGAAACATGATGAAGTGAGAATTAGACCAATGACAAGATCAAGAACTAAGTTGTTATAACAACAGGTGAAATCTCTCTTATTAGAATATGATGTTTGTTTTCATGAGAATTTTATACTACCTAAATCCATGCACTTATGTATACTCAGGTTTGTTGATAACACAAGCATGGATGGAGGTGCACATCAAGAGGAGCTAGAAAACAAGATCACTATGGTGAAGACAAGCATGGAAGTTGGTGAAAACAAGAATACAAGTGTGGAAAACAATTACTAGTTTGTTATTCCACACTAGGAGATGGTGAAAACAAGGGGAGGGCACCCACAATGGATATCAATGCGCCTTATAGAGTCCTATTATTATTAGATATGGTTTGTATACCATTATGGCCGCACCCCTTAATAGTGGGTCGGTTTGTATCAGTTGGTTTGAGTCCAAACTCTAAGTAGGTTGATTCCTAGTCCGTTTGGGTGTGCTTGCGCATTGCCAAGGTGGCCGCACCCCCTACCCCTCATAAAACCCTCCATCCTGCGAGTTGAGAGGTTAGCCTACGATAAAAAAACTGGACTTCTAGATTGTATTGCTTGAAGCATTCATCTTGAATCATACAACCATTGTGATTCTGAGTGTATTATGATGTTCCATTGGGAATAAGGACAAACAGGACCACTTGTAGTCGGTGGCTACTTGTGCAAGAGTGTGGAATCTCGAATATCCAAAGGGGTTTGACTGCTGTTGCAATTGGTAACAGGGTTCAGCCAAAGGAGAGAGCGAGGTATCACATTGTTTATCAAGTTATCAGAAAGTTCACTGAGAAGACCGGGCATCCCTGTTGGGGGGATGATAACCCGGTAGGCCCATGCCTGGATGAAACCCGGCCAGAAGGAGATCGCACGAGACCCGGCCCAAGAGGAAGGAGATTCTAGGAGGCCCAAAGGAGAGTGTGGATCTTGTAATCCATGCCGTGGGGGCACGTTTAGGAAACTTAGGGTTACGTGTGGGTTTCGGGTAGGATTCCGGGTGTGTCTTGTATGGGAAGCCAGAGAGCCGGGTAATATATAAACCGGCTCCTAGGGCAAAGAAACCAGGCTTTTTGGAGATTTCGAGTATTCTGAGTCTCGAGAGAAAGAGGAAGATTCTAGTTTGTAACCCTAGATTGGAGTTTCGGCGACATTATAGCCAGAAACCCTAGATTGCTAGTTAACATGATTTCCTCTGAGCTAAACCCTCTCCCAAACACCAGAGTCGATTCGCCCCAACCTAAGTTACCCTCGGTAATGTCTGCCGTGAATATCCCGCGACAGTTGGCGCCCACCGTGGGGCCTACGTCCAAAGGTGTTTACATCATGGGAGAAGCTCGGGAAATCATGAAGAACCTCGTCATCGGCGAGATCGTCACCAACACCGAAGGAAAGAAGATTATAGACGACTTTGGCTGGGGGCCAAAGTCGGATGAGTTGGAACTCGGATCTGTTATTACGATCGGTCGGGTCAACGTCTTCGTCGGCATGGTATGTGCATCTGGTTTTGTTTCTGACCATAATAAGTATGATTCTGTGTCAGGGGATGATACCTGTGTTCAATCGGACGTAGAAGAGTCGGTCGGGACAGCAGAGCCGGAGAAGGAACCCCCCACGATGAGGGAACAACCGGAGGAGCCGGTATGGACCCCGCGTGGCCGGATTATGGGAGAAGATGATACCGAGTCTATCTTGCACTTGCTTGAAGATCGGTACGAAGAAGATAGTTGCAAAGAGGAAGAGTACGAATCGTCGCCAGGCATTGCGCGCCGAGTCGCGGTCTACACAGCCCCTGCAATCAATCTTAATCAGGGCGATGTGTCGGCGGCCGCGGCTGGAGCGGCGCGAGCGCTGGCCCAACAACAAACACCGGCTAACGGAAACCCGGTTATAGCCCGGGTTGATGGAGAGCCGGCCTCTGTCACTAGCGGAACAGGAGAAAGTGAGCGAAACAGAAATATGTTCGGATTTATGGCAAACAGAGCAGCAGGAGCAGGAACTTCGCATCCGTGAAACCCGGCTCTGTTCAACAATAATCCGATCTTGGATCCCACCGTATTGGCAACGGTGATAACCCCAGAAAACGCAGCAGCGCGTGCCCGAGATCTAGACGTAGCCCGCCGGGCATTGGAACAACAAAGAAGGGAAGTAGAAGCTGAGAGGCAAGGGATGACCGCACGCCACCGTGAGTTGGAAGAATTGGAGGATCGAATCGAGGCTCAAACAACGAGGATATATAATCAGAGGCATCAGACGAGGTTACCAGCGGCAGGTGGAAATCTACAGCCGGCCATGCTGTTTATTACACCCCAAGACCAGCCAATTCCGGCTGTAAACCAGGGAACCGGGTTTCAAGGAGCGACGCTCGGGGGACAGCCGGCTAACGTACCACCCGGGTTACCCGCGTTACCCGCCGGGACCCTGGGAGGCGATGCGGCGCCACCACCGTCACGATTTCACACCCCTCCGGGCCACTTCAATAACCCCATGGATAACGTGTACGCCGCAACCCTAGCGCTCGACCGTATTCCACTGGGAGAATCGCCTCGAGCAATCGAAACTCGGCAGGCCATAGAGATGCTACGCACCGCAGTGGCTCGGCAGGCAAATTACCCGGACCATAGAAGTGGTTTGCATGGGACACCATATGTCAGTCGGCAACCTGGAAACACGAGGAATATTCAGTCAAGCTCGGCACGACGGAGGGCAGAGCAGCAACAAATGCCGCCTCCTCCTCACAGGCCAGCGGCCCCTGCGGTTTCTGCGGCGCAGGCAATTGTCGATAGTTCCCGCGTGAGGCGTATGGCCGGGTCAGAGGTGCGAGGGCCAGCTAGAGGCACGCCCCCAGCTGCGCCTGCCGAGTCTCATGTCTCGCGTGCAAGGCCGGTACTGACGAACCTGGCCGGGCCCAAATGCCTATCAGATGCCATCAGGGCGGAACCATACCCGGACAAGTTCAAGGAACCGGGTAAAGTTGTCAATTATGAGACAACCATGGATCCTGAGACCTGGTTGAGCAGTTATGAGATGGCGATGTCTATTCGCAATGCATCAGAAAAACTCCAAGCCAAGTTCATGTATCTTATGATGTCTGAAGGAGCAGCAAAACTATGGTTCAACAACCTGCCTGAAAAATCCATCAATTCGTGGAGTGAGTTAAAATCGGCTTTCATCAAACATTTTCATGGAACATGTAGGAAACTATATACGGTCGATGACTTGGACAGATGTATCCAGAGAAAAGGAGAATCGGCACGCAGCTGGCTACGCTGGGTTATGCAGATACTCCATTCTTCCACGGATATCCAACCAAAAGATGCAACACAAGCTATGGCAAAGACATGCAGATACACGCCTTTGGTGCAGAAATTGGTGCGTATGAAATCCAGTAGGCATGTGTCGGAAATCACTATGGGGGAATTAATGGACGCGTGCAATAAGCATGCCTCCACTGATACCACGGAAGAGGACATAGAGGAAAAGAAAGGGAAGGCCAACATGAGCAGTAATGGGAAACCCGGCAACAGCGCTACGCCGGGTAATAATGGAGGTGGTAACGGAAACAACCAGCATAAACGTCCGTATGAGGGAAACTCTGAGTGAGTCGCCACTACCGAGGCCGGATTCCCAAGGCCCAGGGTAGATGGAAACTTCAACGGAGGAAACTTCAACGGAGGAGGAAATTATCAAGGACCACCGCGGCTGGCTAACCACATAGAAGCCTTCCAGATGCCTTGCCCGCGTCATAGTAGGAATGGCAAGCCGGCTAATCACTCGTTGGAACAATGTGTGGACTTACAGAGATGGAAAAACGAGGAGATACAGAAGGCCCTGCGAGGCGCAGGCCGGGGAGGAGGACCGGGTCTGGGTGGAAACCCGGGCAACGGACCACCCCCTCGATCATGTGAGGAAGCTCACGAGATCTAAACATGGGGCATAAAGTGGAGAGTACAACCATCTAGCTACTGCTATGGGCCCGTAGTCCAAGGATGAACTACTCACGCATCACTTCGGAGGCGGGCATGGTGCTGTAGACCCCTCCGGTGATGAATTCCCCTCCTAGCAGGGTGCCCGGGAGAGCTCCAGAACCTTCCCGATCTCGGGTTGACGATTACGGAGGCCTCGGGTTTTTCTCGGGATGAAGTGGTATATTTTTAGGGTTGACATATCGGGGGCAATAAATAGGCAAAAGGGCGATGGCGGTGGATGCCCGAGGGGTCCATACCACTCCCTAGCGCGGCTAGGGGGCGCGCCGCCCTATGGTGTGTCCCCCTGTGCCCCCCCTCCGGGCCTCTTCGGGACTCCGTGGAACCTTCGTAATTCTAAGACATGCGGGCTTTGAATTTTTGAATTCCGAGAATATTTGTAGAACAACTTTTCTGAAAATAAAAACATCAGAAAACAGGGAACTGGCTCTGTTGTATTACTTTGGGGCTGGGCACCCTGCTGTCAGCTCTTCTATCAAATGGATAAGTGGATGAAGCCACTATTCTAGGGTGTGAAAGTCCAATCAACAAGTGATATAAAGATTCTCTATTTACGTCCTCATGAGCTAAAACAGGTGCACAAAACAGGAGTAATTTTGAAGGTTTTAAAGGTAACACATGAGCAATTTGCTTTGGAGTGACAGTTAAATACCACATGTAGGTAGGTATGGTGTACACATTTGGCAAACTTTGGTTTTTGGGATTTGGATGCACGAGTAGAGCTCATACTCAGTACAGGTGGATGCTGGCAAAAGACTGGGAGCGATAAATCAAGAGAGACACAATGGCCATAATCATGCATAGCGACAAAAACATCATTAATCAAAGCATAAATGGTACTACCAAGTTCAAAAGCTAAATGATCATAGAGTCTATAAGTGACTGGTTCATAGTCATAAATATGGTGTGAGCATGCGCCAAGTCAACCAAATAAAACATTCAAAGGAGAACACCACAAATTTATGCTTTAAAATGACAAGAACAACTCATGATTCTTTATAAGGCACATTAAATACTCTCAGCTATTTGAGACAAATCATGCTACCAAAATAACTACTAGGATTTAGAATTAAAATAACATCTAGCATGACATGAAAAATTCTAGCCACAGTCTATGCAAGCTTCTAATTGCGCCGTTATAAGCACGAAAACTGAACTACTGCTTTCCAACACCAAGCATTTCATAACAAACAAAAACTCTCCAAGAGATGCAGCAATGAAACAAAAGAGTACTAACACAACTCTACTAAAACTAACAGCTCTAAATAAGGGATGCAAGAAAAACAGGAGCTAAACAAGAATTTTGCAGCAACTATGTCGAGACATCATAGTAGAATTCATAGACGGGGGTGCCATGAGACTACTGATAGAGATGTGGGGGACGTGATTGTGCGAAGGACAATGACACAGGGTTTTTACCCAGGTTCGGTACGGCGCAGTAATGCGACGTTCCTACTCCTGCAATCTCACTATTCAGGACTAAAGCCTGTAAATACAGAGTACAACGTGAGGTTCTATTAGCTTCTCGTCAAGGATCAACCTCTCGGCGAGTTAGCCTTTAGCTTCTTGTCTATTTATCATATCTCCTGTCCGGCTTTATATAATAGCCGGATTAGGGCATACAGAATAGGAAACCTAGAAGACTACGGTAACTATTAACTTGGAAAGTAAGGAATCCGCCTTCTACTCCAAGCCAGATCACGTGGGCCGCGATCTGGGTTCTTCTAGAATCCGGCTTCTGTGCATCAGCTTACTGGGCCGCCCAATGGACCGTAATCCACTACCACTTGGGCCACCCGGGTAATCCGGCACTTTAGACTGCCACCTGATATGCCCCTATTCGGTATATATCCGACAGTAGCCCCCAAGAAGGATTAAGACTCTGATTCGCCGTCTTTCGCCAAATGCATATTTTCCGAGAAATATCGGCCTGCAGTCTTGATTCTTCTTTTTCTCCTCAAAGGATGTTATAACGCAAAACTCGGAATCCAGAAAGTCCGGCTTTTCTTACACGATCCTTCGTGAAGAAGGAACTTCCTACGTCAGCGCTTTAATCATGCTGACGTAAGGGACGCTTGGGTTTCAGGCGGGAAACCCAGAAACATATCTCTGACAGATTCTCGCGGGAAACGAGGCGATAGCCATAATCACCCGTCGTTTCATTTCCGGAATGTCCGGCGAGTGACACGCGTTGATCATCCAACGGTCAAAAGAGTCGTTAGCACGCATCATGACGGGATTCCGGCTATAAATAGCCGCCTCCGTCCTCCGAGGAAACCTTCTGCTCTCACTTCGCAGCACCATTCCCAGCGCCCAAGTTCTCACAGAGCAACTCCCGAGCGCACGAACGCCACCCGAGACCTCACCGGAGAAACCGCGCGCCGCCCATCGATGGCATCCCTAAGCTCCTCACCAGCCCGTTCCGTCGCAACGGACATCGACGAAATCATCAATACGATGGATCCACAACTGGATTCACCGGTGCACGCCTCCGGCGACGAGCCGGCTAAGGCCACTGGCGGTGCGGCGGGCGAGGAAATTCCTCCCGCCGCCGCGGATCTTGCGGGGTCTTCTTCCATGCCTCCCCCGTCGTTCGCGCCCGATACGGTGGAAGAGAAGATCGCTCTCGTCGGGGACAAGCTCGCGGCCGTGGAGGCCGCAGCATCCGCCGCCACCGGAGCAGAAGACGAGTCGGAAACTGCATGCAACTGGAGCGCAAGCAGTATTCCGCCATCCCTCCTCCCGACAATGGAGAAGGAGGGGCTCGTGCTGAAGGGGAAATGGCGGATCCCGGAGGACGAATCCGAGCCCGCGCCAAAGGACAAGGAACGTGTCCTCCTCACCTCCCATATACTGAGAGGTATGGGTCTTCCACCATCCGCCTTTTTTCTCCAAATCTTAGCCCACTACAACATCCAACCCCACAATCTGCCACCCAACTCCATCCTCTACCTAGCCGGATTTCAGGCCCTTTTCAAGGGATATCTAGGTATAGCACCTAGGTTAGATTTCTGGCTTTATTGCTTTGGTGTTAAGAGGAACTCTTCGGAGGGCGCACTCCCAACTTGTGGGACCATATCCTTCACCCTGCGTAAATTCAGGGAAGACTGGTTCCCCAAGATCAAGACATCGGAATCCGTCAAATTCTGGATGGGTTCCTTCTTTTATCATCCCGACGTTCCCTTCCCTGGGAAAACCACCGGGGTTCCACCTTTCTCAAACTCCGCTGCTGTTCCCCAAGAAAACTGGGGGACCGAAGCAGTTCAAACCCTGCCGCCGGACCTTCTCAGGATCTAGCGGCGCATCGTGAAGCTCGTCGACTCCGATCCGCCTCTAACTGGCATGGACATAGTCCTTTGCTGGTTAGAGAGACGGATTTAGCCTTTGGCTAATCACAGCGCTCGCCTTCTTTGTGATTACACGGGACTCGACGATGCTATGCAGACAACCAGCAAGGTTTGGTCGGCCAAAGATTTGCAGAAACGCGCAAATCAATTGGTCGCATCCCGCGACCAATATGAAGAAAGTCGGCCAATGTACACAGCCTCGAATCCGGCTCCCAAGGTACAATTTTTCGCCTTTTGGGTTTATATCCTTTTCGTTTTCTCGGCTCTTGTGTTTTTATCTCAGCTTTTGTCTTCTTAACAGCTTGCCGAACTTCCTGAGTCGGAACTTGCTTCCGATGCCGAGCTGGAGGCATTACGTGCCACCTTTGCCGGTGGACGTAAGCGCAAGAAGATTTCCACTTCCCAGGAAATCATCGATCTCGACGGGATTCCAGTCGCCACCTCCAGGTTCGAACATCTGGGTTGTTTTACTTTATCGGAATTTTTTCCCTTTTTCTCGGAGTTTTAACTTTCCGGTCTTTCTCTTTTTTTAGCTTGCCTCCCTCTACTCTGAAGCCGAAAAGGCTGAAGAGGCACAAAGATGTGGCCAGCAGAGGCCCGCATCCTTCTCCCGCTACTGCTCCGGATACACCGGCAGTTGCAACAGAAGAGCACGCTGCTGCCCCCGACGTTGAAACCCAGCAGACCAGCAAGCCCATTGTGCCAGAAACGAACACGAGGGAAAGGGAGGTCCCTGAGGTGGGAGGTCCTTCTCGGATAACTGAGGAGGAAATTCCCACCTTCGATAAAGAATTCAAGAATATCAACGAGGGCCTTAGCGCGGTTGGGACTCTTTTTGCTGAGTACGCAAAGGAGTTCACTGAAAACTTGGCAGGTTTACAGCGGATGAGCCAGGTATTATCTCTAGCCCCCAAGCGATAAGTTAAAATGTCTGCTTTTCGCTTAATGCTTTCATTATCATGCTTGTTTCTAACTTAAACACGATGTTTTGCTTCCGTGTTTCAGCAAACCGCTGAAACTATAAACCTGGAAGTCTTCAACAAACTTACCGTCAAGAATAAGGAGGTTAGAAACCTTCTATCTATTCTTGATGTTAAGGAAGCAGAGCTGGCATCGTCTCAGCTACAGCTGGAGGAAACAACAGGTATACTTTTAATTCTCTGAAGTTCCTTGTCCATAATTTTTTCTAAGTACTTTTCCGAGTTTTCTTAACCTAGAATATTTTTTCTTGCTTTCCAGCTGCTTTGGCGAAAGCCAAGCAAATAGCTAAAGATGCCTGTGATGCATGTAAAATGCATACATGAACTTTGCATGTTATTACTTGTTTTTCCTACATATTAGCAACTTATATTCATGTTTTATAATGATTTGGGGGATTTTCTGAACAATCCCCCTTCTTTTGGTTCTAACCCTGTTTTTCCAGAAAACGTACTTTTTAGTGTTTCAGACTTTCCGGGAGCTTCGGAACTCCAAAAAGGGCAAGGCCAAAGAGCACGGTTCAGAATTTTCGAGACGAAGACCATGGGCCGAAGTAGAGGGCCAAAAGGCCAACCAGGTGGAAAAGAGGACCCTCTATGCGGCCAGATTCCTTGGCCGCGTGTGGGGCCCCCTTTTTGCCCCCGTGGCTCCGATGCCGTCGATCTTTCTTCTCCCGAGTGTCTCGTGACCTAAAAGCGACTATATAAAGGGTTCCCTGGCCTTTTCGAGAAGGAGGCGGCACCGAGAGACGAAACCACAAAACAGAGAGACAGAAGGCTGCCGCCGGAGAAGATCAGAGGGGGGAAACGTCGCCGGGATCACCCCCGGAGGGCTCCACCCCCCTCCGGCGTGTTCATCATCAACATCTACAGCAAGATCAGCTCCATCTCTCCACTGTAATCTCTTGGCAAACATGATGTATGATGCAATACTATATTCCCTTGATGTATTGTGTCTCCCCGTCTATGTTTGAGTAGTGAATTATTCTTGGCAATGGTGAAATAGTTCGTTGATTGGTTGCATACAAGTTTGTTATCTTCTATGATTGTCTTTATGTACAATATATGAGTGCACGCATATGTTGGGGAATGCATGTAAGGTGATCACCGGTAGCATAATGGAGTGGTGGTGACTTGGGAGTGACAGTAACCTGAGACCGAGCCACAAAATTAAGTTATTGGGGGATATATATAGGGGACCTTAGAACGTAAGGCTATGGTGGGACTTTATGTCTTAATCAATCCTTGTGCAGTCATTTAATTGGCCACATGATCCATCATAAGGGGTTGTAGATCATTTACTTGACTATACCTATTCATGGATCCTTCCTAGAAGAAACAACTAAGACTAAAACATGTGCTTCACTAATTGTGACAACCACACGAACGAAACACCTATTGCTATAACACTGATGCATGTAAAATGCATAGATGAATTTTGCATATTTTCACATGGTTTTCTATTACATATTGCATCATATAAGGGTATAATTCAATGTTTTATAGTATTTTGGGGTTAAATTACAAAGTCCCCCAACTTTTATGGAATTAACCCTGCCTGTCAAAAACTCCGTTTTCTATATTGTTGACGTTTCAGGGGGCAAACTTCCGCGAAATCACCTGAAAATCTGCGGGGGTCATTTTCTTGGAAGGAGAAGACTTGCGGGCGAAGGATCCACGAGAATTGGGCAAGGAGGCCCAAAAGAGGACCCTCCACGCGGCCAGATTCCTTGGCCGCGTGAGAGGCCCCCTTTTGGCCCCTGTGGCCCCAATTCCTTCCATCTTCGACTTACCGACTCCGCCTTGACCTAAAACCGACTATAAAAGGGTCCCGCGTACCCCTACGGAGAAGAGCGCCGCCGAAACACCGAAACACCGAAACAGAGACCAGAAGTTCCAGATTGGAGGGGGAAAACTCCGGTGGGGCGCCACCGGTGTGATCTCCTACCCCTCCAACGTCATCTCCATCGACATCTCCATGAAGAGGGAGTAGTCCACCCCAGGGCTATGGGTTTGTGGAAGTAGCACTTGTATCTCTCTCTCTATGTGCTTCACTAATTAGATCCGTATGAGCTGCCTCACATGATTACGGGCACCGTTGTAATTCCTATGTGGTGGATCTTTTCTATGAGTTATTGAATCTGAGATTGCAATTGTTTCTCTTGAGTTATTTGAGTAGATGTATCTTATGTAACCCGTTCTTATTTGCTAGCTTTGATCAATCTAGTTCTTGAGAGAGTGTGTGGGGTGATGGGTGCATTAGTTGGAGTAACGGGGGGTGGCTAGTGCTGTGAAAGTGACAGAAGTTTAGCGATCCACTTAGTTTTTGTTAAACCTTTCTTAGTTACCTCACTAGGGATAAAAAGGAGTACCTTGTTACCGGGGATTTGAAGTGACACTAATCAATCTCCATGACTAGATCTAGCAAGTTCTTACTTCAACTTCATGTCACATTGCTTAAAGCTATACTCTGGTTTTTCCTTAATTATCGAGGTGTTATGATTTATTTCGCATCTTGGTGGAGTATAAGAGGGATCAATATGACCATAGAGATCTCTATGCTAGGACGTGATGCCCATATGAAAGTACTCAATGTTAAACATGTTATTGTAATCTCACATGTAATTCTTTATGTCCACCGTCTACTACTTTATTTGAGAGAATGCAAGTGTGAAACCATGAACCCCGGTCCTATTTTAATTATAAGAAAACACTCTAGTTACTTTGCTGCAATTTACTTTACTTGCACTTTACTTTACTTGCATCTCCAATTCGAATTTACATTATCTCCATCACCACATGCATCACAAAAATACAAAAACAATCGCATATTTATTTTCTCATTTGCATTTAGTAGTAGATTTAATTATTGCACATTTACTTTCAGTTTTGCATTGCAATTTAGAAGTCTCACACCTTGGGCTTGACAACCACTTGGTGAGGTTGAGGGTACAAAATTCTCTACTTGTTTGCAGGATCCTGGAGGAAGCTTGGAAGACAACTGCTGAAATACTGGCTCCCCAAGAGTTCGATATAAACTCTCGAGTCACCCTCGTGGGGAAGAAGGCTTGCCACTAGCTACACACTCTGCACTTGGAGTCTCAACCTAGCCATCAAACACTTGCTCCCTTGAGATACTTGAGATATTTGCTGCTTGCTACTTGTGAAACTTGCTTAGAAACTTGCTTTAGAAACTTGCTCTAGGATTACTTGCATTTTAAACTTGCTTCACTAGTTACTAGACAAACCACACTCCACGTCACTTGCTTTTAATTAGTTAGTTCCTTTTAGTCAAACTTATTGCTTTGCATAAACAGCCATATAAGAGGGTTATAGGGCTTTAGAGAATAGATAGCTTACCTTCAGCTCCTCGTGGGTTCGACACTCAAATACTTATCGAAAGGTACTACAATTGATCTCCTGCACTTGGGAGTCATCAAGCACTATTCTGGCGCCGTTGCCGGGGAGCGTTGTGCTAAGCTTTTATTCTTGTTTGCATTGCATACTAACATATAAACCTAAAACACACAAAAAAAATTATAAAATGGAAAACAACCAAACAATTTTAGAACTGTATAATATCTACCTTGAATTAGGACATGAAGTGTTTGAGGAGAAATTGAAAAATTATTTGCACAACAATCATATTTGTGGTAGTACTAATTCTTTGAACACCTTTATTGCTAAGGAAAACCTTGAGCTTGGGGAAGTTTGTCTTGATGAATATGATATTTTTAGTCCCCCTACTATTGAGGATAAAAATGATATACTTTCTGATTCTATGGAAATTTTTAAGCTTGGGGAAGTTGGTTTTGATGAGCATGATATTTCTAGTTCCCCAAGCTTGGAGGAGAAAATTCACTTTGATGATACTATGCCTCATATATATGATGATTGCAATGAAAATTATGAATGTTTAACTCCCACTATCACTAATGAGGATTTTACTTATGTGGAGAGTAGTGATTCTTTTATGCATGTGGCTCATGATAAGAATGTTTTATGTGATATTCATATTGTTGAATATATTCATGATGCTACTGAAAATTATTATGAGAGAGGGAAACATGGTTACACATATTTCAACAATATTAAGTTTCCCCTCTTTATGCTGAAAGTATTGAAGTTGCACTTGATCTACCTTTCTATGCTTGCTATTATGTGCTTTTTCTATTTGTTTCATTACAAAATGCCAATGCATAGGAAATGGGTTAGACTTTAAAATAAATTGTTTAATATTTTTTGGTGTGTTCCTTATGCTTTAATTTCCTATTCGGTTTGAGCACACATTTATGTATTTACAACATGTAAAATGCCTTTACCTACTGTTATGTATCATTTAGATTAAGATTTTCATTTTATAAAAAATTTGGGAAAGTAAATGAGAAGGATGAGTAATGGAGAAGTTGGGGTCGACCTTGAACATGTGTTGTTCATGCCAATGAAACCATTGCAAAGTCTGTATCATTAAAACTTTTTCCAAAGATAAAAACAATAAAAAAATATTAGTTCACTACTGTAACATCACATTTCTGTCTTATTTCTCATCATAAATGGCAAGAATAATCTTATATGAGAGATAGGATTAAACAATAGTAATTAGGTGTCCAGAAAACAGATTCCTTAACTTCACTGCAAAAAATGTTTAAAATCACAGAAGTGGAATTTTGACCTGGTAATTTACGGAAGAAATATTTAGTTATCACTACATATTTCATTAGTTTGAAGTTTTATGATTTGACCAACTTAAGTGCCTCTAAAAATTCACTCTTTACGGGCTGTTCAGTTTTTGGCAGATTATGTCTTTATTTTGCATTGCTCTCATTACTTGTGTTTTGTGTGGTTCTTTTGAACAAGGAGCAATGCACAACTGTAGTAACAGTAGTTAATATTTAGAATCAAATCATGATGCGTCTTTGCTGTACCTATGTGGACTTTATTTATGGAGGCACTAACCCCTCTAATCAAGTTTTATGTTGAGATTTGTGTAAGAAGAATTTTTCAGGAGGAAGAGTTGAGTGAGATGAACAAAGATCAAGAGGGACAACCAATCAAGCTTGGGGATGTACCCCTGGGATCACCCTACATGTATCAAATAAGTACAAGAATCCAAGCTTGGGGATGCCGAGCCACCTCACTCCAACCATCATGATGTTAAGTAAGTAAAGCCTAGCTATATGGCTATAAAGAAAGCGCTTTACGGGAGGCAACCCGGTTGTTTTTGTTTGGATTTTCCTAGTGTCCTATTGCTGTCTCAAGAGATTTTTTTTTTGTTTTAATTCTGGAGTTTTCAATAAAGAGTCAAGTCAACCCCATTTGGACTTATAAGTTGCTATCCTAGTGCATGAAATTTCTGTTTCAGCACGAGTCTGCTCACCGTATGATTTTACCTTTTTTATTGGTATGTCGTATTGAGCTAATTTTTTAGTATGTTCTGCAACTTTTCGTCCTATGTAAGCAAAAAAATTGGCTTAATTTTTTGACGAGTCTAGCTTAGGGAAAAACGTTTGTTTTGCTGTTGTTGCTTTTCTGGACAGATTCTGCCTTGTTTTGTTTTATGCACTCTTTGGGCTTGGGAATCGAATTTCCATGATTATTTCAAGCAAGAGAGTGAACATACAACATAATGAACCTTATTTTCTATCTACTGGAGCATTTTATTTGGAATTTTGCACAGCAAGCATCTGATTTGTTTGTCCCTGCTAATCTCACCCCACATAAAAAGAATGGGAGAAACATGTTTTGTGAAGTTTTTTCACAGGGAATAGAGGAGCTGCGCCTCAAGACATCCAAGAATGGTGAAAGCCATAAGCTTGGGGATGTGATGAACACCCCACTGGAGCTACACTCTTTTGGTTAGCACACGTCTACTTTCTGTTTTTCTAAGCAAAGCATTTATCGTAGAGACTTGAAGCGTCTAGTTTTTGTTTTTATTTTTGTTTTGATAAGACCACACCCATCATTTTATATGAGATTGAGCTACTGGAGTTTGGGGTTGGAATGTATTGGATGCTTGTATTATGACTTGGTAAAGGGATGCTTTAGTTGATTATAAAAGCTACTTATAGTTGCATGATTTATATGCTGTTTTAGGTGTAGAAATTTGCAATAGTGTTGTCATGAGCTATCTCTTATTCATGTTTTTGATGTTAATTGTTAGTTTAATTAGTTTGTCATGAAATGAGTAGTTCTATGGACACTAATGCATGCATAGTAGCTGGTCAACTATCTCCCTCTTGCTAGCCAAAAAAGTAAAAATTCCAACAAGTATAAACTTGTTTCCAACACCCTTTAGCCAAGTATTTCCAGTGAGTCCACCATATCTACCTATTAGCTTCAGAGCTATTCCAAGTATGTTCACCATGTTATAGTGTTATTTATGTTCTAAATTAAGATATTCACTCTATTAATTGTCATGAGCTGAATTTGGGATAGGACTCTCACGAACTTTTGAATGCACACCTTTACTTTTCATTGCACTTAATAAACATGACCCAATAACGGGAGCTAAAAGTTTTGCGTTTGACAAGTGTTTGGTTGGGAGCTAGCTATAAACGTGTATCACTGGAAAGCTTTCAACATTGCACAAAAATTTACATTTGGTTGATATCATGTACTTTGGTTTTTGGACTCCTTCCATGCCGAAATGAAATAGAGGAATAGTAAGTTTTGATGAGTAAGTATATTTATGACTAGAGAAACGCATTGGGCCACTAACCCAAGCCATGCTTGATCATGGTGGAAATTTACTTACAGCTAGAGTGGACTCTACAGACACATCCTACAATAAAATAAGAAGCTATGCATATAGTGAATGAAATAAAAAAGGATGATGAGTCTACTCCGTTTGTTCATCTTGTCATTGTGACATGGGCTGGTTTCCATGTCATGGGGCAAGAGGTACCTCTTTGCGGTTCTCTATGATGTCATTAATACTTATTATGATTGTACAAAGCTTATTAGGAATCTTAAGTTGAGTAATCATGGAGTAGGTTTTCACACTCACGGGGCATGAGGCATTGAACCAACACCTTGTCAATCACATTATTTCAACATTCACAATTTAAGATGCTAGTGATAAAGGGGCAATGAGAGTCCTAGATCAATGGATACCACATTTCAATTAGTAATTTTAGTTGAATAATTTAGAGGCTAAATAAGACTTGATCATGTTTTATCTCTACTCAATTTTCTCCAAAGTGTCCACCATATTTTCTATTTTCCATTATGCTATTATTTGACCAATATAGGATTTTATTTTTCATTTTGTGTATGCATTTGGTCCATAGTGCTTTTATTTCATTATACACTTTGTGAACTTTCATGAAGCATCTTTGCTTGCATATTTGATATTTCTTACAACATGAATTGTATATTGCTACTCATTTCTAGTATTAATCATTTTATTATATGTAGCATGAATAATCCTCCTTGATATCCCATGATTGTTTCAATATGCAAAGTCCATGTTAGTTTTATCACCTTCATACTCGAGGACGAGCATGGGTTAAGCTTGGGGATGTTGATGCATGTAAAATGCATACATGAACTTTGCATGTTATTACTTGTTTTTCCTACATATTAGCAACTTATATTCATGTTTTATAATGATTTGGGGGATTTTCTGAACAATCCCCCTTCTTTTGGTTCTAACCCTGTTTTTCCAGAAAACGTACTTTTTAGTGTTTCAGACTTTCCGGGAGCTTCGGGACTCCAAAAAGGGCAAGGCCAAAGAGCACGGTTAAGAATTTTCGAGACGAAGACTATGGGCCAAAGTAGAGGGCCAGAAGGCCAACCAGGTGGAAAAGAGGACACTCCATGCGGCCAGAATCCTTGGCCGCGTGTGGGGCCCCCTTTTTGCCCCCGTGGCTCCGATGCCGTCGATCTTTCTTCTCCGGAGTGTCTCGTGACCTAAAAACGACTATATAAAGGGTCCCTTGGCCTTTTCGAGAAGGAGGCGGCGCCGAGAGACGAAACCACGAAACAGAGAGACAGAAGGCTGCTGCCGGAGAAGATCGGAGGGGGGAAACGCCGCCAGGATCACCCCCGGAGGGCTCCACCCCCCTCCGGCGTGTTCATCATCAACATCTACAGCAAGATCAGCTCCATCTCTCCACTGTAATCTCTTGGCAAACACGATGTATGATGCAATACTATATTCCCTTGATGTATTGTGTCTCCTCGTCTATGTTTGAGTAGTGAATTGTTCTTGGCAATGGTGAAATAGTTCGTTGATTAGTTGCATACAAGTTTGTTATCTTCTATGATTGTCTTTATGTACAATATATGAGTGCACGCATATGTTGTGGAATGCATGTAAGGTGATCACCGGTAGCATAATGGAGTGGTGGTGACTTGGGAGTGACAGTAACCTGAGACCGAGCCACAAAGTTAAGTTATTGGGGGATATATATAGGGGACCTTAGAACGTAAGGCTATGGTGGGACTTTATGTCTTAATCAATCTTGTGCAGTCATTTACTTGGCCACATGATCCATCATAAGGGGTTGTAGATCATTTACTTGACTATACCTATTCATGGATCCTTCCTAGAAGAAACAACTAAGACTAAAACATGTGCTTCACTAATTGTGACAACCACACGAATGAAACACCTATTGATAGAACACTTGCTCCCTTGAGATACTTGAGATATTTGCTGCTTGCTACTTGTGAAACTTGCTTAGAAACTTGCTCTAGGATTACTTGCATTTTAAACTTGCTTCACTAATTACTAGACAAACCACACTCCACGTCACTTGCTTTTATTTGGTTAGTTCCTTTTAGTCAAACTTATTGCTTTGCATAAACAGCCATATAAGAGGGTTATAGGGCTTTAGAGAATAGATAGCTTACCTTCAGCTCCTCGTGGGTTCGACACTCAAATACTTATCGAAAGGTACTACAATTGATCTCCTGCACTTGGGAGTCATCAGCCGGCAACGCCGAGAATCTCCGTCGGGAGAACTTGGACCTTCATAAGGATCTTATGAAGGTTCAGAAGGATCTGGAGGCCAGAAATCTGGCTCTTGGAATTGCTCAATCCAAGGCCTCCCAACAAGCTGACAAGGACAAGGCCACTATCCAAGATTTGGAGAACGCCTTAACCCTGCGCCTGGAGGAAGGCTCCGAGATGGACAAGATCCTCGGTAAGTTATCAACTTTTACCGGATTTTCCATGTCTTAACTTCTTTCTCTGCATTTTCACTAACCCTTCGGTTGTTTGTCTGAAAAAACAGGAGATAACCCAGATCTTACTCGGATTGAAAATATCCGAGCTTTTGGGAAGGTATTCACCGCGATCAAGGCTGCGGGAATGTTGCTCATCAACAGATACCTTCCCGCAAAGTCTGGGGAACTCTCGGAAGTTGAAAAACTTCCGGGAGCCATCATAGAGATTGCGGATGCCAAGGAGTCCACCTTGCGCTCCGCGGCCCGGGGTGGTGCACGCATGGCTTTAGGGCTTATGCGTATGCATTACCCCAGTGCCAAATCTTGGCGCGTAGCGTCCGGTATTCCTCTTGGATATTCGGAGACCCAGCGGACCACCATCTTTGATGAAATCAAGGGTCACGCCACCAAGATTGCCTCTATGGTGAATATCTCCATCACCTATCCAGAAGAAGAGATTCCAGAAGCCCCCGAGGATGACAGCAGTGAAGAAGACTCGGATGCTTGAAGAATTCTCCCTGCCCTGGATAGGAGAAATAGGAAATAGGAGCATTACTGCACTTTACAATGTAATTTTTATTGTAATGCTTCTATTCTTTTGTATGAACAAGTACTCCGCCTTTTGCAGTTAACTTTTATGAAATCCTTTGCAAGTTTTCTGGGTTTTATATTCCTTTATCTTCTAAGTTCTCTGGTTTATGTGCTTTAACTATCCTTAGTGTTTAAAATGGCTCAGTAGTACTTTAATCTTCATGACAAGTTACTGGGTAAAACCAATCAGTTTAAACTCGAAACATGGATCCTACTAAAGGCATTTTTACTTACTTGCTCTAGTGACCCAGCACATAAACAATCAGATAATGCTTAGAGAATAGTAAGGAATTTTTTGAATGAAGCTCGGGCACGCAGGCACAATCCGAGTTTCCTTTAACCTTTAGTAGGCTAAAAATCATTCAGTTTTTAAACGCCGAACACGCAGGCACAATTCGGGTTAACATTGAGTATTTTGTAAGATCATTGGGAAATAGATAAGGCGAAATCATGCTTTGTACTATAATAAACTTGTAAAAACATGGATGTAATAATTCCGACAACTTTATTTCATTATCTCAAAGATGTTTACATAGAAATTGAACTAAGTATAGAAGGGACGTAACTGCTGGATACTCCAGGGCCTCTTTGTCTCTCCTAGCTCAGCATCTATTTTTCTCTTTCTTTTGCAATTCGGCTTGTCAGGGTGGTCCTCTGTATCCCGACTATCTACAAGATAGTATGATCCATTTTTCATAGCTTTGCTGATGACGAATGGTCCTTCCCATACTGGGGCCAATTTGTGCTTTCTTTGCTGCACCAATCTCAGTACTAGGTCACCTTCTTTAAAAGAACGATGCCTGATTTTCCGACTATGGTAATGTCGTAGACCTTGCTGGTAAATGGCAGATCTTTGAAGCACAAGCTCTCGTTCCTCTTATAAGAGATTGACGGCATCCTGTCGTGCTTTTTCGGCATCCGAGTCGTCGAAATCCTGCACTCTTGGGCTATCATGGATCATGTCCGTTGGAAGAATTGCTTCTGCACCATAAACTAGGAAAAACGGGGTTTGCCCAGTTGACCTGTTTGGTGTTGTTCGAATACTCCAAAGCACGGAAGGTAGCTCTTCTACCCATGCTCCAGCTACTCTATGAAGAGGAGATTCGAGTCTTGGGCGTATTCTTTGTAAAATTGAGCTATTCATTCTTTCAACCTGTTCGTTGGATTGCGGGTGTGCCACAGATGCGAGATCCAGGCGAATTCCCGTTTGTCGGCAATATTTTGCCAACTCTCCAATGGAGAAATTTGTCCCGTAGTCGGTTATTATGCTGTGTGGAACACCGTATCTCATGACTATGTCAATGATGAAGTTTCTGGCAGTTACACCGTCAAGCTTTTTGATGGGTTAAGCCTCCACCCACTTGGTATATTTATCCATAGCTACTAGTAGATGTGTGAGTCCGCCTCATGCAGTTTTGAATGGTCCCATCATATCTAGCCCCCAGACCGCAAATGGCCATGTAGTGGGGATAGTTTTGAGTGCCTGGGCTGGCATATTAGTCTGCTTGGCGTAATACTGACATCCTGCACACATATTTACTATGTGCTCGGCGTCTGTCTTGGCTGTTAGCCAGAAAAACCCGGCGCGGAATGCTTTTTTGACTATGCTTTTTGATTGAGCATGATGTCCGCAATCTCCAGCATGGATTTCTTGCAGGATTTCTCATCCTTCTTCTGGTGAAATACATCGCAGAAAAATTCCGGTAGTACTGCGTTTATACAGGCAATTGTTAATTACCGTGTATCCTTTGCATCGACGCTGAATCTGTCTTTGCAAGACTTCGTCTGCTCCATCCGGGTACTTCTGATCAACTAAGAAGTTTAAGTATGGGATTGTCCAATCCGGGTTAACGAGCATGACTTCAATTGACTCAGAAGCCAGAGGATAATCCACATCTCCACCTTTTATCGATGGTTCGTACAAATGTTGGACGAATACACCTGGTGGTAGGATTTTTATCCTTTCTGATCCCATGCGGGCTAATGCATCCGCGTTCCAATTTTCCTCCCTTTTAACATGGAGCACTTCGAATCCGAAGAAACAGATGGCAAATTCGTCAACCGTTCTCCGGTATTCGGCCATTATAGGGCTTTTAGCATCCCAAGTTTGGTTGAGCTGGTGCTGTACCAAATCTGAGTCGCCATAGCATAAAATGCGTTTGACACCTATTTCCTTTGCGATATGCAAGCCGTGAAGCAAAGCTTCATATTCTGCCACGTTATTACTGGCGTTGAAGTGTATTTGTAATACATACTCCATTGTATCTCCTTTAGGGGATTTTAGGACTACACCAGCTCCAGCGCCCTCTTTCATCTTGGATCCGTCAAAGTGCATGATCCAGTACTCGGACTCTGGCATTGGTGTTTTTTCCATTGCTTCCGTCCAGTCGGCAACAAAATCTGCCAGAACCTGGGATTTTATTGCCGTCCTAGGCTGATACTTAATGTCAAATGCTGCTAGCTCGATGCCCCATTAGGCTACTCGTCCTGTCGCCTCCGCATTGTTTATTATATCCCCTAGTGGTGCTTTGCATACCACTGTTATGGAATGTCCTTGGAAATAATGGCGAAGCTTTCGAGATGCGAAAAATACGCCATATGCCAGTTTTTGGTAGTGTGGATATCTTTGTTTGGACTCGGAAAAAACTTCACTTACATAATATACCGGATGCTGATCGGGTATGCTCTGTTCGTCTTTCTTCCTTTCCACAACAATTACTGCACTAATAACCCGGTTTGTAGCCGTTAGGTACAATAGCATAGGTTCTTCGTCTTTTGGGGATGCCAAAATCGGAGCTTTCATCAAAGTTTCTTTCAACTGGGTTAGCGCTGCATCTACCTCCTCTGTCCACTCAAATTTGTCGGATTTTTTCAATAACTTAAACAGTGGCAAGGCTTTATCCCCCAGCCGGCTAATAAACCTGTTGACGGCTGCAGCGGAACCCGTCAATCTTTGCACATCTTTTACGCACGTAGGCTTGGAGATGTTTAAGATTGCTTTGATCTTTTCCGGGTTTACTTCTATTCCTCTATGAGAAACGATGAAACCAAGAAGTTTTCCTGAGGGAACCCCGAATACGCACTTTAATGGATTAACTTCATTTTATAAGTGCGCAAATTTTCGAAGGTTTCTCGCAAATCCTCAAGGAGTGTTTATTTTTCCTTGGTAACGACAGCAATGTCGTCCATGCAAACATGGACATTTTTGCCAATATGACTATGCAAACACCGTTGCATGCAACGCTGGTAGGTTGCACCTGCGTTCTTCAGGCCAAATGGCATGGTTATGTAATAGTACGTCCCATAGGGGTTTATGAACAAAGTTTTGATTTGATCTTCCTTTTTCATACGTATTTGATGATACCCGGAATATGCATCCAAAAAGCATAAAAGCTCAGAGCCTGAAGTGGCATCTATTATTTGATCGATTCGCGGTAACGCAAACCTATCTTTTGGACACAGTTTGTCCAGGCCGGTGTAATCTATACACATCCTAAGGGTAGTAGTATCTTTATTCGGGACTAATACTGGATTTGCTGACCATTCAGTATGTATAACTTCCCGAATAAAATCTGCTGCCAAAAGCCGGATAATCTCCTTGCCAATAGCCTTCCGTCTTCTTTCGTCAAATCAACGGAGACCTTGCTTGACGGGTTTGGATCCTGGAATCACCTTAAGTTGATGCTCAGCAAGTTCCCTGGGTACGCCTGGCATGTCCGCTGGACACCAAGCAAAAATATCCCAGTTCTCACGGAGAAACTTGATGAGCTCGCTTTCCTATTTGTCGGTCATCCCGGTTCCCACTACGACAAATTTTGTCGGATCTTTGGGGTCTAGGATTACCTGTCTTGTATTCTTGGAAGCCTTAAAGCTATCTGTTGGCTTCCGGCTTTCTTTTCCTGCCGGCATTTCTGTCGGCGATACCTCTTTGGTCAGCTCTTTCAACTCTTCCTTTGCTATGACTTTCTCAGCGCAAAGGGCGTTTTCTTTTTCCAGCTCGTTTGCCAACTTGAAGTCTCCAGATATGGTGATTACTCCTCCTCTGGGTCCTGGCAGCTTCAGCTTGTTATATATATAGCATGATCTTGCCATGAATTTGGCGAAAGCTGGACGTCCGAGTATCGCGTGATACACGCTTTCGAACGGCACCACTTCGAAGGATACTTTTTCCTGACGGAAGTGATCTTTTTCTCCGAAAGTGACATCTAGGGAAATTTCTCCTAGGGAACGTGCTTGTCTGCCAGGAACGATGCCGTGAAAACGTATGTTGCTGTGGTTGAGCTGGGTCTCGGAAATTTTCAGATGCTTCAGTGTATCCAGGTACATTATGTTGATACTGGATCCTCCATCCATCAGCACTCTTTTTAGCCTAGTGTTTTGGACAATAGGACTTACAACAAGAGCTTGCATGCCGGGTTCAGGGATGTTTCCGGGATGATCAGACTGATCCCAGGTGATTGGTGTGTTTGAATACTTCAAGAATTTCGGGGTTGCCGGAACAACCGCGTTTATTTCTCGAAGCGTTCTCTTTGCCACCTTTGCTGAGGGAGTTGCCAGGAAAGTTAGGTTACATTCTCCATCAACTCTCGGAAATTTGGGCTCGCCTTTTCGCTGCTGTTCCTAGATTTTTTCGTCAGTGTCCGATTCACTGTCTTCTTTCTCAGATTCTGGCTTTTGCTTGGAAAATTTCCTCTTGGAATTCTTCCCTTTGTTTCCGGATCCTGCACTGCCTTTCATATGCTTGTTCAGCTGGCATTGTGCGTTAGTGTGGGTGGGTTTCCCGAATTGCGAGTGGTGGACGCTGTTTTCCGACTAAATTTTTTCCCACTCTTCCTTTGTGTAATTGATTGGTTCCGTGCTGCGTCCTTTCCACCTATTCCCATTTTCCCTTCCAAAGGCTATGTTGACCTCTTTGGGCTTTTGTGTTGCATCTGGAGTTCCTTTTTTCTCAGGGAGAGGGTTCTTTTTGGCCTGTATTAGTGTATCGATATTGCCTCCTCTTGCCCTGATGTCGTCCTCGGCTGCAGCGTGTTCATTGGCGGTTGTAAGCATAGATCCGAGATCTTTATGCTTTTTGGCACCAATCAGGAACGATACAAGTCCGGGTTTTAGGCCATTGACGAAAGCATGCATTGCTTGGACGTTAGTTACTCCAGAGCAATTATTCTTCATTGCCGTACATCTTGAGATGAAATCCACGCATGGTTCGTCCTCAAATTGGGTGCAACGGTTTAGCTGGTTGATGTTATTCGGGCGTCTGTAAGTTCCCCGGAAATGCTGAATAAATACTCGAGCCATATCATCCCAGCTGTCGACAGTTCTGGAGGGTAATCCATTGATCCAGTCTCTGGCTCCATCCAGTAACATTAGGGGAAGAAACTTTACTGCTTCCAAGTCTGTCCCGTTGTTGATCTGGACGGCTGTATAATAGTCTGAGAGCCAGGTATCCGGGTTTGTACTACCGGTATATTTTTGGAATGTTGGACCAACTTTGGCAAAGCCAGAATGTAGGGTTATCCTTTGGATCCTATCTGTGAAGCACTTAGGTCCAAAGTATAAATCGTCTCTTTCCGCTCTATCCATGTGTGTGGAGTACCTGCCGGCTGAATGGATAGAAGGGGACCTGCTCCTTTCTTTTCCATTGTGGCGCGAGCGCGCTTTTCCGGGACTGTTTCTTCTGAGATCTTGCCCCTTTGGATAAGGTGGAGTTCTACTCATGTTTCTTTCCTTATTTCTGGGGGGTGTCCGGGATCTCTCACGCCTGTGAGGTATATCTTGTCTTCCAGCTTTTTCAGCTGAGCGTCTCGGAGGCGGCATTGCTTTTCCGTCATTCCGGTGCTTTCCTTCCCGATCGCGAGGATTACGTTCATCTCTCGGGAGATGGGATCCGGTTCTAGACGCTTCATCCTTGTTGTCGGGATTTTTCTTGTCTTTTCTCGGATCTGCTTTCTTCTCTTTCGAATTGCTTGAATCTCCAGGTTCTTCCGATCCAGGTGCTCCAGCGGCGCATGTAGCTGTTTTACATAGGGCTGAGTCGTCGTGCAACTTCCCTGATCGCTGCTGCCCCCGCTGTTGTTGTTGCAATGCTTTTCCTAAGAAAGCATACACCCCTTGATGTTTTTCACCATTGGAGTACATATCATTGTTGAGGATGGCGAAAGCTGCTTCCGCATTTTCTGCTGCGGTTTTGTATATAGGTTCGCCTCTGGCATCTTTGTCGTTTACTTGCTTTTGCCAAGATGGGTTGTGAAACCTTTCTTTTGGCGGCAGTACTTCCGGTCTTACAATTCCGGGTAACCTTGTAGGCTTAATTCCAGATCTATTCTTTCTCTCGTATTCCTCGATTTCTTCCTTCATGAGCTTGATGTCATCCTGGTTTTTTTGGAGGTGTTCACAAGTTCTGAATAGATGTTGCTGCTGCCTCTGGAGAGCTTGTCTCCTGGCTTCTAGCACTTCAGTGGGTTCGTGCAATCCCACTGGTGTTTGCAGTAACTCCTGTTCTTCTTGTTCTGTCATTGGCGGAACAAGGATTTCTTTTGTTTTCTTCTCCGCGGGCTTTATTCCACTTGCACCTCCTACTTTCGGGCTTTCATTGGCTGGATCAGCCGATTTCTTCTTCCGGAGTTTGTACTGGAGCTTTTTAGCGGCCTTGTGCTTTTTCTTGGAAGAGGGAGGTTTTTTGATTGGTTCTTCCTCTGTCAGTTCTTTGACATCGGGATATCTTGGAGAAGTTTCTCCGTCTTCTCTCTCTTCCTCTGGCGGAGGAGTTCTAGGGCTTTCCTGGCTGTCGGCGTCCGTATTTTTAGCTGGCTTTGCCATCAGCCCTTCGTGGAATCCCTCTTGAAGAGATTTAACCTTTCTTTCGAAGGCGTCCTCGTCTTCATCTTCGCAATCAAAATTGTCTGATCCGGTTTCTGACTCTAATCTCGCCTCAATGGCGGCTAACACGGAGTCAGCTTCCGAGTTCGTCGTTGTGTTGACGGATGTCGGATCTTCCACCTCAGTTGTGGGTTTGCTGATTTCTGCCTCCTGCACGGGATTACCGTCATCCGTGTTTTTGGCGATCTCGGATTGTACCATACCGACAAAGTGTGATTCACTTGTATGTCGGTGATCTGATCAAAACCCGGTATCGTAGTCATCTTCGACTGGGTATAGGGCGGGTGGGATAAATCTACTTCCACCGCAAAACCCCATGGCCTCTGCAGTTAATCCGATAAAGATGTTTGCAGATCCAATCGGTAACACGCAGGCACTTACCAGATGATTTTGCGCCGGTATGTAAGATCCATTGTCGAGCAAGCGTCCAACGTTGGTGTCGAATTCCAAGCTTCCGACAGTTATGGAACTGCCGATTCCGCCGAGTATCACAGATCGACACTTAACGCCTGACGTCGCTGGCCCCACGGTGGGCGCCAACTGTCGAGACATCGTAGTAGAATTCATAGACGAGGGTGCCATGAGAATACTGATAGAGATGTGGGGGACGTTATTTTGCGAAGCACAATGACACAGGGTTTTTACCCAGGTTCGGTACGGCGCAGTAATGTGACGTTCCTACTCCTACAATCTCACTATTCAGGACTAAAGCCTGTAAATACATAGTACAACGTGAGGTTCTATTAGCTTCTCGTCAAGGATCAACCTCTCGGCGAGTTAGCCTTTAGCTTCTTGTCTATCTATCATATCTCCCGTCCAGCTTTATATAATAGCTGGATTAGGGCATACAGAATAGGAAACCTAGAAGACTACGGTAACTATTAACTTGGAAAGTAAGGAATCCGTCTTCTACTCCAAGCCAGATCACGTGGGCCGCGATCCGGGTTCTTCTAGAATCCGTCTTCTGTGCATCAGCTTACTGGGCCACCCAATGGACCGTAATCCACTACCACTTGGGCCACCCGGGTAATCCGGCACTTTAGACTGCCACCTGATATGCCCCTATTCGGTATATATCCGACAAACTAGAAGAAAAACTAAGAATACGAGCACATCAAGTATTCAACCGAAAAAGCGGAGCGTGTATCTCTACAACACAAAGAATGCTAGGGTCCAACTATATTATTGCAGAAAGGAAAAAAACAAAAGAATAACAAATAGACGCTCCAAGTAAACTTCATATGATGTGACCGAATAAAAATATAGTTTCACTAGAAGTGACCTGACAAATTGTTGATGAAGAAGGGGATGCCTTGGGCATCCCCCAAGCTTAGATGCTTGAGTCTTCTTATAATTTTATGGGATTAACCACGGGGGTATCCCCAAGCTTTGCCATTGCACTCTTCACACTCTTCTCTTGACCCTTGAAAACTTCCTTCGCACCACACTCAAAGAGTAATTCGCATTAGAGGGTTAGTGCAACAAACAAAAATTCATGGGTTATTCATGGGAAAAATTTCTATTGATACTTTTAAACATTAGCTACATCCACTGATGTTTCGTGAATCAAAGAAATCCACTTGACATCGTAAAAGAGCAAATGCAAGAAAAACGGCAGAATCTGCCAAAACCAAAATAGTCTATAAAGACGAATTTTTTCGGGGCACTTACGTTGCTCAGATTGAAAAACTTAAGGAATGAATAAGTTGCGGAATTATCTGAGGAATAGGAACAAAACATTTCAGATCATTCTGACTTTTCTGGATTTTATACGATTTTTTACGGTGCACAGCAGAAATCTGTTTCCTGCGCAGAAATCCAAAACCAACTCCAGCTTTCGTCATAAACTTTACATGGCACAAGTAAAACATGAAAATACAGATACAAATGAGTTGCTAAAGAAGTATACAAGCACTTAACTCAAAGAAAACATAGAAAAACAAAGGAAAAGAATAAAACCATGGGTTATCTCCAAAAAGTGCTTTTCTTTAACGCCTTTTAGCCAGGCCCAGAAAAGTGGATTCACGTGTTTTCAAGTGAAGAAGCATCCAAATTGTAATTTGGTCGAATAATAGAATCAAAAGGAAATCTCATTCTATTTCTAGGAAAGTGTTTCATACCTTTCTTGAGTGGGAACTGAAATTTAAGATTCCCTTCTTTCATATCAATAACAACACCAACAGTTCTAAGAAAAGGTCTTCCCAAAACAATTGGACAAGAAGCATTGCATTCAATATTCATAACAACAAAATCAACGGGAAAAAGATTATTATTAACCATGATAAGAACATCATCAACTCTCCCCAAAGGTTACTTTCTAACATTATTAATAAGACGAATATACAAATAACAGTGCTCCAAAGGTGGCAAATCAAGAATATCATAGAGTTTCTTGGGCATAACAGAGATACTAGCACCAAGATCAAATAGGGAATTGAAATAAAAACCAGTCACTTTCATTTTAATAATGGGTTCCCAACCATCATCTAGATTCCTAGGGATAGAGTCTTCACATCTTAATTCATCCTCTCTAATTTGCATGAGAGCATTTGTAATATGTTTTGTGAAAGCCATATTCATAGCACTAGCATTAGGACAACTAGAAAGATTTTGTAGGAACTTAATCACTTAAGTTATGTTTCAATCATAAAATTCAATATCATTTTTATCAAAGGTAATGGGACCATTGTCTCCCATGTTTCTAAAAAATTTAACACTTTTATCAGGAGCATTTTTAGCAGTTTCAGGAAGTTTTGCATTTTTAATAGCAGAAATGGGAGTGTTTCCAACACCAATTACTTTACCATTGATAGTATAATGTTTACTAGCATGAGAAGCTTCATTTTTACTAGTGGTGCTAATGGTGCAAACATTAGCTATATTATTCTTTCTAGCTATTTCATCTTCTCTTTCCCATCTAGCATGCAATTCAGCTAACATCCTAACATTATCATCAATTCGAATTTGTATGGAATTCAAAGTTTTGCTTTATTTAACATCATGAGGCATAACCTTTAGTTTCAGAAAATCAACATCAAGAGCAAGGCTATCAACTTTAGAAGCAAGAAAATCAATTTTGCCAAACTTTACCTCAATAGATTTATTAAAAGCAGTTTGTGTACTAATAAAATTCTTGAGCATGTTTTCAAGATCAGAGGGTACACTTTTGTTGTTTTTGTAAGAATTACCATAAAATTTTCCATAAGCATTACTATTATTGGGAGGATATGGCCTATAATTATTGGTACCAAAATTATTCCTATAAGCATTGGTGTGAAATCATTATTTTTAATTAAGTTCACATCAACATGCTCTTCTTGAGCAACCAAAGATCCTAAAGGAAAATTATTTGGATCAATAGGATCATGGACATTCACAAGCATAGACATAATAACATCAAGTCTATCACTCAAAGAGGAGGTATCTTCAACAAAATTTACCTTCTTACCAGTTGTAGCCCTCTCAGTGTGCCATTCATAATAATTTACCATCATATCATCAAGAAGCTCTGTTGCTAACCCCAAGGTAATGGACATAAAGGTTCCCCCAGCAGCTGAATCCAGAAGGTTTCTTGAAGAAAAAATCAGACCTGCAGAAAAGGTTTGGATGATCATCCAAGTAGCCAGTCCATGAGTGGGACAATTCTTTACTAAATATTTCATTCTTTCCCAAGATTTAGCAACATGCTCATTATAAAGTTGCTTAAAATTCATAAGTCTACTTCTTAAAGATATATCTTAGCAGGAGGATAATATTTTCCAATGAAAGCATCTTTACACTTAGTCCAAGAATCAATACTATTTCTAGGCAAAGATAGCAACCATTCTTTAGCTCTTCCTCTCAAAGAGAAAGGAAACAATTTTAGCTTAATAATATCTCCATCTACATCTTTATATTTTTGCAACTCACATAGTTCGACAAAATTATTAAGATGGGCAGCAGCATCATCAGTACTAACACCAGAAAATTGCTCTCTCATAACAAGGTACAACAGGGTAGGCTTTTACCTCATAAAAATCAGCAGTAGGAGCAGGCGGAGCAATATGTGTGTTAATGAAATCATCGTTGTTGGTGCTAGTAAAGTCACACAACTTAGAGTTCTCAGGAGTAGTCATTTTAGCAAGACTAAAAACAGGATAAAAACTACAGCTAGAATAAGAACTAATTTTTTGTGTTTTTGATAAAGAGAAGCAAACAAGAAAAAATAAAATAAACTAAGCAAAACAAAAACAGATTAAAGAGATTGGAAGTGAGAGACTCCCCTCACAGAAATTCTCTTCCGCCCCGGCAACGGCGCCAGAAAATATGCTTGATGCGTGTGAACACACGTTCATTGGGATACCCCAAGAGGAAGGTATGAAGAGTGTAGCAGCAAGTTTTCCCTTAGAAAGAAACCAAGGTTGAATCGACCAGTAGGAGGAAGGAGTAACTTCAGAAGGTTGATGCAGCTGAGATGGCAGGACGCACTACCGGTTCAGCAGCAACGTGGAACCTACACAGCACAAACAATTCCCTTTGACCCAACGAAGCAGGGAGGTTGTCAATCTCACCGGTTTTGCTGATAACAAAGAGGTTAAATGTATGGTGTGGACAATAGTATGAAAACATTATAAGCAGTGTGAAAGCAGTGGAAGCAGTGTGTATTATCAGTATGAGAAAATGGACCGGGTCCACAGTTCACTAGAGGTGTCTCTCCATAAAAGATAGCTAACATGCGTGGTGAACAAATTACAGCTGGGCAATTGATGGATAAATAACATGCATGACATAAAGATTACTATGAGATTCATGCGGGCATTACAACAAAATACATAGATCGTCATCAAACTGCATCTATGACAAATAATCCACCCTTCGAAAATCATCCGAACAAACGTTGGGTATTAAGTTGGAAGCAACGGATCGCAGTAAGCAACGTGTGTAATGTAAACAATGTAAACAAAGTAAACATCATTCTTTTGTCCCTATTGGCAACAACACATCCTCCATCTTTCACGTTTCTGTCACTCGAGCACAGATGCAAAGGAGGCATGAACCCACTATCGAGCATATATACTCCCTCTTGGAGTCACTAGCATCTACTTGGCCAGAGCATTTACTAACAACGTAGATCATGCAAGATCATAAATAACATAACTTGAAGATAACATGATAGATTGATAATCAGCCGACATAGCATTCAATAATCATCGGATCCCAGCAAACACAACATGTAGCATTACAAATAGATGGTCTCGATAATGTGAGGCAGCTCACGAGATCTAAACATAAGGCATAAAGTGGAGAGTACAACCATCTAGCTACTGCTATGGACCCGTAGTCCAAGGATGAACTACTCACGCATCACTCCGGAGGCGGGCATGGTGGTGTAGACCACTCCGGTGATGAATTCCCCTCCCGGCAGGGTGCCGGGGAGAGCTCGAGAACCCTTCCGATCTCGGGTTGACGATGACGATGGCCTCGGGTGTTTCTTGGGACGAAGTGGTATTTTTTTAGGGTTGACGTATCGGGGGGAATAAATAGGCGAAAGGGCGATGGCAGTGGATGCCCGAGGGGCCCACACCGTCCCCCGGCCGTTTTCTCGACTAACCTATTGACAAGATGCCACAGAGCCAGTTCCCTGTTTTCTCCTGTTTTTAGTTCCAGAAAAGTTGTTCTGGAAATATTCCCGGAATTAGAAAATTCGAAGTCCGGAGGTCCTAGAATTCTCGAAGGTTCCACGGAGTCCCGAAGAGGCCCGGAGGGGGGCCACACCATAGGGCGGCGCGCCCCCTGGCCGTACCATGGCATCGTATGGGGCCCCCGCGTCTCCACCGCCTTTGCCCTTTCGCCTATTTATACCCCTCGACATATCAACCCTAAAGATAAACCACTTCGTCCCGAGAAACACCCGAGGCTGCCGTCATCGTCATCTCGAGATCGGGAGGGTTCTAGAGCTCTCCCCGACACTCAGGCCGGGCGTTCGGGTTACCCAAAAAATTCGGGTCGGTTTATCCGCGTTTTTGAAAATTCGGGTTCTGAAAATGATACGCAAAATTTAGCCAAAATAATAAAAACCCGACAATTCGGGTACCCGATAATTCGGATTCGGGTTCGGGTTTTCCCGATTTACCCGAATAGGAGCATCACTTAAAGAAATTCCTCAATGCATCACAATCGTAGCTACTAGAGTAGGACTTAGGCAGATCGACCGGCGCGGCGCTACTCTTGTACACGCAGCACCGGAGCAGCACTGCATCACAACATGTCGTTCACTCTAGGGAGGCAGCGGACGCTGCATTGTACCATGTCATCAAGGTAGCCGACGAGCGCTGCACTGTACCATAGCATGCCATCAAGGTAGGCGGCGGACGCTGCATATCACCACAACACGTCATCAAGGTAGGCGACGGGAGGCGGCTGAAACATTGCAGCTCCTTGTCATCTCAGGCTAGGACGGGTGCGGGGGGATGGGTGGAAGGCGACCACGTGCAGGCGGCGGCGGGGTTAGGGTCTTGGTCCGTCGTGTCTGTTCGTGTGCGTAAAGTTGAGAGATTGAGGCTTCGAGGCTTGTGGTTAATGATGCATTCTTGGGCTGTGCGGGAGTTTAATTCACGTTGTTGGGCTATGCGGGAGTTTATTTCATTGTATTGAGATAAAATTACTATCTACTTCAGGTTATTCGGGATGTTCGGGTTATAGAAGTATAAACCCGAATTTCCCATATAAAATTCGGGTTTTTAGAATTGACACATGGATAGGTCCTCGGGTTATTCGGGTTCGGGTTCGGGATTTTTGGGTTCGGGCTTTGGGTTTCAGGTTTTATGCCCAGCTTGACCCGGCACCCTGTAGGGAGGAGAATTCATCACCGGAGGGGTCTACACCACCATGCCCTCCTCCGAAGTGATGCGTGAGTAGTTCATCCCTGGACTACGGGTCCATAGCAGTAGCTAGATGATTGTTCTCTCTACTTTATACCTCATGTTTAGATCTCGTGAGCTGCCTCACATGATTGAGATCATCTTTATGTAATGCTACATGTTGTGTTTGCTGGGATATGATGAATGTTGAATGTTATGTCTTCTTATTATCAATCTATCATGTTATCTTCATGCTTAGTAGATGCTCTGGCCAAGTAGATGCTAGTAACTCCACGAGGGAGTATTTATGCTCGATAGTCGGTTCATGCCTCCTTTGCATATGTGCTCGAGTGACAGAAACGTGACAGATGGAGGATGTGTTGTTGCCATTAGGGAGAAAACAACGGTGTTTACTTAATTTACATTATTTACATTACACACTTTGCTTACTGCGATAATCTATTGCTTGCAACTTAATACCCAATGTTTGTTCAGATGATATTCGGAGGGTGGATTATTAGTCATAGATGTAGTTGGATGATGTCGCACCCGGACTTCTAGGGGATACTCACAGTCCGTCAAACAGTAGATAAATGGCTTACGGGGCATACCGGCACCCGCATCTCAATATGAGCAGGCCAACACGTAAACGTGTGACAACCATTATCTTACTATTCATCGTCTGCGCAAACCATCCCGTAGAAATCCAGATACTTCCGTTGACGTACTTCAAAACATACACACATGGTACGTCAACGGCATTGGAGCAAGTGATATCACAACAGATCTCTACGACACAAAAGATTGAAATAAGTTGCAAATAGCTCTCATTAGAGCAGAGATAGCAAATACAATCATTCAGAGGACACATGTCCCAACATATCAACATTACATCACAGCGGAAGCATCCAAAATGTCTGAGTACAGACAAGAACCAAATGGGCCTAAGAGGCCGGAAACGAAAAGACGGAGCCCATCCACGAAGTCTCGGATCCTGCCCGGGTCCGCTATCTACTCGTCAGCAGTCTCGTCATACTCCACGTAGTAGCCACCATGTAGATCCTCGGAAACGTAGGTCTGCGGAAACGACAGCCCCAAAGGGGTAAGTACATAAACGTACTGGCAAGCAAGACTCACAGTTCACCAAAGTGTAACCCGTCAACACCAAGCACAGATGCTTTGGGTTCAACGGAAGGAAGGGGATATAAAAGATGCTGCAACTGGCTGCTCTAACCAACTACAGAACATACTACAACTTCCGGCTATCAGAAAGGAGATAAGATCGTGTATCGTAACCAACCTATCAACTAACTCCAAACAAACCCATCCTGGATCTCACCCCTTATCCAAAGAAGCAATCCGAGGATAACTCACACAGTTAAATAATGATGGTTCAGATTATTGTGTCAATAAGCCTATTACTAGTCAAGTTGTTAATCATTGGGTGTAACATGTTTGATCATTATGTTTAAGTTGTCCTGAGTACTTGTTAGCCAGTACTTTCACCAAGTAATCCATAACCGCGGAAAACACGGCTTCTCGAGAAGATTATCCCTGCAGGGTTGCACCAATTTGGCCGTACACGCATGAATAACCCGCCAGATGGAAAGGCCCTTCCACCAAGCGGGGCACTCAACACAACTCGACTCTTCTTCGCATCAAGCCCAAAGAACCTTGGGCGCACGGCTAATCGAGCCCAGAAGAAAATGGACCCTCATAGCACTCTAAGAACGTGTCCCCCTATATGCCGACTACAAAAGTTCCACCCGGGTACCAAGGGCTCGCAAGATCATGCATGCAGCAAATGGAAAACCCGAACTAAATGAGGCGATTTGGACGAGATGCGAATCGAGTCAAATTGAGGGGGGCGCCCATACTCGCTTCCCACATGCGGTTAGTGCGCTCATCATGGATCAGTAGACAAGACCCTTTTCCTATTAGGGTCGACACTAGCAGGCCTCAAAACCACAAAGGGCCTCCTGCCGGTGCCTTATCATCAAATTATTATTTAGCATATAACATTAGCATGATTCATTGTTTAACATCAAGCCCCCAGAACATAATGAAATAGTAACAGAAAGTAACGGGTAACAGACTCGAGCAAAACAACCTAAGCATGCTAGTAAGACACTGGCTCAATCAGTAGGGTTGTAGGAGTGGTGGTGAGACAATATCAGGGTTAAGGGATTCATGTGATAGGTTCGTAACAGAAACAACTACTACTAAGGCTGGCAGAAATAGACAACGGAAAGTATCGGTAACCAATGTTGAAAGGAACATGATGGTTCATGTGAGTGATAACTTGCGTGCAAAACCCAGTAGCCTGGTACTGAGCTAACTCCTTAGAAGGGGTGTCGTAAGTATCGTCGGTCTCAACGTCGTCGTTTATCCGGGAAGAAGCAAACAAACAATGCAGAAAGATAAACAATTAATAACATGGCATAGGTTCGCAAACATGGGATGATGCATGATAGTTTAATTGATGCATCCAAAAATAAACTAGTTGACAAGATAACAACATGATTAAATGGACCCACATGCAATTGGATTGCATATGAAAAGCCCATGAATTATGGTTGAATTAATTGTTCTACAACTAAGCAACATGTGAAAGTGGATTAGCATGATGCATGGATGAGGAAAACAACAAAATAACAACAATAGAAACAATTGGAAATAAGGGTTAACAAGTTTGGAAATCATTTATTAAGTTTTGGAAAGTTTGGTTACTTAAACATGTCACACAAACAATTATTGTTTTCATCAAGTTTAAGTGTTCAAAACAAATAACAAAGTTTATATTTGATAAGAACACACAATTTTAGGTGGATTACATGTTTCACTTGTTGAAAAATGATTTCAAATAGATTATTTATGAATTTAACAATTTTAAATGATTTAAACAAGGTTTAAATTATTTAACCAATTTTAATTATTCAAAACATGAAACAAATTTTATATTTGGAAAGGTGGTTTAATTTTGCATGGAAAACATATTTCATTTGTGGAAATTGGATTTAAAATGAGCAAGTTATTATTTTGGCAATTTTAAATGCAATAAACAAGAAACAGTTGTTTTCAGCAATTTAAATTATTCAAAACAACAAACAAAATTTATATTTGGAAAGTACATGAAAAGTTGATTGGAAAACATATTTAGTTTGTGGAATTTGGAATTTTTATGAACAAGTTATGAATTTTGCAAGTTTAAGTGAATTTGACAAGTTTTCAAATATTGCACCAATTTAAAATATTCAAAACAGTAAACAAACTTTATATTTGGATAGAACATTCAATTTGGGACAGAAAACATATTTAAAAAGTTAAAATTGGAGTTGGGATGAATTTCTTATGCAATTTACAAAATTGGGTGCAATTCTGCCATTTTTAGGGAACCAGGGGCTTAGAAATAATTTTGCAGGGGCTAGAAATAAGTTAGAAGGGCCTATGTGTGATTACCAGGAAGTTTCTGTGCCAACATTGGAAAATAAAAGTTTTGGTTAATGGTTGGGAGGGGGGACTCGAACCCCCAACGTGCTGCTAGCGCAAAGGGGCTGCTACCAGTTGGGCTGGTGTGCTGTATGCGATAAGGAGGGGGGATTCCGGGGGTAAGAGGTGCAGTAACTGCCCTGTAAACCAAATAGGAAAAGAAAGACAGAAAATGTGGGGGGGCTGGGGATCGAACCCACGAGCGCTGGCTGCGCGCACTGGTTCCGTAACCACTGCGGTAGCTGCAGATCTGTGCAAGGAAGGAGCCTCGGGGGTGGATATGGTGGCGCTGCGAGCGGGATTTTTTCTGAACCTAAAACTGCACCTGTCCGTGCGCTCGCTGAATCGTCGACGGAGAGAAAATATCGGCGGGCTGCTGCTCACTAACGGTCCCCGCGGTGGCCGGAGGGTGCTGCGGCGGTGCGGCCAAGGGAAATAGAGGAGAGGGGATCGAGGGGAAAGGGATGGCGGGCCTCAACTCGAGCGCTCGATGGAGGAGGGAGTCGGGGCGGACAGAGAGCAGGCAGTGGCGATGGTGGAGGTGCAGCCGCGGTTCCGGCGACGGCGCGGACTCCCCGGGGACTCCCAGCAGGCGTCGAGTAGGCGAGGTGCGAGGTGGAACCTCCATGGTTCCATTCCCGCCCTCGGGTGGGGCTTCCGCTGCCCACGGCGATCGCCGGTGAGGGTGGTTGGGGGCTGCTGCTGTTGGTTGCGTACAGAGGAGCAGAGACAGGGAGGAAGAAGAAGGAGAATCGGCGGCGCTCGAGGGGAGAGGAGGGCTAGGGCTGAGGCAGAGGGGGAAGAGGTGGATGCTTTTTATGGAGAGAGGGGACTGGTACGGCTGCAATCGAGGAGGGGGAGGAGGTGATCGACGGTGGGGACTGTGATCGTACTGGAGGAAGAAGACGACAAGAGGTGAAAGGTATGGGCCAGAAAAAACAAAGATGGGCTTGGGGAAAAAAGAAAAGGATGGGGTGGGCTGCCTCCCCCCATTTTTTTTTGCTTGTGATTTTTCTCTTTCCAATTTTTTTTTGCTTGTAAGAAAAGAATAGGAAAGGGAGATAGAATGGCTTGGGGTTTTAGGTTAATAAATTTTTGGAAAAAATTATGGTTAGTTTAGGTTTTCAAATAGCAACTCAATGCTAACCTTTAATTCCAAAAAGTTTCAAGTTTATTTGCTGTTTGTTAATTAAACCAAAATTGGATGTATTTTATTAGTGAATAAATATTATTGAAAACCAACCCTTTACTAGGGTGACCCTAATGTTTACATTGATTAAGTGCTTATAAAGGTTTGGTAACTTTCATAATGTTCAAATTAGGTGATGTTGATGATTTACTTTGAATTTGAAACCAATTTGGATTTAATTAGTTGAAATAAAACCACCATTTTATTAGTTGATCAAACATGGAATAGATGGAAACAAAAGATTAGATTGTTTTGGTGATTTTCATATTTTCAACTTGGGTGCTGTTTGTAAAATGTATTTGAATTTTTGAATGTGATTTGGAAACAATTGATTGCTTAAAACCAGTAATTTAATAGTTGAGCACTATGGAATAAAAGAAAACAATTTGGTTGTTTTTATTTGAAATAACATTTTGGAAATTGTAATATCACAAGGATGAAACAAAGGGTTTGAAATTTGAGTTGAAATTCAAACAGAAAACAAAGGAAAACATAGGAAAACAGTTGGAAAACAAATGAAAACAGAGAAAAACAAATGGAAAACAAACAAAACAATTGCAATCAACATGATGCCATGATGCAAAACATAAAATAAAAGAGAGCAAAACATTCTAAAGGCTATTTTTCAGACTTGGGATGTTACAAAACGCCCCCCCTTGAAGGAATCGCGCCCCGAGATTCCTACTGAGAAAAGAAAAAGGTCCGGAAACTTCTTGGGAAGATCCTCTTGAGCTGTGACACGTGAAACACATCGTGCACGTTTGATAGACGTCAGGGAATTTGCAAACCACCGGAACATTTTCAAGTAAAGGGAGAGGTTTTGTATGGAAGGTGTATAGCTGGATAGAACTTGATTAATTTGGAGAATAGACTATCTGGAATGTGGTGCTTCAGGAATTCTTCCTCGAAACAACCCCAGGTGATAGGAATGCCAGCTCTCATAGCCTGGAATCAACAACAACAACAACAACAACAACAACAACAACCTTTCTGGCCAGATAGACTGGATATTTGGGAAGTTTTGATTAGACGCCGGTAGAAGAATTGAAGTGGAAAACAACAACAAGATTTGAACGGACGAAAAGGATGTTGAGAAGAACAGGATAACGAAGCAACACCGGGAAAACGAGAACAAAACTCCTGAGGTACTACGAAAAACCCATACGGGCTTCTAAAGGATCAATATCTACTGCTTAAGGAATAGAGGATTTGCTTCCGGGGTTTACACGCCTCCGTTCTCAATCGTGAGTAGGCAACATGATAAATCATGTCACAACCACCTCCATTCCTATGGTCTAGTAGATATAACTATCCTAGAGAAACCAGAATACGTGAAAACCTAACTTGAAAGTTTAGGTGAGAACAGAAAACAACGTTGCACTTCCTTACCAGAAAAGGGTGGGTGGGTGGGGAAAGAAGAAAAATGGCAGAATTCCTACTCTCACGTTTCATTTTTCCTATATAGCTACAAAATAGTTTCTAGACTCAACTGCGACCAGTAAAAAGGGATCCTACAGGCAGACTGGCTCTTATACCATTTGTCGCACCCGGACTTCTAGGGGATACTCATAGTTGTGACGCCCCGAGATCGGGCACTATGCAGATTTCAGCATTCCCGCCAAATCCGCATAATAACCGATTCCAGGTTGCCATTTATGATAACATTACAATAGTTCACGAATAATCCACAATTACAACAGAAACAGATAGATACAAGATGACTCAAACGAGCCAGGGTTACAACTGATACAATACAAAGATCCAAATAACAGCGGAAGAAACAACAGATCGTCCGTCTACGGACAAGATCCAAATTGGACTAAGAGTCCTGAAGATAACCGAAGGCGTCCAATCCCTGCCCAGGCCAAGCCGGAGGGATTCCCAAGCTAACGTCGTCAGACTTCAAACCTGTTGACTGCAAGTTGGAATTTGCAGCCACGAAAGAGATTCGTGGGTCAGTACGGTTAAGTACTGGCAAGGGGGATAAAACCCATACTCACAAGTTACCGGCGTAGCCAGTCATCACAAGATACAAATACTTTAGGATCAACGGAAAGGAAGGGGGTTATTGCAAATAAGCGACAGCAGGCTGCACTAACCAACTACAGAGATTCTATTACTTCCAACTATCAGAAAGGGGATAAGATCGAGTGATAGTAACCAACTGAAAGATAACTTCAATCAAACCCATCCTGGATCTCGCCCCTTATCCGAAGAAGCAATCCGAGGATAACTCACACCGTGGTATTAAGATGAGTCATGTTATTGTGTGAATAACCTATTACTAGTCAAGTTATTAATCATTGGGTGAAACATGATAGATCATTATGTTGAAGTTGTCCTGAGTACTTGTTAGCCAGTACTTTCACCAAGTAATCCATAACCGCGGAAAACACGGCTTCTCGAGAAGATTTACCCTGCAGGGGTGCACCATAGTAACCACACTCATGAATATCCCGCCAGATGGAATGCCTCCCACCAAGCGGGGCACTCAACACAATCCAACCCTTCTTCGCATCAGGCCCAAAGCACCTTGGGCGCACGGCTACTCGGGCCCAGAAGAAAATGGACCCTCATAGCACTCTAAGACCGTGTCCCCCTATATGCCGACTACGAAAGTTCCACCCGGGATCCAAGGGCTCGCAAAATCATGCATGCAGCAAATGGAAAACCCGAACTAAATGAGGCGATTTGGACGAGATGCGAATCGGGTCAAACTGAGGGGGAGCCCATACTCCCCAAATGCGGGTAGTGCGCTCATCATGGATCAGTAGACAAGACCCTTTTCCTATTAGGGTCGACACTAGCAGGCCTCAAAACCACAAAGGGCCTCCTGCCGGTGCCTTATCATCAAATTGATTATTAATAGTAACATTAGCATGATTGATTGATTGATTGATTAAACATCGAGCCCCCAGAACATAATTAAGTAATAACAGAAAGTAACGGGTAACAGACTCGAGCAAAACAACCTAAGCATACTAGATAAGAACAGGCTCAAACAAAGGCTGTAGGTATGGAGGTGAGGCAATATCAAGGTTAAAGGATTCATGTGATGGGTTCGTAACAGAAACAACTACCACTAAGGCTAGCAGAAAAGAATCAACGGAAAGAATCGGTAACAAGTGATGAAAGGCAGCCATATGGCAGCAAGTGAGTATACTTGCCTGAGATCCCGCAAGGTAGCAGAACTTGTCGTTGCTCACATCATCTCAACGTCCTATCCGAGAAGAAGCAACGAACCTCGAACAAACACCGGAATGCAACAATTACTACTACGGCAAAAGATCCAGCATGATCAAGATATGGATGCATGACAATTTAATTGATGCATAGAAATAAACTAGTTGACAAGATAAACAAATTTAAATGGACCCATATGCAATTTGAGTTGCATATGAAAAGCCCAGAAATTATGGTTAGATTATTTGTTTTCCAACTAACCAACAGGTGCAAGTGGATTAGCATGATGCATGCAAAAGGGAAACAGCAAAATAACAACATTAGGATCAATTTAATATAGGGTGTAGCAATTTAGAATTTTATTATTAACTCAGGGAATTTTGGGTGCCTTAAAGGGAACACACAAGTATTTGTTGTTTTCAACCATTTAAAATGTTCAAAACAAATAACAAAGTTGATATTTGAAAAGGTTATCAAATTTTAGTTGGATTACATGTTTCACATTTTGAAATTGGACTTAGGATTATTTAATTATGAATTAAACAATATTAAACAATTTTTAATTGAATTAAACAAGATTTAAATGGTTTAGGCAATTTTAATTATTCAAAACAGGAAACAAAAATTATATTTGAAAAGGTGAGATGAAATGGTATGGAAAACATATTTTATTTGCATTATTTGGAATAACAATGAATTATTTATGAATTATTACAAATGGCATTTGAATTATTTGAATTTGAACTTAAATTGCATTTTGAAAATTCAAAACAGAACACAAATAAGTTATTTGGAAAGTTTATAAAATTTGGATCAGAATAGATATAAAGTTTGTGTTTATTGGACTTATAAAAATAAAGATATTGAATTTTAAAGTTTGTGGTTTATTCTGCCATTTTAAAAAGGAATTAGAATTTAACAGATTGCTGTAAACTTTTTGTTACCGCACGGAGCTACACACTAGCCACTGCCCTGCGGGCCAGTGGGGCCAGCGTGGCGCACACGCGCCCGCGTGGCACTGGAGGGGCTGACCAACGGGCCCGGGGTGTCAGCGCGCAAAAGATGGAAAAAATAGGAGGCTTTGCCTCTGCGGGGGTTCGACCCCGAGAGCTGCCCGCTGCGCGCAAGGATCGGACCAGATGAGCTGCTCGCGTCGTTGTGATAGAAGGGATGAGTGACTGAATTTGAGGCAACCCGGCCCAGGCATAACTGACGAAACTGACGTTCGTTTGCATCCACGACGGAGAGACAGAAATTAGGCCGCCGATCGGCGTCGATCTGCAGCGCTGCAAGCCGGTTCCGCTCGAAGACGGCTACCCAGAGCAAGAGGGGAAGAGGGGCGTGGTCCAGGCGGACGGGAGCATACCGTGCTGGTCGAGGAAGGAAAAGGGGCACCGCTGCGCCTGACAGAGGAGGTGGCGCGGACTGCTCCGACGGGGAGGAGAACGGCCTTGGCGGCGGCGTCCTGGAAGGCGAGGGAGGGTTCTGCGGGGCGCATGGGGAGGACGAAGCTGCCAGGGCCCCATTCCCGTACCCGGCCGTCCGTGTCCGCTGCTCAAGCTCCGCCGCCGTGCGCCTCCTTCTCCGGCGATGGAAAGTTTCTGAATTTTTCAGAGAAAACAGAAACAGCAAGAGGGAAGAAGGGATGCAGCGAGGAGAGACTGGTGGCGGCGGTGGGTGTAGCAATTTAGAATTTTATTATTAACTCAGGGAATTTTGGGTGCCTTAAAGGGAACACACAAGTATTTGTTGTTTTCAACCATTTAAAATGTTCAAAACAAATAACAAAGTTGATATTTGAAAAGGTTATCAAATTTTAGTTGGATTACATGTTTCACATTTTGAAATTGGACTTAGGATTATTTAATTATGAATTAAACAATATTAAACAATTTTTAATTGAATTAAACAAGATTTAAATGGTTTAGGCAATTTTAATTATTCAAAACAGGAAACAAAAATTATATTTGAAAAGGTGAGATGAAATGGTATGGAAAACATATTTTATTTGCATTATTTGGAATAACAATGAATTATTTATGAATTATTACAAATGGCATTTGAATTATTTGAATTTGAACTTAAATTGCATTTTGAAAATTCAAAACAGAACACAAATAAGTTATTTGGAAAGTTTATAAAATTTGGATCAGAATAGATATAAAGTTTGTGTTTATTGGACTTATAAAAATAAAGATATTGAATTTTAAAGTTTGTGGTTTATTCTGCCATTTTAAAAAGGAATTAGAATTTAACAGATTGCTGTAAACTTTTTGTTACCGCACGGAGCTACACACTAGCCACTGCCCTGCGGGCCAGTGGGGCCAGCGTGGCGCACACGCGCCCGCGTGGCACTGGAGGGGCTGACCAACGGGCCCGGGGTGTCAGCGCGCAAAAGATGGAAAAAATAGGAGGCTTTGCCTCTGCGGGGGTTCGACCCCGAGAGCTGCCCGCTGCGCGCAAGGATCGGACCAGATGAGCTGCTCGCGTCGTTGTGATAGAAGGGATGAGTGACTGAATTTGAGGCAACCCGGCCCAGGCATAACTGACGAAACTGACGTTCGTTTGCATCCACGACGGAGAGACAGAAATTAGGCCGCCGATCGGCGTCGATCTGCAGCGCTGCAAGCCGGTTCCGCTCGAAGACGGCTACCCAGAGCAAGAGGGGAAGAGGGGCGTGGTCCAGGCGGACGGGAGCATACCGTGCTGGTCGAGGAAGGAAAAGGGGCACCGCTGCGCCTGACAGAGGAGGTGGCGCGGACTGCTCCGACGGGGAGGAGAACGGCCTTGGCGGCGGCGTCCTGGAAGGCGAGGGAGGGTTCTGCGGGGCGCATGGGGAGGACGAAGCTGCCAGGGCCCCATTCCCGTACCCGGCCGTCCGTGTCCGCTGCTCAAGCTCCGCCGCCGTGCGCCTCCTTCTCCGGCGATGGAAAGTTTCTGAATTTTTCAGAGAAAACAGAAACAGCAAGAGGGAAGAAGGGATGCAGCGAGGAGAGACTGGTGGCGGCGGTGGCGTGGAGGAAGGCTAGGCTCTAGGGTTTGGAGGGTCTCGAGGGAGAGATATAGGGGAGGGTGAGCAAGCACATGGGGAGTGGGTGGTGCGGTGTCTGCTGCCTTTTCTGCAGGATGAAAGCGACAGGGAGGGATCGATGGTACGGAGGTGGGGGACGAAGGAGAATGGGCCAGGGGTAAGTGGGCTTGGGGGGAAGGAGAAGAAAAAGGGTTGGGCCATGCCCTCTCCTTTGCTCTTAGGCTTTTTTTTTTTTTTTTTTTTTTCTATTAGTTGATTTTTTTTTGCAAAGAAGAAAGAGAGAGAGAGAAGGGTTAGGGTTTTATTTTTGGGTTTATAAATACAGTTGGTTATTTTGCAAAACAGCACACATAACAGTAATGTTAATCAAAAAGTTAAATTGTTGATTTGATTTCTATTTTGTTATTTGAATTCCAAAATAAGGTTGGGGTGTTTAGTTGATAGTTAGATTTTTATTATTTTGCAAAACAACAACAACAAGGTAGTTAAAAGGTAATTTCAACAACTTGAAAATAATAATTGGATATTAATTGGTTAGGTGATTTTTCAAATAGGGTTTGGTTGGAAATTTGGAGTTAAACAAATTTTATTTAATAAGCCACAAGCAATTACACAACCTTATGGAAATTAGTTTGTTTGCCCAATTTTAATTTTTTGAGCCCATGTTGAGATATGGTAAATAAGTTTGATTTGATTTGAATGTTTGGAATTTGCCATTAGGGTTTTGAACAAGAGGGTAAAAATTATTAACAAGCAATTGGATTAAACAATTTCAAATTATTGAAAAACAATTTAGTGGTTTGGTTTGCAATCTTGAAATTGGAAATTTTGAGCAGGGATGAAAGTTTTAATTGATTTGAAATTTCCAGTTGTGATGCAAACATGGTGCAATGCAATGTGATGCATATGATGCAAACAAACAAACAGGTAACACCCCAGGTGTTACAGACGACACCACTAACAAGGGATTGCGCCCTCGCAATCCACCTGCTAACCCGGGAGGGGAAAGAAGTTCGACTATCGTTTCTTCGTTCTTCCGGTTGATCTCCTCGACACCACTAACAAGGGATTCTTGCTTGGAGTGACGACGATGTTCTCCCACCAGGAATCTTCCGATGATCGAACCTATTAGGTTAAGGGCTCAGAAAACGTTCACCCACGTAGGATCCTAACACTTGAAAGGTAGACAAGAGGGGAGACTCCAAAACAAATAAGATGGGAGGGGAAATAGAATAGGGATAAGGAGAAAAACAAGAATCCTATTGAGAGGTTTTCCAAAATAGTTTAGCAGAAATAGTTTTCGACACTCTAGAAACAACGACCGTTAGCGAGGTTTTCCTACAGGCTTTGCGGACCCGTTGCTTCGATAACCATTCGTATCGAAACAATATCGGGAATCGGAACCAAGGCTCTGATACCATTTGTGACGCCCCGAGATCGGGCACTATGCAGATTTCAGCATTCCCGCCAAATCCGCATAATAACCGATTCCAGGTTGCCATTTATGATAACATTACAATAGTTCACGAATAATCCACAATTACAACAGAAACAGATAGATACAAGATGACTCAAACGAGCCAGGGTTACAACTGATACAATACAAAGATCCAAATAACAGCGGAAGAAACAACAGATCGTCCGTCTACGGACAAGATCCAAATTGGACTAAGAGTCCTGAAGATAACCGAAGGCGTCCAATCCCTGCCCAGGCCAAGCCGGAGGGATTCCCAAGCTAACGTCGTCAGACTTCAAACCTGTTGACTGCAAGTTGGAATTTGCAGCCACGAAAGAGATTCGTGGGTCAGTACGGTTAAGTACTGGCAAGGGGGATAAAACCCATACTCACAAGTTACCGGCGTAGCCAGTCATCACAAGATACAAATACTTTAGGATCAACGGAAAGGAAGGGGGTTATTGCAAATAAGCGACAGCAGGCTGCACTAACCAACTACAGAGATTCTATTACTTCCAACTATCAGAAAGGGGATAAGATCGAGTGATAGTAACCAACTGAAAGATAACTTCAATCAAACCCATCCTGGATCTCGCCCCTTATCCGAAGAAGCAATCCGAGGATAACTCACACCGTGGTATTAAGATGAGTCATGTTATTGTGTGAATAACCTATTACTAGTCAAGTTATTAATCATTGGGTGAAACATGATAGATCATTATGTTGAAGTTGTCCTGAGTACTTGTTAGCCAGTACTTTCACCAAGTAATCCATAACCGCGGAAAACACGGCTTCTCGAGAAGATTTACCCTGCAGGGGTGCACCATAGTAACCACACTCATGAATATCCCGCCAGATGGAATGCCTCCCACCAAGCGGGGCACTCAACACAATCCAACCCTTCTTCGCATCAGGCCCAAAGCACCTTGGGCGCACGGCTACTCGGGCCCAGAAGAAAATGGACCCTCATAGCACTCTAAGACCGTGTCCCCCTATATGCCGACTACGAAAGTTCCACCCGGGATCCAAGGGCTCGCAAAATCATGCATGCAGCAAATGGAAAACCCGAACTAAATGAGGCGATTTGGACGAGATGCGAATCGGGTCAAACTGAGGGGGAGCCCATACTCCCCAAATGCGGGTAGTGCGCTCATCATGGATCAGTAGACAAGACCCTTTTCCTATTAGGGTCGACACTAGCAGGCCTCAAAACCACAAAGGGCCTCCTGCCGGTGCCTTATCATCAAATTGATTATTAATAGTAACATTAGCATGATTGATTGATTGATTGATTAAACATCGAGCCCCCAGAACATAATTAAGTAATAACAGAAAGTAACGGGTAACAGACTCGAGCAAAACAACCTAAGCATACTAGATAAGAACAGGCTCAAACAAAGGCTGTAGGTATGGAGGTGAGGCAATATCAAGGTTAAAGGATTCATGTGATGGGTTCGTAACAGAAACAACTACCACTAAGGCTAGCAGAAAAGAATCAACGGAAAGAATCGGTAACAAGTGATGAAAGGCAGCCATATGGCAGCAAGTGAGTATACTTGCCTGAGATCCCGCAAGGTAGCAGAACTTGTCGTTGCTCACATCATCTCAACGTCCTATCCGAGAAGAAGCAACGAACCTCGAACAAACACCGGAATGCAACAATTACTACTACGGCAAAAGATCCAGCATGATCAAGATATGGATGCATGACAATTTAATTGATGCATAGAAATAAACTAGTTGACAAGATAAACAAATTTAAATGGACCCATATGCAATTTGAGTTGCATATGAAAAGCCCAGAAATTATGGTTAGATTATTTGTTTTCCAACTAACCAACAGGTGCAAGTGGATTAGCATGATGCATGCAAAAGGGAAACAGCAAAATAACAACATTAGGATCAATTTAATATAGGGTGTAGCAATTTAGAATTTTATTATTAACTCAGGGAATTTTGGGTGCCTTAAAGGGAACACACAAGTATTTGTTGTTTTCAACCATTTAAAATGTTCAAAACAAATAACAAAGTTGATATTTGAAAAGGTTATCAAATTTTAGTTGGATTACATGTTTCACATTTTGAAATTGGACTTAGGATTATTTAATTATGAATTAAACAATATTAAACAATTTTTAATTGAATTAAACAAGATTTAAATGGTTTAGGCAATTTTAATTATTCAAAACAGGAAACAAAAATTATATTTGAAAAGGTGAGATGAAATGGTATGGAAAACATATTTTATTTGCATTATTTGGAATAACAATGAATTATTTATGAATTATTACAAATGGCATTTGAATTATTTGAATTTGAACTTAAATTGCATTTTGAAAATTCAAAACAGAACACAAATAAGTTATTTGGAAAGTTTATAAAATTTGGATCAGAATAGATATAAAGTTTGTGTTTATTGGACTTATAAAAATAAAGATATTGAATTTTAAAGTTTGTGGTTTATTCTGCCATTTTAAAAAGGAATTAGAATTTAACAGATTGCTGTAAACTTTTTGTTACCGCACGGAGCTACACACTAGCCACTGCCCTGCGGGCCAGTGGGGCCAGCGTGGCGCACACGCGCCCGCGTGGCACTGGAGGGGCTGACCAACGGGCCCGGGGTGTCAGCGCGCAAAAGATGGAAAAAATAGGAGGCTTTGCCTCTGCGGGGGTTCGACCCCGAGAGCTGCCCGCTGCGCGCAAGGATCGGACCAGATGAGCTGCTCGCGTCGTTGTGATAGAAGGGATGAGTGACTGAATTTGAGGCAACCCGGCCCAGGCATAACTGACGAAACTGACGTTCGTTTGCATCCACGACGGAGAGACAGAAATTAGGCCGCCGATCGGCGTCGATCTGCAGCGCTGCAAGCCGGTTCCGCTCGAAGACGGCTACCCAGAGCAAGAGGGGAAGAGGGGCGTGGTCCAGGCGGACGGGAGCATACCGTGCTGGTCGAGGAAGGAAAAGGGGCACCGCTGCGCCTGACAGAGGAGGTGGCGCGGACTGCTCCGACGGGGAGGAGAACGGCCTTGGCGGCGGCGTCCTGGAAGGCGAGGGAGGGTTCTGCGGGGCGCATGGGGAGGACGAAGCTGCCAGGGCCCCATTCCCGTACCCGGCCGTCCGTGTCCGCTGCTCAAGCTCCGCCGCCGTGCGCCTCCTTCTCCGGCGATGGAAAGTTTCTGAATTTTTCAGAGAAAACAGAAACAGCAAGAGGGAAGAAGGGATGCAGCGAGGAGAGACTGGTGGCGGCGGTGGCGTGGAGGAAGGCTAGGCTCTAGGGTTTGGAGGGTCTCGAGGGAGAGATATAGGGGAGGGTGAGCAAGCACATGGGGAGTGGGTGGTGCGGTGTCTGCTGCCTTTTCTGCAGGATGAAAGCGACAGGGAGGGATCGATGGTACGGAGGTGGGGGACGAAGGAGAATGGGCCAGGGGTAAGTGGGCTTGGGGGGAAGGAGAAGAAAAAGGGTTGGGCCATGCCCTCTCCTTTGCTCTTAGGCTTTTTTTTTTTTTTTTTTCTATTAGTTGATTTTTTTTTGCAAAGAAGAAAGAGAGAGAGAGAAGGGTTAGGGTTTTATTTTTGGGTTTATAAATACAGTTGGTTATTTTGCAAAACAGCACACATAACAGTAATGTTAATCAAAAAGTTAAATTGTTGATTTGATTTCTATTTTGTTATTTGAATTCCAAAATAAGGTTGGGGTGTTTAGTTGATAGTTAGATTTTTATTATTTTGCAAAACAACAACAACAAGGTAGTTAAAAGGTAATTTCAACAACTTGAAAATAATAATTGGATATTAATTGGTTAGGTGATTTTTCAAATAGGGTTTGGTTGGAAATTTGGAGTTAAACAAATTTTATTTAATAAGCCACAAGCAATTACACAACCTTATGGAAATTAGTTTGTTTGCCCAATTTTAATTTTTTGAGCCCATGTTGAGATATGGTAAATAAGTTTGATTTGATTTGAATGTTTGGAATTTGCCATTAGGGTTTTGAACAAGAGGGTAAAAATTATTAACAAGCAATTGGATTAAACAATTTCAAATTATTGAAAAACAATTTAGTGGTTTGGTTTGCAATCTTGAAATTGGAAATTTTGAGCAGGGATGAAAGTTTTAATTGATTTGAAATTTCCAGTTGTGATGCAAACATGGTGCAATGCAATGTGATGCATATGATGCAAACAAACAAACAGGTAACACCCCAGGTGTTACAATAGTCCGTCAAACAGTAGATAAATGGCTTACGGGGCATACCGGCACCCGCATCTCAATATGAGCAGGCCAACACGTAAACGTGTGACAACCATTATCTTACTATTCATCGTCTGCGCAAACCATCCCGTAGAAATCCAGATACTTCCGTTGACGTACTTCAAAACATACACACATGGTACGTCAACGGCATTGGAGCAAGTGATATCACAACAGATCTCTACGACACAAAAGATTGAAATAAGTTGCAAATAGCTCTCATTAGAGCAGAGATAGCAAATACAATCATTCAGAGGACACATGTCCCAACATATCAACATTACATCACAGCGGAAGCATCCAAAATGTCTGAGTACAGACAAGAACCAAATGGGCCTAAGAGGCCGGAAACGAAAAGACGGAGCCCATCCACGAAGTCTCGGATCCTTCCCGGGTCCGCTATCTACTCGTCAGCAGTCTCGTCATACTCCACGTAGTAGCCAACATGTAGATCCTCGGAAACGTAGGTCTGCGGAAACCACAGCCCCAAAGGGGTCAGTACATAAACGTACTGGCAAGCAAGACTCACAGTTCACCAAAGTGTAACCCGTCAACACCAAGCATAGATGCTTTGGGTTCAACGGAAGGAAGGGGATATAAAAGATGCTGCAACTGGCTGCTATAACCAACTACAGAACATACTACAACTTCCGGCTATCAGAAAGGAGATAAGATCGTGTATCGTAACCAACCTATCAACTAACTCCAAACAAACCCATCCTGGATCTCGCCCCTTATCCAAAGAAGCAATCCGAGGATAACTCACACAGTTAAATAATGATGGTTCAGATTATTGTGTCAATAAGCCTATTACTAGTCAAGTTGTTAATCATTGGGTGTAACATGTTTGATCATTATGTTTAAGTTGTCCTGAGTACTTGTTAGCCAGTACTTTCACCAAGTAATCCATAACCGCGGAAAACACGGCTTCTCGAGAAGATTATCCCTGCAGGGTTGCACCAATTTGGCCGTACACGCATGAATAACCCGCCAGATGGAAAGGCCCTTCCACCAAGCGGGGCACTCAACACAACTCGACTCTTCTTCGCATCAAGCCCAAAGAACCTTGGGCGCACGGCTAATCGAGCCCAGAAGAAAATGGACCCTCATAGCACTCTAAGAACGTGTCCCCCTATATGCCGACTACAAAAGTTCCACCCGGGTACCAAGGGCTCGCAAGATCATGCATGCAGCAAATGGAAAACCCGAACTAAATGAGGCGATTTGGACGAGATGCGAATCGAGTCAAATTGAGGGGGGCGCCCATACTCGCTTCCCACATGCGGTTAGTGCGCTCATCATGGATCAGTAGACAAGACCCTTTTCCTATTAGGGTCGACACTAGCAGGCCTCAAAACCACAAAGGGCCTCCTGCCGGTGCCTTATCATCAAATTATTATTTAGCATATAACATTAGCATGATTCATTGTTTAACATCGAGCCCCCAGAACATAATGAAATAGTAATAGAAAGTAACGGGTAACAGACTCGAGCAAAACAACCTAAGCATGCTAGTAAGACACTGGCTCAATCAGTAGGGTTGTAGGAGTGGTGGTGAGGCAATATCAGGGTTAAGGGATTCATGTGATAGGTTCGTAACAGAAACAACTACTACTAAGGCTGGCAGAAATAGACAACGGAAAGTATCGGTAACCAATGTTGAAAGGAACATGATGGTTCATGTGAGTGATAACTTGCGTGCAAAACCCAGTAGCCTGGTACTGAGCTAACTCCTTAGAAGGGGTGTCGTAAGTATCGTCGGTCTCAACGTCGTCGTTTATCCGGGAAGAAGCAAACAAACAATGCAGAAAGATAAACAATCAATAACATGGCATAGGTTCGCAAACATGGGATGATGCATGATAGTTTAATTGATGCATCCAAAAATAAACTAGTTGACAAGATAACAACATGATTAAATGGACCCACATGCAATTGGATTGCATATGAAAAGCCCATGAATTATGGTTGAATTAATTGTTCTACAACTAAGCAACATGTGAAAGTGGATTAGCATGATGCATGGATGAGGAAAACAACAAAATAACAACAATAGAAACAATTGGAAATAAGGGTTAACAAGTTTGGAAATCATTTATTAAGTTTTGGAAAGTTTGGTTACTTAAACATGTCACACAAACAATTATTGTTTTCATCAAGTTTAAGTGTTCAAAACAAATAACAAAGTTTATATTTGATAAGAACACACAATTTTAGGTGGATTACATGTTTCACTTGTTGAAAAATGATTTCAAATAGATTATTTATGAATTTAACAATTTTAAATGATTTAAACAAGGTTTAAATTATTTAACCAATTTTAATTATTCAAAACATGAAACAAATTTTATATTTGGAAAGGTGGTTTAATTTTGCATGGAAAACATATTTCATTTGTGGAAATTGGATTTAAAATGAGCAAGTTATTATTTTGGCAATTTTAAATGCAATAAACAAGAAACAGTTTTTTTCAGCAATTTAAATTATTCAAAACAACAAACAAAATTTATATTTGGAAAGTACATGAAAAGTTGATTGGAAAACATATTTAGTTTGTGGAATTTGGAATTTTTATGAACAAGTTATGAATTTTGCAAGTTTAAGTGAATTTGACAAGTTTTCAAATATTGCACCAATTTAAAATATTCAAAACAGTAAACAAACTTTATATTTGGATAGAACATTCAATTTGGGACAGAAAACATATTTAAAAAGTTAAAATTGGAGTTGGGATGAATTTCTTATGCAATTTACAAAATTGGGTGCAATTCTGCCATTTTTAGGGAACCAGGGGCTTAGAAATAATTTTGCAGGGGCTAGAAATAAGTTAGAAGGGCCTATGTGTGATTACCAGGAAGTTTCTGTGCCAAAACATTGGAAAATAAAAGTTTTGGTTAATGGATGGGAGGGGGGACTCGAACCCCCAACCTGCTGCTAGCGCAAAGGGGCTGCTACCAGTTGGGCTGGTGTGCTGTATGCGATAAGGAGGGGGGATTCGGGGGGTAAGAGGTGCAGTAACTGCCCTGTAAACCAAATAGGAAAAGAAAGACAGAAAATGTGGGGGGGCTGGGGATCGAACCCACGAGCGCTGGCTGCGCGCACTGGTTCCGTAACCACTGCGGTAGCTGCAGATCTGTGCAAGGAAGGAGCCTCGGGGGTGGATATGGTGGCGCTGCGAGCGGGATTTTTTCTGAACCTAAAACTGCACCTGTTCGTGCGCTCGCTGAATCGTCGACAGAGAGAAAAGATCGGCGGGCTGCTGCTCGCTGACGGTCCCCGCGGTGGCCGGAGGGTGCTGCGGCGGTGCGGCCAAGGGAAATAGAGGAGAGGGGATCGAGGGGAAAGGGATGGCGGGCCTCACCTCGAGCGCTCGATGGAGGAGGGAGTCGGGGCGGACAGAGAGCAGGCAGTGGCGATGGTGGAGGTGCAGCCGCGGTTCCGGCGACAGCGCGGACTCCCCGGGGACTCCCAGCAGGCGTCGAGTAGGCGAGGTGCGAGGTGGAACGTCCATGGTTCCATTCCCGCCCTCGGGTGGGGCTTCCGCTGCCCACGGCGATCGCCGGTGAGGGTGGTTGGGGGCTGCTGCTGTTGGTTGCGTACAGAGGAGCAGAGACAGGGAGGAAGAAGAAGGAGAATCGGCGGCGCTCGAGGGGAGAGGAGGGCTAGGGCTGAGGCAGAGGGGGAAGAGGTGGATGCTTTTTATGGAGAGAGGGGACTGGTACGGCTGCAATCGAGGAGGGGGAGGAGGTGATCGACGGTGGGGACTGTGATCGTACTGGAGGAAGAAGACGACAAGAGGTGAAAGGTATGGGCCAGAAAAAAGAAAGATGGGCTTGGGGAAAAAAGAAAAGGATGGGGTGGGCTGCCTCCCCCCATTTTTTTTTGCTTGTGATTTTTCTCTTTCCAATTTTTTTTTGCTTGTAAGAAAAGAATAGGAAAGGGAGATAGAATGGCTTGGGGTTTTAGGTTAATAAATTTTTGGAAAAAATTATGGTTAGTTTAGGTTTTCAAATAGCAACTCAATGCTAACCTTTAATTCCAAAAAGTTTCAAGTTTATTTGCTGTTTGTTAATTAAACCAAAATTGGATGTATTTTATTAGTGAATAAATATTATTGAAAACCAACCCTTTACTAGGGTGACCCTAATGTTTACATTGATTAAGTGCTTATAAAGGTTTGGTAACTTTCATAATGTTCAAATTAGGTGTTGTTGATGATTTACTTTGAATTTGAAACCAATTTGGATTTAATTAGTTGAAATAAAACCACCATTTTATTAGTTGATCAAACATGGAATAGATGGAAACAAAAGATTAGATTGTTTTGGTGATTTTCATATTTTCAACTTGGGTGCTGTTTGTAAAATGTATTTGAATTTTTGAATGTGATTTGGAAACAATTGATTGCTTAAAACCAGTAATTTAATAGTTGAGCACTATGGAATAAAAGAAAACAATTTGGTTGTTTTTATTTGAAATAACATTTTGGAAATTGTAACATCACAAGGATGAAACAAAGGGTTTGAAATTTGAGTTGAAATTCAAACAGAAAACAAAGGAAAACATAGGAAAACAGTTGGAAAACAAATGAAAACAGAGAAAAACAAATGGAAAACAAACAAAACAATTGCAATCAACATGATGGCATGATGCAAAACATAAAATAACAGAGAGCAAAACATTCTAAAGGCTATTTTTCAGACTTGGGATGTTACAGATGACGGTCTATGTGTTTTGTTGTAATACCCGCATGAATCACATAGTAATCTTTATGTCTTGCATATGCACTACGGTGCAGCCTTCATTTCTGTCAATTGCCTAGCTGTAATTTGTTCACCGCGCATGTTATTTATCTTTCACGGAGAGACACCACTAGTAAACTGTGGACCCTGGTCCATTTTCTCATACTGATAATACACACACTGCTTTCATACTACTACTACCGCTTTCATACTGTTTTCACACCATATGTTTAACCTCTTTGTGTTCAGCATAACCGGTGAGATTGACAACCTCACTGCTTTGTTGGGGCAAATTGATTTGATTGTGTTGTGTATGTTCTACGTTGCTTCTGAACCGGTAGTGCGCCCTGCCATCTCAACTGCTTCAACCTTGTGAAGTTACTCCTTCCTCCTACTGGTCGATTAAACCTTGGTTTCTTACTGAGGGAAAACTGATGTTGTGCTCATCATACATTCCTCTTGGGGTCTCCCAACGAGTGCAAGATTTTCACCATCATAATGCCCTGTTAAATCTCATAGTGAAAATCTTTTCATATATTGCATTGTCATGCCCTCATTATTTTTCAATTTCCCAGCTGTAGTTTGTTTACCCAGCGTGCTAGAAATACTTATGGAGAGACACCACTAGTGAACTGTGGACCCCAGTCCATGTTCCGCATACTGTTAAATCACCTACTACAATCATACCGTTCTCTATTGCTTCCTGCAATTATCACTATTTTCTGCACCATGCGTTTAATCCCTTTGTTTTTAGCAAGACCAGAGAGATTTACAACCTCTCTGTTTCTTTGGGGCAAAATAGTGTGTTTGTTTGTGTGCAGGTTCCATGTCAGTTGCGCTGTTGACAACCTTCCGAAGAACCTCCGTGTCCTCCTGGATTCGATAACCTTGGTTAATTTCAAGGGAAAGCTTGTCGTTGTTCTACATCCAACTCTACGCTTGGAGTAACCTAACGAACAACACGCTCCCAAGGCATCAAGCTTTCCGGCGCTGTTGCCAGGGATACTGGAATCTCCAGATAGGGGAGTCTCACACTTCCAAGAACTTTATTTTGTTTTTGTCTTCCTTGTTTTATTTTTGTTTTACTTTGCTTGCTCTAAAACCCCAAAACACACACAAAAAACAGATTCCTGCATTTAGTTTATTTTTAGTTTATTTTGTTATTTATCATCATGTCTAGTTCAGTTTCTTGCATCATGTCACCTGAAGAAGAAGTAATAACTTTTAAGCAAGGGAATGAGGAGAATTTTAAAGATGCTTGGTCTAGAATTCTTGAATCTTATGGGAGAAGTGAACCTAAAATAACGCTAAGTCTTCTTGTTAGTAGTTTTTATTTTGGACTTGTTCTATGTTATAGATATGCTCTAGATGCAATAGTGGGGGAAATTTCCTTCGTCATGATGGGGATCAACCTTTAATGCTATAAAAAAATTGCAGCATCTACCTCCTCAAACAGTAAAATAGATTCAGCTATTGACAACATTAATTAAGACTAAATTCCCTTGAGACAGACATATCTAGACTGAAAGAAGCTTATAATCAGATTCATATACATTATGAAAATATTACTCCAAACTTATAACCTTCAGGCTGGATTCCTGTCAGACCCACGGATACCAGGGTAACCTGGGCCGTTTGCTGCTGGCCCAACCCATCAGGTACGGAAGGAGTCCATACCAGTCTACCGCTAGGAGAGGAGCCCCCAAATGGTTCCTTACTAGGGATAGCCCCTTGGCGAGGAGTTTTCCCCCCGAGGGCTCCATCGCGCGTCGCTGGGGAGGAGCCCTGCTCCGCCCTACTCCTTCCCGAAAAGTGCCTCACTCGTTGGGAGAAAGCCCATGTGAGGGTGACGTTCTGGCTCCTGCATGGATTACGAAGGCACCGCGGGGGACAGAGTGGCTTTGGCCGCAGTTGCCATTCTCGTGTATAAAGCGTAGAGCTCTGCTGCGCGCACCAAAGGCTGGTCTGAGGCTTTCCTCTTTTGTGCAAGGAGACCCAGTCTATGCTACAAGACAGAGGCGGCATCACCGGGCTCCCCCACCATGACGCCATGGACGGTGGAGCTGACCCCCGGCGACCGGGACTACGCAGGAGGCGCAGTAGTACGGGGCGCTCCCCTCTTTAGCACCTTGTGGTATCCTTTTCCCGCCAAGTGAGCAGGAAAGAGGGCCAATCGCCAGTATAATTAGACTACCCTCATCACCATAGAAGGGAGGATGAATCTGAGAACCAAGTAGATAGACCACCGGAACTTCCTGTATGTACTGTAACCACCGCAGTGCAATCAACCAGACAAGCAGGAGTAGGGTTTTACACCGTCACGGTGGCCTGAACCTGGGTAAACTCCCCGTGTCCCCATTGTTTTCCTTGGAGAGCTCCCTTTCCAAAACCACCCAAGGTGCGATAGAACGTGGTTAGCCCCCAGTGTTCGAACCTTTGAGTTCTACCCTATCGTTGATAGAACAGACACTCCGACATTTAGCGCACTAGGTAGGGGTCTAAGGCGTTTTCTCGCATCTCCGTTGCCATGGTCACCTCCCGCATCGACCGGACCGGCCGCAGGGCATGGTCCTCGAAGCAGAACGATATCGGCGGCCTCGTCACAGGCTTCTCCAACATAGGACTCTCCCACTCTCGCTCCTCTGCGCCGCGAAGATGTCCGCAGGAAACCTTGCCTGGAGCGTGCGAACCGACACGCTGCCGTTCGAACCCGGCGCCGGTGGTTCTCGGTTGGTGCACACCGCCGAGGTGATCTCCGCGCCATCAGCTGACTGGGAGCAGACCGGCTCCACCGTGGTGACCACGCCCGTGGTCGGGCCGGCGGAGCCCTGCACGCACAGGGCTCGACGCTCTCGAGCACATGGTAGGACATCCTTCATCCCGAGAAATGCCACCGCCGACTCAGAGTGGCCTAGCTACCGAGAGCGGTGGGCGAGCGCCCGGGCAGGATGCTGCTACGCGTTCAACAGGGACTTGTGAGAGTCAATGTGGCCTTCAGCCTTCCGGCCTCGCCTCCTGCCTCGCTGCACCGGCAACGTTCCCCCCCTTGGACTTCCTACGGAAGTACGAACCATGAGTCAGGGCTTCCGGGGGAGGCGACTGGTGCCTCCTGAGGTACTTCCTCCTCGCTCTCCGCGGCCCTGCTCTCGCGTGGCAGCTAAATCTCCCTGACAACTCGGTGAACTCGTGGGATGACCTCGCCCGCAGTTGCCTCCAACGCTTCTGCCACTGCGGCCGTCTTCCCGTGGCGAGCCGGAGGGCCACATGACTCTCTGGCGCTTCGCCGTGGGACGTGGCGGTCCCGGCTCACCGGAGGCGCATGACACAACTCGCCACGCTACGTGCATACTTGGCGGGTCTCTTTCCCTATCCTCCGGGCGCCACCTCAAGCGGGCGTCGCGAGAGGTCAACGCCGCCCTCCGCGGAGGCGAACCATCCACACCGCCCCTCAAGTGGTCACAGCAGGAGATCTCCTTCGATGTTGTCGATCACCCAAAGGCCGTCGTTTCGGTGGGAGCCATCTCGCTAGTGTGCACCCCAACGATCAACCACGTCACTGTCACAAAGATGCTCGTTGACGGAGGCGCTGGTCTCAATGTGATCTCTCTCGAGACCTTCAAAAAGCTGCGCATCCCGTGCGACCGCCTCAAGGCCACCAGACCCTTCACTGGAGTAACCAGCAGCACGACCGTGCCACTAGAAAGAGTTCGACGGGCGGTCACATTTGGCACTCGCCAAAACTACCGCACCGAGGAGATCGACTTCGATGTCGCCCACATCGGGCTACCCTAGAACGCTATCCTCGGCTACCTAGTGTTGGCCAAGTTTCATGGCTGTCACACACCACACATACAACATGGTTAGGATGCCCGGGAGAAGCGGGGCCCTCGCTGTTCACGGGGACGTGAAGGACGTGGTGCGTTCCATGGAGGATGCCTACAAGGAGGCGGCAGCATCACACCCATCAACGAGGGCAACCTCGGGGACGTTGTCGAGCCTCCGAAGAAGAAGCAGTTGTTCTCTCACAAGAGGTCGGTGACAAAGAAGGTCTCCATGAACCCTGACGGCACGGGGCCCTCACTCACCATCGGAGCCGGGTTGACTCCCAAATAAGAAAGCGCACTCGTCGCCTTCCTTCGGGAAAACACGAATATGCCCGGTGTACCAAGGGAGGTGACCGAGCACCATCTGGCTATATGCCCGGGCGCATGCCCGGTCAAGCAAAAGGCCCGTTGCCAGGGCCCAGAGAAGCACAAATTCATCGTCCGGGAAGTGGAGAAGCTCCTAGACGCCAAGATCATCAGTGAGATTATCCACGGCAACTGGATCTCCAACCCCGTCATCACCTCCAAGAATGTGGGTGGAGGACGTCTCTGTGTGGACTTCATCGACCAAAACAAGGCCTGCCCAAAGGATCCATATCCTCTCCCAAGGATCAATGAAATAGTGGACTCCACCGCTGGGTGTGACCTCCTCTATTTCCTGGACGCCTTCTCAGCCTATCATCATATCAATATGGCCAAGGAAGACGAAGAAAAGAATTCCTTCATGAAACCCTGCAGGGTGTTCTACTACGTCTACATACCTTTCGGTCTGAAAAACGCGGGAGCCACCTTCCAGCGGCTCATGCATATCGCCCTGGGGACGCCGATAGGGAAGAATGCGGAGGCCTACGTCGACGACATTGTCGTCAAGACTCGCAAAGAGCGCACGCTCATCGATGACCTTGCGGAGACGTTTCAAAACCTCCGCAGGGTCAACATTATGCTCAACCCCGACAAATGCGTATTGGGGGTTGCAGTAGGGAAGCTCCTAGGCTTCCTGGTGTCCCACCGGGGCATCGAGGCCAACCCTGATAAGATTCAGGTCATTGAAGAAATGCAACCTCCACGATGACTGAAGGATATGCAACGCCTCACGGGATGCATGGCGGCGCTGGGGCGCTTCATTTCCAGGTTCGGCGACAAGGCTCTGCCATTCTTTAAACTCCTGAAGTGTTCGGATCCATACAAATGGACTGTCGAGGCAGCTGCTGCATTGGAGAAGCTCAAAAGGTATCTAGGAAGCCCGCCCATACTCGTCAAACGGCGACCGCGGGAGCCGTTGCGCCTGTACCTGGCGGCCCCCTCTATTGTGCGTCCAATCGCCGGAATCAAGCCGGAGTCGCCGCGCCCGAGCTCCTCGTCGATCCGCCGTATCGGCTCATCACCTCCCGTCCTGTTGATTCTCTCGGCATCCCTCGAGTCCCCTAAACCTCACGATGCCCCCCTTTCTGGATTTGCCCGTTGCAGGTCCATGTCCCTCTAGGACCATGGCGACCGGCCGCGACTTCCTGTCGCATCCTCGCCAGGCGGCCCTCCCTTCAAACGTCGTTGACGCCTTGAGCTCTGCGGTGCTCCCGGGAGCTTTCTGGTGCTCGCGGCACTTCCAGGAGGTGAATGGAGCTCCCGGCAACGAGCCTGCGTCTCCTCTGTGGCGGTCGGGGCGGACTCCGTCGCGTTTTAGCGTCGCCGCCGGCGCGCGTCGACGTGGGCGCTCCGTGGCCCTCGGATCCGCATCCTGTGGTTCCCTTTGAACCTCGAACCCTTCTAATCTCTGCCGCAGATCTCGAATCGGATGGCGGCTTACCTGTTCGGCGCGCGCGCTCGCCCAGCGGGCCGGCCTCGCCCCGCGCGGCCCATCTTCTTCCAGATCGAGCCCGTTGACCCCTGTGCAGGTTGAACTTTTTTTTCCTCTCAACAGATCTGTATCTGGCTACTTACTTTAACTCGAAATAAAAATATAAACAAGTAAAATTTGCCAAACCAAAAATCACAGAGGTGGATCTACTATTTCTTAACCACCTCCAACTTGAAGAAATGGGTTTTGTGCTATATTTTAGGAGAACTAATAGAAATGGCAGAAACACTCTGTTTTACCATTTTGATCATAACTTGTGTTTTAAGTGGCCAAATCTTGCAACCCAAATTGTTTTGAGTAGCCCTTGGATAGATCTATCAGTGAGACTTGACCTTTCATCAAGGGGAGCTATCATTTGGAAATTCCATCCATTTTGGTAAAAGACCAGTAGCCATTTCTATGATTTTTAGAGAGAGTTTAAAAATGATTTTTGATGTGGATCCAATTGGATGAGTTTGTGTGTGATTAGATCTATGTAATACTAGCTTGGTATGATTTTTAGAGCTCTATATTATTTTTGGTGTGCATTTCTAGAAACAACACCTTTTCTGTTTATTTTAAATCTTGTGTGTTTGTTTGTAAATAAATGATTGTTTGTTAGAAACTTGTTTCCAAGCATTAGTAGCTGTGTTGGTCATTGTTATTAAGTTTTTTTATTTCATTACTAATATTTTAGGAAGTTTGTGCTTGATTGGAAAACAAATAGAAATAGAAATAGTCTCTTATTGTTTTCTAGAATTTTTGTGGAATAGATTTTGTGAGCTAGTCTTGTTATGTTTAGTACCCAGGTTTTTGTTATGGTTATGTTGAGTCCAGTACCATTGTGGTACTGATGTGGTGATGGTATCACCTCTGTTAGCTTGCACATTATTTCATAGGAGAGCATGTGTAGCATTGATTGTTTTATTTAACTATATTGTTTTCACTAGTATGAGTAGTTGTTTTTCATAGAATTAATTTTAGTGTATTTGATTACTAGCATGTGTAAGGTATATGTACTGTTAGTAGGTGTTTTTATTCATGTATTAATGGTTTAGGAAAAATTCATCCTTATAGTATTGATTACTCCTCTAGTATTGCATTAGTGTCCCACTAGATTTTGAGTTGCTCCATTATTGTTGTCCCTTTATTTTTAGGAATGTATGATTGTCCTAGCATGTTTAGGATATTTTCAATTCTGTTATTATGGCATAGATATTGTAGTTGTTGGGTGTTGATAAGTTGTAGAATGCAATTATTTCTTAGGGGCATGCTTGTGTAGGATTTCCATACTAGTAGGCTTATAGTTGACTATGTTATTATGTTATTTTGCTAGAGGTAATGTCTCTTGTTGTTACTATGTTTTAGAGTGTATTTTATTTACTTGTTACAATTGATTGACCCACTGGTTTGTTTGGTTACTTTCATGATTGAGTGATTCCTTAGCTTTTGTGTAGACATAAGCTTATTAAATAACTAGCTGATTCATCTGTGTTTTGTTTGCTTTGCTGTTTGGAATTGTATGAGTTTACCTTAGCATAAGTTGGGTACTAGTGTTATTATTGTGTTTATTAGTACCTTGTTATCTATTCTTAAGATTAGTGGTAAACTTGTTTGGATTGATTGCTTGTGTTGTTGTTAATACCCACTGCCATGGGTGTTGCTTTGATGTTTGGTATTACCTTGATTGATTATTGAGCACCTTAGTAGCCTCACCCTTGTGACCACAAGCTATATTTTTTTAGCCTCTTTAATATCTTGGTATGATAGTGTTACACCCACTCAACCTATGATATTGGGATGTTGAATATGGTTTTTCAACCCTATGTTTTACTGACGATAGTTTTGCACCCTGAGGGTTTGTGAGATAGTTCGCTCGGTAACTTTTGAGTGATTGCATTAGTATGAGTTTGCTTGCTGTATGTGTTGTTTTGATTACTTGATTGTCCTTCTGGTTCTAAGTGTGTGTCTCTTATTATTTTACGGCGTTAGAAAAACGAAGAAGAAGGAGTTGTAGAGCTATGTGTTAAGATCAAGCTACTTCAAGGCCAAGGACACAAAGAGATTTAAGGCAAGTCATCCTGATGCTTGCTGTTATACTACACTTATCATTATCTGTCATGCATGTTTTACTTCTAAAAAGTTCTACAAAACTTTGATTTCCAAAAACTATTTTTGAGTGACTATTACTACTACTACTACTATCTTCTAAGAGATCTAAGCGCAGGGCTATAGGAGGCATGTGGTTGCTTCTCCGTCCGCACGAATAACAAATTGACACCTGTATCTCTGACGCTCCGAGCCAAATGCGTTTGTCCAACCGGCTTTTCCTGAGACAACAAGGTCCGCTCGTTTTGCCTCTGTAGCAAGCTGGTGCTCAGGGAAGAGGTGAGAAGGGAGGTAGGGGACAAGTGGAGAAGTACCATGAAGCGAACGGACTCCATGAAATCGGCTCGCTGGTCGCCGCAGGGCTTACGGGGTTCGTGGTTCTCGATGCGATTCTGATTCACCTGACTGTCGCCTGTGTGGCCGTGTAGGTACCTGAGCGGCCGATAGTCCGGCCGGCGCCGCCCCGTGCTCACACCGATTCTATTGGCAAAAACTGCCCGATGCAGCAACGAAAAAAGCAGGGCGTCCATGGATGGGGACGACCCCGGTGCCCATGAATGGAAATTGTCCTAGAGTTGGATCTGATACTTTTTTTTCCTTCAATCTAGATTTACTCTTAATTTTTTGCCGATACGGATTTTCTCTTCCAATCTTAAGCGGATCTGTTCTTTTCTGTATTTGCAGCAGTGGAGGGAAACGTGATTCTAAGCTCAGATATTGATTTTGTCTCCCGGATTTTGTTCATGAAATCCCAAAAGTATAAAAATGCCCAACTCCTAATTACTCAGGTATGGTTTACTAAACTCGAGGATCACTGATCATCTAGAATAAATTCTGGACTCCACAAATTTTGAGTTTTTTTTGTTTCCGGTAGTAGCATTTTTTAGTAGATGGCCAAAACCTAACCTATTATCAGATGGTGATATAATTAATGTACCGGGAAAATTATTTCCTGCTTAGTCCCCAAAATTTTTGTTACCTTCTATTTTTATATGGAGTAATACTCAAGTCCGTGATCAATTTTTGTGAATCCATTAGCAATCTGGAATCTGTTTCTACTCTTTTCCCCTATTTGTTACCCATGAGTAATCCAAGCTTTTTTTCTTCTCTTAGATGGTTCCTTTTTTTGGCTTCCTCTTCTGGCTCTGGTTCCTTTTGTCCTCCATGGTGGCACCATCTGGACGAGTTTGTCCATCATTTCAGATTCTACAAAGAGATGGGTTGTTTGTCTTCAGCAGGTGCGCTACAAATCATTTGAACAAACTGATGCAGCAAACAACCGGCGAAAGGCGCCATGACGCAAGGGTTCGCATATGTGAAGCTGCAACGAAGAGAGAATTTTGTTTTGTTCTCTTTTACCTATCAACCATTGAACACTTTCATGATCTAGAACGCACTACTGAAAATGTTATAATTGGTCAATTTGTATCCATGAATTACTATTACTTTTGTTCTGTAATTTAAGGTTTTTCTCGATCACCCGATAATCTGATGGAAGATTGAGCCTTTTTACTACCGAGTATGCTCTTACTTGAATTCTTCTAGACCTAAAAAAAATCTAGACAATTAAGTTTGATTCATAAGTAACTAAAAAAGCGGAATGTCGGTCATTGTAGATTTCCTTTGTTCCATTGGATGAGCAATAATTGGTTATGTGATAGATCTCTTAAACTTCAAGGATTTTTGCTACTACTTTTCACCAAACTTTTGTCGCTTATGTCGTATTAACAGATGCAACCAGCTTAGCTTTCTTGGTAGGATACTGAGGTTGCATATAGAGGATAATATATACTTAAACAGCATACACTACTTTGTATTCCATCCAAGTTGATGAAATAATTCCTCTGATATTTCCTAACTATGACTGCTTAGGGATTACGGTTAAAATAGTACTCAACTTTTTGTTATCATAAATGGTTCCTCTAGCAGCTTTTATTAATATTTGTTTCGTATTTCAAAACTGCTTAATTTAACTATTTAATAGTGTGTCGTCGTGCTCTAGAGGCTATAATGACTGCATTACCAATAAATAGCCAGAGTTACTCTGGAATATATTAGGCTCATAATAACTATGCAAATTTTCTCAAGAGAGTAAGTGAATCATGTAACTGCACATACGTTTTGTCTAGAAGATCGTAAAGCTTTGCGTTTTTATTGTTGGTATCCTACAATTTTTTTGAGTTTCTTCTTTCTTGCTAGCGATGAACGTAAAGCTTTGTGTTTTGTCTAGAAGAACATAAAGCTTTGCATTTTGATTGTTGGTATCCTGTAATTTATTTGTTTGGTGAATCTTGTAGGTTTTTGTTTTGTTTCATAAGTTGAGAAGATTCATGCATAATGAGATGTTTTACTTCACCATGGCATGACTTTGCTGATCAGTGGCTTTGGATGAATGTAATTGGCATGGAGATCGGCCATAATGTATCATTTGAAATGATCTCTTTTAAGATATTTGAAACAAAATTTTGACATGCCAAGTATATTGTCCATTGTCCATAAGGACGTTGTTTACATATTCCAAATTTTGTGAATTTATACACCAATGATCACGTATTGGAGATTTGATCTGACAATGTGACTCATATTATATGTTAATTACTTTTCTTTGCATCAAATATGTACGCCTTTTTTCTATATGTTATTTTGATGCTTTACTAACTTATCAGTGATTTTCTTACTATATATATTTTTACTATTTGTGCTAGCGGAGTTAGTTGGTGGATTGTTCGCCTAGGGTATTAAATGTGCCTTTTGCACCTCTGGTTCCTCAACGAGCTGCTTCTGTCAATGTTTATGGTGGTTTTTTTGCCTATTGTTGGTTTATTTTTTTCATTTGTTGTATTTAGTTGAGAACTGATGTGCCGAGCAAAGAAACAAGTAAGAAAACTATATCAACAAAGAGAACGACGCAACGAAGTGCGAGGGGTCCTTCTAGTTATATACTATGCCAGTAGTTGATACTTGGTGTTACCAAGCCCATAGCCACCATATGGTATTTATTACCATCACAAATATTAGTCCCTAAGTGGACACCCTAAAAATGTGTTTTTTACAAAACAAAGGCTTTATGGAAAACCCGGAGAAAAGGCTGAGCCTTATTCACCGGAGGAATGTGGAAGTGGTCATTTTTGGGAAAATGGTGTTTTTACAAAAATGACACATAACCTAGTCTTCGCCGGACAACCTTTACCGTACTGCCACTTTACCCCAACATGGGCACGGGGCTTAACTTGAAGTTTATTTTTGTTAGTGTGTGTTCTATCTCAATTTGCTATAAGGGTCGTCGAGCCCTCGAACCGATTGTCGCTAGGTGGAAGATACGGGACATACCTAGTGAGGGATTAAGTTCTCCTCTGGGTGCGACAGTTGAGTCTCCTGTCTAGGCAGGGTGGGACCTGGTGCCGGGGAGATTATACTCAACTGAAGAGATAGACACATTCTAGCTTGAACATAGTGGATGGTTAGGATCAGTTATCTGATGTTTACATACTGTTGTTACAGTCCGTGGTTGTTCACGGCGGATGTACTGGATCTGGTGGATGTGTACACCTCTGTAGAGTACAACTATTTCGAAGTAGCCGTGTCCTCGGATATGGACAGTTGAATGGCCATGTAGCTAGAATTGTGTCAATGTTTTCAAAAAGGAATTTTCAAAAAACGATTTTTCAAAAAGGAGCTGGATTCATGAAGTACTGAAAGGAGGAAATCCTGTACCGTGGAGGTACCGTTGATGAAAAGCCAGAAGTTGTTTTACAAAACATTTTGCAAAGAAAATCTTTCTTCTCTAAGCAAAAATCTAGAAGTTGATTCCAAGAAGTTTTGCAAAGAGAAAACTTTCTTTTAACAAAGTTTTACAAAACCTTCTTTCACAAAATGAGTTTATAAAACCTCTTGTACATGTGATATCTACAAGAGAAAGAAAACTATATTATTTTCTTTGAAGTATCTTCTTCAACAAAGATATAGAGATTTAAAAAATCAACTATGATATATATTTCATATATCATGGATAGTGAACCCTATGTATAGCCTACCTACTACACCATATAAGCATACTTGCATTTTGGTAAGCTGCATGATGGATGTCTTGCTGAGTACATTCAAATGTACTCATATTGGTTTCGTCCCTGGTATTTACTTGCCAGACATTGAGAAGGAATCTCAGGAGGAGATCAACGAGGAGAAGTACTGCGCTGATGGACTTGCGAACTAGGATCGTCTCCCAGTCAGCAGCCTGTAGGTTGAGGCGTGACTTGGGCTCTACCACGTTTGTGTGTTTAGTCTTCCTCTGTGTGTGTTGTGTGCTTGCCCTGCGTGGCAGTTGTGTGGACTTGTTCATGTGACCACGTCCCTTTTGTAAGTGTTTTGTGTAACCGTGTAATGGATATTGTATCCGTGTACCAACTTGATATGTTGTTCATGACTGGTGTGATCTGGGATCGTGAATGTATGCATATCAGAGGTGCCCTTGAACAGTGGTTCTGGGGGACCTTACAGCCTTATCCGCGGAGTGTCCTGTGTTGGGTGAGAAAAGGCATCCCAGATCAGGACCTCACCGTCAATGATTTCTTCCCCGCCGCTAGGTCCGCTCTTGTCCACCATCGTGCCCGTCCTCGTCAACCTGCTGTGGTTGCCGCTCAACCTTCATTCACAGAGGTGCTTCGTCGTCCGATGCAAGTGAATCGCGGTGGTGGTGGTAGGGGAGGGGCGGGCCCGGTCCCGCCAAAGGACTCCCCACCATGGTGCCCCTGCTTCCAAGGTGGTTCCTTCTGCTGGCCAAGTCCACCCTCCAAAGCCTCCGCCTCAGGGGATTGTGTCGCCGATGGGGAATCACAGGTACAACCATGCCCAACCCTGCTACCAACCTTGCAACCCTAGTCGTCAGATTACTTCGAATGCTGGAGGGTCTATGTCGGGGAGTGGAAGTGGCGGAAGTGTTCAGCATCAGTCGGTCTTTGTTTCTTCTTATTGTTCTAGATCGTCCCAATCTGCTAGCTCTGAGGTTCCTCCGAGTCCTAGCCATGAGAAAGTTATGGATCCCAGGTACAACAAATTGATTTGCTTCAACTGTGGAGACCCAGGACACTTTGTAGGTAACTGCATCAAACCGAAAAATTGCTTCATCCATCAGCGCAATACTTTGGCAGTGGGGAATTCTGGGCTGGATTTCTATCACATTGATGTCCATGCTGAAGACGAAACTAAGTGGCTAAACTTTGCTAAATGTGGTGTTGTGTTTGTTAAGAAGGGTGTGATATCTATCTCTCTCTCTCTCTTTCTCTCTCTCTCTCTCTCTTTCTGAGCTAGAAGCAAACTTTATCTCTATATTCTGCAAGGATAGGAAGTGGCCTTGGCAAATGAGAGAATTGGAGCCTAACTCTTTCTTGGTTAGGTTTCCTCCTTGGAAGAAAGTTATGGACCTTAGTGAATTCCCAGCTTTTGACTTGGAAAAGGAAGGGGTAACCATCAATATCACCAATTGTTATCAAGATGTGAAGACCTATGGATATCTAGATGAGCTTTGGGTGTTGGTTAGAGGTACTCCCCCAAAAATGGTGTGCATGGAAAACCTTTGGACAACTGGCCTCCATTATGGGTGTTCTGATGGACCTTGACAGGGCTACTTTGTTTAAATCTTTCTATGTTGAGGTTAGGACGAGGGTTGCTGTGAAGGACAGGTCCAAAATCCCTTCTCAAAGGGTGGTGGAAATGAACCAGACCCTATATCTCCTCACCATTTCCATTGATGATCCTGCTTTTGTGACTACTCTTGGTCCAGGGGATGATCCTGATGGAAGAGATCCTCTGAAGAATTCTTCTGTTAGGGATATGGAAATTGATACTGCTGCTAATGATAACCCCCCTCCTGCTGCTCCTCTGGTCATTTCTTCTTCTTCCAATGCTAGAGTAGATAAAGACAAACAGGCTTTGGATGATGAATGTGTGAGCTGTCTAGAACTGACTGCTTTGGAGTGGAGCAATATTCCTACTAAGTCCCTCCCTGACAGGCTGAATCATGCTTCTTTGGATGATGGAGTGTGGGATTGGGAAGCTCCTCCCTGCACTTCAGTTAAGCCTTTCCTCATTGATCCTGAAGAAGTTGAAAAGGAATGCATTCTTAAGGTGGGCTCTACATCCATTAATCTAGCATACTGCAAGCACCTCTTTAAGGCTGGGATGGACTCTGATGTGGATGACCTGTATGGTACTCTCATCAAGATGATTGTACTGACTGCTTGGATGATGATGTTGTTGATAAAATTAGTGAAGTTAAAAGGACTCTCCTTCCTTTCTTGGATGATGCCTCTACAGCTGCTGATCAGAAGGGGATGGCAGTCCAAACCTCCAGTGGGGTCCTACTGTTGCTACTAGAAGAAGTGCCAGAAATCATGGTGCTCAGAATATTGTTGAGAAGGCTGAAAAATACCAAATGAAGAGAAACCTGGAAATTCCCACCAGCTTCAAAGGTAACTCATTTGCCATTCTAGACCCAACTGTTCTTAGTGATGCTCTTGAATCAGTGAACCTTGTTTGCGGCTCTTCTCCTAGTGAAAAGGTGTTATTATTCATCAACTAGTTGATAAAGAGATTACTCTCAATCATGCCTATGCTCTGGATAATCCTGTTACTGTTCTTCCTAAATCTCTAGATGTAGTAGCCTCTGTTCAGATGCCTGGTCATGCTCATGTTTTCGTCGATGGTGTTGTTAATTCTGATCTTAATAAGCTACATGATGTGAGATCTGATGATACTAACAACCATGGACCCTAGAAACTAAGAAAAAAAATCTACTACTCTTAATGATAGGAGGTCTATGAAATAGTAAAGGTACATGGCGACATGGCCGAAAGCAAGCCTTAACTGACTTTGCTATCAAGCACAAAATAGATTTTCTAGGTATTCAAGAAACTAAGAGAATGGCCTTTCCTGATCATTTCTTGAATTATATTTCTGTCCCTTGTAAGTTTTCTTGGCACTCTCTTCCTACAAAAAATACTGCTGGTGGTATTCTTGTAGGATTTAAAAACGATAGGTTTGAGGTAATTAGTCCACTCCTATTTAGATTTTTCGATTTCTGTCATAGTCAAGGATGTTATTGAGGGCTTTACCTGGCAACTTGTGGTGGTGTATGGTACCCCTTACCAAGAAAACAAAATAGAGTTCATTGCTGAGCTACATGATGTTATGGAACAAAGCTCACTACCCACTTTGTTGGGGGGTGATTCTATTCTGGTAAGAGGTGCCCGTGAGAAAAGTAATGGTGTGTTTGATTTGAATCTTACCATGCTATTTAATTTTTGGATTAATAGGCGGGCCCTTATGGAGCTGAAAAGTGCTAAAGGAGCTATACCTGGTCTAACAATCAGGATACTCCCATTATGGCTACTTTGGATAGAATTCTTGTTAGCACTGACTGGGAAGCTAAATTCCCTCTCAGCTCTGTGAAGGCCTTGCCTAAGCCAGTTAGTAACCATACCCCCCTTCTGTTAGATTCTAGTTCTGGCAATTATATGCCCCCTAGGCTTTTTAGATTTGAAAAATGGTGGCTAGATTACCCAGATTTTTCAGATATGGCGCATAGGGTTTGGTTGTCTCCTTGCAATTTCTCCTCCCCTGTTGACAGGTGGCAGTTCAAGTTGATATTGTTAAGGAGGCATTGTAAAGGTTGGAGCATCAATGTTGAGGCTGCCAACAAAAAAGTCAAAGTTGATCTTGTCCAAGAGTTTGATATCTTGGACACCTTCTCTGAATCATGTCTCCTCTCTACAGATGAGAATAATAGACTTAAGCAGATTAGGCTAGACCTTGATAAAATTTTAAAAACCGAAGAGACTAAAGCATGGCAGAGGTCTAGAGACAGATATATCAAAGAAGGGTATAGGAATACCTCGTATTTCCATGCAATTGATAACCAGAGGAGGAGGAAAAGGCAAATTACTGTCCTATATGGACCTTTAGGTCCTGTGGAAAGTACTCCAAATATGCTTAAAGTTGCCATGTCTTTTTTATAAAGAGTTGCTCTCTGCTGAGTCTAGGGCTAATATCTCGCTTGGCCCTGATTTTTGGGATCCAGATGAGCTAGTTTCAGATGAGGAGAATGATCTCCTTCAAAACCCTTTTTTTGTGGAAGATATTAAGGAGGCAGTGTTTAGCTCTTATGCTAGTGGTGCCCCTGGTCCAGATGGATTTTCCTTTTATTTTATCATAAGTTCTGGGACTTGATTAAATTTGACTTTATGGCCCTGGTAAAGGAATTTGAATCAGGGAATTAGCTTGTTGCCAGGCTTAACTATGTTGTTATTACTATTATTCCCAAAGAACCTGATGCCAGGGCCTTAAAGAAGTTCAGACCAAGCCTAGGAAACTGTAGCCTTAAAATTATCTCCAAAGCTCTCAATAATAGGCTCTCTAAGGTGGGTAGTAGATTGATTTCTAATAAATAAATTGTCTTTATTAAAGGAAGGTTTATCCTTGAGAGTGTGGTGTCTGCTCAGGAATTAATTCATGCTGCACACACTAGAGGAATTAGTGCTTTGCTCCTTAAACTAGATTATGAAAAAGTCTACGACAGAGTTGACTAGGGTTTCCTGATGATATGCTCAGATCTAGAGGGTTTGGACCTATTGTTAGGTCTTGGATCAAAAGTCTCCTAGTTGATGGGTCCTTGTGTGTAAGGGTTAATGATGAATACATCCCCTAATTAAAAGTAGGCAAGGGCCTTAAACATGGTGATCCTAGCTCTCCCATTCTTTTTAAAGCAGCTAACTCTGGATTGATTTAGGGTATGCTTCCTCACGTAGTTCCTGGTGGTGTTATTAGCCTTCAGTATGCTTATGATACCATCTTGTTCCTAGATGCCAATATTGACTATGCTAGGAATTTAAAATAGATCATTGCCTGTTTTGCGAACATGTCAGGAATGAGAATCAATTACCACAAAACTGACCTTATGGGGATCCATGTGGATGGGAAGGACATGAATGTTTTTGCTCAGGTTTTCTGTTGCAAAATCTCCTAATTCCCTTGTAAATATTTAGGGGTCCCTCTCCACTTCAATAAGCTGAGAAAGGAAGACGTCCAACCTGTCATTGACAAAACTTTTAAAAGATTTGCTGGTTGGAGGGGGGAGCTCCTGAATTATCAGAGTAGAAGAGTCATGTTAAAAGCTTGCATTGCATTCCCCTTTACCTCTTGTCTATTATCAAATTCCCAAAATGGGCTATTGCTACCATCAATTCCCAAATTGCTCATTTCCTTAGGAGTTACTCAGATGGGAATAAGAAGTACCACCTAGCTAACTGGGATTTGGTGACTTTGAAGAAGGATTTTCGTGGTTAGGGGTCCAGAATCTAGGAGAGTTTAATCTCTGTTTAATAGCTTCTTGGGTGAAGATATACCACAAAGATGAGGGTAAATTTTGGAGACAAATTGTCGATTTCAAAGACAACCCTGATCCCAACATCTTCTCTTTTGTTCCCACTGTAAGCTCTCCTTTTTGGAAAGGAGTAATGTGGGCTGCTAGAGCTGCTAAGTGTGGTTTTAAATGGAAAATTGGAAATGGGCACAAAGTTAAATTCTGGAGTGATGTGTGGATAGGTCACTGCTGCTTGGCAGTTTGTTATTGGAACCTTTTTGAAATTTCCAATGAACAAGATATTACTGTGCACAACCCTATCAACAGGGTGAACTTAGGCTTACCTTTAGGATAAATGTTTCCCCTGAAGTGTGGCAGCAATGGGAGGAGATTTGTCAGCTTGTGAGCACTGTTAGACTCTCTGAGGAGGCTGATACCCACATTTGGTTATTTGAATCGTCTGGGATTTATAGTGTCAGATCCTTTTATGCTTTAGTCAACAATCATGGGGTTGTCCCAGTTCATACTCCTGTTGTGTGGAGTGTGAAAGTCCTCCCAAGCTGCATATCTTCCTTTGGTTGCTTGCCAATACTCGTTTGCTCACTAGAGATAACTTGGCCAAGCGCACGTTTGTACCTGACAAAGCATGTGTTTTCTGTTCTGAACTGGAGTCTAATCATCATTTGTTCTTTGAATTCTTTGTGGCTAAACTTGTGTGGACCGCTATCTCTAGTTTGCTGAATCTGAATGTGGGTCATGATTTCGAATCTATTGCTAGATGGTGTGGGTTAGTGAAAAAAGGAACTCACATGTCAATGTTACTACTACATTGTGGTCCATATGGAAACTTCGTCACAAGATTTGTTTTCAGGGAAAATGTTGGCCATCTGTTCGGGACATTTGGCGAAGGATCGTGCAAGAGCTGAACCAATGGAAGGTACTGGCAAACGACAACGTATCGACCTTGCTGGATCAGAACATCCTCGAGCTGAACAAGTTGCGCGGCGAGCTTTTGCGGATCGCCTGGCATTGATCCCCTGTTCCCGGAGGAGCTCTGAAGTCATTCCCAGCGTTGAGGATACACAGGAAGAAACCTGTCAGAAACTCCTCGCCAAGTTCCTGTCGAAGCGTCGAGTATGTGTCTCCAGTTTCTCTGTCTTAGCTTTCGCGCCCTTACTTCATTTTAGTTATCAGGTTCTGTTGTCTACCATGTGGTAGAAAACTTGTTTTGGTTTGTCCAACTCTCACATGTGGTGGAGCTCGCGTGCTGTTAAACCGCTGTATAACTGACTCCTTTGATTTCAATGAAATCGGTGGAGCACCCCCTTTAGTCTAAAAAAAAATGAGTGGGCGTGAGTCGTGAATGCTCTAAGATCACTTGGTAGTTTCGAGTGCTTTGTTCGAGATGGCTCACGTGGTTCTTTTTTTGTGATTGATATTTAGGACTTTAGGAGCACCGCTGCTAGTGCGACGAGCCATGCTCTCCGAGGCCGACAGCAGCCCGTAATCGCGCTCGGTTTTGGTCGAGCTGATCTGGACTTGGGACGGTCGCGCGTTGGCGTCCAAAAAAGAGAAAAAATTGAAACAAAATTCTAGTCAACGTTGAAAAATCTAAACTGTCGTTACTACAGTCCTGGCTAGTTTTACAGCCGATATAATTTCTCGATCTAAACAAGATAGTAGTACAAATTTAAGCTCTGTTCGATCGCCACGAGGCTGGCACCGCAAGGCCCCGTTGGTGGTGTGGCCATGACGATTGAAGGGAATTCCCTTACAAGATTGCCTTCTCTGGTACCTTTGCTGCGCCGTCCTTGACCTCTGCCTCATGTGCTGCGCGTCTCCTTCCTTGGAGGAATTCAATAAGCACCCCTAGCGCGACGTCCACGTCCTCTTCGCTCCGCAGCAACATCTCGGACACCTCGGCCGGCGTTACCTCCACCTCTGCAAGCAAAGCTTGTATCTCCGGGAAGAGAGCGTGGTCGTCGACGAGGTGGTAGTTCCGGGCCAGCGTCAGGAACGCCTCCCATTTGCAGTGGCCCATGTAGACGTGCATGTCCATGCGCCCCGGCCGTAGCAGCGCCCGGTCGAGACGGTCCTTGTAGTTCGTGGTGAAGACGATGATGCGCTCCTCGCCGCTCGTCGACCACAACCCGTCGATGAAGTTGAGCAGCCCCGACAGTGTTATCTTGCGCTCCTGCTGGTAACCTCCTCCTCCGAAACACTCTCGCCGGTTGTACTCCTCCTCGTCCTCCTCCTCCTCCGAGTAGTCCGTGTCGGCCGCCGCTGGTGCCTTGCGGTCCTTGCGCCCATCCCTCGACATGGTGTCGAAGCTGCAGTCGATATCCTCGATGACGAGGATGGACTTGTTGGGCATGTCGATGAGTAGCCTCTGCAGGCACGAATTGTCGTACACCCCGGAGAGATCGAGGTCGTAGAGGTTGAACCGGAGATAATTGGCCATGGCGGCGACCAGGCTGGACTTGCCGGTTCCAGGTGGGCCGTAGAGAAGGTACCCACGCTTCCACGCCTTGCCGATCCGCCGGTAGTAGTCCTTCCTCTTCAGGAAGCGGTCGAGGTCGGCGATCACAGCCTGCTTCATGGACGGATCCATGGCGAGCGTGTCGAACGTGGCAGGGTGGTGGTGGTTGATGCCTTTCCAACCCGAACCCTGGTTGAGGAAGATCTTGAGCGCGCGGTCCCGCAGCCGCAGCTCCTCCGCCGTGGACATGATGAAGGGCACGTACTTCTCCAGCGCCGTCTCCGTGTGCTCCGCATCGAAGCTGAGCTCCAGGGATTCCTTGCCTGCGCCCCTGTTGTTGCCGTCGCTGCCGCCCTCGATGGACGTCCACTGGAACTCAACGCCGTCGAAGGTGTCGGTGGTGGAGCCCCCGTTCTCCATGCACAGGAGCGTGCTCCAGCTTCCGCTCCCGTCGGCCTCCTTCTTGCGAACGCGCTCGAGGCAGAGCCGGCGCATGGTGTGCGGGTTGATCTTGGTGGCTAGGTACGTGACCGAGGCGTCGAACATGTCGTTCTCGCTGTACCCGCCGCTATGGCGCCGGATGACGATGGTGCGGCGCTCCTTCTCCGGGGCGGCGAGCCGGGAGCGGACGAACGCCGTGCCCCAGCGTACCGCGGCGCGCAGCTCGTCGGGGAGGAGCTCCCGCGCCATGCCGCGCGCGAGCATGGCGTACGCGGTCACCGAGGCCGCGGTCGCGAGCGCCTTCTTGTACGCGTCCAGCACCTTTGCCCCCTCCGGCGACGACGCCATATTTACCTTTGGCAAGTAATCCATGGATTCGTACCAAGGATTTCGATGTATCGATCGCGCACGTAGTAGAAGACAATCGACGAACTTTTCCTCTGATTTCCGTCGGTTTGTGTTATTGGCAGCGTCCTCTCCCTGTGTATTTATATCGTAGATTTGACTATCCAACTTTTGCAGATTCTACTCGGAATTCCGGATACAACACAATCTAGGACAATCAATGGGAGTAGATCGTTCCAAACTCAACGCGTACGCGACACGGAAACGGCTACGCCGCTCCTCCACCAACACAATATGCCGTATATACCAACCGACTTATTTCCAACAGTCGGTTCGATTACACGGACGATTTTCCAATGCTCTGCGCAAATAACGTGCCAAATTCGGTCTCTCGGCCGAAAAAAATCATGTGGAAAAAAAATCGATTTTTTTCACCTCCCCGTCCTATGTCGCGATGTTGAGGTTACACATATCTCAGCATGAGCTGCTTCCAGCTAAGCTATTCCTACTTTTCCATGAGCTGCGTCCAGCTATCTCTCAACACATGCAAGAAAATATCTGGTGAGGAGGTTATGAAAAGAAAAGAAAATAAATCATTGGTATTTTTTTTTTGAAATGAGTCACCCAGCCTCTGCATCAGGACGATGCATACGGCTTATTTATATTAAGATAAAAGTTTAACATGTCGAAATACAATCAAGACGCCGTTTTCACGGCTCGGATAAAGTTGGTACAAAAATGAGCCAACGGAAAAGAGGAGCAACGAAATCAGCCATAGTCCAATCTTCTAGTGCGCAACCAGCCAGTCTGGTTGAATATAGCCCGAACGACCGCCATCACTCGAATGCATCCAGTATCCAAACGTTGTCGTTGCTCCATAGGAAGCAGATTGGACCATAGATTGATACAATGTAAAGCCCGATGAACCACCTACAAAAAATTTCCCGCCACCTCATTGTTAAACACCACACCATTACGGCTATTTCAAACCGCCCACAAAAAAGCACATACTCCTATGCGTATAACTGCCTTAACATGCTTGTCCAGACCACTCAACCAACTCCCGAATAAATGATTAATAGAAGAAGGCTTTCCAATGCTAAAAGTAAAGTGAAAGAGACGCCAAATCTTTTTAACAAAGTCACAATAAAAAAAATGTTGCACCGTCTCTTGTGAGCCACAAAAGACACACTTAGTGCAACCACTCCACTTCCTCCTAGCAAGATTATCTTTAGTCAATAGTTCCTTTCGAGATAGAAACCGCATGAAATTTTTTATCTTGAGAGGCACTTTTAATTTCCATAGCCTAGATCGTAAACTAGCTATGGGACCATCCATAAAATCTGCATAAAACGATTTAACAGAAAATACGCCCGATGTCGTTAATTTCCATCGAATCTTGTCAGGATCATCAGAAAGAGTCACTCCCATGAGTCTCTCTACTAAATTCAGCCAGGCAGACCACGTGTTACCTACCAAATTCCTCCTAAAATGAATATTAGGATGCTCGTGATTAAGAACCTCCGCCACCAATATGCTCTTATGTCTAACAATGGCATACAGATTTGGATATTGAGCTGCAAGGGACGTACTACCAAGCCACACATCTTCCCAGAACTTTGTGTCTAACCCATTGCCAACAGAGAATTCAGTCCTATGAAAAAATTCCTGTTTCACTCCCATCACTCCCTTCCAAAAGGGCGAATTAGTAGGCCTAACCTCAACCAGAGATAGAGACTTATCACCCAAATATTTATTATGTAACAATTCAGCCCACACCCCTTCTTCAGTCATTAATTTGAACAACCATTTAGCCAATAAACAATTGTTCTTAATCTCTAATAACTCAATCCCCAACCCACCTTGATCCTTAGGTCTACAAATAATATTCCATTTCGTTAAACGATACTTCTTCTTTAGCTTGTCACTTTGCCAGAAAAAACGAGATCTAAAAAAGTCTAGCCTCTTACGCACCCCAACAGGAATCTCAAAAAAAGATAACATGAACATCGGCAAACTAGTCAAAACCGAATTAATCAAAACTAACCGATCACCATAGGACAAAAGCTTTCCAACCCAAGAGCTCAACTTTTGTTCGAAATGTTCCTCAACAGGTTTCCACTCTCCGTTGAGAAGTCTACGGTAATGAACGGGAATTCCCAAATAATGAATTGGAAGGTTCCCGACCTCGCATCCAAAGATGCTACGATAATCTGATAAATGCTCAGCAGCTTTGCCAAAGCAAAAGATCTCACTTTTATTAAAATTAATCTTTAAACCAGATAATTTCTCAAAAATTGAGAGAATCAAGTTCACATTAACTGCTTTGCTCAAGTCATGTTCAAGGAACAGAATAGTATCGTCTGCATACTACAGTATAGAGAGACCACCCTCAACTAAATGCGGGACAAGTCCCCCCACCTGGCCATCATCCTTCGCACGAGCAATTAAAACAGCCAGCATATCAGCCACTAAATTAAATATTATGGGCGATAACGGGTCTCACTGTCTTAAATCTTTTAGAGTCTGAAAATAATGACTTATGTCATCGTTGACTCTAACACCAACACCACCTCCCTGTACAAAGCGAGCAACTCAGTCACACCACTTTGAACTAAACCCTTTCATACGCAAAGTCTGCTGTAAAAACGCCCAATTCACCTTATCATACGCTTTTTCGAAATCTATCTTGAAAATCACCCCATCCATCTTCTTCCTATGCAACTCATGAATAGTCTCGTGTAAAACAACCACTCCTTCTAGAATATTTCTACCCGGCAAGAAGGCAGATTGTGTAGGCCTAATAATTTTCTGAGCAATACCAGTAATTCTATTAGTCCCCACCTTAGTAAAAAATTTGAAACTCACATTAAGCAGACAAATTAAATAGTATGGGCTTTCGTGACCTACGGAAATTCAATCCCACGCTAGCTGAACTAGCATAATGCCAGTGACGCGCCACGACGGGCCGTAAGCTAACTAAAAATATGAATACCATGCCAAATATTTCATAAATATAATGCAAATATAAGTATGGAAATGAAGTATCATACATTCATGATAGTTGGAAAGAGCTTAATACATAACTAAGAGAAAATATAACTCGCTAGACAATATGCGCCATGAACGGAAACCGAGATATCCAAATGTTCATTCAAACACCCAAAATAGAACCTACAGTATTAAAAAAGAAAATAAGAATTGCTAATTCATATAGTTTAAAAATATTAGATTAGAAAGTGTGACATATACCATTAAAACACTAATAATTTCTTGGCAAAATCCCTCTACGAGACTTAGCATGCAACCGTCAAATAATAGTGACATCATCAAGTGATTTGAATATTTCTCGCTCGGTGTAACATATCATAAAGTGATCGAACCAGTCATCATTTATCTTGTTGCGCAATTTGGACTTGATAATATTCATTGCTGAGAAAGCTCTCTCAACAGATGTTGTTGACACGAGCAATAACAAAGCCAGCTCTATGAGCTTGTAAACCGGTGGAAACACCAAATGCTTCTCAGTTTCAACCATTTTTGCAGCCAAAATTTCAACATCTTTGAGAGTAGAAAAGGCAATGTGATTCCTCAAATGAAGAACATACGTCTCAAGTTGATCCCTCAATATTGCACGATCACCATTAGCGAAATCAACACTATAAATTTCAGCAAGATGATAAAGCTTCTCTACATCAACTTGGAGAATGAATTCTTGGGATCAGGACATGAGAAACAAGAAAGTACCTCGTGATTTGAATCACTGGAGCGGTGATTCATCTCAACACATATTTTTTCAATAACCACATAGAGAACTTTAGACCGGTAATAATAAGATTAGTGATGGTCCTTCCCTCTAGCCCTTGAGAGGCCTCGAACGGGGATTTCATCATCCATATTTGGCACCGGAATACCCTTGGAATCGCTGAATTGTTAGACCTCTCCAAAAGAGACTGTCCAATCCACTATCTCTCATGGTGGTCAATCGAAGTTTGACGTCATCAACTAATTCCATGGCTTGCACAATATCTGTATCTTTACTTTGCAGAAGTCTTGAAAGCTCATTTGTAATACCAAACAACTTTAGAATAACCTTCAAAATGAGAGAAAAATTAAAGCACTGCATCTTTTCAATGCACCCCACTGCATGAATCGGATACGCCCATGTACATCAGTTGTGCTAAGAACTGTTATCACTACCCAGTTTTCATCCAAACGAAGCAAAAATTTATGATGTGAACCCCATCTAGTCTCTCCGGCTCTAGCAAGACTAGTTTGTTGCTCAAGCTATCCAACATTTTTTTGTGACTTTCTTCCAAAAATACTTCCATTTTTGCAAGATGAACTTGTAGTAACCATCAACGGCGACAACAACTAGTTGCAAACGATGGGAAAAACAATGAACGTAGAAGGCATAAGGGTTTTCATCTGGAATCTTTCTTTGCAAGTCATTGAATTCACCTCTCATGTTTGAAGCTCTGTCGTATTCTTGCCCTTGTAGCCTTGAAATTGATGATTTGTGATTGTCAATAATCTTAAAAAGAGCTAACTTTAGTGCCACAGATGTAGTATCTTTTACATGGTATAGACAAAGAAATCGTTCCACAACCTTCACTTTGTTGCTCACATACCTATACAAAAATTATCTATAATGATTAAATAAAGAACGACTTCATGAATAACATGAAAAACAAATGAAACTAAAATACAACTTCTAACCTCAACATTTCTGTCATTTGTTCCTGAACGGATACGTCTTGTGACTCGTCGATAAGAACGGAGAACTTTTTACCGCCAAGCTCTCTCGTAATAACTTCGGTGACTTGTTGCATGTCACCAGAAGTGATTTGGTAATTCTTCCCACCATGATGAAAAGAGTTTATCACTTCTTCATTGCTATCCTTGTACCAATCTATCATGTCCAGAAAATTACCCTTGTTCAACGAAGTAGAAGATTCATTGTGGCCCCGAAATGCCAAACCTTGTGCTATGAGATATCTTGAACACTTGAGAGAAGAAGTCAAACGGATTTTATATAATTCTTTTGATTCCTCAGTTACACAAGCTAATTTATTTGCCACAAACGGTATTTGATTTTTGGAAGCATCATAATGCCTAACACAATTATTGTGGCCACTATCCAAACCGCCAACATGATCAGATAAGGCTCTATATGCATGCTTCCAATCCCTGAAACCCGGCTTTGTGAATGTTTCAAAGCCAAAGTGTTCAGCCCTTCCAGGTTGCTTAAATATGAAACAATAGAAACAAAATGTTGCATCCATGGACTCATTATATTCTATCCTATTATACCTTGAGTATCGTGATTGAGAAAATGCTCTTGAGCATGTACATGAAATTTTTAATATTGGTTGGGCTGGATCCTTCAATATGTACGCCCTTCTAACTTGCTCTTGAACTTCCGGAGCATAGTCAACAACTTGATTCCTAAGAGCAGGATCACTCAAAATATCAGCCGGATCAAACTCATTACTGTTTGCAACATGAACCGATGGCTCTTCTTGAGGCTGCACAACATTTGCATTCTCAATACTTGCTATCGGGACCAAAAATCTCCTCCAATCTGAAATATAGAAAGCCCTAATGTTAAAACTTGATAATGGAACAATGATTAACTAGCAATGATCACATGGTCAGGTTAGAGGAGTCTCCAAGGAAATATGCCCATACAAAATTGACACAATATTTTTTGATCAATCGGTGAGGCTGGAACCAGGATCAACTAGTCCCTAAAATCTGCACGGTAAATTATGACTTATGAGGGAAAATAAATTAGCATTGGTAGACTGGCAAGTTGTCAGCGCTTCTGCAACTGCGATGCGATCTAATGCCGAGGTCTAAGGAGAGAAATCGTGGAGGCGTAACGCAGCCGATCGGTGGATCGATCGTGTATGGGATGCGTCATGTGGGCTGGTTCATGACTAATTGACTAGTTAGGCACTTGGGCTAATTGACTTGCTTAGCTAATTTGTTTAATTGGCTGTTGGGCTGTACATACAAGCTGCTAGGCGAGGCTGAAGGTTTAATTGCCCGAGCAATTGCTGTGTCCAGCTGAAGAAAACAACATAAGTCGTCTATATGGTTACGCGCTAACGATCGGGCAAGCCCGGGCAGCTGTCCCGGGTGACCGGGTGCTGTCTCCGCGGGTGCATAATACTCGTGCTTTGCTATGGGTTAATAAATATAATAAAAATATAAAAATCACAAGACACCGTATTTGCACTATAACGTCTCTGTCGTACTATAAGGTCGATGTCGTTGTTTCTCCTTTAGACATTGTAGTTTCTTCTTTATCTTTGGAAAATGTTGACCATGAATTCCGTCTAAATTGTTAATCACAGTCCCATAATCCAACATTAACCTTAGTGAGCAACAGAGTACTCATGCCTTACCACGGAAAACAAATTAATATACAAACATATTGTTTGTAAGTTTTTTTACCAAGGTGGACAATGAACGTAATATTGTACCGCCTCACTGCCAGTTAAACATCTTATTCTAGTTCAAAAAAAAACAATTTGCATTCATCGTGGGACACCTTCGATCCAACCTATGGTCACCAACATGTTCTTTCATAACCCTTCCCTCCCTACTCATCCTTATATGTGTATTTTGCTGCCAAGTTGTATATGGATGTTAAATAATGGTCAAAATTCATAATAAGCTATCTCTTGCACCTATCATCTGTTTTGAGCATTAAATTAATTTGAGGTTTTATTGTGTTATTCGATTAGTTTGCTTGCATACTTCTTATTTCTCAAGTTCAAGTCAATTATGTGTCTTAAAAAATTCTATAGATTTATTTAATTTCATCTTTGCAATGTCAGTTTCATCCAACAAAAGATTTCGTCAATTATTTTATCTAATTTTCTATCGCCTTACATTGTTGTCCTCGTCTTTACTATGCATAGCTCGAAACTGAATTTTATTTATTCACAAGGCTTTGGATATTTTCATGGATTCGATTTCTTTTGTAACCGCATTTTTTGTATCTACATTTATTCGTATTTTAGAACTCACCTTTGTACCCAAATCTTTTAGCTAATGATTTCCAAAGAAAATTTCATACGTGTATATTTCTCGTACTTTAGCTAACCGTTTTATTCTCACTTGTTTGTTATGTACATGCTAATCCTGCACTGCGTAAAGCACGAACCAGCCATAATGCCACACCCATCCATCCGTTACATTTCTTCCGAAAAGCCAGCAAGAGAAATCCTTTTTCTCTCCTAGAGACTACTCGTGTATGAAATCCATTACCAATGCTCTTGGATACAAGGTTGACCATAGCTGGAATCGCGCGTGCCATGGGTGCGACTAGCCAAAGGCTAGCCTTCTGAAAGGTCGGGCGCGAGCGGTACAAGAGGCTAGGGAGCGAGGCGTGTCAACGCGAGGGAAGCCAATGGTTGCGTGTACATCTATACTTTCTATCGGAAGCGAAGGAAATGCAACAACACAAGCGAAAGGTTCGGATACAACAAACCAGCCAATCGCTAGGCTACCGTTAACTCCTTCATGTGCGTTCACGCCCGTGCGGTCGTAGATAGGGGTGGGCATTTGCTTTTTTTTGTCTTTTCGGTTCGGATTTTCAGGTTTTCTAATAATTCGGTTTTTAGAAAGTGACACCTAAAATAACCTATCAATTTTAAGGAACCGACAATTTGGTTCTTCAAAAAATCGGTTTGATTTTCGGTTTAAACCGAATTAACCGATATTGTAACCTGCATAAAATTCAAATCAAGAATTAGATAGGAAAAATGAGTGGTGTGGTTGCATGGGATTGTTGTGAAAATCCTTAGCAGAGCGTTGCACTAGCACATCTAAGATGACCTCACCTTCATTACTAGCCCGCTAGGATGGAGCAGTCAAGCTCAACCCGCGAGAATAGAGTTGCGAAGACTCGCCGAGACGACATGGACGTGTGAACGTAGTGTCGTGGCAGCTAGTATATTACACGACATGTGGATGAGTATGTCTTTGTTGTGAAATTTAAATGCAGTTACATAAGAGAAAGCAATAAATAGGATTTAGGTGGAGATCGTGCTGGTAATGATAGATATTTTTAATGGGTTAACTGATTTATTACCCTAGATATAGATTGTCGCATTATCTTGAAATATTCGATTGCATGATGAATCGATCCTTTCGATCAGTACGGTTAATATGGATGACGAAGGAATGGATCTTAGACCCTGCGGGAAAGGACACCCCCGTCTCCGGCCCAAGGTTAAGGCCCAAGAGGAGGAGCCCTTTGAGTACCGGAAGGCCCATGTGAAGCCCACCCGCAATACCTTACGGGCTAAGTTAGGAAACCTGTAACCGACATAGGGTTAGAGTTCGAGTCCTCTCCGGGTAGGGTTTGAGACCTGGCCACCTATATAAGGCCAGGAGAGCCACCGGTAGAGGACCAAGCAACACCGCAAGACCAAAGCCTTGAGCTCGAGATCATACTCTCGACTTGAGCCACCATCGTTGTAACCGGTCTACTCGATTAATACAGATCGACAGAGGCAGGAGTAAGGGTTTTACCTCTACGAGGGCCCCGAACCTTGGTAAATCTTGCCCCCTGTTTAGCCGACGATCGCCACCAGCGCTCATGGGTTCTCCTATTCGAAACCCTATGGGTTCACCCGAGGGATTTGTAGAGTCTGAGATTCGACAATTGGCGCCGTCTGTGGGAACGGCGGGCGCTGGATCACCGAAATCTTCGGCTTCATCGACAACCAATTCTCGTTGGAAACCCTCGACCGCGGCTCTGTACAATCTTATACGGATCGGATCTGTCGTGGTCACCCCTCACTCGCCGGAATCACGTCCGGTATTCAACGATCTTGAGAGGAGCGTCACCTTGACGTTCGGGAGCTTGAAGTTCGTGACCGACAGGGATGGAATCTTCCACTTCCAGGAAGAATCAGGATCTGAATCAGGAGCCGTCGACTCGCGCCTTCATCTGGAGAAAAGCGGCGAGTCCGTCCGCTTCAATACCAACGAATACCATACCCTCTCGACAGAGGAACCTTCTCGAGTCCAAAGAGCTTTCCGATCTACGCCTAGGACGCACGAGCCACGACTGGCTCAAGTCTGCATGGCAGGATCAGAGCAACCCCCGGAGACAGAACATAGCGCAGCAGAACGTGCCATAATCGGCGTCTCGCGAGAAGCTTGGGACCGAGCCAAGGAGGCTATGCGAACGAGCAAACCACCCGCAGCGGAATCGCCACACGAAGATATGGTCGCCTACCACTATCATCTGGTGAGAGCAGCCGCAACTATCAAGGACGCCCGGATAGATCTGGCCCGTCGAAGAAGAGCGGCGGATGAATCAAGTCAACGACGAGCTGAACTGTCCCTAGTACCCTCGGTCGGTACCCGACCCGCGAGGAAGGGATACGCATCAACTTCCAGGGACATCGAGTCCTTAGGCGGGACCAGCAGGTCGGTCGCGCCCTCTCTTATGCGATTCGATGATGACGAGAACGTCTACCCGCAAACTCCCGCCGCCGCGTTCCTGGCCGCAGCAACTTACATGCAGATGAACCAGCCGACGGAAAGCGACCCTCGGGCAGAGCAGTATAAACAAGTGCGCAAGGGGCTAGGACTGGCAGCGGCAAGGCTCGCCTCCTACGATCGCAGGAAGGCCGCGGAGCAGCTGGAGAAGAAGAAGGAGATAGAAAAAGAGGCGTCCCGCAAGCGTAGGAGCACTTCGCCAAGAAGAGACAAGTCGCCACGCCGTGGTCGAGGAAAAGAAGCTCGACGCCGCGGCGACAGTCGAAGCAGCAGGGAAGGCAGCCCGAGAGACAAAAGCTCGCGATATTACAGCAGCCGCTCGCGAAAACGAAGAAAGGAACCAAGGAAGGATACTGACCGCGACCAGCCAGGATACGACGCGCGATCGGACCTTGCACAAAATAGGGTGGACAAGGCAAGAGCAGCGCGATATCGCGAACGCTCTTCGTCCGGCTCTTCGGATGACGAAACCTGCGGTGCAATTTGCTTTGCCCGCAGCATCCGCGAAGCACCCCTACCCAAAAGATTCAAGCTCAGCACGGAAGTAACGAAGTACGACGGCTCACTCGAGCCCTCTTCGTGGCTAAACGATTACCTCACGGCAGTGAAATGCCAACGTGGGACAAGAACACGGCTATGCAATACCTCAATCTACATCTCATTGGCGCGGCCCGTAGCTGGTTGGAAGCGAGGCCAAGGTCCTGTTACGCATCGTGGAACGACCTGCACCGCGACTTCTGCAAAAACTTCCAATCGACCTACAAGAGACCAGCCACCATTGATGAACTGCGAGCATGCAAGCAGAAAAGCGGCGAGTCCATCCGCGAGTATATCCAGCGATGGACCACGCTCAGGAACACCGCAGGAAACATCTCGGAAGAAGTAGCGGTTGAAGCCTTCGCAAAGAGCGTCTGATGAACTGCTTTCAGAGAGGAGCTAGGCAGAGCCGCATCCAAAACTATTGGGGAGCTGATGAACATAGCCGACAAATGGGCTAACGGAGAAGACACAGTGCGCAATGAGAGAGCATCATCACCCGCACCCGAGGAAGATCGCCATGGCCGAAGAAAGAGAAGGAAATACTACGATCAAGAGGATCGAGAAGATATGGTAGCAGCGGAATTCACGCGAAGTCGCGATACCGGACGCCATGGAAGTCGCGAATGGAGACCAAAGGCTGAAGACAAAACTCACGAGGAGGACCTTGACGCGTACTGCTCGCTACATCTATTTACAGATAAGCGCACGGGAAAAACTAAGGTAACACACCTTCTTAAGGATTGCCGAAAGTTTTTCGAAATCTCAGAGGCCTTCTCGAAGAAAAGCAGACCGGCAGCCAATCAGAATTACCCACCGCTTCCGGGAGCAGGACACCAAGGATTCCAGCCGCCACAACCCCTACCTCCACCATCAAATCCAAACATGGCGTTAGCTGCACTGGCCGCACCACCTGCACAAAACGCCGGAGCCAACGCGTACCCGAATCCGGCAGGACAATTAGCAATGATCCAGAAGGTATGTCCATCCCGCAGAGCTCAAAAGACTAACACGATGCAGTTATGCATGGCTGTGCAGACCCCGCCAACAAGGCCCGAATACCTGAAGATGGCGGACCAATCGATCACGTTCTCAATGAAAGACCACCCACCACGAGTCTATCGACCAGTACACGCCGCCCTCGTAATCCAAGCGCAGATTGGCAACTACGACTTGGCCCGCGTATTCATGGACGGTGGTAGCGGCATCAACCTTATCTACGCGGACACACTCCGTCGGATGAACAGGAACCTGGATGGCCTTGCGGAATCAGAAACATCCTTCCACGGGATAGTTCCGAGAAAGGCAATCCGTCCACTCGGAACAATTAACCTAGAAGTTGTGTTGGGCAATCAAAGCAACTACAGAAGAGAATTCCTTGACTTCGAAGTCGTCGACTGGCCCTCACAATACCATGCCATCCATGGTCGAACAGCGTTCGCCAGATTCATGGCAGTGCCACACTACGCGTACCTGAAGCTCAAGTTACCTCGAGAATACGGTGTTATCACCATCGACGGAGATTTCCAGAAATCCAACAAGTGCGACATTGAGTTCAACGAGATCGCAAAATCTTTCGGGATGCAAGAAGAATTGCAAGAGCTGGCAAAAACCACGGATCACTCCGTGATGCCCCTCACAAAGAAAAACGCGCCTGAATTGGAGTTCAGCGCCAACAGCGACACCCGAAAACATCAGGTGCACCCGACAGATTCTGCGAAGACAGCGATGGTCTCAACTACCCTCTCGCAAGCATAGGAAAGCGCGCTCGTCGAACTCCTCCGTGAGTACTGGGAAATTTTTGCCTGGCAGCCCTCAGATATGCCGGGAATACCCAGGGAGTTCGCCGAGCACTCACTCGAAGTCTTCAAGGATGCAAAACCCATCAAGCAGACCACTCGACGGTTCTCAGAACCCAAGCAGAAAGCGCTTGGAGAAGAAGTAAATAGATTGCTAGCCGTAAAATTCATCAGGGAGATCAGGATATCCACCTGGTTAGCAAACCCGGTGCTGGTCCCCAAAAAGAACACTGACATCCTTCGAGTGTGCATTGACTACACGTCATTAAATAAGCACTGCCCCAAGGATAACTTTCCCCTCCCACGAATCGACCAGATCGTGGACTCTACTGCAGGCTGTTAGCGCCTCTCCTTCCTGGACGCCTATTCGGGATATAATCAGATCCGGATGAAACAGGAAGACGAAGAAAAGACAGCATTCATCACACCACACGGTGTATATTGCTACACGACAATGCCCTTCGGGCTCAAGAACGCAGGCGCAACATATCAGTGCTGCATGCAAAAATGCCTCGCCAAGCTCATTGGCAAGAACGTACAAGTATACGTTGACGATATCGTCATCAAGACTCGAGTAGAGGACACACTCCTCGAAGACATCAAAGAAACATTTGATGCTCTCAACGCATACAGGATCAAGCTCAATCCAACAAAATGTGTTTTCGGTGTCCCAGCAGGAAAACTTCTCGGGTACCTGGTATCCGCCAGAGGCATTGAAGCCAACCCAGAGAAAATACAAGCAATCTTGACAATGAAGGAGCCAACCAATCTACACGGAGTCCAGCAGCTCGCAGGGCGACTAGCCGCCTTGAGCAGGTTTATCGCGCGATTGGGAGAGCAAGCATTGCCTTTCTACAAGCTGTTGAAAAAGACGGACAAATTCGAGTGGACCCCGGAAGCTAAACAAGCGTTCGCAGACTTGAAAAGATCGTTGCAAAGCAGACGCGTCCTTGCAACACCGCAAGAGAGGGAGCCAATTTACCTATACCTAGCCTCAACAAACCAGGTCATCAGCACAACAATCGTAGTCGAACAACCTGAGGAGGGCAAGGCATATGGAGTCCAACGACCGATTTATTACATTAGTGAAGTGCTCTCTCCATGCAAGCAACGATATCCTCACTACCAGAAGCTCTCCTATGGATTCGTTCTTACAGCTCGAAAACTCAAGCACTACTTCCAGGAACACGCCATCACAGTGGTTAATGATGCATCACTCGGTACAATCATGAACAACCCTATGGCATCCGGAAGAATAGCAAAATGGAGCATCGAGATGGGCGCTTGGGACATCACCTATGCAGGACGCAATGCAGTAAAATCCCAGGTACTCGTGGAATTCTTAAGCGAGTGGACAGAGCTACAAACACCCGGACCGCCTGAATACACGAGCAAATGGATAATGTACTTCGACGGGTCCAAAAGAAACGAAGGAGCAGGAACCAGAATCGTCCTAATATCACCTAGAGGAGACAAGCTGCAATACGTCCTACGATTGGATTTTCCACCCGATGATCCAGCATCGAACAACGACGCAGAATATGAGGCCATGTTGCATGGGATGAAGATGGCAGTCGCGTGTGGAGCCACCCGACTGATGATCTACGGCGACTCCAACTTCATCGTGCAACAGACAATGAAGGAGTGCGACGCTATCGCCGAAAACATGGTCGCCTACCGTGACATGTACAACCTACTCGAGGGTAGTTTCAAAGGATGCGATCTAAAGCACATTGCGAGATCAAGTAATGAAGAAGCAGACAGGCTGGCCAACATGGGCTCCACAAATACACCCGTACCGCCAGGGATATATTTCGAGCGAATGACTAAGCGATCAGTCAAAGTCAAGAAAGCTGCCGGAGCACCTGCAGCACCGGAAACAGAGGTTAGCCCGCAAGTTGCCATTATCGAGCTTATTCATAATATTTCGCGACAAGTTTTTCTGGTCGAGCCAGTTTGGACGCAGAATTACCTCGACTACTTGTCCGCCAAACAGCTCCCAGCAAATCTTCGCGAAGCTCGACAGATAATCAGGCCCAGTAAATCCTTTCGGGTGATCAATGGAGAGTTATACAAGCAGAGCATCTCGGGTATACTTCAGCGATGTATAGCACCCGAAGATGGCAAAGAATTACTACAAGACATCCACCAAGGGGACTGTGGACATCACGCGAGCTGGAAAACAATCATGGGAAAAGCTTTCCGAGCAGGATTCTACTGGCTTACAGCGGCCAGAGACGCAAAAGAGCTAGTCGACCGGTGCAACGCTTGCCAGCGATTCGCACCAAAACCGCACGCACCAGTTACGGAACTGCATATGATACCCATCGCCTGGCCCTTTGCACAATAGGGGCTGGACATGGTAGGACCGCTATGCAAGTCCACGCCAGGTGGATACACACACTTGCTGGTCGCAGTCGACAAATTTACCAAATGGATTGAGGCCATGCCAGTAACCTCGGCTAGCGCCCAATGCGCCGTAAAATTTCTCGATTCCATCATATGCAGGTTTGGAGTACCACACGACATCATTACAGACAATGGTACTAATTTCACAGCCAAGGAAACACAGTAGTTCTGCGAAGAAAAGGGCATCAACTTCAAATTTGCCGCAGTTGCTCATCCGCAAACGAACGGACAAGTCGAAAGATCCAACGGCTTAGTTTCAGCTGGCATCAAGAAGCATCTACTCGATCGTCTACACCCAGCAGCAGGACATTGGGCCAAAGAGCTACCCTCCGTGCTATGGAGCCTCCGCACAATTCCGAACCGATCCACAAACTACACACCATTTTTCATGGTATACGGGGCAGAAGCAGTCCTTCCCGAGGACATCGGGTTTAGCGCCCCACGAGTTGTTGCCTACAGCGAAGAAACCTCCAACAGGGCACTCGCGGAAGATATGGACGCACTCGATGAAATGCGCGATATTGCACTCGCAAGATCCGCAGTATATCAGCAATCACTACGAAATTATCACAGTCGTCGCATACGCCACAGAGCCTTCGCAGTAGGAGATCGTGTGTTACGGCTCAAGCAGAAGGAAGGACACAAGCTCGAGCCACCATGGGAAGGACCCTTCATAATACACGAAGTTATCCCAGGCGGAGCCTATAGACTGAAGAACCCGGCGACTGGAGGCATCTATTCCAATCCTTGGAATATTGCACACCTCCGCAAATTTTATCCCTAGATCTATCTTCCTCGCAGTAATAAGGCTATACTAGCCATCTTGTAGCTCAACAGATAAACACATAACTTCTCAGTCATTGCAATAAAATACATGGTTTTTCAACCATAGATACTCGAAGATTCTTCATCCTCGCATGCTAAAAAGTAACTGGTATACACCCCAAAACACACGGGGGCTACGCCTAACTCAGCATTACAGGAAAATTTATATACACAAGATAAAACCCTACAACAGTTATTACAAACTATCCAGCAAAACAGGATATATACATCCTACACTTACACATGGCGATGAGCATTCTCAGCCGCCAAGACCCGATCTACCTCATCCGAGGTCAATCGAATGATTTTCTCTGCCGCAGGTCGAACAACCCTATAATGAGGAGACATATCGACTGGACCATCAGGAAGTCTAGCTACGGAGTTGAAATTCACCTCAGGATGCCACAGCCGGACGAATGAGAGAGCCACTACCGAGCCGCAAGTCATCTGGTTGCAAACACACTCGCGAATCTCTCCTTCTCGTCCAAACAACCTGAGAAGATGGCTCCAATCTTCTGGACCCCTTTGCAGCGGATAAAAAGTGGCGTTTATTGCAATCAAAACCTCGTGAAAGGAACTCACGAGTATCTTCGCCTGGATGACTCGGAACCTCAAGGTGGCGAGCACAAAACCTCGACTACGATCAGACCAAAAATTATTCGCATGAGGCCTTGAGCTACCACCTTCTTGAAAGATGTGGTTCTCCACCCACTGTTTCTCATTCCTGTCATCCGGTCGAACAACTGAAAATCAAGAATACATGATCAAAAGAGAGCACAAGATAAGAAAGACTTGGGGGCTGAACTACTTACAGAGCAAATCATTGGCAACAGACGCCAATTCGTCCATCACAAACTGCTCGCGTTCAGTCGCCAGCTTTTGTTTGGACTTAGCCACATCGGTTACCCCACGCAACGCTTTTAGTTTGCATTCACCATCAGCTACACGATCACGAAGACCTCCCAAGGTCCCAACAATGGCGACAAGAGGATCTGCTGGGGTAGCAAGTCCACCTGAAGATTCCGCAGCCACCTCGGATACCTGAAAAGTACAAGGAAGATTGAAGGAATAAGATGCCCCATTCGAGATATATTAACCACCTATTCGACAGGTGCTCGGGGGCTACTCCCATCGGGAGCAAACACACAATCGCAGGAAGCATTCCATAAGAACATTCCGATTAAAACAACAAAAGTACGGGAGCACATCCCAAGGTTCATTACAATCGAAGCAACAAAATACAGAAAAAATATACTAAGGAGCTTTAGTAGTGCTGCCACTCGCGGCGGTGGTTGATCCCTTAGCACGAGCAAACAACTCGGACAACTTCCGAGCAAGGACTCCGGCTGGCTCACCAAAACGACGAAGCCCTACCTTTTTGCCCGTAGCAGGGTCGACAGGAAGCTCCGAGTAGGCCTCCTTCAAGCCAGTGACTCCATGCGCCAGCGCGAACTAGATGGCAGTCTTCGCCCCAGATTCTGACTGAGCAACCGCGTAAGCTTCAAGGAGATTGCCCTCCAAGAAAATCTTCAACAGATCGCTCAACGCGGGTGGAGAAACAGCATTGACGAGAAGGCGGCCGTGCAGCTGCGTCAACACTCGAATGGCGTCGCCAATCAAAGTGCAAACCCCTGCAGCATGCCTCCTGAGCTGGGCGCAAGAATCTGTCAACGCGTCCACTCGAGGAACCCCAGCAAGCTCCAGTGGGACACCCAGGAGACCTACGAAAAGAAAGTGTTAGGGTCTAAAGAATTTCACCAAGACAAAAAGCAGATCGTAGACAAGAATAACTTACTCGCGAAGCGCTCCGCAAGGGGACGAAGAAAGTTGACGAGATCGGCGTCCGCCTTGGTACCAGCGTCCTCCAAGCTATTCAGAACATCCTGGGCAGCCGCGAGCTTTCCTTCGTAATCAGCCGACAGCATACGGGAAGACTCGAGCTCCCGTCGGGCAGTCGCCAACTCTGCCTCTTGAGCTGTTACCCGAGTGGAGGCACTCTCCTTCTCGGTCTTCAAAAACTCAAGTTGAGTTGCACAGCAACGTTCATCAGAGCCAAAGAATTGGTGGAAAACAAAAACAGGAAAAGATGGTAAACTTACTTCGAAGAAGCTCGTTCTCGGTGACGAGTCGATCGCGGTCCGCTCGAAGGATCCCGCATTCCGACTCAGCGAGAACAACACAGCGATCAATCGCCGCAAGGGAGTCAATAAGCGACTGCAAGGAACATGAAAATGGAAGAATCAGAAGAGTAAAATTTGAGCCTATACTCGATTGCAAACATTCGAGTATAGCCTCGGGGGCTACTCCCATCGGGAGCACTGCCGTGCACCCGATAAAAAGAAGAAGAAGGAAATGACTATCTCTGAGCCTGTAGCCGATCGCATGCGATCGACTACAGCCTTGGGGGCTACTCCCATCGGGAGCACTGACGTGCACCCGATAACAAATCCAAAGACGATAAAGCATTAAAAAGCAGGCAGCGGAGTTTACCTGGCCTTGAGTGAGTGAGAGGGGATCCGCCGAGCTGCCCGACACCTCCTTTGGAGCCTTTGGAGTCGCTGCGTTGGGGGCTACATTCGGTGAATTTTGGACGGTGCCGGCGGTAGGAGTCTCGCCTGCAGCTCCCGTTTTATTCCTCCTTTCGGGAGGAAGGGAAGAGGCGTACCTGCGAGGGCTGATAGCTTGCAGGATGCAATGAAAACAAAGCGTCAACAAGATGCGAAAGGAAATATTCGACTAAGAACAAAAAGAAAAGCTTACTCGTCATCATCATCCTCCTCGTCCAGCATATCCGCATTCCAGGCGGTTTGGATTGCTGGGAATGAAGGGGAAGGAGCAAGTGAGCGTAGCGGAGTTACGTTTTGGGGCCCCTTCCCGGGCGATTCCTCCAAGGAGTTGTCCTTAGAGGTGGCCTCGTCACCTTCCACTCGACGGCGTTTGCGATGACCGCCATCCGAGTCCCCTGCGTCGTCCGAAGAATCTTGCTCGGAACTCGAAGAAGCGTTGGCAACACTGGTATCGGCTGGGCCATCCAGGTTACTCGCCAATAACTCCGAGGCCTCCTCCCCAGACACTGGAGGGTAGCAGGTGGCCATGGATAAGCTCTACAGAATAAGACAGAAGAAAAGCGAGGAAAAATTCAGTCGACCAAAATTCAAAACAAGGAAAAAATAAAGAGAAAAGAAAGGCAAACTCACTTCGGATGGCGGAGGCCTTGACGCATCAAAGGCTGCGACTGTGCAGTCGGGGTATTTTTCCCCCACCTTCAAGCTGGTGATGGCCCCAATCTTCTTCTCGAACTCGACGTTCGAGAGCTCTTCACGGCTCACACGACTGGGGTCCTCAGAGCCCTGGTATTCCCACATCGTGAAGGGTCTGTGCTGCAGGGGTTGAATTATACGCTTGAGAAAGATGATCGCCAAGTGCAGCCCGTTTAGCACGACTCCAGCAGCTTGATCACGAAGGGCAGCCACCCTTGCGAGTAGCGGCGTGACGACATGGGTTTCTTCAGCCGACAATTTGTGTGCCCAGGATTTCCGTCTCTTCAAGACAACGAACGGGTGGAATTCCTCGATCCCACCCGAGCTGTTGTCGATGACGTAAAACCACTTTTTTCTCCATCCCTGGGCGGAGTCGATGAAGTACATGCCGAAGTAACCGTTCTCCGACTTCGCTTGAATCCCGAAGCCACCCGTGCGTAGTGGCTCGCCGGGCTCAGATTCCACCCGCGACTTCTCGCGGAAGATCCGGACCTTGAAGAGGGCCTTCCAGAGGCCCCAGTGCGGGCGAATGCCCAAAAAGCATTCGCAGAATACAATGAAGCACGATATGTGCTGCATTGCATTTGGGGAAGATCATAGAGCTGTATGCCATAGACATACAGCAATGCCACGAGGAATGGATGAAGGGGAAGAGAAAGTCCGCGCGACACGTGGTCCGCGAAGACCACGCGTTCGTTCGCGTGCGGGTTGGGTATCTCCTCCTTCTTGCCGAGGCGCACCCGCTTCTCGGACTCCGCGGGCAGCAATTCCTCCCGCTGCATCTCTTTGACACTCTTGGCCGTAGTGTTCGGCGAGCGCCAATCGCCCGAGCGCGGTGTAGGTTGCGCTGAAACTTCTCCTGACGCCGAGGCGGCTGTGGCATGCTTCTTACCGCCCGCCATTGCTGCTAAGCACGAGCTTGAGGGGAGAAAGAAGATGGAGCGCAAGGAAGAAGACGAACGAGAAGGCGAAAGCTGGGAAAGTTTCACCGCTTCACTAAGGCCTATATTTATACACAGCGCCACTCGATCCTGGCCACTCGATATGCCACGTGGCGTCCATCACAGCCACCGCGTGAGAAGGCGAAACGAGAGGGCGGTGGAACCTGTTTCGTGCCATGATCTTAACAGAAGATCATGCGCATTTACTGCGCGGTTCGCGTAAAAACCGGAAACGACGTCTCGTTTCCGGTCAAAAAGCTGACTACGTGGGCCATCACTTCTGCTCTCACTCCGTCACGTCCCGTCGGGAGGATAAGGTGCGCCATGACGTCATAGCGTGCATCATCAAACTGAAGAATCTTTCGAGAGGAAAGTTTGAACACGAAAATAACTTCGTATGAACAAACTCCTTCGAACAAGAAAATCCAAACACGGAAGTAACTTTTCATGGACAAGTCATGAAGTAAAAACTCTCTAAACAGAGAAATACCCTACACACGAAAACTCTTTCGTATGGGCACGACATCCCAAACATGAAAACTTCTTCATATGGGCATAAAATTCCTAACACGAAAACTCTTTCGTACGGGTAAGAAACTACAATCTCAAAAAACCGCTCGAATAGGCAGAATCTGCCACTCACACACGATGTTTACACATCATGAAACCTGGATTGTTCAGCCGACTAGGTACATCCGGATGTCATATTCTTTTGGATATGAAGGTAAGACCCGAAAGATCTCTCTTAAGGGCCTGGAATCGCACTCAAGCTGCGTCCTCCGGTATGATTCCGTGTCAACAACACGAAGAAAAATCCTAGCGGACGCGCCGGGTACCCCCATAGGTTAAGTTCGACTCGGTAAGACCACTACGGCCCAGTCGCAATGATCACCTCGTCGGGTTCGAGTCGGAGGTCTCGAATCTATGTAGGCCAGAACTGTTTTTGCCCTAGTCGCAATTAATTGGCCCTGATCTTTCGGGAGAGCCAAGCTTCTACGCCATATCCTTCTGCGATAAACAGCCATAAAAACAGGCATTTTTCATTACTCGATACACGGGTACAAAACTCATCACACAGGGTACACGCCCTCTAAACAAGAAACAACCAATAGTGGTTATCCAATGGCAATAGAAGCAAAAAAGTTGAACCGTCTACTCGATTGGAAAAATCCCAATCGAGCAAACGCTCGGGGGCTACTGACGAAGGAATGGATCTTAGACCCTGCGGGAAAGGACACCCCCGTCTCCGGCCCAAGGTTAAGGCCCAAGAGGAGGAGCCCTTTGAGTACCGGAAGGCCCATGTGAAGCCCACCCGCAATACCTTGCGGGCTAAGTTAGGAAACCTGTAACCGACATAGGGTTAGAGTTCGAGTCCTCTCCGGGTAGGGTTTGAGACCTAGCCACCTATATAAGGCCAGGAGAGCCACCGGTAGAGGACCAAGAAACACCGCAACACCAAAGCCTTGAGCTCGAGATCATACTCTCGACTTGAGCCACCATCATTGTAACCGATCTACTCGATTAATATAGATCGACAGAGGCAGGAGTAAGGGTTTTACCTCTACGAGGGCCCCGAACCTGGGTAAATCTTGCCCCCTGTTTAGCCGACGATCGCCACCAGTGCTCATGGGTTCTCCTATTCGAAACCCTATGGGTTCACCCGAGGGATTTGTAGAGTCTGAGATTCGACAATGGACTAAAGACCGAACTAACCGATATAATTTCGGTTTTATAAAGTTGGGAACCGATATATGGACTAAAAACCGAATTACCCTTGTATTTCAATTTGGTTCCGGTTCTGGTTTGGTTTCTCGGATTTTTATGCCCACCCCTAGTCGTAGATATACATGTTCTGTATGAAAGATTAACAACGTACTTTTACGGCAAAACAGGTCGACTATGTCTCGATATTTTTTGGGCTCGGCTTTGCCTCGATCAAATTTTCATAAAGATCTTAAGTGGGTACATAGGTCGTTGTGTGTATTGGTCGTGCATTGATCGTAGTGCGTGCTACGGCTCGGCTTCTCCTCGAAATGGGCATCTACGGCGCGACGCACCATCTTAAAAAGATGTATTGTATCTAAAATTACACATGCTATATCTCGAACGTATACCTATGGTGCTATTGAAAATGCACGCACCTTGCACGTGAAAATACACCCACGATGTACCTGAAAAGTACACGCACAATGTTATTGAAAGTACACTCACACTGCTTTTGAATGTATATCCACGTTGTAGTTGAAAGTACACTCATGCTGCTACTTAAAGTACAGTAGAAAGTACACCCATGCTGCTACTAAAAGTACAAAGTACACGCTGCTGATGTTTACAGACGTTGTATCAAAAAATACACCCACGGTTTTAAAATTACACGCTGCTGATGTACACCGACGTTATACCAGAAAATACACTCACGTTACTATTGAAAGTACACGCTGCTACTGGATGTAAACCGAAACTGCTACCGGATGTACACGCTGCAAATGGACGTACACCTATGCGATGCTACTGAATGTACAACAACACGCTACTCGATGTACACGCTGCTACCGAAAGTACAAAGTATACACAATAGAAAGTATAAAGTACAAAAAAATTAGTTTTCCAAAACCTATAAAAATGAGATCTAATTTTGATTATCTCGACGCGAGGATATCAAATATGAAAACGGTTCATAATTTGGACAAAGAGTTCTCAAGATATTTTGTTTTTTAAAATAAATCTCGAAATATTTGCGACTTCTCTTCTGAGAGCTTTCCCTTTTTCTAGAGATTATCGCACACCATCGCTAATTTGAGTAGGTAGAGGGTGGCGGCTTGCCCTTTTCCAAATTCACTTCTTCAGCCCAACCCCTATTCCCGGCGCGTATGCAATGCGCGAGTTGGACTGCCTCGGCCTGAAGCATGCCGCTACAGGGCGTCCAGCCCGCATCTGCCGACGTCCTCGATGGACAGTGTGGCGATGCTCAGGTGGAGAAATTGTGGCAGGAACACATGGAGCAGACACGCTGTTCCGGCTCGTTCGTGTGCAAACGTCTGGGACGGCTGGCGACCAGTGCAGCTGCAAGTGACGCGTTGCTCAGGCTGACAGATCGAGCGGGCCAAAATATGCAGAGTAAGCGCAGGTGGGCTCGTGTGCGTGCAGTTTTTTGGGGGATTTGTTTTACAAAACAACATGCAGACATAGTGGGTGCACAGTTTTTTCGGCTTTTCTGATGGAACAATGTACGACATAGTGTCCTTAAGGCTATTATATCACGTCTCTCTTTCGGCAAATAATTTTAGGAAAACGATCGCTATCCTCCAGAGGTGCTGGCAGGCAGCCTTTCCTGACTCAACTAGTTAGCAGGCCCATTTCAAATCCACGCATTTATTGTTGGTCCGCTTTTTTCGGTCGCGTACGACCCACCTCGTGTTGTGGTACATACGCGAACAAATCTCAACTATCTCTATGTTTTGACAACGCCACAATAGAATTTTTTGTTGGCAGCGTAATTTGTTTGATGCGAAGTCTCCGGCGAGAGTTTCCGGTGAAATCATTTTTTTGCTACAATAACAAAAATTATTTTTTCTACAGTTGTTTACCTTTTTTGCTATAATAGTACAAAGTGTTTGTTACAATATCTATGGCAAGATCTCCGGTAACGTATCTAGCGAAGTCATTATTTTGCTATAATAACATTTTTTTCTTGCAATTAGTCTCCATGTTTGCTATAGTACAACAAGTTTTTGCTACGAGGTATCTAGCGAGTTTTTTTTGTCTTTTATGCAGACAAAATATTTTGCTACAATAGTACAAAATTGTTATTTCAATCGAACCTTTTTTCTTCATAAAAGCAAAAGCGTGATTTGAAGGAAATTTGGAAAATTGCAACAATACTGAAAATTTCTGATTTCAATGAGCCCATTTTCGCTCAAAAGTAGCAAAAGCGGGATTGTGGTCTAAAGTTAGGCACGTGTCTCATGAAGGACCCGGGGGATTTTCCCCCGATCCTCCGCTTCCCATAATTTTATCGATGCCACAAAGAAAAAATAAATCCTTCCCACATATGGGAGAAATTCTGCATGGTAGACAAGATTTACTCAAAGGGCTCATTAAAAATAGTAGGTAATGTATCCAATATTCGAATTTAGCGCCATCCGATCCCATCCAATTTCAATTACAAACATGTAAATAAGGGGTCTAGTGCTAATACGCTCCTTATGAATGAGTTATTGAATGTTCATGCTTCTTCTTCGAATGTCAACAAGATTGAAGCTAATTTCAGTGGGGGGCGACTTAAAAGATATTTGCTCCATCTCTTGTGGTAAATATGTGGAGGATACTTGGCATGGGGAGCTGAGAATCCTGGCATTATTACTGTCCCATTTTCTTACCGTCTATTATGCATCAAAATTCCTTCCGACTTTCAATCTAGCTCGCTTGGTGATGCTAATCCTATTTGGAAGATGCTTTGGAGGCTGTCGACTCCACCGAAGGTTAAAACTTTTTGGTGGAGAGTGATCAATAATTTTATGCCCTGTCGTGACTCGTGAAGTCTTGCACATGAAACATATCGAAAGGATTCCCTTTTGTAAGGATTGGGGTGATGTTAATCTTCAATCCATGCTTTGATGGAATCTGAATGGGCTCAGATTATCTAGAATGAGATAAAGTCTTTCACGGGAGTAAATATTCATAATCTTCACCTGCGATCCTGGGCTTCATACTTAATCGATGAATTTTTTTTATTGAAAAAGATGCTCTCATTGTATTATGTGGGATGTGGTTGATTTGGAAGGCGTGAAATCATCGTCGCCACGGGGACGGTAATACGCATATTCTAAAGGCCGTTCAATGGGCTCTTGACACTGCTTATGATCTCTGCAACATAAGTATCACACACAACATGGTGAGAAAACCAGAGATCCGATCTCATTGGCACTCTCCCGATGACGGTTTAATCAAAAAAAAAATGTCTACAACGCTTTCAACTTATCTTCCTGTGAAGGTGCCACCGGTGCCATTGCTCGGGATCATATGGGAAGGTTTCTGGCTGAAGTTATTTGGTATCCCCATGCTACTACTATGATGTCCATGGAGCCACATGTAGTTCGAGACAGTTCGGATATTGCGAGGGAGCACGTGTTTTAAAAGATAATTATATAGAGGGACTCTTAGGTGCTCACTAACATGTGCTATGCTGATCATTTTAAACAATGAGAGGTGGCCTCAATTATGTCTGATGTGAAGGAACTAAGCAAGGGTTTTTCTAGCTTCTCTTTTTGGGTTGTACTCAGAACTCACAATGTTGCCGCCCATTTGTGTGCTCGGTACTTTGTAAAGGATAGGAAACGATGCATCTAGACTATTAGTGCACCCGATTTCATCTTTAATTGTCTACCCTCTGATTGTAACTGAAAGTGCACTATGGTCAACTAGAGGGGGGTGAATAGGTTGACTACCAATTTTTCTTTTCTTTTCCTTTTAGTGAGGCTAAGCGAGATAAGATAATGCTCTCTAGATGTGCATCTAGGTGAGCAACCTATGTGAACAAGTTAATATGCGCAACGGAAGTAAAGCATAAGGTAGTAAAGCAAACAACAAGTGTAAACAAGGAGACAAGGATATGATTCCCGTAGTTCCTTCTCAAAGATAAGTACGTCTACGTTGGAGAGGTGGGGAGCCACCTAGGCGCTCCTCAATAGCACGGTTGTGCACACCTTGTTCTCCTTGAGCTTCTCCGGTGAGGGAGATTCTCGTTTCCACTACGAGGTCGACTTGAAGGCATTGACCAAACCTTTACAAGGGCTCGAGGTCACTCCACAAGATGGATGGAGGCTCTCAAGCAATCCGTAGCTTCTTGCAACAAGGTGGAAGCTACAAGCACAAGATCTACTAAGGTTTCTAGGCCTCAAGTAGGATTCTAGATCTACTAGGTTCTGGTGGATGGATTTGAGATTCCCTTGGTGGAAGTGTGGATCTAGGCCTCCTCTAGCTCTCCACCAAGTATGCGAGTGATTGGGTGGACGGAGTGGGAGATCTAGGCAGATGAAGCTTTCATTAATGGCTTGGAGAGAGAATGGGGAAAAGCTTAGCATTTAAGAGGTAGGGGAAGGGGTATTTATACCCCTTTCATTTAATGGCCGTTGCAGTCCAGGAGCACCGGAGGCTCCGGTGGTTTCACCGGAGGCTCCGGTGGGCTTCATTCACTTGCGCAGTGGCGCAGCGCACTTGCGCATGTTTGCTGGGCCACGGGGCGGAGGCTCCGGTGGGAGCAGCGGAGGTTCCGCCCACCGGAGGTGCACCGGAGGCTCCGGTGGAACCTCCGCACCTGCGCAACAGAAACAGGTTCTGGCGGAGCCCCCACCGGAGGTCCACCGGAGCCCATTTACACTGGGGCCAGGCGAGGCTACCGGAGGTCCACCGGAGGCTCCGTTGGAGCCTCCGCTCTTGCCCAACAGAACGCCGTTTGGGCGGAGCCTCCACCGGAGGCGCACCGGACCCCCTTCTGTGCACAGGACAAGTTTTGTAGGAGGCGGAGCCTCCGGTGGGAATGGCGGAGGTTCCGCCCCACCGGAGCTCCACCGGACGTTTCGCTCCAGCCTCCGCTTGTGCGCTCCGGAAAGCGATTTGGGCGGAGCCCACACCAGACCCCCACCGGATCCTGGGCGGAGCCTCCGGTGGATTCACCGGAGCCTCCGCTCCTGTGCAAAATGCCTCCCTGGATTTCTTTCTCCTTGCTCTTTTCATATAAAACGAACGCTTGCCCCAAATAGTTAGTGAACCTAAATTAACCTGGGCATTTTCATTTATTGAACAAACATTAGATCAAAATATATATGTTGTCATATAATTACCAAAACGGACGATGATCTTTCATTCTCCCCCTTTTTGGTAATTGATGACAACATCTCTATTTGCATGATTGAAAAACACAATATGAACGGAGCTCCCCCTAAAGGTATGCTCCTTTCATATTGAGAGCATCTAGGCATGATATATAAGAGTAATATGACAATGATATCACATAACACACATAACACATAAGTAATATGATACGAGGTTCACACAAGCATAATATAACGAGGTTCACGACAGATAGGAATAATGTAAACAAACCGAAGTTCCAAATGACCAAATAAGAAGCCAAACTCCCTCAAGCAAATAAAAGATGAAAATCGAAGAAGCTTGAGGGAGACCCATGCAAATGCCCGTTCCTAATATATATCTCTCCCCCTTTGGCATCAAGATACCAAAAGAGGGAGATCAAGATGCTAACGCCCCGAAGATCACTCGGAGGAGGCTTCCGGGTCCGGAGAGGGGGCACATCGGTGAGAGCTAGTAGCTTCGTCTCCTTCTTCCCCCGACCACTCAATTAGCTTGCCCTTGGAATCCTTTGCTTGCCATTTGTCCCAATCCGTGATGCTAGGAAGAACCGGGGAGTCAATGGAGAGACCTTCCTCACGGAGACGTTGACGAGAGGCTTGAGCTTTGTTGCGGTTCTTGAGCTCCGTATCATAATGAGCTTCCCATTTATCTTTCTCAATCTTCTTGTTCAAACGAAACACCTTCTTGAGGGCCCTTGCCATCCATTTGAAAGCATTGCTAGAGGGAGGAGGTTGAGATGGATCGGCCTCTTCTTCTTCCTCATCAACAATGATGCGAGGCTTGGCCTTGTGCTTGCGAACGGCGGGAGTGGGATGCTCAATTGGTTCCGTGTGGTCCTTTATGAGGAGTCTCTTTTCCGTGTGAGGGATCCAACTCTCATCTTCAAATGGTTCATCCGGAAACTTGTCATCCCACACGCGTAAGATGATCTTCATGATGAACGGCCCAAAGCAAGCATTCTTGCGGTTGATCACGGCGTGCCACAGCTCATTCCAAATATAGTCAAGCACATCAAGCTTGCGAGGAGTGTCGGCCATCCGCTGTCCATGAGTTAGAAGCATGAGGTTCTGCAAGAAACCCTGGATCTCATCCACATTCCCCTCCTTTGGGTTGATAGTCTCTCTATAGATGCGAAACATGATATCATATGTGGGGCAGAGACCCTTGACGAACCCAATGGCGAACTTCTTCCAATGATAGAGGGGAGTGAGTTGATCCTTGGAAAGTGACACAGTGTTGATGACGTGAACCCGGAACCATCCAGTAGCAAACTCTTGACCCTCAGCAAAAGGATCAAAGTCCGGGTAGCCACCAAGAATAGGGACAACATCTTTCCACTCTATGTCAAGTTGTCTCCCCTGAGTCATCCAAATAAGATTGCGTTCGGTCTCATTGGAGAGATGAACGGTGGCTAGAAACTGACAGACTAGGTCTTCATCATAGTCTTGTTTGAGACTGATAATAGGAGCAAGACCAAACCTATCAATGAGCTCAAGAGCCTCCCCAAAATACTGATGATTCCTCTCCATGTGCCCAAAGTTGATGGTGTGTTGAGGAGCAACGTTGTCCTTTGGCTTCCTCATCAAGATCTCATGATAGATTTGCCCTTGGAAAACAGTGTGAAAGCGGTGATCCTTACCCCGGAATTGTGGCATCAAGCGCTCACGTGCAATCACATAGGGGTTTTCACGCCTTTCCTTCAAAAACACCGCCTCAGACATCTTGGAGGCTGTCTTTGCGGTGTTCCTCTTGGACAGTTTCTTCTCGGTGGCCGGGAACCGCTTGCGCTTGGCTTGAGAGCTGTCAAGTTCCTCTTCAATCTCATCCACTTGAGGGGTCTTGCGGCGACCGGTGCTCTTGTAACGGACCCCCTTGGAACCGGAAGCATCTAAGAGGAAAAAGCAAGGAGATCATGAAGAATGAGTAATGCTCGATTTGATAAAGCACGCACAAATCCAAGAAACCAAGATACACATGGTGTTAGGGTTGAATAACTAGGGTTAGGGCAAACCAATCTTCCCTACAACCGCAACGATTCAAGCCTAACACGCATTATCTAGGTTGCTAGGGTTTGTACTCGAGAACTTCCACTCCTAAAACTCCAAATCCACAAATCTAGAGAGCAAGAACATGAACTCCTATGCATCCCATCCATCAACTAGATGAGAGAGAGAGAGAGAGGGAGAGAGCACATACCCGCGTCGTCCATGGTGAAAAAGGAAGGAGAGGAAGGTTCCCGGGGCGGCCCAAGGCAAGGAGGAGGTCTCCCCGCGGTGGAGCTCCCTAATCCGGTGGTGAATGGCTTGGGGGCGGCGGCGGTTCGTGAGGTGGAAGAAGGGGGGCGGGTGGGGGAAAATGAGATTGGATCTCACTTACCCCCGCACGCCCTAGCCCTTATCCGCAAAAACTGCCCCCGGCGGAACCTCTGGTGGTTTCACCGGAGCCTCCGGTGGTTCCCACCGGAGCCTCCGCCCCTTGTCCACCAAAATAGCTAATTTCAGGCCCGCTGAACAAATGTGAGCCAGTGGAGCCTCCGGTGGTGTTCCGGTGGACAGGTGTAGCGGAGCCTCCGGTGGATGCACCGGAGCCTCCGCCCATCCAAATTTTCGCGCGCCAAGATTGTAAAAACAAGAGAAATCCGATAGAAACATTGTTTTGGGCAAAGGAGGCCTGGGTTGGAAAATCTTCACTGATATACGAGAGACATTACTCGGAGGGGTTCGCAAGAAGCAAAAAAAATTTAGAAAACCGAACCCGTACGAGTTGTCAAGACGGAGATATGATAAGAGTGAAAGATCCAAAACATACAAAAGGTCGGTGGCCGAAGCCACCATGTTTGAGTGTGTAACTTGGCACCACGAAGATATATCTTGGGTCCAAAATTACTACTCACAATTAAGCACAATAAGTCACAATTGACTAGATATGCAATGATGAATTGTTTTTCGCATAATAGGAGGAGTGCATATTCATGAGTTGAGTAGCGCTCCCCCTATGTCCATGCCTACATCTAAACCTAATAGCATGCATAATGAGGGTAGATATGCAAGGTTTCAAGTGAAGTTGGAAGAATCTATGACATTTAGTTCATTCCTCAAAGCTCGAAATCTTGGTTCATCAGGGGCCTTCGTGAAGATATCGGCAAGTTGATCCGTTGTGGAGACATATGAGAGATCAATATCACCTTTCTCAAAATGATCCCGAATGAAATGATGACGGATCTCAATGTGCTTCGTCTCGGAATGAAGAACCGGGTTGTAGGCGATCTTGATAGCACTCTCATTGTCACAAAGAAGAGGAACCTTGTCAAAATGAATACCATAATCCTTCAAGGTTTGCCTCATCCATAGAAAGTGGGCACAACAACTTGCCGTGGAGATATACTCGGCCTCGGTGGTAGAGAGAGCAATGCAATTTTGCTTCTTAGAAGATCAACATACCAAGGAGCGGCCAAGAAATTGACAACCCCCGGATGTGGACTTCCTATCTGTCTTCTCTCCCGCATAATCCGCATCCGAGTATCCAATGAGCTGAAAGCTTGAACCCTTGGGGTACCACAGACCGAAGTTTGGGGTTTGAACTAGATATCGAAAGATTCGTTTCACAGCTTCCAAATGAATTTGCCTTGGGGAGGCTTGAAACCTTGCACATTTACCTATGCTATACATGATATCAGGTCTAGATGCACAAAGGTAGAGCAAAGAGCCAATCATGGAGCGGTATACCTTTTGATCTACCTCTTTACCGTTGGGGTCGGGTTTCAAGTCGGTGGTCGTGGACATAGGAGTCTTCATAGGTTTGGCATCATTCATATTAAATCTCTTGAGCATGTCTTGGGTGTATTTGGCTTGTTTGATGAAAGTCCCTTCGACTTGCGAAAAACCTTGGGCTACCAATCTTGCCTTGTTGCGGATGACAATGCCATCTTTGTCTTGTTTGTTCTTGAACACCCATTTGGTGCCAATGACATTTTTGCAATCCTTGGGTCTTGGCACTAATTTCCACACTTTGTTGCGCTCGAAGTTATTGAGTTCATCATGCATGGCTTCAAGCCAATCTTGATCTTCGAGAGCTTCATATACCTTCTTGGCTTCAATGAAAGAGACAAAAGCATGAGCCTTGCTAAAATCCGCCAATTGCCTTCTAGTGACCACTCTTCCACGAACTTGTCCAAGAATCTTGTCCTCCGTATGACCCGCTCGTTCAAGATTTTCTAGCCTTCTCTTTGCTCTTCGTGCTAGTATTTCCTCTAAGGATTCTTTGGATATGGATTGAGAATCACCTTCTTCATCGGAGACATGTCCATCTTCATTTTGTCCTTGATCAATAATGGGTGATGAATCACCACTAGGTTGAGCATTCTCAACAATGATGTAATCTTGATCATGATTTAGATGAGTTGCTTGGCCTTGTTCATTAGCTTGGCCTTGATTGTTAGCTTGAGGGCTTGGTGCATCTTGTTGGATAGCTTGATCATCAATGGGTGTAGTCAATGGCTCCACTTGAGTGGGGCATAGTCCTTCTCCCTCCATCATCCGGTAACCCTCAATGGGAATTATTTCACCAATCCCCATTCTTCTTATGACGATGGGAGGAATTGCATCTCCTACAACACCATGATCTATACGCCCCCCTTGGGAGCCGTTATCCTCATCAAATACTACCTCTATAGCTTCTTCAACTTGTCTGGTGGACTTGTTGTAGACTCTATAGGCGTGAGCATTTGTGGCATAGCCAAAAAAGATACCCTCATAAGATCTAGTCTCAAATTTTGACAACTGTTTACCTTTCTTGCGAATGAAGCACTTGCAACCGAAGACCTTGAAATAAGATACATCCGGTTTCTTGCCCGTGAGAATCTCATAGGGAGTCTTGTTCAAGATCTTGTGAAGATATAGCTGGTTGGTAGCATGACAAGCGGTGGAGACGGCTTCGGCCCAAAAGTTATAGGGAGAGGAGAACTCCGCAATCATAGTTCTAGCCGCATCCATCAAAGTCCAGTTCTTTCTCTCTGCAACACCATTTTGTTGAGGGGTATAGGGAGTGGAATATTGATGAGCAATTCCTTCTTCACTAAGAAAACCCTCAACGGTGTAGTTCTTGAACTCCGAGCCATTATCACTCCGAATGGCCAATATGGTAGCATTGTGTTTGCGCTCCACTAGAGTGATGAACTCGATGACTCTCTTTTGTGTTTCACTTTTCCTCTTGAAGAAATACACCCAACAATATCTTGAATAGTCATCCACAATCACCAAGCAATACTTCTTTCCTCCTAGGCTATCATAGGATAGTGGACCAAAGAGATCTAAGTGAATGAGCTCGAGAATTCTTGTGGTGGAGATAGTTGTCTTGGTTGGGTGTTGCTCTCCATGTTGCTTCCCAAAGGTACAAGAGCTACACACACGATCTTTAGCAAACTTAGCTTTGGTTAGTCCTAGAACGTGATTGCCACTTTGGAGGTCATGTAACTTTCTCATATTGGTGTGGGCTAGTCGGCGATGCCAAAGCCACCCCACATCAACTTTATCCATTAGGCATGTCGCGGCACACGTGTCTTCTTTAGAGAAGTCCACTACATACATGCCGTTCTCGACAAACCCAACAAAGGCTACTTTAAGAGAAGTCCCCGAAGTGACAATCACACTCTCTTTATTAAAGAACGAGGTAAAGACACAATTTGCAAGTTGAAGAACGTACATCAAGTTATAGCCAAGGGACTCAACAAGGAGAACATTCTCAATTGATAAATCATTTGAGATAGCTACCTTGCCTCGTCCCAATACCTTAAGTTCGGACTTGTCACCAATAGTAAAGCAATTGAGATGTGGTAAAGGAGGTTCAATATTATTTATTGCGTCATGGCTTCCGGTCATATGTTGGGATGCACCACTATCCACTGTCCATCTATTTGATCCGGAAGCGTTTCCCTACAAGAGATCAATTTCTTGATTTAGGTACCCATCCTTCAATGGGTCCTCTTTTGTTAGTAACAAGGGTCTTGGGAACCCAAATAGTCCAATGATAGTCATCACCATAAGAAGTACCAACATATTTAGCATAAACATGTCCATCTCTAGATTTCATAAGAACATAAGATGTGTTATATTTTCCGGCAAAGTCATTGTGAGTGATGCTCCCCCTAGAGGTATCACCACCCACAATGGAGTTGGTATCCTTCTTCTTGGTCACTTATCCCTCTTTCACAAAGACAACATTTTGAGAGGGAGATGTGACACTCTTGGATTTCTTCTTTGACTTGGAGACGAAACCAAGTCATTCTTTTCCTTTCTTGACTCCTTGAGAGCCTATGGCATCATTGAGAATTTTCTCTTTTCCTACAATGTTAGTCGTAGTGCAAGAGGTAGGCAAGATAGCAATGCTATTAGAGGAAGATATCACTTTCTTATTAGATTGTTGAGCTAGGAGGTTGTTCCGAGACTTGGTGAGTTTGTCATGAATATCTTTAAGAGACATGAACTCCTTTTTTAGTTTTTCATGATTCTCAACAAGTACTTCATGAGCTATTCCTAGCTTCAACTCCTCTTCTTCAAAAACTTTAAGTAAAGCAAGAGATTTTTCGTTATCTTTTCTAAGCTTGGTAAGAGATGTTTCATTATCTTTCCTAAGCTTGGAAACACTAATAGCATAGGTATCTTGTAGACTAGATAGTCTCTCTTCGAGAGATGCTCTCATGGATCTTTCCTTTTCGAGAGCCTTAACTAGTTCATTGTCATGGTTCTCATGGCTACCACCATGGCTCTCCAAGGTCATGATGATATCCTCCTTCTCGTCAATGAGAGAGTTGGCATCATCAAGTTGCCTTAAGAGATTCTTTACCTTTTCCTTAGTTTCACCTTCAAGACTACATAACCAAGAGCCTAGATTCTTAGCATCCTCATCATCAACAATGTTTTCAACGCAATCCAATAACGAGGGAGAGCTAGTGATGATAGACTTGGAGGTGGAAGATATTACCGCGGTGGCTTTTGCCATGAGACATGTAGGTCGGATTGATGCCTTCTCATTGGGGGATTCAAATAGAGAGACCGATGAAGAGGAAGTCGTAGCTATGGCGACGTGGGCAACACCTACGACTTCATCTTCTCCTTCATCTCCGGAGTAGTATGTTTCCAATGTGGGGCCTTCTTGAACATATAGAGCCCTTGGGACTCTTCTAGCGAGGTTCTTGTTGAGCGGAGCTTTGTTCTTGTCCTTGCGAACAAGCTTCCCTTCATTCTCTTCTCTTGGCTCAAAGGGACACTCTTTGACAAAGTGACTTGCACTCCCACAATTGTAACATGTCCTTGGCCGCTCCCCTTTCTTCCTAAAGATCTTGTTCCTTGGAGGTCTAGGAGCGCCGGCCTTGTGAGCTTCCCATCTCTTCCAATACCCTTGCATGGCAAGAGCGATACACTTATGAGCACCCTTGTATGTGTCTTCATAGTCCTCATCGTCATCATCATCATCCACTTCTTCTATCTTGGCCATTGCCTTAGACTTCAAGGCAAGGTTAGGAGACTTCCCATGGTCTCTTGAGCGAGCAAGAGCATCATCCGCGCTCTTGTGAGATAAGGATATGGCTATGAACTCACTAAGGACACCAATGGAGTTGAGGGAGTTGTAGTCGGATCTTGTTTGAATGCTAGTGGAGAGATTCTTCTCAAAAGGAGTTATGGCCTTGACAAATTTCCTCTTGATCCACTCATCGGAGATTTCCTCCTTTCCAAAGTCCCTTAATTGATTGCCAAGGGTGACCACTCTTCTATATAGCTCCTCGGGACTTTCATCTTCAAGCATGACAAAGTTCTCGGACTTGTCAAGAGCAACATCATATTTGGATGATTGGATGCTTGCATTGCCTTGGAACAAGGAGTCAAGCTTATCGCTTCCTTGGCGGTCTTGATACTGCGAATGTGTTCAAGATGTTCTCTTGGGAGAGCCTTTTGGATAGTCACAAGAGCGGTCTTGTTGAGTTGAAATTCCACATCCTCTCTTGGAGTCAAGTTGTTCGGATCGTGAGGATGGAATCCATGGAGAATGCTTCTCCACAAAGTGGTGCAAGATCCTGAAATGTGAGACTCCATATCGAACTTCCAAGAAGAGAACTCGTTAGTGTTAAGCATGGGAGGAACTCCAACATTAACCATGTGTGGCATAGTGGCAATAGGGTGGATAGAATCATAATTGGGAGGTGGTGGAACTTTAGAGTGAGACCCCGAACCGTTAGCCGATTGAGACTTGGAGCCCTCGGAGCTCCCACCACTCTTAGCCTTTTTATCGGCTTTTGCTTTGGCTTTCGCCTTAGCTAAAGCGATGTTAGCTTCCATCTCGTCGATATCCGGAATGGATTCTTCGTCCGAGCTAACATCGTTGGTGGTAGGGAGTGATTCCGTGGACTCCTTGGTTTTCCCCATTAGTGCCTCCATCATTTTCTTTATGCTAGAAACCTCCGGACCAACACTAGAGCTAACCTTAGATAATTCGGTTTGGAGAATTCCAACCGTATCTTGTAGGTTAGATATAGTGTCGGCCATTTTGGAGATTTCCGCACTAGAACTTCCGGGGGCATTTTCATCGACCATTGTACTCTTGGGCGGTTAAGCCCTTAGTAAGAGTCGAGGCTCTGATACCAATTGAAAGTGCACTATGGTCAACTAGAGGGGGGGTGAATAGGTTGACTACCAATTTTTCTTTTCTTTTCCTTTTAGTGAGGCTAAGCGAGATAAGATAATGTTCTCTAGATGTGCATCTAGGTGAGCGACCTATATGAACAAGATAATATGCGCAACGGAAGTAAAGCGTAAGGTAGTAAAGCAAACAACAAGTGTAAACAAGGAGACAAGGATATGATTCCCGTAGTTCCTTCTCAAAGAGAAGTACGTCTACGTTGGAGAGGTGGGGAGCCACCTAGGCGCTCCTCAATAGCACGGTTGTGCACACCTTGTTCTCCTTGAGCTTCTCCGGTGAGGGAGATTCTCGTTTCCACTATGAGGTCGACTTGAAGGCGTTGACCAAACCTTTACAAGGGCTGAGGTCACTCCACAATATGGATGGAGGCTCTCAAGCAATCCGTAGCTTCTTGCAACAAGGTGGAAGCTACAAGCACAAGATCTACTAAGGTTTCTAGGCCTCAAGTAGGATTCTAGATCTACTAGGTTGTGGTGGATGGATTTGAGATTCCATTGGTGGAAGTGTGGATCTAGGCCTCCTCTAGCTCTCCACCAAGTATGGGAGTGATTGGGTGGACGGAGTGGGAGATCTAGGCAGATGAAGCTTTCATTAATGGCTTGGAGAGAGAATGGGGAAAAGCTTAGCATTTAAGAGGTAGGGGAAGGGGTATTTATACCCCTTTCATTTAAAGGTCGTTGTAGTCCAGGAGCACCGGAGGCTCCGGTGGTTTCACCGGAGGCTCCGGTGGGCTTCATTCACTTGCGCAGTAGCGCAGCACACTTGCGCACGTTTGCTGGGCCACGGGACGGAGGCTCCGGTGGGAGCAGCGGAGGTTCCGCCCACCGGAGGTGCACCGGAGGCTCCGGTGGAACCTCCGCACCTGCGCAACAGAAACAGGTTCTGGCGGAACCCCCACCGGAGGTCCACCGGAGCCCGTTTACACTGGGGCCAGGCGAGGCCACCGGAGGTCCACCGGAGGCTCCGGTGGAGCCTCCGCTCTTGCCCAACAGAACGTCGTTTGGGCGGAGCCTCCACCGGAGGCGCACCGGACCCCCTTCTGTGCACAGGCCAAGTTTTGTAGGAGGCGGAGCCTCCGGTGGGAATGGCGGAGGTTCCGCCCCACCGGAGCTCCACCGGACGTTCCGCTCCAGCCTCCGCTTGTGCGCTCCAGAAATCGATTTGGGCGGAGCCCACACCGGACCCCCACCGGATCCTGGGCGGAGCCTCCGGTGGATTCACCGGAACCTCCGCTCCTGTGCAAAATGCCTCCCTGGATTTCTTTCTCCTTGCTCTTTTCATATAAAACGAACGCTTTCCCCAAATAGTTAGTGAACCTAAATTAACCTGGGCATTTTCATTTATCGAACAAACATTAGATCAAAATAGATATGTTGTCATATAATTACCAAAACGGACGATGATCTTTCAGTAACCCTACTATCTTGGAGTGATAAATCTCCTTAATCGTAAAAAAATTACATGTCTCACTATCCAAGGTCAAGGCCTAGAGGTGCAAAAACGACTTGACACTCGGCTCTGCCGTGCATAGGCTCATTGTTCCTAGGGACTGATGCTCAACGCCCCAACCGTAGAGGTCAATACAATGTGTTCAGGCATTGACTTCAGACATCTCAACACCCTAGTTCGGGGTGTTAATTATTGATGTACGTAGTAGAATTTTAAAACTTTCTTCCTACGTAACACACATGATCTACTATGCAGGTAAATGCGTGGATAGATCTGATTCATTACTGGTACGAAGTGCGAAAGTAGTGTCGATGATGATGACGGTGATGCTGGATGAAGAGTCGCACGGCTAAGCCTAGTGGTGGGACTATCGCCGATTCCTCGTATCTCACCTTGTAGATCCAGTAAAGTGAGAGTATCACATGTTACCCCTCTCAGAGCTCATACGCATATGTCCCTCAAATCCTGCAGCGCTTCGCCGTCCAGGACTAGGCACCATAGGTTTGAAATTGAGGTGAAGAAGTCCCAACACATGGGGGAAAGAGGGAGAGAGATTAGGGCTAGGTCTAATCGAGAGAGATAGTCATCATCTCCCAATTAGGAGAGTCCCTAAACAAATTAGAGGGTCTCTAATCAGAAGCTCCAATTCAATTAGAAGCATTCTAATTAGAGCCTCTAATCCAATTAAAGAGGTTTTAATTAGAGACTCTAATTCAATTAGAGGGTCTTTAATCAAATCTCTAATTCAGAGAGAGAGGGAGAGGGAGGGAGAGAGAGAATAACCCGAAAGCCAATTGTGTGTCTCAATAATGAGTGATGGGGTGGGATTAGATAGTGGGACAATGGAGGGGACTATCCTTAGGGGCAGTGTAACATCCCAAGTCTGAAAAATAGCCTTTAGAATGTTTTGCTCTCTGTTATTTTATGTTTTGCATCATGGCATCATGTGGATTGCATTTGTTTTGTTTGTTTTCCATTTGTTTTCCTCTGTTTTCATTTGTTTTCCTTTGTTTTCTATTTGAATTTCAAACCAAAATTCAAACCCTTTGTTTCATCCTTGTGATGTTACAATTTCCAAAATGTTATTTCAAATAAAAACAACAAAATTGTTTTCTTTTCTTCCATAATGTTCATCTATGAAATTGTTGGTTTTATTCAATCAATCAAATCCCAAATCACTTTCAATTTCAAATCAATGCATCAAGCAGAACCAATTTGAACTTATGAATTTAATCAACTAATTTAATCAAATTGAATCATAGGGGTCACCCTAATAAAAACATGGTTTTCATCAATAATTATTTAATTATCAAATTAGCCCAAATTCAAACCAATTCTCAAAACCAGTACCTCTTTTGAAACCATAAATTTCACCACACAATTGTATTCCTTAAATCACTTCTAAACCCTAGGGGAAACCCTATTGAAAAGGCATTGTTTTTCTTATATTAATTAATATTGGGAAATTTCAATTAACTTGGTTTAATTTCTAAACACCAAGCAAACTTTCAACTTTTTGAAAACCAAAGCCACCAAGTGTTTGCTTTTGGTCTAATAAAACTCCCCAAATTTTTTTCTAAATTTTCTATAAACTAAAGCCTAGCTTTTCCTTCCAAAAGCAAAACTACAAAAAATATAAAACAGAAAAAATAAAAAAAAGCAAGGGAGAGGCAGCAGCCCTAACCAGCCCAGCCCATCTAACCTTCCCTGGCCCAGTACCCCTTCACGATTGTCTTCTTCCTCCCCCACGTCACTTCCTGTACGAACAGGCAAACAACCACACGATCTCCTCTCCCCCTCCTGGATGCATGCCGTACAAGCATCTCCTCCTCTATTTCTATCCCCCTCGGTGCCCTAGCCTAGCCCTAGTTCTCCCTCCTTCTCCCTCAAGCCGCCACCCTCTCTCTTCCTTCCATCTCCTCCAACTCCCTCTCTCTCTGAACCTATACTGAACCTGAAACCCCCTTCCATGGCCGGAACTTGTGGAGGTTGGCGTGGTCGATGTAGGCTGTCCCGGGAGCTCCCGCGGGCGGGAATGGAACCGGCACCCTCCCCTCTCCAAGTTCGGTGAAGGGATCACCGCCGGAGATGCACCGTGTCGCCGGCGCCGTTGCCTCCATCGCCGGCCGACTCCCTGCTGCACGTGTGCTGCTCGCCCTGCTGCCCTGCGATCTGCTCCTCCTTCCAGCGCCTCGAGGTGAGGCCCCTTCCCTTCCCCTCTCGCCTCACTCCCTCCTCTCTCCCTAGGGCCGCCCCGCGCCCCCTCGCGGCAGCTCCCTCCGGCGAGCAGGCCGATGGCCAAGTCCATGGCGCTCTCCCTATTTCTGCTCGCCTGCGTATCTGTTCGAGTTCAGTAAATTCAGAAACAACCCGAAACAGAAGCTCTTACCCCCCCACTGCCCCTTCTAGTAACACAACAGCAGCACAGCCCCACTGGTTGGTTCCCCTGCGCCCCAACCCAAGGTCCAGGGATCGAATCCCCCTCCCCACATGAAAACCCAATCTTTTTTTCCTTTTATTTTGGTACTGCACAAATCTCAGAAATCACAGCTATGCCCTTGCACAATAATTCTAGCCCCTGGAAAAATTTTCTAAGTCCCTAGTTGTGATAAAAAATGGCAGATTGCACCCTAAAATTGGAAATTGCATAAATAATTCATTTTAATTCCAAATCCAACAATTTTGATATGTTTTCAATACCAAATTAAATGTTCTATCCAAATATAAAATTTGTTTACTGTTTTGAATATTTTAAATTGGTGCAAAATTTGAAAACTTGTCAAATTCACTTAAATTTGCAAAATTCATAACTTGTTCATAAAAATTCCAAATTTCACAAACCAAATATGTTTTCCAATCAATTTTTCATGTACTTTTCAAATATAAATTTTGTTTGCTGTTTTGAATAATTTAAATTGCTGAAAACAACTGTTTCTTGTTTATTGCATTTAAAATTGCCAAAATAATAACTTGCTCATTTTAAATCCAATTTCCACAAATGAAATATGTTTTCCATGCAAAATTAAACCCTCTTTCCAAATATAAAATTTGTTTCATGTTTTGAATAATTAAAATTGGTTAAATAATTTAATCCTTGTTTAATTCATTTAAAATTGTTAATTTCATAACTTGATCAAAACAAATTCTTTTGGGACATATAAAATATGTTTTCAAACCATAAAAGTATAAACTTTTCAAATGTGAATCTCACTTAATGTTTTGAACAAATAAAAATTCAAATAAGTTCATGTTTGAATTAAATTCATTTAATTCTTGCTTAAACTTGTTTAATTCATAATAAATTCATCCTAATTCCAATTTCAATATTTGAAACATGTAATCCAACTAAAATCTTGTTTTCTTTTCAAATATAAACTTTGTTATCTATTTTGAACAATTTAACTTGATGAAAACAACAAATACTTGTGTGACATGTTTTAAGTAACCAAACTTTCCAAACTTAACCAATGATTTCCAAAACTTGTTCCAATCCTTTTTCACTTGCATCTATCATTGTTATTTGTTGTTATTTTGCTGTTTTACTCATCCATGCATCATGCTAATTCACTTACACAATTTGATTAGTTGTAAAACAATTAATTCAACCATAAATCATGGGCTTTCCATATGCAATCCAATTGCATATGGGTCCATTTAATCCTGTTTCTATCTTGTCAACTATTTCCTTTTGGATGCATCAATTAAACTGTCATGCATCATCTTTGATTGTGCACCCTGCCATGATATTGATTGTTTATATTTCTGCCTTGTTTGTTTGCTTCTTCTCGGATACACGACGACGTTGAGACCGACGATACTTACGACATCCCTTCTAAGGATTTAGCTCAGTACCAGGCTACTGGGTTTTGCAGGCAAGTTATCACTCACATGAACCACTGTGTTCCTTTCAACATTGGTTACCGATACTTTCCGTTGTTCTTTTCTGCTAAGCCTTAGTAGTAGTTGTTTCTGTTGCGAACCTATCACATGATACCCTGAACCCTGATATCTGTTCGGCATGCCTACGGTACTCCTGGCAGGGCCGGCGGCCAACAAGTTCACGTTCTTCAACAGCGCGCTGTCGCCTCGGCAGCCCCGGTCCGTCCAGCGGATACTCGGGGAGAACAGCATTCTGGACATCCACGGCGCCGACCACCGGCGCGTCCGCGGCGCCCTGTTGGAGTTCCTCAAGCCGGATATGCTCAAGATGTACGTGAGCAGGATCGACAGTGAGGTGCGGCGCCACCTCGAGGAGAACTGGACCGGCCAGGATACCGTGACGGTGCTGCCCCTGATGAAGCGCCTGACGTTTGACATCATCTCAGCGCTGTTCTTCGGCCTCGAGAATGGTGCCGCGCGGGACGCTCTTGCCGGGGACTTCGCGCGCATGATCGAGGGCATGTGGGCCGTCCCAGTGAACCTGCCGTTCACGTCGTTCAGCCGGAGCCTCAAGGCCAGCCGCAGGGCTCGCCGGGTGCTAGAGGGGATCACGCGGGAGAAGAAGGCCAGCCAGCTGGAGCACGGCAAGACGTCGTCCAACAACGACCTCATCACCTGTCTGCTCAGCCTGACGGATGGCCATGGCGATCGGCTGCTGACCGATAAGGAGATCGTGGACAACGCCATGGTCACCTTCTTCGCTGGCCACGACACGTCGTCCATCCTTATGACGTTCATTGTCCGCCAACTCGCCAATGATCCGGTCAACCTAGCCGCCATGGTCAAAGGCAAGTAACCGTTTCACCGTATTTGCAAGTTTGTGTACCAACTCGCAAGAATTTGATCTCATATTGTAACTTTCTTGGCACAGAGCACGAGGAGATTGCTAAAGACAAGGCTGACGGAGAGGCTCTGACCTGGGAGGACCTGACGAATATGAAGTTCACATGGCGATTCGCGCAGGAGACACTTCGCACTGTCCCTCCAATCTTCGGCAACTTCAGAAGAGCACTCAAGGACACCGAGTTCGACGGCTACTTCATCCCAAAGGGTTGGCAGGTCATTTGCTAACTTTTGCATCCTTGGACAATTCACACCTACCAGTCGTATTGGTATCACCAACTTGCCGAGAAACCTGATGCAAACTATTGCCGTTTTCAGGTGTTTTGGGCGGCAAACGTGACACACATGGACTCAAGCATCTTCCACGAGCCGGCCAAGTTCGACCCATCCCGGTTCGAAAACCAGAAAATGTCGGCGACACCACCATACTCCTTTGTCGCCTTTGGCGGTGGCCCGAGGATATGCCCCGGTATAGAGTTTTCCAGGATCGAGACATTGGTGACTGTCCACCACCTGGTGAGGCAATTCAGATGGAAGCTCTGCTGTAAGGAGAACACTTTCGTGAGGAACCTCATGCCATCACCGCTGCATGGACTGCCAATCGAAATCGAGCACATAACCTCTCCTTGATTGCGACCAAACTTCACAGCTGTCAAAAAAAAATGGCCAGTCGCATCACAACATTTGCACTAGAGAGATCAATGGAAATGTAAGAAGAGGGCAATATATACATAATAGAGTTCTGTATTATGGCTATTTTTTGTCAAGCATGTATAGTTCAGGATAAGTAATAAAATATTTGTCTCACAAGAATATAGTGGGCACAACATCGATGATTTGCTTCACAGATTATTTGTTTTCGAGCAATAACATGTACACCAGAAGAATGGAGACACTAGGTGCAGCAGGGTCACTCGGCACTCACTGGGAAGTAGACCTTGTTACCTCCGTTTGATATCTTATACACGTAGAATATCAGTACAAGTGCACTGCAAAACAATAAGAAAAGGGAGCATTGTACGGTGACGAGCTCAGTGTCCCCCATCAACCGAACCAAAAACGTTCCAACTGTTAAGACCAGAGGCCAAAAAGCAAGAGAAACATCTAGCATCAGAATAAAACAGACATTATGTTTGATTTGAATGAAGTAGGATGAAGGAACTACATGCTCCTGGCCAAGAAAAGATGCACATTTACAAAAATGCAATGGCTATATGCACTTGAATTTATTTGAAAATATATGTCCATTCTATTCTTTAAAGAAAAAAAATAGATAATTGCTATATTATTTCTTCGTCTCTTGTTATTTAATGCAGAACAAAAGTTTTTTTTTCAAAAAATACAAAAGTTCATAGAGTATTTTGTCATGTGGTATATCTCAGATTATTAGTTGGAATTTGCAAACGGTCCTCTATTTTTTGTTTATGGGAACACATGTGCTCAGGAGCATGAAATGTGCACCTGCAATAGCCCCATGCCAATTAAACTGCTAGCAGAGCTATAGGTAATAGCTTGTAAGTTTTTATTTTGCATTTGTTGTGAGGGTGAAGTTTAGTCTTGCTTAAAATTTGTACTAAGTTTTCTAAACAACAATTTTTCATTAAAATAGGATGATATAGGAGATCTTTGACCATTCAATGTTAGCTCATGTCGAAGCCTATGAGTTTTCATGGATTTGTATAATTTTGTTCATACTTCTCAAAAGGAGTGTTCATATATGACCATTTAACCATATTTAATGTTATGGTAGTGCTAGATTCTATTTAAAAGCTTATGTTTTTTTTAGACGAAGTAATGCTAACTAAATAACGCCTCCATTCCAAAATAGATGAAATTAGTTTATTTTTAAGGTCACCGGTATGCAACTTTGACCATTATTTTTTGTATTAATGTGTAAGGAAATTCATATAAGAAATCCATATTGTCAAATTATTTTTCATGAGATATTTAGTGATATGGTTTTCCCCTGACCAACCTTGGTTATGCAAGATAACAAGAGATAGCGAAACTGATGGCCCCTATTTTTTTTTTTTCAAGATCTCAGTGTGATTGCATGCAAATAAATTTGCAACCTTTGAAGTAACAAGCTAAAGGCTCGAAATTGCAATAACCAAGGGAAGCGGGGAAAGCATGATGAATGAAATATGTACGCCTGTAGAGATTTGAAGGTTGTGGCCCTTGTGGGCTCTACATTTACAAGGGAAGAAAGCACTTTCAGATAAAAGTTGAACTAATTCATGCTATTTAGGCACACAACACATACAAGCACTATTTGGATGAGTACAATTATGGCTACTAGGTTTTGAAACTTGAAAGGTACAGAGAGATATCATGATAAAAATGCTCCAGAAGAAACAAATCTGAACATACCAATAAAAAGTTAATTTCCAGAGGTTCTTCTTTTAAGATTTTATCAAAACACGCATTGGATACAATTAAGAGGAGCTTGACATTACTAGTACTTGAGAGCACCTAGAAGAAATTAGGGAAACATTATCTTCAAAATTAAATGAGTTGCAAAAAAGACAACTGCGGTATCTACCTTGTTGGTTGCCGTTCTCTGACGAGGATTTATATCTCCAAGGTGAGATGTCGGAATAGCAAACAGACAACAATGATTTTTGCATTTGTATCTGTCGGCTCCACACTAGACCGCATTCCATTCAGGTCATGCCGAAAACACGATGGTGACAGACAATAGGAGCTCCTGTGGAAGGTTTCCCCACAACCAGCCATCAGGAATAGTTGTCGTGCAACACACTCATGAAATTTACAGGCAAGCATATCAAAACTACATAAATCCCTTTTGTCTTCTATTCAGAAGGCATCTCAGCACTTTCAGATCCCTTGACGACGATTTCTTCTTCGGAATCTTCGATGAAGGATTCTTATTTGGTTTTGACGTACAGAAAGAACCTGCTCATGCATGCTCTCCTATATATTCAGAAAAAAATCTGATTTGCCGTTCCACTCACTCTTCAATGGATTATTTGCCCATAGTCGTGGCACTCTTTGCCAGTGCCTCGTCCATAGCCATCTATCTCTTTACCAGAGCCAAGAAAGCATGTCCGGACAACCTGCCCCCTGGCTCCCTCGGCCTGCCAGTGATCAGCCAGAGCCTCGCCTTGCTCCGGGCCATGCGTGGAGACGGCGGCAGTCGGTGGATAGGAGACCGGATCGACAGGTACGGACCGGTCTCGAAGCTATCGCTGTTCGGCACGCCTACGGTGCTCCTGGCAGGCCCGGCGGCCAACAAGTTCACGTTCTTCAACAGCGCGCTGTCGACACGGCAGCCCCGGTCCGTCCAGCGGATACTCGGGGAGAACAGCATTCTGGACATCCACGGTGCCGACCACCGGCGCGTCCGCGGCGCCCTGTTGGAGTTCCTCAAGCCAGACATGCTCAAGATGTACGTGGGCAGGATCGACGGTGAGGTGCGGCGCCACCTCAAGGAGAACTGGGTTGGCCGCGATACCGTGACGGTGCTGCCGCTGATGAAGCGGCTGACGTTTGACATCATCTCAGCGCTGCTCTTCGGCCTCGAGAAGGGTGCCACACGGGATGCTCTTGCTGGGGACTTCGCGCGCATGATCGAGGGCATGTGGGCCATCCCAGTGAACCTGCCGTTCACGGCGTTCAGCCGGAGCCTCAAGGCCAGCCGCAGGGCTCGCCGGGTGCTCGAGGGGATCACGCTGGAGAAGAAGGCCAGCCAGCTGGAGAACGGCAAGGCGTCGTCCAACAACGACCTCATCACCTGCCTGCTCAGCCTGACGGATGGCCATGGCGATCGACTGCTGACCGATAAGGAGATCGTGGACAACGCCATGGTCACCCTCATCGCTGGCCACGACACGTCGTCCATCCTTATGACGTTCATGGTCCGCCAACTCGCCAATGATCCGGTCAACCTAGCCGCCATGGTCAAAGGCAAGTAACCGTTTCACTGTATTTGCAAGTTTGTGTACCAACTCACAAGAATTTGATCTCATATTGCGACTTTCTTGGTACAGAGCACGAGGAGATTGCGAAAGACAAGGCTGACGGAGAGGCTCTGACCTGGGAGGACCTGACGAAAATGAAGTTCACATGGCGATTCGCACAGGAGACACTTCGCACTGTCCCTCCAATCTTCGGCAACTTCAGAAGAGCACTCGAGGACATCGAGTTCGACGGCTACTTCATCCCAAAGGGTTGGCAGGTCATTTGCTAACTTTGCATCCTTGGACAATTCATACCTACCAGTCTTAGCTAGTATCACCAACTTGCCGAGAAACCTGATGCAAACTCTTGCCGTTTTCAGGTCTTTTGGACGGCAAACGTGACACACATGGACTCAAGCATCTTCCACGAGCCGGCCAATTTCGACCCATCCCGGTTCGAAAACCAGAAAATGTCGGCGACACCACCATACTCCTTTGTCGCCTTTGGCGGTGGCCCGAGGATATGCCCTGGTATAGAGTTTTCCAGGATCGAGACATTGGTAACCATCCACCACCTGGTGAGGCAGTTCAGATGGAAGCTCTGCTGCAAGGAGAACACTTTCGTGAGGGACCCCATGCCATCACCGCTGCATGGACTGCCGATCGAAATCGAGCATGCAGCCTCTCCTTGATTGCGACCAAACTTCACAGCTATCTAAGTATAATGGTCAGTCGCATCACAACAGTGCATTGGAGAGATCAACGGAAATGTAAGAAGAGGGCAATATATACATAGTATATAGCGCCCAATTGTAGAGTTCTGCATTATGACTATTTTTATCAAGCATGTATATTTCAGGATATGTAATCAAATATTTATCTCACAAGAATATAGTGGGCAAAACATCGATGATTTGATTCACAATTATTTGTTGTTCGAGCAACGCATGTACATCAGAAGAATGGAGACACTAGGTGCAGCAGGGTCACTCGGCACTCACTGGGAAGTAGACCTTGTTACCTCCGTTTGATATCTTATACACGTAGAATATCAGTACAAGTGCACTGCAAAACAATAAGAAAAGAGAGCATATTATGGTGACGAGCTCAGTGTCCCCCATCAACCGAACCAGAAACGTTCCAACTGTTAAGACCAGAAAAAAAAAATCAAGAGAAACCTCTAGCATCAGAATAGATCAGGCATTATGGTTTGCTTTGAATGAAGTACTATGAAGGAACTACATGCTCCTGGCCAAGCAAAGATGCACGTTTACAAAAATGCAATAGCTATATGCACTTGAATTATTTGAAAAATTATGTCCATTGTTCTTTAAAGGAAAAAAAGATAATTGCTATATTAGTTGTTATTTAATGCAGGATAAAAGATTTTTTTTCAAAAAATACAAAAGTTCATAGAGTATTTTGTCATGTAGTATATCTCAGATTATTAGTTGGAATTTGCAAACGGTCCTCTATTTTTTTTTTCATGGGAACACATGTGCTCAGGAGCATGAAATGTGCACCTGCAATAGCCCCATGCAAACAACGAAGCTGCTAGCAGAGCTATAGGTAATAGCTTGTAGGTTTTTATGTTGCATTTGTTATTCGGGTGAAGTTTAGTCTTGCTTAAAATTTGTATTAAGTTTTCTAAACAACAATTTTTCATCAAAAATGGATGATATAGGAGATCTTTGACCATTCAATGTTAGCTCATGTCTAAGCCTATGAGATTTCATGGATTTGAATAATTTTGTTCATACTTCTCAAAAGGAGTGTTCATATATGACCATTTAACCATATTTAATGTTATGGTAGTGCTAGATTCTATTTAAAAGCTTATTTTTTGTTAGACCAAGTAATGCTAATTAAATAACGCCTCCATTCCAAAATAGACGAAATTTGTTTATTTTTAAGGTCACCAGTATGCAACTTTGACCGTTATTTTTTGTATTAATGTGTAAGTAAATGCATATAAGAAATCACAATTGTCAAATTATTTTTTATGAGATATTTAGTGATATGGTTTTCCCCTGACCAACCTTGGTTATGCAAGATAACAAGAGATAGCGAAACTGATGGCCACTATTTTTTTTTCAAGACCTCGGTGTGTTGCATGCAAATAAATTTGCAACCTTTGAAGTAAGAAGCTAAAGACTCGAAATTGCAATAACCAAGGGAAGCGGGGAAAGCATGATGAATGAAATATGTACGCCTGTATGGATTTGGAGGTTGTGGCCCTTGTGGGTTCTATATTTACAAGGGAAGAAAGCATTTTCAGATAAAAGTTGAACTAATTCATGCTATTTAGGCACACAGCACATACGAGCACTATTTGGATGAGTACAATTATGGCTACTAGGTTTTGAAACTTGAAAGGTACAGAGAAATATCATGATAAAATGCTCCAGAAGAAACAAATCTGAACATACCAATAAAAAGTTAATTTCCAGAGGTTGTTCTTTTAAGATTTTATCAAAACACGCATTGGATACAATTAAGAAGAGCTTGACATTACTAGTACTCGAGAGCACCTAGAAGAAGTTAGGGAAACATTATCTTCAAAATTAAAGGCTTGGTCCCTTTTGTGGAGATGAAAGTTCACCTCTTCTGTAGTACGTTTTCCTATCGAAATCGATGTAAACAGCATCATCGAAAGTGCAGTTCATGTCATTCATGCAGGAGACTTCAGCACCATCCCCCAAATTGATCTTACTATTGTTGTTGCGGTGGGTTTCGGCACCTTCCCGCCAACGCGAACTTCTCTTCATGGGTATAGCAATGTAGCAAGGTTGTTGAGGCAGTTTGGCTTCTCCATGGTGTTTCCAGGTTATTAGGACAACTTAAGTTGGGATGAATCGAGTGAGTTGGGATGAAAAGGACCGAGGGAGTTGATTGGAATAAAAAAAATGACTGGACAGGTTAATTGGTTCCTAATTACTCTGTTAGAAATGGGGAAATATTTTCTTGACCAGTGAAAGTAAGAAAGGGCCGCAAAACAGAAGAAAAAGATGTATCTTTCAACCATTTTTTCTCAAAGCAAGTATAAGTAAGGCTCCAAAGCAAGTATAAGTAAGGCTCCATAAGTTCACGTACAAAGGAACCAAAACATTTTGTGGGTCGATTTGGCGTTCCAATCACCTAATACAATGAATAGTATTGTACCATCTAGACATGCACATGAGATGGAGGGAGTTTTGGACGAACCTGATGGCAGCAATTATTCCAGCTGGCATTACTTTTCTTGTTTTCATGTATCTTATTCCCATAGCTATCGTTAATGCTGCAGCACAAACTGTTGAAAAACAAATCTTGTAAGATAAATTTGACTAAGGAAAGAAACAAAAGTCTAGAGCATTCACTAGTGAAACATCTTCAATTGGAACTACAATATGGCCGTCGAGCAGGCACTAAATTCTAGAACGAGCTGGCAAACGTGGCATTCCTAAGACGAGTGTTTGCATATAATATATTTTTTCCTTTTTCTTCCTTTGGATTGACCAATAGATAGGATCTAGCCTGGCCAACTGGAACATCACAATAGTAACCACTAAACATCTGGTATGTGACAACATAGGCAAGTGTAAGACGACAGCAAAAGAAACACTATAAGGCAACAAGTCTGTTTGTAAATTTGAGTTTTGTGAATGGCCATCTGCTCTACAGCTCTGTTGTTGCGGGATGCTGAAAGAGCGCACAAAATTTTAGGAATTTAAAAAGGACCAGTGTTGCACCAATTCACTTTCCGAAAATACTCTGCTAAACATTCTCTGAAACATTTTTCACTCTTGGTGATGTATGTAAGTTGGGTCGAGTACACTGCAAAGAAACCTCTTGCTCATCTAAGAAATTTAGCTTTTTCAAGTAAATTAGAGGAGGTCCAGCCTATTGAATCTTACAGCCCCTAGTCCCTACCCAATAAATTAAATTCTGAACCGAAGATTGATACACATATCCTAGGATACTGCATTTGGAACATTTGATCATCTACATTTAGTTCCGATCCCAATGTAAATGCAGGTTGGATCCCTACCCTGAACGCAATATATGATTTTTCTACACAAAGTAGAAATAACAATGATGAGCTCTCGATGCGACTGCTCAACAGCACCAACTCATCCACCTCTAATGAGCATCGGCTAACCCCACAGCGAGACGACCAAAATGAAGGCGAAGATGGATGATGAGTAGCAACAGCAACGGACCAGTCTGAAGGACGGTGGCGAAGAGGGACCTAGAGTGGCCGCTCGAGAAGGCCCAGATGCTGAGAGCTCCGGCGAGGAGGAGCGCGCCTCCGAATCCTGCGCCGGCGGCCAGCGAAGCCGCGCTCCCCCGCTTGACGTAGCCGGCGACGCCGCCTCCGAGGACAACTAGGCCGTACGGGATAGTGACGTAGAAGTCATCCATGCCTTTCCCGGATCCTCCTTTCCTGCGCTGTATCTCGCCTGATCGGCTAGACTCTCCCCTCCGATGACTTCTCTGGTTCTCTGCCCCCTCTCTTGACAGCTGGCTGCCTTTTGCTTAGAGCAACTCTAGTAGATCCCGGATAAATAAATCCGGGAAAAAGAGGATAGGGGATCTTGATAATATAATTTTTATGAAACGAAATGTCGAGGAGATCCACTAAAAACATACCGGATAATTTGAAAATTGCATTTCGCGCTAAAAATTTTAAAAAAAACATCGCTGGAATACATTGCCGTAAACGCTAACCTACACATCCCGGACGATGTCGAGGATTTCCGCCTCGACGGTCTTCTGCAGAGTCCACGAGAGCTCAAGTTCGCCGGCGGCGCGCTGGAGCCGGTCCGCCGCACCCGGAGCGCCGTTGTCAAAGGCGATGTAGAACTCGTCATCCGCATCCTCGGTGCGCTTGATCACCGGCAGCACGTGGTCGAGGAGGTTCGTCCAGCTCAGTTGCATACGCCGGTGCCTCGGCGGTCACGGAGGGTGATTCTCACGGAATCCGGCCCGAGCGGAGGTGCTAGCGACAACACGCGGTCTTCATCCTTCGTGGGCGAAACCTTAGCTGCGTGGTTCCTCGCGGACTCCATGCGGAGCTGCCGGAGACACTCGTTCGTCATCCCAACATTTTGGCAGCACGGAATCGCTCGCTGGAGTGCGAATTCGCAGCGGGAGAGGGGGATTGCGGCGGCGCTTTTGGTGGACGGGTAAGCTAAAGCCCCCCGACCCGCTACATATAGCGACCAAGGAGGGGAATACAGCGGACACAACAAATATTTCCCGATATGATGGGACCTATCCAGGCAAAAAAAAAATGCCCGTCCCGCATATCAGCCAGGATTTTTGCGGGCGGCGAGGTTTTGCGGGATCTGTCAGAGGTGTTCTTACCTGGCGATGGACGGCGGTAAAGTGGACATGTAGTCCTCGTAGCTCGTGGCCTCGTAGGCCCGACCTGGCCGTGAGGACAAGTATTGGGTTTTAGTTGGCCTTGTAGACCACGCCCCGAGAGTGAAAGGGGGCTCGGAATTTAATTGGACTAGCATACCAAATTCAAGATGGAAAAAAATAGTCTCCAATTCAAATTATGTTTTTTTTTTGTGCTTGACATTTGGTGTTAGAAAGGGTAGCACCCAATTCCAATTGAGAAACATTTGGTACAGGGGGATCGTGCGCTCGCATCCTCCGACGAGACGCACGTCACGTGGTTATAGCACCTTCCGTTGGTCCACTCCATTCCTATACTCTCGCTTCTTTCTCTGGTCTTTTTTAGAGCAACCATGTATTTTATTAAAAAAAAATAAGTTACATGAACTAACAAACTAACACACGTGAAAACTAACAAAATGATCAGAAAAACACGGTTGTTCTAAAAACTTTGCAGAAAGAATCCTAAAAGTTAGAATAATACGAAACTATCCCTAGAGCTTACTGCATTTGCCAAAGCCAGCGGCCGCCGCCCAAAACCAGCATCGCCGAGACGCATGCCGGAAGGGACGTCGATGACGTAGGGATACTTCCCGGGTCCTCCAGATGGACCTACCGGGTCCTGATTCATACATAACTCCAACATGAAGAACCAACATCTATCTTCTTGAAAGTCCAGCTGGAGTCCATCTACGCTTCAACGTAACATGTGGCACAAGACAGAAGATACAACCGACATAGTCACAGCTTGTAAACTACCCGGATGCGGATTCGAGATCCAGGCTCCTATATAAAGACTGGGATTGGAGCCGCCCAAATCTCCCATAGTACTACCTCCACGACCCTCCATCCCGCAGACAACGAACGCCTTCGGCATCATCGCCTTCTAGGCCCTCAAGGGTCACGGTCGCCGCTGGGTAGCCTTCTGATTTGGGATTTAGACATTTTAAGCATACACGAGACCTGCCTATAAGTATAATACAATTCAGGGGGTCTAAAATATTACACGAGACACATATCCGCAGCGCACTTAATCGGGACCTAAACTAATCCACTTTGCAAGTTCTGGTATGACGAACATCAGGTTTGCAAGATGTGGGACTAAAATGTCCCAGGTGCGCAAATTGTGGGACTAAACCTGCTAGAGCATCTCCAGTGGAGGCGCAATGACTTGGCGTGGTAAAAATCGTTTGCAACGCCACTTTACCAGTCTTAGCGCGTCGTGGGTGAGACCAGTTTTCCACATGTCTAAAAAAACAGTGCGTTAAAATTTTTAGGCGTAATATTGCATCACGTCGTTGCTGGTGACCAAACTTGCATCCCATCCGCCAAGCTGGATCTTTTAGGTGTGATGCTATTTTTTGGCAACTGCTGAAGTGTTGTTTCTAGCCCGTAGCGCGACGATATTTTTGGACTTTTGGACGACCGCTGGAGATACTCTTATTACTCCCTCCGTTTACAAATAGATGACTTTCATTTGTTCAAAAGTGGATGTATCTAGACACTAAAATATGTCTATATACATCTACTTTGGGACAAATGGAAGACATCTATTTATGAACGGAGGGAGTATCTCTTAAAAAATATGCATGCAACTTTTGGCTGATGGCTAGGAACGGTGAAACAATCCAAAATGCTGGCGTAGTTCATGCTTTGCTACCATGGACTATGCTTGAGAAGAAGAAAATAGCCACAGAAAGAAACGTAGAGTAGCCACTTGGGGGTTCCTTCGGAAGGAATCTCTTTTATTAATAACTGGGGAAAGTAAAAAAAGAAAAACCATACAGGAGATGGGCTTCGGGTGAAGATGGAGAGAGAGTGCCGACATGTAGGTGTGGAGAGAGGCCATATGTCCAACTTTCAGAGATTCTCTGCTCCAAACTTTCCGAATCACAAACATTTGAGGGGTTGAGATAGCTCATGTACCCACATGTACATGTAGAATTGTATTACCGTTTATCATATGCAAGCAATGCAATTTAGAGTATCTAGGTTAGAGATTTTTTTCTGAAATGGGGAAAACCCCAGCCTCTGTATCGAGTGATGCACATAGCTTTTATTGCTTATTGAGTTTCAGAGTGTCTTAAAAGTTTACACCTAAGAAAACCTCACAAAGAGACACGCCTCCCTCAAAATGACAAGCAAGAAGAAACAAAAGTACGAAAGTCTATTAATATGATGTCACGTATGTCAGGAGAAAAAATCTTGTGCCACCATAAGAAGACGCTTGCATCCATCCACCATAAGCTCCCTTTGGTCTGAAGGTAATAAGAAAACTCATAGCTAGATCCAATGCACTGCCATATAGATAACATGTAAGACATGAAAATTTTCCTTCCTGTTAAACACAAGATTATTCCTACAATTCCAAATGGACCAACAAATAGTCGAAACGTCAATACGAATTCTATTTTTTTATCCTTTTGTCTATCCCATTTAACTAATTCTCAAACATATTAGTAACATTGGAGGGGAGATATTGTAAGTACAAAAATCACACGCCAAACAAGTTTAGCAAAAGGGCACAAGATAAATAAGTGGTCAACTGACTCCTCATTCCCACAAAAGGAACAATGTGTATCATCTTTCGAACTTCTTTTAGCTAGATTATCTTTAGTAAGCAGCACCTTTTTATCTAAAAACCACACGAAAATTTTAATCTTGGGTGGGATTTTAAACTTCCACAAATAAGTTTTAAGAAAAAACAGTATGACCATTCATAAGATCCTCATACATAGATTTAACTGAGAACACACCATCCTGAGATAAATTCCAATGAAACCTATCAGGATTTGTATTAAGCAAAACATTCATCAAACGCAAACATAGATGAGACCACATCTCCCAAGAATTTCCCACCAGGTTCCTCCAAAAACTATTGTTAAGAGATGGAGCATTGGGAAACACATCATGTACCGAAACATTTTAACGTTGCAGAGTATTATACAAGAGATGATATTGATTTAGTAGAGGAGTTGGACCTAACCAAGTATCCTCCCAAAACCTTGTTGTCTCCTTATTACCGACTATAAAAGAGCCTCTACAAAAGAAGTCTTCCTTGACCCTCATTAGACCCTTACAAAAGGGAGAATCAGTAGGTTGTGCCTCGACGTGAGCTAAAGTTTTTCTATGAAGATATTTATTTTGCAGCAATTTCTGCCAAACACTCTCTTGATTTTAGAGCTTAAACGGCCACTTACTTAGCAAACATTTATTTTTCAGCTCTAGCACTTCCACACCTAACCCACCCTGATCTTTAGGTCTACAGATAATATTCAATTTTGTTAATCTATATTTGCGCTTGTCCTCATCACTCTGCCAGAAAAACCGAGACCTATAGAAGTTCGGTCTCTTGCGAACCCCTTTTGGAATTTTCATAAAAGAGAGCATAAACATGGGTAAACTTGTTAAAACCGAGTTAACAAGAGCTAAACGATCCCCATATGAGAAGAACTTCCCTTTCCAACATCCAAATTTGTCTTCAAAACGACATTCAACTGGTTGCCACTCAGAGTTTCTTAATTATTTGTGATAACTAGGAATGCCCAAATATTTAAAAGGTAGAGAGCCAGACTCACAACCAAAAATTTGTTTGTACTGATTTTATACCTCTTTAGCCTTTCCAAAACAAACAAAATTCACTCTTGTGAAGGTTAATTTTGAGACCCAAAAGTTGCTCAAAGATACACAAAATTAACTTTAAATTAAGAACCTTTGCGATATCATGTTCTAAGAATAAAATAGTATCATCTGCATATTGCAAGATAGACAAACCTCCCTCCACTAAGTGAGGAATGAGACCTCCGATTTGTCCATCCTCCGTCACCCGAGCAATCAAAATGGCTAATATATCAGCAACAATGTTGAACATAATTGGAGATAAAGGATCTCCCTGTCTAAGACCTTTTTTAGTTTGAAAATAATGACCTGTGTCATCATTCACTCGAATACCCACACTTCCTCCCTGAACAAATTGCATAATCAATTTGCACCATTCTTGTGCAAATCCCTTCATACGCAATGCTTGTTGTAGAAAGGGCCACTTAACTTTATCATATGTCTTTTCAAAGTCAATCTTAAAAATAACCCCATCCATCTTCTTCTACTTAAGTTCATGGACGGTTTCATGAAGGATTACCACTCCTTCCAGAATGTTTCTCCTAGGCATAAAGGCCGACTGAGAGGGTCTAACCACCTTTTGCACAATTTGAGTAATACGATTAGTACCCACCTTTGTGAAAAATTTAAAACTAACATTGAGAAGGCATATAGGTCTATGTTGCTGAATTTGTACCGCATTGTCTTTCTTAGGAAGCTAGGTTATAACTCCAAAGTTAAGTTTAAACAACTGAAGATTACATTATTTCAACTGAGAAAACATAGCCATAAGATCAAATTTAATTACCTCCCAAAAGGTCTTATAAAACTCAGCAGGAAACTCATCTGGTCCCGGAGCTTAATTTAATTTCATCTGCGAAATGGCTTCAAACACTTCTTTCACTAAGAAATCTGATGTGAGAATATCATTTTCTACTTGTGAAAAATGCGGTATATCATGAGTAATAGATTCATCTAAAGAAATATCATTGGGAACCAAAGCCCCAAAAAGTTTCTTGTAGTACTCAGTAATGTAGGTTTTTAAGTTCTCTGCTCCAACTATAGTTCCTTCGTCTTGCTCAAGCTCGAAAATCATTTTCTTTCGGTGTTTCCCATTAGCAATAAGATGAAAATATCTAGTATTATCTCCCCCCCCCCCTGAATATGTTTAACCTTAGCCCTCTGAGCCCATTTACTTTCTTCTTTTCTACGAAGACATCAAATGCGGTCATTTTCCTCTCTCGAAGTATCCCGCTCAACCAACAAAAGAGGGATACTCTCAGCCTTGATATCAAGCTCATCAATAATTTTAAGCAACCTATCTTTTTTATTTCATATATTTACCACTTTGATTCTTAGCCCACCCCTTAAGAAAACGTCTTAAATGTCTGATTTTATTTTGCCATACCTCTATGTCTGAATCCCCTTTGACAACTGCAGCCCATTCTGCCGCAATCATCTCATAAAACCCTTCCATTCAAAGCCACGAAAGCTCAAATGAAAAACGTGCTTTGTTACCCACATGAGCTCGGGTTCCAAAGTCCACAAAGGGAGGTGTGTGATCCAAATCAGTCCTAGTCAAAGCTTGAGCTAGCTAAAGGAAACTTATGTTCCCATTCTACAGACGATAGGACTCTATCTAATTTTTCATAGGTTGGGGTATCTCTCCTACTTGGTTAAGTATACTGCCTAGCCGATGAAAGTGCATTTTCGATATCTCTATGTTTTGTGTGTTTGTTAACAACATAAATGATTTTTAACCGTGTGCTATTTGTTGAAAAAGGTTATAGCCAGTATCAGCACATAAACGGTGTCAAAGAAATGGTGAAGAAGATAAAGTTCAACGGACGTTTTTCTGGCTCGAAGAAGGGGTTTTTACTGTCATCCGGAATAATTCCGGATTCATCCAAAATGATTCCGGATTGACTGTGAAAACCTCTGTTGCAATCCGAAATCATTTCGGGTGATTCCGAGATCCGGATTCATTCCAGAGCGATTCCGACATTGCCGTGAAATCCTCTGTTGCAATCCGGAATCATTCCGGACCAATTCGGGTTCATTCCGACATGAACGCAAATTCTTCTGTTAGGATCCGGATTGCTTCGGATTATTCCGGGAGCCAGAATTTTTCCAGAAGTTCCGGAATCATTCCGGAATGAACTTCGACTGCGAGAAAAAATAGCTAGTTTTTGGTGGAACTATAAATAGAAGACCCCCTTCTTCCCCAAGGGGAGCTCGTCCAGAATTGAATGCTCCAATGATTGAGCTCACCCACAAATCTAGATGTCCCATCTCCTCAACCCAAACTCGTTTAACTTGAAGGATTTAAGGAGAAGCCCCGGATTTACATCTTCACCAACCGTATTTCCATTTCCCCCTCATTAGCTTGAGGGATCTTGTCTAGGGTTTCCTCTTGTGGAGAACCTAGGCTTCTTGCTACTCTTGGTGATTCTTGTGATTGTTGGGAGCCCCCAATTTGGTTGTGGGTGTGTGCCCCAAGCTCGTTTGTAAAGGACTCGATTCCCGCCTCAAGGAGGATCAATAGTGGAAGGTGGACTAGGCCTTTGTGGCGGGGTTCGTCGGAGAATAGGGTGAGGCCTTTGTGGCATTGAGTATGCCTTCGTGGCAAGCTCACACCCCTCAAACGGGACGTACTCCCTTAACAAGGAGGAACTTGGGAATACATCATGTCTCCGTGTGCTTCATATCGGTTACCTCGTTCCCTTCCTCCTTTACTTGTGCTTGTTCTAGTCATCTATAGGTAAATTCACCATAGTTGAATTATCTATAGAATTTACCTTTGTGTCAAGCCTAATCTTGTAAGAAAAATAAAATTGGTCGTAGCACCTATTCACCCCCCTCTAGGTTCCCATACATTACTTTCAATTGGTATCAGAGCCTCGGCTCTTTTATCGGGCTTAACCGCCTAAGATTTAAGTATGGTCGATGAGGCGGAGACCGCCGGTTCCACGGTGCATGTCTCTATGGATGATCTCAATGAGTTGAAAACTCATTGACCTCATCCATGGAGAACAAAATCGATGAATTGAGACAACTCATGTTGCAATTCATGAAACCCAAGGAACCGGAAGTCTCTACTTCACCTCTCGCGGACAAAGTCCCGGAGGGCGCCGAGAAAGGGGATAATGGTGATCCATCTAAAGATGCTTCCGCTAAGAACTCCACCAATAAGGGTACGGAAGGAGATGGAGAATATCACTCTATCAAAGGACATTATTCTCCCGATCCTCCCACCCCACATCCTCATATAATCCCTAGGGGAGATCCACCTAAAATTGATGCATATTCTTTTCGTGAATGGCAATATTACATGGAAACTCACTTGAACTCTTCTTGTATAGAACTTTGGAGGGTCACTCATGATTGATACAAGCCTCATGACCTTAAGAACTTGACAATAAGAGAAACCGTAGATTGTCAACTCAACTACACCGCCTTGTCGATTCTTCAACAAGTCGTGGGTCCTAGCCACATGCCTCATCTTCAACAATATTCCACTGCCAAGGAAACATGGGACGCTCGTGTCGTCATGTTTGTGGGAAATGAAAGTATGCAAAGGAATAGGTATGATGCCTTGAGCAATGAGGACGAAGGGTTCTATATGCATGATGGAGAGATCCATGAAGACATGTACCGAAGGCTCAAGACTCTTGCCACCACATTCCACAATGTTGGTGCCAAGTACATTGATGATGCTTGGATCAAGAGGAAGTACATGATTGCTCTCATGCCATATGATCCCGCTGAATTGAAGAGCATTCAAGGAAGACAGGACTTTGCTTCGTTGACCTCAAATCAAGTTATGCAAGAGGTGTGCTCCTATCAAGTGCAAACCAAGAATGCTCTTGACAACCGTGCTAGGGCCATAGGAATCCACAAAGGGGCATCAGTTCCTTTGAAGGCCAAGGTTGTGTCAAGGGAGGCTGAGTATGAAGAAGAGTGCTATGAGGAGTTGGCTCCATTGAAGGATCAAGAATATGATCCCGTGCTCAAAGATATCATTGCTCTCACCGTTCAGAAGTTTTGGAAGAATCCCCCCAAGGCCAAGGCATATGTTGAGGAGAAGACCAAGTCTCGCTATGGCAAAGATGGGAATCAACGAGTGAGGTCTTGCTTCAATTGTCAAGATAAGCACCACTTCATTGCGGAATGTACCTATGAAAATGTCGCACCCGGACTTCTAGAGGATACTCACAGTCCGCTAAACAGTAGAACAAATGGCTTACGGGGCATACCGGCACCCGCATCTCAATGTGAGCAGGCCAACACGTAAACGTGTGACAACCATTCTCTACTATCCATCGTCTGCGTAAACCATCCCATAGAAATCAGACTACTTCCGTTGACGTACTTCATAACATACACACATGGTACGTCAACGGCATTTGAACAATTGATATCACAACATATCTCTAAGACACAAAAGATTGAAATAAGTTGCAAATAGCTCTCACTAGAGCAGAGATAGCAAATACAACCATCCAGACGACACATGTCCCAACAATTCATCATTACATCACAGCGGAAGCATCCAAAGGGTCTGAGTACAGACAAGATCCAAATAGGCCTAAGAGGCCGGAAACGAAAAGACGGAGCCCATCCACGATGTCTCGGATCCTGCCCGGGTCCGCCATCTACTCGTCAGCAGCCTTGTCATACTCCACGTAGTAGCCACCATGGGGATCCTCGGAAACGTAGTCTGCGGAAACCACAGCCCCAAAGGGTTCAGTACAGACAAGTACTGGCAAGCAAGACTCACAGGATACCAAAGTGTACCCGGCAACACCAAGTACAGATGCTTTGGGTTCAACGGAAGAATAGGTGATACAAAAAATGCGGCAGCAGGCTGCTCTAGCCAACTACAGAAACACGCTACCACTTCCGGCTAAAAGAAAGGGATAAGATAGCGTATCGTAACCAACTATAACTAACCTCAAACAAACCCATCCTGGATCTCGCCCCTTATCCAAAGAAGCAATCCGAGGATAACTCACACAGTTGGATTAATGATGGTTCAAGTTATTGTGTCAATAAGACTATTACTAGTCAAGTTATCATTAGTTAGGTGTAAGTTGTTCTGAGTACTTGTTAGCTAGTACTTTCACCAAGTCATCCATAACCGCGGACAACACGGCTTCTCGAGAAGATTTAACCCTGCAGGGATGCACCAATTTGGCCGTACACGTAAGAATAACCCGCCAGATGGAATGGCCCTTCCACCAAGCGGGGCACTCAACACAACTCAACTCTTCTTCGCGTCAAGCCCAAAGAACCCCGTGCAATTGAGCGCACGGCTAATCAAGCCCACGAAGAAAAGGGGACCCTCATAGCACTGTAAGAACGTGTCTCCCTAAATGCCGACTACAAAAGTTTCCACCCTGGCCTCGGGTTCGTACCTGCATATGCGTGCGGCAAATGGAAAACCCGAACTAAATGAGGCGATTTGGACGAGATGCGAATCGAATCAAATTGAGGGGGGCGCCCATACACGCTTCCCACATGCGGTTAGTGCGCTCATCATGGATCAGTAGACAAGACCCTTTTCCTAATTAGGGTCGACACTAGCAGGCCTCAAAACCACGCCGGGCCTCCTGCCGGTGCCTTAGCATCAAATTAGCATTACCTCAAACATTAACAGGTTGTTGTTTAACATCGAGTCCCAGAACATAATAAAATATGGTAACAGAAATAACGGACAACAGACTCGAGCATAAACAACCCTAAGCATGCTAGTAAGACAGGGGCAACAAGCAACGGGGTTATAGGCGTGGAGGTGAGGCTATATCAGGGTTACAGGATAACATGTGATAGGATCGAACACAAGCAACGATTCATAAGGCTAGCAGAATAGACAACGGAAAGTATCGGTATCCAATGTGGAAAGGAACACAATGGTTCATGTGAGTGAATACTTGCCTGCAAACTCAGTAGCCTGGTACTGAGCTAACTCCTCAGAAGTAGTGTCGTAAACCTCGTCTGTATCAACGTCGTCGTCTATTCGAAAAGAAGCAAACAAACAACGCAGAGAGACAAACAATAAATAACATGGCATAATGCACAATCATGGGATGATGCATGACAATTTAACTGATGCATCAAAATAAGCTAGTTGACATGATAACCAAATTAAATGGGCCCATATGCAATTTGGATTGCATATGGAAAGCCCCTGAATTAAGGTTGGTTTAGATGATCTACAACTAAACAACATGTGAAAGTGAATTAGCATGATGCATGGATGAGGAAAACAGAAAGAAAACAACAATATATTCAATTTGAAAAGGTGTTTACCAAGTTTGAAATTTTATTTATTAGGTTATGAAAAATTGGCTCCTTAAAGGAGTTACACAAGCATTTGTTGTTTTCACCAATTTTAATTGTTCAAAATAGATAAGAAAATTCATATTTGGAAAGAACACAAAATTTTAGGTGGAATACATGTTTCATTTGTTGAAAAAGGAATTAGAATGATATAATTATGAATTAAACAAGTTTAAACAAGATTTAAATGAATTTAATTCAAGTATGAATTTATTTGAATTTTTATTTGTTCAAAACATTAAATAAAATCCATATTTGAAAAGATTATATTTTTCTGGTTTGAAAACATATTTTTCATGTTCAAAAAGAATTTAATTTGACCAAGTTATGAATTTAGCAATTTTTAAATGATTTAAACAAGGTTTAAATTATTTAACCAATTTTAATTATTCAAAACATGAAACAAAGTTTATATTTGAAAAGGTGGTTCAATTTGGCATGGAAAACATATTTTATATGGGCCATTAGAATTAAGTTTGAATTAGTTATGAAATTAACCAAATTTGAAATGAATTGTTTGAATTTGAATTTTGAAAACATTTGAAATGTTCAAAACAGATAACAAAGGTTTTAAACATGTAGAGAATTGAATTTGGTACAAGATACATATTTTATTTATTTTATTTGAAGTTGAAGTTCAAAAGATATTTGCATTTTGAAACCAGGGACTATTCTGTAAATCATAGGGACTTAAAATTAAAAAGAAAAAGGGACCAAACTATTTACACCTCGCAGTGGCCCAGCCTAGGCCACTGACGAGGGGGCCATGGGCCACGGTGGCGCCTAGGTGGCGTGCGAAGTCGCTGACAGGGGGCCCCCACCTGTCAGCGCTCTTTGTGAAAAAGTTTGGGTTTAATCCGCGAGAGGGGATTCGAACCCACGCCCTCGTGGGCGCGTGCGCTGCGCGGTGCCACTACGGTGTTGAACATTTGCTGACAGAGAAGGAAACGCGGGGAGGTTAAGGTTCAGTTAGCGTGCTAACTGACGAAACTGAATTCTTCAGTTAACTGAACCGCGACGGATAGCGGTGCTCGCCGGCGGTGAGGACATGCTGCCGCTGCTGCTGCTCGCGTGCTCGTGTGCGTAAGGGTGCTGTCCAGGGAGGTGGTGCGTGCACGTGATGCAGAGAGGGAAAAGGAGCGAGGTGACGTGCTCACCGGGAGGGAAAACGTGCTCGAGAGGAGAAGGTGCTCGACGACGGCGACAGGGAAGAGGATGGCGGCGGCGATCCGGTGGCGCTCCGTCACCGCAGCGTGGTCGAGGAGGAAGCGGACGGAGCGGGGAGCCGATCCCCGTGCTCAACCTGCACGGTGGGGCCCCATAGCTCCGTTGATCACCGGAGTTTGGTGGCGGTGGTGGTTTTCGGTGGTGGAGTTTCAGAGAGGAAGAAACAGAGGGAGGAGAAGGGAAGAACGGCGGCGGAGAGGGAGAGAGAGGTGGAGGAGCTAGGGCAGAGGGTGGAGGCCTAGGGCATGGCTATAAAGGGGAGGAGGAGCGCTGATGTCCGTTCCTCCCCTCAGCTGTCGACGTGGACATGTTCGATCTTCTGCCGTACAAAGGTAGAAGGAGAGGGGGGTACCAGGCCGTGGGGATGGTGGGCTGGCCTAAATGGGCTGGCCTGCCCTCTCCCCCTCTGGTTTTGTTTTATTTTTTCTTTCTTTCTCTCTTTTTTTTTGCAGATTTGAAAAAGGAAAGAAAAGAAAGGGTTTTTGTGGTTAGAAAATTTAGGTATAATTTTTATAGGTTAGTTATTCTAAAAGCACAAATGTGCAACTATTTGTTTTACAAAATTTTAAATTATGTTGCTGTTTGTATTTTATTTGAAATTGAGTGAAATTTTGATATAATTAAATTATTGAAACTTAAGCAATTCAAAGTTTTTAATTTCAAGTTAATTTGAAACAAATGATTGGAGTGTTTTGTAATTTCCATAAATTTCAAAATGGTTGCTGTTTGGGAATTTAATTGAATTTTGAATGGAATTTGAATTAATTAGATTATTTAACTTAATCAAGTTAATGGTTTGATCTTCCAACTTTAATGGAAACAAAATGATGTTTGGGTTTGAAATTTTCATTTGAAAATTGTAACATAACAAGTATGAAACAAAGATTTGAAATTTGATTTGAAAATCAAATAGAAAAACAAGGGAAAACAAAGGAAAACAGAGGAAAACAATTGGAAAACAAATGCAAAACTTAAGATGCCATGATGCAAAACATAATTTAACAAAAAGCAAACATTCTAAAGGTTGTTTTTCATACTTGGGATGTTACAAAACGCGCCCCCCCCTTGAAGGAATCACGCCCCGAGATTCCTACTGAGAAGAGAAAAGGTCCGGATACTTCTTGCGAAGATCCTCTTCGGTCTCCCACGTTGCCTCTTTATCGGAATGATGGGACCACTGCACTTTCAAGAACTTGGTGCTCTTGTTGCGAGTTTTGCGCTCGGTCTCATCGAGGATACGAATAGGGTGCTCCTCATAAGAGAGATCTTCTTGCAGTTCAATGGAATCATGATCAACTGCACGATCTGGATCTTTGAAGTACCTCTTGAGCTGTGACACGTGAAACACATCGTGCACCTTGGATAGTTTTTCTGGAAGTTCAAGACGATAGGCATTTTCTGCATGCCTTGAGAGAATGTGGAAAGGACCAATGTATCTTGGTGCAAGCTGTCCTTTGACACCAAAACGATGAGTGCCTCTGAGGGGAGTTACACGGAGATATGCTTTGTCACCAGGTGCATAGATCATATCCCTGTGCTTGCTGTCATAGTAGCTTTTCTGACGAGACTGAGCAATCTTGAGATTGTCACGAATGATGCGGACTTTCTCTTCGGCTTCCTTGAAAATGTCAGGGCCTAAGAGTGAACGTTCACCAGCTCCAGACCAATTGATTGGACTCCTGCATCTGCGGCCATAGAGAGCCTCAAATGGTGCCGTGCCTAGGCTTGCGTGGAAGCTGTTGTTGTAGGAGAATTCAGCATATGGAAGACATTCCTCCCATTTCATGTCAAAGGAGATACCACATGCTCTGAGCATATCCTCGAGAATCTGATTGACTCTTTCGACTTGCCCTTGAGACTGAGGATGGTAGGCTGTGCTGAACAGAAGTTTGGTGCCCAATGCTTCTTGAAAGCTTTTCCAGAAATGAGAAGTGAATATGCTTCCACGGTCTGAGCTTATTTCCAATGGAACGCCATGAAGAGGAACAATCTTTGCTGTGTAGAGCTCTGCTAACTGGCTAGCTGAGATTGTTTCTTTGACAGCAAAGAAGTGAGCTACTTTAGTGAGACGATCAATGACAATGAAGATTGCAACGTTGCCCTTCTTGGACTTTGGAAAACCAGTGACGAAGTCCATTTCAATCATGTCCCACTTCCACTCAGGGATTTTCAGAGGTTGGAGAAGACCGGCTGTTTTCTGATGAACTGCCTTAACATGTTGACAAACATCGCATTCAGAAACGTATTGAGCAATTTCACGTTTCATGCCAGGCCACCAATACAGCGTCTTGAGATCCTGGTACATCTTTGTACTTCCAGGGTGTATGGAGAGAGGAGTTTCATGAGCCTCCTTGAGAATGACATCTTTGAGACTTTGAACTTGAGGAACTGCAATGCGTCCTTCGAAGAACACAGTTCCCTTGTCATCAATTGAGAAGGACTTAAATTTCTCCTTTCCTTCTTTGATGTGTTCTACCATCTTCTTGATTTCAGCATCACGAAGTTGTTCAGAACGAATCTTGTCCTCGAGAGTTGGACTGGCTTTCAAGTTTGCAAGATAGCCTTGAGGAACAAGACCAAGGTTCAGCTTCTGGAATTCTTCATGAAGTGGAGGTTGGCTTTCCATGATCATGAGATTATCGCAATACGACTTGCGACTGAGAGCTTCGGCCATAACATTAGCCTTGCCTGGAGTGTAAGAAATTGTAAGATCAAAGTCTTTAATATTTTCAATCCATCTCCTTTGACTGAGGTTTAGATCTGGTTGAGTGAAGATGTACTTCAGACTCTTATGATCGGAAAAGATTTCAGTGCGATTACCCAACAAGTATTGTCTCCACTTCTTGAGGGCAAACACAACTGCTGCAAGTTCTAGGTCATGAGTTGGATAATTGAGCTCATGTGCGTTCAACTGACGTGAAGCATAAGCCACAACTTGACGTTCTTGCATAAGAACTGCACCTAGACCTTGGAGAGATGCATCACAGAAAATTTGGAAAGGTTTGGTAGGATCTGGGCCAACCAAAACTGGTGTAGAAGTGAGTTTAGTCTTCAGGAAATTGAAACTTTCATCACATTGTGGAGACCAAACGAACTTATTGTCCTTCTTTGTGAGATCAGTGAGAGGTTTGGCAATCTTGGAGAAGTTTTGGACGAAACGACGGCAATAGCTAGCCAAGCCAAGAAAACTTCTTACTTGCTTCACCGTCTTTGGAGGTTTCCAATCAACATTTGCCTTAACCTTTTCTGGATCAATGGCTATGCCCTTGGCAGAGATGACATGACCAAGGTAAGAAACTTCTGGAATCCAGAACTCACATTTGGAGAACTTGGCATATAGACGATGCTCGCGAAGTTTCATGAGAGTGAGACGAAGATGTTCTTCATGCTCTTCCTCGTATTTTGAGTAGACAAGAATGTCATCAAGATATACCACAACGAACTTGTCGAGGTATTCGTGAAAGACAGAATTCATGAGTCGAGAGAAGGTCGCCGGTGCATTGGTGAGACCAAAGGACATGACGGTGTATTCATATAGACCGTAGCGAGTGGTGAAGGCTGTTTTTGGAATATCCTCTTTTCTGATCTTTATTTGATGGTAACCCATTCTCAAGTCCAACTTGGAGAATATTGAGGCTCCAGCAAGTTGATCAAAAAGATCATCGATACGAGGAATTGGATACTTATTTTTGATGGTTTTCTCATTAAGAGGACGATAGTCAACAACGAGTCTCTTTGTGTGATCCTTCTTCGCAACGAACAGAGTTGGGCAACCCCAAGCCGAGGAACTAGGTTGAATGTAACCTTTTTCCATGTACATATCGATTTGCTCCTTTAACAGTTTCAGTTCAGGAGGAGCTATCTTGTATGGATGCTTAGAGATTGGAGCAGTACCTGGTTCAAGCTCGATCACGAACTCAACTGCTCTGTCCGGAGGCATCCCTGGCAACTCTTCTGGAAAGACGTCAGGGAATTCGCAAACCACCGGAACATTTTCAAGTGAAGGTAGAGGTTTTGCATCGAGGTTGCACAGCTGAATGGAACTTGATTCATTTGGAGAATAGACTATCTGGCCAGAAGGGTGGAACAGAGTTATTGACTTCTGAGCACAGTCAATCCTTGCTTTATTAGCTTTCAGCCAATCCATACCAAGAATGACATCAATGTCAGAACTTCCCAGCAACATGAGTGAAGCAAGGAATATGTGGCCTCCAATTAGGATTTGATTGTCCTTACTTATCTTGGAGGTCAACATTTGAGATCCCGGGGTGTGAACAGTGATTTGATTGCTTAGTGAAACCACAATTAGGTTGTTTGTTGTGGCAAAAATCTTTGACACAAAAGAATGTGATGCTCTGGTATCAAACAACACTTTAGCTGGAAAAGAGTTTACGGGTAATATACCGAGAACGACGTCAGGAGCTTCCTCAGCTTTGTCGATCTTGACATGATTCACCCTTGCGGTCCTCCCGACAGGCCTGTTGTTGGTGTTGAAGGCTTTAGGCGGGGGAGCGCGCACCATTGCCTGGTTGGTGTTAGGACGAGGTGGTGGTGGAGGTAGCTGCCTCTGCGTGCACTTGTCAGCGTAGTGCCCCGTCTGCTTGCACTTGTAGCAAGTGACGACACGAGGAGGCCCTGGCCTTGGTTACCGCATTGAAGCCCTCTGATCATGCATCTGAGCAGGGTTGGGTGGGCGGGGAGCGAAGCCTGGAGAAGCTTGGGCGTATGGAGCCCGAGTGACAGCACCATTTGGCACCCAGATGCGGCGCTTCTGCGGAGGGGTGGTCATGTTGGAGGAGGAACCACCCTCACGCGAGTGCTTGCGAGACTCCTCGAACGCCTTGCGCCCATTTTCTTCATTGAGCGCGGTGTTAACGAGCTCCTCGAAGTTGTTGGCCTTGATATTGGTGAGGGCGTACTTGAGTTCCGGGTTAAAACCTCTGCGGAACCTTGCCATCTTCTTAGCCTCAGTAGACACCTCATCACCAGCGTAACGAGCGAGGCGATTGAACTCACTTTGATAGCCGATGACGTCCAACTTGCCCTGCTTGAGTGAGCAAAACTCTTCACGCATCCTTTCCATGAGACCATCTGGAATGTGGTGCTTCAGGAAAGCTTCCTTGAAACAAAACCACGTGATTGGAAAGCCAGCTCTCATGGCCTGGTAGTTTTCCCACCAAGTAGCTGCCTGACCCTTCAGCAGATAGGAGGCATACTTGACCTTGTCTTCCTCAGCAACGTGAGCAATCTCCAGAGCCTTAGCTATCTCACGGATCCAGTCATCAGCGTCCAGAGGCTCGCGTGTGGCTACGAAAGCTCTCGGACCCAGACTGAGGAACTCCTTGATGCTGACACGTGGAGCCGTCTGGTTGTTGTGCTGATTAGTCTGAAACTGAGCCATCTGTGCCATGACTTGGGTCATCTGAGTCAAGAGCTCCGTGATTGGCGGTGGCTCAGGCGGGTTGTTCCTTGTTGGCGGCATCCTGAATGGAAATGCATTTTAGCACAACAATAGAAAAGGATAGACTTGGAAACCGAAAGAGAGATTATCCCGACACATGAATAGATAACCAACAGGTACATCATCACATGTTCAAATACATCAGAATATCCAACACACCACAAATGGTTCGAAAGCCAAAGGATAACTAAACATAGCTAAGAATGGATACATCGGTACTCCCATGCTCATCACGCAGGACGGCGACTAGTAGTACGGCTAGAGATACGGTGAGGAGCACGCCCACGAAAGTAGGTAGAACGACGATCCACGTAGATCTGACGTGGTCTGAGAGCGACTCTGGGTGTGGTGAAGTACATAGCGTCGACTCCATGTGCTCCAAAGAGTGGAATCCAGTGTAACCAGCACCGAGGTTAAGGAGTGGACCTCTGATCGGCTCGTAACCTCCAGCATCTGGCAGACGACGACCAACTGGCTGATCGAAACGTGCAAAGCGCTCGTCTCCAACAAAGTCTGTGGTGTAAGTCGCCAGACGAGTCAAAGCAAGGTAGAGCTGCTCTCTGACTGAAGCCAACTCCTGAGATAGTGTGCCGGCAACTGCGTCACTGTGCCTCACAAACTGAGCGGTGGTGTGCAGCCTGGAGTTATCATGCTCGTAGACATCCAAGTTGTCGTAGAGAGTGAAATGAGCTCCCTCCGAAGTGATGTAACCACGGGGGATGTGGTGATAGATAGAATCGTCAAATCCCCAGTAGTCAGCACGAAGGACGGTGAGACTCACATAAGTTGCCTGCTGCACAGCCATATCCACTGTGGAACCTACTGCCTCGTAGCGGTGGACCACGCTCATGCCATCATCTGACAGAATGTAGACGATAGCCTGGTAGTAGGTCTGGTCAAACTCTCGCTGCTGCTCGTAGACCTGGTACTCTGGTGCCCAACGGAACCCCAGAAAAGTGACCATGCTCTCAGCATCTCCGGATAACCGGCAGTGCTCTCGCAACGATTCATACGAACCACCTGCGGGTAGAACCTGAGATCCATCTGCAGATGATGGGGAAGTTTTGATTAGACGCCGGTAGGAGAAGTGAAGTGGCAAGCAACAACAAGGTTTCAACGGACGAAAAGGATGTTGAGAAGAACAGGATATCGAAGCAACATTGGGGAAACACGAGACCAAACAGTCCTGAGGTACTACGGAAAACCCCATCCGGGCTTCTAAAGGATAAATATCTACTGCTTAAGGAATAGAGGATATGCTTCCGGGGCTTACACGCCTCCGTTCTCAATCGTGAGTAGGCAACATGATAAATCATGTCACAACCACCTCCATTCCTATGGTCTAGTAGATATAACTATCCTATAGAAACCAGGATACATGAAATCCTAACTTGAAAGTTCAGATGAGAAGAGAAAACAACGTTGCACTTCCTTACCAGAAAAGGGAGGGTGGGTGGGGAAAGAAATAAAAGAACAGAATTCCTACTCTCACGTTTCATTTTTCCTATATAGCTACAAAATAGTTTTTAGACTCAACTGCGACCAGTAAAAGGGATCCTACAGGCAGACAGGCTCTGATACCATTTGTCGCACCCGGACTTCTAGAGGATACTCACAGTCCGCTAAACAGTAGAACAAATGGCTTACGGGGCATACCAGCACCCGCATCTCAATGTGAGCAGGCCAACACGTAAACGTGTGACAACCATTCTCTACTATCCATCGTCTGCGTAAACCATCCCATAGAAATCCGACTACTTCCGTTGACGTACTTCATAACATACACACATGGTACGTCAACGGCATTTGAACAAGTGATATCACAACATATCTCTAAGACACAAAAGATTGAAATAAGTTGCAAATAGCTCTCACTAGAGCAGAGATAGCAAATACAACCATCCAGAGGACACATGTCCCAACAATTCATCATTACATCACAGCGGAAGCATCCAAAGGGTCTGAGTACAGACAAGATCCAACTAGGCCTAAGAGGCCGGAAACGAAAAGACGGAGCCCATCCACGATGTCTCGGATCCTGCCCGGGTCCGCCATCTACTCGTCAGCAGCCTCGTCATACTCCACGTAGTAGCCACCATGGGGATCCTCGGAAACGTAGTCTGCGGAAACCACAGCCCCAAAGGGGTCAGTACAGACAAGTACTGGCAAGCAAGACTCACAGGATACCAAAGTGTACCCGGCAACACCAAGTACAGATGCTTTGGGTTCAACGGAAGAATAGGTGATACAAAAAATGCGGCAGCAGGCTGCTCTAGCCAACTACAGAAACACGCTACCACTTCCGGCTAAAAGAAAGGGATAAGATAGCGTATCGTAACCAACTATAACTAACCTCAAACAAACCCATCCTGGATCTCGCCCCTTATCCAAAGAAGCAATCCGAGGATAACTCACACAGTTGGATTAATGATGGTTCAAGTTATTGTGTCAATAAGACTATTACTAGTCAAGTTATCGTTAGTTAGGTGTAAGTTGTTCTGAGTACTTGTTAGCCAGTACTTTCACCAAGTCATCCATAACCGCGGACAACACGGCTTCTCGAGAAGATTTAACCCTGCAGGGATGCACCAATTTGGCCGTACACGTAAGAATAACCCGCCAGATGGAATGGCCCTTCCACCAAGCGGGGCACTCAACACAACTCAACTCTTCTTCGCATCAAGCCCAAAGAACCCCGTGCAATTGAGCGCACGGCTAATCAAGCCCCACGAAGAAAAGGGGACCCTCATAGCACTGTAACAACGTGTCTCCCTAAATGCCGACTACAAAAGTTTCCACCCTGGCCTCGGGTTCGTACCTGCATATGCGTGCGGCAAATGGAAAACCCGAACTAAATGAGGCGATTTGGACGAGATGCGAATCGAATCAAATTGAGGGGGGCGCCCATACACGCTTCCCACATGCGGTTAGTGCGCTCATCATGGATCAGTAGACAAGACCCTTTTCCTAATTAGGGTCGACACTAGCAGGCCTCAAAACCACGCCGGGCCTCCTGCCGGTGCCTTATCATCAAATTAGCATTACCTCAAACATTAACAGGTTGTTGTTTAACATCGAGTCCCAGAACATAATAAAATATGGTAACAGAAATAACGGACAAACGACTCGAGCATAAACAACCCTAAGCATGCTAGTAAGACACGGGCAACAAGCAACGGGGTTATAGGTGTGGAGGTGAGGCTATATCAGGGTTACAGGATAACATGTGATAGGATCGAACACAAGCAACGATTCATAAGGCTAGCAGAATAGACAACGGAAAGTATCGGTATCCAATGTGGAAAGGAACACAATGGTTCATGTGAGTGAATACTTGCCTGCAAACTCAGCAGCCTGGTACTGAGCTAACTCCTCAGAAGTAGTGTCGTAAACCTCGTTTGTATCAACGTCGTCGTCTATTCGAGAAGAAGCAAACAAACAACGCAGAGAGACAAACAATCAATAACATGGCATAATGCACAATCATGGGATGATGCATGACAATTTAACTGATGCATCAAAATAAGCTAGTTGACATGATAACCAAATTAAATGGGCCCATATGCAATTTGGATTGCATATGGAAAGCCCATGAATTAAGGTTGGTTTAGATGATCTACAACTAAACAACATGTGAAAGTGGATTAGCATGATGCATGGATGAGGAAAACAGAAAGAAAACAACAATAGATTCAATTTGAAAAGGTGTTTACCAAGTTTGAAATTTTATTTATTAGGTTATGACAAATTGGCTCCTTAAAGGAGTTACACAAGTATTTGTTGTTTTCACCAATTTTAATTGTTCAAAATAGATAACAAAATTCATATTTGGAAAGAACACAAAATTTTAGGTGGAATACATGTTTCATTTGTTGAAAAAGGAATTAGAATGATTTAATTATGAATTAAACAAGTTTAAACAAGATTTAAATGAATTTAATTCAAGTATGAATTTATTTGAATTTTTATTTGTTCAAAACATTAAATAAAATCCATATTTTAAAAGATTATATTTTTCTGGTTTGAAAACATATTTTTCATGTTCAAAAAGAATTTAATTTTACCAAGTTATGAATTTAGCAATTTTTAAATGATTTAAACAAGGTTTAAATTATTTAACCAATTTTAATTATTCAAAACATGAAACAAAGTTTATATTTGAAAAGGTGGTTCAATTTGGCATGGAAAACATATTTTATATGGGCCATTAGAATTAAGTTTGAATTAGTTATGAAATTAACCAAATTTGAAATGAATTGTTTGAATTTGAATTTTGAAAACATTTGAAATGTTCAAAACAGATAACAAAGGTTTTAAACATGTAGAGAATTGAATTTGGTATCGGATACATATTTTATTTATTTTATTTGAAGTTGAAATTCAAAAGATATTTGCATTTTGAAACCAGGGACTATTCTGTAAATCATAGGCACTTAAAATTAAAAAGAAAAAGGGACCAAACTATTTACACCTCGCAGTGGCCCAGCCTAGGCCACTGACGAGGGGGGCATGGGCCACGGTGGCGCCTAGGTGGCGTTCGGAGTCGCTGACAGGGGGCCCCACCTGTCAGCGCTCTTTGTGAAAAAGTTTGGGTTTAATCCGCGAGGGGGGATTCGAACCCACGCCCTCGTGGGCGCGTGCGCTGCGCGGTGCCACTGCGGTGTTGAACGTTTGCTGACAGAGAAGGAAACGCGGGGAGGTTAAGGTTCAGTTAGCGTGCTAACTGACGAAACTGAATTCTTCAGTTAACTGAACCGCGACGGATAGCGGTGCTCGCCGGCGGTGAGGACCTGCTGCCGCTGCTGCTGCTCGCGTGCTCGTGTGCGTAAGGGTGCTGTCCAGGGAGGTGGTGCGTGCACGTGATGCAGAGAGGGAAAAGGAGCAAGGTGACATGCTCACCGGGAGGGAAAACGTGCTCGGGAGGAGAAGGTGCTCGACGACGGCGACAGGGAAGAGGATGGCGGCGGCGATCCGGTGGCGCTCCGTCACCGCGGCGTGGTCGAGGAGGAAGCGGACAGAGCGGGGAGCCGATCCCCGTGCTCAACCTGCACGGTGGGGCCCCATAGCTCCGTTGATCACCGGAGTTTGGTGGCGGTGGTGGTTTTCGGTGGTGGAGTTTCAGAGAGGAAGAAACAGAGGGAGGAGAAGGGAAGAACGGCGGAGGAGAGGGAGAGAGAGGTGGAGGAGCTAGGGCAGAGGGTGGAGGCCTAGGGCATGGCTATAAAGGGGAGGAGGAGCGCTGCTGTCCGTTCCTCCCCTCTTCTGTCGACGTGGACATGTTCGATCTTCTGCCGTACAGAGGTAGAAGGAGAGGGGGGGTACCAGGCCGTGGGGATGGTGGGCTGGCCCAAATGGGCTGGCCTGCCCTCTCCCCCTCTGGTTTTGTTTTGTTTTTTCTTTCTTTCTCTCTTTTTTTTTTGCAGATTTGAAAAAGGAAAGAAAAGAAAGGGTTTTTGTGGTTAGAAAATTTAGGTATAATTTTTATAGGTTAGTTATTATAAAAGCACAAATGTGCAACTATTTGTTTTACAAAATTTTAAATTATGTTACTGTTTGTATTTTATTTGAAATTGAGTGAAATTTTGATATAATTAAATTATTGAAACTTAAGCAATTCAAAGTTTTTAATTTCAAGTTAATTTGAAACAAATGATTGGAGTGTTTTGTAATTTCCATAAATTTCAAAATGGTTGCTGTTTGGGAATTTAATTGAATTTTGAATGGAATTTGAATTAATTAGATTATTTAACTTAAGCAAGTTAATGGTTTGATCTTCCAACTTTAATGGAAACAAAATGATGTTTGGGTTTGAAATTTTCATTTGAAAATTGTAACAGAACAAGTATGAAACAAAGATTTGAAATTTGATTTGAAAATCAAATAGAAAAACAAGGGAAAACAAAGGAAAACAGAGGAAAACAATTGGAAAACGAATGCAAAACTTAAGATGCCATGATGCAAAACATAATTTAACAAAAAGCAAACATTCTAAAGGTTGTTTTTCATAACTGGGATGTTACAGAAAATAGAGAACTCCATGGTGGAAAGCTCATTCGCAAGGACAAGTCCAAGGTTGCTTACAAGAAACCTCACTTCAAGAAGAAACCATTCAACAATAAGTCCCCCACCAAGTTTGTGCTTGTGACTCAAGAGGAGTATGATTCGGGAAGTGATGAAGAAGATGAAACCGCAAGTGAAGTTGTCGCTCTTTCTATTGCTTCTACCCCATCATCTTCATCTATTTTTGAATCTCCCAATGAGAATCATCCTCACCCAAATGCCAAGTGCTTCATGGCTAAGGCCTCGGAGGTATCACCTTCTCCCAACTCTAAGACCCCAAGTGAACTAGAAAATCATGCTAGTCTTAGAGTAGAACATGAAATTATCTCTTTGGAACGTTTTATGTCTAACATACAAGGGGAGACCAAGAAGTACTTTGATCATCTCATGAGCCAATTGGGAGAGGCCCATGAAGCTCTTAAGAATAAAGGTGAGATTGAAAGAAGGGATGCGGATGAGATAGCATCCCTCTCCATGACTATTGAGGAAGAGCATGATGGTAGAGTTTATCTTGAAGAGGAACTTGAATCTATTGAGGAGTCACATAATGAACTTGTTTCCAATATCACTAAGAAACGTGATCTTGCAATTGCTAAATATAAAAAGGCTAAAAAATATAATGTTGAGTTTGGTGTTGGTCATGGTAAACTAACCGAGGAGTTTGAAAAGCTAACCAAGGCTCACAAGGCCTTGAAGAGTCAACACTCTTACCTCAAAGAGTTGCATGAACAACTTCAAACTCAACTTAATCAACTTAACAACCCTATCACCTGTACTTCTTATTGTGATCATGCAAATATTATTGAGGAAAATGCTAGGTTGAAGGAAGAACTAGCAAGGCTCAAGGGCAAAGGACCTCAAGTTGAGAAGGTTGTGGTCTCTATCCCACAAGTGGTTGCCCCTAGCCCTCATGTGGTTGTTGCTAGACCACAAATGAGTGCTACAAGGCAACAAGTGGGAAAGAAAGGTCTTGGCTATGTTGCCAAGAAGAAGAACAAGAAGAAGAAGAGCAAGAAGAAGGCCAACAATGGGGTTTCGGGTGGTATTGTCATTAGGGAAAACACTACTCGTAGCACTCCCGCACAAGCTAACAATGTTGCTTCTAGTAGTGGTGTCATGAGGGACAACACTACTCGTAGCATTTCCGTGGGAGCTAACAATCCACATCATTTCTTATATGTTGATTATTATGGTGTTGTGCAAGCTAAATATGTTGGTCCTATTGAGGGTTACATTGACTATACCATTTGGGTTCCAAAGACCCTTGTTGCTAACATGAAGGGGCCCTTCTCGGGTCCTAACTCTAGTCAATGATCTCTTGCAGGACTATGCTTCTGGTGGGTCTAAATGGATAATTGATAGTGGTTGCACTATCCATATGACCGGAAGCAAAGAACTTGTGACGGAGTTGCGCCCAAATGATATTAATGCAACCGTCACTTATGGAGACACATCCTCGTCTAAGGTATCGGGTTTTGGCAAGGTTGTGATTGCTCGTGATATTACTATCGTGGACGTCATGCTTGTTGAATCCCTTTGTTTCAATTTACTTTCGGTTCGTTCTCTTGGGAAGATGGGTTTCTCCGTCTTCTTTGATGAAAACATTGTGGTCCTTTTGAGGAGCAAGACTCTTGACGGCGCATACATGGGACACGTTGAAAATGAGTTGTTCGTGATGGACTTTTCGAAGTCTACCAAATCTCAATCAATGTGTCTTTTCGGAAAGGAGGACGTGGGGTGGTTGTGGCATCGCCGCTTATCCCATGTCAACATGAGAACTTTGCAAAGTCTTCACAGAGGTGGCCTTATCCTTGGACTAAAAGAAAATGTTTCCTTTTTCAAAGATCCCGTTTGTAGGTCGTGTGTTGAAGGAAAGATGCATGATGTTGCCCACAAGGCCAAGACTATTATCTCATTAAATAGGATCTTGGAGCTTCTCCGTGTTGATCTCTTTGGTGCCGTGCCCGAGGCAAGTCTTGGAGGCAAGAAGTATTGCTTGGTGATTGTCGATGACTATTCAAGATACACTTGGGTATATTTCTTCAAGTGCAAGAGTGAGACCCAACAAACTATCATCGACTACACCAACCAAGTACAACGTCAACATAGTGTCCAAATCGTGGCCATTACGAGTGATAATGGCTCCGAGTTCAAGAACTAGACTTTGAATGAATTCCTTAGTGATGACCACCTACAGCCCTCAACAAAATGGTGTAGCCGAGCGGAAGAATAGAACTCTATTGGATATGGCAAGGACAATGTTGGTGGAGTATTCTTCTCCCCAATATCTATGGGCGGAGGCTATTTCTACCGCATGCCACTCCTCCAACCGCCTATACATCTGCAAGGGATTGGACAACACTCCATATGAGATCCTCACCGGCAACAAGCCCAACGTCTCCTACTTCCGTGTATTTAGTTGTAAGTGCTTCTATTTGATCAAGGGTGTTAGGTTGTCTAAATTTCAATCCAAACCTATTGAGGGTATATTTGTTGGTTACGGTGCCGAATCCCACACGTATAGAGTCTTTGACAAAGCCTCACAGATTGTCATAGAATCTTGTAGTGTGGTTTTCAAGGAAAATGATGGCTCCCAAGTGGTGCAATTTCATGTTTCTAATGTAGATGTTGAAATGCCTCAAGAAGCCATAGGAAGGATGGGTGTGGGATTTTTCCGCCCCATTGAGGGACACCTTACGGCGACTCGAGAAGGACTATGCTCTACTCAAGTGGAGCCCTCCTCTACAATAGAAGAACAAGTCAAGGATCCAAGTGATGCACCTATCCAATAACATGTTGAAGACCCTTCTCTCATTGACGAAGTTACTACGCAAGATGCAACCTCTCCTATCAGTCATGCTAGTCAAGGTCAAGGCCAAGATCAACCATCCTCATCCTCCTCTCCTCAAGTTGAAGCTAGTGTTGAAGAAGTTTACGTTGATGATGATGATGATGATCAAGGCTAAGTTTGTCAAGACGGGGACCCAAATGATCAAGATGATCAAGTGATTCCTCCTCGCAATAATGAGGAGATCGAAGCCCGTCGTGCTAGAAGGATAAGAAGATATTTGAAGCAAATTGATGCTCAAGACAACAAAGTGTTGGAAGATGTTCAAGCTAGAAGATCCACAAGAAGGCAATGGGCACATTTTAGTGAGCATCAAGCTCACATATCTATGGTGGAACCAAATAAAGTGTTTGAAGCTCTTGAGGACTCCGATTGGGTTGAAGTTATGCATTATGAGCTCAATAACTTTGAGCGCAATAAAGTTTGGAAGCTAGTTGAGAAGTCCAAAGATTGCCACAATGTTATTGGCACTAAGTGGATATTCAAGAACAAGCAAGATGAGCATAGCATTGCCATAAGGAACAAGGCAAGATTGGTGGCTCAAGGCTACACTCGAGTGGAAGGCATTGACTTTGATGAGACCTATGCTCCCGTGGCTCGCCTTGAGTCCATTTGTATCATCCTTTATATGCATCTTCGCATAATTTCAAGTGGCAACAAATGGATGTCAAAAGTGCTTTATTGAATGGTCCACTAAAAGAGGAGGTATATGTTAAGCAACCTTCGGGGTTCGAGAACCTCAACTTTCCTAACCATGTCTACAAACTTGATAAGGCACTCTATGGTCTTAAACAAGCACCACGTGCGTGGTATGAGCACCTTAGAGAGTTGTTGGAAGAACGTGGTTTCGAAGTTGGGAAGATCGACCCCACCCTATTTACAAAGAGGGTAAAGGGAGAGCTTTTCATATGCCAACTCCATGTGGACGATATTATCTTTGTCTCAACTAACCAAGCTTTTAACAATGAGTTCTCAAAGCTTATGTCTTACAGGTTTCAGATGTCCATGACGGGAGAGCTTAAATTCTTTCTTGGCTTCGAGATCAAGCAATTGGCTCATGGGACTTTCATTTCTCAAGACAAGTACACCCAAGACATGCTCAAGAGGTTTAATTTCCAAGGTTCAAAGATGAATCCATCACCTATCCAAGTCAAATGCCACCTCAAGCGCAATCCGGATGGTAAAGATGTGGACCAAAAGTTGTATCGTTCTATGATTGGTTCTTTGCTTTACCTTTGTGCATCTAGGCCCGATATCGTTTTGAGTGTAGGTGTGTGTGCAAGGTATCAAGCGGCTCCTAAGGAAAGCCACTTAGTGGCGGTGCATAGGATCTTTCGGTATTTGGTTGATACCTCAAGATTTTGTTTGTGGTACCCAAAGGGGGCACAATTTTCACTCAAGGGCTACACGGATTCCGATTGGGCCGGTGCTCAAGATGATAGGAATTCCACTTATGGGGCTTGCCAATTCCTTGGTAGGTCCTTGGTGAGTTGGTCTTCCAAGAAGCAAAATTGCATATCTCTCTCCACCGCCGAAGCCGAGTATGTGGCGGCCGCAAGTGCTTGCACCTAATTGCTATGGATGAGGCAAACCCTCAAAGAGTATGACATTCATTTGGATAAGGTTCCTCTCATGTGTGATAGTGAAAGTGCTATCAAGATCGCCTACAACCCAGTGCAACACACAAGGACAAAGCACATTGAGATTCGTCATCATTTCATCCGGGATCATGTGGAAAGAGGTGACATTGAGCTAGCTTATGTCCCCACCAAGGATAATATCGCGGACATTGTCGCACCCGGACTTTTAGAGGATACTCACAGCCCGCTAAACAGTAGATAAATGGCTTACGGGGCCTACCTCCACCCGCATCTCAATATGAGTAGGCCAACACGTAAACGTGTGACAACCATCCTCTACTATTCATCATCTGTGAAACCATCCAATAGAAATCCGAATACTTCCATTGACGTACTTCATAACAAACACACATGGTACGTCAACGGCATTTGAACAAGTGATATCATAACAAATCTCTAAGACACAAAGAAATAGGAATAAGTGGCAAAAGCTCTCACTAGAGCAGAGATAGAAAATACAGTCATGCAGAGGACACATGTCCCAACAAGTCATCATTACATCACAGCGGAAGCATCCAAAGTGTCTGAGTACAGACAAGATCCAAACAGGCCTAAGAGGCCGGAAACGAAAGAAACGGAGCCCATCCACGAAGTCTCGGATCCTGCCCGGGTCCGCTATCTACTCGTCAGCAGCCTCGTCATACTCCACGTAGTAGCCACCATGGGGATCCTCGAAAACGTAGTCTGCAGAACACGCAGCCCCAAAGGGGTCAGTACAGACGAGTACTGGCAAGCAAGGCGCACAAGATACCAAAGTGTACCCGACAACACCAAGTACAGATGCTTTGGGTTCAACGGAAGATAGGTGATACAAAGGTGCGGCAGCGGGATGCCCTAACCAACTACAGAGACACGCTACAACATCCGGCTAAAAGAAAGGGATAAGATAGCGCATCGGAACCAACTACCATTAACCTCAAACAAACCCATCCTGGATCTCGCCCCTTACCCAAAGAAGCAATCCGAGGATAACCCACACAGTTGGATTAATGAAGGTTCAGGTTATTGTGTCAATGAGCCTATTACTAGTCAAATTAGTATTAATTAGGTGTAAGTTGTCTAATCCTTGTTAGCCAGCCCTATCACCAAGTCATCCATAACCGCGGACAACACGGCTTCTCGAGAAGATTTAACCCTACAGGGATGCACCAATTTGGCCGTACACGTAAGAATAACCCGCCAGGTGGGGATCAAACCCACCAAGCAGGCCACTCAACACAACCCAACTCTTCTTCGCATCAAGCCCAAAGAACCCCGTGCAATTGAGCGCACGACTAATCAAGCCCCACGAAGAAAAGGGGACCCTCATAGCACTCTAAGAACGTGTCTCCCTAAATGCCGACTACAAAAGTTACCACCCTGGCGCCAAGGGTTCGCTCCTGCATATGCATGCGGCAAATGGAAAACCCGAAGTAAATGACGCGATTTGGATGAGATGCGAATCGAATCAAAGTTGAGGGGGGCGCCCATACACACTTCCCACATGCGGTTAGCGCGCTCATCATGGATCTAGAGGACAAGAACTTTTCCTGAGTTTGACACTAGCAGGCCTCAAAACCATACCCGGCCTCCTGCCAGTGCCTTCTCATCAAATTAGCATTACCTCATACATTAACAGGTTGTTGTTTAAACATCGAGCCCCCAGAACATAATAAATATGGTAAAAGAAAAACACGGACATCAGACTTGAGCATAAACAACCCTAAGCATTCTAGTAAGACATAGGCAACAAGCAAACAGGGTTATAGGTGTGGAAGATAGGCTATATCAGGGTTACAGAATAACATGTGATAGGATCGGAACACAAGCATCGAATCTTAAGGCTAGCAGGATAGACAACGGAAAGTATCGGTATCCAGTGTGGAAAGGACACAATGGTTCAGGTGAGTGAATACTTGCTTGCAAACTCAGTAGCCTGGTACTGGGCTAACTCCTCTGAAGTAGTGTCGTAAACCTCGTATGTCTCAACGTCGTCGTCTATTCGAGAAGAAGCAAACAAACAACGAAGAGAGACGGACAATCAATAACATGGCATAATGCACAAACATGGGATGATGCATGACAATGTAATTGATGCATCAAAGATAAGCTAGTTGACATGGTAACATAATTAAATGGGCCATATGCAATTGAATTGCATATGGTAAAGTCCATGTGCATTAATTGAGAATTTAATGATCTACAACTAAACATCATGTGAAAGTTGATTAGAATGATGCATGGATGATGAAAACAATAAGAAAACAACAATAGCTTCAATTTGATATGTTGTTTACCAAGTTTGGAATTTTATTTATTAAGTTATGAAATTTGGCTTCTTAAATGAGTTACACAAACATTTATTGTTTTCACCCATTTTAATTTTTCAAAACAGATAACAAAATTCATATTTGGAAAGAACACAAAATTTTAGCTGGAAATACATATTTCAGTTGTTGAAAAAGGATTTAAAATGAGCAAGTTATTAATTTGACAATTTTAAATGCATTAATTAAGAAACAGTTGTTTTCAGCAATTTAATTTATTTAAAATAGAACACAAAGTTGATATTTGCAAAGTTCATGAAAAATGGGGTGGAAAACATATTTAGTTTGTTGAATTTGGAATTAAAATGAATTAGTTATGAATTAAACAAGTTTAAACAAGATTTAAATGAATTTAATTCAAGTATAAAATTATTTGAATTTTTATTTGTTCCAAACATGAAATGAAATTCATATTTGAAAAGATTACATTTTTCTGGTTTGAAAACATATTTTGCAAATTAAATTTAAGTTTAATTTGAATTAGTTATGTTTTGAACAATTTTAAATGAATTAAATAAGGTACAGAAAATAATATAATTTTTAATTATTCAAAACAGTAAACAGATTGCATATTTGAAAATTTTAGGAAATTTTGAATGGAATACATGTTTTATTTATTAGATTTGGATTTAATATGCAAAAGTTATTTGAATTTGAAAAACAGGGGCTATTCTGCAATTTTAAAAGTCTTAATTTTATTCCAGGGGCTTAGGTGCAAAAATAGAATTTCCAGATAGGGCCCTGGGATTTTTGTTACGCAGGACAGACACGCCTTGGGTCACTGGCCAGTGGGCCAGCGCCCAGCTGGCGCCTGCGTGGCCGTGCGTGGAAGCTGGCGTGGCCTCCACCATCGCTGACAGGTGGGGCCAGCATGGTTGCGTGGCAGCGTGCAAAAAGGGTGGCTTTTATAGCGCGGCGGGGAATCGAACCCGCGACCGTGGGCTCGCGCGCGTGTGCCTCTGGCCACTGTGCTGTGCTGCGGCATCGTGACAGGGAAGAGGGCGAGGGGGTTTTGAGGTGGCTCTGCGTCAGTTAACTGAACTGAACGAAAAGTTCAGTCTTTCTGAACTTGTCGACGGCGGATGGAAAACGGAGGCAGTCGCGCAACGGCTACGCCCAAAGCAGAAAGAGGAGGGCTCGGAGGCAAGAGGCCATACCGGGGGCTTGGGGTTGCTGGAGGGGCTCGGGGAGGCTTGACGGCGACGGAAAAACGGCGACGACGATGATGCTGCGGCTACGGTGGTCGACGGTGTTCTCAGAAGCGAGCGCGGCGCCTCGGCATTCCCCGGCCTCGATCTCTTCAGCGAAAAGGTCGATGGAGAAGTCCTGGTCACGGTCCCGTGGTCGTGCTGGCGCGAGGAGGGACAGGGACTCGACGGCGACGACGAAACCCTAGCGGCGCTGCGGGGTTCAGAGAATTCAGAAGAAAACAGGAGAAAGAGGGAAAAAGACGGGCTCGCCGGCGACGACCTGGGGCTGCCTTGGTGCTGAGATTCGGTGAGGGCGAAGCTGGAGGTGCCCTGTTTTGATTCCCGAAGTTGCCGGGCTCCGACGAGGGCTAACACGGCTGCGCCATGGCCTGCAACTTGCGGCCGTGCTCGGCTGCTGGCAGGTTCAGAGCAGCGGCGAGGAGAGGGAGAAAGAGGTGGCGGCGGCGGCTGGAAGGAAGAGAGGTGGAGGCTAGGGTTTGGGCGCGTGCTCGGGGAGTAGATAAAGGAGAGGGAAAGTGAGGAGGGAGCAGGTGGGAGGTGTGGTGCGGTGGCTGGCGTCAGGGGCGTCGTCATCGTACGGAGGAGGGAGAAGAGCCGCGCGGGCTGGGGTCGTAGGTGGCTGGGCCGGGAGTTGGGCTGGCCTGGCTGCCTCCCCCAGCCCTTTTTAAAAAAGTTTATTTCTTTTTCTCTCTTTTTTTTTGCAGAGAAGAAAAGAAGGGGTTTTGGGATTTCAAAAATTTTGGTGATAAATTCTTATAGGTTCTTTATTGCAAAAGCCCAGTTGTACAAACTTTTGTTTTTCAAAATTTTGGATTCTGCTGCTGTTTGAAATTTAAATGAATTTGATTGAATTTTTGCAATAATTGAAATATTGAAAATTAGGCAAGTTAATTATATGAAAATTCAAGTTTATTGGAAACAATTGAATTGTTTGATTTGAATGTTTTATTTGGAAAGGTTGTAACAGACCAAGTATGAAACAAGGATTTGAAATTTGGTTTGAAATTCAAATGGAAAACAAGTGAAAACAAGTTCAATGCTCATGATGGAATGATGCAAACTGAAATTAAACAAGAAGCAAGCATTCTAAGGGTGTTTTCATACTTGGGATGTTACAAAACGCCCCCCCTTGAAGGAATCACGCCCCGAGATTCCTACTGAGAAGAGAAAAGGTCCGGATACTTCTTGCGAAGATCCTCTTCGGTCTCCCATGTTGCCTCTTTATCGGAATGATGAGACCACTGCACTTTTAAGAACTTAGTGCTCTTGTTGCGAGTTTTGCGCTCGATCTCATCGAGAATGCGAACAGGATGCTCTTCATAAGAGAGGTCTTCTTGCAGATCAATTGAATCATGATCAACTGCACGACCTGAATCTTTGAAGCATTTCTTGAGCTGTGACACGTGAAAGACATCGTGCACCTTGGATAGCTTTTCTGGAAGTTCAAGACGATAGGCATTTTCTGCACGCCTTGAGAGAATGTTGAAGGGACCAATATATCTTGGTGCAAGCTTTCCTTTGACACCAAAACGATGAGTGCCTCTGAGGGGAGTTACACGGAGATATGCTTTGTCTCCAGCTGCATAGACCATGTCCCTGTGTTTGCTGTCATAGTAGCTTTTATGACGAAATTGAGCAATCCTCAGATTGTCACGGATGATGCGAACTTTCTCTTCGGCCTCGATAACAATGTCAGGGCCTAAAAGTGAACGTTCACCAGCTCCAGACCAATTGATTGGACTCCTGCATCTGCGACCATAGAGAGCCTCAAATGGTGCCATGCCTAGGCTTGCCTGGAAGCTGTTGTTGTAGGAGAATTCAGTATATGGAAGACACTCCTCCCATTTCATGCCAAAAGAGAGACCACATGCTCTGAGCATATCCTCGAGAATCTGATTGACTCTTTCGACTTGCCCTTGAGACTGAGGGTAATAAGCTGTGCTGAACAGAAGCTTGGTGCCCAAGGCTTCTTGAAAGCTTTTCCAGAAATGAGAAGTGAAGATGCTTCCACGGTCTGAGCTTATTTCCAATGGAACACCATGAAGAGGAACAATCTTTGCTGTGTAGAGCTCTGCTAACTGACTAGCTGAGATTGTCTCTTTGACAGGAAAGAAGTGAGCGACTTTGGTGAGTCGATCAATGACAACGAAGATTGCATCGTTGCCCCTCTTGGACTTTGGGAAACCAGTGACGAAGTCCATTTCAATCATGTCCCACTTCCATTCAGGGATTTTCAGAGGTTGGAGAAGACCGGCTGTTTTCTGATGAACTGCCTTAACACGTTGACAAACGTCGCATTCAGAAACGTATTGAGCAATTTCACGTTTCATGGTAGGCCACCAATACAGTGTCTTGAGATCCTGGTACATCTTTGTACTTCCAGGGTGTATGGAGAGAGGAGTTTCATGAGCCTCCTTGAGAATTACATCTTTGAGACTTTGAATTTGAGGAACTGCAATGCATCCTTCGAAGAACACCGTTCCCTTGTCATCAATTGAGAAGGACTCAAATTTCTCATTGCCTGCTTTGATGTGCTCTACAATCTTCTTGATTTCAGCATCACGAAGTTGTTCAGAACGAATCTTGTCCTCGAGAGTTGGACTGGCTGTCAAGTTTGCAAGATAGCCTTGAGGAACAAGACCAAGGTTGAGCTTCTGGAATTCTTCATGAAGAGGAGGTTGGCTTTCCATGATCATGAGATTATTGGAATACGACTTGCGACTGAGAGCATCGGCCATAACATTAGCCTTGCCTGGAGTGTAAGAAATGGTAAGATCAAAGTCTTTGATCTTTTCAATCCATCTCCTTTGTCTGAGGTTTAGATCTGGTTGGGTGAAGATGTACTTCAGACTCTTATGATCGGAAAAGATTTCAGTGCGATTACCCAACAAGTATTGTCTCCATTTCTTGAGGGCAAACACCACTGCTGCAAGTTCAAGGTCATGAGTGGGATAATTGAGCTCATGTGTGTTCAACTGACGTGAAGCATAAGCCACAACTTGACGTTCTTGCATAAGAACTGCACCTAGACCTTGGAGAGAAGCATCACAGAATATTTGGAAAGGTTTGGAAGGATCTGGGCCAACCAGAACTGGTGTAGAAGTGAGTTTAGTCTTCAGGAGATTGAAGCTTTCATCACATTGTGGAGACCAGATGAACTTCTTGTCCTTCTTTGTGAGGTCAGTGAGAGGTTTGGCAATCTTGGAGAAGTTTGGGACGAAGCAACGACAATAGCTAGCCAAGCCAAGAAAACTTCTTACTTGCTTCACCGTCCTTGGAGGTTTCCAATCAACAATTGCTTTAACCTTTTCTGGATCAATGGCTATGCCCTTGGCAGAGATGACATGACCAAGGTAAGCAACTTCTGAAATCCAGAACTTACATTTGGAGAATTTGGCATAGAGACGATGCTCGCGAAGCTTCATGAGAGTTAGACGAAGATGTTCTTCATGCTCTTCCTTGGATTTTGAGTAGACAAGAATGTCATCAAGATATACCACAACGAACTTGTCTAGGTATTCATGGAAGACAGAATTCATGAGTCGAGAGAAGGTTGCCGGTGCATTGGTGAGACCAAAGGACATGACGGTGAATTCATATAGACCGTAGCGAGTGGTGAAGGCTGTCTTTGGAATATCCTCTGTTCTGATCTTTATTTGATGGTAACCCATTCTCAAGTCCAACTTGGAGAATATTGAGGCTCCAGCAAGTTGATCAAAAAGATCATCGATGCGAGGAATTGGATACTTGTTTTTGATGGTCTTCTCATTAAGAGGACGATAGTCAACAACGAGTCTCTTTGTTTGATCCTTCTTCGCAACGAAAAGAGTTGGGCAACCCCAAGCCGAGGAACTAGGTTGAATGTAACCTTTTTCCATGTACATATCAATTTGTTCCTTCAACAACTTCAGCTCGGGAGTTCCTATCTTGTAGGGATGCTTAGAGATTGGAGCAGTACCTGGTTCAAGTTCGATCACGAACTCAACAGCTTTGTCCGGAGGCATTAATGGCAACTCTTCTGGAAAGACGTCAGGGAAGTCGCAAACCACCGGAACATTTTCAAGTGAAGGTAGAGGTTTTGCATTGAGGGTGCATAGCTGAATGGAACTTGATTCATGTGGAGAATAGATTATCTGGCCAGAAGGGTGGGACAGAGTTATTGACTTCTGAGCACAGTCAATTCTTGCTTTATTGGCCTTCACCAATCCATACCAAGAATGACATCAATGTCAGAATTGCCAAGCAGTATGAGAGAAGCAAGGAATATGTGACCTCCAATTAGAATTTGATTTTTGTGACTGATCTTGGACGTTTACATACTTGCTCCAGGGGAGTTGACCATTAGTGGGGAACCCAAACCATCAAAAGGGAGTTTAATTGTTGTCGCAAAGATCTTTGACACGAAAGAATGTGATGCTCCGGTATCAAACAACACTTTAGCTGGATTAGAGTTTATGGGAAATGTACCGAGAACGACGTCAGGAGCTTCCTCAGCTTTGTCTATCTTGACATGATTCACCCTTGCGGTCCTCCCGACAGGCCTGTTGTTGGAGTTGAAGGCCTTAGGCGGGGGAGCGCGCACCATTGCCTGGTTTGTGTTAGGACGAGGTGGTGGTGGAGGTAGCTGCCTCTGCGTGCACTTGTCGGCGTAGTGCCCCGTCTGCTTGCACTTGTAGCATGTGACGACACGAGGAGGCCCTGGCCTTGGCTGCCCCATTGAAGCCCTTTGATCATGCATGTGAGCAGGGTTGGGTGGGCGGGGAGCGAAGCCTGGAGAACCTTGGGCATATGGAGCCCGAGTGACAGCACCATTTGGTACCCAGATGCGACGCTTCTGCGGAGGGGTGGTCATGTTGGAGGAGGAACCACCCTCACGCGAGTGCTTGCGAGACTCCTCGAACGTCTTGCGCCCATTTTCTTCATTGAGCGCGGTGTTAACGAGATCCTCGAAGCTGTCGGCCTTGATATTGGTGAGGGCATACTTGAGTTCCGGGTTAAAGCCTCTGCGGAACCTTGCCATCTTCTTAGCTTCAGTGGACACCTCATCTCCAGCGTACCGAGCGAGGCGATTGAACTCACTCTGATACCCGATGACGTCCAACTTGCCCTGCTTGAGAGAGCAAAACTCTTCACGCATTCTTTCCATGAGACCATCTGGAATGTGGTGCTTCAGGAAGGCTTCCTTGAAACGATCCCACGTGACTGGCATCCCAGTTGTCATGGCCTGGAAGTTTTCCCACCAAGAAGCTGCTTGACCCTTCAGCAGATAGGAGGCATACTTGACCTTGTCTTCTTCAGCTACGTGTGCAATCTCCAGAGCCTTGGCTATCTCACGGATCCAGTCATCAGCGTCCAGAGGCTCGCGTGTGGCCACGAAAGCTCTTGGGCCCAGACTGAGAAACTCCTTGATGCTGACTCGTGGAGCTGTCTTGTTGATGTGCTGATTAGCCTGAAACTGGGCCATCTGCGTCATGACTTGGGTCATCTGAGTCAACAGCTCCGTGATTGGCGGTGGCTCAGGCGTGTTGTTCCTTGTTGGCGGCATCCTGAATGGAAATGCATTTTAGCACAACAACAGGAAAGGATAGACTTGGCAACCGAAAGAGAGATTATTCTGACGCATGAATAGACAACCAAAAGGTACACCATCACATGTTCAATTACATCAGAATATCCAACACACCATAAATGGTTCGAAATACCAAAGGATAACTAAACATAGCTAAGAATGGATACATCGGTACTCCCATGCTCATCACGCAGGACGGCGGCGAGGAGTACGACGAGAGGTACGGTGAGGAGCACGTCCACGAAAGTAGGTGGAACGACGATCCACGTAGATCTGACGTGGTCTGAGACCAACTCTAGGCGTGGTGAAGTACATAGCGTCGACTCCCTGTGCTCCAAAGCGTGGAATCCTAGTGTAACCAGCACCAAGGTTAAGGAGTGGACCTCTGATCGGCTCGTAACCTCCAGCATCTGGCAGACGACGCCCAACTGGCTGATCAAAACGTGCAAAGCGCTCGTCTCCAACAAAGTCTGTGGTGTAAGTCGCCAGACGAGTCAAAGCAAGGTAAAGCTGCTCTCTGACTGAAGCCAACTCCTGAGATAGTGTGCGGGCAACTGCGTCACTGTGTCTCACAAACTGAGCGGTGGTGTGCAGCCTGGAGTTATCATGCTCGTAAACATCCAAGTTGTCGTAGAGAGTGAAGTGAGCTCCCTCCGAAGTGATGTAACCACGGGGGATGTGGCGATAGATAAAATCGTCAAATCCCCAGTAGTCAGCACGAAGGACGGTGAGGCTCACATAAGCTGCCTGCTGCACAGCCATATCCACCGTGCAACCCACTGCCTCGTTGCGGTGGACTACACTCATGCCATCATCTGACAGAATGTAGACGATAGCCTGGTAGTAGGTCTGCTCAAACTCTCGCTGCTTCTCATAGACCTGGTACTCTGGTGCCCAACGGAACCCCAGAAAAGTGACCATGTCTCTCAGCATCTCCGGATAACCGGCAGTGCTCTCGCAACGAGTCATACGAACTACCTGCGGGTAGAACCTGAGATCCATCTGCAGATGATCGGGGAAACTTTGATTAGACGCCGGTAGAAGAACTGAAGTGGCAAGCAACAACAAGGTTCCAACGGACGAAAAGGATCTTGAGAAGAACAGGATATCGAAGCAACATTTGGGAAACACAAGACCAAACACTCCTGAGGTACTACGGAAAAACCCATCCGGGCTTCTAGAGGATCAATATCTACTGCTTAAGGAATAGAGGATCTGCTTCCGGGGCTTATGTGCCTCCGTTCTCAATCGTGAGTAGGCACATGAAAATCATGTCACAACCACCTCCATTCCTATGGTCTAGTACATATAACCATCCTAGAGAAACCAGGATACGTGAAATCCTAACTTGAAAGTTTAGATGAGAAGAGAAAACAACGTTGCACTTCCTTACCAGAAAAAGGGAGGGTGGGTGGGGAAAGAAATAAAAGAACAGAATTCCTACTCTCACGTTTCATTTTTCCTATATAGCTACAAAATAGTTTCTAGACTCAACTGCGACCAGTAAAAGGGATCCTACAGGCAGACAGGCTCTGATACCATTTGTCGCACCCGGACTTTTAGAGGATACTCACAGCCCGCTAAACAGTAGATAAATGGCTTACGGGGCCTACCTGCACCCGCATCTCAATATGAGTAGGCCAACACGTGAACGTGTGACAACCATCCTCTACTATTCATCGTCTGTGAAACCATCCAATAGAAATCTGAATACTTCCATTGACGTACTTCATAACAAACACACATGGTACGTCAACGGCATTTGAACAAGTGATATCATAACAAATCTCTAAGACACAAAGAAATAGGAATAAGTGGCAAAAGCTCTCACTAGAGCAGAGATAGCAAATACAGTCATGCAGAGGACACATGTCCCAACAAGTCATCATTACATCACAGCGGAAGCATCCAAAGTGTCTGAGTACAGACAAGATCCAAACAGGCCTAAGAGGCCGGAAACGAAAGAAACGGAGCCCATCCACGAAGTCTCGGATCCTGCCCGGGTCCGCTATCTACTCGTCAGCAGCCTCGTCATACTCCACGTAGTAGCCACCATGGGGATCCTCGGAAACGTAGTCTGCAGAACACGCAGCCCCAAAGGGGTCAGTACAGACGAGTACTGGCAAGCAAGACGCACAAGATACCAAAGTGTACCCGACAACACCAAGTACAGATGCTTTGGGTTCAACGGAAGATAGGTGATACAAAGGTGCGGCAGCGGGATGCCTTAACCAACTACAGAGACACGCTACAACATCCAGCTAAAAGAAAGGGATAAGATAGCGCATCGGAACCAACTACCACTAACCTCAAACAAACCCATCCTGGATCTCGCCCCTTACCCAAAGAAGCAATCCGAGGATAACCCACACAGTTGGATTAATGAAGGTTCAGGTTATTGTGTCAATGAGCCTATTACTAGTCAAATTAGTATTAATTAGGTGAAAGTTGTCTAATCCTTGTTAGCCAGCCCTATCACCAAGTCATCCATAACCGCGGACAACACGGCTTCTCGAGAAGATTTAACCCTGCAGGGATGCACCAATTTGGCCGTACATGTAAGAATAACCCGCCAGGTGGGGATCAAACCCACCAAGCAGGCTACTTAACACAACCCAACTCTTCTTCGCATCAAGCCCAAAGAACCCCGTGCAATTGAGCGCACGGCTAATCAAGCCCCACGAAGAAAAGGGGACCCTCATAGCACTCTAAGAACGTGTCTCTCTAAATGCCGACTACAAAAGTTACCACCCTGGCGCCAAGGGTTCGCTCCTGCATATGCATGCTGCAAATGAAAAACCCGAACTAAATGAGGCGATTTGGACGAGATGCGAATCGAATCAAAGTTGAGGGGGGCGCCCATACACGCTTCCCACATGCGGTTAGCGCGCTCATCATGGATCTAGAGGACAAGAACTTTTCCTGAGTTTGACACTAGCAGGCCTCAAAACCATACCCGGCCTCCTGCCGGTGCCTTCTCATCAAATTAGAATTACCTCATACATTAACAGGTTGTTGTTTAAACATCGAGCCCCCAGAACATAATAAATATGGTAAAAGAAAAACACGGACATCAGACTCGAGCATAAACAACCCTAAGCATTCTAGTAAGACACAGACAACAAGCAATGGGGTTATAGGTGTGGAGGATAGGCTATATCAGGGTTACAGGATAACATGTGATAGGATCGGAACACAAGCATCGAATCTTACGGCTAGCAGGATAGACAACGGAAAGTATCGGTATCCAGTGTGGAAAGGACACAATGGTTCAGGTGAGTGAATACTTGCCTGCAAACTCAGTAGCCTGGTACTGGGCTAACTCCTCTGAAGTAGTGTCGTAAACCTCGTCTGTCTCAACGTCGTCGTCTATTCGAGAAGAAGCAAACAAACAACGAAGAGAGACGGACAATCAATAACATGGCATAATGCACAAACATGGGATGATGCATGACAATTTAATTGATGCATCAAAGATAAGTTAGTTGACATGGTAAAGCCCATGTGCATTAATTGAGAATTTAATGATCTACAACTAAACATCATGTGAAAGTTGATTAGAATTATGCATGGATGATGAAAACAATAAGAAAACAACAATAGCTTCAATTTGATATGTTGTTTACCAAGTTTGGAATTTTATTTATTAAGTTATGAAATTTGGCTTCTTAAATGAGTTACACAAACATTTATTGTTTTCACCCATTTTAATTGTTCAAAACAGATAACAAAATTCATATTTTGAAAGAACACAAAATTTTAGCTGGAAATACATATTCCAGTTGTTAAAAAAGGATTTAAAATGAGCAAGTTATTAATTTGACAATTTTAAATGCATTAATTAAGAAACAGTTGTTTTCGGCAATTTAATTTATTTAAAACAGAACACAAAGTTGATATTTGCAAAGTTCATGAAAAATGGGGTGGAAAACATATTTAGTTTGTTGAATTTGGAATTAAAATGAATTAGTTATGAATTAAACAAGTTTAAACAAGATTTAAATGAATTTAATTCAAGTATAAAATTATTTGAATTTTTATTTGTTCCAAACATGAAATGAAATTCATATTTGAAAAGATTACATTTTTCTGGTTTGAAAACATATTTTGCAAATTAAATTTGAGTTTAATTTGAATTAGTTATGTTTTGAACAATTTTAAATGAATTAAATAAGGTACAGAAAATAATATAATTTTTAATTATTCAAAACAGTAAACATATTGCATATTTGAAAAGTTTAGGAAATTTTGAATGGAATACATGTTTTATTTATTAGATTTGGATTTAATATGCAAAAGTTATATGAATTTGAAAAACAAGGGCTATTCTGCAATTTTAAAAGTCTTAATTTTATTCCAGGGGCTTAGGTGCAAAAATAGAATTTCCAGATAGGGCCCTGGGATTTTTGTTACGTAGGACAGACACGCCCTGGGTCACTGGCCAGTGGGCCAGCGCCCAGCTGGCGCCTGCGTGGCCGTGCGTGGAAGCTGGCGTGGCCTCCACCATCGCTGACAGGTGGGGCCAGCATGGTTGCGTGGCAGCGTGCAAAAAGGGTGGCTTTTATCGCGCGGCGGGGAATCGAACCCGCAACCGCGGGCTCGCGCGCATGTGCCTCTGGCCACTGTGCTGTGCTGCGGCATCGTGACAGGGAAGAGGGCGAGGGGGTTTTGAGGTGGCTCTGCGTCAGTTAACTGAACTGAACGAAAAAATTCAGTCTTTCTGAACTTGTCGACGGCGGAGGGAAAACGGCGGCAGTCGCGCAACGGCTACGCCCAAAGCAGAAAGAGGAGGGCTCGGAGGCAAGAGGCCATACCGGGGGCTTGGGGTTGCTGGAGGGGCTCGGGGAGGCTTGACGGCGACGAAAAAACGGCGACGACGATGATGCTGCGGCTGCGGTGGTCGACGGCGTTCTCAGAAGCGAGCGCGGCGCCTCGGCGTTCCCCGGCCTCGATCTCTTCAGCGAAAAGGTCGATGGAGAAGTCCTGGTCACGGTCCCGTGGTCGTGCTGGCGCGAGGAGGGACAGGGACTCGACGGCGACGACGAAACCCTGGCGGAGCTGCGGGGTTCAGAGAATTCAGAAGAAAACAGGAGAAAGAGGGAAAAAGACGGGCTCGCCGGCGACGACCTGGGGCTGCCTTGGTGCTGAGATTCGGCGAGGACGAAGCTGGAGGTGCCCTGTTTCGATTCCCGCAGTTGCCGGGCTCCGACGAGGGCTAACACGGCGGCGCCATGGCCTGCAACTTGCGGCCGTGCTCGGCTGCTGGCAGGTTCAGAGCAGCAGCGAGGAGAGGGAGAAAGAGGTGGCGGCGGCGGCTGGAAGGAAGAGAGGTGGAGGCTAGGGTTTGGGCGCGTGCTCGGGGAGTAGATAAAGGAGAGGGAAAGTGAGGAGGGAGCAGGTGGGAGGTGTGGTGCGGTGGCTGGCGTCAGGGGCGTCGTCATCGTACGGAGGAGGGAGAAGAGCCGCGCGGGCTGGGGTCGTAGGTGGCTGGGCCGGGAGTTGGACTGGCCTGGCTGCCTCCCCCAGCCCTTTTTAAAAAAAATTATTTCTTTTTCTCTCTTTTTTTTTGCAGAGAAGAAAAGAGAAGAAAAGAAGGGGTTTTGGGATTTCAAAAATTTTGGTGATAAATTTTTATAGGTTCTTTATTGCAAAAGCCCAGTTGTACAAACTTTTGTTTTTCAAAATTTTGAATTTTGCTGCTGTTTGAAATTTAAATGAATTTGATTGAATTTTTGCAATAATTGAAATATTGAAAATTAGGCAAGTTAATTATATGAAAATTCAAGTTTATTGGAAACAATGGAATTGTTTGATTTGAATGTTTTATTTGGAAAGGTTGTAACAGACCAAGTATGAAACAAGGATTTGAAATTTGGTTTGAAATTCAAATGGAAAACAAGTGAAAACAAGTTCAATGCTCATGATGGAATGATGCAAACTGAAATTAAACAAGAAGCAAGCATTCTAAGGGTGTTTTCATACTTGGGATGTTACAGACATCTTCACGAAGCCTCTCGATGATGCAAGATTCGTGTTCTTGAGGAATGAGCTAAATATCATTGATTCTAGGAGTTTGAATTGAAGATCTTGCACACACACCCCTATAGTTGAGACGTGTTTGGGTTTAGGTGTAGGCATGGACATATGGGGAGTGTTATCCTAACACATTGGGTTCTCCCCCTCCCATTATGCCCATAGCAAAAATTCATTGTTATCTCTCTTTTTCTAATGTTGAATTGTGAGCTTCAATGTTGAGAACTGGCCATGCACCCATGATATATCTTCGCGGTTGCATACCATGATCTCTTATATGGTGGCCTAGGCCACCAACATCTTGTTGGTTGAAGAGTTTGTTCTTAGTTGATTGCATTTGAGTTGTCAAGCTTGTTTGTTTCTCCGAACAGTACTCCTTGTTGCTATTTGCTTCTTATTTGGTTCTTTACCAAGGAGTAGGTCTAGGAATTTCTAACCCCTTGTGTTACCTTGTTATTCTTCCTTCTCCTATGTTCATCTATATGCATATGCCTTACTCCACACTAAGTCACTTTTCTCCTAGCCATTTCTCACTGCCTTTTCCTGGTAAAATCCGGAATGAATCCGGATTAACTCGGATCCATTCCAAGTAGGCCGGAATTAATCCGGAAGTGCTCGATTTCCGACCCAGTCGGATTTAATCCAGGACTTTCGGAATAATTCCGGGTTAGCCGGATTCGGTCCGGACCATTCCGGGACTGACAATTATCCGCTTATAAAAGGTCGTGCACGCACGGGAGAGGGTTTCTTTCCACTCTTTTCCCCTCCTCTCGTGCGCTAGCCACCAAATCTTTGCAGCAATCATTCCCGTTGCCCTAGGGTGTGATTTTTTATCCCCTCTTGGACAAGGACATCCCCCATGGAAGGTATTTGGATTGGCCCCTCATTCTTTTCGATTTTGTTGGTTGAATTTCGTTCTAGATGCAATCTCCACCTAGGGTTTGATCTAGTTTTCGAGTTCCCTTCAACTTGTTCATATTTGGCTAATCTTCATACCCTAGTTTCCATGTCCCTAAGATCCAGTCTAAACAACTACCAATCTAGATCTAGATCTCTCATACCCATGTCACTCCCATGTATTCCTGCATGTTTGTCCTCTTCTAGGATCTAATCCTTGGTGTTTAAGTTTGATGCAGTTTGTGAGCCAAATAGTCGGATTTTTATGGAAATCTTGAGTCAAATCGAGGTTCCCGGAAAAATTTCGGGTCATGTCGGAATCATTCCGGTACCCGGAATAATTTCGGAAATCTCGAATTGAATCCGGATCCCTCCAGAAATTCTGAAAATCTGCACTCCATCCAACTTTTGGAGTTTTTGTTCCCCGTTTGGCATATGCACTCATCCCATGTTGTCTCTATGTCCTCTGTTCACAGGTCGTGGCTCTCGTGTTGGTACCAAGAGGAAGGCCGCCGCTGGGAGAGGTCCTCGCCCTCAGCGAGGTTGTGGTTCCGATAGCCGTGCCGGGAGCGGATATGAGGATGAGCTGCCCGAAGGAAACTTGAAATCCTTCACCGTGACTTAGTGGAAAGCTATTAAGAGGAGGAACCATATCGCAATCCCGAGCTCACTAGTGAAGATCCTCGGTTTTTGACCAACCTTCAACTCAAGGCTTGGAATGAGTTCTATTCCACTCAGGATCCTCTTGTCTGCGATCAGGTTCAGGTGGACATGGAGTTCTATCATAGGCACAAGAATGGTGATCTCCGTCATGTTCATGATTGTTTGGTGAAGCTTAATGTGGCACCACTCCTGGAGATTGAGTGTGAGTACTGTCCGGACTTGGTGGCTCAGTTCTACTGCACGGTGCACTGCACGGGTGATGCCGTGTGCACCATGACTTGGATGACTGGGGAGGACAAGATCACTAGCAACTTGTGTGAATTTGCTGATGATCTAGGTTACAAGTGGAACGCCACTTATGGTCATCATGGTTTCAGAGTTCATGACAACTCAGAGTATGACAACTCCATCTTTCATTTCTGCTATCCTCCTGATGCTCAGGGCAAGACTAGGCATTTCAACTCCAACATGTATCCGTACTACAATGCTCTGTCCAAGATTTTCCGCTCCACTATTGTGATCAAGGCTGGATATTACTCATCTATTAGGGCCTATATGGTGAACCTCATGATGCTCACCAAGCCCCAGAATCAGCGGAAGATTGATGTGATGGATTTCATTTGCCGAGAGATATGTATTGGTGTGATGGAGAAGAGGAAGCCTGCCATTTCCCCCTTGATTCAGAGGCTCATCAATGCCAAGTTGGGAGTTGAGATCATGGATGAATTTCCAGTGGTCAAGGGCAACAAGATGGTGCCTTCTCTCATTCGTGGTCCTGAGATCCCTGAGTACACCAAGGCCAAGTCAAAGATGTCGCATTCTACTCCTTCTGCTTCCTCGAGGGGTGGTTCTCACCGTCAGCCCTCTAGTGGAATTGCCAAGTTCTTCAAGGCGATGTTTAGTATGTGCAGTGACACTAGGGAATTTGCCCATGAGGCTAGGGAGCTGGCCAAGGAGACTCTCCGTATTCAGAACGCTGACCATAGGGCTTTTGGGATCGAAGTGCCTGCTGTCGAGACATCGTAGTAGTTTTCATAGACGGGGGTGCCATGAGACTACGGTAGAGACGTGGGGTAACGGGATCGCGTAGTGAATACAGAACACATGTTTTACCCAGGTTCGGTACGTCGCGACAGTACGACGTGCCTACTCCTGCACTTCTCACTAATCAGGACTAAAGCCTGTAAACAAGATTACAATGTGAGGGTTTAGATCTAAGCTACTCGACGAGGATGAGCTTCTCGGCGAGTTGGCGTAGAGCTTCTCTGTTATTCGTTCCTTGTTTAATCTATCTCCCGTCCGGCTTTATATAATAGCCGGATTAGGGCTTACAGAATAGGAAACCTAGAGGACTACGGTAACTCGTAACTTGGAAAGCAAGGAATCCGTTTTCTCCTCCAAGCCAGATCACCTGGGCCGTGATCCGGGTTCTTCTAGAATCCAGCTTCTGTGCGTCGGGTTACTGGGCCGCCTAATGGACCTGAGCCCACTACCACTTAGGCCACCCTGGTAATCCGGCACTTTATCTACCATCTTATATACCCCTATTTGGTATATATCCGACAGTAGCCCCCAAGAAGGATTAAAACTCTGATTCTCCGTCTTTCGCCAAATATACTTTGTCCGAGAAATATCGAGTCAGCAGTCTTGATTCTTCTTATTTTTCTTTTGAAAGAGATGGTAACATGAAACTCGGAATCCTGAAAATCCGGCTTTTCTCTCATGATCCTTCGCGGAAAAGGAACTCCTTACGTCAGCGCCTAAATCATGCTGACGCAAGGGGCGTTTGGGTTTCACGCGGGAAACCCTGCAACGTATCTCTGACAGATTCTCACGGGAAACGAGGAGATAGTCATTATTCCCCTGTCGTTTTATTTCCCGGATTTTCCGGCGAGCGACACGCGTTAAACATCCAACGGTCAAATAGCCGTTGGCACGTATCTTGACGGATTTCTAGCTATAAATAGCCATCCTCGTCCTCATCGAAAATCTTCCGCACGCCTCACTATCCACGCCATTGACGCGAACGAGCTCCTCGAGCGAAGTACTGCCCCGAGCGCACCTAGCCTCAAAGCACGCCGGAACGCAACGCGCCGCCCAGAAATGGCATCTTCTCCGTCCTCGCCCACTCGCGCCGCCATCGACGACCTCATCGGCGACCTGGATCCACAGTTGGGGTCACCCAAGCACACCGGCGACGAGCCGGAGAAAACCGCGGCCTCCGCGGCGGGCGGAGAGAACCTTTCCGCCGCCGCGGACGTTGCGGGTGCGAGCTCCGCAGCTTCCCCGCCGTTTGCTCCTGAAACGGCGGAGGAAAAGATCTAGCTCGTCGGTGACGAGCTCGCCGCCGCGGAAGCAGCCGCCGTCGCCGGAGCGGATGAAGAGGCGGAATCTGCAGGCAACTGGATTGCCTGCAGCATTCCCCCGGCTCTCCTTCCAAACATGGAAAAGGAGGGCTTGGTCCTTAAGGGGAAGTGGCGTCTTCCTGAGGACGAGAACGAACCAATGCCGAAAGACGGCGAAAGGGTTCTTCTCTCCTCCCATCTTCTTCGAGGTATGGGCCTTCCACCTTCCACCTTTTTCCTCCAAGTTCTTTCCCATTACAACATCCAGCCCCACAACCTGCCACCCAATTCCATCCTCTACATGGCCGGCTTCCAGGCTTTGTTCGAAGGTTACTTAGGCTTAGAACCTAGGTTAGACTTTTGGACGTATTGTTTCAGGGTTAAGCGGAACTCTTCGGAGGGCGCACTCCCGACTTGCGGAACCATCTCTTTTACTCTTCGGAGATTCAGAGAAGATTGGTTCCCCAAGATCAAGACGTCGGAATCCGTCAAATTTTGGACGGTTCCTTCTTTTACCACCCCGATGTGCCTTTTCCAACAAAGGCCATCGGGGTTCCTCCTTTCTCGAACTCTGCGGCTATTCCCCAAGATAACTGGGGAACGGAAGCCGTCCAGGTTCTGCCGCCTGATCTTCTAAGGATCAAGCGGCGCATCGCTAAACTCACCTCCTCCACTCCACCTTTGACCGGCATGGACACGGTCTTTTGCTGGTTGAATAGACGGATTCAGCCGTTGGCCAACCACGGTGGTCGCCTTCTTTGCGACTACACGGGAGCCAAGGACCCAATGCGGACAACCATCAAAGATTGGCCCGCAAAGGAGCTTAGACGGCGCATCAATCAGTTGGTCGCATCACGCGACCAATACGAAGCGAGTCGGCCAATGTATACGGCCGACAATCCGGCTCCCAAGGTATGTTTCCGTCATTTGGGTAGAATTTTATCATTCTTTCTCGGATTTTCTCGCTCATAACTCTGATTTTTCTTTTTAATAGATTACTGAACTTCCAGACTCGGAGTTGGCCTCCGAGGCTGAGCTGGACGCGCTTCGCACCGCTGCTACAGGTGGGCGCAAGCGAAAGAAGATTCCTTCCTCCGAGGAAGTTATCAACCTTGACGGAGTCCCCGTCGCCACTTCCAGGTTAGTTCATCCAGGTTACTTTGTTACTTGTCGAAATTTTTCTTTCGTCTTCGGAAAGTTAACGTTTTCTGGGTTTCTTGTTTTTTAGCCTAGCTCCTTCCACCCAGAAGCCGAAGAAGCTGAAAAGACACAAGGCCGTGTCTAGCCGAGGCGCCCATCCTTCTTCTGCCATTCCTCTGGACTCATCGTCCTCAATGGCGGAAGAGCACGCTGCCACCCCCCCCCCCCCACCGAACCACTGGAGACCAGCCATCCCGTTGTGTCAGAATCTGACACGAGGGAAAGGGCGGCTCCGGATGCGGGAAAATCTTCTCGGTCTTTCGACGAAGAAATTCCCAAGTTCGACAAGGACTTCAAGCACATCAATGACGGTCTAAGTATGGCCGGAACTCTCTTTGCGGAGTACGCAAAGGAGTTCACTGAGAACTTGGCAGGTTTGCAACGCATGAGCCAGGTATGTATCTCTAGCCCCCAAGCATTAAATAAAATGCATGCTTTTTACCTTAATGCTTTCTAACTATTCTTTTCCTTGCCGTGTTCTAGCAAACTGCCGAAGCCATTAACGTGGCGGTTTTCAACAAGCTCTCGATCAAGAACAAGGAAGTTAGGAATCTTCTTTCCATTCTTGAGGAGAGAGAGGCGGAGCTGGCCTCATCTCAGCTCGCACTGTCGGAAGCAACAGGTAACCATTTTTCCTCTGAAATCTCCAATTCAGGCATTTGTCTAAGTACTTTTTCCGGGAATATTATTAACTCGGATTTTTCCTTTCTTTTCAGCTGCTTTGGCTCAGGCTAAGCAAGCAGCTGAAGATTCTGGCAATGCCGAATATCTCCGCAAGGATAATGTTGAGCTTCACAAGGATCTTGTGAAAGCACAAGAAAATCTGGAAGCCAGCAACTTAGCACTTGGGGTTTCTCAATCCCAGGCTTCCGCCCAAGCGGAGAAAGACCGGGCCACCATTGAATGCCTGGAAGCTGCTCTGAGCCTGCGTGAGGAGGAAACTTCCGAGATCGAAAAACTTGTTGGTAAGTTTAAGTATACGTTTACCATTCAGTTTGTATTTTTTCTTCCTTTTTGGTACTTAACCATTTTGGTTGGTTTTTTGCTACCAAACAGGAGATAATGCAGATCTTTCTCGGATTGAAAGAATCCGAGTTTTTGAAAAGACCTGGACTTCGATCAGGGTTGCTTGCATGCAACTGATCAACAAGTTTCTTCCCTCCAAGACTGGGGAGTTCTCGGAAGTTGAAAAACTTCCGGGTTCTATCATGGAGGTGGCGGAGTCCAGGGAATCCTTCCTTCGCTCCGCTGCACGGGGTGGTGCACGCATGGCACTTGGCTTAATGCGTATGCACTACCCTGGTGCAAAATCCTGGCGCGTGGCCACCGGTGTCCCTCAAGGATACACGGAAGCCCAACAAAATGCGATCTTTGATGCAATCAAAGGCCACGCTACCCAGGTTGCTTCCATGGTGAATCTCTCCATTAATTACCCGGAGGAAGAAGTTCCTGAAGCCCCCCAGGACGACAGCAGCGAGGAGGAATCGGATGCTTGAAGGGTTTCCTTAAACCTGGATAGCAAAAAATAGACAATAGGAGCATTACTGCACTTTTATAATGTAATTCGAATTGTAATGCTTCTATTTGTATTAATGAAAACTCCGCCTTTTGCAGTCTTAATTATAAAATTCTTTGCAAGTTTTTCGGACTTTATTATTCCTTTATCTTCTAAGTTCTCTGGCTTATATGTTTTAACTGTCCTTAGTGTTTGAAATGGCTCAAGTAGCAATATGAATCATCATGCCGAGTAACTGGGTATAACCAATCAGTTTAGACTCGGAAACATGGATCATGCTAAAGGCATTTTTACTAACTAGCTCCAGTAACCCAACACATATGCGATCAGATAGTACTTAGAGAAACAAGGAATTTTTTGAACGAAACCTGGGCACGCAGGCAATTCAAGTTTCCTTTAGCCGTTAACAGGCTGAAAAATCATTCAGCTTTTAAACACCGAGCACGCAGGCACAATTCGGGTTAACATTGAATGTTTTGCAAGATCATTGGGAAATAGAGAAGGTGGAACCATGCTTTATACTGTAATAAACTTGTAAAAACATGGATACCAGAATTCCGACAACTTTATTTCATGATCTCAAAAGATGTTTACATAGAATTGAACTTAGTACGGAAAGGGACATAACTTGCTAGACGTTTCCAGGCTTTCGCAATCCACTTGACTTTGTCGGATTTTTTCAGCAGTTTGTAGAGTGGTAAGGCTTTATCCCCTAGCCGACTAATAAATCTGCTGACGGCTGCGGCAGAACCCGTCAATCTTTGGACATCTTTGACGCAGGTAGGTTTTGTGATGTTCAAGATTGCCTTGATCTTTTCCGGGTTAACTTCTATTCCTCTGTGAGAAACGATGAAACCCAGAAGTTTTCCTGAGGGAACCCCGAATACACACTTAGATGGATTCAACTTCATCTTGTAGGTGCGCAAGTTTTCGAAAGTTTCTTGCAAATCCTCAAGGAGTGTATCTTTTTCCTTGGTTACGACAGCAATATCGTCCACGTAAACATGGACATTTTTGCCAATCTGGCTATGCAAACAACGTTGCATGCAACACTGGTAGGTTGCACCTGCGTTCTTCAAACCGAACGGCATGGTTACATAATAGTACGTCCCGTACGGGGTTATAAAAGAAGTCTTGATTTGATCTTCCTTTTTCATGCGTATTTGGTGGTACCCGGAGTATGCATCCAAAAAGCATAAAAGTTCAGAGCCTGCAGTGGCGTCTATTATTTGATCGATTCGCGGTAGCGCGAACCTATCTTTTGGACACAACTTGTTCAAACCTGTGTAATCTATACACATTCTAAGAGCAGTGGTGTCTTTCTTCGGTACTAATACCGGATTTGCGGACCAGTCAGTATGGATTACTTCCTTGATGAAATCCGCTGCTAAAAGCCGGATAATTTCCTTGCCAATAGCCTTCCGTCTTCTTCCGTCAAATCGACGGAGACCTTGTTTGACGGGTTTTGATCCAGGAATAACCTTGAGTTGGTGCTCAGCAAGTTCCCTGGGTACACCTGGCATGTCAGCTGGACACCAGGCAAAAATATCCCAGTTCTCACGGAGGAACTTGATGAGCTCGCCTTCCTATTTGTCAGTCATCCCAGTCCCTACGACGACAAATTTTGTCGGATCTTTGGGATCTAGGATTACCTGTCTTGTATTCTCGGACGCCTTGAAGCTGTCTGTTGGCTTCCGGGTTTCTTTTCCTGCCGGCATTTCTGACGGCGATACCTCCTTGGCTAATTCCTTCAGTTCTTCCTTTGCTATGACTCTCTGAGCGCAAAGGGCGTTTTCTTTCTCCAACTCGTTTGCCAGCTTGAAATCACCGGCTATAGTGATTACTCCTCCCTTGGGTCCTGGCATCTTCAGCTTGTTATAGATATAACAAGATCTTGCCATGAATTTGGCGAAAGCTGGACATCCGAGTATTGCGTGATACACGCTTTCGAACGGCACTACTTCGAAGGATATTTTTTCCTGCCGGAAGTGATCCTTATCTCCGAAGGTGACATTTAGGGAAATTTCTCCTAGGGATCGTGCTTGCCTGCCAGGAACAATGCCATGGAAGCGTATGTTGCTGTAGTTGAGCTGAGATTCGGAAATCTTTAGATGCTTCAGTGTATCCAGGTACATTATATTAATGCTGGATCCTCCATCCATCAGCACTCTTCTTAGCCTAGTGTTTTGAACAATAGGGCTTACAACAAGAGCTTGTGTGCCGGGTTCAGGGATATTTCCGGGATGATCAGACTGATCCCAGATTATCGGTGTGTTGGAGTACTTCAAGAATTTCGGGGTTGCCGGAACAACCGCGTTTATTTCTCGAAGTGTTCTTTTGGCCACCTTTGCTGACGGGGTTGCTAAGAAAGTTAGCATTGCTTCTCCATCGACTCTCGGAAATTTGGGTTCGCCCTTACGCTGTTGTTCCTGGATTTTTTCGTCAGTGTCCGATTCACTGTCTTCTTTGTCAGCTTCTGGCTTTTGTTTGGCGGGTTTCCTTTTGGAACCCTTCCCCTTACTTCCGGCTCCTGCACTGCCTTTCATGTGCTTATTCAGCCGGCATTGCGCGTTTGTATGGGTGGGTTTCCCAAATTGCGAGTGGTGAACACAAGGTTCCGACTTAATCCTCTCCCACTCCTCTGGAGTGTAGTTGATTGGATCCAGGTTGCGTCCTTTCCACTTGTTTCCCTTTTCTCCTCCAAAGGCTATGTTGACCTCTTTGGGTTTCGTCGTTGTTTCTGGAGTTCCTTTTTTGTCAGAACGAGGGGTTTTCTTGGCAAGTATCAGTGATTCGATATTGCCTCCTCTTGCTCTGATGTCATCTTCGGCTGCAGCGTGCTCATTGGCGGTTGTAAGCATAGATCCGAGATCTTTGTGCTTTTTCGAACCAACCATGAACGGTACGAGTCCGGGTTTTTGGCCATTGACGAAAGCATGCATTGCTTGTACGTCAGTTACTCCATAGCAACTATTCTTCATTGCTGTCCATCTGGAGATGAAATCCACGTATGGTTCATCCTCGAATTGCGTGCAACGGTTTAGCTGGTTGATGATGTTCGGGCGTTTGTACGTTCCCCGGAAATGCTGAGTGAATACTCTAGCCATATCGTCCCAGCTGTCGACAGTTCTCGATGGTAATCCATTGATCCAATCTCTAGCTCCGTCCAGCAACATTAGGGGAAGAAACTTGACAGCTTCCAAGTCTGTCCCATTGTTGATCTGGACGGCTTTATAGTAATCCGAGAGCCAGGTATCCGGATTTGTGATGCCGGTGTATTTCTGGTACGTTGGACCGACCTTGGCAAAGCCAGAATGCAGCGTTATTCTTCGGATCCTGTCAGTAAAATACTTAGGACCAAAGTATAGATCATCCTTTTCTGCTCTGTCAATGTGTGCGGAATATCTTTCGGCTGAATGGACATAAGGGGATCTGCTCCTTTCTCTTCCATTGTTGCGCGAACGCGCTTTTCCGGGGTTATTTCTGTCTCTTCCGTGGTCACACCCTTTTGGATTAGGCGGAGTTCTGCTCCTGTGCCTTTCTTTGTCCTTAGGAGGTGTCCGGGATCTCTCACGCCTGTGAGGTATATCGTATCTTCCAGCTTTCTCAGCTGGGTTTCTCGGAGGTGGCATTATTTTGCCGTCGTTCCGGTGTTTGTCTTCCCGATCATGGGGTTTATGTCCATTTTTCGGGAGATGGGACCCGGTCCTAGACGCTGCATCCCGGTTGTCGGGGTTTTTCTTGTCTTTTCTTGGATCCTCTTTTTTATCTTTTGAGTTGTCTGAATCCCCGGGTTCTTCCGGTCCAGGTGCTCCAGCAGCGCAAGTAGCTGTTTTGCATAGGGCGGAGTTATCGTGCAGCCTCCCTGATCGCTCTTGGGCGCGCTGTTGTTGTTGCAATGCTTTTCCTAGGAAAGCATACACCCCTTGGAGTTTTTCCCCGTTGGAGTACAGATCGTTGTTAAGAATCGCGAACGCTGCTTCCGCATTTTTTGCTGCGGTCTTGTATATTGGTTCGCCCTTGGCATCTTTGCCGTTTACCTGCTTTTGCCAAGATGGGTTATGGAACCTTTCTTTTGGCGACAGTTCTTCCGGTCTTGCGATTCCGGGTAACCTAGTAGGTTTTAACGCGGATCTATTCTTTCTCTCGTACTCCTCTATTTCTTCCTTCATGACCTTGATGTCATTATGGGTTTGTTGGAGATGTTGCCGAGATCTGAGTAGATGTTGCTGTTGCCGTTGGAAAGCTTGTCTCCTGGCTTCCAGCATCTCAGGGGGTTCATCTGGTCCCACTGGTGTTTGCAATAGCTCTTGCTCTTCCTGTTCCGTCATTGGCGGAGCAGTGATTTCTTTGGATTTCTTCTCCGCCGGCTTCGTTCTGCTAGCATCTCCTACTTCCAGGTTTTCATCAGCGAGATCGGCTGATTTTTTCTTCCGGATTTTGTATTGGAGTTTCTTAGCAGCACGGTGCTTTTTCTTGGAAGAGGGAGGTTTTTTGACAGGTTCATCTTCTGTCATCTCCTTGACATTGGGGAATACCGGAGAAGTTTCTCCGTCTTCTCTCTCTTCCTCTGGCGGAGGGGTTTTAGGGCTTTCCTGGCTGCCGGCGTCCGTGGTATCAGCCGGTTTCGCCATTAGAACTTCATGGAATCCCTCTTGAAAGGACTTAACTTTCTTTTCGAAGTCGTCCTCATCTTCGGAATCGAAATCGTCCGATCCGGTTTCCGACTCTAATCTTGCCTCGATAGCGGCTAAAACTGAGTCAACTTCCGAGTTCGTCGTCTTGTTGACGGATGTCGGATCTTCCACATCCGTGGGTGTGGGGTCTTCCGTGTCAGTGACGGGTATCGGATCTTCCGTCTCTGCGACGGGTGTATTGTTGTCTGCCTCTTGCACGGGATTTCCATCATCCGTGTTTTCGGCGACTGCGGACTGCACCATGCCGATGAAGTGTAAGTCACTTTTTTGTTGGCGATCTGAACAGAATCCGGTATCATAGTCATCTTCGACTGGGTATAGGGCGGGTGGGATAAATTTGCTTCCACTGCAAAACCCCATTGCTTCTGCAGTTAGTCCGATAAAGATGTTAGCAGATCCTATCGGTAACACGTAGGCACTTACCAGGTGGTTTTGCGCCGATATGTAGGATCCGTTGTCGAGGAAGCGCCCGACGTCGTTGTCGAACTCCAAGCTTCCGACAGTGATTGATCTTCCAATTCCGCCAGGTATCCCAGATCGGAACTTTACGCCTGACGTCGTCTGCCCCACGATGGGCGCCAACTGTCGGGACATCGTAGTAGTTTTCATAGACGGGGGTGCCATGAGACTACGGTAGAGACGTGGGGTAACGGGATCGCGTAGTGAATACAGAACACAGGTTTTACCCAGGTTCGGTACGTCGCGACAGTACGATGTGCCTACTCCTGCACTTCTCACTAATCAGGACTAAAGCCTGTAAACAGGATTACAATGTGAGGGTTTAGATCTAAGCTACTCGACGAGGATGAGCTTCTCGGCGAGTTGGCGTAGAGCTTCTCTGTTATTCGTTCCTTGTTTAATCTATCTCTCGTCCGGCTTTATATAATAGCCGGATTAGGGCTTACAGAATAGGAAACCTAGAGGACTACGGTAACTCGTAACTTGGAAAGAAAGGAATCCGTCTTCTCCTCCAAGCCAGATCACCTGGGCCGTGATCCGGGTTCTTCTAGAATCCAGCTTCTGTGCGTCGGGTTACTGGGCCGCCTAATGGACCTGAGCCCACTACCACTTAGGCCACCCTGGTAATCCGGCACTTTATCTACCATCTTATATACCCCTATTTGGTATATATCCGACACCTGCTGATCCTCTATATCTCACTGCTACTCCCTATCTTCCTGTTGAGATGCCTGAGATTCATGATGATGATTTCTACTTTGGGGTGCCTCCGGCTGATGTTGATGATGAAGAGGAATCTGCTGAGGATGATTTTGATGATGCTGGTGACCGTGGAGACCATGAGGCTGAAGAGGAGGAAGACGACGTGGATCCCCGCAACGAAGATGACGACATCGAGTGATCTCTTGGGACGCTAGTTGGACACTTTTTCTCCTTTTTGGCATCTTGATGCCAAAGGGGGATAAGGAGTCCCTATTAGGATATCACGGGTTTCGCAAGGGTGGGGGCACGAGTCTTATTTGCCTTTCGATTTGATCTTATAGGCTTGTGCTCCGGTTTCTTTAGTTTTTTGTCATTGCAAACTTTTCCGTATTCGTGTGTGGAACCTTAGTGACTTGGTTGTGTCACTCTTACCCGTGGTTATGCTATTATCTTTGAAACCATGATTGCTTACTTTATTGTTATATCTATATGCATGTATTGTGAACTTGTTTAGTGTCTAAAACATAGGGGGAGCAAAGCCTATGAAGTGTGTGCCTCACGGGACACATATCGAGGGGGAGCTCTGTCTATATTTTGGAGACCATTCCTTTATATTCACCTTGTTTACCCTGTGAATCTTTATGTTGTCATCAAACACCAAAAAGGGGGAGATTGAAAGTGCATTTTCGACATCTCTATGTTTGGTGTGTCTGTTATGTTTTGTGTGTCTGTTAACAACATAAATGAGTTTTAACCGTGTGTGCTATTTGTTGAAAAGGTTATAGCCAATATCAGCATATAAACGGTGTCAAAGAAATGGTGAAGAAGATAAAGTTCGGCGGACGTTTTTCTCGCTCGAAGAAGGGGTTTTTACTATCATCCGGAGTAATTCCAGATTGACCGTGAAAACCTCTGTTGCAATCCGGAATCATTCCGGGTGATTCTGGGATTCTCGGAAGACTGAGGTGTAGGTAGGGCTAAAAAAAAAGTCAAATCAGACCATCTCTATAATAAGTAAATGCCTTATTTCTCCAGAGGTTGTCGAAATTATTCGCAATAAAATATTGGCTACAATTGAGGAGGTCTTATCAATGAAATTTCCATTTGTGCGGGATCTAGGCATAATTCCCAACCCATTCCATATAGAATTGTTTTCATACCTTCACACAGGATTCATTCCGGAGGGATTCTCACATTGCCGTGAAATCCTCTGTTGCAATTCGGAATCATTCCGGACCAATTCGGGTTCATTCCGACATGAACGCAAATTCTTCTGTTAGGATCCGGATTATTCCAGGAGCCCAGAATTATTCTGGAAGTTCCGGAATCATTCCGGAATGAACTTCGGCTGCGAGAAAAACGGCTAGTTTTTGGTGGACCTATAAATAGAAGATCCCCTTCTTCCCCAAGGGGAGCTCATCTAGAATTGAATGCTCCATTGATTGAGCCCACCCACCAAGCTAGATCTCCCATCTCCTCCACCCAAACTCGTTGAAACTTGGAGGATTGAAGGAGAAGCCACGGATTTACATATTCACCAACCGGATTTCCATTTCCCCCTCATTAGCTTGAGGGATCTTGTCTAGGGTTTCCTCTTGTGGACAAACTAGGATTCTTGTTACTCTTGGTGATTCTTGTGATTTTTGGGAGCACCCAGTTTGGTTGTGGGTGTGTGCCCCAAGCTCGTTTGTAAATGACTCGATTCCCGCCTCAAAGGGGATCAATAGTGGAAGGTGGACTAGGCCTTTGTGGCGGGGTTCATCGGAGAATAGGGTGAGGCCTTTGTGGCGAGCTCACACCCCTCCAACGAGACGTACTCCCTTAACAAGGAGGAACTCGGGAATACATCGCTTCTCCGTGTGCTTCATATCGGTTACCTCATTCCCTTCCTTCTTTATTTGTGCTTGTATTGTGTTTGTGCTTGTTCTAGTCATATAGGTAAATTCACCATAGTTGCATTATCTAGAGAATTTACCTTTATGTCAAGCCTAATCTTGTAAGAAAATTTAAATTGGTCGTAGCACCTATTCACCCCCTCTAGGTGCCCATACATTACTTTCACTCAATATCTCAATCTCCTTCAATTCTAAACTATGGATAATAGCATTGAACATGACTGGCCATCTTGGATTATAGTTATTATTAATCTTTGCTTGAGGCTATCGTATTATATTAAAATCCCCATCCACCAGCAAAGGTAGTGTTTCATTTTCACAAATACAAACTAGCTCCGATAAGAATTGAGATTTAAACCCATGTTGGGTAGCACAATAGACCGAAACTAAAACCCATTTGAAACCATCACTTTTATATTTGACATATAGCTTGACACAAAAATCTCCTACATCCACATTTTTAACCTCAATAGATGTAGAGTTAATACCAATAAGCATACCCCCTGATCTACCCCTCGGTGGTAAACAAAACCACACAAAGTCCAAGCCCGAAGCTAGGTGATTAAGAAAAGGGGATGCAAAATTTGATCTTCCCATCTCCAACAAAGCAAGAAAATCTAAATTTCTCTCTCGAATACTCTCTTGAATAAACAAATGTTTACCCGGGTCACGAAAACCCTCACTGTTCCAAAACATACCACACAAATTATGCATCTTGATCCTGCTTTCTACGATTAATTCGCACACTCCTTCATTTATTAGTCAAGGAATAATCTTTCTTTTTCCTTGTTTTCTTCACTTTCTCCAAATTGACCACTAAATCAATTGGAGAGTTATTATCAACACTAAAATCATCTTCTACAAGATCCTCGGTTGGACTGGCAGCTTTATTAAGAATTAAACTACGAGGCTTATTAGCATAATTATTATCCAAATTTTGTTGCAAAATAGAGATAGTTCTACTTAAATCAGAATCTTTAATCAATTTAGCCGACTCAATGACCTTAGCATGAGAAGACCCCAAAGATACCCCCAAACTAGCAGCTATATCATCAATATCTTTATCAGAGAAAGATAGAATCGGAAGACTATTATTTAAATTCGTACCTGAACAAGAATCCCTCCTAGCTGCCAACACCATAGCCCTCTCCATCTGGGTATCACCCGCATTGTGTTGAGCACGAATGCGGGCACTCGAACGCACGCCCGAAGCAACTACTTCTAGTACCCCCCCCCCCCGAAGTCCATGATCACCTTCCTAGAGGCCTCCTTCTCCGAGATATCCGAAAAGCCGATAGGAAACACTAGCATGGGTGAAGAGAACTGCAACCCACCATCACCAACAGTCACAGAAAGGATGAAAACAATGTCTCCACTCGAGACACACAGAGAGCCAGCCGTATGAGAACGAACCTCGATGAAGCAAGCACCCCCAGCAGCATCAGAAACCATATGATCCTCCAAACCAATAGTATCACACGGGGCCAAAAGATCCCCATCTCTAGTAGAACTCGACCTCACCTCATTGGTAACCAACGTGTGCGAGTCGGGACCAATGGGAGCCGGATTGGGCGCTTGAAACTCCACAGAACCATTAGGAACAAAGCTCCGATCTTCTGCCGAGCCGGCAAAAAAGTAGCAGAAAACTGTGCCCCGATAGCCAAACCCAAGAACACAGCAGAATCTGCCGCGCCGCGGGCATTTTCTCTGCCGTGGTGGCAGAGAAAGCAGCCGTTTGCGCTGCCCCGGCAGAAAACGCCCCCGTGGCCTCCACCCGCGTTGGCTCTTGTGCGATCGAACCAGCAGCCCCATATGAATTATGGCTCCTCAGATCATACCTAGGCCGGCTAATAGAGGAAGAAAACAACTCCGCAATCTCCCTTCGTGCACGGTCAAAGGATTATCAAACCGATGGGGAAAATAAAACCCCAAGCTTCACCGACTTAGTCTTGGTTTTTTCACTTCCCCCTCCTTGCGGTGCACTACAAACCTGATCCGTGGTGACTACAGGTGTAGTCTCTTTAGTGTTGCCAGTCAATTCATCCACCTTAGCTTGAAAGTCATCACCTAACCCATCCGAATCATCATCACTCTCTTCATTAACACCCCATTGCCAACCATATCAACATCATCATTAGGAGGTTGCTCAAGACACTCCACCTCGAAAGAAAGCCTATAGAATCCATTCTTAGTAAACATCTGAAAGTGCTTAGGAATTTTTTGGTGGTTAATACACCCAATTCTAATACGAAGAACTCCATGCTTTCTTGTAAAACGCATATCGATCTCTCGAGTCATACCGAACATATCCCCCACAGCCCATAGAGCCAAATAGTCACCAATATGGGGACTGGGAATCCCCTCCACCCGCGGCCATACCTATGGTAATGAATCTGTAGGCTGAGGAACCTGAGTCCAGCTATCAATGGTTATCTCACAGGGGCTATTGGGAACAATGCATCTCCCAAACACCTTGAGCCTCTCCAACTCCGTGCTATTAGGAAACTCCACCTAAAAAACGTTGTGTCCCATCGTGGTAACATTCCAAACAAAATTTTCCAAGGGAACCAATCTCTGTAGCTGCCTAGTAATGCCAAAAATAGTCATTTCTCCCCCTGACACAATGAGAGAGGCTAAACGATGATTCTCCATCTTCGGCTTGTAAGTTTCAGTGCAAGGAAACTTGAAGAAAATCAGCTCATCGTGACCATAACCATAAACCATGATCTGGGGTTTAGGGGCTGTCAACAAATGACATTTCCTATCCCCATGCGCTGGACCCTCTCATATCTGGCAAATGTCAACTGTGCAAGCCTTTGAACGGTGACCAGATGTTCACATCTAAAACACTTTTTAGCCTTCCTCGGAGCAGCATAAGCAAGAGCATTAGCAAGAGTATCAGCCGACACAATACCGCTTCCTTGATCTTGACGCACCGTAGAAACCAGAGGAGTAGGTTCAGACACAACAACAACTGCATCCGTGGCCACTGCCGTAGTCGCCCCAGCGTTAGGTATCACTGGTTGTGCTGCAGTCACCACCGGAGGGATCGGCTGCATAGTCCTGGCAACAACCGTCTGAGACGATTGTGACAATTGTGCCAACGATGTGGCTCCCATCCGCGGCTGCTGCACCATTGATGGGGTAGGCTGAACCAACCTAGGTTGGACGACAGCGGTTGATGCGCGTGTAACACACGTTTATTGGGAGACCCCAAGAGGAAGGTATGAAGAGCACAACTGTAAGTTTCCCTCAGAAAGAAACCAAGGTTGAATCGACCAGTAGGAGAAACAAATCACTTCCGAAGGTTGATGCAGCCGAGGTGGCAGGGCGCACTACCGGTTCAGAGGCAACGTGGAACCTACACAACATAATCAAATCACTTTGCCCCAATGAAGCAGTGATGTTGTCAATCTCACCGGTTTTTCTAAACACAAAGAGGTTAAACGTACCGTATGGAATATAATATTCGTTTGCAGTAGATGAAAGAGAACAGTGATGGCAGTAGTAAAACAGTAGCAGCAGTATAAAAACAGATATTGAAGTGGTTGTATTATCAGTATGAGGAAAATTGACTGGGGTCCACAGTTCACTAGAGGTATCACTCCCAAGACAAATAGATAGCATGTGTGGTAAACAAATTACAGCTAGGCAATTGACAGATATAAATACTGCACCGTAGTGCATATGCATGACATGATGATTACTATGTGATTCATGCGGGCATTACAAAAAGATACTTAGACCGTCATCCAACTGCATCCATGACTAATAATCCACCCTCAGAATGTCATCCGAGCAAACCTTGGGTATTAAGTTGCAAGCAACAGATAATTGTAGTAAGCAAAGTGTGTAATGTAAACAATAACATCATTCTTAGACAAAGCATTGTTGTTTTCTCCCTAGTGGCAACAGAACATCCCCCACCCGTTTACGTTTCTGTCACTCGAGCGTGAGTGAAAAGGAGGCATGAACCCACTATCGAGCATAAATGCTCCCTATTGGAGTCACTAGCATCTACTTGGCCAGAGCATCTACTAACAACGGAGAGCATGCAAGATTATAAATAACATACACATGAAAAGAACATGATATATTGATAATCACGAGACATAACATTCAATATTCATCGGATCCCAGCAAACACAACATGAGGCATTACAATAAGATGATCTTGATCATGTAGGGCAGCTCACAAGATCTAAACATGAGTCATAAAGATGAGAGAACGACCATCTAGTTACTGCTATGGACCCGTAGTCCAAGGATGAACTACTTACGCATCACTCCGGAGGCGGGCATGTTGGTGTAGAGCCCTCCGGTGATGATTCCCCCTCCCGGCAGAGTGCCAGGGAGAGCTCCAGAACCATCCCGAACGAGGGTTGACGATGACGGCGGCTGCGGATATTTTTGGTGGATAAGGCTCGGGTGTTTAGGGTTAACCCTTCGAGGAGACTAAATAGGCGAGAGGGCAATGTCGGTAGGCGAGAAGGGAGGGCCACACCACCCCTGGGCGCGGCGAGGGGGACCTGCGCACCCATGGTGTGGGGGCCCCAGGGCACCCCTCCGGGTCTCCTTTGGACTCTGTGTGCGCGACAACTTTCTAAGACTTCCGGGTTTTGAATCGTCCAATTCCGAGAATATTTTCAGAAGAACTTTTCTGAAACTAAAAAAAGCAGAAAACATGAACTGACTCTATGATATCTTGTCAATAGGTTAGTCCCAGGAAATCGTTAAAAATGACATAAAGTGTAACGGAAACATGTAGCATATAGTATAATAACATGGAACATCAGAAATTATGGATACGTTTATGACGTATCAGCGCTGTTAACATACGGTCTTCCACTATTGCGAGCATCACTATATTGGCCACGAACGTCGTGATGATCGTAATGACCATACCTCCGGCCATAGTTGAAGTTATTATTGCTCACACCATCATAGTATACATACTCTCCACGACCACGACCATCAAAGTAACGTCTGCCATGGCCACCACCTGCGTGAAAGCCACCTCGGCGCCCGCGAGCCGCACCAAAACCCGAACCGGCATGAAAAGCAGCTCCCTAAAGATCCAGCAGTCCCGCTCGGCCCTCCTTATTCAAAATTGGAGAACCGGCCATTGCCACCGCCATACCCAGGATTGAAGCCGCCACGTTGATCCCCGGCTCCACACCCTCCTCCACGGTATGCCATCGGCGAGGGCGGCGGCTGCAGAGTGCGCGACCAGAAGAACCCGAGTATACGACGCATCCCTAGACCTGATGTACCTGGTTCAGTTATCTGACATAAATTTTGTTTCCTAAAATTGTGGCCCACACGAAGCGGGCTGTCAGCGTTGACAGGTTTGGCCCGGGTAATGCCCACCGAGACCTGAGTTTTTGAATGCGAGCAATTCGATCCGCCAAAACCGGATCTCCAATAGGGAGAGCGCACGTACGATTTCGACCTACTACGGCTCACCGTGATCCATTCATCATAATTGATCACAACCTCCACGAAGAAAGATACATACATTATGGGAAATTTAGGAACACAAAACTTGTGAGACGTAAGAACCAAAGTCTCCGCCGATCGGAAGTCCTTCGCGACCTCCTGGTTCCTCCGCCGTTTTGCGGATTCTCCTAGCTGCCTTCTTCCCCGTTGATCCAAGGTCGCAGATTGGATCGGCCATATGAGTCCTACAATTGGCAAAATAATGCAAATTGGAAGCGTTAGTTGTAGCTTCCACATTGGCGATCTGGACGTTGTTCTCTGACTCTGACTCATCTCCCGCAAGGCAACAAAACCGGCCACCTATAGTCGACAGCGACCTTCTCAGCGTTGACACCGGCGTCGACCCCTACGACAGCAGTGGTGCTACACAGGGTTTTGCCTCCGCGTCACTCTAGTCGTCGCCTTCGGCGTCGCCTCAGACATCGCCTCGCCCCTTAGAGAAATTATTAACGCGGTAATCTTCGTGATATTTGCGAACTATATTAATGCGGTAATCTTCGTGATATTTGCGAACTATTGTAATGTTGGTTTAAAAAGAATGCAAATGAAAACGGTTGAGTCCTTTATAACTTTCTATAAGGCTGGTGCCAGTGCACCGCCGGTGATAGCGATGCCACGTCAGCTTTTACCCTCACTCTCACCCCACTCTCACCACACTCTTATCCCACGTTGCCAATGCACGGGCTGTAGTGCCAGCTCTCACTTCTCTCTCCTCCACATCAGCATTTCTTTTTCAGATTAAATTATTTCACTCGCTTTTGTTTAGACATTCAAAATAATGCAAGAAAATTATTTTATTCAACTAAAAATGTTACCGATTACATTATAAATAAAAATTACATTTAAATAAAAAACTTACATAAAAATTTGAAAAAATTACATAATCTAGGCATTACTATTTGCCCACACATGCTCAATCAAATCTTGCTGGAGCTGTGTATACATCGGTGAGTCCCTTATTTCGGTGTCCATCTGAATCCTGGCTGCTAGGCTTGGTGGTGCATTGTTGTGTATCGCCGGGCCGACATTGGAATCAACTGTCTCATAGATGTCGTCCAAATTGGTACCACGCTCATCGTCGATGATCATGTTGTGCAGAATGACACATGCACGCATGATCAACCCAAGAGTACGCTTCATGTAGGAGCGTCTCGGAACTGCTATAATGTTGAACCTAGACTTGAGCACTCCAAAGGTACACTCGACATCTTTGCGCCAAGCTGATTGAGCAGTAGTGAATAGCCGATGCTTTTCACTTTGTGGAAGAGTAACACCTTTCATGAACACCGACCAGGAGGGGTAGATGCCGTCGGCAAGGTAGTAACCCATGTTGTACTCGTGTCCATTCACTGTGAAGTTCACTATGGGTGCTTCTCCCCTAAGCACATCAGTGAACAACGGCGACTGATTGAGTACATTGATGTCGTTGTTGGACCCGGCCACTCCAAAAAAGGCATGCCATATCCAACGATCATACGACGTAACGGCTTCTAAGATTATGGTAGGGTGTTTGATGTCCCCCCTTGTGAATTGACCGGCATGCGCAACTGGGCAGTTCCTCCACTGCCAATGCATGCAATCGATGCTCCCTAGCATGCCCGGAAAGCCACGCTCCTCGGCTTTCGCTAGTAGACGCTGAGTATCCGCGACATTTGGTCGACGGCAAAACTCATCCCCGTAACAGTGAATGATGCCTTCACATAATCTCTCTAGACATTCTGATTAAGTTTGTCTAGCTAGTTTAAGCCACTCATCTATCGTATCTGAAGCGGCTCCATAAGCTAATAAGCGCAAAGCCGCAGTACACTTTTGTAGGGGAGAAAAACCAGGACGGTTGAGAGAATCAACTCTTTGGGTGAAATACGGAGAGTATTCACCCAATCTATCCATAATGCGTAGAAAAATGTGTCGCCTCATCCGATACCTTCGCCGAAAGAAGTTCGGAGGATAAGTACAGTTGTCGGCGAAGTAGTCGTCGTAGAGCCGATCTTGGGCACCCAGACGATCACGCCTGATGTACTCTCGATGGCGTCGCGTTCGGCTTGACTCCGCCTCGAGGTTGAGCATCGCCTCCTCATACTCCGCCTCGAATGCATCGATCATATCACCCCCCCCCCCCATTCCTTCGCTCGAATTGCTGCTGGACGAAAACATGGCGTCGAGAGGAGTGGAAATGGAGAGTGGAGGAGATGAAGTGGGGTGTGGAATGAGTGAAACCAGGTGGGGGTATTTATAGGGGGTTGGGGATGAAATTTGGAATTTTTCAATATTTTTTTTTTCCGAATTTTTGGAGGCTTCAACGGCTAGCTGACGTGGACGAATCACAGCTCGCCACGTCAACTAGCCATTGCCCCGCCGGCCTATCGCCTCGCTCTCGCCCCACCCCGCCAGCGCGTCGCCCCGCTCCCGCCTTCTCCTCGCCCACCTACCGCCGCCAACGCGGGCGACGGATCCACCGCCCGCCGCTGCCGTCCTGCCTAGCTACCGTCTCCCTCTCGCCCCGCGCCGGGCGGTACCGCCCGCTCTCCCGCCCCCACTAGCACGCCTAAAGGAGTGTAATGCTTAAGCAAGCATATCCTAGAAGATGAAATTTATGATCATCAGAGTGGTGTTCATAACAAATAAATAAATGAACCTTTGCTAACTTATAGCTTGCTCACTTTTAATTCAACATCATTTTTTTTATCTATCTCATCCGTGTTGGAATTTTACATGGGCTCCATCATATGGGCTCACTTGGCTAGCCCATTAAGCCCACTAAAAATCCTGAAATTGTCATGGCCCATTCATGAATAATAAGTGGAGTGAGTGGGACTAAAGTTTAGTCCCACATTGCTAGTTTGAAGAGAGTGGAAGCACCTTATAAGGTGAGCCATTCTAGCTCATGTATGAGTAGGCAAGGCAAGAGGAGAGGTGTGCCACACGCGCGCTCCTCCTCCTCCGCCGCCCGCCTCGCCACGCCTCGCCTCGTCACGACACGTCACGACGCGCCGCGGGTTGCGGGAATGAGCCGAGCCGAGAGCGTTTATTTTGTCGATTGGGAAAATTTAATGAGTCATTTAATTTGGTATTAATTCCAAAACCGTTTCCGTTTCCTTTCTGGATCGTGGAGCCGAACCGACTCAGACGTGGAGTTACGCCCACGTCTCTCCCAGCCCGCATATAAATACGCGCATACGGTAAACCCTAGCCACCACTTCGTCATACCGTTCCAAAAACACTGCGCCGCCAACTCAAGTCTTCTCCATCCCTCCTTCCGGCGTGCACCGCGAGAAGGGACAGCAGGCCTCCGGAACCCCGCCTTTTGTGATCCTGTACGGGAGAGGGGCGATCAGGTTTTTGGGGAGCGCATGAGCGCGACTGCTGACGGCGACCACTTCCCCAACGACGATTTCTTCCCCGACATCGGCAACCTCTTCATCAACGACATGGCCGACACCGGGAACAACAACAACGGCGGTGCCGCTACCGCTCCATCGTACGTACCTCTCTTTCATCTATATGAGATGTTACTGGAATTCATATGTCTAGTTCTTGCAATAGATTGTATCAATCTGTCTACTGTACTAGATCTAGACGTTTGCATGATTACTGTATTTGCTACTGTCGCAATTCATCTACTGCTATTTCGAATTAAATCATGTGCTAAATTGCTAATATATTCAACAATCCAAAAACCTGATTATAGGCAATTTCTTGCACCTGCGCCGTCTGTCATTGCGGCGACAAGGCCAATCCCTTTCAAGGGTGTGGACTTTAAGAGGTGGCGCACGAGAGCAGTGCTATGGTTTCAAACCTTGCGCTGCTATGCGGCCACCAAGGGCAAGCCTGAGGGCGATCTCAATCCAGCACAGCTGGAGGCCTTTGAGGATATGGACACTATGTTTAAAAGTGCCCTCCTCGGTATTATCGATGATTCCATCGTGGATCCGTATATGTCGTTTGATAACGGCAAGGATATGTGGGCTGCACTCGAGGCCAAATTTGGGGCCTCGGATGCTGGAAGCGAGCTGTATGTCATGGAGCAATTCTATGACTACAGGATGACTGATGAGCGCTCTGTTGTTCAACAGGCTCATGAGATACAGTCACTCGCTAAAGAACTTGAGCACTTTAAGTGTATGTTACCGGACAAGTTTGTGGCCGGAGGCATTATTGCCAAGCTTCCATCTTCATGGAGCACCTTTGCTACTTCTCTAAAACACAAGAGACAGGAGTTTTCCGTAATGGACCTCATCGGATCTCTTGATGTGGAAGAGAAGGCGAGAGCAAAGGATACACGTGCTCGGGTTGTTGAGGTAGGTTCTTCTGCTCATGTGGTACAGAAGAAACATTACCCTCCCAACAAGCCTAAATATATCAAGAAGAAATCCGAGGGTAAAGGCAAGCCCGATGGCAAGTTTAAGCCGTCGCACTCTACCAACTTCAAGAAGAGAAAGGGGTCATGTCACGTTTGCGGTGAACTGACCCATTGGGCTCCTAAGTGCCCCAAGCGTTATGAGCTGCAGCAGCAGGAGAACAGCGGCAAGACCGCTAATGTTGTCATGGCTGACACTGAGATGAAGGATTCTGGGTACGGTATAGTTCCCACTATTCTTTCAGTTTGTCATTCACCTGAATGGTTAGTTGACACAGGTGCCAATGTACATGTTTGTGCTGATGCTTCCATGTTCTCTTCTTATCAGGTCACAGGGACTTCCCCCGTGCTGATGGGGAACGGGTCACATGCTACTGTTCGTGGTGTTGGTACGGTCGATCTGAAGTTTACTTCGGGGAAGATCGTGCGGCTGAAGAACGTTCATCATGTGCCCACCATCAATAAAAATCTCGTCAGCGGCTCACGTTTATGTCGAGATGGTTTTAAGTTGGTTTTCGAGTCTAATAAAGTTGTAATTTCCAAGTATGGACAATTTATTGGTAAAGGCTATGAGTGCGGAGGCTTGTTCCGCTTATCCTTGTCAGATATTTGCACCAAAGTTATTAATAATGTTTGCCACGATAATGATTGTGATGTTTGGCATTCACGACTATGTCATATTAATTTTGGTTGCATGACGCGGTTAGCAAATATGAGTTTAATTCCGAAATTCAGTACTGTTAAAGGTTCCAAATGCCAAGTGTGTGTTCAAGCTAAGCAACCTCGCAAATCTCATAAGACTGCGGAGGCGAGAGACTTGGCACCACTAGAACTTATACATTCTGATCTTTGTGAGATGAATGGCGTATTGACAAAAGGTGGAAAGAAATATTTCATGACACTTATTGATGACTCCACTAGATATTGTTATGTGTATCTTCTGAAATCTAAAGATGAAGCTTTAACTTATTTCAAGAACTATAAGGCCGAAGCTGAGAACCAACTTGATCGTAAAATTAAACGGCTTAGGTCTGATCGTGGTGGAGAGTATTTTTCCAACGAGTTTAATTCTTTTTGTGCTGAACACGGTATTATTCATGAGAGGACGCCTCCCTACTCACCCCAGTCAAATGGGGTGGCTGAAAGAAAGAACCGAACGTTGTCTGATTTGGTTAACGCCATGTTAGACACTTCGGGTCTCTCCAAGGCATGGTGGGGGGAGGCACTAATGACTGCATGTCATGTCCTAAACCGAGTTCCCACAAAGAATAAAACCATTACTCCGTTTGAGGAATGGGAAAGGAAAAGATTGAAACTCTCCTACCTACGTACTTGGGGTTGTTTGGCGAAAGTCAATATACCAATTCCCAAGAAGCGCAAGCTTGGACCTAAAACCGTAGATTGTGTTCTTCTGGGCTATGCTTTTAATAGCATTGGTTATAGATTCTTGGTAGTAAAATCTGAGGTATCCGACATGCATGTTGGTACGATTATGGAGTCGAATGATGCGACTTTCTTTGAGAACATATTTCCTATGAAGGATATGTCTAGCTCATCAAATCAGAAGAAACCTGTTTCATCTAGTCAGGAATTAGCTGAGATTCCTGAATCCACCATTCCGATAGAACACGTTGAGAATCCCGAGGAGGATGACAATGAAGTTCCTTTAAGGAGCAAGAGACAGAGGACTGCAAAGTCCTTTGGTAATGATTTCATTGTGTACCTCGTGGATGACACACCCAAGACTATTTCAGAAGCCTATGCGTCTCTTGATGCTGACTACTGGAAGGAGGCTGTCCGTTGCGAGATGGATTCCATCTTGGCTAACGGAACCTGGGAAATCACTGATCGTCCTTATGGGTGTAAACCTGTAGGATGTAAGTGGGTGTTCAAGAAAAAGCTTAGGCCTGATGGTACAATTGAAAAGTACAAGGCAAGGCTTGTGGCCAAGGGTTATACCCAGAAAGAAGGTGAAGACTTCTTTGATACTTACTCACCTGTTGCTAGACTGACCACTATTCGTGTGCTACTATCACTGGCTGCCTCACACGGTCTTCTCGTTCATCAAATGGACGTTAAGACGGCTTTCCTTAATGGAGAGTTGGACGAGGAAATTTACATGGATCAGCCAGATGGTTTCGTAGTACCCGGTCAGGAAGGCAAGGTGTGCAAGTTATTGAAGTCATTATACGGCCTCAAGCAAGCACCTAAGCAATGGCATGACAAGTTCGAAAGGACTTTGACTGCTGAAGGCTTTGTTGTAAACGAAGCTGACAAGTGTGTGTACTATCGCCATGGTGGGGGCGAGGGAGTTATTCTATGTCTATACGTTGATGACATATTGATCTTTGGGACCAATCTTGATTTAATCAAGGAAGTTAAGGATTTCTTATCTCGCTGCTTTGAGATGAAGGATCTAGGAGTAGCTGATGTTATCTTGAACATCAAGCTGTTGAGAGATGATAATGGTGGGATCACACTGCTTCAATCTCACTATGTGGAAAAGGTCTTGAGTCGCTTTGGGTATAGTGACTGCAAGCCTTCTTCAACTCCATATGATGCTAGTTTGTTGCTTCGAAAGAATCAACGGATTACTAGAGATCAACTGAGATATTCTCAGATTATAGGCTCGCTTATGTATTTGGCGAGTGCCACGAGGCCTGACATCTCTTTTGCTGTGAGCAAATTGAGCCGGTTTGTTTCCAATCCGGGAGATGATCATTGGCGTGCGCTTGAGAGAGTTATGCGCTATTTAAAAGGCACTGCGAGCTATGGAATTCACTATACCGGAAACCCGAGGGTTCTGGAAGGATATAGTGATTCTAATTGGATATCTGATGCTGATGAGCTTAAGGCCACTAGTGGTTATGTTTTTACACTTGGTGGTGGCGCTGTTTCCTGGAAGTCTTGCAAGCAGACCATCTTAACGAGGTCAACTATGGAAGCAGAACTCGCAGCATTAGACACAGCCACTGTTGAGGCAGAGTGGCTTCGTGAGCTCTTGATGGACTTGCCTATGGTTGAAAAACCAATACCCGCAATCCTAATGAACTGTGATAATCAAACTGTGATCGTCAAAGTGAACAGTTCTAAGGATAATGCAAAGTCATCAAGACATGTGAAGAGGAGATTAAAATCTGTCAGGAAATTGAAGAACTCCGGAGTTATTGCGTTGGATTATATCCAAACGTCTATGAACTTGGCAGATCCCTTCACAAAGGGTTTATCACGGAATGTGATAGATAATGCATCGAGGGAGATGGGTTTGAGACCCACGTTATGAGTTGCCCACAGTGGTAACCCACTCTATGTGATCGGAGATCCCGTGAATTAGAAGTGGGAGACAAGCTGTTGGTCGGCTGAGAGGGGAGTATCCTTATATTTATTCCACTCCATAAAAGATGCAATACTCTCCTGATCTGTACGGTAGGTTGACATTTGTCTTAATGTGTTCCAAGTGGCTTATTTATATAAGCAGAGATGTGTCCTACAGAACATCTCCTGAGGAACTCACCTATATGAGTCTGACTGTTAAACGTCGCAGTCTATGAGAATCGGGTGCTCTCTAATAAACTCATGAAAGGCCTTCGGAGTATGACGCATACGCTCCAAACCGCGGGGAAGCCTTGCGGCAGCCTAGTATCGGTTCAGACGTTGTGTGAAACTGGTATCACAGCAAACTTGTAGTTCAAGGCGTAGTCCACTATTCAAGTTGTGAACTAGTGTAACATGATGTTCTAAGTGGAAGTTCAACTTAACAGTCTCCACTAACACCGGTATATAAACAATGTTTTGGAACAGAGTTTATGAAATGTGCTAATGACACTTTGTGGGGGATTGTTGGAATTTTACATGGGCTCCATCATATGGGCTCACTTGGCTAGCCCATTAAGCCCACTAAAAATCCTGAAATTGTCATGGCCCATTCATGAATAATAAGTGGAGTGAGTGGGACTAAAGTTTAGTCCCACATTGCTAGTTTGAAGAGAGTGGAAGCACCTTATAAGGTGAGCCATTCTAGCTCATGTATGAGTAGGCAAGGCAAGAGGAGAGGTGTGCCACACGCGCGCTCCTCCTCCTCCGCCGCCCGCCTCGCCACGCCTCGCCTCGTCACGACACGTCACGACGCGCCGCGGGTTGCGGGAATGAGCCGAGCCGAGAGCGTTTATTTTGTCGATTGGGAAAATTTAATGAGTCATTTAATTTGGTATTAATTCCAAAACCGTTTCCGTTTCCTTTCTGGATCGTGGAGCCGAACCGACTCAGACGTGGAGTTACGCCCACGTCTCTCCCAGCCCGCATATAAATACGCGCATACGGTAAACCCTAGCCACCACTTCGTCATACCGTTCCAAAAACACTGCGCCGCCAACTCAAGTCTTCTCCATCCCTCCTTCCGGCGTGCACCGCGAGAAGGGACAGCAGGCCTCCGGAACCCCGCCTTTTGTGATCCTGTACGGGAGAGGGGCGATCAGGTTTTTGGGGAGCGCATGAGCGCGACTGCTGACGGCGACCACTTCCCCAACGACGATTTCTTCCCCGACATCGGCAACCTCTTCATCAACGACATGGCCGACACCGGGAACAACAACAACGGCGGTGCCGCTACCGCTCCATCGTACGTACCTCTCTTTCATCTATATGAGATGTTACTGGAATTCATATGTCTAGTTCTTGCAATAGATTGTATCAATCTGTCTACTGTACTAGATCTAGACGTTTGCATGATTACTGTATTTGCTACTGTCGCAATTCATCTACTGCTATTTCGAATTAAATCATGTGCTAAATTGCTAATATATTCAACAATCCGTTCTACATCGTAATGGTTCTTGTATTTCAGCACTTTTAAGAGCGATCGCTCATGATTTTTTCAGCCGAGCTTTGTGGCAGCATACTAGTCGATTATGAGATGTGTAGTTCGAGGTTTCTGGCTCTTGCTTAACAGATGGGTGTGGCCGGAACCAGTGGACGTTTTGCTTAACTCCACGGCCGACGACCTAATTAAATCACTGGCCTTGTGTGTGGTGACTGGTGAGTGGTGACACACTAGCCTTAGAATATTGCAAGAAAGCTATGATTCGATCATACGAGGCCGAAAGATATTCCACGCCGCGTCGAACATGACCCAACATCTGACATGGACACAACCCAACGCTTTGCCAATCCATCCCGGGATTCCTTCGTCCTCTCGCATCACATGCATGCATGTGCAGCCTCCCTCAAGAGAAGTAAAAAGATACTGTAAAACGGTTAAATAGTTTTTTCATCGTAACAAAATGGAGAAAACACGCGTTGAAGAACGATTAGAGTCGATTGGAGTAGGAAACAGAGGAGACCTGTGTGATCGGCGTCAACCGCTAGACATTAGCCTTTTTTTATGGGACCTTCCAGGAAACTGCGTCGAAGAGGTGTTACAATTTCGAACTCAGCACTAGATCGTGCACTACATAATGTGAAGCGTGGAGCACACTGGTGACCGGTGTTCACAGCCATGGATCAATTGCCACTGACCACCATGGCCGGGGCCGCGGCGTCGTCGCTGGAAGGAGGTGGGCGGGTGGTGGACACGTACAAGAAGGCGCTGGCCACGGCGGCGTCCGTGGCCGCGTACGCCATGCTGGCGCGCGGCATGGCAAGGGAGCTCCTCCCCGAGGAGCTGCGCGACGCGGTGCGCTGGGGTGCGGCGTTCCTGCGCGCCCGCCTCGGAGCCGGCGACAAGGAGCGACACACCATCGTCATCCGCCGCCAGTTCGAAGGCGGCTACAGCGAGAACCACCTCTTCGACGCGGCGCGCACCTACCTGGCCACCAAGATCGACCCGCGGGCCATGCGCCGCCTCTGCCTCGCGCGCTCCCGGCACAAGGAGCCCGACGGCAGCAGCAGCTGGAGCACGCTCCTGTGCATGGACGACGGGGGCTCCACCACCGACGCCTTCGACGGCGTCGAGTTCAAGTGGACGTCCATCGAGACGGGCGGCGACGACGGCAAGAAGGGGAATGCCCATCGGGCCCCACGCGAGACGCTGGAGCTCACCTTCGACGCCGAGCACACGGACACGGCGCTGGAGCGGTACGTGCCGTTCATCATGTCCACGGCGGAGCAGCTGCAGCGGCGGGACCGCGCGCTCAAGATCTTCATGAACGAGGGGCGCTCATGGCACGGCATCAACCACCACCACCCGGCCACGTTCGATACGCTCGCCATGGACCCGGCACTGAAGCGGGCCGTCGTCGACGACCTCGACCGTTTCCTGAAGCGGAAGGAGTACTACCGGCGGATTGGCAAGGCCTGGAAGCGCGGCTACCTGCTCCACGGCCCGCCCGGGACCGGCAAGTCCAGCCTTGTCGCCGCCATGGCCAACTACCTCCGCTTCAACCTCTACGACCTCGACCTCTCCGAGGTGCGCCTCAACTCGGCGCTCCAGAGGCTGCTTATTGCCATGCCCAACAAATCAATCCTCGTCATCGAGGACATCGATTGCTGCTTCGATGCCAAGTCGAGGGAAGACCCCAAGATGCTGGTGCCCGCCGACGACGGCGACTCCTCGGACGACGACGTCCCACCCGGCCACACGGGAGCTCGCCAGCAGCAGAATATAACGCTGTCCGGGCTTCTCAACTTTATCGATGGGCTGTGGTCCACCAGCGGCGAGGAGAGGATCATCGTCTTCACCACCAACTACAAGGACCGCCTCGATCCGGCGCTGCTGCGGCCGGGACGAATGGACATGCACATCTACATGGGCTTCTGCTGCTGGGAGGCGTTCAAGACGCTGGCCCGGAACTACCACCTCGTCGACGACCACGTTCTGTTCCCGGAGATACAGGAGCTGCTGGCAGCGGTGGAGGTGACGCCCGCCGAGGTGTCCGAGATGCTGCTGCGGAGCGAGGATGCCGACGCTGCGCTACGTGTGCTCACGGAGTTTCTCCAGGACAAGAAACGCAAAGCTAGAAAAGGGGAAACAAAATTCGAGAATGACGTAGCAGAGAAAGCAATGTAGAAATCGATGATATGATATTCCCCACCTAGAGTACTAGCATTCGAGATTTCGAGTAGGAACCCGACCATAGCATGTCATTGGTTGAGAAGCAGATTTAGCGGATGGAGCCTTCTGCTGCTCGATCAGATGGAGTGCTGCTAGATGCGGACTGTGACAGTACTGCATCTACAATGGTGTATGTTTTCTCACTGAGTTCATTGGAAATTTTCTCTGAAATTTCTGTGTTGGAACAAGCTTTGATTTCCGGTTCAGAGAGTTCCTCGGTGTGTGAAGTCACAGAGTCTTGGGATCTCAGTACCAATGGGTTTGAGATTTTCCTTCCTCATCGCGGGCGATGTTCTGAAAGTTTTCACACTCAACTTTGTTCGTCTCGAGAACATGTATGCCGCGTTCAGGCTCGAAGGGGAAAAAAAAGGGCAAAGATTCGAAAGGTCAACTGCCCAGTCAATGGCGACACATTGGCCAGCTCTCGGTGCCAATCCCAATCATCCCACCATCCAAAAAGCGTGCGGGGATCACACAAAGGAAAACCTAGCCCGCAGTTGGAGCCTCGTCCTCGGGCGGACCTAGGAAAAAAAAAAATCCATGTATCGTACTCCCTCCGTTTCCAAAATATAGAGAAAAATTCACCAACAGTACCAGAACTTGGCACGTTCTGTCACGTTGGTCGCTGGATTTCAGTCTACCCAAATTACGGTACCATAACTTGGCACATACGGTCAGTTCAGTCACCCCACAGACTTTGCTACTGTATTTTGCGTGCGTGGCATACGTAGAGCGACAAGTGGGTGGCCATGTGTGGGACAGCGTGGCACTGGTTTGTGGGCCTTTCGGACAACGTGGCGGAAGACGGGGAGGCCATGGTTATTATGCAGGGGGGTCCTCCCTTTCGGACAGAAACCCCAAATCCCTTTCACTTTGGTCGAAGCACAGGCGGAGCGATCACGTAGCCGCGGAGAAGCCGAGGTGCCCACCTCGTCGTCGATCAACCGGCAGCGAGCGATGGCCTCTTCGTCACATGGTCAACCGCCACCTTCTGCGCCTGATGGGGGAGGGGCGAGCGATTCACCACCGCCGGATGGGGCGGCGCGGCGGCGGGAACACGATTCATCACCGGGCGCAGCTAGTGCACTTCGTCGCTCAAGGTTCGGCGTTTCTGCTTCGTCCTCACCCGGGTCGGCGGCGCCACTGTCGAGGAGGTTGGTAGAGGGCTTCGCGGCCGGTTTTGGACTGCGGTGCGGCGGCGCGAGGAAGCCTCGCCGCCCCTGTATGGTACGTTTCGCCGTCGATTCCCCCCTCTCGCAGTCGATTTTCCCTGTTGTAGGTCAGCAATTGTTTTGATTCAGGGTGCCACCATGTTTTTAGGTTTTTTTGGCCACGGTGAAATTGGTGGGTTTGGTAGGGTTTAAGAGATAGGAACTGTCAAAAATTCATAATGTTTGGTGAAATTGGTCGCTTGGGTAGGGTTAGAGGGTAGGGTTAGAGAAGTAATGTTAGGTCATTCATAGCGTATTGTGGTGAAAAGATCAGATTTTTAGCTTGAGCATGTTGAAAATAAGGTTGCCCTGTTTCTAAGATTTTTACCTTGTGCATGTATATTGTGCTGATAAGATCAGATTTTTACTGGTGTATTGTTAGGGCATTTATTAGAAGGTGTCTATTGTGCTGAATGTTTGCATCTGCTTTTGTTTGCAATGTAGCTACTGGAATTGACCATTTTTCTGTGGAGGTAAATCATGGTGGTTATTTTCTTGGGACTGGTCAATTCAGAGAGTATGTGAAGGGACATGCGCAGTGGTATGACTTTTTTGACACAGAGAAATGGACAACAAATATGATTGAAAACTTGGTTGAGAAGATTGGTTATGAGTGTGGGGGCAGAATTAGAGTTTACTGGTGTGTTCCTGGCATTCCAATATGGAGAAATGGACTAAGAGAGATAGAGATGGGTGATGAAACAATGCCTGTCAACATGGTTGCATGTGTTAGAAGAGGAGAGAATTTCCAGCAGCTCTACCTTGGTCATGATAATAGCCCTGTCTCATACTGTTCACCTGTCCAAGTACACTCTGATGATGAAGACCTACCTATTGTTAAGTATGCAGCTGTGAAGATAGATTATGATGATGCAGTGAACTTTCTAGTTGCCTCATTGCCTGCAGTAATCAGTCCCATTAGGCCATTACAAACAATTCAGATCCACAGAATTCATCACATGAAGAAGATGCAGAGTCTGTGGAGAGCATACCAGAGCCACCTCGAGCAGGAGAGTTTGAATATCCAATTGATTATTACTTATCTAAAGGGAGGAGATCAATTAGAGCATTGGACATGGATACAACAGATGTAGATGCAGATGTAGGTAAAGAATATAGTGACTCTGATGTTGACAGTGATAACACACCAGATTTGGATGACTCTGACTTTGCAATTGGTGAAGGAGATAATGATCTATATGAGAGATATGTAGATGAGGGCAAAGGTAAATCAATCCATGAATAGCCTGATGAGAATGCTGAAGGAGATGACCTGTACTTTCCTGACTCTGATGAGGATGAAGTGAGACTTAATTTCAAATCTTTCAGAACTGAAGACATGAGTTGTCCTGCATTTCACACTGGCCAGACATTTCAGTCAGTTGAACTGCTTAGGGAAGCCATTAGGGAGTACAGTTGCAAGGAGAGAGTTGAGATTAAACTTCCCACCAATGACAAGAGGAGGGTGAAAGCAAGGTTTTATGAGGAAAAGGATGTTGAGTGCAGTTGGTACTTGTGGGCCTCTTATGATAGCAGGAGCAAATGCTTCATGGTGAAGAAGTACTTTCCACAACATACATGTGCAAGGAAATGGAGAGTGACTGCATTCAGTGCTCCATTTGTTGCAACCAAGTACATAGATTCATTCAGAGCTGATGAGAATATGAACATGAGAAACTTTACCAGAGTTGTGGAGAAAGATTGGAACATGACTGCATCAGGGAGCAAGCTTAGAAGAGCAAAGAGGCTAGCTAAGAAAGTAGTAGAAGGTGATGAGTTGGAGCAGTACAATTGCTTGTGGGATTATGCTCAAGAGGTTAGGACATCTAATCCAGGATCCACCTTCTTCTTATCTGTGGATCAAGGTATCTTTTCAAAGGCTTACTTAGCATTGGATGCTTGTAAGAGAGGTTTCATGCAAGCATGTAGGCCAATTCTTTGTCTAGATGGGTGCCATCTTAAAACAAAATATGGAGGTGTTCTTCTTACTGCAGTTGGGATGGACCCCAATGACTGCATATACCTAGTTGCGGTTGCAGTTGTTGAGGTTGAGAACACAGAATCTTCGAAATGGTTCCTTTCTACATTGAGGAGAGACCTGGGGATAATCAACACTACGCCATGGACCATCATGTCAGACAAACAAAAGGTATTTAGCTTAACTGACATTTTTGCTTAACTGAAACTGAAGAACCAATGATGCAGTTGTTTTTTGTAGCTTAACTGACATTTAGCTTAACTGAAACTGAAGAACAAAAGGTATTTAGCTTAACTGAAACTGAAGAACCAAATATTTTTGTAGGTACTGATTAAAGGGGTGAGAGAGTTCTTGCCTGATGCAGAACATAGATTCTGTGTCAGGCATATGTGGCAGAATTTCCAGCAAGTACACAAAGGTGATGTTCTCAAGAACCAGTTGTGGAAGTGTGCTAGGAGTACAACAATTAGAGAATGGGAAGCCAACATGGAAGCAATGAGGGCTTTGAGCATTGAAGCTTACAACAGTTAGAGAATGGGAAGCCAAAATGGAAGCAATGAAGGCTTTGAGCATTGAAACTTACCAATGGCTTGATGAACTACCACCAAACACATGGGTTAGGGGATTTCAGAGTGACTTCCCTAAGTGTGATATCCTTCTCAATAACAATTGTGAGGTGTTTAACAAGTAAGCCCACTTTCTCATCTCTAGCTTGTCATTTCCTTGTTAAATAATCTCATGTACTCACTGTTTGGTACATCTAATGCTTGTTAGGTACATACTGGAAGCTAGAGAGATGCATGTGAAGGCTATGCTTGACAGAATCAAAACCCAATTGATGGCAAGGTTTTATAGCAAGAGATCAGAGGCAGACAAGTGGACAGGGAGGATCTGTCCCAAGATAATGAAGATACTTGAGAAAAGCATTGAGCTTTCAGCTACATGCATGGTGACAGGAGCTGGAGATGGCCTGTTCCAAGTTGAAAACTACAACAAAATCTATATTGTGGACTTAAAAGATAACACTTGTACATGCAACAGATGGAACCTGAATGGGATCCCTTGTCACCATGCAGTGGCATGTTGCAGAGCAGAGAGGAAATGCCCTGAGGACCTTGTTGATCCTTGCTACAGCATACAAACATTGAAGACAGCATACAAACCAATAATCAAACCTTGTAGAGATAGAAGTGAGTGGGAGAGGATGCAGGCAACTGAGATCAAGCCACCAATATATGAGAAAAAAGTTGGGAGACCAAGTAAGAGGTGTAGAAGGAAGCAGCCATATGAAGTTCAAAGCAGAGATGGAAGCAAAAGAATCACTAGACATGGGGTCATGATTACATGCTCTTAGTGTCATGAGGCTGGACATAACAGGAAAGGATGCTCAAAGAGGAAAGCTGTTGAAGGCCAAGGTGAAGAAGAACCAGTGGTTACTCAAGAACCAGTGGTTACTCAAGAACCACTGGTTACTCAAGAACAAGTTATTACTCAAGAACCAGAGGTTAATCAGGTTTGTGACACATTCTTTACTGAATTTTGTGACACCTTTTTCTTATCTGAATTTTGTGACACATTCTTCTTATCTAAATTTTGTGGCACCTTCCTCTTATCTGAATTTTGTCCCAAGTTGACTATGGGGTGACCATGCTACAGATGTTGCAGCAGAGAAGGCCACATCCTAGAGTGGAAGACGGTGAGGTGCAACCTGAGTCAGCATTCATACACAATGCAATGACCACAGGTGATGCTACCAGCTCTACAACAACAACAAAAGATGCTAACTTGTCACTTAAGTGGGCAAAATTGAAGAGAGATAGGGAAAGAGACCAAGCTGCAAGGAGAGATGTTATACTAGAGGCCATGAATGAAAAACTTGAGCAGAGAGCAGCTGAAGCCGAAGCCAAAAGAATTGAAGCACTTGAGAAGAGAGAAGAGAAAGCTGCTAAGAGAAGGCAACAAGCTCAGGAGAAAAGATCTATGGAACTAGCTGCAAAACAGGAAGCTGTAGCAACTAAGAAGACAACACAGCAAGTAGAAAAGCAAGAAAGGATGCTTAAGAAGAAACAAGAATCAGAGGCTAAGAAAGCACAGCTGGAGGAGGCAAAGTTGCTTAAACTGGTCAAGCAAGCAGAAGAAGCAGAGGCTAAGAAAGCTCAGCTGGAGGAAGCAAAGAAGCAGAAGATGGCCAAGGCAGCACTGGAAGCTGCTGTGAAGAAGGCTCAGCTGGAGGAGGCAAAGAAGCTCAAGATGGCCCAGGCAGCACAGGAAGCAGTTGTGAAGAAAGCTCAGATGGAAGAGGCAAGGAGGCAAAAGATGGACAAAAGACCAATGCCTGATGCTACAATGCCTCCTGCCAAAAAAACTAAGAGAGTTAACATGTTTGATGAGCTGACAGGTTGATTCCATGTAAAAGTTACTGAAACTATGCTACAATGCTTATTTTGTATCAGTGAACTATGCCTGATGTAATTCTAAGTTAGTGAACTATGCTACAATACCAAGTAATAGTTAGTGAAACTATGTGCACTTATTTTGTATCAGTCATTTTGTATCAAGTATCAGTTAAATTCACTTATGTTTGTCTTCTGTTTGAATTCTTTTTGTCTTCTGTTTGCACTTATTTTGTATCACTTATTTTGTATCACTCAGATTGTATCAAGTATCAGTGAAACTACAATTATCTGTGGATCAAGTTAACATTGCATCACAATGCATCACATAGATAACAACCAAGCTTTAGTACATAGATAGCACAACCAGAGCTAACATAGACCATATGGTTCTTCAGTACATACCATACATAAGCAACACTACAACCATTAGTTCATAGACAACAACACTACAACCAGAGCTAACATAGCATTATCTTGCACCAGTACATAGCTAACGGTAGCATTCTCTTGCACCAGTGCATCACTTCTTCATAATTAGTGCAAGACACAGCACACACAGCACCAACACACTGACCATGATAAACTTCATCATCAGGACTATTTCCCTACCTACTGCAAGCATTGCAGCTGCTTGGAGCTTGTGATGGTCAAAGAATCTCCACTTGCAGTCAGTGCAGGCCCATTCCTCTTGATGATTTTGCCTCTCCTATCTTCATTGGTTCCAAATTTTGTCTTGGCCTCCCTTATCTTCTTGAGCTGTTCGCTCTTCTCATCTGCTGCACATAATGCTTCAGGAGCATCATCACCAACAAGAATGCGCTGGTCAATCAGGTACTCAACATACTCGAGTTCCCACTTCCAGAATTCACACGTGGTGTGCGAATCAACAATTTCATAGTGAAATTAGTACCAAACAAGGCACAATGCTTAATCTGACAATCAAAACGAATCAAAAATTTCATACTGAAATTAGTACCAAGCATGCTTCATCTGACAGTCAAAACGAAAACTTTCGCAGCTCAAATGCCAAACATTACTTACCCCATGATTGCGACAGGAGTAGAACACCCATCCGTTGTGGTCGTCGGTGTTCGACACCCACTGTTTCACCAGCGAGCCGCAGTCTGGGCACTCGATGATGGGGACTAGAACTGACCGGCGGCGGATCGATGAACGGACGGAGCTCGTGATCGACATTCCTCTGTGCTAAGCAGAGCGCATCCGCATCACGGTGACGGCGACGGCGAGGCGGCGACAGACGGCGAGAGGGGCGAGGGAAACTAGGGATTTGGTCGGGAGGGGAGAGAACTTGGTCGGGGTGGGATTTGGTCCGAGCGAACCCCTCCAAATACGGCTCTGCCAGTTTTGCAAAACCCCCTCCAAATACGACAGTACGGACGCTTAGGTGCCACGCTGCCACGTTGTCCCACACATGACCATCCACTTGTCGCTCTACGTATGCCACGCACGCAAAATACAGTAGCAAAGTCCGCGGGGTGACTGAACTGACCGTATGTGCCAAGTTCTGTTACCGTAATTTGGGTAGACTGAAATCCAGCAACCAACGTGACAGAACGTGCCAACTTTATGTACTGTTGATAAATTTTTCTCCAAAATATAAGCTGTTTTGGTAGCTTAATTTGAAGTGTCAAAATGGCTTACATATTGGAACAGAGGAATCACCAACACTTTCTTCCTTGCAAAAAAAAATATAGATAAATCACCAACACATTTTTAGAATAAAATCACCAGCACATAACCAAATAAGCGTCCAAATATGAGTTTTCTCATAATTAATAAATACTTCCTCCAATAACAAGATGAAAAGTTTATCAAAAGCATCTCTTGCCCCCTCCTCCAAACGTCCGGCTAAAGATACACATCCAACCCGCCTCCCCAAACTCAGCCCAAGCCCAAACATTCGGGTTGTCCGGCAATCCCCAAACGCAGCCCACATGTGGGGAGGGTTCGAAACAGTCTGAACGCGTCCAGACAGCCCGCCACGTTCGATTCCCAGTCCGACCTCATATATATCCACTCCATCTTAATCCATGGATCGAACCCTACCTCACTCTCCTCCGATCCCCTTTCACTCTACCCTCCTCCCCTGTCCTCTACACTCTCGTAGGATCGACCATGGTCGGTGCCGGCAGCGGATCCGAGTTCACCGGGACTAAGATGTACTGGGATGCCCTGTCGGCGGAGGATGCGGAGGTACCTAGCGGGATTGGGGACGAGAAGAAAGCCGCGTCGCCGACAGAGGCTCATGCGACCAAGGTTCTGTGTTGTGCCTGTTCGGGCTACTCTGCTACCGCCAGAGACGATCTAGTGGTGGCTCCTTGATAGGTATGTTGCTCTGCGTTGCATTTACCATTGTAGAATGTAGAAAGTTGTAGTACGGTAGCTTACCTATGAGCATGATGGATCCGTGGAGTGGAAGAGGGATTATCTACTCCTCTCATGAGGATGTGTTGTTGTGCAATGCTTGGTTGGCGTCGGTAGACCAAAGCCATTGCGGTTACTGTTCATTTTGGGGAGGGTCCATTGTAACGCCCGGGGATTTTCCCCAACTAGAATTTTTTTGTTGTTTTTCGTTTTGCATCGTCATGGCATCATGCATTGCATGGCATTTATTTGAAATCTCAAAATTGCTTTTAACTTCTTTTTGTTAAAATGAAACTTATTTGCTAATGTATTTTATTGTGTTTTAAATCAGTTAATAAACTGGTTTGTAAAATAAAAGAAAACAAAAAAAGGAGGTCTTGGGTTTGCTAAGCCGACCGACTCAGTAGAGCCCACCACCGAAGCCTCCCCGGCCCAACCGGCCAAGCCAGTCTTCTCTCCCTAGTAGCCCACCTACCCTCCACCCTCCACCTCCGTACAGGAGTCATGCAGGAGGAGCTTCTCCGGTCGCTGTCCACCACCACCGGTCCCCACTCCTCCTCGCTTTTTACCTTCCTTAAAGCCACTCCTAGGCGCGCCCGAACCCTAACTTTTCCCCTCTCCCTCCTTCCGCCGCCATCCCTTCCCCCTCTCTATGTTCTTACCCTGTTTTCTTGCGACGAGAGAGAGAGACCTCTCCTTCCACCCGCCACCATGGAGCGTCGTGACCCTGTCCGAGCGCGGGAGTGGAACCGCCTTCTTGCTCTCCGTCGACTACAACAAGGAGTCGGACCGGGGACCGCACAGTAGTGTCGCGCCATCCTCGACAACTCGACGTCCGTCCGTGAGGCGCACCTCCGGAGCGTCGTCTTCTCCTCCTCCTTTCGGTCCACGTCGTCACCTCCAAGCCGAGCCTTTGCGCCAGGAACATCAAGGTGAGCATCCGCACGTCCCAGACATTCTATCTGCCTTCCTATCTTCCTGTGTGCACGGATCCATCGACACCATCCTTGCCCTTCATGGCGACGAGCTCGAGCTCGTGTGTGCGTGCTTTCCCCTGTTTCCACGTGCGCCTATGCAAGCATGTACACCCGATGGTAACTCTCCCATACAACACGCACACCCACCTTCCACACAAAGCAGCACCCTGCCGTCACCGCGCGCTATTCAGACACGGTCATCACCGGTCGATTTCGTCCGCCATAACCGATCTATAGTGTGCCCGTCTTCAGTTTCGTCATTCTACCGAACGCTTTGCAGCCGATCCGCTCCTCTATACACCCAGGTTTGAATCACCGTGCAGGCATTGTCTCCACCTTTTTTTCAAATTTTAGCGCGAAGGAGCCGACCCCACCTGTCGTGATCCTGGTGGCCAGCGTGGATGCCGCGCATCACCAGCGCCTGCGTGGCACCAGGGCCCGTTGGTCAGCCTCTCTGGCTAGACTGGCCGTCGGTAGAACTCTCCCAGATCCATATCTCTAGATCTGTAATCTCGCACTCAGACCCCTAGTCCTTCTCTGTTTTGTATCGGAGCCCTACAGTCCACTGCTTCTTCACATTCACGCCCCCGGTTTTGCAGAAAACACCTCCATCTTCAAACGCTCTAACTTGGATTCTATTAATCCATATAATACAAACTTTATGTCTAGAATTATCAGAAAAATGCAAGGAACATTAACTTGCCATCCATGTTCATGTTTGCATCTTTCATCTTACATTTTAGTATTTTTATGCATATGGACCTAAATAACAAACATGGAATGTGTTGAGTATTTAATTTAACTAGATGATTCCCTGCGCGTTGCTGCGGGAACATGTCATACAAATTGTTGTCGATATACATTTTCGCGATTTAATTATTTCAAGGATGTTTTTTTGACAGTTAGATTCGAAGTATATCTTTGAAAGTTGGAACTATACTAATATCGACAGAGATAGTTATTGTATTGTATTCAACGGAAGGATACAATGACATGTGCCAAAGAAAACATTATTTAGTAGTCGGTAAATGTAACTAGAATTGCATTCATATTTGATATGTTCAAGCGAAGCACCTTCATTCATTTATCCATTACGTCTATTCATCTCAGCTGGCATGATGTTTAAGCATCATGATCATAGAAATAAAGAACAATGAGAGGCGCTATTGGTTCAACTCAGCCAACGATCCAACGTCAATGCATCATTTGATCTGTCCTCAGAGCTTTGTTTCACTTGAAACTGAAAATTCTTTTGTTGCTATAACATTGTTGGGTCCTAAAACCTTGGACCATAATGTTCCATGTACACCAAACAAAAAATAGGTTAGAGCTTCATAAAAAAGGATTGTTATAAGGTAAACACCAACTATCTACTGACAACGGGGCTATGGTAGAGTATGCAAACTTAAAAATATATGAGCACTTGCTAGCCATCAACTATGGATCGAAGAAAATCTAGTTAGTAATTGCGTCTGCATTGTTTCAATAGCTCTGGAGCTGACAATCTTAACGTTTCGTTTGCTAACTTAGTTCGGCTCTTGTACAAGTAGGGCCCCTTTTAGTCGTTTCTTGTATATAGTCTGTACAGTTTTGTTTGGCTTTTAATAAAAGTTTGCGCTGCTACCAGTGGTGTTAGGAGGTATATGGAGAAGACCAATTCACCACTCTAAAATTGGTTCCACTTTTCACTGCATAATCAAATCAGAATAAAAGAACACACACAAATTGCATTGATAAATTTTATCCCTCTAGAAAAGGCTGTCGGTATGTTTGCACGATCTGACCAGAAAATTTATTAGGTTTTGCAAACAGAAAGCAGTGAAGAAAATACATGCTTCCACTTAACATTTGAAAATTCAATAGGCTTGTTGCCTTTTGAAAGCGGATCATGTTCAAAGTTGGTAGGGCAGGCTCCTGGTTGCAAATCACAAGAAGCCATGTGATGTAGTTGCTGCGAAGAGAAGGGAAAATGTAAGTCTTGAGATAAATACATACAACACAAACTAAGTCTTGAACTTATATTTGTGCTTTGTATCGACGTTGCACTCGCTTGATCCTATTGTCCATGAGCAAGCATCAGTCGTTATTTTTGCACTGCTGCAAGAGCCAAACCCATGGTAAAACAGTCAATAACGACACAGCCAAGCAAACAAGCAGGCAAGAAAGAAAAATTGCATGCACAGCCGGTGAGAAATGTGAACGGACAACGACGTCGCCTAGAGGGGGGTGAATAGGCGATTAAAACTTGTCCGGTTAAAGCTTGCTAAATGCGGAAATAAACTAGATGTTTTAATTAACAAGCATACAACCTAAATATTATAGGGTCAACTAGATGCACCAACAACTTATGCTAAGAAAGACAAGTAACAAGGTGATAGAAAGATATATAACTTCAAGCGCGAAGGCTATCACAATGTAAATTGCATAAGTAAAAATCTCGGGTATAGAAATAACCGAGGCACACAGAGACGATGATGTATTCCCGAGTTCCTCCCACAACCTAAATATTGGAGGGGTGTGAGCTCGCCACAAAGGCCTACTCGACACCACAAAGGCCTCACCCTATTCTCCGATGAACCCCGCCATAAAGGCCTAGTTCACCTTCCACTATTGGCAACCTTCAAACCCGAGGCACGCATCCACAACTTAATTGGAGGCTCTCGATGTCACCACAATCTTGGGGCACACATCCACAACTCAATTGGAGGCTCCCAAGAACACCACAAGTCGTCTAGGGTCCAAGACCCAATTAGTAACAAGCTCACAATCTTTCACTTCCACGAATCCTCGTGGAGAGACCAAACCGATGCAACCGATGCAAATGGCAAGAGCACAAGTGCTCAAATCCTCCACTCTCAAATTCCAACAAAGAAACAAATGCTTATGGGGGAATAAGAGAGGAAGAACAAAGGAGAAACACCAAGAACTCCAAGATCAAGACCTACAAGGTTTCCCTCACTAAGAAGAAGAATGGATTGGTGGAAATGTAGATCTAGATCTCCTCTACCTTCTCCCTCAAAGATATGCAAGAATCATAGGAGGGATTGGGAGAGGGGCAAGCTTTCCAAGGTCAACAATGGTGGGGGAGAGAGGATATTTCGTGCTTGGAAGACTTGGGGACCAATGGGGAAGAAGACCCCCTTAAATAGGTCCCCACAAAACTAGGAGTTTTTCTGCTTTTTCCGACCAGGCCGGAATGGCCTGGAATAATTCCGGAGCAATCAGGATGGCAACAGAAACTTTTCCCGTTGAGGTCGGAATGGGCCGGAATAATTCCGGAGCCCGGAATAATTCTGGAGCAATCCGGATGACAACGGAGACTTCTCCCGTTGTGGCCGGAATGGGCCGGAATGATTCCGGCACCCGGAATCACCCGGAATAATTTCGGGCTACACTTAGAAACTTCATAACTTTTGCAAACAAACTCTGAACGAGGTAAATCCAATTGTATTGGAAAGATAACAGCAAGGAGTATCCAAATATTGATACCTCAAAGTATGGAGAAGTTACCACACATGGAAAGTGTGGGAACATTCTCAAAGATGAACGAAATATTTTCACCACCGAAAACGCAACAAGTTTTTCTTACGAAATCCGTTTTCGAGAAACCAAGGCTTGTGATGAAGATCACGACAAGCACTAAAACCCAAAGGAGACAAAAGCCAAATAAGAACCAAGAAAGATGATATGCAAAGTATGCAAAGGTTTGAGCTCTCCATAACGATTCGATCAAGTTACTCACTTGAGAGCCCCTCTTGATAGTACGACTATCTATCCTATAACCCGGTCTCCCAAAGACACGAGACCGGTAAAATAGAAAACCTATCAAGATTATACCTTTGCCTTGAGCATTCCACTTGAGATAGATGATGACGATCTTGAATCTCTCAAGTTGGATCTTCTTTCTTGATCGTGCTTGCTAGCACAAACTCCACTTGATGAAGACCTGCAAGTTGCTCCCCCATACACCATTATGGGAGAGACTAGCTCCCCCATACACCATTATGGGAGAGACCCTTCTCGGCAAATCTTCACAAGGCCACAATCTCCAAAAGGGTGGCAAGCATCAAGCATAGGATATCTTCTAGATGCTTCACTTGAGCTTCCACGTCAAGCTAGATGACGAACACCGCTTGACGACGACATAGACCACGGGCTATATGAAATCTTCCTTTTGGTTCATGCCCATGGAAAGATACCTAACCACACATAGAGATGCCACACACACACATGTGATTGGTTAGCTCACAAAGCTATATTTACAATTGCTTACCATACCATGAGGTACACAATCCCACTTGGTACAAATTGTAGCTTTGTGTGTTGATCACTTGCTTGATCAACCTTGTATCTTTGCTTCTCACTTCAAATGATAATGTCTTGAATATGATAATGAAAGATCACCTAATACTTTTCTTCAAGACACACTAGCAATAAGCTCAACACAAACCATGACCATTCTTCATATAAATCCTTGAATATAACAATGGCCATCAAGGAAGCTAATAGAGTTCAACACATGAACTCCATTATTTCCTATGGACAAGATCTACAAGGATAACTCAATGCAAACATTAGTCCATAAGGATTGTCATTAATTACCAAAACCACATATGGGGGCACCATGCGCTTTCAAAGTGCCATATCAAAGACACTACCAAGAAGAATATCTCTCTAACCATGTGATCTCTGATACCAAATCCCACTTGATAAACTGTAAGAGCATAAGAATTTGAAGGAAGAGGTATGTATACTGATCAGAGGGTCTGTCTAGCTCAGAATCATGTGTCTCTTCATCTTTTGATCAGGAGATGATCGCATATAGTGGAGACTAACTAAAGCATAAATGCCCCTGTTCTGATTTGAGAGAGGACATGGCGCTGGAGAGCAAATTCCAACGTAACTAATTAATTCAAGGGAGATTCAATTATAACAACCTGCGACCAGCAAGATTACGAAAAAAATAAGATGCATGTGCTCATCCAGCGTTAGTAATCAGTATAGCTGATGATAGCCGCCTCTCCTAGCTTCATCGACCATCGTCACTCGGAATTCAAAAAATAAAACAATTCGGGGAGGGAGCTGGGGCTTGAGCAAACAGGGTTCTGAATCCAACCAAATCAAGTGGAGGGGCAAATTGTCGAGCAGATTTCAGGCCGGAACACAACCTGCAAGATAAATGAACCAATGTTGGAGAGACTGAAAATAAGAAATTGGGAATTAAGTCGGGAGAGGCAAAGCTAACAGTATGGAGGCCGATCTAGATGTGGCTTTCATGGTTGATGCCGATGGCAGGACAAATTTGTTTTTAACCTAGAAGAGGTGATGGATCAGTTAAATCCAGCAGTTTCCACTCAATGAATGTAGGAATTCATAGGGAGGTTTCATGAGCATTATGTGCAGGGAGATGTTAGGTCACGGCAGGAGCATTACCAGGAACACCTAATGGCGACGGCTATTTTTTTCCCAGGACAAACACCAATCGGATAGCAAGATAGCTCTGCAGGCCCAGGATATCCAGCCCATATGGCCTGGCCGGCTACCGCACGAGGCCTCCATCCCACCTATGAAAAGCTGGCGTCTTGCGGGAATGGAAAGCTATGTCGTGCGTGAGGCTATGGTGTTGGGAAAAAGGGTGACGTGGCCTCACGAGAAGGCAGTAAAATGAGGTAGTGGGGGTCTCCTATTTAGATATACTAGATTTGTGTCATATTCCATTTAATTTTATTTAACTCACCTATTAATTGTTATCCATGCTAATCAACATTTATTTGATGGTTAGATAAATAACTTGAATCTATAAATAAACTGTTCGGACTCTTTGTCCGCTTAAATTTCTAAGTTGCATATTGCTTTGCACCTCGCATGTCATGCATGTAAAATTAGGTCATGTTGGATCTTTTTCCGTAATGGTAATTATTTCATCAGGTGTTTCTTATAGTGCTTTGCTTCTTCGCGGATAAGACATTGAGATGATGTGAGCACCGACAAGTTCTGCTACCTCTACAAGCTGGATTCCAGGCAAGCTTTACTCACTTGATACATACGGTTGTCGTTCCTCACTTGTTACGGATGCTTTCCGTTGTCTTTATTCTAGCATTATGTCTCGATGCTTGTGTCTCAATCCTATCATATGTTTACCTTGAAGCCATGATATCGCCCCATCTCCCACCTCTTATGACATGTTTGTTTATCTTGTTGGCCTTGCGAGTCGTAGTGCCTGCTTAGCTTCTTTGGCGAGTTTAGGTTCTTTGTCACCTGACTAGTATGATAGGTTGTTTCAGCTTAATTTAAAATGATCGTAATGCTTGGGGTAATAATAATATTGAAATCGAGATAAGACACCGGTGGGAGGCCCCTCGAGGCTTTTGGTCCCTTTGGTGTCGTCTTAGGAAAAAGTCTTTGTCCCCTGAACCAAGAATGAGCGTGCTAACCACATCGTGGGAGGTATGGGACTCCCCGCAACCTATTAGCCCCGCTGCACTCTTGTCCAGGATGCCACAACTTAGTTCGGGCTTTCCATTTGGCGTACGCACATCACCTTTTCTACAGGTACGATAACAATGATGAAAATGACGTTGAGATGCGATATTACCCGATGTGCGTACATTTATATAGGTCTCGCGACACTTTTGCGAAGTTGGGGCCACCCTGCTGGGAACTGATCCCATTCTTAGCAAGTCCCGGAAATGGCTAGATCCGCGTCGAAGCATCGGCCGGACTCTCGATGCGGTTCCAACCTAGCTTGGCGGCTCCCTGGACTTGTTTGTCGTGAGGTAATGTGTTGTGCCAACAACCTCATGACAGTTTCGGTGCGTGTGGCTATAGTAGTGCACCCCTGCAGGGATAAATCTTTTCGAAAAGGCTCCGTGCTTATGTGACGATCTTGGAGAAACTGCTGGTTAACATGAGTCAGATAACTTACACCTAATGATATTTCTTAACCTATGCGATAACGTGATTACTACTTCAACATGTGTGAGTTTTCCTCGGGTTACCTCCTGGCAATTGGTTGAGGGGGGTTAATCTAGGATGGGTTTTGTTCTTGGTGAGTAGTTGTAGTTGGTTTCGTCGCACTTTATCATCCCTTTCTAATAGACGGGAGTTGTAGTGTGTCTCTGTAGATTGCTTATTGCCGCCCACTGCAGATTCGTTACAACAACCCCTTCCTTTGTACCCAAAGTATTGGTATCTTGTGATGACTGGTTGCATTGGTATCTTGTGAGTATTGCTTGCCGCTTTTGGTACATTCAAAGTACCGACCCCATGATTCGGGGCTCTATTCACAATGCTGTCAACAGGTTTGAAGTCTGATGCCGTTAGCTTGGGAATCCCTCCGGCTTGGCTTGGGCAGGGATTGGACGCCATCGCTTATCTTTAGGACTCTTAGTCCAATTTGTATCTTATTCGTAGTCGGATACTATTTTGTTTTTCGCTGTTATTTGGATATTTGTATGGTATCAGTTGTATTCTTGACTCGCTGGAGTCGTTTTGTATATCTCTTCCGTTGTTGTTGCGGATTATTTCTGAACTGTTGTAATCTTACCAAAAGTTGACAACCTGGGATTCGATATTATGTGGGCTTTGGCGGGAATGCTGAAATCCTCATAGTACCTGATCCAGGGGCTTCACATCCATCAAGTGTTCAATGAAAACCCGAGAGTAGTCCGCACCGAGCAATCTCTCCGCCATAGAGGGTCATTCATCCAAGCCGACATTAAGAAGCTTGTCGGATGCTATGCCGAAGTGGGTAGTGTAAGTTCATTAGCTTGATTATATGTTTCTCCACTACATTGTAGCATATTTTGAGTGGCTCTTATATTTGGTAGATGGAGGATGCGATCCGAATGTTTAGTCAACTTTCGGGGAGGATGATGGAATGGCAGCTCGATTTTCCATTTGTGGACTACTCGCCGGAGGCCGAGAAGAGGGACGACAAGTTAAGGGTGTGCCAAGCGGAGTGTTAGAGGTATTTCCTAGAGACAATAATATTCAATTATTATTCTATCTCCAAGTTCAGAATTAAGTTTATGTCATCATGCTACAACCGCTATAGCACTTGAAAAGTCAGCTTTTAAAGGAAAATCTTTGTGCAGGTGTGAAGACATAAACAAACAAGAGTTCCTAATCTTGTCTCTAATATTAGCTTATGGTTTGTGAGATGGTCATATTTTCCTGATCATGGACTTAGAAGAAAGTCTAGCAAAACATGAGAGTTTATTGTTAGGGTAACAATAGTACTGAACCGACCCAAGTGTATGTTGTTGCTAAAAGAGACTAAACAATCATTATATATTTTAGCAAATTCATATGAAGTTAACATTGACTATAATTCCTATACTATGAGAATATCTAGTGACCGGATGATCAAAATTTATACTTTTGATATCATCAACCATCTTGCCGTAACTGGGGACTATAACGGCGATGTCTGGGTATGACCTAGAAAGTGTAATGGAACTAAGATCGTTCAAGACTAGTACCTGACTCCTCTACACGATAGAGAGATACATTCTCTGGGCCTTCTCAGTATCACCAATGACATATCATCCAGCCACACATAGTGTGATTTCTCACAGGGTCATCAAATATATGGATGAGAAAAGAGAACGATATCGGTAAACGAGTTATATGTGTTATGATCAAAGAGTTTGATCGGACTAGATCACATAGTCTCACCTCGTGATATCGTTGGTATCGTGAAGTTAAGGGAATACATGCAATGAGAGGTTCCCTCGTTCTTCGGGAACACACATGAGCCATCATGGACATCCATGGTCCTGCTTTTGGTTATTGTTCAGTTAGTACCCGAACATGAATGTTGATGCGTGTGATCGCATGTTCGTTGGGAGACCCCAAGAGGAAGGTATGAAGAGTGCAGCGGAAAGTTTTCCCTCAGAAAGAAACCAAGGTTGAATCGACCAGTAGGAGAAAGGAGTAACTTCAGAAGGTGAAGCAGCTGAGATGGTAGGGCGTACTACCGGTTCAGAAGCGACGTGGAACCTACACAACACAATCAAATCACTTTGCCCAACGAAGCAGTGAGGTTGTCAATCTCACCAGTTTTGCTGAATACAAAGAGGTTAAACGTATGGTGTGGAAAAAAATAGGAACAGTATGAGAGCAGTATGAAAGCAGTAGGCGATTTATCAGTATGAGGAAAAAGGACCGGGGTCCACAGTTCACTAGTGGTGTCTCTCCGTGAAAGATAAATAACATGCATGGTGAACAAATTACAGCTGAGAAATTGACATAAATGAAGGCCGCACCGTAGTGCATATGCAAGACATAAAGATTACTATGTGATTCATGCGAGCATTACAACAAAATATATAGACCGTTATCCAACTGCATCTATGACTAAAAATACACCCTCCGAATGCCATCCGAACAAACGTTGGGTATTAAGTTGCAAGCAACAGATAATCGCAGTAAGCAAAGTGTGTAATGTAAACAATAACATCATCCTTAGACAAACCATTGTTGTTTTCTCTCTAATGGCAACAACACATCCTCCATATGTCACGTTTCTGTCACTCGAGCACATATGAAAAGGAGGCATGAACCCACTATCAAGAATAAATACTCCCTCTTGGAGTTACTAGCATCTACTTGGCTAGAGCATCTACTAATAATGGAGAGCATGCAAGATCATAAATAACATAAGCATGAAGATAACATGATAGATTGATAATCATAAGACATAGGACTCAACATTCATCAGATCCCAGCAAACACAACATGTAGCATTACATAAAGATGATCTTGATCATGTTAGGCAGCTCACAAGATCTAAACATGAGGTAGAAAGTGGAGAGAACAACCATCTAGCTACTGTTATGGACCCGTAGTCCAGGGATGAAATACTCAGGCATCACTTCGGAGGAGGGCATGGTGGTGTAGACCCCTCCGGTGATGATTTCCCCCTCCGGCAGGGTGCCGGGAAGAGCTCCAGAACCCTCCCGATCTCGGGATGACGGTGACAACGGCCTTGGGTGTTTTTCGGGGAAAAGTGGGATCCTCCTAGGTTTTATGTCCCGGGGGGATTAAATAGGCGAAAGGGCAAAGGCGGTGGAGGCCTGGGAGCCCCACACCACCCCCCCGGCGCGACCAAGGGGGGCGCCGCCCTATGGTGTGGGCCCCCTGAGGCCCCCCTCCGGGTCTCTTCGGGACTCCGTGGAACCTTCGGGAATTTGAAGACTTCCGGGCTTCGAATTTTCCAATTCCGAGAATAATTCTAGAACAACTTTTCTGAAACTAAAAACAGCAGAAAACAGGGAACTGGCTCTGTGGCATCTTGTCAATGGGTTAGTCCGGAAAATAGATAAAAATGACATAAAGTGTATAGCAAACATGTGGGAAACAATGATAAAACAACATGGAACATCAGAAGTTAAGGATACGTTTATGACGTATCAACATCCCCAAGCTTAGTTCCTACTCGTCCTCGAGTAGGTAAACGATAAAAATGCATAATTTTTAAGGTGGCATGCTACCAACATAAACTTGATCATAAATACTGTAAAAGCATAAGTAAGTTGAGATGATTTAAACACAAGCATGATAAATAGAACTCTAATAATAAATCATAGCAATCACTTTGCATCATGAGAGGTAACTCAAATAAAAGATCATGAATAACAATGCAAAGAAAGATATACGTTTGTTTCAGGTATAGAGATAACATGTCAAAGTTATATTTCGCTAGTCCTTAAGAGTGGGGAAAAACATAAATGCCAGGAAACCTTCAAAGTTCATGAGGAAGACTAGAACAAATAATTAGAGAACAAGCAATAACATATCATGAATCAATTAATAATGTTTATGGGACAAATGCACATAAAACTCAGAATGGCAAAAATGCTCTCTCAACTGTGCATAAAGTTAGAAGATGGAGACTCAACATAAAAGTAAAAGAAAGGCCCTTCGCAAAGGGAAGCATGGATCACTCATGTGCTAGAGCTTTTATTTTATTAAACAGAGGTATAAAAACTTGACACTCCTCCCAACCATCTTTCACAAATCATGGCTAACTGAATCCTCGGGTGCCTGCCAACAATCACATACCGTGGAGGAGTGTCTATATTTTAAGAGAGGTGTATGCTTATGTCAATGAATGGTAAACAGAAAATACAGTACGTCACAAGCCAACTAGACTTCACAAGAGCGGCTCCCATAGAAGGACACATATGGGTAGAAGGTCATCCCTCTTTCTCTTTTTTTACACAATTATGCTTTGACTGATAAATGAGGGGCAAAAATAGTGAAGAGAATTTGTGTTATTAATTTGGGGCTGGGCACCCCGCTGCCAGCTCTTCTATCATTGGATAAACGGATGAAGCCACTAGTCCAGGGTGTGAATGTCCAATCAACAAGTGAGACAAAGTTTCTCTATTTACGTCCTCATGAGCTAAAACAGGAGCACAAAAAAGGAGTAATTTTGAAAGTTTTAAAGGTAACACATGAGAAATTAACTTTGGAGTGGCGGTTAAATACCACATGTAGGTAGGTATGGTGGACACAATGGGAAAACTTTGGTTTTTGGGAGTTGGATGCATGAGTAGAGCTCATACTCAGTACAGGTGGAGGCTAGCAAAAGACTGGGAGCGGCAAATCAAGAGAGCATAAGAGCCATAATCATGCATAGCAACATAAACATCATTAATCAAAGAATAAGTGGTACCACAAGTTCAAAAACTAAATGATCATAGAGGCTATTCGTGACTGGTTCATAGTCATAAACATGGTGTGAGCATGCGCCAAGTCAACCAATGAGCTTCCAGATTTAGCAATTTCTTCTTCCATAGGCTCCTGCAAGGCATCAATTATTTCCTTAGGTTGTGAGAATTTATTAAGATATTCCATTATGTAGTAATTACAATCCTTGTAATTATCAAAGCAATATTAAAGTATATCATAAATATCATATTTATAAGGTGCATCATCAATACTTTCAAGCAAATAGGCAATTTCGAATGCACCCTTCCAAGCAATAAATTCTTTGGTCCACATCATATAATTCATAATTTCCTTTAACATAAGAAGATATGGTAACATTATCATTATACTCACATTAAAAAGGGAGGTGTTTATACCTCCTACAGCAACAAGATTTATCAAAGCAATAAGTAACATTATAAATAGAGCACAAGTTTTTAGCATAGTAATGCAATTTATTAATTTGCTCCCATAAGTGTATTCCTTTTTGTGACAAGCGGTGTTCCTTAAAATGTTTTTGTTGTTCATCCGTGAACCCACCTTGCCTAAAAGATCTAGTTTCAAAGACATCAAACATTGATAGCAAGCATGATAAAGCAAAATAACAACTAGAATAAGAACTATTTTTTGTGTGTTTTTGATAAAGAGAATCAAAACAAGACAAAAATAAAAACAAGACAATAAACAAAATAAAGAGGTTGAGAGTGAGAGACTCCCCTTGCCAGAAGACTTCTTCCTCCCCGGCAACGGCGCCAGAAAAATCCTTGATGCACTTTGTTGGGAACCCCAAGAGGAGAGTGTGATGAGCACAGCGGTAGGAGTTTTCCCCTTAGCCAAGAACCAGGGTTATCAATCCAGTAGGAGAAAGAGAATCTTTGGAAGGTTGATGCCACTGACGGTGGTGCTGGCGCTTCACCTGTGTCAGCAACAACGTGAAACCTGCACACAACACAACCAAAATATTTTGCCCCAACGGTACAGTGAGGTTGTCAATCTCACCGGTCTTGCTGAAAACAAAGATTAGACGTATAGTGTGGAAAAACAGTGTATGCTTGCAGAAAGTAAAGAGAGCAGGAAATTGTTGTGGTTTGTTTAACAGTGTGGAAAATGGACCGGGGCTCATTGTTTCACTAGTGGTGTCTCTCCATAAAAGATAGCATTCTGGGTGAACAAATTACAGCTGGGTAATTTAAAAATAGAGGTTGCACCGTAGTACACAATATGACATGAAGATTACTATGGTATTTAGTGCGGGCATTACAACAAGATACATAGACCAATATCCATCTGCATCTAGGACTAATAATCCATCCTCAGGTTATCATCCGAACCCCCTCAGGTATTAAGTTGTAAGCAATAGATAATTGCATTAAACAAAGTGCGTAATGTAAGCAATGATTATGCACACGGGCACTCTCACCGATGTTTTCTCCCTAATGGCAACAACACATCCTCCCCCTTCACGTTTCTGTCACTCGAGCAAGGCAACAAGGAGGCATGAACCCACTATCAAGCATAAATACTCCCTCTTGGAGTCACTAGCAACTACTTGGCCAGAATAACCACTAGCAACGGAGAGCATGCAAGATCACAAATAACATATGCAATAAAGACTATAATCAACTTGGCATAAGGTAAATATTCATCGGATCCCAGCAAACACAACACAAAGAATTACATAAGATCAATCTCGATCATGACAGGCAGCTCACGAGATCAAAACATGGAGGCGTATGAGGATAAGACAACCATCTAGCTACAACTACGAACCCGTAGTCCAAGGATGAACTACTCACGCATCACTCCGGAGGCAGGCATGGTGATGTAGAAGCCTCCGGTGATGATCTCCTCTCCGGCAGGGTGCCGGAAATAGCTTCAGAACCCCCTGATCTGGGGTTGACGGTGACGGCGGCTGCGGAACTTTTTCGGAGATTTTGATCCGGTGCCTAGGGTTTTCCATCCGGGGGGAGCTTAAATAGGCGAAATGGCAAAGGCGGTGGAGGCCCTATGGTGTGGCCCCCCTGCTGCCCCTCTTCGGCTCCTCTTCGGTCTTCTGGATGTTTCCGGGAAAAATAGGACTTTCGGGCTTCGAATTTTCCAATTCCGAGAATATTTCCAGAACAACTTTTCTGAAACTAAAAAACAGCAGAAAACGGGGAACTGGCTCTATGGCATATTGTTAATAGGTTAGTCCGGCAAATCGATTAAAATGACATAAAGAAGGGAGAAAACATGTAGCAATTGGCAAAATATCATCATGGAGCATCAGAAATTAGGGATACGTTTATGACGTATCAAGCATCCCCAAGCTTAGTTCCTACTCGTACTCGAGTAGATAAACAATAAAACAATAATTTCTGAGGTGACATGTGATACGTCTCCAACGTATCTATAATTTCTGATGCTCCATGATCATATTATGCCAATTGCTGCATGTTTTCTCCCTTATTTACATCATTTTTATACATTTTCCGGGACTAACCTATTAACAAGATGCCAAGTGCCAGTTCCTTGTTTTCTGCTGTTTTGGGTTTCAGAAAAGTTGTTCTGGAAATATTCTCGGAATTGGACCCCACAAATCCCGAAGTTCCTATTTTCCTCGGAAGCATTTAGAAGACCTAAGAGGACCCGGAGGGGGGGGGGGGCTAGATCCCCCACCCCATAGGCTCGTGCGGGCTCCCCCTGGTCGCGCCAGCTAGGGGTTTGGGCCCCTCGGGCGCCCACCGACGTTGCCCTTTCGCCTATATATTCCCCTCGAGGCATAAACCCTAGGGGAATCGAGCTTTTTTTTTGCAAAATACATCCGTAGCTCCGCCGCCGCCGCCGACAAGTTTCGGGGGACAGATCTCTGTTTTGGCACCCTGTCGGGACGGGGAAGTGCCCCGGAAGCCATCTCCATCGACTCCACCGGCATATCCATCGCCGTTGTTGTCTCCTATGATGAGGAGGGAGTAGTTCTCCCCCGGGGCTGAGGGCTCTACCGGTAGCTATGTGGTTCATCTCTCTCTCCCATGGTGTGATCTTTTATGTGATCATGAGCTTTCTAATCTAGTTTAATATGTAGATTGATCTTCATTTGTTATGCTACTAAAGTGGTTTTGTTATCTCTGTAAACTATTTAAGCACGGGGTAAAGGTGACAGTGTGTGCACCATGTGGTTTAGCATGATATTTATATCTTGTGTTGGAAGATGAACCTATGAAATTGTTGGCATTTGTTTACTAATCTATGGCGCTCGTAGTGACATTGGGGTTCCATAGAGAGGGAATATAGACTTGAGGAGTGATGTTAAAGCCCCTACGCAATGATTAGTGTTTGTTATTCGACCGGAGGGTTGTTCGGAGTAGCGCAGTGAAGAAATTATATTTATGCATTCAATTATGTGAGCATTGTTGAGAGTGTCCACTAGTGAAAGTAGGATCCCTAGGCCTTATTTCCAAGCATTGAAACACCGTTTTCCGCCTATTCTGCTACATGTTTGCTTGCTGCCATTTTTATTTCATATTGTTATTATCACTTATAATCATCCATACTACTTGTATTTTACTCTCTCTTCGCCGAACTAGTGCACCTATATACCCGACAAGTAAATTGGGTGTGTTGGGGACACAAGAGACTTCTTGTATGTTTATTGCAGGGTTGCTTGAGAGAGATAACTTTGACCTCTACCTCCCTGAGTTCGATAAACCTTGGGTAATCCACTTAAGGGAAACTTGATGTTGTTCTACAAACCTCTACACTTGGAGGCCCAACACTATCTACAAGAATAGAAGCGTGTGTAGACATCAAGCTCTTTTCTGGCGCCGTTGCTGGGGAGGTAAGGTAAAAGTTTCTCACATCCTCGGGTGTGAGTGCTCGAAATTATTTCCTTTAGATCCTGCAATTATATCTTTTTGTTTCTTGTTTTTATTTTTACTAGTTAGGCTTAATGGAAAACAACAAAAAAATGAGAGAGCTTTATAATATTTATCTTGAGTTAGGACATGAAGTGTTTGAAGAGAAAACTTAAAAACCTATGGAGCTTTATTTGCATGCTAATAGCAATGTTATTAGTATGAATTCTTTGAACACCATTATTGCTAATGCTATGGAAAAGTCTAAGCTTGGGGAAGCTAGTTTTGATGAATATGATATTTTTAGTCCCCCAAGTTTTGAGGAGGAAATTTTATTTGATGATACTTTGCCTCCAATATATGATGATTATAATGATTGTGGTATTCTAGTTCCACCTGTTTACAATGATAAATTTGATATTTTCAGTCCACCTACTATTGAGGAGAAAATTAATTATGATTGCAAAATTCCTCCTATGTTTGATGATTATGGTGATGAGAATAATAATGATAGCTATTTTGTTAAATTTGCTCCCACTGCCATTAATAAGAATGACTATGCTTATGTGGAGAGTAATTATTCTTTTATGCATGTGGCTCATGATAAGAATTTTTTATGTGATAGTTATATTGTTAATTTTATTTATGATGCTACTGAAAGTTATTATGAGAGAGGGAAACATGGTTTTATGCATCTCAACAATAATAAGTTTCCCCTTTTTTATGTTGAAATTTTTGAAGTTGCACTTATTTTGTTTTCCTATGCTAGTCACTTTGTGCTTCGTTGACTTGTATTTATACAAGATTCTTTTTCATAGGAAGTGGGATAGACTTAAAGGTGTTTTATATTTTCTTCTTGATTCTCTCTTATTGTTCTTCAACTCTTATTCTTATGTGAGCATCTTTTAAAAAATCATTGTGCCTAGCTGAAAGGCGTTAAAGAAAAGCGCTTGCAGGAGACAACCCGTTTTATTTCTCTGTTTTCAACCCGTTTTCCATCGTTTTATTTTGTGTGCTTTGCACCTGGGTGTTGTCTATTTCCTTAGCAACCCCCCTGTATCTTTTATTTTGATCTTTTGTTGATCCAAGTAAAGCCTCTAGTGGAAAGTTGAGCCTATATTTCGGATTTCTACGTAGGAAACAGATTTCTGCTGTCCACTGTTAATTCTGTTAAACATCATAGAAAATTCCAAATGGACAGATCGTTTTGTGATTAATCCTGAGTTATATACGCAACTTTTCTTAGAAGAACACTTTTTGATTTGAGCAACAGAAGATTTTTGAAAAATCGATCTTTACATGTTGTTATGTTTTGACAGATTTCTGCCATTTATCGCATTTGCATCTTAATCTCTTTCTTTCGGTGTTCTTTTGAGAAAAAGAGTTTTGAAAGAAGTTGTGACAGTAGCTAATTTGTTTTTAGTGTTAGACTTGTGTTGAAACTAAACCATGTAAATTTATTATTTCAATTGCACTAACGTTGCTAATGAAGATTGTGAGAATTTTTGATGTGAAGGAAGTTTTCAAGGGTCAAGAGAACAGGATGATATGATGTGATCGAGAAGAGTGAAAAGACTAAGCTTGGGGATGCCCCGGTGGTACATCCAAGTAAATTCCAAGAAGACTCAAGCGTATAAGCTTGGGGATGCCCAAGGCATCCCCTTCTTCATCAACAAATTATCAGATCACTTCTAGTGAAACTATATTTTTATTCGGTCGCATCATATGTGCTTTGCTTGGAGCGTATTTTATTTTTGTTTTCAGTTTGCTTTTGCTTTTGCTTTCAGCTTGTTTTTACTTTCATAATAAGCTTGGTTGGACCCCAACATTCTTTTATTGGAGAGTGACACGCTCCGCTTTTTCTTGAGAATACTTTGTATTCCTAATCTCTGTCTAGCTGCTGCATTTATTCAGCTCCTGTTTTGCATGCTTCTCTTATTAGAGTTGTTAGTTTTAGTAGTGTTATTTGAGTACTCTCATGTTTTCTTGCTGTATCATAAAGATTATTTTTTTTAAAGCATGTTTTGCATGGTGCTTGTTGGGAGAAACGAAAGAAAACTGCTAATTGAAGTAGAATCTATAACAGTACTAGTAGAAGCTTGTATAGACTGTGGCTAGGACTTTTTCATGCCATGCTAAATGTTATTTTAGTTTTAAATACTTATGGTTATTGAGTAGAATGATTAGCCTCAAATATCTGAGATTGTTTAATATGTATTGAAAGATTCATGAGTTGTTCTTGTCATAGTAAAGCATCAATATATGGTATTCTCTTTCGAATGTTTTATTTGGTTGACTTGGCGCATGCTCACACCATGTTTATGAATACAAACCAGTCACGAATAGCCTCCATGACCACTTAGTTTTTGAACTTGTGATACTTCTTATGTTTTAATTAATGATGCTTATGTCGCTATGCATGATTATGGCTCTCATGTTCTCTTGATTTGTCGCTCCTAGTCTTTTGCTAGCCTCCACCTGTACTGAGTATGAGCTCTACTCGTGCATCCAAACTCTATTAAACCAAAGTTTTTATCATTGTGTCCACCATACCTACCTACATGTTGTATTTAACTGCCATTCCAAAGTAAATTGCTCATGTGTTACCTTTAAAACCTTCAAAATTATTCCTGCTTTATGTTCCTGTTTTTGCTCATGAGGACGTAAATAGAAAATCTTTATCTCACTTGATTGGATTTCACACCCTGGACTAGTGGCTTCATCCGCTTATCCAAATGATAGAAGAGCTGGCAGCAGCGTGCGCAGCCCTAAATTAATGCATACAAATTCTCTTCACTATTTTTGCCCCTGATTTATCAGTCAAAGCATAATTGTGTAAACAAAAGAGAAAGAGGGATGACCTTCTATACTAGTTGCGTCCTTCACCATGTGATCCGCTCTTGTGAATGCATTTGACTTGTGACGTACTGTATTTTCTGTTTACCATTCGTTGACATTAGCATACATCTTCCAAAATATAGACACTCCTCCACGGTATGTGATTGTTGGCAGGCACCCGAGGATTCAGTTAGCCATGGTTTGTGAAAGATGGATGGGAGGAGTGTCAAACTTTTAATACCTCTGTTTAATAAAATAAAAAGCTCTAGCACATGAGTTGATCCCTGCTTCCCTCTGCGAAGGGATTTTCTTTCACTTTTATGTTGAGTCTCCATCTTCTAACTTTATGCACAGTTGAGAGAGCATTTTCGCCATTCTGAGTTCTATGTGCATTTGTACCATAAACATCAAGAATTAATTCATTATGTGGTATCATTTGTTCTTAAATTATTTGTTCTAGTCTTCCCTCTTGAACTTTGAAAGTGTCCTGGCATTTATGTTTTGCCCCACTCTTGAGGACTATCGAAATATCACTTTGCCATGCTTTCTCTATACCTGAAACAAACGTCTACCTTTCTTTGCATTATTATTCATGATCCTTTGATGCAAAGTAATTGCTATGCTTTATTATTAAAGTTTTATTTATCATGCTTGTGTTTAAAGTTTTATTATCTCAGCGTGCATATGCTTTTACATTAGATTGATCAAGTTTATGTTAGTCGCATGTCACCTCAGAAAGTATTGTTTTATTGTTTACCTACTCGAGGACGAGTAGGAACTAAGCTTAGGGATGCTTGATATGTCTCCAACGTATCTATAATTTCTGATGCTCCATGATCATATTATGCCAATTGCTACATGTTTTATCCCTTATTTATAGCATTTTTATACGTTTTCCGGGACTAACCTATTAACAAGATACCAAGTGCCAGTTCCCTGTTTTCTGCTGTTTTTGGTTTCAGAAAAGTTGTTCTCGAAATATTCTCGGAATTGGGCCCCACAAATCCCGAAGTTCCTATTTTCCCCGGAAGCATCCAGAAGACTGAAGAGGACCCGGAGGGGGCCCTAAAGCCCCCACACCATAGGCTCGCGTGGGCTCCCCCTGGCCGCCCCAGCTAGGGGTGTGGGCCCCTCGGGCGCCCACCGACGTTGCCCTTTCGCCTATATATTCCCCCCGAGGCATAAACCCTAGGGGAATCGACCTTTTTTGCAAAATACATCCGTCGCTCCGCCGCCGCTGACAAGTTTCGGGGGACAGATCTCTGTTCTGGCACCCTGTCGGGATGGGGAAGTGCCCCCGGAATTCATCTCTATCGACTCCACCGCCATCTCCATCGCTGTTGCTGTCTCCTATGATGAGGAGGGAGTGGTTCTCCCCCGGGGCTGAGGGCTCTACAGGTAGCTATGTGGTTCATCTCTCTCTCCCATGGTGTGATCTTTATGTGATCATGATGTAGTAGTATAGCCCATCACCAGCTATACTTTTGTGTGTAGTACTGGCCCCTGGACCGTTCACCAGCACACACAACTAGATAGATATCAAAAGAAGCAAATGTATCTCATATCTAGCGAATAATCCAGAGTACAAAATTCTTTACAAGTTGCATAGCGGAAGCTAGCACAAAACTTATTCAAGTATAACAGAGCGAATATAAGGGCTCCAGTCTTCAATTTGTGCCACAGGCGAACAGACATGTTGAGTGGAGTCACGAGACCTACGTCGATCACTCTGAAATCGAACAACCTGCACGTTGGAATATGCAGCCCCCAAAAGGAGGTCAGATCATTCTGAGCAATGATGGCAAGTGACACTATGGTGGTATATAATTGGCAAGTGCTAAACTACATGCATATTTGGCTGGTGGAGTTTATTGGCTATTTTGCATAAATGCATTTATCCTATCATTTGATAATAATTTAGTTTTGCACATATTCTGGACACTTCGGTTGATAGCAAAGTGCTCCTAAACAATTGGACACCTTGGTTGATAGCAAGATGCTCCTACCCTTTGGATTAGCGCGCTGAAACACCATCAGGCACTTCTCCAATAACCCATAGTCAAAATTATTAGTAATTAAGAAAAACAAGATGAACGAGATATGTCATGTTTCCCATCTAGTTGTTGAATTGTTCCTAACCAATGGAACACGACTAAGATCTTAGTTTTAACCCTCGCGAGGTTTGTGCCCTTTACCCATGTTGCCTAATCGACCCCAAACACCATGATACACCACTAGTAGCACGGAAGGAAAGAAGATCAAGCCATAAATCATAAGAAGTAGATCCCCAAACCCACCACGAGCCGTACCAACCTATCACTAATCTACATCTCTGGACACGTTGGGTTCGAGTCACCACAACCTACAATCTATGTCTAGCCCATACTAATATGAAACATGGTTGCACGCAATAACAACTACATAAAGAAAGTAAACATGATCTCGAGATACTGGGCGGCGGTCCCCACCAAACTTTGTACTCTGATGACTCTCTAGCAATCCGCCCAGTGGTTAATTAATTATCATGTTGTTTTCATAAGCAATTAAAATAGTGATTGTCATCATAACATGATAATGATCCCAACCACGAATAGCTAGAGCATGGCTAAGCAATCTACAACTACGATGTTTGCCTACCATATGGATGCTACAATCTAGGGTCACATGTGATTACTCCACTTGGGTGTTAGTGAAGCAATCTCTAATATTATCTAGCATAGCGATAACACTCAACTCCTACTCATGCATAACTACTATAAAAATCTAATGCATATAGTAAAATAATGGGTTCATGTGTGTCACTTGCCTTGACAGAAATTGGAGTCGTTCACGCACTCGACTTAGTCGCAACCGTAACGACCACAGTCCTCACACGAACAGCAATCGCAACTCTCGCAATCTACAGGTGCAAGCATACCACAATAAATAACCAAACCAGGCAAAACAACAATGCAACATATGGATGCATGATGATTTAATAATGCAAGATAACTAATTTACTAGTTCTCTGGTTTCCTAACAATATATGATGCATGAAAAAGTTTGTAATGCAACAAGAGGCAAAGAAGCAGCTTAACCAAATTAAATAGGGTTAATTAACTATCTACAAGATCTTATCGAAATAAGGTTCATAAAAAGGTAGACCTAAACCTAACATACTAATAAGATCCAAAAAGTAAAGTAAAACACTCAACGAAAACTTTTTGGATGAATAAGAACAAAGTATAGATTTGAAATTTCGAGTTACTCCGGTGGGCAAAAGTAGATCGGAATTATAGAAACATATCTGTAGCTCAAATCGAAAAACTCAAAGAACGAAAGTTGTAGATAATGATGAGATGCAAATACAGTAGAAATTTGAGCGAAAACGGACAAATGGTTGAAGAGTAATTAAACTTTTTCCGCTTCAGATCTGAGACAGTAGATCGTGAAATTCTCCGGCTGTGGTGGATGAAAAGAGGTGAGGTTTCTTGGGATGGATCGGTATCAACGATATCTAAAACTCTCGTGAAGACTTGAACGTCAAACGAGCAACTCACGGACCGTGGCGAGCAAAATACCACGAAACAGATCTGAAATCATAGTTTCGACTTTGGAACGACCTCACGGTCGGGGCTGGGCTATTTATAGATGGGGAGGTCGGTGGAAAGTTGCTCCTTGGAGTAGGGAACAAGTAGAAAGAAGCAGAATTGAATTTGGACTCTCCGATGAAAAGATATGAGAGTTTGAATGGAGATAGGTCAAATAAAAACGGGAAAAACGGGATTCGGATTCATCCTCCTGTACGACGTGCTGCGCTGGTGCCTGGTGCGATGGCCTGCTGGACCGGCCCATTCGTTTGTTTCTTTTTTTTTAACCAAAACTAAAATGTTAATAACTTTTGAAATATAACTCGGAATCGAGTTAAACAAATTTCTAAAATTTTGAAATTTGAAACTCTATCATATTTTACTATTATTAAGTAATTTTAGGCAAAATAAAATATTCAATTATCCTTTAGCTTATAAACGCCTTATAGCAGGATTTTGAGCTTTTTAAAACACGATTTTATTTTGGGGTTTAAAATGCAACACTCAAATGCAAGTTTTGAAACCATGCTATGCTATGCATATGCTCTAAATGCAAAACATTCCAAATGTAAGATTTGGATGTTACAAACTAACCCCCTTAAGATGAATCTCGTCCCGAGATTCGGAATGGCTAGCAAATAGGTGTGGATGGGTTTTCCTACGGTCAATATCTAGGCTAACCCCCTTAAGAGAAATATACTTGGTATCTTCAACAATATGTGTGGAGTAGCTTGCTAACTCTTATCCGTGGAAGCAATTGATATGAATGACTGTGATGCACCGGTATTGATAAGTACTATTGTGGGCTATGATCTGATGAAGAACATACCAGCCATAGGGTCTGCTGCATCATATACTTCCTCCACGTTCGTATGGTTCGCAGTTGCCTTCCGGAACGGGTTTGGTTTGGATCCTCCATCAGTTATCTTCTCCGAACAATCGTTTGCATAGTGCCCCATCTTCTTGCACTTGAAGCATTCCACTTGACTGAGATCCTTCCTTCCTGCATGGTTGTTGTTGCGGTTATGGCCATTGCCTCCATTACGATGGTCTTGGTTCCCATCCTGATTGTTGCCTTTGTAGTCGCTATGGTTGTGGTTGTTCCCTCCATCATGCTTATGTTTGTTTCCTTCACTTTGATTATGCCCATTACCTTCTTGCATATGAGATCCAGAACTTCCAATACTGTCATGGTGAGTACGGACCCTCTAATGTGATCCAGATATGTGGTTGCCACCATTGTGCTTCCTCTTGCGTTTCTCCGCTTGTTGGTACTTTCCCTCTAGAATGACAGCCTTGTCAATGAGTTCTTGGAAGTTGGTAATGTGAACTACTGAGAGTTGAATAGCCAGATCATCATTTAGTCCATCCAGAAACTTCTCGCGCCTCTTGGCATCTATGTCCACATCTTCTGAAGCATAGCGAGCTAGGTTGCTGAATTCGTCAATGTACTCAGTGATAGAGCGCTGGTACTGACGCAAATTACGGAACTCCCTCCGCTTCAGACTCATCACTCCAGTTGAGACATGTGCATTCTTAAATCCTTCCTCGAACATCTCCCAGGTAACATCCGCAATAGGATGGGTTATCTGGTAGTTGTCCCACCAAGAAGCAGCTTGTCCCTCCAGTAAGTGAGCGGCAAACCTCACTTTCTCTTCCTCGCTGCATCCAATAGTCACTAGGTCTTTGTTCACTGATCGCAACCAGTCAAGGGCTATCATGGGTTCAGGAGCACTCGAGAACCTTGCTGGCCTCAACCTCAGAAAGCGAGTGAGCATATCCACCTGTGGTGGTGGCGGTGGGTTGTTGTTGTTGTGGGCGATGTACTGGGCCATCAGTTGGACTAGTTGGGTCACTGCGTTCTCCATGTTGTTGTTGTTCTCTCCCTCCTCGTTGTTGCGGTTGGGATCGCGACGGGGAGGCATCTATGGGTTAGCATAGGTAAGTTTAGACGGATAGGACTAAAGAAATTATCTACCCATACTATATATGAACAAAGCAACACTTAGCAATCAACATACAAACAAGTCAAATACTTTAAAATAGTTTTTAAAAATAAGGTATAAATTCCCGCGAACATACCAATAAAGTTTTGGAAACAAAACATTTGAAAATACTCGGACTATCATTGCCATATCATCTAATTTGATATGATCAATACCTAACACGTTCTCGAAAACTAGTAAGACTATGTGGTGGGAAACCTAGTGTCTTCAGATAGCTCCGATGGCATGCATCATGTTTCCTTCTTGTAGTAAGCCTTCTTCTCTATCTTGAGGTGAGTCTCCTTTGTATTGAATTGAATCTTCTTCTCGATGGGAATCTCCACTATGATTTAAAAAGAAGAGAAGGAAGTAGGAGACAAAGATGAGAAGATTACAAGAATAGAGTCAAAGGAAGAATGTATAAAGGATTTTGGAAAATAAGTTTTTACCCTATGGCTTTCCTAAACCATTTTCTAAGGTCTCGTTCCTACAGTCACCAAATTGCTCTGATACCATCTGTAGTAGTACAGCCCATCACCAGCTATACTTTTGTGTGTAGTACTGGCCCCTGGACCGTTCACAAGCACACACAATTAGATAGATATCAAAAGAAGCAAATGTATCTCATATCTAGCGAATAATCCAGAGTACAAAATTCTTTACAAGTTGCATAGCGGAAGCTAGCACAAAACTTATTCAAGTATAACAAAGCGAATATAAGGGCTCCAGTCTTCAATTTGTGCCACAGGCGAACAAACATGTTGAGTGGAGTCACGAGACCTACGTCGATCACTCTGAAATCGAACAACCTGCACGTTGGAATATGCAGCCCCCAAAAGGAGGTCAGATCATTCTGAGCAATGATGGCAAGTGACACTATGGTGGTATATAATTGGCAAGTGCTAAACTACATGCATATTTGGCTGGTGGAGTTTATTGGCTATTTTGCATAAATGCATTTATCCTATCATTTGATAATAATTTAGTTTTGCACATATTCTGGACACTTTGGTTGATAGCAAAGTGCTCCTAAACAATTGGACACCTTGGTTGATAGCAAGATGCTCCTACCCTTTGGATTAGCACGCTGAAACACCATCAGGCACTTCTCCAATAACCCATAGTCAAAATTATTAGTAATTAATAAAAACAAGATGGACGAGATATGTCATGTTTCCCATCTAGTTGTTGAATTGTTCCTAACCAATGGAACACGGCTAAGATCTTAGTTTTAACCCTCGCGAGGTTTGTGCCCTCTACCCATGTTGCCTAATCGACCCCAAACACCATGATACACCACTAGTACCACGGAAGGAAAGAAGATCAAGCCATAAATCATAAGAAGTAGATCCCCAAACCCACCACGAGCCGGACCAACCTATCACTAATCTACATCTCTGGACACGTTGGGTTCGAGTCACCACAACCTACAATCTATGTCTAGCCCATACTAATATGAAACATGGTTGCACACAATAACAACTACATAAATAAAGTAAACATGATCTCAAGATACTGGGCGGCGGTCCCCACCAAACTTTGTACTCTGATGACTCTCTAGCAATCCGCCCAGTGGTTAATTAATTATCATGTTGTTTTCATAATCAATTAAAATAGTGATTTTCATCATAACATGATAATGATCCCAACCACGAATAGCTAGAGCATGGCTAAGAAATCTACAACTACGATGTTTGCCTACCATATGGATGCTACAATCTAGGGTCACATGTGATTACTCCACTTGGGTGTTAGTGAAGCAATCTCTAATATTATCTAGCATAGCGATAACACTCAACTCCTACTCATGCATAACTACTATAAAACTCTAATGCATATAGTAAAATAATGGGTTCATGTGTGTCACTTTCCTTGACAGAAATTGGAGTCGTTCACGCACTCGACTTAGTCGCAACCGTAACGACCACAGTCCTCACACGAACAGCAATCGCAACTCTCGCAATCTACACGGTGCAAGCATACCACAATAAATAACCAAACCAGGAAAAACAACAATGCAACATATGGATGCATGATGATTTAATAATGCAAGATAACTAATTTACTAGTTCTTTGGTTGCCTAACAATATATGATGCATGAAAAAGTTTGTAATACAACAAGAGGCAAAGAAGCAGCTTAACCAAATTAAATAGGGTTAATTAACTATCTACAAGATATCGAAATAAGGTTCATAAAAAGGTAGACCTAAACCTAACATACTAATAAGATCCAAAAGGTAAAATAAAAAACTCAACGGAAACTTTTTGGATGAATAAGAACAAAGTATAGATTTGAAATTTCGAGTTACTCCGGTGGGCAAAAGTAGATCGGAATTATAGAAACAGATCTGTAGCTCAAATCGAAAAACTCAAAGAACGAAAGTTGTAGATAATAATGAGATGCAACTACAGTAGTAATTTGAGCGAAAACGGACAAAGGGTTGAAGAGTAATTAAACTTTTTCCGCTTCAGACCTGAGACAGTAGATCGCGAAATTCTCCGGCTGTGGAGGAAGAAAAGAGGTGAGGTTTCTTGGGATGGATCGGTATCGGCGTTATCTAAAACTCTCGTGAAGACTTGAACGTCAACCGAGCAACTCACGGACCGTGGCGAGCAAAATACCACGAAACAGATCTGAAATCAAAGTTTCGACTCTGGGACGACCTCACGGACGGGGCTGGGCTATTTATGTTGGGAATATGCCCTAGAGGCAATCATGTATGATGTAATTCCCATTGTATTCATAAAGTTATTAAGTTGTCCTTGTTTTGAACATCTGATATATATCATTGAATATGTGATTCGATTGTGGAACTATATATTCATGTTGTTCATACTAGATTGTCCTTGGTCATTTAGGTTGTGCTGGACACACACCCTAGACTAATGTGAGTGTTGGCTGATGACACGGTTCCACTTGTCATGGGCATGGTGATGCCATTCCAACGTTCACGGACTAGGCTAAAGAGTTTAGCAAGTCGGACTGACCCACATTGAGATGCAACGATCAAGTCGTCATTTGCATGTCTTAATCAATGTAATCATTAGACCTGAGGTTGTCGCACAATCCGAGTTGTGGATCACCGACTTAGGTTCTGTCAAACGTTGTTCTGTGACAAGGCAACTATAAAGGCAGAGTTCGGGTCGAATGAGAAGCAAGCTGCGTGATGTGGATAATCAAGATGGGATTTTGCCCCTCCGAATGGAGAGATATTCTCTGGGCCCTCTCGAGTGATATGATTCAGGAAGCATGGCCATGCGCAACTCAGTTAAGTGTTAACTGTGTCTGTTGACTAAGAGTTAGTCAGGTGAATCACATATCACGGATCGAGAAGAGAGTTGAGCTATTTAAGGGATGATGATAAATCGCCTATAGCTCGACAAGGTATATCGTGAGCAAAAAAGGACTAAGATGAATATCACATTGAAAGGTATGTCGTCATGACTCAATGGTACTTGGGAGTCGGCACGTTCTGCTAGGAGCCGCTACCGATTGATCGATTGGGAGTTGGACTCCAATCGTGTCCAAGTCGCCATGAGCCTGCAGGGTCCCACACTTAAGAGCGGGAGCAAGTATTGGTTGGGTTGGACCCGAACCGGAAATGGACTGAGTTAGTGAGTCGGACTCACAGAGGGAATGGGACACAAGTGTTGTGCAGCCCATTACCATACGCTATATAAAGAGGGGCGCAGGTTGCCCAGCGGGCAAGTTAGTCCACTCTCCCATGCGTTGGGAACCCTAGCCCCACTCAGTCCAGCCGCCGCACCGGACCTAGCAGTCTGCCGTCGGAGCTACTCCTCGTACATGTGGATACCGGCAGAGGTGTTGTACGTTCAGCACTTCGACGTTCGAGGGATTGGATCGGCCGGACCGGATCGGATCGTGGGACTGCACTGCCCCGACGCGCTGCATCGATAATCCGCACCTGCGCGTCTAGTGGTAATACTCGTGGCCTTCTACCTCGGCTAGATCTTGGAAGTATCGCGTAGGAAAAAATTTCGTTTATATCTACGCGTTCCAACAGTGGTATCAGAGCGGTAGCTTCTGGTATTATGCCCGAGATCCGTACATATGTGATATGTAGTTAGCGTTAGATGTGATCTAATTGATGTTTTGGTGGTCGGTCTATGAGATAGATCGGTTTTGTACAAGGTTGATTGGATCAATCGTACTAGGGGTTAATGGATGATCTGGGACCGCCGGCTTCGCCCTGTCGTAGCGCCTTAGATGTCGTTGCGAGTTTCACAACGCCGGTAGATATCGTATCTATGCATAACTTGTTTTTGCAGGAAGTTGTGAATGGTATGGCTTATGTGCATGTGATGTGTGTAATCCATACATGATCTGCGTATCATGTTCTTGTCAGCCGGCTGGAGCCTAGGTGCTGTCATTTTATTGTATACCGGCCTGCGTGTCGGATTCTCTATGTAAATTTTAATTTACTAGCTAGTGTAGCTTATTGGAGAACCCGGTGGCATGCAAGTCGATGTACAAGTCGGCTACATGGAGTAAGATGGCACGTGACAAGAGTTGGCACGAGTCGACTTACAAGCTTTGTGGAGATGGAGATCACCATGAAGAGAGCCATACCATTTCACGTTATAATTGCTTTATTTGTGTTATTGTTATGTCTCTATTTACCTCTATTTAGATAGTTGGTAGATTCTTTAATCCCTCAAAGAAGGTCTAGTCGGTCGCCCCGCCAGTGCTGCACCATCACAAGTCAGACATTCTTGGTAGTGGGCTCATAAAATTGAGGTGCTACCAATTCTTTCCGGTTAGGTGGGTTTGAGTCGGACTCTTACAAGAAGAAGCACTTGGTAATCTAGACGAGTCCATCACAACGGTTGTGGGGCTCGGGGCGAGGTAGGTTGGGAGCCGGGGCATGTGATGTCACCCAACTAACAGGAGTCGTATAGAGATACGATTGGCAAGGTGTTGCCTACCTAGATCACTTGACGGCTAGCGGTGATGCTAAAGCTCACTAGTCGGCTTGCTTATTTAGGATCTTGAATCACTTAGCAACCATCGGAGGGATGTTGGTTCTAGTGGGAGCATAAGTATCAAAGCGTTTAATATGCCAGCTCTTTTATGAATACATGTATTAAGTGTTTTTGCGTATTTTCTGTTGTAGATCAATGGCACCTAGCAACCTTCCTCAGTTGTCCGCGTTTGCGTTGAGGTCAATCCTAGAGAAAGATAAGCTTAATGGAACTAATTTCACCAACTGGTATCGTAATATGAGGATAGTCCTCAAGCATGACAAGAAAGAACATGTTCTAGAAACTCCACTTCCAGAAGAGCCTGATGATGATGCGACTGTCGCTGTCACAAATGCCTACCGTAAGACTAGAGATGAGTCTACGGAAATTAGCTGTCTTATGCTTGCACACATGGAACCGGACTTGCAGCAGCAGTTCGAGAATGTTGAGGCCTACGATATGATCGAAAGCCTCAAAAGTATGTTCCAGGCTCAAGCAAAGACTGAGAGGTATCAAGTCTCTCAAGCTTTGCTTGGCTGTAAGCTGAAAGACGGCGATCCACTGAGTCCGCATGTAATCAAGATGATTGGTTACATTCAGTCTCTGGATCGGCTAGGCTTCCCAATTAACGAAGAGTTCGCTACTGATATAATTCTGAACTCTCTTCCTAGTGCGTATGGTCCGTTCATCTTGAACTACCATATGCATGGTATGGATAAGAGTATCACTGAATTACATGGGATGCTCAAAACGGCAGAGGCTGATATCAAGAAAGGTGCTAGTCAAGTGTTGATGGTGCAGAATAAGGCTAAGTTCAAGAAGAGTTCTTGGACTAAGAAGAAGGATAAGTCAGGAGGTAGCACCCATGGCCCTGTCCAGAGTGCTCCCTCAAAGACTAATCCTTCTCCTACAGCCGGAGCCAATTGCTTCTATTGCAAGCGGGATGGCCACTGGAAGAGGAACTGCACCAAGTATTTGGCTGACAGAGCCAAGAGTGGAGGTGTGACTTCCAACTCAGGTACGCTTGTGTGCAATGTTATAGACATTTATCTTGCTGATGCGCCTAATAGTTCTTGGGTATATGATACCGGATCAGTTATTCACATATGCAACTCGTTGCAGGGACTGGTAAGAACTAGGAGCGTGGCAAGAGGAGAGGTTGATATTCGGGTCGGCAACAAGGCGAGAGTCGCTGCGTTGGAAGTCGGCACGATGCAACTTCATTTACCTTCAGGATTTATTTTGGAACTAAATAATTGTTATTATGTTCCAGCGCTTAGTCGAAACATTATTTCCGCCTCATGTTTGATGAGACAAGGTTATGAGTCGAATATTAAGAATAATGGTTGTTCTTTATATTTGAAAGATATGTTTCATGGCTTTGCACCCGTTCAGAACGGGTTATTTATTTTAAATCTTGATAGTGAATCGGTCTATAACATAAATGTTAAAAGGTTGAAACCAAATTTTCTGAATATGACTTACTTTTGGCATTGTCGGCTTGGTCATATAAGTTGGAAGCGCATGAAGAAGCTCCATGATGATGGACTTCTAACTTCGTTTTACTTAGAGTCATTCGAGACATGCGAATCATGCCTACTAGGCAAGATGACCAAGACACCTTTTGCAAGGAGTTGTGAAAGGGCGTCCGACTTGTTGGAACTAATACATAGTGATGTATGTGGTCCAATGAGCACGACAGCCAGGGGTGGTTATGAGTACTTCATTACCTTCACTGATGATTTGAGTAGGTATGGATATATCTATTTAATGAAACACAAGTCGGAAGCCTTTGAAAAGTTCAAGGAATTCCAGAGTGAGGTACAAAATCAGCTCGGCAAGAAAATAAAGTTTCTACGGTCGGACCGTGGGGGCGAGTACATGAGCCATGAGTTTGATGACCATCTAAAGAGTTGTGGAATAGTTCCTCAACTCACTCCGCAGGGTACACCGCAGAGAAACGGTGTATCGAAACGGAGAAATCGGACCTTGTTGGACATGGTACGATCAATGATGAGTCGGACAGATCTACCTTTATCATTTTGGGGTTATTGTCTAGAAACTGCAGCTTTCACACTAAACAGAGTACCATCAAAGTCAGTAGAGAAGACACCACATGAGATGTGGACGGGCAAAAATCCAAGTTTGTCTTTTCTTAAGATTTGGGTTTGTGAGGTATTTGTCAAGCGACTTCAGTCGGACAAGCTCACGCCCAAGTCGGATAAGTGTATTTTCGTGGGGTATCCGAGGGAAACCTTGGGGTACTACTTCTACAACCGGGAAGAGGGCAAAGTGTTTGTCGCTCGGAATGGTGTCTTCCTTGAGAAAGAGTTTCTCAGTCGGGAAGTCAGTGGGAGCACGGTGCAACTCGAAGAAATTCGAAAGGAACCAGCTAGGGGCGAGTCGGCAATGGCCTTGGAGGCTGAGCCGGTCGTGGTACCTACACCGGTTACAGCACCTGAACCTCGGAGATCTGCCAGATTACAGAGTGCTTGAGATGTTTTACTGTTAGACAGTAATGAGCCGGCAACTTCTTCGGAAGCGATGGTGGGATCTGATTCCGAGTCATGGCTTGGAGCCATGAGATCCGAGTTAAAGTCCATGGATGAAAACCAAGTTTGGAATTTGGTTGATCTGCCTGACGGTGCAAGACCCGTCGAGTGCAAATGGGTCTTTAAGAAGAAAATTGATATGGATGGAAATATTTCCGTCTATAAAGCACGACTTGTCGCGAAGGGGTTCCGACAAGTTCAAGGAGTTGACTACGACGAGACCTTCTCGCCCGTAGCGATGCTTAAATCAATTCGGATCATGTTAGCCATAGCAGCCTATTTCGACTATGAGATATGGCAGATGGATGTCAAGACGGCTTTCCTTAATGGAAATTTAACTGAGGACGTGTATATGATACAGCCCGAAGGTTTTGTCGATCCAGCTAATGCTGACAAGGTATGCAAACTTCAGAAATCCATTTATGGGTTGAAGCAAGCATCTCGGAGTTGGAACATTCGCTTTGATGAGGTAGTCAAATCGTTTGGCTTCATCAAGAGTGATCATGATTCTTGTTTATACAAGAAGTTTAGTGGGAGCAAATTAAACTTTCTAATCTTATATGTGGATGACATATTACTGATTGGAAATGATGTCATGATGTTGCAAGAAACCAAAGAGTCATTGGAAAGGAGTTTCTCAATGAAGGATTTGGGTGAGGCGACTTACATATTAGGAATCAGGATCTATAGAGATAGATCAAGGCGGCTCATTGGATTGAGTCAGAGTACTTATCTGGACAAGGTTTTGAAGAAATTCAAAATGGAAGAGTCCAAGAAGGGATTCTTACCGATGTCCCATGGCATAAAACTTAGCAAGACTCAGTGTCCTTCGACAACTGATGAGCGAAGACGAATGAGTGTGATCCCGTATGCTTCGGCAATCGGATCCATCATGTATGCCATGATTTGTACTAGGCCAGATGTTTCCTATGCTCTAAGTGTTACGAGCAGATACCAGGCTGACCCTGGCGAAGCCCACTGGGCAGCGGTTAAAAACATCCTTACGTATTTGAGAAATACTAAGGAAATGTTCCTAGTTTATGGAGGTGATGAGGAATTCAGTGTAAAGGGTTACACGGATGCGAGTTATCTCACCGACTCAGATGATTCTCGTTCGCAATCTGGATACGTGTTCGTAATGAACGGAGGAGCTGTGAGCTGGAAGAGTTCCAAGCAAGATACGGTGTCTGCACCTACAACAGAGGCTGAGTATATTGCTGCCTCAGAGGCGGCAAAGGAAGCTGTTTGGATCAGGAACCTCCTGATAGATCTTGGTGTGGTTCAGGGCGCGTCCAATCCTTTGGACGTATATTGTGACAACAATGGTGCTATCGCACAAGCCAAGGAACCTAGACAACACCAGAAGAACAAACATATACTCATGCGGTACCACCTCATTCGCCAGTTTGTCGAACAAGGTGATATCAAGTTATGCAAAGTACACACGGATGCAAACATTGCAGATCCGTTGACAAAGGCGCTACCACAGCCTAAGCATGAGGCGCACACGAGAGGCATGGGCATTCGATGACTAGGCATATGATGCGAGGATGATTGACTCTAGTGCAAGTGGGAGTCTGTTGGGAATATGCCCTAGAGGCAATCATGTATGATGTAATTCCCACTGTATTCATAAAGTTATTAAGTTGTCCTTGTTTTGAACATCTGATATATATCATTGAATATGTGATTCGATTGTGGAACTATATATTCATGTTGTTCATACTAGATTGTCCTTGGTCATTTAGGTTGTGCTGGACACATACCCTAGACTAATGTGAGTGTTGGCTGATGACACGGTTCCACTTGTCATGGGCATGGTGATGCCATTCCAAAGTTCACGGACTTGGCTAAAGAGTTTAGCAAGTCGGACTGACCCACATTGAGATGCAACGATCAAGTCGTCATTTGCATGTATCAATCAATGTAATCCTTAGACCTGAGGTTGTCGCACAATCCGAGTTGTGGATCACCGACTTAGGTTCTGTCAAACGTTGTTCTGTGACAAGGCAACTATAAAGGCAGAGTTCGGGTCGAATGAGAAGCAACCTGCATGATGTGGATAATCAAGATGGGATTTTGCCCCTCCGAATGGAGAGATATTCTCTGGGCCCTCTCGAGTGATATGATTCAGGAAGCATGGCCATGCGCAACTCAGTTAAGTGTTAACTGTGTCTGTTGACTAAGAGTTAGTCAGGTGAATCACATATCACGGATCGAGAAGAGAGTTGAGCAATTTAAGGGATGACGATAAATCGCCTATAGCTCGACAAGGTATATCGTGAGGCAAAAAAGGACTAAGATGAATATCACATTGAAAGATATGTCGTCATGACTCAATGGTACTTGGGAGTCGGCACGTTCTGCTAGGAGCCGCTACCGATTGATCGATTGGGAGTTGGACTCCAATCGTGTCCAAGTCGCCATGAGCCTGCAGGGTCCCACACTTAAGAGCGGGAGCAAGTATTGGTTGGGTTGGACCCGAACCGGAAATGGACTGAGTTAGTGAGTCGGACTCACAGAGGGAATGGGCCACAAGTGTTGTGCAGCCCATTACCATACGCTATATAAAGAGGGGCGCAGGTTGCCCAGCGGGCAAGTTAGTCCACTCTCCCATGCATTGGGAACCCTAGCCCCACTCAGTCCAGCCGCCGCACCGGACCTAGAAGTCCGCCGTCGGAGCTCCTCCTCGTACGTGTGGATACCGGCAGAGGTGCTGTACGTTCAGCACTTCGACGTTCGAGGGATTGGATTGGCCGGACCGGATCGGATCGTGGGACTCCACTGCCCCGACGCGCTGCATCGATAATCCGCACCTGCGCGTCTAGTGGTAATACTCGTGGCCTTCTACCTCGGCTAGATCTAGGAAGTATCGCGTAGGAAAATTTTTCGTTTATATCTACGCGTTCCAACAATTTATAGGTGGGTAGGTCGGTGGAAATTTGCTCCTTGGAGTAGGGAACAAGTAGAAAGAAGCGGAATCGAATTTGGACTCTCCGATTAAAAGATATGAGGGTTTGAATGGAGATAGGTCAAACAAAAACGGGAAAAACGGGATTCGGATTCATCCTCCTGTACGACGTGCTGCGCTGGTGCCTGGTGCGGTGGCCTGCTGGGCCGGCCCATTCGTTTTTTTTAACCAAAACTAAAATGCTAATAACTTTTGAAATATAACTCGGAATCGAGTCAAACAAATTTCTAAAATTTTGAAATTTGAAACTCTATCATATTTTACTATTATTAAGTAATTTTAGGCAAAATAAAATATTCAATTATCCTTTAGCTTATAAACGCCTTATAGCAGGATTTTGAGCTTTTTAAAACACGATTTTATTTTGGGGTTTAAAATGCAACACTCAAATGTAAGTTTTGAAACCATGCTATGCTATGCATATGCTCTAAATGCAAAACATTCCAAATGTAAGATTTGGGATGTTACACATGAGCTTTGTAATCTAGTTGAATATGTAGATTGATCTTCATTTGTTATGCTACTCAAGTGGTTTTGTTATCTCTGTAAACTATTTAAGCACGGGGTAAAGGTGACAGTGTGTGCATCGTGTGGTTTAGCATGATATTTATATCTTGTGTTGGAAGATGAACCTATGAAATTGTTGGCGTTTGTTTACTAATCTATGGCGCTCGTAGTGACATTGGGGTTCCATAGAGAGGGAATATAGACCTGAGGAGTGTTGTTAAAGCCCCTACACAATGATTAGTGTTCGCTATTCGACCGGAGGGTTGTTCGGAGTAGCGCAGTGAAGAAATTATATTTACGCATTCAATTATGTGAGCATTGTTGAGAGTGTCCACTAGTGAATGTAGGAGCTCTAGTCCTTATTTCCAAGCATTGAAACACCGTTTTCCGCCTGTTCTGCTACATGTTTGCTTGCTGCCATTTTTGTTTCAGATTGTTATTATCACTTATAATCATCCATACTACTTGTATTTTACTCTCTCTCTTCGCCGAACTAGTGCACCTATATACCTGACAAGTATATTGGGTGTGTTGGGGACACAAGAGACTTCTTGTATCTTAATTGCAGGGTTGCTTGAGAGGGATATCTTTGACCTCTATCTCCCTGAGTTCGATAAACCTTGGGTAATCCACTTAAGGGAAACTTGTTGTTGTTCGACAAACCTCTGCACTTGGAGGCCCAACACTGTCTACAAGAATAGAAGCATGCGTAGACATCAACATGCTACTAACATAACTTAATCAATCTAATGTAAAATCGTATGCACGCTGAGATCATAAAACTTTAAACACATGCATGATAAATAAAACTTTAATAATAAAGCATAGCAATTACTTTGCATCACGAAAAGTAACTCAAATAAAGGATCATGAATAATAATGCAAAGAAAGGTAAACGCTTGTTTCAGGTATAGAGAAAGCATGGCAAAGTGATATTTCGATAGTCCTTAAGAGTGGGGCAAAACAAAAATTCCAGGACACCTTCAAAGTTCAAGAGGGAGACTAGAACAAATAATTTAAGAACAAATAATATCACATCATGAAGTAATTATTGATGCTTATGGGACAAATGCACATAGAACTCAGAATGGCAAAAATGCGCTCTCAACTGTGCATAAAGTTAGAAGATGGAGGCTCAACATAAAAGTAAATGAAAGGCCCTTCGCGGAGGGAAGCAGGGATCACTCATGTGCTAGAGCTTTTATTTTATTAAACAGAGGTATTAAAAGTTTGACACTCCTCCCGTCCATCTTTCACAAACCATGGCTAACTGAATCCTCGGGTGCCTGCCAACAATCACATACCGTGGAGGAGTGTCTATATTTTGGGAGATGTATGCTAATGTCAACGAATGGTAAACAGAAAATACAGTATGTCACAAGTCAACTGGATTCACAAGAGCGGCTCCCATGGTGAAGGACGCAACTGGTGTAGAAGGTCATCCATCTTTCTCTTTTGTTTACACAATTATGCTTTGACTGATAAATCAGAGCAAAAATAGTGGAGAGAATTTGTATGCATTAATTTGGGGCTAGGCACCCCGCTGCCAGATCTTCTATCATTTGGATAAGCGTATGAAGCCACTAGTCCAGGGTGTGAAATCCAATCAACAAGTGAGATAAAGATTCTCTATTTACGTCCTCATGAGCAAAAACAGGAACATAAAGCAGGAGTAATTTTGAAGGTTTTAATGGTAACACATGAGCAATTTACTTTGGAGTGGCAGTTAAATACCACATGTAGGTAGGTATGGTGGACACAATGGGAAAAACTTTGGTTTAAGGGAGTTTGGATGCACGAGTATAGCTCATACTCAGTACAGGTGGAGGCTAGCAAAAGACTAGGAGCGACAAATCAAGAGAGCATAAGAGCCATAATCATGCATAGCGAGATAAGCATCATTAATTAAAACTTAATAAGTATCACAGGTTAAAAAACTAAGTGGTCATGGAGGCTATTCGTGACTGTTTTGTAGTCATAAACATGGTGTGAGCATGCGCCAAGTCAACCAAATAAAACATTCGAAAGAGAATACCATATATTGATGCTTTACTATGACAAGAACAACTCATGAATCTTTCAATACATATTAAACACTCTCAGCTATTTGAGGCTAATAATGCTACTCAATAACCACAAGGATTTAAAACTAAAATAACATTTAGCATGGCATGAAAAAGTCCTAGCCACAGTCTATACAAGCTTCTACTAGTACTGTTATAGATTCTACTTCAAGCAGAAGTTTTCTTTTGTTTCTCCCAACAAGCACCAAACAAAACATGCTTTAACAAAAGTACTCTTTATGATAAAACAATAAAACATGAGAGTACTTACATAATAATACTAAAAATAACAGCTCTAATAAGAGATGCATGCAAAACAGGAGTTCAATAAATGCAGCAGCTAGACAGAGACTAACAATACAACGTATTCTCAAGAAAAAGCGGAGCGTGTCACTCTCCAATAAAAGAATTCTGGGGTCCAACCAAGCTTATTATGAAAATAAAAACAAACCGAAAGCAAAATAAAAAGCAAACTGAAAACAAAAATAAAATACGCTCCAAGCAAAGCACATAAGATGCGACCGAATAAAAATATAGTTTCACTAGAAGTGACCTGATAATTTGTTGATGAAGAAGGGGATGCCTTAGGCATCCCCAAAATTAGATGCTTGAGTATTATTGGAATTTCCTTGGATGTACCACCGGGGCATCCCCAAGCTTAGGCTTTTCACTCTTCTTGATCACATCATATCATCCTCTTCTCTTGACCCTTGAAAACTTCCTTCACATCAAAATTCTCACAATCTTCATTACAACGTTAGTGCAATTGAAATAAGAAATTCACATGGTTCAGTTTCAACACAAGTATAACACTCAAAAACACATTATCTACTGTCACAGCTTCTTTCAAAACTCTTTTTCTCAAAAGAACACCAAAAGAAAGAGATAAAGGTGCAAATGCGATAAATGGCAGAAATCTGTCAAAAGCAGAACAACAGGTAAGATTGATTTGTTTCAAAAATCTTCTGTTGCTCAAATAAAAAAGTGGTCTTCTAAGAAAAGTTGCGTATATAACTAAGTATTAAGCAAAAAAAAAGCTTAGGTCATTTTGAATGTTTTGTTATTTTTTACGGAATTAACAGTGGACAGCAGAAATATGTTTCCTGCGCAGAAATCCAAAATATAGGCTCAACTTTCCACTAGTGGCTTTACTTGGCTAAACAAAAACACAAAAGAAAAAAAGAAACATCGGGGTTCATAAGGAAATAGGCAACACCCAGGTGCAAGGCACACCAGAGAAAACGAAAGAAAACGGGTTGAAAACAGCGAAATAAAACAGGTTGTCTCCCGGTAGCGCTTTTCTTTAACGCCTTTCAGCTAAGCATAAAAAGCGAAGATGCTCACATAAGAAATATGAATTAAGAAAAAGAGAGCATCAAGAAGAAAGTATAAAACAAATTTAAGTCTAACCCACTTCCTATGCATAGGAATCTTGTAAAGAAGTAAATTAAAGAAGCTCAAACTAGAAATCATGGGAAGGTAGAACTAGAGCAACTTCAAAACTTTCAACAAAAAGAGAGGTGTACTAGTAACATGAAAATTCTTACAACCAAATTTTCCTCTCTCATAGTAATTTTTGGTAGCATCATGAACAAACTCAACAACATAATTATCACATAAAGCATGTTTGTCATGGTCTAAAAGCACACAATTCATATCAAGCTCGAAAATAGTGGGATCAAAATTTAAAATCAGCTCCTCTTTTTCCCCACTTTTAGCAATAGCAAAGCAAGAAGATTGATCACTCATAAAAGGTATAGGACACATTATAGAAATCCTATTTTCAGTAGCTTTATGATTTATAACATCAAGTAGCATAGGACCATCATCAAGAGCATTATCGTAAGATTTATCCAAGTAGCATGGATTATCATAAATAACAGTACCAATATCATTCTCACAAGTTTCATTCATAGTAGTATCAAGGTCACAATATAGCAAGTATCAATTTCATAAAATAATGTATGACTTAAATAGTTACTATCATTGGGAGGTAGACATGGGTTCCATTCTTCCTCCTTCTGATCATCACTCTCCTCCTCTTTTTCATCCAATGAGCTTCCAGATTTAGCAATTTCTTCTTCCATAGGCTCCTGCAAGGCATCAGTTACTTCCTTAGGTTGTGATAATTTATTAAGATATTCCATTATGTAGTAATAACAATCCTTTTAATTATCAAAGCAATATTCAAGTATAGCATAAATCTCATATTTATAAGGTGCATCATCAATACTTTCAAGCAAATAGGCAATTTCGAATGCTCCCTTCCAAGCAATAAATTTTTTAATTGGTTCCACATCATATAATTCATAATTTCCTTTAACATAAGAAGATATGGTAACATTATCATTATATTAACATTGAAAAGGGAGGTGTTTATACCTCCTACAGCAACAAGATTTATCAAAGCAATAAGTAACATTATAAATAGAGCACAAGTTTTTAGCATAGTAATGCAATTTATTAATTTGCTCCCATAAGTGTATTCCTTTTTGTGACAAGCGGTGCTTCTTATAATGTTTTTGTTGTTCATCCGTGAACCCACCTTGCCTAAAAGATCTTGTCTCAAAGACATCAAACATTGATAGCAAGCATGATAAAGCAAAAAATAACAACTAGAATAAGAACTATTTTTTTGTGTGTTTTTTGATAAAGAGAAGCAAAAAATGACAAAAATAAAAACAAGACAATAAACAAACTAAAGAGGTTGAGAGTGAGAGACTCCCCTTGCCAGAAGACTTCTTCCTCCCCGGCAACGGCGCCAGAAAAATCCTTGATGCACTTTGTTGGGAACTCCAAGAGGAGGGTGTGATGAGCACAGCGGTAGGAGTTTTCCCCTTAGTCAAGAACCAGGGTTATCAATCCAGTAGGAGAAAGAGAATCTTTGGAAGGTTGATGCCACTGACGATGGTGCTGGCGCTTCACCTGTGTCAGCAACAACGTGAAACCTGCACACAACACAACCAAAATACTTTGCCCCAACGGTACAGTCAGGTTGTCAATCTCACCGGTCTTGCTGAAAACAAAGATTAGAAGTATAGTGTGGAAAAACAGTGTATGCTTGCAGAAAGTAAAGAGAGCAGGAAATTGTTGTGGTTTGTTTAACAGTGTGGAAAATGGACCGGGGTTCATTGTTTCACTAGTGGTATCTCTCCATAAAAGATAGCATGCTGGGTGAACAAATTACAGATGGGCAATTGACAAATAGAGGTTGCACTGTAGTACACAATATGACATGAAGATCACTATGGTATTTAGTTCGGGCATTACAACAAGATACATAGACCGACCCAAGTGTATGTTGTTTCTAAAAGAGACTAAACAATCATTATATATTTTAGCAAATGCATATGAAGTTAACATCGACTACAATTCCCATACTATGAGAATATCTAGTGACCAGATGATCAAAAGTTATACTTTTGATATCATCAACCATCTTGCCGTAACTGGGGACTATAACGGTGATGTCTGGGTATGACCTAGAAAGTGTAATGGAACTGAGATCGTTCAAGACTAGTACCTAACTCCTCTACACAATAGAAAGATACATTCTCTGGGCCCTCTCAGTATCACCAATTACATATCATCTGGCCAGACATAGTGTGATTTATCATAGTGTCATCAAATATATGGATGAGAAAAGAGAACAATATCGGTAAACGAGTTAAATGTGTTATGATCAAAGATTTTGATCAGACTAGATCACATAGTCTCACCTGTAATATCGTTGGTATCATGACCTTAAGGGAATACGTGCAATGAGAAATTCCCTCGATCTTCGGGAACACACATGAGCCATCATGGACATCCATGGTCCTGCTGTTGGTTATTGTTCAGTAAGTACCCGAACATGAATGTTGATGCGTGTGATCACACGTTCATTGGGAGACCCCAAGAGGAAGGTATGAAGAGTGCAGCGGCAAGTTTTCCCCCAGAAAGAAACCAAGGTTGAATCGACCGATAGGAGGAAGGAGTAACTTCAGAAGGTGAAGCAACTGAGATGGTAGGGCATACTACCGGTTCAGAAGCAACGTGGAACCTACACAACACAATCAAATCACTTTGCCCCAACGAAGCAGTGAGGTTGTCAATCTCACAGGTTTTGCTGAATACAAAGAGGTTAAATGTATGGTGTGGAAAACAGTAGGAAAACAGTAGGAATAGTATGAGAGCAGTATGAAAGCAGTAGGTGATTTATCAGTATGAGGAAAAAGGACCGGGGTCCACAGTTCACTAGTGGTGTCTCTCCGTGACAAATAAATAACATGCGTGGTGAATAAATTACAGCTGGGCAATTGACAGAAATGAAGGCTGCACCGTAGTGCATATGCAAGACATAAATATTACTATGTGATTCATGCGGGCATTACAACAAAATATATAGACCGTTATCCAACTTCATCTATGACTAAAAATCCACCCTCCGAATATCAACCAAACAAGCGTTGGGTATTAAGTTGCAAGCAACAGATAATCGCTGTAAGCAAAGTGTGTAATGTAAACAATAACATCATCCTTAGACAAACCATTGTTGTTTTCTCTCTAATGGCAACAACACATCCTCCATATTTCACGTTTCTGTCACTCGAGCACATATGAAAAGGAGGCATGAACCCACTATCAAGCATAAATACTCCCACTTGGAGTTACTAGCATTTACTTGGCCAGAGCATCTACTAATAACGGAGAGCATGCAAGATCATAAATAACATAAGCATGAAGATAACATGATATATTGATAATCAGAAGACATAGCATTCAACATTCATCAGATCCCAGCAAGCACAACATGTAGCATTACATAAAGATGATCTTGATCATGTTAGGCAGCTCACAAGATCTAAACGTGAGGTACAGAGTGGGGAGAACAACCATCTTGCTACTGCTATGGACCCGTAGTCCAGGGATGAAATACTCAGGCATCACTTCGGAGGAGGTCATGGTGGTGTAGACCCCTCCGGTGATGATTCCCCCTCCGGCAGGGTGCCGGGGAGAGCTCCAGAACCCTCCCGATCTCGGGATGACGGTGACAGCGGCCTCGGGTGTTTTTGGGGGACAAGTGGGATCCTCCTAGGGTTTATCTCTCGGGGGGGTTAAATAGGCGAAAGATCACATGCGGTGGAGGCCTGGGGGCCCCACACCACCCTCCGGCGTGACCAAGGGGGGTGCCGCCCTATGGTGTGGGCCCCACTCCGGGTCTCTTCGGGACTCCATGGAATCTTTGGGAATTTTAAGACTTCCGGGCTTCAAATTTTCCAATTCCGAGAATGTTTCTAGAATAACTTTTTTGAAACTAAAAACAGCAGAAAACAAGGAACTGGCTCTGTGGCATCTTGTCAATAGGTTAGTCCGGAAAATCAATAAAAATGACATAAAGTGTATAGCAAACATGTGGGAAACAATAAGAAAATAACATGGAACATCAAAAATTAAGGATATGTTTATGACGTATCAACTATGTGTTAACGAGCCTTTACTTGTCACACGCTTAAGACGTGCCAACATTTTATTGAGAGAAATGATATGTTGTTATTGATTTTATGAATGTTTGATGTCGTTACGATATCATAGAAACAAGTCTGGTGTCAATCGGAGTGGTTTCGGGGAAGTTACTATGAGAGATAAATTATGTCAGTGTTAGGAAGAATTTATATGAGAGGTTACAGAGGAAATGAGATGTCCAAAGGTGTTAGAAATATTTTTCTAACATCGTTAGATAATATCGTTGATTTTATCTGTAGAGGTCACGGGGTTCCGAAAGAGTTCAGGGGGACTTCGCATATATGGAAGAAGTGCTAGAGGGGGCATATTTCCTCATGTGGGAAAACCCTAATTTTAGTGGGGGTGCCACGTGGGGGAAATGGTCTCACAAAGTGCACTAGATTTCCGTAGGATTTACCCTAATTTATTTGAGAAATAAATGAGTAAAAAAACAAAAAGGAGGAGGGGGATTGGACTCCACTTGGGAGTCCAATCTGAGTCCTCCTAGGAAGAGTGGTGAGTCCAAGGGAGGGGGGGGAACCGACCCTCCCTCCATCGCAGGTTCCCTCCTTGATCCTACTATATAATCCCCACCCCTTCTCTTTGGACAACACACAGTTGAGTTTTCGGACTTCTCTCTCTCTCAGGATAGTGATCTAATTAGAGAGCCTCTAATTAGAACATCTCTAATTGAATTAGGCTATTCTAACCAGGTTTTGAGTTATACTCTCCCGATTAGACCTAGCTCTAATTATCTCTTCTCTCTCATGTGTTGAGAACTTCCAGATTCATAATAGCTCTAGTCGCAGTTGATTAGAGCTACCAATTAGCAATACGGAAGACTGTTTCTCTTTATCGGTGCCTAGTCCTGGACGGCGGAGCGCTGGCAGGTTGGCACGAGCGTACGCGTGCACACCATAAGAGGGTTTACATGTGTCATCCTTGACGAGGAAAGACTTAGCGACATCCTTACAACTAGGCCTAGTTGTGAGGATCTAAGATTGTTCAGAACTCTTACGACTACATTGAATCTGCTGCCTGGTGAGTCTTTATCCTCATCCTCGCATGTATGACTATGCCTCATTATCTGCATAGTGATCGTAGAGGACTACGTAGGGCAAAACACATTCAATTGTGCAGCGTAGACCAGCACGAAGACCTAGGGCCAGATGGCACGACACGCTCGACAGAGAGAACGCGAAGAGGCGGAGACCCAAGCTGAGAATGAGGCCCGACACAAGGCGTCGTAAGCGGAAGAGACCCAAGCTGGGAAGGCACAGTGAGCTTGGCAGACGAAACACAAGGCGTCTCCAATCATGAATTTTGCCAGATGAATTTGTATCCGTCGACGTACGTCCGTGAAATGAACTTTGTATGTTCTTGGGATGAATTTGTATGAGTCAAACTATGTTTTTATCTATCCGTCGAACTATGTTTTTATCGATCTTTCTGATCTACATTGCATGGCTAAATATGGGTTTGAGGTGGCTAATTTGGGGATTACGATTGGAGGATACCATATTTGGGGGTTGGATGGGTTGTGTCCGCGGACACTTTGGGGGCCGAATTTGGGGTAGCGGGTTGGAGATGCTCTAATAAAGTGAACACAACTTTTAGGACAAAATTTTATATATCAAAAACACATGTTAGGAGTCTCACTGGTGTGTGAAGGCCACGCCACAGGTAATTTATATACCAGTGGTGTGGCAATATTTATCCATGTCACTGAATAGAAACTCAAAAAATTTATAAAAAATATCTGTCATTATTGAATTTAACAACATCAAAACAATAATTATTGAAAAGTAGCACATAACCGGTTCAACATATCAACAAACTAGCTCCCCATCGACAAACCGGTTCAACATATCAATAAACTAGTTCAACATATCAATAAACTAGTTCATAATCAATAAAATGGTTCAACATATCAACAACCTAGATGTTCCTCTGGGTGAGTAGCACAACTTCTCCAACCTCTAGATTGTGTTCCATGAATAAGTTATTCCATCTCATCGTGTTGAAGACAATCCGATCATCAATGTCTATGGTGTAACCAATGATGGTGACATCCCCGGCTGTATCATATTCCAAATTTTCCTTGCCCCGGGATGTCAACGCTAGAAGTTATCTTTTGAGGTAATTTCTGGGAGGGGTCATCAAACAAAATAACAATTTCATACCAAATCGCACATGACAATAACAATGAAGATAAAGGTAACGACTTTAAATACATAATATCACATGTTTCTTGGTTAGATTTGTGCTCGTTAAATGAGTCACAAATGGAAACACGAGCTCAAGTATTTGGGCAAAGAAAGTATACAAAAATGGGTCCTTTTTTTTGAAATATACAATATCTATCTTGGCTTGTTTTGTCATGGAGAAACAAATTATTTCTCCTCTATGAGATTGTTGAGTAATGAACCGTTCCCATCATTTGCCTCCCATGTGGGACTTCGTATTTCATTTCTTAAATTTAATATTGTATATTTTCCCATTCGACTCAAATAGAACACTATCTCATGTTAATTCATTTAACTCCGAATGAACATTACATGGTAGTATCTACTGAAAATAAACACAAATAAGATAAACATCACTAAAATATTTACACAGATGGTTAAATGGCAATGAAAAAAATTATTTTCTTACCACTAAAATTAAAAACTCATCCCATATAAAAGCATTAATGTGCTTCAGTTGAAACACTATTTATGCAATCATACATGCATATTTGACGCACCATATCCTTCAAACACAATATCAATACATGAATCGATACAACCTCTCTTCAAATATTAAATCCATGCAAATAAATGAGCATCCTTCTTGATCACATAGTATATCTAGTACATATAAATAAAATTAAACAATCATAGAAACAAACTAGTACATCTAAATAAAGCTAACATCTTTACCATATAGAGTCTCTGATTCTTCAAAGTTAGTGTTCCCGTTGCCGCTGACAAAAATAATAATCATGACGCACACACTTAAATCAATCTGAATCGACCTGAATAAAATTAGATCAATCAAATTTGATTTAAATTGAGATAAATGACGCTAAATTAATCAAAGTCGACAGAAATTAATATAAGTAAAACTACACAAAACTAAATCAACTAACTATGACAAGAGGAGGAGAGGCTCAGCGAGGAGGCGGAATCAGTGGAGATTCATGGCGCCGTCGGTGGAGAGTAGTTGTGGTGGCGGCGGTGGAGGAGAGAAGAGACATCGATGATGGTGGAAGAGACTAAGGGGAGTAGCGGCAGCGGAGGCGACGGATTTGGTGCGTCGGAAGGGAGACTTACTGAGTTCCATGCATGAATTTAAAATTTTCGCCTTATGCTACCACCAAGATCTATCTATGAAGATACAAGTGAATAGAGATTCATTGATCTAGGAGATGGTTTGTTACCAACACTACTTAAGCAGAAGGGATGTTGACACTAGTAGGAAAAATCTTACAGGTGGATAAATTCTAGTGGCGCAGAAAGTGAGTTGTGCGCCAAGGGAAAAGTTCCGACGGAGGGGCGCCTTATTCGTGAAGAAGCACCATATTTTTCCACCACCACAAATATAATACCGGTGGTGAACCAGCAAGCCAAAAAGCCACATGTAAGTTGCCCCAGATCGCGCCAATATGGCAAATTACTGGTGGCGAACCATTTATGTTGTTCGCCACGGGTACATTTACTACTCGTGACACACTGATATGTGTTCGCCATGAGTACATTTCCACCATTTCCATGCATATTCCAAGATTATTTATGGCGCACCTTTTTACCTGTGCGCCACTAGTAACCTGAGAGGTTCACTTAATGCGAGCAGCCACCCGCATCTACATTATTACTAGCTCATTCACTCACTCTCTACTCAACTCGAGCCAACATCATTCCCACCTTATCTATCACGACCCCGGACCCAAAGGTATACATACTGTTATGTGCTCCTAGCCATGGACTCACAAGGGCTTCAGGGTTACCAGCCCCGGCCGCAACAAACAACGGCAGGCAGACTGGATTCATCGGCACGTAGTTCGGATCCCCAGTCTACTACTCCTTGTATACATGCTAGTCATAACCAACTATGCATATCAAAGCGTCCACGAATCGAATGAAACTGAAGGAAACGGGACCAAAGTTATACAGAGCTGCTATGTGTCCAGAAAGTGCAACAACAATCGAGGGTTACTGGGGTTACCTCGCCCCAGGCCGATCACATCGACAGGCGGGCTCGGACATGGATCATCGGCTCCACAACCCCTCGACTGCGACAACTATGCAGGCATAGCCAAAACTGTATAACAATGAGCTCGAAACCAACAACCGATCAAAGCAACACTCTAGACAAAGAAACTGTATTGAGCAAGTATTACTAGAGTATAGCTTTACAACCAGAGGTCACATGACCCAACATTACATCAGACAACGGAAGGCAAACTATGTTGCTAATCAACAAGAACCAAAAAGGCCTAAGAGGCCGCAACATAAAGCGACGTCCCAGCCCATAGATTCTAGGCTGCTACCTGGGAACCCCAAAACTACTCGTCGATATCCACGCTGAAACACCACCGATGTGAGACCTTCACCTGAACCAAATTTAAGCAAACCTGAGTACTGGAGGTACTCAACAAGACTTAATTAACCTATTATATATCTGCTAGTTTCATAAAGGGTTTTATGAAGGCTGTTTTGCGTAAAGCAATGTTTGTTTTCCAAGTCGAGGAAGAATAGCACGTCTTATAGAATGTTTTCAAAACAGATGAGAAGCTCACTACTGCAATCATCATCTTTTGAATCCACCAACATCAATTCCCAGCATCTCACATGCTACGATGATCACCCCTCTCGGCATCTCCGAGGAGGCATCCTTCTAACATTACCTCCATGCTTTGTCAACATATTTTACGCCACGTTCAGGTTATCTATGGTCTTTACCTTCACCAAGTCGTCCATAACCGTGGACACGGCTTTTCGAAAAGATTGCCCTGCAGGGATGTACACTTTACCCACACGTACCAACCGACTCTTAACGCCACGCGGTAACGCTCTTCCCAAGGGAGCGCGGCAGAGGGTGGTTGGCCACGACCTTTACCTTACCCGACCCTATCCATGAGTCAACCCAAGACAGGGCCACCCCGTCAACAGGGAGTTGGCCATCCTCCTGACGGCACCTGTCTCTGTGAGGCGGGGTCAAGATCCGTGTACGTCCATCACTTGGCCCCGGTCACGCCCTAGCGGAGCATTTTGTTTTCAAAACCGTTTAAAAGGTTTTATTTGCGGTGCCGGATGGAAATCTCAAACTACGTGACTCATGGATCTGGCCAAACAAGTTAGTTGGTCGAGCGCGGTTACTTAGACCCCGCGTGTGGTTGCACGCTCAGTCTTGGCTTCCGCTCGAGACCGTAATTCTAGGGTTGGCGAGTATAGGACGAACAACCACTTCCCAAGTGGCCTCCCATACCAGCCTTAGTCAAGTTATCCACACAAAGCTCATCTCACCACGTCATCATATCATGCTAGGTTATCGCAGCTCTGATTCATCAACCGGATGGAGCAGAGGTAACAAACATGTATGACTAAGCGAAGCATATATGAGGCTCTGGCGATGCGCACAAGCAAAACTATGGCGGCTAGGAGCAGTGGATCAGGATATTGAGGCAATGCAGCATATAGGTGAACTATATCTACTAGCATCAACTAGTTTGGAATCGAATGCAAAGTACGAGATTCAAATGTTGTTCGAAAGCATATATGAGCAGATAAGAGGTTATGCTTGCCTTGCTTAAAAGAAAACCAAAATAGATAGCTCTTCTGGATAAGTGCTTGACTTGTCGGTTAAGATCAAGTATTCGCCACTTTAGTTGTTGATCTTCTCTTCGGGCAACGTTCTACCGATAAGAAGCAGAAACCGGAAAAGAAACAATCAACACATGGCATCGATGCAATGCGCAATATGTATGCATGACAAAGTTAATGTACTTGAATGAAAGACCTAAACAAGTTCAAGGGTTTGCTACGGTTCATATGATGGTTAAGCATTTTTATCGGAAAACAGCCCCGAAATAGACCCCGGAGGGCAATTCGGGCAAATCTGAAAGTGAGTGCAAATTTAATAGCTCAAATAGATTTAAAAACATCATAAATGAAATGCATTTATCATTTTGAGCATTTTGGTATATAACTTGCATTTTTCTGATTTTATTGAATAAAACCTTATTTTCTTTATTTTAGTTGATTTAATTGCATTTAAATAATGCCCAAAAATAAAGTTTGTCAAACATGTATGAAAGTGATATATTTGGGTTGGAAATATTTTTCTGAACTCAACCATATTTTTATCACATTTTTCTGAGTTACCAAAGTGGAGATATTAATTATTTCGTTTTAATTCAAATTCTGTAATATAAAAGTGGGGCCCACATGTCAATTTGAAATATTCATTTTAAAAGAAATAAAACGTTTGACAGGTGGACGTGGCTGAGGTCACGGTGACGTCAGCGGTGGCCGGCCGGAGACAAACGTGGTCGCCGGCGGCGAATCCGGCGACCAAAACGCGCGTGGATGGGCTTGTTAGAAAGCCCTGAGGATGCTCTACCACAAGGTGGTGGCGCCACCTTCGATGGGCCACCGGCGGCGAGCCGCCAAGAACCCGACGGCGGCGGAGGCGTCGGGCTCCGGCGAGAAGAACAATCCCGGCCGTGGGGAGGGGATAGGAGGGTGCTGGGGCGTGGAGAGGCTCACCGTGAGCTCGAGGGAGCTATCGGGGAGGCCGGAGGAGGTCGGGGCAGCCGGAATTTGACGTCGGCGGGCGGTGGCCGGACGTGGGGGAGATGAGGATGGCGGCGGCGATTGAAGCCGCCTCGGCTCGATTCCTTTGGCAGGGAGGTGGGTGGAGGCCGTGCGAAGCTCTTCGTGTCGCCGGTTTTCGCCGGGGCAGTGCACAACGGCGAGGACTTGAGATCTCGCCGGAGTTAGGGTTCGGCTTAGGGTTACACAACGCAGAGAGAGAGGGAGCCGTGATGGAGAGGGCGAGAGGGTGCAGCGGGGCACTTGGAGACGCCTCCTGTGGCTTATCCGAGTGCGGTCGATGGGCAGGGCGTGGCAACGGCAACGCCCGCGGCGGCCACGCAGCTGCTTCTGTGTCTCAACGAAGAAGACAAAGCACTTATGCAAAAAAACCCCTGAGAGAGAAAGAAATTACAAGTTGGTCCTTCTCCTTTAAAAACAGGACCCAAAAAGCTGGTTTTGAGGGACTTTTTGAACAACAAAAATTACACAAAAATAAGTTTTGAAAAGCTCTTCAAATTTCCAACAAAACCATACCTTAGTTTGTTCACTTTGAAAAACTTGTTAGAACAACTTTGTGGGTTGCTTGTTTAAGTGATTTTTGTCATTTCACTTGTTATTTTCAAATGCAAATTTTTAGCAATGGTTTCCATGCATGTATGCCATGTACACAACACACAACACAACTTTATTACAAAGTAGGGCTGTTACAAGTCTACCCCCCTTACAAGAATCTCGTCCCGAGATTCTTAGGTTTTAGAAAAGAAGTCGGGGTACTTAGATCGCAAGCGATCCTCTCGTTCCCAGGTTGCTTCGTTCTCGGAATGATGCGACCATTGAACTTTGAGGAACTTGATGGTTTGACTGCGAGTTCTTCGTTCGGCCTCATCAAGAATACGGACAGGGACCTCTTTGTAAGAGAGATCTTCCTTGAGCTTGATAGTCTCGTGGTCCACACCACGGACAGGATCTCTGAAGCAACGTTTGAGTTGGGAGACATGGAATACATCATGAACATCTGGAAATCCTGGAGGCAACTGTAGCTGATATGAAACTTGACCTCGTTTCCCGATGATGGGGAATGGACCAATGTAACGAGGAGCCAGTTTGCCTTTGATCCCGAAACGTTTTCCACCTTTCAAAGGTGTGACTCGAAGATAAGCTTTCTCGCCGATTTCTTAACGAACGTCTTGATGACGACGATCATAATAACTCTTCTGACGAGATTGAGCTGTTTTCAAACGTTCACAAATGATGCGAACAGTTTCTTCTGCTTCCTTGATTGTATCCGCTCGGAAGAATGATCTTTCACCGGTTTCAGACCAATTCAGCGGAGTTCGACATTTACGGCCATACAGAACTTCGAAAGGAGCCTTTCCCAGACTGGATTGATAGCTGTTGTTATAGTGAACTCAGCAAAGGGAAGGAACTTTTCCCAATCCTTACCGAAGGAGATAACACAAGCTCGAAGCATATCCTCAAGGATTTGGTTCACTCTTTCGGTTTGACCACCGGTTTGTGGATGGTATGCAGTGCTGAAAGAAAGACGAGTTCCCATAGACTCTTGGAGACAACCCCAGAATCTGGAGATGAAAATACTTCCACGATCCGAGATAATCCTTTTTGGAACTCCGTGAAGACTGACTATTCGGGATATGTACAGCTCTGCCAACTGACTAGTGTTGATACCATCTCGAATAGGAAGGAAGTGAGCAACCTTCGACAGTCGATCAACCACTACCCAAATAGCATTGTGACCCTTTTTGGTTTTGGGAAGACCAGTAATGAAGTCCATACCAATTTCATCCCATTTCCATTCAGGAATCGGTAGAGGTTGGAGAACACCGGCTGGTCTTTGATGTTCAGACTTCACACGACGACAGACGTCGCATTCAGCAACATACTGAGCGATTTCTCGCTTCATCCGGGTCCACCAGAACTTTGGACGTAGGTCCTGATACATCTTCGTACTACCAGGGTGGATGGAAAGAGGTGTATCATGAGCCTCTTGAAGTATTAGATTTCTCAGACTTCGCTTCTTTGGCACAACCAGACGGTTGTTGAAATAGACGATGCCTTGATCATCAACCGAGAAACATTTAGCAACTCCGCTAGCAATGTTCTTCTTGATCTTGGCAATGCCCACATTACGCTTCTGGGCCTCTTTGATTTGATCCTCAAGAGAAGGTTTTATTTCCAGGTTAGCTAGGTACCCAGAGGGAACAATTTCAAGGTTGAGCTTGGAAAACTCCTCATGAAGAGAAGGTTGAGCTTGCTGTATCATCAAATTGTTACAGTAGGACTTCCGACTTAGCGCGTCAGCCACGACGTTGGCCTTGCCGGGTTGATAGTTGAGACCCAAATCAAAGTCCTTGATTATTTCCAACCATCTTCTCTGTCTGAGATTCAGATCCGGTTGGGTGAACAGATATTTCAGACTTTGATGATCTGAGTATAGCTCACAACGGTTACCAAGAAGGTAATGACGCCACTGCTTGAGAGCATGGACCACGGCTGCTAGCTCGAGGTCATGAGTTGGGTAGTTGTGCTCATGTGGTTTCAATTGACGAGAACCATAGGCCACCACATGATCCTCTTGCATTAACACACAACCGAGTCCTTGTTGCGAGGCATCACAGAAGATAACGAAGTCCTTGCTCGTATCAGGAAGAGCAAGCACAGGAGCGGTAGTCAGTTTAGTTTTTAGAGTTTGGAAACTCTCTTCTGCCTTTTCTGACCACTCAAACTTCTTGCCCTTCTTCAGAAGTTCAGTCATAGGTTTGGCAATTTTGGAGAAGTTCTCGATGAATCGACGGTAATAACCTGCCATCCCGAGAAAACTCCGAACATCCTTGACTGATTTAGGTGCTTCCCAATCCAGAATGGTTTGGACCTTGTCTCGAATCACGGAAACACCTTCAGCAGACACCACGTGTCCGAGATAGATGAGCTCTTTCAACCAGAATTCACATTTAGAGAACTTGGCATACAACTTGTGCTCACGGAGTTTGGATAACACCAAACGCAAGTGTTCGGCATGTTCATCTTCGGTTTTGGAATAGACCAAGATATCATCGATGTAGACCACGACGAACTTGTCGAGATACTCCATGAATACCGAGTTCATAAGCCTCATGAATGTAGCTGGAGCGTTGGTAAGACCAAAGGACATAACAGTGTACTCATAAAGACCATAACGAGTGGTGAAAGCTGTTTTAGGAATGTCCTCCTTTCTGATCTTTATTTGATGGTATCCTGGTCGTAGGTCCATCTTGGAGAAGACAGTTGCACCAGCTAACTGATCAAACAGGTCGTTGATTCTTGGAAGAGGATACTTGTTTTTGATGGTCACTGCATTCAGCGGCCGATAATCAACAACGAGACGCGGAACATTTGTATCCCGCTTCTTAACAAAGATGGTCGGACAACCCCAAGAAGATGTACTAGGTTGGATGAAACCTTTTTCTTCTAACTCCTCTATTTGTCGCTTCAATTCAGCCAACTCTTCTGGGGCCATACGATAAGGTCTTTTGTACATAGGAGCGGTGCCAGGGACCAGCTCGATGACAAATTCCACACTTCGATCAGGTGGCATGCCAGGTAACTCTTCAGGGAACACATCGGGAAACTCGCTGACTACTGGCAACTCATGAATTTCAGGAGGGTAGTCAGCTTGCATAAAGTATAGTTGTGATTCAGGTGAAAGTTGATGGCATGCTGATGGAGCTAGATCTGCACACGTCCAACATTTCACACTAGCACCAGAAGGATCTGTCAAAACGATGGATTTTTCTGCGCAGTCAATTACAGCTCCAAACTTTTTGAGCCAATCCATGCCTAGAATGACATCAATGTCAGTTGACTTTAAGGCATAGAAGGTGGTAGGGAACCACCGATACCCAATATCGATCATGAGCTCTGGGGTAACCATCGTGGTTCGCCAATTAAGCCTTGGGGACTGGACCACCAAAGACTTGGACATGTTTTGGAAAGGTATCCCATGCATTTCAGCGAACTTCTCTGACATGAAGGTATGAGATGCTCGAGAGTCAAACAACGCTGTAGCCAGAATGGAGTTAACTCGAATTGTACTCCAGAGAATGCTTGGATCATTTTGAGCCTTCTCAAGTGTAACATGTGTTAAACAAGCATGTATTGTACCAGTGTTCTTCACATTTTTCTTGGGCGGAGGAACTCCACGACCAATTTTCTTCTGAAGACACTGTCGAGAAAGATGACCCGGCTGACCACACTTGAAACACATAAGATCAGGTGGTTTAGCAACTGATGGAGGCGGATGAGGAACGTGTCCCTCATAACTGGGTGCAAACGGGGCTCTAGGAATAGCACTGTATGGTATGAACACACGGCGCTTCTTGGAGCCAGAGGAAGTTGCACAAGAATTATCAGCATCCCGTTTTACCGCAATCTCCATTTCCTTTCTTCCATATTCAAGGGTAATAGCCTGATTGTACAACTCCTGGAAACTCTTGAATTTGAAAGGAAGCAACTCATAACGGAGGGTTGGGTTCAGACCCTTCCGAAACAGTTCTTGCTTGTCCTCATCATTTCTGACATCACGAGGAGCATAGCGAGCCAAACGGATGAATTCACGTCCGTAAGGTTCAACACTCATGTTGCCCTGAGTGAGATCGAGGAATTCCTTCCTTTTAAAGTCCATGATTGCCTTTGGAATATAAGCATCACGGAACGCGGTACAGAACTCTGCCTAGGTGACCTCATGTCCTGGCGCCTGCAACGCCAAGAAACCTTCCCACCAAGCACCAGCAGCACCTTCTAGCTTGTAGGTGGCGAAGTTCACACGGTCATTATCTTGGACATGGAGAGCAACAAACTTGCGCTCAATTGTACGGAGCCAGTCATCAGCATCCAGAGGCTCCTTGGAATCCACAAAGGTAGGAGGCTGAGCTTTGAGAAAACTCCCAAGTGTAACACCTTCAGCGCGACGTTCAGTATTCTGCGCCACACGTTCAAGAAGATGTTCACTTCTCAGGCGATTGGTCTCGATATTCTGCAGAACCTGCGCCATTGTGGGAGAAGGCGGAACTTCTGCCTCAGGAGGGTTACGTCCACGACGTCTACGAGTACCACCGGACATCCTGAGTAAAAAGGAAAGAAACCATGAATAACACATTCATGAAAGGAGAAAACAACGGAATGGTACATGATAGTTCAACGGAGGCAAGATATAGAACATGTATGTGGAGGAAACAGGCCATAACACATACGAACAACCGGGGAATCACACAGAGATGCAATCCCCGGAAATGGAATTGATAGATCGGATAACTTGAGTTAGTCAAAACTTGAGAGGTTAGCAACCTGACACGAAGTACCGGAAAGAAAACACCCAACGGTTTTCATCCTAGTTTTGAAGGTAACAGAAGAGAGGAACACCTTTTCAAATCAAATGAGATAAGATGACTCAGAATTGAAGTGACACCAGGTAAGGAGTAAGAAGAGTTCCTAAGAAGGGTTTCACGATTCATTTGCAAGTTCAGAATAGTTTTCGCAAACACTAGACTCAACATCGACCAACAGCAAAGGGTTTCCTACAGGCAGTCCTGCTCTGGTACCAAGACTTGTCACGACCCCGGACCCAAAGGTATACATACTGTTATGTGCTCCTAGCCATGGACTCACAAGGGCTTCAGGGTTACCAGCCCCGGCCGCAACAAACAACGGCAGGCAGACTGGATTCATCGGCACGTAGTCCGGATCCCCAGTCTACTACTCCTTGTATCCATGCTAGTCATAACCAACTATGCATATCAAAGCGTCCACGAATCGAATGAAACTGAAGGAAACGGGACCAAAGTTATACAGAGCTGCTATGTGTCCAGAAAGTGCAACAACAATCGAGGGTTACTGGGGTTACCTCGCCCCAGGCCGATCACATCGACAGGCGGGCTCGGACATGGATCATCGGCTCCACAACCCCTCGACTGCGACAACTATGCAGGCATAGCCAAAACTGTATAACAATGAGCTCGAAACCAACAACCGATCAAAGCAACACTCTAGACAAAGAAACTGTATTGAGCAAGTATTACTAGAGTATAGCTTTACAACCAGAGGTCACATGACCCAACATTACATCAGACAACGGAAGGCAAACTATGTTGCTAATCAACAAGAACCAAAAAGGCCTAAGAGGCCGCAACATAAAGCGACGTCCCAGCCCATAGATTCTAGGCTGCTACCTGGGAACCCCAAAACTACTCGTCGATATCCACGCTGAAACACCACCGATGTGAGACCTTCACCTGAACCAAATTTAAGCAAACCTGAGTACTGGAGGTACTCAACAAGACTTAATTAACCTATTATATATCTGCTAGTTTCATAAAGGGTTTTATGAAGGCTGTTTTGCGTAAAGCAATGTTTGTTTTCCAAGTCGAGGAAGAATAGCACGTCTTATAGAATGTTTTCAAAACAGATGAGAAGCTCACTACTGCAATCATCATCTTTTGAATCCACCAACATCAATTCCCAGCATCTCACATGCTACGATGATCACCCCTCTCGGCATCTCCGAGGAGGCATCCTTCTAACATTACCTCCATGCTTTGTCAACATATTTTACGCCACGTTCAGGTTATCTATGGTCTTTACCTTCACCAAGTCGTCCATAACCGTGGACACGGCTTTTCGAAAAGATTGCCCTGCAGGGATGTACACTTTACCCACACGTACCAACCGACTCTTAACGCCACGCGGTAACGCTCTTCCCAAGGGAGCGCGGCAGAGGGTGGTTGGCCACGACCTTTACCTTACCCGACCCTATCCATGAGTCAACCCAAGACAGGGCCACCCCGTCAACAGGGAGTTGGCCATCCTCCTGACGGCACCTGTCTCTGTGAGGCGGGGTCAAGATCCGTGTACGTCCATCACTTGGCCCCGGTCACGCCCTAGCGGAGCATTTTGTTTTCAAAACCGTTTAAAAGGTTTTATTTGCGGTGCCGGATGGAAATCTCAAACTACGTGACTCATGGATCTGGCCAAACAAGTTAGTTGGTCGAGCGCGGTTACTTAGACCCCACGTGTGGTTGCACGCTCAGTCTTGGCTTCCGCTCGAGACCGTAATTCTAGGGTTGGCGAGTATAGGACGAACAACCACTTCCCAAGTGGCCTCCCATACCAGCCTTAGTCAAGTTATCCACACAAAGCTCATCTCACCACGTCATCATATCATGCTAGGTTATCGCAGCTCTGATTCATCAACCGGATGGAGCAGAGGTAACAAACATGTATGACTAAGCGAAGCATATATGAGGCCCTGGCGATGCGCACAAGCAAAACTATGGCGGCTAGGAGCAGTGGATCAGGATATTGAGGCAATGCAGCATATAGGTGAACTATATCTACTAGCATCAACTAGTTTGGAATCGAATGCAAAGTACGAGATTCAAATGTTGTTCGAAAGCATATATGAGCAGATAAGAGGTTATGCTTGCCTTGCTTAAAAGAAAACCAAAATAGATAGCTCTTCTGGATAAGTGCTTGACTTGTCGGTTAAGATCAAGTATTCGCCACTTTAGTTGTTGATCTTCTCTTCGGGCAACGTTCTACCGATAAGAAGCAGAAACCGGAAAAGAAACAATCAACACATGGCATCGATGCAATGCGCAATATGTATGCATGACAAAGTTAATGTACTTGAATGAAAGACCTAAACAAGTTCAAGGGTTTGCTACGGTTCATATGATGGTTAAGCATTTTTATCGGAAAACAGCCCCGAAATAGACCCCGGAGGGCAATTCGGGCAAATCTGAAAGTGAGTGCAAATTTAATAGCTCAAATAGATTTAAAAACATCATAAATGAAATGCATTTATCATTTTGAGCATTTTAGTATATAACTTGCATTTTTCTGATTTTATTGAATAAAACCTTATTTTCTTTATTTTAGTTGATTTAATTGCATTTAAATAATGCCCAAAAATAAAGTTTGTCAAACATGTATGAAAGTGACATATTTGGGTTGGAAATATTTTTCTGAACTCAACCATATTTTTATCACATTTTTCTGAGTTACCAAAGTGGAGATATTAATTATTTCGTTTTAATTCAAATTCTGTAATATAAAAGTGGGGCCCACATGTCAATTTGAAATATTCATTTTAAAAGAAATAAAACGTTTGACAGGTGGACGTGGCTGAGGTCACGCTGACGTCAAGGTGACGTCAGCGGTGGCCGGCCGGAGACAAACGTGGTCGCCAGCGGCGAATCCGGCGACCAAAACGCGCGTGGATGGGCTTGTTAGAAAGCCCCGAGGATGCTCTACCACAAGGTGGTGGTGCCACCTCCGATGGGCCACCGGCGGCGAGCCGCCAAGCACCCGACGGCGGCGGAGGCGTCGGGCTCCGGCGAGAAGAACAATCCCGGCCGTGGGGAGGGGATAGGAGGGTGCTGGGGTGTGGAGAGGCTCACCGTGAGCTCGAGGGAGCTATCGGGGAGGCCGGAGGAGGTCAGGGCAGCCGGAATTTGACGTCGGCGGGCGGCGGCCGGACGTGGGGGAGATGAGGATGGCGGCGGCGATTGAAGCCGCCTCGGCTCGATTCCTTTGGCAGGGAGGTGGGTGGAGGCCGTGCGGAGCTCTTCGTGTCGCCGGTTTTCGCCGGGGCAGTGCACAACGGCGAGGACTTGAGATCTCGCCGGAGTTAGGGTTCGGCTTAGGGTTACACAACGCAGAGAGAGAGGGAGCCGTGATGGAGAGGGCGAGAGGGTGCAGCGGGGCACTTGGAGACGCCTCCTGTGGCTTATCCGAGTGCGGTCGATGGGCAGGGCGTGGCAACGGCAACGCCCGCGGCGGCCACGCAGCTGCTTCTGTGTCTCAACGAAGAAGACAAAGCACTTATGCAAAAAACCCCTGAGAGAGAAAGAAATTACAAGTTGGTCCTTCTCCTTTAAAAACAGGACCCAAAAAGCTGGTTTTGAGGGACTTTTTGAACAACAAAAATTACACAAAAATAAGTTTTGAAAAGCTCTTCAAATTTCCAACAAAACCATACCTTAGTTTGTTCACTTTGAAAAACTTGTTAGAACAACTTTGTGGGTTGCTTGTTTAAGTGATTTTTGTCATTTCACTTGTTATTTTCAAATGCAAATTTTTAGCAATGTTTTCCATGCATGTATGCCATGTACACAACACACAACACAACTTTATTACAAAGTAGGGCTGTTACATTATCCCCCATCTCCTTCTCCATTTTATCTAAGTAAACCAACTTTCCTTGATATATGTAAGCAAATCTCTCTCTGGCGCCACTCCTAGCTAGATCTAGTAATTTAGTGAAGATTCCAACAACAAGCCACCCCAGATATCACTCTCTCGGTTTTGCGCGTTTGATATGGCAATATCAACATGTATATGTAATTGTATTGTGTTTTTGATCGAAATATGATAACATGAAAATGGATTGCAATTGTTTTGCCGAAATGTTGATTCATTTCCGTTCTGGCAAATTTCTGGCACTGCGTGTATGTCATTTTCAGCAAAGATCATGCCAAAATATTTCATAACAAAAAAAACCGTTGTTCTAAATAATCCTCTTGATTATACGTACCTTGCAGGCGATAATGGTCATGATGAGAGAAAGGATTGTGATTAGATATTTGAAAGTTATGAAACAAGCCTGCAAAGATAAGATATCCTTGTCGGAGATGCAAACTAAGTACCTTGCACAAACCCTTTTTCGGAAAATTGCGGCATCACCTCTTAGTTCGTGGTTTCATGGATGGCTACACTCATTGGTTAAGTGATGAATATGATGTTGAGCCGGCAGGCAATAACGACGATCTGGACAATAACGACGAGCATGGCAATACGACGGGCATGTCAATGATGACGAGGGGAGAGAATATGAAGAGTCTAATCCCACACATGATGGAGAATATGCTGAACAACACGTAGAAGAGGAGGACATGCAGACACCGCTGACTTCGGTTGTGCAGGACCCTTATGTTCAAGAACTACTTCTCAAGAAGACGACTAACACTAGAGAAATCTAAGGTGGCGCAACTGAAGATAGACTCGAAAACTTTGTTGTATGCAGATTTCGGGCATGAAAATTTGCGCTTGAAATTATCGCTCAATGTTCTGCAGATGAAGACAAAATATAAATGGAGCAACGTAAGCTCCGGCACTTTTCTTTCATACTTGAACAATGTCCTTCCCCACGAGTACACATGTCCTAGTGGTCTAGACGAGGCGAAGAAAGTCGTGTGCCCTTTTGATTTATTGCACGAGAAATACCATGTATTTACCAAGAAGAGGATGCAGACAATACCACACATCTAGGGTGCAGCGCTGTTTGATACAAGAAAGAGAAGAATGCTCCTCTAAAATTTGTGTGTGTCGGAGAGAGCTGTCCAATAGACTTGTCTCCTAAACTAGGTTCGACAGGAGCGCTAGATACGAAATGCCCGGTGAACCCAAGTGCTAGGCGAGGAGACGAGCGAGGTGCACGACAGAGAGTGATACGGGAGTTTACCTAGGTTTGGCCCCTCGGTCGAGGTAAAGATCTACTCCTGCTTGTTTGGTTGCACTGTTTCGAGAGGATTACAATACAATGGTGGCTAGGGTTTCTCAGGTGTGAACCCTTAGCTTGCTGGTCGGGCTGCCCCTTATATAGTCGCATTGGCTCCTCGTTCCCTCTCATGGGCGGGAAGGAAACCACAAGGCGATGAGGTAAGGGCAGCCCAAATCCCAAAGCTACAGGTGGACGTAGTCCACCTTCTTTTAAAGCACCGGTCCATGGCAACGCGTGGAGTCTTCACAATGACCTTAGGGATAATTCTTACGGAGGAGGTTTATGTCGTCATGGTCTTCTTCCACCAAAGAGGAAGGTCTCGGGTGACGCTTTGGGTTCCTCATATGGACGATAGTCTTTAATCACGAATATGGGAAGCTTTGGCGTATGCGCCCTATGGAGTTGTTGCCTCCTTCATCATTCACTTATCTCTGCGGCGGTGGCAAAAACATGTGCCCTCCTGTTAGAGGGTCATGGGTGGAACGGTAGGTTGTCTCCTCCCAGAGGAGTCTGGCCTCCTCGTGGAGAAGTGCTGATGAATATTCCTCGTGGAGGTCTACGAGGTAGAGGCGAAATGGCTTTGTTCCGCTAAATCCTAGAGCTGGGGCTCTCCTTGCGAGGCCTTCTTTGTGTGGATCCTAGTACGGCTCGCCCTTGTTGAATAGATTCCACTGGCCTCTGACCGGGTCTTGGCAGATGGGTCGTGATAGCCCGGTATCCATTACCCCGACATTAGCCCTCGGGCCCATGTCGCGCACGTGTCTAGAGAAGACGAAACGGCATGGGGCCAAGAAAACTGTCAAGGCTAGGTCTAGGCACGTGGTGCGGTGGTTCGCAGGGACGGTTCCCCACAATATCCTTGAAGCCTCGGTTTCCCCCCCGCACGTCATTACTACCTCGCGGCTATAAAGCTGCGGTGCAGAGCGGGGGAATCTTTCCACTCATAGCTTCCTTCGTCTGCACGACTCGTTCTTTCTTGTTCAGTTCTTTCTTCTTCCTTGAGCACCTCGTTCTACAACGAGACATTGTTCTATCACCTGCCATGGCCAAGAAAAGCTCCAGGAACCAGAGAGCCGCAGAAGCAGCCATGACTGAGTCGGGATCGTCCCAACTAGCCATGTTGTAGTCCCCGATAACCAATCTTGAGGGGATGCAGAAGTTGTTCGAGATAGTAGGGAGTGTGCACAACGAATGGGGTGTCACCAGGTTGCTCCCAGGTAGGACGTCTCTACGGGACGTCGAGAGGATGGACTGTGCCATTTTCATCTGTTGCCTCCACGCCGGCCTGGTCCTGCCTTTCTATGATTTCTCCTATGCCGTCCTTGCCCATTACTAGATCCAGCTTCTCCACCTTCATCCCAACTCCCTCACTCTCCTTGCATTCTTCGCCTATTTCTGCGAGGCCTTCCTCAGTGTGGAGTCGTTGGTTTCTCTCTTTTGCCACTTCTACTCCCCGCGGTTCACTAGGGAGACATATGCTCTTCCTGCATCTTTTTACGTGCCGAGAAGAATTCTTCGGAGTTCATCGACATGTTCTGGGCAAAACGTGTGGAAGACTGCCGCCCATGATGGGTGTAAGTGGGTGTCGGCCAGGTGAGTGATGCTTACGATCACAGGCTCCTTGGGAGACCCCAAGCGGAAGGTATGATGTAGTCTAGTATTCCCCTAGTCTGGAACCAGAGTTTATCGAACCAGTAGTATTTCGTAGTCTTGAAAAAGGTTACTTGTATCAATGGCGCGGTTTATCGATGTTGACCAAGCGTGAATCCTGCACACAAGCACAAACTCTCTCTTGCCCCAACTTTCTGGAAGGTTATCAATCTTCTGGTCTTGCTGAAAATAGGAGAATTAAACGTATAGTCTTGTAGAGTAATAAAAGTAAGAATGAAACAGCGAGGAAACAATGATGAAAAGTGCTTAAAAGAAGGTTGCAATATGAGGAAAATAGGATCGGAGGCCATAGGTTCACTAGTGGTGTCTCTCCAAAGAAAACAAACATGTCGGGTGAACAAAGTAAAGCTGAGCAATTGAGAAATCATGAACGTATAACAATACTATTATGAAGAGATAAATTTCACGGGTTCTAACATTTTAGGCATTACGTCAAGGCATATGGACCTCTATCCAGCATGCATCCATATCTAAAACTCCACCTCAAGAAATCTATCCAGCAAATACCTTGGTATTAAGTTGCAGCAATGAACTGATTGCTATGTGTGCAACAGACAAATGCATTAAGAAATATATGTAATGTAAGCACTGGATCTCATCCGTAGACAAGAGCACTGTTGTTTATTCCCTAGTGGAAGCAGCAAATCCTCCCCCTGCACGTTTCTGTCACTCGACCACAGGAAACAAGGAGGCATGAACCCACTATCTAGCATATAAACCCTCTCTTGGAGGTGAAAACAACTACGTGGCCAAGGTAATCATAAACACTGGAGAGCATTGCAATACAATGTTAAAACTCTCTACAAATATAAGTGAAGCATCTCAGGTTGGCATGAACAAAATAATCCTAATCTCATGGTACATCGGATCCCAACAAACACAACATGCACAATTACATAACGGTGGTCTCGATCATGTGAGCCAGCTCACAAGACTCTAAACATGGAAGCATAGGGGAGAGAACAATCATCTAGCTACTGATATGGACCCATAGTCCCGAGATGAACTACTCATGCATCTGTCCAGAGGCGATCATAGCGATGTAGAGGCCTCAGATGACGACCCCCTCTCCGGCAGGGTGCCAGAGGAGGACTCCAGAAGCCCTAGATTGGACTTTCGAGGTGACGACGCCTCTCTATATGTTTCATGGAAAATAACTTCGTCCCCGTTATTTTCAGGGTTAAGGGAAATTTATGGGCGAAGAGTCGGCGTGAGCCAGTGGCCCACCAGGCACGACCAAGGAGGGGCCGCGCCGGACACCTTCCTGGTGCCCCCTAGCTCCCCTCCGGCTCATGTTTGAACTTTTTCTTTGTTCCGGGTAAAAAAAATGATCTCCTTGGGTTTTCATCCTTTTCCGAGAATATTTCCTTAAGAACTTTTCAAAAATAGAAAAACAACATAAAACATCAACTAGCCTGGGGCATCTTGTTAATAGGTTAGTCTGTGAATAAATACGGAAAACTAAGGAAAACGGAAGAAAACATGTGGAAAACAAAAGGTATTGGGTAGAAAACAAGCATGGAGCATCAAAAATTATAGATACGTTTGCAACGTATCAATGATACCCCTTTTGGCCACACCCTTGGCTCCCACCGTCAAGCACCAGGCACTCATGGGCCCGAACATAGGGGCCCTTACGAAGCACATCATATTCTAGAGGGAGGTCGGCCTGACAGGAAATATGGCGGTCAAAGAATTCTTGCGGTAGAGGATAGAGCCCCTGCAGAGGCACATCGATCGTCTATGGGCGTACTATGGCCAAGCGTACATGATGCGCCTCCAGGACGAGGACCTTAGCACGGAGGTGCTCGTGGCAAGCACCAAGGTCCCAGTGGAGGATGAGGAGGAGATTAATCGTTGACATGGACAACATGTTCGTTGGGAGACCCCAAGAGGAAGGTACGATATAGCGTAGCAGTATTTTCCCCCGGTTATGGAACCAGGGTTATTAATCCAGTATGACTTCAAAGTCTATCAGTAGGTTTCTTGTTGTCTGGCGCTTCAACAAGTGTGCACCTGCACACAAACACAAACTCTCTCTTGCTCCCAACTTTTCGAGAAGGTTGTCAATCTTCCTGTCTTGATGAAAACTAGATAATTAATTGTATCAAATGGTTGGAGAGGATTAAATAAAATGGAACAACGAGGAAGTAATGATGAAAATCAAGTAAACGAGGTTGTAATAAATGAGGAAAATAGGAGAAGGGGCATAGTTTCACTAGTGGTGTCTCTCCTAAGAACAGTAAGCATGCTGGTTAAAAAAAATTACATCTGGGCAATTGAAAATCATGAACGTATAACAATACTATTATGACAAGATATAGTTAACGGATTCTAACATTGTAGGCATTACATCAAGATAAATAGACCGCCATCTGACAACATCTATTACTAAAAGTACACCTTGAGATAGCTATCCAGTAAATCTCGCTGGTATTAAGTTGCAGCAACGAAGTGATTGCTTTGTGTGCAACAGACAAATGCATTAAGAATAGTACATAATGTAAGAAATAGTTTCCATCCGTAGACAAGAACACCTCTATTTTATCCTTAGTGGCAACAACACATCCCCCGAGCACACACGAAAAGGAGGAATGAACCCATTATCTAGCATATAAACCCTCTCTTGGAGGTGCATACAACAACTTGGCCAAGGAAATCATACACACCGGAGAGCATTGTAAGACAAGATTAAAATTCTCTAAATATATAAGTGAAGCATCTCAATATGCATGAACAAAATAAACATAATCTCATGGTTAATCGGATCCCAGCAAACACAACATGTAGTAATTACATAACGGTAATCTTGATCATGTTAGGCAGCTCACAAGATCTAAACATGATGGCACAAAGTGGAGAGAACGCCATCTAGCTAGTTCTATGGACCCCTAATCCCGAGAATAACTACTCACGCATCTGTCTAGAGGCAATCATGGCGTTGTAAAGGCCTCCGGTGAAGATCCCCATCTCCGGCAGGGTGCCAGAGCAGGACTCGAGAAGCACTAGATTAGACTTTCAAGGTGACGGCGCCTATGTATCTGTTTCGTGGAAAATTTCTCTGTCCTCAATGTTTTTAGGGTTAATATGATTTTATAGGCGAAGAGGAGACGGGAGGGGGTGCCGAGAGATGCTAGATGACACCCAAGAGCGACCTAGGGATAGGACGCGCCTGGCACCCCTCTAGAGGCCCCAAGCCACCTTTCTGGCTCTCCTTTGGACTCAATTTTTGTTCCGGTGAAAAATAAATCTCCGTAAATTTTCATCCCATTCCGAGAATATTTCTTTAAGAACTTTTCTAAAATACAAAAACACAAGAAACAGGAACTGGCTCTGGTCATCTTTTTGATAGGTTAGTCCATGAAAACTTCCGAAAAATGAAGGAAAAGATGTGGAAAACATGTAGAAAACATAGAATGGATCATCAAAAAATATAGATATGTTTGGGACGTATCAGCATTCCCAAGCTTAACTCCTTCTCGTCCTCGAGTAGGTAAGTGATAACAAAGATAATTTTTGAGGTGACATGCAACCAACATAAACGTGATCAAGCATTATGTAAAAGCATTATAAGTTGATATCAAAGCACTTAAACAAAGGCATGATAAATTCTATTTGAACAATGAAAATTTAGCAACTATGTTGCACATGAAAAGTAGCACACATGATTGAGAATGAGAAATAATGCATTGAAAGTGATATGTTTGTTCGATCATAATGAAAACATGATAAAGTGGTCCACTTGTCCTTTGTGGAATAGCAAAACATAAATTCCAGGAAACATTCAAAGTTCAAGTGGTGACTATATATAAATAATTTTAGACAAAAAATACCATAACCATATTCCAATCAATAATAAATTTTGGGACTATGCACATTATAATCAGAATGAAAACTATGATCTCTTAATTTGTGCATAAAGTAAGAAGGTGAAGACTCGTCCTATATCTAAAAGAAAGGCCCTTCACAGAGGGAAGCAGGGATCACTCATGTGCTAGAGCATGCGCCAAGCAATCTAAATAAATCATCATAGGAGAATTCCACTATAACATGCTTAATTATCATCAAGAACAACACATGATTTAATTTCAATGCCACATTAATCACTCTCAGTTATTTAAGACTAGTCATGATTCATAATAAACTACTAAGCACACAATTAAAATAACATCTAACATGACATGTCAAATCCCAGCCACAGTCTAAACAAGCTTCCTTTGCACCACTATAGGCATGAAATATTTTTCTCCCATCCAACAACAATAAACTTATTTGAAACAACTCTCTTAACAAGAATTCATTAAATACTAGATATCTTATCATATATAACTATAGAAAACTAACAAGCTCTGATTGAAATATGAAAGGAAAACAAGAGCTAAACGCAACAGTAGCAAAAATTGAACACTCATCAACAATAAGGGTGAAAACTAGACTATTCTAAACAATACAATGGAGTGTGTTTCTCCCCAATAAAGAATCTAGGATCCAACCATTTATTACCATCAAGCAAACAAAACAAAATTGAAATAAAAATAAAATGACGCTCCAAGAATATCATATAGTATGTGAAGCAATAAACATATAGTGTCCTGAAAAGTGACCTCATAATTTTGTTGATGAAGAAGGGGATGACTTGGGCATCCCCAAGATTTGAAGCTTGTAATTCTTGGATATTTCTTGGGGGGTACATGGGATTCACCAATCTTGAGCTTTTGTCCATCCTTCATATTCTCAAATCATCCTCCTCTCCTTACACTTGAAAACTTCCTCCACACAAAACTTCACACGGTCTTCATTAACACGGTTAGTGCATCAAATAAATACATCCACTTAGTACAGTTTTAACACAAGAAAAACACTCAATCCAAACATAGCTACTGTCACAACTTCTTTTAAATCCCCCCCCCAAGAGAACACAAAAAATTAAGAGGCAAATACAAACAAAGGCAAAACAGAACTGACTGTAAAGATGAATTTTTTCGACGCACTTCCGTGGCTCAAATCAGAAAATGTTCAACTAATGGAAGTTAGATAACAACCTGGGTTAAGTGCAAATTTGTTTTCATAATTTCCCCACACTTTGGCTGAGAGATACGAGTTTTTTGGTGAGGCGCAAAATTCTGGACAAAAAACAGCAAATTGCACTTCCTTTCAAATAGAGGTTACTCTTGGCACTAAAACAAACTAAAAAGGATAAAGAGCGGTTTCTACAGATGTAAAAACTTAAAAGACTCAAACAAAAGAAAATAAAATATAGGGAAAACAAGATGAAACAAGGTGGGTTGCCTCCCACAAGCGCTTTTCTTTAACGCCTTTTAGCTAGGCATAAAACAAGAATCAAGTATTATCTTCTTTACCATTCAAATCAAGGTAGAAAAATTCATCATATAAGCATTGTATTTTCCACACACATGGCTCAGAATTTTCTTTTTCATTTCTTTTAGGTTTACTATTTTCATCAAACGAAATCTCAGGAACAGTGCAACCAAAATTATCCTTTAAGACATCAGAAATTGCTAAAAGTTTAAATGGCATGGGGATATTAATTTCCTTTTCACATGCAGTTTTACCCATATAATTCATCTTTTTAGTATTCAAAGTTCTCATGGGGTGTTAAATAGCAAGACCATAACCATGAAATTTAAAATGAGCAAAAACTTTCCTAGCCTCAACAACAATATCATTAAACTCCATACGTAAAGTTTTTAGAACAAATTTCTTTTCTTATCCTCTCTCCGTACTATCTAGTTTAAGAAACATTTTTGTAATATGGTATTGAGATAACAGATCTAGCTTCTATCATAGCAACTAGAGAAGCCACATCGGTTTCATAGTTATGGGTGAGTTCAACTACAGATTTTTCATCGAGGTCACGAAGCCCATTAACATGATTGAAGAATTTTTCAATGTTATTTCTTCCAATAACAAAAATCACTTCCTATGTATAGATCCTTCATAGAAAATTTAGAGAGATATATTGTAAAAAGGTAACAAATAAAACTAAACGAAGGTATAAGCAAACTAACGAAGCAAGTAAAAGACTAGAAACTAGAAAACTATTTTTTGGATTTTTTATATAAGGAAAACAAAACTAAATAAAAGTAAACTAAGTAAGAACAAAACAAAAGAGATAGAGTGGAATTATGTAATTCCCCTAGCCGAAAGCTTGAAGTCCTCGGCAACGGCGCGAGAAAAAGCTTGCTTGTTGGCGTGGACCACACGTTCATTGGGAGATCCCAAGAGGAAGATATGATGTAGTGTAGCAGTATTTTCCCCAGTTGTGGAACCAGGGTTATCAATCTAGTAGGAATTCAAAGTCTCTCAGTAGGTTGCTTGTTGTCTGGCACTTCAACAAGCGTGGACCTGCACACAAACACAAACTCTCTCTTTGTCCCAACTTTCTGAGAAGGTTGTCAATCTTCCCGTCTTGCTGAAAACTAGAGAATTAATGGTATCGAATGGTTGGAGAAGATTAAATGAAAATGGAACAACGAGCAAGTTATGATGAAAAGAAAGTAAACAAGGTTGTAGTCAATGAGTAAAATAGGATCGGGGGCATAGTTTCAATAGTGGTGTCTCTCCTAAGAACAATAAACATGTTGGGTAAACAAATTACAACTCGGCAATTGAAAAATCATGAATGTATAATGATGCTACGTGTTGGGAACCCCAAGAGGAGGGTGCGATGTGTGTAGCGGTAGGAATTTCCCTCAGTTAAGAACCAAGGTTATCAATCCAGTAGGAGAAAGAGGATCTTTGGAAGGTTGATGCCGCTGACGGTGGTGATGATCCCTCACCGGTGTCAGCAACAACGCGGAACCTGCACACAACACAACCAAAATACTTTTTCCCAACGGTACAGTGAGGTCGTCAATCCCACAGGTCTTGCTGAAAACAAAGAGTAGACGTATAGTATGGAAAATAATGTATGCTTGCAGTAAGTAAAGAAAACAGGAAATTGTAGTGGTTTGTTTAAGAGTGTAAGAAAATGGACCGGGGTTCATAGGTTCACTAGTGGTGTCTCTCCATAAAAGATAGCATGATGGGTGAACAAATTACAGCTAGGCAATTGACAAATAAAGGTTGCACCGTAGTGCACATCCATGACATGATGACTACTATGATATTTAGTGCGGGCATTACAACAATATACATAGACCGTAATCCAACTGCATCTATGATTAATAATCCACCCTCAGGTTATCATCCGAACACCCTTAGGTATTAAGTTGCAAGCAACAGATAATTGCATTAAACAATGTGTGTAATGTAAGCAATGATTGTGCACGCGGGCACTCACACCGCTGTTTTCTCCGTAGTGGCAACAACACATCCTCCCCCGTCACGTTTCTGTCACTCGAGCACAGGCGAAAAGGAGGCATGAACCCACTATCGAGCATAAATACTCCCTCTTGGAGTCACTAGCAACTACTTGGCCAGAGAAACCACTAGCAACGGAAAGCATGCAAGATCACAAATAACATATGCAATAAAAGACTATAATAAACTTGGCATAACTTCAATATTCATCGGATCACAGCAAACACATCACATAGAGTTACATAAGAACAATCTCGATCATGTTAGGCAGCTCACGAGATCTAAACATGGAGGCATAGGAGGAGAATACAACCATCTAGCTACTGCTATGGACCTGTAGTCCAAGGATGAACTACTCACGCATCACTCCGGAGGCAGGCATGGTGATGAAGAGGCCTCCGGTGATGATCTCCTCTATGGCAGGGTGCCGGGAGACAGCTTCAGAACCCCCCTGATCTAGGGTTGACGACGACGGATGTGGAACTTTTCGGGGATTTTTTATCAGGTATCTAGGGTTTTCCATCTGGGGGAATAAATAGGCGAAAGGGCAGAGGCGGTGGAGCCTTGGGGGCCCCACACCACCCCCTGGCGCGGCCAAGGGGGCTCCACCCCATGGTGTGGGCCCCCTGATGCCCCTCTACGACTCCTTTTTGGTCTTCTGGATGCTTCCGGGGAAAATAGGACTTTCGGGCCATCAGAAATTATAGATACGTTGGAGACCTATCATATAACAATACTATTATGACGAGATATATTTCACGGGTTCTAACATTTTAGGCATTACGTCAAGATTAATAGACCACCATCTGAGAGCATCTATTACTAAAAGTCCACCTTGAGACAGCTATCCAGCAAATCTCGCTGGTATTAAGTTGGAGCAATGAATTGATTGCTTTGTGTGCAATAGATAAATGCATTAGTAATAGTATGTAATGTAAGCAATAATTCCCATCCATAGACAAAAACACCATTGTTTTCTTCCTAGTGGCAACAACACATCCCCCATCCGTCACGTTTCTATCACTCGAGCAGAGATGAAAAAGGAGGCATGAACCCACTATTTAGCATATAAACCATCTCTTAGAGGTGCATACAACAGCTTGGACAAGGAAATTATACACACCAAAGAGCATTGCAAGACAAGATTAAAACTCCCTAAAGATATAAGTGAAGTATATCAATATGACATGAACAAAATAATCATAATCTCATGATTCATCGGATCCCAGCAAACATAACATGTAGTAATTACATAACGGCGATCTTGATCATGTTACGAAGCTCACAAGATCTAAACATGGTGTCAAAAAGTAGAGAGAACACCATCTAGCTACTGCTATGGACCCGTAGTCCCGAGATGAACTACTCACACATCTGTCGGGAGGCAATCGTGGCGATGTAGGTCTCTGGTGGTGATCCCCCTTTCCAGTAGGGTGCTGGAGCAGGACTCCAGAAGCCCTAGATTTCAAGGTGGTGACGCTTCTGTATCTATTTCATGGAAATTTTCTCCATCCCCAATGTTTTTAGGGTAAATGCGATTTTGTGGACAAAGAGGGGACGGGTGGGTGCCAAGGGATGCCATATGAGCCCGATGTGGCGCCTAGGGCCAGGCAACACATGGAACCCCTTTGGCGGCCCTAGGCCACCTCTTCGGCTATCCTTTTGACTCGGTCTTTGTTTTGGTGAAAAATAAACCTCCATAAATTTTCAGCATATTACGAGAATATTTCTTTAAGAACTTTTCTGAAATACAAAAACAACAGAAAATAGGAACTCGCTATAGGCATCTTGTTAATAGCTTAGTCCAAAAAACATCCGGAAAACGGATAAAAATGTGGAAAGCATGTAGAAAACATGGCATGTAGCATCAAAAATTAAAGATTCATCTAGGATGAATTAGAGAGCGGCCTTCCTCTAGAGGTGCCACCTCTGTACTGCCTTGGCGAGGCTAATAGGGAGTGTGTCATAGCGAGCATTCCCCGCTTTGACCAGTGGGTCCTACTCGTCGAGGGCGAGGCCGGGAGGGAAAAGAACCCGCTCCTAGGAGGCGACACTTCCCGTGGGGAGGTCTCCTCCTTGGGAGAAACGCAAAGCCAAAGGAGACATCGCCTCAGGAGGGGCGAGGCGGCGACCACGTGGAGCAACGGTTCATATCATGGATGGTGGAGACGATGTCGAAGGGCGTGACTTGGGTGTTGATGGCGAGGAAGGCGCAGTCACCAATCTGCGCACCCAAGGAGGCGAGGTTGTAGCGGCAGCAGGCGTGGAGGGTGCCGAGGAGCCTATCGAGGGGAAATCCGCAGCAGCCCTCACCAAGTGGAGGAGGAGAGTGCGGGGTTACTCAGCGTTCGATGAGTAAAGCTTATTCCTTGGTCCACCCAAACTCTACTTCCCTCATGACCCTAACAACTTTCTTGTTTGCCAAGAAACCTCACGCGAAGCAGACCAAGAGGGATGGCCCTCCCATGAGGGTCCCTAACCAACGAGGGCTGAAGTACCTTCCGCTCTTGGAGGGCAGGGAGGAGATCAAGGAATTTCCAGCGGCAAGGTTCCGACGCACGGAACGTGAGCGCTCGAGGTTCTTAAAGGAGTGACAACGCGAGAGGGGTTTCCGCTGGCATGGGCGTTAACAATCATAGATGCCCCATGTCCACGCCTAAGGAAGAGGTCACCGTGGCGGAGGAACAAACCACGACCCGCCCCGAGGCTTGGTCCATGGACTCATAGGATGTCAGGGGCGTTGCCGATGCGTTCATCTCGAAGGGGAGGGGTGATATGGATGGATACCACGAGAGGGGTCCCGATGTTCACGAATAGACCAATAACACAAAGAACACATGAAAAACACGAAGAACGCGAGGGGATCGAAGGGGAACAAGAGTAACTGATAAATAGCAAACCCTACAGATCTAAGAACCACACAACAAACCCCGAGGGTAGCCTACGGATCTCTCGGATCAAGTCGAACTCACTCTTGTTGAACCCACTTCACCTTCACGGCAGGTCCACCGAGCCAACAGAATCTCAAGGGTGAGTTGATAAAGATTGGGAAGTTGTTAGTTGAATCCCAAGGGTAAATTCCGGCTAACTCAAGGAATACGGTCCAAATCCAAGGATAATGGGAGTAGCCTTGATACGGTTCTAGATACACACTAGAAGTAGCCTGTAAAAAGGAACATAAGGACCAAAGCTCAAATCTCAAATCATCTCTAACCTAGATCTGAACCCAAGGGGTCCTATTTATAGTCTAAGGGAGAAAGGGGGTATGTGGAGGCTTTTACAGGGAATATTCCCACTTTCCACGCAGGGAAGACGGCCTGGCCGGGCTGGAGGCTAGCCTAGGGGCGCTATAGGCCAGGCTGGTACCTGAGCGAGCCGGTCTAGGAGACACGGGAAGGTCGGCCTGGACGGACTGGAGGCCGGGCACGTGACCGAGACGGCCGGCCTGACAGATGTAGGTAAGCCGGCCTAGGCCGGGATGGTGGCCGAGGCATCTAGGCTGGGCATGCAGGTAGGCCGACCTAGAGTCCGGCTTGGCGGAAGGGGAGGCTGGGAAACAGCCCGAGAGGCCCGGCCTGTGGGCCGGCATGAGCCTGGTCTGGCTTGGCCGGGTTTCTTGGGCGTCTTCTCCTCCCCATTCTTCATCTTATTCGTGGCCAACCTCTTGGCCATCTTCTCGATCTTCTTGGGGCTCCAATGGGGATCATACCTGAGCATACATAGGGTATTTGCATGAGGTAGCGCACCATTCACCAAGTCAACAAATTCATATAGAGATAAGAGCGAGGTCACCTTTTCTTGCATAGGCTTTGCTCGTGCTACCGTTTTGGGTCTCATAGGTGTTGTAGAAGGACTTGGTGGAATTTGTTGGGCTGCATCATCGCCCCCCTCCCCCCCTTAAGAAAGATTCGTCCATGACTCGTGACCATCGTCATCACTTGGGAATCCATGGAAGGGAGATAGGTATCTCACGTTGAAGGTCGTGTGTATGATGTAATTGGATAGAGGCATGTCGAGCTTGTATGCATTTTCTTTGATGCGGTTGATAATCTTGAAGGGTCCGTCACCTCGTGGCTTGAGGTTGGAGTTGCGTTCTTGTGGAAAATTATCCTTGCGGAAGTGTAGCCAAACAATATCACCCTCTTTGAACACCATGGGATTCTTGTTCTTGTTCATCTCCGTGGCATTCTGCTCGTAGTTCTTATGAAGTGTAGCTCCTATGGATTCATGAAGTCTCTTGATGTAGTCGATGTGCTTTTCAAAGTCCATGTTGTCTTCCTCATTAAGAGGAAATGGTAGGATATCAAGAGTGGTGTTGGGGCTGAAGCCATAGATGCTCTCGAAAGGGCTTCTCTTTTAGCTTGGTAAAGTTCTCAATTGTATGCAAAATCAGCGTGAGGGATGCACTCTTCCCATCTTTTTGAGGTTGGGCTTGATCAGTCCTCGAATAAGTGTGGATAGAATTTGATTCACCACTTCCGTTTGGCCATAGGTTTGAGGGTGATAGGCAGTAGAGAAAAGTAGCTTGACGCCGAGCTTGGCCATCAATGTCTTCCTAAATTATGATGTGAACTTGACGTCTCGATTGGAGAATATTTACTTGGGCACTCCATGAAGACGAACGATTTCCCTGAAAAACAGATTTACAATATGTGAAACATCGTCCGTTCTAGTGCATGGGATGAAATGTGCCATCTTTGAGAAGCGATCAACAACTACAAAGATAGAGTCCATATGTGTTTTGTGTGTGGTAGTCATAACACGAAATCCATGCAGACCATGATAATTGGAAGTGGACTTAGCTCGGAGACATGTTGGACATCGCTTGACAAGTCATTCCACTTGGTTCTTCATCTTAGGCCAATATTAGTTGGTGGAGAACATAGCGTACGTTTGTGTCTTCGAAAGTGTCCCATTAGGCCTCCTTATTGTTGTACGTAGCAGAATTCAAAATTTTCCGTACTACATAACACACACAATCTCTATGCAGGTAAAGGCATGGATAGATCTGATTCATTACCGAAACGAAGTGCGGAAGTAGTGTCAATGACGATGTCGGAGATGCATGATGAAGAGTCCCACGGCTAAGCCTAGTGGTGGAACTGTTGCCGATTCCACGTATCCCACCTTCTGGATCCAACAGAGTGAGGGTATCACGTGTTACCCCTCTAAGAGTCCACACACATAAGTTCGTTAAAATCCTACAGCGCTTCACCCTCCAGGATTAGGCACCACAAGTTCACAATTGAGGTGGACTGATCCCGACACATGGGAAAGAGAGAGAGAAAGATTAGAGCTAGGTCTAATCGAGAGATGATCGTCATGTCCCAATTAGAAGAAGCCCTAAAGCAATTAGAGGGTCTATAATCAGAAGTTCTAATCCAATTAGAAGTGTTCTAATTAGAGGCTCTAATTCAATTAGAGAGGTTCTAATTAGAGGCTCTAATTCAATTATAGGGTCTCGAATTAGATCTCTATTTCTGTGTGAGAGATATAATAGCACGAAATCCAATTGTGTGTCTCAACAATGAGAGAGGGGGTGGGATTATATAGTGGGATAAGGAAGGGCATCGACTATGGGGAGGAGGTCGGGTTTCCCTCCCTTCCCTTGGTCGCACCAATCCTCCTAGGGGATTTCGGATTGGACTCCTAGATGGAGTCCAATAACCCCCCCCCCCCCTCTTTTGCTTTTCCATTTTTTTCTCCTTGTTTATTCATCAAATAAATCAGGGAAAACTCCCAGGGGATGGTGATGCACTTTGTGAGACCATGGGTCCCATCTGGAAGCTCCTAAACTTAGGGTTTTCCCATAGGAAGAAATATGTTCCCCTCCGGCATTCCTCCTCCCCTTATATGGAAAGTCCTTTGAAACTCTTCCGAAATCCCATGACCCCCATAGATAAAATCATCGATCTTATCTACTGATCTTAGAAACATATTTTTAACATCCTAGGACATCTCATATCCTCCATTATGTCTCAATAAAGCAAGTGAGCTAACAAATGTGGCTAGCACTTACCAACTCTTACCTTTGTTGATAGTATTAGGTCAAGTGGCTTGCCGAAGGCGAAGGGGTTGTAACAAGAGCGTAAGACTTGACAAAGGAGACCCAAAGGACAACCGACACACACACTATATGAGGATCTAAAATGGGTTAGGAAAGTGGCAAGGAAAATCAACCAAATCCAATGACAAGTTTGTTGCTAAAAGTAGAAATGAACCACAATGACAAGTTAATCCAACGCCAAGTTTGTTGCTAAAAGTAGAAATGAACCATAGTGACAAGTTACTCTGGCGAGGCATCAGGGCTTAGAACGAATCTGGCAAAGTGCTCTGCACACTTGATTAGGTGCGGGGAGTCGGAAGAGATTTTGGTGTCGCAGGCCCTCCATTGCCCGGTTCTTCCGTTCCCATTGAGATACCTTGGACTGCCGCTATCCCTCAGGAAACTTTCGGCAGCTCAGCTACAGTACATTGTGGATAGTGTGGCGGATCGCTTACCGGGCTGGAGGGCAAACCCGCTAAATAGAGGTGGTAGACTCGAGTTGGTCAAAACCATGCTGGCGGCAGTTTCGATCTTTGCCATGATGTCGCTCGATCTTCCCGCTAAGACGGTTCTAGACATTGAGAAGATCCTTCGGGGCTTCTTGTGGAAGGGGAGGAAAGACGTTCGTGGCGGCCATTGCCTAGTCGCGTGGGAGAGAGTCTGTATGCCTAAACATCTGGGAGGTCTTGGCATCCCCAACCTCCGTTTGATGAACCACGCGCTCAGGACGCGTTGGCTCTGGCTTAGGCAGACAGATGCCTCCAAGCCGTGGACGGAATTCAACATCCAAGTCCCTAAATTGGTACTGCAGTTGTTTTAGGCTGCGACCTCTTCGGTGCTCGGTGACGGAGCCACCACCTCTTTCTGGAGCGACAGATGGATGGCACAGGGAAGGATCAAGGAGCTTGCCCCCAACCTTTTCAAGAAGATCCCTAAGCGTGCTCGCAACACTCGGCGGGTGAGGGATGGTCTTGAGGGGGGCTGGCTAGCTGACGTTCCACCTGACTTGGGCGAGATCGAACTTCGAGAGCTCCTGGGTCTGGCAGACTGTATCGCCGGAGTCACTCTCACGGAGGGCGTGGAGGATGTGGTCCGTTGGAACTGGGAGGAAAATGGCGTGTATTCCGCGAGGTCCGCTTACAGAGGGATGTTCCACGGATTGGAGGGGCTGGATGGATCCCGTCAAGTCTGGCACTCCTGTGCGCCGAGTAAGTGCAGGTTTTTCCTCTGGCTGGCCTTGAGGAACAGATGCTGGACTGCGGACAGGTTGAGCCGCAGGGGTCTGCCTCACCCGGCAAAGTGCCCCTTCTGTGACCAGCAGGACGAAGATATCAACCATCTGCTTCTCGGCTGCACCTTTGCCAGGCAGGTGTGGGTAGTGCTGATCGATAGCTGGAGGTTAGCTCATTGGGTTCCGAGCCAGCATGACTCGCTGGCTTTGTGGCTGCCTGCCACACGGCGATCACCCTGTCGTGCTGGTGCCTCTGGAGCCACCGGAACGGGGTGGTCTTCGAGGGACACAGGCCATCAGTGGAGGCCGTGCTAGACATGATCGGGAGTGAGGCAGCTCTGTGGTGTGCAGCCGGTCTTTTTAGGGGTAGCCTTTGGCAGGTGGATAGGTGGCGGTTTCGCGAGTAGTTCCTTTCGACCGTGTGGGTAGCGCTCTGTGCGCCTGTGCCAGAGACGCGTTGTAATTGGCATCTGGCCACCCCTTCTGTGAAACAGATACGTCTTTCCATGACGTATCTAAAAAAAAACTGAATGGAGTTTGCGACACTTAGTCGTGTGAGCTGTCTTAGTTTGGGGACTTTGCTATTCCTCTTGTAAAATTGTGATGCTTGACTTTGGTTCATATTCATTTGGTAGTTTCTTGAGTGGAGTCTGCATTGCCTACAAGAAACCACTCATGTATGTGTGGCCAAAGGCTTAGCTAGTCAAGGACGTATCATCCCAATGTAACCCTCCAAGTCCGTGATCATGGACTTCTGTAATGTAATGAAAAAAATTCATATGAATGGAATGTACATCATCTACTTCAAATTGCTTTTGTGCCTTCAAATACCATATATAGACTTCCTGAGAAATCTTCCATCGAGAAGTTCTAACTTTGATGTCCATTGACAGACATGGCCATTGGCAGAGAACCAAAATACTCCCTCCGTCCGAAATTAAATGTCACAAAGTTTGACAAAAATTGATGTATTTAGACATAATTTAGTGTTAGATACATCCACTTTTGCTAAACTTTGTGACATTTAATTTCGGACGGAGGGAGTATAAAGCTAGGCATAAAAAACAGCGGGTCCCTGCACCATCCGTCATTTCAATTGCATCTTCCCATTTTGGCTGCTAGCATGCATCACTATTGCGTCAAATAGCATTCTTCAAGCACGCCTAATTTGTTTCCACCACTTATGACCCTGTAAGATGCAGCGACAACAGAGAAGAAAGGACAGGTTACAAAATTATGGTTCTGGAGCACAGGTTCAAATAGAAGCCTGATGCTACTGGGGTACAGCAGTTTGATAGAACGTGAGTTTACTGCACTATTTTGACACTGATGCGGTCTAAGCCAAGGATCAGACTGGTGATAGCACAATTAAGTATTCATCCGTCTGAAGTTTGACACCATAATTCAGTTAACAGACTAAGCAATGTCCTAGATCTTAGAGGATTGGAAGTTTGAAACCATGCAATTGAGAAACATCTCCACTAATATAAAACAACCCAGTGGGGTATCATCCAAATGATATTAGCCATCGGATTACACTTAAACTAACGACCCAGATTACTTCAACACTTTGCAATTTGCAATTTCCCCACACAGACTTCCCACAAAAAAAAAGAAAAAAAAACAAATCAACCCTACGAGTCCACGCAACTGCAACGTATCGTGCTCAGGTTCCGTATCCCCACGCTCGCGCTGCCGGCCGCCGCTCCGATCGACTCTTGCCGGAGGACCATAGCGGGATGGCGAGCTTGCTACCGCCGCGGCGTCGGCGAGGGGGAAAGTCCCGCAACCTCTCGGTGCTCCAATCTGCCGGCGACCGGCGAGGCGACGGCGAGGGAACGAATCCCGCAACCGCTCGCGGCCGCTCCATCCGCCCGAGCTGCCGGCCGCCCCTTCAATCCGCACGAACTGCCGGTCCATCAGCACGAGCTGCAGACGGCCGCTCCATCCCCACGCTCGCGCTTCCGGCCGCCGCTTCAATTGGCGCACGGCCGGCCAAGGGCGCCGCTCCATCCCCACGCTCGCACTGCCGGCCGCCGACCTGCGCCCGTCGCCCTGCAGCGCACGCACGGCGCCCTCCGGCGCAGTCCGGCCCGGCCGCCAACGACGCACACCCAGCGGGGCAGCCAGGCCGCCGACCTGCGCCCGTCGCGCCCTCCGGCGCAGTCCGCCGCCGAGAACGCAGTCCGGCCCGGCCGCCAACGACGCACACCCAGCGGGGCAGCCAGGACGCCGCCCTGCGCCCGTCGCCCTGCAGCACAGCCGGGGTGCCAACGCCGCCAAACGCATCGCCATCGCCCGTCCTCTTGCCATACAGTCCGCCGCCGAGGACGCAATCCGGCTCCGTCGCCAACGACACACAGCCAGCGGAGCAGCCAGGCCGCCGACGTGCGCTCATCGCCCTGCAGGGCATCCAGGCTGCCGACGCTGCCAAACGCATCGCCCATCTAACCTCCTTACAACTTTCTGCCATACGACGCCCAGTACTCACGCCGCCTGTCCCCAACGCTTCATCGATCACGACAGGTTTGCTCATTGTTTGGCCTACCCATACAGTTCTGAATACATTCATCGTAATGCCTCAATTTTTGTACAGCCAAAGTCCTTTAAAAGATAAATTTCATGATAGGAGGGCCTCAGTATAGACACAATTCAGTATAACTTTAATGCACAATATATATCAGTACAGCCAACTTCCTGATTATTTATTCTTATGCACCAGAAGTATGTATTAATTTGTGTAGCTTTGACAACCTGACTTTTGTATGTATGTTGTTTCGGTCATATTAAGGTTGTCTCACATATTTCATTTTTGTGGGATGCATTTTTATTTCTTCTATTGACTCAGAAACGGGATCCACTTCCATATTTTCAATCCTCTGGAAACCATTAGTTGGTACTAATTTTTTATCCAACATTCTAGAGGATGTTGTGTACTTAAGTGTCTAATTTTAATAGAGTGCCATTGTTCTCTCGAAGTCTGGTTTTCTCTGGACACTCTGCAAGTTACTGTTGTATCCTATTTAGCTTTACCTTTCGACCCTACAATCAGATTTTAGTCAGATAAAGAGGCCTCAAGTTTTTTTACTACAATAAGCTTAATTCTGTTTCAAGGAACACTATTTTGGTGAAGTACATAGCCAATTTTTTCCACGCTTAAGATTTATGAGTTTTTTACTCCAAGACCATATATTGTACAATCCATTTGTGGCATGGTTTAGAAGATAAATTCTCCTCCTCCAACCCGTTTTATGTGCTTGGCATTGTTTAACTAGATCGTGTACAGGGATGTGTTGGAGGGATGAAACGGGTTTATTATTCCTCCTATCTGGTTTGTCTTAATCTTTTATCTCTACTATATATCTTCTTGATTGCTAAACTTTTAACTCTTGTTATTTTAAGTCATAAAATGAAATGATCTATCTATGTTTTATTTAATTAGTCATTTCCATCTCCTTGACTAGACCATGTGATCATATCATTTGAATAAGCTCATGCCCGTTAGGTTTCTAACATTTTTCATGTGCATACCGATCTAAACCAAATTAACTGAGTGTTTGTAATCGGGTATTGAGGTAGTCTGGCCAAGGTATTGAGGTAGTCTGGCAACAATTACATGCGCTCCAGTTTCAGATAGGTGATTTTCATGCCCTCTTCTAGCTCATTTATGAATGTCCTTCTACAAGTTGTCGTTATTCAGCAATGTGCCAATTGACATATGTGTTGTGCGAACTGAATCAAGTATTCAGTAACAATTTTGCTCCCGAGTTGAAATTTTGACCTCTGGAAGTTCACGGTTTCATACCAGCCTTATGGAATCGTTTGCACTCTAGACGTGTTGCTAATTAGTGCTTCCTATCATATCACCTTTTTAATTTAAAAATAAGACTCACAGTCGCTAACCTGATCGTTTGAAGCTAACCTAACCATTTGAATTAAGACTCCCCAGTTGCTAACCTGGCCATTTGAATAAAGATATTGTTGACTATCTCACAACTTTTTGAATTGGGATAAGAAGCAGTTGATTTATTTTTTTATTTCTAGAAAATTAAGACTCTTAATAGTTATTGAACTATCTGACACCCATATTAATCTCAAATTCTAGATATCAACTATATGCCAATTTTTATAGATAAATTTAGACTTATAGATAAATTGTCCGAGTAATGTACATTACAAGTTCTCTCTGGATCTTGGATTTGTAGTTGCAAGCTCATTAATTTTAGTTTGCTTAATCACCTTCAAATTACCTTCTAGTAGTTCACATTCTGAAATGCCATTCGTTACTTGCAAACAATGGTCTTCCAATTAATATCCAAAAATTAAGATACAGATTTCCTTAACAAGCTTTGCGTTCTCGGGTCCAGTTGACGACTTTGGAAAGGTATGGACATCATCTCAGTAAACTAACTCTTCATCAATGATTTGTGTTACAGTCTTCAAAGCACTTGGATAATTATGGCACTCCAAACTAGGAACTATTCAGTACTTCTATCTGAACTGAACAAATTTTGCTGCTGCCGCAGCTTTGTTCTCTGATTTTCTATCTGAAGTGTTATGTGCATGGTTTGTATGCACAAATGCTGTGGTGTGCCACTCTGATCGGATGCTGCTTGGGCCCTGAGTACAGGGCAGAAGATGGTTGGGGCCTAAAGTACAGTCGTACAGGGCAGGAGATGGTTGGGGCCTGAGGAGCAACGGGTACATTCATTTGAGTCACAACTTTGAAGTAATCATGTAGTAGATCAACCAAGCACTGGATGCGGTTTTTGAGTAAGTTTTGTACTGGGTTTACAGAGTGGTATGTATGGTGTATGCGTCTTTCCGCAAAAGAACATGACACACTGAAGGTAGAGCATACGAATGTTGTTACTAACCAGCTGGTTTCGGTGCTTCATGATCTATTTTCACTTAAGTTCTCTATAATGTTGCACTTAATTTTTTAGTAGTAACAAAGTTCATGTGGACGTGCAAACTGATCAAGGTGTCGGCGTGGCCGAATCTCTTGTCGGATCAGTTTCATGTTTTCTCGGGGTAGCTTCTTCAGTTGTTTTCTGCGTCAAAAGCAATCAATTTCCTAAGCTAAGCACTGTTCCAACTCATGACGTGCATCCAAGACTGACCTGACTTCATGTGTGCCTGGCTGTAGGTTGTGGCTTTGTGTTTCAGTGGCCACCATTGCTGCCATTTGATCCACGACAGCGGGCCAGCAGGCTAGCTTGTATGTCAAACCTGTATATAACAAATTTTTGTGTTATGCTCAAATGATTACACTAAACGTATTATTTGTGTCCAAGTTTACTGTTTGAGGGGTAAATCATCTTTAGTTGGTGCGAATAATAAATGTCAGATATATATCGAATAGGGGTATATCGGATGGTAGTCTAAAGTGCCGGATTACCCGGGTGGCCCAAATGGTAGTGGGCTACGGTCCATTGGGCGGCCCAGTAAACTGACGCACAGAAGCCGGATTCTAGAAGAACCTGGATCACGGCCCACGTGATCTGGCTTGGAGTAGAAGGTGGATTCTTTACTTTCCAAGTTAATAGTTGCCGTAGTCTTCTAGGTTTCCTACTCTGTATGCCCTAACCCGGCTATTATATAAAGCCGGACGGGAGATATGATAGATAGAGAAGAAGAGATAGGCTAACTCGCCGAGAAGTTGATCCTCAGCGAATAGCTAAACAGAACCTCACGTTGTACTTGTATACACAGGTTTTAGCCCTGATTAGTGAGATTGCAGGAGTAGGAACGCCGCATTACTGCGACGTACCGAACCTGGGTAAACCCTGTGTTTTTGTCCTTCGCACAACCACGTCCCCCACGTCTCTACCCGTAGTCTCATGGCACCCTCGTCTATGAAAACTACTACGATGTCTCGACAGTTGGCGCCCACCGTGGGGCAAACGGCGTCAGGCGTTAAATTTCGATATGGGATACTTGGTGGAATTGGCAGTTCCATAACAGTCGGAAGCCTGGAGTTCGACGACGATGTTGGACGTTTCCTCGACAATGGATCTTACATACCGGCGCAAAATCATCTGGTAAGTGCATGCGTGTTACCGATTGGATCTACAAATATCTTTATCGGACTAACTGCAGAGGCCATGGGGTTTTGCGGTGGAAGCAAATTTTTCCCACCCGCCCTATACCTAGTCGAAGATAACTACGATACCGGGTTTTGCTCAGATCGCCGACAAAAAAGTGATTCACACTTTATCGGCATGGTGCAATCCGAGGTCGCCGAAAACACGGATGAAAGTAATCCCGTGCAAGAGGCAGAAAACAACAAACCCGCTACAGAGGTGGAAGATCCGACATCCGCCAACTAGCGATGAACTCGGAAGCTGACTCTGTGCTAGCCGCCATTGAGGCGAGATTAGAGTCAGAAACCGAATCAGATGACTTTGATTCCGAAGACAAAGACGTGGACGCCTTCGAAAGAAAGGTTAAATCTTTTCAGGAGGGATTCCATGAAGTACTAATGGCGAAACCGGCTGAAAACACGGACGCCGGCAGTCAGGGAAGCCCTAGAACTCCTCCGCCAGAGGAAGAGAGAGAAGACGGAGAAACTTCTCCAATATTCCCCAATGTCAAAGAATTGAGAGAGGATGAACCTGCCAAAAAGCCTCCCTCTTCCAAGAAAAAGCACAAGGCCGCTAAAAAACTCCAATACAAACTCTGAAAGAAGAAATCGGCTGATCCAGCTGATGAAAGCCTGGAAGTAGGAGATGCAAGCGGAACAAAACCTGCGGAGAAGAAAACAAAAGAAATCCTTGTTCCGCCAATGACAGAACAAGAAGAACAGGAGTTGCTACAAACACAAGTGGGATTGCACGAACCCCCTGAAGTGCTAGAAGCCAGGAGACAAGGTCTCCAAAGGCAACAGCAACATCTATTCAGAACTCGTGAACACCTCCAAAAAACCCAGGATGACATCAAGCTCATGAAGGAAGAAATCGAGGAGTACGAGAAGAAGAATAGATCTGCCTTAAAACCTACAAGGTTACCCGGAATCGTAAGACCGGAAATACTGCCGCCAAAAGAAAGGTTTCACAACCCATCTTGGCAAAAGCAGGTAAACGGCAAAGATGCCAGAGACGAACCAATATACAAAACCGCAGCAGAAAACGAGGAAGCAGCGTTCGCCATCCTCAACAACGATATGTACTCAAACGGTGGAAAACTTCAAGGGGTGTATGCTTTCCTCGGAAAAGCATTGCAACAACAACAGCGGGGGCAAGAGCGATCAGGGAGGCTGCATGACGACTCCTCCCTATGCAAAACAGCTATTTGCGCCGCTGGAGCACCCGGACCGGAGGAGCCGAGAGATCCAAACGAGAGGAAAACGGATCCGAGAAAAGACAAGAAAAATCCCGATAACAGGGATGAAGCGTCTAGAACCGGATCCCATCTCCCGAAAGGTGGACCTAACACCCACGATCGGGAAGAAAAACACCGGAATGACGGCAAAGCAATGCCACCTCCGAGAAACCCAGCTGAAAAAGCCGGAAGACAGGGTATACCTCACAGGCGTGAGAGATCTCGGACACCCCCCAAGGACAAGGAAAGATACAGGAGTAGAACTCCACCTCATCCAAAGGGGCGTGATACCGGAAGAAATAGAGATTATCCCGGAAAAGCGCGTCCGCGCAACAATGGAAAAGAAAGGAGTAGATCCCCTTCCATCCATTCAGCCGGCAGGTACTCCGCACACATGAATAGAGCGGAAAGAGACGACTTATACTTTGGACCTAAGTGCTTCACAGATAGGATCCGAAGGATAACTCTGCATTCTGGATTTGCCAAAGTTGGTCCAACATACCAAAAAATACACCGGTAGTACAAACCCGGATACCTGGCTCTCAGACTACTATACAGCCGTCTAGATTAACAATGGGACAGACCTGGAAGCTGTAAAGTTTCTCCCCCTAATGTTACTGGACGGAGCCAGAGATTGGATTAACGGATTACCTTCCAGAACTATCGACAGCTGGGATGATATGGCTCGAGTATTTACTCAGCATTTCCGGGGAACCTACAAACGCCCAAATAGCATCAACCAGCTAAACCGTTGCACCCAATTTGAGGACGAACCATACGTGGATTTTATCTCAAGATGGACTGCAATGAAGAATAGCTAATCTGGAGTAACTGACGTACAAGCAATGCATGCTTTCGTCAATGGCCTAAAACCCGGACTTGTACCGTTCATGGTTGGTTCCAAACAGCACAAAGATCTCGGATCTATGCTTACAACCGCCAATGAACACGCTGCAGCCGAAGACGACATCAGAGCTAGAGGAGGCAGTATCGACACACTGATACAGGCCAAAAAGAATCCTCGCCCTGAGAAAAAAGGAACTCCAGACGTAACACAAAAGCCCAAAGAAGTTAACATAGCCTTTGGAAGTGAAAAAGGGAATATGTAGAAAGGACGCAGTTCAGAACCAATCAATTACACCAAGGAAGAATGGGAAAAGATTAAGTCGGAACCCTGCGTCCACCATTCGCAATTTGGGAAACCCACCCATACCAACGCACAATGCCGGCTGAACAAGCATATGAAAGGCAGTGCAGGATCCGGAAATAAGGGGAAGAATTCCAAAAGGAAGTTTTCCAAACAAAAGCCAGAAGCTGAAAAAGAAGACAGTGAATCGGAGACTGATGAAAAAATCCAGGAACAGCAGCGAAAAGGCGAGCCCAAGTTTCCGAGAGTTGATGGAGAGTGTGCCCTAACTTTCCTGGCGACTCCATCAGCAAAGGTGGCAAAAAGAACGCTTCAAGAAATAAACGTGGTTGTTCCGGCAACCCCGAAATTCTTGAAGTATTCAAACACACCAATCACCTGGGATCAGTCTGATCATCCTGGGAATATCCCTGAACCCGGCACGCAAGCTCTTGTTGTAAGCCCTATTATCCAGAACACTAGGCTAAGAAGAGTGCTGATGGATGGAGGATCCAGCATTAACATAATGTACCTGGATACACTGAGGCATCTGAAAATCTCCGAGACCCAGCTCAACCACAACAACATACGTTTTCACGGCATTGTTCCTGGCAGGCAAGCACGATCCCTAGGAGAAATTTCCCTAGATGTCACTTTCGGAGAAAAAGATCACTTCCGTCAGGAAAAATTATCCTTCGAAGTGGTGCCGTTTGAAAGCGTGTATCACGCGATACTCGGACGTCCAGCTTTCACCAAATTCATGGCAAGGTCATGTTATATCTATAACAAGCTGAAGATGCCAGGGTCAAAAGGAGGAGTAATCACCATATCGGGAGACTTCAAGTTGGCAAACAAGCTGGAAAAAGAAAACGCCCTTTGCGCCGAGAAAATCATAGCAAAGTAAGAGATGAAGGAGCTGGCCAAAGAGGTATCGCCGACAGAAATGCCGGCAGGAAAAGAAACCCGGAAGCCAGCAGATAGCTTCAAGGCCTCCGAGAACACAAGACAGGTAATCCTAGATTCCAACGATCCGACAAAATTTGTCGTGGTGGGAATTGGGATGACCGACAAATAGGAAGGCGAGCTCATCAAGTTCCTCCGTGAGAACTGGGATATTTTTGCCTGGTGTCCAGCTGACATGCCAGGCGTACCCAGGGAACTTGCTGAGCACCAACTTAAGGTGATTCCAGGATCCAAACCCGTCAAACAAGGTCTCCGTCGATTTGACGGAAGAAGACAGAAGGCTAACGGCAAGGAAATTATCCGGCTTTTAGCAGCAGACTTTATCGAGGAAGTTATACACACTGAATGGTCTGCAAATCCGGTATTAGTACCGAAAAAAGATACCACTGCCCTTAGAATGTGTATAGATTACACCGGCTTAAACAAACTGTGTCCAAAAGATAGGTTCGCGTTACCCCGAATTGATCAAATAATAGATGCCACTGCAGGCTCTGAGCTTTTATGCTTTTTGGATGCATATTCCGGGTACCATTAAATACGCATGAAAAAGGAAGATCAAATTAAGACTTCTTTTATAACCTCTTATGGGACGTACTATTACATAACCATGCCATTTGGCCTGAAGAACGCAGGTGCAACCTACCAGCGTTGCATGCAACGTTGTTTGCATAGTCAGATTGGCAAAAATGTCCACGTTTACGTGGACGACATTGCTGTCGTAACCAAGGAAAAAGATACTCTCCTTGAGGATTTAGGAGAAACCTTCGAAAATTTGCGCACTTACAGGATGAAGTTAAATCCGTCAAAGTGCGTATTCGGGGTTCCCTCAGGAAAACTTCTGGGTTTCATCGTTTCTCACAGAGGAATAGAAGTTAACCCAGAAGAAATCAAAGCAATCTTAAACATCTCCAAACCTACGTGTGTAAAAGATGTCCAAAGATTGACGGGTTCCGCTGCAGCCGTCAGCAGATTTATTAGTCGGCTGGGGGATAAAGCCTTACCACTCTACAAGTTGCTGAAAAAATCCGACAAATTCGAGTGGACAGAAGAGGCAGATGCAGCGTTAACCCAGTTAAAGGAAACTTTGATGAAAGCTCCGATTTTGGCATCCCCAAAAGACAAAGAACCTATGTTATTGTACCTTACGGCTACAAATCGGGTTATTAGTGCAGTAATTGTTGTGGAACGGAAGAAACACGAACAGAGCATACCAGACTAGCATCCGGTATATTATATAAGCGAAGTTTTCTCCGAGTCCAAACAAAGGTATCCACACAATCAAAAACTGGCATATGGCGTATTTTTCGCATCCAGAAAACTTCGCCATTACTTCCAAGGACATTCCATAACAGTGGTATGTAAAGCACCACTAGGGGATATAATAAACAATGCGGAGGCGACTGGCCGAGTAGCCAAATGGGGCATCGAGCTAGCAGCCTTCGACATTAAGTATCAGCCCAGGACGGCAATAAAATCCCAGGTCTTGGCAGATTTTGTCGCCGACTGGACGGAAGCAATGGAGAAAACACCAATGCCGGAGTCCGAGTACTGGATCATGCACTTTGATGGATCCAAGATGAAGGAGGGCGCTGGAGCTGGTGTAGTTTTAAAATCCCCTAAAGGAGATACAATGGAGTATGTATTACAAATACACTTCAATGCCAGCAACGACGTGGCAGAATACGAAGCTCTGCTTCATGGCTTGCATATTGCAAAAGAAATAGGCGTCAAGCGTATTTTGTGCTACGGTGACTCAGATTTGGTACAGCACCAGCTCAACCAAACTTGGGACGCAAAAAGCCCTATAATGGCCGAATATCGGAGAACGGTGGACGAGTTCGCCATTTGTTTCTTCGGATTCGAAGTACTCCATGTTAAAAGGGAGGAAAATTGGAACGCGGATGCGTTAGCCCGCATGGGATCGGAAAGGGTAAAAATCCTACCACCAGGTGTATTCGTCCAACACTTGTACGAACCATCGATAAAAGGTGGAGATATTGATTACCCTCTAGCTTCCGAGTCAATTGAAGTTATGCTCGTTAACCCGGATTGTACAATCCCATATATAAACTTCTTAGTTAATCAGAAGTACCCGAAAGGAGCAGACGAAGTCTTGCAAAGACAGATCCAGCGTCGATGCAAAGGATACACAGTAATTAACAATTGCCTGTATAAACGCAGTACTTCCGGAATTTTTCTGCGATGTATTTCACCAGAAGAAGGACGAGAAATCCTGTAAGAAATCCATGCCGGAGATTGCGGACATCATGCTCAATCAAAAAGCATAGTCAAAAAAGCATTTTGTGCCGGGTTTTTCTGGCTAACAGCCAAGACAGATGCTGAGTACATAGTAAATACATGTGCAGGATGTCAATATTACGCCAAGCAGACTAATATGCCAGCCCAAGCACTCAAAACTATCCCCATTACATGGCCCTTTGCGGTCTGGGGGCTAGATATGATGGGACCATTCAAAACTGCACGAGGCGGACTTACGCATCTACTTGTAGCTGTGGACAAATATACCAAGTGGGTGGAGGCTAAACCCATCAAAAGCTTGACGGTGTAACTGCCAGAAATTTCATCATTGACGTAATCATGAGATACGGCGTTCCACACAGCATAATAACCGACAACGGGACAAATTTTTCCATTGGAGAGTTGGCAAAATATTGCCGACAAACGGGAATTCGCCTAGATCTCGCATCTGTGGCACACCCGCAATCCAACGGACAGGTTGAAAGAATGAATAGCTCAATCCTGCAAGGAATACGTCCAAGACTCGAATCTCCTCTTCATAGAGCAGCTGGAGCATGGGTAGAAGATCTACCTTCCGTGCTTTGGAGTATTCGAACAACACCGAACAGGTCAACAGGGCAAACCCCGTTTTTCCTAGTTTATGGTGCGGAGGCAATCCTTCCAACGGACATGATCCATGATAGCCCAAGAGTGCAAGATTTCGATGATTCGGATGCCGAAAAAGCACGACAGGATGCCGTCGATCTCTTAGAAGAGGAACGAGAACTTGTGCTTCAAAGATCCGCCATCTATCAGCAAGGTTTACGACGTTATCATAGTCGGAAAATCAGGCATCGTTCTTTTAAAGAAGGTGACCTAGTGCTAAGATTGGTGCAGCAAAGAAAGCACAAACTGTCCCCAGTATGGGAAGGACCATTTGTCATCAGTAAAGCCATGAAGAATGGATCATATTATCTTGTTGACATTCGCGATACGGAAGATGATCCCGAGGAGCCGAATCGCAAAAGAAAGAGAAAGATAGATGATGAGCTAGAAGAGACAAAAAGGCCCTGGAGTATCCAGCAGTTACGTCCCTTCTATACTTAGTTCAATTCTATGTAAACATCTTTGAGATCATGAAATAAAGTTATCGGAATTCTTATATCCATGTTTTTTACAAGTTTATTATAGTTCAAAACATGATTCCACCTTATCTATTTCCCAATGATCTTACAAAATACTCAATGTTAACCCGAATTATGCCTGCGTGCTCGGCGTTTAAAAACTGAATGATTTTCAGCCTACCAAAGGCTAAAGGAAACTCGGATTGTGCCTGCGTGCCCAAGTTTCATTCAAAAAATTCCTTATTGTTCTCTAAGCATTATCTGATTGTTTGTGTGTTAGGTCACTGGAGCTAGTTAGTAAAAATGCCCTTAGTATGATCCATGTTTCCGAGTTTGAACTGATTGGTTTCACCCAGTAACTCGGCATGACGATTCATAATACTATTGAGCCATTTCAAACACTAAGGACAGTTAAAACACATAAGCCAGAGAACTTAGAAGATAAAGGAATATAAATACCCGGAAAACTTGCAAAGGATTTCATAATTAAACTGCAAAAGACGGAGTACTTGTTTATACAAAAGGATAGAAGCATTACAATATAAGTTTACATTGTAAAGTGCAGTAATGCTCCTATTTTCTACTTCCACCATCCAGGTTAAGCAGAATCCTTCAGGCATCCGAGTCTTCATCGCTGTTGTCGTTCTCGGGGGCTTCGGGAATCTCTTCTTCCGGATAGGTGATGGAGATGTTCACCATGGAGGCGATCTTGGTGGCGTGACCCTTGATCTCGTCGAAGATGGTGGTCCGCTGGGTTTCCGAGTATCCAAGAGGGATACCGGACGCCACGCGCCAAGATTTGGCACTAGGGTAATGCATACGCATAAGGCCTAAGGCCATGCGTGCACCACCCCGTGCTGCGGAGCGCAAGGTGGACTCCTTGGATTCCGCCACCTCCAGGATAGCTTCCGGAAGTTTTTCAACTTCCGAGAATTCCCCAGTTCTTGAGGGAAGGAACTTGTTGACCAGCTGCATGCCTGCAGCCCTGATCGCAGTCCATACCTTCCCAAAAGCTCGGATTTTCTCAATCCGAGTAAGTTCTGGGTTATCTCTTGTTTTTTCAGACAAACAACCAAAAGGTTAGCGAAAAAACAGAGAAGGAAATTAAGACATGGAAAAACCGGTAAATGATAGCAACTTACCGAGAATCTTGTCCATCTCGGAGCCTTCCTCAAGGCGCAGGGTTAAGGCATTCTCCAGGTCTTGGATAGTAGCCTTGTCCTTGTCCGCCTGCTGGGAGGCCTTGGATTGAGCAATCCCAAGGGCCATGTTGCTGGCCTCCAGATCCTTTTGAGCCTTCATAAGATCCTTATGAAGGTCCAAATTCTCCTGTCGGAGAATCGCGGCATTGCCGGCATCTTCAGCTATTTCCTTGGCCTTAGCCAAAGCAGCTGGAAAGCAAGGAACAAAATTCTGAGTTTAGAAAAACTCGGGAAAGTACTTAGACAAAAAACTGGATAAGGAACTTCAGAGAATCGAAATATACCTGTTGTTTCCGACAGCTGTAGCTGAGATGATGCCAGCTCTGCGTCTTTCGCGTCAAGAATAGACAGAAGGTTTCTAACCTCCTTATTCTTGACGGAAAGTTTGTTGAAAACTTCCATGTTAATGTTTTCAGCGGTTTGCTGGAACACGGAAATGAAAAATCATGATATTGAAAAGCATCAAGTGAAAAGTAGACATTTTACTTAATGCTTGGGGGCTGAGGGTAATACCTGGCTCATCCGTTGTAACCCTGTTAAGTTCTCAGTGAACTCTTTTGCATACTCGGCAAAAAGAGTCCCGGCCGCGCTAAGGCCATCGTTGATGTTCTTGAAGTCCTTGTCAAAGGTGGGGATTTCCTCCTCAGTTATCCGAGAAGGACCTCCCACCTCAGGAGCCGCCCTTTCCCTCGTGTCCGTTTCCGGCACAATGGGCTGGCTGGTCTCCAGAGACACGGTGGGGGGGGATGCGGCATGCTCCTCTGTTATTGTGATCGGCGTGTTCGGAGCAGTAGCAGGGGAAGGATGAGGGCCTCTGTTGGACACAACCTTATGCCTCTTCAGCTTTTTTGGCTTTAGGGTAGAGGGAGGTAGGCTAAAAAAACCAAGCAAAATGCCGGAAAAGTTAAAACTCCGAAGATGAAAGAAAAACTCCGACAAAGGAAAATAACCCAGATGTTCAAACCTGGAAGTAGCGACGGGAATTCCATCAAGATCGATGACCTCCTGGGAAGAGGTGATCTTCTTGCGCTTTCGCCCACCGGCAAAGGTGGCACGCAACTCTTCCAGCTCAGCGTCGGAAGGAAGATCCGACTCGGGAAGATCAGCGATCTGTTGAAAAGAAAAGGCTAAGTCAAAGACACAAAAAACCGAGTAAACGAGAAAGAATTCAAACCCCAAAAGGCGAAGAACTTTACCTTGGGAGCCGGATTTTCGGCCGTGTACATTGGCCGGCTTTCTTCATATTGGTCGCGTGATGCAACCAACTGATTCACGCGCCGCCGCAAATCTTTTGCGGACCAGTCCTTGTTGGATGTCCGCATTTCGTCGCTGGCTCCTGTGTACTCGCAGAGAAGGCGAGCACCGTGATTAGCCAAGGGCTGGATCCGCCTATTCAACCAGCAAAGGACTGTGTCGATGCCGGTTAAAGGCGGATCATAAGTGACGAGTTTGGCGATGTGCCGCTTGATCCTTAGAAGATCAGGCGGCAGGGTTTGAACTGCCTTAGTTCCCCAATTTTCTTGGGGAACAGCAGCGGTGTTCGAAAAAGGTGGAACCCCGAACGTTTTTTCAGGAAAGGAAATGTCGGGATGATAAAAGAAGGAACCCGTCCAAAACTTGATGGATTCCGATGTTTTAATCTTGGGGAACCAATCTTCTCGGAATCTCCAAAGAGTAAAAGAGATGGTTCCGCAAGTTGGGAGTGCGCCCTCCGAAGAGTTCCGCTTAATCCCGAAACAGTAGAGCCAGAAATCCAGCCTAGGCGCTATACCTAGATAACCCTCGAAAAGGGTCTGGAATCCGGCTAAGTACAGGATGGAATTTGGTGGTAGGTTGTGTGGCTGGATGTTGTAGTGGGAGAGGATCTGGAGGAAGAAGGCAGAAGGTGGGAGACCCATACCTCTAAGAAGGTGGGAGGAGAGAAGAACCCGTTCTCCGTCATTCGGCATGGGCTCGGTCTCGTCCTCCGGGAGCCGCCATTTGCCCTTCAGAACAAGCCCCTCCTTCTCCATTGTCGGAAGGAGGGACGACGGAATGCTGCAGGCACTCCAGTTGCCGGCAGACTCCGTCTCCTCTTCGGCTCCGGCGGCGGCGGAAGCGGCGGCCTCCGCGGCTGCGAGCTCGTCGCCAACGAGCGCAAGTTTTTCCTCCGCCGTTTCGGGAGCGAACGGCGGAATGGGCGCGGAGGAGGAACCCGCAGGATCTGCGGTGGCGGAGAGGTTTCCTTCGCCCGCCGCGGTGCTCGTGGTCTTCGCCGGCTCGTCGCCGGTGGTGTGCACTGGGGAATCCAGTTGTGGATCCATAGTGTTGATTATCTCGTCGATTTCTTGGGCGACGGTGCGGGCTGGTGAAGACGACGGAGAGGCCATCGGATAGCGGCGCTCGGTCGATTCCGGTGAGGTCCTGGACGCGGTGGTGCGCTCGGGAGCTGCTTGCTGTGAGCTTGGGCGCTGGGAATGGCGTGCGAAGTGAAGAGCGGAAGATTTTCACGGTGGACGAAGACGGCTATTTATAGCCGGAATTCCGTCGCAATGCGTGCTAACGGCTCTTTTGACCGTTCGATGGCTAACGCGTGTCACTCGCCGGAAAATCCGGGAAATGAATCGACGGGATGATTATAGCTATCTCCTTGTTTCCCGCGAGAATCTGTCAGAGAGATGCTTCTGGATTTCTCGCCTGTAACCCAAACGTCCCTTACGTCAGCAAGTTTTAAGCGCTGACGTAGGAAGTTCCTTCTCCACGAAGGATCGTGCGGGAAAAGCCGGATTTTCTGGATTCCGAGTTTTACGTTATCACCTCCTTTTAGGGGAGAAAAGAAGAATCAAGACTGTAGGCCGATATTTCTCGGAAAAGATGCGTTTGGCGAAAGACGGCAAAAACGGAGTCTCGATTCTTCTTGGGGGCTACTGTCGGATATATATCGAATAGGGGTATATCGGATGGTAGTCTAAAGTGTCGGATTACCCGGGTGGCCCAAATGGTAGTGGCTTACGGTCCATTGGGCGGTCCAGTAAGCTGACGCACAGAAGCCGGATTCTAGAAGAATCTGGATCACGGTCCACGTGATCTGGCTTGGAGTAGAAGGCGGATTCCTTACTTTCCAAGTTAATAGTTGTCGTAGTCTTCTAGGTTTCCTACTCTGTATGCCCTAACCCGGCTATTATATAAAGCCGGACGGGAGATATGATAGATAGAGAAGAAGAGATAGGCTAACTCGCCGAGAAGTTGATCCTCAGCGAATAGCTAAACAGAACCTCACGTTGTACTTGTATACACAGGCTTTAGCCCTGATTAGTGAGATTGCAGGAGTAGGAACGCCGCATTACTGCGACGTACCGAACCTGGGTAAACCCTGTGTTTTTGTCCTTCGCACAACCACGTCCCCCACGTCTCTACCTGTAGTCTCATGGCACCCCCGTCTATGAAAACTATTACGATGTCTCGACAATAAATGTCATTGTCAGCTGAATTAAGACGCAAGTTTTGATCACAGTACATGAACTGTTATTTATCTCGCTCCACTATTCCTTCCAGTTTGAGTTGAATGAAGTTGACTCCTTCGTTTGGCCAAAATTATAAATCTAATTATTTATCTTGCTCCAGCATGTCATGCGTTCAGTTGTACAAGGACAATGAATGTCGAGACAACATTCCTCAAGATGTGCAAGATTTGGTCAACCGCATCGGAATAGATTATTTTCTTTAAAATTATCATATCACGTTTTTAATTACCCTTACGTTTCATTTATCATATCGATGTAAGGATTTTATTAAATTTACTATTGTTATTTCACGTGTGTTACACGTGCACATTTACTATTTCTTGGAAAATACAAACCTGCCGGCATTTTACTTATCGGGGTAGGCCAAATTGTTGGTCAAATTGGTTCAAAAAACAATCAGATGGCCAAACTGCTTTTAAATCATGCCGATCGCAGCTTCGTTTGTGCATCTTCTATTGTGAAAGTAAGTGCTAGTAGTTCATTGTTATTGTTTCTGCCATGCAATCATGACACATACACCGATCTGTTTGTTATTACCCACAAAATCGCAGTTCAGTGGTATAGTTAGATTCCGGGACTGTATGTCTTCATAACTGCAACTCGCTGCGGTACCTACTCCCTACATGCATGTAAAACGTAAAAACATGTCTTTCCATGCATGTTTGGACAGATGGAAATCATCTATTTTAGAACAGATGGAGTATCTCGCTCCGCCCGTCAACAAGGTGCATCGAAAAAAAAAAATACCTCACCGTGCACTCCAACCACCTACAGACCTCCATAAACAGGTCTCTACACTGCAAACTCAACCAAACAGAAGACCACAAAAGATAATACAAATTTACGCCATCAATCTAGCCATACATGTAAGCTGAATATTTGCATCGTTGACAACTTGTAAAAGCGCTGAGATGCCCAATGAGTAGAAGACAAGAAAAGGTTTGACAAATTATGAATAAAAGAGACGACGCGGGAAAACAATATCAACATCATACCACCCAACAGCACCGATCCATGTCAACACAGCTTCTCTCCTTTCGCTCCCCCATTCTCTCATATCTAATCATTTATACTCCTAAAATAGCAACAGAGCAAACAAAAAGACCAGGGGTAATGAACAAATGAATTTAACTCGTGCAAACAACCAATGGCTCTAATTGATGAGCTGCTGCAGATCAATACGCCACGATGAGGCTAGCTGCTTCATTATCTGAACTGGTGTTGCCCCCTCCCAATCATCGGGCAGCTCAATGGCGGTAGCTTCGTGAAGTCCAAACAAGAGTTCGTTCTTCGCATCTCGAGGGATTCCAAGATAGTCGAATCCATTTTCCATTACAAGATCAGTCAACTGCATCACCAACCAAGACAATCATAACTTACACGAGTTGCTCAAGTAATAAGTATTCAACTTGACTATTAAACCACAACATGCAAGACATCTGAGTACAGAATCAACCAGCTCTATTGCAAGGTCTGAAGGTCTCCAAAGAAACATCAATCTTTTTCACAAACCATTGTTTGACCAACATACAGCCTACTGTTTCCCTTGAGAAAAACAGTGACTATTGTTAAATCTTTATAGTTTCTATATCATCTGACAGTACTAAATATGCCTGAGAATAACACAGTACTGCATTGGCTTGACAAGTACTCCCTCCGTTCCATATTAGTTACTTTGAACTAAATCAGACAAAACTAAGATGGAATGGAGGGAGTATTTATTTGATACTGTAGATGTTAACCTATGAACTTGGTCAAACTTTACAAAATTTGACTTAGCACAGAACTATATGCACTATCCCATGGAGGGAGTAAACAGAAACAGCTGCAACTGCATTAGTTTCACAAGTATGTTTAATCATTATCTGTCTTGCCAAGCAAACAAAACAGAACAAAAAACAACTATTTAACAAATAAAACCCAATTGATCACTGAAGAAACCATAATTATCGTTCACGTACTTCACAATATTTTTTCCTTCAACCTTGAAGTAGCAATCCAGTAAAAACGAGTGGCCTTCATTCTAGAGCAAATGAAAAGCCAGGAGTCTGTTTGAGAAGGCAAAAGGACCCCTTGTCAATCGGTTGAACTTCTCTATCCAAATGATTTAACTTAGTTATCTGGCTATTTATAAAATTACTGAGGGATAAACTCAATGTAGATGCCTGTACTAAAAGACAAGTCCCCCCTTGCCTGCTTAGACCACCTAGGCTGATTTAGGTATCACCCGTACACCAGTCTAGTGGGGGCTGCTTTTTAGAACAGTGTTGTTAGTTAGATGCCACTAAGATTGTCTAAACACCCGACTCAGATATTCCGTCATTCGTGGACAATCTGGAAACATGAAAATCAATATTCAACTTGTTACAAGGGCCAGTAACAAATCATATTCACTGCTCTGTGAACACGATTTACATTTACCATAAGTAACATAGCAGACGCACAAGGCCTATTTGGTGAACGCAATACAAGAACAATATGCAACTGTTTAGGCATATGCACAGTTGCACAGCTGTACCATAGCAATAGCATGGAATGACATAAAAAAATCCCAGTTCAGCACCAGTTTTGGCATGGCAAGTCCAATTTGACATTTCCCTAGTATATTGTCACTACAGTCCAACACATCACAGCAACTTCATATGGAAAATTTTGCTCCTAAAATGGAAGATGCTAGTTTACCTGTTGAAGCCAGATCAAAGCTATATCGTAGAAGCTTTCTTCTACAAGAAATTGTCCAACAGCATGTAAGACCTCATTTGCAACTTCGTTTGACAGTTGATCGACGACTGGTCCGGTTTGCTCCATTAACTTTACAAGTAGTTCAGCATCTCCAGTTGAAAGAACCTCAGCATAAGCTGAATCCATGTCACCAACATGAACAGCATCCATCGCGCGAGTCCAGGATTCCCAGAGTGGTCCTCTTCCATCCCCTTGATTGTCATCATTCAGAGCCTCTCCGTCCAATTCAGGAATAGCAACTCTTGCGGCAGCCCTTGAACTTCCGTTATCTTCGCCAGCTACTCTAATAGCTTCCAGTGTTGCCTCATCTTTTGAGGCTCTCCATGCACTTCGCGCAGAAGGACCTTCCCCAAACCGAAATGGCCCCTGTCCCTTGTCCCATCCTCTCCTCGGGCCCGCTTGATCATTACCATTTCTAGGCACCCTGGTGTCAGATGAAAAAGAATCTAAGCCTCTTCTGGAATTCATTCCGCTTCGTGATCCAGAATAAGCATATGAATCCCATTGTTCAGAATCTGGTCTCCAGGATGGGCTTCTTACGCCAGAAGCCATACCATCTGCAGAAAAATACCTATCTGCATATCCCATCCTTCCATCACCACTCCTACCAAATTTCGAATTAGAATACTCATGAAAACCATTGTATTTCGCAGATCTGCCAGGAGATGAACCACCACCTCTCCTGTTTGACGACAGTGATATATCCCTAGCCATTTCCTCGACAACTCTCTCAAGACCACGTACTCTGTTCTCCAGAGTAACCATGCTGTCATGAGATCCTCCCATAAAATCCTGAAATGTGCAAGGCAGAGGTGATATTAAGTAGCTTTCCCAGAGATATCTAATAAGCTTAAATTGCCTCATAAGTAGCATACCGCAACAATATGCAGTATCACTTGGATAAGTAACAACTAGTCAAGTACCACCTAAAATGACCATAAAGGCAGTTAAGTTTACGTCCACCAAGGCACCAACTATAGAAGGTTGTTTCTAAATTACTAAATAATCTATGTCCGGTTCATGTGTATCATTATGCAATGTCGTAGCACTAATTTCTTCTGGATGGCTTCATGAAAACTGTCATATCAATATATTGGCAGCAGCTTGGCATAAGCACCAACATAGCATATGACAATAGAATTAAAATTGTACTCCCACTTACATAATTGCAGATAGATTAAAATGTTAAAGACTCGGAATATTATTTCTTATCATCAATCTGGAAGTTAAAATGCTGTGATATTTTATGACTATACTCTTAGAAGTAAATAAACAAATCAAAATTCAGAGCTTCCTATGCTAAAAAAAATCAGTACGTAATTAAGCTGAACAAAACTAACCTGCAACATGTTCATGAGACTTGTTTGCTGTCTCTCCAACTGTGACAGCTGCTTCTGTATTACCAACCAGTTTGTTTTATTATTTATGAAAGGACCATCTGCTGGGATTGTCATTGGTGCAGAATCTTTTGCACTTGTTTCACACCTATCTTCGGCATCAGATACTCTAACCTTTGCATCTTTGCTTCTATTTCCTCTTTGGCCAGCCCATTTATTTCGAACACTTTGATAATTAGAGCTAGCACGCACTTGAGTCTGACTTCCTTCGTCATCTGCTGATCCATTGCTGTTAGCAGGACCAACAGGATCGCCATCTGCTTCCTCTGGATCATCTTCACTTTGTAAATGAGATTGTAGAGTCTTGCGGGGAACAACCACCTCAACTGCCAAGTCATCTGTGGTTCTAGTCTCAAGCTTCTGGAAAAATTCAGGGTTCAGTTCCCTGTCAGTTAGTGTAGGTCTTTTCTTCAATAGAACTGCTGCTTTTTCAGCTATGCTACTGCCCTTTGCTTTCTCATTGTTGCTAGGTGAATCCAGCTTCCCTTCACTACCACCAGTTGGCTCCTTATTTTTACCATCTGCTGCATGTAAATGGTTTTAACATTAAGCATAAAATAAATACGGATATAGTAACAACCTAATAATAACATACACTTGTTCAAGAAAAGAAAAGGTCAATACCATTTGTATCTTCGCCTGTCAATTGCTTCCACAGTTGTACTGCATCAATCACGCTATCTCTGACAGGCCTTACCTGGATTTCCGTTTACAGGAACAACTTATCAATGCATTGTGTCTATACCTTGTGGGCATCTGAAAATGCATGGAAGATCCCACATTCTAGATTGAGCGAGGTGGATTATATTACCTTATCAAAACGGCAAGCCTCAAGAGCAGCTATGGTTGGAGCAGCCCCATCACCTATCAAGTGGCCTGAATGGGTAGCCAGGACACACAATGTGTCAGCAGCCGCTTTTCTAGTAGCCCAATCACTGTTCTCAAGACAGTCGCGGATACTTTGCAGTGTCTGTTGCATATTCTGGGGACTGATCGCTCCAACCTGAAAGGCAGGACATCAATTATCAAAACTCAAACGAGAATACTAGTGGCCATGTTGATAGTTCCTCTCACTGCAGACTTGCAGTATGCAGAAAAAATAGCAATTGCATAGGTGGCGAGTTTACATGATAAGACCAGACGAAGCTCCTAATTATCTATACCTAATAATAAAGGCGTTAAGGCTTCCTTGGTTTGGTTTGGTACGTCATCTAAATTATCCCTAAAGTTGTAGAAAATTACCCACACATGCCATCCATAAGTCAAAAAAGAAAAACGATTCGATGGTTTTCTATTTTCCATCGTATTCCTGTCTGACGCTGGTCGCACCTGCAGCGCAACGCTCCATCCCAAGGCCATATACGCTGGGCCGGCCCAGTCGCATAACAAGCGCACCAGTTTTTTTTCCAGTCAGCAGAAAGGCCAACAACCTCTTTCATGCACGATACCGTGATCGTATCAGACAAGACCAATCCAAGTATCTTGACCGCACCCGAGCGGGCTCTTTTAGCCTTCCCCGCGACTTTAAATATTTTAGGAATCAATTTCCTTGCATTAATCGATCCAAACTTCCCCGTCTAAATCGAGCGTTCCAACTTCCAACCTTGGGTTGGCATGGAAGACAAGCATGGTCACGACTCGTGAATACAGAAGGCGGAAGCAAAGTCGACGGATCATGCTTGTCAGCTCCTACGGCGAGCGCTTCAAGATTACGCATGAGGCGACAGTGCTATCGTATACACCACATGATCGAGGACGAGTGCCTAAGAACGGCGTCCCGCTCCACCACCGCAACATGCACCAAGGTCATCGAGCGTTGTACGCCGCCGCCGGAGGTACAACTCCAGCTACGGCCACTAGGACCTCGAGAGCTAACAAGCTGTCCCACGATCCTAAATTCAAGTATACTACATAAGTCCCTCGAGCGGCGAGACCTCGGGACAGTTCGGCGAGTTCACTGATTTCCGCCGCCATGGCACCTCCATGAGCCACCGCCCACAAGTGGCTGCTACTTGCCACCCCGTGACTAAACTTCGGCAATCAGCGATGCAGAGAGCCCACGACTGACGGTGTTGCTGATCGGTGCCACCTGCCACTACATCTGTAGCTAATCTGCGGATTGGAATTACTTCCAATTAGATGCACATAAGCTAATCTGTCCGTAGGAAAGAAGCAACAGATTATTTGTCAAGATATTGTCACATCTAATCTCCTGTTGCGGTAATGCCTAATGCATTAGCTTTCTACGAGTATATTGATCTTGATCCCTGCTCAAGGTAGCTCTCTCTCTGATTATTTCTCTCCCAGCCATGGAATTAATCACCATACGTTTGAAGCCCATGATGTAATGAAAATTTCTCATGACTGTACATAGACATGCATCATCACTACCAAATTGTAGCCTACTTCCGATATGTTTCTCTCCCTCAATATGTTCTCTAGCTAATTATCATAGTATAAACATCTAGCTAATTATTAGACCTTATATTTTGCTTGGGTGTTGATACAAACGTGATTTCACTTCTGATTGCATGCACATAAAAGCTAAGCTATTTGTTGGTTGCAACTGTGTTGTCTTAAATTAACTGCTTCTTTCTATACATATTTTCTCTCTTGTATGCATGATCACCTATTTATGCAAATTTATATAGAAGAACAAATTATTTACCCATGTTTTAAAACTCTTAACACCTTTTCAACTCTTAAATAAGATCAGTATTTTAGGTATACTTCCCATCGTACATGTCACTGCTGACGTGCTAAGGACTTGTCAAATTTTGACAACTTGAGCCGGTAAATTTAGTGCGAAAATTGGCTGAAAATAAATTTGGAAAGAGAAATCGTCCGATAAAGTTCTGGACTTCTTTCATCAGGACATTTTTTTTTCTATATTCTGGTTGTATGATCTGCGTACAATCTTGGTATCTAGGTAAGTGTGAGCCAATATCTGACGCTATCGATTTGGGAAAGTAGCGCAATTCTTAAGAAGCTTGCTCTCTCGGTTAGAATTTTTTTTACTAGCAAACTGATCCCCGGATGTTAGAGACTTATGACCTATCATTCTTCTTGAACCTTGCATTGCTTATGGTGTTTATCAGATCCGATATAGTTATATTGTTTCTCTGGACTGCTACATAGCTTTGTTTCCCCAAGTGAAAGAAAGTCTTCATGTAGTCCTTCTCACATGAAAGAATAGTGTTACCAATCCTTCAAGTTGCTTTTGAATACTCCTGCTGACACACATGTCTACCATCTGGATGTTTCTATTTGTAAAATTCCATGTTGAAAAGGAGTTCTATTGCAGGCCAGCCTTGCTTATTTTGTGGGATTTTTATTTATAAGGACAACCCAAAAAACAGAGTATAAAGGAGAAGCGAGAAGAAAATATGACACACATCTTCTGGAGAGAGAGCAGGCTCAACCAATATCAGTGTGTACGGACATTAGTTTTAATATTTTGACCACACTGAAATTATTGACAAAGGACATATGGAGGCCTATTCGAAACAATAATAATTTTTACTTAGTGATGGTATTTCTGGATAGGCATTGTTGTTGCACCCAATGTCATACAATCAGCGCCCCCGCCATGCCAACGGGAATTTACTATAAGCATCTGCATGACATAGATTTTTTCTCTTCTGTTGCAACGCACGAGCATATTTGCAATAAAATATAAAAGAGTAGATCAAAAGATAATTTGTTTCTGCTCCCGTTGCAACGCACGGGTATTTTTCCTAGTAACTAAAAAGCAATTCAGCATTGCGTCTTATGAATGAAACAGAAAAAGTGTGCCGGCCACTTGCCTAGGTGCACAAGGTCATATTTAACGCACTGGGGCCTGGTAACATCAACCAAAATAACAATTAGCGCTCACAAATATGATCCACTTTATAATCTCCGCAATTCCAGTTGCCACCTATTAAAAGGCTAAAGTTCTTAAGTATTCGACCTTACATTCCCAAATTTGCAATATCGTACTAAAACAATAAGTCCTGCGGCTCAAACAGCTAATGAGCAATAGGAGTAGGTCCCAAAAGAACATCCTGCTACTTCTTAGTAAAAGCTAGCACATCAATTAATACATAGATATGTCCAATATATCAGAAAGAAAACTCCAACGTTTAAACACCATGCACATGGGGAGGTAATAGAAAAATGTCTCGTGATCCTTTGTAAAAAAAGGAAAGAATGAAGAGTTACTGGAAGCATCTTCAAGGTTAGCTAAAGCTTCTATTTAATCCTTGTAAATCACAACAGCATTGTACTTTGCGTTGTTCATCCCTTCGTGGGGCCAAACAGTATTTAAAAGTAAACACGGTCTTATATACCCTGTAGCAGGACATAAAATGCTAAATATCCAAACTTCACACTTTTCATCTGAAGATCACACTTTGATCTCAATTCTTAAAGATCTAACAGTGGTCGATACTCTTGACGGTAATTCACCCAACACTTTTATCGGCACACCAAAAGCCCACTAGTATCTCCATCCTACAGCTGGCGGTGAGATATACAAACCACATCAGAAAAACAAACCAACATGATTGAACTAATTGCTACAGAAATGTCAAATAGCACTTAGTCCACCCCATCTTCAGACCGAAAAGCGATGTGGATGTCTTAAGGAATTCTGGGAACACGCAATACAAACAGAAAACAACTACTAGCAGTCTACCACGCAATTTGATCGTCTGGCATTTGTTATGTCAATTTATCAGGCATACAACATGCAAGACAAAAAATATATATAGCAAGACAGCCTACATACCTGAGCTAAGCTTCCGATGACATTGAGCAGTGCCCCCTTGGCCTGTACACCCTGCCCGCCGACCAATTTGAAAACCCTGGAGCCAAGCTTACCAAACATCCCCAACACACCAGGTCCAGGTCCTGCCCCCTCCACCGTCTTTGCCAAGCAGGCCGCAGCCCCGCTCTGCACAGTCTTGGTTTGCTCTCCCATCACCTCGAAGAGCGGCTTGACGAAGAGTGCGACCGTCCCATTTCCAGCCTCACCAGCGGGTAAAGCAGCCAGCGGCCTGAGGTAGACCGCCGCTAGTTGCCCAGCGGCGTCGCGGCAGGCGTCGCGCACGGAGGAGTCGGAGGCCGGGTCCTTGAGCCGCCGCGCGAGATGCGCCATGACCTTCTGCAGGTGCGGCGCCGAAGCATCGGGGTGCGCCGCGCAGAGCATGGCAAGCAGGCGTATGGACTCGCGCCGCGCGGGCGAGGCGAGCCCCTGGGTGTCAGACGCCAGCGCGTGGAGGAGCATGGGCACGGCGTCGGGGGAAGGCGGCGAGCGGATGAAGCGGTCGAGCTCCTCGACGGCGATGTGGTGCGTGTCGCGGTCGGAGAGCTTGGCGAGCGCGGAAAGCACCCGCGACTTGAGCTCCGCCATGGCCGCGTTCTTGGACGGCGCCGCGACGGTGGCGGAGGCAGGGTTCGGCGGCTGCGGCGCGGTGGTGGGCGACCTGGGATGGGACTTGGTGGCGGATTTGGAGACCGCGGTCGCCATTGCGGCGGATTCGCGTGGGAATCTGGGGAATGCTAGTTCAGATTTGAACTGGTGGGATGTGGGATTTGGGTTACGATTGGGTGCATTCGGTGGCGAATCCGAGGCAAATTGGTGGGATTTTGAAATAGGTCGATGGGTTTTGTGGGCGATTTGGGAATGAGATGATGGGATCTCGCCTTGGAGAGCGGAGATGGATGGGGGAAGACGAGGAGTGAGCCAACGAGTTTCAAGATTCTTCAGAGACGACGGGTGAGAAAGGCCGAGTGGGCCACTATGTCAGTGACAGGCCAGCGATTATTAGGTGAGACGGAAAATGATATGGAGTTGTTTGTGACCTGGGCCCACCTTGTCAACCAACTACGACTTCGCTGTGACGGTGCTGTGTTCATCTTTCATTCATTTGAAATCAAACCAGGTTTGATCATATCCCATTGACATCCTACCTAGTTCAGCACCAACAGGCATGATTTGGCTTTTCCCAAATACTAAACACTATGGGTCGCGTTACATCACCGAGAAACCCGCCAGCTGCAAAAATGGGCCGCGTATTTGGTTATGTGCGATCACGGTATGCGTCCGCACGCCATCAAAGCATCTTTGGGTGCAGCTCTCTAGGAACACCTGAATCAGCCGTTTCCATGAAGCCATACTTGTTTCCACCTCCTCGATGCAATTCCCTAATCCTAGTGCGCTCTCCTCCTGACGGGAGCTCGCTTGCGTTCCATCGAAAAAGTCAGCGGGAGAAATTCGGTCACCTCCTGCCGAAGCGCCCCGTCATATACTACCTTCTCTCTCTGCTCTCACTCAGACCACCATTCCCCTACCTCGAGTTCTCTTGTCACTCGCCAATGCAGATAAGCGGCGCTTCGGCGGTAGAGGCGGGGGAGGCGGCAGCAGGCCAGCATTCACTGGAGGTGTCCTCGTCTTCAGAGTGTGCAACGATGGTTGTAAGTTACTAAATCCTACCTCGTAGTACCCAAATAGGTGCTTCTGAATCGAAAAATCTAGATCTGTGTGAATAGGGTTATGTAGATCTGTGTAGATGATGGATTTATGGTTGTGTTTTGCCTTATCGATGTAGGACCTTAGTCAAGCATTTGTCGCCATTTGGGGACTCTCAGATCCCTTCGTACGTGGATGACTCACAGCCCATGTCCGATAGTCCTATGCTCGACATGGCTCCACCTTCTAGCCTTGTTATGCACGAGTTTGTGAAAACCGTAGCAATCCAGGTGAATGAGAAATTGGCAAAGGACCAAACTCAAGCCAAAGCAACCATGAAATGGTTGTCGTTCATGTCTACCTTTGTCCCGAAGCATATGTTTGGGCTTATCAGGACAGGGGTGATGACAGACAAGGGATGTCGAGACTTCGTAGTAAGGATCATGGACGGGGGTGCCATAAGCCTACTGGTAGAGCCGCGGGGGGACGTGGAAGAACTGTAAACGAGAACACGGTTTTACCCAGGTTCGGTACGACGCAACCAGGCGGTGTTCCAACTCTTGCAATCTCATTAAATCAGGGTTGACAGAGTACAATTGTGAGTATGGTTTTGCTAACTCGACGAGGATGAACTTCCCGACGAGTTAGCTTCTAGTTAGATTGTCCTCTGATGTCTTTCGCTCCCATCCGGCTTTATATAGATAGCTAGAATATGGCTTACAGGGAAGAACCTAGAAGACTACAGAAAGTATCTAACTTGGAAAGTAAGGCATCCGACTTCTTCTCCAAGGCAAACCACGATTAGGCCGTGGTCCGGGTTCTTCTAGAATCCGGCTTCCTACGCGTCAGTTTACTGGGCTGCCCAATGGACTCCATTCCATTGCATGTGGGCCACCCTGGTAATCTGGCATTCGGCCAATGCCGGACATACCCCTATTTGGCATATATCCGACAGTAGCCCCCAAGAAGGATTAAGACTTCATTTCCTTGTGCCTCGTGGATTTGTATTTTCTTCACAAATGTCGGCGTTTTGTCTTGATTCTTCTTTCAACGGAAACTTGAAATGCCAAACTCGGATTTACCGAAATCTGGCATTTCTTCCATGAATCTTCGCGGAGAAGGAACCGGTGATGCAAGCGATGAAATCGTGCTCACGTCTTGGACGCTTGGTTTCGTTCAAAAGACTGGAATCGTATCTCTGACAAATTTTGCACGAGAAATGAGGAGATAGCCATTATCACCCCGTTCCCTCATTTCCCGGGTTTTTCGGCGAAACACGCGTCAGTCATCCAACGGCTGAAAGAGTCGTTGGGACGAATCTCAGTGCAAAGCCGCTATAAATAGCCACCTCGATCCCTCTGATTCTCCTTCCGTGTTATCTTCCACCTCGAGGCTTCCAGAGCACAGAGCGCACTCCACTGTTCCGAGCGAAAGTAAACGGAGATCGAAACGAACGCAAGTCTTCACCGAAGAAGGGAAACACCGGTGGACGGTGCTCTCTTTCACGGTTGTGCCGCCATATCATGGCAACCGGAAACCTCGCGCGCTCTTCTGAGACCGATGTCGACCACGAATCCGTCATGGACTCCACCAACCTCTCTGCTCCTCTGGTTCCATCGAGCTCCCACATAAACGTGCTGGTAACTACCGAGAGCGCACCAGCAGGCGGGGATTCTAACCCTGCCGTCGGAACCATGCCTCCTCCGTCCGCTACTCCTCCACCTCCTCCCTTCCTCGAAACTGAAGAGGGGGAATCTTTCGCTCGCGAGGCGACAACGCGGCGGCCGTCATCGCCAGCGGAGGCGAAGACGGAGAGGAGGGTGATTCTGGGAATTGGAGTCACTGCAACGTGGCAGTGGCCCTCCTCAACGCAATGGAGAAGGACGGGTTCATCGCCAAAGACAAATGGCGGATGGATCAAGAAGACTTTGAGCCTTCTCCAAAAGACGGAGAAAGGGTCGTTTTGGCCTCCCATATCAACCGAGGTATGGGTTTTCCTCCTTCGACATTCTTCCTTCAAGTCCTCAACCATTACGGAGTTCAACCGCACAACCTGCCACCAAACTCTATTATGTATATAGTCGGGTTCCAGGCTCTTTTTGAGGGGTATCTAGGGATAGAACCCCGCTTAGATTTCTTTCAGTATTGCTTTATTGTTAAACGCAATACGTTCGATGGTATCCTTCCAACTTCTGGGACCATATCCTTCAATCTCCGTAGATTTAGGGAGGAGTGGTTTCCAAAGATAAAAATCTCTAAGTCCGTCAAATTCTGGAGGGGCTCATTCTTCTATCACTCGGGCGTTCCCTATTCTGGAAAGGAGATGGGAATCCCGCATTTCGTCAATTCTGGTGCCACGCCCAAAGACAACTTGCCTCTGATGCTGAACTTGCGAAGCTAAAGGCCCGCTTCCAATCAGTCGGTGGACGAAAACGCAAGAAGATCTCTTCGAACCAAGAAGTGATCGACCTCTACGGAGTTGCCGTCGCCACCTCTAGGTAAGACTCGTATTTTTCTTTCGTATGCTTTTCTTTTTGCATACTTTTCTTGAATATCTTATTCTCGGATTTTTTATCTCAGTTTCTCCTTCTTCTCTCTTTTTTAGCCTTGCTCATGTCCCTTTGAAGGGGAAGGGCAGGAAATAACTTAAGGCCGTTGCTCTTAGGGGGCCTAAACCTTCCCCTGCTACTGCCCCGGATACTCCGATGGCAGGCAACAAACAGAATTCGGATGTTCGAGAAGAAGCCGTCTATCCTCTTCAGTCCAGCCAGCCTGATGCGCCTGATACAGACACTCGGGAAAGGGAGACACATGAAGAAGGCGGACCTTCAACGACCCCCCCAAGTCGAGTCAACCCCGACTTTTGATGAGAAGTTTAAGGTAAAATAAGAGGCCTGCTTTGATGAACTCGGATATATTCATCTGTGGGAAAAGAAATATTTCGCCTGAGCCCCCTTGATTCGCCCCGGGCCACAAGGTGGATTACTTGTCCGGAGTAATTGCTTCTTTTCACCTCAGCAGGTTATCCAAGACGGAATCCACCATATGGGGGTTTTCTTCTCGAAATACGCCAAAGACTTCTCGGAGATGCTAAGCGGTTTGCAAAAGATGAGCCAGGTAATATCTCTAGCCCCCAATTTTTAAGACAAAATTATACTTTTTGGGTTAATACTTTTCCTCTTTGCCTTCTTGTTTTTTTCTAACAAATATTTTCATTTGTATGCTTTGCAGCAAACTGCCGAAAGCATCAACGTGGAAGTTTTGAATAAACTTACCATCAAAAACCAAGAGGTGAAATCTCTTCTTGGTATTCTGAATGGGAAGGACTCGGAAATGTCCGAGATTCGGAATCAACTGAAGGAGACTACTGGTAAGCATCTTTGTTCTTCCTTGGTTATGATTCTGAACTTTCAGATTTTTTCTTAAGAATTTTTCCAAGTTTTAATTCATTTTGCTCCTTTTCATCTCAGCCTCTTTGGCCAAGGCCAAGCAGATTGTTGAGGATGCCAGAAATGCCGAGAACCTCCGCAAGGAAAATTCTGAACTTTACAAGATCAATGTAAAGCTTTAGAAGACCTGGAGGTGAGCCAACTGGCTTTGGGCATGTCTGAGTCTCGTTCTTCTTCACAAGCCGAGAAAGATAGGAAGACCATCGAAGACCTCGAGGCTGCCCTCCATGAACGCCTTGACGAAGGCGCTTAAATGGACAAGATCCTTGGTAAGATTTTGAACTTTTACCGAGTTTTACTTTTGCTTTGCATACTGCATTCTTTTTCCCTTCTGTTTGTCTAATCTATTCTTATTTTCACTGACAGATGGGAATCCTCTTATTATCACTCGGATCGCCCGCATCCGGGCTTTTGGGACGTGCGTCGCCGAGCTGAAGAATGCCGGAATGTTGCTTATTAATAAGTGCATTCCGGACAAAGCTGGCAAGTTCTCGAAAGCTAGTAGGCTCCCAGAAGCTTTTGCGGAGGTTGTAAACCAACGCGGAAGCTGGCTCAAATCTGCCGCCCGCGGTGGTGTACACATGGCCTTAGGGTTGATGAAAATGCATTACACCACCGCCAAGTCTTGGCGCATCGCCACCGGTGTTCCGCAAGGATACACCGAGACACAAAGGGAGGAAATATTCGAGTCTATCAAGGGTCATGCCTCCAAGATAGCTCGGATGGTCTCTACTTCAACATTCTACCCAGAGGAAGAAATTCCATCAACTCCGGAGAATCCGAGTGATAGCGACGAGGGTGACGACGAGTTCGTGGACGCCGACTGAGCATGCGAAGCCATTAGCCAAATAGGGTGAATTACTATTCTTACAATGTAAAACTCAATTGTAATGAATTCTATCTTTTGTATGAACAAGTTTCTATCCTTTGCAGTAAAATTTAAGCTTTGCAAGTTTTTAGAGTTTTAATTCCCTTTCTTCTAAGTTCTCTGGTTTGTATGCCTTAACTTTCCTTAGTGTTAAAGTGAATCTGAAAGTATGCAATCTTCACGCCAAGTGATCGGGTTAAGAAACCAATCAGTCGAAACTCGGAAACATGGATTATACTTTGGCACTTTACTTACTAAATCCAGTGACCCAACATAACAAACAATCAGATAATACTTAGGAATAATAAGGAATTTAAAGGTATGAACTCCAGGCATGCAGGCACAATCTGTCGTTCTATAGCCTCCTTAGGACAAAAGCATTCAGTTTTATAACTCCGAGCACACAGGAAAAATTCGGGTTAACATTGAAGCCAATTGAAAGATCATTGGGAAATAGAAAAGACGGAACATGCTTTGAATAGTAAAAACAAAACAAAATGCATGAAATTATGACAACTTTATTTCATGATCTCAATGATGTTTACATATAATTTGAACTAAGTGTAGAAGGGACGTAAGTACTCGATGCTCCAGGGTCTATTTATCTCTCCTAGTTCTACATCTATGCTTCTTTTCCTCTCGCGATTCGGATTTTTTGGGTCATCTTCCGTATCTCAAATATCTACAAGGTAATATGACCCATTTTTCATAGTCTTGCTAATGACAAACGGTCCTTCTAATGATATCTCCGTAGGCACTAAGAAAGTCCATCTCACTTCATGTGCCAAGGCTCTTTTTGTGCATAGTGGCACGGAGGTCACGTCAACTCAGGTGTACAACCACCTAAGGAAGTGGAGGCGGAGGTGGATCAGGGTGTCCAGGCTCCGAGACTTTAGCGGGGCTAAATGGTGCGAGCAAACTTCCATGATCGTCCTAGACAAATCCCACTACGAGGGGCGCGTGAAGGTTAGGACACTAACCTTTCGTTCATACATCACTGTCAATCCATACAAACTTAGTAAGTAACTAATTGTCCTTCCAATTGTAGGATCACCCAAAAGATGCCGAGTTCCTGAACAAGATGATTCTTAACTACACTCAGATACAAATCATCTTCTCCTTCCGTTTGGCCACCGGGAAGTTTGCCATGGGTCTGGAGATCCCCTCAGCACGCTCCTGCCAGAGGATGCTGAGATTTAGGAAGAGTCTGACACTGTGATCCAAGATGGCCCTCCAGACAAGCAGGATGATGGCCATGGTCTAGCTAGGAAGAGGAAGAGGGGAGCTATGGGTCATGATGAGATCAAGGTTTTATCCAGCATGACTGAGGCCATGAAGGAGGTTGACCAGGCCATAAGGGGCAGCAAGCCGACATACATGCACGCTAAGTTGTACAATGTTTTCATGGATGCCATTGGCTTCACTAAGGAGGACCTGATGGTGGCTCTCATCCACCTCGTCGACCATAAGGCATAGGGTGTGAACTTTGTCGGCATGACAGAGAAGCACATGACCCTCTGGCTTAGGACCTTCCTCGGCAAGTACTACTCCACTTTATCGTGGACTTGGTGGTGGGAGAAGCGGCAACATGATGATGATGATCCAAATGACAATGATGATGATGTACATCTTGGCTTAGCTAGGGATTAGTGAACTTCTATTAGGGCATGTATATTTTGTTGAGGTGGTAATATCATCATGGAGCATCAGAAATTAGAATTACGTTTATGACGTATCAAGCACCCCCAAGCTTAGTTCCTACTCGTCCTCGAGTAGGTAAACGATAAAACAATAATTTCTGAGGTGACATGCTACTAACATAAACTTGATCAATCTAATGTAAAAGCATATGCACGTTGAGATCATAAAAATTTAAACACATGCATGATAAATAAAACTTTAATAATAAAGCATAGCAATTACTTTGCATGTAACATCCCAAATCTTACATTTGGAATGTTTTGCATTTAGAGCATATGCATAGCATAGCATGGTTTCAAAACTTGCATTTGAGTGTTGCATTTTAAACCCCAAAACAAAATCATGTTTTAAAAAGCTCAAAATCCTGCTATAAGGCGTTTATAAGCTAAAGGATAATTGAATATTTTATTTTGCCTAAAATTACTTAATAATAGTAAAATATGATAGAGTTTCAAATTTCAAAATTTTAGAAATTTGTTTGATTCGATTCCGAGTTATATTTCAAAAGTTATTAGAATTTTAGTTTTGGTAAAAAAAAAAAACTGCGAGCTCGCATGGCCGGCCCACAAAGCTGCCCAGCGCACCAACGCAAGCAGAGCACATACATGACTCCCCAAATCCCGTTTTTCCTGACCAACCTCCGTTCAAACTCGCATATCTCTTCACCCGAGAGTCCAAATCCGATTCCGCTTATTTCTACTTGTTCCCTACTCCAAGGAGAACCTTTCCACCGACCTATCCACCTATAAATACCCCAGCCCCGGCCGTGAGGTCGCCCCAAACTCGAAACTCCAATTTCAGATCTGTTTCGTGGTATTTTACTCGCCACGGTCCGTGAGTTGCTCGGTTGACGTTCAAGCCTTCACGAGAGTTTTAGAGATCGTCGATACCGATCCATCCCAAGAAACCTCATCTCTTTTCATCCACCACAGCCGGAGAATTTCGCGATCTACTGTCTCAGATCTGAAGCGGCAAAAAATGCAATTACTCTTCAACCGTTTGTCCGTTTTCGCTCAAATTTCTACTGTAGATGCATCTCATCATTATCTACAACTTTCATTCTTTGAGTTTTTCGATTTGAGCTACAGATCTGTTTCTATAATTCCGATCTATTTTTGCCCACCTGAGTAACTCGAAATTTCAAATCTATACTTTGCTCTTATTCATCCAAAAAGTTTTCGTTGAGTGTTTTATTTTACTCTTTGGATCTTATTAGTATGTTAGCTTTAGATCTACCTTCTTATGAACTTTATTTCGATAAGATCATGTAGATAGTTAATTAACCCTATTTAATTTGGTTAAGCTACTTCTTTGCCTCTTGTGGCATTACAAACTTTTTCATGCATCATATATTGTTTAGGCAACCAGAGAACTAGTAAATTAGTTATCTTGCATTATTAAATCATCATGCATCCATATGTTGCATTGTTGTTTTGCCTGGTTTGGTTATTTATTGTGGTATGCTTGCACCGTGTAGATTGCGAGAGTTGCGATTGTTGTTCGTGTGAGGACTGTGGTCGTTACGGTTGCGACTAAGTCGAGTGCGTGAACGACTCCAATTTCTGTCAAGGCAAGTGACACACATGAACCCATTATTTTTTACTATATGCATTAGAGTTTTATAGTAGTTATGCATGAGTAGGAGTTGAGTGTTATAGCTATGCTAGTTATTATTAGAGATTGCTCCACTAACACCCGGGTGGAGTAATCACATGTTACCCTAGATTGTAGAATCCTTATGGTAGGCAAACATCGTAGTTGTAGATTTCTTAGCCATGCTCTAGCTATCCGTGGATGGGATCATTATCATGTTATGATGGAAATCATTATTTTAATTGCTTATGAAAACAACATGAAAATTAATTAACCACTGGGCGGATTGCTAGAGAGTCATCAGAGTACAAAGTTTGGTGGGGACCGCCGCCCAGTATCTTGAGATCATGTTTACTTTCTTTATGTAGTTGTTATTGCGTGCAACCGTGTTTCATATTAGTATGGGCTAGACATAAATTGTAGGTTGTGGTGACTCGAACCCAACGTGTCCAGAGATGTAGACTAGTGGTAGGTTGGTCCGGCTTGTGGTGGGTTTGGGGATCTACTTCTTATGATTTATGGCTTGATCTTCTTTTCTTCCGTGGTATTAGTGGTGTATCATGGTGTTTGGGGTCGATTAGGCAACATGGGTAAAGGGCACAAACCTCGCGAGGGTTAAAACTAAGATCTTAGCCGTGTTCCATTGGTTAGGGACAGTTCAACAACTAGATGGGAAACATGACATATCTCGTTCATCTTGTTTTATTAATTACTAATAATTTGACTATGGGTTATTGGAGAAGTGCCTGATGGTGTTTCAGTGCGCTAATCCAAAGGGTAGGATCATCTTGCTATCAACCAAGGCGTCCAATTATTTAGGAGCACTTTGCTATCAACCAAAGTGTTCAGAATATGTGCAAAACTAATTTATTATCAAATGATAGGACAAATGCATTTATGCAAATAGCCTAGAAACTCCACCAGCCAAATATGCATGTAGATTAGTACTTGCCAATTATATACCACCATAGTGTCACTTGCCACCATTGCTCAGAATGATCTGACCTCCATTTGGGGGCTGCATATTCCAACGTGCAGGTTGTTCGTATCCGGAGTGATCGACGTAGGTCTCGTGACTCCACTCAACATGTTTGTTCGCCTGTGGCACAAATTGAAGACTGGAGCCCTTATATTCGCTTTGTTATACTTGAATAAGTTTTGTGCTAGCTTCCGCTATGCAACTTGTAAAGAATTTTGTACTCTGGATTATTTGCTAGATATGAGATACATTTGCTTATTTTGATATCTATCTAGTTGTGTGTGCTGGTGAACGGTTCAGGGGCCAGTACTACACGCAACAGTATATCCTGTGTTGGGCCGTACTACTACATTGCATCACGAAGAGTGTCTCAAATAAAGGATCATGAATAATAATGCAAAGAAAGGTAAACGTTTTGTTTCAGGTATAGAGAAAGCATGGCAAAGTGGTATTTCGCTAGTCCTTAAGAGTGGGACAAAACATAAATGCCAGGACACTTTCAAAGTTCAAGATGAAGACTAGAACAAATAATTTAAGAACAAATGATATCACATCATGAAAATAATTATTGATGTTTATGGGACAAATGCACATAAAACTCAGAATGGCAAAAATGCTCTCTCAACTGTGCATAACGTTAGAGGATGGAGACTCAACATAAAAGTAAAAGAAAGGCCCTTCGCAGAGGGAAGCAGCGATCAGAGATGCATCATAACATGAAATATATCGATTAATAACATAAAATTATGATATAAAATAGTGATGCAAAATGGACGTATCAACTCCCCCAAGCTTAGACCTCGCTTGTCCCCAAGCGAAACTGAACTCAGAAAACATGACCACAGGTTTATGGAGTGAAGAGTCAATAAATAAAATACGGACAAGAAGCATCACATTTACCTATGCACTAATCATTACAGACAACAAGTTCCTCTCATATAACTTAACTTGAAACAAGTAAAGGGAGTCACAAACAAAGATGCAAAAGAGAGAATCAAAATTGGTAATGGCAAACTTTGTTCTTGGTCAGAGAACATTTAATGAAATTATAATTATCTTAGGTGAAGTCTTCATAACAAGGTTTATATTGTATAGCTTAACATGTTTAATTGTAACAACTCTTTCTTAGTGATTCATAACTTTCAAAGTAATATTCATTCAGATAATAAAGCATTTGCTAAACAAAGAAGGATGGAAAACATGATTGAATAAATCAACATATAGATGATGAGAACTCAACAACTCAAATGCTTGCTGGAGACAGAAAGAAATGGGTTTACCGACTCAACATAAAAGTGAAAGATAGGCCCTTCGCTGAGAGAAGCATTGACTACTCATATGCTAGAGCTTTTATTTTAATAAACCGATGTATAAAATGCATGACACTCCTCCCATCCATCTTGCACAAACCATTGCTAACAGAATCCTCGGGTGCCTTCCAACAATCACAAATCGTGGAGGAGTGTCTAAATTTTGAGAGGTGTATATTTATGTGAACAAATGGAAAACATAAAATACAGTACGTCACAAGCCAACTAGACTCACAAGAGCGGCTCCCATGGTGAAGGACACAACTGGTGTAGAAGGTCATCCCTCTTTCTCTTTTGTTTACACAATTATGCTTTGACTGATAAATCAGGGGCAAAAAGAGTAAAGAGAATTTGTATTATTATTTGGGGCTGGGCACCCCGCTGCCAGCTCTTCTAGCATTTGGATAAGCGGATGAAGCCACTAGTCCAGGTGTGTGAGTCCGATCAACAAGTGAGATAAAGATTCTCTATTTGCGTCCTCATGAGCTAAAACAGGAACACAAAACAGGAGTAATTTGAAAGTTTTCAAGGTAGCACACGAGCAATTTACTTGGAGTGGCGGTGAACTACCACATGTAGGTAGGTATGGTGGACACGAATGGCAAGGTTTTGGGTTTCAGGTTTAGATGCACGAGAAGCATTCCCTATTAGTACAGGCTTTTTGTCTAGCAAGGTTGGGTAGCAAACATAAGAGTTGAAGGAAAACAAAAAAATATACATATGATGAAACCAATCATGCAATCTTCATTGAAAGCACAAACGATCTTAACTTGTGAACACTGAGTTTATGAGCTAATAGTAAAATTCCTCTTTCTTATACTAGCAACTCAAATTATTATTTCTGCAGACCCAAGCTAAGTTTGCCAAAAATCAACTAGATTAACTTTATGATCTCGTGAGTGATACCAAGTACTAATAACAAGCTAAACCATAAGACATAAATTGAAAACTTAAATAATATGCATAGAAAGTAAATGATGAAACTTCTCATTAATATTTCAAACTGGTAACTCACACCAACGGATACAACGATAACCAACTAGGGAGAGACACTTCCATACTGCAAACCATCCTATATGATAACTTCTCTACTCATGATATGACTCTACTGGAAAGGTAAAAGATGAAAGATAGTGATGTGATACCGCGGCACTCCCCCCAAGTTTGGAACGAGCCGAGGGGATGCCAAAACCAATGACAAATCAATTCTTCGGTGGTGGTGGTGAATCCTTCTCGATGAGTTTATCAATAGATTTATTTCGATCTTCAATAGCAAACATAAGCATACTTATCACCTCCGTATTGCGATCAGTACAGTTTGCATGCCTGTCAGAAGGTGAATCCCAGCCACCAAGATTTTCCCCCACTCTTCCTTAGGTTGAGAGCTTCCTTCATCTGCACGGTTGGAATGATTCATATCCCACATAGAGGGTAATCCTTATTGGGAACCTTTTTTGCTCTGATAATCATGAATTAATGTGTTGAAGTAGTTCTTGACTCCCGCAGCAGGCATTCTTGATGCTAAGGAGTGATGTGGAACCCCTCCTCCAGTGCTCATCCACGCGCCTCTATTAAGCTTCAAGGGGTTAGCCGCCACTCTGATGCTTGCGGCGGTGGCACGTGGACGCACTCATGAGTTCTCTTCTACATCTCCTTCAACTCCACTCTCGATCTCCTCCTCCTCCTCCAGGTCTTGGACATCATATTCCTTCGGTCCCTTCCCTTTTTTGTCGTTGGCGGAGACCATGACGCTTCTAAAACTGAAAACAGATCCTGGCAGAAACAACTCGAAACAGAAACACGACGAGAAAACGATATACGTACCTCGGGTGGGGGGTCCGGGGGAATATATAGCGAAAAGTTTCATAACGAAAGGAAAGTCCAGGTCGAAAACGAGTCGGAGAGGGGCTCCAGGGCGCCCACACCTAGGGCTGGCGCGGCTAGAGGTGGGCCCGCGCCACCCTATGGTGTGGAGCCTTCTGGCTCCGTCTCCCTCTCGTTTTAGGCTCATAATTTTTCATATTTTCCAAAAACAGTAAAAATATAAGTTGGAAGATGTTTCGCGAACATTTTCTTACCAAAACTGTTACCTATTCGAATACTGACTCTGCAGTTTCTGAAATATGCTTCCTAATAAACTCCTCCGGGATCATGGCTTGAATACAATCAACATTTTCATTATAAGGATCTCCGGAGATATAATGCTTGAGTCTTTGGCCATTCACCACTTGTGAAGAGTTGTCTTCAAGGGAAACAATTTTAATTTCCTCCGAACAATATACCTCTTTGATAACAAAAGGTCCTTCCCATCTCGAGAGTAATTTTCCTGCAAAAAATCTGAGACGAGGCCTATACAATAACACTTTCTCACCAACATGAAATTCTCTTATCATTCCACCTTTTAACTTTCTCTTTAAAGAGCTTAGCATTTTCATATGCTTCACTCCTCCATTCATCTAAAGAACTTAAGTCAAGTAGCCTTTTCTCACCAGCAAGTTTAAAATCTCTATTTAGGTCTTTCACTGCCCAATAAGCTTTGTGTTCTAATTCTAGGGGCAAGTGACAAGCTTTTCCATAAACCATTTTGTAAGGAGACATTCCCATGGGATTTTTGTAAGCAGTTCTATAAGCCCATAGAGCATCATTTAATTTTTTAGCCCAATTTTTCCTAGATTTGTTAACAGTCTTTTGCAAGATAGATTTGATTTGTCTATTTGATAATTCTACTTGCCCACTATTTTGAGGATGACAGGGTGAAGAAATTCTATGATTAACATCATATTTAGCTAGGTTTTTTCTAAAACCACCATGAATAAAATGAGAACCCCCATCAGTCATAAGATATCTAGGTACACCAAACCTAGGGACAATAATGTATTCAAGCATTTTTAACGAGGTTTCACCATCAGCACTTTTAGTAGGTATAGCTTCTACCCATTTAGTAACATAATCAACAGCAACAAGAATACGACTTTAGCCTTTTGAAGGAGGGAAAGGACCCATAAAGTCAAAACCCCAACAATCAAACGGTTCAATAACAAGAGAATAATTCATAGGAATTTCATTACGTCTAGAAATTTTCCAACCCTTTGACATTGATCACAAGATAAAACAAATTTTCTAGCATCTTTAAAGAGAGTAGGCCAATAAAAACCTGATTGTAGAACTTTATGTGTAGTTCTATCTCCAGCGTGATGTCCTCCATAGGCACTACTATGACATTTTCTCAATATCTCCCGGCGTTCATTTTCAGGAACACATCTTATCATAATACCATCAACACCTTCTTTATATAAGTGTGGGTCATCCAAAAAACAATGCCTCAAATCATCAAAGAATTTTCTTCTTTGATGAGCTGTAAAGGTAGGAGGCAAATACTTCAAAACAACAAAGTTAGCATAATCAACATGTTCATTAGGAAAACTATCATTAACAGGAATAGGGTCATCAGGGATATTTTCTAATCTAGACAGATTATCAGCAACAGGATTTTCAGCACCCTTCCTATCCACAATATGTAAATCAAACTCTTGTAAAAGAAGCACCCATCTAATAAGCCTAAGCTTAGCATCTTTCTTTTCCATAAGGTACTTAATAGCAGCATGATCAGTATGAATAGTAACTTTAGAATCAACAATATACTGCCTAAATTTATCACAAGCAAAAACTATAGCTAGGAATTCTTTATCAGTGGTAGCATAATTATTTTGAGAAGCATCAAGAGTTTTACTAGCATAATGAATAACATTTAACTTCTTATCTAATCGATGTCCAAGAACAGCACCTACAGCATAATCACTAGCATCACACATAATTTCAAATGGTAAATTCCAATCAGGTGGTTGAACAATAGGAGTAGATATTAAAGCCTTCTTTAAAATTTCAAAAGCTTCTTTACAATCTTCATAAAAAACAAATGGTACATCTTTTTGAAGAAGATTAGTAAGAGGTGTTGATATTTTAGATAAATCTTTAATAAACCTTCTATAGAAACCAGCATGACCAAGAATACTACGAATACCTTTAACATCCCTAGGACATGGCATTTTCTCAATGGCTTCAACTTTAGCTCTATCAACTTCAATACCTCTTTCAGAGATTTTATGTCCAAGAACAATTCCTTCATTAACCATAAAATGGCATTTCTCCCAGTTAAGAACAAGATTAGTCTCCTGACATCTCTACAAAACTTTGTCAAGATTCTGCAAACAATTATCAAAGGAACTTCCATAGACAGAAAAATCATCCAATGAAAACTTCTACAATTTCTTCACTAAAACCATGAAAGATAGGAGACATGCATCTTTGAAAAGTAGCAGGAGCATTACATAAACCAAAAGGCACACGTCTATAAGCATAAGTTCCATAAGGACAAGTGAAAGTTGTTTTCTCTTGATCAAGCTTTCTAACAGCAATTTGAGAAAACTCAGAATAACCATCAAGAAAGTAGAAATGAGTTTTCTTAGACAACCTTTCTAACATTTGATCAATAAAAGGCAAAGGATAGTGATCTTTCTTAGTAACGTTGTTAACCTTCCTAAAATCAATGCACATCCTATAACCAACTACTACTCTTTGAGGAATAAGTTCATTGTTTTCATTTGGCACAACAATCATCCCTCCTTTCTTAGGGACACAATGCACAGGACTAACCCATCTACTATCAGCAATAGGATAAATAATACCAGCATCAAGGAGTTTTAATACCTCATTTCTTACCACATCCTTCATCTTAGGATTTAAACGACGTTGATGCTCAACAACTGGCTTTGCATCAGGTTCAATATTAATAACATGCTGACAAATAGTAGGAGAAATCCCTTTCAAATCATCAAGAGTATAACCAATAGCACCTCTATGTTTCTTCAATATCCCCAGTAATCTCTCCTCTTCTTTATCAGAAATTAGAGAACTAATAATAACAGGATATAATTTCTTATCACAAATATGCGCATATTTAATATTATCTCGCAAAGGATTTAAATCAAAAACAGGATCTTCCTTGGGTGGTAATGTTGTACCCAATTCTTCCACAGGTAAATTATGTTTCAACATTGCTGGCTGATGTAGGAAAATCTTATCAATTTTATTCCTTACTTCCATAAAGACATCACTTTCATGGTCTTCCATGTATTGCTGCAAAGGATTGTTAGGAGCAAGAGCAAGAGCAATCAATTGTTCAACTTTATAATGTTGATTAGGCAGTTCAGCTTCATAAGGTGCTTTAGCAAATTTGGAGAAATTAAATTCATAAGATTCTCCATCAAACTTTGTAAGAATTTTCTCCTTTTTACAATCAATAACAGCACCACAAGTATTTAAGAAAGGTCTACCAAATATAATAGGACAAGTATCACTAGCAGAAGTGCCTAGTACTAGAAAATCAGCAGGATACTTAGTTTTACCACACAAGACCTCCACATCTCTAAGAATACCAATAGGAGAAACAGTTTCCCTATTAGCAACTCGAATAATCACATCAATGTCTTCAAGTTCACAAGAACCAATTTCATGCATGATTTCTTTATAAAGCTCAAAAGGAATAGCATTAGAACAAGCACCAATATCACACAAACCATAATAACAATGATCACCTATCCTAACAGATAGCACAGGAACACTGGGTTTCTTAGATTTACTAGGGTGAGAGACAATATTAGAAGCATCTTCACAAAATATAATGTGTCCCTCTTCTACATTTTCAGAAACAAGGTCCTTTACTATTGCTACTGTAGGTTCTACAGTTATTTTTCCTCGGGTTCTACAGGTTTCCTTGCACTTTTATTAACCACACTAGCTAACATAGAATGTTCTTTTACCTTAGCAGGGAAAGGCATTTTCTCAATATAAGGTTCAGGCACAATAGAATCAACAGTATGAACTTCTATATCTCTAGCAGGAACACAATTAACAGTATCTTTATAAGGTGCATGGTACTTGTCCCATTCCTTTTTAGGAATCTCAAAATAAGAAGCAAAAGCCTTATATAAGTTTGCAACAACTTGAGAATCAAGACCATAAGCAGTACTAACATTATGAAAATCCTCAGATGACATAAAGGTTTTAATGCATTCATAATCGTAATTTATACCTGACTTTCTACCTTTGTCATTCTCCCATGCTTCAGTGTTTTCTTGAATACAGTCAAGAAGATCCCATTTAGCTTCATATTTCATACGTGTAAATGATCCAGAACAAGAAGCATCCAATAAATCTTTATCATGAAGAGGAAGTCTTGCATCAAAATTATTAATAACGATATTATTGGGGAGCTCATGAATGGGGCATTTGAGCATTAGTAACTTCAATCTCCCCCGTGCTTGGGCAGTAGTCTCTCCGCCATGAGGCCAAAAGTTATATATATTTCCGATCTATATGGATTTCACTTGGAGGATAGAATTTAGAATAAAAGAGAGGTAAAGTTTCCTCCCATTCAATAGTCTGGCTATTTTTCAGCAGTTTGAACCATTCAGGGGCTCGGCCTGTTAATGACATGGAGAATAATTTCCTCTTCATTTGGCTCATTGTAATACCTGCACACTTGAACAACTAGCATAATTCATGTAGAAAGAGCAAACGATCACCAGGATGGACATTTCCATCCCCTGAATAGCAGTTATCCATAACATGTTTAAAATCTTTATAGATATTTGATAGGGATCCATATCATCATGCAATGGGTCACTTACTACCATAGTAGTGGCAGCAGTGCCCGCAAATAGGGACTCAAAAGCAGTTCCAAACATAGTGTAATAAAGTAGTAGACAAAAATAAAAACAGAAATAAAAATAGCACTTACAACATAAGCTTCCTTTATTAATTCCACTTCCCAATAGCGCTTCACTCCCTGGCAACGGCGCCAGAAAATAGTATTGACGACCCACAAGTATAGGGGGTGTATCGTAGTACTTTCGATAAATAAGAGCGTCGAACCCAGCGAGGAGCAGAAGGTGTTGACAAGCAGTTTTGATGAAGGAATAATTGTAAATACTGGAAAATAATTTGTAGGGTTTTTTGATATTGGAGATAAATAAAGTGCGAGTAAATAAAATGCAGTAGTAATAATTGCAGCGAGTGTCCCAATCCTTTCTTTAGCAAAGGACAAGACGGTGAGTTTACTTATGATTAACAATCGTTCTCGAGGACACACGGGAGGTTTCTGTCAAGTGCTTTTGTTCCTTGCAGCTGAATAACTTTGGTGTTTTGATAAGTGTTGTGTGGGTGAATCTATGATAATGTACCGTCCCATCCAAGACTAATACATACTTGTGATTATACCCCTTGCAAGCATCCGCACCAATAAGAAAGTAATTAAGAAATAAATCTAACCACATCTTTAAACTCCGAGATCCTGCGCTCCCTCGTGTAAAGGGGTCCTAACGGGGGTTTAGGTTTCTGCCACTCCGGCAGCCCCACAATTAGTAGACAAATACACGATGCATTCCCCTAGGCCCATAAATGGTGAAGTATCATGTAGTCGACGTTCACATGACACCACTAGAAGAATAACACCACAACTTAAATATCAAACATTAATATCATTCAACATTACTTCACTACTAACAACTTGACTTCTCCCATGTGCTCAAGAACAACATGAACTACTCACAACACATCATATGGATCATAATCAGAGGTGATATAATGGATGATAACAATCTGGTCATAAAGTGCAAACACCGATAAATCTCACAAGCATCAACTACTAACAAGTAATCCACACCGGGAGAGAGATCTAATGCAAAACAACAATAGAGGCCCCTAATTGTTACAGCGGGATGAAGGTGGATGATGAGGGTGATGGTGACGGTGGTGATGATGATGATGACGACGATCTTGATGATGCCCGGAGTGATGACGGTGACGATGGTGGTGATTTCCCCTCTCAGGAGAGGAATTTCCCCGGCAGATTTCTCCCTGCCAGAGAGCTTTTCTCTCTCGGTTGTTTTCCGCCCTGCAGCGGCGGCGAAATAATTCTTCGAGGATGGAATGAGGCTTAGGGTTCCCTCGGGTCAGGGGGCCAAAGATGACCCCCGTAGGTGGGCCAGGGTGGCCACACCCGGTGGCGCGGCGAGGGGATGGCGCGCCAGCCCTAGGTGTGGGCCCCTGGTGGCCCCCCTCTGGCTCTCCTCTTGGTTGTGTTCCTCCTCTAGACTTTTAGGAACCCACGGATGTCCCCCTTATTCTTCTGATCTTCTGAAATATGGTATCCCGACGGTGCTTTTTTCCATCATATTTCTGGTCCCGGTGTTTATTCTCCCAAAATTATAAAACATGCAAAATAAGATAAAATAACCAAAGAGATGCATCATAACATGAAATATATCGATGAATAACAGAAAATTATGATATAAAATAGTGATGCAAAATGGACGTATCATGTGTTGTTGCCATTAGTGAGAAAACAACAATGTTTTCATTGTTTACAATACACACTTTACTTTAGGCAATAATCTGTTGCTTGCAACTTAATACCCGAAGTTTGATTGGATGATGTTCTGAGGGTGGATGATTAGTCATAGATGAAGTTGGATAATGGTCTATGAATTATGTTGTAATTCCCGCATGAATCACATAGTAATCAGCATGTCATGCATATGCACTACGGTGCAGCCTTTATATCTTTCAATTTCCCACCTGTAATTTGTTTACCCAACATGTTATCTATCTTTTATGGAGAGACACCACTAGTGAACTGTGGACCCCAATCCATTCTTTTACACTGATAATACAACCACTGCAAACACTATTTTCTTTACTGCAATCATTGTTTTCCTCTCATTCACCTCCATCATTGTTCTCTTTTCATTTACTGTAAACAACTACTGTTTTCGACACTATACATCTAATACTTTGTGTTAGCAAAACCGGTGAGATTGACAACCTCACTGTTTCGTTGGGGCAAAGTATCTTGGTTGTGTTGTGCAGGTTCCACGTTGCTGCCGATCCTGGTAGTGCGCCCTGCCAACATCAGTTTCCAATAACCATCAGAAGTGATTTCTTTCTCCTACTGGTCCGATTAAACCTTGGTTTTTTACTGAGGGAAAACTTGTTGATGTTCTCTTCATACCTTCCTCTTGGGGTCTCCCAAAGAGCGTACATCTATGCGCATCGACGGCCAGTACTACCAGATGATTCAAGAGTAGCACTACTGGCTCAAGGTCCGATACTTCCAACCCCTTTGATACTTTTGACATATTCCTTCACACCTTCTTTCTATTTGGGTTTATTTTCCAATCAAGCTTGTGCACTTACGCCTACTGTTTCTCATGTATTCATTTGTTTATCATGTACCAATGCTAGTGATCCTAAGGTGTATGAGCGTCTGGGGAGGAAGAGACCTCGCCCCCTCTCCTCAAGTATAAAATGAGATTGACTATGTGGAAGAGGCCACTAATTCTAAAGATGATATTATGCCATCAAGGCACACTTCCAGGCAAGAGAAGCTGGATAATATGGATCTAAATCCCACTGGCAAGACAAAGCTCAAGAAAGTTGCCAAAAGTCCTACATCTCTATTATCCTTCAATAAGTGGAAGACTCATTCCAATAAGAAGTATAGGGATATTGATCCATATGTCATATTGATACGTCATAAACGTGTCCTTAATTTCTGATGTTCCATGTTGTTTTCATGTTATTTCCTACATGTTTTTTATACACTTTATGCCATTTTTATCGATTTTCGGGACTAACCTATTGACAAGATGCCACAGAGCCAGTTCCCTGTTTTCTACTGTTTTTAGTTTCAGAAAATTTTCTCGGAATTGGAAAATTTGAAGTCCGGAAGTCTTAGAAACCCTGAAGGTTCTACGGAGTCCCGAAGAGGCCCGGAGGGGGCCACACCATAGGGCGGCGCGCCCCCTGGCCGCGCCGTGGGGTGGTGTGGGCCCCTCGGGCATCCACCGCCATCGCTCTTTAGCCTATTTAATCCCCCTGATACGTGAACCCTAAAAATATATCTCCTTTTCCCGAGAAACACCCGAGGCCGCCGTCATCATCAACCCGAGATCGGGAGGGTTCTGGAGCATCCCCTGGCACCCTGCCGGGAGGGAAATTCATCACCGGAGGGATCTACACCACCATGCCCGCCTCCAGAGTGATGCGTCAGTAGTTCATCCCTGGACTACGGGTCCATAGCAGTAGCTAGATGGTTGTCCTCTCCACTTTATGCCTCATGTTTAGATCTCGTGAGCTGCCTCACATGATCGAGATCATCTTATTCTAATGATACATGTTGTGTTTGCTGGGATCCGATGAATGTTGAATTCTATGTCTTGTGATTATCAATCTATCATGTTATCTTCATGCATATGTTATCTATGATCTTGCATGCTCTTCGTTGTTAGTAGATGCTCTGGCCAAGTAGATGCTAGTGACTCCAAGAGGGAGTATTTATGCTCGATAGTGGGTTCATGCCTCATTTGCATCTATGCTCAAGTGAAAGAAACGTGAAAGATGGAAGATGTGCTATTTCCATTAGGGAGAAAACAACGATGTTTACTTTGTTTACATTACACACTTTGCTTACTGCGATTATCTGTTGTTTGCAACTTAATACCCAACATTTGTTCGGATGATATTTGGAAGGTGGATTATTAGTCATAGATGCAGTTGGATGACGGACTATGTATTTTGTTGTAATACCGGCATGAATCACATAGTGATCTTTATGTATTGCATATGCACTATGGTGCAGCCCTCATTTCTATAAATTCCCGGCTGTAATTTGTTCACCACACATGTTATTTATTTTCTATGGAGAGACACCACTAGTGAACTGTGGACCCCGGTGCATTTTCTCATACTGATAGTACAACCACTGCAATTACCGTTTTCACACTGCTGCTACTGTTTTCATAATGTTCTCATATTGCTTTCCACACCATATGTTTAACCTCTTTGTGTTCAGCAAAACCGGTGACATTGGCAACCTCACTGCTTCGTTGGGACAAAGTAATTTGATTGTGTTGCTTGGGTTCCACGTTGTTGCTGAACCGGTAGTGCGCCCTACCATCTCAACTGTATCAACCTTCTGAAGTTACTCCTTCCTCCGACTGGTCGATTAAACATTGGTTTCTTTTTTAGGGAAAACTGATGTTGTGCCCATCATATCTTCCTCTTGGGGCTCCCAACGAGTGCAAGATCTGCACCATCAAGCTACTTTTTTGGCACCGTTGCCGGGGAGGAAGAGAATTCCTGCAAGGGGAGTCTCTCACTTCCAATCTCTTTACTTTGTTATTGTTTTTCTTAGTTTATTTTATTTTATCTTGTTTGCTTCTCTTTATCAAAATAACAATTAGTTCTTATTCTAGTTGTAGTTTTTATCCAGTTTTAGTCTTGCTAAAATGACTACTCCCGAGAACACTAAGTTGTGTGACTTTACTAGCACCAACAACAATGATTTCATTAGCACACCTATTGCTCCACCTGCTCCTACTGCTGATTTTTATGAGATTAAGCATGCACTATTAAATCTTGTTATGAGGGAGTAATTTTCTAGTGTTAGTACTGATGATGCTGCTTCCCATCTCAATAATTTTGTTGAACTATGTGAGATGCAAAAATATAAAGATGTATATGGAAATATTATTAAACTAAAATTGTTTCCTTTCTCTTTGAGAGGAAGAGTTAAATAATGGTTGCTAACTTTGCCTAGAAATAATATTGATTCTTGGACTAAGTGTAAAGATGTTTTCATTAGAAAATATTATCCTCCTGCTAAGATTATATCTTTAAGAAGTAGCATTATGAATTTTAATCAACTTTATAATGAGCATGTTTCTAAATCTTGGGAAAGAATGAAATCTTTTGTAAAGAATTGTCCCAGTCATGGACTGACTACTTGGATGATCATCAAAACCTTTTATGCAGGACTGAATTTTTCTTCAATAAACCTTATGGATTCAACTGCTGGAGGAACCTTATGTCCATGACCTTGGGGGCAACATCAAAACTTTTTGATAATATGATGGTAAATTATTCTGAATGGCACGTTGAGAGAGCTACAACTGGTAAGAAGGAAAATTCTGTTGAAGAAACCTCCTCTTTGAGTGATAGACTTGATGTTATTATGTCTATGCTTGTTAACGGCCATGCTCCTATTGATCCAAATAATGTTCCTTTATGTTCTTTGGTTGCTCCATAAGAGCATGTTTATGTGAACTTCATTAAAAATAATAATTTCAACGACAATGTTTATACGAATAATTTTGGTAGCAATAATTATAGGCCATATCCTCCTCCTAATAATAATGCTTATGGTAATTCTTACAACAACAACAAAAGTGTACCCTCTAATCTTGAGAACATGCTTAAGAACTTTATTTGTACACAAACTGCTTTTAATAAATCTGTTGAGAAAAAGTTTGGCAAAATTGATGTTCTTGCTTCTAAAGTTTATAGCCTTGCTCTTGATGTTGATTTTCTGAAACTAAAGGTTATGCCTCATGATGTTAAAGAAATCAAAACTCGAAATCCATCCAAATTCGAATTGGTGACAATTTTAGGATGTTACATGAATTACATGCTAGATGGGAAAGAGAAGATGAAATAGCTAGACAGAATAATATAGCTATTGTTTGCACCATTACCACCACTAGTAAAACTAAATCCTCTCATGCTATTAAACCTTCTACTATCAATGGTAAAGTAATTGGTGTTTGTAATATTCCCACTTCTGTTATTAAAAATGCAAAACTGCCTCAAACTGCTAAAAATGCTCCTGATAAGAGTGCTGGATTTTTTAGAAACATGGGAGACCATGGTCCCATTACCTTTGATAAAAATGATCTTGACTTTGATGATTGCAACATAACTGAAGTGATTAAGTTCTTACGAAATCTTGCTATTTGTCCTAATGCTAGTGCTATGAATATGGCTTTCACAAAACATATTACAAGTGCTCTCATGCAAATTACAGAGGATGAATTAAGATGTGAAGCCTATATCTCTAGGAAGTTAGATGATGGTTGGGAACCTATCGTTAAAATTAAAGTGAATAATTTTTATTGCAATGCTCTATGTGATCTTGGTGCTAGTATCTTTGTTATCCCTAAGAAACTTTATGATATGCTTGATTTACCACCATTGGAACCATGTTATTTTGTTGTTCGTCTTATTGATAATGAAAGAAAGGAACCTTTGGGGAGAGTTTATGATGTTCTTATCATTGTTAATAGTAGTCTTGTCCCCGTTGATTTTGTTGTTTTGAATATTTAATGCAATGCTTCTTGTCCAATTGTTTTGGGAAGACCTTTTCTTATAACTGTTGGTGTTGTTACTGATATGAAAGAGGGGAATATTAAATTTAAATTCCCACTGACGAAAGGTATGGAACATTTTCCTAGGAAGAGAATGAGGTTGCCTTTTGATTCTATTATTCTAACAAATTACAATTTGGATCCTTGTTCACTTGAAAACACGTGAATCCACTTTTCCGGGCCTAGCTAAAAGGCGTTAAAGAAAAGCATTTCTTGGGAGATAACCCATGGTTTTATTTTTGCGTTTTTTTTTCTGTTTTCTTTGATTCAAGGGGTCGTATACTTCTTTATCAACTCCTTTGTGTCTTTATTTTCATGTATTAGTTGTGCCAAGTAAGGTTTCTAACGAAAGTTGGAGTTGGTTTTGGATTTTTGCGGTGGAAACAGAATTCTGTTGTCCACTGTCTTGCATGATCTCCGTTGTTAGTAGATGCTCTGGCCAAATAGATGTTGGTGACTCCAAGAGGGAGTATTTATGCTCGATAGTGGGTTCATGCCTCCTTTGCATATGTGCTCGAGTGACAGAAACATGACAGATGGAGGATGTGTTGTTGCCATTAGGGAGAAAACAACGATGTTTACAGTTTTAACATTACACACTTTGCTTACTGCGATTATCTGTTGCTTGCAACTTAATACCTAAGGATTGTTGGGATGACATTTTGAGGGTGGATTATTAGTCATAGATGAAGTTGGCTAACGGTCTATGTATCTAGTTGTAATGCCCGCATGAATCATATAGTAATCATCATGTCATGCATATGCACTACGGTGCAGCCTTTATATCTATCAATGGCCTAGCTGTAATTTTTTTACCACACATGCTATCTATCTGTCTTGGGAGAGACACCTCTAGTGAAGTGTGGACCCCGGTCCTTTTCCTCATACTTATAATACAACCACTACAATCTCTGTTTTCATACTGTTGCTACTGTTCTACTACTGCCATCACTGTTCTCTTTCATCTACTGCAAGCAATTATTATTTTCCACACGATATGCTTAACCTCTTTGTGTTCAGAAAAAACGGTGAGATTGACAACCTCACTGCTTCGCTGGGGCAAAGTGATTTGATTGTATCATTTAGGTTCTATGTTTCTTCTGAACCGGTAGCGCTCCCTGCCACCTCAGCTGCATCAACCTTCGAAAGTGATTTCTTTATCCTACTTGTCCATTCAACCCCGGTTCCTTTCCGGGGGAACTTACTGTTGTGCTCTTCATACCTTCCTCTTGGGGTCTCCCAACGAACACGTGTTACACGCGCATCAGTGCTCGCGAAATAGACCTCGGTGCCCCTCCCCCAGCGTAGGAGAGGATGCGGCCACCTTGCCAAAGTCGGGCAAAGCCAAGGTCGATGTAGAGGATGCGCTGGACATGAGTGCGATGTTCGTTGAGCATCGGTGGCCGGATTCGACCGATGTTGCCTCTAGTTCGGGCCCAGGTCTTGGCTCCCTCGTGGAGGACCTGGCGAGGCAGATCCGTGACGCCATTGCCACCCAGGCCTCCTCCCAAGCATCCGCTAAGCTAGAGCGCCTCGAGGTCCTAGGCGACCAGCTACGGGAGGCTGTCGTGGTCGACCTTGCGCAGGAGGAGCCGGCGGCCGCGACGAGGTGCACGACGTTGGCGGAGACTGAGCACGAGCGTGATGATGCTTCTGTGGCGCTAACGGAGGCCCAACTGGCCCTGGCGACCGCGCAGGGCGGCCATGAAGAACTTCGCTTAGAGCGGAACCGACACTCCTTGGAGGTGGAGGAGTGGCTTCGTCTTCGTCGAGAGAAGGAGGAGGGGCTTGCTTCCAAGGAGATAGCGGCCAGCGAGGTCGAGAGCGACCTCGCCAAGCGGGAAGAGAGGCTGGCCTGTGCTGAGATCGAGCTTAGTCTCGAGCGTGAGCGCCTCGACATCCTCGAGGCAGAAGTGCGGCGAATAGAGGCCCGCACCCCAGGAGAGAATTGACACATGCAATGCTCGTCTCGGCCAAGTGAGGGTTGACGTGATCAGGGCATTTGGGAGGAGGTCGCGGAAGGGCGCACGACCATCCGTGAGGAGCTTCTGAGGGAGTTTAGTCAACAGATTAAGGACCTGGAGGCCAAGTTCGTTAAGTGGAAGAAAGATATGGATAAGAAGGTGAGGGAGCTCGAGGAAGACTTGGAGACGATCCGCTGTAGGCGTGATGAAGAGAGGAAGGCAAAGGTCATGGCGGCCAACGAGGTATCGAAGCACCAGGCGGACCCGCTCGCTCTGCAGGAGCAGATCGCCCGCTCGTGGAGGGGGAAGAGGAGCGTCGGGCTTCCGCTCAGCAGGCGCTTGAGCTGCAGCGCCAATTTTAGGCGTTGTTCCTTCAAACGGTGCGCTGCGCCAAAACCGTCGCCGACCGCCTGCATGTCGAGACACCAGCTCTCCTCCTCGAGTATACCGGCGCCGACTGCGTCAATTACTTCTCGTAGTTCATTGCTACGCTCGAGGAGGAGGTCCAGGATCTGGACCGGGTCTTGAATGAGGTGAATCGCCAGCTCCTGGTGGTGGCGATTAATCACGCCTTCTCCCAGCTCCAACTCGCCAACCCCCTGTTCGACTTAAGCACTCTTTCCGCGCCTATCCCGCGCGATCTTTGGGAGACCCTCCAAAGCCAGGTGCACGAAGTAGTGAACGCCTTCACCGAGAAGTTCGATCCGCCGATGGGTCCATCTTCGTCGAATTCTCCCAATGTTGATGAGGTGGGAGGATCTGCTAGTGGTGCTGAGGACTCCGAGAGCCACCATTCCTCTGCGTGATCGTGATATTGATTTCCTGATGCATGTAAATATGAAGTAGGTGAAGCTTTTGGTGTGTGATAACTTCGTTTTGTTGTGCCTTAATTTACTGGTACTTCCTTGTGGTGATACTTAGCTTTTTGTGATGGTGTCCTTCGAGACACCTTGCCTGTGTCCTTCGTGGTGGGCCTCCAGTTGCTTCTTGTGGAGGATCCTTCTGGGCTCCATGTGAGGAGTTGCATGCCGCATACTTGCTCCTTAGGAGCGAGGTTACCGCAGCTACATGCAGTTTGTGCCTCTGGATAGGTGCGCGCTTGGTTGTTCCTTTGTGAGCATATCACGAGGATAAACACGGCGAGGGACTTGACGAAGTGTTTTTGTGCGCTAGCGACCCGCTCACATACACTGTTCCAGCCCCCGCTCGTGGTATTCTCTCGAGAGGAAAAAAGGCCTTCATGCACCTCTCCGGAGAGATGAAGAATGCATGCTTGGGTGAATGCGTATGATCTTTGTTGGATGCAAAATGCAGGCATGCCGGCATGCAAGGAGAGATGGGATTGCTTTGTGAAAGCAACAAGATTTTACTGTTAGGGTGAGGCGTTGTTCTCTTACAAAACAGTTGGGGTGTCGTGACCTTATGGTCCCCCAATAAGCACTTAACGTCACCGTGCAGACACGGGACTCCCATCGTCATGGGGCTGATACTCGCGCGAGTTCAGGTGCACAGCTCGAGGATGTAGTGTCCTTGTGGTGCCCTCGAGTAACAAAAGTTTGCCCCGCCGGAGCGAGGCTCCCACTTGTGTGGGTATAAGCTTCCGCGGCCTTGTGGTCCGCCTGGAGAGAGATCCATGAGACCCTCACGGAGAGAGGTCCTGGCGTCGTTTTTACCGTGGCGTCATGGGGTCCCCTCGAGGGTGCGTCTCCATGGACTTGTGGGGGCCATGGACCGAGCATGTGGTGAGCGCTCCTCCTTAGAAAGGTGGTGCACTTGCATGGAGAGCAGTGGCAGACCTCGAGCCTCTAGCGCTCTGGGGGTGGCTGCTCCTTCGCGAGAAGTGAGCAACCTCTTCTTGGGAGCCTCATCGAGGTGTCCCACGTCGTCGGCCAGGTGGGAGATGGACACCTCCTCGTACGCTCGCTCGACGGAGCGCGTCATATCCTCCACCTCTCCATGGATGGTGATGGTGCCAGCAGGCCCGGGTAGCTTGGTGAGGTTGTACGTGTGGTGCATCACGACCATGAGCTTCGCGAGAGCTGGGTACCCGAGGATGGCATTATAGGGGAGGGCGATGTGTGTGACATCGAAGTCGAGAGTATCGGTGCGGTAGTTCTAGCGAGTGACGAGCGTGACGGCAAGGTGTACCTCTCCCAAGGGGACCATGATGCCGTCGGTGGCGTCAGTCAATGGCCTTGTAGGGGCCAGATGGTCGTAGGGCACCTGGAGACGCTCGAACGTGGGAACCGAGATGACGTTGAGACATGCACCCCCGTCGAGCAGGGTCGTGTTGACAACGATGTTGTTGATGGTGGGGGTGCAGACCAGGGCCAGGATTCCCACGGTCCTTGTGGACTTGGGGTGGTCGCTGATGTCGAAGGAGACCTTGTGGGGTGACCACTTGAGTACCTTCGCCGCGACTGTTCCTGAGTGGCCATCGGTGATCTCGCGCGAGATCTTCTTGAAGTGGCGGTTGGAGAGTGGACCTTGTGCTCTGCCAAGAATGCATGACATGTGTCGTGGTATCGATCACGGCAACACCAAAAGGGAGATCCTAGAGGTGTTTAAAAAGGGGACATGCTAGCAAACGGTGGCGTTGGCGTGGGATTGGATAGCAAGCGTGTAGACACACGATGTACCCAGATTTAGGGCCCTCTCGTCGAGGTAAAACCCCTACTCCTGCTTACAGGATTATTCTCTGAGCTCTCAGTCTCTCGAAGGTGGAAGAGAAAGGGGCTCGGTCCCCTACTACTGAGGCCTGGCTAGCCTTTATATACTGACTGGCTGGCCGACTTACAACTGGGACCGGCAAGTACAAGACCAGCCGGGGAGATTCTCGGGACAAACGCCTTCGTCCTTTGTCCCTTGAGCCCGGTTGGTGCCGTACCACGCACCGTATGCTGGCAGCGCCTTGCCCATCTTGGAGTACCCGGCTGAAGGGTTCGTTGCATAGAAAACAAAAAAATTCCTACGCGAGAGACACCCGAAAGGCCAAGATCTAATCTAGGAGACGAAGTGCAACGGGCAACGAGAGGGTTAAGGAGAACACATACCCTCGAAGACTCAAAGTGGTACGATATCAAATCTCGTTGTTGGAGTAGTCATACTCACACCGATCCCGATAGCGAGGATGGGCACCGCAATCCGGCGGTGTATCCATGATCGGTCACACGTACGGTTGATGACGACCTCCGTTCCCTCGATCCAGCGGGGCGCGGAAGTAGAGAATCCCTCGGAACTCCAGCAGCACGACGGCGTGGTGGTGGTGAAGAATCCCACGGTCAGGGCTTCGCCAAGCCGGAGACCATGAAATGGAGCAGCGGGTGGAGGGAAAGGGAAGTGGCCAAGTGTGTGAAGGAGGGAGAGCTCTCACCCTCCTTTTATAGGAGAGGGGGGAGGTAGCCCAAGGGGGGTGCGGCCAGCCCATGGGTATGCCCCCACCTCTTCCCTCATCATGTGAGTGGACACTCCACTCACCTCCACTCACTTTCCCATTATTTCCCACTTAGAAAATCCAAAGTTTTTCTTTTAATAAATAAATAAACCTTTTTATTTATTTATTTTAGCATTTGTTAATTATATTAACAAACTTTTGCATATAGCACCTCGAATCATTTGTTAATTCTATTAACAACCATTCGACGAAAAACCCCTTGAACTATTTCAATTTTCCCCGAAACAATTTCGGTGCTGCCCAAAATATTCTTCGATATTCCGTATCCTCTCAAACGCGTCACCGAACCTTAAGTGTGTCACCCTACGGTTCGCGAATAAGATAGACATGATCGAGACTCCTCTCCGATGAATAATCAACAGCGGGATCTGGAGATCCGTGATGACTCCTATATATTCAACGATGACTCTCGTGATCGTGTGAACCAACAATGCCGTGAACTATTCCCTTTGTCTCGCGATATTTTACTTGTCCGAGATTCGATCATTGGTATCAACCATACCTTGTTCAATCTCGTTACCGACAAGTACTCTTTTCTCGTTCCCGTGATATAACATCCTTGTGATCATATCACGTGCTTGCAAGCGGTTTCGGTGTGATATCACCGAGAGGGCCCAGAGTATATCTCTCTGTCATTTGGATGGACAAATTCCACTCTTGATCCATGATCCTCAACTAACACTTTCCGAATACTTAACGACACCTTTATAGTCACCCTGTTACGGTGCGACGTTTGATGCCATCAAAGCACTCCTCCGGTATCAGCGATTGACATGATCTCATGGTCTAAGGAATAAGTTACTTCGTATGTTTGATATAACAATGTAAACTAAATGACTTGATCACATTGCTATATTCTCTTTGGGTATATGTTCATCACATCATTCTTCTAATGACATGACCCCGTTACTAATAACATCCAATGTTCATGATCAGGAAACCTTGATCATATATTAATCAACGAGCTAGTTAAAAGAGAGGCTTTACTAGGAACCATTGTTTGTTTATTAAGCACACATGTATCAACGTTTCCGGTTAATACAATTCTAGCATGAGAAATAAATATTCATCATAAACAAGGAATAAGATAATAACCATTTTATTATTGCCTCTCAGGCATATTCCCTTCACCGGGAGCCACTCCCGGCTGCCCGACTGCCCATGCTTCTGTACCTGAGCCGTACGCCGGGTACACCGAGACCATCCGGCGAGTACCGGGCGGAGTAGGCAGGTACCGACTAGCCTGAGTTGATATATCGTGGGCCGTACGTGGGTATGGCCCAGCCTATGCCGGAGTACCCCGAACAGCCGGAGAGTAGGTGTGCTGCGCCGAGTAGGGTGGCACTGTGGCCCTCGTGAGCCTAGGAGTTGGTGTGTTCGCCATGCTTCTTCGTACTGGTTGACCTTGGAGAGCAGCCGGATGGCGGCAACGCTTGGCTGGTTAGTCCGGTTACTTCTACCGGCCGGCTGCCCAGTCGGCAAGCGGGCATCCGCCTCTGTCTGGATGGTGGGTAAAGGTTCGATTGTTAGCCTGCGCACTTGGCCTTGTGAAGACACGGAACGTAGGCACCAGGCTTCTTTTTCCCGCGTCATCAAGGTACCCGGGGACCATTCCCCCGACACTAACCCCCGAACAGGTGGGAGTTAAGGAGCCAGTGCGCTGGGTGCGAGGCTCCCGTCTGTTCTTCTGGCTTTTGCCGGCTCCTATAGCCGGTGAGGCGTACGATGCCTAGGCCTCTCCGCGGGGCCGGCTGGTGGTGACGTCATGGCTAGCTCGAGTGACGTTGATGATGACGCGAAGGGTCGCGTGGGCCTGCGGCCGTAGTGAAGTCGATGTCGCCGCTTCGTTTCTCGTGCTGGGATCTTCCGTGGCTTGAAGATCCGTTACGGATCCTTTGCGGCGCACTACCCGCGACTCCTCGTTTGTCGCACCACGTGGAGCGATCGTGGGCAGCGGTTCCGCCACGTGCGCGCATCCGTCGGCCCCAAGACGCTATAAATAGAGGCAAAGGGCCCGTTCGTGGTCTTCTCCGTCACTTCTTCATTCCCGAACGCTTCACTCCCTCCCGCGCCCTTCTCGTTGCTTGCTGCGTCGTTGCTGCGTGCCTGTCTTCAACCTCCCCCACACCCCCGGCGAGGATCCTGCCCGGCTTGAGGAGAGCGATGGCTGTCGCCGACGAGGCATCGAAGAAGGGCTCCTGGGTGGGCTCTTGCGTGATGCGGGGGGGGGGGGGGACCTCCGCCACTACCGAGGCATGGGCTTCTTCGGCCCAACATCGACGGTGGCGGTGACGAGATGCATCCGCACGGAGGAGACCGAGCTCGACGAGGGGCTCCGGACGGTGCTGCGCGCGCCGCCGGAGTTCGAGTTGTCGCCGCAGCCGTGGCCGAACGAGCGCGTGTTCTTCCTCACCTATCTTGAACGCGGCCTCGTGCCCTGGGTAAGTTCCTTCACCATCGCCTTCCTCTCCCACTTCGGGCTCCAAATCCACCATCTGGGGCCCAACGCGATGACGTACCTGGCTTACTTCGTAAGCCTGTGCGAGAACTACCTGGGCATCTGGCCCAGTTTGGATCTGTCCGTCCGCCTGTTCTTCCTCATGGGAGGAACCGAGGTGGCGTAGGGGCCGCTGGTGAAGTGCGGCTGCGCCATCATCGTGGCCCGGCAAGGCACCCATCTGCCCCGGCTGACCTTGGTTGAGTCGGCGCGGATGTGGCAGCAGACGTACTTGTACGTCGAAGACCTGCAGGGCGGCGACCAGATCGGCCTTGAGCCCTTCGCCAACCGGCTGCCCAGCTCCGCCAGCTGTATGGACAGGTCCCGCGGGAACACGCGGGAGTGCGAGGAGATGGTGGCCCGGATCCAAGAGTTCGTCAACAGCGGGCTGACCAGCCGGGACCTGATGCTCGCGTGGATGGCGCCCCGGCTGATGCCCCTCCTCCACCGGTCGCACAAGATGCGCTTCACCTCCGTGTCGGATGACCCGAACTGGCTAGGATGGGCGTACGCCGACTGGGCGTGGCTGCAGAATCAGATGCGCGCCCTGGCGCCCAAGGAGGTAGTGGGCGAGCACTGGGAGTACGGCGTGCAGCCCTAAAATCGCCAGCGTCGCCCTCCCCAGGTAATAATCTTCGTTGCCCGGCTAGTTCTCATCGTGTTCCCTTCCGGCTAGTTCTTGATATTTTGTGGTGGGTTCCAGCTCTTCGTGATCCAGCTCACAGAGGACGGGCCCGACAGCCCGCAGTTTCTCCCGGATCTGCCGCCGCTACCGCCTCCGGCACAACCGGCGATGGATGCCACGGGAGGGGCGGAGGAGCAGCCGGCGTCAATCCGTGACGGTAAGCACCCAGGACCAGACGGTGAAGTCATTGATCTCGATGAGGGTTCTGACGTCGATTCTCCGGCTTTTTCGCCAGCTCCGACCAAGCGGTGCCAGGGTACCGGCTCGAGCAGCCGGGAGGCGGAGGAGGAGGAGCCGAAGGCCAAGCGCGAACGCGGCGCAGAGCCTCCGGCTGGGAGCGGCCGGCGACTGAGGAGGGGCCAGCCTCCCCTCGTGTCGGGGTAAGCTTTTCTCGTTTCTCTTGTTCCTTCTTTCCTAAGGCGTGTTTTCGTACTTAGGTGCCTATTTCTTCTTCGTTGTAGGGACGCGGTCTCTTCTAGCCCGATACCGACTCCAGTCCCTCGCCGTTTTGGGAGGACGATCCTCTGGCCGTGGCGGCCCTGGACTCGGCCGCAGGCCAGGCGGTCATTGGGGTGGCGGCCCCGTTAAACCATCCGCAGCCGGAAGCCACCCCGCAGCCAACGGCGGTGATCGAGCCGCGGACCGCCGCTCCGGCGCCCACCACGGCCATGGCGTCGCCTACTAGTCCTGTCCTGGACGCCCAGAGTGCCGTGCTCCCTCTCACGTCCTCTTGCACCACGCTGGCGGTGGTGACGACCTCCTCCAACGCGTACCAGGGCTTGGGCATGCCGCCCTCCTTCATGGCGCCGATAGGGGCGTTCCCCTTGCCCTCTGCGTCCGGCTCGATGATGCCGGTGGTCCGTTGGCCGGCTCCCGGGACCATCCGGGCCCCATCAAGCCGCTCGATGGCGGGCGATCCCTGAAGAGGGACTTGGAGGCGGCAGCGACGACGGCGGCGGCCTTGGACAAGGATCTGGCGTTAGCGGTGGAGACCAGCGAGGTCACCAACGGGCTGAGGCAGGTACAGGTTCCTTTGTTCGTCTTGGTTTTGGCGGGTGTCCGTGCGGCATGCTCATCCTCTTGTTTTTTCCTCAGGACGCCTACCGCCAGGAGGGCCGCATTCGGTCTGCCGGTGATGGCTCCCAAGTGCACTAGATCAATTGTAGTACTTTTCGAATTAGAAAGGTTGTCGAACCCACGAGGAGCAGAAGGAACCGGTAAGTAGAATAGCAAAGGAATAATAAAAGCAACAGGTGTTTTTGTGTTTTAATTGTGTAGTGCAAGTAAAGTAAAATGCGGAAAGTAAATTGCAGCAAGTAGTAGGTCTCAATGAGAGACAAAGCCCAATCCTCTAATGCGCAAGAGGACAAGCTCAAGTGTGTGTTTGTGTCTTATATGTGGAAAACGTTCCCGAGGGCTGCACGGATTTAGCTGGCATAGTGATTCATTGCATAACATGTTTGTATATCTTGTCTAGTTTTAATCTTCTTCGGACGGAGCCACAAATAGGAATAGCTAAATAAATAAACTATCACTCCTTATGATGGATCACGTGGCCAATTAAATGACAGCACGAGAATTATTAAGACATGATGTCCCACCATAACCTTATGCTCTAAGGTCCTCGATACAAGTACCCTCATAATGCAATTCAACGACTTTGTCTCAAGTTCCTGTCACCTAAAGACATCATCACGTCACTACACTACGGTGTTCTCCTATGAGCCCATGTAGGTGAAGTGTTGTACAGTCGATGTTCGTACAACACCATCATAGAATCACATAAAAGATAAATACTAGACCAAATAACAACTCATCTCATGTAACAAATCATTGCCAATTCATCCTATGCCCTCAGGAACATGCGGGAACTACTCACAACGTGCAAACATGATCATGTATGGTGACATATGTGGTACAACACAATCTGAAACAATGGATCCACCACCAAATAATGACAAGTACTCAATCCCAAACATGCAACGGAGTACAATAACACGTATCTAGGGTGTAGCAATGATCAAACTATGAGGGGAACGGAGTGGATCACGGTGATGGTGATGGTGGAGATGCAGGTGCTGGTGAGGATGGTGATGGAGATGCCTCCTCCCACGCCAAGGAGGAGATGGGGATGATTTCCCCCTTCTCCGGAGCAGCAGGATCTGTCTCCCCCGCGGAGAGTTTCGAGAGTTTCGCCGCCCTCGCGGCTCCGCCTCGTCTCGGGAAAATTAGGGTGTTGATTTTCGGGGAAGACGGAGTCGTCAGCAAAAATACCTCGGGGAGGAGGTGCTGTGGGCCCATTTGGGGGCCCCACACGCGGCCAGGGAATCTGGCCGCGTGGGCTACCCCTTTTGGGCCTCCTGGCCCTCCTCCTTTGTGTCTTGTGCCCACGGCCTTTCTCCCGAAGAAAAACTGACAGGGTTTCTTTCCTTTCGCAATTTGGATAGCTGTAACTCCTGAAACATCAAAAACATGAAAACAGGTGTTTTCTGACACCCAGAAATTAAATACCAAAAATAGGGACTTTGTAGGAAAGTCCCATAAAATCATCTAAAACATGCAAAACAATGACATAACATTGATAAAAAATCCCAATAATGCCTATATGGAGGGTATAAATGATGATATAAAATGCACGTATCAACTCCCCCAAGCTTAAACCTTTGCTCGTCCTCGAGTAAATAAGGACATAGATCATTACATGCATCAATGGACTTATGGTTGATAAATAAATACTGGCATTATATCATCATCATGTTCAGTTATAATGCAAGATGAATGAATAGAACTCATACACATAAGGATAACATATTCGAAGCTCTAGCAAACACCCCATACTTTTGAAAGCAAATAACCATTGTATGTTGGACAATCGAATTATACCCTTTAATTTGGAGAAAGATAAATGAGTAGAGGTAAAACATGATCAAGTCTCATTTAGTTTCCAAACTATTCAGCTTAAATTACTAATTGTAATGTGGCATCCATTGGGCTAAGACTCTCATTGCCCCTTTATCATTAGCATCTTAATTTATGAAAGTTGAAGTAATGTGGTTGACAAGGTGTTGGTTGAATGTCTCATGCCCCGTGAGTGTGAAAACCTACTCCATTATTGCTCAACTTAAGATTCCTAATAAGCTTTGTACAATCATAATAAGTATTAATGACATCATAGAGAATTGCAAAGAGGTACCTCTTGCTCCATGACATAGAAACCAGCCCATGTCACAATAACAAGATGAACAAACAGAGTAGACTCATCATCCTTTTTTATTTCATTCACTATATGCATAGCTTCTTATTTTATTGTAGGATGTGTTTGTAGAGTCCACTCTAGCTGTAAGTAAATTTCCACCATGATCAAGCATGGATTGGGTTATCGGCCCAATGCAATTTCTCTAGTCATATATACTTACTCATCAAAACTTACTAGTCCTCTATTTCATTTCGGCATGGCAGGAGTCCAAAAACAAAAGCACATGACATCAACTAAATATAAAATTTCTTTGTGCAATGTTGAAAGCTTTTCACATGATGCACGTGTTAGCCAACTCCCAACCAAAATCCTTGTCAAGCACAAAACTTTTAGCTCCCATTAATGGGTCATGTTTGTTAAGTGCAATAGAAATAAATGCGTGCATTCAAAAGTTTGTGAGAGTATTATCCCAAATTCAGCCCATGCCAATTAATAACATAAGAATCTTAATTTAGAGCATAAATGAAACTATAACATGGTGAACATGCTCGGAGTAGCCATTAAGCTAATAGATAGATAGTGGATTTATGTCATATTGAGATAATTCTACAATTGTCCAACACAGTCAAGTTAATTAATTCCAAGGCAAGATGTGATTGAAACCTCTAAATATGCCATGCTCATTTGCACGAGTGTTACCCATAAATCCCCAAAACAAGGGAATCATGGATGACACCATACTTTATTATTCATTGATAAACCATAAGACGGGGATGCATGATAATGCTCAATGAGCTCACTCAAGCCTAAACGAAAACGATACTAGATAATAAAAGCAAGACACACCAAAACTAGATAGACATGATAAAGCTGATAAAAGACGGGGGATAGGTGAAACTCCCCCAAGCTTAGATGGTTGCGGTAATTTCTTCATTCTCCCTTCTTCTCGTACTCAGCCCACCACTCTTTCTTCTTCTTGTCGTAGTCTTCCTTCCACTCTTCCTGCTTCCATGGAAAAGGCCTTCCAGTATGGAAGGAAATGGGTGGATCATTGTACCTGAGAGTGGCAGCTTCTGCAATCTTCTTGAAACGTTCTTCATACTCACAGTTATGGTTCTCCATGTCCCACATCAGAGCTTGGTACCTATCCATCTCTGATATGACACGCATATACCTAGTCCCCAGGTCCTTGATCCTCTCCTCGTACTCCTCTATCTTCTTCTCTAGCTCCAGATTCATGAAGTGGTGGGCATCAAGGCTGCGTTCAACAATAGAGTTATACCTGAAAACTGTTTGTTCCAGAGCCTCCAGCCTCTCCTCCAGTGTGCCTTCGGTCTTGGGAGCCTTCACCTCCTCCATGAGCAACACACCATCCTTCAAGGTCAGGGTTTTCATGGGGGTCATCACGGAGTTGAGGTAATGGTTCACAATGCCTCCCTTGGGTGGATCTTCCCCCCTAGGATGGATCCGGAGCTTGACATGGCTAAACCCTGGCAGACAGAAACAACAGAAACAAAGATCGCGCGAGAACTCTCGGTGCGGGATTATATCGACAAAAGGAGGTATATATTGACGGGTTTTAGGGTAAGACGAAGTGTCGGAGTCGAAAACGAGACGGAACGGGACTCCGAGGTGGAAAAGGGGTACCTCCACGCGGCCAAGGAATCTAGCCGCGTGTGGGGTCCTGTTTTCCCCCTCGAGGTCCAATTCCTTCCAATTTTCTTGTCCCACACGTTAATTTCCATAAAAAATGAGTTCCGTAAGTTTTCACGCAATTCCGAGAAACTTCCAAACACAATAATTGTAAATTATTGAATTTGGGTTTCTGAAACTGCAGGATCCCTTACAATTACCTCCTCCGGTGTCATTAACTTTATCTCCTTGATGGTTCCTATGAAGCTCTTTCCTGCAATATAATGTTTTAGGCGTTGTCCATTGACCACATGAGGTTTACCTTTCATATCACCGTGAAGACGGATGGCCCCCGAACGGTATACTTCCTGTACTACCAATGGACCCTACCATTTTGAAGCTAATTTCCCTGCAGAAAACTTAAAACGAGAATTGTACAATAGGACTTGATCACCTACTTTAAATTCCTTTCTTTTAATTTTCTTGTCATGCCAAATTTTAACTTTCTCTTTAAACAATTTTGCACTTTCATATGCTTCATTCCTCCATTCATCTAATAGATTTAGGTCAAGCAATCTCTTCTCCCCCGCTGTTTTTAAATCAAAATTTAATTTCTTAATAGACCATCTAGCTTTATGTTCTAATTCAACGGGTAAATGACATGCTTTTCCATAAACCATTTTATAAGGAGACATACCCATAGGATTTTTATAAGCAGTTCTATAAGCCCACAATGCATCATTAATTTTAAGTGGCCAATCAGATCTAGCTCTGTTTACTGTTTTCTCTAAAATAAGTTTAATTTCCCTATTACTTAATTCAACTTGTCCACTAGTTTGAGGATGATAGGGTGATGCAATTCTATGATTAACATTATATTTTGCCAATGTTTTTCTAAGAACAACATGCATAAAATGAGATCCACCATCAGTAATTAAAAATCTAGGAACACCAAATCTAGGGAAAATAATTTCTTTAAGCATTTGCATGGTTGTGGCATGGTCTGCACTCTTAGTAGGAATCGCTTCTACCCATTTTGTAACATAATCAACAGCAACAAAAATGTGAGTATGTTTTGTACTAGATGCAGGAAATGGTCCCATAAAGTCAAAACCCCACACATCAAATGGTTCAAGTGGTAATGTATAGTTCATAGGCATTTCATTCCTTGTACCAATGTTTCCTACTCTTTAACATTTATCACAAGTTTTAACATATTCAGCACAATCCTTGAATAGAGTAGGCCAATAAAAACCACATTGTAATACCTTTGCTGCAGTACGATCTCCTGCATGATGTCCTCCATAGGGACTGTCATGACAATCTCTTATAATAGCCTGCTGTTCATGCTCAGGTACACAACGTCTAATAATGCCATCAACACTTTTCTTATACAAGAATGGATCTTCCCAAAAATAATGTTTAAGGTCATAAAAGAATTTCTTTCTTTGCTGGTAAGTAAATTGTGGTGGCATAACTTTCCCAACAATAAAATTTGCATAATTAGCAAACCAAGGAGATGCAACTTTAGCACTAGAAACACTAACAAGGGCAAGTTGTTCATTAGCAAAACTATCATTAATAGGAATAGGATCATCAGGTATATTTTCCATTCTAGAAAGATGATCAGCTACGGGATTATCTTCTCCTTTCCTATCTACTATGTGTAAATCAAATTGTTGCAACAAAAGTACCCATCTTATTAGCCTAGGCTTAGCATCTTTCTTATTCATCAAATATTTAATAGCAGAATGATCAGAGTGCACAATGACTTTTGAATCAATTATGTAAGATCTAAATTTATCACATGCAAATATTACCGCTAAAAATTCTTTTTCAGTTGTAGCATAATTTCTTTGAGCACCATCTAGTTTTTTACTACCATAGTAAATAACATTCAATTTCTTATCAACCCTTTGGCCTAAAACAGCTCCAACTGCATAATCACTAGCATCACACATAATTTCAAAGGGAAAGTTCCAATCAGGAGGTTGAATAATAGGTGCAGTTATTAAGGCTTTCTTTAAAACATTAAAGGATTCTATGCAATCATCATTAAAAGAAAACGAAACATCCTTTTGCAAAAGATTGGTTAGAGGCTTTGATATTTTAGAGAAATCTTTAATGAACCTACGATAAAAACCTGCATGACCGAGAAAACTTCTTATACCTTTGATGTCTCTTGGATATGGTAATTTCTCAATAGCTTCAATTTTTGCTGGGTCAACTTCTATTCCTCTTCCAGAAATACGATGCCCAAGAACAATTCCCTCTGTTACCATAAAGTGACACTTCTCCCAATTAAGAACAAGGTGTTGGTCTTCACAACGCTGCAAAACTTTGTTAAGGTTGAACAAGCAATTATCGAAAGAAGTACCATACACCGAAAAATCATCCATAAAGACTTCCACTATCTTTTCAATATAATCAACAAATATAGCATTCATGCATCTCTGAAAAGTAGCAGGCGCATTACATAAACCAAAAGGCATTCTCCTATAAGCAAATGTACCATATGGGCAAGTAAAAGTGGTCTTTTCCTGATCATCACTATGAACTGGAATTTGAGAGAAGCCTGAATACCCATCTAAATAACAAAAGTGAGAATGTTTAGATAATCTCTCTAGCATTTGATCAATAAAGGTCAATGGATAATGGTCCTTACGAGTTGCTTTATTTAATTTTCTATAATCAATGCACATTCTATAACCAACAACAGTACGTTGAGCAACAAGTTCATCATCTTTATTAGGAACCACAGTAATTCCACCTTTCTTAGGAACACAATGAACATGACTAACCCATTTACTATCAGTTATAGGATAAATAATACCAGCCTCTATGAGTCAAATTACCTCCTTTCTTACCACTTCCTTCATTTATGGATGTAGACGGCGTTGGAAATCAACAACAGGTTTAGCATCTTCTTCCAAATTAATTTTATGCATACATAGAGCTGGACTTATGCCCTTAAGATCATCAAGAGAATAACCAATAGCCTTACGGTGGTCTTTAAGCACATCAAGTAATTTCTCTTCTTCCTCAGCTGAAAGGTTAGCACTAATAATAACATGATATATATTTTTCTTATCCAAGTATGCATATTTCAGATTTTCAGGCAAAGGCTTTAATTCAAAACTAGGATCTCCTTTAGGAGGTGGGAGTACTCCTAGATTATCATGTGGGATATGCAATTGTAATTGTGGAGGTTGCTGCCATAATATTTGTTCTAAAGCTTCTTTTTCTGCATCATTAAATGGCTCTTCCTGATTAATCATATAACGTTCCACCACGTATGATGAAGCTACAACTATATGAGCAAGAGTTTCAATTATATCTTTAGATTTTGGTTCTTTCTTAGCAGGTTTATCAGCAAATTTAGAAAAATTAAATTCAAGTTTCTCTCCAGCACATTCAATAAACACCCTTTCTCTAGGCAAATCAATTTCAGCACCAACAGTATGTAAGAAAGGTCTACCAAATATAATAGGACAGAAAGAATCTTGTGGACAACCAAGCACAATAAAATCAGTAGGATATTTTATTTTCCCCTACCAATACTTCAACATCTCTAACAATTCCAAAGGGACTAATATAATCTTTATTAGCAAGTTGAATGGTCATACCTGTTTCTTCCATGGTGATAGGATCAATATCAGGCTTAATTTCTTGATAGAGAGAATATGGAATGACACTAATGCTTGCTCCAATACCACATAAACCATGATAACAAGAAGTCCCAATAGAGCATGATATAATTGGCTTACCAACTTTGGATGAATTCCCTTTAATAACTTTGGTAGCATATTCACATAAATAAACATCAACAGGATCTTCTTCATTTAATTGCTTAATAATAGAGACTTGGTTCTTGACTTCCACCTGTTCTTTAGGTTGAGAACATCTCTTTCTACTTTTGTCAGCAATAGCAATAAGCAGATTCTTTTTAACTTTTTCAGGATAGGGAGGTGGTTCAATATATTCTTCTATTACTACAGATGACACTGGTGTTTCCTTAATAAATTTAGGGACAACAGTAGAAGATTTAACAGGTTCAACATAATAATCAAAGCCACTTTTAGGAATTCGAATGTGCTCAGCAAATTTCTTAGCTATTTCAATTGCAACATATGGATCAAGACCAAAATCTTTAATAACATTCTTGAACACAATAGAACTAGAGAAACTTTCTACACATGAATATCCATAATCAAAATAAGCTTCATTACCTTTGTCTAGGTCCCAATATTCAGAGTTCTTCGAAATAATTTCCAATAAATTCCAAGCTTCTTCTGTATTATTATTTGTAAAGCTTCCACCAGATGAACCATCCAAATATTGCTTTAGCCTATTAGGTAGTCTCACATAAAAGTTTATCAATATAAGTTTATTTGTGAGATCATGACAAGGATTCTTACGAAGGAGGTCCTTAAGCCTCCCCCAAGCTTGAGTAATACTCTCTCCAAGGTGTGGCCAAAAATTAAATATAAAGCAACGGTTCTCATAAGCCTCTTTAGGAGTAAAATATTTAAGAAAGAAAACCTTCATAAAAGTATCCCAATTATGTGTAATTTCTTCATCCAGGGATATATACCATTTTCGAGCATCACCAGTTAAGGACTGGTACAATAACTTGCATTTTACCTCCTCCTCAGAAATAGCCTTGAGCCTAATTAGCCCACATATATCCTCAATAGCCCGTATGTGATCACTTGCAGCCTTTGTTCCATCCCCTGCAAAATACTCATTCCTAACAGCTTTAACAAATTCAAGGGGAATAATATAACCATCATCATGAGGTGCTTTTTCAACAACTTTAGGTTTAATAGCATAAGCACTCTCATATAAAGCAAGTTTCAGCTAAGCATCTCTCATAAAAGCCATAATAATAACAGGATGCAACAACAAGTAAAATTCAGCTTTCAAGTTTCCTTACCAAACTTCTTACCAATAGCGCTATGCTCCCCGGAAACGGTGCCAGAAAAGTGTCTTGATGGCTCCCAAGTGCAGGAGATCAATTGTAATACTTTTCGAATTAGAAAGGTTGTCGAACCCACGAGGAGCAGAAGGAACCGGTAAGTAGAATAGCAAAGGAATAATAAAAGCAACAGGTGTTTTTGTGTTTTAATTGTGTAGTGCAAGTAAAGTAAAATACGGAAAGTAAATTGCAGCAAGTAGTAGGTCTCAATGAGAGACAAAGCCCAATCCTCTAATGCGCAAGAGGACAAGCTCAAGTGTGTGTTTGTGTCTTATATGTGGAAAACGTTCCCGAGGGCTGCACGGATTTAGCTGGCATAGTGATTCATTGCATAACATGATTGTATATCTTGTCTAGTTTTAATCTTCTTCGGAAGGAGCCACAAATAGGAATAGCTAAAAAAATGAACTATCACCCCTTATGATGGATCACGTGGCCAATTAAATGACAACACGAGAATTATTAAGACATGATGTCCCACCATAGCTTTATGCTCTAAGGTCCCCGATACAAGTACCCTCATAATGCAATTCAACGACTCTGTCTCAAGTTCCTGTCACCTAAAGACATCATCACGCCACCACACTACGGTGTTCTCCTATGAGCCCATGTAGGTGAAGTGTTGTACAGTCGACGTTCGTACAACACCATCATAGAATCACATAAAAGATAAATACTAGACCAAATAACAACTCATCTCATGTAACAAATCATTGCCAATTCATCCTATGCCCTCAGGAACATGCGGGAACTACTCACAACGTGCAAACATGATCATGTATGGTGACATATGTGGTACAACACAATCTGAAACAATGGATCCACCACCAAATAATGACAAGTACTCAATCCCAAACATGCAGCGGAGTACAATAACACGTATCTAGGGTGTAGCAATGATCAAACTATGAGGGGAACAAAGTGGATCACGGTGATGGTGATGGTGGAGATGCAGGTGCTGGTGAGGATGGTGATGGAGATGCCTCCTCCCACGCCAAGGAGGAGATGGGGATGATTTCCCCCTTCTCCGGAGCAGCAGGATCTGTCTCCCCCGCGGAGAGTTTCGAGAGTTTCGCCGCCCTCGCGGCTCCGTCTCGTCTCGGGAAAATTAGGGTGTTGGTTTTCGGGGAAGACGGAGTCCTCAGCAAAAAGACCTCGGGGAGGAGGTGATGTGGGCCCATTTGGGGGCCCCACACGCGGCCAGGGAATCTGGCCGCGTGGGCTACCCCCTTTTGGGCCTCCTGGCCCTCCTCCTTTGTGTCTTGTGCCCACGGCCTTTCTCCCGAAGAAAAACTGACAGGGTTTCTTTCCTTTCGCAATTCGGATACCTGTAGCTCCTGAAACATCAAAAACATGAAAACAGGTGTTTTCTGACACCCAGAAATTAAATACCAAAAATAGGGACTTTGTAGGAAAGTCCCATAAAATCATCTAAAACATGCAAAACAATGACATAACATTGATACAACATCCCAATAATGCCTATATGGAGGGTATAAATGATGATATAAAATGCACGTATCAGCCGACCAACAGGTCATGAGTAAGTTTCCCTCCCTCAATCTGTTGGTTTTGCTTTCTCTGGGTGGGGCTGATGCGCCTGCTTCCTCTTTCTCCGTAGAAGAGCTGGCCGAGCTGAAGGAGGCGGTGAAGAACTCCATCCCGGCTGCACAGGCGGCCCGGATGCTGGACGAGCGCGACAATAAGAACTCTGAGGCCACCACCGACCTCCGTCGTCGCGCCAAGCAGTCGGACGCCCACCGAGCCGAGGGGGCGCGCCCGGCCACCGCCCTCGCGACTGCCCAGTTGGACCACGCTGCCGCCATGTCCAGCCAGCGGGAGGCCTAGGGATTCTACTTAGAAACAAGTGTTAGGGATCCTACTTAGAAACAAGTGTAGTAATTGCAATGTGAAATAAAATGGCAGCTAAGCAAACATGTAGCAGAACTGATTGTAAATAGTGTTTCAATGCTAGAAACAAGTCCTAGGGATCCTACTTTCACTAGTGGACACTCTCAACAATGATAACATAATTGAATGCATAAATATCATCTCTTCACTATACTACTCCGAACCACTCTCCGGTTGGATAACAAACACCAATCCAATGCGTAGGGCTGTAACAGCACTCCTCAAGCCTGTATTCCCTCTCTAGGGTACCCCACGCTGTCACTATGAGCGCTCCAAATTAGTACTAAACAAACACCACAATTTCATAGGGTTATCCAACATAAGAAATAAATATCATGCTAAACCACACGGTGCACACACTGTCACCTTTACACCTTAATCAAAGTGTTTACGGAGATCTCATAACAAAACCACTTGAGTAGCATAACAGATGAAGAGAAACATCTACTTATTCAACTAGATTACAAAGCTCATTATCACATAAAGATCACACCATGGGAGAGAGAGATGAGTCACATAGCTACCGGCAGAGCCCTCAGCCCCGGGGGAGAACTACTCCCTCCTCATCATAGGAGACATCAACATCAATGAAGATGGAGGTGAAGTCGATGGAGATGGCTCCGGGGGCACTTCCCCGTCCCGGCAGGGTGTCGAAACAGAGATTTCTGTCCCCCGAAACTTGCCGGAGGAGGCGGCGGAGCTACGGAACTTTTCGTGGAAGGGGGCCGATATATTTAGGGTTTGTGCATCAGGAATCATATATAGGACAAAGGGCGATGGATGTGGGTGCCCGAGGGGCCCACACCACCTCCCGGCATGGCCAGGGGCCCACCCGCGCGGAGGCATGGCGTGGGGGATCCAGGGCCCCCTCCGGATCTCCGTGGAACCTTCGGGAATTCTATGACTTTCGGGCATCAAATTTTCTAATTTCAAGAATATTTCCAGAACAACTTTTCTGAAACTAAAAACAACAGAAAACATGAACTGACTCTGTGGCATCTTGTCAATAGGTTAGTCCTAGGAAATCGATAAAAATGACATAAAGTGTAAGGAAAACATGGAGCATATGGCATGAAAACAACATGGAACATCAGAAATGAAGGATACATTTATGACATATCAGGCCACCTCTCATGAGACGGTCTCTCCGCATCCTCTCCAGCTGGAAACAATCCCTCGTGGCATGTGAGTGCATGTGGTGAAACTCACAGTAAGGGCGGTTGTCCGCCACGGGTGCGGCATCGCTGTGGCCTTGTTTGCATTCTGGCTCGGCAGCCAGAACGGCCGGAACTTTCCGTTTGGCGTCCGCATCGTCGCCTCGAGCCTTTTTCTTTGTCTCGGGGGGCCACCGGCTTGGATAAATTGGCAGGCGTGTTGTGCTGAAGAGGCGTCCCTCCTCAGCCTTAGCGCACCTGTCGGCCATGTCCACGAGCTCGACGACGGAGGTGAGGTCATCCCTGATGCCGAGCTCTTCGAGCATGCGCTCGTCGGTGACCCCTTCCCCGAAGGCGGAGATGACGTTTGCGTCGGTGATATGGGCGATCTTGTTGCGCGTCTGACTGAAGAGCTGCAGTTACTGGCGAAGTGTTTCGCCAGGGCGCTGGCGTATGTCACGGAGGTCATTGTAGGAGAGTGGGCGCTCGTAGGAGCCCTTGAAGTTGGCAACGAAGTGGATGCACAACTCCTCGAACGACCCGATGTAGCCTTCTTGCAGATTCATGAGCTAGATGAGGGCCGGACCCTTGAGGGCCATGGGCAGCCAGTTTGCCATGCACTTGTCGTCCCCCTTTGCAGCTCCTACGATGAGGCAGTAGAGCTTTAGGAAGTCGAGGAGAGGGGTAGTTTCGTCGTAGCGAGATGGCAGCGTGGGGTTGAACTTCGGCGGCCAGGAGACCGTGCGAAGTTGCTTGGTGAACACGAGGGCGTCGCCGACGTAGACCATGGTGAGCGCGTCGAGGTCCATCAGACGGTTGGCGCAGCCGTCCTTGGCGAGGCCGCGGATGGTGCTCCGCTCGCGCTCAAGGCATCGTTTGATCTGAAAGCGCGCATCCGGTGGAGTGCGCGGGATTTTGGAGCTGTTGCTGCTCTTCTCAGGCACCTTAGTGGTAGGTTCCTTGTCAAGGAACTTGGTGTGGGGGTCACCATGACCGGCGAGGTTACACCATGAGAAGAGGGCAGTGCGTCATGAGCTGCCACGCTCCTATGCTGGCCGACGTCGCCTCCCCGCGGCTCCCGCGGAGGACGTTCGTGACGGTGGCGAGATCATGGAGTCGGGCGAGCCATGCAGCATGTCCTTCAGGTGCGGGCGGGTGCGTAAGCAACTCCCGGACCAACAACAAGGCTGCTACAGGAGTAGGTTGCTCCAGGCGCCCCTGCGTTCCTGACGGCGGTGGGGGCGGTTGCTGAGACACGGTCACGTCTCGCTGCTGCGTGTGGGAGGAAGCTTCTTCCTCGGCGCCGTGTTCGCCCTCCACGCCAGTGGTGTTGCGCCGTGGTGCGTCATTGTCGTTGCCGGTAGGCTCGACCTGTCCCCGGTGGCGAGCGCGCTCGGAGCGGGTGAGGCGTGGGCTGGTCTGGGCGGCAGGGCCATGGCGACAAAGAAACGAAGGAGTGCCTTAGCCCCCTACCTAGCGCGCCAAATGTCAGAGAAAGCTTGTCTGTCCTAGACATGATAGCTCTGAGAGGTTCGAACACTGGGGGCTAAACGCACTTCCTTCGCTTCTAGAGGAGGCTTCGAGAGGGAAGCTTGAGCACGAAAACAATGTAGACACAGAGGGTTTACCCAGGTTCAGGCCACCAATGTGGTGTAAAACCCTACTCCTGTTTATCAGATGGATTGCACTGCGGTGATTACAGTACAAATGCGAGCTTGTGCTCGGAACAGAGAACTTGGGCTCTACGATGGTTCGAGCTCCCCTTCTCCAAGGGCCCGGGGTGCCCTTCTTATACTGGCGTTTGGACCTTCTTCCAGCTCATTTGGCGAGAAAGGGTTCCCACAAGGTGTCAAAGGGAGGAGTGTCCCGTACTTCTGCGCCTCCTGCGCGGTCCTGGTCACTGGGGGATAGCTCCACCGTCCATGGCGTCACGATGGGGGAGCCTGGTGACGCCGCCTCCGTCTTGTAGCGCAGACTCGGTCTTCTTGCACCGAAGAGGCAATCTTTGGGATGCCCTTTAGCCCCGACAGTTGTCCCTCTGGTCTTTATACACCAGAATGGCAACGGCGGCCAAAGCGCGCATGCGCCCCTGCGCGGCTTCTGTCATCGCATGGAGGCGCAGCCGTCAGCGACACATGCCTTGTCCCCCTCCTAGCGGTTGAGTCCCTCCAAGTCTCGTCGCCGAGGGTTCAGGCGAACCTGAGAAGAGGAGCGCTGGAACCTCTCAGGGGTTGGGTTGCTTGGTTACCTTCGAGTGATATCTGTTGGGCCGAGCTGCAGCAGATGGGCCGGGATACCCCGGTATCCAGGGGCCCGACAACGCTGGAGCAGGAGGCGTTGGGGTTGCTGACGACGATCAACTCCACGGCGATGGAAGCCTCCGGGAGCCACAACATCTCCAGCAGCGTGGCCCATTTCGGGGCTCCAGCAGCCACACCCATCGCGTCGGTCCCTCCTCAAGCCATGCCGCCTCCTCCTCCTCCAAGGTGTTCATTCTCGAGGACATCGACGAGGACGACTCGTCGTTCGACCGGAGCGGCGACGAGGAGTAGCTAGGGTTAGGGTTAGGCGGCCGCCATGGCCAAATTTTATTCAAAATATGTAAAATAGTTCAAATATTGAATGAAATTTGCATATTTAATTAAATCTTCACGTTCTAAGTATTTTTTTTGTTTAGGGGACGCCGCTGTAGCAGACACCCACCAAATTTGTAGACACGTGTCCGACGTGCTAAAGAGGGGCTCCATTGAGGGTGCGAGACACAAAATAAATGGGTGCCATGGAGATACTAAGGGTCAAAATTGTCCATCTCGATGTTTCTTCTTTAATGCGTGGTGGATTTTGTTTTGAGTTTTGTCCGTGAATGTGTTTGTTAAGGGACGAATTTATGTTTTCGCGTGTCGAACTAATTTTATACTCCCTCCATATCAAAATATAAAATCTTGTAGCATTTTCTAGGCAAAATTATCTAGACTTGTTTTAGTGTAAAGATTCATATGCATGTTACACTAAATCATGTCTAGATACGTTTTGTCCAGAAAATGCTAAAACATTTTATATTGGGAATATGTTTTTTAGCAGCTTCTAGAGTCAGTGGATTGCGGCAAAAGAAAGAAAAAGAATATATAGCGCAGTTCAAAAAACAAATCACAAGGGGATTGGAACACAGGCCGCCAAACTCTAGAGCTAGCAGGCCCAGCGCCGGGTCTTACGGTCTACCTTAAAAAAAAAAGGAACAAAGGAAGCGCGCGGGATACCAAATAATTCGTAAACCACTGGAGGGAAGACGCGGTGGGAGGTGAAAGTTAGCGCCAGGCCCGCGGTCAGTGACTCGATTGTTTCAGATGAAAGATTGTACATGTTTACTTTTCAATACATCTTCATTCGGGTGTACGTTTAGAGTGTAGACTATAGATTTCAATACCTGCGGAGCACGAGCCACCATTTGTGTGGCACGGTCCGGGTGCCGCTTAGCCGAAACCCACCAGCTCCTCGCTCGATCTGGTCCGTCAGCATAGACACGTGCTAGGCGATCCCTCACTATCCCGCCTTCTGTGCCTATCTCTCTCCCTCTCTTCCCGCCGTCTCTTCGTCCATTACATAAAGCAGGCCGGTGAAGGCATCCTCTAGAAGCTTCGGGGTTTCTGCTGTCAAGCAAACCCCCTCCCATCCCAAAACCTTCCGTACACCAAACCCCCGTCCCGTTCGCTTCTAGGTTTTGCTACATGACGAGGAGGATCCGCCGCGTCGGCGGCGGCCGCCGCCGCGGACGACAGCGTGGAGGCGGGCTCAACCCACTAGGCATGGAGAGCAGCGTCGCCGCCCTGCTCGGGCTGCCGTGCTTAAGTATTGTTCCCTCTTCCCCTTCTTGATTCTGTCCTGTAGTTTGTGTACCTCCGTTGATCCTTATATTCTACTACCAGGTACCGAGGAGATCAAGGCAATACGACGCATGATCCAAACGTCGGATATTACAGATGCCCACGCCATGAGTAAGAAATCGGTTGAATATCCCCTAGCGTCTCTTCTGAAGTTCTGAAGCAGCATTGCTTGATTTTTTTCCTTCAAGGATTTAGTTTTTTTTTTGTTACGGTTAGTGATAAAATTGGTTTCATTTTTTTATTTTTTGTTTTTTCTATTTCTGTTATGTGTCGGTTTTGTGGATTTTCGTATCATGATCCGAGTGTCCTTGTAGAGTGAGGCACTCCATCTTATTTTTGTTATCCTTGTAGGTGTTCTCCTAGTTGGAATATGGGTACTTCCACTAATATAGTAGCTATATTAACTTCTCTATGCACACCCTCTGGATGTGTTCCATAGGTAGTGTCATTTTGTGATCTCGAAAATTGTGTTTCGCAGGGATGTTGTACTCAACAGGAGACCTTTGGCCACTGCATGAGGCTGCAAGCATGGGGGGGATGGACATTTGCAACAGCTTAGAGAATAAGCTTCCATTTGACATTTACACTGATACTGGTATCATTAGAAATTCTTCTGTTTTATTGTTCATTTTGCTTACACCATTTCTTCCTTTATTGCCTCCCTTGTGTAGTGTGGTTTTTGGAGGCAATGAAATGCACGTATATGTCCTTTGTGCATGAAGTTTGTTAGATTACTTTTCAAAGCTAAACGATTTTGGAATCCAATATCTTTTAATTTTAATATGCTTTCGGATGATAATTGTGACTATCAGTAATAGTGCAGCTGTGATCTGGTTTGTGATTTTAGTATAGAAATGCAACCCCATGCATATTGGATCCGAATATAGAATCTTATTTATGATTACGGTTTCTAGTTTCTGACTAGAAAACAATATACATTTCTTTTAAGGTACTGATGCAAACGTCCCTATAGCACTGTAAAAATATTGTGCTAATGCACATAAAAAAAGTGCTAACAAATGACAATGTATGTAGATGGCATAGCAGACTGCAACTACAGTTAGGCTTCATTTTGGATAACAAATTACCGGTTAAGACATCACATGCTTCATATTGTGCTCTGCACAATATTGTGCTAATGTGCATTTCATATTGTGTTATGTCACATGGTAAAGCATTTGATGTGAGGTATTTGCTTAACAAAGGTGCTAATTTGGTTAATCAATGCATCACATATTCACATGATTTACTCCTCTTCTCCGTGTTTCAATTTCTGCACATTCTTCATTTTCTATATATTACAGTTATGTTGCTACATATGAAAGTTGCCAATTATATTTACTGTTATTTTTTAAAGGTATTCTTTTTGCTACCCCTGGAAGAAATAGAGAGAGTGTTGTTTTGAAGTGCATGAACAAGGTCTGTATTGTTGATTTTGTGTATCTCAATGTTTTTAAAATGCTGACTGGGTGGATTCTATGTATTTGGTGGACACATGTTCTGATAATGGTCTTTATTTACATACCAGGGAGGTACAGCACCAATAGTCGTTGCAAACTCTGAAAGTAGAGGGCTCATGGAGACTGTACGTCCATATGCTTCACCAATTTATTCAGTACCAAATTGGAGCAGTCAAGGAATCCTTCCCCATGCAATATCAAAGGTATGGAGCAACAACATACACTAAAAAAAAAATTAAACTCATGGCCGCAGTATCTTCCTAGTAGCTAAATAACAAATATGTAGAAATAGAAGTATAATTACCAATTTTTTCCGATGTTTCTTAGTTTGCGAGCCTCAACTTTCTGCTAGGATGCTTTCTGGCAAATAAAAATAAGGAAGCGTCATAATGGAACCAAACATAGAATAAAAACAGAATCCTAGTAAAAGCTTTGCATGAAGCCGAACCTAAATAGGTTGTTCCATGGAGATAACATCATCATATTTATCCACTGCAAATCAATCAAGGATGTTTTGCTGCACATATTCACTCGCCATTTTGAACGGTTTTTAGGTGTTTTCATTGCAAAGTTTCACCAAACTGTTGCTTGGAGTTGTAACTTTAAGTATAACGATTCAGGCATTCCAACCTGTTTGTAATTAATCATTGTCCATTAGTTTAAGTGGGTATAATTCTTGCTCTGAAGAGAGGGAGTATTGCTATTTTGGCTTTTATAAAGTGGTTAAATCGATATTTTGCATACTGTGTCTATGTTTTCTTAATGGTATAGGATATGGTAGCTGATAAAGATAAGAAGGTTTAGCTGAAATTACTTAGTGAAAAACTGGTTGAGGTCATAGCTTTACTGGACAGATGGTCTAGTTCCTTATTTTGTAGTACATCGATTATCGCCAATGGATGATTGTTACATTTTATTTGTCTTTGTCCGATGCAGGCATTAAAAGTGGATCGTGTAGAGGCAACAATATGTTCAGAAAGCAGTCTTTTCCATTCAAGAAGTAGTGAAGGACATGATACTTTGAATAATACTAATCCTTGCATATGGAGGTGGCCTAATTGGCCAAAAGGTAACTCCTCACTCATTTTCTATGATCGAAGTATAAGTGTCATGCCTGTAGGTGTTCCTATCAGGTTGTTTTAGTCCCTGTTCTGTATAAAAAATAGCAGCAGTGTTTGCATGTGTTCAGTTATGTTACACGCAATAGCAAAACAACGATGAAATTAAGCAAGATCGAACCAACGGGGACACGAGATTTTAACGTGGAAAACCCTTCCAATGAGGAAGAGAAAAAACCACGGGCGCCAGCCAGCAATACTTCACTATTTCGGGTGAGGTTACAATCGCGCCGGGATTTACAATGTATGGCTTATCCCGTGCGGCGGCTTACAAGAGGTATATAAAGGCGGTCCTGACCTAACTAGGTCGGTAACAGGTAATCCAACTCCGACTCGGTAACAACTCGTACCGTACCGCGGGGGGCTGCCGCCCCCCGCACCCCCCTCCGTGCAGTCCACGTTTGTGCGGGGCGAGTGTGGGGCCAACTTCAAGACTACGTTGCGCCTCCGGCTCCACTACGTCTTGAAGTTCGGCCTTTATCAGTATATACGAATATGAATTTGGATCACCATAAAATAACACTCCACCTTGAGACAAATTCCCTCCTGTAGCATAAATGAGAACCTTCACCTGAAACACACAAAGAAAACACCTTCGGCGCCAAAAAGCCTCTTGGGCTAAGCAGTGATACCAACTAAGCTTGAGCAAAGCTCAAACTTAGCAATAGAAACTGGCTTTGTCATCATATCAGCAGGATTATCATGAGTACTAATCTTGCATACCTTCAGCTTACCTTGTGCAACAACATCACGCACATAATGGTACTTGACATCAATGTGCTTTGTTCTCTCATGGAACATCTGATCCTTAGTAAGGTAAATAGCACTCTGACTGTCACAAAATAGGTTAATGCAAGTATCATCTCCACAAAGCTCAGCAAACAGACCTTTCAACCAAACTGCCTCTTTGCATGCTTCAGCAATAGCCATATACTCAGCCTCAGTAGTAGATTGTGCAACAACACCCTGCAAGGTAGCCTTCCAGCTAACGGCACATCCACTAATCGTAAATACATAACCTGTGAGGGATCTCCTCTTATCCAAGTCGGCAGCATAATCTGAATCCACATAGCCTGCGAGTCCCTCACCAGTCTTGCCAAACTTCAAGCAAGCTTTGGATGTGCCGCGAAGGTACCTGAAAATCCACTGAACAGCTTTCCAATGTTCTTTACCAGGATTAGCCATGTATCGACTGACCAAACTCATAGCATATGATAAATCAGGCCGAGAACACACCATGGCATACATTAAGGAACCAACAGCACTAGCATAAGGAACTCGTGACATATACTCAATATCTTTGTCAGTAGTAGGACATTGCAATGCTGACAACTTGAAGTGTGAAGCAATTGGAGTACTAACAGACTTTGCATCATGCATATTAAAACGATGAAGGACTTTCTTAATGTAATTCTCCTGACTAAGAAATAGCAATCTAGATTTTCTGTCTCTTGAAATTTCCATACCTAGAATTTTCTTAGCAGGACCAAGATCCTTCATCTCAAACTCACTACTCAATTGTTTCTTCAATGTAGTGATTTCTTTCATGCTCTTGGCAGCAATTAACATATCATCAACATATAGCAGCAAGTATATAGGTGATTCATCAACAAATTTAATGTACACACAGCTATCATATTCAGACCTCTTAAAGCCATGTGACATCATAAAAGAATCAAACCTTTTATACCATTGTCGAGGAGACTGTTTCAAACCGTAAAGAGACTTCTTTAGCTTGCACACGAAATCCTCTTTACCAGGCACTATGAACCCTTCAGGTTGGTCCATGTATATTTCCTCCTCAAGTTCTCCATGCAAAAACGCAGTCTTCACATCTAACTGCTCAAGCTCAAGATCATGCATAGCAACAATACTAAAGAAAGTACGAATAGAACTATGCTTGACAACAGGTGAGAACACATCATTATAATCCACTCCTGGAATCTGACTGAAACCTTTTGCTACTAACCTTGCCTTAAACCTTGGAGGCTCACTGGGAGATAAGCCCTCCTTTCTTTTGAATATCCACTTACAGCGGACGGCCTTCTTTTGTTTAGGCAAGCGCACAATATCCCATGTGCCATTCTTCTCAAGTGATTGCATCTCTTCGTGCATTGCACCAATCCACTTGTCACGATCAACCGAAGCAATAGCTTCATTATATGTAGCAGGTTCAGCATCATTCTCCACCTGTTCTGCACAACTTAGAGCAAAATAAACAACATCACATTCCTCAATTAAACGAGTACGAGGTCCTTTACTCCTCTTCTCTCTGCGCTCTGCAATAGACAAATTTTCTTGCTGCACAATAGGAGGTGAGGGCGGCACAATATCCTCCTCATCAATTTCAGTCTCCTCCTCATCCAGGTGGTCTAGCTCCACCTGCAAACGAACTCGTGGTTCGTCCTCATCAGAAGAATCAGGCATAACATCAGTTGACAAACTGTCCTCATACATGACAGATTCATTAAACACAACACTCCTGCTAAAGAAAGTCTTTTTGGTTTCCGGGTTCCACAACTTATATCCTTTTACTCCAGAACCATAACCAAGAAATAAGCACTTAATAGCTCTAGGCTCTAATTTTCCATTATCAACATGAGCATAGGCAGTGCAACCAAAAACTTTCAGTTGTGAATAATCAGCTGACTCACCAGACCATACCTCAATAGGAGTTTTCTTGTCAAGAGGGATGGATGGTGACCTGTTGATCAAGTAGCAGGCAGTGTTGGCAGCCTCAGCCCAAAAACGCCTATTCATGCGGGCGTTGGACAACATGCAGCGAGCTTTGGAGATGATCGTCCTATTCATCCGCTCAGCTACACCATTCTGCTGAGGTGTGTATGGGATGGTGTGGTGCCTGACAATGCCTTCCTGCACACAATAATCATCAAAAGCATGCGAACAAAATTCGCCACCATTGTCAGTACGAAGCACCTTCACCTTTCTCTCAGTTTGCTTTTCAATCATAACTTTCCACTCTTTAAAAGCAGCAAAAGTATCATCCTTAGTTTTCATAAAATAAGGCCAAACTCTTCTAGAGTAATCATCAATGATAGTAAGCATATAACGAGCACCACCATAAGAGGGCTTACGTGAAGGCCCCCATAAATCAGCATGTACATAATCCAATGTACCTTTAGTGCTATGAACGGAAGCATTGAACTTAACTCTCTTATGCTTACCAAACACGCAGTGTTCACAGAACGGCAACTTACTCATATTGCAGTTCTTCAGCAGTTCTCTCTTCACCAATTCTGCCATACCATGTTCACTCATGTGTCCAAGCCGCTTATGCCAGAGGTTAGTTGTACTTGCATCATCATTAGTAATAACAGCAGCAGTACCAGACAAAGTGCTACCTCTAAGAATATATAACTTGGCAGAATTCATATCACCAATCATAACAATGAGAGAACCTTTTGATACCTTCAGGCGTTTATCCCCTCCGGCATATTTGTACCCGTCACAATCAAGGGTACTCAGCGAGATCAAATTTCTCGCCATGGATGGTATGTGTTTCACTCCCGTCAATGTACGTGTCATCCCTCCATGGGTCTTGATCTGAACAGATCCAACGCCAACAATGTGACATTTGTTGTCGTTCCCCACACGCACAAAATCTCCAGTCTGCACAGCTTCATAAGAACTGAACCATTCTTTGTTACAGCAAATATGAAACGAACAAGCAGTATCAAGAATCCACTCATCATCACGGGTAACACATGCAGTAAAAACAGCTAAGCATTCACCATCCGAACTATTATCACCAGCAACAACAGCAGCCTTACCAGTACCATTACCATTACCATTACCGTCAGATTTATTTTTCGGTTGGTATGTGCCGTTCCTTTTCTCCTTGTTCTGCACCTTCCAGCAATCATCAATGGTGTGATTGGTTTTCTTACAGTACCTGCAGAACTTGTCTCGTCCTTTGGACTTTGAACGGCCCCTACTTTTATCTCTGTTGTTGTCGTTGTAGTTGTTATCTCGCTGCTCTGTTCTGCCTCGAACCTGCAATGCATCGCCTTTGGAGGACGATGGGTTAGACTGCACCATAGCTTTCATCTTTTCCCTGGTCTGCAGGGCCTCACAAACTTCCGCGAGGGTTAGTTCATCGCGGCTTAACAGTATGGTATCACGCAGGTTTGTAAAAGAACTAGGCAGCGAACATAACAGCAGAAGAGCTAAATCTTCATCATCATATTTTACCTCCATCGACACTAGGTCGGACACGATCTCCTTAAAGATCGACAAGTGGCTCATGACAGAACCACCATCTTGCATCTTGAGCGAGAACAGCTTCATCTTTACGTGCATCTTGCTGGTGAGATCTTTTGACATGCAGATCGATTCCAGCTTGACCCACAACTCAGCCGCGGATTTCTCCAACAGCACCTCTTGCAATATATCATTAGACAGATGAAGCTGAATCAACGACAAAGCTTTACGATCTTTGCGTTTCTCATCGGCAGTCCACGCCTTGGTTTCCTTATTCCCGAAAGAATCCAGCGCCTCATCAAGATCCGATGCTTGCGACAGAACCGCACGCATCTTTACTTGCCACAGAGAAAACCTCGTCTTGTAGTCCAGCAACGGTAGATCAAACTTCATCGATGCCATCGCGAATCCCTAATCTGAAACAGGGCTCTGATACCACTTGTTACACGCAATAGCAAAACAACGATGAAATTAAGCAAGATCGAACCAACGGGGACACGAGATTTTAACGTGGAAAACCCTTCCAATGAGGAAGAGAAAAAACCACGGGCGCCAGCCAGCAATACTTCACTATTTCGGGTGAGGTTACAATCGCGCCGGGATTTACAATGTATGGCTTATCCCGTGCGGCGGCTTACAAGAGGTATATAAAGGCGGTCCTGACCTAACTAGGTCGGTAACAGGTAATCCAACTCCGACTCGGTAACAACTCGTACCGTACCGCGGGGGGCTGCCGCCCCCCGCACCCCCCTCCGTGCAGTCCACGTTTGTGCGGGGCGAGTGTGGGGCCAACTTCAAGACTACGTTGCGCCTCCGGCTCCACTACGTCTTGAAGTTCGGCCTTTATCAGTATATACGAATATGAATTTGGATCACCATAAAATAACAAGTTACGTGTTTGTGTGTATATAATCTAGGTCTGTTCTAACACAAACTGCCGTCTTCTACTGGTCACGGTTAATTTTAGATTTCATATTATAATACAGTATACGTAACACACATATAGTGTTTGGTGTTATGTTTTTAACCGAGAAAAAAAAAATTCTACCCCGAAGATTGTTCATGAGAGTTTTATTTCGGCTGATTAGGTGATTGCCACACTGCACACGAGTCCTGTGTGGAGACATGTGTGGAGACAGGGACTTCAAAAGATGGCTCAATTACTGGAAGCATTAATAGTGTGCATGCAGCTGGTGCCCACGAGATTGGGGTCACCCCTGGGATTTCTTGTGATTACTTGGTTGGCAGTAGCTCCAAATCTGCGGCCCATGCATCTTCGGACAATTGCCAGGATCCTATTGAGCTTAATCACCTTGTTCAGGTAACTAGAATTATTTGTCCTGCAGATTTTGTTTATGGAATTATTTTTACTTATGTCCTTTCTATTTTTGCAGCTGTTTGTAAAATTGATTGATTATCCATCAATATCCATTCAAATGGAATGCAATGCTTCAGTATCAGATATGGTCAAGAAGGCACTTCATAAAAGTGGGGTGTACTTGCCAGACTCGTATGTCAAAGTTGATGGGCACATCATTGCACCAGATACAGTGATCATTGTTAGCTTTAGGAATGCAACATTTACTGTTTCGCCTAGGACAAGAGGTGGTGCTTTAGATATTCCAAGGTATATTGTTTTTCGATTGTATCTCTTATAGTTTTCCTCACTGCAAGTTTGCGGTTACTGTAAATATTTAAATGCGTGTGTTTTATATTGCAGATCGCTTTCTTATGAATTTAAATGTGTGCCGCTGCATGATTATCTCTTGGGACTAGGGGATTCACTCTTTGATGTTGTGAGACTTCGTGACTCTCCATGTGCACCATTTGTGGGAGATTATTTCGTCTCGCTTGGAAAGTCTGGCCGCCTAGTGTACAAATGGTTGTTCAGTCTGGTTGAGACATTTCATGCTCGGGAGAAGTGCCTCAAAACTTTCACTGTTGAGGATATCGTGTATGTCCGTGAAATGGGTCTCGTGTTCTATGAACCCAAGGAAGAAAGCTTCAGTCAACCTGGTTACAGGAGGAATATCCTAAATGTCGGCACTATTCTAGAAACCTACTTCCGTTATAGTCCATCTAGATTAGCGGCAAAGGGAACTGAAATACATGAGATGAACAAGCGACAAAGCCAGCTTCCTAATCATCTTCATGTTCTCGTGCAGTTTATCAAAGATATGCCCAGGTGTAATGCATATGAGGATGGTTTGACAGTGGTTTGGAGAAGTATATTTCTTCTTGATCCAACTGGAATGAGTGCCGCAGCAAAAATAGCTCTCATGTTGTCATTGGACTTGAAGGTTAAGTATCTTTCAAATAAACAAAGGGAAGATTTTGATGATGCACTGGGAAAAACCGAGAATTGGAAGCCTCTGGCAGATGCTGTTCCTGCACTGAAAGATGTCCTTAATTTCAGATTCTTTGATCGCGCGACAAGACAGTACAGAACTGGTTATTATGACGGAACATCTCTGTCTTCTCTTTGGTTGTTAGGAAGGAACTATTTGAGCCATTCAGAAAAACTGCAGGTCTGTTACTTGCCATCCTAGTGTATCTAGCGTTATTTCTTGACTAATCCTTAATCCTCACAATGCCAAATTCTTGTAGATGGATGTGAAGATGGCCGAAGCGATCTTTAGTTTTATTTTCACATACTTGCTACCGCTTGTCATAAGAGCACTAATTCGCAAGTACCAGAATGCAGCCCATCCAGGTGCAGTTCAGAACTCATTGACGTTTCGTGATATATTGGATATGGAATAGGTATTGTCGGATATATACTGAATAGGGGTATAGAAGATGGTAGATAAAAGAGCCGGACTACCAGGGTGGCCTACATGGTAATGGGCTTAGATCCATTGGGCGGCCCAGTAGTCCGACGCGTAGAAGCCGGATTCTAGAAGAACCCGGATCACGGCCCGCGTGATCTGGCTTGGAGGAGAAGACGGATTCCTTACTTTCCAAGTTACAAGTTAAATGTAGTCTTCTAGGTTTCTGGTTCTGTAAGCCCTAATCCGGCTATTATATAAAGCCGGACGGGAGATAGATTTCATAAGTTCCTTTAGTTTTCAAGGTTCTAGGTTCAAGCTCAAGCCTTACGCAACTCGCCGGGAAGCTCATCCTCGACGAGTAGCTGGATCTATTCCCTTACATTGTAACCTTATTATACGGGCTTTAGTCCCACATAGTGAGAAGTGCAGGAGTAGGTACGCCGTACTGTCGCGACGTACCGAACCTGGGTAAATCCCGTGTTCTGTGTTACTACGCTATCCCGTTACCCCGCGTCTCTACCGTAGTCTCATGGCACCCCAGTCTATGAAAACTACTACGATGTCTCGACAGTTGGCGCCCACCGTGGGGCAAACGACGTCAGGCGTGAAGTTCCGATCTGGGATACTAGGCGGAATCGGAAGATCGATCACTGTCGGAAGCTTGGAATTCGACGACGACGTCGGGCGCTTCCTCGACAACGGATCCTACATACCGGCGCAAAACCATCTGGTAAGTGCCTGCGTTTTACCGATTGGATCTGCTAATATCTTTATCGGATTAACCGCGGAAGCAATGGGGTTTTGCGGTGAAAGCAATTATCTCCCACCCGCCCTATACCCAGTCGAAGACGACTATGATGCCGGATTTTGCTCAGATCGCCGACAAAACAGTGATACGCACTTTATCGGCATGGTGCAATCCGAGATCGCCGAAAACACGGATGACGGAAATCCCGTGCAAGAGGCAGACAACAATACACCCGTCACAGAGACGGAAGAACCAATACCCGTCACAGAGACGGAAGATCCGACATCCGTCAACCAGACGATGAACTCGGAAACAGAGTCCGTGCTCGCCGCCATTGAGGCGAGATTAGAGTCGGAAACCGGATCGGATAACTTCTCCGAAGACGAAGATGATGATGCCTTCGTAAGAAAAGTTAAGTCCTTTCAAGAGGGATTCCATGAAGTGCTAATGGCAAAACCAGCTGATACAACGGGTGCCGATAGCCAGGAAAGCCCTAAAACCCCTCCGCCAGCAGAGGAGAGGGAAGACGGAGAAACTTCTCCGATATTTCCTAATGTCAAGGAGATGACAGAGGATGAACCTGTCAAAAAACCTCCATCTTCCAAGAAAAAGCACCGTGCTTCTAAAAAACTCCAGTACAAACTCCGGAAGAAAAGTCAGCTGATCTCGCTGATGAAAACCTGGAAGTTGGAGATATTAGTGGCACAAAGCCTACGGAAAAGAAATCCAAGGAAATCACTGCTCCGCCAATGACAGAACTGGAAGAGCAAGAACTATTACAAACTCCAGTGGGACCCAATGAACCCCCTGAGATGCTGGAAGCCAGGAGACAAGCTTTCCAACGGCAACAGCAACAACTGCTTAGATCTCGGCAACACCTCCAACAAACCCATAATGGCATCAAAATTATGAAGGAAGAAATTGAGGAATACGAGAGAAAGCATAGATCTGCCTTAAAACCTACAAGGTTACCCGAAATTGCAAAACCGGAAGAACTGCCGCCGAAAGAAAGGTTCTATAACCCATCTTGGCAAAAGCAGTTAAACGGCAAAGATGCCAAGGGCGAACCAATATACAAAACCGCAGCTGAAAACGCGGAAGCAGCGTTCGCCATCTTGAACAATGATCTGTACTCCAACGGGGAAAAACTCCAAGGGGTGTATGCTTTCCTAGGAAAAGCATTACAGCAGCAACAGCGAGGACAAGAGCGATCAGGGAGGCTGCATGATAATTCCGCCCTCTGCAAAACTGTTACTTGCGCTGCTGGAGCACCTGGACCGGAAGAACCCGGAGATTCGGATAAAAAAGAGGATCCGAGAAAAGACAAGAAAAACCCCGACAACCGGGACGCAGCGTCTAGAACCGGACCTCATCTCCAGAAAGATGGATATAAACCACACGATCGGGAAGACAAACACCGGAATGATGGCAAAATAATGCCACCTCCGAGAAACCCAGCTGAAAAAACTGGAAGATACGATACACCTCACAGGCGTGAAAGATCTCGGACACCGCCCAAAGATAAGGAAAGGTACAGGAGCAGGACTCCACCTAATCCCAGAGGGCGTGACAACGGAAGAGATAGAGATAACCTCGGAAAAACGCGTCCGCGCAACAATGGAAAAGAAAGGAGCAGATCCCCTTCTGTCCATTCAGCCGGGAGATATTCTGCACATATTGACAGAGCAGAAAAGGACGATCTATACTTTGGTCCTAAGTGTTTTACTGACAGGATCCGAAGGATAACCCTGCATTCTGGCTTCGCCAAAGTTGGTCCAACCTACCAAAAATATACCGGCAGTACAAACCCGGATACCTGGCTTTCAGATTATTACACAGCCGTCCAGATCAACAACGGGACAGACCTGGAAGCTGTCAAGTTTCTTCCCCTAATGTTGCTAGACGGAGCCAGAGATTGGATTAATGGTTTACCATCAAGAACTGTCGACAGTTGGGATGATATGGCGAGAGTATTCACCCAGCATTTTAGGGGAACATACAAACGCCCAAATAGCATCAACCAGCTGAACCGTTGCACCCAATTTGAAGACGAACCATACGTGGATTTCATCTCCAGATGGACTGCAATGAAGAATAGTTGCTCTGGAGTAACTGACGTACAAGCAATGCATGCTTTCGTCAATGGCCTAAAACCCGGACTTGTACCGTTCATGGTTGGTTCTAAAAAGCACAAAGATCTCGGATCTATGCTTACAACCGCTAATGAGCATGCTGCAGCCGAAGACGATATCAGAGCAAGAGGAGGCAATATTGAGTCACTGATACTGGCCAAGAAAACACCTCGTTCTGATAAAAAAGGAACTCCGGAGTCAACAACAAAGCCCAAGGAGGTTAACTTAGCCTTTGGAGGAGAAAAAGGGAACAAGTGGAAAGGCCGCAGTCCGGATCCCATCAATTACACTCCTGAAGAATGGGAGAGAATTAAGTCGAAACCCTGCGTCCACCACTCTCAGTTTGGGAAACCAACCCACACGAATGCGCAATGCCGGATAAACAAGCATATGAAAGGCAATGCAGGATCCGGAAATAAAGGGAAGGGTTCCAAGAGGAAACCTGCCAAACAAAAGCCAGAAGCTGAAAAAGAAGACAGTGAATCGGACACTGATGACAAAATCCAGGAACAACAGCGAAAAGGCGAACCTAAATTTCCGAGAGTTGACGGAGAAGCAATGCTAACTTTCCTAGCAACCCCGTCAGCAAAGGTGGCCAAAAGGACACTTCGAGAAATAAACGCGGTTATTCCTGCAACCCCAAAATTCTTGAAGTACTCCAACACACCGATAACCTGGGATCAGTCTGATCATCCCGGAAATATCCCTGAACCCGGCACACAAGCTCTTGTTGTAAGCCCTATTGTTCAAAACACTAGGCTAAGAAGAGTGCTGATGGACGGAGGATCCAGCATCAACATAATGTACCTGGATACACTGAAGCACTTGAAGATATCCGAGTCCCAGCTCAACTACAGCAATATACGCTTCCATGGCATTGTTCCTGGCAGGCAAGCACGATCCCTAGGAGAAATTTCCCTAGACGTCACCTTCGGAGATAAAGATCACTTCCGGCAGGAAAAAGTATCCTTCGAAGTTGTGCCGTTCGAGAGCGTGTATCACGCAATTCTCGGACGTCCGGCTTTCGCCAAGTTTATGGCAAGATCTTGCTATATCTACAACAAGCTGAAGATGCCAGGACCCAAAGGAGGAGTAATCACCATTGCCGGTGATTTCAAGCTGGCAAATGAGTTGGAGAAGCAAAACGCCCTTTGCGCTCAAAGAGTTATAGCTCAGGAAGAACTGAAGGAGTTAGCCAAGGAGGTATCGCCGAAAGAAATGCCGGCAGGAAAAGAAACCCGGAAGCCAACAGATAGCTTCAAGGCATCCGAGAACACAAGACAGGTAATCCTAGATCCCAAAGATCCGACAAAATTCGTCGTTGTTGGGACTGGGATGACCGACAAATAGGAAGGCGAGCTCATCAAGTTCCTCCGTGAGAACTGGGACATTTTTGCCTGGTGTCCAGCTGACATGCCAGGCGTACCCAGGGAACTTGCTGAGCACCAACTCAAGGTTATTCCCGGATCAAAACCCGTCAAACAAGGTCTCCGTCGATTTGACGGAAGAAGACGGAAGGCTATTGGCAAGGAAATTATCCGGCTTTTAGCAGCGGATTTCATCAAGGAGGTAATCCATACTGACTGGTCCGCAAATCCGGTACTAGTACCGAAGAAAGACACAACTGCCCTCAGAATGTGTATAGATTACACAGGATTGAACAAGTTGTGTCCGAAAGATAGGTTTGCGCTGCCGCGAATCGATCAAATAATAGACGCCACTGCAGGCTCTGAGCTTTTATGCTTTTTGGATGCATACTCCGGGTACCACCAAATACGCATGAAAAAGGAAGATCAAATCAAGACTTCTTTCATAACCCCGTACGGGACGTATTACTACGTAACCATGCCTTTTGGCCTGAAGAACGCAGGTGCAACCTACCAGCGTTGCATGCAACGTTGTTTGCATAGTCAGATTGGAAAAAACGTCCATGTTTACGTGGACGATATTGCTGTCGTAACCAAGGAAAAAGATACACTCCTTGAGGATTTGCGAGAAACCTTCGAAAATTTGCGCACTTACAAGATGAAGTTGAATCCATCTAAGTGCGTATTCGGGGTTCCCTCAGGAAAACTTCTAGGTTTCATTGTTTCTCACAGAGGAATAGAAGTTAACCCGGAAAAGATCAAGGCAATCTTGAATATCTCAAAGCCTACATGTGTAAAAGATGTCCAAATATTGACGGGTTCCGCTGCAGCCGTCAGCAGATTTATTAGTCGGCTGGGGGATAAAGCCTTGCCACTATACAAACTGTTAAAGAAATCCGACAAGTTTGAATGGACAGAAGAGGCCGATGCAGCGTTAGCCCAGTTAAAAGAAACCTTGATGAACGCTCCCATCTTGGCATCTCCCAAAGATGAAGAACCCATGTTACTATACCTTACGGCTACTAGTCGGGTTATTAGCGCGGTAATCGTTGTGGAACGGACAAAAGAAGAGCAAAGCATACCAGATCAACATCCGGTATACTACATAAGCGAAGTTTTCTCCGAATCCAAACAAAGATACCCGCACTATCAGAAACTGGCATATGGCGTATTTTTCGCATCCAGAAAGCTGCGCCATTACTTCCAAGGACATTCTATAACAGTGGTATGTAAAGCACCACTAGGAGATATTATAAACAATGCGGAGGCAACCGGCCGAGTAGCTAAATGGGGCATCGAGCTGGCAGCTTTCGACATTAAGTATCAGCCAAGGACGGCAATAAAATCCCAGGTTTTGGCAGATTTCGTCGCCGACTGGACAGAAGCAATGGAAAATACACCGATGCCAGAATCCGAGTACTGGATCATGCACTTTGACGGATCCAAGATGAAGGAAGGAGCTGGAGCCGGCGTAGTTCTAAAATCTCCCAAGGGAGACACAATGGAGTACGTATTGCAAATACACTTCAACGCCAGTAATAATGTGGCAGAATACGAAGCTTTGCTTCATGGCTTGCATATTGCAAAAGAAATAGGGGTAAAACGCATCTTGTGCTATGGAGACTCGGATTTGGTACAGCATCAGCTCAACCAAACCTGGGATGCGAAAAGCCCCATAATGGCCGAATATCGGAGAACGGTGGATGAGTTTGCCATCTGCTTCTTCGGGTTCGAAGTCCTTCACATAAAAAGGGAGGAAAATTGGAACGCGGATGCGTTAGCCCGCATGGGATCAGAGAGAGTAAAAACTTTACCACCAGGGGTATTCGTCCAGCATTTGCATGAACCATCCATAAAAGGTGGAGACGTCGATTACCCTTTAGCATCTGAAACAATTGAAGTCATGTTCGTTAAACCGGATTGGACAATCCCGTACCTAAACTTCTTAGTCAATCAGAAGTACCCGGAAGGAGCAGACGAAGTCCTGCAAAGGCAAATACAGCGTCGATGCAAAGGATACGTAGTAATCAACGATCACTTATACAAACGCAGTACTTCTGGAGTTTTTCTGCGGTGTATTTCACCAGAAGAAGGAAGAGAAATATTGCAAGAAATCCATGCCGGCGATTGCGGACATCATGCTCAATCAAAAAGCATAGTCAAAAAAGCATTCCGTGCAGGGTTTTTCTGGCTAACAGCCAAGACAGACGCCGAACGCATAGTGAATACATGCGAAGGATGCCAATATTACGCCAAGCAGACTAATTTGCCGGCCCAAGCACTAAAAACTATCCCTATCACATGGCCGTTTGCGGTCTGGGGGCTAGACATGATGGGACCGTTCAAAACTGCAAGAGGTGGACTTACACATTTACTCGTAGCAGTAGATAAGTACACAAAATGGGTGGAGGCTAAACCCATCAAAAAGCTGGACGGTGCAACTGCCAGAAATTTCATTATCGATTTAGTAATGAGGTATGGCGTCCCACACAGCATAATAACTGATAACGGGACAAATTTCTCCATTGGGGAGTTGGCAAAATACTGCCAACAAACGGGAATTCGCTTGGATCTTGCATCTGTGGCACACCCGCAATCTAATGGACAGGTTGAAAGAATGAATAGCTCAATCCTGCAAGGAATACGCCCAAGACTCGAAACTCCTCTTCATAGAGCAGCTGGAGCATGGGTAGAAGAACTACCTTCCGTGTTATGGAGTATTCGAACGACGCCAAATAGGTCAACTGAGCAAACCCCGTTTTTCCTAGTTTATGGCGCGGAAGCTATGCTTCCAACGGACATGATCCATGATAGCCCAAGAGTGCAAAATTTTGACGACTCGGATGCCGAGGAAGCACGACAGGATGTTGTCGATCTCCTAGAAGAGGAACGAGAACTTGTGCTTCAAAGATCCGCCATCTACCAGCAAGGTTTACGACGTTATCATAGTCGGAAAATCAGGCATCGTTCTTTTAAAGAAGGTGACTTGGTGCTGAGATTGGTGCAACAAAGGAAGCACAAATTGGCCCCAGTATGGGAAGGACCATTTGTCATCAGTAAAGCCATGAAGAATGGATCATATTATCTTGTCGACATTCGAGATACGGAGGATGATCCCAAAAAGCCGAATCGCAAAAGAAAGAGAAAAATAGATGCTGAACTAGGAGAGACAAATAGGCCTTGGAGTATCCAGCAATTACGTCCCTTCTACACTTAGTTCAATTTCTATGTAAACATCTTTGAGATCATGAAATAAAGTTATCGGAATTCATATTCATTATAAGTACAAAATATTTCCGTTTTATCTATTTCCCAATGATCTTACAAATACTCAATGTTGACCCGAATTGTGCCTGCGTGCTCGGTGTTTAAAAGCTGAATGATTCGGCCTGTTAAAGGTTAAAGGAAACTCGGATTGTGCCTGCGTGCCCAAGTTTCAGAACAGTTCCTTGTTTTCTCTAAGTTTTATCTGATCGTGCGTATGATGGGTTACTGGAACTAGTTAGTAAAAATGCCTTTAGCATGATTCATGTTTTCGAGTTTCAAAACTGCTTGGTTCGTCCCCAGTTACTCGGCATAACGATTCATAATGCTATTTGAGCCATTTTAAACACTAAGGACAGTTAAAGCATATATACCAGATTACTTAGAAGATAAAGGAGCAGCCAAACCCGGAAAAACTTTGCAAGAAGTTTGAAATCGCAAAAGGCGGAGTTCTTGTTCCGACAAATGACATAGAAGTATTACAATATGAATTACATTGTAAAGAAGCTACTATACGCATCCATCATCCAGGTTAAGTGCGCCCCCTTTAAATTTCCGAGTCTTCATCACTGCCATCATTCTCGGGGGCTGCGGGCACTTCTTCTTCCGGATAAGTAATGGAGATATTTACCATGGAAGCAATCTGCGTGGCATGGCCTTCAACTTCTTTAAAGATTGCATTTATTTGTGCTTCTGAGCATTCTTGAGGAATACCGGATGCTACACGCCAGGATTTTGCATCAGGGTAGTGTAAGCGCATGAGGCCAAGTGCCATTCGCGCACCACCCCGTGCAGCAGAGCGAAGGAAAGATTCCTTCGAATTTGCTACTTCCATGATGCCATCCGGAAGTCGGTAAACTTCTGAGAATTGTATACTGCTTGTGGGCAGGAATTTACTAATTAAGTGCATTCCTGCATTTCTGATTGAATTCCATATCTTCCCAAAGGCCCGGATCTTTTCCGTCCGAGAAATCCCTGGAAAATTTCCTGCTTTTTTGACAAAAGGCAAAGATTAGAAAATACAAGAATATGGCATGAAAGTATTGGTAAAAGAAGTCAACTTACCAAGAACCGCGTCAATTTCATCGCTTTCTTTCATACGAGGAAATAGCATACTTTCTAAATCATTGATAATAGATTTATCCTCTGCTGCCTGCAAAGAAGCCTTGGATTGCGCAATCCCAAGGGCTAGATTACTGGCTTCCAGTTCTTCTCGAACTTTTGAAAGTTCTCTTTGAAGGTTGGAGTTTTCTTCACGAAGTTGAGAAAAATAAGCAGCGTTTGCTGTGAGCTTCTTGGCTTTGGTTAAAGCAGCTGAAAAGTAGGGACAAAATAATCCGACATTACGGCAAGATCTAGAAATGACTTTCCAGCAAAAATCAATAAACACGAAGAAAAATACCGGTGGCTTTGGATAATTGCTTTTGAGTCGAAGCCAGTTCGTTGCTTTTTGACTCAATAACAGATTGAAGTGTTTTTACTTCTTTGCTTTTGAGGCTAAGTTTTTTCAAAACTTCCACGTTTATGGCATCTGCGGAATGCTGAAACATGGAAATGAAAGCCAGATGCTTAAGTTTGAACAAGCATACAAAGAATCATTAAGAAGAATTTAGATTTTCAACTTAATGCTTGGGGGCTAGAGGTATTACCTGGCTCATTTCTCGCAAATCAGTTAAGGTCTCCTTGAATTCTCTGGCATATTCCATGAAAAGAATTCCTACGTGGTGAAGGCCATCGTGTATGACCTGGCGGGGCGAGAATGCGATATTGTTGCGGATAACTAGTCCATTTTGTGGCCAAGGGCGAACCAGAGGCGCAGGAGCAAAAAATTTCTTAGCTTCCGGACGAATATATCCGAGTTCGTCGAAAAGTTCTTCTTTCACCCGGATATCATCTGGAGCAGGAATGGATTCGTTTCTGACGGGTGATTGAAAATTTCCGCCCATTGGCATATTCGTTTTCCCCCTTTTACCCGTAGCTGCAGAAGGAAATTCTTCTTTGATGGTAGTTTGCCTCTTGCGCTTTTGGTTGTTGTAAAACTCGGCATATAATTGGCTGATTTCAGCATCAGAAGCAAGATCATTTTCTCCAAGTTCGTCAAACTAGGAAAGAATTAGCAGTATGTTAAAAATGAAGAGAGAAGATAATCTGAGGAAACTCAGAAACAAGGAAAGAAAAGTACCTTAGGAACCAGATTTTCCGCATGATATATGGCTAGACTTTCTTCAACCTGGCTATCGGCGGCAACTATCTGATGAAGGCGTTCTATAAAATCCTTCTTGCTAAAGGACCTATCGGTGCCTCTCATGCTGTCTTCCGGTCCCGTGCACTCACAAAGAAGTCGGGAACGAAGGGATAAAGGTTGTACGCGACGTCCAAACCAGCATAACACGATATCCTTCCAAACCAAAGGTGGTTGAGAAGAAGAAAGTTTGGCAATGCGACGCTTTATTTTCATCAGGCTTTCAGGCAAATCCTCTGTTATTGCAAGTGTCCAATTTTCACGAGGAATAGCAGCAGAATTAACAAAGGGAGGAAGTCCGGTTTCTTTGTTGGGGAACGGAATGTCTTGGTGATAAAAGAAAGAACCTAGCCAAGATTGGTCAGGTTTCGGCATTCTTATCTTGGGATACCATTCTTCCCTAAAGTTTCTGAGGATAAAAGATATGGTACCGCAGATGGGCGAGACACCGTTTGTGATATTGTGTTTTACCTCGAAACAATAATGCCAGAAGTCTAAATTGGGAGTTATTCCAAGATACCCTTCGAAAAGAGCTTGGAAACTAGCTAATTGGAGGATGGAATTTGGAGAGATATTATGTGGTTGAACACCATAAAAGTTGAGGACGTCTAGGAAAAAGGCGGAAGGGGGAAAACCCATACCTCTCGTAATATGAGAGGTGAGGAGGACGCGTTCTCCTTCCTTTGGCTTGGGCTCTGGCTCATTCTTCGAGATCCGCCATTTGCCTTTAACTATTAATCTATCCCTTGACATCCGACGAAGGAGGACGAGTGAAGTGTCACTCTGATTCCAAATTCCGACAAATTCTGCTTCTTCGTCAGCTCCGGCGGAGAAGCGCTCAGTGCCACGAGAGTGAATCTTGGCCCCCGCCGTTTCCGGTGCGAACGGCGGGGTTGTCGTGGTGCTTGGGCCCGCTACGTCCGCGGCGGCGGAAGCATTTCCTCCGCCCGCCGCGGATGCCGTGGTTGTTACCGGCCCGCCGCCGGCATGCTTGGGCGACCCCAGCTGTGGATCCAGGTCGCCCAAAAGCTCGTCGATGGAGGCGCGAGCCGGTGAGGACGACGGAGTGGCCATCGTTTTCGGTGGTGAGGGAGCGCTCCGGCGTGCAAAGGGCTCGTCGGGGCAAGGATTCGTTCTAGCTCTCGTGCTCGCGTTTGCGTCAATGGCGTGGGCAGTGAGGGAGTGAGGAAAGATTTCCGGTGACGACGAGGACGGCTATTTATAGCCAGAAAACCTCTAGATACGCGCCAACGGCTCTTTTGACCGTTGGATGTTCGACGCGTGTCGCTCGCCGGAAAATCCGGGAAACGGAACGACAGAGGAATGATGGCTATCTCCTCGTTTCTCGTGAGAATCTGTCAGAGATACGTTGCAGGGTTTCCCGCGTGAAATCAAGCGGCGCTTGCGTCAGCATGATTAAAGCGTTGATGTCACGTGTTCCTTTTCCGCGAAGGATCGCGAGAAGAAAAGCCGGATTTTCATAGTTCCGAGTTTTATGTTACCATCTCCTTCAAAAGGAAAGAAGAAAGAATCAAGACTGCTGGATCAAGTTTTCCCGGACAAAATGTATTTGACGAAAGGCGGAGTTTCAGAGTTTTGATCCTTCCTGGGGGCTACTGTCGGATATATACTGAATAGGGGTATAGAAGATGGTAGATAAAAGAGCCGGACTACCAGGGTGGCCTACATGGTAATGGGCTTAGATCCATTGGGCGGCCCAGTAGTCCGACGCGTAGAAGCCGGATTCTAGAAGAACCCGGATCACGGCCCGCGTGATCTGGCTTGGAGGAGAAGACGGATTCCTTACTTTCCAAGTTACAAGTTAAATGTAGTCTTCTAGGTTTCTGGTTCTGTAAGACCTAATCCGGCTATTATATAAAGCCGGACGGGAGATAGATTTCATAAGTTCCTTTAGTTTTCAAGGTTCTAGGTTCAAGCTCAAGCCTTACGCAACTCGCCGGGAAGCTCATCCTCGACGAGTAGCTGGATCTATTCCCTTACATTGTAACCTTATTATACGGGCTTTAGTCCCACATAGTGAGAAGTGCAGGAGTAGGTACGCCGTACTGTCGCGACGTACCGAACCTGGGTAAATCCCGTGTTCTGTGTTACTACGCTATCCCGTTACCCCGCGTCTCTACCGTAGTCTCATGGCACCCCAGTCTATGAAAACTACTACGATGTCTCGACAGGTATCAAACTGCTTCCTTAAATTTACTCATTACAATACTGTTCTTTGCCTACTCTCTAATATTTCGTTTCTACTCCCTCCGTTCACAAATAGATGACTCCCATTTGTCCAAATATGAATGTATGTAGACATGTTTGTGTCCAAATACATTCATATTTGGACAAATGAGAGTCATCTATTTGTGAACGGAGGGAGTATGTGTATGCTAACTTAAGTCCAACAATCTCTTTAATCAACAACATAACATAGTGGTCAAATGGAAAGTTATTTCAGTTTTGCCGCACTTAATTGTCTGTAAGATAGTGGTATTTTGAAGTATTTTATCTAAATTTTCTGTATTTAGTAAAAAATTATTTTAGTTGTTTTGTTCCAGTCATCCCTTTTTTCACTTACGGGCCATAATTTCCATATACATTACTGACCCCGCGAGCCCATGCTCCACTTGTGGTTTGGACTTTGAATGAACACCCACCGATCAATGCATGTCTTCCTGTTTTAGTTCATCACTAACAAGTCTACGCAAGGAAGTTATCTAATTACCTATGTGCTATATCCTTAACATCAAGGTCTTGCTGGACCTGTCATGAGCAAGGGCAAGAACCCCCAAGACCTTCAACATCAACAACTTCACGCACAAGATCCGCAGAGTGGACCGGTGGGACTTTGAGCAGAGAAAAGCGTACCCTTCTGCCTTGCTCATGCCTAGAACTCTTCATGTCTGTGTTTGACGCTGCTTGTATATGTTGATGTAATGGTTGTAATTATTTTGGAGTCGAGCTGGGGGTTTGTGAGCATTTTGGTGGTCGTCATCTTCAAGAGAAATTAGCGTTCATTGTCAGCAGTCAACACTTCTGAACAACCGAATTGATATCTTTAAGTGGATGTTTTGCTTCGTGATGAACACCATCCTTATTCGTTGTTCTGTGCTTGACATTTTCCATCGAATCTTTTTTATTCGTGTCTTTTGTTCATCTTGATGCTCTGGTTCCTTACAATGATACCTACAGATTTCCTGTTAAGTAGAACAAGTTTACTCCTTTCAGGTGATTGATAAAGTTTTTATGCTTCAGAGCCATGCAATAAATAAATAAGCACACTATCATGATGTGGTAGTCTTGAAGATCAAACTGTAATGAACTGACCTTCCATTGAAAAAGAACCCCCGTGATGCATTTTGATATGGATCAAGCCCCCCTCCATTCTCTGTGTGTGTACATATATGCATTTAGATACATGAAAAAAAATGCAATGCTTATTATAGAACTGATCCTTATTTTGAACAGACCTACACTACCACGATTCGGTGACATACAAATACATCTAGAACATAATGCACATTCCAGCTAGCTGTTGTTTAAAGTGTGTCAAGATATTTTCAAAAGAGACTGCAATCTGATCAATTAATTTGTCCCAACAATGTAAAGATAAATGGTAAGTACATCATGGCAATTATCTAGTGTTTGTGCGAGTGAAAGTGGGAGTCTAAAATGCATCAAATCAGTACAAGCTATGTACATGTACATATTTATTTATATACAATGCATATAGGAAGTACAAGTAGCAATAAGAAATTATCATGCATCAGGTTCTCTATATGTGCAGGCACCAATGTGCAGCCAGCAAGAGGTAGCGGCAAGCCGACCCGCAACCGAGAATTTGCAGCCTACGACTATCATTTTCTCACTAATAAATTCACATGACCCGCAACCGAGAATTTGCAGCCTACGACTATCATTTTCTCACTAATAAATTCACATGAGTGGTCATGCACTGATTATTCACATCAACTAGACGGAGTAGCGCGCTTCGCCGCGCCGTCTTCCATGTGTTCTTGCATCACATGGTTGATAGGGCATATGCTTGCGTGTTTTTCTTGCCGTTACCGAGCATGGGCATGCCGGCATGTGTTTTACTTGACGCCGAATAGATAGATTTTTTGTCTTCTCGCCTTAACAGCAAAAGGATACAACACGATTTTTGGTAGACATGTCCTCCCTCATTCGAGAATTTAAGTGAATTTATTAGGAAAAATAAATGTTGGCAATCATAAGTACTGTGCTGATTGTGCTATCAGTGATGCAACCTGCAATGTGCTGTTTGAAAACGTTTCAAGATGCATATATGCATGCAATTTCGTTTTGCTGCGTTGTCGATACCTCCTGTATGTAGAATCGTGCACGGCTGCATATTATGTTTCCGGAATTCTTTATTTTGGTCAACCGTCAGTCCTACATTAGACATGCAACTGTTCCCTAAATCTACTGATCGTCATTAGTATAAAGGTCCAATCATCTGGATTAATCAGATTCGTGGTCCACGCAACTTGTAGCAAAGTGGAACATAGATTTATTCCAAAAAAAAAACAATTAGGCAATGTTACTCCCTTTGTTCAAATACAAGGCCTGATTAAGTCTCTTTTTGACTTTCACCATTGTTGTCACAATTTCTCTGTGCGTACAAAAAAAGAAACACAGGGTGAAAGCTTTATTTGTGAATTTATGAATATATTTAGTAGTACAATTTCATATACTAAATATCCCTATAAATATAAGTACTCTAAGTCAAAGCTTTCGCATTTAGTTTTTTGAAAACGAAATATGTCTTCGTATTCCATATATTCTCTCTTGGAAGGGACTAAACAAAAATTACCAATTCATAACTTACCGACCACTCACCCCATATATTCTCGCTCTTGCCTCTATGACTCTGATTCTTGTCCAGGTGAAAGTGTGTCCATCAAATATTTTTGCATCTTTTTTAGGTAAAATATTCTTGCATTTCTATTTTCCCACGGAGCGACAGCCTGGAAACGCCGACATTACAGAGTGGACCAGCTATCTCGCTGATAGCAGTAGTAAACCTCAAAAGATCAATACTATCACTTGCCATGTCCTCAATATTTAGATTTATCCAAATCAGCTGGGCCTCTTTGCATCTCAAGATAGTGCGAAGTGACTGCCCGATGATTTTTTTTTATCATATTCTGCAGTGTTCAATCTGTCTTTGAAAGCAAACCATAAGAAAACAGTGTTTGTTTTATTATAGGATCCCAGGCATAAACATATGGTGCCCAAGTGGCTCATGTGTATGTGTATAGCTTATAGAAGAAGTCGTAGCATTATTGTCGATACTCATACTTGCAATTCTCATGTCTGGACCTAGAGCTTCAGGCGTCACCAATGTTAAATGAGTGAACAGATCATTTAACTCTGTATTGCTGCAGCTGACAAGTTAGGATGGAGCCACTAATAGCATGGAATTTCATTGCTTTGCAGGACTTTGCACAAGAATTTGCAGAGGAGAGTAATGTAATCTATACAGGTGCAGGCGCAGTTTGCATCTCCATAAGAACCCATAATATGAAAGCAGCAGAGCAATAAACCGCTTGGAAAAAACAAAAATATGGATAACTATACTCTGTGGCATATCAATAGTATTAATAAGTAGAATTATCTTCTTATTGAGACATCCGAAAACAAAATATCTATTCAGAATAATCATGCATAGATTTTAATCTACTACAAGTGTTGCCTGCATTTTCAAAGATAGACATGCATTTGTGTAATTTTAGACAGTAAGTAAATACACACCTATGGTCTCTGATCTCTAAACAATATGATTCAAGACACATGCATCTTTAATTACATAATAGTTCTACGCAAGAGATTCTTTACCCGTGATGACTCAGCACATTGCAAAAGCTACCGGCCAGCTAGCATCTAAATTTAGGGAAAACAAACAGGTGGATAACTCTACTGTGCGGCCTACCAATAGTATAAGCAAAATTATCTTTCTATTCAGACTTCCGAAAAGCAAAAAAAAAAAGTCCAGTGCAATCAGCCACAAATGCTAAATTTAGCACAAGTGATCGATGTATTTCCAAAGATAGGATTGCATTTGTGTCTTCTAAAACAATAAGTAAATATGCCCATATGGTCTCTGATCTCTAGACCGTGCGACTCAATTAACAAAACATGTACATCAGTAATGAAATAATAGTTGTAAGCAAGAGATTCTTTTATTAGCATACATTTTAACTCATGTGTTGCTTTACATGTCTTCTAAAAATCTGGTGTATACAACCAAGGGGGCAACTTCACGAGTGAAATTTTCAACCCGGGTATTACTTATCACTTTATCAGTACCACAAGAACTTGCCAGGCTATGGGGACAAGTGACTACAACGATGATTGGGAGCTAGTACAAACTTTACTTACATTTTGCGAGCACAATCTGCTTTGGAAATCCTTAACTTCTTCTCAAGCATGAGACTCACCATCGCCCTACTGCGGATTTAAACTGCATTCACACTGCTTTGTGGTGTCATGGGTGTGATGTACAACTAATAGATGAATTTTGGAACTCCAAACATACCTGCATGGATCCAAGTATCAGCAATATAACTACTCCCTTTGTGACTTAAATTGAACTTCACAAGGGCGTTGAAACAGAAAAGGTATCAACCAAAAGCACTGAAGCACCACTATCGTGGACTACATGTTGAGCACTAGTTGGACAAAAAAAAGTATTACTTAAATTCCGAAATAGCTTGAGTTCTAACTGAAGTACGGAAAAAGGCATCAGCTACAGCAGAAAAAGAATCACCCACCAAGAGACCGTGATGAAACAGGCCAGCAACAAAACTGAGCCAAGAACGAAACCAAAGGACCGCCTGAAAGCCGACCACCAGGAAAACACCCACAGAACTGGAGCCAACCTGGCTGTGCGCTGACATCGAAGCCAAACGTGGCACCACATGACGGTGCGTGCCGCCCCACCAGAAGCTACGTTAAGCAGCAACGGAATCAGAGCATGAAAATAATAATAAATAAATAAAATAGCGCCAGCAGACCCTACCAGGACACTTCCTTCGCGGCACCCGCGACCCACCAAGAACATCACCCATGATAAATGCCAAGACAACTAAAGCAGAGTAATAAAAAATCAATGAACACAACAAGGCATCACTAAAAACCCGTAAAAGACACCCAACGATGACGCCAAACAACAGAATGGAACAAACAGTCGGTGACAGACAAAAGCCACAGCCTGCAAACAAGGAAGCACGCCACATCCAAAATCACCGGCAAAATGGTGAGCTAACAAAGCAATGAACAACAGAACAAAAAAGAAATAACTAAACCAGGTAATTAAACATAAAAGCAGCAAGAAATAGGAACCACGGAAGCAAACCTTCAGCAGCATAAACGGCAAACCACCGAAGACGACAAGAACCAGCAGCGAGAACGACAGCACCGCACAGCACCAGCAGGGAGAAGATCGCCCTAAAGAACGTCTGCACAAATCCAAATTAATCCCTAGCACACACCATGATGGAGAAGATCAGGAAACACGGTGCCCATCAGAGTAAAAGTAAATTAAGAACCAATGTATGATCACAGTAATTAGGGTGCGTTATAGCATCGAGAATATCTTCCTATAAATAACATCAACATTCGGTACTTGCTCTGAACCAGGAGAGCCACCTTATCTGCATTCAAATATTCCCGCCCTTCATCAGAACCAGCTCGACCAGCAATTCGATTGTTAATAGAATCAACAACAACGTTAGTAGACCCTTGCTGCTCGATAATCGAGGTTATCATGAATGGCTAGAAAATCATCGTAGATGCTATAAATAAAAGAATAAACTCTATCACCATCTGTTCTCATCAAGAACAGATTGGGTATAGTCACCCAAGTTGCCTCAGAATCACCAACCCGCTTCTCAGCAAGCACCGTACCATCACGAACAGCTAGAACCCATTCTAAAAACGCTGGTAGCTTGCCCTTCTCATCATCCATAAGGCCGTCGGCAGTAAGACACATATTATCAGTGAGACACAAAACTCTGACATGGCACCTCAAAAGCTAAGATTGAGTAGAACTTTTTAATGGAACAGATTGAAAAATCATATTCTGAAGCTTCAAAAAATTCTGAAAACAATCCTGGATGTAGACAATGTTGTATTCCACCAACGTTTAAAATCTCAACAGGAAATATTTTATATTTTAAGCTGCGCAAAAATGACCAATCCGACATTTGCAAGTAGTAACAGTGCAAAGTTTCAACTCTCCTAAATCTATCAGATTTTGTCATTTTTGTGTAACACTACAAAGTTTCAACATATTTTTTAAGTTTTCAAAATAAAGGGCTCCATGGAGCCCGGCTTCCATTTGTGGTTTCCAATGCACAATACCTTGGCTTCTGGTAGACTTGGTAAATCAAGCTGAGGAACAATTAGGTACGTTAATATCGAACAAGAGTAGGGATGCAAGTTTGCCAGGTTGGGCCAACCTAACAAGTTATTCTGCTTCATTGCTTGCATTAAGTAGCAATGAACTATTTAAATGAAATGGGTCGTGGACTCGTAGATCAACCCACTTGCATCCCTAAAAAAGAGTAACCTACTTGGCTACCCTAAGTTACCAAGGACTACACGAAAACAGCAACATGCTTCAAATGTGTACCTTCAGCCTCAAGTTTCAGCCGATCCATCTGATTTGAAATCTTTTCAGTGGCAGCCTTAAGCACCAGATTCTCTTTCCTGTAGCCCTTCAGCTCCTTCTCTAGGGAATCGATTGTATCCTTTAACTTAGCAATCGGTGCTTGCATATCTCCCTTTTGTTCATATTCCAGCCTGCGGAACAGTAAGTTGTTTAAGCTCCAAACACACTATCAGATACGCATGTGAAAGTAAACTCTAGACTTAGCCAGTTGATTCACAAGATGCCAGGTATTTCAATTTTGACAACTGATTACTCAGGCTAAGCTTTCTCTCTTGCAGCGCTTGAGCATCTTCCAGTTGCTTTTCTTCATATTCACATAAAAATGGTATTTACCTTATAAAAATCTGAGTCAAGTTAAAAACTCCATACTATAAACATCAAAGTAAAAAACACCCCCACCATTTATAGCAGCAACATTCCATTGATATGTTTCCAGTCACTTCTCAACACCTAGAGAAGAATTCAGTGTGCAAAAACTGTAGCACCCAAAGAAGAGTTTGGTAGTTAAAAAAAATCACATTTCAGACGAGTAAGTAGAATTGGGTTCACAGAATGCAAAACCTGCTTTAGGAAGTTGGTGTCGTTGATCAAGTAAGACATATGCTAGAAACACTACAACTTAACTGACACAGTTAGTACACAAAACCAAATTGTGCAGGTTAGAGGGTGCCTTAAGCGTGTTTTAAGATGTGATTTGCACTACAATAAACATCCAAGCTATTTTCACTAATGCTACTTTCGGCTGAGCGAACGCCCACACACGGCAAGTTCACTCATGCACTGTGAGATTAAATCAATAATGAAATCACTATCATGCACTGTGAGATTAAATCAATAATGAAATCACTATCATGCACAATGAAATGTCTGTTCACTGTCAATCTTTCGTCACTCATTCTGTCTCCCCACAATTTAAGCATATGAACAGTAAGGGAAAAGCATCGTTGTTGCTCACCTCCCCTGGCTACCAAAGTCGGGCTGAATATCCACTCGCCATGGACAACACATGTTGGTGTGCTGCTGATGCTTGCACATGACGGATTTAAGTGATAGGGCGAGATGAGATTGAAGCAGAGATCAAGGGATTAGATGAGAAGGTGATAGTGATAAATTGCACGTTTGTGTGTGAGTATGGGTGGAGAGATAGGCGCACCTTGCAATGGCCTCTGCCGCTTCTTCTTCAAGCGATGCAGCCTTGTCCTAGGCGGCATGGTCGGACGGAGCCGGCAAGCTCCGATCCGAGCGTCCATGCCTTGACCCGGGGCCCCCAGCGGAGTCGAGCGGCGCCTCCAAGCCTCCCTCCTGTGCGGCTCTTCCACGGCCCTCGACTCCATATTCCCACTCGCGGCGCCTCCTGTTCGGCCGCCGCAGCTCGAGCCTCAGCCTCCAGCGAGGTCGACCTTGCTACTCCGCAAGCCGAGCACGAACCCAATCTTAGGAGAGCACGGGAGCCCGAGGAGAGCAGGAGCAGGACCGCCGGAAGAGAGAAGCACGCGGGTGATGGAGCAGCAGTGATGGAATCATGGCCGGGCGGCGGCTGCTGGCTAGAAACCCTAGGCGAGGTCGGGAGAGAGAAGACTGAGGATTTTTTTTTTGGTTGCGGGGCTGGATTTGTATGGCGCTGTGATGGCCCACACGGCAGACAGATAGCGACAGTGAGAGGCGCAGATGCGCTGAGAGGCCTCCGTCGCCTCCCCGCTTAAATCCTTAAGGTAATGTCTTGTATCTAGAATGCAAAACGAGAGAGACACACAATTTGTTAGAAAAAAAATGGAGGAAACAAAATAAATGCATCGATACACACCTTGGGCCTCTGCTGGCTTTTGCTTGTGGTCTGTAAAGGAGAGAAGAAAATTAGGAAACCATTGATATCTAAATAAGTTGAGGAAAGGAAAATAAGAAAGGGGAACAGATCTACATCGATATGTGAAGGGGATATAGCTAGAACAATCAGTTTTTTATCTGCATCATATATATCTACTCCCTCCGTCTTGTCTCAAAATTTGATAAAAAGTGGATGTATCTAGACATGATTTAGTGTTAGATTCATCCACTTTTATCAAAGTTTGAGACAATTAATTTGAGAGGGAGGGAGTAGATGTATATATGCGAAATAAGATTGCCAAGATGGTACGAGTTGCATAGGATTTCCGAATAAAATCGGAATTTGAGAGAGGATTAACAACGTACCTGAGCGATGAACGCCCGTGGCGTCTCCTCTGCACAGATCGGAAGGCGGCTAGGGCTGGCGATCTCAGGGGGAAAGAAGACGACGCAGATTTTGCCGCGAATTATCTAAGATTTTCGCGGCCTTAGATTGTGGGACATGAAAACGAACGCAGAGTATTTTTCTTTCCCAAACGTTAAACAACCCTCGCGTGCTGGCTCGTCGCGTCGAGCAATCTATCGCGCGCCGTCCGATAACCATCACGGACCGTCCGCGCGCGCGACGGCACGTGCACGTTCCGACAGCGATGTTTCCGACCAGTTTTTTCAGGTGGAGGCGCAACGTCTCGGTGCGTTTTGAATCTCGAACACCGAGTCGCTCCCCGTTTTATATCCCCAAAAGAGGTATTAGCACCCCACATACATGAACTTGCGGGGTGGGAGCAAATTCATACAAAAACTTGCGAAAGTGCACTGAACTATACACGAACTTGCTGGGTTTGAGCAAAAACATACAAAACACCTCTAATGACGCCACATAAGTTGCCACGTGGGCCTTTTTTTGCTAAAACCCCCCTGCGCGTTTGTGTCTCTCACGGATTGGTTAGGGGCAGTAGAATTAAATGTCAGTCCCCGTTTTCTTCCATATTTATGTTCCAGCCCCTGGCAGTTATTACGTGAATAAGGCCCGACAGAGATTTCTTCGCCTGTTTGTCGCCACTTTCCTTCCGTGCCCGACCATCGTCGCCACTTCCCTTCCCTCGAGAGTCGCCGTCGCCGCCGTGAACCTTCCTCTCCTCGCCTCCCCTCAATGCTGGACATGGAGCCAGTCCTTCGCTACGACATGGATCCTCCCGATTACGGTGCGCCCTCCTCTGTCCCATCTTCTTTGTCTCCTTTTCTCTTCGCACGCGGCCATGGCGGGTGGGGGTTAGCTAGGGTTCCTGGATTGAACGATCGTAGAGGAAACCGGCCGTTTGCGGATGGAATTGGCGCATGCTCTCAGTTTCATTCGTTATTACGGCTTGATTTGGACATAGCAGCTGAATTTTTTGTGCCCCTTCCGTTCGTCCAATTGTGCACTGTTGTGCGGATGATTTAGGTGTAAAATTAGGTTTTCTGTTGTGAATCCGTGGTGGGTATGCTATGATTCGTGTTTTAGATGTGGAGGTTAGTGATTTCGAGCATGCCCTGTTTCGGCATATTTTGGACAGTTCATGCTCAATGACAGAAAAGATGCAATTTTTATAGTTTTATGGCTTCCTTTTGATGCAGAAATGTGCTTAGATTGCTCAATTGTGAATTTAATTATCATATGAAACCTTATGATCTGCATAGTTGTGCACACTATGAAGTGGTAGTGAACTGAATTCACATAGTACAAGTGTTAACTGAATTTACTGCAAGTGTTGACTGAATTGTAGTGATCATTGCTTGTGATGCTTTTGTAATGTAGGTGGTGATCCTGATAAATTCTCAGTTCAAATAGATCACAATGGCTTTTTTGTTGGATTGAGAGGGAAATTGAGCTATGATGATGGCACAACTCACTGGTTTGACCATTGTGAATCAGACACATGGTCACTGTTGTGGATTCATGATATGGTGAAGCAATTAGGCCATGAAATTGAAGCAAGGACAAGGGTGTACTGGTGCCTTCCAAATAAAACTTTGCAAGATGGCTTGATCTGCATTGAAAATGATGCTCACACAATACTAATGACTGAAGCTGCAAAAGAGCATAAGACACTGAGTTTGTTTGTGGATCACACAGATTTTGTTAGGTTTTTTAGGCCTGATGTTCTTGCAAATGTAGGTGTAGGTGAACCCACTGTTAACATTGCAGACCAAGATGGGACAGACAATGATGTTAATGAACCTGAACAAATGCATGAAGGAAGAGTGAGGACACCTAGAAGAAGAACTGCAGCTGATGGTCAGAGAGAAGATGAGCAGGATGATGAAGACTCAGAGCAAGATGGAACAGACAATGAATTTTATGATAGTGATTGGGATGCTGAGGATGGAGATGATGACATATTTGCAGCAACTGTTGACAAGGAAGTGAATGACAACAATGAATTGGTTGAAATAGTGGAAGAAGAGGATGATGCAGGGCTTGATCATGAAGACCTCAATTTGACAATAGAACAAGAGCAGGAGCTAAAGTACAAGTTCAGTGTGTTCAATCCAGAGGTTGACATGGCAGCTCCTGTTTTCAAAGTGGGTCAGGTGTTCAGTTGTATTGCAGAGATAAGAAGTGCAGTAAAGGCTTACAGTGTTAATGAGAGAGTGAAGTTACTGAAGAAAAGGAATGAGCCTACTAGGATACATGTTGTCTGTGAAGGAGAGTGTGAAGGGGGTTGCTCATGGTTTTTGAAAGCATCTGTGGACAGTAGAACAGAGGCAATTGTTGTGAAGAAGTACTGTGGAATACATAAATGTGTGAGAGCTTGGGAGGTGAAGGATTTGACAGCCAGATTTTTGACTGATTTTTTCATGGATGAATTCAGAGACAACCAAAAGATGGATTTGCAAACCTTCAGGAACAAAATTAGGAGGAAATTCAACATGTGCCCCAACAATTGGAAGTTGAGGAGAGCAAGGAAAGCTGCTTTACTTAGGATTCATGGTGATGAAGCTCAGCAGTTCAACTTGTTGTGGGACTATGGGCATGAGTTAAGGACATGCAACCCTGGTTCTTCATTTTTTCTGAGCACAAACAAGTCAAATGTTAATGGTGAAGTGAAAGAACATTTGGCAACACTGTACTGGTCTTATGATGCCTGCAAGAGAGGATTCCTGGAAGGATGCAGACCAGTAATTTGTATTGATGGTTGTCACATCAAGACAAGATACAAGGGCCAGATACTCACTGCAGTTGGAGTTGATGCCAATGACTGTATATTTCCTATTGCAATGGGTGTCACTGAAGTAGAATGTACAAGTTCTTGGGAGTGGTTTCTAACTACACTAAGAGATGATCTGAACATCACAAATAGTGCTACTTTCACAATTATGAGTGACAGGCAGAAGGGCCTGATCAAGGCAGTGCAGAAAGTCTTCCCTGATGCAGAGCATAGGCACTGTGTTAGACATATATATCAGAATTTCCACAAGAAACACAAAGGGGAAACTTTGAAGAATGATCTATGGGCCATTGCTAGGTCATGCAATGTACCTACTTGGGAAAAAAATAAAAAGAAGATGGAAGTTGATTCAAAAGAAGCATTTGATTGGGTTGAGGAGCTGCCACCAAATACCTTCATCAAGGCCTTCTTTAGTGATTTTCCCAAGTGTGACATGCTTCTGAACAACCACTCTGAAGTGTTCAACAGCTATATTTTAGATGCAAGAGAAATGCCAATGCTCTCCATGCTAGAGAACATCTTCTACAAACTAATGCACAGGATTGTTGGAAAAAGTACTGAATGTGGAACCTGGACTGGAAGGATCTGCCCTAAGATTAAGAAGAAACTTGATAAATTCACTGAATGGGCAGCAAACTGTGAAGTGTTGGTTGCTGGTGGAGGAATTTTCAAAGTGACATCACTAGAATTTGAGAGAGATTACTGTGTTGATTTCAATACAAGGAGTTGTGACTGCAAGAGATGGCAGCTGACAGGCATACCATGCCATCATGCAATTGCCTGCTGCAGGAATGAGAGAATTGATCCTGAGCAAATGGTTCATAGCTGCTACACTATTGAGACATACAAAAAATGTTATGCTTACAACATGGTGCCTCTAAGAGGTAGGTGCCACTGGCAGAAGCAAGATGGAGTTCTAGTGCATCCACCACTATTCACAAAAGTCATGGGAAGACCTAAGAAGAACAGGAGGAAAACACCAGAAGAAACTGAGAAAGATGGTGCCAAGAAAATCTCAAAATCAGGTGTTCCAATGCACTGCTCTGTTTGTAAAACAGAAGGTCACAACAAAAAGGGGCATGCTAAATTCATGCAAGACCAGGCTAGTGGGTCTGTACTAATTGAAGATGAAAATGGTGATGTGGATAACCCACAAATATTACAGGTACTAACCTAATTAATCTAATTAATGTTTGTGCACAACTTTCATCTTTCTCAGTACAGGACTGACTCTTATTCATTTTGGCAGCACATCACTCAACAGAATGTTATACCTGCATTGGATCCTTCTCATCAGAGACACATGATGGTGTACAGAATGGGCCAAGAGGACAGAGCCTTTTTACCAATACCCAGGGGAAGTGTTCCTTTGCCTGAGGAGAGTGCATTTGTGGTAGATGCAAGGAACTCACTTCCACAGGGTAGAGTAACTACATCAATGAACAGAGGAGGCATATCAAGAGGCATATCAAGAGGAGGCACAGTTGGAAGAGGGAGGGGAAGAGCCATCAATTCTTCATCTGCTGCTGGGGAAGCAGAAGCACCAGCATCAAGAGGAAAAGGTACATGCACAAAGAGGGGTACAGGTACAGACCAGAAGCAAACAAAAAAGAGATGCAGAGAAGCAGAAACTACCAGAGTACCAGAACCTAGAAGAAACAGTACCAGAGCCAGAGGTAGAGGAACATACCCTACAGGGCCAGGATCTGCATACTACATGCTGTTTGGTGATGACACCCAACCAAGAGTGTTGCCAGACCTAAATGAGACACTTCCAGAAGAGATCATCAGTACACAAAATGCACCTGATGTTTAGACCTCATGATGTTTGATGATCTTTTGTAATAGGCAACAATGTTACTCTTTTGATGATCTTTTGATGATCTTTTGATGATCATCAGTACTTCCAGACCTGAATAATTTTTTGTAATGCACATGGTTTGAATTTGTGTAATGCAAGACATTACATCAATGGAGTACCAAATATTTGCAAAAGCACCATCATGTAGCAGCATACTTCAACTTAATATACATAACACAAACTGCACATATAGCAGCATAGTTCAGACATAATAAACACCACACAAACTGCACATATAGCAGCATAGTTCAGACATAATAAACATAACACAACTGCACATATAGCAGCATTGTTCAGACATAAAACAACTGCACATATAACAAGTGCATACATAGCAACATTGTTGAGCACTGTCCACCTAGCAGCATCTTTCACAGTCCTTCAGCTTCAAGGAGAGCATCATGATAGTCCCTGTCAAATCCAAAGCACCCTGGCACAATCCTGTCCACAAAGAGCTTCAACTTCTTCTCTTCATGGGTCCTTCTGAACCAGAACATCAGCACCTCACCCTCCCCAAAGCTCTGATCATTAACAACAGACATCCATTTAGATGTCATTATGGCACACTTTCTCCCCTTGTCCATCTTTATCTTCACTTCAGTCATTTTCTTTCCATTCCCATAGTAAACCCTCATGTCATATCCACTCCTGGTTATGTAGTTCTTCAGGTAGGTGTGTGTGAAATCCTTGTTGAAGTACTGCAATGATAACAAAAAAATCAGAGATTGTTGCCCTCAAATCAGATTGTAAATCCAAATAAATTCAGTTAATAAAATACCATTTTGCCTTTATTCTCTGCAATCTGTCCCTCTCTAATAGTGCAGACATAAAGAGGGATCCTTGGTTTCTGAAGGTCACATATGTCCTCTAAAAGAACAACTTGCTCTGGCAGCATAGCAACCCTATTGGGGTACACACAATATGCATCATATGTGTCCTCTCCAGACCATTTTGTCCCTACATTCATTCAATAACATTACATGAATGGTCTATTTCAGTCTCTAGAAATAACATGCAGACATGCAGCACAACAGGGCCATACAATACCTTTTATGGTCATGTTCATGTCCTGCTCCATCTGACATCTCTCACACGAGCTCTCACTGCTACCATCAGTGCTACCATCAGTACTATCATCAGACAGGTCAACCACCTCCACCTTCACCTTTGGGTCCATCGATCTAATATCAAACCAGCAGAGAAATAGCAGTTTCAGACAAATAACAAAAAAAACCTAGATTCTGAATGTCAAACAGAAAGAGAGGAGAAGAAGCAGGCTAAAAATCAAGCAAATGATGTAAGAGAGGATGATACACATGCACATTACCTTGATGGAGCAACTCGATCCAGCGGTTTGTTCTTGCTTTCTCCGGTGACAAGAGTGAGGAGAGCACAGAGAAGTGAAGTGAGGAGGGGACAGAGAAGTAACGGGTGTGTGAAGAGAGTGGGTGGGTGGGTGCAGTTAATAGGGGAGTGGTGGCCGTGTGAGGCCGGTTGGCATTCTACATGGCTGACAGGTGGGTCTACCTTGACTTGCTCTCTCCAAGTGCTGACAAGTGGCTAACACTTCCTGCCTAAATCTTGCACAAAAAATTGAAATGCAAACTTCCACATCTCAAAACTTGAAATGCTAACTCGCACAAACATATTTCAATATTGTTCAGATAAATTTGCATACAGCATAGCAGACAACAAACAGTACTTGTTTAGAGCAAACAGCATCATCACATACATAAGAACCAGCAGTACTAGCTTACACATCTTGCACAGCAATGCTCAATGCAGAAGCAATTTCCCTAACAGTAATCCTACAACAAATACAGCAAACAGCATCATCACATTCTTATTTTTTCCCTTCAGTGCATTAATCTCATCATTCTGCAGCTTCAACTGATGTTGCAGAGTCTGAAGAGCCTGCACATTGCCTCCAAGAACTGGACCATCCATATTGCCTCCATGAACAGGAGCTTCATGCACAGAATCCTCATTGCCAGCTACACTGCCTTGACCTCTAAGCCTCCAAACTTCATCGCGCAAGTCTCCAATCAAATCACTAAAGAACTTGGGCAATTCTCCATCATGCCACTCCACAAAGCCGCAACCACCTTGCTGTAACAAACAAAATCAACACCAATTTTCATCTGCAAGTGTTCATCTTGCTCCAGTGCAAAGCAGAGAGGAGATAGCAGAGCAGAACAGAACAGAGAGGAAGAGAGGAGATAGCAGTGCTCACCATGGCGTGGACGCAGGCGTAGTACCTTCTGCCAGGGTTCAACTTGCTCCAGCTAATCCATCTCGGCGCCTTACTCGGCGGGTCGCAGCGGCAGTACAACGCAGGCTCGTAGTCCATGGCGCCTTCACGGTACGGGACAGGGGACCGCGACTCCCGGCCAGCAAACCTCCGCCCACTAGCTCGACGGAATCCAGGAGCCGAACATCCAGTGGAAAAAGACATCGTCGCCGTCGAGCTCTGCCACCGCCGTCGTCCAGCGAGTCGCCTCCAAAGTCGCCTAGGTATCGGGTGGGGGATTGGGGAATTGATGGCAGGCGATTTCTGTCTGGGACGGATAAGTGTAGGGGGGTTTTGGCAAAAAAATTCGCGTCTGTCCTAACCCCTAACCAATCCGTGAGAGACACAAACGCGCAGGGGGGTTTTAGCAAAAAAACGGCCCACGTGGCAGCTTATGTGGCGTCATTAGAAGGGTTTTGTATGTTTTTGCTCCAACCCAGCAAGTTCGTGTATGGTTCAGTGCACTTTCGCAAGTTTTTGTATGAATTTGCTCCCACCCCGCAAGTTCATGTATGTGGGTGCTAATACCTCTTCCCAAAAATCCCGCTAGGTTTCTTCCCCATTTCCGGCGACGAGTGACAGATACTGAGCGAATCGGGCGGCGGGGGCGAGCGTCAGGTCGCGGTCGGAGGTCGCAGGTCAGAGGCGCGTTGCTTGGCGGCGGAAATCGGACCCGCGGGCGCGAGGCGCTGTGCTCGGCGTCGGCGGACGAGAAGAGGGGAACCCCCGCACGCAACTGCGGGTAGCTCGGAGCCGGAGAGGGGATGGCGGCGCGGTTGCGTGGGGAGCTAGACAACTGATTGATCTCCTACGCGGTCAAGCTCGGGAGCTAGGGGTGGAGGGTCCACGGCGGTGGTGCTCCCTGGGATCTCGTGTCTGAGGTCGAGGGGCGCCAACGAATTGCTTTTCGAGGTAAGCTCACGCGTTTCCCGATCTCCCAGCCAGAATTCAACTGTGCATTGTAGCTCGAATTGAAAACCATCAGGATCCCGTTGCACTCCATGGAGAAATCAACACAGAAATACAGGGAAACTCTGTTTTTTTAGAGCACGGCGGCATATACTCGAGCAGTTTGCAACATAGGTAGTTTCAGTAGTTACAACTTAGCTTTTGTATTGTTCTCTTCTGAATCCATGGTTGGCTGTAAGGGATTTTTTGCATGTTTTCTGTGTTTTATAAGTTGCAAATCAGAGAAATTCAGTTTCTCTATACTAGTTGCAATTTTGGTTGTAGAGTCAGTATACATTTTCTCCTTTTCTCAGATACCCGTTTTTGCACAACCGGGGTGGTAGCTAGGTGGTGTCGAAAACAGCATCTAAGATAACACGACGCAACTTGCGGCTACCTGATGTTGCCGTGGGGAAACATGGAGAACGAGCCAATCCCGCCCGCGGATGAATGCACAATACGTGTTGCAGCGTGGACAAACCAGCTAATTCAGGCTGTTATTCTGAAGGACAGAAAACCAAACGGGGATTTTGACAAGCTGAGGGTACGAGGCTACTAAACCCCCCCTTTTATGTGTGTTTTGGCGCATACAACTCAGTGTTCGTTGCGTACAACCAGGCCCGGCCCTGAGGGGGGGCAGGGTGGGCGGCCGCCCAGGGCCCCCGAATCGAAGGGGCCCCTAGGAGGTACGGCATATGCAGTGGGGATTGGGTTGCGTCTATTAGAGGAGCTCCAAAGGTTTTCTTTAGTACGTTACAGGAAGATACATGAAGAGGACGAACAAATGGTTTACCTCCGCTGCTTTTAAGTGGGCTGAGACGTGGCCCTTTTTCCTTTATTGTTTGGCCCTTCTTTTCACATTTCTTAGCTCAACCTTTTGGCCCTTTGGTTAGCTACACAAGGTGTTCTAGAAATATATATACGGGAGGATTAACTGGGGCTGGATAACGTTCCAAATAATACACACACTCGACCCATTTATCGTTCATCATGGCGCCTTGGTTGATCTAACTATGTTTCTCTCTAAAAATGCTGAAATCATTGTCAAAGATCGAACAACCGAGTCAAGTGCGATATTCTCATAGGGGCACGGTGCGCCGGATTTTTCTAGTCAAGTTGGTTGTCCCTGAACAACTAAGTTGCTAACACCCGAACAACTAAGTTGATTATACCTGACAAGTAAGTTGCTGACACCCGAACAACTAAGTTGCTGACACCCGAACAACTAAGTTGCTGATACTCGTGGTTTTTCAAAATTTATCATAGTTGATATTTCAACTTAGTTAAGTTGATTATACCTGACAAGGAAGTTGCTGACACCCGGACAACTAAGTTGCTGATACTCGTGGTTTTTCAAAATTTAGCATAGTTGATATTTCCAACTTAGTTAAGTTGATTATACCTGACAAGTAAGTCGCTGAACACCCGGACAACTAAGTCGTTGATACTCGTGTTTTTTTTCAAAATTTAGCATAGTTGATATTTTAACTTAGTTAAGTTGATTATACCTGACAAGTAAGTTGCTGACACCCGGACAACTAAGTTGCTTATCCTCTGTCTTTCAATTTTTTTAGCATAGTTTGCTAGTTTAAATCATTTTAAGTTTGATTATCTCCGACAAGTAAGTTTCTGAAACCCCTTTTTTAAATCAAGTTGATTATCCAAGCCACTTAAGTCGCCCACCCCCCGGCAATTAAGTTTACTGAAACCATTTTGTGTTTAAAGGCTGTTTTATCAGAAACTACAATCTTTTTAAAAGTTGACTATCCAAGTCAAGTCAATTAAGTTGCCTATCCCTTTTTAATTAAGTTGTCAGTCAAAAGACAATCTCTATTTTGGCGATACCCTTTTTCAACTTAAGTTGTTTAACAATTAAGCTTGCCGAATACCTTTTTTCCAATTAAGTTGTATACCACTCTTTTGTTTTTACCAAGAGTTATTTTTGTGCCTTTTCCTGCAATACATTTCTGCTTATCACAACTTCTCTGCTTATAGCTAAAACAAGGCGTCAGCACCACTATAAATGACGGTCCAGGGACAACCAAGTCAACTGTTCGTCGAGTACAACTCAAAAAATAGTAGAGTTGCTATATTTTTCTAGTCAAGTTGGTTGTCCCTGAACAACTAAGTTGCTGACACCTGAAAAACTAAGTTGATTACACCTGACAAGTAAGTTGCGGACACCCGAACAACATTAAGTTGCTGATACTTGTGTTTTTTCAAAATTTATTATAGTTGATATTTGAACTTAGTTAAGTTGATTATACCTGACAAGTAAGTCGCTGACACCCGGACAACTAAGTTGCTGATACTCGTGGATTTTCAAAATTTACCATAGTTGATATTTCCAACTTAGTTAAGTTGATTATACTCCCTCCATCTCAAAATAGGATGCCTATAGTTTTTGGTTAAAGTCAAACTTTTAAAAGTTTGACCAACTATATAGAAAAATATATCAACTTGTGTAATACCAATTTTACATGATATGAAAATATGTTTCATGACGATTCTAAATATATTGATTTGAGATTATAAATGTCGACCATTTTTTCTATATAGCTGGTCAAACCACAAAAGGTTTGACTTTTGGTAAAAACTATACGCATAGTATTTTGGGATAGAGGGAGTACCTGACAAGTAAGTCGCTGAACACCCGGACAACTAAGTTTCTTATCCCCTGCATTTCAAATATTTTAGCATAGTTTGCTAGTTCAAATTATTTTAAGTTTGATTATCCCCGACAAGTAAGTCTCTGAAACCCTTTTTTTAAATCAAGTTGATTATCCAAGCCACTTAAGTTGCCCACACCCCGGCAATTTAGTTTACTGAAACCATTTTGTGTTTAAAGGTTGTTTTATCAGCAACTACAATCTTTTTTTAAGTTGACTATCCAAGTCAATTAAGTTGCCTATCCCTTTTTAATTAAGTTGTCAATCAAAAGACAATCTCAATTTTGGCGATACCCTTTTTCAACTTAAGTTGTTTGACAATTAAGCTTGTCGAATACCTTTTTTCCAATCAAGTTGTATTACCACTCATTTTTTTTTACCAATAGTTCTTTTTGTGCCTTTTCCTGCAGTAATTTCTGCTTATCACAACTTTTCTGCTTATAGCTAAAACAAGGCGTCGGCACCACTATAAATGATGGTTTGTTAGTTGGCATGACGCAAACTAAATTTTTCGTATCATCAAAGTTGCCGTCAAACTTCCCTAACGAGGTATGTCATGTGCCCTCCCCGCCCCACAGAAAAACAGGGAAATTGAATTAGCTTTTTTCAACAACACAAGTTTGGTGCTCATATATCCTTTTTCGTTGTATATTATTTTGCAGAAGAAACGAAAGTTGACAATTTTGCTGGAAGATCTGTGCAAAGACATCTCTACGTGTTTAGGTACATTTGTTGAAGACTGTGGGAGGTTAGACCAACAGGAATAAAGTGGTGCACAAGAGCAAAATTTGAGGAGAAAGAGGGCAAGGACTGATAGAAGGACTGAACTTTCCGAGGACGAAGACGATGAATCATACAGGGACAGCGAAACTGCAGAAGAAAGCAACGATAGTGATGACGATGAAGAGCAAGGAGAAGAGCTGGAATGCTGGATGGAGAAGCAAGCCATGGGAGGAACAACAGCCACACTGAAAAAAGCAACCGACACAAACGACGATAATGACGAAGGGTGTGACCTAGAAGACCGGTTAAGAAGGAGGACTGCTAGGTTGGCCAAGGACAGCCCAATCGGGGGAGTTTTGGCAGATGGAGAAGCACACTTGGGCGGAAACAGTGGCCATAATGCAGGCACCCCTGACTGCAGGAATGAAGTAGGTGGTAAGCAAGTTGTGGAGCAACCAAGGAGGTCTCCCAGGTTGGCGAAAAACAGAGCAATGCCAGGATATTTGGAAGGCAACAGCAGGGATGGACCAAGTCAGGATACCAGCAGTCTCGATGATGGTGAATCAGACGACGGGCTCAACACAGACACACCACTAAATTGCATGCTCCGGAATGCAAGGAAGGCATTACACAAAGACCTAAACAATACCTCTAGTGTGCCCATAGAACAGTCCTTTCTGAGAGTTGAAAGAGTATTTAGCTTTAGATCGGCCAATTCAGGACAGATCAGATAGATCCATGCGAGAAATAGAGCCACCTGAGTTCTGTGACACACAGCCAAAAGATGCAAGCACACATGATTTTCATGGAAACAGTCTCAAGAGAGCGAGAAAAGGCGTCTAGCTCATCTCAGATAAAACAATTCAGCAACGACTGGGCTGGGCGAAAGGTGACTGAAGAATGTTTTGAGATGGACGAGAATAATTTTTTCGGGGGCGCCTTGTCGCAAGTTAACAAGAAGATAAAAACAGTTGCACACCGCAAGAGGCAGATCACGAGCACCTCCCCATTAAAACCGACTCAGTCAGGACATTGTGCACCACATTCGGCAGACATTGTCCAAAGGCAAGAGATACCCAATTCTCATCACACACACTCAGCAACTATTCCACCGGTCACTGCAACTGCTGTCCACTCAGAAGCAACTTTAGTTCAAGGGATACAACTCAGATGCAGACCCAAAAACAAGCAAGTACAGACACTTCTGTAACTTATACAGTCGAACCAAAACTACGGGCTGCGGGTAAATGTGCACAATTGGGCCAGAGTCAGATCAGAACAACAACCACAGAAGGTACATCAGTTGGAAGGCAGACATTTTCGAAGGAGCTATCACCTGCAACTAGCTCACCACCTACAGCAACAAGCTCAATCCCTTCAGAAACTAGCACTCCCGTCAGCAACTCTATCCTTGAAAAAAGCATCTCCTAGAATTCAGGGAATAATCAGTGAGCAGAAACTACAGCATGCAATGGCAGGTAGAAGCAATGTTGAGCTTGCGCCAGAAACTACAACATCATGTAAAAAAGTCAATGAACCAGCAATCGTGGATGCGTCAGTAGCAAAACAAAAAGTTGATTTACTGCTAATTTCAAAGTTGCAGGCTCACCACTGCAAAGTTGCAGGTTAAACACTACAAAGTTGTAGGCGAGACACCTAGAAATTAACTGGGCTCCTTTTTGTTAACTAGGGATTGACATAGGGAGCAATCCCCTTTTATCTACCAGCAATTTTTTACATAGAATCGTTATCACTAGTAAGTTGCTTTTCAATTTGTTTTGTGTAGGTTATAAGTCTTTCTCCAAATTTTATCAAGTATCAGAAACGAGATAATCAATGTTAGAACAAGCAACCGGCATATTCAGATAACAACAATTTTTTTAAAAAAATTATGCCAACAGCTTCTTATCAGCACGATTTATTGATTTGGCCTTCCTGTCAGGGTAACATGACTTATTTTTTACTTTGTAAAATAATAGGGATGAAGAAGCTGTTACACCAAAATAACTTTGGACATTCCTCGAGTTCTTGGCAACTGCCATCACGCCCACACACTTGAATGATAAATTTCAGGGTAGTGACCTCGTCAGGAACCTGGAGTTCTGATACATAGAAGGCTTCAACACTTGCAACTCCAAGAAAACTTCTGGAAGACTTGGCATTTGAATCCGCAGTTAACTTCTCCACGTATATATTATACTTCATGAATGATGCTTGATGGCTAATATTAAGCTTACACCTAATTTTCAGACTCGGAAGCTTAGATGTATTAGTATTTTTCGACCATGATATGTACCCGCTTTCTGTCACCCATGATTTTGCTGGTGGGAGCAGAGTGTCATCATTGCTGTTCAGAATACTTACGTGGCCTGGAGATGCATGCTAAGGTAATGATCTGTTTGCATTTGCTTCTGAGCGTCCATCTTTCTCTATTTCTGTATAGATTTTGCCAGTAGTTTTCAGTGTGCAGACAATGTCGATTCCACTAATGTGTAGCCGGCACTGGACTGGACAGTTGCTGGTAGAGAACCCAGTTTTGGTTATCTGGAGCTTGTGGCGCTTTTTTTCCCCCATACGACTCCCACTGGAGCCGGGTGGAGCTTGTGGCGCTACCTTGTCTGGAACATATGAGCTATACATGCAATTGTGTTTCTTCCCATGGAATGTTGCTATGTCGTCTGCAGTGATAATGGAAGTATTCCCCTTGTTTCTAGATGAAAAGTCCAGGGACAATCCTACCACACAGTTTGCATCAGCATGGACTTGATCAATCACCAAGAAGGAACTACTATATCATTTCGCTGAAAAGAATGGGGCACAGAGAACACTATGGTGGAATGTAACGGCATGGTTCTATTCCACTAGAAGTGTTTGGTTAAATAGAATGACATGAAATAGAACGGTTCCATCTCATGTTTTGCTGGAGGAATGGAATAGCAAATAGGAGTATTATTTAAATATGCAATTAGCTTGTACTATTATACAGATTAGCAATTCACATCCAAATCGGAACATCACTGATCCAACACAACTGGAGCAGAGAGGTTAGCGACATGGTTAGCGCGAGGAACGTGGACATTCCAGCGAATTGGAGGAACCACATCATTCAGCGTATTGAAGGAATATTCCTTTTTGAGAACCACCCCGTTCTATTTTTGTCTCCAACAAAACACATGAATGGGTTTCAAAGTGTAAAACCGTTACGTAACATTCCACTCGATGACCTCAATCAAACACACCAGGTGCACATCTACTGTTAACATGTACTAGTAGTACATGGTTTGCGTGCCATTCAGGAGCCTAGTATCAGTGTTGGTAACAAGAAACATCTCTATAGAGCTGATTGTAAAAAAAGTGATGAGTTGCAACGTACTCCCTCCATTCACAAATAGATGACTTCCATTTGACTAAATGTGAATGTATCTAGCCACTAAAACATGTCTACATACATCTACTTTTGGACAAATGAAAGTCATCTATTTCAAACGAAATTACAAATAACACAGATCTTCTCACTGAATAAAATAGGTGTTAGCATTCTGCTTAACCTTTGACTGTCACATAACCCCACCACTGTATCACTCATTATTTTTAGACGGAAGACATCATGTGCCTGCGTGGCTTTAAATTAATAAAGCCCTTGGGCTAACACACGAGTACTCCCTCCATTTTAGTCTACATATCTGATTTGCGAAAAAGTCAAACTTTGTAATGTTTGACCAAGTTTATAGAAAAAATTATCAACATTAACAATACCAAGTCAATATCATAGGATTCATCATAAAATATATTTTTTATATTGTACCTATTTGATATTTAAAATATTGATATTTTGTTCTATAAACTTGCTTCAAACTTTAGAACGTTTGACTCAACACAATCCTAATACGCAGAGTGAAACGAAATGGAGGGAGTACAACTACTGGGGATACCAGCTTAAGAGTTTTACATACCAAATGGGCAAAGCTCAAGAAGTTTGAAGCAAAATGAAACAACGACATCTAAGGTGTAGCAGGTCTTGGCGGTGGAGGGGTGAAAGTAGTGCTTGAAGCATCTTCGCCAGCTCCTCCACGGCCAGGGAAAGCATATGTTTGACCAACAGGCGCCACTTCTGCAAAGAAACGATCGATTTGAAAATACAGTCAGCGGGTTGGCGAGAAAAGATCGTCTGGATATAAAACTTATTACGCGTAAGCCAAAACGGCCAGCTGTGAGACGCAAACACAATCCATAGCAGGGATCTAGCCTTCCCAGAAAAACCTCAAAGTATTTGGCCAAAATCCCAAAGGAGCTAGGCTTCCAGTCAACACCCAACATCTCTCTTACCCCACTCCACATGAACTTAGCAAGACAACATTGGTCACCGATTCCAGTTGTCCACACACGCATCATTTTCTGTCGGAGGGACATGACGAATCGCGATCTGTACGACCACGTCCGAACACCCAATAGGAGACACCGGCCATTTCGCAAAGTTGGTGTGAAGTACTGATGCATGACCGAAGGAAGCGAAAATCTCATGAACCGTGAGAAGCTCCGACCTGTCCGGATGGCAGAAGAGGACGACATCATCCGCGTAGAGTGAGACGTCCGCAACAAGGTCTCATGGGGCCAACCGGCGAAGGATCCCCTCCACTCTGGCTTTCGCCAAGAGACAGTTTAGGGTCTCAATCACCAGGTCGAACAACATGGGAGACAACGGGTCACCCTGTCAAAGGCCCTTATGGTGCCAAATGGGGGGGGGGGGGGGACCAGGGACCCCATTAAGCATGATGCGCGTGCTAGTTGTGGACAGGAGTATAGCCACCCACTCCCGGAAGCGCGGCCCAACCCCTGCCTTACGTAGCACTTCCAGGAGAAGTGCCCACGAAACCGAGTCGAAGGCGTGCATGATGTCCAACTTTAACATCACCCGTGGCTCCTTGAGTCAGTGAAGGTATCGGGCCATCTGCTGAACCATCATGAAGTTATCATGGATGCAACGTTTTTTGATGAACGCGCATTGGTCTCAACCACCAGATCACCCAGTCTAGGAGCCAGCCATGAGGCAAGCGTCTTGGCAACCAGCTTCGCAAAGATGTGAATTAGGCTGATGGGCCTATAATCCTTCAACCCAGCAGCATCTGTCTTTTTGGGAAGGAGGGTGATTAGCGCCTGGTTAAGACCCTGTAACCCGTGCCCGCTCAGGGAGTACAACTTGTCGAAGCAGGCCATGATGTCAGCCTTCACGATGCTCCAGCAGGTTTGCAAGAACTGCACCGTGAACCCGTCTGGTCCCGGCGCCTTCCCTCGAGGGAGGTGGCGGACCATATCCCACACCTTCTCCTCAAGGAAGGGGCATCGAGCGAACTAGGTCCTCCGAATGAGATCCGATAAAGTCCAGGTCGAGTGAGAACTCACGATGTTCCGCAGTGCCGAGCAGCGCAGAGAAATGACCAAAAGCAGTCTCCACCATGGCTGCATGGTTCGAGACCACCGCACCATCGGTTTTAAGCTCATAGATCACATTCTTACGTCTCCTAAACGACTCATGCTGGTGGAAAAAGGATGTGTTGGCATCCCCTTCAGGAATACAAGCGATCTTAGCCCTTTGTCACGCCATAGTCCGCTCAAGCGAGGTGAGGCCGAGGTCGAAGTCGTCGCTCAACTTCTGACAGTTGACGCGATTCTATGGCCACGTCCAGACAAAGGATCACCTTGCGGGCCACCATGAGCTGCAGGCGGACACAACCGACCTTGCGATCACTCCAGCCGTCAATTGCCTCGACGTGGCTTTTAAGCGACCCGAAAGTCGTCGGAAGGGGTCCGATTCCCCTAACTCCGAGTTGTTCCAAGCTTGAGACATAGTGTCCCCGAAGCCATCTAACTTCGTCCCGTACTGCTCGAACTGGAAACGGCGCTGGCAAGGGGGGCGTGGCGTACAGTCGAGGAGCAAAGGACAATGCTCAGACACCACGGACGACATGCATCATGGCGAACAACTGGGGTGGAGTTCCTCCCAATCCACCGTGCAGAGAACCCGGTCAAGCCGAACCAGCATCGGTGATTCGCGCTCGTTGGACCAGGTGTACCGTCTACCGTGCAGGTACAGCTCCTTGAGCTTGCAGTCATTTATGAAACGGCGGAATCTTCCTATCATCCTCCGGTTAAGGTTGGTGTTACTCTTATCCTCGTTGTCGAGACATCGTAGTAGAGTTCACAGACGGGGGTGCCATGATACTACTGGTAGAGACGTGGGGGGGGGGGACGTTGTAGTACGACAACCAGGAACACCAAATTTACCCATGTTCGGTACGACGCAACTAGGTGGCGTGCCTACTCCTGCAATCTCACTAAATCAGGGTTGAAGTCTGAAGTATACAAAGTACAATGTGAGTAGGGTTTCACTAACTCGACGAGGATCAACTTCCCGGCGAGTTGTCTTCTAGCTAATTGTCTCTTCTTCTTCTCTACCGTCCGGCTTTATATAGATAGCCGGGTTAGGGCTTACAGAAAGGAAACCTAGAAGACTACGGAAATTATCTAACTTGGAAAGTAAGGAATCCGTCTTCTACTCCAAGACGCACCACTTTGGGCCGTGGTCCGGGTTCTTCTAGAATCCGGCTTCTGCGCGTCAGCTTACTGGGCCGCCTAATGGACTATGATCCATTGCCAACAGGCCACCCTGGTAATCCGGCTCTTTAGAACGATGCCGGATATACCCCTAATCGGTATATATCTGACAGTAGCCCCCAAGAAGGATTGAGACTTCATTCTGCACCTTTCGTCAATTTGCATTCTTTTCCGAGAAATGTTGGCGCTTTGTCTCGATTTTTGTTTTTTTTCCCAAATCATGCATAACACAAAAACTCGGATTTCATCAAAATCCGCCTTTTTCTTCCACGAGCTTTCGCGGAGAAGGAACTTCCTAGCGTATAGCTCAGATCTTACCAAAATCCGCCTTTTCTTCCACGAGCCTTCGTGGAGAAAGAACTTCCTAGCGTATAGCTCAGATCTTACTAAAATCCGCCTTTTTTTCCACGAGCCTTTGTGGAGAAGGAACTTCATGACGTCAGCGATGAAATCGTGCTGATATCGTGGATGTTTGGGTTCAGTCAAAAACCCTGAAAACGTATCCACTGACAGATTCTCGCAGGAATCGAGGAGATAGCCATTATCACTCCGTCCCCTCGTTTCCCGGAAATTTCGGGCGTGACACGCGTCGAAGATCCAACGTCTAAAATAGCCGTTGGAACCAATCTCAACGCACCTCTGGCTATAAATAGCCACCTCGAGGGCTCCGTTCTCTGTTCCGCACCATCTCCTTCCTCGAGCTCCCAGCGCGATAGCCTGCACAGAACCAGAGCTAGAGCCCGAGTGAGTGACCGTAGAGAGTGAGCCCGTAGCCTTCCCAGAGGAATCATCGGAGGTTCATCGTCACGGTTGCGCCACCCGCAAATGGATGACGGAGAATCTCCCCGCGCCGCGTACGCAGCAAGCGCCGCCATGGACCTTGAGTCCATAATCAACGACCTGGACCCGCAATTGGACTCCCCCGTCCGCGCCACCGCATGCGCGCCGGAGGGAAACGCCAGCGATGCGGCCCGCGGGGATCTGCCTCTCACGGCCGAGGACGTGCCGTCGTCGTCCGCCTTTCCTCCGCCTCTCGTCACCGAGCCCGCGGAGGGAAACTTCAATCTCAGCGGCGAGGAGGTCGCTTCCCCCGGCGCCGCCGGAGGCGAAGAAAACATGATGACCCACACGTATAGGCGATCGCAACAGTCTTCGAGGGAAGTAAACCCCAAATTTATTGATTTGACACAAGGGGAGCCAAATAATATTTGTGAGCCTTAACAAATGAGTTGTCAATTTACCTGCACCTGAAAAGTGGACTTGTTCGCAGTGGTTTATCAGTAGTAACAGTTTTATAGTAGCAGCAGTAGTGAAATAACAACAGCAGTAGTATGAAAACAGCAGCAATGGTGATTGAAGTAAACAAAGGGATTAAATACTGTAGGCATAGGGATGGATGAACGGGCGTTGCATGGATAAGATAGTTCATGTAATGATCAAGTCATGGACATTGCAGATAAATAAGATAAAGCATCCAAGTACTAAGTAACCATAGGCATGTGTTCCGTAAATAGTCGTACGTGCTCGCAATGAGAACTTTCACAACATCTATTGTCGCGATGGCGGCGGATCTACGGACTTCTTTCTGCAAAACTATCGACCCCCCTCGTGTTATAGGGTTGAAGGCTATTTGTGGTCGAAAGGGGAGTCCGAGGGGACTGTGGGTGGCTTACACCATAGGCTGGCGCGGCCTAGGGGGGACCCACGCCAGGGGGTGGTGTGGCCACCCTGTGGCTCTTCTCCTGGCCCCCTTCTGGCTCCCGGGGTCTTCCGGGTAAAAACATCAATGGGGTCTTTTCTGGGAAATTTCCCGAAAGTTGATTTTTCTGCACACAAAAAACACCAAGGTAATTCTGCTGAAAACAGCGTTAGTCCGTGTTAGTTGTATTCAAAACACACAAGTTTAGAGGAAAACAATAAGAAAAGTGTTCAGCAAAGGAGATACGTTTTCGACGTATCAACTCCCCTTAAGCTTATCTTATTGCTTGTCCTCAAGAATTCAGTGACAACTGAGTGCGATAAAATACTTTTACGAACACATTTGTTTCATATGATGTAAATATACTCACTATATGATCAGATACTTAGTTATGATCATGATAAGATACATGCACGATATTGTCACTTAATAGCTATGCAAACCATGAAGGGATAACAATATATTAATAATAAACAACATGAAGCATAACTATTTGCAAGATTGAAGTATTCATAATAGGATCTGATAAAGTGGTATCTCGCTTGCCCTTAAGTGTGGGGCAAAACATAAATGCCAGGGCACCTATGAAGTTCAAGGGAAGACTAGAAGTAAATGAAGGGGAACGTAGCATAGAAAACAAAAAATTTCCTACACGAGAGACACCCGAAAGGCCAAGATCTAATCTAGGAGACGAATTGCAACGGGCAACAAGAGGGTTAAGGAGAACACATACCCTCGAAGACTCAAAGTGGTACGAGATCAAATCTCGTTGTTGGCGTAGTCGTACTCACACCGATCCCGATAGCGAGAAGATGGCACCGCAATCCGGCGGTGCATCCGTGATCGGTCACACGTACGGTTGATGACGACCTCCGTTCCCTCGTTCCAGCGGGGCGCGGAAGTAGAGGATCCCTCGGAACTCCAGCAGCACGACGACGTGGTGGTGGTGAAGAATCCCACGGTCAGGGCTTCGCCAAGCCGGAGACCATGAAATGGAGCAGCGGGTGGAGGGAAAGGGAAGTGGCCAAGTGTGTGGAGGAGGGAGAGCTCTCACCCTCCTTTTATAGGAGAGGGGGGAGGCAGCCCAAGGGGGGTGCGGCCAGCCCATGGGGGTGCCCCCACCTCTTCCCTCTTCATGTGAGTGGAAGCTCCACTCACACCCACTCATGCTCCCATAATTTCCCACTTGGAAAATCCAAAGGTTTTCTTTTAATAAATAAATAAAACCTTTTTATTTCTTTATTTCAGCATTTGTTAATTCTATTAACAAACTTTTGCATATAGCACCTCGAATCATTTGTTAATTCTATTAACAACCATTCGACGAAAAACCCCTTGAACTATTTCAATTTTCCCCGAAACAATTTCGGTGCTGTCCAAAATATTCTTCGATATTCCGTATCCTCTCAAATGCGTCATCGAACCTTAAGTGTGTCACCCTACGGTTCGCGAATAAGATAGACATGATCGAGACTCCTCTCCGATCAATAATCAACAGCGGGATCTGGAGATCCGTGATGACTCCTATATATTCAACGATGACTCTCGTGATCGTGTGAACCAACAACGCCGTGAACTATTCCCTTTGTCTCGCGATATTTTACTTGTCCGAGATTCGATCATTGGTATCAACCATACCTTGTTCAATCTCGTTACCGACAAGTACTCTTTTCTCGTTCCCGTGATATAACATCCTTTGTGATCATATCACGTGCTTGCAAGCGGTTTCGATGTGATATCACCGAGAGGGCCCAGAGTATATCTCTCCGTCATTTGGATGGACAAATCCCACTCTTGATCCATGATCCTCAACTAATACTTTACGAATACTTAACGACACCTTTATAGTCACCCTGTTACGGTGTGACGTTTGATGCCATCAAAGCACTCTTCCGGTATCAGTGATTGACATGATCTCATGGTCTAAGGAATAAGTTACTTCGTATGTTTGATATAACAATGTAAACTAAATGACTTGATCGCATTGCTATATTATCTTTGGGTATATGTTCATCACATCATTCTTCTAATGACATGACCCCGTTATTAATAACATCCAATGTTCATGATCAGGAAACCTTGATCATCTATTAATCAACGAGCTAGTTAAAAGAGAGGCTTTACTAGGAACCATTGTTTGTTTATTAAGCACACATGTATCAACGTTTCCGGTTAATACAATTCTAGCATGAGAAATAAACATTCATCATAAACAAGGAATAAGATAATAACCATTTTATTATTGCCTCTCGGGCATATTCCCTTCAGTCTCCCACTTGCACTAGAGTCAATAATCTAGTCTGTAAGCACTTTAACACATATGGCGTACCAGTGTTATTACCATGCTTCGCATGCGGTAAACATCATCAAAAAGATCTGAACTGTTCAGGTCCTATTGTATTTGCATGTTCTTTGCGTCTACACGCATCACTCATTCTCTAATGAGATGGCTTTGTATATATATAGTCAATTCGTGAAAACTTAATTCCTCAGCTTAAACTGATGTCACTAACATTGTGAAAATGTAGCTTCATAGTGTTAGCATTCTTGGAAACTCACCAAGTTCCGGTGATACCTTAATTCCTCAGCTTAAACTGATGTTACTAACATTTTGAAAATGTAGCTTCATAGTTTCAGCATTCTTGGAAATTCACCAAGTTCAATAAAGAACTCCTTGACACAAAATACGCTTATAATTAGTTGTCAACACAACGATATACTTTAGCCTTTGTTGTAGTATCTGTCACAATATTTTAATTTTGAAACTCTTTCAAATCTAGCATGGAACTTTCTTCCATCCTATTGTGCTACCCTTCATCACATATTTTAATTGAGATAAAATTACTTGAATAAATGACAAGACTATTAGTGTAACATATTACAACTATTATTTTGTCATTACTATATAGGAAAACATATCCTTAGCATTTCTAAAATGACACAAGGATCTCTCCCACTGTTGTCTAATCATCATATGAATTATCCTACTATAACATTTTATAGCATAGGACTCATCTGGTTGTGTACATAGCATGGAAACATGACTTAGAAATCTCAATTTCAATGATGCTCATCATGTGTCAAAACACATGAATCTTGCTCAATTATTTTCCATGTGACAAGAACTCCTTCTTATCAATTGTATATTGACTTACTTCAATATTTCATCTATGTAATTTGGCTTCAATCATATCAGGCGCTTCAATCCATCTTTTATAGATATCGATGCCCAATATCTTCTAAGCCTTTCATCAATATGAAATCTTAACCGTGTTAATTTAAAATACATATTTTCCAATCAACCATATGTCATCTACATAAAGTATTGGAAATATGTCATAACGCTCCCACTTAATTTCTTTTAACTCTACAAGCATCTTTATCATTCATGATGGAATCAAACTCTTTTGATAACTTCATTAAGGTAAAGATTTCAACTTCGTTATGCTCACTTCAACCATTGAAGTGCGCATGCCTTTCTAGCAACCTTTTGAATTTTACAAAACTCTCAGACTGTGTCAAGTACACATCCTTGAACAAACTTCCTCGAGAGGAGAATTGGTTTTGTTATTCAACATCCATATCATAATATGTAACTTTGCTAGAACTATCTGCAAATACTAAGCATCACTACGGAAGATCAAAATCTTGTAGTAGTGAACTCTTTGAACTTCGTCGAAAACAACTTTTCGATAAGTATCCCTGTCTTTGTCGCTATATAGACCCTTTTGCTATCGTTAGGCATCATGCCTATTGAAAGGACTACCAAGTCACATACTTGATATTCATACAAGGATACTATGGCGGATATAATGACTCATAGTCAATTTTACGAAGTCAGTGCCCATCATTTGCTTCCTTTATAAGGTCCAGGTCCTTTGTTGTCAAAACAACACTTTATACTTAAACCACAAGTTGTTCAAAGTACAAAGTTTTTGGACTTTTCTGGTACAGTTCGCAAACTCATTTGAAGTATCTACAACATTTGTAGTGTCTTCTACTTAGTCAAAATAGTAAACCCCGGAACAACTTCCAGTGCTGCGCTACTCTTGACATGATAACGGAGATTCTGTAATCTTGTTGAGTTTGTACCGTGCTCCCACTCACTTGTTTCGCAAGAACTACTTTCTCAAGAAATCAACCCTTTCTGACAAACAACATTTGTCTTTTGGTTCGGTGATAGGATAAATACCCAATGTTTTATTTGGGATAACCTTATAAACATATATTTATCCTATTTTGGTTGTAAACATTTTACACATGCTATGCATACCAAAACTTAAGAAAAATGACAATTCAGGTCATTACCCAAACCATATCTTATATGTTGTCAATTTCAACGGATCATGATGGTGCTCTTTTCAGTGTAAAAGCGGTTGTCCTTAATGTATAAACTACAAAAATATAATGGCAATTTTATTAATCTTACCATGTCAAACACGGTTTGATTTTGTCTTTTGAATACTCCAATCTAATGTGGGGTATTCGAGAAGTATAAGTTGTAGAACAATTTTGCAACTTCTCAGATGTTTTGCTAAACTTGTAACTCAAACTTTATCCTTTATGATCCAATCATAAATACTTGATTATCTTGTTACATTGATTTTAACTTCATATTAACAACCTTTTGAACCAATTCAAAATTTCAAACTCTGTTCCCTTTAAATAGATATACTCACATATCTACTCAAGTCATCGACAGAATTTTATGAAGGAAAAATTAATCCACCATACATGACTACACATAATGGACTATATACATCAACATGTATAATCTCCACTACATTAGTCGTCCATTCTACTTTGGCCTATGAACGGAATTCTAGTCATCTTTTGGAAGAGGTTTCACAAGCGTCAATTTGTTCAAAACAAAATGACTCCGGAAGTCCATCAATATGGAGTTCCTTCATGTTTTCCTTTCCGATATGAACTAAAATGGTGGTGTCACAATTTAAGTGAAAATCTTTTACGTCTTGCAACGTTTAGCATTCAGTCTTATAGATGTTTACTTTACCAACATGATTTATATTAACATATCCATCAATTATGGAATATGATCATAGTTTGAACAATCTCATTTGTTCTCACAAAAGACTAGAACAAAATAACAAATTATTAAGTTCTTCAAATAAATCTTGACTGGTTGGTTCGATACGACAATGAACACAATAACACTTTATTTATGTTCTTGTCATAATCGATTCCACATCTATTACTAGTTCCTTTTAGGCCCTTGTATTTCTTTCATTGCGTTGCTTTGTATGACAACTCATACCAACCAATGTGGTATCAAAATACCAAAAATACTTTGTTAACTAGTAATACATCTATATCTTGTATATCAAGTATATACTCCTGAGCTGGACTTTTCCAGTTATCTTCTTTTCTGCCATATATCTATTTGTAATTCTATTTTCAATATTCCCTTTCCTTTATAGAAGAATCATTCAACATCAAACAATGCTAGTCTTACTAGCTCATTTTCTTTGGCGTGTTAGTCATATACTATCACCCATTGAGTCATACTTTGAGTTTGATTGTTCTACTAATATCACCATATTAATAGCATTCTTCTAGATTCCACTCTTAGCATTTTCCAAGTAAGGTAAACTACTTTACCCATACTTCTAATCCATCCCATCATAACAATTTTATGATTAAGCTATTATAGCTCGAAGGAAGGAATTTAGAGGATAATTTTTAGCATCCAATTTCTTGGAATATTCAAACGCCCAGCGTCTTCAATCATTGCATATATTCAGATAATATAAGCAAACATTGTCACGCTAAATTATACTCAGTCATGTTGCCACAAATAAGTTTCTACATATCAATATATCTTTCACTTGATTGTTTCTGAAAACAACTCTTTTCAGTCCCTAAATCACCTTGATCAACAAAACATTCTTTTGAAGATAAAGTAATACGGAAGCAACCATGACTCTGGATTCTAAGTAGGAATTATTTGCTCTCTAGATTAATCAATCATTAACCACATGGAGCTAGGTAGGAAATACCAAAAATTTACAATAGGACTCAATTTTAAATTTCACTAATACGGTACCAATCTTAAATGGTATTTACCAGATCATAACAGTTATATCTCAATTAACAATCTAAGTGTAAGATAGTTATGAGGATGCCAATGACTACTACAAGTTGTGCAAATTCACTTTGATTTGTTGTTCATGATAAATAAGTTCAAGTTAATTCAAATTAAGCCATGAACTCCCACTCAAAAACAACATCCCTCTTAGTCGTCTTTAGTGATTACACGAACCAAATTCACTACACCAAAACCGATCATCACGTGAGATGATGTAGCTTCAAAGGCGAACATTGACATGTTCATCATATCATCCATATGACTCATGCTTTACCTTTCGGTTACGTGTTCCGAGGCCATGTCTGTACATGCTAGGCTCGCCAAGTAGAACCGTAGTATTGCGTGTGTTTCAAGGCCATGTCTGTACATGCTAGGCTTGAAAACACCCGTTGTATGCGAACGTTGAGTCTATCACACCCGATCATCACGTGGTGTCTCGAAACGACGAACTTTCTTAACGGTGCATACTTAAGGAAGAACACATTATTATCTTGATATTAAGTGAGAGGGATCATCTTATAATGCTAACATCGTTATCTAAGCAACACAAGATGCATAAAAAGGATTAACATCACAAACATCACATGAAAGGATAACGTGATATGATATGGTCCTTCTTGCACTTGATCTCCATCATGTGCATTATGGTATGATCTCAATCATTCCACCGGCGTGGTACCAAGTACCACGGTACCCCAAACTTGATTGTCCATCAATAAGAAGACAACCATATGGATACCTTCCGGTATATCAATAATTTACAAAATAGATCATCTCATAATCAAATTTGTAATATTGACCATATCAATTCACATGCCCAGCAAAAACTAGTTAGACGCTTCTAATTTATTTTTGCATATTTTACGTGGCTTAGGGCTTTCGAGGATAGAACCGTTCATACCTACGAACATCAACCACAACGTTGATAAACACATTTTTAACAACCCTTCATAGATTAGATCTTAACTATAGTAGGAGAAACAGACACCCGCAAGCCACTTATGCAATACAAGTTGCATGTCAGTTGTGGAACAAGTCTCATGTACGCGGACATGTAAGGTTAGTCCGGGCCGCTTCATCCCACTATGCCACTAAGATCATAAAATAGTCAAGGAGGTAATAACATGATCATCAACGCCCACATACACCTATGTGTTCTACCCGTACAAAACATCTACGCATAGATCCGGCTCTGATACCACTGAAGGGGAACGTAGCATAGAAAACAAAAAATTTCCTACACGAGAGACACCCGAAAGGCCAAGATCTAATCTAGGAGACGAATTGCAACGGGCAACAAGAGGGTTAAGGAGAACACATACCCTCGAAGACTCAAAGTGGTACGAGATCAAATCTCGTTGTTGGCGTAGTCGTACTCACACCGATCCCGATAGCGAGAAGATGGCACCGCAATCCGGCGGTGCATCCGTGATCGGTCACACGTACGGTTGATGACGACCTCCGTTCCCTCGTTCCAGCGGGGCGCGGAAGTAGAGGATCCCTCGGAACTCCAGCAGCACGACGACGTGGTGGTGGTGAAGAATCCCACGGTCAGGGCTTCGCCAAGCCGGAGACCATGAAATGGAGCAGCGGGTGGAGGGAAAGGGAAGTGGCCAAGTGTGTGGAGGAGGGAGAGCTCTCACCCTCCTTTTATAGGAGAGGGGGGAGGCAGCCCAAGGGGGGTGCGGCCAGCCCATGGGGGTGCCCCCACCTCTTCCCTCTTCATGTGAGTGGAAGCTCCACTCACACCCACTCATGCTCCCATAATTTCCCACTTGGAAAATCCAAAGGTTTTCTTTTAATAAATAAATAAAACCTTTTTATTTCTTTATTTCAGCATTTGTTAATTCTATTAACAAACTTTTGCATATAGCACCTCGAATCATTTGTTAATTCTATTAACAACCATTCGACGAAAAACCCCTTGAACTATTTCAATTTTCCCCGAAACAATTTCGGTGCTGTCCAAAATATTCTTCGATATTCCGTATCCTCTCAAATGCGTCATCGAACCTTAAGTGTGTCACCCTACGGTTCGCGAATAAGATAGACATGATCGAGACTCCTCTCCGATCAATAATCAACAGCGGGATCTGGAGATCCGTGATGACTCCTATATATTCAACGATGACTCTCGTGATCGTGTGAACCAACAACGCCGTGAACTATTCCCTTTGTCTCGCGATATTTTACTTGTCCGAGATTCGATCATTGGTATCAACCATACCTTGTTCAATCTCGTTACCGACAAGTACTCTTTTCTCGTTCCCGTGATATAACATCCTTTGTGATCATATCACGTGCTTGCAAGCGGTTTCGATGTGATATCACCGAGAGGGCCCAGAGTATATCTCTCCGTCATTTGGATGGACAAATCCCACTCTTGATCCATGATCCTCAACTAATACTTTACGAATACTTAACGACACCTTTATAGTCACCCTGTTACGGTGTGACGTTTGATGCCATCAAAGCACTCTTCCGGTATCAGTGATTGACATGATCTCATGGTCTAAGGAATAAGTTACTTCGTATGTTTGATATAACAATGTAAACTAAATGACTTGATCGCATTGCTATATTATCTTTGGGTATATGTTCATCACATCATTCTTCTAATGACATGACCCCGTTATTAATAACATCCAATGTTCATGATCAGGAAACCTTGATCATCTATTAATCAACGAGCTAGTTAAAAGAGAGGCTTTACTAGGAACCATTGTTTGTTTATTAAGCACACATGTATCAACGTTTCCGGTTAATACAATTCTAGCATGAGAAATAAACATTCATCATAAACAAGGAATAAGATAATAACCATTTTATTATTGCCTCTCGGGCATATTCCCTTCAGTAAAGATATCAAAGATATAAGTATCAAGAATATACCACAATCAACCATGCTTTGGGAAAAACATATTACACTAAGAATGATAATTATGCTCTCAAGAAAGTCTCAAAGAATATGGCGGAGACTCAACATAAAAGTAAAAGAAAGCCCCTTCGCAGAGGGAAGCATGGATCACTCATGTGCTAGAGATTTTTATTTTGTTAAAAAGAGATATTGAAAACATTTTTAAGAGTGGTGTATGCTTATGTCAATGAATGGTAAACAGACAATACAGTACGTCACAAGCCAACTGGATTCACAAGAGCAGCTCCCATGGTGAAGGATGCAACTGGTGTAGAAGGTCATCCCTCTTTCTCTTTTGTTTACACAATTATGCTTTGACTGATAAATCAGGGGCAAAAAAGAGTGAAGAGAATTTGTTTGTATTAATTTGGGGTTGGGCACCCCGCTGCCAGCTCTTCTATCATTTGGATAAGCGGATGAAGCCATTAGTCCATGGTGTGAAATCCAATCAACGAGTGAGATAAATATTCTCTATTACGTCCTCATGAGCTAAAATAGTGGCACAAAACATGAGTAATTTTTTAGAAGGTTTTAAAGGTAGAACATGAGAAATTTACTTTAGAGTGGCGGTTAAATACCACATATAGGTAGGTATGGTGGACACATTTGGCAAACTTTAGTTTTCAGGGATTTGGATGCATGAGTAGAGCTCATACTTAGTACAGTTGAAGGCTAGCAATAGACATGGAGCGACAATCAAGAGAGCAACAACTATCATAATCATGTTATCGAGAAAAGTAAAATTAACTGAGGCATAAAATTGATACTAGAACTCTGAGGCAAAATAAACCATCGAGGATTATTGACTTTCTGTTTTCAGTCTTAGCATGCGTGAGCATGTGCCAAGTCGATTCAAATGAAACAGTCAGAGGAGGCTACCACAATGTCATACTCTTCTTATGAATAGAACAATGCAAACAAATATTTATGTGACATGTTATTTACTATTAATAAATTGGAATAAAACATGAGAGAGCAGGAACTATTAAGCAGCCATTAAGTCACATATATCTTATGCGAACAAACTAAGCATGCTCACATAGATGGATGTATGTACAAAAATGAAAGCAAATAGAATTCATACCAGCCTCTCAGCATACTTGAATTGCCGTAGATCGTCATTATTGCTCTTCACTTGTGGCTCGAATAATATATAATAAAAATCAAGCTCCAACAGAATCACGAACGACTGTTGAACTCTGCAGCAAACTTTACAAAACCAAAGAAGAACAACAAATATTTTTGGTTTTTTCAATTAGGGCACGAACAAAAAGAGAGAAAGCAAACAAATTAAAAATCTTTTTGGGTTTTCAAAATGAAACAAGAACAAAAGAAAGGAAACAACAAACAAAACAAAATATTATTTTTGGGTTTTTGAATATTAAAATGCAACTAAAGAATAAATCAAACCAACTAAAGAAACAAACATAGAGAAACAACAGAAATCTTTTTTGGTGTTTTTGTGGGTTGGAAAGCGAAAACAAAACAATAAAAACAAAATAAACGAAAGAAAACGAAAACAAACGAAAGAAATAAAAAGAAGATAAAGAAATGAAAACATGGATATACAAAGAACCAACGAATCATGATATGTAAATGAGCGTGATGTCGGTATACCTCCCCCCAAGCTTAGGCTTTTGGCCTAAGTGGGGATCAATCACCAAGGGGCCCATTAGGTGCCGCCCCCGTAGTATGTCGAGGAGGAATCCTCCCCCTGATATGTGCCCGAGGATGCGCCGGTATACTGCATGTTGCGGTCCTCGGGAGGTGCGTCTCGCCTCTCCTGCTGCCGGTAAAACTCCATGGTGCTCAGATGCTCATCTACCTGCTCCTTGGAGAGCGACCATGGTGACCTGTCAATCTTAAACAAAACAGGTTGCGGCAAAGTAACTTTCCGCTCTTCTCCATCCATATATAAAACTCTATAGACTAAATGTTCAATAGTAGAGTTAGAAGTGACAAACTGATGGAATTTCATAGAAGCAAGGTGAAGCTTATGTGGAGCAATTATTTCATCATCAGGATCAATGGGAACGTGCAAAGCAGCTGCGACACGTGTAGTAATAACACCACCAAAAATAGGCCCAGCAGCAGCAAGGCGGCGTGCAACAAGTGCACCAAGGTTATAGTTTGTGCTGCGGTTCAGCGCATCATCAATGAAAGCAAGGTGGTAACTAGAAACATTGCTAGTGTTCTCCCTACCAAGGATACTAGTACCAATATAGTAAGCAAAGTATCTAAGAGCAGGAAGTTGAATGTTCCTTATCTTCCTACGTTGGGATGAGCGACCATCATCGTTGGTGACTTCTCGATAAATCCCCTGGAGGTCTGCTGGTCTATCTTGAATCCTGCTTGTTGTCTCGGTGGCGTTGATACCTATAATAGCACAAAATTCTTCCAAAGACAAAGAAGTAGGACTACCATATAATTTGAATGCAACAGTTGGACCATACTGAGTGTTCTGAAATTTAAAGCTCTTAAAAAAAGCTTTTGTGAGCGTGGCATATTGAGGGATTTCATCCCCCATAAAGTTGGTGATCCCAACTCTTTCAATAAGCATAAGAAAATCATCTAAAAGACCTACATTTCTTAAAAATGTACGACAAGGAAAGCTAGATGGGTAAACGATAACATCATCTTCCGCATCGTCAATAGTTGACGCCATAACATCCTCATTATATGATGGCCTCGCTGAAGTGGATGAGCGTGAGGGCCTTGTCCTTCTAGGAGCATTACTCCTAAATATCTCTCCAAAATTATAACTATCCATCTCTGAAATTTTTCAACAATCATCACAAAAATTAATTTCAAGCAACTATAAGGTGAAGACTACCATAGGGACTTATATGAGAGCTAAACATACATCAAAAATAAATTATTTCTACTCAAATCAGGCATGCAAACTCACATAAGCTATCACCTACAGTACCAAAATACTCAAGAAATACTTCACTAAATAAAATTCTACTTGGACCATCGGAGGAGTCACATACCGGAGATCAAACACACCAAATATCAGCACAAATGATGGGCTGAAGAAGGAGATCAAAAATCCAGAGGAAGAACAGCAAGAACACGGTTACCAGGAAATGTTTTCAGCTTTGGGGGCGAGAGAGAAGACTTTGGCAGGGGAGAGAGTTAGTGGAGGGCCAGGGGGCCCCACACCATGTGCTGGCGCCACCAGGGGCTGGACGCGCCACCCTATGGTGTGCCTGACTGGTGGGTCCCCCTAGGGCCTCCCAGATGTCATTCTGCCTCATTTTTAACGTGAAAATTTATTATAATTTTTCTGGATTTTTTCGAGAAACTTTATTTTTGAGGTATTTCCAGAATTTTAATAATTAATAAAAACCGGGAAAAACGAAAGTGAAAACGTGGAAAACAAAACCAAAACCAGAACTACAGAGGTTCTATGACACTTTAATGAAAGAATAACCAAAGAAAACAAATGTGGTAGTGGTGAAAACAAAAGTATGGGTGGTGAAAACATACATAACTTCAGTAAACAGGGTGAAAACATCAGGAAAACATGCATAAGGATGGTGGAAAACAGGATTGTACTCAAGTAGCAATGTAATAACAGAAGTAAACATGGTGAAAACATAGTGAGAACAATGTCCTCTTCATTAAAAATCATTTTGTTAACAAGGGTGATCAAGTCTTGTTACCAGAATAACTTTTATATGAAGAAAAACTTTGTTAATCGCTAAATAGTTATGTTACCTCAACCTTGATAGGCATAGTCCCAATCATAATAATTTCATATTCCTTTGGTGGTACTGGAATGGGACAATAAAATTCTCCAATCTTGATGGTCTCAATATTTTCAATTGAATTTAGACCATATTTTTATCAATCTTCTTGGGAAAATAAACAATATGTTCTTTATCATTAACATTAAAAGTAACTTTTCCTTGATTGCAATCAATAACAGCCCCTGCAGTATTTAGAAAAGGTCTTCCAAGAATAATAGACATATTATCATCTTTAGGCATTTCCAACACAACAAAGTCAGTTAATATCAAACAATTATTAGCAACTTGAACATGAACATCCTCACATATACCCATAGGAATAGCAGTAGATTTATCAGCCATTTGCAAAGATATATCAGTTGGTATCAATTTTTCTAGGAGGAGTCTCTTATAGAGAGTAAAAGGCATGACACTAACTCCAGCTCACAGATCACACAAAGCAGTTCTAACATAATTATTTTTAATAGAACAAGAATAGTTGGTATACCAGGATCTCCAGGTTTCTTAGGAACCTTGCCACTAAAAGAATAATTAGCAAGTATAGTGGAAATTTCCTCATTAGGAATCTTCCTTTTGTTAGAGACAATATCTTTCATATATTTTGCATAAGGAGGCAATTTAATAGCATCAGTTAAAGGAATTTGCAAGAACAAAGGTTTCATCCATTCACATAACTTGTTATAGTGTTCTTCTTCTTTTGACTTGTGTTTCTTATTAGGATAAGGCATTGGTTTTTGCACCCAAGATTATCTTTCATTACCATGTTTATTAGCAATAAAATCTTCCTTAGTGTACTTTGTATTTTTAGTTTGCTTTTGAGGTTCAGCTATAGGTTCTTCTTTATCAAAAGCATCATTCTTATCATTACCACTTTCAGTTTCAGCGTCAGAAATAGATATACTATTAGGATCTTTAGCAAGTTTAGAGGATTCTACAACAGTTTTATGTTTCTTCTTCTTTTTCTTTTTAGTATGAATAACATCATTATTAATTTGTTGATAATATTGTTCAATTCTTTTAGGATGTCCCTCAGGATATAAAGGAACTTGTTTATCAATACCACTTCTAGTTCTTATTTCATAAGCATGTTTTTCTTTAGAAGCAAGTCTTTTTGCACTTTATCAAGTTGATCAATTTGATTTTGAACCATTTGAAAATGTTTAACAAGCATTTTAACATCATTAGAGGTTCTTTCTATAATACCATGAAAATCATTAATAGATCTAAAGTTTTCCATTAGGTGATTTTGCACTCTCATATTAAAATTATCTTGCTTAATAACATAATTATCAAATTCATCTAAGCATTGATTAGGAGTTTCTATAGGGAATATCTCTACTATCAAAATATTGGAGAGAGTGTGCCTCAATGGGTGATGAGTGAGGGATTGGCTTACATAATTCTTCTATAGGTGGAAGATTCTTCACATCTTCAGATTTAATACCCCTCTCTTTAAGAGATTTCTTGTCTTCTCTCATCACTTCATCATTTAATTCAATCATTCCCCTCTTCTTGGGTGTTGGTGTTGGTGTTGACTATAATTCATATACTATGAGAGTTTATTATTAGGGTAACAATAGTACTGAACCGATCCAGCTGTATGATCTCGCTAAAAGATACTAAACAATTTAATGTATTTAGCAAAGTACATATGAAGTTGGCATTGACTATAATTCATATACTATGAGAATATCTAGGGACATCATGATCTAAAGTTATATTGTATATGTCATCAACCGTCTTGCCATAACTACGGATCATAATGGTGATGTCTGGGTATAATCTAGAAAGTGTAATGGAACTGAGATTGTTCAAGATTAGTACTTAACTGCTCTAAACGATATTGAGATACATGCTCTGGGCCCTCTTAGTATCACCGATGTAAACCAATCGTCTGGCCAGACACAGTGTGACTTATCGCAAATATATTGGGGATATGGATGAGAAAAGAGGACGATATTGGTAATGAGTTCTATATGTGTTATGATGAAAGAAGTTTGATCAGACGAGATCATATAGTCTAAACTCATGATACCATTGGTATCGTGAAGTTAAGATAATAAGTGCAATGACTAACTTATAATGTTCCCTCGTTCTTGGTGAAAACACACAAGCCATCATGGGCGTCCACGGACCCGCTGTTGGTTATTGTTCGGTAAGTTCCCGAACATGTCTGTGTGTTATCGAGGCTTTAATGGTCACACACTTAAGCCGTGCCAACCTTTAATTGAGATAATAAGACGTTGTTATTGGTTTTATGAATTTTTGATGTCTATATGATGTCAGAGAAACTAGTCCGGTGTCAATCAGAGAGGTTTCGGGGAAGTTACTATAAAGGAGAAATTATACTGTTGTATGGCAGAATTTATATGAGAGATAGCGGAATACATGAGATGTCCTGCGATGTTAGAAATATGTTTCTAAAATCAGTAGATGATATCGATGATTTTATCTACTGGATTCATAGGGTTCCATAAGAGTTTTGGGCAAAAACCGAGAGGGGGAGCGGCGGAGGGGGCACTTTCACCCTTAGGCCACACCAATGGGTGGGGCTGACAGGTGGGCCCTAGGGCCTCCAATCATGGCACTAGGAATGATGTGGATATATTAGTGGGGTATGATGATTGTGCATGTGTGTCGTGGTGGTGTCACGGCAGATGCCTTGTGATGGCTTGAGTTTGGGGCGGATGAACGTTGTTGGTATCCGGGGAGGGATAGTGCATTAAGAAGCACACACGGGAAACAAAAAACACACCGATGTACCCAGGTTCACGACCCTCGTGAGGAGGTAAAACCCCTACTCCTGCTTGTCTGCCTCTATATCAGTGGGTAACCGATTTACAGGATTGCTCCTCAAGCTCTTCTAGCTAGAGGAGGAAGGAGTTCTATATCTCTGAGTGCTACTAAGCCTCTTCTCTCTCTCTGTATGCGTATGTACGTCTCTCGCGAAGGAGGGGTGCGGCCACCTTATATACCAGTGGCCACTGACAGAAAGTACAAGGTTAGGTGGAAAACACTGTGACGTATCACACGCCGTCCATCACGGGTCCGAAAGTCTCCTCTGATGTATGTATTGTGTGCCATGTCCCCTTTGTCAGAGACACGACATGGCCTCACCCATACCTCTGCACTATTTCCATGTACGCTCCGTGTCAGCCGCCTAGTAAGTTGAACCGCACGCCTATACTCTTCCGTGATCTTCGGGATTCACCTACTTCATTGACGTTCATCCGGGATAACAGGTTCTTCCCTTAACCCGGTTTATCCAAGTATAACTCGGATAAGCCGGGAGAATACTCGCCTGCAAGATAGTGAAGAAGAAGACACATACCGACATACCCTTATGTCGGTCACCAGATGTCGGCAAGGCACTTATGTCGGTCAGGTTTAACCAGGTCCACTCCTTGGAAACCATTTCACACCAAGCATGACCGTACCTGGGGGTAGCCCCCCGACAATGTGTACAATGGAAGGAAATATTGAACCTCACTGATGTTCATTATAAGGTGAATTCTTTCCTAGTAATAAATAATGTTTATGATCATTGACTTTTATATTAGCTAAATCTATGCACTTATGTATGATTAGGTTTATTGATAACAAGAATTGGAGGACCGATGAATTGACGAGGATATCAAACACGAGGGAGGCAAGGGAGGAAGTGGTGTCATCAAGGAAAAGATATTCGGTTTGGACTGGCATAAGTCCCGAATTTGAAACGATCATGGACTCTTAATACAGACTTCAAATAATGCAAATAAGCACATTCTGAAAAGAAAATTCAAAGATATTTCCAATGGATCTGGCCCCAGCCCCCATGCACCAATTCGACATGTACACGGTGTGGTGACCGAAACAATTCACGAGTCGTTTTTTGCCAGTTTCCAAATAGAGTCATGTCAACTTCGGAAACCTAGAGATTAGTTTGTTTTCGACCCCAACCACAGCTTGGACGTCCAGCAGCCTTTATACGCTTGTAATTTCATTGATTTTAGGTTAGACTGCATTATATATTAAACCCTAGAACCTATAGATCTAACTTCCTCTTGTAAGCATTCATCTTGAAGTATTGTTACCCTTGCAAATCATGCGTGCTATCTGTTGTTCCATTGGGAATAGGAATATATAGGATCACTTCGTAGTCGGTGGCTACCTTGTGTAAGAGTGTGTAGTTGAGAATAACAAAAGGTATTGAAATTTGTTGCAGTGGCAACAAGGATTAGCAGGAGAGTTTTCTAGGAAGCGCTAGTTATCATACACAAAATTATCAGTTGTTAATTGAGAAGATCGGGCCACCCCATATCATCTTGGTATCAGATTTACGGGTTTACTCGGTGAGCAATTTCCATCCCCATAGTTATTTGTTTTCGTCCTATATAGAGAAAGCCACACAAAAAGTTAGGGTTACATCTCGCCATAGCCATAGATAGCACCAATTTTCTTCTTCTAGTTGCGGTTCATGTTGATCTTTTGCGTCCCCATTTTTATTTTTGTGTCTAGTTGTTTAATTTTAGGTTTAGGGTTCTTGTTCTTTCAATTCCGAGTAGAGTCATCCTTGTTTTTAGTTCGGAGTCTAAACAGAAAAATCTCACAAAAAGAGCTATTATAGTTGTTTTAGAGGTTGCAACCCGAGTTGGAAAAGAATTCATGCCGTGGCACCAATTTGCCTATTTCTCTTCCGCGAATTCCTTCTCGTAGTCATCCTCGGATCCGCATCCTGCCCGCAACCGAAACCTGAATTTTTCTTCCGCGGATTCCTGTTTGAGTTGTTACCGTATTCCTGTCACGCGGCACAGAAAATTTCCGTTTTTCTGCCGCGGTTTCCGACTACTAGTTGTATCAGAGCGATGCCCTTCGTGGCATGGTTCCACGAGTTCTTCTGCCGCAGTCGTTTCCTACTCGATCTCGGCGCATCATTGCCTAATTCTCTTCCACGGGGGCACAAAAATTGTCACGTTTTCTACCGCGGTACTGTCCGAGTCCAATTAGGTTTTATGTCCGTTTTTCTTTGCCAATTTCTTAGGATTTCCATTCCGGATCCTTGTGATACATAGACACGGACTATCAACATATAAATTTAGGATCATACCCATATAAGACTACCTCAATTTCTTGCTCATATGCTGCTCAATAAATCTTTGCATGATTTTTGTTTCCTGAAATGTTTTTGTTGTATCTACAGTACGTGAAAAGTATCAAAATATACAAAAAGAGTGGAAAATAAAAGAGAGAGAAAAAACAGAAGAGAAAAGAGGCCTGAAAGTTGGTGATGGCTACTGCAGTTTTGGGGCTGTTTTACATTGTTGTTTGCACTAGTTATTTGGGCAATCTTGTGCATGTTTTATTTGAGCTCTTGACTAGTGTCTTTCTAGTGAATTGCAACACGAGCTGCACTCTGGACATTCATAATAAATTTTATGCTCATCCCTATAGTTTCATTGTCCCATTTATCTCCTCCTGACAGTTTTTGGTGTCACACGAGTAGCAAATAGGTCTTGTAATTGGTGTTGTTAGGTATCCCAACCAAGCCCCACCAAATATCCTGGTTTTGTCGTGTGATAGCTGAAACCCCCGGTATTCTTTTCTTCACATCCGTACACGTGTTGCTACTACTAGATTTGTAAGTACTCTCTATTCACTTTGGAACGGTAAGATACACCTTTATTTGTTGTTTTGAGTGAGTTGTGACAGTTCCACCATATACATACTGCTATATATTTTTATGTACTAACAGTGGTTGGTCCTGTTAAGGAGAAGCCATTACCATTGTACTATTTTTTTAGTAACACATTCTGGGAGGAGGATTCTAGTGCGACCTGCATCGGATTTATTCCACCTCACCGCAGACATCAAAGGTAGCCATGAAGCTATTACCGTTTATAAATGTTCTAGGCTGAATTTTTTCAGTATTGAGGTTGTTTAAAAGCTACGGTTGGTTACATGGCAACACGATAAACCATATATGTTACCTACTAATGATGATGCACTTCACAGTACTCTACATACATATGTTTCGTTAACCATTTATGTCCATACAGAGAGTATTTATTGTAATGTGATTCCTAGAACGCTTAATGGTTGTCATCTTTTGTTGGGTAAAATGTGGTGCAACAAATTTGATGTTGATTTTGATAGATATGATCCAGATATACAATTCTTTTGGAATAACAAGAAAAATTGGATAGTACATGCAACACTTAAAACATTGCAAAGGGTCAGGATTCAAAACCTATGCGCTCCTAATTAAATTAAGTGAGCATGTAGACATAAAGGATGAGAGCTTGGGCGTTTTAGAAAACGTGGGAGTAGTAGTTGATGATACATGTGTTGCTACTTATGTAATCATCTCTACTCCTAGTGTTGTGCCTTGTAATATGCATGTTGTTTTTGAAGAAAGGGCCATCTATAATACAACCTGCATCACCACCTACATCGAAGGAGAATGCCATTGACAATACTAACGTAATCATCTCTACTCCTAGTGTTGTTTCTTGTGATGTGCATGTTGCTTTTGAAGAGAGCCTATAGTACAACCTGCACCACCACCTACATATGAGGAGAGTGTCATTGCTAACGATGTTGATTCTTGTGATTTGCATGACACACGTTATTTTGTACCATGTGCTAACTTGAAAACTTGAGCATGTGGTCTTAATTACACATAAAGATGTGCTTGCTAAAATACCACCTATTAATATTGTGTATTTCATCATGCTAAATAAACCCATTACTGTCAATTGTGCTATGAATAGAATTTCTGAAGTTTCATATGTAAATTCTAGCATCTATGCTCCTTGTTTCACATTTAATCTAGTTGGTGACTATAGCATGACTGAAATATTTATGGTGGATCAAAATATGCATTATTTGTGATAGAATTGTTGAATTGAACAGTGTTTTACCTCGATTGGATTGCTTAGAAGTTGTAAAATCTGAACATGATTCTACACATATGTTTTGTTTGCCTCAAAACTTGATAAATACATATGCTACTGATTTATACTTCACTTATATTTGCAAATTGAGTTGCATCTTAAATAATGGAAATAATGAATACTTTCTGGTCATTACTTTGTTCTAAATATCATAGTAGCGTAGTTTAAGCATGGTATCCCATATCTATTGAGTTACATTGTTCGGATTGTTTTTACCTTGCTACGACAAAATTTGATCATAGATCTTCTATGAGAACACTTAATTTAGTACTAAACAATAAGAATTTATACATATTTATTACTCCATATGATCATGATTATATGAACTTCAATTATACCTGCAATTGTGATTTCCATTTGCTGAGAAAGTGTTTGTTCTCATATGACAATTATGTGTTAATTACTTGCAATTTTTGTTGCTTTTTTTCATGTGACAATACTTATCCTGTCCACAAAAATGACCCACACTATTATGTATACATATATTTTGCGTACACATTGTTCTTTGTGTTTCTTCCATGTTCATCTTACCACAAGCCGAGGACGTATTATCTTGAAGAAATGGAGGATGATGTGGATAAATTGAGCCTCACCGATGTTGATTATAAGGTGAATTATTTTCTAGTAATAAATAATGTTTGTGATGATTTGAATTTTATACTACCTAAATCTATGCACTTGTATGATTAGGTTTATTGATAACACAAACACTGGAGGAACGTTGAAGCTGGTTGATGAGGATAGCAAACACGAGGTAGGCAAGGGAGGAACTGGTGCCATCAAGGAAAAGATATTCGGTTCAGACTGGCAGAAGTCCTGATTTTAAAACGGTCATGGACTCTTCATACAGACTCCAAATAATGCAAATAAGCACAATCGAAAAAGGAAATTCGAAGAGCTTTCCAATGGATCCGGCCCCATGCATAGGTTCGACATATATAGGGTGCAGTGGCCGAAACAATCCACGGGTCGTTTTTTGCCAGTTTCCAAATAGAGTCAAGTCAAGTTTGGAAACCTAGAGACTAGTTTGTTTTCGACTCTAACTGCATCTTGGACGTCCAGCGGCCTTTATATGCATGTAATTTTGTTGGTTTTAGGTTAGACTAAGTTATAAATTAAACCCTAGAACCTCTAGATCGTATTTTCTCTTGTAAGAATTCATCTTTAAGCATTGTTACCCTTGTAAATTATGTGTGTCATCCTTTGTTCCATTGAGAATGACAAGATACAGGACCACTTCGTAGTAGGTGGCTACTTTGTGAAAGAGTGTGTAGTTGAGAATATCCAAAGGAATTTAAAGTTGTTAAAGTGGCAATAGGGATCATCCAGGAAATTTTTCTGCGAGACACTAGTTATCATACACAAAATTATCAGTTGTTCATTGAGAAGATCGGACCACCCCATATCAAAGAACATTTCGATGTTTTTCCTATTTTATTTGAAGGGGAAAAAAGAAAGGGAAAAAGGAAAAAAAGAAGATAGGAGATGGAGTTGGACTCCTAGTAGGGAGTCCGATCCGTGTTGGGCTAGGAGGTGTGCGGCCACCTCCTTTGGTGCGGCCAAGCCCCCTCCTAGCACAACTAGGACTCCTCCCTCCCTTTGGAAATCCCCCTCCCTCCAACTATAAAAAGGACCCCAAGGCTAAGAGCCAACCCATAATTTTGTGATCTAGCCTCTCGTTCTCACTCTCTCTCTCTTTAGTGGAATTAGAGGGTCTAATTAGAGCCCATCTAATTGAATTAGATCTTTTTCTAATTGGGTTTTTGAGGTTTCCTCTCCCGATTAGACCTAACTCTAATTTTTAGTTCTCTCTCGTATGTTGATAAACTTCCAGATTCATATAGCTCTAATCGCAATCGATTAATGCTACCAATTAGCAGCGTCAAAAGGATTCTATCTTCGTCGGTGCCGAGTCCTAGACGGCGGAGCGCTGACGGGTTGACACGAGCGTACGCGTGCACACGGTAAAAAAGATTACACATGTGATCCTTGATGAGGGAGGCTTAGCGACATCCTTGTAAGTAGACCTAGTTGTGACGATCAACGAGATGTTCAGAACTCTTCTACGACTATATCGATTCCGCTGTCTGGTGAGTCGTGATCCTGATCCTTACATGTGGGCGTGTCTCGTTATCTCTATAGTGATCTTGCCGGACTACGTAGGGCAAAATGTTATATTATGCAGCGTAGACCAGCAATTGTAAAGTTCTTGGTGACCCAATTAATCTTAGGGTTATATTGTTCAATCCAATCAATGGCTAATGTGATGTCGAACCCTCCGAGGAGCAGGATTTTGAGTGTCAAACAGAACTCATTATGTCGTGAAGGCCACCGACCAATCAACAATTTCTTCGTCACAAAGTAATTCTGCTCCATTGGCGATTTTAACCCGAGAGGGTTTGGACAATGCCTGTATACCTGGTAAGCCTTCCGCCAATTTGCGATTAATGAATGATTTTGAACTTCCTGAATCGGCCAAGATAGACGTTGCCTTTCCATGAACTGTTGTTGCCAGTTGTATCAAAATGGAGGCGTCATTAACGGTGAACGCATGTAATGAGATAACATAGATTGTATGTGCTTGTTCTTCAGGACTCTGGTTGTTGTCAGTCATATCACCCATGAATTCAATCAATTCCTCTAGGACATGCAACTGAATTGTTGTCGTACAAACATGATCATGACCCCAACGTTCTCCGCACTTGAAGCACAAACCACAAGCACGACGATACGCCCTCAGAGTATTCAGCGGATTAGTCGGTGTTGTGGTTGCCCTTGCTGTCGAATATGCATCTCAACAAGTCCCTCGGGTGAACCGATAGGGTTTTGATTAGGAGAATGTGTAGTCGCTGGTGACAATCATCGGCTAACAGGGGGCACGATTTACCCAGGTTCAGGGCCCTCGTAGAGGTAAAACCCTTACTCCTGCTTCTGTCGATCTGTATTATCAATAGAACGGTTACAATGGGGGGTGCTCAAGTCGAGAGTATGATCTCAATCTCAAGGCTTTGGTGGTGCGGTATTGCTTGGTCTCCCTCCCGATGGTTCTCCTGGCCTTATATAGGTGGCCAGGTGTCAAACCGTACTTGGGGGGGTCACAAACCCTACCCTCAGGTCGGTTACAAATTTCCTTCCTTGACCCTCAAGACTTTGCGGGTGGGCTTCAATTGGGCCTTCTAGAGTTGTCGATGGCATCTCCCTTTGGGCTAATGTATTGGGCCTTGGACCGGGTAGCCTCATCCGATAGGTCCATGATTCATCCCCTCGTCACTTGCTGGGGTAGGCCTTGATGCTTGGGCTGCTTCTAGACCCCGCCTGTCAGTAGTTGTTGGAGTTGTAGTAGGGTGCCACTGCTTGCGTGGTATGGCCGGCGCCGGCATGCGAGATGTAGAACGAAGGACAGACTCCCCATATCTCCCATACTCCTATTGAACCCCTTCCTGCTTCTCTCGTGAACGGGTGCTAAGAGCATCCACAGTGGGGCGCTTATTCACAGGCGTCAGGGATTAAATCCCGGCCGTTTTGCCTAAATCCCGGTGGTAAATAAGAGTCCGACGCTTAGAAAAGTAGTACAAAATAGTGCTACTAAGCGGCGAACGCTTAATGCATGGAGTAACTAACTAAATAAGCGTCAGTTTTAGCGTCACCGCGTTGTGGATGCTCTAAGGCGCATGCCACGTCCAGATCCGATGGTCGCTGCACCATGACCGGTGTGCGCAAATCCGCTCGTAGACCACCAACGGACCTCATCAAGAATAGAAAGGATGAACCTCATTAGAATATGGAATAACTTGGTTCATCAATTATTCAAATTCATCAACATAATCCTGCACGCTACCCTTCTGCTTAATAGCATAAAAATTGTCTAATCAATTGCTGGTGTCGATCACGCCCTAATCGAACACACAAGGTGCTACAATGGCTCTTCCAGTTACAACGTAATAATATTTTGTCTAACTGACTGAAGCCAAACTACTGTGTTCGGTAAGAAATCCAACGTTGCCATCTGCACCCACTAAGATTCCTGGACTCCATACACAGAAAAATAATGCTTGTAGAGATCCTTCCACAACTGTGGATTCTTGCCGTTGAAACTTGAAAACCGGGAACGGTATCGACAGGGGATGTTGGCCATGGGGCGCAGCCGATCCATGCTCGACATAGTTGGAATTAGGCTGCATCGGGATGTGGATAGAGACCATACGGGAGTCCCTATGCCCCGCTTCAAGCGAGCTGGAACCCCGCCTCGCTCGCCTTCCACACTAGGTGGGCCAGCCCAATTACAGCTACCGCACTGTGTCTGCTACCCCCTGTGAACGGAAATCCCTCACCAACGCCCGAGCGCTTCCTACCCCCATTTCGCTGAAGGACTTCTTGCATGGGCCGGCCCATTAACGCTTGCTTCCTTCGTTCTAGCGATTTGTTCCAGCGTATTCGTTCGCTTCCTCGCTACCGGTCTGGCTTCCTTCGTTTTAGTGAAGTGATTTGTTCCAGGCCAGTATAATTCGTTCACTTGGTCAGTACATATGTGAGCGTTTTTTTTTCTTGATTGGAAAGCTACTAGCGATCCGATAGTTTCTGGCATGGTATTTGATCTAGTCTACTTAGTGTTTAGTCAGATTTTTTCCTTTTTTCTTTTTAATATAATTCTTACACAGTTTTTCTTTCAATTTCAATTTTTTATTTACCATTTTTCCTTTTTAAGTACTTCTTTTCTTAGATATATAAATAATATGTTCCTTTATTCCCTATGTATCGTCAAGACCCCTCGATCGGTGTCCACCATTTTGCTAATTCGGTTCCTATCTTCATGGAAATTTTTGTTCCAAAATTTTGTTTCTCGCTATTGTTATAAGATTTTCGTTCCTTTGTCCATGCATATTTTTTTACCTTCATTCCGAATTTTGTTCTTATAACCATGAAACTTTGTTCCTATTTTCATAGAGTTTTTTTTCCCTAACTTTGTTCCCAGATTTAATTCCTATCTCTATGTACCTTTTTTTTCCCTAGTTTTGTTACTAAATTTTGTTCCGAGATTTTGTTTCTATGTACATGAAATTTTGTTCCTATCTTTGTAGTTTTTTTCCTATGTCCATGAAATTTTGTTCCTAGCTTTTATTCCTATTTCTTTGTATCTTTTTTGTTCCTACCTTTGTTCCAAACTTTTGTTCCTATGTCCATGGAATTTTGTTCCTAGCTTTGTTTACCATGTTTTGTTCCTATCTTTGTAGCCTTTTTTGTTCCTATTTGTACCTTTGTTCCAAACTTTTGTTCCTATGTCCATGGAATTTTGTTCCTACCTTTGTTTACCATGTTTTGTTCCTATCTTTGTAGCCTTTTTTGTTCCTATTTGTATCTTCGTTCCAAACTTTTGTTCCTATGTCCATGGAATTGTGTTCCTTTGTTCCAAACATTTGTTCCTATGTCCATGAAATTTTGTTCCTACCTTTGTTTACCATGTTTTGTTCCTATCTTTGTAGCCTTTTTTTGTTCCTATTTGTACCTTTGTTCCTATGTCCATGGAATTTTTTTTCCTACTTTTGTTCCAATATTTTTTGTTTCTATGTCCATGGAACTTTGTTCCTAATTTTGTTCCCAGTTTTTGTTCCTATGTCCATGGAACTTTGTTCCTATGTTTGGTTCGTATCTACGTGGAGTTTTGTTGTTCCTAGTTTTGTTCCTCTTTTTTGTTCCAAGTTTTTTTTCATATATCAATGGAATGTCGTTCCTACCTTTTTATTCCGAAATTTTTGTTCCTACGTTGATGGAATTTTGGTCCACACAATATAGAGTTTTTTTTTGTTCCTATACAAGTGGAGTTTTTGTTTTTAACATTTTGTCTTTAGCTTTGTTCCTATCTTTTGTTCCTCGTTTTTGTTCCTATGTCAATGGAGCTTTTTCTTCCTGCCTTTTTATTCCGAGATTTTTGTTTCTATGTTGATGGAACTCCGTTCCACACTATATAGAGTTTTTTTTCTATATATGTGGAGTTTCTGTTTAGAGTTAAGAAAAAAATGTTTTTCTTATTCAAAAATATTTTAGTTCTTCTATATTTCAACTTTTATTCATGTATGTTTGTTCCCAGGCGAATAAATATTTGTGTGTGATTTGTTCTATGTGTGTTTCAATTTTGTAATAATGTTCCATCGTATATAAATTTTTGTTCCCATGTAGATACATTATTTTCATTCTCTCTGGCGCGTTAATTGTGTGGTGCACCTCTAGAAATAGTTTGTTGTGGGGTTGCTAAAGTTTGGCCGTTCGTGTACAAATTTTTATTCCCAAGAAGAAAAGTTTTTGTTACACCTTAGTCCGAATCGGTACAAGATTTTTGTTCTGCTAGTCGTACCTTGCATATTTCTTTTGCCCATGTCCGGACAATGGAACACGTGTACACCGATTATTACCAAGAAAGAATAACTCTCAAAGTTGTAAATAGCATAAAGATCCATGAGCATAAGAACGAAAACATTTTTCACGAACTACATGTATTTTATTTTTTTAGGAGTATTAAATTTTATTTTAGGAAAAATACTTACTGTGTAGTATGTACACCTTAATAAATCTGGTCTCTGTCCACGCGGAAAACCAGGCGAGAAAAAAAAAAGAAGTTAGAACCGACTGACTCGCGCCCAACGTGACATGCAGAATATGCAATGCCATTTGAAAAAAAATCAGTGTTACTCCTCCTTTTTGCAGCTTTTGGACAGTATGCATGCGCACACCTCACGTCCGGTCAAAGGCAAAGATAAAATGTGCACGTAGGACTGCGGCCGACGTCCGTGCCAGTTTTGAACGGAACCAAAAGAGCAAACACATGTGAATTTTTAGTCCCACATCGGAAATCCATAGAGGTGTACACCCGTTTAAATAGCTGGATCCACCCACCAGTGAACAAGCAATTAGAGAGAACATGTATGTCTGACAACCTGGGCCTAGAGGCAGCATCCCCACGCACAGCGACACGATTTAAACTAACAGACGGGGAAGCTAAATGGGCCGCGTCAGTTGGGACCATAAAAGCGAGTTAGGTGTTGGACGAGATCGAAACAGGGGGAGTGGCAAGGGAAGAAGCTGTTGAGGAGAAGAATGAGCCTTCCTTAGAGGATCTACTGCGGAGTCTCAATCTCACAGGTGATGATATCGATGGCCTGTTTGTGCAGGAGAGCGAAGTTGAGTCGTTGAAGGAGGAGACTAAGTGGATGGCAGTGAGGTCGCTTTTGACCACGAAGCCGTTTAGCGCGATCTCGTTGAAGAAGACCATGCGGTTTGCATGGGCTCCAGCACAGGAAGTTACATTTAGAGATGTGGAGGCTAACAAATTCTTGGTATAGGCGAGATGTCTGGGAGATTGGAAGAGAATCACCGAGCAAGGTCCATGGCTGTTTCGTGATCAAGGTGTACTCATCGAGAAATATGACGGCAGTTGTAGCGTATCGGCAGTGGAGATGAAAAGAATCCCTACCTGGGTGCGGATCCACGATGTCCCGGAGTTGTACCGTAAGAGGCAGCTGATTGTTGGCGTTGCGGGGAGTATTGGGGAGGTGATAGGAGTGGAACTGAATGGCTCGGGCCCTGAGGGTGGTGATTTTGTGAGGGCTCGGGTGTGGCTAGATATCACCAAAAGTCTCACGAGATTTGTTTCGTTCAAGCCAGAAAACGGAACTCAAGTTATCATGAGATTTAAGTACGAAAAAATACCGAGGTTTTGTGTTGTCTGTGGCTTTCTTGGCCATGAAGAGGAGGAGTGCGGCACCGGGGAACATGCACCCGAGAAGATGGGTTTCGGCAGATGGTTGCTTGCCGATACCCCGTGGAACCGGGCTAGGCTCTCTCCGGGGACACATGCATCCGAGGGTGGCCCTGGGAAAGAGCAACAGATGGGGGTCCTGGCAGAACATTTGGTGGAGGAAGAGGGGGTGCTGGTCGAGGTGGTCGAGCTGGGGGGAGAGGATTACGGGAGGTTGGCTTGGCGCATGTGTTTGCTGAACTGAGTCTGGAAAGTAGGAAGAGGACCATCACAGAGAGGAGCACGGTGAAAGTGGATGCTAACGTGACCGTGACGGCACCTTTGCTTCTGGAATGGAGGAAGGAGGGCGTGATTGAAGCAGTGGCTGAAGGCAGTGCAAAACAGAAGTTGCTGTTTGAGGAGAATTCAACAAAGACATATGTGGAGCGGACTGGTACTCCTCCACCCCCGCCATCAGCTAGGGAGCCTAAACGCTCAAAGAAACAGCCTGTAGCTGTTAAGAAGGACAAGACTGTGACTGGTTTGGCGGCCTCCGGTGTGGAGGACCGCCCGTCGCAATGAGTATCATGAGCATAAACTGTCGCGGCCTTGGCGGGGCGGCGACGGTTAGAGAGCTTCGAGATGTGTCGAGGCAATATTCTCCTAGTTTTCTTTGTGTAGTAGAGACACAGCTGAATAAAAGAAGTGTCGAGAGTTTATCCCGTTCTCTAGGTTTTGAGAATTGTTTTGCTATCAGTAGTTCTGGCAGGAGTGGTGGATTAGGCCTCTTCTGGAAAGATGGAATAAAGATTGAAGTTTTACCCTATTCTCAGTATCACATTGACTCGATTGTTACGGAGGAAGGGCAAGACCCATGGCGTCTCACAGTGGTGTATGGGGAGGCGCAAGTTAGCGAGCGTCATAAGACTTGGGATATGCTCAAGTTTATACGTTCATCTAATTATTACCCATGGCTTTGCATCGGGGATTTCAATGAAGTCCTCAACCGTTCGGAGCACATGGGGGTGAACGAGAGGAGTTACAGCCAAATGGCTGGTTTTCGCGACATGATTGACGTTTGCGGTCTGTGTGACCTAGGCTATCGTGGCGTGGACTGGACTTTCGAGAAAAAAGTGGTCGGCGGAACCTATAGCCGTACCCGGCTAGATCGTGCTCTTGCATCCATGTCGTGGTGCTCACGGTTTCCGTTATCGTATGTGGAGCACCTTGCAGCAATGGTGACTTCAGACCACCTACCTATTCTCCTTCGCAGGGCGCCGGAGGAGCGGACACGTGGCCATCGGGTGTTCCGGTATGAGCTGGCTTGGGAGGGCCACCGTGAGTTTGCAGACGTTTTGAAGCAGACTTGGATGGACTCGGCTCGGGTGGATGGTGTGAGCGATTTGAAGGAGAAGCTATCGAGTCTATCGGGGGAGTTAACAAGATGGGGGAAGGCGTCCTTCGGCAACGTGCAGCTGCAGATCCGGCAGCTACAAAGGGAAGTGGCGGCACTGCAACTGTCCCTGGCCGACAGGGACCATCCGACAGGGAACTTGCTGCGGTAGCACGGCTAGCGGAACTGCTCGAACAAGAGGAGATCATGTGGAGGCAGCGTTCACGAGTACAGTGGATGGCGGAGGGAGATCGCAACACAAAATTCTTCCATATGCGTGCTAGCCAACGGAGAAGAAAGAATAGGATAAAGGAACTTGTCAAAGGTGATGGTACGGTGGAAAATAATGAGGAGCAGCTGGGGTTCATGGCGAGCAACTTCTATAAGGAATTATATTCCTCTGAAGGTGTACATGGAATGGCAGAAGTGATTGATACGGTACCTAGGAAAGTGGACGAGCAAATGAACACCAGCTTGGATGCACCTTTTGATCCGAAGGAGATCAAGGTTGCACTCTTTGAGATGTTTCCTACAAAATCCCCGGGACCGGATGGGTTCCCAGCACACTTCTTTCAGCGTAATTGGGATCTTTGTGGAGAGGAGGTGACGAAGGCAGTTCTACGGGTTCTATCGGGAGAGGATAGCCCGGAAGAGGTAAATAAAACTTTTATTGTGATGATTCCCAAAATTAGAAGCCCGACAGAGATGGGCCAAATTCGCCCTATTAGTCTTTGCAATGTTGGTTACAAAATTGCATCAAAAGTAGTGGCTAACAGGCTCAAGAAAGTACTTCCTGAGATAATTTCCGAAGAGCAGTCAGCTTTTGTCCCGGGGAGGTTAATTACTGATAATATCATAACAGCTTATGAGTGCTTGCATTTTATGAAAAGAAACGGGGCTAAGAAGCATCGATCTTGTGCGCTCAAGCTGGATATGCGGAAAGCGTACGACCAGGTGGAGTGGGAGTACCTAAAGGCTATTATGCTGAAATTGGGTTTCAGCAGCACACTTGTGGCGCTAGTGATGCGGCTCGTCTCAACAGTTTCTTTCTCGGTCTTGTTTAACGGAGCACCGCAGGAGGAATTCAGACCTACGAGAGGTATTCGTCAGGGAGACCCAATCTCTCCTTACTTGTTTTTGTTGGCAGCAGAGGGCCTTTCGTGCCTCCTAAAATGTAGAGATTAATCATCGGAAATTCATGGTTTAAAAGTGGCTCCCACCGCTCCGGAGGTGAATCACTTATTATTTGCTGATGATAGCCTGTTGTTTTTCAAAGCAAGTCTGGAGGGAGCCAGGGAGATTAATACGGTGTTAGATATCTACTGCCGTGCATCGGGCCAAAGAATTAATGTAGACAAGTCCTCAATCTTCTTTAGCAAAGGATGTCCGGAAGGGGTGAAGGAGATAATAAAAGAGGAGTTGCATGTTCATAAAGAAACTCTCAATGAGAAGTACCTTGGTATGCATTCTGAGGTGGGCAAGTCCAAGAATGGGGCCTTCAAATATCTACGAGACCGAGTGTGGAAGAAAGTGCTTGGGTGGATGGAGCAGTTGCTATCTTGCGGAGGAAAGGAGGTACTGATTAAGTCCGTAGCCCAAGCAATTCCTACATACTCTATGTCGTGTTTCAAATTACCTTGGGGTTTGTGTGAACATATAAACTCTATGATCCGCAAATTTATGTGGGGGAGCAAAGAGGGCAAGAGGAGAACAAGCTGGGTATCATGGGAATCAATGACCCAACCAAAATATGCAGGAGGGTTGGGGTTTAGAGATATTGAACTATTTAACCTCGCCCTCTTAGCAAGGCAAGCATGGAGATTGCTGACGGTGACGGATTCTCTTAGTGCAAGAATTTTGAAGGCCGTGTATTACCCAAACAATGACATACTCTCGGCAGATTTGGGTTCGCACCCATCGCAGGTGTGGAGGTCGCTGTTGGAGGGAAGGGACGCACTAAGCCTGGGACGCACTAAGCCTGGGACTCATTCGGCGCATAGGGGATGGACGGACCACAAGGGTGTGTCGCATAATTGGCTCCCCCGGAGCGAACGACTGCGACCAGTGGCTATGTTGAAGGAAAACGCGCCGGTCTAGGTGTCAGATTATATGCTTCATCATGCGGCGACATGGGACGAGGAGAAGTTGGCCGAATTCTTTCTTCCCATGGATATACAGATCATCAAGAGTATACCTCTCTGTACCAGGAACCAAGGGGACTTCTGGGCTTGGAACTTTGAAACAAAAGGTAATTTTTCTGTCCGCTCTTGTTATAGGGCGCTGTCAGGAACTCGTCGATGCAGAGAAGATTGGCTCGAAGGCCGAGCTTCTGCCTCGGACGTGGCCGAGGAAGGAAAGGGGTGGGCAAACTTGTGGAAGACCCCTGTTCCTTCTAAAATCCGTGTGTTCTTGTGGAGGTTGGCGAGACATTCCTTGCCAACGGAGGATATCCGCCTGAGACGAAATATGGCGGAGTCAGCGACGTGTGCGATCATCGGACGGGAGGACTCGTGGCGACATTCTCTGATCGAGTGCAACCTAGCTCGGTGCATTTGGGCCTTGACAAAGCCGGAGATTAGCGAACACATTGCGCTATCTACGGAACCAAAGCCGAAGCAGTGGCTCTTCTCCATGATTGCGACGATGCAGCGAGAAGATCTAACGTGTATGTTGGTTACCTTGTGGGCAATTTGGCATGCAAAAAGAAAGGCTGTTCATGAGCAGATTTTTCAAAGCCCTATGGCAACGAAGGGGTTTGTTGATCGGTTCATCGAGGACTTGGCGCAGGTACCTGTGGAAGCACGAGCTCGGCCTATTCGGGTGAGTACGAGGACCCCCAATAGAGTGTGGATCGCACCGCCAAGGGGACACGACAAGATTAATGTCGACGCAGCCCTTGTGCGTTCAAAGGAGGCGGGCGCAGTTGGAGCAATCTGCCGCTCCGAGGACGGGGTGTATAGAGGAGCATCGGCGACAGTTTATGATGATGTTTCAGACCCGGGATGTTTGGAGGCCCTCGCATGCCGAGAGGCAGTAGACCTAGCGGATGATCTTCACCTCGGCTTCATTCGTGTTGCCTCGGATTGTTTGCAGGTAGTGGAGGCGATCCAGGGGGAAAATAGGAGTATATTCGGAAGCATTACGACGGAGGTGCGGGACAGAAGTACTGCTAGGGGCTTCACCTCTTTCGTCCATGAGAAGAGGGAGTTAAATGTCGAAGCACACAAACTTGCAAAGTTTGCTTCGACCCTCCCTTGTGGTAGATACGTGTGGCTCATTGAGCCACCACCCCGATTTGAACATCAGCACTGTAATCTGTGAACAATTTGAATAAAGTTTGTTTGGGAGTTTCAAAAAAAAAAGTAGCAGGGCGACGCCCGGGCCAGAGGGAGGAGGACCCCTGTGAACGCTCTCTTTTATAGTGTTCTATCGTTGCGAATAACCAATCCGTTTTTTTTTTTCGAGGGTATGCAATTGCATACCTGAGTTTTATAGAAGGGAGATTTTACAGACAATACATCACGACAGCATTAGTTACACCCAACCATGCTGTCGAGCTCACTCTACGCAACACCTAGCCTACTCCTCGCGAAGGATGACTCCAGTTCCTGCTCCTGCCTCTTCCCAGCGCCTCAACTCCTCCAGGATTCTAAAGACGAGGGTGTCTTCATCACAGATCTGCATGGTATTGCCGAAGACTCTTGCATTGCGTTGCTTCCAGATCATCCATGTTGTGAGGGTGATGAATGTGTCCATTGCTTTCCTCTGCTTGCCCCTGAATCTTTCTCGAACCGCCAACCACCAGTTTTCAAGGGTATCCGATGCCGTGGGCGTGGTTACCTGTAGTCTCAGCTTCTGAGTGCATTTTACCCATACCTGTCTTGTGTACACACATGATGCCAAGATGTGATCCGATGACTCTAACTCCTGGGAGCACATCTTACAAACATCTGGGTGATCCTGCAAACCATGCCTCGCTCTCCTATCTGTGGTCCAAAGTCTATGCTGGATTGCTAACCACATGAACAGTTTGCATTTCACTGGTGCCCAGCACTTCCAGACTCCTCTGGCAAGCGGAAATCTGATCTGGCCCATCAATAGTGCCTTATAGGTTGAGGAAGAAGAATACTTCCTTGAAGCAGCCATTGGCCAAGAAAACTCATCCTCCCTCGACTCCTCCCGAGGCACTCCCTGAATTGCCAACCACAGGTGCACACCTTGGATTGCCATCTCCTCAGACCAAGCTCCTCTACTGTCAGATATCCATTTGTTTGCAATCAGGGCATCATGCACCGTTCTCTTATTAGCTGTCCTCGCATTGACTGCACTCCTGAGCAAGGGGGCTATCTCGGCGACCGCAATACCTCCCAGCCACCTGTCCTTCCAGAACAACGTCTTTTTCCCATCTCCGACACTGATGCTGACAAGACTGTTAAACACCTCGGCTGCCATTGTGTCCTTGAGCATGGGCAACCCTTTCCAGGGTCTCGAGTCATCCGTCCTTCTGAGCCACTCCCATCTCACTCGCGGTGCCAACCCCTGGAGTTCCAGGTTTTTGACCCCCAGCCCCCCAAAGCAATAGGGCTTGCAAACATTCTCCCAAGCGACCAGACATTGTCCTCCGTTAGCAGACTCCGCTCCTGCCCAAAGCAATCCTCTCATCCATTTATCAATCTCCTCAAGCAACCAACAGGGAGCCTCTGCTACTAGCAGCTGGTGCACTGGTCTTGCGGCTACCACTGATTTGACCAAAGTCAATCTCCCCGCCCTGGCTATCAAGCCACTTTGCCAAGCCGGCACGCATCTCAAAACTTGGTCCAACATAGGCTGCCACTCGCTCTTGGTAAGGGGCCGCAAAGCCAGCTGTAGCCCAAGATATTTGATCGGAAATGCTGTGATGTTGCAACCTAACACTTGCGCAACCAAAGTCTCATCTCCTGCTTCTCCCCTTATTAGCGTTGCAGAGGTCTTGGTATAGTTGACTTTCAGGCCCGAAGCCTCTCCGAAAGTTTGGAGAATGCATTTGACCACAACAAGATCCAGCTCTAGTGGTTTAACGAATATCACCACGTCATCCGCGTAGACCGACACTCGTTGCAGAGCAGAGCAACCAGCTAGCGGGGTGAACAACCCTTCTCTCATCGCCTTCTGAACTGAGAGTGTGATGACTTCCATAGCCAGCACAAATAACATGGGGGATATCGGATCCCCCTGGCGCAATCCCCTAACATGGGATATCTGCTTCCCTGGCACTCCATTCACCACCACCTTGGTGGTAGCCGTGTTTAGAAGGATCGTGATAAGCCTGCACCACCACTCACTGAACCCCATGTGTCTCAGGACTTCCATCAGAAAAGCCCATGAAAGGGAGTCAAAGGCTCTGGAGATGTCAAGCTTCAGCAATACACCTTTAAGCCTCCTGGTGTTTATTTTGCGGGCCATCTGACGCACCAAAATGAAGTTGTCATGCAGACTCCGACTCTTGATGAAAGCGGACTGGTTCACACTCACCAAATCTCCCAACTTGGACCTCAACCGATTTGCCAGAATTTTAGACAGGAGCTTAGAGAAGCTGTGCACCAGACTAATGGGCCTAAAATCTCCTTTCTCAGCAGCATCGGGCTTCTTGGGGATAAGCGTGATCAAAGCCTTATTGAGCTTAGCAAACCCTCTTCCATCTCCCACAGCTAGTTTCTGCAACGCAGCCATGATATCCGGCTTTATTATCTCCCAGGCTCTGTGGTAAAACGCTCCAATAAACCCATCTGGCCCTGGCGCCCTATCAGGCGGAAACTCCTTGATAGTCTCCCAAACTTCAGCTTCCGTGAATAAGCCATCTAGGACTTGCAAATCATGAGTTTCAAGACCAACAAAATCTAGGTTCACGGAGTGATCCCTGGTCTGAAGCTTTCCCAGTAAATCCTGGTAGGCTTGGAAGAAAACCTCCTCCTTCTGCAACTGTTCCGTAACCAAAACTCCCCCCACTCTAACCGCGGGGATGAAGTTCTTAGCTCTCCTACCATTGGCCACTACATGAAACAGTCTAGTGTTAGCATCCCCTTCCTTCAACCATCTCAACCTCGATCTCTGTCGTGCCATGGTGCGCTCAAGGGAAGATAGCCCCAAGATCGACAGTTTCAGAGCCCGCCTCAGCCAGATTTCTCCTTCAGACAGAAGCCTTCTATCCTGAGCAGCATCCAGTCTGAAAATGATAGTGTTGGCAATTGCCAGCTGAATTTTGATATTCCCCGTCTTTTTCTGCCCCCATGATTGGAGGTGGGAGGCCAAGTTTCTATAAAGCGCATCCAAGCGCTTGAAGGGGTCGACGATAGTCTCATCACAAACCCATCCCTCTCTAACAGCCTCTTCAAAGCCGTCGAGTTTTAACCAGAAGAGCTCGAATCTAAATCTCCTTTTGGGCCTGGCCGCCGCACTCAACGAGAGATGCAACGGAGTGTGGTCTGAAATGTTGCTGGAAAGCGCCTGAAGAATGCAATCCGGGTATAGGATACCCCAGTCCACTGAGGCCAGCGCTCGATCAATACGGGTCATAGTAGGTGTAACCCTCTCATTACTCCACGTGTACATCCTACCATGCAGGTAAATATCACGAAGCTCGTGCGAACTCACGAATGCTCTGAAACGGCTCATCATGTTCCTATTCAGGTTGGTATTGTTTTTTTCTGCAGCCGAGAGGATCATGTTAAAATCTCCCACAATGATCCAGGGCCCCGGGCATAAGGAGCGCCTCTCGGTCAGTTCCAACCAATCCGTTTTTATCTTGCCATACTCTCGCTATGTAGGCAAGACGAGCAGGTTAATTAAGCCATGCATGCAGCGATATAGATCCCCACGGGCCACGGCCGTGCATGTGTTGTAGCTAACCAGGATACCTGCACTGTTTTCAGTTGCGAGAGGCGCGAGCAGCATACGCATGCATCTAATGAACAAGGTAGGAGTGCGTCTCTTAGTATGAACAACGCGACCTCACTGTAGCCCTCCAAAATTTGAACAACTTTTAATTTGAATGTTTTTTTACTTGAACAATTTTTATCCGAACAAATATCGAATTTGAACAATTTAAAAATAATCCGCTGAACCAAAAAAAATAGTAAACCAAAAATGCGGATACACCGAAAATAATGGTGAACCAAAAACGATAGTGAACGAAAATTAACGGTGAACCAAAAAATTTGGTGAACCGAAAATAATAGTGAACCAAAATTTTCGATGCACCGAAAAAATAGCGAAACAAAATTTTAGGTGAAACAAAATGGTTCTGATTTTTATAAATGGTTCCAAATTAAAATAGTTCAATTTATAAAATGATTCCATAATTGAAAATAGTTCATTAAAACAGAAACAAAAAAAGGATTCAGATTTTGAAAAAATAAAAAACAAATTTTTTAAAATAAAGAATAATAAAAACAAAATTAGAAAAAAGAAACAGAAAATAAAAGAATAAAAGGGAAAAAGAAAAATAGACACAGAAAAAATGAAAACGGAAAGAAGAGACAATAAATTGGTTAAAAAGGACGTTGTGTATAACCAGTTTCGTGGCCTGCTGGTTGTGCACCAGGCCAGTGGTCGGAGGTTCGATTCACAGTTTCGAACTTGCGATGGTTTTTGTGTTATTTTGTTAGCATTACTGTTTAAACTAATGGGCCGGCCCACTAGAATCGTACCTGCGCAAAAAGTATGGGCGATCCAAGCGATAATTAGTGCCTGCGGACCATACCGTTGTCCGTGGGACGGACAGAGTCACACGGGCTCCGTCAACCCCGTCCGTGTTTGATGTTCGACGTCGTGGACATTGGCCCGAGGAGATGTGGTCGAACGTCGCTTGTTAGGAGACGACTGCAATTTCGACGCCAAAGGGTCGGTGATTCCCTTCAGGCCTTGGTACGGGTGTATATTTGGGGATCGAAGAGTGGGGATCGAAGAGGATTATCCCGGTCTAACCTCAAATTCCCCAAAATCCCCGAAAAGCCGTTTGGTACAAGTGTATTAGCAGGGTTTATCTCCACTTTTCCCCAAAATTCCCCAACCTATAGTGTATTTTTCTCCATATGAAATCCACTCCCTCTAACAAGTGGATTGGGGGAAGGGATTTGAGGGGATTGGGCGAAGGTGGGGTTTCACCCAAACCCTTTAGGCCTTGTTTGGTACTAGAGTATTTTGGGGGATTGGTGGGGATAATCCCTAGAGGGTTTGGGTGAAACCCCCACCTTCACCCAATCCCCTCAAATCTCTTCCTCCAATCCACTTGCTAGAGGGAGTGGATTTGATATGGAGAAAATACACTATAAGTTGGGGGGATTTTGGGGAAAAGTGGGGATAAAGCCTGCTAATACACTTGTACCAAACGGGTTTTCGGCGATTTTTGGGGATTTGGGGTTAGACCGGGATTATCCCCTCCAATCCCCAAATATACACCCGTACCAAACAAGGCCTTAGGGATTATCCCCACTAATCCTCTAAAATACTCTAATACCAAACAAGCCCTCAGGGATGCCTCCTCCGCGTCGGTACTGACGTCATTGTAGACGTGTTTTTGTAGGAAGTCCACCACGACCTGCAGGCCGTAGATCTGCTTCTCGGTCATCGGTGCCTAGCTGCTGAGCTCGGCTTTGATCTCCGCTTGGACGGTGCCCTTGGTCTCGCTCCGGATCTCGGCCTTTAGATCCTTGAACATGTCCTTCAGCTGGCCTTGAGATCCGCATCCATCGCAGCGCGTCCGAGTCGAGTCACACTATGATTTCGGGTTTCGATGATTGAAGGAGCCAGACCGAAGTTGGTGGCGGACGAATTTTTTTGGCTCAGATCTAAGGCTTTGATACCATTGTTAGAGCATGTCTAACAGACCCCCTAAATGGCCCAAACCCGTATAATAACCGCTGATATACGGGTTTGGGCTCTACCCGGCCATCTAGCAGACCCCCTAAATCGAGCACCCGGACGAATTTTTACAAGTTTCGGTAGGGGGCGGCCCGTCGACCCCTACATGTGGGGGTCGGGAGGGGATGTAGAGGGTGAACCCTCTACCTCGTGCGAGCTAGGGCGCGCTGAAGTTTCAGCTGGGAACCCCGTTTTCCTCCGCCGGCCGCCAGCTGCCGCCGCGTAGATCCGGTCGCCTCCGAGCCGCCGCACATCCGCCGGACCCCGCCGCACCCCCGCCGGACCCTCGCCGGACCTCGGCGCCCCTCGACTCGCCGCGCCGCGTGCATCTCCGCCGCCGCCCCACGGTGAGTACTCTGTCGCGTTCCTCTTCGATTTCGCTTGGGGTCTGATCTGTGCTTCACCGTCGTAGATGTCTGCGGACGCCACCATGGATGATTTGGAGTATTCCGATGATTCGTCGAGCTGGTCATCGGGGGATTCGGACCTCGACGAGCTGCTGAACGACGACGACATGGAGATGATGCAGCTCCTCTTCCGCATCAAGGAGCTCGAAGACCGAATATTCTGTTTTACAGGGTGGGGGTAGGGGGTCTGCTAGCTCGCACGAGTTTTTGGCCGGCGAAATGTGCATACAGGGCCCTCTACACGCGTCTTAGGGGGTGAAAACATAGGGGGTCTGTTAGACATGCTCTTGGCTACTCTCACGATCGATTGTATTGCTGGGATATTATTCAGCTATACAGTAGCTATAATTCACTCTTCACTCTTCTCACAGTCTCTCTAAATTACAAGCCATGGTCAAGGAAGAACAGATAGGTAGGATGTGGTAGGTATCCGCCGTGTTGCCGTGGTCGAACCTTAGATGCCTTCAGCAATCCGGTGGCTTAAGATTTTTTTTTTAGGAAAGCAGGCCGCAACTTTATTCATGGTTTAAATTCATGGGAATACAAATTTTGTTTGGGGTCTCAAAGATCCAGACATAGAGACCATACCCGCAATAGGCAGACGATGTAGAAAGGCCATGTGCCTCCATGTTTGAAGATCTCTGCTCATGGACAAAAGAAAATGTACAAACTCATCTGCCCTTAGCTTGATTTCACGTACCACCGTGCTCATCTTGTCAAGGTAATTCCTCTCCAATCTATTAATAACTTCACGGCAGTATGAGGCCACCTTAATCTTTGTTAGTTGAAGATCTATCGTTAAAACCAAAGCCTCCCTGCAGGCCATTGCTTCCAGGAAGGCCGGATCGGAGATACCTTGCAGGACGATGGAGGATGCGCCAAGTGTTGAGATATGTATTATGACTAGTATAGGTCCCCGTATATTTTATGGTTGTACCTTAATCCGTCTATATATATGAGAGCAGCCGGCCCTATGAGGCTCGTGCATTGTCCCATTATTCTCCACATGGTATCAGAGGCCCCTACGGTCCCCTTGACCTAGCCGCCCCCCCCCACCGCCTCAAACCCTAGCCGCCGCCTCTCCTCCCCTCAGCGCCGCCGGCCCTCCTCCCTCCCCCACACCTGCCGCCGCCCTACCCCCTTGGGCGCCGCCGGCCATCCTCCCTCCCCCCAAACTCCCACCACTTCCGCCGCCACACACACCACCATGACCGACACCGCCTCGGGGAGCAGCAACCCCTTCGCCGTCCCCTCCGTCGCCATCATCCGCGATGTCCCCATCCTCGAGCGCGTGCCGGTGAAGCTCTGTCACACCGCTACCAACTTCTTCTCCTGGAAGACGTACTTCGGTCTTCTCTTCCGCGAGTATGATCTCCTTGATCATGTCGACGGCACCATCGACCTCCTCGCCATGCTGCACGACCCCGACTGGTTGGCTATCTACGCGAACGTCATCCGTTGGTTCTTCCAGACCGTCTCCCCCGAGATATTCCGAACGGTCGTCCGCGACGGCGACTCCGCGCACCCCGTATGGACGAAGATCACCGGCCTCTTCACCGACAACAAAATTCAGCGCGTCACCTTCCTCCAGCAGGAATTCTTCGGCACTCATCAGCATGATCTCTCCCTCGACGACTACGTCCTCCGCCTCAAGAGCCTCTCCGACGAGCTTCGCGACTTGGAGTTCCCGATCGATGACAAGATCCTCCTCTCCACGCTGTCGGCCGGCCTCGGCGAAGTCCTGAGCAACGCCGCCTCCAACCTCACACTCCTCTCCACGCCATCCTTCGAGAAGGCCGTGGCCTACCTACGCCTCGAGGAGCACCGGCTCAAGCACCTCCGGGATCGGGCGGCCCACACCACCTTCGTCGCCGGCATCGCACGGGCGGCCCCGCACCCGCGCCCACCGCCCCGACCCCCGCGCCTCGAGCCCCGGGCCCACCTCCCGGCTCCTACTCGCCCGGCTACTACGCTGCGCCCCCGGTTCCCGCCACCTACTACGTCGCGCCCCCCGAGCACGGCCCAGTGGGGCCCCGCCCTTATGACAGCACTTCAGACCGTTCCCACAGCGGCCACGTACGGTGGTGGCGGCGACTGGTTCATGGACACCGGCGCCTCCGCGCACATGGCAGCTCACCCCGGTAATCTCTCGCACACTTCTCCCGCTTCCACTCCCTCCCGCATAATCGTCGGCAACGGTCATGCTCTTCCCATCACTCACACTGGCTCCGCCACCTTTCCCTCCACTTCCAATCCTCTCTCACGTAACAACGTTCTTGTTTCTCCTCATTTAATTCAAAACCTTGTCTCCGTTCGCTCTCTCACTCGTGATAATAATGTGACTGTGGAATTTGACGCTTCTGGTTTTTCTGTAAAGGATGGTCGTACTCGGATGCTTCTCCACCGCAGTGACAGCCCCAGCGATTTGTACCCCGTATGGTCGTCCTCTTCCACCACCGGCGACACACTCGCCCTGTCTGCCGGCGTCGACCTATGGCACGCTCGCCTCGGCCATCCCAGCTCCACCACTCTTCGTTAAATAATGCAAGGATTTGATTTCACTTGTAATAAAACGGATGCTCACTCCTGTGAAGCATGTCGTCTAGGCAAACATGTTCGCCTTCCGTTTAATTCTTCCTCCACAGTCGCGTCGTTTCCTTTTGAGCTTCTTCATAGTGATGTTTGGACCTCGCCAGTTCCGAGTAATTCCGGTTATACATATTATCTTGTTATTCCGGATGATTACTCGCATTTTGTATGGACTTTTCCTCTTCGCCGAAAATCCGACATCCCCGCCCCATCCACGCTTTACAAAATGACAACGGCAAAGAGTTCGACAACATCACCGTCCGAACACTCCTCGCCTCCCACGGTGCCATTTTTCGTCTCACGTGTCCATACACTTCTCAGCAAAACGGCCGCGCCGAACGCATTCTTCGTACTCTCAACTACTGCGTGCGCACTCTTTTGTTTCACGCCCACATGCCCCCACGGTTCTGGCCGGATGCCTTCGCCATGGCGACTCTCCTCGTCAACATCCGCCCCTGCCGCGTGCGTTGGCACTATACGCCGCACCAGCTTCTCTTTGGTGTGCCGCCCACCTACGACGATCTTCGGTTGCCGCTGCTACCCTAGCATCACTGCCACCGCCGCGCATAAGCTCGCGCCACGCTCTCTCCCTTGTGTGTTTCTCGGCTACCCAGCCAACACCAAGGGCTACCGCTGCTACGACCCGGTCTCGCATCGTGTCTTCACCTCGAGGCACGTTTACTTTGACGAGTTGATGTTTCCGTTTCAGCAGGCAACTTCGACGACGATGATCCCGGCGCCCGCTGGCCCTCCTACGGCCGACCCGTCGCGCCGACGAGTGACCACGGCGGGTCCTCCCGCGCCCGCCCCGCCGGGTCCCTCGGCCACTGCACCCTCGACGTCGTCCGCGATGCCGTCACCCACCCCGTCGTCCGCGTTGCCGTCACCGCCCGCGCCGCCGCCGTCGCGGTCACCCTCGACCAGCGCGGCCTCCTCCTCATCGGCCCCGTCCTCACCAGCCCCGGCGCCCCCTCCGGCCGCGGCCCCTACAGGCGTGCTCACCCGTGCGCGTGCGGGCGTGCGCAAACCGTCCAAACGGTACCCCGCCGACCAGTACGCCTGCACGGCGTCTACGTCCGAGCCTTCGCCGGTACCCACCTCTGCCCGGGCCGCCTTGCGCGACACACACTGGTGCGCCGCCATGCAGGAGGAATACGTCGCGCTTCAGCGCAATCGGACCTGGGAGCTGGTTCTTCCTCCTCCTCGGGCCAACGTCATCACCGGCAAGTGGGTGTTCAAGCATAAGCTTGGCCCGGATGGCAAGCTGGAGCGCTACAAAGTGCGTTGGGTGGTCCGTGGATTTCGTCAACGCGCCGGCATCGACTTCACGGACACATTTGCTCCGGTTGTCAAACCGGCCACGATCCGCACCGTCTTGCATCTCGCCGCCTCTCGTGCCTGGCTGGTGCACCAGATGGACGTCTCCAACGCCTTTCTCTACGGTCATCTCTCCGAGCAGGTGTACTGCCAGCAGCCCATCGGCTTCGTCGACGCCGACCACCCGGGCCACGTGTGCTTGCTCTCTCGGTCCTTGTATGGACTGAAGCAGGCGCCCCGTGCCTGGTACCAACGCATCGCCGCGTTTCTCCATCAGCTTGGCTTCCGCTCTACGCGCTCCGACGCGTCACTCTTCGTCTATCGACACGGCACCGCCACCGCCTACTTGCTGCTCTACGTCGACGACATCATCCTGACCGCTTGCACGGGTGCTCTTCTTCGACAGCTCACCGACCGTCTTCGCGCTGAGTTCGCCTTGAAGGATCTCGGCCCGCTCCACTACTTCCTCGGTATTGAGGTCGTCCGGGGCGCGGACGGATTCTTCCTTCATCAGCGGAAGTACGCCCATGAGCTCCTCGAGCGCGCAGGGATGCTTAATTTTCACCCCGCGCCTATTCCTGTCGATACGGAGGCCAAGCCCTCGGCGAGTGATGGGTCGCCGGCCTCCGACGCGCCGTTCTACCGCTCCATCATCAGTGCTCTACAGTACTTGACGCTGACACGCCCGGAGTTACAGTACGCCGTACAGCAGGTGTGCCTGCATATGCATGCTCCACGGGACGTCCACTGGTCCGCGGTGAAGCGGATACTCCGCTATATTTGCGGCACCATGGACTTTGGTCTCTCGCTGCACGCCTCTCCTGCATCGCCCTCGACCGACATCGTCGCCTACTCGGATGCCGACTGGGCTGGTTGCCCCGACACGCGGCGCTCTACATCAGGCTACTGCGTCTATCTCGGCTCGTCGCTCGTCTCTTGGTCCTCCAAGCGGCAGCCCACCGTGTCGCGCTCCAGCGCCGAGGCCGAGTACTGCGCCGTGGCTAACGCCGTGGCTGAGTGCACGTGGCTTCGTCAGCTTCTGTCCGAGCTCTCTTGTCCTGTTGACAAGGCCACGGTGGTATTTTGTGATAACGTATCGGCTGCCCGTTCATCATCGACGCACCAAGCACATTGAGCTGGATATCCACTTTGTCCGTGAGCAGGTTGCCCTCGGTCACGTTCGAGTTCTACACGTGCCGATATGTCAGTAGTTTGCAGACATCATGACGAAGGGATTGCCATCGACGACTTTTCCTGAGTTCCGCTCCAGTCTATGTGTCGGTCCCGACCCTTCGACTGAGGGGGGTGTTGAGATATGTATTATGACTAGTATAGGTCCCCGTATATTTTAGTGTTGTACCTGTAATCCGTCTATATATATGAGAGCAGCCGGCCCTATGAGGCTCGTGCATTGTCCCATTATTCTCCACACCAAGGAAGCGCCCTTGCTCATTCCTGCATACTGTTGAAATCGCTCCCACCGCCTCAATTTTGCATAGAGTCGCGCCCATGTTTATCTTTTCTATGCCTGGTGGAGGTGCAATCCATCGTGGAGAAGTAACCTGACGGGCCTGGTGATTATTCTTGGTGCTTCGTGCAGACGAAAGCTCCAAGTCCCTGATAAACGACTCAACGAATAAAATTCTTTGATACATGCCTCTGGAAGGACTCTCCATGGATCGCCTTCCTCTATGCATGCCATATTGCCCACAAGGTAACTAGACAAGGTATTAGTTCCTTCTTCTTGAGCATATGCATCATCGTGAATAACCACTCTTTTGCTTCTGGTTCCCTTGTACACTCCATATGCTCCATTATCGAATATGGGGCCAGCTTCCAAACACACCTACTCATTGTGCATTCGAGTAAAGAGTGGCACCAAGAGTTCAGCTCACCACACAGTGAACAAGAGTTGTCTGAAGCCATATTTCAGTGATACCGAACATCCCCCGTAGGAATGGATTGTTTCGCAAGCCTCCATAGGAATACTCGGATCTTGGATGGAACCTGGAGTTTCCAAAGCATAGTCCAGTCCTTCTCCTCCCGGTCCTGACTTGAACTCGATGTTATATCATGCAGCCACTCGCCACGGCGCCGTCTAGCATTCACTAACATGCGATAAGCCGATCTAACTGTGAAGACACCAGTCTTTTCAAAGTGCCAGGACCAGAAGTCTTCAATCCGACGTGTGCTGATCAGTATAGCTTGGATCATTTCAATTTCCATGGGTAAAAAACACTCTCGTAGCTTGTCCAATTTCTAGGTTGCTGCAGTCTTATCGAGATAAAATCAGCCACCATATAGGTGGGTCTCTATTAAGGCAAGCTATCGGTCGCATTGAAAAATCTCTTGGAAACCAACTATCATTCCAAGCGTGTGTCCGCTTTCCTGATCCAATCCTGCGAATTAGTCCCTGCTTTAATACCTCTTTGCCTTCAACAATAGCATGCCATATTTGTGAAGTGTGGTTCCCTTCCAATGAGTCTAGGAAATTAGTATCCGAGAAGTACACTTCCTTTAGCACCCTTGCACTCAGCGTGTCAGGGTTCTCAAGAATCCTCCATGATTGCCTTGCTAGAAGTGAAAGATTAAAGAGCTCAATATCCCTGAAACCTAGGACTTCGGCATATTTCGGCATTGTCATATCCTGCCAAGACACTCAGCATGTCTTCCTCTTGCCATCCTTGCAACCAAGCCAGAAATTCCTCAAAAGTCCATTTATGTGCTCACACAATCCCTTTGAGAGCTTGAAACATGACATAGAATATGTGGGGATTGCTTGGGCTACAGACTTAATAAGAATCTCCTCCCCCCACGGAGAGCAAATTTTCTAGCCACCCTTGGACATGCTTCCAAACTCGATCCCTTAAGTTCTTAAAAGCACCATTCACTGATCGACCAACATCTGACGACATACACAACTACTTCTCACTCAATTCTTCAATATGCACATTGAGTCTGTCCTTCATATCGGTCATGATCGTCTCCGGACACCCCTTGCTGAAGAACATTGAGAATTTATCGAGGTTTATCCTCTGCCCTGAAGCTTGGCAATATTGGTTAAGCACCTACTCAGCCTCTTCTGCTCCTTCCACACTCTCTTTCACAAACAACAGGTTGTCATCTGCACAGAGTAAGTGGTTAACCGTTGGCGCGAAACTTGCCATCTTTAGACCTTGTAAGTTTGATGACGGTGTTAGAGATGTATAATTTCCTTTTCTGCATTTCCCCATTGTATAAGAGGTTTCCTGCACTTTGCCCACTTGTATATGTACTAGCCTTTGGCCCCCTGTGAATACTAGTTGCCATTTTCCCAATTCCACAACATGGTATCAGAGCACAGCTAGGGTCTCTTGCGCACGTAGCAACTCCGTGCTTGTGCCGCCGCTGCCGGCGTGCTCTCTCTCTCTTTGCCCCTGTGCTGCTGTTCCGGTGTTCCGGCCGGCCTCGTTCTTCCTCGTTGTACTCCAAGATTCGAGCGTACTCGTGGTTCCCGGACACCACCGCTCCCGTGCGACCATCCTGCAGCTCCGGTCGGGACTGCCTCTGCCGCCCCCGAGCAGGGCGCCGCCGCCTCGAGCTGCAAGCTGCCGGCCGTCCTCGCCCTGACCCGCTCGCTGCCGGCCGCGCCGCCCCTCGCCCCGGCCCGCCCGCTGCCGGCCGCGCCGCCCCTGGCCCGACCGCGGCCGTCCTCACCCTGGCCTCGCCCGCTGCCGGCCGACATTGCTCCGGCCGGCCCGCCGCAGCTCCGGCGGCCACTCTTCCGGCCGCGGCCGCCCCTGCTCGTGGTTGTGCAGGCCTCTGGTCGTGGCTGAGATTCGATCGGATCTGAGATCGATCCGTTTCCTGTGAGTTGACCAAAAAAAAACAGAGAGAGACAGAACTATGTCAGGCTATGTGGCTATACCTTGGTGCTCGGTGATTTTTGATGGCACCAATTATGCTGAGTTTGCAGCGCATATGCACATTCATGTGCGCGGGCTTATGCTTTGGGGGTTCTCTCGGGCGAGGTCTCCTGTCCGCCATGCCCTGTTGCTCCTGTAGCTCCTATTCCGCCACCGTCACCACCGGTTCTTGCTGATGATGCTCCTCAAGCTGACAAGGATGCAGCCAAATCTCTTGATGATGCCGCATTTGATGCTTATGATCAGCAGGTATCGGACTACTCGGTTTCTCTTTCTGCCTACAGGGATGCTTTGGCTGCTTACACTCAGTGGTGCAATGATGATGCACGTGTTGCGGCTGTTCTCACTTCCAGTGTTCTGCCTCAGTTTGCTTCCGAGTTTATGGGACTTCCCACTGCTGCTCAGATGTGGTCTTACCTTCGTCAGCGTTATCACCCTCTGGAGATGCTCTCTACTTATCTGTGCTCCGTCAGGAGCATTAGCTTCAGCAGGGTGACTCCACCATTGACGAGTTCTACACCCAGAGCGCTGCTATCTGGCGTCAGCTTGACTCTCTCCGCACTGTTATTTGTGGTACCTGCCCGTGTTGCCAGACTACGAGATCAGACTTGGAGTTTCAGCGTGTCTTTGAGTTCATGTCTCGTCTCCATTCCGAGTTTGAGCCTCGGCGTGCCAACCTGCTTGCTCGGGGTCGTGTTCCTATCTCAGAGGTCCATTCAGAGCGTCGTTCTGAGGAGACACGTCTTCGCGGTGTTGGTCTGCTTGCGGTTCCCTCTGTGCTTGCTGCTCGGGCTGCTGCTGTACCGTCTCGTCCTAGTGCTCAGCCGTTACTTCCCACACCCCATGGGGGGGGGGGGTGAGCCGCTCTTCTTCTGCTCGGGCTTCTAGTGGCGATGGAAGCCGCCCTTCTTCTGCTCGGCCTTCTGGTGGCGATGGCCGATCTCACCCCCGTATCATCTGCGGCTACTGCTCGAAGACGGGCCATCCAGAGTCTGATTGTTACAAGAAGCAGAGGGACATGCGTAACAATGGTCACAGCTCATCTACTGGGACTCGGCCTTCTTCTGCGGCTCTCTCGCTTACGGACCAGGATATTGCGTAGCTTAAGCGTCGGCTGGCTTCCACTGGCTCTACTTCGACGGGTACTGCAGCTTCTGTGACCGCAGCTTCCACCACCGAGCGACCACCACCGTCCACACAGCCAGGTATATCTTCGTGGGTTCTGGACTCTGGAGCTTCCTTTCATATGTCTTGTGATTCCTCTGTCTTGTCCTCACTTCGATCTCTCGATTTTCCTGTCAATGTTCTCACTGCTGATGGTACACCTCTTCCTGTTGCTAGTCGTGGCACTCTTTCCACTCCGTCTTTTTCTGTTCCAGATGTGTCTCATGTCCCTCGTCTCACGATGAACTTGTTTTCCGCTGCTCAAGTTACTGATTCCGGTTGCCGTGTTATTCTTGATGTTGATTCTTGCTCTGTCCAGGATCGTCACACCAAGGTTCTGGTTGGGGCTGGCCCTCGACACCGTGACTCTCCAGGCCTTTGGGAGCTAGAGTGGCTTCATGTTCCTTCTGCCGCACCTGCACCCACTGGCTCACATGCTCTTGTTGTTTCCGCTTCGGCTTCTTTTCAGCAGTGGCATCATCGACTTGGTCACATTTGTGGTTCTCGCCTATCGTCTTTGGTCCATCGGGGTCTTCTAGGGTCTGTCTCAGGAGATGTATCGCTTCAGTGTCAGGGTTGTAGACTTGGCAAACAGACTCAATTACCATATCCTACCAGTGAGTCTGTATCTCAGCGTCCTTTCGACTTAGTTCATTCTGATGTATGGGGTCTTGCTCCCTTTGATTCCAAAGGAGGTCATCGCTACTATGTTATTTTTATTGATGATTTCTCTCGCTACACTTGGCTCTATTTTATGAAATCTCGTGGTGAGGTTCTCTCTATATACAAGCGTTTTGCCGCTATGGTTCACACCAGTTTTCCACGCCCATTCGAGTTTTTCGTGCTGATTCGGCTGGAGAGTATATCTCCCAGATGCTGCGTGGTTTTCTTTCTGAGCAGGGTACTCTTGCCCAATTTTCTTGTCCTGGTGCCCATTCTCAGAATGGCGTTGCTGAGCGCAAGCGTCGCCATCTTCTTGAGACGGCTCGTGCGCTGATGATCGCCGCCTCTCTTCCACCCCATTTCTGGGTTGAGGCTGTTTCTGCATCCACCTATCTCATAAACATCCAGCCTTCAGCTACCTTGCAGGGTGGCATTCCTATGGAGCGTTTTTCTGATCGTTCGCCTGATTACTCGGCGCTTCGGTTGTTTGGTTGCGTCTGCTATGTTCTTCTTGCTCCACGCGAATGCACCAAACTCACTGCTCAGTCTGTTGAGTGTGTCTTTCTTGGATACAGTGATGAGCATAAGGGTTATCGTTGTTGGGATCCTGTTGGTCGTCGGATGCGCATTTCACGAGATGTGACTTTTGATGAGTCTCGCCCATACTACCCTCGTCCTTCCTCCTCGACCTTCTCCGTGACTGATATATCTTTTCTCACTTTCCCCGATACATCTCCATCTGTGCCTCATGTCTTCACACCACCTCTGAGTCCTTCTGTTCCTGTTCCACCTCCGGCATCGTCTTCTCCTAGTCCCTCGTCTACTGTCTCCCCACCCTCCTCCCCGCGGGATCCCTCCTCTTCTCCACCTCCAGTGCACCACCCTCCTCTCTCTCCCTTTCCTCTCCACTACACTTGTCGTCCTCGTGTCGTGGATGCTCCTTCCAACAAGCCCTCCACTTCTAGAGCGTCCTCTCCTCCGTCTACTCATGTTCACCATCTTTGTACTCGGTCTTCGTTACAGCCTCCTGATCGCTATTCTCCCTCTCAGTACGGTCTTTATGCTATTGATGAGCCCACTTCCTATCGTGATGCCATGGCTAAGCCTGAATGGCAGCTTGCGATGGCTGAGGAGATTGCTGCACTTGAGCGCACTGGCACGTGGGATCTGGTTTCCCCTCCTTCTGGCGTTCGTCCCATCACGTGCAAGTGGGTCTATAAGATTAAGACTCGCTCTGATGGTTCTCTCGAGCGTTACAAAGCTCGTCTTGTGGCTCGTGGTTTTCAGCAGGAGCAGGGACGCGATTATGATGAGACATTTGCTCCTGTTGCCCACATGACCACGGTCCGCACTCTTCTAGCTGTAGCTTCTGTTCTTCATTGGTCTGTGTCTCAGCTTGACGTTCAGAACGCTTTTCTCAATGGTGAGATGCGTGAGGAGGTTTATATGCAGCCACCACCGGGGTACTCCGTTCCTGATGGTATGGTCTGCCGTCTTCGGCGCTCTCTCTATGGCCTTAAACAAGCCCCTCGCGCTTGGTTTGAGCGTTTCGCCTCAGTTGTGACTGCCGCTGGCTTCTCACCCAGTGATCATGATCCAACGTTGTTTGTTCAAACTTCTCCTCGTGGTCGCACTCTTCTCCTCCTCTATGTTGATGATATGATCATCACTGGCAACGACTCAGAGTACATTGCCTTTGTTAAGGCTCGTCTCCGTGAGCAGTTTCTTATGACTGATCTTGGTCCTCTTCGCTACTTTCTTGGGATCGAGGTTTTTTCTACCTCTGATGGTTTCTACATCTCCCAAGAAAAGTACATTCAGGATCTCCTTACTCGTGCCGCTCTTGGTGATGAGTGTACGGCTGAGACTCCTATGGAGCTCAATGTTCGCCTCCGTGCCTCTGATGGTGAGCCTCTTCCTGATCCCACATGCTATCGACATCTCGTTGGGAGTCTTGTCTATCTCGATGTCACTCGTCCAGATATTTCCTATCCTGTTCATATTCTCAGTCAGTTTGTTTCTACTCCTACATCGGTTCACTATAGTCACCTCCTCCGTGTTCTGCGATATCTTCGTGGCACGATCTCTCGCCGTCTTTTCTTTCCTCGCTCCAGCTCCTTACAGCTCCAGGCCTACTCTGATGTTACATGGGCTAGTGATCCTTTGGATTGCCGGTCTTTTTCTGCTTACTGTGTGTTCCTTGGTGGTTCGCTCATTGCCTGGAAGACAAAGAAACAGACTGCAGTTTCTCGTTCGAGTACAGAGGCTGAGTTGCGAGAGATGGCTTCTTTGACTGCTGAGGTGACTTGGTTACGATGGTTACTAGAGGATTTTGGTGTTTCTGTTACTACACCAACTTCCCTATTGTCGGACAGTACATGTGCTATCAACATTGCGCGTGACCCGGTGAAGCATGAGCTCACCAAGCACATCGGTGTGGATGCCTCATTCATGCGTTCTGCTGTGCAGAATCAGATTCTCGCTCTTCAGTATGTGCCTTCTGAGTTTCAGTTGGCGGATTTCTTCACCAAGGCACAAACTAGAGCGCAACATGGGTTCTTCCTCTCCAAACTCAGTTTTGTTGACCCACCATGAGTTTGAGGGCGGTGTTAGAGATGTATAGTTTCCTTTTCTGTATTTCCCCATTGTATAAGGGGTTTCCTGCACTTTGCCCACTTGTATATGTACTGGCCTTTGACCCCCTGTGAATACTAATTGCCATTTTCCCAATTCCACAACAGACGGAATAACACTTCTGGCTTTTAACGGGCCCGAGAGGCCCTCTGCTGCCAACAAAAAAAGGTATGGAGACATAGGATCTCCCTGTCGTATCCCACGAGAGGGAGTAAATGATTATGAAGGTGAACCATTAAGAAGAACTAAAAAAATTACCGTAGTCACCATTCTCATTACCAATCCGATCCAAGTAGAACTGAATCCCAACTTCGCCATACTAGCCTCCAGATACGCCCATTCTACTTGATCGTAAGCCTTCCTCATATACAACTTGAGAGCACATTGTCTATGTTTCTTCGCCTTATTTCTTTTCATGAAGTGTAGGCACTCATATGTTGTGATGACATTATCGGTGATTAACCTCCCCGGGACAAAAGTTGATTGTTCTTGAGAAATTATTTTCAGGAAGTATCTTCTCCGGCCTATTCGAAATGGCCTTCGAAGAAATCTTATAAACCACATTGCATAGACTTATGGGCCGAAACTGCCAAGCTCAGTAGGGATGGCCACCTTCAAAATCAAGACTATGAACGTGTCATTCAACCCTTGCAGGCTGTCCTCACCTTGCAATATGTGCATCACTGTCGTAGTAATGTCTCCCCCCATAAAGATCCCAATTGCGCTGGTAAAAGTGTGCAGGGTACCCATCTGGTCCCGGTGTTTTAGTGGGATACATTTGATATAGAGCATCTTTCACCTCAATTTAAGAGTAAGGGGCTATCAACTCCTCATTCATCGAGCCAGATACCTTTACGACTGCTTAGTATCGGATCCATGCCATTTGTCCCTTCGGACTCGTACAGATTTCGATAAAACTCTCTCGTCATCCCACTCAATTCCACATGGTCCTCTACTGCCAAGCCATCCGGCCTTTGAAGTCGTGCAATTTTGTTTTTCTTCTTCCTTATGCTCGCCCTTTGGTGAAAAAATTGAGTATTTTCCCCTTCAGCTAGCCACTGAATTCGCGATCTTTGGCGCTACATAATTTCCTCGCGGTGTTGGATCTCCACGAGACGCTCACATATTTTCTTCTCCTCATATGAAGGTCCCATTCGATCAGGAGCCGCCCGCAGCACCTCTAATCGAGCTCGCAATTCCCTCAGTTGTTTCCTCACACTTCCGAAGGTGTCCACATTCCACCTTCTGAGTTTGTCGGCTGTGAACTGAAGTTTGTCCCTCACGTCCGAAACATTCGTGGTATGTCCTCTGCTTCCCAAAACATTTTCAGAGATGGATCAAACTAATCATGGGATTCCCACATCACCTCGTACCTGAATACACGTTGATTGCGAATGGTACTATCCTCCCTTGGAACGAATTCTAGGAGAATTGGTGAGTGGTCAGATGTTGAAGCCGACATGTGCTTCACCACAGCCAAGGGGTATCGCATGCTCCAACTCGAGGATGCAAGCTCCCTATCAAGCCTTGTGCGAGAATAAGAGCCCCCCAGCACTCTTTTCTCAAAGGTCCACGGCAAACCCGTGTACCCCGGGTCAGCTAATCCACAAACATCCACGGTATCTCGGAATGCCGCAATTTGGGTGATGCACCTCTCATTCACTCCAAAACATGTTCTTCTTTACGGAGCACTTCATTAAAATCACCAATGCACAAGTACGGTAGATCCGAGGATGACTTGATGTACTTCAACATGTCTCACGTCTTATGGCGTTCACGGACCTAAGCTTATCCGTACACACACGTCAAACGCCATCGTGCCATAGTCGGGGAAGCCACAACGACATCAATGTGGTACTGAGAATAAGGAAGAATCTCACCATTTATTTCATCATTCCAAAAAATTCTTAAACCGCCACTGCGGCCAGAGCTACTGACAGCAAAAGCTCTGTCAAAACCTAGCGTATGTGCTAGTACTTCCACTCTAGACTTATGCACCTGAGTCTCAACTACACAAAGAATAGAGGGAGCATTCTTCCGCACAAAATCACGGACCTCTCTAATTGTCGCAGCCATGCCAAATCCACGACAAGTTAGGCTTGCTATATTCATTGCGCCCGGCGGTCCCCTTCAACAGAGGCCGCCGATTCTTCCTCGTACCAGCTCCTTCCTTCCCTTCAGGGGTGGAGACAAGGGGGGCTAGCAGGGGTTAGACCCTCCTAATGGCTCGTCCCCCTAGCGTTTTATATCATGTAATACCAGTACACATTATGAGTAGATGTCCTAATTAGTGTTTAAGTCTGTAGCACATACTAATGTCGCACCCGGACTTCTAGAGGATACTCGCAGTTCCGTTGAACAGTAGAAGATTGGATTACGGGGCCTACCTGCACCCGCACCTCTTACGAGTAGGCCAACACACGTATGTGTGACAACCAACCCCTACTGTTCATCGTCTACATAAACCATCCCATAGAAATCAGGATACTACCATTGACGTACTTCATACCATACACACATGGTACGTCAACGGCGTTTAACAAAATGATAGCACAACATATCTCTAAGACACAAAAGATGGAAATAAGTTGCAAATAGCTCTCATTAGAGCAGAGATAGCAAATACAATCATCTAGAGGACACATGTCCCAACATATCATCATTACATCACAGCGGAAGTATTCAAAGGTCTGAGTACAGACAAATCCAAATAGGCCTAAGAGGCCGGCAATGAAAGGAAAACGGAGCCCATCCACGTAGTCTCGGATCCTGCCCAGGTCCGCTATCTACTCGTCAGCAGCCTCGTCATACTCCACGTAGTAGCCACCAAGTGAATCCTCGGAGAAGTAGTCTGCGGAAACCACAGCCCCAACGGGGTCAGTACATAAATGTACTGGCAAGCAAGACTCACAGTTCACCAAAGTGTAACCCGTCAACACCAAGCACATATGCTTTGGGTTCAACGGAAGAAATAGGTGATATACAAGATGCGGCAGCTGGCTGCTCTAACCAACTACAGAGTTACTACAACTTCCGGCTAACAGAGAGAAGATAAGATAGCGTATCGTAACCAACTAACAACTACTCCAAACAAACCCATCCTGGATCTCGCCCCTTGTCCAAAGAAGCAATCCGAGGATAACTCACACAGTTGGATTAATGATGGTTTAGGTTATTGTGTCGATAAACCTATTACAAGTCAAGTTATCATTAGTTAGGTGTAAGTTGTTCTGAGTACTTGTTAGCCAGTACTTTCACCAAGTCAACCATAACCGCGGAAAACACGGCTTCTCGAGAAGATTTATCCCTGCAGGGGTGCACCAATTTGGCCATACACGTAAGAATAACCCGCCAGATGGAATGCCTTCCACCAAGCGGGGCACTCAACACAACTCAACTCTTCTTCGCATCAAGCCCAAAGAACCACGTGATATGCGTGCGCGGCTAATCGAGCCCCACGAAGAAAAGGGGACCCTCATAGCACTCTAAGACCACGCCGCCCTAAATGCCGACTACAAAAGTTCCACCCTGGCCTCGGGTTCGTACCTGCATATGCGTGCATCAAATGGAAAGTCCGAACTAAGTGTGGCGATTTGGACGAGATGCGAATCGAATCAAATTGAGGGGGGCGCCCATACACGCTTCCCACATGCGGTTAGTGCGCTCATCATGGTTCAGTAGACAAGACCCTTTTCCTAATTAGGGTCGACACAAGCAGGCCTCAAAACCACGCCGGGCCTCCTGCCGGTGCCTTATCATCAAATTATTATTACCCAAAGCATTAACAGGTTGAAAGTTTAACCTCGAGCCCCAGAACATAGGTAAAATACGATAACAGAAAGTAACGGACAACGGACTCGAGCAAAACAACCCTAAGCATGCTAGTAAGACACGGGCAACAAGCAATGGGGTGATAGGTGTGGAGGTGAGGCTATATCAGGGTTAAAGGATAACAATATGATAGGATCGAACACAAGCAACGTTTCATAGGGCTAGTAGAAATAGACAACGGAAAGTATCGGTATCCAATGTGGAAAGGAACACAATGGTTCATGTGAGTGAATACTTGCCTGCAAGCTCAGCAGCCTAGTACTGAGCTAGATCCTCAGAAGGGGTGTCGTAAAGCTCGTCTGTCTCAACGTCGTCGTCTATTCGAGAAGAAGCAAACAAACAACGCAGAGAGACAAACAATCAATAACATGACATAGTGCACAATCATGGGATGATGCATGACCATTTAATTGATGCATCAAAATGAACTAGTTGACATGGTAACAACATGATTAAATGGACCCACATGCAATTTGGATTGCATATGGAAAGCCCATGAATTAAGGTTGGAATAATTGTTCTACAACTAAACATCATGTGTAAGTGAATTAGCATGATGCATGGATGAGGAAAACAAAAGAAAACAACAACAGAAACAATTTGAAATAAGGTTTACCAAGTTTGGAATTTTATTTATTAAGTTATGGAATTTTTGGTTCCTTAAAGGTGTTACACAAGCATTTGTTGTTTTCACCAATTTTAATTGTTCAAAATAGATAACAAAGTTCATATTTGAAAAGAGCACAAAATTTTAGGTGGAATACATGTTTCAATTATTGGAAAAGGAATTAGAATGAATTACTTAGGAATTAAACAAGTTCAAACAAGATTTAATTGAATTTAATTCAAGTATGAATATTATTTGAATTTTATTTGTTCAAAACATTAAACCAAATTCATATTTGAAAAGTTTATACTTTTCTGGTTTGAAAACAAATTTTATATGTTCAAAAATAATTTAATTTGAGCAAGTTATGAATTTAGCAAATTATTCAAAACATGAAACAAAATTTATATTTGGATAGATGGTTCAATTTAGCATGGAAAACATATTTTATTTGTGTTATTTGAATTAAGTTTGAATTAGTTACGAAATTAACCAAATTTAAAAGGAGTTGTTTGAATTTGAAATTTGAATGCATTTGAAATGTCCAAAACAGAAAACAAATGAATTAATCATGTAGAGAATTTAATTTGGTTCAGTATACATATTTTATTTATGTTATTTGAAGTTGTAATTCAAAAGTTATTTGTAATTTAAAAACATGGACTAAATAGTAATTTTAAAACAGCTAGATTTGGTACAGGGGCCTAGCTGCGAAAAAATAACTACAGAGAGGCCCCTAAGGCTTTTCTCACGCGCACAGGAACCACCCCTGGGTCACTGGCAGTGGGCCAGTGCCCAGCTGTGCGTACGTGGCGCGTGGGTGGGGGCCTACGTGGCCACCACTGCCACAGGCAGGTGGGCCTGCGCATCCCGCGTGGCAAATGGCAAAAGATGGTTTATTCTGCGCGAGGGGGAACTCGAACCCTGGGCTCGGGCTCGCGCGCACAGGCTGCTACCACTGCGCTGCTGTTCGATGCTTGTCAGTAGAGGATGCGCGGTGTGGATATGGTTCAGTTACGCGTGTTAACTGAAACTGAACGAGTTTCAGTTTCTGAAACTGACGGAGAGAACGGTGGCCGGCGGCGAGCTGCTGCTGCGCTGCTCGTGCTGCCGTGGATGCGTGCAAGGGCGACTGCTGCGGGCTCGCGGACGTTCAGAGAGGAGGAAGAGAGAGAGGTGGGTGAGAGGTGATGCTCACCGGCGAAGAAGGGGAAGCAGAGGCTCGGGGGAGTTGGCCGACGGCGACAGAAGCGAGGACGGCGGCGGAGATCCAGGGGGTCTCCGGCACGGTGGCGGTGTCGATGAGTTCGAGGGAGGTACGGGGGGATGATTCCCGCAGTTAGCCCGGACGAAGACTAACCCTACCGGCGGCGAATATTCAGAGGGTGGAGCTCGGTGGTGTTGCGGTGGTGATGTTCATAGAGGAATTGCGAGCGGAGAGAGAGGGAAACGGCGGCGGCAGCTAGGGAGAGAGAGGTGTAGGGGCTAGGGCTAGCAGGGAGAGCTCGAGGCTAGGTTTATAAGGGCGAGGGCGAGCCGCTGCTGGCCGTCTGCTCCTCGCTCTGCAAACGTGGACACGCGCAGATTGCTGTCGTACGAAGGTTAGGGACGACAGCGAAAAGGTAAGTTGGGTCGGTGGGCTGGTGGGCTGGGCCTGCTGCCCACTGGCCTGCCCTTCTCTTTTCGTTTTTTTTTTCTGCTGTTTCTTTTTTTTTGCTGAAAAGGAAAAAGAGAAAAAAGGATGAGGTTTTGAGGTTAGAAATTTTTTTGGAAAAAATTTGTATTGATTAATTTTGTAACAGCACCAACTTGCAAAGTTTAGTTTTCCAGAATATTTAAATTATGTTGCTGTTTGAAATTTGTTTGAAATTTGAATGAAATTAATATTAATTGAATAATTTGACTTAAGCAACTTAAAAGTTTTAAATTCAAGTTTATTTGAAACAAGTGATTAATTTGTTTTGTAAGTTTCATAATTTCAAAATGGTTGATGTTTGTAATTGAATTTGAATAAAATTGAATTAAGTGAATTATTAAAAGCCATAATTTTAAATAGTTTGAACCTTATGGTTTAATGGAAACAATTGATGTTTTGATTTGAACTTTTATTTGAAAACATGTAACAGAACAAGTATGAACCAAAACATTTGAATATTGTTTGAATTTCAATTGGGAAAACAAAGGAAAACAGATGGAAACAAATGGAAAACAAATGCAATGATTAAGATGCCATGATGCAAAACATAAAATAACAATTAGCAAACATTCTAAAGGTGATTTTCATACTTGGGATGTTACAACTAATCCACGAAGATTTGCACACACCGAAGCCCAAAAGAGCAACAAAACAAGATCGTTGGGATACCTGTCGCCTCCCAGCTGCTCCTAATCAGGAGCCACCGTCCATGGACGGCTTTTCTATCCCACGAGTGCGTCGACGGTGATGGTAGATTGCTGCTTGTCGTGGATCTCCATCCCCTCGTTCGCTGAATAGGATTTTTTTCTAATACAAAGTGTATTTATACTTACAGCTAGTCAAATCTAAGCCCCTTTTGCTTGAGTTTGACCATTATCCAGTAATTAGACAGAGCGAAAACAATACTATACTCATTACTTTTTCATGCCAATTGCTTAGATTTTGAATCTGACCTAGCGCCATATTTGAATCAAATAATTGGTAATAGTGGAACTTTATCTGCCTATAGCTTCGATCTGAATCTAACCTAGTGCCTAAATTTGATCAAATTGTTCGCAATAGTAGAACCGACATCTACAACTTTGAAAAATTAGCTTTCTTTTATAACAAAAAAATATTAATTTATTTATCAATAAAAAGGTTGATGATTTTCTAAATATTATTATAAGCCAAATCTGTGATAATATGGTGTTCGTTTTTCACATGATATTTTCATACATCGTACTTCACAGACAATCATGGTCGTTTCGCCCTCCTATGTCTAAATCCTGGCTCCGCCCTGCTTCCCTTCCTTGGCTGCAGCGGCAGCCGCCTTCTTCAAATTCTTCAGTACCGTGGGAGGCATGTACTCCGGAGGAGGAGGGGCACTGCTTCCACATCTGAATTGTCTTTACTCATCGACAATTGTTTCTTCGCCACGGGGTTTACAGCAGTCCCCGAATTATTCATATCCTCTGCTTTAGGATGGGGTGGAATGGAACGGAATGGTTCCATTCCACCGGAATGGAACGGTTCCATACTCGTGTTCGGTTCGGACCAAAAAATTGTAATGGAATGGTTCTATTTTGTGTTCGGTTCTAGAACTGAAAAGTGGAATGGAATGCCTATATTTGTTAAACACTCAGTTAACTAGGGCCTAAACTTGATTTTTATCATCTCAAAACCGAAGTTGCACAGAAATTTGCAAGCTGGTGTCTTGCTCGTCTGGCCCGTCGCTGTCGTGTCTTGGCTCCAGCCCACGGCCGTGCCTTGCTCCGCCCCGGCTGAGGCCGTCACGCCTTCCTCGGGCCTCAAGCTGCCTGGCCGCCGCGGCTGCGCCTCGGGCCAGCATGCCGCCGCCGCGCCACGAGCAGGCGCACCTCGAGCGAGCATGCCGCCGCCGCGCCACGGGCCGGCGCGCCTTGGGCCGGCTGGCCGCTGCCGCGCTACGGGCTGCCGCGCCTCGAGCTGCTTGGCCGCCGGCGCGCCTCGAGCGGGTGCCGCCATCGCGCCACGGCCGGCCGCGCCTCGAGCTGCCTGGCCGCCGGCGCCACGGGCAGGCGCACCTCGAGCGAGCATGCCGCCGCCGCGCCACGGGGCGGCGCGCCTCGGGCCGGCTGGCCGTCGCCGCGCTACGGGCTGCCGCGCCTGGAGCTGCTTGGCCGCTGGCGCGCCTCGAGCCAGCTTCCTCCGTCCATGCCGCCCCCGCTCCCGCCCTGTCCCGCCTCTTCTTCCTCCGTGGACACGGCGACCGCCCCCGTCCCTGCCCCGCCTTCTCCGCCTCGCTCCGCCTCTGTGTGTGCGCACGTGAGTTGTGGCGGCTGCGCGGATCTTGGTGACGCCGGAGCGTTTCCGAGTGGCGGCGAGAGGTGGGAAGGGTGAGCGGTGGCGAACGGTGACCTGGGGCGTGGGGGGAGAAGGAGAAGGGTGACAGTTTGTTTCGGGGGTGAGGGCAGAGTTGATTTTTTTTCCATCGGGCTCGTTCCAGTACGTCCGGCCGATTTGGTCGAATGGGTTGGTTCCCCATCTACACGGAATATTCGTTTTTTTGGAACGACTCTATTCCATTCAATCCGGCAACCGAACGCTAGAATCGTTCTCAGGTGTGGAACGGTTCCATTCCGTTCCACTGTATTCTCAAACCAAACGCATCCTAAGGCCCTGTTTGTTACAAGTGTGTTGGTGGGGATTAGTGGGGTTTATCCCCTAAGGGTTTGGGTGAAACCCCTCCCCACACCCAATCCATACTAGTCCAATCCCCATCCCGCACCTGTTCCTGTAGCACTTTGCTTGATCACGTACCGATGCCTCTGCTTGTGCTCTTAAGCTCTGTACCGATGCCTGTAGCACTTTGCTACATACTTTGATCACGTAACGATGCCTGTGCGCAGCTGATTGATGTGCGTGAAGCAAGAAATAGAGTGGTAACTACGGAGTAAGTCGCCGCAGCACTCACGTATAGGATGGAGAAGAAGACGCCGCGGTCGGGCATGCCGGCCCCCCGCGCGGGGTGGTGCCAGACTCGACGTCGACCCGGAACCGGTAGGCGTCGGCGGCGGCGTCCCCGACGGGCTCTATGGCGGTGACCCCGAGGCCGCGTCGCCTCCCCGTGAGCATCTGAGAGAGGGACCTGCCGGCGCCCGGCAACTTGACCTTGACCGCCGCAACGGTCGGTGCCGTCCACGCCGCGGGCAGGCCCTCGAGCTTGGTCGGGCCGACCCTGACCGCTCGCCGCCGCGGCGCCGGCGACCTCCTGACGACCATGACGCCCTCCACCTCCTCTTCCTTGGCGCCGGTAGCTTTCTCTTTCTCTCTCCCTTCGGTTTGCACGCTCGCCCTCTCTTCGCTGGTTTGGGGATAAAACGCGAGGGTTCGCTCGCGTATTCGACGATAGAAGAAACGGGTAGGGTTCGGGGAAACGTCGGGAATCATCGGGATAATACCGGCCCAAAACCTCTAGAAACAAATGGGCTTTTGTGTATATGCAGGGTTTCAGGATTGGGCCGGGATTATCCCCACAAATCCGTGAAAAAACACTACAAACAAACAGGGCCTAAGTGGGCTGGTTGTCGTATCCCTTAGGACCTCATCGTCCTTGTCAAGCTCAGCATCTTCACAGCGGCGCTTCTTGGTCTGATTGCTCGAGCTTTTGGGCTTCCATTTACGCTGGCCCCGTCCTGCACCAGCGCCTCGATTATGCACACCGTCGCCTCGGCCACTATTTGACCCACGTCCTCTCCCTTCAGCTTTAGGCCATGGATTGCGAGGCCTCATCCCCGGTGTGCCTGCTTTCCAGAACCGTTCTTCGGCCAACATCCAGGAGCCGAATGGCAGCTCTTCCTCTTCGTACTCCCCAACTCCACATTCCTCACGTGTGTCCCATGTATCCACAATGCTCACAGTGCTTGGGCATTTTCTCGTATTTAATCTGGAGAAACATACGCTCCCGCCCCTCTAGACTCAACGGGACAAACCTCGTCAAAGGGACATGAGATTAACTCTCACACGATGGAACTGTCCCTGACGAGTCTAGACAACATCTAGCTCAACCTTTACCAGAAAATGCTATGTTGAACGTGTAGGTGATCCTGGTCAGGTCAAGCACCTTCCGAGTGTTCAAAAATTCCGAAAAAAATAGAGACACTCATACACATGTATTATGTAATAGTACAAAATTTTGTATAAAAATGATCTTTCATTTGGCCTGTGTAAAAAAGACAAATCTATGGCGTATATACACTGCTATATAGCAATAATGTAGCAATGGGAATTTGTCTTTTTTACCGTAGACGCCATAAATACAAATTCATCACTCGCTGTGCATTGGATTTGCATTACATATGCATATGATTTTTTACAGATTTTTTTAAAAGTGGTTTAAATCAATATTACTCCCTCCGTCCACTTTTATAAGGCTCACTTTTTACTATTGAAATGCTAAAAAGTGAGCCTTATAAAAGTGGACGGAGGGAGTATTATAAAAAAAATAGCCAGGAGCACCTGTCCCAGGTTCAACATAGCCGCACTCCTTCCGCACCCTACTCGCTGAGTTAGGGCATCTCCAGTCGTCCCCCAGAGCCCCCCCAGGACGCAAAATAGCGCCGTTTGGCGTCAATACCGCCGTTTTTTCACCAGTCGCCCCCCCCCAGGACCTGAAAAAGCGCCGTTTCGGCGAAAATTAGCGCCGCTGCCCCCAGGCGGAACCCAGCCCGTTGGGTTCGGCCTGGGGGGCGGCGAAAGGGAAAGCGCGCGTGGGCCAGCGCTGTCGGCGAGTGGATCGCTATTTGCCCACTTTCCCCACCCCCCCGACTCGTCTTTTCTGCTCGCCCGCCTCGCCGTCGTCGCACCACCGGCCGCGCTCCACGCCGCCGCTGTCGGCCACAATCGCACAAGATCGACGAGGCAAACAACCACCGGCCGCGCTCCACATCGTCGCCGCCGTTCGCTCGCGTGTCCGCCGCGGAGGAGGTTGTACCCAGTGAGCCGCGTCCACCCGCCCGCAAGGTGTTCGACGCTGTATCCGAGCCATGGACTCCGACGCCGAGGAGATGCTCGCCGAGCTGTTCGACGAGGAAGACCAGGCTGCCATCGACGACGAGGAGCACCTGCTCGTCCTGAGCTGCCTGGCCAGATTGCAGGCCCAGGACGCCGCGCCGCGCCGCACTGGATCGAAGCCCGGTCGCCGCAAGAGCAGGCCGAGACAGCGGTACGAGGGCTACTGCATCCTCTACTCCGACTACTTCGCCGAGGATCCCACCAACGACGAGAAGGTGTTCCGGCGTCGTTTCAGGATGAAACGCACGCTCTTCCTCAACATCATGCATGCCATCCGGGAGTTCGACACCTACTTCAAGTTGAAGAAGGACTGCACCGGCACGGTAGGGTTTACCTCTATCCAGAAGTGCACGATGGCCATGAGGTTGCTTGCATACGGTGCTCCCGCAGATGCACAAGATGACTACCTGCGCATGAGCGAGTCCACAGCCCTCGAGTGCTTGAACAAGTTCTGCCGGGCAGTGGTTGCAGTTTTTGGCCCAACATACCTGCGATCACCCAATGCGCAAGACACTGCTCGTCTCCTCGCAGAGAATGAAGCAAGAGGGTTTCCGGGGATGCTTGGCAGTATCGACTGCATGCACTGGGCATGGAAGAACTGCCCATTTGACTGGCAGGGGATGTACAAGGGAAAGGAGGGAGAGTGCTCGGTGGTTCTCGAGGCCGTGGCTTCGTACGATCTATGGATTTGGCATTCATTCTTTGGTATGCCTGGAAGTCACAACGACATCAATGTCTTGCAGTGCTCGAATGTCTTTGCCGATCTTGTCGAAGGCCATGCCCCCCCTGTGAACTATGAGATCAATGGACATCAGTATACAAAGGGGTACTATCTTGCAGATGGCATCTACCCGAAGTGGGCAACATTTGTGAAGAGCATCTCCAACCCTATCCCAGGAAGCGCAAAAGCTTGATTTACCAAGTGCCAGGAGGCTTGCAGGAAGGATGTTGAGCGGGCATTTGGTGCGCTGCAATCTCGATTCGCTGTTGTCCGGTACCCAGCTATGACTTGGTCGAAGTCCAACATGTGGGAGGTGATGCAGTGTTGTGTATCTTGCACAATATGATCATTGAGAGTGAGCGGGATGACCCGGTGCCTGACAGTGAGACAAGCACACCATACTACCGGCAGGGCCCTCTTGCAGATGTTGATCACCAGGTGCCGGCATCATGGACAGACTTCCTCACCAAGCGACATGAGATTCGACACGCTGCAACACATCATGCTCTGCAGGAGGACCTGGTGAAGCATTTGTGGACGCGAAAGGGGAATGGCAATGTTGAGGACGATGACTAGTGTTCTTTTTTAAAAAAAATTGTTGAACTATTTATTTGTGTGGCCAAACTCTATTTATTTGTGTGGCAAAACTCTATTTATTTGGTGGGATTTTTTTTTGATTGCCCAAATTTGGCCGAGTCGCTGCTGGGGGCGGCCTGGGTTCACGGCTGGGAAACGCGCCCCCCAGTTCCGAGAATAGCGCCGTTTCGCGCCGCGGCGCTAAAAAAAGCGAGGGTTTTTACGTCCTGCGGGCGCAACGGACTGGAGATGCCCTTAGCACTTCTTTATTTCCGAAACGAATCCCCAGCAGCGTCGGTCGTCACTCCTTCCGACCACCTACCCCGCCACCTGGCATCTCCGGCGTAGCTCCCACACGGGCGCACGCCGTCCAGTTCCTCTACGCAGGGGTGGGAGCCATGGCGTCCGTACGTCTACGGCAAGCAGCAGCGGCGGCCCAGGCTCAAGCCGGCGCTGGAAATGGGGGCCGTCCTCCACGTCTCCTTTTCGTCCACGTCAAGATCACCCGTGCTGGAGATGGAGAAGCAGCAGCAGCGGCCCAGGCTCAAGCTGGCGCTGGAGATGGGGGGCCCTCCTCAACGTCTCCGTCCGTCTTCGTCGAGCGCACTCACGCGGAGATGGAGAAGGGCGAAGGAGTCACCCCACCTGCGCTCGTTGGCAGCTCCACGCCCTCCCCATTCCCCAACCCCCTGATAGTGGTCACCGTGTCGGAGTTGTTGCTGCCGGCAGGGACGAGGAGCTGGGCTATTACAAAGGTAAAGTATTCTTCTGAATTTTATCGGACAGTTTTTTGACTGAACTTGAACAGTAGCAGCAATAGCAGATTACCAGTTATTCATTCTCTTTGCTCACTGATGCTAGGAAAAATTATAAGACATGAGTAATTACTTTGTTAGCTGTATGTCTAATCAAAATCATGTATGTAGTCTGGAATTTAATATATCTGCTTGAACAACATACAAGTGAAGTTCTGTCCAAAAAAAAAACATACAAGTGAAGAGCTGGCATAGTCTGTTTAATTGAAAAGTTCATAACCAGATAACAAATTGATCCGTAGCTTAATTGTGACTTTGTTCTATTTCCTGAGTGGCCAACTGAAAAGGATTTATGTACCGAGACCTGTAAATCCTGTCCTTTTAATTGAATCCTAAAGCTGGTTGTGGATTCAAACTTTAACCCAAGTGGTAGCACATGCCACCTCAACGCTCTTGTTTCATTCCTTTTCCTGGCAAGAGCATGATACTAGCATTTGATGTTAGTTTGTGCATTGTCTAGGTAACAATAGATTACGAATATTTATGAGATACATGAAACAAGCTGACCAAGCTCTGTTCCTTGCGAGAAAATGCAGAAGGATTGAGCGATGAAGACGTAGATGCATTTTCAACTACAAATCTCATTGTCTAGCACCTCCGCATGGTATACACGCTCTTTCTTTTCTTCGTTTGGTGTGAAAGTGCAGATAGGGAAGCACACGGAGATGTGTGAAAATATGGGGATTGGCCAATGACAAATGTGAAATGTGGTTATTCTTTCATAAAGTTTGACTGAACTTTAATTACATTAGGCAGAAATATAAACCAAGAGACAGAGAATACTTCTCGTGGATACAGTAGGGGGTAAATATTATTTTATCGTCGAGCATGATGTCAAAGAACTGGGTGCACATATGTATGCTCCGTTTCCTTTTGAACTTCAATAAATGTTGTTTACGTGCATATAACAATCTTGACTGTTGATTTGGTTCTGTGGTGATTGAACGCATGCTTGTGGCTTGCATGTACTGCTTTATATAATGACGGTGATACAGAGCTTAAATATCTTCCTCAGTTCTTCAAGTGCATTGTTTCAAACCGATTGTCTGTTCTAACAGAGGTACTTTATCCTCCTGTTTATACATATATCTGATTTATGCTTTGTAGCTCGAATCAATAATAATTGTTCACATTTCTTTTCAGGTTTGCACCATCAAGGTAGGTTACCTTGTGCTTCACAGGTGAAAAAGATGATAGGAGCCAAAGGCATCAAAAGAACAGATTTTACCTGGGAGGAGTTTACTGAAAGAGTTTGGAGGTCATGTTTAATTAATGAGACATTTTTGAAGGTCGATGCCCACATTGTTAAATTCTTGGTGACATAGATTTTCCTTTATAATTCAATTTAAGTGTTAACATGTTCTCTAATCTCGATAAGTTATGTATTACGCAGGACGAGACATAACTTTTGGAGCTCTTATCTTTAGAGCCTTTTTTGCGAATTCTGTTAGTAGCGCCTACCATGCTGGTGTCGAATGGGTTGGTTAGGAGGCTGCCAAATAACTGTTTGATTAACGACTTCATGCGGTATCAATATACACTGCTTTACAAAGGTACCAGGTTTCCTTCCGTTTTATTTTCAATCTGAATTGTACATAAGTTACCCATGTTCACTCTTGCTGAAAATACTCATTTTCTTCAAACATGAACCAGAGTTTGTAGCATGGTATAGTTTATAAATTGTCTTTTCTTCTCTCCTTTCTTGTTTGGCTGGATGTATGGAGGTTCAGGTTAGCTACGAAATATAGAGGCCAATTTTTTTGATGTATACATTTGAGCTATTTTTTATGCTTATCTGAATAAACTTAAGTCTTTTAGTCGAGATGCTGTTGTTTTTGGATTATTCAATGTGTTGTTCGATTGCGTGTGGGTTGTAAAGGCTTCCTCGATGCCCTCATTATTGATTGAAGAAGAAATTTTGCTTTCCCCTAGAACAGTTTTTTACCCATGCACATGGTACATGTATCAAGTTGTTGTTACTTAATTCTGTACTGGATATGTTCGGTCGTAGTACAAGCTAGCAGCTCTTTCTCTCTCTAATGTGTATTATTTTAAACAAGTTCATAAATAAATAATAAATTTTACATGTATTACTTATCAATATGTGGGACTGTCTCATTGTCAAATAAAAAACAGAAGAAACTGTTCTGAAAATTTATAGTTTTGCAATTAACCAAAGCTGCTAAGCTTAACCTTAACAGATGATAGATTTGGATGGCCTCTGCAGATCATCCCTAAATCATCGTTAGTTGGTGTGTTCATTTGTTTTAGTGGCACATCATAGGTTACTTTTCTGGTCACGTTAAAAGGGAACATTCATTTGCTGTTGAGTTTCATGCATGTTTGCAAAATAAGCATCTATTGGAGGCATTTAAAACTGCTATGTTTTTGTTGGTACACATAGGTTGAAGGCATGCATCTAACTTCAGTTCTGGACTGGTAGCTAAAATTCAGTCCTTTTGAGGATTCTAGGATAGATATTTACATATTTTTATGCACCCACATTAGGAAAATAGCAAAGAGATGGTGTGGTAAGATAAGATGTCCTAGAAAATATTGGGGTAATTTTCCACCACGTGATGGAGCAGTGTGTGCTAAGGTAGTCTGCCTCACAATATTTGTTTTAGTCTTTGCTCACTTGGAAGTAGGTAAGGTTATAGCCTTCACATACGTGGAGTGATTTGGGACTTTGCTTGGCTTATATTTTTTGTTTAGTGTACATTATAAGACTACACAAGGGAGATGACTGAAAATACATATGTTCATGTGAGGTAAATAAAATTGCTTGATGTTGTACTCGCTATATCCTGTTGTTAGTGATGCTTTCTTATTTCTTTCATTATTTGCACATAACTTTTACATTATGGAGGAAGTGGGACAATGACATATGTCTTGTTTTCTTTCATTTAATATATGTAGCTATTTGGTTGGGCCTTGACATCTCTTGTTGATATGACTTGTAATGTTGTGATGTTGTCTAAGAAAAATGTCCTTAATTTTCATGGACACAGTTCCACTAAATCAGTAATCGATGTTTTGTCCAGCTCTTCAGCGTTCATTTATGTTACTGTTATCCAACTATTATTCCTTAATTATTTTAATACTGCTGGCCTCAGAGTTCTCTCTGGCCTCAGTTCAAACCTCATCATATTGCTGCTGGAGCTGCATTCCTTGCTGGAAAGTTCCTCCGCTATGAGATTACCTTTCACCATTTTTTTTTTTTGAAACGAGGCAAAAGCTTTGCCTTTTATATTGATATAGGAGAAGCAAACACATAGGACAAGGCCTAAAAAAAGAAAAATACAAATCGGTCCACACCGGCCCCGAGGCCGCGCTCCACACGGGTCGACGACCAAGTTGCCCGAACAACCAAGGTCGACACCAAGACTCCTCAACGCAACACGACGGAGTAGAGGGACCGGAGCCGCCGCTCCGACATCCACGCCGGCTCCGAAGCCGCACCCCACACGGGTCGACGACCATGACGCCCAAACGACCAAAGCCGACACCAGCAGACTCGACGCCCCACAGCAGAGACGTAGCATCCGGAGCCGCCGCTCCGACATCCCCGCCAGCCCCAAAGCTGCGCCCCAAACGTGCCGGCGACCACGACGCCCGAAACGCCCGAAGTCGACGCACCACCACCTCGACGCCGCACGACGGAGGTGAGAACCCGGAGCCGCCGCTCCGGCATCCACGCCGGCCCCAGGGCCGCGCACCCCCAAGCCGAAGACGAAGACTTGCCGCCGCCAGCCACCATCACTCCACAGGTCCCGCTGGTCGGTGGAACATCCAAGGCGAGGCCCCAAGAGGCAAGCGACGCAAGAGCGCCGCCCTCGCCCGACCCCGCGAGGATCTGGGGTTTCCCCCGGAGAACCCGACGTGGAGAAACGAGAGCACCACCACGACGACGCCTCCAAGAAGGAACGCGGCGCCCGAGGGCGTCGCCGTCGTCGGCCCCGGCCAATAGCCCGGGCAAGGCTTTCGCCCGGTGGTGTGTCGCAAACCCCATCGACTGCCCATAAGGAACCGACCAGTCCACCATCTGTGCGTGCCGCAACCACCGCGCCACCTCAAGCCACGACAGCACCACGCCGACCACGGTCCACCCGCAGTAGCCACCGCAGCTCCGGGGCCGCCGCCCCGGCTTCCTCTTCCCCGGTCCGGTGTTGGAAGCCTCACGACAGAGCCTCCAAGAAGGAATACTACACCGGGGTGCCGCCGCTGTCGGCTCCAACCAAGACTGGAGCAAGGACTTTCGCCTGAAGTTCACCACCGGATCACCACCTCCGCCCCATGCCGCAGCGAGCACCTCCTGCACCGCGCGCAGCTCGCACCGAGCTGCCACAACCCCGCCGTCCAACACCCTGCAGAGCCCGCACGGCGACCCGCCAGACGCCGCGCTCGGCCCCACAAACCCCGTCGCCGCCGCCATCATCTTCCCGGGGCCGCCGCCCCGGCGTCCTCTTCTCCGGACGGCACCAGCCACGCCGCAGCTGCCCGTCGACGCGCCCGCGCCCAGCAGAGGCGGCCAGGACGCGGCGCTGCCGTCCTCCGCCTACCGGCCCAGACGGACCCAGATGGGGCCCTCCGAAGCCCATCGGCGCACGAGCTCGCCGCCAGGAAGAAGACGACGCCGCCGCCGAGCACGACGCCCCTTGGCCTCTCGCCGGCCACCGCCCGAGCCCGCCGGCTCGGCACCCGCCTCCCTGGCCGCCTCCGCCCCCACGGGGCGGCCAACCACCGTCGCGGACCGCCCCCACGGCCACCTTTGGCAGCGGCGGGGTGCCGCCACCGCCGCGGACGAGAGCCGCCGACGGCAGCGGTAGGGGGTGAGCGGCGTGGAGGCCCTGCGGCGGCGTGGGGAGTTCGCCCCTGGCGTCGCTGGGGGAGCGATGCGAGAGGCCCCGTTTATCTTATCTTTTTACATTGGCAGGTTTTCACCAAAATTTATGGCACGAGTTCAAAACAACTCCAATTGTTCAAGGTAACTTGGTGCTCTTTAGTTGCATTGTGAGCATATTTTGTGTTGTTATCAAAAGTTTGCCTCGGTGTTGATGTTTAGAAGCATGGAAGTTTTGTGTTGTTCCTTTAGGACCTGTAACTGTTGTTGTTAAGATTTTATGGTTGGGTATGACCATCTACGCCTTCCACGAGTGTGAGCACGTCCTCGGTTACTTTGCTTCCTGCCTTCCCAATTGGCCGACCAAGTTTGGCTTGAGAAGGATGTCCACAACGGCAGGCGCACTACGTTGGCTAGACTGCTTGAGGAGGTCAGCCGGTTAGTCCCTTTGCTTTTTCTTGTGGTTTTTGTTGTTGCTCATCATCTTGTATTTCAGTTATGTACCTGTGGGAAGAAGAGGACAGCGGCGGCTTGCAAGGAGATCGGGGCAACCAGATTGACAACGTGGTCGCAGCTTACCCTGGAAGCAGTCCCAAGGCCTTGGTGAGCCCCCCTCCTTTTAATGATGTCGTGTCTTTGATTCCATTCCACGCCCCGCGGTTGATCCACCAGATTCTTCGCCCTAAATCTCTCTTTTCTTTTTTTGTGCTGTAACAGATTCGCGTGAAGTGCCTCCATTCCACGCCCATACTCGGTTTGCAGTGCCTTACCTATTTCACTGAGTGCACCACCCTCTAACTACTAGGTTGATCTAGGTGAGGGTACTGCAGTTTTCTACCTTATTTATGTAGTACTCCCTCCGTTCAACAATAGATGACTTCCACATGTCCATATATGGATGTATAATTTATGTAGTACTCCCTCCATTCGGTAATATAAGACGTTGAAGGTTTTGTAGTGCAAATTTCCGCGGTGCGAATTACAGTCAAAAGTTTCCGCACTTTACGGGATTACCCCTGTCGGAGACCGCTCTATCCCGCAGACCTGCACCCATTCTCTTCCCCATTCCTCTCGCACGCTCGCCTCTCTCGCCGAGAAACTCTCCTCTTGCCCGCTCGCCTCTGGCCTCTCGCCGACGCGCTCTGTGCCCCCCTCCCTTTCCCAGTAGACAGCGCCTCCGACACGCTCTCCATGCTCGCGGACGCACTCCGTCCTCTCCCCTTCCATCTCCCACTGGGCTCGATCCATCGAGGTCAAAGCTCCAGTTTTTATGCGTCTGTCCTGGGCAGCGGCGACAGATCCGTGGGCGGTGGTGGTTATTCTCTCTGACAGCGGTTGTGGTGGATCTGTGGCTGCCGGAGCAGCGGATGAAGGCAAAAAAAAATTGGACAAGGTCGGTCGGCGCCAGCAGATGGCGCGGTCGGCGCTGGACAAGGCCACCGACACCGACGCCTTCGACCGGACGGAGTCCGCCTTCCGGAGCTTCGTGACCAGGGACGGCCCCGCCCGCTTCCCCCGTGGCCTGGAGGTACCACCCTGGGATGCTGCGGGAGGGCCTCGTCCCGACGCACTTCACGCTCGCCAGCGTGCTCAGCGCGTGCGGTGCGGTTGGCGCGCCCGGGGACGGTAGGCGCTGCCATGGGCTCGCCTTCAAGGTCAGGCTCGACGAGAACCAGTTCGTCGAGAACGCGCTCCTTGACGTTGATCCGGTGGCTGTCTGTAGTGTTCTTTGCTCATGCGCACAAGCTTGCGCCAGTGAGGTCAACATTGTTCGTGCATTGTGGCCTGGACAGTGTATTCTGGCCTGCATCGTCAGGCCGCCGGCTCCTACGGCTACATCGGCCCAGGTAAAACACTGATCAAAGCAAAAACAAATTATGTTGGTTTGAGAGGAATTGTTTGTGTAAAAATGCAAATATTGCAAGGAGAGATTCCATGATTTCGACTGAAGGTGCTGAATGCAGATTGTGTTTGCTGTAAAATTTGTGTCTGCCACTGTTTACCGAATAGGAGCTCTACTGAATTTTGAACACAGTGCTCTCTTATGTCTCTTATGGTTAAACATTAATGTTGGTCCACTAGATGGCTGTAGAAAATTCCTTGTGTACCAATTTCTTATGGTAAAACATTAATATACTCTGAAACTTGCAGTAAACTTGGAGTATCTGTAGAAAATTCCTTGGGTACCAATTTCACTGAATTCCTTGGGTACCAATTTAAACTGATATTTTTCTGTAACATTGCTTAAATAAACTACTACTGCTTGCTTAAATAAACTTTCTTGCTGTACTGACAATTTTTTTTTTGGGTAACTTTCAAGGGAAATTCAGAACATTCCAAGATAACTTTTTTTGATGTTTTAAATATAACTTGAAAGGTTCATGTGAAGTCATCTGTTCTTGCACGTTCTGTCATCCCTTAATTTTGTTCTGATCAGCGTTAGGCCAAAATAGAGCAGATTCATGCACTGATTATAAAACTTCATGTAGAATTACTTGTAGTCTGACCGAGTAACAAGCAGAATTCCTCGGAGTAAATTACAACACTAATTCTTTGTAATCATGCTTGCTTGCTTGCCTTATTCTCTGTTTCAGTAGGTTGCTGTTTTGGATTTGCACTTAATCGTCTTGGAGTAATATTGCTTCCAGTAGTTGAAGCAAACTTGACACTGTTTGTTTGTCTGTCTGCTTCCAGTAGTTGATCAAGATTTAGTTGTACTGAACTAATATCAGAGTACTCCGCTTGGAGACTGATCTGGTGTAGAAGGAGTACCATGCTTGAACTTGTTGCAGTAGGAGTACTCTACTTGTAGCAAGAGTAGGAGTAGAATAAATTTGGTACTACTTGTTGGAGTATGATTTTCTTGCAATATTGACAGTTTGATTCAGTAGTTTCTTGTACAACAGCTAGGAGTACTATGTCTAAATGGTACACTGCATGACTAGGAGTAACCGAAAATATTGCTGCTACTCTGTCTGGAATTCTTGGAGTATTTTACATGAATTCTTGGAATTCTTGGAGTGTTAGGTTTGGTTTCTCATATAAGATCAATTTTTTTATTTTTCATGAACAACATTGTTTTATTTTCTTGAAAATATTTTTCATGAGTTTCTTACATTTTTATTATGTTGAAAATATAGCTATATGCTCATATTATGTTGACACTCAACTCAAGCTTGCTGGAGTAGCATTAGCACTTCCAAATAGTTTGTGCCTTATTACAATTTGTACTCTATACAGGACACACAAATCTTGCTAGGAAAACTTGGTAGGTAATTTTACAACCTTGTTGGCATCAGTAACTAAGTAGGGTATTTATTTCTTATATTATCCCTTAGTGCTTGTTGCGGCTATTGCTGGAGTTCAACAACTTGCTTGCTTGCTGCAGTAATATCACACCAGCTTGCTTGCTGTTGTATTATTGCAACAACAAGCCACTGCATGCTTGTTCTAGTTTTAACTCTAGCTGTATGGATAAAATAACTCGGGATCGCGTACGACATAGCACGCCTTTGTACTGTCTGTACCAATGGTCTGCTGGACTGATGAGGAAAGTTTGTACCCATTTACTCATTAGGTATTTCTGTTTCTTAGTTCTTTCATGCTACTTGCGTTTGGATTCAGTTTATCTTGCTAAACACAATCTGATTAAAATGAGCGCGGCTTTAAGCATATTATTCCGTAACGAGTATTCCCTTTTTTATTACTGAAACTGATACTCTGCAGTTTCTTCGAGGTCCAAGGTCCTGCTGAAGAGTTTCTTCGACTTCGTCCGAGGTCACTTTCAGGGACGGATGAGTGCAATGGAGGTTCTCCAGCAAGTGTTGGATGAGAGGAAGCTATCAGCAAAGGCTCAGAGGAGAAGCATGGCACCACAGTGACTTCCTGGTCTATGTCGTCCAGGAGATAATCAAAGAGAAACTGGTCCTGACGGAGGGAATGGCGCTGGACCTGATGTTTGTGCTCCTCTTTGCGAGCTTCCACACAACATCGCTGGCGCTCACCCTAGCGGTCAAGCTCCTCGCCAATCACCCTCGCGTACTGGATGAGCTCACGGTGAGCGTGCCTCCGCAGAGCTTGGCTTGAGGGCCTCCTGCGAGCAGGGTGTGTATTCTAAATATTCTGTGATTTGACTTTGGTTGTAGGTGGAACATGAAAGAATTCTAGACCCGCGTGAGGAATTCACACCCCAGGTTTTGGATTTACTCATACTAATGATAAAAGGGGCAAGCAACCTTTAATGAACTCTAGCTGGCCGGCGAGGCGCAGGGGCAAGGAGCTGCTGGCGGGGCCGTCCTGCTGGAGGCGGCGATCTGCTCCAGGCGGCGGCCTGCTGGAGGAGCTGATCTGCTCAAGGCGCAGGCTTCAGGCGGCGTCCTGCTGGAGGAGCCGATCTGCTCAAGGCGCGGGTTCCAGGCGGCGGCAACCTCCGACGACCTCCAGGGACGATCTTGCGTTGAGGTGAGGCCGGCAATGAACTGAGCGGCGAGGTGCTGCTGGCCAGTTTCGCTGGGGAGAAGATCTACTAGGGGCCGTCGGGGGCGGGGCGGTGGTGAGGTTGCGCTGAAGACGACCTCCCGCGTCGATCTGGGGTTGACGTGTTTGTGGCCGGCGACGGGCTGGTGGCCGGTTCGCTGGGAGATTCAAAATTCCCCTTCGGCTGGGACGAGCCACGATGGGCCGCGATTTCCGTGTATTTTTTACATGTTTCCTTCGTTCGCTGGGAGGAGGACGTGGGAGGGTAGACACGTCTTTTGTTCGCTTTTTTATCATTGTCCGAAAACTCTTAAACGTCTTATAATTTGGAACGGTCCGTACCGGAATATAAGACGTTAAAACAATTTCCGACAAGCTGCACAAATCGCTCAGTTGACATGTCTGCCCCCACTTCTTTGCATAAATAACACGTAATGCCCTCCCGCAGTAAACCAATCCGCTACAACGAACAGATCTTGGAATCGCCAGATCTCCTCCCTGGGGATCGCACGTCCCCACATCCTGCCGCTGATCCTCCCCCTCCGCGCCTAGATCTCATCGCTGGATACCCTAGCCTCTGCGCCCAGATCTCCTCGCTGGGGCACAAGATCAACGGAGCCCTAGGTCGTCGCCAGAGCCGTCGTCCCCGGAGCCGTCGTCCCCGGAGCGGAGCCCCAGGTCCTCTGGGTCATGATCACTAGTCAGGATTCGACTCCATCAGGCACTTGGTTGTGATCTCCTCGTCGCTAGAGCCATTGTCCCCGGAGCCCCAGGTCCTCCGTGTCATGATCACTAGCCGATTCGACTCCATGAGGCACTTGGTTGTGATCTCCTCCGGGCAAGCACCTCGCCATGATCTTTGGGCAAGAACCTGTGCATCTCCTGTGGCCAAGCACGTCGCTATGATCCTTGTCGACTCGGTTGTGAACTTGTGATTCTCCTTCGGCCCTGCAACATTTGATTCACAAATCAACATTGCAGTTCCGGACCTCAACTGTACGCCACCCGCAGACGAAGAAAATGAAATAATGCAAGAACAAGGACCCCATGATGAACAAGAACCACATGATGACCAAGAACCACATGATGCTATAAGTATGATGAACATGTATAAATTCAGTTTATCATAGATTATGTTGCAGTAGTGAGCACCTTCAGGTTATGTTGCATTTGTCCTGTTGATACAAAGCAAGTTCGGGTCGTTATTTTGTATACCCATGGATGTGATTTTCAGACAGAGAGTTCCATATTGAGTACTCATTTGATAGTTTAGTGATGAAATGCATTTGCTGGTTCCAGTATCCATCATACATGAGTACTCAATATGATGAAATATACTCCTCTCGATATTGAGATATAGCACTATCCCTAATTCATTTACAGAAAATAGTCAATTTGGTCAGAATAACAGCAGTCATTAACCATGGTTCCACTACAACAAACTAGGAAGTTGCATGATATGTAAACTATGCAAGGGCCAGTTTATATGGGACTATCTTGCTGCATAAATAATCCTCTCTTTTATGCACTCACTCCCTCACTGGAATAACATATAGATAACCTCTCTTTTCTGCACGGTAAAATCCGAACCAGTATGTGTGTGTAATTATAAACTCACTCACAATAACAAGTTACTCCATGACATCAGGTTTAAAATGCTGACAGAAAGCACATGTAGTACTCCCCCCGATCCTAAATAAGTGTCGGATGTGTAGTATTAAGTTGAACATACATAGTTAGTTTCCAGCGACGCATTTATCGGATCGGAGGGAGTAGCAAGTTTAAATTACATAATGTACAGTATTACCGCAAGCAAATGTTCAGATCAAGCAAGAAAATGTACTCCAAATGGCACCGTTAGTTAAGCATGTACTCCAATATCACTCCAAATATTTCAGAGTACAACAAGAGCTACTCTAATTTCAGGACAAAGCATTCATTCAGATTGAACAAGCTAGTACTCCAAACTGTACGTGAAATGTGCTCCTACATTTAAACCAGGATGTAAGAACGGAACCCCAGATACTACAAATTCAGTGTTGACACTACTGCAAGAACTGTAAGCTGCAAGTTCAGTTTATGAAATCAAAACAGTTCATACTCTACTGCAAGCAAGCAAGCAGTACCGACAGAATATGTGGAAGCAGACATCTTGGAGTACTTTTTCGACGAAGAACACTTGCTCCTGTTCTTCTCAATCACACACTATTTGGAATAGCTACTGCCACTCAATCAGTAAACTGCAAGCAAGTTTATTTCTATTTATAGAGCTACTCCTATACAAATGAAATTTGAAAGTGCAAGCAAGTCTATTCGAAATAAGACACAAACTATTTGGGATAACTATGGCTACTCAATCAGGAAATTGTAGTCAATAACTACTGAAAGAGAGAAAAAATTCATTGCAAGTTTACTCCAGCACATGAATTTTACACGGATCAAACTTACAAGTACAAGAATACAATCAAGTTGAAGAAATTTTACAAGCAAGCATGCTACTGCCTCTAATTTATCTTGAGTACTCCAAGTACAGCTACTCCAGTACTCATGTCCATGAATAATCCAATACTGCATGAATACTAAAATTCATTGCAACATCACCATTGTCAGTTCTAGGATGTAACCATATTCAGATCATCTATAAAACCATACAGAAGCAACCTTTCAATTGAATAAAGCTCCTAAAAATATACTTTAAGTCCGTTAATTATAGAACACTGACACGTGAATGACAGTTTACTGCACTACTTCAACCCCATCGGCACAGAAACACTCAAGCAGTACTGTGGATTTTCTTGTACTGAAATGCATCAAATTTAAGAATATGCACAGAGCAGTTTAAATTTATTCCTACAAAATCACTAAATATGCACATAGTAATTAAGTGTAAGCATCACAACATGCAGATTCAGACACAAGTTTCCTGGAAATTCTGTGGATTTTCTTGTTTAAATCCGGTTATGTTCAAGAGAGCAAAAACATGAGTACTGCATCGAAGCAAGCAATTGAACGGAGAGAGAAAGAGAGAGAGCACATCATACTTGTATGCATTGGCACCGTGGCCGTGCCCGCGTACCATGGCCGTGAGCCCGTGTCCGTGCAATCTGAAGCTTTGGCGTACACGCACTACCATGGTGGCACCCTGAGGACGACGCCGTCTTCACGCCTGCTCCGACGCCGCTCGCTCCGGCGCACTGTGGCAGCTTCAGATCCGCCGCTCGGGGCGCTGCTTCAGCGCCTCCTTCCCGCCTCTCCAGAAGCAGATCGAGGGCCGACGCACTGAGATCCACCACCTCCTCGCCCAGCAGCGCATCTCCGGCGCATAAAAATTCTACCTTTGGCATCAAACTCTCTGCGCAGGCGGGTTTCTAGGGTCAGAGGTGTGGAGCGGCGGTGAAGGTGACACTAGGTGGTGAGGAGCGGCGGTGGGGAGCGGTGACGACCAGAGGGAGAGGGCAGCGACGGGAAACGAGAGGAAGAGGACGGCGAGCCGGCGACGGGGAGCTGTGGGGAGAGAGCGACTGCCATGCGAAGAGAGAGAAACGGGGAGTGAGAGCGGTGGGGAGCGAGTGCGGCTGTGTGAGGGTAGAAGGGGAAACGCGTAAAAGTTTGTAACGTTACGAAAATTGGCCTACCAAACCTTTAACGTCTTATATTCCGGTACAGAGGGAGTACTTCCCCGTGACTTCAGAACATTGCCGATGGGAAGGAAAATGTCTATGATCCGGGTCCGGCTTCGCACTGCCTATAGGCCAACTTTAGATGCCGTAGTTATGGACACTACCTGGCTGCTGGCTCCATGCTTCTAAAGATGTTTTTTTTTTTTTTTGTACAAGAGCTTCTAAAGATGTGAACATGCATATTTTACAAACTGTGAATAATGTTATTGGCATGTGAACGAGACCTTAAATTTATTTCTTCCATGAGAACTTGAGGATGTTTTAACGCTATCATGGCTCAAAAAAGAGCTATAGATTTGAGATCTTGATATGAGATTTTTCATGTCATAAAAAGGAAATAAAAGATTGTAATTTGCTACTGTAGTACGTACCCCTGTTACCTATTACTCCCTCTCATCCCAAAATACAAGGCGCCCTTTAATTTCGTTACGACATCGTTGGACTACACTGTCAATAAAAATAGTGCGCAATGCATCGGATTCATATATATATATATGAATATGAAACTCTGAATCATTTGATTGGATGGCAGACCATCGGATCAACTTGAGCTCTTGGATGTGACTAATTGGATTAGATCTGAGGGCTCTGGTCGCCTTTCATGGAGCAGTGGTTTAGATTTAGAATCTTTCTATTGTATTTTTTTGTAGTGGTCTTTACAAACGCTAAAATGACACACAAGGTCAACCATCAGCAATGCACAAACATCAACTTGTAAAAATCTCCCTGACAAACTAAAAACAATTCCACCATTGCACATTCTGACGGTACATTCTTCACCGAAATAAAAGATATCCAGCTCACATTAGAAAGCAGGTTCCCATCAGTAACAATGAGATAATCCCTGCCCATCTTCACCGAAATTATTGAGTGGTTTTACACCATTGCACTCTCTGCCAGTACATTCTTCCATTGACCTCCATGGTGAAAACCTTGGCAATTTAGTATCTGTAAAGTAACATATAGAATACATTTGACATTCAAGAAGAACGAAGTGATACAGCTCTTCCTAGAAACGAGTACAGCTTGCCAAAGATGCACAAGATCTCCAGCGACACAAATGACTAACATCAAGCAGCTACTAGTGGACATCAAGGAACGAACCAGCACATCTGGAAATAAACACTTATAAACAAAAACAAAACTAAATTTGGCCAAAGCTTTACACTTTTCAGTGGTGGGGTTCAAATAGCATTCTGGCTAGGTGAGATCGTGAGGTGCCTACAGGAATGCTCACACCTTGAGTGACTATCCGGGATAACAAAAAGGGCGCTGTCTGTCTACAACCAAAGGCTTTCACAGAAAACCACTTTCCAGATTGCAAGCCAATTCCCTAGATCAGTATATAAATTTTTCATAGATCAGTTTCCAACGCATGTACCACAGGAAACTACAGTAGTAGGCCATTTTCCTGATCAGATTTTCAACTATGGCAAGAACTACCTGTGCAGGCAAACCCACTATGGCCATTTTCCTGATCAGATTTTCAACTATGGCAAGAACTACCTGTGCAGACACACATGAATCTCTCGACCTTCTCCACCAAACACATTCAGATTTCACGGTACTCAGGCACTCTACATAACATGAACCTCTCAAACTTATCCATCGAACACATTCAATCTACTCCCAACAGAGAGTAGTTCCCCTTGTACGCTATAGAAGAGCAGCAAAAAAGAACAGATTTTTTTCGTCATCATGGAAGAAGAGTCCCGCCGTGATGGTGCCCCGTCGCCGCCGGGAGACTATGTGATAGAGCATCCGAGTCTGTTCGCACATCAACCACCATCTTGACACCCGGTCTACCACCAACGATGGGACAAAAATCGAACCTTCAGATGGTGGGGAACAAGGAGGGAGCAAGCCGGTAGCAGCGTGGCATGGGGGCAGCAACTCTTAACTACTCCCTCCGTTCCATAATGTAAGATGTTTTAGGTGTTTCACATGTTGTCTACATTCGGACTAAAATAAGTGAACACATATACTAAAATGTGTCTAGATACATGTGTATGTATCTGAATGTGGAAAAAGTCTAAAACATCTTATATTATGAAACGGAGGGGGTATATTATATTATTATATTTTTCTGCTCCGTGAATTCTAAATTTATTGATCAATAGGTTGCGCTTGAAAGCTAACTGTATGTTAGGGATCAGCTCATTTCTAGCCAGTAAACCTAAAACCACCATCAAGTCAAATCAACCAGATGCAAGTATAGTAACTAACTGAGATAGTCAATCACTAAACAAATACTACATGAGTAAAGTACATGTCATGTTAAAGATATCTCAATGCCAAAGAAACGACTTTTACTAACAATACTGCAGTATGGAGCTAACCAAAAAAAGAAAGCATGAGGTGGATGAACATCTTTAAAATAAACAAAATAAGCACACATTTATATTTTATGATTCTTGATGGTGATATAGGTTGCGCGTGAAAGCTTACTGTATGCTAGGGATCAGCTCATTTCTAGCCAGTAAACCTAAAACCACCATCAAGTCAAATTAACCAGATGCAAGTATAGTAACTAACTGAGCTAGTCAATCACTGAACAAATACTACATGAGTAAAGTACATGACACGTTAAAGATATCTCAATGTCAAAGAAACGACTTTTACTAACAATACTGCAGTATAAAGCTAACCAAAAAAAGACAGCATGAGGTGGATAAACATCTTTAACAGAAATAAACAAAATAAGCACACATTTATATTTTATGATTCTCGATGGTGACATGTTCTTTCTATATGCCCCTTCCCGCCATATAAAAACATAGATCAACAGTTTATTCTATCTTCTAAATAATTAAATGGAAAATAAGGATTCCACCGTAAAGACTAATATCGAAAAATAAAATTCTGTAGAGAAGATTGGAATCCAATGGAAATCCTTGTTGATAATACAACTGCATTCATTTCAGCTAGAAATTTTACCAAATATTTAATTAATCAACAATGGACTAAACAAACAACTAAGATTTTTACAAAACCTTGTACATGGGTTATAAAGTATAACCAGTGGTACAAGGCATGGCCATTTACATAGTAGACATGGCCAATCGGTATAAGGCAAATGAATCCTAAAACCAAGATTTAGATCAACCATTGGTTGTCCACCAAAGTTCGTCCAAAGTAATATAACTGATTGAGCTAGTCATTCATCAAACAAACACATGTAATCAAGTACAAGACATCCAAGACAATTAAGCATGTATAATTATTCACAAGAGAAATAGTTTTTACTAGCATTACCACAGCGCAGACAAAAAAAAGGTTGACGATAACAACTATTAATCCATACTAACACATCAGGTATATCTTCCATCCAACATAGCTGCAGTTGCAGCATGCAAACCCACTCAACAGTTTCTCAATGCCAGAAAATAGCAAATGAACAAACAATAACATTTGCCGAAAAAACGATTGTTAACAGAAATTAGCGATCATATTTTATGATTCCTGCCACTTGTTGTGTGCTTCCTATGACCCTCCCTGTAAAATAAACAAATTTAATACTTAGATGAACAGCTGATTGTCTCTCTGAAATAATACAAGTATGAAATATCAATGCTGCAGTTCAAATGAACCAAAGCAGTTCGTAGCAGTATAATACATTACCTATCTGCAGAAGGGCATGGCTTCACGTCCAATCAATCTTGAACCCTCAGATTCTTTGCCCCTTCCTCTTAGCTTGAAGTAGTCCAGGCACCTTGCCCTTACCATCCCCACCGAGAGTTAGCCCCTTCGTCTTAGCTTGAAGCCCAAGCACCTTGCCCTTACCATCCTCAGCAAGAGTCTTAGCTTGAAGTGCAAGCCCCTTGCCCTTCCCGTCCCGAGCGAGAGCAACAGGAGGGCATAGGATGGAACGATCGACACCAAAGTAATTTTGCATTGTGGGGGTACCGGAAACAGGGATCTGCACGAAGCTAACATCCTGAAGGCGCATATCAACACGGAGCAAGAAGTGCACAGTGGTTGGAAAGCTACCCCCAGAATTCACAGACTTCCCCTGGCTGAAGCCACCGAGTGCGAAGTAGATGACGTGGTCTTCCTTCGTGCTCAGGAAGGGATACATAGGTGCCAGAGAATCATACTTAGGATACAGGCTCTGTATGTGAAAGAAACCAGGCATATGCCAGAGGTCATCCATGCTGAGCCTATCTTCCATAACCCACTTCAGATTTTCCAGCCTCCAGACCCTAACATTGCGGTGCTTCATTTTCTTAGCATCGAGAGTAGTGATGAAACCGTCAATGGAGACAAGTTTGATGTAGCCCCCAACGCAGCCGATTGTTCGGAAGGCTTTCAGCTCTGCTATGAATTCTCTGGCAAGTGGGCCTTTCCTATGCGGAAGAGTCAGAGGCAGACTGATGAAGTGGAAATCCACGGGATCAAGGCTGTCGGCAAGTACATCGGCACAGTTACAGTACATGACGCCTAATGAGAGATCCGCCCAGTATCCATGGTCACGGAACGAGAACACCTCGTCGGCGGAGAAAATTTCAGAAAGCTGTGGGAAGTTGGCCATCTTCCTCATCTGCCACGGCAAGGTGGAAGAGGGCGCCGAGGTGGATGAGGACGGCGAGATGGATGAGGACGGCGAGGTGGATGAGAACGGCGAGGTGGATGAGGACGGCGTGATGAAGAGCACATCCTTCCATTCAAGGAGGCCTTTCTCGGAGATAGAGGTGACCTCCTCCCCAGGGATAACCAGACAGTAGGATCTTTCGTCGCCGGGATGGCGCACAGCCAGAACACGATTCGTCCGGTTAAGACGGAGGCTGTGAGGCACGGCGGGGATCATGCGGAGCGACCTGTCAGTGGTGTCGAAGAGGACGAAGACCTTGCGATAGCGATTTCCTGGAAAGGTGGATGACATAACAATCAGGTTCTTGTCGATGGTGCTGATGAAGGTGAAGGGGCTGCCGCCTCGGAGGGCCAGAAAAGACAGATCTGGCGCAACGGCGAGATGTGCTTCGAGGACCAGGGCAGGCAAGTCGGAATCTACTTCTTCGTCCCCGTCGAACCCAAACAACTGCAGCCCTCCAGAGGACAGGGGGACCAATTTGGGCTCCTTAGAGTCGCCCGTCAGATTAGTACGCACGTCGCGGTGCAGGAGGATCAGGGAAGGCGAGGGTGGAGACATGACTGGTGTTTTGTTGGCGGATCTCATCTAGTATTGGATATCTTAGTAGCGGAAGAAAAGATGGAGATTGCGGCGGCAGCGCGGCGGCGGAAGAGGAACGAGGACGGAAAAGCGAACACGAACAACAGGATTTCAATCGAATCCGGTTTCTTCTACTATATACCTAAAGAGAGAGGAAGACTTCTTCCGCTCTGTTTTAGCCTTTTTTACTATTTCCCCCCGCACCATATCATTATTTCTATACCTACGGCCAAACCTTGGTTCCCATAGTGATTTTTGTTTTTAAGGAAAATCGTCGTCTTTCCTCCGGAGGAGATCGTCGCGGATCGGACGCCCCTCATTCATCCACGTCTACAAATGAGCGGTTTGTTCCATTACACCCCGTTAGTAGCAAATCTCAATCTCCCTTCGCGCACCTTCCTCGTTTCGCAACAGGCGTGCGGGTATCGCGACGGCTGACCCAGGCGACGCGGAGAACCCCCACTCGGGCCGTCGATCTCGTCGGTGGCGGTGCTCCTCCGGCCATATTCCTGGGTAGATCTGCATCAACCCTACCCTCGCACCTCCTTCCCTCGTCCTCCCTGTTTTCTCTCCTCAGAATCCCCATGTTCTCTGCCTCGCCAGGTGCGAAATCGCTCGATTTATGTGGGACTCATCGGAGGACCTCACCGGCGGAGTGCCACCGGGATACATCTGGTTAGTAGTCGTTCCCCCAAGCCCATCTCCCCCCTTGGTGCCTGTTTTTCCCGGTTGTGATGTCAACTTTTTCTATCCTGATACGGTTGCTGCGTCGTCATGTTGGAATCGACTATTGATTTTGCTTTACCAGTGAAGGGAGAGCCCATCTTGCGCAGCCATGGCGGTTAGTACCCCCTGCTTCATTGCTTCTCCTCTTCGGGAGCTAGGGTTTTGTTGTTGATTTTGAGCACGTTACTATTTCTAGGGTTTCAGATTCATTGCAATGTTTGTTCTGTCTATTGTAGCAATGTAGCAAGGATTTAGGCTAAGATGATTCAGTGTGTTTCTGTTCTTGCTATGATTGTGTTGTACTGTTATGTTATCATATGCTTTTTTTGTGCTCATATCATGTTCATCATAATATTCATACTTGTTTTGTTTTTAGTGCTCATGTGAACGAAATTCATGACGGTTGTGATTTGCTTTTGCTAGTACATTGTTCTATGTCGGCTTTGGGCAAATTATTTTCTATTTTAACCTTTTCAGTATGTTGGTATTCAGTTTTTGTACTTTTTGCTATCTTATCTAAGTTATTTTTTCAGTTGTGTATATGTTGGTGCAACTGTCTTGCTACATTAGCATATTTCAGATATATATTTCAGATATATAAGTAGGTTTTTTTGCTACAGTTTAGTTATATAATTTAGTGTGTGTACACAGGTTTTTGCTAATTAGTGAAATATTTTTTGCTAATTAGTGAAATATATGTTGTGCAGGATCCATATTGGTGTTCAAAGGATCGCTTCGCTACAAAGCGGTTACATAGTGTGCAAAAGAGTTTACACCCGAGAAAAGAGTTGTAATAGAGAAACATAGTGCCTTCAGGTCACTGCTCAACATTTCTCCATTCAATGTGCCAAACGAAGTGATTGACTTCATCGCTATCAATACAACTTGTGAGCTGCGTGAATCCAACTATAAACACAGAATGATAGTTTTCACGAAGGAGATGGTAAGCAAGCCAGTGAAGCTTTTGACTAAGAGTATGCAGTCAGATCTTCGGGATTTTTACAGAGGTGATTTGGTCATACTCCCAAAATAAAATGCAATAACCATGCTCAAGAAGCTTGATATTAGTGATGAGAATGCTATAATCAGGACACGAGACCTTCTGTGATTTGCTATTGTCATTCACCCTCGGACCAATAATATGATGTGCGTGGAGTATTTGGCATCCATGGATGACCCGAAGAAGACGCACGAGTATGACTGGAATGAGCACATCCTGGAGTTAGCGACGCATTATGTGAAGAAGATTCAGAAGAAGAAGGAACTTCCATTGGTTGCTGATGTGCAAGATGTCGACTAGGAGAAGCAAAATCAGTTGGAGCCTGAGGGGCTAAACAAAAAGAAAAAGAAGAATAAGGCCTTTGAATTTTGGGTATCTGGCCCTCTGCCTCTTCTAGTTGTAACTTCATATCTCTGTCTATATTTTTTTCCCTTTTTATGTGAATTTTCTTTGTGTTTTTGTTTTTAGCCTCACATGTAATTTTTTTTTGCTACTTTTGTGTCTATAGGTTGTTTACATGGACCATCTTGACATTCCAAAGAATGAGCACGTAATGAATTACTCTTGCCCCAGAGTTTGTTTTGTCACAACTGGTGACTTCCATTTCTTAGTCAAAATTGATCTCGATGTTTTTATGCTCCGAAACAAGACATTGTTTGGAAGGCGTCTGGTAAGTCACAGAAAAAATATTGTTCTATATCTTTTTGTTTCTGTTTCGATTGTACGCGAAATTGTAGCATTCAATTCTTTTTATGTATTTGTGTAGCATCTGCCCTGTCGCAAACCGTTTATGGATTGGCTGATGTGGATAGTACATTAAATGAAGAAATCGAGATCAACCCATCTGCGTCGTTAAATGATTGGATTGTTTTCCCTAGCATGCAGGAACTGGAGGTTAGTTTTCTACCCCTGATGCTGATTTAGCCTATTTTTTATGCTTTTATATCATAATACAGTTGCTTCATTAGTTTACTTTCTTTGCTTCTTAATATAGTTAGAAACCCGTTTTCGGGTTTTTAATATACGATGGTGTTATTATACTTTTTTTAGTTTTGCTACAAGAGTTATTAATTCATGCTCTCTTATGATGTTCGCTACCAGAGTTATCAATTCATGCTCTTGTATGCTTCATTCAACTCTGTATATTGCTGGAGCTTTAGCTTATTATTTATGTGTTTTTAAACTTGACCAAGTTGATTAATGCAGGTCCCAGATCGGTTCAAAACTCTGCACAACAAGCACATGGTCCTTTTTGCTTCTGATGTAGATGCTACAGTGAAGTCTCTTGGGTCAGGGTTAAAGTCAATGCAATCCGCACGCATGTCTTGCTTATTGAATTACATTGATGCTGCTCTGAGAGAAGAAGAAGGTCCAAGTGTTGTTTTTTCAAACAGTGCAACATGTGAAGATGAGGGTAACATGCCTGACACAGATTTGGACGAAGCAAATGTTGACGGCCCTGAAGCAATAACTGATGTTGGGGCAGCAAAAGCTCCCAGCATGCAAGGAGATGAAGCAAAACATGTATCAGGCGCGGGAGTTGCTGAAGTGCACTCCTCGACCAAAGAAGGCAGCGGTTTCAATAAAGATGTCCCTCAAGCAGCAGTTGTCATCGATTCTTCTCGCACTAATGATATTGGCGACCATGACGACGTGAACAACCCTGATAGATCAGTACTAGCTCCTCCTATGCCATCCCCTACACGTCGTGTCATACCTGCAGGTTACTGGGATGACTGTCCAAAGTTTGATGTCTGGAGCCAAGATATCCCGACCTAGAAACCTAACAATGAAGTGGAATGTGCAGAGGAGGGGACCACTGCACTTGGGTCGTAGAGTGTTGAGAAGGTTGCAAGTACATGTACGCTTTTTTCCCTTTTCCCGATTAATTTTTTACTTTACCTCTTATGCTATCACTTTTATCTCTTTTGCCCATATAAAATACACTTTCTTTTGCTACTATGTGTCCCTAGGCTCTAATAAAGGCAAAGGAATCGACGGAGCAGTGGATGTTGTAGTAGGGGGAGACCTAACTGATGTTGCAACGCCATTTTTACATGACATCCCAGGTTGGAAAATATCTTGTGTAATTATTTATGCTGGTATAGTTTACAATCTGTGCTACTATAGTGTTTTGTTTTGCTCATTAAGTTCATAAAACATGCTTCATTATTGCAATTAAGTTGCTTCAGCAGTTAAAATCACTTTTTTGTAATTACACATCTTATATTTTTTGCTACTTTATTGATTTAGTTGTGCTAAAATAAGATATATTGCATGCTACAAACCATGCGATTGCAACTTTTTGCTACAATACTAATTCCCTTGTGTGTTTTTTGTTATATAGAGGAAGTTTACGAGGATTCCACAGAGAAAGCTTCCCCAAGTACTGGACTAAAAACCTTTGAAAGGAAGACGAGGCACAAAAGGAAGCGGAAAGAGGAATCGTCCCCTCTGACTGTGAAAAAGATGAAGGTCTCTCAAGATGCTATTGATGTTTATGACAAGTTTGTCAAACACAGCAAGAATCTGAAGACTAACCGTCATAAAAAAAGAAAAAAGCAATCCCGTGAGCATTTTTTCATCCTTGTGTACATTTTCTCAACAAATGATGTTATTTTCTTGCTATTTTCACTTACTCATGTAGCATTTTCTTCTAGGTTACCATGACAGCTAGATAATGCTACACCAACACATTTTTTTCACAATGTTTTTTGTTGCTAATTATGACATTTTTATTTGTTTCTTTTTGTTGCCATTGACGGTGGTGATGGCGCCTCACCGGTGTCAGCAACAACGTGGAACCTTCACACAACACAACCAAAATACTTTGTCCCAACGGTACAGTGAGGTTGTCAATCTCACCGGTCTTGCTGAAAACAAAGATTAGACATATGTTTTTTCTAACATTGGTTTGTTGATTGAAACAGGAGGTAGCCCTCAGCTTACCCGGATTGAGAGAATCCGGGCTTTGGGGAAAGTCTTCACTGCGCTCAAGGCTGCGGGGATGTTACTTACTAATAAGTACATTCCCGACAAATCTGGGGAGTTCTCGGAAGCCAGCAAACTTCCGGAGGCTATCGTGGAGGTGGCGAACCGCAAGGAGTCCTGGCTCCGCTCCGCGGCTCGTGGTGGTGCACGCATGGCCCTTGGGCTCATGCATATGCATTACCCCACCGCCAAATCTTGGCGCGTGGCGTCCGACATCCCTCAAGGATACACGGATGCTCAGCGGACCAGCATCTTTGACGAAATCAAAGGTCACGCCACCAAGATCGCCAATATGGTGAACATATCCACCTTCTACCCAGAGGAGGAAATCCCGACAACTCCCGAGGAATCCAGCAGCGAGGACGAAGACTCGGATGCCTGAAGAAACTATTTGGTCCTGGGTAGAAGATAGGAAAATAGAAGCATTACTGTTCTTACAATGTAACACTTACTGTAATGCTATCTATTCTTTTGTATAAACAAATACTCCGCTTTTGCATTTAAATTACTAAGTCTTTGTAAGTTTTCCGGGTTTTTATTTCTTTATCTTCTAAGTTCTCTGGTTTATATGTTTAACTGTCCTTAGTGTTTGAAATGGCTTGATAGTATATAATATTCATGCCAAGTGACTGGGTATAACCAATCAGTCGAAACTCGGAAACATGAATCATACTAAAGGCATTTTTACTTACTACATTCAGTGACCCAACATAAGAACAATCAGATAATACTTAGAGAAAAAGTAAGGAATTTTGTATGAAACTCAGGCACGCAGGCACAATCTGTGTTTCCTTAAGCCTCCTTAGGCCGGAAATCATTCAGTTTTTTAACTCCGAGCACGCAGGCACAATTCGGGTTAACATTGAATATTTTGAAAGATCATTGGGAAATAGATAAGGCGGATTTATGCTTTGTACTATAATAAACATGTAAAAAGATAGATGTATGAATTCCGACAACTTTATTTCATGATCTCAAAGATATTTACATAGAAATTGAACTAAGTGTAGAAGGGACGTAACTACTGGATGCTCCAGGGTCTTTTGGTCTCTCCTAGTTCGACATCTATCTTTCTCTTCCTTTTGCGATTCGGTCTTTTGGGATCATCCTCCGCATCCCGAATATCTACAAAATAGTATGATCCATTTTTCATAGCTTTGCTAATGAAAAATGGTCCTTCCCAAACTGGGGCTAACTTGTGCTTCCTTTCTTGCACCAATCTTAGCACTAAGTCACCTTTTTTGAAAGAACGATGCCTGATTTTCTGACTATGGTAACGTCGTAATCCTTGATGATAAATGGCGGATCTTTGAAGTACGAGTTCTCGTTCTTCTTCTAAAAGATCGACGACATCCTGTCGTGCATTTTCGGCATCCGAGTCATCGTAAGCATGCACTCTTGGGCAATCATGGAGCATGTCCGTTGGAAGCACTGCTTCTGCGCCATAAACCAAGAAAAACGGGGTTTGCCCTGTTGATCTATTTGGCATCGTTCGAATACTCCAAAGCACGGAAGGTAACTCCTCTACCCATGCTCCAGTTGCTCTATGAAGAGGAGATTCGAGTCTTGGGCGTATTCCCTGCAGGATTGAGATATTCATTCTTTCAACCTGCTCATTGGATTGTGGGTGTGCCACAGATGCAAGATCTAGGCGTATTCCCGTTTGTCGGCAATATTTTGCCAACTCTTGTGACGCCCCGGGATCGGGCACTATGCAGATTTCAGCATTTCCGCCAAAATCCACATAATAACCGATTCCAGGTTGCCACTTGTGATAACATTACAACAGTTCACGAATATTACGCAACAACAACAGAAGAGATATATACAAGACGACTCAAACGAGTCAAGGATACAACTGATACAATACAAAGATCCAATTAACAGCGGAAGAAACAACATATTGTCCGACTAAGGACAAGATACAAATTGGACTAAGAGTCCTGAAGATAACTGATGGCGTCCAATCCCTGCCCAGGCCAAGCCGGAGGGATTCCCAAGCTAACGTCGTCAGACTTCAAACCTGTTGACTGCAATGTGGAATATGCAGCCATGAAATGGATTCGTGGGTCAGTACTATTAAGTACTGGCAAGTGGATAAACCATACTCACAAGATACCAGCGTAACCAATTATCACAAGATATAAATACTTTGGGTACAACGGAAAGAAGGGGGTTATTGCAAAGAAGCGGCAGCGGGCAGCCCTAACAAACTAAAGAGACGCGCTACAACTTCCGGCTAAAAGAAAGGGATAAGATAGCGCGACAAAACCAACTATAACTACTCACGAAACAATACCCATCCAGTGTTACCCCCTACTAAGGAAGCAACCCAAGGAAACTCACACTGTTGATTAAGGTGACATTCATTTTTATGGTGAAGGTAATACTATATTACTAGTCAAGTTATTATCATTAGGTGTAAGTTGTCTGAGTACTTGTTAGCCAGCACTTTCACCAAGTCGTCACATAACCGCGGACAACACGGCTTCTCGAGAAGATTTATCCCTGCAGGGTGTGCTACAGTACCCGTACACACTCAAGCCACCAACTAAAACTCAGGTTGGCTCGACACGACCCAAACCGTCTCTACAACGTGTCCTAGGAGCCACGGAGCTATAAGGTCCCGGCGAGTCCGACCTAACCTAAGCGCAAGGGTGAAAACCACACCCCCCGGCACCACAGGCCTCGCCCTATATGCATCATCATAACCATCATAATCATCATCAACCATGGGGGCGCCTCCCATTATGCATATGCGCAAATGGAACGCCCGAACTAAGTGTGGCTCTTCGGACAAGCTGCAAATCAGGTCTAAGTCGAGGGGGGTCCCATACTACCTCCCGGATGCGGTTAGCGCGCTCATCTTGGATCAATGGACAAGACCCTTTTCCTAGTTTCGACACTAGCAGGCTCCAAAACCACGCCGGGCCTCCTGCCGGTGCCCTATCATCAAATTATTATTACCCCAAACATTAACATGTTGTTGATTAAATTAAAACCCAACTATCAACTAAACAGGTGATATGAAAAAGGGCAACAAGACTTGAGCGCAAACAACACTAAGCATGCAACTACGACACGAGGGCCAACAAGGTAAACAAGCAACAGTTGATAGGAAGTGGAAGGAAGGCTATATCATGGCTGCAAGGTAAACATATGATAGGATCGAGACACAAGCATCGAATCATAAGGCTAGCAGTTTAGACAACGGAAAGAATCGGTAACAAGTGAGGAAAGGCAACATAGGTAGCAAGTGAGTATACTTTCCTGAGATCCAGCAAGTAGAGGTACATCCGAAGAACTTGTCGTTGCTCACATCATCTCAGCTTCCTATCCGCGAAGAAGCAACAAACTAGAACAAACACCGGATGCAACAATTACTTCTACGGCAAAAGATCCAGCATGATCAAGGTATGGATGCATGACATGCGGGGATGCAACTTAACCAATTTAAGTTGAGACAAAAGCACAACATTTAATTAGGAAGGTTTAAGTTATTTATCTAACCATCAATTTAAATGTTGATTAGCATGGATAACAATTAGTAGGTGAGCTAACCAAATTTAAATGGGATGGGGCACAAATTGTATTGAAAAGGTTGAAAACATGTATAAAATGTTTCAATGAACATTTTGAGCTATTAAACATAATTTTTGGATCATTATTGAATTTATTATGCATTTTTCCATAAGCATTTTTATTCTGCCCCTTTTAGTAAACAGAAGAAAACATGTTCAAATTTAATTCTATTGTGACCAAATAAAATACCACTGTGTAGAGTTTGTTAAGACAAAATTTTAGAGCCCAAGTTTGCTCAATTTGGGTGAACAGAACTCAAGTTATAAATTTCCAAAGTTTCAAATTTTAATAGCCATTTCTGTATTTAATTATTTAGTGCAAAATTTATTACAGAAACATGTTGCAACTTTGTCACTAACAGAAAGAGCACAAGATGATGAATCCATAGAAATTTGAATCATTGAAATTGGAGCATTTTTCAATTTGTTATTGATTTTACAAATAAAGATTTAGTTCTGTTTTTCTGGAGTTCGAGAAATAAAAGAAAATGGAGAAAAAAAGGGGTGGCTTTGCCACGGGTGGGATTCGAACTCGGGGCTCCAGGGAGTGCGGATCAGTGCGCAGCCACTGGGCTGCTGCTCGGTTGGTGATAGATCTAGGAGGGTGTTGGTTATTGAGGCGAATCCCGAGCGGAATTCCGAAACTGAACAAAAGTTCAGTACTGAACTTCCATCGGGGACGGACAGAGCGCCGGTGCGATCTCAGGCGGACGGCGCGCGACCTGCAACGGGCGGCGCTCGAAGGCGCTGCTCCCAGAGCATGGGGAGGGGTAGGGGATGAGTTCCCGGAGGTGAGACTCACCTCGAGGAGCTTGGGGCGAGGCGGACGTGCAGGAGACGTCGGGGACGGCGTGGTCGAACAGGTTCCCGCCGGTCTGGAAAACCCGGATGGAGAAGGCGATCCAAGGAAGCTCTTGGTCCAACTCCTTCTACGAACTTGACTCGGATGAAGCCCTCCTTCCATTCCCGCACACGGAGGATCTTCACAGGTACCACACCACCCGCACAAGGTGCTCCAACTCCGGCCATGTTTCGGTGGTGGTTGAAGAAGAAAAAGGACAGAGAGAAGGGTAAGGAGGGGGACGAAGAGGATGGCGGCGTCAGGAGGGAGAAGATGGAGGCTAGGGTTAGGGTTGTGGAGGAGGGGAGGGGTAGATAAGGAGAGGTGGAGAGGGGACCATGGTGAAAGCGACAGGAGGAGAGGGTCACGTTCTTCGTGTGACTGTACGGAGGATGAAGGAGAGGTGGGTGGGCTCGAAGGGGAGAGGAGATGGGCTGGGCTTGGTGGGCTGCTGCAAGGGAGAGGGTTGAGCAGCTGGGCTGCTCTCTCTCCCTTTTTTTTAAAACCCCTTTTTTTGCAGAAATTATTTAGGCAATAAGAAAAAGATTTAGACATCAAATAAAGTTCAGTAAATTTTAGCAACAAGATTTGAGTAATTTTCAATTGTTTTGCAAGTTTTAAATGCATGATGATGCAGGATGCCATGATGATGCAAAAGGAAAAACACACAAACTAATTGGGGAAATCCCGGGTGTTACAGCCGACACCACTAACAAGGGGATTGTGCCCTCGCAATCCGCCCACGAACACGAGGGAGGGGAGAAGTCAGATCTATCGAGTCTTCGGCCAAATTGTTGATCTCCTCGAAACCACTAACAATAGATTCTTGCTCGGACTGATGACGATGTTCTTCCACCAGGAATCTTCCGATGATCGAACCTATTAGGTTATCGGCTCAGAAAACGTCCAACCCACGTAGGATCCTAACACTTTGAAATATTGAGAGGAAGAGAGACTCCAAAACAAATAAGATGAGAGGAGAAATAGAATAGAGATAAGGAGAAAACAAGAATCCTATTGAGATGTTTCCAAAATAGTTTAGCAGAAATAGTTTTTGACACTCTAGAAACAACGACAGTTAGCGAGGTTATCCTACAGGCTTTGCGGACCCATTGCTTCGATAACCATTCGTATCGAAACAACTTTGGGAATCGGAACCATGCTCTGATACCATTTGTGACGCCCCGGGATCGGGCACTATGCAGATTTCAGCATTTCCGCCAAAATCCACATAATAACCGATTCCAGGTTGCCACTTGTGATAACATTACAACAGTTCACGAATATTCCGCAACAACAACAGAAGAGATATATACAAGACGACTCAAACGAGTCAAGGATACAACTGATACAATACAAAGATCCAATTAACAGCGGAAGAAACAACATAGTGTCCGACTACGGACAAGATACAAATTGGACTAAGAGTCCTAAAGATAACCGATGGCGTCCAATCCCTGCCCAGGCCAAGCCGGAGGGATTCCCAAGCTAACGTCGTCAGACTTCAAACCTGTTGACTGCAATGTGGAATATGCAGCCACGAAATGGATTCGTGGGTCAGTACTATTAAGTACTGGCAAGTGGATAAACCATACTCACAAGATACCAGCGTAACCAATCATCACAAGATACAAATACTTTGGGTACAACGGAAAGAAGGGGGTTATTGCAAAGAAGCGGCAGCGGGCAACCCTAACAAACTAAAGAGACGCACTACAACTTCCGGCTAAAAGAAAGGGATAAGATAGCGCGACAAAACCAACTATAACTACTCACGAAACAATACCCATCCAGTGTTACCCCCTACTAAGGAAGCAACCCAAGGAAACTCACACTGTTGATTAAGGTGACATTCATTTTTATGGTGAAGGTAATACTATATTACTAGTCAAGTTATTATCATTAGGTGTAAGTTGTCTGAGTACTTGTTAGCCAGCACTTTCACCAAGTCGTCACATAACCGCGGACAACACGGCTTCTCGAGAAGATTTATCCCTGCAGGGTGTGCTACAGTACCCGTACACACTCAAGCCACCAACTAAAACTCAGGTTGGCTCGACACGACCCAAAACGTCTCTACAACTTGTCCTAGGAGCCACGGAGCTATAAGGTCCCGGCGAGTCCGACCTAACCTAAGCGCAAGGGTGAAAACCACACCCCCCGGCACCACAGGCCTCGCCCTATATGCATCATCATAACCATCATAATCATCATCAACCATGGGGGCGCCTCCCATTATGCATATGCGCAAATGGAACGCCCGAACTAAGTGTGGCTCTTCGGACAAGCTGCAAATCAGGTCTAAGTCGAGGGGGGTCCCATACTACCTCCCGGATGCGGTTAGCGCGCTCATCTTGGATCAATGGACAAGACCCTTTTCCTAGTTTCGACACTAGCAGGCTCCAAAACCACGCCGGGCCTCCTGCCGGTGCCCTATCATCAAATTATTATTACCCCAAACATTAACATGTTGTTGATTAAATTGAAACCCAACTATCAACTAAACAGGTGATATGAAAAAGGGCAACAAGACTTGAGCGCAAACAACACTAAGCATGCAACTACGACACGAGGGCCAACAAGGTAAACAAGCAACAGTTGATAGGAAGTGGAAGGAAGGCTATATCATGGCTGCAAGGTAAACATATGATAGGATCGAGACACAAGCATCGAATCATAAGGCTAGCAGTTTAGACAACGGAAAGAATCGGTAACAAGTGAGGAAAGGCAACATAGGTAGCAAGTGAGTATACTTTCCTCAGATCCAGCAAGTAGAGGTACATCCGAAGAATTTGTCGTTGCTCACATCATCTCAGCATCCTATCCGCGAAGAAGCAACGAACTAGAATGAACACTGGATGCACCAATTACTTCTACGGCAAAAGATCCAGCATGATCAAGGTATGGATGCATGACATGCGGGGATGCAACTTAACCAATTTAAGTTGAGACAAAAGCCCAACATTTAATTAGGAAGGTTTAAGTTATTTATCTAGCTATCAATTTAAATGTTGATTAGCATGGATAACAATTAGTAGGTGAGCTAACCAAATTTAAATGGGATGGGGCACAAATTGTATTGAAAAGGTTGAAAACATGTATAAAATGTTTCAATGAACATTTTGAGCTATTAAACATAATTTTTGGATCATTATTGAATTTATTATGCATTTTTCCATAAGCATTTTTTATTCTGCCCCTTTTAGTAAACAGAAGGAAACATGTTCAAATTTAATTCAATTGTGACCAAATAAAATACCACTGTGTAGAGTTTGTTAAGACAAAATTTTAGAGCCCAAGTTTGCTCAATTTGGGTGAACAGAACTCAAGTTATGAATTTCCAAAGTTTCAAATTTTAATAGCCATTTATGTATTTAATTATTTAGTGCAAAATTTATTACAGAAACATGTTGCAACTTTGTTACTAACAGAAAGAGCACAAGATGCTGAATCCATAGAAATTTGAATCATTGAAATTGGAGCATTTTTCAATTTGTTATTGATTTTACAAATAAAGATTTAGTTCTGTTTTTCTGGAGTTCAAGAAATAAAAGAAAATGGAGAAAAAAAAGGGGTGGCTTTGCCACGGGTGGGATTTGAACTCGGGGCTCCAGGGAGTGCGGATCGGTGCGCAGCCACTGGGCTGCTGCTCGGTTGGTGATAGATCTAGGAGGGTGTTGGTTATTGAGGCGAATCCCGAGCGGAATTCCGAAACTGAACAAAAGTTCAGTACTGAACTTCCATCGGGGACGGACAGAGCGCCGGTGCGATCTCAGGCGGACGACGCGCGACCTGCAACATCGGCGCTCAAAGGCGCTGCTCCCAGAGCATGGGGAGGGGTAGGGGATGAGTTCCTGGAGGTGAGACTCACCTCGAGGAGCTTGGGGCAAGGCGGACGTGCAGGAGACGTCGGGGACGGCGTGGTCGAACAGGTTCCCGCCCGTTTGGAAAACCCGGATGGAGAAGGCGATCCAAGTAAGCTCTTGGTCCAACTCCTTCTACGAACTTGACTCGGATGAGGCCCTCCTTCCATTCCCGCACACGGAGGATCTTCACAGGTACCACACCACCCGCACAAGGTGCTCCAACTCCGGCCATGTTTCGGTGGTGGTTGAAGAAGAAAAAGGACAGAGAGAAGGGTAAGGAGGGGGACGAAGAAGATGTCGGCGTCAGGAGGGAGAAGATGGCGGCTAGGGTTAGGGTTGTGGAGGAGGGGAGGGGTAGATAAGGAGAGGTGGAGAGGGGACCATGGTGTCGTGGGATGATCACGGCAGATGTTACCTGGGGTAACTGATCTTGGGGCAAGTCGACACAGGCGTTTGGGAGAGGATTTAGCTCAGAGGAAAACATGATGGAATTCAATCTGGTAGCCGGCGATGAAGTCGCCGAATCTCCGATCTCGCTTTATTAATTCGATCTCTTTGTGTACAATGGATACTCGATATTCGGTGATATGATTACTACTTGGATCTCTCTTAAACTAAGCCTAGGAGCCGGTTTATAAAACACCCGCACCCCTACCTGGCTTGCCCTCCAAGGCACAACTTGAGTCCTACCCGAACACCGCTTACAAATCCTAGCTTTCCTTACCGCAACCCACAATCCGGATTACGAGGCCTACAAACTTTGGGCCTTCCAGAAGCGTCTTTATCCTTAGCCGGATCCTGCACAACGTCCTTTGGGCCGGGTTATACCTTGGAATTGGCCTACCGGGTTATTATCTCCCCATCAGTAGTCCCCAGAATAGCTTGGGCTTCTCGAGATTTTCTTTGAAGCGCACGCTATTCCCTGCAAAAATACCAAACTCACCACTTCACGGGGGCCGGGTTAGGTTGCTTTGATAAACAGCTAGGCCTAACTCCATGGTGGCCATATAGCAACCCGGCTTTTCTCCAAACCCATTACTCGTTTTTCCGATCCGGTAATCACGAAAGAGATTTAGGTCGCATCTATCCCGGAAATCTCGTCTAACATTTAACGTATATCTCGAAAAATCCGGGCAGACACGTTTTATCCGTAATTCCCGGTTCTCGCCCATTGGCCTAGGCTTATCCTGCCGCACTCTATAAATAGGCACTTAGGGGTTAACCTAATCCCAACGGCTCATTTCTCCTTCTTCTTCTCTTCGCTTACGTGCTCGAACTCACGGAGCACCACCACAGAAACCCTGCGCTCGTCTTTGGATCCATCCTATTGCAGGCTGCGCTCCGCTGCAATTCGTCCCGCGCCGCCATCGACCCCCACCGACGCATCTGCGAGTGTCTGGCCGGCAATTACAAAGGAGCATTCCCATCACGTTATTCGCCGCCGCCACGCGCTACTCCGATCCCCTCTGGTAAGCTTCTCGCACCCAGCAATTTGACCTTGCAATTTCTAGATTCACTCCAGATTGGATCTAGGTCGATCCGCGAGCCGTTGTTCTTACCGCGTTGAATTAAACCGCTTAGATACTTGCTAGCTCCTTCAATAACTTGTTGGATGATCTCATACCACCCCCCTACCGCCATTAATCTCCAATTTCTTCGTAAAATCACTCGCGAGTTCTCCTAACCTAGATCCATTTCGTCCAAACTTCCGCGCGTATCATTAACACCCGGAAAATCCTCCTTTTCCAGTTATTTTGCTTGCAGTAGAGACATGGGCAACCATCCGTGCGCCCCAAACTCACCTCAACACGTAAGTGACCAATGATTTCCACAGCCGTACTCGATACCCGGACACCTCGCAATCTTTGCTCCGGGATGCGTTACCCAGATATTTTTAGTCTTCACACTTTCCGAACATTTCAAACTCGGGTAATCCAACACTTCTGAGTCTTATTTCCTGCACCTCTTTTTCTCGCGTTTTGCAGGTTAACCCCATGGCTCCAAAAAGGCAAGGGAAACAGCCGGCTCCGGTAAAGACTACCCAAACCATATCGGCCAATTGGGGTCGATCCACAGTAACAAAGGCCAAGTTGGACGAGCTGGCCGAACTAGGAATCCTCCCCTCTCAGAAGGACATACACTGGAGGGCACCAGGCGATGAGACCCGTCCCACTCCTGCCGACAGTGAGGTAATTTGCTTCATTGAGCACGTGACCCGGGGATTCCGTCCTCCGGGTCACCCTTTCTTCCGAGAGGTCTTAAACTACTACGGTCTCCGGGTATTTGACATAGGGCCCAATTCCATGCTAAATATTACCCACTTCATCATTCTATCGGAATCATACTTGTGCGTTCCGCCAAGTTTGACCCTTTTTATTGAACTATTCCAGTGCAAGCCGTGCTGCGAAAGCAGTAACGGAACACTTCTTACTTGCGGCGGGGTATCCATCCAACGCCGCAAGCACTCGCCAATGCCAACCCTCAACTTAAACTCCCACGTCAAAAACTGGCAATTGTCTTTCTTTTATTGCCATGATACCTCCCCGGACGGCGAAAGGAAGCTGCCGGGTTACTCGGAGAATCTCCTCGAGCCTTCCGAATCTTTCAACGCCTTTGCCCCTGACTCGGACAGGGAGGCGATCCAGCCTTTGCTGGCTAAGTTGGCTGTTTTCTCGGCCCAAGGCCTTCTTGGGCTCAACTTGGTGAAGACCTGGGTGGATTTCCGGATCCAACCCAACTCCATCCGCTCCAAGTTGATGCACGAGTACTCTGGGCACACCACAGACGCGCTCCGATATTCCACTAAGAACTTCGCAACCGGCGACACCATCAAGACCATCAAAGGCTTCCTGACTGAGAAGTTAGAGGTGATAAGAAATATCGCCGGGTTACCCCCATTCACTCGAGAAAACCCGGCTCCAGCAGTAAGACCCGGTCCCCACAACTTATTTCAATACTTTAACTTGATACTGCCTCTGACTCTTGCTTTCATTTCCTCGATCGTAGGCTGAAGATCCCTTCTGGAGGATCGAAACCTCCCCCCCGTCCAAAGACCCGGAAGTGGAGGACGAACCGGCCGATGATGATGAAGGTGCTTTCCCAAATCTTACATTAGCCTTTTACCTATGCTACTTTCCTATCACCCATCTTTCTTCTTGTCTGATACATACTCGACTTTCAGGGTTGGAGGACGAGGAAGAAAAAGAAGAGGATGACCCGGAGGCCACCGAATCCGACCAGGAAGCCACAGTCGGAAACAAGAGGAAGGCCAGAGGGGTGATTGCAAAGGTTCCTTTCTCCTTCATGTCTTCTGAGCCTTACTCCTTCGAAACTATGCGCATCCTTAATGAACGGTTGTCACACTCACCACTCTTGAAGGATCTCCTCTCGGCTAAGCGCAGGGTAACCCGGAGTTCCCCGGGGGACGATCCCCTTAACCCGGGTATCCCCACTTCCCCTGCTCACCGAGCCAACATTCCTCCACCTCAGCGTCATCCATCTCCTAACCACCCACACGCTGGGCAATTCCGGGTACCGCAGCCGGTACCATTGACAACTTCGTCCGCCTCCAGCAGCGAGCTCCCGCCGGATTATGCCATAAACACCGGGTAAAGGTCCTTTACTTGATATCCTTTTACACTTATTAACTCTTTAATATGTACTACTAACCAATCTTTCCTTTTTCCCTTTTAGTGCCCAAGTGACCACCGATGACCCGGAAATTCCTGAAGCAAAAAGGCAAGGAGGGGAGGAGCCGCACATTAACACGGAAGCTGCAGCTGATGATGAGGCTGAGGACGGGCAAGAACAAGACCCCTTCAAGGACCCAGCTAAGCCGAAGACCGCATCCCCCAAATCCTCTGAAGAGGTAGATGAGGACATTATCTTAGAGACCAAGCCGGGCTCTCCTAACCCGGATACCCAGACGATCCGGGTTTCGACCCCAAAAGTCGGAAAACTCCTTCAACCAGAAGACCAATCTGCCGGTCCATCACGAATTCGTCCTGAAGACATGACGTTTGCCCAAATGCTTGATGCCCTCTACACCTTGAGGTCCGACGAAGAAAATATTTTAGACGCCTTGATAACAAAGCACAAGGTAAGTCCGAGCAATATCATCTGCATCCTTGTATAGTCCCCAAGTTCCGAGTGAATTACTGATTGATTTGCTTGGAACTTTGTGCAATGGCTCCAATTAACCCTTTTTCCTTGTGTTATCCCTCTAGGACTTTGCTGCGCAATCTGAGAAGAAACTGGCCAAAGCTGCCAAACGTATCGAGAAGGAGACCGCTCTGCGCGAAGCAGCGGAAGCTGAAGCGCGTAGAAGCGGAAAAATCACAAGGAAATACAGAAAAAGGGCTCATATAGCTGAAGATAGGCTGACGACTCTTTCAGTGCAGATTGCTGATATCTATCGCGTCGCAACTGGTACAATTTCTGAACTCTGGCGATTATGACCCATATTTCATTTGGTTGGATAACCGGATTTCTTACTCGTTACTTCCCTTGCTTTTCAACAGGTCCGGGTGAAGCTGCCCCTGAAGAAGAAGATGATACCGCCAAACTGCAACTGATTAAAGATACTATCCGGCAACTTGGCGCCGGCGTTGGATGGATTCTTGATGAGCTACGACTGCCGTGCGCTGCGCCGGGTAGTATGAAAAAGTTGCTGGAGGCCTGCTCCACCATTCCTGAATGGATTTGGCATTGGAAGCGCTCATCCTGCCGTTTTGGGGCAACCCGGGGACTCGCCCTGGCTAAAGCTTATATTCCAAAGCTAGAACCGGCCAAGATGATAGCCGGGTTTCCGGAGTTCAATCAGGACGGGTCCAAGTTTTCGCCGAAGGATTTCAAAGCCATTCAAAAGGAAGTTCGTCACCCGGCCAGTGTGATCGCCGATAGCCCGATCATTGACACTATTCTTCCTGCATATGATGCTAACGACAAAGTCATTAAAGCAGATCGCCCCAAGCCATTCGATATGCTTGCCCGATGGAAGGAATACGTTGCCAAGATGCGAGAAGAAGCTGCACAGAAGAAGGCTGAAGCCGACTCTGCGCCCGCTACCTCGACACCTATCGTCCCTCCACCTGCGCGAGTCGGCGGTGCTGCTGATCCGAGTAGGGATGCTACCCCAAGTGACGGCAAGGGTAAGGCCAAGATGGATCCGGCGGCCTAGAGTGCCGAGTAATATCTGCCACTTCGTACTCGTTAGTCGGCCGATGTGCCGTTTAAACAATTATTATTTGAATGGTGCGCTTGTGCGCCTTTGATACTCTTTGGTGAAATTTTGTAATGCACTCTGAGCTCCTGATACACCTTGTGCCTCTTCTGGCTGAAATCTATCTACTTTTGAACTCGTTTGCTCTTGATATCCAACCTTCTTTACCCTTGACATGCAACTTTCTTTGTTCTTGATATCCGACATTCTTTTACTTTTGATATGCAACTTTCTTTGTTCTTGATGTCCGACATTCTTTATTTTCCCTTTGTGAGACTCGGCATCCGGGTTATATGGGTGTTTGGCAAGTGGACTTGCTTCTAAGTCCCCAAGTCCCCAAGACCCGGATGTTTGGGTTTGTTGGAAATTAAACAACTAAGCAATTTTTCCCTTCCAAGACCCCAAGTCCCCCTGACCCGGTCTTCCGGGTCTGGGGCACGTGACTTTTTAGAGGAGAACAAATTGCCTGCTGCTAAATTCGCAAAGGCCCCAGAGTCGTTTCACATGGGGTTTGAAGTTATGCTTAATAATCATTGAGTTTCCGGCTATTAGCCTTGTACTCTACATAACTTGTGGTTTAGATGACCCTTTTGACTATCTTGTACTGTAAGCCGGCTTTCGCGTGGATACCATGTTATTACATCTATACGAAAACGAGGTCAGGCAAGTCCCATTGGGCTTCATGGCTGCCTGTAATCGTAAGCGAACAAATCATGCCACTTTAGTGCGAGTCACATCGAGCTTAAGTAAGAATAGCCAAGAAATTTGGACTTCTTTGTCCGATTATAAGATTGCAGCCGTACTCGTTTGCGAGTAATCGACCCTTATAACTCATAGGCATCGAGGCCGGGTCTTTTGAGTTTGCAACTGCGCTTATCCAAGCAATCAGCCCTCAAGACCTAAATATACGCATCATGCTGAAAGTATAAGACTCAGTTTATAATCACCTCTATTCTCGATAATCACCTCTTTATTTGATATGAAAAATTAGGTCAGCAAGCCGCCTCATTAAAAACCCGTCCAGTCCCCAAGGGTGCCCTGGATAGGAAAAGAGTGCGTCTGAAACCTGCTGCCTGTTACATCGTTCAATTCCACGTGCCAACATAATCCTTGCTAAGTATAATACGGGCGTAGCTGGGCCACGTTCCACGGTCTGTCTCTTTCTTGCATAGACGAAGTGGTATGAGCGGTGTCATTAACCGTGGCCGATTCTTCCCTTGCGTCTACCAAGTAATATGACCCATTGTGCAAATTCTTGCTTATGATAAATGGTCCTTCCCATGGTGGTGATAACTTGTGTTTTCCTTCGTTTGACTGAACCAGACGCAGAACTAGGTCTCCTTCCTGGAAGACCCGGGTTTTCACACGCCGGCTATGATACCTCCGTAGATCCTGCTGATATATCGCTGATCTTTCCAGGGCTTGTTCCCTTTGTTCTTCTAACATATCCACGGCGTCCTGCCGGCTCTTTTCGTTCTCCACTTCAACGTAAGCTGACACTCGCGGTGAATCATGAATAATGTCACTCGGTAACACTGCCTCCGCGCCGTATACCATGAAGAACGGCGTCATCTGAGTGGATCTGTTAGGTGTTGTATTGATACCCCAAACCACAGCAGGAAGTTCTTCGACCCATGCACCAGCAACCCTGATACAGGGGACTCGTAGGCGTGGCTTTAGTCCGCGAAGCAGTTCTTGATTCGCCCTTTCTACTTGTCCATTGGCCTGTGAATGAGCTACCGATGCTACGTCAAGCCGGATTCCGTTGTTACCAAAGAACTTCTCCATCTCGCCAAGGGACATGTTGGTTCCGTTGTCGGTGATTATGCTGTGAGGGTACCCGAACCGATAGATAATTCTTTTCAGGAACTTGACTGCTGTAGCTGCTTCACAATTAGTAACTGGCATAACTTCTACCCACTTGGTAAACTTATCGATAGCTACCAACAGGTGTGTCTTTTTGCAAGGTGACATATGAAAGGGGCCAACCATGTCCATACCCCAGACGGCGAACGGCCAAGTTAGCGGGATGGTCCGTACCGGCACGTGGATTTGGCGGGCGTACCTTTGACATCCGTCACACCTTGCTACCAATCGTTCCGCATCTGCCAGAGCCGTGAGCCAGAAAAACCCGTGTCGATAAGCCTTGGCCACAAGTGACCTTGTAGACGCGTGATGCCCACAATCACCTTCATGAATCTCCTTGAGGATCTGTCGGCCTTCCTCTGGTGCCACACAGCGCAGGAAGACCCCCGTGGCGCTTCTCTTATATAACTCCCCATTAATAATAGAATATCCCTTTGCTCGTCGCAAAATTTGCCTTGCTAATACCTCCTGCTGCGGCAACTCGCCTCGTGATAGGTAGGCCAAAAAAGGTTCTGTCCACTCGGGAATAGCGCGTACAGTGGCCACGAGTTCCAAGCCCGGGTCTTGATTTGCTAGCTCTTCCTCAGACTCTGTTTTAACTGATGGTCGCCATAATTCGTCCAAAAATACGTTAGGTGGAACCGGTTCTCTGCGCGAGCCGAGTCTGGCTAGGGCGTCGGCTGCCTCGTTCTTTCTCCTGTCTATATGCTCCACCTCATACCCGGAAAAACATCCGGCTACCCTATCGACCTCTCTGCGGTATGCCGCCATAGTTGCATCCTTTCTATCCCAAGTTCCTGATACCTGTTGTACCACAAGATCCGAATCTCCAAAGCATCGTATCCTCCTAATGTTCATCTCCTTAGCTATTTTTAAGCCATGCAATAGGGCCTCGTACTCGGCTACATTGTTGGAACAATCAAAGTGAATCTGTAATACATAACTCAACTTGTCTCCTTTGGGTGACGTTAGCACCACTCCAGCTCCTGAACCCTCGTACTGTTTCGATCCATCGAAATGCATGATCCACGACTCGGAGTTTGGAACTATGGTAGCCATGCCTGTGTGTGTCCAATCATTGACAAAGTCCACCAAGGCCTGTGATTTGATTGCCGACCTAGGCTCGTAGCTGATGTGATAATCCCCCATCTCTATCGCCCATTTGGCTATTCTTCCGGTTGCATCCGAGTTTCTGATGATATCCGCCATTGGTATTGAGCTGACTACTGTTATAGGGTGCTCCTGGAAGTACGGCTTTAGTTTCCGGCTGGCCATGAAGACCCCGAAAACCAGCTTCTGCCAATGCGGGTAACGCTGTTTCGCCTCAGACAATACCTCGCTGACATAATAAACCGGCCTCTGAACCGGGTAACCCTTTCCGTCCTCTTTGCGTTCCACGACCACTACTGCACTAACGGCTTTGGGGCCAGCCGCAACATATAACAACATAGGTTCTTTAGGGCCCGGGGCCGCTAATACTGGTGCTTCAGATAACTGCTTTTTTAGTGCCTCGAATGCCTCATCCGCCTCTTGATCCCATACGAATTTGTCGGATTTCCTCAAGAGCCGGTACAGGGGCATTGCCTTTTCTCCCAACCTGGATATAAACCGTCTCAAGGCTGCTACGCAGCCTGTAAGCTTTTGGACCTGCTTCAGATTTTCCGGCTTTCTCAGACTTTGGATAGCTTTGATTTTGTCCGGGTTTGCCTCAATTCCTCTCTCGGAAACGATAAAGCCGAGTAACTTCCCAGCTGGAACCCCAAATACGCATTTTGTCGGGTTGAGCTTCATCTGATATCTCCTTAGATTTTTGAACGTCTCCTTTAGATCGTCTATAAATGTCTCTGCCTTCCTGGTCTTGACAACCACGTCATCCACGTAAGCATGGACATTGCGTCCAATTTGGTCTTCGAAGCACTTCTGAATGCACCGTTGGTAGGTTGCGCCTGCGTTCTTCAGTCCAAACGTCATTGTTTTGTAGCAGAAGGCTCCAAAAGGGGTTATGAACGATGTTTTCTCCCAATCCTCCCTTTTGAGTTTAATCTGATGATATCCCGAATATGCGTCCAGGAAGCACAACAAGTCGCTCCCAGCTACTGCGTCTATTATTTGGTCTATCCTTGGTAGTGCGAACGGATCCTTTGGGCAATGCTTGTTGAGACTTGTGAAATCGATGCACATCCTCCACTCGTTGGTCTTTTTCATTACTAGAACCGGATTTGCCAGCCAATCCGGGTGGAACACTTCCATGATGAAGCCTGCTGTTAATAGCCGCGCAATTTCTTCGCCTATTGCTTTCCTTCTTTCCTCATTCATCTTTCTCAAGCCCTGCTTCACGGGCCTGGCCTTGGGATCCACATGCAAACTATGCTCTGCCAACTCCGTGGGGATACCCGGCATGTCGCTGGGTGTCCAAGCGAATACGTCCGCATTAGAACGAATAAACTCCACCAGCGCCTTTTCCTGCCCGCTTTTCAAATTAGACCCTATAGTAAACTGCCTGGTGGGATCACCTTCAACAAAATCTACTTTCTTGGTGTCCTGTGCTGCCTTGAATTTCACCCTTTCATCCTCAGAATCCGGCCTTCTCAATGCTGTTCCATCATCCGGATCCACCTGGGATCGGTAATACTTGAGTTCTTCTTTTCTGCAAGCTTGCTCAGCCATCACTGAATCTCCTTCATCACACTCAGCCGCTATATCCCTACTTCCTTGTATGGTGATGGTCTGCTTAGGACCCGGAAGTTTTAGCTGTAAATATACGTAACACGGTCTGGCCATGAACTTAGCGTAAGCCGGTCTTCCGAACAACGCATGATAAGGACTACGCAACTTGACCACCTCAAACGTGAGCCACTCAACTCGATAATTATCCACTGATTCTCCAAAAGCAACCTCCAATGTGATCTTTCCCTCAGGGCGCGCTGAGTGACCCGGCACAATTCCATGAAAAACTGTTGAACTTTTCTGCAGCTGGGATTCTTTGAGGTTCATGCGTAAGAAGGTTTCCCAATACAAGATGTTAATACTGCTTCCCCCATCCATCAAGACTTTTTTCAACTCGTAACCATTGACCTGCGGTGCGACCACCAACGCCAAGATTCCTGGGCGTTCTATTCCTTCCGGGTGATCCCTTCTGCTCCACGTTACTTCCTGTTCCGCCCATCTCAGGTATCCCGGAACGGCCGAGGAAACCGAATTTACCGTTTGCTTTGGTGTTTCTTTATCCCTGCTAGAAGTTCCTGTAACATGTACATGATATTGTCCTTTTAAGTCAAACGTACATACCATACCGACGAAGATGTTGACCTTGCCGATTGTCACGACAGATCCGGATTCGAGGTGATCCAATTCTGGCCCCCAGCCGGAGTCGTCCACCACCTTCTCTCCTTTGTGGTCGTCGTAGATCTCTCCGACGACGAGGTTCCTCATGCTTTTCCGAGCTTCTCCCGTGATGTAAACACCTTTGGACGCAGGCCCCACGGTGGGCGCCAACTGTCGTGGGATGATCACGGCAGATGTTACCTGGGGTAACTGATCTTGGGGCAAATCGACACAGGCGTTTGGGAGAGGATTTAGCTCAGAGGAAAACATGATGGAATTCAATCTGGTAGCCGGCGATGAAGTCGCCGAATCTCCGATCTCGCTTTATTAATTCGATCTCTTTGTGTACAATGGATACTCGATATTCGGTGATATGATTACTACTTGGATCTCTCTTAAACTAAGCCTAGGAGCCGGTTTATAAAACACCCGCACCCCTACCTGGCTTGCCCTCCAAGGCACAACTTGAGTCCTACCCGAACACCGCTTACAAATCCTAGCTTTCCTTACCGCAACCCACAATCCGGATTACGAGGCCTACAAACTTTGGGCCTTCCAGAAGCGTCTTTATCCTTAGCCGGATCCTGCACAACGTCCTTTAGGCCGGGTTATACCTTGGAATTGGCCTACCGGGTCCTGCACGGAATGCTTTTTTAACTATGTTTTTTGATTGAGCATGATGTCCGTAATCTCCTGCATGGATTTCTTGCAGTATTTCTCGGCCTTCTTCTGGCGAAATACATCGCTGAAAAATTCCGATAGTGTTGCGTTTATACAGGCAACCATTAATTAGCATGTATCCTTTGCATCGACGCTTTATCTGTCTTTGCAAGACCTCGTCTGCTCCATCCGGGAGCTTCTGATCCACTAAGAAGTTTAAATATGGAATTGTCCAATCCGGGTTAACGAGCAGGACTTCAATTGACTCGGAAACGAGAGGATAGTCAACATATTCACCTTTTATCGATGGTTCATGCAAATGTTAGACAAACACACCTGGTGGTAGGGTTTTCACTCTTTCTGAGCTCATGCGGGCTAATGCATCCGCGTTCCAGTTTTCTTCCCTTTTGACATGAAGTACTTCAAATCCCAGGAAGCAAATGGAAAACTCGTCCACCGTTCTCCGATATTCGGCCATGATGGGGCTTTTGCCGTCCCATGTTTGGTTGATCTGATGCTGTACCAAATCTGAGTCACCATAGCATAGTATGCGTTTGACACCTATTTCTTTTGCAATGTGAAAGCCATGAAGCAAAGCTTCGTATTCTGCCATGTTATTGATGGCGTTAAAGTGTATTTGTAATACATACTCCATAGTATCTCCTTTTGGGGATTTTAGCACTACACTAGCTCCATGTCGCACCCGGACTTCTAGAGGATACTCACCGTACGAACTGAACAGTATTTTGATTGGATTACGGGGCTTACCGGCACCCGCATCTCTTACGAGTAGGCCAACACTTATGTGTGACAACCAATCTTTACTATTCACCGTCGATGTAAACTATCCCATAGAAATCAGGACACTACCATTGACGTACTTCATACCATACACACATGGTACGTCAACGGCGTTGAACAGGATGGTAACACAACAGATCTCTAAGACACAAAAGATGGAAATAAGTTGCAAATGGCTCTCACTAGAGCAGAGATAGCAAATACAATCATCCAGAGGACACATGTCCCAACATAACATCATTACAACTCAGCGGAAGCATTCAAAGGGTCTGAGTACAGACAAATCCAAATAGTCTTAAGAAGCCGGCAAATGAAAGGAAGACGGAGCCCATCCACGTAGTCTCGGATCCTGCCCGGGTCCGCTATCTACTCGTCGGCAGCCTCGTCAAACTCCACGTAGTAGCCGTCACCTGGATCCTCGTAAGCGTAGTCTGCGGAAACCACAGCCCCAAAGGGGTCAGTACAACAACGTACTGGCAAGCAAGACTCACAGTTCACCAAAGTGTAACCCGTCAACACCAAGCACAGATGCCTTGGGTTCAACAGAAGGAAGGGGATATAAAAGATGCTGCAACTGGCTGCGCTAACCAACTACAGAACATACTACAACTTCCGGGCTAACAGAAAGAGATAAGATAGCGTATCGTAACCAACTATAACTAACCACCAATCAAACCCATCCTGGATCTCGCCCCTTATCCGAAGAAGCAATCCGAGGATAAACTCACACGGTTGGAATAATGATGGATCAAGTTATTGTGGCAATAAGACTATTACTAGTCAATTTAGCATTAGTTAGGTGTAAGTTGTTCTGAGTACTTGTTAGCCAGTACTTTCACCAAGTCAACCATAACCGTAGAAAACACGGCTTCTCGAGAAGATTTATCCCTGCAGGGGTGCACCAATTTGGCCATACACGTAAGAATATCCCGCCAGACGGGAATCAAACCCACCAAGCAAGGCACTCTACACAACTCAACTCTTCTTCGCATCAAGCCCAAAGCACCACGTGCTGTGCGTGCGCGGCTAATCGAGCCCCGCGAAGAAAAGGGGACCCTCATAGCACTGGAAGACCACGCCGCCCTAAATGCCGACTACAAAAGTTCCACCCTGGCCTCGGGTTCGTACCTGCATATGCGTGCATCAAATGGAAAGCCCGAACTAAGTGTGGTGATTTGGACGAGATGCGAATCGAATCAAGTTGAGGGGGGCGCCCATACACGCTTCCCACATGCGGATAGTGCGCTCATCATGGATCAGTAGACAAGACCCTTTTCCTATTAGGGTCGACACTAGCAGGCCTCAAAACCACGCCGGGCCTCCTGCCGGTGCCTTATCAGCAAATTATTATTACCCAAGATTAACAGGTTGTTGATTAACATCGAGCCCCAGAATATAACAAAAAATATGATAACAGAAAGTAACGGGTAACAGACTCGAGCAAAAACAACCCTAAGCATGCTAGTAAGACACGGGCTCAACCAATGGGGTGATAGGAGTGGAGATGAGGCAATATCATGGTTCAGGGTATCATGTGGTAGGTTCGTAACAGAAGCAACGATACATATGGCTAGCAAAATAGACAACGGAAAGTATCGGTAACCAATGTTGAAAGGAACACAGTGGTTCATGTGAGTGATAACTTGCCTGCAAACCCAGCAGCCTGGTACTGAGCTAGATCCTCAGAAGGGGTGTTGTAAGTAGCGTCTGTCTCAACGTCGTCGTCTATCCGAGAAGAAGCAAACAAACAATACAGAAAGATAAACAATCAATACCATGGCATAGTGCACAATCATGGTAATGATGCATTTCAAGTTAATGGATGCATCAAAATAAACTAGTTGACATGGTAACACAAATTTAAATGGACACATATGCAATTTTGAGTTGCATATGAGAAGCCCATGAATTTTGGTTGAAACAATTGTTTTCCAATTAACCAACAGGTGAAAGTGCATTAGTACGATGCATGGATGATGAAAACAACAAAATAACAATGATAGGACCAATTGGAAATGAGGTTTACCAATTTAGAAATTTATTTATTAAGTTAAGGAATTTTTGGTTCCTTAAGGTGACACACAAGTATTTGTTGTTTTCAGTCACTCAAATTGTTCAAAACAAATAACAAAATTCATATTTGGAAAGAACACACAATTTTAGGTGGATTACATGTTTCAAGTATTGAAAAAGGAATTAGGATGAATTTATTATGGATTAAACAAGATTAAACAAGTTTTAAATGAATTTAAAACAAGCATGAATAATAATTGAATTTTTATTTATTTAAAACATAAATTCAACTTCATATTTGGAAAGGTTATGTTTTTCTAGTTTGAAAACATATTTTGCATGTTCAAAAATAATTTAATTTGAGCAAGTTATGATTTTATCAAATTTAAATGATTTAAACAAGGTTTAAATTATTTAGGCAATTTAAATTATCCAAAACATGAAACAAAATTTATATTTGAAAAGGTTATTTGAAATAGCATGGAAAACATATTTTATTTGCATTATTTGGATTAGGTATGAATTAGTTATGGATTTTATCAAATTACAATTGAATTGTTTGAATTCAAATTTGAAATGCATTTGGAAAATTCAAAACAGAAAACAAATGCTACCAATAGGTAGATAATTTAATTTAGAGCAGTGCACATATTTTATTTTTGTTATTTGGAATTATAAAATAAAAGTTATTTGCATTTTACTTTCAGGTACCAATCTGTAAATCAAAAGGGCTTGTTTTGAAAACAGAAAAGGTTAAAAACATTTGTTACCGCACACAGAGCTACCCTAGCCACTGCCAGTGGGCCTAGGGCCACTGTGTGCTTGCGTGGCAACGGAGTGGCTGACGGGGGGGCCACCCTGTCAGCGCTGCGCGTAAAAATTTGGTTTATTCCGCGGAGCGAGGGATCGAACTCGTGACCTGCCCGAGCGCGCGCTAGCACTGTAACCACTGCAGTGCTCGTTCAGTGTTGTCATATACCGCGACGCTGTGAGGTTATAGTTGATCTGCGCTTAACTGAACTTTTGCGCGCGCGTCTAACTGAAACCTGACAGAAACGGAGCGGGGCCGGCGGCGATCACCGCGGTTGCTCGTGCTCGCGGTGCTTGCGCTGCTGCTGGTGGATGCTGGATGTGTGCGCTGTGGAGGAGGAGGGAAACGGAGGGGAACAGCGGCTGCTCACCGCGGATGTAGTCGAGCAGAGGCTCGGGGTCGACGAGCTCGACGGCGACAGCGGCGGGGTCGTGGACGGCGGCGTCGTTGTGGAGGCTCCCCGGGGTGGCTGCGGTGTCCAAACGGAGGAGGGAGAGGTGGTGAGTTGATTCCGGGGGCTAGCTAGGGTGGTGGCGCAACGAGGCGGCGGTGCTCATCGTGGATTCAGAGAGGCGCGTCTCCGGCGAGGTGCAGAGAGAGGGGAAACGACGGGGAGAGAGGGTAGACGGCGGCGGAGCGAGGGAGAAAGGGGCCTAGGGCTTAGGGTTGCGGCGCGGGGACCTAGGGGGGATATATAGGCTAGGAGGGCGCGCGATCGGCCGTCGGAGGGCGCTGCTGCCGTCGTGGCGCCACGGATGAGCTGCCGTACGCGATGACGAAGGAGGAATAGGTGGCGAACCGGTACGCGGGCTGGAGAGGGGAGAAAAAGGCCGGGCTGCGCGCGGGAGAAAAAGAGAAGGTGGGCTGGGCGCAGCCCAGCGACCCTGGCGCCCGTTTTTTTCTCTTTTTTTGAATTTTTCCTTCTGTTTTTTTTGCAGAAATTGGAATAGGAAGAAAAGGTAGGGTTTTAAGTTAGTAAAATTTTTAGAAAAATTAGGGTAAGTTATTTAGGTCAATAGCAAACAAATGCCAAGTTTTGTTTTCAAAAAGTTTGAAATTAACTTGCTGTTTGTGAAGTGGTTTCAAATTGACTTAATTTGAGTATTGATTTAATTATGGAAAACAAAGGTTTAATTATTTGGAACCCTATTGTTTAATTAGAAACAATTGATTAGAATTGTTGTATAATTTGCATGAATTCAAATTGGTTGCTGTTTGATGATTTGATTTGAATTTTGAATGTGATTTGGAAATAATTGATTGATTAAAACCATCATTTTAATAGTTGAGCATTATGGAACAAAAATGAAAACAATTTGGTTGTTTTTATTTGAACTCTTTATTTAAAAGGTTGTAACAGAGCAAGTATGAAATAAACATTTGAATAAAGTTTGAATTTGAATTATGAAAACAGAGAAAAACAGATGCATACAAATAAGAAGCAAATGCAAACAAATAAACTAGCATGATGACATGATGCAAAACTTTAATTAAACAAGAAATCAAACATGCTAGGGGTGGTTTTCATACTTGGGATGTTACAAAACGCCCCCCCTTGAAGGAATCGCGCCCCGAGATTCCTTACGGAGAAGAGAAAAGGTCCGGATACTTCTTGCGAAGATCCTCTTCGGTCTCCCACGTTGCCTCTTTATCGGAATGATGCGACCACTGCACTTTCAAGAACTTGGTGCTCTTGTTGCGAGTCTTACGTTCGGTCTCATCGAGAATACGAACAGGGTGCTCCTCATAAGATAGATCATCTTGCAGTTCAATGGAATCATGATCAACTGCACGATCTGGATCTTTGAAACACCTCTTGAGCTGTGACACGTGAAACACATCGTGCACCTTGGATAGTTTTTCTGGAAGTTCAAGACGATAGGCATTTTCCGCACGCCTTGAGAGAATGTTGAAAGGACCAATGTATCTTGGTGCAAGCTTTCCTTTCACACCGAAACGATGAGTGCCTCTGAGGGGAGTTACACGGAGATATGCCTTGTCACCAGGAGCATAGACCATATCCCTGTGCTTGCTGTCATAGTAGCTTTTCTGACGAGACTGAGCAATCTTGAGATTGTCACGAATGATTCGAACTTTCTCCTCGGCTTCCTTAACAATGTCAGGGCCTAAGAGTGAACGTTCACCGGCTCCAGACCAATTGATTGGACTCCTGCATCTGCGGCCATAGAGTGCTTCAAATGGTGCCATGCCTAGGCTTGCCTGGAAGCTGTTGTTGTAGGAGAATTCAGCATATGGAAGGCAATCCTCCCACTTCATGCCAAAGGAGAGACCACATGCTCTGAGCATATCCTCGAGAATCTGATTGACTCTTTCGACTTGCCCCTGAGACTGAGGGTGATAAGCTGTGCTGAACAGAAGTTTGGTGCCCAATGCTTCTTGAAAACTCTTCCAGAAATGAGAAGTGAAGATACTTCCACGGTCTGAGCTTATTTCCAATGGAACACCATGAAGAGGAACAATCTTTGGTGTGTAGAGTTCTGCTAACTGGCTAGCTGAGATTGTTTCCTTGACAGCAAAGAAGTGAGCTATTTAGTGAGACGATCAATAACAACGAAGATTGCATCGTTGCCCTTCTTGGACTTTGGAAAACCAGTGACGAAGTCCATTTCAATCATGTCCCACTTCCACTTAGGGATTTTCAGAGGTTGGAGAAGACCGGCTGTTTTCTGATGAACTGCCTTAACACATTGACAAACGTCGCATTCAGAAACGTATTGAGCAATTTCACGTTTCATGCCAGGCCACCAATACAGAGTCTTGAGACCCTGGTACATCTTTGTACTTCCAGGGTGTATGGAGAGAGGAGTTTCATGAGCCTCCTTGAGAATGACATCTTTGAGACTTTGAATCTGAGGAACTGCAATGCGTCCTTCTAAGAACACAGTTCCCTTGTCATCAATTGAGAAGGACTCAAATTTCTCATTGCCTGCTTTGATGTGTTCTACAATCTTCTTGATTTCAGCATCACGAAGTTGTTCAGAACGAATCTTGTCCTCGAGATTTGGACTGGCTGTCAAGCTAGCAAGATAACCTTGAGGAACAAGACCAAGGTTTAGCTTCTGGAATTCTTCATGAAGTGGAGGTTGGCTTTCCATGATCATGAGATTATTGCAATACGACTTGCGACTGAGAGCATCGGCCATAACATTAGCCTTGCCTGGAGTGTAAGAAATGGTGAGATCAAAGTCTTTAATCTTTTCAATCCATCTCCTTTGCCTGAGGTTTAGATCTGGTTGAGTGAAGATGTATTTCAGACTCTTATGATCGGAAAAGATTTCAGTGCGATTACCCAACAAGTATTGCCTCCATTTCTTGAGGGCAAACACAACTGCTGCAAGTTCAAGATCATGAGTGGGATAGTTTTGCTCATGGGCATTCAACTGACGTGAAGCATAAGCCACAACTTGACGTTCTTGCATAAGAACTGCTCCTAGACCTTGGAGAGATGCATCGCAGAATATCTGGAAAGGTTTGGTAGTATCTGGGCCAACCAGAACTGGGGTGGAAGTGAGTTTAGTCTTCAGGAGATTGAAACTTTCGTCACACTGTGGAGACCAAACGAACTTCTTGTCCTTCTTTGTGAGATCAGTGAGAGGTTTGGCAATCTTGGAGAAGTTTTGGACGAAACGACGGCAATAGCTAGCCAAGCCAAGAAAACTTCTGACTTGCTTCACCGTCTTAGGAGGTTTCCAATCAACAATTGCCTTAACCTTTTCTGGGTCAATGGCTATGCCCTTGGCAGAGATGATATGACCAAGATAAGCAACTTCTGGAATCCAGAACTCACATTTGGAGAACTTGGCATATAGACGATGCTCGCGAAGTTTCATGAGAGTGAGACAAAGATGTTCTCCATGTTCTTCCTCAGATTTGGAGTAGACAAGAATCTCATCAAGATACACCACAACGAACTTGTCGAGGTATTCATGGAAGACAGAATTCATGAGTCTAGAGAATGTCGCCGGTGCATTGGTGAGACCAAAGGACATGACGGTGTATTCATATAGACCGTACCGAGTGGTGAAAGCTGTTTTTGGAATATCTTCCTTTCTGATCTTTATTTGGTGGTAACCCATCCTCAAGTCCAACTTTGAGAATATTGAGGCTCCAGCAAGTTGATCAAAAAGATCATCGATACGAGGAATTGGATACTTGTTCTTGATGGTTTTCTCGTTGAGAGGACGATAGTCAACCACGAGTCTTTTTGTTTGATCCTTCTTGGCAACGAACAGAGTTGGGCAACCCCAAGCGGAGGAACTAGGTTGAATGTAACCTTTCTCCATGTACATATCGATTTGCTCCTTCAACAATTTCAGTTCAGGAGGAGCTATCTTGTATGGATGCTTAGAGATTGGAGCAGTACCTGGTTCAAGCTCGATCACGAACTCAACTGCTCTGTCCGGAGGCATCCCTGGCAACTCTTCTGGAAAGACGTCAGGGAACTCACAAACCACCGGAACATTTTCAAGCAGAGGTAGATGTTTAGCATCCAGGGTGTACAGCTGAACAGAACTTGATTCACTTGGAGAATAGACTATCTGGCCAGACGGGTGGAACAGAGTTATTGACTTCCGAGCACAGTCAATCGTAGCTTTATTTGCCTTCAACCAATCCATGCCAAGGATGACATCAATGTCAGAGTTGCCAAGCAGAATGAGAGAAGCAAGGAATATGTGGCCTCCAATTAAGATCTGATTCTCGTGACTGATCTTGGAAGTTTGCATGGTTGCTCCAGGGGAGTTTACTACTAGCGGGGAACCCAAACCAACAAAGGGGAGCTTAATTGCTGTTGCAAAGATCTTTGACACGAAAGAATGTGATGCTCCGGTATCAAACAACACTTTAGCTGGGTTAGAGTTTACGGGGAATGTAGCGAGAACGACGTCAGCAGCTTCCTCAGCTTTGTCGGCCTTGATATTATTCACCCTCGCGGTCCTCCCGACAGGCCTGTTGTTGAGTTGAAGGCTTTAGCCGGAGGATCGCGCACCATTGCCTGGTTGGTGTTGGGGCGAGGAGGTGGTGGAGGTAGCTGCCTCTGAGTGCACTTGTCGGCGTAGTGCCCTGTCTGCTTGCACTTGAAGCAAGTGACGACACGAGGAGATTCCTGCCTTGGCTGCCCCATTGCAAACCTCTGTCCATGCATCTGAGATGGGTTGGGTGGGCGGGGAGCAAAGCCTGGAGAAGCTTGGGCATATGGAGCTCGAGTGACAGCACTGTTTGGCACCCAGATGCGGCGCTTCTGCGGAGGGGTGGTCATGTTGGAGGAGGAACCACCCTCACGCGAGTGCTTCCGAGACTCTTCGAACGCCTTGCGCCCATTTTCCTCATTGAGCGCGGTGTTCACGAGCTCCTCGAAGTCTTTGCACTTGATGTTGGTGAGTGCGTACTTGAGTTCCGGGTTGAAACCTCTGCGGAACCTTGCCATCTTCTTGGCCTCAGTGGACACCTCATCACCAGCATATCGAGCGAGGCGATTGAACTCATTCTGGTAGCCAATGACATCCAGCTTGCCCTGCTTAAGAGAGCAGAACTCTTCACGCATCCTCTCCATGAGACCATCTGGGATGTGGTGCTTCAGGAAAGCTTCCTTGAAACAGCCCCAGGTGATAGGATAGCCAGCTCTCATGGTCTGGAAGTTCTCCCACCAAGTAGCTGCCTGACCCTTCAGCAGATATGAAGCATACTTGACCTTGTCCTCCTTAGCAACGTGAGCAATGTCCAGAGCCCTGGCCATCTCACGGATCCAGTCATTAGCATCCAGAGGCTCGCGTGTTGCCACGAAAGCTCTCGGCCCCAGACTCAGAAACTCCTTGATACTGACTCTTGGAGCATTCTGGTTGTTGTGCTGGTCAGCTTGGAACTGGGCCATCTGCGCCACGACATGAGTCATCTGAGTCAACAGCTCTGTGATCGGCGGTGGCTCAGGCGGGTTGTTCCTTGTTGGAGGCATCCTGAATTGAATTTCATTTTAGCACAACAATAGAAAAGGATAGACTTGGTAACCGAAAGATAGATTATTCCGACGCATGAATAGATAACCAACAGGTACATCATCACATGTTCAAATACATCAGAATATCCAACACACCATAAATGGTTCGAATGCCAAAGGATAACTAAACATAGCTAAGAACGGATACATCGATACTCCCATGCTCATCACGCAGGACGCCGGTGAGTAGTACGGCGAGAGGTACGGTGAGGAGGAGGCCCACGAAAGTAGGTAGAACGACGATCCACGTAGATCGGAACTGCTCTGAGAGCGACTCTCAGTGTGGTGAAGTACATAGCATCGGCTCCCTGTGCTCCAAAGCGGGGAATCCCTGTGTAACCAGCACCGAGGTGGAGGAGTGGACCTCTGATCGACTCGTAACCTCCAGCATCTGGCAGAGTACGACCCACTGGCTGCTCGAAACGTGCGAAGCGCTCGTCTCCAACAAAGTCTGTGGTGTACGTCGCCAGACGAGCCAACGCGAGGTAGAGCTGCTCTCTGACTGAAGCCAACTCCTGAGAAAGTGTGGTGGCAACTGCGTCACTGTACCTCACAAACTGAGCGGTGGTGTGCAGCCTGGAGCTATCATGCTCATAAACATCCAAGTTGTCATAGAGAGTGAAATGAGCTCCCTTTGAAGTGATGTAACCACGGGGGATGTGGCGATAGATGGAATCGTCAAACCCCCAGTAGTCAGCACGAAGGACGGTGAGACTCACGTAAGCTGCCTGCTGCACGGCCATATCCACTGTGGAACCTACTGCCTCGTAGCGGTGGACGACGCTCATGCCATCATCTGATAGAATGTAGACGATAGCCTGGTAGTAGGTCTGGTCAAACTCTCGTTGCTGCTCGTAGACCTGGTACTCCGGTGCCCAATGGAACCCCAGATACGTGACCATGTCTCTCAGCATCTCCGGATAACCGACGGTTCTCTCACAGCGAGTCATCCGAACCACCTGCGGGTAGAACCTGAGATCCATCTGCAGATGATTGGGGAAGTTTTGGTTAGACGCCGGTAGAGAACTGAAGTGGAAAGCAACAACAAGGTTCAACGGACGAAAAGGATGTTGAGAAGAACAGGATATCGAAGCAACAACGGGAAACACGAGACCAAAACTCCTGAGGTACTACGGAAGAACCCATCCGGGCTTCTAAAGGATCAATATCTACTGCTTAAGGAATAGAGGATCTGCTTCCGGGGCTTACACGCCTCCGTTCTCAATCATGAGTAGGCAACATGATAAATCATGTCACAACCACCTCCATTCCTACAGTCTAGTAGATATAACTATCCTAGAGAAACCAGGATTCGTGAAAACCTAACTTGAAAGTTTAGACGAGAAGAGAAAACAACATTGCACTTCCTTACCAGAAAAGGGTGGGTGGGTGGGGAAAGAAGAAAAATGGCAGAATTCCTACTCTCACGTTTCATTTTCCCTATATAGCTACAAAAATAGTTTCTAGACTCAACTGCGACCAGTAAAAGGGATCCTACAGGCAGACAGGCTCTGATACCATTTGTCGCACCCGGACTTCTAGAGGATACTCACCGTACGAACTGAACAGTATTTTGATTGGATTACGGGGCTTACCGGCACCCGCATCTCTTACGAGTAGGCCAACACTTATGTGTGACAACCAATCTTTACTATTCACCGTCGATGTAAACTATCCCATAGAAATCAGGACACTACCATTGACGTACTTCATACCATACACACATGGTATGTCAACGGCGTTGAACAGGATGGTAACACAACAGATCTCTAAGACACAAAAGATGGAAATAAGTTGCAAATGGCTCTCACTAGAGCAGAGATAGCAAATACAATCATCCAGAGGACACATGTCCCAACATAACATCATTACAACTCAGCGGAAGCATTCAAAGGGTCTGAGTACAGACAAATCCAAATAGGCTTAAGAAGCCGGCAAATGAAAGGAAGACGGAGCCCATCCACGTAGTCTCGGATCCTGCCCGGGTCCGCTATCTACTCGTCGGCAGCCTCGTCAAACTCCACGTAGTAGCCGTCACCTGGATCCTCGTAAGTGTAGTCTGCGGAAACCACAGCCCCAAAGGGGTCAGTACAACAACGTACTGGCAAGCAAGACTCACAGTTCACCAAAGTGTAACCCGTCAACACCAAGAACAGATGCCTTGGGTTCAACGGAAGGAAGGGGATATAAAAGATGCTGCAACTGGCTGCGCTAACCAACTACAGAACATACTACAACTTCCAGGCTAACAGAAAGAGATAAGATAGCGTATCGTAACCAACTATAACTAACCACCAATCAAACCCATCCTGGATCTCGCCCCTTATCCGAAGAAGCAATCCGAGGATAAACTCACACTGTTGGAATAATGATGGATCAAGTTATTGTGGCAATAAGACTATTACTAGTCAATTTAGCATTAGTTAGGTGTAAGTTGTTCTGAGTACTTGTTAGCCAGTACTTTCACCAAGTCAACCATAACCGCGGAAAACACGGCTTCTCGAGAAGATTTATCCCTGCAGGGGTGCACCAATTTGGCCGTACACGTAAGAATATCCCGCCAGACGGGAATCAAACCCACCAAGCGAGGCACTCTACACAACTCAACTCTTCTTCGCATCAAGCCCAAAGCACCACGTGCTGTGCGTGCGCGGCTAATCGAGCCCCACGAAGAAAAGGGGACCCTCATAGCACTGGAAGACCACGCCGCCCTAAATGCCGACTACAAAAGTTCCACCCTGGCCTCGGGTTCGTACCTGCATATGCGTGCATCAAATGGAAAGCCCGAACTAAGTGTGGTGATTTGGACGAGATGTGAATCGAATCAAGTTGAGGGGGGCGCCCATACACGCTTCCCTCATGCGGATAGTGCGCTCATCATGGATCAGTAGACAAGACCCTTTTCCTATTAGGGTCGACACTAGCAGGCCTCAAAACCACGCCGGGCCTCCTGCCGGTGCCTTATCAGCAAATTATTATTACCCAAGATTAACAGGTTGTTGATTAACATCGAGCCCCAGAATATAACAAAAATATGATAACAGAAAGTAACGGGTAACAGACTCGAGCAAAAACAACCCTAAGCATGCTAGTAAGACACGGGCTCAACCAATGGGGTGATAGGAGTGGAGATGAGGCAATATCATGGTTCAGGGTATCATGTGGTAGGTTCGTAACAGAAGCAACGATACATATGGCTAGCAAAATAGACAACGGAAAGTATCGGTAACCAATGTTGAAAGGAACACAGTGGTTCATGTGAGTGAGAACTTGCCTGCAAACCCAGCAGCCTGGTACTGAGCTAGATCCTCAGAAGGGGTGCTGTAAGTATCGTCTGTCTCAACGTCGTCGTCTATCCGAGAAGAAGCAAACAAACAATACAGAAAGATAAACAATCAATACCATGGAATAGTGCACAATCATGGGAATAATGCATGTCAAGTTAATGGATGCATCAAAATAAACTAGTTGACATGGTAACACAAATTTAAATGGACACATATGCAATTTTGAGTTGCATATGAGAAGCCCATGAATTTTGGTTGAAACAATTGTTTTCCAATTAACCAACAGGTGAAAGTGGATTAGTATGATGCATGGATGATGAAAACAACAAAATAACAATGATAGGACCAATTGGAAATGAGGTTTACCAATTTAGAAATTTATTTATTAAGTTAAGGAATTTTTGGTTCCTTAAGGTGACACACAAGTATTTGTTGTTTTCAGTCACTCAAATTGTTCAAAACAAATAACAAAATTCATATTTGGAAAGAACACACAATTTTAGGTGGATTACATGTTTCAAGTATTGAAAAAGGAATTAGGATGAATTTATTATGGATTAAACAAGATTAAAAAGTTTTAAATGAATTTAAAACAAGCATGAATAATAATTGAATTTTTATTTATTTAAAACATAAATTCAACTTCATATTTGGAAAGGTTATGTTTTTCTAGTTTGAAAACATATTTTGCATGTTCAAAAATAATTTAATTTGAGCAAGTTATGATTTTATCAAATTTAAATGATTTAAACAAGGTTTAAATTATTTAGGCAATTTAAATTATCCAAAACATGAAACAAAATTTATATTTGAAAAGGTTATTTGAAATAGCATGGAAAACATATTTTATTTGCATTATTTGGACTAGGTATGAATTAGTTATGGATTTTATCAAATTACAATTGAATTGTTTGAATTCAAATTTGAAATGCATTTGGAAAATTCAAAACAGAAAACAAATGCTACCAATAGGTAGATAATTTAATTTAGAGCAGTGCACATATTTTATATTTGTTATTTGGAATTATAAAATAAAAGTTATTTGCATTTTACTTTCAGGGACCAATCTGTAAATCAAAAGGGCTTGTTTTGAAAACAGAAAAGGTTAAAAACATTTGTTACCGCACACAGAGCTACCCTAGCCACTGCCAGTGGGCCTAGGGCCACTGTGTGCTTGCGTGGCAACGGAGTGGCTGACAGGGGGGGCCACCCTGTCAGCGCTGCGCGTAAAAATTTGGTTTATTCCGCGGAGCGAGGGATCGAACTCGTGACCTGCCCGAGCGCGCGCTAGCACTGTAACCACTGCAGTGCTCGTTCAGTGTTGTCAGATACCGCGACGCTGTGAGGTTATAGTTGATCTGCGCTTAACTGAACTTTTGCGCGCGCGTCTAACTGAAACCTGACAGAAACGGAGCGGGGCCGGCGGCGATCACCGCGGTTGCTCGTGCTCGCGGTGCTTGCGCTGCTGCTGGTGGATGCTGGATGTGTGCGCTGTGGAGGAGGAGGGAAACAGAGGGGAACAGCGGCTGCTCACCACGGATGTAGTCGAGCAGAGGCTCGGGGTCGACGAGCTCGACGGCGACAGCGGCGGGGTCGTGGACGGCGGCGTCGTTGTGGAGGCTCCCCGGGGTGGCTGCGGTGTCCAAACGGAGGAGGGAGAGGTGGTGAGTTGATTCCCGGGGCTAGCTAGGGTGGTGGCGCAACGAGGCGGCAGTGCTCATCGTGGATTTAGAGAGGCGCGTCTCCGGCGAGGTGCAGAGAGAGGGGAAACGACGGGGAGAGAGGGTAGACGGCGGCGGAGCGAGGGAGAAAGTTGCCTAGGGCTTAGGGTTGCGGCGCGGGGACCTAGGGGGGCTATATAGGCCAGGAGGGCGCGCGATCGGCCGTCGGAGGGCGCTGCTGCCGCCGTGGCGCCACTGATGAGCTGCCGTACGCGATGACGAAGGAGGAATAGGTGGCGAACCTGTACGCGGGCTGGAGAGGGGAGAAAAAGGCCGGGCTGCGCGCGGGAGAAAAAGAGAAGGTGGGCTGGGCGCAGCCCAGCGACCCTGGCGCCCGTTTTTTTTCTCTTTTTTTGAATTTTTCCTTCTGTTTTTTTTGCAGAAATTGGAATAGGAAGAAAAGGTAGGGTTTTAAGTTAGTAAAAGTTTTAGAAAAATTAGGGTAAGTTATTTAGGTCAATAGCAAACAAATGCCAAGTTTTGTTTTCAAAAAGTTTGAAATTAACTTGCTGTTTGTGAAGTGGTTTCAAATTGACTTAATTTGAGTATTGATTTAATTATGGAAAACAAAGGTTTAATTATTTGGAACCCTATTGTTTAATTAGAAACAATTGATTAGAATTGTTGTATAATTTGCATGAATTCAAATTGGTTGCTGTTTGATGATTTGATTTGAATTTTGAATGTGATTCGGAAATAATTGATTGATTAAAACCATCATTTTAATAGTTGAGCATTATGGAACAAAAATGAAAACAATTTGGTTGTTTTTATTTGAACTCTTTATTTAAAAGGTTGTAACAGAGCAAGTATGAAATAAACATTTGAATAAAGTTTGAATTTGAATTGTGAAAACAGAGAAAAACAGATGCAAACAAATAAGAAGCAAATGCAAACAAATAAACTAGCATGATGACATGATGCAAAACTTTAATTAAACAAGAAATCAAACATGCTAGGGGTGGTTTTCATACTTGGGATGTTACACTCCAGCGCCTTCCTTCATCTTGGATCCATCAAAGTGCATGACCCAGTATTCTGACTCCGGCATTGGTGTGTTTTCCATTGCTTCTGTCCAATCAGCGACGAAATCTGCCAACGCCTGGGATTTAATTGCCGTTCGGGGTTGGTACTTAATGTCAAACGCAGCTAACTCGATGCCCCATTTGGCTACTCGGCCTGTTGCGTCCGCATTGTTGATAATATCCCCTAGTGGTGCTTTACATACCACTGTTATGGAATGTCCTTGAAAATAATGGCGGAGTTTTCGAGATGCGAAAAACACGCCATATGCCAGCTTTTGATAGTGTGGATACCTTTGTTTAGACTCGGAGAAAACTTTGCTGACATAATTCACTGGATGTTGATCAGGTATGCTTTTCTCTTCTTTCCGCCTTTCCACAACTATCACAGCGCTAATAACCTGTTTGTTGCCGTGAGATACAGTAACATGGGTTCTTCGTCTTTTGGCGATGCCAAAATTAGAGCTTTCATCAAGGCTTCTTTTAACTGGGTTAAGGCTTTGTATGCCTCTTTTGTCCATACAAATTTGTCGGATTTTTTCAACAACTTGTATAATGGCAGAGCTTTGTCTCCTAGCCGTCTTATAAACCTGCTGACAATGGCTGTCAGAACCCGTCAATCTTTGTACATCTTTTAAGCACGTGGGCTTTGAGATGTTTAAGATTGCCTTGATCTTTTCCGGGTTTACTTCTATTCCTCTGTGAGAAACAAAAAAAACCCAGAAGTTTTCCTGAGGGAACCCCGAATACACACTTTAATGGATTCAACTTCATTTTGTAAGTGCGCAAATTTTTGAAGGTTTCTCGTAGATCTTCAAGGAGTGTATATTTTTCCTTGGAAACGACGGCAATGTCGTCCACGTAAACGTGAATTTTTTTGCCGATCTGACTATGCAAACAACGTTGCATGCAACACTGGTAAGTTGCACCTGCGTTCTTCAGGCCAAAAGGCATGATTATGTAATAGTATGTTCCATACGAGGTTATGAAGGAAGTTTTGATTTGGTCCTTCTCCTTCATACATATTTTATGGTACCCGAAATAAGCATCCAAAAAGCATAAAAGCTCAGAGCCAGCAGTGGCATATATTATTTGATCGATTCGTGGTAACGCGAACCTATCTTTTGGACACAATTTGTTCAGGCCGGTGTAATCTATACACATCCTAAGAACAGTACTATCTTTCTTCGAGACTAATACTGGGTTCACAGACCATTCCGTATGTATAATTTCCCGGATAAAATCAGCTGCTAATAGCCAGATAATTTCCTTGTCAATAGCCTTTCGTCTTCTTCCGTCAAATCGACGGAGACCTTGTTTGACGGGTTTAGATCCTGGAATCACCTTGAGTTGATGCTCAGCAAGTTCCCTGGGTACACCTGGCATGTCCGCAGGACACCAAGCAAAAATATCCCAGTTCTCACGGAGGAACTTGATGAGCTCGCTTTCCTCTTTGTCGGTCATTCCGGTTCCCACTACGACAATTTTGTCGGATCTTTGGGATCTAGGATAACCTGTCTTGTATTCTCTGAAGCTTTGAAACTATCTGTCGGCTTCCGGCTTTCTTTTCCTGCTGGCATTTCTGTCGGCGATACTTCTTTTGCCAGCTCCTTCAATTCCTCCTTTGCTATCACTTTTTCTGCGCAAAGGGTGTTTTCTTTTTCTAGCTTGTTTGCCAATTTGAAGTCTCCCGATATGGTGATTACTCCTCCTTTTGGCCCTGGCATCTTCAGCTTGTTATATATATAACATGATCTTGCCATGAATTTGGCGAAAGTTGGGCGTCCGAGTATTGTGTGGTATACACTTTCGAACGGCACGACCTCTAAAGAGATTTTTTCCTGTCGGAAATGCTCTTTTTCTCCAAAGGTTACATCTAGGGAAATTTCTCCTAGGGATTGTGCTTGTCTGCCAGGAACGATGCCGTGGAAACGTATGTTGCTATGCTTGAGCTGGGTCTCGGAGATTCACAGATGCTTCAATGTATCCAGATATATTATATTGATGTTGGATCATCCATCAGCACTCTTTTTAGCCTAGTGTTTTGAACAATAGGGCTTACAATTAGAGCTTTTGTGCCGGGTTCTGGGATATTTCTGGGATGATCAAACTGATCCCAGGTAATTGGTGTGTTCGAGTACTTCAAGAATTTGGGGGTTGGTGGAACAAACACGTTTATTTCTCGAAGTGTCCTCTTAGCCACCTTTGCAGAGAGAGTTGCCAGGAAAGTTAAATTGCATTCTCCATCAACTCTCGGAAACTTTGGTTTGCCTTTTCGCTGCTGGTCCTGGATTTTTTCATCAGTGTCCGATTTACTGTCTTCTTTTTCATCTTCTGACTTTTGCTTGGAGAATTTTCTCTTGGAGATTTTCCCCATGTTCCCGGATCCTGCACTGCCTTTCATATGCTTATTAAGACGACATTGCGCATTGGTATGGGTTGGTTTCCCAAATTGCGAATGGTGGACACAGTTTTCCAACTTAATCTTTTCCGACTCTTCCTTTGAGTAGGAGATAGGTTCTGTGTTTCTTCCTTTCTATTTGCTGCCATTATCCTTTCCAAAGGCTAAATTAACTTTTTTGGGTTTTGGCTGTGCTTCTGGAGTAGTTTTTTTCTCAGAATGAGGCGTATTTTTGGCCTGAGCCAAAGCATCAATATTTCCACCTCTCGCTTTGATGTCGTCTTCAGCCGTTGCGTGCTCATTAGCGGTTGTAAGCATATATCCGGGAACTTTGTTCTCCTTTGAACCAACCATGAACGATACGAGGTCGGGTTTTAAACCATTGATGAAAGCATGCATTGCTTGTACATCACTTACTCCAGAGCAGTTGTTTTTCATTGCAGTCCATCTTGAGATAAAGTCGACATATGGCTCATCTTCAAATTGGATGCAGCGGTTTAGATGGTTGATGCTCTTGGGGCGTTTGTATGTTCCCCAAAAATGCTGAGTAAAAACTCTAGCCATATCATCCCAGCTATCCACGGTTCTTGACGGAAGCCCGTTGATCCAATCTATGGCTCCGTCCAGTAACATTAGGGGGAGACATTTTACCGCCTCTAGGTCCGTCCCTTTGTTAATCGGGACGGCTGTATAGTAGTCTGAGAGCCAGGTATCCGGGTTTGTACTGCCGGTATATTTTTGATATGTCGGTCCAACTTTGGCAAAGCCAGAATGTAGAGTTATTCTCCGGATCCTGTCAGTGAAACACTTAGGTCCAAAGTATAGATCATCTCTTTCCGCTCTATCAGCGTGAACGGAATATCTGTCGGCTGAATGGATAGAAGGGGATCTGCTCCTTTCTTTTCCATTGTTGCACGAGTGCGCTTTTCCGGGATTATCCATATTTCCTCCGTTGTCGTGACCTTTGGAATAAGGTGGAGTTCTACTCCTTGGCCTTTCTTTATTCCTAGGAGGAGTACGAGATCTCTCATGCCTGTGAGGAATGGCGTATCTTCCGGCTTTTTCAGCAGGGCGTCTCGTAGGCTGCAATGCTTTTTCGTCTTTCTGGTTTTGTTCCTCCCGATCTCGGGGATTAATTCCACCTTTCGGAGGATGGGATCATGTCCTAGACGCTGCATCCTTGTTATCTGGAATTTTCTTATCCTTTCTCGGATCTCCTTTGTTCTCTTTGGAATTGCCTGAATCTCCAGGTTTGCCAGGTCCAGGTGCTCCAGCGGCGCATATGACGGTTTTGCATAGGGTCGAGTCGTCATTGAACGCACAACGATGTCGCCTAGAGGGGGGGTGAATAGGCGATTAAAACTTTTCCGGTTAAGGCTTGCTAAATGCGGAAATAAACTAGGTGTTCAAATTAACAAGCACACAACCTAAATATTCTAGGGTCAACTAGGTGTACCAACAACTTATGCTAAGCAAGACAAGTAACAAGGTGATAGCAAGATATATGACTTCAAGCTCGAAGGCTATCACAATGTAAATTGCATAAGTAAAAAGCTCGGGTATAGAAATAAACGAGGCACACGGAGACGATGATGTATTCCCGAGTTCCTCCCACAAGGGGAGTACGTCTCGTTGGAGGGGTGTGAGCTCGCCACAAAGGCCTACTCGACGCCACAAAGGCCTCACCCTATTCTCCGATGAACCCCGCCACAAAGGCCTAGTTCACCTTCCACTATTGGTAACCTTCAAACCCGAGGCACGCACCCACAACTTAATTGGAGGCTCTCGGTGTCACCACAATCTTGGGGCACACATCCACAGCTCAATTGGAGGCTCCGAAGAACACCACAAGTCGTCTAGGGTCCAAGACCCAAGAGTAACAAGCTCACAATCTTTCACTTCCACGAATTCTCGTGGAGAGACCAAACAGATGCAAATGGCAAGAGCACAAGTGCTCAAATACTCCACTCTCCAATTCCAACAAAGCAACAAATGCTTATGGGGGAATAAGAGAGGAAGAACAATGGAGAAACACCAAGAACTCCAAGATCAAGATCTACAAGGTTTCCCTCACTAAGAAGAAGAATGGATTGGTGGAGATGTAGATCTAGATATCCTCTAACTTCTCCCTCAAAGATATGCAAGAATAAATGGAGGGATTGAGAGAGGAGCAAGCTTTCCAAAGTCAACAATGGTGGATAGAGAGAGGAAAAACGGGTTGGCAAAGTCTTGGGGGCTTTGGGGAAGAAAGCCCCTTAAATAGATGCTAAAAAACTAGCCGTTTTCCAATTTTTCCGTCCATTCCGGAATGGTCCGGAATGATTCCGGAGCGATTCCGGATTACAACAGAGGTTTTTTGCGACCAAGTCGGAATAATTCCGGATGGTCCGGAATGGTCCGGAATAATTCCGGATTGCAACAGTGTGACTGAAAACCGATACGAGAAATGCTATAACTTTTGCATATGGACTCCGTTTTCGATGTTCTTGGGCTCGTTGAAATCGCAACGACGAGCACTGTCCATAAATGGAAGATAAAACCAAATGGGTAAAGGTTTAAACCTCTCAAATAGGAACACCCGGTAAAACCTCCAACACGAAAACACACATAACTTTTGCGAATGAACTCCGAATTAGGTGAATAAAAATGGGTTGGAAAGGTAATAACAAGGACTATCTAAACAAAAAGGAATGGAGAAGTTACCACACATGGAAGGTGTGGAAACATTCTCAAAGCTGAACCGTATATTTTCACCACCGAAAACGTAACAAGTTTTTCTTACCAAAACCGTTTTCGATAAACCTTGGCTTGCCATGAAGATCACGACAAGCACTAAAACCCAAAGGACACAAAAAACAAATAAGAACCAAGAAAGATGATATGCAAGTATGCAAAGGTTTGATCTCTCCGCAACAATTCGATCACGTTACTCACTTGAGAGCCCCTCTTGATAGTACGACTATCTATCCTATAACTCGGTCTCCCAAAGACACGAGACCGGCAAAATAGAAAACCTATAAAGATTATACCTTTGCCTTGAGCATTCCACTTGAGCTAGATGATGACGATCTTGACTCTCTCAAGTTGGATCTTCTTTCTTGATCGTGCTTGCTAGCACAAGCTCCGCTTGATGAAGACTTGCAAGTTGCTCCCCCATACACCATTATGGGAGAGACTAGCTCCCCATACACCATTATGGGAGAGACCCTTGTTGGGAAATCTTCACAAGGCCACAATCTCCAAAAGGGTGGCAAGCATCAAGCATAGGATTTCTTCTAGATGCTTCACTTGAGCTTCCACGTCAAGCTAGATGACGAACACCGCTTGACAACAACATAGACCATGGGCTATATGAAATCTTCCTTTTGGTTCATGCCCATGCAAAGATACCTAACCACACATAGAGATGCCACACACACATATCATGGGTTAGTTCACAAAGCTATATTGACAATTGCTTACCATACCATGAGATACATAATCCCACTTGGTATATTTTGTAGCTTTGTGTGTTGATCACTTGCTTGATCAACCTTGTATCTTTGCTTCTCACTTCAAATGATGATGTCTTGAAGATGATAATGAAAGATCACCTAATACTTTTCTTCAAGACACACTAGTAACTCAAACCATGACCATTCTTCATATAAATCCTTGAATATAACAATGGCCATCAAGGAAGCTAATAGAGTTCAACACATGAACTCCATTATTTCCTATGGACAAGATCTACAAGGATAACTCAATGAAAACATTAGTCCATAAGGATTGTCATTAATTACCAAAACCACATATGGGGGCACCATGCGCTTTCAGTCATGCAACTTCCCTGATCTTGCCTGCCCTCACTGTTGCTACTGCAATGCCTTTCCTAAGAAAGCATACACCCCCTGAAGCTTTTCTTCATTGGAGTACAGATCATCATTGAGGATGGCGAATGCGGCTTCCGCGTTTTCTGCTGCGGTTTTGTATATAGGTTCGCCCTTGGCATCAATGTCGTTTACTTGCTTTTGCCAGGAAGGGTTTTGGAACCGTTCCTTTGGCGGCAATACTTCCGTTCTTGCGATTCCGGGTAATCGTGTAAGTTTTATGCTAGACCTATTCCTTCTTTCGTACTCCTCAATTTCTTCCTGCTGCAACTTAATGTCAGCCTGAGTTTTTAAGAGATTTTCCCGAGTTCTGAATAGATGTTGTTGCTGCCTTTGGAGAGCTTGTCTCCTGGCTTCCAACACTTCAGGGGGTTCATGGAGTCCCACTAGTGTTTGAAGTAAATCACGTTCGTCCTGTTCTGACATCGGTGGAACAGGGATTTCCTTCGTTTTCTTCTCCGCGGGCTTGACTCCGCTTCCTCCTACTTCCAGGTTTTCATTGGCGGTATCCGCCAATTTTTTCTTCCGGAGTTTGTACTGGAGTTTCTTGGCAGTCTTGTTTCTCTTCTTGGAAGAGGGAAGTTTTTTACCAGGTTCGTCTTCTGTCAATTCCTTGACATCAGGGTAAGTTGGACTGGTTTCACCGTCCTCTCTTTCCTCATCTGGCGGAGGTGTTTGAGGGTCTTCCTGGCTTTCGGCACCCTTGTTTTCAGCCGGTTTTGCCATAAGCACTTCATGGAATCCCTCTTGAAGAGATTTGACCTTTCTTTCGAAATCATCTTCATCTTCGTCCTCGGAATCGAGCTCGTTCGATTCAGGTTCCGACTCTAATCTCGCCTCAATGGCGGCTAGCACAGATTTGGCTTCCGAGTTCGTCGTCGTATCTACGGATGTCGAATCTTCCACCTCTACTGTGGGATTGTTTTCTTCTGCCTCTTCCACGGGATTGCTTTCATCCGTGTTTTCGGCAACCTCGGATTGCACCATGCCAATAAAGTGAGATATGATTGCAGGCATCTCCGAAGAGGCAGCAAATTCAGCAGGATATTGGCAATCTGAGCAAAATCCGGCACCATAGTTTTCTTCAACTGGGTATAGGGCGGGTGGGATAAATCTACTTCCACCACAGAATCCCATTGCCTCTGCAGTTAATCTGATAAAGATGTTTGCAGATCCAATCGGTAAAACGCAGGCACTTACCAGATGATTTCGTGCTGGCATGTACGATCCGTTGTCGAGGAAGCGCCCGACGTCGTTGTCGAATTCCAAGCTTCCGACAGTTATGGTACTGCCGATTCCGCCGAGTATCCCCGATCGAAACATAACGCCTGACGTCGCTGGCCCCACGGTGGGCGCCAACTGTAGAGACATCGTAGTAGAGTTCATAGACGGGGGGTGCCATGATACTACTGATAGAGACATGAGGGGACGTGGTAGTATGACAACCAGGGACACCAAAATTACCTAGGTTCGGTACGTCGCAACTAGGCGTCGTTCCTACTCCTGCAATCTCACTAAATCAGGGTTGAAGCCTGAAGTATACAAAGTACAATGTGAGTTGGGATTTGCTAACTCGACGAGGATCAACTTCTCGGCAAGTTGGCTTCTATCTAATTGTACGTATCTTTCTTCTCTCCCGTCCGCCTTTATATAGATATCCGGGTTAGGGCTTACAGAAAGGAAACCTAGAAGACTACAGTAAGTTTCTAACTTGGAAAGCAGGAATCCGCCTTCTACTCCAAGACGCACCACGTGGGCCGTGGTCGGGGTTCTTTTAGAATCCGGCTTCTGTGCGTCAGATTACTGGGCCGCCTAATGGACCGTGATCCATTACCATTCAGGCCACCCTAGTAATCCGGCTCTTTAGGACAATGCCGGATATACCCCTAATCGGTATAATATCCGACATTGGGCATCCCCAATCTTAGACGCTTGAGTCTTCTTAGAATTTGCTGGGATGTACCACCGGGGCATCCCCAAGCTTAGGCTCTTTACTCTTCTTGATAACGTCATATCATCCTCTTCTCTTGACCCTTGAAAACTTCCTTCACACCAAACTTCTCACAATATTCATTAGCAACGTTAATGCAATCGAAATAATAAATTCACATGGTTCAGTTTCAACACAAGACTAACACTCATAAACACATTATCTACTGTCACAACTTCTTTTAAAACTCTTTTTCTCAAAAGAACACCAAAAGAAAGAGATTAAGATGCAAATGCAATTATTGGCAGAAATATGTCAAAACAGGACAACAGTTAAATATGATTTTTTTTTAAATCTTCTGTTGCTCAAATCAAAAAGTGTTCAAATAGAAAAGTTGCTTATATAGCCCAGGATTACGCAGAAAAAATTTAACAGTGGATAGCAGAAATCTGTTTCCTGCGCATAAATCCGAAATATAGTCTCAGCTTTCCACTAGAGGCTTTACTTGGCTCAACAAAGAAAAAAAAGAAAAAAAAGATACAGTGGGTTTTCTAAGGAAATAGAAAACACTCAAGTGCAAAGCACACAGAAAGAAACGACGGAAAACGGGTTGAAAACAGAGAAATAAAACGGGCTGTCTCCTGGTAGCGCTTTTCTTTAACGCCTTTCAACTAGGCACAGAAAGCAACTCAAGTATTTTCAAGTGAAGAAGCATCAAAATTAAGCTTAGAAATCTCCTCAACAATGAATTGTATTTCATCTATAGAAGTTTTAGATGTCCCTTTATCAGCACTTTTAGGCACACTACTTTCATCAAATGGGTTTGGAGGAACAATCCAGTCAAGAAAGAGGGGAATATTAAATTTTAATTCCCACTCAAGAAAGGTATGTAACAATTTACTTTAAAGATAATGAAGTTCCTTTTTATTATGTTATTCGAACAAGTTACAATTTGGATGTTTATTCACTTGAAAATACTTGATTCCACTTTTCTGTGACTAGCTAAAAGGCGTTAAAGAAAAGCACTTCTGGGGAGATAACCCATGGTTTTATTTTTTGCTTTGTTTTCTCTATTTTCTTTGAGTAAAGGGGTTGTATACTTATGTAGCGAATCATTTGTATCTTTATTTTCATGTTTTAGTAGTGCCAAGTAAGTTTTCTGACGAGAATTGGAGTTCGTTTTCGGATTTCTGCGCAGGAAACAGATTTCTGCTGTCCACCGTAAGAAATCGTATAAAATCCTGGAAGATTAGAATGATTAGAATTTGTTGTGATTATGCCTCCGCTAATTCCTCAACTTTTTAGTTCTCTAAGTTTTTCTATCTGAGCAGCGTAAGTGCCTCCAAAAAATTCGTCTTTACAGACAGTTCTGGTTTTGACAGATTCTGCCATTTTTCTTGCATTTGCTCTTTTGCGATGTCAAGTGGATTTCTTTGCTTCACGGAACATCAGTGGATGTATATAATGTTTAAAAGTATAAATAGAACTTGTGACATACAAAACCAATGAATTTTTAATTGTTGCACTAACTCTCTAATGCGAATTACTTTTTGAGTATGGTGTGAAGGAAGTTTTCAAGGGTCAAGAGAAGAGGTGATATATGTGATCAAGAAGAGTGCAAGGTCAAATATTGGGGATTCCCCCATGGTTCATCGAAGAATATTTTTATAAGACTCAAGAATCTAAGCTTGGGGATGACCAAGGCATCCCCTTCTTCATCAACTATCTATCAGGTAATTTCTCGTGAAACAATATTTTTATTCGGTCACATCATATGAAGTTTACTTGGAGCGTCTGTTTGTTTTTCTTTTGTTTTATTTTGTTTTCCTTGCTTTAATAATATAGTTGGATCATAGCATTCTTTTTTTGGGAGAGATACACACTCCAGTTTTTCGTTTGAATACTTTCTATGCTAGTATTCTTAGTTTTTCTTCTAGCTGCTGCAGAAATTCTTGTTTAGCACTCGTTTTCATTGCATCTCTTATTCAGAGCTGTTATTTTTAGTAGTGTTATGTGATTACTCTCATGTTTGATTGCTGTATAGTTTAGAGATTTTTTGTTAAAGCATGTTTTGTATGGTGCTTGTTGGGAAAAGAAACTGCTGCTTGAGGTAGAATTTTTAACGGTGCAAGTAGAAGCTTGAATAGACTGTGGCTAGAACCTTTTCATATCATGCTAGATATTATTTTAGCCTTAAATACTTGTGGTTATTGAGTAGCATGATTAGCCTCAAATAGCTTAGAGTGTTTGATGTGCCATTGAAAGAATCATGAGTTGTTCTTATCATATTGAAGCATAAATTTGTGGTGTTCTCCTTTGAATGTTTTATTTGGTTGACTTGGCGCATGCTCACAACATGTTTATGAATATGAACCAGTCACGAATAGCCTCCATGATCATTTAGTTTTTGAACTTGTGGTACCACTTATGCTTTGATTAATGATGTTTATGTCGCTATGCATGATTATGGCTCTTATGCTCTCATGATTTGTCGCTCCCAGTCTTTTGCTAGCCCCCACCTGTACTGAGTATGAGCTCTACTTGTGCATACAACTCCCCAAAACCAAAGTTTTCCCATTGTGTCCACCATACCTACTTACATGTGGTATTTAACTGCCACTCCAAAGTAAATTGCTCATGTGTTACCTTTAAAACATTCAAAATTATTCCTGTTTTGTGCTCCTGTTTTAGCTCATGAGGATGTAAATAGAGAATCTTTATCTCAGTTGTTGATTGGACTTTCACACCATGGACTAGTTTCTTCATACGCTTATCCAATGATAGAAGAGCTAGCAGCGGGGTGCCCAACCATAAATTAATAACACAAATTCTCTTCACTATTTTTGCCCCTGATTTATCAGTCAAAGCATAATTATGTAAACAAAAGAGAAAGAGGGATGACCTTCTACCCAGATGCGTCCTTCTATGGGAGCCGCTCTTGTGAAGTCTAGTTTTCTTGTGACGTACTGTATTTTCTGTTTACCATTCGTTGCCATAATCATACACCTCTCTTGAAAAGTTTTCAATATCTCTGTTTAATAAAATAAAAGCTCTAGCACACGAGTGATCCATGCTACCCTCTGTGAAGGGCCTTTATTTTACTTTTATGTTCAGTCTCATCTTCTAACTTTATGCACGGTTGAGAGAGCATTTTTGCCATTCTGAGTTTTATGTGCATTAATCCCAGAAACATTATTAATTGATTCACGATGTGTTATTGCTTGTTCTCTAATTATTTGTTCTAGTCTTCCTCTTGAACTTTGAAGGTGTCCTGGCATTTATGTTTTGCCCCACTCTTAAGGACTAGCGAAATATCACTTTGACATGTTTCTCTCTATACTTGGAACAAACGCATATCTTTCTTTGCATTGTTATTCATGATCTTTTATTTGAGTTACTTCTCATGATGCAAAGTGATTGCTATGCTTTATTATTAAAGTTCTATTTATCATGCTTGTGTTAAAGATATATGATCTTAGCTTACTTATACTTTTACATTATTGATGATCAAGTTTATGTTGGTAGCATGTCACCTTAGAAAGTATTGTGTTTTTATCGTTTACCTACTTGAGGACGAGAAGGAACTAAGCTTGGGGATGTTGATACGTCATAAACGTATCCTTAATTTCTGATGTTCCATGTTGTTTTCTTATTGTTTCCCACATGTTTTCTATAAACTTTATGTCATTTTTATCGATTTTCCGGCCTAACCTATTGACAAGATGCCACAGAGGTAGTTCCCTGTTTTCTGTTGTTTTTAGTTTCAGAAAAGTTGTTCTAGAAATATTCTCGGAATTGGAAAATTTGAAGCCTGGAAGTCTTACAATTCCCGAAGGTTCCACGGAGTCCCGAAGAGACCCGGAGGGGGGACTCATGGGGGCCACACCATAGGTCGGCGCGCCCCCTGGCCGCGCCGGGGGGTGGTGTGGTGCCCCAGGCCTCCACCGCCTTTGCCCTTTCGCCTATTTAATCCCCTTGAGACATAAACCCTAGGAGCAGTCCACTTTTACCCGAGAAACACCCGAGGCCACCGTCACCGTCATCCTGTAGCGTTCCCATATTTATATAATGTACGGACACATGTGTTATTGTGCTAGTCCCTGGATCAATTGCTAGCACCACTATACAAAATGAAATATCATGCAAATGCATCAAATTATATTACATCGCATGATCCAGTCTTTACAAAATAGTATTAAAACTTGCATAACCTTAGAAGACTAGCAGAAAACAAACAAATACATCGGAGAACATAGTACAACATTGAGCCCATCTTCTTCATGTGCCACATGCAAAACATGTTGGGGATAGTCTCGACATCCTAAACAGAATCCTCACTCGTCTTCAGAAACATCTGCAGGATGGAATATGCAGCCACAAGGGAGTCAATACAATTTATGTATTGGAAAGTAACACTATGGTGGATATAAACGACAAGACTGATACTACATGCTTATTTGGCTGAGTGGAGTTTTTGGCTAAGTTTGCATAAAGCCAGTTTTTTCCTATCTCTTGTGTAAAACAAACTTTTCTTTTCAAAGGGGTGGCATCATTGGATTGACATACAAGCACCACAACTACTGTTCACTTGGTCAAATTTTACTTATTGAAAATGGTGATGAGATTCTTCCGACATTCCCTGTCCAGCTGCTCATAGTTGTCCATAACCGGGGACACGGCTAAGATCTTAGTTTGTTGACTCTGCAGAGTTTGTGTAGTTTCACCTTCAGACTCAAATCAGCTCAAACATCCTATGCACTCTGAGTGCACTAAGGAAAGGAGAAGATTGAGACGACATCCTATACACTCTGATTTCTCCAAGTCTTCATATGCTTGTCTTCTTGAAGATCATCTTCTTGCTTCTATTGTAGTCTTTTCCTTGGATGGATTATTCTCTTGATCCTGATAGATTTTTCATGGCTTTTACTTCACTAATTGGTTTGGGTATGGGATGGGCACAAATACCACTAAGTCAAATTGGAAAGAATAAGAAGAAAGATAGAAAGAGAGAGGGAGATGTTTTCTTCTGAATTTCTTCACACCTGTACTTCTTTGAGTTGCTTCTAGTTGTTGTGATGTCCAATTCCCTTACTTCAAATTCTTTAATGATCTTCTTTGTAGCTCTTCATGTTGTCACCAAGCTGAAAATGAAGTGCCTTCTATTGCTTGAGTCTTGTTTTCCATTTGCTAACTTGATGAATTCTTGAAGCAAGAATAGGGGAATGGAGATGTAGATAGAAAACTATGGTACTAGTGTTTGAGGTTCACTACTTGGTATCTTATAGGGTTTACATACTAGGGAATTGATCTTGGATAAAAAAATGGCCACAACAAACAATGGTAGAAAGAATAGAAGCAAAATCTAAGCATGATCAACTAGTGGTGCACTATGATGGATTTTTGGTCAAAACACATGGTCATGGTCCAAGGGTGTCCAAAATAGTTGGGCAAGGTTGTTTCTAGTTCAAGGTTACCAATTTGAACAATTTTTCTTAAGGGAACATATTCTAATTATTTATAGAATTAAATCTATGTAAAAAATAATCAAATATACCAATTAATTCTAAAATCAAATTTAACTTGATAAAAAATTATTTTGGGACATAGGGTATGAAAGTACACAGCCTAAGGTTTCCAAATATATTTTATTTTCAATTTTTTTGGATTTGTAGAATTTAAATTATGTCAAAATCCATCAAACAAGCATATTTGAAATTGAACAAATTTTAAATGGTCAAATTTAAATTTGGTTAGTGCCAAAAGTTTCTACTTGTTTTGCTCATTTCAAAAAGTAAAAGTTTGCTAAATTAGGCCTTATGGATCAAAAGATATGATAGATCTAAGATCCAGGGACTTTCGTGCAAAACTGCTAATTGATTCCAGCGGGAAAAAAATTCAAATAAGGCCGGGCCACGTGGATGGATCTGATTGGGCCTGGTTGCTGACTAGATGCTAGCGTGGCGCGCTGACGTGTTTAAGTGATTCAGTCGGGGCCGCTGGATCTGGATCTAACGACGACGTACCCCTTCTCTTATGTGATCTAATCTAGGCCACTAGATCTAGATCTAACGACATAGAGAGGGAGGGGGACTCACCGTGGTGGCTAGGTCACCGAAGAATTGTGCGCGGCGGCGCAGTGGCTCAGGATTCAACAACGATGGGGCTCCTGGGGTCCGGGAGCTCAACGGGGATGATGACGAGGCGAGGGAGAGCATGGCGAGGGCAATGGTGACCACGGCGCGGGCTCGTGCTTCCCGGGGCGCCACCTGCGTGCAGACGGAGACGAAAATAGACACCGACGAGTTCGGGCTTCAAGGCGTGCTTGTTTCCCTGCGCGAAAAATACGAACAGAGGTGTGAGGGGGTGCGCAAGGACACTGAGGTCCAGGGGGAGGAGGTCTCGGGCTGGGAGGGGGCCTCACCTCGCCGGAATTGTGCTCGAACAACGGCGGCAGAGAAGACTCCGACGAGAAAATACTCGGGCGTGCGGGCATGAAACAAAGAGAGTTGAGAGGGTAAATGGAGAGGGCATCGGGGTGGTTTTATAGAGGCGAGGATGGAAGGGAGTAATGGCCTTAATGGCCCTTAAACGGGTGGCGAAAGTTTCGGCCGTGATAGAGGGAATTCCAAACGGAGGAAGAAGATGATGAAGTCAGGGTGACGTCGTCCATTTTTTTTTTCTTTTTTTTCTGTTTATTTAATTAAATCATAACTTCTGTTTTAATTATCCAAATGACATGATTTTTTTTCTAAATTCTTGAAATTTCAAATAGTTTCCAACTTTACCATTTTTGAAAACAATTTAACATATTTTATTTTTGAATTTTTGGAAATTTGACTAATTCCTTAATAGTTACTTAATGTGATTTTTAGTTTAAAAGTTTATAAAACATAGTTATTGGTCAATTAAAATTTTAGTGACATTCTAAATGTTGAAAACATATTTTTGAAAATCATTTCATCTTGTTTTTATAATTTTATATTTTGAAAATATAAATAAAACACGAATCGTACTTTAAGGCCATTTTAAAATTTAGAAAATAATAAATTGATGTTATTGTCTAAATAAAATTTCAGAGACATTTTACATGTCATATTTTATTTTTGGAAGGCCATTTTTAAACTATTTTCACATTTTATAATTTTAGGATATGAAGGATTTACAAATAGTAACTTAATGTTATTTAATTAGTTCATATCAAATAGTTAGTATTGTTGACCAATAAAATTTAGAATAAAACCACAAGTCATAATATTGTTTTCAAATCCCTATTTTATGTTATTTTCAAGCAATGCATTTTATTTTCACACCTTTATGTTTAAAACTTGGAATAACAACTAAAAGATATTATTAAAACATTTTATTCTCATCAAATATTTTTTGAGGTTTAGAACTTTATTAAGCGTTATAAATCTTTGATTTTTATTGCCATAAAATATTTTCAAGGTAATATTTGAATTGAAAACATTTTATGTATTAAAGTTTGCTAAAGATAAAATGGTTTTCTTTATCTAATGAAAATTGATTTTGAGAGGGTTTTATGGTTTATGGAATAGAGATATAATTGGATTGGTAAATTAAATTTCATTGCATTATGTATTGTTTCCTTTTGTTTCTTGCTTCTCATTTGGTTCTTGGTGACTTCCATAACATGAAAACAAAAAGTTCCAATTTTTTGTGATTTTTGCATTTTCCAAAAATCAAGGATGTTACAGACTACCACCCTTAAAAGAAATATCGCCCCGAGATTTGGGAAGGTTAGAAAGAAAGATAGGTCTAGGTGAATGGGTTCCAGAACAACTAGGTGGGCTACCACCCTTAAAAGAAACTTTTGTGGGTAGTCTATTTTCATTAGATTGGAGTGTAGATTGATTTGATATTGACTTGAGTAGAACTTTTCTTCGCGGTAGAGCTATAGACCAACATAGGTATGTTGAACTACCTTTGACACTGAGGGGCACTCTTTGAGTCAATCAAAAGACCAAGTTGAGAGGATTTCACAACATCATCTCATTTATTAAAATGGAAACACATTTCTCAAACATTCATTGTATTGTATTACATTGGAAGTTTCTTAAGGGAACATTTGTTTCTAAAGTAAAACTTTGCATAAAACTCAAATCTTGGACAGGTACTTCTTGATGCTCAACATGTCTTCTTGTAGTTTCATGCTTCTCAGACTATTCTAACTTTGGGTTTTGGTGGCATGTTCTTCCTTTCTGGGCATTTGCTTGAATAATGTCCCATGTTTCTGCACTTATAACATTGTATATGGCCGAGGTCCTTATTTTCAAGGAAATCATCTGTGAAGTGTCCAGTCTTTCTACATCGATGGAAAAATACCATAGACATGTCCCCTTCCCCTTTCACTGGTATGGTCTTGGCCATCGTATCTCCATACTGCTGTCCGGTATACTCAACTATGTTGGTTGAAGGTCTGGGTTTCTTGTTGGGACAATTCCTAGATAAATGTCCATATTCTTCACAAGAATAGAAATTCTTGGTGGAGTGTTTGGATGAATATGGATGTGGTGTAGTCTTGGTTCTAGTATCCATCCTGACATGGTCCATCTGAATAGCATCCAGCTTGCGTTTTCCCTTCACTTCTGGTTTTCCTAAGTTCACTACCAAATTCCGCGTGGTCTGGAACATTTCAATAACGTTGAGGATGGGCACCAAACCGTCGCCAAGGGCAATCCGCGAAGGTTTACACGACGGAGTGAAAACGTTCCTATTCGACTGTCACAGATGATTCTGCGACGATTAAATGAACACTAATCCGCCGCGAAGCCCGCGACGGAAATTTGACCGTCGCGAGCTACTGGCCGGCCCAGCACAAGGCCCCACAAGGAGCGACGTTTTTTTCGTCACAGCGTGTGCACATGTGGCATCGTACTTTCCGTTACCCGTTATGGGCGCCGCTGACGTCAGTTATACCGTTCCTGACGTCATCATTTTCTTGACGTTTTAAAACGTCGCGATTGGAAATACCGTTACCTTACTTTATAAAGTCATCGATCCCGTTTTATGACATCATAATACGTGCGACGTTTATTTTCTCGTCGCGGATTCAAGCACTATATATGTGCCACGTGACGCTCTCATAAAGTTCCACGTATACGCTTATTATCGACAAATTTATAACATTGCCCGACGGTGAGACATTTTAGTTCGTCGTAAGACGTCGCAAATCATGAGCCAACACGTGGACCAACATGGCATGGCCACGTCGAAACGTATCCGTGACGTGATTTTCCGTCGCGATTTTCATCCAATAAGGTGCCGCCTCGTGGACCTACCATATAGTACCACGTGTTCTCGTATCCGTAATGGATTGCATCCGTCGCCAGGTGCTCTGGTGAAGTCATCGTGGATCGATGTTTTTTCTTGTCGTGGTTTGAAAGGCCATTTAGCCGTTGCGGACGAGTTTTAAATTCTAGCACTGCTAGTTTTCGCAGAAAAGCACACGCAAAAACATGCAGCGAATAAGATTGGTTACAGCCTCACAAGGTCCACCCGCAGAGGCATCAAAGGCCATCTGCAATAGTTCACAGCCTCACAAGGGCCACCAGCAGAGGCATCGCATGCCATATGCCATAGTTCACGGCCTCACAAGGGGCACAAAAGAGCTCACCAAGGGCACCTACCAAAAAGCCACCAAAATACATCACGAAGAGAAACAGTTTCATATCAGCTACCCAATTCACCAGCCGCATGTTTGTGTTGGGGCGTAGAAAGTGTCCTACCCAGTAGCTCCTGAAGAATGACATTGGATCTATGTTGAGCCTGGGTATTCTCTGCAGATTGCTTTCGAATGTCATCCAGTTCTTGTTGGCGGGTGATCCTGTCTGCATCAGCCTTATCCCTGGCTGCCTTCAGCTACATGACAAGTTCCTGCTTCGTGCTTATCTCACGGTTAAGCTGACGCTGGAGCTCATGCTTTGTTTCTCTAAATCGGGTGGTTGTCACGCCTATGTTCTTTAGGAACGTAGGCTTTCGCTGGCCCTGCCCGAGCACCTCAGCGACAACTTCAGCGGCAGACAGAGGTGGTCTGACAGTGCCCCCCGGCGAAGCTGGCGCCATCTTTGCTTCCATTTGAGTCTTAAAAGCATGCAAAAGGACAAGATGAGATAGCAGCTGAAGTAGCACATAAGGAACATTGATATGAAATATAAGATGACAAGCATACATAAGCTAGCAGATGACAAGCAATTAAACACGCATGTACATTACTAGCGACAAGCGTAGATAAATTAGTTGACGACAAGGATGTACAAAACATAGTTGGAAACCATGCTGAAATGACAGCACGCTTAAGTGTATATTTTAATAGACGTATCTGGTTATGCTGAAATGACAAGGGATCTGCATGTACAAGCATATATGCAACAGCAGCCGAACTAGCTTTTTTTGTAGATAAAAGGCATTTTATTGCCCAGCTTTGACTTAACAAAGCTCAGAGTTCGCACAGAGTTGATTACACGCGCTGCGGCATACATCTTAGCCAAAGTAGATTTTAGGGGACATATATGATGGAAAAACAGGCATCCGAGGAACATATATGAAAATAGCACACGACAAGCATGTACAGAACATAGATTAAAATAGCAGATGACAAGCAAGTTAAAGCATGCGTGTACATGAACTAGCAGATGACAAGCAAGTTAAAGCATGCATGTACATGAACTAGAAGATGACAATCATGGGTGAAATAGTCGATGACAGAAGTTTGCAGCATAATTCACAAAGGGAAGATTCCCTACAAGAATCTATTGAGGTAAAATGTTGATTACAGAGATGTGAAGAATTCCGGGGGGCTTACAATTGCTTTTTTCACAGGCAAAGGGTATGTTCCATCCACCTTGTTTATGTGTGTAGCTTTGAACAGTTGAACTGCATCTTGATCCTTGTCGCAATAAATCTCATAGCTCCAAGAACCCATATGAGCAGGGTACATGACACAGCCTCTGCTTGCTGCAGCTTTCAGACAGGCCATCTACACAAACAAAGTATGAAGTATTGGCAACAATCATGGTTATAGAATTGATGCAATAGAAGTTCGAGTGAGCAAAGACACATACCTGTTTCTTGGCTGAGCCCCAGCTGGCTAGTAAAGCTTTCCATTCAACATCTCCAACCTTCTCTATTGGTGGAGCTTTAGGCAAAACCTTACTCTTGTCTTTGACTCTGTCCCAATACTCCTTCTTCAGAACATGACGCATGTGCTTTGTACGGCTTTGGAGATGCATTTCAAGAGAGGACACGATATCAGAGTCATCGTGGCCCATCAGAAACTTTGACTGAAACAAAAGAAATAGCATAATTCAGTTTTATGAACAACAGCGGACAGAACTGGAATCAAGAGTTACAAAACTTACAGCCACATGGCCAGCAAAGGCTTTAAATATGTCGGGTCTTTTCTTGTACTGCTTCCAATGGAGTAAGACGGGGACAACCTCCTTGACTGCAATTGAACATGTAGTGGTATACATGGCACTAATCTTATCGTCAGCTAGCCTACTACATCCAGGAGGAATAACTATCCTGACCCTCTTTCCTCTGGACATCCTGTCCAGCCCCTTTCCCATGTTTATTCCCCTTTCAACCCCACCTCCACCACTTATAGTGATGTCTCCAGGTTGATTATCTAAAAAAATGTGGCTGCGCTAGAGTTAGTGTTATGCATTTCGGATTTAATTCTGGAAATGGATAGCACAGTTCTGCAACATGTTACCTTCCTGGCACAAGTGATGCCGATCTTCAGACCATAGGTCAGAAACCAGTGCCTCGGAGTTGGCATCTACCTCCTCGACTTGGGAACCTTGCCCCTCGTGTTGGAATGGTGGGAACTCGACTTGGGAACCTGGCAGCTGGCCAACGAGAAGATCCTGCATGTACTGGGTGTGTGTCTCCTCACGGTGGTCAGCTGCATCCTTGTATTGGGCAGCTTCCAGATGGCCATGGGCATCTGTCTGCTTGTTTTGGGCAGATTCCCGTTGGCCAAGTTGGGGAGCTTCCTGCTGGACTTGGGGAGCTTCCTGCAGGACTTGGGGAGCTTCCAGCTCGAGCGGGGCGGCTGCCTTCTCGGTCACCACAGCTACCACCTTGGTTTGGACCGTAGCTGGCTAGTTGTGTTCGACATCTGCCATCTTGTCATTGTCAGATGGCTTCTTGGGGGGCTTAGATGGCTTCTTGTTCCCGGGTGGTGGTGTCCTGAGTGGATCTGTGGGCTGTTTCTACAAGCTCGTACTCCTTGTTCGACCCGTTCTGGGTGTGAAACTTCCGGTGCAATCTTCTGGATATTTTTATCTCTTGTCGGAGTAACAGGTGATGTGTTTTCAGGTTTGTCAGCACGGACACGCTTCCTGCCAGTCAAGGAGTTGCCACCTGGAGGCATCTGCCCCCTACCGGATGTCGTCTTGACTTTGAGTTATCTAGGCTGCACAGTCCACATGTACAGATCAATGGGGATGGTAGCACAACATATATGTAAATGCAGTAATTAGGCCACCAGTCCCACACGAGATAAGTAAGTAGCACCTTCATTGCTGAGCTATCATGAAAGGGTGTTGATCTAGAAGGTAAGGGTTCAGCTTCTTCAGTAAAGTCTTCCTCCCCTCGAGGATCATACTTGGATCCAGAGCTTTCCTTCTTGCTCTTTTTAGGGGAGAGTATGGTCGGTCTTGCAAGAGCACGTGCTAGTATACTATCCAGCCGCGGATGGTTTCTCAAGACATTATTAATCCGTGTTTCATCAATGGATTTTACAGGTGGTTCTAACATAAATCAAGAGCTCAACGTAAGCTACAAACATCACACTAGATACTATAAGAACCCATTAAAGCTACAGAGTAAGATTTGGGTTTCTTTCATGGAGTGATGTTCTGACATATAGTGCTGGTGTTGATTGTTCTGTACTACTCCCTCCGTTCACTTTTATAAGGCACACTACTTACCATTTCAATTTTAACAACATACATAATAAAATGAGTGCATCTATGTACAAAATAAGCAAATTTTGACCGTAGGAACTCATCAAACATAAAGAAGCACATAGCATGCAATTTTTACGATATCAGGAACTAAAACATAAACAAAAATGTGCGGGGAATAAACATCAAACAGGCTGAAATAATTATCACGAGATCGCCTCAGGATTTAGGTGTTTTTCCTTACTGATTGCCATGGCTGAAACCATCTCTCCAGGAGTCAAGGTGGAAGGCCTTGACGAGATAGTTTCCTTGAGGTTAGTGACGAGGTGGCAGACCTCGATGAGGAAGTTGCCGCGAGGTTAGTTAGGTGGTGGCAGACCTAGATGTAAGGCGAGGTTGGTGACGAGGTGGCCGAACTGCGAGCTGGACAGCGAGGTGGCAGATCTTGATGGCGACCTGGGTGGCGAGATGGCAGATCTGGCGGCGAGGTGGCAGATCTGGCGACGAGGTGTAAGATCTGGACGGCGACCTGAACGACGAGGTGGCAGAACTGGACGACGAGGTGGAAAAGCTGGGCGGTGACCGGCGAGTTACACGGCGAGGTGGAAGACCCGCACGAGGGAATGTTAGACCGGGACGGATCTACGCGGCGAGGTGGGAGAGCGGGACGGAAAGCTACGCGGCAACGTGTGGGAGCGGGACGGAAAGCTACACGGCGACGACGCGAGGTGGGAGAGCTACGCGGCGAGGTTGGAAGAGAGGAAATAGGGAAACTTTGTCAATGGAAATTGAGGGGGCGGGGGGAGGGGGATTTCATTGAGAGGTCGCGGGTGAGTAGAGGAAGGTGCGGAATTTTGCAAAAGGCGTCGCACGCGTTGTGGGGGAGGCGCCAAAGTTTGATCCATAATTTGGGGTGGGTGCGGCATGAAAATTCTGCGTGCGCGAGTTCGTGTGGGCGTGGACAGAAACATTGTTGGCCGTCGGATGCATGATGGGTGACTTAAACAAATTGAGATTCTATGCAATTGGTTATCAAATGACTATGTAATTAAATTACTATGTAATTAAAAGTGGGGAATGTCAGAATCCCGCCTAAGACTAACAAGATGTAACCCTATCATATCTATACAAATATTATGTGAGGTTCCCCCCGTTCCGACAAATCCGGGACTTTCGGGCTCTAAGTAGTCCTGGTCTCCTGGAGCGGCCCGCCAAAGAGAATATGACGTCGGTGAAGACGTAACAAAGAGAGTGAGGGAATCTTGGGAATGCAATACACATGCCACACTCTAACACACGTGGTATGGAATACCATGGGATTTTGTGGCATTCAGATGCTCTGGAGCCCCTCTCCGGACAAACCCTAGCCCCGTTGGGGAAAAAGGCGAACTGCCCTTCTAGCCCCTCTACGTGATCCGGAAGGGGGTAGAAAAGTGGAACCAATTGCTTGGTTGTGTTATGTTAGGCCCAAGGAACACCCAAGACAATGGTAGATCCCACCTCTTGGTGATATTCCCCCCATTCCGACAGATCCGGGAGTTTCGGGCTCTAAGTAGTCCTGGAACCCGCTAAAGAAAATCTGACACCGGTGAAGGCCTAACACAGAAAGTGAGGGAATCTTTGGCATCCAAGACCCATGCCACACTCTAACACACATGGTATGTCCTACCATGTGATTTGGTGGCATTCATACGCTCCGTAGCCCCTCTCCGGAGAAACCCTAGCCCCGTTGGGGGGAAAGACGGAACTGCAGTTCTGGCCCCTCTACGTGAGGCGGAAGGGTACCAAAGTGGAACCAATTGCTTGGTTGTGTTAGGTTAGGCCCAAGGAACACCCAAAGCAATGGTAGGGCGCACCCTCTTGGAAAGATTCACCCCACCCACCCCCTGCCGTTCCGTCAGATCATAGAGTATTGGGCTCTAATGTAGTCATGGAACCCGCTAGAGAGAGAATCTGATGACGGTGAGCCCTAATACGGAGAGTGAGGGGATATTGGGCATCCAAGACCCATGCCACACTCTAGCTAACACGAATGGTATGGCGCATACCATGTGTTGTGGTAGCATTCAGACGCTCTGGAGCCCCTGTGTGGAGAAACCCTAGCCCCGTTGGGGGAAAAGGCGGAGCTGTCGTTCTGGCCCCTCTACGTGAGCTGGAAGGGGGTAGCAAAGTGGAACCAATTTCTTGGTTGTGTTAGTTAAGTCCCAAGGAACACCCAATACAATGGTAGGTCCCACCTCTTGGCAAGATTCCCCTTGTTCCGATCGATCCAGGAGTTTCGGGCTCTAAGTAGTCCTAGAACCCACGAGAGAGAATCTGACGCCGGTGAAGCCCTAACACAAATAGTGATGGAATCTTCGGCATCCAAGACCCATGCCAAACTCTAAAACACATGTTAATTCATACCATTTGTTTTTGTGGCATTCAGACGCTCCGGAGCCCCTCTCCGGAGAAACCCTAGCCACACGCTGGGGAAAAAAAGACGGAATTGTCGTTCTCTCCTCTCTACGTACATGAGCCGAAGGGGGTAGAAAAGTGGAACCAATTTCTTGGTTGTGTTAGGTTAATCCCAAGGAACACCCAATACAATGGTAGATCCCACCAATTGGCAAGATTCCCCACGTCCTGTCAGATTTGGGAGTTTCGGGGCTCTAAGTAGTCTTGGAGCCCACCAAAGAGAATCTGACGCCGGTGAAGCCCTAACACGTAGATAGAGAGAATACTGGGAATCCAAGACACATGACACACACACATTGTATGGCATACCATGGGATCGGATTTGGTGGCATTCAGACGCTCCGGAGTCCCTCTCCGGAGAAACCCTACCCCCGGTGGGGAAAAAGATGGAACCGCCGTTCTGGCCCCTCTACGTGAGCCAGAAGGGGGTAGCAAGGTGGAACCAATTGCTTGGTTGTGTTATATTAGGCCCAAGGAACACCCAAGTAAATGGTAGGGCCAACCTCTTGGCAAGATTTCCCTAGTTCTGTCAGGTCCGGGAGTTTCGTGCTATAAGTAGTCGTGGAACTCGCTAGAGAGAATCCGACGCCGGTGAAGCCCTAACATAGAGAGTGAGGGAATGTTTGTCATCCAAGACCCATGCCAAACTCTAACACATATTGTATGGCATACCATGTGCTGTGGTGGCATTCATATGCTCCGGAGTCCCTCTTTGGGGAAACCCTAGCCCCGTTGGGGAAAAAGACGGAACCGCCATTCTAGCCTCTCCGCGCGCGTACATGAGCCGGAAGGGGGTAGAAAAGTGGAACCGATTGCTTGGTTGTGTTATGTTATTTCCAAGGAACACCAAATACAATGTTAGGGCCCACATCTTGGCAATATTCCCCCCGTTCCATCGGATCCGGGAGTTTCGACTCTAAGTAGTCCTGGAACCCGCCAGAGAGAATCCGACGCCGGTGAAGCCCTAACACAGAGAGTAAGGGAATCTTGGTCATCCAAGACACTTTCCACACTCTATATCACATATGGTATGTCAACACACATGGTATGGCATACCATGTGCTGTGGTGGCATTCAGACGCGCGCTCCAGAGCCCCTCTTCGGAGAAACCTTAATTAGCCCCTTGGGAAAAAGACGGAACTGCCGTTCTGGCCCCTCTACGTGAGCCGAAAGGGGGTAGCAATGTGGAACCAATTGTTTGGTTGTGTTATATTAGGCCCAAGGAACACCCAAGTCAATTTTAGGGACAACCTCATGGCAAGATTTCCCCCGTTCTGTCAGATCCGAGAGTTTCAGGCTCTAAGTAGTCGTGGAACTCGCTAGAGAGAATCCGACGCCGGTGAAGCCCTAACATAGAGAGTGAGGGAATGTTTGGCATCCAAGACCCATGCCACACTCTAACACATATGGTATGGCATACCATGTGCTGTGGTGGCATTCATACGCTCCGGAGTCCCTCTCTGGGGAAACCCTAGCCTCGTTGCGGAAAAAGACGGAACCGCCTTTCTCGCCTCTCCGCGCGAGTAGATGAGTCGGAAGGGGGTAGCAAAGTGGAACCGATTGATTGGTTGTGTTAGGTTAGGTCAAAGGAACACCAAAGTCAGTGGTAGGTCCACCTCTTGGCAAGATTCCCCCCGCTCTGTCGGATCCGGGAGTTTCGACTCTAAGTAGTCATCGAACCCGCTAGAGAGAATCCGACGCCGGTGAAGACCTAACACAGAGAGTGAGGGAATCTTGGTCATCCAAGACACTTGCCATACTCTATATCACATATGGTATGGCAACACACATGGTATGGCAGCACACATGGTATGGCATACCATGTGTTGTGGTGGCATTCAGACACGCGCTCCAGAGCCCCTCTTCAGAGAAACCTTAATTAGACCCTTAGGAAAAAAGAAGGAGATACCGTTCTGGCCCCTCTACGTGAGACAGAAGGGGGTAGCATGGTGGAACCAATTGCTTGGTTGTTTTATATTAGGCCCAAGGAACACCCAAGTCAATTGTAGGGCCAACCTCTTGGCGAGATTTCCCCCAATCTGTCAGATCCGGGAGTTTTGGGCTCTAAGTAGTCATGGAACCCGCTTGAGAGAATCCGATGCTGGTGAAGCCCTAACACAGAGAGTGAGGTAATATTTGGAATCCAAGGCCCATTCCACACTCTAACACATATGGTATGACATACCATGTGATGTGGTGGCATTCATACGCTCCGGAGTCCCTCTCCGGGGAAACCCTAGCCCCGTTGGGGAAAAAGACGGAACCGCCGTTCTAGCCTCCCCGCATACATGAGCCAGAAGGGGGTAGAAAAGTGGAACCGATTGCTTTCTTGTGTTATGTTAGGTCCAAGGAACACCAAAGTCAATGGTAGGGGCCACCTCTTGGAAAGATTTCCCCCTTTCCGCCAGATCCGGGAGTTTCGGCTCTAAGTAGTCCTGGAACCCGCCAGAGAGAACCCGACGCCGATGAAGCCCTAACAAAGAGAATGAGGGAATCTTTGTCATCCAAGAAAATTGCCACACTACATACAACACATGGTATGGCATACCATGTGCTGCCATTGAGTCGCTCTGGAGCCCCTCTTTGGAGAAACCATAGCCCCAAGGGGAAAAAGACGGAACGGCCGTACTGGCCCCTCTACGTGAGCCGGAAGGGGGTAGCACGGTGGAACCAATTGCTTGGTTGTGTTATATTAGGCCCAAGGAACACCCAAGTCAGTGGTAGTTCCAACCTGTTTGGAAGATTCCCCCCGTTCTGTCAGATCCGGGAGTTTCGGGCTCTAAGTAGTCGTGGAAACCGCTAGAGAGAATTTGACGCTGGTGAAGCCCTAACACAGAGAGTTAGGGAATATTTGGAATCCAAGACCCATGCCACACTCTAACACACATGATATCGCATACCATGTGCTGTGGTGGCATTCAGACGCTCCGGAGTCCATCTCCGGAGAAACCCTAGCCCCGTAGCCTCTCCACATACATGAGCCGGAAGGGGGTAGCAAAGTGGAACCGATTTCTTGCTTGTGTTAGGTTAGTTCCAAGGAACACCATAGTCAATGGTAGGGGCCACCTCTTGGCAAGATTTCCCCCGTTCTGCCAGATCCGGGAGTTTTGGCTCTTAAGTAGTCCTGGAACCCGCCAGAGAGAACCAGACGCCGATGAAGCCCTAAAAAAGAGAATGAGGGAATATTCATAATCCAAGACACTTGAAACACTCCATATCACACATGGTATGGCTTACCATGTGTTGGCATTCAGGCGCTCCGGAGCCCCTCTTCGGAGAAACCATAGCCCCTTGGGGAAAAAGACGGAACCGCCGTTCTGGTCCCTCTACGTGATCCGGAAGGGGTTAGCAAGGTGGAACCAATTGCTTTTTTGTGTTATATTAGTTCCATGGAACACCCAAGTAAATGGTAGGGACAACCTCTTTGCAAGATTTCCCTCGTTCTATCAGATCCGGGAGTTTCGGGCTCTAAGTAGTCGTGGAACCCTCTAGAGAGAATCCGACGCCGGTGAAGCCCTAACACAGAGAGTGAGGGAATGTTTGGCATGAAATACCCATGCCACACTGTAACACATATGGTATGGCATACCATGTGCTGTGGTGGCATTCATACGCTCTGGAGTCCCTCTCCGGGGAAACCCTAGCCCCGTTGGGGAAAAAGACGGAACCGCCATTCTAGCCTCTCCGCGTACATGAGCCGGAAGGGGGTAGCAAAGTGGAACCGATTGCTTGGTTGTGTTAGGTTAGGTCCAAGGAACACTAAAGTCAATGGTAGGGGACACCTCTTGGCAAGATTTCTCTCGTTCCTCCAGATCCTGGAGTTTCGGCTCTAAGTAGTCCTGGAACCCGCCAGAGAGAACCCGACACCAATGAAGCCCTAACAAAGAGAATGAGGGAATCTTGGTCATCCAAGACACTTGCCACACCCCATATCACACATGGTATGGCATACCATGTGCTGGCATTCAGACACTCCGGAGCCCCTCTTCAGAGAAACCATAGCCCCTTGGGGAAAATGACGGAGCTGCCGTTCTGGCCCCTCTACGTGAGCCGGAAGGGGGTAGCAAGGTGAACCAATTGATTGATTGTGTTATATTAGGCCCAAGGTACACCCAAGTCAATGGTAGGGACAACATCTTGTAAAGATTTCCCTTGTTCTGTCAGATCCGGGAGTTTCAGGCTCTAAGTAGTCGTGGAACTTGCTAGAGAGAATCCAATGCCGGTGAAGCCGTAACACAGAGAGTGAGGGAATGTTTGGCATCCAAGAACCATGCCACCCTCTAACACATATGGTATGGAATACCATGTGCTGCGGTGGCATTCATACGCTACAGAGTTTCACTTCGGGGAAACCCTAGCCCCCTTGGGGAAAAAGACGGAACCGCCGTTCTAGCCTCTCCGCGTACATGAGCCGGAAGGGGGTAGCAAAGTGGAACCGATTACTTGGTTGTGTTAGGTTAGGTCTCCAAGGAACACCAAACACAATGTTAGGGCCCACCTCTTGGAAAGATTCCCCCCGTTCCGCCAGATCCGGGAGTTTCGACTCTAAGTAGTCCTGGAACCCGCCAGAGAGAATCCGACGCTGGTGAAGCCCTGACACAGAGAGTGAGGGAATCTTGGTCATCCAAGACACTTTCCACACTCTATATCACACATGGTATGGAAACACACATGGTATGGCATACCATGTGATGTGGTGCCATTCAGACGCTCCAGAGCCCCTCTTTGGAGAAACCATAGCCCCTTGGGGAAAAAGACGGAACTGCCGTTCTGGCCCCTCTACAAAGCCGGAAGGGGGTAGCAAGGTGGAACCAATTGCTTGGTTGTGTTATATTAGGACCAAGGAACACCCAAGTAAATGGTAGGGACAACCTCTTGGCAAGATTTCCCTCGTTCTGTCAGATCCGGGAGTTTCGGGCTCTAAGTAGTCGTGGAACCTGCTATAGAGAATCCGACGCCGGTGAAGCCCTAACACAGAGATTGAGGGAATGTTTGGCATCCAATACCCATGCCACACTCTAACTAATATGGTATGGCATACCATGTGTTGTGGTGGAATTCATACACTCCGGAGTCCCTCTCCGGGGAAACCCTAGCCCCGTTGGGGAAAAAGACGGAACCCCCATTCTAGCCTCTCCGCGTACATGAGCCGAAAGTGGGTAGCAAAGTGGAACCGATTTCTTGGTTGTGTTAGGTTAGGTCCAAGGAACACCAAAGTAAATGGTAGGGGCCACCACTTGGCAAGATTTCCCCCGTTCCGCCAGATCCGGGAGTTTCGGCTCTGGGTAGTCCTTGAACCTGCTAGAGAGAACCCGACGCCGATGAAGCCATAACAAAGAGAATGAGGGAATCTTGGTCATCCAAGACACTTTCCACAACCCATATCACACATGGTATGGAATACCATGTGATGGCATTTAGACGCTCCAGAGCCCCTCTTCGGAGAAACCATAGCCCCGTGGGAAAAAGACGGAACTGCCGTTCTGGCCCCTCTACGTGAGCCGGAAGGGGGTAGCAAGGTGGAACCATTTTCTTGTTTTGTTATATTAGGCCCAAGGTACACCCAGGTCAATGGTAGGGACAACCTCTTGGCAAGATTTCCTCTGTTTTTTCAGATCCAGGAGTTTCACGCTCTAAGTAGTCGTGGAACCCGCTAGAGAGAATCCGACGCCGGTGAAGCCCTAACACAGAGAGTGAGGGAATGTTTGGAATCCAAGACCCATACCACACTCTAACACATATGTTATGGCATACCATGTGCTGTGGTGTTCATACGCTCCGGAGTCCCTCTCCGGGGAAATCCTAGCCCCGTTGGGGAAAAAGACGGAACCGCCGTTTTGGCCTCTCCGCGTACATGAGCCGGAAGGGGGTAGCAAAGTGGAACCGATTTCTTGGTTGTGTTAGGTTAGGTCCAAGGAACACCAAAGTCAATGGTAGGGGCCACCTCTTGGCAAGATTTCCCCCGTTCCGCCAGATCCGAGAGTTTCGGCTCTAAGTATAGTCCTGGAACCCGCCAGAGAGAACCCGACGTCGGTGAAGCCCTAACAAAGAGAATGAGGGAATCTTGGTCATCCAAGACACTTGCCACACCCCATATCACAAATTGTATACCATGTGCTGGCATTCAGACACTCCGGAGCCCCACTTCAGAGAAACCATAGCCCCTTGGGGGAAAAGACGGAACTGCCGTTCTGGCTCCTCTACGTGAGTTGGAAGGGGGTAGCAAGGTGTAACCAATTTCTTGGTTGTGTTATATTAGGACCAAGGTAGACCCAATTAAATGGTAGGGACAACCTCTTGGCAAGATTTCCCTCGTTCTGTCAGATCCGGGAGTTTCAGGCTCTAAGTAGTCGTGGAACCCGCTAGAGAGAATCCGATGCCGGTGAAGCCCTAACACAGAGAGTGAGGGAATGTTTGGCATCCAATACCCATGAAACACTATAACACATATGGTATGGCATAACATGTGTTGTGGTGGCATTCATACTCTCCGGAGTCCCTCTCTGGGGAAACCCTAGCCCCGTTGGGAAAAAAGACGGAACCACCGTTCTAGCCTCTCCACGTACATGAGCCCGAAGGGGGTAGCAAAGTGGAACCGATTGCTTGGTCGTGTTAGGTTAGGTTCAAGGAACACCAAAGTAAATGGTAGGGGCCACCTCTTGGCAAGATTTCCCCTATTCCGCCAGATCCGGGAGTTTCGGCTGTAAGTAGTCCTGGAACCCTCCAGAGAGAACCTTACGCCGATGAAGCCCTAACAAAGAGAATGAGGGAATCTTGGTCATCCAAGACACTTCCCACAGTCCATATCACACATGGTATGGCAACACACATGGTATGTCATATGTGCTGGCATTCAGACGCTACGGAGCCCCTCTTTGGAGAAACCATAGCCCCTTGGGGAAAAAGACGGAACTGCCGTTCTGGCACTTCTACGTGAGACGGAAGTGGGTATAAAGGTGGAACCAATTGCTTGGTTGTGTTATATTAGGCCCAAGGAACACACAAGTCAATGGTAGGGCCAACCTCTTGGCGAGAATTCCCCCGTTCTGTCAGATCCGGGAGTTTCGGGCTCTAAGTACTCGTGGAACCCGCTAGAGAGAATCCGACGCCGGTGAAGCCCTAACACAGAGGGTGATTGAATATTTGGCATCAAAGACCCATGCCACACCCTAACACACATGATATCGTGTACCATGTGACGTGGTGGCATTCAGACGCTCTAGAGCCCCTCTCCGGAAAAACCCTAGTCCCTTGGCATACCATGTGCTGTTCTTTCGAATGTCGTCCATGTACGTACCCCTCGAGTGTGACTACATGCCAACACAACTTGAACGTGCCAAGCTGCCAATACAACTTATAGTACATGCTGAAAAGGTGGGCTAATCCCACGCGTGGGAGGAGTGAATGCAGTTTGCCGTCTCCATTTCCACACGCATGTCAGTAGTGCAGTTGCAACTGAGTTAATATCGCCACTTTCACACGCCTGCATTTTATCTCTTCTTCCCCCTCTCGTTCCCCACGCCGAGATCAGTGCGCTTCCTCCTCTGTTTCTCACAAATATGTCGTCTTCACCGATATCCCCTGCGTCTAAGAAGAGGAGGAGCGAGGATTCCCTACCAGCCGGGTATTTGTTTCAACGTACATTTTGATTCCACCTTTTGGATTTTTTCATGCATCTTCTTACAAAAGTTCCTACAGGGTCGGTTGTTCCACTGAGAAACCTGGCTTAGTCCTGGACCACACTTTCCTTTCAAGGCAGGTTCTAGATGCCAAGGACACCATGGGGCAGATCGAAATCCGGAACCAGGACATAGCCAGGACCGCGAAAGAGATCTTCGCAAATTCCAAGCGGGAGATGAAATATTATGCACTCGAGCTGGAGCAGAAGCAGAGAGCTTTGAGGGCTGCTAAAACCATGGCTGAGATTCTGCCGGTCCACCATGACTTGGGTAGGAAGATGGAACAACTCTGGAAAAAGATTCAGATGCAAGACCAGGAAGCTGATCTCATCCGCGGCGAGATCGAAGTCCTGGCCAAGGAAGCAGGGGAGCCCGGCCAGATCTAAATCGATTTGCTCCTGCTTGAGCGTGTTTGGGGCTTGTCCGAGGTAGTATTTGTGTTATGATTTTATTTCAGTTTAATTAAGACTAAGTGTGTACTGCCATCCAATGTTGAAGTTTGTGACCGAACATATATTGAAGTACTCCCCTCTGTTCACATATAGTTTGCGTTCTTGGCAAAAAAAAATTCAGATTTTTTTTTTGAACGTACAAAAAATTCCAAGGAGAGGCTCCCATGAGTTAAATTAGAAAGAAGCCAACTCTGCATGCAGTTTGCTTGCATGCATTGGTCGTGGATGCATCCCATGAGACGTGGGATCCAGCTGTCAATAACTCAAAGTCAAGGAAAAGTCCGGCCAGAGGTTAGTCAGAGAATCCGCGCCGGTTGTGCACGTACACACAACGAATATGACCTACGTGGCAACGCATGTACGTTGCGTACATGCCAACGTACCACTGCGTGCGTGGGTTCAGGGGTGGATTCCTCGTCTTCTCCCCCCTCTTCGTCTCCCCCACCCCGCTCTATTTAGGGTTTTCTCCTCCCTCCGCTCGTTTGTGCATTTCTTCCCCAGAAACCAGCAATTCTTCTCCTCGAAGCGAAATCAGTTGTCCCTCCGCCGCTCGTTCGTGCCTTTCTGCTTGTCGCCACCGACGATGTCGTCTTCTACTGCAACAAGGTATTTGTCTCAATACAATTTGTTTCAACAGTTCTTCTTCCTTCATTTCGATTCCACCTTTTCAATTCCTTTGGATTTATTTGAACATCTGTTTCCCCTTCGTGCAGCGCCGGTGGTTCCAGTGTCCGCACTGGGTCGCCTTCGCTGTTGGGGCCGGTGGGCCTTGTCGATTCGCTCAAGACCCATTTGGCAGAACTGGACGAGGAGTTAGAGAATCTGGAAGAGGAGTGTAGGGAGAATGGTTGCAAGGCTAAAGCAGCTATTGCCTGCTATCAGGAGGCAGAAAGGGAGGCGTCGGAAATATGCTGTGAGCTGAATGAGAAGCTGATGCATAACGTCGACCTACTGAGCTAGGTCTCATTCCTTGAAAAGAAGACTGAGCTGAAAGACAAGGAAATTGTTCTCCTCCGCAGAGAACTCGAACTGGCCAAGAAAGGGGCGTTCCTCCCAGAGCGGGGCTTCAAATTAAGCTCCATTGCTCCTGAGTGAGCGTGTTTGGGGCTTGTCCCAGGTTACCTGCTATCCATTTATTTCAGTTAAAGACCTGTTGTGTGTGCACTGGCAAGTTTATCGCAGATTTGTGTCGAACTATGTTTAAGTTGTGTTTACTAATTTTATAGTTTATCTCAATAATTTGTTTTTTAAGAATGCTCAGGAATATTTGGAGTACGTTTGAAAGTGATCACTACAAAGGAGATAGTTTGCAATAATAGTTCTCATGAGACAGTTTGGTAGGACAACAAAAGACAACATTTCTGGTACTACTACAAGGTTATATGAGATAGTTTTGGTAGGACAACAAAAGACAGGATTTCTGGTACTACTATACATCTATAGACGAGGAATATACATGCTAATTAATTAAACAATTTAACACAAGTTCTGACCATCAAACTAGCTGATACAACAACAACACAAGTTTGTTATCATTCTCTAAAATTACTCAGAAGTTCTCACCAACTACACTGCCAAGTTCACTGCCCCCATCGTCCTCTTGTGATTCGACATCGCCGTCCGCATCGTCACTGACCACCTCTACGACCAGCCTGATATAGTCCTTCGTGACCTTTACCTGTATGAGGATGAGATCATCTATATGCAATCGCGATTGAACAGCGAATTCAGACCAGCCGTCAGTGAACTTGAAGTAATAAGGTTCTTCTTCTTCATCAATGTGATATGAACCCAAAACTTCGTTGTCCCCACCAGCTTTCATGCATATACGATATTGCCCGTCTCTTGGAAGTATATACCCATTTATGCATTTCAAAGGGACATCCTAAGCAAAGTACATTTAAGACTGACATCAGAAATGCATAGATAGCTAAATGACATTTTTTCTCAAATTAAGCAGAAAAAGAATGATCATGTAATTAACTAACCAACTCATTAAGTTCTTCTTGATCCTGCACCCTGTGCACAAAGAACTGAGGGACTATAATGTGCTCCCCATTTTCCAGGTCCATCTTATTCTTCTTGTAAAAAGACAGGTTATCGCATTCATTTCAGAACCACTAACCTCACATGGGTACTCAAATAGGCTCTTCTGTAGTGTCATCTTGCAAGATGGTACGATAGGACGACACTCTGACCGCAAAGGGAAAAACACGTGAATGTGAAATTACATAACCAAGACCATCTTGGAAAGTTTGAAACATATATATTAACTAGCTAGTAAATTAATGTGTAAGGAAAACAAGCCAACATGCAATTACATACCAGGGTCTAGAACCCAAGCTTTGACCTCATTGTTTGCATTAGTTACTCGAACGTCAAACATACCGAATAGATCATCATAATCAAACCTCACAAGATCGTTCGGTTGAATGTCATAAGCTTGAGAAAATGCTGTCCAATATGGTCCACATATATAAGTCATTCCAGGCCCACGTTCCACGTAGAAGTGGTATTCATTGACATTGCAGACAATCCATGCCTTATGTGGACCAACAGCAAATTGCTCTATACGCTTATGGAAAGAACAAGGCAGATCCTACATAGTACACATATATACAATTTAATAGAATATAATAACACATATATTCATCAACAAATCAAAAGCTCAGGAACAACATAATTGTAGCGTTAAGGATACTTACTGCCGCTTGATGAAAAAATTCTGTAGACACCCTCATCATCACTCTAAAAGTCAATAATGGCAGTTCACTGTCGGCGAGACACATGTCAGGTTCATGGGAACATAACTGACATAGGTTTTGATCCATTCCTGATTTTTAAACACAAAAAACAATCGTATTAATTAGAACAGAATCTAGGATACAACTATAAAAATAAGAGCACTAATGATCTGCATAAATACTACCTAGGGAAGTGACGATTGGTCAAGATAATCACTCCTAAATTTGGCAATTAATTAGGAAAGACCAACAATGCTTAATACTAAGAGCATGCATTGGCTTAATTAAATGGAGCATTGGCTAAATTGCATGCAGATTGGGGAGAGGAAGTGGGTGGGAGGGTCTCTAGAAGATCATTAATGCTAATTGTGCCTAACTCTTGATATTATTTCGTTTTGGAAAAGTGACTAATAAACCGAGATGGAGTTCAATTTTAGTACTAAATCAGCACAATATGCAGAAAACCCTGCAAAATACTAGTACTAATTAGTACTCCCCTCCATTCTGGTAAGCCTTTCTAGCAAGCTAGTTTATGGAACGGAGGTAGTAGCACTACTTGTACTGTTCATCCGCCATGGCCGGCAAAAAAACCCAAGAAGATTCAAACCGATGATGACCGCCGATGAAGAGGGTGCTTACCGATGGTGAAGAGCGTAGTCGCCGGTGTTCTGCTGACCCTTTGCGTCGTCGCCGATGATGACCCTAGCGGCGGATTCGGCCACACGTACCTCTGCATGCATGCACGCGAAAATGTGAGATTCACTCTCCTTGCGCTCACCATGCGCGCGGAGGAAAAAAAGGAGAAGGGAAATGGAAGAACATCGCGGCTTGTGAAGAAGAACAGCGGCGGTTTCTGCGGTGGCGGCGGTTATCTCCCCGTGGAGAAAAACGGCGGGGGTTTTCTCTCACTGGAAGGGGACAGAGTGCTCTCTCTCCGCGTCTGTTCAGCTATTAACTGAAGTGGAGAATAAAGTCCAACGAAAATCAACTTGTGGCAGACATATGGGGCCAAAGGGAACACGTGGAGAACCCACGAAAATCCCGTTGCCGCCTTGCCAGCATGCGGAGCTAGAGGGGCTGGCATGTGGGACCCATCACTGCTCAGACCAAAATCAGGTTCGAAAACTAGATCCAGTTCTCTCCACCCTTGGCCGTGGCGGCGGCGGCGGCGTACGGTGCTCTCCACGGAGCTCACCCCTCCCGTCCTTTTTTCTGGGGCTGTGCAAGCCGCCATAGCTCATCCTGCCGCCCCCACCACCGCCCCCCTTGGCGGCCGCTGTCTCCTCGCCCGCCCTCCACGGCTTACGTCGCCGATGTTCCCCTTCCGGCCGCATTCCGCGCGCACGCCTATACTGTTCGACTATTTGGGGCTCCCCTTCCGGCCGCCTCCGCAAGCCAAGGTAAAGAACCCTCCCATCCTTTTGCTACTTGCTAAGAAAGTAAGAATACCTAGAACTGTTAATTGTTCTGCCAATTGATTAGTTTGCTCATGGTCTGTTATTAGTTTGTTCATGGTTAGTGATTTGATGTTCGTTAAACTCGATTAGTTTGTTCTGCAAACTGAGTAGCCTGTTATAAAAAATGAGTACCCCCTTTCAGACAAATCCAATAATAGCTTTTTTATCTCTTTAACAAATGGATAGGCGTTGGATTTCATGTGGTAGACCATGGACCCCTCCATATGTTGATGGAATCAAGAGTTCTTAAGCTTAGTCAAGGAGAGAAACATCGATAATTGTCGTGTTCGATGCCCATGCACGAGGTGCCTAAATATGAAGATGCAACATTTTGGAGTGATGACCCGGCACTTACAGATCCACAAATTTTCCAATACCTACCTTTGATGGATACATCATGGAGAGCCAAGTGATGTCGTGATTATTGAAGATCCTCCACATAATGATGGCAATGGTGGTGATGAGGATGATAATGCTGGTCATGGGAATCATAATATGTATATGGATGACGAAGATGAGACAGATAAAGAAGCCGATGAAATGGAAGCAATGTTGAAAGACCTCACGGGAGCAACAACCCATGAAGGAACAGAAACTGAGGTCAAAGGTGGGTATGATAAAGTATTTGAAAAATTGTTGGTAGAGTAAGAGCGCCCGCTTTACCCGGGAAATAAACACGTCGGTAGGCTGGCATTAATGATAAAGCTACTTCATCACAAATCATATTATCGGGTCAGCAACACTGCTTTTGATGCTTGGATGAGTATATTTGCCAAGGCACTTCCGGACGGCAATACACTGCCCAAATCATAGAGAAGCAAAAGCTTATATGAAGGAGCTGTGTCTTTCATATGCCAGCATACACGTGTGCCCAAACAAATGCATACTTTTCAGAGGGGATTATGCTGATAAGGACAACTGCCCAGAGTGTCAGGCATCGAGGTGGAAGTATCCGGAGAGAAAGAGCTCTGCTGTTAAAGTGTTGCGTTATTTTCCTTTGGCACCAAGGCTGAAGATATTGTTTGCTTCAAGGAAAACAACGGAGAACAGGAAGTGGCATGCGTTAAAGAGGAAGCCTAAAAAGGACATATTGACTCATCCGGCTGATGGTGCGGCCTGGAAGGCTTTCGACGATGAATTCAAAACATTTGCGGACGATCCTAGAAACATAAGGCTAGGCATTGCCTCTGATGGATTCAATCCCTATGGAACCATGACCACAAGCTACAACATGTGGCATGTGTTTGCCGTGCCGTACAACGATTCACCAGAGGAGTTCAGTGATCCATCATACTACATGATTTTCTTGCTAATCCCTGGCAAAACAAGTCCTAGAAAGGACTTTGGTCTTTTCATTCAGCCGTTGCTTGAAGATTTGCAGGACCTTTGGAAGGGTGTGCGGACTTATGATTCATTTTCTAGGGAAATGTTTGATCTTCGTGCTGCGGTACTCCGGTGCATACACGACTACCCAGCTTGTGGCACTATGTCTGGGCGTACCACTCAAGGCTATGTTGCATGCCTGCATTGTGACAAAGATCCTCTATCCATGCCCATAACCAACAAATTGTGCTACATTGGGCACCATCGTTTCCTCCCCCATGACCACTTGTGGCGGGGAAAGACAGACCTTCGAGGTAAAATTTTTGTCAAGAACGAGCGGCCAGAATCATTTACCGATAAAGAGTTAGAAGCTGAGCTGGAGAAGGTTAGACATCTAAAACCAGGAATTGGTCCCCAGAGCATCAGCAAGAAGAGGAAGCGTGGAGAACCTACACCGATCTGGAAGCGTAGGCTTGGTTGGTGGGACTTGACTTACTACCAAAGTTGAAACTTCGGCATAATCTCAACGTGATGCACATCGAAAAGAACATCTTAGACAACATCCTTGGCACCGTCCTTGAACTGGAAGGGAAGAATAAGGACTTCGTCAATGCCAGGAAGGATCTTCATAACCTTGGCATTAGAAAAAAAATGCAGCTGGAGCCACCGGTAATGCCCCCGGACGTGGCCCCGAAGAAATATAAATGTGTAATGACATGTGGAAGCTATAACCTAAACATAGATGCGAAGACAAAGCTATGCCAATTTCTATTTGACTGTACATATCCAGATGGTTTTTGTTCCAACATGTCAAAGTGTGTCAACATACAAACACGCAAGATCTCGGGACTTAAAACCCATGACTGCCACTTCCTGTTGCAGAGAACATTATCTGCTGGGCTGCGGGGATTATTGAAAGACGATGCCTATCGGGCGATAGGTGACATAGGCAAAATTTTCAAGGACTTGTGCAGTAAAAGGTTGGAAAGAAGTGTTCTGCTCCGTATGAAAGCTTAAATCCCAGTAATCTTGTGCAAGCTTGAAAACATCTTCCCGCCGGCGTTTTTTGATGTTATGGTCCACTTGGCTGTGCATTTACCTGACGACGCTTTTCTCCGAGGCCCTGTGAACTATGGGTGGATGTATCCAATCAAGAGGATGTTGTGTACTTTGAAGAGATATGTGAGAAACATGGCCCATCCAGAAGGTTCAATTGCAGAGGCGTACATTGCCTCCCAGTGCTTGACATTTGCCTCTAGATACTTGAAAGAAGATATTGAGACAAGGTACAACCGGCAATAGAGATATGAGGTTCAACAAAAAGTTGAACACGAAGAATCATCTTGTGATTTGTTTGGCCATGTTGCACGTTTAGTTGGAGCATATAGTGCGATCAATCATGATAGCACTAAGACCCTGTCAATAGAGCTTCATAGAATGGCTTGGTATGTCCTAAACAATTGCAGCAAGGTTACAGGCTATATCCAGTATGTTCCCTACGTCTGAATTTTATGTTACCCTACACATTGTATACCCCATAGTTACCGGAGTGTAATAACTCTTCATGGTTTGTAGAAAGGTCAGGACAGAGCTGGAGGAAGAAGGGACACATGATGTCGAAGTTAGGGTTGACCAGGATTTTCCAAGATGGTTCAAAGAGCATGCAAGTTTCCTTTTGCAGGACCTTTTGCATTTCATTGCATGATTTTGACCATATTGTTTATCTTTTTTTTTTCTGTGGTACACATATGATGAACAAGGCACGGGAAAGACCAGAAGTTCATGAAGATGAGTTGTTCGCATTGGCACTTGGCCCACACAACAAAGTTAAAACATATTCAGTTTGTCATGTGAACTTAGTTCGGTTTGTCACCGCTGAGCGCGAAAAGGCAAGAAAACGCAAAACAGTGGAGTCATGGCTGCTAGAGATCGCAGTGGAGACGCAAGAGATTTTTATGTTGTCCTCAAGGAAATCTGACTTATATCTCTACCGAGAAACATAAAGGACAGTTGTTTTGTTTGCTGTGACTGGTATCGTCTTGAAGCAGGCGCGGGCATGCGCAGGTTTAAACTGGAAAAGTATGATAAACTGTTCAGGAGCATCAACATTTCCAATTTGTGGTACGAGGATGATAAGTATATCCTGTCAACCCAGGCATAGAAAGTGTTTTATATGCCAGACAATGTAGGGGGAGAACACTGGCGAATAGTCCAAAAATTTGAGCATACGCGGACCTTAGATGTGTCCGAACATGAGAAGGACAAAGATGAGGAGGACAATGATGAGGAGGAGAGGCCTAGTATTCTAGCACATCAAGATGTCGAAGTCTCAGACAATGAAGATGTTCCTGATGACCCGATATCCCATCCTCCGCCTACTCTGGGACACACTGACATGGCTCCCCGATCCTCTCAGTAGATGAGATTTGGGCTATTATCAAAGATCGGAAAAAGTGTCTGTGCAGCATAAGGAAGGTGAAGTACAAGATGGTGACACTGAATTAGAAGTCAGTGAGGATGAAGTAGATGACACATATGCGGAGTATGACAGTGATCCGGGAGCACTGACCGCAGATGATAGCGATGCAGACTAGTGTTGCATGCCTTTGGGAAAGCTTGTGTCGAACTGATTTTGCATGCTTTGTGTGCATGCTTTTGTTGAACTGATGCGCATGCATGTTTGCATGATGTGTGTTGAACTGTTGTGCATGCTTGCTTGCATGCTTGTGTTGAACTGATGTGCATGCGTGTGTGTATGCTTGTGTTGAACTGAAGTGCATTCTTGCATTTTCTTTGAATTTTGTTTGTTTGTGTGTGTGTGTGTGTGATTTTTAGCTATTTGTCTCCTATATGTAAAAACCATATCATTAAACATAGAGTACATACAAGTTCTCATAAAATTGACCGCGAACATGATATTACTCAAGTCCTACCATTACCCAATTATCTTCCTTACATTGCTAATATGCCATTACTCAACTGCCAGACATCATCATGCCAAGACACATTGCAAATAAAACTGAAAAAACCCAAATCATCAATAGATTGTGGCCAGAATCTTGAATCTTGCCTTCATGAGCAGGTTTTCCAGCAGCTTCATCAGCACCTTCTTTGTGTACCCCTTGTCGCAACACCTGATCTAGCTTCTGCCTCAGTGCACTTATCTCTTCCTGCAATGTGCTATTCTCGTCCTTCTCTCTAAACACTTCATTACGAAGTTGAAGAACCACCTGTTCCTGGAATTCTATCCATTCCGGGTCATGCCATGAGAACTTTACACAACAATAAGGAATGCCATACTTCTGTAACCAAAATAAGATAAAATTTAACGAAAAGCAAAATCTTGCAACCAAACTGAAACTAAAGCACAAATCTTTACCAAGCGACTTTGGCATTTCAAAAATCTCCGGCCTGGATTATGGTCGGTCCAAGAAATGCACATGGCCATCTTGAAACCGCACAAACATTTTGTTTCATTGGAGTGGTCCAAGGCCACCGGAGTGTACGGGATAGGTTTGCGGCCGCGAGGAGGAAACCCCCCTTCGTGCGACGAGCACGAACTCTCGCTGCTAGCGGCCATGCTTTCCCTGCGCGCCATGTGAGACAGGGGAGACAGGGAAGAACCCTAGAATCGCTAAGGGAAAAAGAGGAGAGGGAAATTTAGCTGCGCGCCCTCGTCAGCGGCAGCGGTGTGGTTACGTCGGAGGATTTACGGCACCGGCGACGGAGAATTGACGGCAATGGCTTTGCTGTGGTGTGGTCGAGTTATTTAATTGGTATGTTCAGCTGTGTCAACGACTCAATTGGGTCCCACAATACCAACGGCTAAGTTGGGTCCCACGGTGCACACAGCCTGAAGGTGGGGCCAGGCACCAAGGGCGTGGTCGTAGCTAGTCAAAGCAGTCAAACAGGGCAGGATGTGTGGCCCCAAAAAAAATTCGCGACGTTCTACGTGACCAGGCAAGTTTCGTCGAAGGCAACTGGGCTCTTAGTGGGCTACTGGGCCGAAGACGAAAATGCGCGACGTAAAACTAGCAAAAAGTCGAGCAAAACCAGTCTGCGACGGACCAAACCAATACGTCGAGAGCAAACTCCACTTTTCAGCCATTCACGATGGAAACACTCGATGTTATCAAAACGTACCGCTCAAAACGTTCCGGATCGCGCGGAATTTGGTAGTGGTTCTCTTGGAGTGCAATAAGCATTCCCACTTTGACTTGTTGTCCAACTTGTTGTACCATGGGGTAAAGTGGACATTGTGTTGCAACATGTGTTGTTCCTTCACACAGAAAACAAGTAACTTGACTGAAGTATCCTTCAGTTGAGTTGTTTGCATCACCATGGGGCCACTCATCTGGACAATCTTTAGAATAGTGTCCTATCTCTCCACAAGCTTTGCAGGCTTTGAGTGTTGACAACATTTCTTCTTCTATCTCCTGGTTATCTCTAACTATCAAAGGCTGATTGTTTTCACTATTGGACAAGTCTTGGGACATCATCCTCACTATATGTGATTGAGTATCCAACACTTGTTGCATTCCTGGTGTTAACTCCATATTGGGGTTGCCGGCTTGATTCTGGGTCATCAGTTGTATGAGTTGAGTCTGAGCTTCTAGTAGCATCTTCATTGCTATTGACTTCTCAGGGTTGTTGGCATTCTGGCCAGGCATCTGTTTTGGGGTTTTAGGAAACATGAGTAGAAATTAGAAAGATATCTAAGGAAGGTTCCTATCCAAACATTCAGATCAAGGAAACTCATCTTGCAAACAACACATAACAAACACAAAGCAATACATTCATCACACCAGACAAAAAAAAGTTTTCAAAAACATCTAGCATTGTCATACCACACTCATTGGTATGATCAATACACTAACACGTTAACGTTGTTCTAATAGAGTAACTAGATTGGTGGTATCATCTATATCTTCTTGAGTTCTTCTTCAGATCTTCTCTCAATGTCTTGAGGTGTTCCTGATTGTTGTGAAGTCTGGGTATATCTCCAAGTTTTCTTGAATTGTCTTGGGTGTAGATCTTCATGTGGTGAAAATACTTCTTGCACTTCATGGTATGGTATTCAACAAACATGCCTTGATGGAAAACAAGGGGTAGGTAATCTATAAGAAGATTTTGAAGGTGAATAATAGATGAGAGGATATGAGAAAGATTAGGAGGATTATTTTGTTTCTAGAAAGTTTGAACATAGTATGATTTCAATCCTAGGATCTTTTCCAAACTTAGGGTATCGAATTCTACAGGAAACACAATGCTCGAATAACATTTTGTAGCGTTCTCACATTTAAATAATGTAAGGACACCATTGTGCTAGTCCCTGGATCAATTGCTAGCACCACAGTACAAAATTAAATATCATGCAAATTCATTAAATTCTATTACATCGCATGATCCAGTCTTTACAAAATAGTATTACAACTTGCATAACCTTAGAAGACTAGCAGAAAACAAAGAAATACACCGGAAAACATAGTACAACATTGAGCCCATCTTCTTCATGTGCCGCAGGCAAAACATGTTGGTGATATTCTCGAGATCCTAAATGAAATCCTCACTCGTCTTCAGAAACATCTGCAGGATGGAATATGCAGCCACAAGGGAGTCAATACAATTTAATGTATTGGCAAGTAACACTATGGTGGATATAAATGACAAGACTAATACTACATGCTTATTTGGCTGAGTGGAGTTTTTGGCTAAGTTTGCATAAAGCTAGTTTTTTCCTATCTCTTTTGTAAAACAAACTTTTCTTTTCAAAGGGGTGGCATCATTGGATTGACATCCAAGCACCACAACTACCGTTCACTTGGTCAAATTTTACTTATTGAAAATGGTGATGAGATTCTTCCGTCATTCCTTGTCCAGCTGCTCAAAGTTGTCCATAACCGGGGACACGACTAATATCTTAGTTTGTTGACTTTGCAAAGTTTGTGCACTTTCACCTTCAGCCTCAAATCATCCCAAACATCCTATACACTCTGAGTGCACTAAGGAAAGGAGAAGACTGAGACGAGATCTTTCAAAAGAAATTCCACCACCGTTTGGCTTACCCGTTCCACCTATAATTATGCTACATCTGCTTGTAAGCCTGGTGAGTTCATTCAACTTAGTTGATCAAGACAGAGCCCATATGACTAAAGGCTGCACGAGAAGCTACTAAACTTAGAAGCACATAGTAATCTCTTTGTTCCTGGGTGGTCATCCGCAAGTGACAACCTCAAGTGGAATAACCCTTTGACAAGGGCCCTGAGACAACACTCAATATAAACCAGTCTTACCACTTCCACCCAAGTGGTTCATTTATTAGTTATACTTGGAATTTTCCTCCACATCTAGTAAAACCATTTGTAATATTTCATAGCATCTACTAAGTTCTAAGGCTATAAAAATAAAAAGGGTAAAAGAGATGGCTACACACTACTAGGATAATAGCATAGCATAATATAACTTAGCAAAATTTCCTATCATGCGTACTACTGAAAACTCTAATGATGCATATATAAAATAATGGGTAGTGAATGGTGTGTTACTTGCCTTGTTGAAGTTGGTGAAGAAAAGACACTCTCTTCACAAAAGATCGTTGCTCTCCGTACAATCTATTCATTGAAAAAACCATAACAAAAATAAAAAAGCATTCTAACAATCAAACACATAAGCAAAGAAACGAGACAAAGCAATTAACATATCAAAATGGGTTTAACCAAGTTGGCTAGGACAAGGTCAAGGTTTGAATTTGAAAATATTAATTCTTTAATGGTTCAATACATTGTTAAGGGGTTTCCAAGGGTTTACTTGGGAAGGAATAGGTTGAGTTTGTAGTAACAAAACTTTATTGAAAACATATTTATCTAAGAAGTTCCAAGAGTTCACCAAGGTGATCTCACTATTTCAACTAAAGTATCACATCATAAAGTTTAACACTTAGTTGTTTTCATCAAAACATTTGAGTACTCTAAGTTAGTCTTTCCATTTTGGGTTAGGGTAGATCTAGGTTCAACTAACTTCATAAAAATGGATAACAAGTTAAAACCTTTGGGATTTTCCATTTGGGTCAATGGTTGGTCAAAAACAACTTTCTAAATCTTCAACTTGTATGGATTGCTCCAAGTTTTGATATGCTTGTCTTCTTGAAGATCATCTTCTTGCTTCTATTGTAGTCTTTTCCTTGGATGGATTCTTCTCTTGATCTTGATAGATTCTTCATGGCTTTTACTTCACTAATTGGTTTGGGTATGGGATGGGCACAAATACCACTAAGTCAAATTGGAAAGAATAAGAAGAAAGATAGAAAGAGAGAGGGAGATATTTTCTTTTGAATTTCTTCACACTTGTACTTCTTTGAGTTGCTTCTAGTTGTTGTGATGTCCAATTCCCTTACTTAAAATTCTTTAATGATCTTCTTTGTAGCTCTTCATGTTGTCACCAAGTTGAAAATGAAGTGCCTTCTATTGCTTGAGTCTTGTTTTCCATTTGCTAACTTGATGAATTCTTGAAGCAAGAATAGGGTAATGGAGAAGTAGATAGAAAACTATGGTACTAGTGTTTGAGGTTCACTACTTGGTCTCTTATATGGTTTACATACTAGGGACTTGATCTTGGATTCAAAAATGGTCACAACGAACAATGGTAGAAAGAATAGAAGCAAAATCTAAGCATGATCAACTAGTGGTGCACTATGATGGATTTTTGGTCAAAACACAAAATCATGGTCCAAGGGTGTCCAAAATTGTTGGGCAAGGTTGTTTCTGGTTCAAGGTTACCAATTGGTACAATTTTGCTTAAGGGAACATATTCTAATTATTTATAGAATTATATCTATGTAAAAATAATCAAATATACCAATTAATTCTAAAATCATATTTAACTTCATCAAAAATTATTTTGGGACATAGGGTATGAAAGTACACATCCTAAGGTTTCCAAATATATTTTATTTGCAATTTTTAGATTTGTAGAATTTAAATTATGCCAAAATCCATCAAACAAGTATATTTGAAATTGAAATGATTTAAATGGTCAAATTTAAATGTGGCCAGTGCCAAAAGTTTCTACTTGTTTTGCTGATTTCAGAAAATCCAAGTTTGCTAAATTTGGCCTTATGGATCAAAAGATATGATAGATATGAGATTCAGGGACTTTTCTGCAAAACTGCTAATTGATTCCAGCGGGAGAAAAATTTAAATAAGGCCGGGCCACGTGGCTAGATCTGATTGGGCCTGGTTGCTGTCTAGATGCTGACGTGGTGCGCTGACGTGTTTAAGTGATTCAATCGGGGCCGCTGGATCTGGATCTAACGGCGATGTACGCCTTCGCTTAAGTGATCTTATCTAGGCCACTAGATCTAGATCTAACGGCACAGAGAGGGAGGGGGACTCACCGCGGTGGCTAGGTCGCCGTAGAATGGCGCGCTGCAGCGCAGTGGCTCGGGAGTCGACGGTGATGGGGCTCCTGGGTCCGGGAGCTCAACGGGGATGATGACAAGGCGCGGGAGAGCACGACGAGGATGATGGTGACCACGGCACGTGCTTGTGCTTCCCGGGGTGGCACCTGCGCGCAGACGGAGACGAAAATAGACGCCGGCGAGTTCGGGCTTCAAGGCGTGGTCGTTTCCCTGCGCGAAAACTACGAACATAGGGGTGAGGGGGTGCGCAAGGACACAGGGGTCCATGGGGAGGAGGTCTCAGGCTGGGAGGGGGTCTCACCTCGCCGGAATTGAGCTCGAACGGCGCCGGCAGAGAAGACTCCGACGAGAAAATACTCGAGCGTGCGGGGATGAAATAGAGAGAGTTAATAGGGGAAACGGAGAGGGCCTCGGGGTTGTTTTATAGAGGCGAGGATGGAAGGGAGTAATGGCCTTAATGTCCCTTAAACGGGTGGCGAAAGTTTTGGCCGTGACAGAGGGATTCCCAAAAGGAGGAAGAAGATGATGACGTTAGGGTGATGTCATCCATTTATCTTTTTATTTCTGTTTATTTAATTAAATCATAACTTCTGTTTTAATTATCCAAATGACATGAAACAAAATTCTAAATTCTTGAAATTTAAAATAGTTTCCAACAGTACGATTTTTTAAAACAATTCAACATATTTTATTTTTGAATTTTTTGGAAATTTGAATAATTCCTTAATAGTTACTTAATGTGATTTTTAATTTAAAAATTTATAAAACATAGTTATTGGTCAATTAAATTTTTAGTGACATTCTAAATGTTGAAAACGTATTTTTGAAAGTCATTTCATCTTGTTTTCACAATTTTATATTTTGAAAATATAAATAAAATTCTAATAGTACTTTAAGGCCATTTTAAAATTTAGAAAATAATAAATTGATGTTATTGTCTAAATAAAATTTCAGAGACATTTTACATGTCATATATTATTTTTGGAATGACATTTTTAATCCATTTTCACATTTTATAATTTTAGGATATGAAGAATTTACTAATAGTAACTTAATGTTATTTAATTAATTCATATAAAATAATTAATATTGTTGATCAATAAAATTTAGAATAAAACCACAAGTCATAACATTGTTTTCAAATCCCTATTTTATGTTATTTTCAAGTAATGCATTTTATTTCCACACCCTTATGTTTAAAACTTGGAAGTTATTATTAAAACATTTTATTCTCATCAAATATTTTTTGAGGTTTAGAACTTTATTAAGGGTTATAAATCTTTGATTTTTGTTGCCATAAAATATTTTCAAGGTAATATTTGAATTGAAAACATTTTCTGTATTAAAGTTTGCTATAGATAAAATGGTTTACTTTATCTAATGAAAATTCATTTTTAGAGGGTTTTAGGGTTTATGGAATAGAGATATATTTGGATTGGTAAATTCAATTACATTGCATTATGTATTGTTTCCTTTTGTTTATTGTTTCTTATTTGGTACTTGGTGACTTGCATAACATGAAAACAAAAAGTTTCAAATTTTTGTGATTTTTGCATTTTCCAAAAATCAGGGATGTTACAGATCTCGAGATCGGGAGGGTTCTGGAGCTCTCCCGGCACCCTGCCGGAGGGAGAAATCATCACCGGAGGGGTCTACACCACCATGCCCTCCTCTGAAGTGATGCGTGAGTAGTTCATCCCTGGACTACGGGTCCATAGCAGTAGCTAGATGGTTGTTCTCTCCACTTTGTACCTCATGTTTAGATCTTGTGAGCTGCCTATCATGATCAAGATCATCTTTATGTAATGATACATGTTGTGTTTGCTGGGATCTGATGAATGTTAAATGCTATGTCTTCTGATTATCAATCTATCATGTTATCTTCATGTCTATGTTATTTATGATCTTGCATGCTCTCCGTTATTAGTAGATTCTCTAGCCAAGTAGATGCTAGTAAATCCAAGAGGGAGTATTTATGCTCGATAGTGGGTCCATGCCGCCTTTTCATCTGTGCTCGAGTGACAGAAACGTGACGGATGGAGGATATGTTCTTGCCATTAGGGAGAAAACAACAATGCATTATCTATGGATGATGTTATTATTTACATTACACACTTTGCTTACTGCGATTATCTGTTGCTTGCAACTTAATACCCAACGTTTGTTTGGATGATATTCAGAGGGTGGATTTTAGTCATAGATGCAGTTGGATAACGGTCTATATATTTTGTTGTAATGCCCGCATGAATAACATAGTAATGTTTATGTCTTGCATATGCACTACGGTGCAACCTTCATTTATGTCAATTGCCCAGCTGTAATTTGTTCACCACACATGTTATTATCTTTCACGGAGAGACACCACTAGTGAACTGTGGACCCCGGTCCTTTTTCCTCATACTGATAAAACACCTACTTCTTTCATACTGCTCTCATACTGCTTTCATACTGTTTTCCTACTAATTTCCACACCATACGTTTAACCTCTTTGTGTTCAGCAAAACCGGTGAGATTGACAACCTCACTACTTCGTTGGGGCAAAGTGATTTGATTGTGTTGTGTAGATTCCATGTTGTTTTTGAATCGGTAGTGCGCCCTTCCATCTCAGCTGCTTCAACCTTCTAAAGTTACTCCTTCCTCCTACTGGTTGATTAAACCTTGGTTTCTTGATGAGGGAAAACTGCTTCTGTGCTCATCATACCTTCCTCTTGGGGCCTCTCAACGAGTGCAAGACCTGCACCATCAGCCGCCCGTACCTAGAGTTCGTCCGCCGGTCATGTTGATTGGCTGCCCTAGAAGTCTCTTTCTTCGTCGGTCACTTGGCCGACGTTTTCTTTTTGGTTTACCGATGTAGATCGGTTTGCATTGCCCGCCGCCACCGTCGATCCCCGCACGCATCTACTCCAACACCGGTGCGACTAGCGGTCTCTTCACCGACACAACGAGCTCGCGTGCCATGCAACGTCCTATAAGGCCATTGTCCGCGTGGCCTCTTTGACGCGTCGGCTGTTGGTAAGCGTAGAGATAAATGAAAACTTTTCTACGCAGTACTTCCAAGATCTAGCCAAGGTAGAAGGCCACGAGGATTACCACTAGACACGCGGTTGTGGATTATCGATGCAGCGCGTCGATGCAGTGCAGTCCCACAATCTGATCCAACCGATCCAATCCCGCGAACGACGAAGTACTGAACGTACAACACCTCTGCCGGTACCCACATGTGCGAGGAGGAGCTTCGACGGTGGACTGCTAGGTCCGGTGCGACGGCTGGACTGAGTGGGGCTAGGGTTCCCAACGCATGGGAGTGGAATAACGTGCCCGCTGGGCAACCTGCGCCCCTGTTTATATAGAGAATGGTAGTGGGCTTCACAACACTTGTGGCCCATTCCCTCTGTGAGTCCGACTCACAAACTCAGTCCTATTTCCGGTTCGGGTCCAACCCGACCAATACATTTGCTCCCGCTCTTAAGTGTGCGACCCTGCAGGCTCATGGCGACTTGGACACGATTGGAGTCCGACTCTCAATCGATCAATCGGTAGCGGCTCCTAGCAGAACGTGCCAACTCCCAAGTGCCATAGAGTCACGACGACATACCTTCCAATGTGACTTTCATCTTAGTCCCTTTTGCCTCACGATATACCTTGTCGAACTATAGGCGAATTATCGTCATCCCTTAATAGCTCAACTCTCTTCTCGGTCCGTGATATATGATTCATCTGACTAACTCTTAGTCAATAGACCCAGTTAACACTTAACTGAGTCACGCACGGCCATGCTTCTGGAATCATATCACTAGAGAGGGCCCAGAGAATATCTCTCCATTCGGAGGGGCAAAATCCCATCTTGATTATCCACATCACACAACTTGCTTCTCATTCGACCCGAACTCTGCCTTTATAACTGCCCTGTCACGGAACAACGTTTGACAGGATCTAAGTTGGTGATCCACAACTCGGATTGTGCGACAACCTCAGGTCTAAGGATTACATTGATTGAGACATGCAAATGACGACTTACTCGTTGCATCTCAATATGGGTCAGTCCGACTTGCTAAACTCTTTAGCCAAGTCTGTGAACGTTGGAATGGCATCGCCATGCCCATGACAAGTGGAACCGAGTCATCAGCCAACACTCACATTAGTCTAGGGTGTGTGTCCAGCACAACCTTGATGACCAAGGACAATCTAGTATGAACAACATGAATACATAGCTCCACAATCGAATCACATATTCAATGACATGTATCAGATGTTCAAAACAAGGACGACTTAATAACTTTATGAATACATTGGGAATTACATCATACATGATTGCCTCTAGGGCATATTCCCAACATCGGCGGCTTCGCGCGGTGCGGCGGCCTTAACGGCCGCCTTCCGTGCGTCTTCCCGTCCGACGCCTTATGTCGTTCGTCGTCGCCCTGCTCCAATCGAGACTCCTCCACCACCCCGCCTTCGCCGTGGGTGCCTGACGCACGGAGCTGCCTTTGCCGCTCAGGTGCCGGCACTATGTTGGCCACTGGGCCTCCACTACCCAGCCTCACATCAGTATCTTCATGCTGAGTGGCGCATCCTCCACCTCGCGAGCGAGCGGATTGATCACCCGCCCGCACGCGATCCGTTCCATCCAGGCTGCGCGGATGACCCGTACAGTCGTCTGCGTGCACCTCCGCAAGTTCCCATGAAGACCGTCCCCGAGTGTGCTTCTATCACTGATCGAGCAAAAGGGTTGCTGTTGCGTTGCCCCTTCGGGCCGCAGCGCCACCGCCTCGTGGTTCTCACTGCGGCTACATCAAATCGTGCATCGCCGCTGCGTCCCCCCTTCGGGCCGTAGTGCCGTGGCACGCGGTCCCTGATACGTCCATTTTGCATCACTATTTTATATCATAATTTTATGTTATTCATCGATATAATTCATGTGATGATCCATCTCTTATATTATTTTATCTTATTTTGCATGTTTTATAATTTTTGGAGAATAAACACCGGGACCAGGAATCTGATGGAAAAAACACCGTTTGGATACCATATTTCAGAAGATCAGAAGAAGAAGTGGGAGACCGGGGGTGTCCTAGAAGTTTAGTGGAGGAACCTAGCCAGAAGGAGAGCGAGAGGGGGGACACCAGGGGCCCACACCATGGGGTTGCACGCCCCCCTTGGCCGCGCCACCTAGGGGTGTGGCCACCCTGGCCCACCTCTTGGGGATATCTTTTGCGTGACTGTCCCCTAGGAAACCCTAAGCCTCATTCCATCGTCGAAGAATTATTCCTCCGCCACCTCGGGGCAGAAAACACCCGAGAGAGAAAAGCTCTCTGGCAGGGAGAAATCTGTCGGGGAAATTCCTCTCCGGAGAGGGGAAATCACCACCATCGTCACCGTCATCACTCTAGACATCATCAAGATCATCATCATCATCATCATCATCATCATCATCATCATCATCATCATCATCATCACCAGTGAGATTTATCGGTGTTTGCACTCTATGAACAGATTGTTATCATCCATTATAGCACCTCTGATCATGATCCATATGATGTCTTGTGAGTAGTTCGTGTTGTTCTTGAGGACATGGGAGAAGTCAAGTTGTTAGTAGTGAAGTAATGTTGAGTAATATTTAATGTTTGATAATTAAGTTGTGGTGTTATTCTTCTAGTGGTGTCATGTGAACGTCACCTACATGATACTTTACCATTTATGGGCCTAGGGGAATGCATCGTGTATTTGGCTACTAATTGTAGGGTTGCCGGAGTGACAGAAACCTAAACCCACTTTAGGAAACCATTACACGTGGGAGCGTAGGATCCCGGAGTTTAAAGTTGTGGTTAGATTTATTTCTTAATTACTTTCTTGTAGTTGCGGATGCTTGCAAGGGGTATAATCACAAGTATGTATTAGTCTTGGATGGGACAGTACATTAGCATAGGTTCACCCACACAACACTTATCAAAACACCAAAATTATTCAGCTGCATGGAACAAAAGCACTTGATAGAAACCTCCCGTGTGTCCTCGAGAACGTTTGTTCATCATAAGTAAACCCACCGGCTTGTCCTTTTCTAAAGAAAGGATTGGGCCACTTTCTGCAATTATTACTACTGCATTTTATTTACTCGCATTTTATTTATCTGCAATATCAAGAACCCCTACAAATCTATTTTCCAGTATATACAGTTATTCCTCCATCGAAACTGCTTGTCAACACCTTCTTCTCCGACCTTGCAAAAAAAAAAAACACCTTCTTCTCCTCGTTGGGTACGACACTCTTATTTAGGGAAAGTACTACGATACACCCCCTTTAAGTCATCAAGACTATTTTCTAGCGCTGTTGCCAGGGATTAAAGCGCTATTGGGAAGTGGAATTGATAAAGGAAACTTCTACTGTAAGTGATGTTTTTATTACTGTCTACTGCTTTATTACACTATGTTTGGATCTCCTTTTGATTCCTTATTTGCGGGCACTGCTACCACTGCTAGGGTAGTAAGTGACCCACCGCCTGATGATTTGGATTCTTATAAAATACCTATAAAGATTGCTAAATATGTTAGGGATAACTGATATTCAGGTGATGGAACTGTCCATCCTGGTGATCATTTGCTATTTTTACATGAATTATGCGAGTTGTTCAAATGTGCAGGTATTACGATGAGCCAAGTGAAGAAAAAATTATTCTATATATCATTGACAGGCCGAGCCGCTGAATGGTTCAAACTGCTAAAAAATAGCCAGACTATTGGATGGGAGGAAATTGTACCTCTCTTTTATTCTAAATTCTATCCTCCAAGTGAAATCCATAGAGATCGGAATTATATATAATTTTTGGCCTCATGAAGGAGAGAGTATTGCCCAAGCATGGAGGAGATTGGAGTTATTAATGCTCAAATGCCCCATTCATGAGCTCCCCAGTAATACTGTTCTTAATAATTTCTATGCAAGGCTTCCTCTTCATGATAAGATTTATTGGATGCTTCTTGTTCTGAATCATTTACACGTATGAAGGATGAAGCTAACTGAGATCTTATTGACCGTATTGAAGAAAACACTAAAGGATGGGAGAATGACAAAGGTAGAAAGTCAAGTATAAATTATGACTATGAATGCATTAAAACTTTTATGTCATCCGAGGATTTTCATAATGTTAGTGTTGTTTATGGTCTTGATTGTCAAGTTGCTGAAAACTTATATAAGGCTTTTGCTTCTTACATTGATATTCCTAAAAAGGAATGGGATAAGTACAATGTACCTTATAAAGATACTATTAATTGTGTTCCTGCTAGAGATATAGAAGTTCATACTGTTGATTCTGTTGTGCCTGAACCTTATATTGAGAAAATGCCTTTCCCTCTAAGGTAAAAGAACATTCTATGTTAGCTAGAGTGCTTAATAAAAGTGCAAAGAAACTTGTAGAACCTGAGGAACAAATAACTGTAGAACCTACAGTAACAATAGTAAAGGACCTTGTTCCTGAAAATGTAGAAGAGGAACACATTATATTTTGTGAAGATGCTTCTAATATTGTCTCTCATCCTAGTAAATCTAGGAAACCTAGTGTTCGTGTGCTATCTGTTAGGATAGGTGATCATTGCTATTATGGTTTATGTGATATTGGTGCTAGTTCTAGCGCTATTCCTTATGAGCTTTATAAAGAAATCATGCATGAAATTGGTTCTTGTGAACTTGAAGATATTGATCTGATTATTCAACTTGCTAATAGGGAAACTATTTCTCCGATTGGTATTGTTAGAGATGTGGAGGTCTGTAGCGTTCCCATATTTAAATAATGTAAGGACACCTGTGTTATTGTGCTAGTCCCTGGATCAATTGCTAGCACCACAGTACAAAATGAAATATCATGCAAATGCATCAAATTCTATTACATCGCATGATCCAGTCTTTACAAAATAGGATTACAACTTTCATAGTCTTAGAAGACTAGTAGAAAACAAAGAAATACAATGGAAAACATAGAACAACATTGACACCATCTTCTTCATGTGCCACAGGCAAAACATGTTGGCGATAGTCTTGAGATCCTAAACGAAATCCTCACTCGTGTTCAAAAACATCTGGAATATGGAATATGCAGCCATAAGGGAGTCGATACAATTTAATGTATTCGAAAGTAACACTATGGTGGATATAAATGGCAAGACTAATAGTACATGCTTATTTGGCTGAGTGGAGTTTTGGCTAAGTTTGCATGAAGCCAGTTTTCTCCTATCACTTTTGTAAAACAAACTTTTGTTTTCAAAAGGGTGGCAACATTGGATTAAGATCCAAGCACCACAATACTGTTCACTTGGTCAAAGTTTTACTTATTGAAAATGGTGATGAGATTCTTCCATCGTTCCTTGTCGATCTGCTCATAGTTGTGCATAACCGGGGACACGACTAAGATCTTAGTTTGTTGACTCTGCAGAGGTTGTGCACTTTCACCCTTTGTCTTCAATTAGCCCAAACATCCTATACACCCTGAGTGCATCATGGAAAGGAGAGAATTGAGATGAGATCTTTCAGAAGAAGAAGTTCAACCCACCGGCAAGACCCGTTCCACATATAATTATGCTACATCTACTTGTCAAGCCTGGGCTGAACCCTCACAACTTAGTTGATCAAGACAGAGCCCATATGTCAAAAGGATGCACGGGAAGCTACTAAACTTAGAAGGACATAGTAATCTCTTTGTTCCTGGGCGGCCATCAACAAGTGACAACCTCAAGTGGAATAACCCTTAGACAAGGGCCCTGAGGAAACACTCAACATAACCCAATCACGTCCAAATTCCACCCAGGTGTTTCATTGAATGTTATACTTGGAATTTTTCCTCAACATCTAGTAAAACCATTTGTAATATTGCATAGCATCTACTAATTTCTAAGGCTATCAAAATAACAAGGGTAAAAGAGATGGCTACACACTACTAGGATAATAGCATAGCATAATATAACTTAGTAAAATTTCCTATCATGCATACTACTGAAAACTCTAATGATGCATATAGAAAATAATGGGTAGTGAATGGTGTGTTACTTGCCTTGTTGAAGTTGGTGAATAAATCACACTCTCTTCACAAAAGATCGTTGCTCTCCGTACAATCTAAACAAATCAAACAAATAACAATAAAGAAGCAAATTACAACCAAAAGAACAAAGTATAACAAACAACAAACTTAACACCACAATTTTTTTTACCAAAGGAACTATTGTGTTTGGTTTTAATGTATAGAAAATGGCTAAGGTTTGGTCAAGGATTTGTTTTGAAGAGTTCAAACTTATTGATCAAAAGTTTCATTAGGGATTATCACATTTACTGTAATATGCCACAGGAAAACTTGTGATTTCAATACACAAAGAGAAACTAAGTAATTGTAGTTAGTGTTTTACATTTGTGACTAAGGGTTGGTCTTCTATCAAAAGATCACACAAAGGTCTTAGTCTAGTATATTTCTGTCTTGGTTTCTTCAAGTCTTCTTTGCTTCCTTGAGTTGCTTCTGATGGCTAAGTCTTTTCATCTCCTTCAATGTCCTTTCTTGTAGTCCTCCTTATTGAGTCTAGGGTTTAAGAACTTAGTCAAATAGAAGGAGAAATAGATGGGATTTTCTATAGTTCCCTAAAAAGTACTTGTAAATTCTTCCTCTTGTTGTTCTTCTTCTTCATCTTTGGTAGAGTATTCATCTTGAGTTGACTTTTTGTTGAAGTTCTTCTTCTTGATGAAAAGGCTCCTTGTTGAAGTCTTCATCAAAAATCTCTCGTCTCACTTGGGAAAACAAATTCTAAGCCTTGGACAAAAAAATTCTAAGTTCCAAGTCTTCCCATTGGTTGGCCTTCTTAAGAATCATCTTCAAGCTCCCTCCTTGGTGGTGACTTCATTGGTTCCAACACTTGATGATTTTGATACAAACTAAGGGCTGGTATTGATCTAACTTAGCCATAGCACAAGGTCTAAGGGAACAGAAAAGAAAGGGGAGAAACTCAGAGAAAAAGGGGTTGGTATTCTTGATGTTCTTCCTGATTTCTTCTAGTACTTCCACTTCCTTGAGTTTCTTCTGATTGTGTTGAAGTCTATGTTCTTCTCTAAGTGCTTCAAGATCTTCCATGGGGTATGCAATTTAAAATGCATGACTACGAAAGTTTGATTTCTCAAGTTCAATGGGTGCAAGTTAAATTGTGTTTGATAATGCATCTAAGGTACTAGGGATACTATTGATCATTATACACCCATAGCAAAATAATAAATTCAAAAGTATATATGAATTATGAAAGGTGGCATTAGAAGGGTTTGATGTCAATATTTTCCATAATCTGAATGTGAACGAGATTTATTAAACATCATGTCTACTGGATAAACAGTTTCAATATCATCCTTTTGAGAACTGAACCAATTAAAATTGCGTTACGGAAATTATGTTATGACAAAATACCCAATATTATTTGAAAATCGAATATATGTGTATGTCAGCACTTCAAAATAATTTATAGGAATGGGTTCTACGAGTCCCAAGGATTCCATATATATCTTATTCGCTAATTATGGATATCTACAACTTGAGACGTGAATTTTCTAACTTTGGAAGATGTACGCAATATATTCTATATTCTGATAGATGTGAACTCATCCGAAAAAATAACAGAACCTCGAGACCACTGAAAAATAAAATTATTTGCCCCTGTGTCGGCAATCAGAGTTATGAATTGAAAAATAATATGTAGTGTAATACCGATTGTTTGGACATGTATGGTCTTATGCGTGCTAGACAAATTAGCAGATTGGTATGTGGAATCACTAGTGTCTTTGGGTTAGCTCTAAGACACGTTTAAAACCATCCATGTTAAATTACACTTTATGCAATATCATTTGAAGACTACTGTTTTGGGTTTCAAATCTACAAGAGAATCTTATTCGGTTTGTAACGAAATGGTACAACTGAAGTATGTATGTGTAACCATTAGTTGTCCTACTAGACTAAGGAAAAGAAAAAAAATCTGGAATTTACATGTGCTTGGCATGGACGGTAAGAAGAAAGTGGCAGCAGCAGCAGCTCACCGACACACTGGATGTCGTCGGCGTACGTGGATGGCGGCGATACTGTTGAGGATATATGCATCGCTCCAATGGTCATCGTGGCTAGGAAATATGTCTCCCGTGTGCAGCGCGTCCCGGCCGTCTCGGATGTGTTCTCGAATGGCTCTCGGGTGGCTTATGTTGACGGTGGTGGTTGACGTCGAGAGCGGCATGGTCGCGGTGACGGCGGCGCGGTCAACAACAAATATAGGATCCACAACCATGTCCTGGAGGTAGGGAACGATTAGGCTAGCACACCGCTCAAAGGAAATGAACTAGATATACCGAAGACGACGTACCATTCCAATGAACTCCCAATATGTAGAATATGTACGTCGATGGTACGGGATGTACAAAGGTCATATGGAGAAACTTTATGAACGAGAATGAGGGAGAAGAATAGGGGAACGCAGTAGACAAAATGGTTTGGTTTCGTTTGGTTTGAGGAGGGAGATCGGTAGTGTATGCCGACCGGCGGCATTCGGTTCACCAAGTCGGCCTAGGTGTTTAAGAGGATTAATTGAGTAATGAATTCCATGAATGAGACGCCCCTCAAAATATGAGTAACTCTCGTGTTTAAGTCGAGAAGAAACGACCACTATATTGATTGTGGAAAGAGAGAGCAAGAGGCAGCCATGAAGTTACGACTTGGCGATCGCCTGTGCTCGTGCAGGAGGAGTAGGAAGAAGACCAGGTCGGGTCGGCCCCTCTAGATGTGCTAGGATTCGGTCCACTTTGGGTCAGTCCACCTTATTTCTTTTTGTTCTCTTTTCTTTTCTGATTGTCTAGTTTTATTCATAAGGTATACGAGGCAATTCAAACAAACTTCTATGTATAAATATTTTTGTTGTAAAAATCATATCCACCATTTAAATTATGCAATGAACCGTTTACAGCTGATTCCAAGTTTAAGAAAAATCAAATACTACATAAGAGCTTATTTGATATTTCATGTCAATTTTGAAAAGAGAGTTTTTAATCAAATCATCCGTGGATAAAATTTGAAGTAAAAAAAGGTATAATTAATAATATCGAATATAAACTTTACTAAGCTTATTTCCATAAAAAATTGTAATCATTTTATGTTTTTAACTTGATAAATCATTTAAATATTTCATAAAATACTTTGGTTGTTTATTAAATGTTGTTTAAGGGCTAGCTATTATCAAGGATATTATTCCTCAAGTTTTTGCATGATAAAATAAATGTTCTCTTCAAAATCTAATATTAGAATCAAAAGTATTTTACGAAATAGAGGTTGATTTACAAAAATATCTTGCAACCCTTGTTTTAGGGTTTATGGAATACCCAAAAAAATTCATTTTAAAGAAAAATCCAAATTTGAAAATAGATGTTTATTTAAATCATTAAGACTCAAACTTGGAACAGGTCATGACAATACTCTTGTATTTGATTTTCTTGGATGATGTTGAATTGATTTTACCAAGAAACAAAAGTTTCAATTTTTAGTGATTTTTGCACCTTCAGAAAACCAGGGATGTTACAAGGTCTGATGTGGTAAAACTAAATATCGTGCTGATTTTCGAGTACTAGGCACTTGTGCTAGTGATACTTGTCCTATTATATTCGGTAGACCTTTCTTAAATACTTGTGGTGCTGTTATAGATTGTAAAAAGGAGAAAATCCTTACAAAGTTTGATGGAGAGTCTTATAAATTTAATTTCTCCAAATTTGCTAAAACACCTTATGAAGCTGAATTGCCTAATGAAAATTATAGAGTTGAACAATTGGCTGTTATTTCTCTTGCTCCTAACAATTATGTGTAGCAATACATGGAAGACCACGAAAGTGATGTCTTTATGGAAGAAATGAATGAAATTGACGAGATTTTCCTACATCAGCCAGCGATGCTGAAACATAATTTACTTGTAGAAGAATTGGGTACCACATTACCACCCAAGGAGTATCCTGTTTTTTATTTAAAGCCTTTGCCTGACAATCTTAAATATGCTCATATTGTTGATAAGAAATTATATCCTGTTATTATTAGTTCTCAACTTTCTGGTAAAGAAGAGGGGAGATTATTGGGAATATTGAAGAAACATAGAAGTGCTATTGGTTATACTCTTGATGATCTGAAGGAGATTTCTCCTCCTATATGTCAGCATGTGTGACGCCCCGAGATCGGGCACTATGCAGATTTCAGCTCCCCATGCCTGGTGCAGGACGACTGCCCCCTGCCCTGCTGCCAAATTTGATGGCGCTGTCGCTACCACGCACCGCTGCGAGCGAGGGCAGGGGTGTCGAAAGGGCGTGGCGAAAACGACCAAAAGCAGGAGCTCGCAGTCACCGCGCCAGATACACATATTCACACGCATACGCCCGTCCCATGCAATGCATGCATCCAAGTATACATCTACAGAGGCAGAGGGAGAGGGGACACGATCTACAGCGACGTGCGTCCATGGATCATCATCATCATCAACTACTCATGGCAGAGCTTTGGAAGAAAAAAGAAAAGGAGACAGAATAAGAGCGAGCGCGCATTAAAAAAGAGCCTCACTCTTGAATTAGAAAAACAGAGCAAGAGTATGCTACATCGGCTACGGGACATAGGAAGCAAGCAAATAAATTGGCGTGCAGGGAGGGGGGTCTGGCTAGCTACTATAGTACTGTACTCCGTAGGGCTGCACAGCTAGTCTAGCTGCGAAACTGGAACGGCCTAGCCCCAACTTTCTCCTCGCTTTTATCGGGCGTGGGTCAGTGCTGCCGTTCGCAGCAAGCAGCCGCTGCCGCCAGTCCCCCCGCTCTCCTCTCCTCTCCACATGCATCCTGGGGACCCGGCCGCTCCGGGAGCTTGTTCCGTTCCATGGATCACGAGCGCTCACCTCTTCTGCTGGACCGCTGCTGCTGTCGCTGTAGGCTGTGTCATGCCACGGCACTGCATCTGCATCGTGGTAAATGTGCCGTTCTCAGTCGGCGCAGCGATGAGCACGACCAACCTACTCCTCCTGCGCCGCCTCGACTCATCTCTCCCAGCGAAAGAAATTACATCGCACGACGTTCAGGACATGTTGGACCCTCCTCAGGTAAAGGTTGAAAGAGGAAATAGAGGGATAGAAAAGAAATAGGGTTTTTTCTTTTTATGGATTATTTGTATTAATTTTCAAAACAGAAACTTAAAACAATGTTAACATTATTTCACAAGTTTGTAATTTTAATTTGATTTAAAGTTTTTTTAGTTGAATTTTCCCAATAGAGTTTGGGGTTTTGATTTGATAATTAAATTTTATTAAGTTGCAAGACAATGAGTGAAAGCAAGGTTGGTTTTGATTTCAAAATTGGAAATATTAGTTTGATTTTAAGTGGTTAGTTGAATTTCAAATAAGGTTTGATTTGGGAATTTTGGAAATAAACAAATTCTAGTTAATAAGCTCAAGCAATTAAACATTATTGAATTTAACTTGCTTGCCAAATTTTAATTTTTAAACCCATATTGAAATATGACAAGTAGGATTGATTGGATTTGAATTATTCAGTTGTGATGCAAACATGGTGCAATGCAATATGATGCAGGTGATGCAAAGCAGAAAGAAAAACAAACACTTTCTACCAAAGGTAACACCCCAGGTGTTACAGACGACACCACTAACAAGGGATTGCGCCCTCGCAATCCACCTGCTAGCCCGGGAGGGGAAAGAAGTTCGACTATCGATTCTTCATGCTTCCAGTTGATCTCCTCGACACCACTAACAAGGGAATCTTGCTCGGGCTGATGACGATGTTCTTCCACCAGGAATCTTCCGATGATCGAACCTATTAGGTTAAAGGCTCAGAAAACGTCCACCCACGTAGGATCCTAACACTTTGAAAGATAGACAAGGGGGGAAGACTCCAAAACAAATAAGATGGGAGGGGAAATAGAATAGAGGTAAGGAGAAAACAAGAATCCTATTGAGATGTTTTTTCCAAAATAGTTTAGCAGAAATAGTTTTTGACATTCTAGAAACAACGATCGTTAGCTAGGTTAACCTACAGGCTTTGCGAACCCGTTGCTTCGATAACCATTCGTATCGAAACAATATCGGGAATCGGAACCAAGGCTCTGATACCATTTTGTGACGCCCCGAGATCGGGCACTATGCAGATTTCAGCATTCCCGCCAAATCCGCATAATAACCGATTCCAGGTTGCCACTTGTGATAATCATTACAACAGTTCACGAATAATCCACAACAACAGAAAAGATATATACAAGATGACTCAAACGAGTCAGGGATACAACTGATACAAAACAAAGATCCAAATAACAGCGGAAGAAACAACATAGCGTCCGACTACGGACAAGATACAAATTGGACTAAGAGTCCTGAAGATAACCGAGAGCGTCCAATCCCTGCCCAGGCCAAGCCGGAGGGATTCCCAAGCTAACGTCGTCAGACTTCAAACCTGTTGACTGCAATGTTGAATATGCAGCCACGAAAAAGGATTCGTGGGTCAGTACGGTTAAGTACTGGCAAGGGGATAAAACCCGTACTCACAAGATACCGGCGTAACCAGTCATCACAAGATACAAATACTTTGGGTTCAACGGGAAGGAAAGGATTATTGCAAAGAAGCGGCAGCGGGCTGCACTAACCAACTACAGAAACACACTACAACTTCCTGCTAACAGAAAGAAGATAAGATAGCGTATCGGAACCAACTACAACTAACTCCAAACAAACCCATCCAATGTTACCCCCTACTAAGGAAGCAACCCAAGGATAACTCACACTGTTGATTAGGGTGAAGTTCAGGTTATTGTGACAATATGCCTATTACTAGTCAAATTATTATTAATTAGGTGTAAGTTGTCTGAGTACTTGTTAGCCAGCACTTTCACCAAGTGGTCACATAACCGCGGACAACACGGCTTCTCGAGAAGATTCATCCCTGCAGGGTGTGCTCCAGTACCCGTACACACTCAAGCCACCAACTAAAACTCAGGTTGGCTTGACACGACCCAAACCATCTCTACAACCCATCCTAGGAGCCACGGAGCTATAAGGTCCCAGCCACGCAGCCGAATACTCAGCGCAGGTGTGCAAAACTCCCGCAGGACACAACACCCCGGCACTACAGGCCTCGCCCTATATGCATCATCATCATCATAACCATCACCAGTAACCATGGGGGGCCCTCCCATTATGCAAAGGAGCAAATGGAACACCCGAACTAAGTGTGGCTCTTCGGACAAGCTGCAGATCAGGTCTAAGTCGAGGGGGGTCCCATACTACCACCCGGATGTGGTGAGCACGCTCATCATGGATCAGTAGACAAGACTCTTTTCCTAGTTTCGACACTAGCAGGCTTCAAAACCCTAACCCGGGCCTCCTGCCGGTGCCTTAACATCAAATTATTATTACCCAAAATATTAACATGTTGTTGATTGAATTGAAACCCAACTATCAAACTAAACAGGTGATACGACAAAGGAAACAGGACTAGAGCGCAAACAACACTAAGCATGCAACTACGACACGGGGGCCAACAAGGTAAACAAGCAACAGTTAATAGGAAGTGGAAGGAAAAGGCTATATCATGGCTGCAGGGTAAACATATAATAGGATCGAGACACAAGCATCGAATCAACAGGCTAGAATAAGAACAACGGAAAGAATCGGTAACAAGTGATGAAAGGCAGCCATTTGGCAGCAAGTGAGTATACTTGCCTGAGATCCCGCAAGGTAGCAGAACTTGTCGTTGCTCACATCATCTCAACGTCCTATCCGCGAAGAAGCAACGAACCTCGAACAAACACCGGATGCAACAATTACTACTACGGCAAAAGATCCAGCATGATCCTATTTATATGCATGGCATGGCAAGATGCACAAGGGAAACAACTTAAGCAATTTAATCGGAGCCGGAGTCCAGAGAAATAGGAATTGGTTCAAGTTGTTTATCTAACCATCAATTTAAATGTTGTTTAGCAGTGCAAACAATAAATTAGATGAGTTAGGCAATTTAAATGGAATGGGGCAACAGTTGGAATTAATTAGCCCACACATTCCATATGTTGTCATATAGATGAACATGCATAACAAGATCTAAAATGCACAAGATAAGATGCAAACAGAGATATGGATGGCATGAACATATTCCTTGCAATTTTCTGATTGGAAAGCATATTTTATTTGTTTGATTTGGAATTAAAATGAATTAGTTATGAATTTTGGCAATTTAAATTGCATTAAATAAGAGGTGAAACAATTATTCAATTTAGATGTGGCAAACCAGAAAACAAAGTTGATATTCAAGTGTGGCATTTGATTTTGGATGAAATTCATGTTTTGAGTATTTAATTTGGAGCAACCATTTGAAAGTTATTAATTATGCCATTTTGCTTGTCATTTTTAAGTACTATTAAATAACATTAATTTTAATTGCCCAAAATGCAAAACAAAGTGGATAAACAGAAAGTACATTGAATTTGGACTGAAAAACATATTTTATTTGTGTTATTTGAATTAATTATGAATTAATTATGGAATTAACCAAATTGGAAAAGAATTGTTTGAATTTGAAATTTGAAACAATTTGAATTGTTCAAAACAGACCACAAACTGCATTTTTAGAAAGTACAGGAAATTTGGAGTGGAATACATATAAAGTTTGTATGATTTGGATTTATAAATTAGAAATTATAGCCATTTGAATTCTAGGGTTATTTCTGTAAAAGGCAGGGGCTGAAACTGTGAAGGAAACATTGGAACAGGGGCTTTGTGCTAAAAAAGAAGACACGCAGGGGGCTTGGTGCAAAACTAGCCAGATCCAGATCGGGATCTGGTTGTGCACCGAAGCGCACCCCAGCCACAGAGGCTGCCGCGCGGGCCCGGTGCCACGCGGGGTGCCAACTAGGCTGGTGCGGGCTGAGGTGGCAGGGAAGGTCCATGACCAGTGGGCCTGGCCACGCGGTAATTTCCGCGAAAAAGGACGCGCGAGGGGGGGATCGAACCCACCCCGTCTCGGCTGCGCGCGATGGTTGCTACCAATACGGTGAATCGCGGTTTCTGAACAATACCCGCGACTGACAGAAGATATGGTATCAACCACGGCTAACTGAAAGAAAGAACGAAGGTGTCCTCGACTGACAGAGAAAACCCGGCGGCTGCTCCGACGAGCACCTGCACCTGACGGTGATACCGGACGAATGGAGGCAGCGGACACGCGTTGATCTTCACGCAGGCAAGCAGTGAGCAGAGGGAGAGGGGAAAGGAGGAAGGGTGCTCACCTCGGTGTGTGTCGAGGAAGCAGACGGTGGGGAGAGGGAGATCGACGCCGCGGTGGTGGGATTTCCGGCGACGGCGTGGCTTCCACGGCGGCTACCAGCAACCGGCGAGGACACGGGGAGGTGGACGGAGCCACCACGGCTCCATTCCCGTGGCTGGCCCGTCTTGAGGATGACCGGGGCGACGGCGACGGCATTGTCTGACGGCGGCGCATCGATGGTGGTTGAGGTTCAAAGTTCAGAACAGAAGGAACTCGGGGGGGGGGGGGGAAGGAAGAGGAGTTGGCGGCGCTAGGGCGAGAGGAGAGGGGGTCTAGGGCTAGGCAGAGGGTAGGTGGTTTTATGGAGAGGTGGAGCAAGTACGGCAAGCATCGGGTGGAGGAGGAGGTTGATCAGAGGGAGGAGATGGAGTCATACAGGGGGGGAGGAAGACGACAACAGAAGGGTATGGGCCAGAAGAAAAAAAAAGAAATAGGGTTTTTTCTTTTTATGGATTATTTGTATTAATTTTCAAAACAGAAACTTAAAACAATGTTAACATTATTTCACAAGTTTGTAATTTTAATTTGATTTAAAGTTTTTTTTAGTTGAATTTTCCCAATAGAGTTTGGGGTTTTGATTTGATAATTAAATTTTATTAAGTTGCAAGACAATGAGTGAAAGCAAGGTTGGTTTTGATTTCAAAATTGGAAATATTAGTTTGATTTTAAGTGGTTAGTTGAATTTCAAATAAGGTTTGATTTGGGAATTTTGGAAATAAACAAATTCTAGTTAATAAGCTCAAGCAATTAAACATTATTGAATTTAACTTGCTTGCCAAATTTTAATTTTTAAACCCATATTGAAATATGACAAGTAGGATTGATTGGATTTGAATTAATCAGTTGTGATGCAAACATGGTGCAATGCAATATGATGCAGGTGATGCAAAGCAGAAAGAAAAACAAACACTTTCTACCAAAGGTAACACCCCAGGTGTTACAGCATGCTATTAATATTGAATCTGATGCAAAGCCAGTTGCTGAACTTCAACGCTGTTTAAATCCTAAGATGAAGGATGTGGTAAGAAACGAGATATTGAAACTCCTTGATGTTGGTATTATTTATCCTATTGCTGATAGTAGATGGGTTAGTCCTGTGCATTGTGTCCCTAAGAAAGGAGGGATGACTGTTGTGCCAAATGAAAATAATGAACTTATTCCTCAAAGAGTAGTGGTTGTTTATAGAATGTGCATTGATTTTAGGAAGGTTAACAAAGTTACCAAGCAAGATCATTATACTTTGCCTTTTATTGATCAAATGTTAGAAAGGTTGTCTAAGAAAACTCATTTCTGCTTTCTTGATGGTTATTCTGGGTTCTCTCAAATTGCTGTTAGAAAGCTTGATCAAGAGAAAACAACTTTCACTTGTCCTTACGGAACCTATGCTTATAGACGTATGCCTTTTGGTTTATGTAATGCTCCTGCTACTTTTCAAAGATGCATGTCTGCTATGTTTCATGGTTTTTGTGAAGAAATTGTGGAAGTCTTCATGGATGATTTCTCCATCTATGGAACTTCTTTTGATAATTGTTTACATAATCTTGATAAAGTTTTGCAGAGATGCGAGGAGACTAATCTTGTTCTTAACTAGGAGAAATGCCATTTTATGGGTAATGAAGGGATTGTTCTTGGACATAAAATTTCCGAAAGAGGTATTGAAGTTGATAGAGCTAAAGTTGAAGCTATTGAGAAAATGCCTTGTCCCAGGGATGTCAAAGGTATTCGTAGTATTCTTGGTCATGCGGGTTTCTATAGAAGGTTTATTAAAGATTTCTCTAAAATATCAAAGCCTGTAAAATCCTAGGATTTTGAAAATTTTGAAAAATTTAAAAGCATCATGCATTCATGAGCATCATAGCATACTTGCATTTTGGTTGCATAGATTTTGGCTTTTAATTTGCTAAGCACAAAAATCTAGGTGTTTTTACCTATTAAAACCATCTTTTGTATTTAAATCGATTTCCTAAAGTAAGTATTTTATTTTTGGGAAAGAATAGTACCAAAATGTTCCTTAGGTCCAAAGCTTTTCAAAACATATTTTCATGTATTTTTCTGAATTGATTTGGTTGGGTTTTGCAATGTTTTTGAATCATTTTATTTAAAAACAAAAGAAAAAAAAGAAAAAGAGAAAGAAAACCCAGTGCAAGCCGAGCGCGCTCTCTCCTTATCTCTCGGGACCAGCCCAATTTCTTTTCCCTCTCTCTATCTCTCGCCGCGCGCATGCTCACAGAACGGGCCGGCCCACGAACCCCAGTCTAGCAGACCAGCCCGTTATCTCCCACACCCCTCTCTCTGTCAATGCAGCCCCACCGCGTGACGCCACCAGGACGTCACCCCAACGTCAGCACCGCCACCGTAAAGAAGACGATCTCGACGTCCGAGCCGTGCGCCACCCGGTCTCTGTCCACCGCCTCTTCGTCCGAACCCTACCCCCTCTCCCACGCCTCCTCCCTCATATAAGGACGCCTCCCCCTCGATGTACGTGCCTTGCACCCCAAAACCCTAAAACAAACCTCGCCGCCGCCGCACCATTATTTGCATGCTCGGGAGAGCTCGCCACGGCCTCTACAAACCTCAGGAGGGGAAGTAGAATACGCCAGGAGCACCGCCGTGAGATTTCGCGCCCGTCACCGTCCTCAACATCACGAAGGAGCCGTCCCCGCGAACGCGTCATTCACCAAAGATCACCGGAGCCGTGCCGCGCTCTCCGCACAACGCCGTCTACAGAGGACCTCGTGGAGCTCTCCATCACCGCCATCGACTTCGCCGAGCCCTTCCGCAGCTCTCCGTCGCTTCCCCGAGCCCATGTAACCACCGCAGCGCCCGCGCCGGTGAAATTTTACGTCTCCGACCACCACACCGCCATTCTCCGGCGAGTAACCCGCCGCCGCCCCCTCGTGTGTGTTCTGGTTCGTTGGATCTCAATCCACGGCTTAGATTAGAAGGAGCCAGCAAAGCGGTACGGAAGATCTGGGCCACCCGCGACACTTTAGATATAACAGCTCACATCACTGATCCGCGCGGAAAACACCCAGCCAATCACAGCGTCCCATTGCCCTCACCCCGGATCGGTCATCTTTTCTTTTAAAATAGAAAATAATCAGATTTGGATTAAAACTTCAAAAAATCATATCTCGAGTTCTGTTTATCCAAATTAGGTGATTTTGGAATTTTTGAAATCAGCACAATGTCTAGAATAATCTAGGCTATTGAACATGTTATTTGTGGATCTCTATTAATCACTATTTTGGGCATAAATTTTAACCTATAGATCCTTTTTAGGTGAAATCAATTGATATGGTTTTGTTTTGATGTCCTCTATCGAGTAGATGTGTTGGAAAAATTATTTATACAACTTTGTAATAGAAACTCTATTAATGTTGATATTTGCCTATAATAAAACCCTAATAATACTAATAATTATAATTTGATAATTAATTTATTTTGTATGCATCATAACCATGTTATTAACATCAGAGAACATCATTGTTAGTAATTATTGATAGTTGTGAATTTTGTGCATTAATTTGATCATTGCATGGCATGCATACATGTTTTTGTATTGTTATTTTGTTTTCTATGTTATGTTTGTTTTGTATGTTTATGTGTGGCTTGTTTTGATTGTGTTAGATTTTGAAGAGGGGACAGTATACTCTTGTTGTTGTTATTCTTGCTGTGATTATTCATCCCATTGCCAAGGCAAGTGACACATTCATCCACCCCTTATTTTCCTATACATTACTAGAGTTCTGAAGTAGTTGCATGATATGGAATTTTTACTAAGTTATTATTATGCTATGCTAAATGCCAAGTAGTGTGTAGCAATCCCTTAGACTTGTTATTATCGAGACTTAGTACTTAGTAGATGCTTAGACTTGCTACACATTTGTTTTACTCAATGTTGTGAAAAAATTCTAAGTATAACATTCAATGAAACACCTGGGTGGAATTTGGATGTGATTGGATTATGTTGAGTGGCTCCCTAGGGCCATATCAATGGTGTTTATCACCGAAGGAGTACACTTGTGGACGGCCACCCAGGAACAAAGAGATTCCTAAGTCCCTCTAAGTTTAGTAGCTTCCCGTGCATCCCTTTGACATATGGGTTCTATCTTGATCAACTAAGTTGTGAGAGTTCAGCCCATGCTTGACATGAAGATGTAGCAGAATTATAGGTGGAACGGGTCTTGCTGGTTGGGTTGAATTCTTGCTTCTGAAAGATCTCGTCTAAATTCTCTCCTTTCTGTGATGCACTCCGGGTGTATAGGATGTTTGGGCTAATTGAAGACAAAGGGTGAAAGTGCACAACCTCAGCAGAGTTAGAAACTATGATCATAGCCGTGTCCCCGGTAATGGACGACTTCGAGCAGCTGGACAAGGATGGACAGAAGAATCTCAACACCGTTTTGAAGAAATAAAATTTGTCTAAGGAAATATTAGTTGTGGTGCACATGGGTGTGTCCCGTGGTGCCAATCTTTGAAAAGAAAACTCTTTTTCAAAAGTGTTAGGGAAAAACTTGCTTTTTGCAAATAGCCTAAACTCCACGAAGCCAGATATGCATGTAGTTCAGACTTTCCATTTTATATCCACCATAGTGTCATTTGCCAGTACATTGTTTGTACGGAATCTCATTCGGGGGCTGCATATTCCAACGTGCAGGAAATTCTGAGGATGAAATTTGATCAAGTGCTTGGACTCGAGTCTACACCCAACATGTAATTTCTGTGGCGCATGATTGAAGATGGAGGCTCATTTCTATCTTTATTTCTGCTGTTTAGAACTCTGAGTTTTGCTAGTCTTTCAACTATTCACTTTGTATTAAAGCTATACTTGGCTATTTTGGATATTTTGTAATAATTTTGATACTTCTGCAATGATACTTTACATTTTGTTCTGTGGTGCTAGCATTGATACAGGGACTAGCACTTAACACAATAGTTCTTACATTATTAAATGTGAGGGTGCTACAAAATTGTATCAGAGCAAAGTGTTGCCTGTAGGTTCGAGCCCTTAGGTTTGGAAAACCCTTTTGATCAAATTTATTAACTCCTTTGAGTATTTTTGGATCCTAGCGGCATAGTGAGATGAAGCGGCCCAGACCAACATTACATGTCCACGTACATGAGACCGGTTCCCTGATTGGCTAGCGGGTGCCAGTATCTCTCACTATAGTGAATGTCCAAATTTCAGTAAGTTGTTAATGATCTGATGATCACCATGGAAATGACTTAATATTTTCAAAGTACTCTTACTCATCTCGTATCTAGTACCTCTTTACCTTATGCTTCTATGACTTATGTTTTCCCCCCTACACTTCAAACTCAAAGATGATGGAACTTCAACTTTGCAATCGCCAAGGACTTCCAACTTAAAGATGGAGAGCTGCAACTCCACCGCTACCAATGAATTCAAGAACCCTAGGATTTAACATCTAGTCTATTCTAACATCGCTATAGCTTTCTTCTAGTACTTCTACCTATTCTTCAATCTTCTAAACGTCTTATCTAACTTCCAACCTAATTGAATCCCTCAAGAAGGGCCCATTGATGACCATGACTCAGGATTGTGAGACTGAATTTCCAAAGGCATTGAAGAACCCAATGATAAGATTAGGATTTGGAGGAGTAGCACTCTACAAAGTACACATCATTCTTCGAGTCATCTAGATGCGCTGCATGGGAGGCAATCACAGAACTTGGAGAAAGACTTACGTGGAGACTTTTATCACACTCAGAAGAATCTCCAAGAAGCTGAAGAAGAGATCAACGCCCTTGAAAAGGAGTTGAAGATGTACAACAACATAGAGATCATTGTGAAGAGTTATGATCCATCCTAGTAGTTGACCATCATGGAAGAATGCGTTAGCTAGAGTTTTTATTTGAGTATTGACCTATCAACTAGTGATATGGCAATGCTAGAGTGTTTTGGCTTGCAACTAAGTTGTTTTGCTTAAGTTTTTAAAAAATTAAGTCCAAATTTTGAAATTTGGTTAAGAGATAAAATATTTTAAGTTGTTATTTTCCATTGATTGTTTGTCTTGTTGTATTGTGCATGGGTAGGAAAATTTTCTCCTCGTAGCTCTATCTATCTTTTACTCATCTATGCTAAAAACCCACCTCGTCGCAACCCCAACAATAACAATGAGGACAACAACAACGATGCTATGCAGCAGATGCTCACTTTCCAAGCCCAACTTCTACAGATGATGACTCAGTTTGTAGCAGCAATGGACAACAACAACAACAATCCACCACCACCACGCCCAGTGGACAGACTTACAAGATTTCTGAGACTTAGGCCTAACAAGTTCTCATATGCTACTGATCATATTGAGACAGATGACTGGCTTCGCTCAATCTAAAGTATTTTCTTCTAAGGGGGAGAGCCAACCCCATAACCTTTCTAACCTAAATGCTAGCCTTCTCGAATCTCGGGACGAGATTCCTTTTAAGGGGGGTAGTCTGTAACATCCCAGGATTTTGAAAATTTTGAAAAATTGAAAACCATCATGCATTCATGAGCATCATAGCATACTTGCATTTTGGTTACATAGATTTTGGCTTTTAATTTGCTAAGCACCAAAATCTAGGTGTTTTTACCTATTAAAACCATCTTTTGTATTTAAATCGATTTCCTAAAGAAAGTATTTTATTTTTGGGGAAGAATAGTACCAAAATGTTCCTTAGGTCCTAAGCTTTTCAAAACATATTTTCATGTATTTTTCTGAATTGATTTGGTTGGGTTTTGCAATGTTTTTGAATCTTTTTATTTAAAAACAAAAGAAGAAATTAAAAAGAGAAAGAAAACCCAGCGCAAGCCCAACTCTCTCTATCCTTATCTCTCGGGCCCAACCCAATTTCTTTTCACCCTCTCTATCTCTCGACGCGCGCGCGCTCACAGAACGGGCCAGCCCACGAACCCCAGTCTAGCAGACCAGCCCGTTATCTCCCACACACATCTCTCTGTCAATGTAGCCCCACCGCATGACGCCACCAGGACGTCACCCCGACGTCAGTACCGCCGCCATGACGAAGACGATCTCGACGTCCGAGCCGTGCGCCACCCGGTCTCCGTCCACCGCCTCTTCGTCCGAACCCTACCCCCTCTCCCACGCCTCCTCCCTCATATAAGGACGCCTCCCCCTCGACGTCCATGCCTTGCACCCCGAAACCCTAAAACAAACCTCGCCGCCGCCGCGACATTGTTGGCACGCTCGGGAGAGCTCACCGCTGCCTCTACGAACCTCGGGAGGGGTAGTAGAATACGCCAGCAGCACCGCCGTGAGATTCTGCGCCTGTCACCGTCCTCCACATCACGAAGGAGCCGCCCCTGCGAACGCGTCATCCACCGAAGATCGCCGGAGCCGAGCCGCGCTCTCCGCACGGCGCCGTCTATAGAGGAACTCGTGGAGCTCTCCATCGCCGCCATCGACTTCGCCGATCCCTTCCGCAGCTCTCCGTCGCTTCCCCGAACCCAAGTAACCACCGCAGCGCCCGTGCTGGTGAAATTTTACGTCTCCGACCACCACACCGCCATTCTCCGGTGAGTAACCCGCCGCCGCCCCCTCGCGTGTGTTCTGGTCCGTTGGATCTCAATCCACGGCTTAGATTAGAAGGAGCCAGCGAAGCGGTACGGAAGATCTGGGCCACCCGTGACACTTTAGATCTAACGGCTCACATCACTGATCCTCGCAGAAAACACCCATCCAATCACAGCGTCCCATTGCCCTCACCCCGGATCTGTCATCTTTTCTTTTAAAACAGAAAATAATCAGATTTGAATTAAAACTTCAAAAAATCATATCTCGAGTTCTGTTTATCCAAATTAGGTGATTTTGGACTTTTTGAAATCAGCACAATGTCTAGAATAATTGAGGATATTGAAATTTCAATTTTGAAACATGCACCGACATGTTATTTGTAGATCTCTATTAATCACTATTTTGGGCATAACTTTTAACCTATAAATCCTTTTTAGGTGAAATCAATTGATATGGTTTTGTCAACTTTGTAACATAAAATCTATTAATGTTGATATTTGCCTATAATATAACCCTAATAATACTAATAATTATAATTTGATAATTAGTATGTTTTGTATGCATCATAACCATGTTATTAACATCAGAGAACATCATTGTTAGTAATTATTGATAGTTGTGAATTTTGTGCATTAATTTGATCATTGCATGGCATGCATACATGTTTTTGTATTGTTATTTTGTTTTCTATGTTATGTTTATTTTGTATGTTTATGTGTGGCTTGTTTTGATTGTGTTAGATTGTGAAGAGGGGAAAGTATGCTCTTGTTGCTGTTATTCTTGTTGTGATTGTTCATCCTATTGCCAAGGCAAGTGACACATTCATCCACCCCTTATTTTCATATGCATTACTAGAGTTTTGAAGTAGTTGCATGATATGGAATTTTTACTAAGTTATTATTATGCTATGCAAAATCACAAGTAGTGTGTAGAAATCCCTTAGACTTGTTAGTATGGAGACTTAGTACTTAGTAGATGCTTAGACTTGCTACACATTTGTTTTACTCAATGGTGTGAAAAAATTCTAAGTATAACATTCAATGAAACACCTGGGTGGAATTTGGATGTGATTGGATTATGTTGAGTGGCTCCCTAGGGCCATATCAATGGTGCTTATCACCGAAGGAGTACACTTGTGGACGGCCACACATGAACAAAGAGATTCCTAAGTCCCTCTAAGTTTAGTAGCTTCCCGTGCATCCCTTTGACATATGGGCTCTATCTTGATCAACTAAGTTGTGAGAGTTCAACCCATGCTTGACATGAAGATGTAGCATAATTATAGGTGGAACGGGTCTTGCTGGTTGGGTCGAATTCTTGCTTCTGAAAGATCTCGTCTCAATTCTCTCCTTTCCGTGATGCACACCGGGTGTATAGGATGTTTGGGCTAATTGAAGACAAAGGGTGAAAGTGCACAACCTCTGCAGAGTTAGAAACTATGATCATAGCCGTGTCCCCGGTAATGGACGACTTCGAGCAGCTGGACAAGGATGGACAGAAGAATCTCAACACCGTTTTGAAGAAGTAAAATTTGTCTAAGGAAGTATTAGTTGTGGTGCACATGGGTGTGTCCCGTGGTGCCAATCTTTGAAAAGAAAACTCTTTTTCAAAAGTGTTAGGGAAAAACTTGCCTTTTGCAAATAGCCTAAACTCCACCAGGCCAGATATGCAAGTAGTTTAGACTTTCCATTTTATACCCACCATAGTGTCATTTGCCAGTACATTGTTTGTACGGAATCTCCTTCGGGGGCTGCATATTCCAACGTGCAGGAAATTCTGAGGATGAAATTTGATCAAGTGCTTGGACTCGAGTCTACACCCAACATGTAATGCCTGTGGCGCATGATTGAAGATGGAGGCTCATTACTATCTTTATTTCTGCTGTTTAAAACTCTGAGTTTTGCTAGTCTTTCAACTATTCACTTTGTATTAAAGCTATACTTGGTTATTCTGGATCTTTTGTAATAATTTTGATACTTCTGCAATGATACTTTACATTTTGTTATGTGGTGCTAGCATTGATACAGGGACTAGCACTTAACACAATAGTTCTTACATTATTAAATGTGAGGGCGCTACAAAATGGTATCAGAGCAAAGTGTTGCCGGTAGGTTCGAGCCCTTATGTTTGGAAAACCCTTTTGATCAAATTTATTAACTCCTTTGAGTATTTTTGGATCCTAGCGGCATAGTGAGATGAAGCGTACCGGACCAACATTACATGTCCACGTACATGAGACCGGTTCCCTGATTGGCTAGCGGGTTCCAGTATCTTTCACTATAGTGAATATCCAAATTTCAGTAAGTTGTTAATGATCTGATGATCACCATGGAAATGACTTAATATTTTCAAAGTACTCTTACTCATCTCGTATCTAATACCTCTTTACCTTATGCTTCTATGACTTATGTTTTTCCTCCTACACTTCAAACTCAAAGATGATGGAACTTCAACTTCGCAATCGCTAAGGACTTCCAACTTAAAGATGGAGAGATGTAACTCCACCACTACCAATGACTTCAAGAACCCAAGGATTTAACACCTAGTCTATTCTAACATAGCTATAGCTTTCTTCTAGTACTTCTACCTATTGTTCAATCTTCTAAACATCTTATCTAACTTATAGATGACCAACCTAATTGAATCCCTCAAGAAGGGCCCATTGATGACCATGACTCAGGATTGTGAGACTGAATTTCCAAAGGCATTGAAGAACCTAATGATAAGATTAGGATTTGGATGAGCAGCACTCTACAAAGTACACATCATTCTTCGAGTCAGCTAGATGTGGTGCATGGGAGGCAATCACAGAACTTGGAGAAAGACTTACGTGGAGACTTCTATCACACTCAGAAGGATCTCCAAGAAGCTGAAGAAGAGATCAACGCCCTTGAAAAGGAGTTGAAGATGTATAACAACATAGAGATCATCGTGAAGAGTTATGATCCATCCTAGTAGTTGACCATCATGGAAGAATGCGTTAGCTAGAGTTTTTGTTTGAGTATTGACCTATCAACTAGTGATATGGCAATGCTAGAGTGTTTTGGCTTGCAACCAAGTTGTTTTGCTTAAGTTTTTCAAAAATTAAGTTCAAATTTCGAAATTTGGTTAAGAGATAAAATATTTTAAGTTGTTATTTTCCATTGATTGTTTGTCTTGTTGTATTGTGCATGGGTAGGAAAATTTTCTCCTCGTAGCTCTATCTATCTTTTACTCATCTATGCTAAAAACCCACCTCGTCGCAACCCCAACAATAACAATGAGGACAACAACAACGATACTATGCAGCAGATGCTCACTTTCCAAGCCCAACTTCTACAGATGATGACTCAGTTTGTAGCAGCAATGGACAACAACAACAACAATCCACCACCACCACGCCTAGTGAACAGACTTACAACATTTCTGAGACTTAGGCCTAACAAGTTCTCATATGCTACTGATCCTATCGAGACAGATGACTGGCTTCGCTCAATCTCAAGTATTTTCTTCTAAGGGGGAGAGCCAACCCCATAACCTTTCTAACCTAAATACTAGCCTTCTCGAATCTCGGGACGAGATTCCTTTTAAGGGGGGTAGTCTGTAACATCCCAGGATTTTGAAAATTTTGAAAAATTTAAAACCATCATGCATTCATGAGCATCATAGCATACTTGCATTTTGGTTGCAGAGATTTTGGCTTTTAATTTGCTAAGCACCAAAATCTAGGTGATTTTACCTATTAAAACCATCTTTTGTATTTAAATCGATTTCCTAAAGTAAGTATTTTATTTTTGGGAAAGAATAGTACTAAAATGTTCCTTAGGTCCTAAGCTTTTCAAAACATATTTTCATGTATTTTTCTGAATTGATTTGGTTGGGATTTGCAATGTTTTTGAATCATTTTATTTAAAAACAAAAGAAGAAATAAAAAAGAGAAAGAAAACCCAGCGCAAGCCCAACTCTGTCTCTCTCCTTATCTCTCGGGCCCAGCCCAATTTCTTTCCCCTCTCTCTATCTCTTGCTGCGCGCGCGCTCACAGAACGGGCCGGCCCACGAACCCCAGTCTAGCAGGCCAGCCCGTTATCTCCCACACACCTCTCTCTGTCAATGCAGCCCCACCGCATGACGCCACCAGGACGTCAACCCGACGTCAGTACCGCCGCCATGACGAAGACGATCTCGACGTCCGAGCCGTGCGCCACCCGGTCTCCGTCCACCGCCTCTTCGTCCGAACCCTACCCCTCTCCCACGCCTCCTCCCTCATATAAGGACGCCTCCCCCTCGACGTCCGTGCCTTGCACCCCGAAACCCTAAACAAACCTCGCCGCCGCCGCGCCATTGTTGGCACGCTCGGGAGAGCTCATCGCTGATTCTACGAACCTCGGGAGGGGTAGTAGAATACGCCAGGAGCACCGCCGTGAGATTCTGCGCCCGTCACCGTCCTCCACATCACGAAGGAGCCGCCCCGCGAACGCGTCATCCACCGAAGATAGCCGGAGCCGAGCCGTGCTCTCCGCACGGCACCGTCTACAGAGGACCTCGTGGAGCTCTTCATCACCGCCATCGACTTCGCTGAGCCCTTCCGCAACTCTCCGTCGCTTCCCCGAACCCAAGTAACCACCGCAGCGCCCGTGCCGGTGAAATTTTACGTCTCCGACCACCACACCGCCATTCTCCGGTGAGTAACCCGCCGCCGCCCTCTCGCGTGTGTTCTGGTCCGTTGGATCTCAATCCACGGCTTAGATTAGAAGGAGCCAGCGAAGCGGTACGGAAGATCTGGGCCACTCGTGACACTTTAGATCTAACGGCTCACATCACTGATCCGCTCGGCAAACACCCATCCAATCACAGCGTACCATTGCCCTCACCCCGGATCGTTCATCTTTTCTTTTAAAACAGAAAATAATCAGATTTGAATTAAAACTTCAAAAAATCATATCTCGAGTTCTGTTTATCTAAATTAGGTGATTTTGGACTTTTTGAAATCAGCACAATGTCTAGAATAATTGAGGCTATTGAAATTTCAATTTTGAAACGTGCACCGACATGTTATTTCTGGATCTCTATTAATCACTATTTTGGGCATAACTTTTAACCTATAAATCCTTTTTAGGTGAAATCAATTGATATGGTTTTTTTATGTCCTCTATCCAGTAGATGTGTTGGAAAAATTATTTATACAACTTTGTAACAGAAACTCTATTAATGTTGATATTTGCCTATAATAAAACCCTAATAATACTAATAATTATAATTTGATAATTAATATGTTTTGTATGCATCATAACCATGTTATTAACATCAGAGAACATCATTGTTAGTAATTATTGATAGTTGTGAATTTTGTGCATTAATTTGATCATTGCATGGCATGCATACATGTTTTTGTGTTGTTATTTTGTTTTCTATGTTATGTTTGTGTTGTATGTTTATGTGTGGCTTGTTTTGATTGTGTTAGATTGTGAAGAGGGGAAAGTATACTCTTGTTGTTGTTATTCTTGCTGTGATTGTTCATCCTATTGCCAAGGCAAGTGACACATTCATCCACCCCTTATTTTCCTATGCATTACTAGAGTTTTGAAGTAGTTGGATGATATGGAATTTTTACTAAGTTATTACTATGCTATGAAAAATCCCAAGTAGTGTGTAGCAATCCCTTAGACTTGTTATTATGGAGACTTAGTACTTAGTAGATGCTTAGACTTGCTACACATTTGTTTTACTCAATGTTGTGAAAAAATTCTAAGTATAACATACAATGAAACACCTGGGTGGAATTTGGATGTGATTGGATTATGTTGAATGGCTCCCTAGGGCCATATCAATGGTGTTTATCACCGAAGGAGTACACTTGTGGACGGCCACCCAGGAACAAAGAGATTCCTAAGTCCCTCTAAGTTTAGTAGCTTCCCGTGCATCCCTTTGACATATGGGATATATCTTGATCAACTAAGTTGTGAGAGTTCAACCCATGCTTGACATGAAGATGTAGCAGAATTATAGGTGGAACGGGTCTTGCTGGTTGGGTTGAATTCTTGCGTATGAAAGATCTCGTCTCAATTCTCTCCTTTCCGTGATGCACTCCGGGTGTATAGGATGTTTGGGCTAATTGAAGACAAAGGGTGAAAGTGCACAACCTCTGCAGAGTTAGAAACTATGATCATAGCCGTGTCCACGGTAATGGACGACTTCGAGCAACTGGACAAGGATGGACAGAAGAATCTCAACACCGTTTTGAAGAAGTAAAATTTTTCTAAGGAACTATTAGTTGTGTTGCTCATGGGTGTGCCCCGTGGTGCCAATCTTTGAAAAGAAAACTCTTTTTCAAAAGTGTTAGGGAAAAAGTTGCTTTATGCAAATAGCCTAAACTCCACCAAGCCAGATATGCATTTAGTTTAGACTTTCCATTTTATATCCACCATAGTGTCATTTGCCAGTACATTGTTTGTACGGAATCTCCTTCGGGGGCTGCATATTCCAACGTGCGGGAAATTCTGAGGATGAAATTTGATCAAGTGCTTGGACTCGAGCCTACACCCAACATGTAATGCATGTGGCGCATGATTGAAGATGGAGGCTCATTTCTATCTTTATTTCTTCTGTTTAGAACTCTGAGTTTTGCTAGTCTTTCAACTATGCACTTTGTATTAAAGCTATACTTGGCTATTCTAGATCTTTTGTAATAATTTTGATACTTCTGCAATGATACTTTACATTTTGTTCTGTGGTGCTAGCATTGATCCAAGGACTAGCACTTAACACAGTAGTTCTTACATTATTAAATGTGAGGGCGCTACAAAGCCTCGTACTAATCTTCTTCAAAAGGATGTACCTTTCGGTTTTGATGAAGATTGTAGAGAAGCTTTTGAAATTTTAAAGAAGGCTTTAATATCTGCCCCTATTGTTCAACCACCTGATTGGAATTTACCGTTTGAAATTATGTGTGATGCTAGTGATTATGTTGTAGGTGTTGTTCTTGGACAGCAGATACATAAGAAGTTAAACGTCATTCATTATGCTAGTAAAACTCTTGATGCTGCTCAAAAGAATTATGCTACCAATGAAAAAGAATCCCTAGCTGTAGTTTTTGCTTGTGATAAATTTAGGCAGTATATTCTTGATTCTAAAGTTACTATTCATACTGATCATGCTGCTATTAAGTACCTCATGGAAAACAAAGATGCTAAGCCTAGGCTTATTAGATGGGTTCTTCTTTTACAAGAAATTTGATTTACATATTGTGGATAGGAAGGGTGCTGAAAATCCTGTTGCTGATAATTTGTCTAGATTATAAAATATCCCTGATGACCCTCTTCGTGTAAATGATAGTTTTCCTAATGAACAGTTAGCTACAATAAAAGTGAACTCTCAATAGAGTCCATGGTATGCTGATTATGGTAACTTTATTGTTTCCAAGTATTTGCCTCCTACCTTTACAGCTCAGCAAAGAAGAAAATTCTTCTATGATTTGAGGCATTATTTTTGGGATGACCCACACTTATATAAAGAAGGTGTTGATGGTATTATGAGAAGATGTGTTCCTGAAAATGAACAACGAGAGATATTGAGAAAATGGCATAGTAGTGCTTATGGAGGACATCACGCTGGAGATAGAACTGCACATAAGGTTCTACAATCAGGTTTTTATTGGCCTACTCTCTTTAAAGATGCTAGAAAATTTATTTTATCTTGTGATCAATGTCAAAGGGTTGGAAATATTTCTAGACGTAATGAAATGCCTATGAATTATTCTCTTGTTATTGAACCGTTTGATTGTTGGGGTTTTGACTTTATGGGTCCTTTCCCTCCTTCACAAGGCCACACTCATATTCTTGTTGATGTTGATTATGTTAATAATGGGCAGAAGCTATACCTAATAAAAGTGATGATGGTGAAACCTCATTAAAAATGCTTAAAGACATTATTTTCCCTAGGTTTGGTGTGCCTAGATATCTTATGACTGATGGGGGTTCTTATTTTATTCATGGTGGTTTTAGAAAAACCCTTGCTAAAATATGATGTTAATCATATAATTTCTTCACCCTATCATCCTCAAACTAGCGGGCTAAGAAACCCTTGCTAAACTAGCGGGCTAAGAAATCAAACCTATCTTGCAAAAGATTTTTAACAAATCTAGAAACAATTGGGCTAAGAAATTAAATGATGCTCTCTGGTCTTATAGAACTGCTTATAAAAATCCCATGGGCATGTCCCCTTATAAGATGGTTTATGGAAAAGCTTGTCACTTGCCTTTAGAATTAGAACACAAAGCTTATTGGGCAGTGAAAGACCTAAATAGAGACTTTAAACTTGCTGGTGAGAAAAGGTTGCTTGACTTAAGTTCTTTAGATGAATGGAGGAGTGAAGCATATGAAAATGCTAAGCTTTTTAAAGAGAAAATTAAAAGGTGGCATGATAAGAGAATTATTTCAAGAGAATTTCATGTTGGTGATAAAGTGCTATTGTATAGGTCTTGTCTCAGATTTTTTGCAGGAAAATTACTCTCGTGATGGGAAGGACCTTTTGTTATTGAAGAGGTATATCGTTCGGGGGCAGTTAAAATTGTTTCCCTTGAAGACAACACTTCACAAGTGGTGAATGGCCAAAGACTCAAGCATTATATTTCTGGAGATCCTTATAATGAAAATGTTGATTGTATTCAAGCCATGATCCCAGAGGAGTTTATTAAGAAGCATATTTCAGAAACTGCAGAGTTGTTTTTTGAATAGATATCCGTTTTGGTAAGAAAACACTCACGAACCATCTTCCAACTTTTATTTTTACTGTTTTTGGAAAATATGAAAAATTGCGAGCCTAAAACGAGGCGGAGACGGAGCCCGGAGGCTCCACACCATAGGGTGGCGCGGGCCCACTTCTGGCCGTGCCAGCCCATGGTGTGGGCGCCCCGGAGCCCCTCTCCGACTCGTTTTCGACCTGGACTTTCCTTTCGTTATGAAACTTTTTGCTATATAATCCCCCGGATCCCCCGAGGTATGTATATCATTTTCTCGTCATGTTTCTGTTTCGAGCTATTTTCCTGTCAGGAGTCCGGAGTTTCTAGGTCAAGATGTCCTCCTTCAACTTTAGCATCGATGAATACGCTGCACGTCGTCTTCGACAAATCCAGCAAGACATCAACAAGGGTGCTTTCGTGGGATGGGCGACGGAAGAGGAGATAGATGCAAGGAGGGAATACATGATTAACAACATGAGGGAAGAGATCCGGAGGGCTCACCAGCGGCCACTAGCAACCCCACCTTTGTGGGATCCATTAACCCTCGGCGTCGTTATTCTCATAATGTGCAGGGGACCGTACCTCAGGATCAAGACCCTGATATACTTACTGTGTTAGCTGAAGCACACCGGATCGCCGATCAATTCTGCGAACAATATCGTATTCTCAAGGCCGAGGTAGCAATTCTGGAGGCGGAAAACATTGAGCTTCGTCGCATCATCAAAGGCTTTCTGGCTCCACTCCAAATGATTCCACCACCACCACCGAAGAATTGATTCGTCATTCGTTTTGGCATCCCCTTGGCTTGTTCCAAGCTTGGGGGGAGTGTCGCGGTATCACATCACTATCTTTCATCTTTTTACTTTTCAGTAGAGTCATATCATGAGTAGAGAGGTTATCATATAGGATGGTTTGCAGTATGGAAGTATCTCTCCTTAGTTGGTTATCGTTGTATCCGTTGGTGTGAGTTGCCGGTTTGAAATATTAATGAGAAGTTTCATCATTTACTTTCTGCACATATCATTTTAGTTTTCAAATTCTGTCATATGGTTGAGCTTGTTATTAGTATTTGGTATCACTCTAGAGATCATCAAGTTAATCTAGTTGGTTTTGGCAAACTTAGCTTGGGTCAGCAGAAATAATAATTTGAGATGTTAGCATAAGAAAGAGGAATTTTCCTATTAGCTCGTAAACTTAGTTCACAAGTTAATATTGCTTGGGCCTTCAATTAAGATTGCATGATTGGTTTCATCATATGTATATATATTTTTTGTTTTCCCTCAACTCTTATGCTTGCTACCCAGCCTTGCTAGCCAAAAACCATGTACTGAGAGGGAATGCTTCTCGTGCATCCAAACCTTGAGCCCCAAAACCTTGCCATTTGTGTCCACCATACCTACCTACATGTGGTATTTCATAGCCACTCAAAGTAAATTGCTCATGTGCTACCTTTAAAACTTTCAGAATTACTCCTGTTTTGTGTTCCTGTTTTTGCTCATGAGGACGTCAATAGAGAATCTTTATCTCACTCATTGATTGGACTTTAAACACCGGGACTAGTGGCTTCATCCGCTTATCCAAATGCTAGAAGAGATGGCAGCGGGGTGCCCAGCCCCAAAACTAATACACAAATTCTCTTCACTATGTTTGCCCCTGATTTATCAGTCAAAGCATAATCGTGTAAACAAAAGAGAATGAGAGATGACCTTCTGCACCAGTTGCGTCCCTCATATGGTAGCCGATCTTATGAAGTATAGTTGGCCTGTGACGTACTGTATTGTCTGTTTACCATTCGTTGAAATAAGCATACACCTCTCTTAAAAATGTTTTCGATACCTCTGTTTAATAACATAAAAGCTCTAGCACATGAGTAGTCTCTACTTCCCTCCGTGAAGGGCCTTTCTTTTACTTTTAGGTTGAGTCAGTAAACCCATGTCTCTCTGTCTCCAGCAAGCATTTGAGTTGTTGTGATCTCACCATCTATATGTTGATTTATTCAATCATGTTTTCTATCCTTCTTTGTTTAGCACATGCTTTATTATCTGAATGAATATTACTTTGAAAAGCTATGAATCACTGTAAAAGAATTGTTCTAATTAAACATGTTAAGCTGTACAAGATGAGCCTTATTATAAAGACTTCACCTAAGATAAGCAGGATATCATTAAATGTTCTCTGACCAAGAATGAAGTTTTCCATTACCAATTTTGATTCTCTCTTTTGCATCTTTGTTTGTGACTACCATTACTCGTTTCATGTTAGGTTATATGAGAGGAAGTTGCTGTCTATAATGATTGGTGCATAGATAGATGTGATTCTTCTTGTCCGTCTTTTATTTATCGACTCTTCACTCCATAAACATGTGGTCATGTTTTCTGAGTTCAGTTTCGCTTGGGGACAAACGAGGTCTAAGCTTGGGGGGAGTTGATATGTCCATTTTGCATCACTATTTTATATCATAATTTTCCGTTAACATCGATATATTTCATGTTATGATGCATCTCTTATGTTATTTTATCTTCTTTTGCATGTTTTATAATTTTTGGAGAATAAACATCGGGACCAGGAATCTGATGGAAAAAGCACCGCCGGGATACCATATTTCAAAAGATCAGAAGAAGAAGTGGGACACCGGGGGTGTCCTAGAAGTTCAGTGGAGGAACCTAGCCAGAAGGAGAGCCGGAGGGGGCCACCAAGGGCCCACACCATGGGGTGGCGCCCCCCTTGGCCGCGCCACCTAGGGGTGTGGCCACCCTGGCCCACCTCTAGGGGATATCTTTTGCGTGCCTGTCCCCCAGGAAACCCTAAGCCTCATTCCATCGTCGAAGAATTATTCCGCCGCCGCCTCGGGGCGGAAAATACCCGAGAGAGAAAAGCTCTCTGGCAGGGAGAAATCTGTCGGGGAAATTCCTCTCCGGAGAGGGGAAATCACCGCCATCGTCACCGTCATCACTCTGGGCATCATCAAGATTGTCATCATCATCATCATCACCACCAGCACCATCACCCTCATCATCGACCGTCATCCCGCTGTAACAATTAAGGGCCTCTATCGTTGTTTTGCATTAGATCTCTCTCCCGGTGTGGATTACTTGTTAGTAGTTGATGCTTGTGAGATTTATCGGTGTTTGCACTTTATGACCAGATTTTTATCATCCATTATATCACCTCTGATCATGATCCATATGATGTCTTGTGAGTAGTTCGTGTTGTTCTTGAGGACATAGGAGAATTCAAGTTGTTAGTAGTGAAGTAATGTTGAGTAATATTTAATGTTTGATATTTAAGTTGTGGTGTTTTTCTTCTAGTGGTGTCATGTGAACGTTGACTACATGATACTTCACCATTTATGGGCCTAGGGGAATGCATCGTGTATTTGGCTACTAATTGTGGGGTTGCCGGATTGATAAAAACCTAAACCCCCTTTAGGAAACCATTACACGAGGGAGCGTAGGATCCCGGAGTTTAAAGTTGTGGTTAGATTTATTTCTTAATTACTTTCTTGTAGTTTCGGATGTTTGCAAGGGGTACAATGACAAGTATGTATTATTCTTGGATGGGACGGTACATTAGCATAGGTTCACCCACACAACACTTATCAAAGCACCAAAATTATTCAGCTGCATTGAACAAAATCACTTGACAGAAACCTCCCGTGTGTCCTCGAGAACGTTTGTTAATCATAAGTAAACCCACCGGCTTATCCTTTGCTAAAGAAAGGATTGGGACACTTGCTCCAATTATTACTACTTCATTTTATTTACTCGCACTTTATTTATCTGCAATATCAAAAAACCCTACAAATCTATTTTCCAGTATTTACAGTTATTACTTCATCGAAACTGCTTGTCAACACCTTCTGCTCCTCGTTGGGTTCGACACTCTTATTTATCGAAAGTACTACGATACACCCCTATACTTGTGGGTCACCAGTCCCCGCCGCCGCCCTGAGGCCGTCCACGCGGCTGCCCTGATGGCGCGTCGCCCCTTCGGGCTGTAGCGCCACGGCACGCGGTTCACGCCGCCGCCCCGAGGTGTTCCACGCCGTCACTCCTTCGAGCCATAGAGCCACAGCATGCGGTCCACTCCGCCGTCCCCACGAGTTGACCTCTTCGTGGTATGCGCCGTGATGCCTCCCTAGGCTTGGGAATGCCACCGTCCGCGCATGGTCTTTTTTGAGCTGTTGGGTTCTTCTTCTTGTACTTCGAGCATTGCGGCCACGCTTCTACATGTGACCGACATCGCCCTTCGTGGGCTATCGCCGTCGGGTCGCTTCTAACCGCGACGAACATGGCCCCCCACGGGCTGCCTCTGGTTCCGCCGACTACATCGTTGTCCACCTCTTCGTCCATGTCCAGCACCAGCTCAGCGCCAACATCGTCGTTATCTTCCCCGGTCATTTCATCTACTCCGACAACCGTGGTTGACATCGGAACCTTCTACTCCCATGCCGACTGGCGCCACAACCGTTGTCGAGTCCTTCTCTGCTGGTCCCTCTGATATGGTGTACAGTTTGTGCTGGTTCCCGTGCATACCCGGTGCTGACAACACTGATGCTTGCCTTCGTCCACGACGTGTTCCCGGGCCCAGCAAGCCTGGTGCGACGCCTCGTCAACATCGACTTCATCCGTCTACGCATGCCCGATGCTGGCAACACCGACGCGTGCCACGACGCCTCCAGGGGCTTGGCAAACCCGGTGCGACGCCTCATCCACATCATCTTCTTCCCGGCGCACCACTACCTCAATACCATTGCACCTATGTCTAACTTGGCACCTCCTTGCGCCCCACGGCTCCATGGCGACTATCTCGACACCGGCTACCCCGACTCAACATCGACCTCGGCGATCCTCGCACAACTACCTCGACCACGACTACACCATCCTACGCTCTCGGCTCCCTCGACCTCGGCACAAAGGGCTATCACCTCGCTTAAGAACTCATCAACTTTCTCTACGGTTCAAGCTTCAATGCCGCGATATTGTCCACGACGTTCCCGCTCCTACTGCAGGGGATGTCAGCCCACTGGAATTTACTTCGGTTTCTCTCCAGTCTGACCGTCCGCGACGCTCCTCTTGTTCGTGACGCTACCGCTACGACTGCGGAGGATGTTAGAGATATATTATGGTACATGTATTTGGTAGTATAGAATTTGTAATCCATCTCCTACTCTATCTCTACGAGGCTTCTTGCCCTCCAAGTTTGTACCCCAATATATACTCGCCCATGAGGCTCAAGAATACTTCCACCATATTGCGCCAATCTCATCCTTCTACAGAGGGGATGCTACGAGGGATGGAGGCTGGTGCTACAACGACCTGGAGGCAGTGCTGCCATGAGGAGCTAGGACCGGCGATTTCCCCGCTGATTTCGCCTGCGGCGAGGCTGTGTTAGCACGGTGGTTCTTCAGTCATCCTCTGGTGAGTATGACGGTGGGACCACCGCACATATTTTCTTTAAGTGGATTTTTCTTTGTGTGTGTGGTAGAGTTGTGTGCGGGAGCGCCATAGGCATGAAACAATAGAATTTTTATTTAACTTAATCTCGACACGTGTCAGCCCCTCCATGCGGGGGGTCGATTTGTTCTGATCCCCAAGGACGCTCAGAGCTCTCCATTTTTTAATGCAGTTAATAATCGATGATTATTCCTTATGTATATGGTTGATGAAACATTTAGGCCATGCAATTTACTAACTTCTGGAGACGATATCGCAGCATCGACCACACACATCCATGATCTACTTTTGAGGATGTTATTTTATACTTGCCATGATGGTGTTATAAGCTTTGTTTCTTTATTTTACACCTTATTAAGCTTGTGACCCTAGGTATTTTCATTTGGTTTAAAAACCTCTTCTTTTGTGTGGAAAAGACACTTTTGGATGTATGACTATCACTATATTAATCATATGATCATGCATAAATATTCATCATGTTATTAGTCTCTTCTCATACCTTGCCTTGTCTCACACACATATATGTTGGGTTGAACCTCGTCTTAAGTCACATCCTTTATTGGTATCTTCTCTTGTTGCTCAACCACCATTTTATCCCAAGTGATATGCCTTGTTTTATTTATGCTCACTTGCACTTGCTTTGTGTTTTGAACAATAGTGAAGAAGTTATTATTCCATTTTTGTGCACTTGGCATTCAAAATGCAATATTTCTAAACCATGCACAAATTTCGGGAGCTCCTCTATTTTCTTTAAAACCACTCATTTTGTTAAACCATAATATCATGTGTTCATTTGGTTTGTTGGATCTTTTTGATTACTTTCTTCTCTTTTGGTGAAGATTAGAGATTTTTATAATATCTTATTTGCAATCTTTGGATCCTTAATATAGTTTTATTTCCTCCCATTATTCATCACTGGATAAATATTGTTGATTCCACTCATATTATGAGAAATGCGCATCCTACAGAGGGACACTTACTATATTGTCCATCTAAATTTTCTATGATCCCATTTTGGCAATGGATGCCAATGAGGGAGAAAAGTTTCGAGGGCTTAAGGGAATTTGGTTTTATGCTTTGGTATTGTTCTTAAGCATTTTCCTTTCATGCTCATACATCCTTTCTTGTTTCTTTTCATGGTTTCTCAAATTCATTATATAGACCCTCGTAAAAGAGATTGTCATCAATTACCAAAATGGGGTAGATTGAAAGAGCATGGTGCCCCCATATGTGGTTTTGGGAATTAATTAAAATCACCATGGACTAATGGTCGAATTGAGTTATACTTGTAGAGTTTTTCCATAGGTAATGCTTGATGTCCATGTGTTGGATTCAAGCTGATCAAGTGATGACCAAGGTTCTATTCATGGGAATATCCGAAGAATGATCACGAGATAGTTGAGCATATTGCAAATACAAGGTTCATCACGGCAAAGTGCTAAGAGATGGTTATAGTTGATCAAATGAACAAAGATATAAGATCCACCATGTGGGTTCATGGTATGGCATCTTTCCATGGAGTTGCATCAAAAGGAAAATTTCATATAGCCCATGGTGGATAGCGTCAGGTGGTGATCGTCAACAAAGTTGTGAAGTGCAAGTTCAAGAGGAGCATCTCGATGAGATATATTATTGAAGCTTGCTACCCTTTTGGAGACTATGTAGAAGTGAAGATGGACTTAAGAGAGCCACTCCCATAGTGGCATGTGGGGAGCAATCTACATGTCTTCACCGAGCAAAGGAAAATTAAGAAAGATGTTCCATCTTGAGGAGGTCAAGATCTTCATCATCTAGCTGAAGTGGAATTCTCAAGGCAAAATTATGATCTTGATAGGTTTTCTATTTTACCAGTCTCATAGCATAGTTGGGAGACAAGGTTATAGGATAGATAACTGTACTATCAAGAGGGGCTCTCATATTAGAAACTTGATCATATCGTTCGGAGAGTGCTCAAAGCTTTGCATACTTGGCATCATATTTCTTGGTTATTATTTGTGTTTTCTCTATGTGTAGTTTTAGAGTTTTTCATGTTCTTCAAGACAAGCTCAAGTTCATCGAAAATGAATTTTGCATGAAAAACTTATTGTGTTTTTGATATTGAACATTTTGCCAGTCGCACTTTTATCGATAGGTCAGACCTTTCGTCATTTATTTTTATCCTTCATTGTAGAATTATGATGTTTCTTTGCATAATCATGTAGTGCTCGTTGTTGCAATTTTAACGAACCCAAGATCATAAAAAACGAAGTCAGTATGCAAAATATATGATGTTTTCATTATGGACACTTTTCTAAAAACCGTGAGGCCCGCCTCGGGCCCCTACACTACTAGGGAAATGGCTATAGCAGCAAACTGTACCGCAGGCGAACAGAGGAGTCCATGCGCCTGCGCTAATTAGCGCTGGCGAACCAGAAGCAGATACGCCTGGGGTAAGTAAGTTACCCAAGGCGAACAGGCAGCAGATGCGCCTGGGGTAAAAGGTGGCAGGGGCACCCACCACCACCCCCTGGCACTGTGCCTCTACCGCAGACGAATATTGACTCGTTCGCCTGCGCTAACGCTCCCTAGAGCTGGCGAATAAAAGCAGACACGCCTGTGGTAACCCTAGCCTGGGGTACCACCCCATAGCGCAGGCGCATAAGGAAACCAGTTCGCCTGTGTAACTTCTGTCCTCAATAAGTGCGGGCAGTCACCCACCACCACCCCTATCCACCAGACTCACTCACTCCCTACTCTAAACTCGACCCATTAGTGCTCCAAGCTCAACCCCCCACACCCCTCCACCATTTTGAGCTAATTTAACCAATCATGTTTGATATATTTTAGCTAGTACGCTACCCCACTTGCCCTCTTCCAAATCTCTCCACTAGATCTACTAACCGGACACTAGATATCTCCACAAATGCACCACTAGCTACTTCTAGATCTATTACTCTCTTATCGGTCGTCTCTCCGGTGATCTTTGACGTCGTCATCGCGTCTATATATTTTGTATTGTGTGTCATCTTAATAGGTGTGTGAGATTGGTTGGTGGAGGAGAACTCGATCTATTTTGCATTTTATTGTGTTGCCATGAGGATGAGTTGCCACTGTTTTTCCAAAATGTTGATTCATTTCCGTTTCGGCAAATTTCTGGCGCTCCGCGTTACACCTTTTATAGCAAAGGTCATGCCGAAATTTTCCGTGAAAACCGGATCTAGTTAATGAAACCTCTCTTGCCTTTTGTAGCAATGGTCATTGCGATGAGGACAAGCGTGGTGCATAGATACGTGCAACGCGCGACGACCAATATGCATCGAAACAATCGCACCGAGATAGAATGCAAGTTAGGTTCCTTGTTCAAACCAGATTCTGGTAATGTGGAGAAGCACCTGCTCAGGTATAGTTTCATGGAGGGCCACACTAAGTGGATGGATGATGATGAAGACGATGATCACGTCGAGACCAATGGGGCGGCGACATGTGAAGATGAGGAAGAGTCTGAAAATGGCAATGGAGAGGACGAAGAGGCTGCCGACGTAGACGACTATGAAGAAGAAGGGAGTCATGGTGATCAACAACATGTAGAAGACGAGGACATGAACATTGTGCTAACTTCAGCCGTGCGGGACCCTCATGTTCAAGAGCTTCTTCTCAAGAACACGTCGACCGACGCCAGACGTAAATCTAAGATCATGCAACTAGAGATAGACTCTGCAACTCCGTTGTATGATGCAAGTCGCGGGGCGGAGGAGTCACGCTTGAGAGTATCTCTCGATCTTCTAGAGATGAAGGCAAAACACAGATGGACCGACACAAGCATGGACGATCTTCTGCAATACCTGAAGACGCACTTACCTGAAGAGAACACATGTGCTAGTAGTCTACAGGAGGCCAAGAAAATTGTGTGCCCCTCGATTTACCGCACAGAAAATACCACGCTTGCGTCTGTGACTGCATAATTTATCGTAATGAGCACGCGGACCAGATCAAATGTCCAGTGTGCGGTGCTGATCGTTACAAGAGGGGGACGAAGAAAGCTCCTAGGAAAGTTGTGTGGTACTTTCCACTCATTCCCCGTCTGCAGCGGTACTTCGTGGACCCCAAGGGAGCAAAGCTCATGCGCTGGCACGAGGACAGAAAGAAGGCGGTGCTTAGTGATCCAAAACGTGTTGAAAAACCAGTGCTAATACACCCTTCTGATGCACGTCAGTGGAAAGCATTAGACGCATTCGATGAAGAATTTGGGAACGATCCAAGGAACATCAGGCTTGGTGCAAGCACCGACGGTCTCAATCCGTTTGGCAACCATAGCAGCAAACATAGCACCTTGCCCATGTTTGTATGGATGTGCAACCTCCCCCCGTGGTTGTGTTTGAAGAGGAAGTACATACACATGAGTATGCTAATTCAAGGGCCGACCCAGCCAGGGAGAGATAGCAACCTGTATCTCGAGCTATTGAAGGAGGAGCTAGACACGTTGTGGGAGGAAGGGGTGGAAACATGGGACGCCTTCAAAGAAGAACCTTTTCGTATGAGAGCCGCCCTAATCACGACGGTGCAGGACTTTCTCGGTTACAGATATATAGCTTGTCAGGTGTGCCGTGGACACAAGGCTTGTGTCAGGTGCATGGAATTGACGCTGTTTCTACAGCTACACAAGGATCCCGGATCTTCTAAAACCGTATACATGAGGCATCGAATGTGGCTACAACAGAACGACCCGTGGAGAAAACGTGGAGACCTGTTCAACGGTAAAGATGAGCTCGATCTACCTCCACGAAAGAGAAGAGGAGAAGAGATCGATACTCTATTGAAGAATTGGAAAATGTGCCCTCCGCAGGGAAAGGTACATAAGCGGAAGCGAGGATAGAAAAAGTGTCCTCCGCCAGAAGGACCGCTCTTGGGGGTATGGAAAAGAGGTCCGTGTTTTGGGACTTGCGGTACTGGCCAATCCTCGGAGTGCCTCACTGCCTTGATGTCATGCATATCACGAAGAATGTGTGTGAGAGCTTTCTTGGCACTCTGTTCAACATGCCAGATAGGACCAAAGACGGGCCAAAATCAAGATACGACCTGATGGTCCTGAATATCAGGAGCGAGCTTCACTTACCGCCTTCTACACATAAACAGACGGAGGAGGATGGGGATGAGGTGGAGGAGATGGACGACCGCAAGCAGAAAAGGGATAAGCAACACCAAACTCACCTCCTAAAACCCTCTTGCTTCACTCTAAGTCCCGACAAGCTCGAGCAAATATTCACATGCCTCCTCGGAGTGAAATTTCCCTTAGGTTACGCGGGGCTGATAAGCAGATACCTAGACGCGGAGAAAAAAAGTCTTCAGCGGGATGAAGTCTCATGACTGTCACGTGATGATGACGCAGATACTTCCGGTTGCAATCAGAGGGACAATGGAACCGCACGTCCGTCAAACACTTGCTGGCCTCTATAACTTTTTTGATGTCATCACTCGGAAGTCGATAAGAGTGAAGAAACTCGGAAGGCTGCAGGAAGGGATCGTCACCATCCTATGCGATCTTCAGATGTACTTCCCACCTTCCTTCTTTGACATTATGGTACATCTCTTGGTCCATATCATGGACGATATCACCAATCTTGGGACGGCATTCTTACTTAACATGATGGCGTTAGAAAGAATGAACGGGATCATCAAATCATTCGTTCATAACAGGGCACACCCGGATGGAAGCATCGTCCAGAGATTTCTCACCGAAGAATGCATCTCTTTCTGCAAGAATTTTCTAGGCGAGGAGAAGCCAGCTGTTGGTTTGCCCGCAAACAAGCACCTTGACAGGTTCATGGGGGTAGGCCACAACACAGGCAAAAGGGTAATGGACGCGGACTCCTGTGGTCGGAGAGCCGACTTTGATAGGGCCCACTTAGTAGTGTTACAACATATTGACGATGTCGACCCTTGTATAGAAGAGCACGAAACCACGATAAAAAACAGTGCTCGCAGGCCGATGACGGAAGAAGAGATATTTAGAGCACACAACTCCTCTTTCGCGACATGGTTCAAAAAGAAGATTGATGCCGTTCCCCCGCCAATGACATGTCAGAAAGATAAAATTGTATTGGCCTTGTCATATGGCCCCGCTCCCAATCTGATGACTTATCAAGCATACGACATCAATGGGTACACATTCTACACGGAGGAAAGAGACAAAAGTAGCGACTATCAAAACTCGTCTATAACGATGGAATCTTACACGGGTGAAGAGATTAGAAGATAATATGGAAAGATCGAGGAAATCTGGGAGCTTGACTACGTTGGGGAAAAGCTGCCGATGTTCCATGTCAGATGGGCTAGAAGTGTCACGAAAGAAGACGAATATTTTACCACTATGTCGATGTCTGAAGCCAACAAACCCAAGTCCAAGAACCCCACCACGCAAAATGAGCCGTGGGTATTGGCTAAGCACGTGGAGCAATGCTTCTTCATAACCGACCCGACCAAGCGGCTTAGTCGGAGACCCGATGATGGAAGAACCCGGTGAAGACGATGCACCATACACCACAAGAACAAGCAGGACCAAACTACCTTGGTCAGTTCTTCCATTCACAAGAAGAAGTCACGATATGGCGGTCATGTATTCAACATCGACCAAGAAAGGCAAGAGTAAGATTGACAAAAGGCCGAGAGAGGGAAATACTCGCGATATGTGTGATATAACATGGTATCTTGCTAAATCAATCTATTCCGATGCGCCCCTATATATTTTGGCATACGTATATGTATGTACTTTTTTGAAGTGAGAAACAGAGTAGCAGCCCCTAGTACACCAATCCACGATATGCTCAATGTATCCCCCGGATAAATCAACGCAACTATGCGCCCCCCTAGCTAACAAACACAAACACTTAACACAGGCGCATAACCTCCAAAATGCGCTTGGGGTAAGTTTAGCGCAGGCGCATATTCACCAAATGCGCCTGGGGTAAGTATAGCGCAGGCGCATAAGCTAATGCGCCTAGGGTAAGCTGTAACGCAGGTAGTATAGCGCAGGCGCATTTGCTAATGCGCCTGGGGTAAGCTGTAACTGTCGAGACATCGTAGTAGAATTCATAGACGGGGGTACCATGAGACTACCGATCGAGAAGTGGGGGACGTGATCGTATGTTGAACAATGACACAGGGTTTTACCCAGGTTTGGTACGTCACAGTAATGCGGCGTTCCTACTCCTGCAATCTCACTATTCAGGACTAAAGCCTGGAGTAAACAGAATACAATGTGAGGTTTAGTTTAGCTACTCGACAAGGATCCACCTCTCGGCGAGTTAGCCTCTAACTTCTTGTCTATCTTTCTTTATCTCCCATACGGCTTTATATAATAGTCGGGTTAGGGCTTACAGAAAAGGAAACCTAGAAGACTATGGTATGTGCTAACTTGGAAAGCAAGGAATCCGCCTTCTACTCCAAGCCGTATCACGTGGGCCGTGATCTGGGTTCTTCTAAAATCCGACTTCCGTGCGTCAGCTTACTGGGCCACCCAATAGACCATGATCCATTACCATTTAGGCCACCCTGGTAATCCGGCACTTTAGACCACTATCTGATACGCCCCTAATTGGTATATATCCGACAGTAGCCCCAAGAAGGACTAAGACTTTGATTCGCCGTCTTTCGTCAAATTTGCATTCTTTCCGAGAAATACTGGCTTTCTGTCTTGATGCTTCTTTTCCTTTAATCCATGCTATAACGCGAAACTCGGATTTCGGAAAATCCGGCTTTTCTTCCACGAGCCTTCGTGGAGAAGGAACTTCATACGTCAGCGCTTTAATCATGCTGACGTCTAGGATGTTTGGGTTTCGAGCGCGAAACCCTGAAACGTATCTCTGACAGATTCTCGCGGGAAACGAGGAGATAGCAATAATCACCCGTCGTTTCATTTCCCGGAATTTCCGGCGAGTGACACGCGTTGATCATCCAACGGTCAAAAGAGTCGTTAGCACGTATCGCGACGGATTTCGGCTATAAATAGCCAACTCCACCCCCTCCGGCAAACCTTCCACTCCCCTGTTCTTCACGCCTCAAGCACCAATCACCCGAGCCACAGCGAGCAGAGCAGCACCCGAACACGCGCTCGCAACTGCGCCGTTCGCGAACCTTGTCGGTGGGCACGGAAACGTTCTCGCGCTGCCCGGAAATGACATCTCTAAGTGCTCCCCCGGACCGCTCCGTCGCGGCGGAGATCGACGACATCATCAACACCATGGACCCCATGGTGGACTCGCCTCCCCCGCCACCGGTGATGAGCCGGAGAAGTCCGCCAGCAGCCAGGCCCGCGAGGATCCACCTCTCGCGGCCGCGAATCTGGCTGCATCTTCCTCCGCGCCATCTCCGCCTCTCGCTCCCGAGACAGCGGAGGAGAAAATTCTCCTTTTTGGAGAAGAACTCGCCGCCGCGACTGCCACCGCGTCCGCCGCCGCCGGGGCTAAAGACGAAGGCGAAAATGCCAGCAATTGGAGCCAAAGCAGCATTCCTCCCTCTCTTCTTCCGACAATGGAGAAAGAGGGGTTAATCGTGAAGGGAAAATGGCGAAGCCCGGAAGAAGAGTCCGAGCCCCTTCCTAAGGACGGAGAACGAGTTCTGCTTACATCCCATATTCTTCAAGGTATGGGTTTTCCGCCGTCCGCCTTCTTCCTTCAGATATTTAACCATTATCACATTCAACCCCACAATCTGCCACCCAACTCCATTCTATATCTAGCCGGCTTCCAAGCCCTTTTAGAGGGGTATTTAGGAATAGCACCTAGATTAGACTTTTGTCAATACTGCTTTGGAGTGAAGAGAAACCCTACAGAGGACGTTCTTCCAACCTGCGGGACCATATCTTTCACCCTGCGGATATTCAGGGAAGACTGGTACCCGAAAATAAAAACATCAGAATCCGTCAAGTTTTGGACGGGTTCTTTCTTTTACCACCAAGACATCCCATTTCCCGGAAAAGAAAACGGGGTTCCTCCATTCGATAATTCTGCTGCTATTCCTCAAGACAGCTGGGCCGTCGAAGCAGTGCAAACATTGCCGGATGATTTGCTAAAAATCAAACGGCGCATCGCCAAACTTACCTCCTCACAACCTCCCCTGACCGGAACAGACACAATTCTATGTTGGTTCGGGCGTCGTATCCAACCTCTTGCCCACCGACGCCGACTTCTTTGTGAATACGAGGGCCCGGAAGACGAAATGAGAGTAACGGAGAAGGCCTTTTCAAAAAGGGATTTTAAGAAGCGGGTCAACCAACTGGTTGCTACTCGCGACCAGTACGAGGAAAGCTAGGGAATGTATCACGAGGAAAACCCGGTTCCCAAGGTACTTTATTTTTCTCTGATGGGCATTCTCTCAGATTTTTTGTCTTTTCCCGGATTTCCCTAGCTTAGTCGGATCTTTCGCCATTTCCATAGTTCGATGCTCTTACGGAAAAAGACCTTGTGTCCGACGCCGAAATCGATAAACTACATGCCAATTTTTATGGCAGTCGGAAGCGCAAGAGGCAAGTAATCACGAAGGAAGTGATAAATCTTGACGGAATTCCTATCGCCACGTCCAGGCAACTTTCTGGGGATTTCATATTTTTGCGTGATTTTTACTTTCACAAGCCGTTTTGGTTCCTCGAGGTATTTACTTCTCGGATTTTTCTTTCATCCATTCCCCCTCTTAGCCTTGTTCCAGCTTCTTTGAAATCAAAGAAACTGAAAAAGCACAAGGCTACTGTGTAACACCTGGGGTGTTCCCCCTTAGTAGAATTGGTTGCTTTTCTTTTTCTTTTTGCATCGCATGTATCATAAGCATTGCCCTCTGTTTTCAAAACAACTCAAAAATTCAAACCCATTTAAACTTTCAAACATTGTCTGAAATTTCCAATTGAAAGTTGCAAACTAAATACCTCAAATTGTTTTTCAATAGTTGAAGTTGTTTTAATCAAATTGTTTGTTAATAAAAATTTCCCTTTTGATAAAACCCTAATGGTAATTTCAAATTCAAATCAATCAATCATTCTTATTTGACATAATCCAATTGTGGTGTAACAATTTAAAATCTTCCAAACCTTTTAAAACTCACCAAGTTCATAGTGTTTGGTCTTATTAAATCAAAAATTGTTTATTTCAAAATCCCAAGTGAAACCCTATTTGAAAATTCAACTAACAATTTAAAATTAAATTAACATCTCAAAATTTGTGGGAATGATGGTAACATTGCCTTGATTTACTGTTTGCAAATTAATAAAACATTTCATAAAAATTAAAACCCCAACCTAATCTTTTCTCTCTCTCCTTTTCTTTTCTTACAAGGAAAAATCAAAAGAGAGGTGGGACAGGCCAGCCCCCTGCGGCCAGCCCACCTCAGCCCACCTAAAAACCCCACCGCTCTCTCCCCTCTCACCCCAGCCCACCAAACCAGCGAAGGCCCAGGCACTCATCTTCTTCGTACGGAGGAGCCCCTGTCGCTGTCTTTCCTCCATGGACCCCCCCTTGCTCCACCTGCCCCCGATGCCCCTACAAGACCCCAATCCGTGCCCTAACCCTAGTGCTATCCCCTCTCCTCCCCAGGCCGCCGCCACCAGCTTCCCCTCCCCCCTCCTCTGTAGTTCTTCCACCGAGAACTTGTGGCCGCTGCGGGATCACGGGGACGACATGGGCACCGCGAGGTTCCTCTGTTCCCGGGAATGGAACCGCCACCCCATCAGCGCCAAGATCACCAAAGGCATCCTAGCCAGGTACCACTCTAAGCTCGCCGATTCATCCTCTGTCGTCGACAGTCTCCAGCTTCAGGTTGTGCAGTCGTCAGAAAACCCCAACTCGCGCAGAGGTAGTACGTGTCTATTCTTGCCCGTGGTGCAGCACCGATCGGGTAGCATCCTAGTGGTGTACAGTCCGGTGCTCCACCCAGCAGAACCAAGGATCGAATTCTGCCCAGGATACGACCCCATCTTTTATTTCAATCGTGTATCTGCAAGTCTGAAACTGTTGCCGTCAGTTCCGTCAGGAAAAACACCCGCGACATCACTTCACTTTGTTTCCCCTCTGTATCTTCACAAAAGCGTGCATTCACCCCAGTGGCTATGCCCCCTATGCGGAAGTGTGCGGACGCAGGTTCGAATCCTGCGTGAGGCATTGCCTCTGCCTTTTCCCTTAATTTTGCACCACGAGGTCTCCGGCCCCACCCGTCGGCGCTGGGCCCGCTCGTCAGCCTCCTGGGTAGCCACTCTCCCGGTGAGAAGCGCCCCAGATCCAGATCGGATCTGGAACTTTCCCGTTCCACCCCCTAGCCTTTCCAGTTTTGCCATGTAACCCTTCCACTCACTGTTTCCAACACGCCTAGGTCCCTGCTTTTGATAGTTTGACCCCTGGTTTTCAAAGTTGAATAATAAATTCATATTAACTCCAAATTGCACAAACAAAATATGTATCCCAATCAAAATTTCATGAAATTTTCAAATATGTATTTTGTTTACTGTTTTGAACATTCCAAATATTTTCAAAACTTCAAATTCAAATAACTCTTATGAATTTGATTAAATTCATAACAAATTCAATCTTATTTCAAATAGCCCATATAAAATATGTTTTCCAACCAAAATTTCATGCTCTTTCCAAATATAACATTTGTTTTCTGTTTTGAGTAATTTAAATTGCTGAAAACAACTGTTTCTTATTTAATGCAATTTAAATTGCTAAATTCATAACTAATTCATTTTAATTCCAAATCCAACAAATAAAATATGTTTTCCATGCTATTTTGAACCAACTTTCCAAATATAAAATTTGTTTCATGTTTTGAATAATTAAAATTGCTTAAATAATTTAAACCTTGTTTAAATCATTTAAATTGGCTAAATTCATAACTTGCTCAAATTAAATTATTTTTGAACTTATAAAATATGTTTTCAAACTAGAAAAGTATAACCTTTTCAAATATGAAGTTGAATTTATGTTTTGAACAAATAAAATTCAAATAATATTCACACTTGAATTACATTCAATTAAATCTTGTTTAAACTTGTTTAATTCATAATTAAATCATTGTAATTCCTTTTTCAATAATTGAAACATGTAATCCACCTAAAATTTATTGTTCTAATAAAATATGAACTTTGTTATCTGTTTGGAACAATTTAACTTGATGAAAATAACAAATGCTTGTGTGACACCTTTAAGCAACCAAAATTCCAGAACTTAATAAGTGAATTTCAAAATGGGTAAACCTTATTTCCAATTGGTTCTATTGTTGTTATTTTGTTGTTTTCCTCATCCATGCATCATGCTAATCCACTTTCACCTATTGGTTAGTTGTAAAACAACTATTTCAACCTTAATTCATGGGCTTTCCATATGTAACCCCAATTGCATATGGGTCCATTTAATTATGTTATGCTATCTTGTCAACTAGTTTATCTTGATGCATCTTTAAACTTGTCATGCATCCATATCTTGATCATGCTGGATCTTTTGCCGTAGTAGTAATTGTTGCATCCGGTGTTTGTTCGAGGTTCGTTGCTTCTTCCCGGATAGGACGTTGAGATGATGTGAGCAACGACAAGTTCTGTGGATGTACCTCTACTTGCTGGATCTCAGGCAAGTATACTCACTTGCTGCCAAATGGCTGCCTTTCATCACTTGTTACCGATTCTTTCCGTTGTTCTTATTCTAGCCTGTTGATACGATGCTTGTGTCTCGATCCTATTATATGTTACCTTGCAGCCATAATATAGCCTTTCCTTCCACTTCCTATTAACTGTTGCTTGTTTACCTTGTTGGCCCTCGTGTCGTAGTTGCATGCTTAGTGTTGTTTTGCGCTCAAGTCTCGTTGTCCGTCTTATCACCTGTTTAGTTTGATAGTTGGGTTTCAATTCAATCAACAACATGTTAATCTTCTGGGTAATAATAATTTGATGATAAGGCACCGGCAGGAGGCCAGGCGTGGTTTTGAAGCCTGCTAGTGTCGACCCTAATTAGGAAAAGGGTCTTGTCTACTGATCCATGATGAGCGCACTAACCGCATGTGGGAAGCGAGTATGGGCGCCCCCCTCAACTTGATTCGATTCGCATCTCGTCCAAATCGCCACACTTAGTTCGGGCTTTCCATTTGATGCATGCATGTGCAGGTGCGAACCCTTGGCGCCAGGGTGGAACTTTTGTAGTCGGCATTTAGGGCGGCGTGGTCTTAGAGTGCTATGAGGGTCCCCTTTTCTTCGTGGGGCTCGATTAGCCGCGCACGCACAGCATGTGGTTCTTTGGGCTTGATGCGAAGAAGAGTTGGGTTGTGTTGAGTACCTCGCTTGGTGGGTTGATCCCCCGTCTGGCGGGTTATTCTTACGTGTACGGCCAAATTGGTGCATCCCTGCAGGGTTAAATCTTCTCGAGAAGCCGTGTTTTCCGCGGTTATGGTTGACTTGGTGAAAGTACTGGCTAACAAGTACTCAGAACAACTTACACCTAACTAATGATACCTGACTAGTAATAGTCTTATTGACATAATAACTTGATCCATCCTTAATCCAACAGTGTGAGTTATCCTTGGGTTGCTTCCTTAGTAGGGGGTAACATTGGATGGGTTTGTTTGGTGAGTAGTTGTAGTTGGTTTTCGATACGCTATCTTATCCCCCTCTTTTAGCCGGAAGTTGTTTCGAGTCTCTGTAGTTAGTTAGTGCAGCCCGCTGCCGCTTATATGCAATAATCCCTTCCTTTCCGTTGATCTCAAAGTATTTGTATCTTGAGATGACTGGCTACGCCGGTATCTTGTGAGTATGATTTATCCACTTGCCAGTACTTAACCGTACTGACCCACGAATCTCTTTCGTGGCTGCATATTCAATATTGCAGTCAACAGGTTTGAAGTCTGACGATGTTAGCTTGGGAATCCCTCCGGCTTGGCCTGGGCAGGGATTGGACGCTCTCGGTTATCTTCAGGACTCTTAGTCCAATTTGTATCTTGTCCGTAGCCGGACGCTATGTTGTTTCTTCCGCTGTTATTTGGATCTTTGTATTGTATCAGTTGTATCCTTGGCTCGTTTGAGTCCTCTTGTATATATCTTTTCTGTTGTTGTTGTGGATTATTCGTGAACTGTTGTAATGTTATCACAAGTGGCAACCTGGAAGCGGTTATTATGTGGATTTTGGCGGGAATGCTGAAATCTGCATAGTGCCCGATCTCGGGGCGTCACATACTGTTGGAAAGGGAGCGCCATCTCTAGCTGCAGCTCCTCCCACTCCAGTTACTCTTGGTAGGGAGGATAAATCCGCGAAACCAGAGGAACATCCGCCGCCGACCAGCCAGCCTATTGCATCCAATGTGGATGCGAGGGAAAGGGCGGATCTGGAGATGAGCGGTCCTTCTCGGACGCCCGAGGAAGAGCTCGTTCCTTCTTTCGACAAGGACTTCAAGGTAAATGAGGAACCCTTTGACGATCTCGGATACATTTGTCCGGCAGCTAAGAAGTTCTTCGCTCCTGCTCACCTGATACGTCCTTTGCCACAAGGCGGACTAGTTGTCTGAAATAACTTCGTATTTTCACCTCGCCAGGTCATCCAAGATGGCCTTCACCATGTTGGAATTCTTTTTGTTGAATACGCAAAAGAATTCAATGATAACTTGTCAGGTTTGTAGCGGATGAGCCAGGTAATATATCTAGCCCCCAAACAATAAGTCAAATGCATGCTTTTAACTTAATGCTTTTATTATGCGTGCTACTAATTCAATCCTTTTATTTCTTTTCCGTGTTTCAGCAAACCGCTGAAAGCATAAACCTGGAAGTTTTCGGCAAGCTTACCGTCAAGAATAAGGAGGTTAGAAACCTTCTCTCTATTCTTGACGTTAAGGAGGCGGAGTTGGCATCCTCTGAGCATCATCTGGAAGAAACGACATGTATGTGATTTCTGTGTGTTTCAATTTTATGCCTTTCTCTAAGTATTTTTCCGAGTTTTTCTAACTCGGTATTTTTACTTGCTTTTCAGCTGCTTTGGCGAAAGCCAAGAAAATTGCTGAAGATGCCGGCAATGTCGAGAACCTCCGTCGGGAAAATCTGGACCTTCATAAGGAAATTATGAGGGTACAGAAGGAACTGGAGGCCAACCAGCTGGCTGTTGGCATTGCTCAATCCAATGCCTCCAACCAAGCTGAGAAGGACAAGGACACTATCCGAGACTTGGAGAATGCCTTGACCGTGCGCCTGGAAGAGAGGGCTCCGAGATGGATAAAATCCTCGGTAAGTATTTTATTTTTACCGGACTTTCCATGTTTTATAATCTTTCTCTGCTGTTTCCATAACACTTTTGGTTATTTTTCTGAAAAAAAGGAACGACCTAGCTCTTACTCGGATTGAAAAGATCCGAGCCTTTGGGAAGGTATTCACCGCGCTCAAGGCTACGGGGATGTTGCTTATCAACAAGTTCCTTCCTACAAGGACTGGGGAGTTCTTGGAAGTTGAGAAACTTACGGGAGCTATCGTGGAGGTGGCGGATTCCAAGGAATCCACCTCGCGCTCCGCGGCACGTGGTGGTGCGCGCATGGCTCTAGGGCTCATGCGCATGCACTACCCTTCTGCCAAGTCTTGGCGCGTGGCGTCCGGCATCCCGCAAGGGTACACGGAAGCCCAGCGGACCAGCATGTTTGACGGGATCAAAGGTAACGCCACCAAGATCGCTTCCATGGTTAACGTCTCCATCTTCTATCCGGAGGAGGCAATTCCGGAAGTTCCCGAGGAATCCTCCAGCGAAGACGACTCGGATGCTTGAAGGAATTTTCCGGGTCCTGGGTAGATGGATAGGAAATAGGAGCATTACCAAACTTATAATATAAACATTATTGTAATGCTTCTATTCTTTTGAATGAACAAGTACTCCGCCTTTTGCAGTAATGTTATCTAAATATTTTGCAAGTTTTTCGGGTTATTATTCCTTTATCTTCTAAATTCTCTGGTTTGTATGCTTTAACTGTCCTTAGTGCTTGAAATGGCTCGATAGCGTTTTAATCTTCATGCCAAGTGACTGGGTATGACCAATCAGTCTAAACTCGGAAACATGGATTATGCTAAAGGCATTTTTGCTTACTAGCTCCAGTGACCCAGCATAAAAACAATCAGATAATATTTAGAGAACAGTAAGGAATTTTTGTATGAAACTCAGGCACGCAGGCACAATCTGAGTTTCCTTAGGCCATTTTTAGGCTGAAAATCATTCAGTTTTTTAACGCCGAGCACGCAGGCACAATTCGGGTTAACATTGAGTATTTTGAAAGATCATTGGGAAATAGATAAGGCAGAAATATGCTTTATACTATAATAAACATGTAAAATCATAAAAGTATGGATTCCGACAACTTTATTTCATGATCTCAAAGATGTTTACATAGAGATTGAACTAAGTATAGAAGGGACGTAACTGCTAAATACTCCAGGGCCTCTTTGTCTCTCCCAGTTCATCATCTATCTTTCTCTTTCTTTTGCGATTCGGCTTCTCGGGATGATCTTCCGTGTCTCGAATGTCTACAAGATAGTATGATCCATTTTTCATAGCTTTGCTAATGACGAATGGTCCTTCCCATACTGGGGCCAATTTGTGCTTTCTTTGTTGTACCAATCTTAGCACTAGGTCACCTTCTTTAAAAGAATTATGCCTGATTTTCCGACTATGATAACGTCGTAAACCTTGCTGATAAATGGCAGATCTTTGAAGCACAAGCTCTCGTTCTTCTTTTAAGAGATCGACAGCATCCTGTCGTATGTTTTCGGCATCTGAGTCATCGAAATCCTACACTCTTGGGCTGCCATGGATCATGTCCGTTGGAAGAATTGCTTCCGCACCATAAACTAGGAAAAACGGGGTTTGCCCTGTTGATCTATTTGGCGTCGTTCGAATGCTCCAAAGCACAGAGGGTAATTCTTCCACCCATGCTCCAGCTGCTCTATGAAGAGGAGATTCGAGTCTTGGGCGTATTCCTTGCAGGATTGAGCTGTTCATTCTTTCAACTTGTCCATTGGATTGCGGGTGTGCCACAGATGCAAGATCTAGGCGAATTCCCGTTTGTTGGCAATATTTTGTCAACTCTCCAATGGAGAAATTTGTCCCGTTGTCAGTTATTATGCTATGTGGAACGTCATATCTCATGACTACGTCAATGATGAAATTTCTGGCAGTTACACCGTCAAGTTTTTTGATGGGTTTAGCTTCCACACACTTGGTATATTTATCCACTGCAACGAGTAGATGTGTAAGTCCGCCTCTTGCAGTTTTGAATGGTCCCATCATATCTAGCCCCCAGACCACGAACGGCCATGTAATAGGGATAGTTTTGAGTGCTTGGGCTGGCATATTTGTCTGCTTGGCGTAATACTGACATCCAACACATGTATTTGCTATGTGTTCAACATCTGTCTTGGCTGTTAGCCAGAAAAACCCTGCGCGGAATGCTTTTTTGACTATGCTTTTTGATTGAGCATGATGTACGCAATCTCCAGCATGGATTTCTTGCAGGATTTCTCTTCCTTCTTCTGGTGAAATACATCGCAGAAAAATTCCGGTAGTACTGCGCTTATACAGGCAATCGTTGATTACCGTGTATCCTTTGCATCGACGCTGTATTTGTCTTTGCAAGACTTCGTCTGCTCCATCCGGGTACTTCTGATCAACTAAGAAGTTTAAGTATGGAATTGTCCACTCCGGGTTAACAAGCATGACTTCGATTGACTCGGAAGCCAGAGGATAATCAACATCTCCACCTTTTATGGATGGTTCGTATAAATGCTGGACAAACACACCTGGTGGTAGGATTTTCACTCTTTCTGATCCCATGCGGGCTAATGCATCCGCGTTCCAATTTTCTTCCCTTTTGACGTGAAGTACTTCAAACCCTAGGAAACAGATTGCAAACTCGTCCACCGTTCTCCGATATTCGGCCATGATGGGGCTTTTGGCGTCCCAAGTTTGGTTGAGCTGGTGCTGTACCAAATCTAAGTCACCGTAGCATAAGATGCGCTTGACACCTATCTCTTTTGCTATATGCAAACCATGAAGCAGAGCTTCGTATTCTGCCACGTTATTACTGGCGTTGAAGTGTATTTGTAGTACATACTCCATTGTGTCTCCTTTGGGGGATTTTAGGACTACACCAGCTCCCGCTCCTTCCTTCATCTTGGATCCGTCAAAGTGCATGACCTAGTATTCTCACTCCGGCATTGGTGTATTTTCCATTGCTTCCGTCCAATCGGCGACGAAATCTGCCAACACCTGGGATTTTATCGCCGTCCGAGATTGGTACTTAACGTCGAACGTGGCTAGCTCGATGCCCCATTTGGCTACTCGGACTGTTGCGTCCGCATTGTTTATTATATCCCCTAGTGGTGCTTTACATACCACTGTTATGGAATGTCCTTGGAAGTAATGACGAAGTTTTCGAGATGCGAAAAATACGCCATATGCCAGTTTTTGATAGTGTGGGTACCTTTGTTTAGACTCGGAGAAAACTTCACTTACATAATACACCGGATGTTGATCTGGTATACTTTGATCGTCTTTCCACCTTTCCATAACTATTACTGCACTGATAACCCGATTTGTAGCTGTGAGGTACAATAACATGGGTTCTTCGTCTTTTGGGGATGCAAAAATCGGAGCTTTCATCAAGGTTTCTTTTAACTGGGTTAATGCTGCATCTGCTTCTTCTGTCCACACAAACTTGTCGGATTTCTTCAACAATTTGTATAATGGCAGAGCTTTGTCCCCTAGCCGGCTAATAAACCTGCTAACGGCTGCTGCAGAACCCGTCAATCTTTGTACATCTTTTACTCACGTGGGCTTTGAGATGTTTAAGATTGCTTTGATCTTTTCCGGGTTTACTTCTATTCCTCTATGAGAAACGATGAAACCAGAAGTTTTCCTGAGGGAACCCCGAATACGCACTTTAAAGGATTCAAATTCATCTTATAAGTGCGTAGAGTTTTGAAGGTTTCTCGCAAATCCTCAAGGAGTGTGTCCTTTTCCTTGGAAACGACGGCAATGTCGTCCACGTAAACATGGACATTTTTGCCAATCTGACTATGCAGACATCGTTGAATGCAATGCTGGTAAGTTGCACCTGTGTTCTTCAGGCCAAACGGCATGGTTATGTAGTAGTACGTTCCATATGGGGTTATGAAGGAAGTTTTGATTTGATCTTCTTCCTTCATGCATATTTGATGATACCCGGAATATGCATCCAAAAAGCATAAAAGCTCAGAGCCAGTAGTGGCATCTATTATTTGATCGATTCGCGGTAACGCAAATCTATCTTTTGGACACAATTTGTTCATGCCAGTATAATCTATACACATCCTAAGGACAGTACTGTCTTTCTTCGGGACTAATACTGGGTTCGCAGACCATTCAGTATGTATAATTTCCCGGATAAAATCTGCTGCCAATAGCTGGATAATCTCCTTGCCAATAGCCTTCCGTCTTCTTCCTTCAAATCGACGGAGACCCTGTTTGACGGGTTTAGATCCTGGAATCACCTTAAGTTGGTGCTCAGCAAGTTCCCTGGGTACGTCTGGCATGTCCGCTGGACACCATGCGAAAATGTCCCAGTTCTCACGGAGGAACTTGATGAGCTGGCTTTCCTATTTGTCGGTCATCTCAGTTCCTACTACGACAAAATTTGTCAGATCTTTAGGATCTAGGATTACCTGTCTTGTATTCTCGGAAGCTTTGAAACTATCTGCCGGTTTTCGACTTTCTTTTCCTGCCGGCATTTCTGTCGGCGATACTTGTTTGGCCAGCTCCTTCAGTTCTTCCTTTGCTATCACTTTTTCTACGCAAAGGGCGTTTTCTTTTTCCAGCTCGTTTGCCAATTTTAAGTCTCCACTTATGGTGATTACTCCTCCTTTTGGTCCTGGCATCTTCAACTTGTTATATATGTAACATGATATTGCCATGAACTTGGCGAAAACTGGACGTCCGAGTATTGTGTGATACACGCTTTCGAACGGCACAACCTCGAAGGATATTTTTTCCTGCCGGAAATGTTCTTTCTCTCCAAAGGTTACTTCCAGGGAAATTTCTCCTAGGGATCGTGCTTGCCTGCCAGGGACGATGCCGTGAAAGCGTATGTTACTATGGTTGAGCTGGGTCTCGGAGATTCGCAGATGCTTCAATGTGTCCAGGTACATTATGTTAATGCTGGATCCTCCATCCATCAACACTCTTTTTAGCCTAGTGTTTTGAACAATAGGGCTTACAATTAGAGCTTGAGTGCCGGGTTCTGGGATATTTCCGGGATGATCAGACTGATCCCAGATAATTGGTGTATTTGAGTACTTCAAGAATTTCGGGGTTGCAGGGACAACCGCGTTTATTTCTTGAAGTGTTCTCTTTGCCACCTTTGCTGAGGGAGTTGCCAGGAAAGTTAAGTTACATTCTCCGTCAACTCTCGGAAACTTAGGCTCGCCTTTTCGCTGTTGTTTCTGGATTTTTTCGTCAGTGTCCGATTCATTGTCTTCTTTTTCAGCTTCTGGCTTTTGCTTGGAGAATTTCCTCTTGGAATTCTTCCCTTTGCTTCCGGATCCTGCACTGCCTTTCATATGCTTGTTCAGCCGGCATTATGCGTTAGTATGGGTGGGTTTCCCAAATTGCGAGTGGTGGACACAGTTTTCCGACTTTATTCTTTCCCAGTCTTCCTTGGTGTAATTTATCGGTTCTGTGCTTCGTCCTTTCCACTTGCTCCCATTTTCTCTTCCAAAGGCTATGTTAACTTCCTTGGTTTTTTGTGTTGCTTCGAGAGTTGCTTTTTTCTCAGGGCGAGGGGTCTTTTTGGCCTGGATCAAAGTGTCGATATTGCCGCCTCTCGCTCTGATACCGTCTTTGGCCGCTGCGTGCTCATTGGCGGTTGTAAGCATAGATCCGAGATCTTTGTTCTTTTTGGAACCGATCATGAACGGTACGAGTCCGGGTTTTAAGCCATTGGCGAAAGCATGCATTGCTTGTGCGTCAGTTACCCCAGAGCAACTATTCTTTATTGCAGTCCATCTGGAGATAAAGTCCACGTATGGCTCATCTTCAAACTGGGTGTAACGGTTTAGCTGGTTGATGTTGTTCGGGCGCTTGTAGGTTCCCCGGAAATGCTGAGTAAAAACTCTAGCCATATCATGCCAGCTGTCGACAGTTCTTGATGGTAACCCATTAATCCAATCCCTGGCTCCATCCAGTAACATTAGGGGGAGGAATTTTACTGCCTCCAAGTCTGTCCCATTGTTGATCTGGATGGCTGTGTAATAGTCTGAGAGCCAGGTATCCGGGTTTGTGCTACCAGTGTATTTTTGATACGTTGGACCAACTTTGGCAAAGCCAGAATGCATAGTTATCCTTCGGATCCTGTCAGTGAAACACTTAGGTCCAAAGTACAAATCATCTCTTTCCGCTCTGTCAATGTGTGCGGAGTATCTGCCGGCTGGATGGACAGAAGGGGATCTGCTCCTTTCTTTTCCATTGTGGCGCGGTCGCGTTTTTCCGGGATTATCTCTATTACCTCCGTTATCGTGCCCTTTGGGATAAGGTGGAGTTCTACTCCTGTGTCTTTCCTTATTCCTGGGGGGCGTGCGGGATCTCTCACGCCCGTGAGGTATATCCTGTCTTCCAGCTTTTTCAGCGGGGCGTCTCGGAGGCGGCATCGCTTTTCCGTCCTTCCGGTTTTGCTCTTCCCGATCTCGGGGATTAATTCCATCTTTCGGTGGATGGGATCCGGTTCTGGACGTTGCATCCTTGTTGTCGGGGTTTTTCTTGTCCTTTCTCGGATCTGATTTCTTCTCTTTCGAATTGTTTGAATCTCCAGGTTCTTCCGGTCCAGGTGCTCCAGCGGCGCATGTAGCTGTTTTGCATAGGGCAGAGTCGTCGTGCAACTTCCCTGATCGTTCTTGCCCTCGCTGTTGCTGTTGCAATGCCTTTCCTAGGAAGGCATACACCCCTTGAAGTTTTTCACCATTGGAGTACATATCGTTGTTGAGGATGGCGAACGCTGCTTCCGCGTTTTTCGCTGCGGTTTTGTATATTGGTTTGCCCCTGGCATCTTTGCCGTTTACTTGCTTTTGCCAAGATGGGTTGTGAAACCGTTCTTTTGGCGGCAATACTTCCGGTCTTGCAATTCCGGGTAACCGTGTAGGTTTAATGCCAGATCTATTCCTTCTCTCGTATTCCTCTATTTCTTCCTGCTTTAGCTTGATGTCAGCCTGGGTTTTTTGGAGGTGTTCTCGAGTTCGGAATAGATGTTGCTGTTGCCTTTGGAGAGCTTGTCTCCTGGCTTCCAGCACTTTAGGGGGCTCGTGTGGTCCCACTAGTGTTTGAAGTAGATCGTGTTCGTCTTGCTCTGACATTGGCGGAACAGAGATTTCCTTCGTTTTCTTCTCCACGGGCTTAACTCCACTTCCTCCTCCTACTTCCAGGTTGTCATTGGCTGTGTCAACCAATTTTTTCTTCCGTAGCTTGTACTGTAGTTTCTTGGAAGCTTCGTGCTTTTTCTTGGAAGAGGGAGGTTTTTTACCAGGTTCATCTTCTGTCAATTCTTTGACATCGAGATATGTTGGAGAGGTTTCTCCTTCTTCTCTCTCTTCCTCTGGCGGAGGCGTTCTAGGGCTTTCCTGACTGTCGGCATCCGTGTTTTCAGCCGGTTTTGCCATCAGTACTTCGTGGAATCCCTCTTGAAAAGATTTGACCTTTTCTCTCGAAAACGTTTTCATCTTCCTCTTCGGTATCGAACTGATCCGATCCGGGTTCCGACTCTAATCTCGCCTCGATGGCGGCTAGCACAGAGTCAGCTTCCGAGATCGTCGTTATATTGACGGATGTCGGATCTTCCACCTCTGTTGTGGGATTGTTGTTTTCTACCTCTTCCACAGGATTATTTTCATCCGTGTTTTCGGCGATCTCGGATTGCACCATGCCGATAAAGTGCGGTTCAGCAGTATATCGGCGATCTGAGCAAAATCCGACATCATAGTCGTCTTCGACTGGGTATAAGGCGGGTGGGATAAATTTGCTTCCGCCACAGTATCCCATTGCTTCTGCAGTTAATCCGATAAAGATGTTTGCAGATCCAATCGGTAAAACGCAGGCACTTACCAGATGATTCCGCGCCGGCATGTACGATCTGTTGTCGAGGAAGCGCCCGACGTCATTGTCGAATTCCAAGCTTCCGACAGTTATGGTACTGCCGATTCCGCCGAGTATCCCCGATCGAAACATAACGCCTGACGTCGCTGGCCCCACGGTGGGCGCCAACTGTCGAGACATCGTAGTAGAATTCATAGACGGGGGTGCCATGAGACTACCGATAGAGAAGTGGGGGGACGTGATCGTATGTTGAACAATGACACAGGGTTTTACCCAGGTTTGGTACGTCGCAGTAATGCGGCGTTCCTACTCCTGCAATCTCACTATTCAGGACTAAAGCCTGGAGTAAACAGAATACAATGTGAGGTTTAGTTTAGCTACTCGACAAGGATCCACCTCTCGGCGAGTTAGCCTCTAGCTTTTTGTCTATCTTTCTTTATCTCCCGTCCAGCTTTATATAATAGCCGGGTTAGGGGCTTACAGAAAAGGAAACCTAGAAGACTACGGTATGTGCTAACTTGAAAAGCAAGGAATCCGCCTTCTACTCCAAGCCGTATCACGTGGGCCGTGATCCGGGTTCTTCTAGAATCCGGCTTCCGTGCGTCAGCTTACTGGGCCGCCTAATAGACCATGATCCATTACCATTTAGGCCACCCTGTTAATCCGGCACTTTAGACCACTATCTGATATACCCCTAATTGGTATATATTCGACAGTAACGCATGCGCATATTGTGAAAAATGCGCCTGGGGTAAGTGCCCATTATGCTATCCCTTCAGTCTTTTTTCTTTTCTCTCGCGCATATCAGTTCCATCCCCCCATCTCCCATCTCCCTGATCCAGTCGAGCACACCGTCGTCCACACCGTCGTCGAGCAGGCCGTCGCCCACGCTGTCTCCCACGCCGATCCAGTCGAGCACGCCGTCTCCCACGCCGTCATGGAGCAGGCCGTCTACGAGGAGCAGTTCAAGGGCACCAACGAGGAGCCGGCCGTCGAGGAGGAGCATGCCGTCGAGGAGGAGCAGGCTATCGAGGAGGAGCAGGTCCAGGGCGCCGTCGAGGAGTAGCAGGTCGAGGGCGCCAACGTCGCCCACCCCCGTGTCATCCACGCCGTCATCGCCCACGAAATCGTTGTCCAGGTCAGCCCCCCTCCCCCCTCTTCAGTGTGCTCTTCAGATGGTTTCGTCCAGAAAGAGGGAAGAGAATCATTATGAATACTGTTATACATAATGATTATTAGTTGAAACATTACCAGTACCAAGATTATATCTTATACTCACCCATCATTTGCAACACCAGATGACACAAATTTGAGAGGGGGTAATGGATTTCCTGTAGTGACCCAAAACCTGCAAATTTAGAAGACTGCAACTTCAGCAAATGAAAACTAAAATTGAAGTTCCCAGTCCACACATGAAAGCAGGGGAGTAAATCAGCCTAAGAAACAACATATTCGTAAAAGAACTTCAGCTTAAATGATGTTTTCTACATAAACAGTGCATGGTATCTAAGACAAGTAATCGCGACACCCCTGCCACCAATCTGCGCCTATCCACGTGGCCTCGTTGGTTTGGCTATTTTTTGCGGACATGCTGGGTCTTTTGTCGCGCTCGATACAGAAAAGAAAGGCAGACACGCTATCTCTCCCCAAACCCTATTTTCTCTCCCATCTCTCTCGTGGTGGCGGCGGCGGCGGCCGGAAGTAGCGGCAGCGAGCGGGCAGCCGGTGGTGGGGAGCCCCATTCGTTCCTGGCCGCCGCTCCTGCGCTCGCCCTCTCCCTCTGTCTCGCTCTGCCTCCGCGCCGTTTCCCCGCTTGCCATCAACGCCCTCCGGCCCCTTCTCATCCGGCACGCTCCATGGGATGAAATCCTAGAGGTGGTGGCGATCTGATGCGGCAGATGCAACGCCGGCCATGGTACATCGACGGCGACGGCGGCGGCGGCCGGGACAGGTAGGCCTTCTCTCCAGCTCCTCAAATCCTAACACCACCCGATCTTGGCCGTCACCTCCGGCGCCAGTGACCGGAAACCGGCCGACGCCGTCCATCTCCTCTCTGATGTGACTCCTCTCTATCTTTCTGCAGGAGGACGGGAGGGTTACAGAGGACTCGCCTCCTTGTTTTCTCTCGTCGGTTCAGTTCAGGACCGCCGTGCATAGCGACGCGGCGCCGGCGTGCCTGGCCTCAAGCGGCAGCGGAAGTGCGGGCCACCGCTTCCTCTCGGATATATTCACATTTTCTCCTACTCCAGCGCGCCGTCTACGAAATCACCCGTCTTGTTGGGCATTGTTTAGGTTCATGCTCAGGTTCGCAATCCATCTCTGGTTCTTGTGTTCCTCTGAAGCTCGTGTTATTTTTATTTGGTTGTGTAGAAGAAAATATGCAAGCTCAGCTAAATGTGTTTTCTGACCTCCGCTTTGGCAAAGTTACCATGATTTAGACATTTACTCCATTGCAACACCAAGCCTGTAAATGTCCCTTACTCTTAAATAAGTTATTTTGTAAAGTTCTCTTTTATCTATATGACTTCCTTGCTTCATGTTTTCTAAGGTACACCTGTATTGCTTACATGGAGCTGATAAGGACATAAGGCTTCAATTTTAATGTTGTTGGAATAATATGGCCGAGAGGGGGCACCTCTAGGTGGTTGTGGAGCTGCTCCGGCACCTCGACGCCGTGGGCGCCGCCGCGAAGAACAGGTCGGGGTACGACGAGCTGCACGTCGCGGCTAGAGAAGGGCATCATGGTGAGCTTCCAACTTGAGCTTCCGTGCTCTCCTTGGACTTGGAACTGAGCTTGCTTGTTGATTCTGTAGCAACTGCCTCCCTGGTACTATGACACTGTTTTGTCCTGGATCTGGAAATGTATCAAAAGTTCATATACTGTACTGTAGTTAAGTTGTGAACCGCGTGATTTGTTACCAATACGAAAATGAGTATAGCTTGTTTTGCAGTTTGCTGCTGGTTGGGGGAAAACATTTGTTAAAAGTGTACTTTACAATCAAGTAGGATGCAATTAACTAGAATATGAAATACAGTAAATATGTGACCATTCAATGTTTTAGTCTGTGCAGCCTTTTGCTCATTGATTTCTTCATCTGTCAAATGAATATTAGGAGTTAGAAATCTGTGTGTTTGCTTCTGAGCTCATTGTGTGTCTGTTTAGATTAAACTGTAACGCTTCATAGACTGCGCTATTTGGGTAAACCATCAAATTTGTGTGCCTTTGAGTGAGATTTCCTTGAACCTTTTCTCTTGTTGTTCCTTTTATATGACTGGAGTTGCTGCAAATTCTTTGCTGATAAAAGGGGGATCAACCACTTAACTGTCTCTCGCTCCTCTGCAACTTGTTTGCTATATTCTCTCGCTCCTCTACAAACTGTTTTCTGATTACCTGATTTGATCTTTGTCCATATTTAATAGATGATTGTTGGGGAATATCGAAATGTACTCATCTAGCTGATTTGAAAACCTGGAGACTGATTGATAACGAGAATATAGCATGAATGACTTATAAATATTCTTCTGGGGATAATTATTCAACCCTTTTACCTCTCATTGTTGATTCATGAAGAAATGCGATAATAAAATCACTCTGGTGGTTCTGAAATTTGTTTCACTCAACGCTTTAAAAACTACATGAAATATTACTCGATGACCTTATATTTGTTTGCCTTCATCTTTTTGTAGTTACTGATGAGTGGGCAGGCAAGTGCATTGCCAGGTATGTTGATATTGAGAAGAAGGTATGGAAGGTTCTATGTTGATATTGAGAAGCAGGTATGGAAGGTTCTGGCTATTCGTTGGACCAGTAGCTTCGATTGCTTGGGCACTTCAACCAAAGTTGGTTCTATTACAGCTTTTGGCCATACTCATGTAAGATTCTAAAGAGTACTTGTTTTGTTGCTTCATCACCCTATTGATCCTCACGTTGTTTTGATTTCCCATGAATTATGTCAGATTGTTGTGATGGTATGTAGTTCACACATGTGAGATATATACTTAGATAGTTCTCTGCGGTGCCAATATATTACTCCCTCCGTCCCAAAATATAAGGCGCCCTTTAATTTCGGGGGTCAACGACGTCCAACTTTGACCATAATTTGTCCTTTCAATATGTTTACAAAATTAGTATAAATGTATATGAAATGGAAGAATTTTACAAGATGATTTCAACGATACCGTTTTTACATTCTCAGTCCATCTAATTTATAATTTATTAGTGGTCAAAGTCGAGCATCAAAGACCAGCATAAAAATAGCGCGCCTTGTATTTTGGGACGGAGGGAGTATCTAATTGGCTTTCCAATATTGTTTATTATTTAATGTAAGTTATACATATCTATTATTGCTTAAAACCAAATAAATATCTCCTTTCAGCCAAGATGTTATATTTGAATGTTGCAGGGTATTGTGTTCATCTGCCGGTCATGCTTTGGATTTCATCGGGGACAAACCTAGGTCTCATCACCTGGTTGCAATAGTCCATTATATCTTCATTTCCAGTTGTGCAATATGTGCTTGATGAAAATTTTAGATGTTTTCGTTGTTTTTGTAGGCCTGTTGGTGACGGGGTCGGTGGCGTAGGAGCTGGTTGGTCGTCGTCTCCCAAATCACCACTCCCCGCTCCATGATGTGCTTAACACCGTGCCTCCATTCCCTTCGCCACGCCCCTGCCTTGCTCAATCGCGTGGAGGCTGTGTCGCCACCGCCGTTGCCCTGCTGCAGCCGAGAGTAGCATTTCTTTTGGTGGATTTGGATCGTCTGATTTAATCAATCAATCTAATTAAGTCTGACTGTTTTTCTCTTTAGGTTAATGAATTAATGTTGGATTATTTTGTTAGAACGGTTCCCCTGCATTTTACAACTAATTGCGGCATCTACCACGATTTTGTCTAGGAGTCTATCTGATGCTCACCTGCAATGTCGGTATTAACGAGATGCGTAAGTACTGCTTGTTAAAATTTCAATATATATATGTTGTGTCTGAAATTGAAGCATGAAAGTTCATTTTAATGTGTTCTTGTCATGTCTCCTTTTCTTACAATGCATAATTGTTTCTGAGAATGCTATGGCAGAAAACCTTCTATATTATGTGAGTCTATTTTCGAATAAACTCGGTTTTCTATAGAATTGGACTAGCTAAAGAATTTTTGATTTGGTGTCTGCAACTGAATTTTGCACGCATGGTACATGCTCCGGTCGCTGTAGAACTACACATATCTCCCTATTTTTTGAGGCATTGTGAGTCTGTGCGATGAGGTTGTTTCTGCTTTTTAACATGTTCTCCAACTCCTTTTTCCATTTAATGATTAGGAACATATGTGTATGGTTTCTGTCATATTAGTTGTTGGTTTTTTTGGTCTGTCAACTCAGATCGTCCAAAGTATCATAAGCATCACTTATCCTTGTAAATAACAAAATCAAGGGTCAAGGCGAGGGAGCATCCATGTCCTACTATATGTTGTGTATGGATGTTTTGTGCCCTATGTCAAATCACAATATCCTCCATCCTCTTCCCCATTTCATTGCTTAGGGCAGTTAGTGCTATGGTTCTTTGGCGATAACAATTTTTCTCATGATGCTTGAAGCAAGATGGGATTCCTATTCCTTTCTGCTACAAGGCCTTCAACTATTTTAAGTTGTATATTCATCCTCCATGAAATTTGTACATCCTTAATATTATTTGATTGATGTTGGTTTACTCTATTACAGAAGAAAATCGTGCATCCAAGGCCATTGGTACCATGGGATAGAACTTTCTGGTTGCGTATTGCAAGTGAAAGTGACATCTGACCATTTAGGTACTTCATAATTTGAGCTTGATTCTAAGTTTTTTACTGTATTAGTTATCGTCTTTGTAGATCACAGAAAATGGACACATTTGGGTTTAGCTATTACTTTGTGTTTTCTTTCATCCCACGTGAGTGCAGTAAATCTTCAATTTTTTGTTTGCTTGACATGTAAATATAAGGTAACCTTCCCAACCCACCCCTGTTTTTATGTTTCAGTAACTAGCGTGAGCTTTGGTCTCGTGAGTTGGACGGTAATGTCCATGTGTTTGAACTGAACCCTTTGTCCTCTTTGATATTAGTAATTATCATCAGATGAAATGGTTTCGCTATAACCTTTGTGGCTGCACATAATTTTTGTTGGCCTAATGTTTATTTAAGAAATGTCGTGATGTCAATAAGTAGTACCGCCATGGTAACCTTCGCCAAGATCTTCTGTTTATTACCTTTTAATGTCCCACCACATTACCGCTAAGGTCTTGTCCGGGTTTTTATGTTGAACGGGATTTGAACCTCTTGAAGTCTTCAAATTCAATGGACAAAATGTTGGAGGACATTTGGTACGTATTTTCCAAGGCGACGCTGAGCGAGTTTGGAAGATGCCAAGTTTAAGGCACTATGTCTATCCAAATTTCTATGAGATAATCGGCACCATTGTGTGTATATCAAGTGAAGTTGGTATATTTGCTTTCAGGTTCGATTCTGCCAATCTATAACACTCATTCTGGCACCCATTTCCAGCAATCTTGAATTCACCAACCTTTATGCCAAGTTTAAGGCACCCATTTCCAGCTGTTACATGTGACGGGAATGACCGAATTTCAGTGAAATTATTCAGGTTTGCATGGCAAATTTGCATTAAAAAGGAAGATATGTTAATATAGATATTCTCATTTTGTATTGCTTACGGACACCTTTTCCTTATGCATATTTCTGATGTTTTTTTTTGACCGTCCTCTCTTTGATAGTGGCCTCAATGCCTTGACTAATATAATATTTTATGTCATTTCAAGGTTCTAATGAGGATACCTACGATGGCGTGAACAAAGAGCTGCAATACAGCCGTCTTGCAATACAGCCGTCCGGGAGGCAAAATAACATGTTACGTCAATGTCCATATGACCAAATTAAGTGTCTCTTCCAACCATACAGCCTTGAACATTGAAACTTTCTCTGTAGTTAATCTTCCTTGGTCGCAGGTAGTGGTAGTAATAAATAAAATTATCAGGTGGCAATGGCATCTTCTTAGATAGCACTTGTCAAGCGTTCTTGAAATATTTTTCTTGTTTTTGTTTTATCATCACTATCTAAGTTCAGACAGCAACAGTACTTGTCTTACATATTTATGCATATGGTTAATTCACTGCCTTGGCTTAGAACTAAAGGGATTTTGGTGAAAGTATGCCAGTAATATATCGCTATGTTTCTATCTCATGCCCGTGACTAATTTATTGTGAAAGTTTCTACCTTGTTAGATCGTTGAATTCATTTTATTTTTGGGCGTTAGCTCACTAATTTTTGCTGATCGAGTGGTAGTTTATTTTGCAGATATGTGTCAGGATGGCAACTTTGTCTCGTTAGGATATGTGTTTCGTTCTGTAATTTATAGCACTGACACACTAAAAATATTGGCTATATAGTGAAAATAAAGTATATTGCCTTAGCGCGGAGGAAGGTGGTGCTCGTGCTGTCGAAGCCATCTACTCCTTATGTTTCCCATAACTTTCAATTTATTTTATGATTGGCTTGTTGTCCATACTTGGTTTATACATGCCTATACTTTCATAATTGGCCATTCGCTCCATTGATTGAGCACACATTTGATTTCTATGCCTGCATTGATCCCATTGCTTATCTAAGGTATCTAAATGATGTTTAGTCTACCAATGATTGGGTTGTATCTAATGTGATTTACTGGTACACCATGAACGCGGCTGTCTGGGAGAGACTTCTGCTACTGGTGGAATGGCATATTAGGCAGGTGGCCCTCTCTCATATTTCTCTGTTCCCCTACTCCAGTTTGTTACTTGACATGGATGACATAAGTCAGGTGGTGTGCTTCAGCTCACTAACTTTGATGCTCTGCGACAAGGTATAGCAGGTGTAATTTATTTTGTAAATTGGTAGGAACTTATTTGTTGAACCTTTTAGCTAATATTGCTCTATGATGCAGTGATGCTAAAACTGATTTTGGCTATTCTGGACGCTTCACATCAGGAAGATTAGACAGAAGTGGCTCAACAATTGAAACTAACACATCATGCTCTCTTGATGCTGCAAGGACAATCATGGGAGTTGTAGTTTTTCTGAATGAGTCAATGCATGCAAATGTCAAGAGTTTCCATTGTAACTAAATAAATGTATAAATGACAGGTCGATAAATTTACAAAAAAGAATTTCTCAAAAATGCTACTGTCCAGTCCATGTATAGCAGATGAATACAACTTGCCACTTATTGTTAGGGCAGCGATTAGTATGCCACTGACCGGCGAGGAGGCGCCCCAAGGGGCGCCCCAGCCTCTAGTGCAGATAAACCTCGACAATGAGTTTCAGATTTCAGAGGCCCTAATTAAATTTACAAAGTTCGCTACTCCTTAAGGGGACAATTCACTCGGGATAGTTTTGGTAAAATCAGAAACATGTACTTGTCTATAACTACACGGAGTGGGAAGCAAAGTAACTGCAATTGTGCCAAAACGTAGTGTGACATTACTCTATGTTTGTGCTAAAATGAAACAAACTGGCAGTACCTTCAGGCCAAGAAACAATAAGTTGGTGTTTAGTAAGCACAATGTGGAACACAATCGACACAGAACAATTACACAATATGCGTAGCAGTTTAGATAACAAATGAGTACATGTAGAAGTCTCGACGCATGATCAACTACATTCCAAAATACCCAGGAAAATGAAATGGCAAGTTAACAGAATTCATCTCAGAACACTAACCTATAACTACTACCGGCTGACCAGACACGAAAGATGAAATTGATCAGGTCGATTTACCATAACATGCAATTGAATTTAATTAAGAAAATTGTATAGAAGGTACACTCTCGAGCATGCTAATCACTTTCAAAATTATATATGGAATTAGCATTGTTTGTTAAGCTCTAGTGACAGACATAATGATTGTAAAAGTAAATGCACTGCACAATAATAAGCACGTATCAGATAAAAATAACTGAGCTCAACAGTGATAATGAGCTAGCAAGAGCAAGACGTACGGGTCTGCCCGACTCAGTCGGCACAATTCACAGTAGAAATTGTTGAATATATTAGCAATTTAGCACATGATTTAATTCGAAATAACATCAGATAAATTGCGACAGCAGCAAGTATAATAATCATGCAAATATCTAGATCTAGTACAGTAGACAGATTGATACAATCTATTGCAAGAACTGGACATACGAATTCCAGTAACATCTCATACAGATGAGAGAGAGATACGTACGATGGAGCGGTAGCGGCACCGCCGTTGTTGTTCTTGTCCCCGGTGTCGGCCATGTCGTTGATGAAGAGGTTGCCGAGGTCGGGGAAGAAGTCGTCGTTGGGGAAGTAGTCGCCGTCAGCAGTCGCGCGAGTGCGCTCCCCAAAAACCTGATCGCCCCTCTCCCGTACAGGATCACAAGAGGCGGGGTTCCGGAGGCCTGCTGTCCCTTCTCGCGGTGCACGCCGGAAGGAGGGATGGAGAAGGCTTGATTGGCGGCGCAGTGGTTTGGAACGGTGGTGCGAAACCATATGACGAAGTGGCGGCTAGGGTTTACCGTATGCGCGTATTTATATGCGGGCTGGGAGAGACGTGGGCGTAACCCTACGTCTGAGTCGGTTCGGCTCCACGATTCAGAAAGGAAACGGAAACGGTTTTGGAATTAACGCGTCCGTTAATTACCAAATTAATGACTCATTAAGTTTTTCCCAACCGACAAAATAAACGCTCTCGGCTCGGCTCATTCCCGCAACCCGCGGCACGTCGTGACGTGACGTGACGTGACGAGGCGAGGCGAGGCGAGGCGAGGCGTGGCGAGGCGGGCGGCGGAGGAGGAGCGCGCGTGTGGCACACCTCTCCTCTTGCCTTGCCTACTCATACATGAGCTAGAATGGCTCACCTTATAAGCTGGTTCCACTCTCTCCAAACTAGCAATGTGGGACTAAACTTTAGTCCCACTCACTCCACTTATTATTCATGAATGGGCCATGACAATTTCAGGATTTTAGTGGGCTTAATTGGGCTAGACATGTGAGCCCATATGAGGAGCCCATATATAAAATACTAACAATCCCCCACAAAGTGTCATTAGCACATTTCATAAACTTTGTTCCAAAACATTGTTTATATACCGGTGTTAGTCGAGACTGTTAAGTTGAACTTCCACTTAGAACATCATGCTAGACTAGTTCACAACTTGAATAGTGGACTACGCCTTGAACTACAAGTTTGCTGTGATACCAGTTTCACACAACGTCTAAACCGATACTAGGCTGCCGCAAGGCTTCCCCGCGGTTTAGAGCGTATGCGTCATACTCCGAAGGCCTTTCATGAGTTTATTAGAGAGCACCCGATTCTCATAGACTGCGACGTTTAACAGTCAGACTCATATAGGTGAGTTCCTCAGGAGATGTTCTGTAGGACACATCTCTGCTTATATAAATAAGCCACTTGGAACACATTAAGACAAATGTCAACCTACCGTACAGATCAGGAGAGTATTGCATCTTTTATGGAGTGGAATAAATATAAGGATACTCTCCTCTCAGCCGACCAACAGCTTGTCTCCCACTTCTAATTCACGGGATCTCCGATCACATAGAGTGGGTTACCACTGTGGGCAACTCATAACGTGGCTCTCAAACCCATCTCCCTCGATGCATTATCTATCACATTCCGTGATAAACCCTTTGTGAAGGGATCTGCCAAGTTCATAGACGTTTGGATATAATCCAACGCAATAACTCCGGAGTTCTTCAATTTCCTGACAGATTTTAATCTCCTCTTCACATGTCTTGATGACTTTGCATTATCCTTAGAACTGTTCACTTTGACGATCACAGTTTGATTATCACAGTTCATTAGGATTGCGGGTATTGGTTTTTCAACCATAGGCAAGTCCATCAAGAGCTCACGAAGCCACTCTGCTTCAACAGTGGCTGTGTCTAATGCTGCGAGTTCTTCTTCCATAGTTGACCTCGTTAAGATGGTCTGCTTGCAAGACTTCCAGGAAACAGCGCCACCACCAAGTGTACAAACATAACCACTAGTGGCCTTAAGCTCATCAGCATCAGATATCCAATTAGAATCACTATATCCTTCCAGAACCCTCGGGTTTCCGGTATAGTGAATTCCATAGCTCGCAGTGCCTTTTAAATCGCGCATAACTCTCTCAAGCGCACGCTAATGATCATCTCCCGGATTGGAAACAAACCGGCTCAATTTGCTCACAGCAAAAGAGATGTCAGGCCTCGTGGCACTCGCCAAATACATAAGCGAGCCTATAATCTGAGAATATCTCAGTTGATCTCTAGTAATCCGTTGATTCTTTCGAAGCAACAAACTAGCATCATATGGAGTTGAAGAAGGCTTGCAGTCACTATACCCAAAGCGACTCAAGACCTTTTCCACATAGTGAGATTGAAGCAGTGTGATTCCACCATTATCATCTCTCAACAGCTTGATGTTCAAGATAACATCAGCTACTCCTAGATCCTTCATCTCAAAACAGCGAGATAAGAAATCCTTAACTTCCTTGATTAAATCAAGATTGGTCCCAAAGATCAATATGTCATCGACATACAGACATAGAATAACTCCCTCGCCCCCACCATGGCGATAGTACACACACTTATCAGCTTCATTTACAACAAAGCCTTCAGCAGTCAAAGTCCTTTCAAACTTCTCGTGCCATTGCTTAGGTGCTTGCTTCAGGCCGTATAATGACTTCAATAACTTACACACCTTGCCTTCCTGACCGGGTACTACGAAACCATCTGGCTGCTCCATGTAAATTTCCTCGTCCAACTCTCCATTAAGGAAAGCCGTCTTAACGTCCATTTGATGAACGAGAAGACCGTGTGAGGCTGCCAGTGAGAGTAGCACACGAATAGTGGTCAGTCTAGCCACAGGTGAGTAAGTATCAAAGAAGTCTTCACCTTCTTTTTGGGTATAACCCTTGGCCACAAGCCTTGCCTTGTACTTTTCAATCGTACCATCAGGCCTAAGCTTTTTCTTGAACACCCACTTACATCCTACAGGTTTACACCCATAAGGACGATCAGTGATTTCCCAGGTTCCGTTAGCCAAGATGGAATCCATCTCGCAACGAACAGCCTCCTTCCAGTAGTCAGCATCAAGAGACGCATAGGCTTCTGAAATAGTCCTGGGTGTGTCATCCACGAGGTACAGTCCTCTGTCTCTTGCTCCTTAAAGGAACTTCATTGTCATCCTCCTCGGGATTCTCAACATGTTCTATCGGAATGGTGGATTCAGGAATCTCAGCTAATTCCTGACTAGATGAAACAGGTTTCTCCTGATTTGATGAGCTAGACATATCCTTCATAGGAAATATGTTCTCAAAGAAAGTCGCATCATTCGACTCCATAATCGTACCAACATGCATGTCGGATACCTCAGATTTTACTACCAAGAATCTATAACCAATGCTATTAAAAGCATAGCCCAGAAGAACACAATCTACGGTTTTAGGTCCAAGCTTGCGCTTCTTGGGAATTGGTATATTGACTTTCGCCAAACAACCCCAAGTACGTAGGTAGGAGAGTTTTAACCTTTTCCTTTCCCATTCCTCAAATGGAGTAATGGTTTTATTCTTTGTGGGAACTCGGTTTAGGACATGACATGCAGTCATTAGCGCCTCCCCCACCATGCCTTGGAGAGACCCGAAGTGTCTAACATGGCGTTAACCAAATCAGACAACGTTCGGTTCTTTCTTTCATCCACCCCATTTGACTGAGGTGAGTAGGGAGGCGTCCTCTCATGAATAATACCGTGTTCAGCACAAAAAGAATTAAACTCGTTGGAAAAATAATCTCCACCACGATCAGACCTAAGCCGTTTAATTTTACGATCAAGTTGGTTCTCAGCTTCGGCCTTATAGTTCTTGAAATAAGTTAAAGCTTCATCTTTAGATTTCAGAAGATACACATAACAATATCTAGTGGAGTCATCAATAAGTGTCATAAAATATTTCTTTCCACCTTTTGTCAATACGCCATTCATCTCACAAAGATCAGAATGTATAAGTTCTAGTGGTGCCAAGTCTCTCGCCTCCGCAGTCTTATGAGATTTGCGAGGTTGCTTAGCTTGAACACACACTTGACATTTGGAACCTTTAATAGTACTGAATTTCGGAATTAAACTCATATTTGCTAACCGCGTCATGCAACCAAAATTAATATGACAAAGTCGTGAATGCCAAACATCACAATCATTATCGTGGCAAACATTATTAATAACTTTGGTGCAAATATCTGACAAGGATAAGCGGAACAAGCCTCCGCACTCATAGCCTTTACCAATAAATTGTCCATACTTGGAAATTACAACTTTATTAGACTCGAAAACCAACTTAAAACCATCTCGACATAAACGTGAGCCACTGACGAGATTTTTATTGATGGAGGGCACATGATGAACGTTCTTCAGTCGCACGATCTTCCCCGAAGTAAACTTCAGATCGACCGTACCAACACCACGAACAGTAGCATGTGACCCGTTCCCCATCAGCACGGGGGAAGTCCCTGTGACCTGATAAGAAGAGAACATAGAAGCATCAGCACAAACATGTACATTGACACCTGTGTCAACTAACCATTCAGGTGAATGACAAACTGAAAGAATAGTGGGAACTATACCGTACCCAAAGTCTTTCATCTCAGTGTCAGCCATGACAACATTAGCGGTCTTGCCGCTGTTCTCCTACTGCTGCAGCTCATAACGCTTAGGGCACTTTGGAGCCCAATGGGTCAGTTCACCGCAAACGTGACATGACCCCTTTCTCTTCTTGAAGTTGGTAGAGTGCGACGGCTTAAACTTGCCATCGGGCTTGCCTTTACCCTCGGATTTCTTCTTGTTATATTTAGCCTTGTTGGGCGGGTAATGTTTCTTCTGTACCACATGAGCAGAAGAAGCTACCTCAGCGACCCGAGCACGTGTATCCTTTGCTCTCGCCTTCTCTTCCACATCAAGAGATCCGATGAGGTCCATAACGGAAAACTCCTGTCTCTTGTGTTTTAGAGAAGTAGCAAAGGTGCTCCATGAAGATGGAAGCTTGGCAATAATGCCTCCGACCACAAACTTGTCCGGTAACATACACTTAAAGTGCTCAAGTTCTTTAGCGAGTGACTGTATCTCATGAGCCTGTTGAACAACAGAGCGCTCATCAGTCATCCTGTAGTCATAGAATTGCTCCATGACATACAGCTCGCTGCCAGCATCCGAGGCCCCAAATTTAGCCTCGAGTGCAGCCCACATATCCTTGCCGTTATCAAACGACATGTACGGATCCACAATGGAATCATCAATTATACCGAGGAGGGCACTTTTAAACATAGTGTCCATATTCTCAAAGGCCTCTAGCTGTGCTGGATTGAGATCGCCCTCAGGCTTGCCTTTGGTGGCCGGATAGCAGCGCAAGGTTTGAAACCATAGCACTGCTCTCGTGCGCCACCTCTTATAGTCCACACCCTTGAAAGGGATTGGCCTTGTCGCCGCAATGACAGACAGCGCAGGTGCAAGAAATTGCCTATAATCAGGTTTTTGGATTGTTGAATATATTAGCAATTTAGCACATGATTTAATTCGAAATAACATCAGATAAATTGCGACAGCAGCAAGTATAATAATCATGCAAATATCTAGATCTAGTACAGTAGACAGATTGATACAATCTATTGCAAGAACTAGACATACGAATTCCAGTAACATCTCATACAGATGAGAGAGAGATACGTACGATGGAGCGGTAGCGGCACCACCGTTCTTGTTGTCCCCGGTGTCGGCCATGTCGTTGATGAAGAGGTTGGGGTGGAACTTCAGGGCTAACACCCTCAGTGGGCTTATCTGGGACGAGCACACAACTCATATGTTTCCACACGTGACATCGGTCTTCCTCACACTGCAGATAAAACACAACACTAAAAATTCTCAAAAAGGAATGTCAGCATAACAAACGGACCAATGCTCACAAATTTGAAAGACTTCGATTCATGTTGTGGTGGTCTTTTCAATGGGGAAGAGAATGGAAAAAAAAGAGGGGGAAGATGACTATAATACCTTGATCATATTGTCATTTAGCAACGTACTGCTGCAAAGGCAGAGGATCTTAGTCGCTGGCTGTAAGGAGTCGTTGTTGACTTCCTCTTTAAGCCTAAAAGGGTTGAGATCTGATCCACTGTGGCACCTAGTGGCTAGATCAGGGGCGGATTGGATTTGCATTTTCCTGCTAATGAAAGCACACAGACCTCACAAATGCAACCAATCAAGACATGGACAAGGGAAACACAATCAAAATATAGAGATAAGGGGTTATGAGTTACGGAAGAGCAAGCAGCAGTAGATGGATATTATCGATAGCCAATGAATGCCCAACTATTAATTTAATCAATGAAGCTATGCGCTATTAATCCATATTATTATGAATGAAGATATGGTTCTACCTAAACAGAAGTAACTCATTTATGCCTAGGACAAGCAGGGTTTACAACATGCTGGAAGTAGACAACACTTACAGGACTACTAGGTGGGCATGCGCGCTGCTGCGCCGTCTACAAAGCGTTTAGGTATTATATGGTCAGCTTGGTGGATTTGCATGTGTTTCGAACTTTGGATTCATTGCTCCCTTGCGTAATTGTTTTTTAGTATTATCTGTAAATGGTGGCTATCCAGGCTTTGCCGCATTAGTTAATACCAAGGTCGATTTGTGCTTCCAAATTTCAGACACTATCCATAAAATAGTCTCTTTAATAAGCCTCAGCGAATAAGGATTGTTAGATTATATGGAGACACAATTACCATTTTAACTTATAAGCCACAAGTATAATGTTCAATTAATTAGATAAGAGGTCTCAGAATTTTGTAACACACTAGTTATGTTAACAGGATTGCACAAAATTAATTGAGGACCTGCACAAATAGATATATGCCAGGCAGTTTGAAATGTTAAATAATAAAAGAAAATCCATGGAAAAAAAGACACAAAGAAAATGTCGAGACAACTCTTTTGCTTTATTATCTTAGGAGGTTAATCTAAAACTGAAAAAACAAAGCATATTAATACTATATATATTCAAGGTGAAGTGCAAAACAAGATGACTTGCAACTCTTCTTCACTTGCCCTTTTTCTCAAGCAGCTTGGTTCAGTGAAGTTCCAGCTCGGAACTAATCATCTCACCGCTGGTACTACCTCCCTGACTCGAATCGAACCTGATAACCTCTAGACACCCCGCATGCCACTCTTCAATCAATTTTTACCTTCACGTGGTCCATGTAGAAGTCAAGAACGATCACCATTTTAACAGGAAACATGATGCTCCTTATCAGATCAATATTGCTGCAAAAGCTATCAAGACTAAGCTTCAAATGCGTGATTTCTGTACATAATTCTTCCAATATGTAGGGGGAGTCAACTATTACAAAGGGATACACAGTTAAAACGGATTTAACAATCACATGGCCCGAGCTATTCTTGGATGTTGCTTGGAAAACTTGCGAGGCACTAGGACCACCACAAATACTTCTACAGGTTTAGGTGTTTACCGCAAATTTCAGCAGGGAAGCAGAACCACTTCTATCTTTGTCCAAGCCTCAGCAGACTTAACACCATTACCACTTCATGATGAAGCTCTTGCGCTTGTGTTTGCAAATCTCCTTCAGCTACAGAAGGTCACATCCCCCACAGATAATATCTATAGTGCGAAGGCGGCTGCGGCAACTACAACGGCAGATTATATGGGAGATCAGAAGCTTCATTTCCCACTTCAGAAAATCTCACTCAACACTTGCCCCTGCTGTCTATAATATTCATAGGAACTTCAATGGAGTGACTCATGATTGCGCTCAACAGGCCATCCGAACGGTCTCTGCCTGGGCCCATCCTACTCTTGCACAAATTCAGCTCTTGTGCATGACTCTTGCCCTACTGCTTTAGCTCTAGAAAATCTGAATCGTCAGTGCATTGTGCTGCATGATGCGAGCTGAGTAAAACCGTTGGCGCCTCCATCGCCTCTGACCGTTCAAGAAAAAAAGGACATCAAAAGCAAGATACCATAATGGTTTGGAAATTTAGATGGCCTTGTTGCTACCGTGCATAACATCACAGAGAAGGAAACACCAATATATCATCAATAATAAATAGTTTTGATAAAATTGTGTATTTTTACTAATATCTGAAAATCTTATTGTCTGTGGGAAATGCGATCAAACCCAGCAATGCACTGACTTCGTCTCCAACACAAGCCACAAACAGAAATAGCGGTCCTATACGTGTCCTACTTAACAGATAATAAGATAGGTCAAGCAAGCACCAGTAATGCACTAAGCGACAACTACCTACAAAATAATGAAGGAGCTAAAACTATAAAACATGTTGCCAGGATACATAACTGTAAAGTAGAGAGTGAGCACGAATTCTACTCACTGCGTGCCTACTTTTCCAGTGAAGTTTATATAGATACACTCATTTGAGTTGCTATGGCATGCAAATTCTGACTGCGACATGAATTACTAAAGATCTTCATGTATTCCTAAATTCTCCCACTCTCTGAGTACTGGACGACTGAATAATAGTTCTCTAACTTCCAACATCAATGCCAATGAACAAACAAACGAGAAATCAACTTCATGGCGCACCAACAGACTTAAGTGGAACATTAAGTAGAATTATATGCAATTGAAGAAACTGATCAACTATACTATGAAATACATATTCAAGGCAAGGTTAAGACAAAGTACTCATTCCAATTGATGAGCTACTTCAACACATCATGCATGCCTGACTGCCTGTGTATGTTTCATGTTTGTCTCAAACAGATAGGGATCCAAAAGAAAATGGTGCCACTATTTCAGTAAACATGAACTATAAATCTTGACAATATTTCACCAGTCATTGAAATAATTATCTATTGAGTTATCTGACAACCAGCCATAAAGAGCAAGTAAAAACAAGTTCAAAAAAATTCGCTTTGTGCATAACATTATTGACAGGATCAGAAGCATCAACAATTACAGACTCTGAAAGTCAGTTCAGAGCATGGTGATACATATATTACAAATGTAAACAATATTGTCATAATCAAATCAATTAGTTTGGTGATATAATTTTTATATATAGCCCTAGAAAAAGAACTCGTCCAGAAATTAGTATGACTAATAAACATTTGAATTCATCACCTAACATCCACCGAAGCCGAAGTCAAAGCAAGATATCTGATCAAGAAACTAACACGTGTTTGCTTCCTGAAGATGAAAAAATAACCAATTCCGAGACAAAAAATCTGCACGCGATTATCTATTGTAGGACTACATACGCATGATCAACAGAGTACATATATTTACCATCTTATTAGTATTTTCTGCATAAGAGTTTGCTATTTTTTTCATTTGCAAGCGAAATCCACTGTTCATAATTCAGAACAGCCAGAAAGAAAAGTACTTAATCATCATCAGCTTTTGGTATGATAGAAAGAAAGACATCAAATATCCAATAAGCAAGTACATGGTCTTAGTAAAATATCAAGTTATTCTCTTACCATCCAAAGAAAGGAATTTCACCTTCAGTTGATTTGGTTGAAGCCCACTGCGGTGTTAGCTGAAATGTGATATTATCGAAACTCAAAATACTAATACCTTTGATTAATTTAATTAAAATTATGCACTGATGCTACTATTTAATACATACATACCTTACCAATGAGCATTCCAAGAGGATCATTTCCTTGCTAGCTCTGTAAAATGACCGGACAAAAGCTATGCAATGACGATCAACTTAGCAATTACATCTGTGAGTCAAATTGATATGCTGCTACTGTTAACCGAAACACGAAATTCAAAGCAAATGATGCTATTTTTACCAACCATATTTAGGCTAAGTTACATATCACGAGATTTAAGATAAGTTTTAGAATAATTTATCATGCCACAACCTACAGACAAATGCAAGTTTATTTGCCCAGATATATTTCTAAGAACATGGAGTTTAGCACCACCTACACAAAAGAAAATAGACATGCAGAGATCATTCCGGGGACTTTCGTAGTATAGAGATAATTTCTCGCTAACTTTGCCCAAATTACAACTTCCTTGTAGTTTGTAACCCAGTTGTCACCAATTCATGAAAATCGAATTAACATCAACCAAGCAATAGTCCATAATGAGGTAGATATGATGCACTAACATAGCTAGGACTTGGCAAATTCCACATTGTCAGAGCCCTAGAGGGAGAACACTACATGGAACCGAAACCAAGAGGAAATTGTGCTAAAAAAAATAAGTTGGAGCAAATCAAAAGGATAAAGAAGGCAAACCATTGTGGAGCTGCATCAAGCATGTACACCAAGTGACAGTTCGGACAGTAACGACGGCGCCAATAGGACAGGATGAACAATGGTCGAAGAGGAGCGTCACCGTGGAGAGACGTCCCCACGTTTCACCACCATCAGAATACCCCAATATTTTCTTGGCAAACACAAGCGAAATAGGCAGACCAGAATTAGGGTCGCCATGGCCTAAATCGAGCTCTCCAATCAGGCCACCATCGGCAAGACAAATATCCGTGTTGCCAACCTTGGATAAAGCCCTCAGGAGGAATGCGGACATGAGTGCTGGAAAGTGCAACAGACATAAAATCCTAGAAAAGGAACCCCAAGAACATATTCAGTTGTGAACGACCTCAACTTACTTGGCTCCATGGACATTAGCACACAGGAGCACAAGCGGGCGCGCAGTGGCCTTGGGCGAACCATCTCGTCCCGTTGATTCTCCAATGGGTGGCGGCCGCTGGTGTGTCCTCTCCGCAGGTCGCGGGCCCCTGGCGGCACGCTCACGCCTTCTAATCCATAGGAGGGAGAAGTTCCTAACTCCCAGTCCTCAATGGCGCGACCACGCTCCACCCCCATTCTCCTCATGACCCCGACAACCACATCCACCACGTCTTGCCGGTCAACACCGCCCGCAGCCCAGCCCAGGGCCACCCGCCGGATCTCCGGTCTGCACCCACTCCATGTTATCCCTCTCCGGGGGCCGCAGCCCCAACTCCAACGGAGTAGGCGTTCGATGCGGCGCAGCGGCGGAGACCATATCAACAGCGGTGAGTTTTTTTTAACCTGGACACGATGAGGCCTGAGATACAGGGGTGCGTACGTTAATTAAAGGCTTTGATCGGGTGGAAATGTAAAAACCGCTAGCGAGGCCCACCTGCCATGGTCACAGAAACGGCAGATAGCCTGAGAAGCCTCCGTGGACACCCGGCTTAAAGACTTAGTTAATGGTAGCCGGTAGACAACACTTTACACTAGTTAGGCCTTGTAGTTTATAAGATTATATAAGAATTTATTCCAGTAGTTTGTGTAGCAGTAGCAGTAGACAACACTTACAGGACTATGGTATCCAGTAGACAACACTTTACACTTTACACTAGTTAGACCTAGGCGTAGCAGTAGCAGTAGAAGGAACCTAGGAGTACCAGTAGCATTGTTGCACCAGGTGGTACCTGGGAGCAGCAGTCGGTGTGATTTTTTACTTCCTGGCCATATAAATATGCTTAAATGTGAGTGTACAATGTATTTTTTTTGCTCTTTTGTGCTGCTGAGATATGCAGGGAGTACTGATGGCATTTTGTGGTACTCCTGGCCTTTGAAATATTATTTTATGGTACCAGGGAGTACTGCTGACATTTTGTGGTACTACCAGAATGTGAAATATTGTTTTGTGGTACTGAAACATTGGTGCTATCAGTTGCTACTATTATTTTATGGTACTGCTGGCATTTTGTGGTACTGTTGTTATCATGGCAGAATGTGGGGGTTGGGGGTTTGATGTTTTGGGGGTTTTATGCAGGTACATTGAGTGCCAATGTTTTGCCGGAACGTCGATTCATTTCCGTTCCGGCAAATTTCTGGCACTCCAGCATGACCATTTATAGCAGAGGTCATGCCGAATTTTTCTGGTGACTAACCTTGTAATTATTTTGTCTACTGCTAGCTAGGCATGTCGTCTTCTTCTACGGATCTGGCGTTATTGGACCACTACATGCTTATGGCCAGAGAGTCACAAGAGGAAGAGACGGCCAATGATGGTGGTGATGATAGGATGACTGACCAGCCCCCCGATGGCGAGCCCCACAATGATGACGGGCTCACCGGTGGCGAGGAAACCACTGATAGTTGCGTCGGGGGTCCCTATGAGAGTAGCACGACGGCAAAGAAGCGTCGGCAGCGAGCTCCGAACAAGGTCGGCACCGTTCGAGAGAAATTCACGGAGGTGGATCCTTCCAATGGCACTCCTGTGATGCCTAAGGACCTTGTGAAGGGGTACTTCCTCCAACTTGGCGTGATCCTTCGAGACGTCGTCAATATCAACGAGCCGACTCACAAGAAGAAGCAAACTTTGCACGCCCAACTCATCTCGAGGCTGCACAACGAGCCGACTCACAAGAAGAAGCAAACTCTGCGCGCCCAACTCATCTCGAGGCTGCACGCGTGGTACGAGTCCCCCCCCCCTACAACAACGAGAATCTGAAGGGCAACCCGGTGAACAAACTCGCCCTCACTAGATTCACCAAAGCCCTGAGCAATTATAAGACTATGGTGAGGGCGATGATTAGGGACGAGGAACCATTTGAAGAGATCCATCGCCACTTCCCGCAGATTACGCCAGATGACTTCAAGATTTTCCTAGATAACCAGTCGCTTGATTTCACTAAGAATCAAACGAACTAGGGAGGGACCTAGCGTCGAAGAACATCGGTCACCACAATCTCGGCTATCGTGGCTACGACGGGAAGGAGCCAGTTTGGGATAAAGAGGACCAGGCCTACATTGATAAAGACCTTGAGAATCCTTACGCCAAGTATGCCCATGACCCGCAGTTCCAGAAATTCATGAGGTCGAAGTACAGAAAAGTAACACCGATCGGGGAACTTGTCACGGACCCCAAGATGGTGAAGAATGTTATTTTGGTCACGAAAGATAGCGTGAAGAATGTCGAGAAACTAGTGGTAAGAAATTTACCATTTCATGCTACTCATCATCATCAAGTCCATGAATTCATTCTAGTACCAAACCATTTCTAAACTGTTCATGTGTTGCTTCTGCAGCTAGAAGAACAACACCTTGAATCTTCCTCGTCGCAGACGTCGACGGCCAAAGTCGCGTGGGATAAGCCTTTTATCAGGGGGTAAAACAAGGCAAAGAGCCAGGACCCGCTGAAAAGGCCGCACTTAGGCCGTATACACGGCAGCGCACTAAATAGGAAGCACGCCAAGTATGGCTTGGCTGAGCCCAGCACTAAGGAGTCGCGGGAGGCGAAGAAGAGCCATTCGAACCAGGAGGCGGAGTTGCTGAAGAAGAAGATGGTGGACATGGAAGAAAACATGGAGAAGCGGATTGAGGAAAAGGTCGGGGAAAATATAAATGAGCTCATACCCACCGTATTTGAAAAACTCTGTGGCTACATCGCCGGGGGCGCATAGGGGCCGATGCCTATGATCAACATAGGTGCCGGAGGTGGACCATCGATGTTGGTCGTGCCCGGCGTGGCTGCCGCCGGTGGTCCGTCAATGTTGGCCGTGCCTGGCGCGCCCGCCCCCGCCGTGCCCGACGCGCCTGCCCCCGATGGACCGTCGACCGTGTCTGGCGCGGCCGGTGGTCCGTCGATGTTATCGTTGCTCGACGAGCCCATCACCTGTGGTCCGTCGATGTTAGCCGATCTCGATGCCTTCATGGTAAATTATTGACCGTCTCAAGCTGTAGCCAGTTCAATATCACCCCACTCTCTGACCTATCCATGCATGTTATCGCAGGCTGACGCGACGGGATGCACCTTCCTGCTAAAAGTGGGCAGCGAGTTGAAGGATGTTGCAAAGGGGAGCATCTTGCAGCCACTCTCCCGCAAGTACCACTGCAGAGATATACCGGCTAACGAGCTTCAGGTTCGCGTCGATCTGCTGTTACCGGGATTCCAGGACTTGTATCCTCCTAATCAACCCTCCGATGCCGACAGCGAGCTGAATCTAGGCCAACTCGACAATCAAATCTTGCTATGGACGAAATCCCTTATTCGGCTGAACACCACGTCAGGGTCGGCGCCAAGCCAACGCATGGTCGTCACTACTACACCTGGTGCGCCCGCGGCAAGCCAATAAGACAAGGTTGTCTCTCCATCGGCAAGCCAACATGACAAGGTCCTCAACCATCCACCGGTGGATCCTCCTCCCCCTGAGCACGAGACGTCACACGACGAGCAACATGACGAGCATGAGACACATGACGACTATATGGATATTGAACTTGCTCCCGTTGATGATTTCATAAAACAGTTGGATGACGAAGAGGTTCCTATGGAGTTACCCACCAGAAATCTTAATATCTAGAAGAAGGTAGATGGCGAAGAGGGTGGTCCTTCTGAGTTACCCACCAGAAAACCGGATATCCAGAAGAAGCTAACATATTCCCAAGAAACTCCTGAGGAGGAGACGGCCTTTACGGCTCCACAACCTATGGTGGTTACCCCGAATACACTTCGTGCTACGGCCGAGGAGGCGGTAAAACAAAGCGGCACTCCCCTGTGCTTGAGGGCGAAGAAGCATCGGAAGAGGCCTACAGCCAACAAGAAGAAAGGTGGTGCCTCCTCTAGTAGCCAGCCATCGGCCGCTCGAGTCCCGGACCGTTTGCCGCCCGCCGTCCCGTGGAGGAAGGTGCATGAGATAGGTAAGCCGATGCTGCCGCCAGACGTTGTCACTGTCATGGGTGGTGACATGAAGAGCATCCACGACGGAATTTTGTAGAGAGAGACGGATTTTCTACGTGAGAAACATCCCTCCTACCCGCTATACCTGGTCAAGGTGCCCCGAGCCGCGGGCTTTGTGGATACAAATCCTGTAGAGGTGTTCTTCATTGGATACGAAGACGTATTCAGGGTCTTCCACTTGGGAAAGCTCGATCGAAGCATTGTCCGCCTGGTATCGCTTAGCATGGCGCACGATATGGCCATGGAGAATACCCCGAACATCGCGATTATGGACCCCTACTACATGGTTGAGGACTACTTGCTGCCACTTGCGGACCGGGTTGTTATCAGGAACTATATAACGTTTTTTTTGATAGATAACAAGGATAAGAATGCCATGCCATACTTTCCCCTGTAAGTAGTCCTCTCCGCTTCCCGTCATTACATTCTTTCTAGAATCTCCTTAGTATTCCGATGACGATGGCTTGTTCGAAATGTTCTGCGTAGAAAAGGAGGATGCACACTCATCGTCATGGAACCGCATTGGTCGCAATGCACTTATCTCGATGCGGGTAGGGCGGTGCAGAAGGACTACAGCGACATAAAAGCTATTCTTAATAGTGCCCTCAACGGCTTCGCCTCCGATTTAGGCAAGCCCCTAAAAAAAGGAGAAAATAGTCCGAGGCACCTACATGTGCAACCACGTAACAAACATCCCCTGCCTCAAGTAATCGGCACAAGAATCTGGTTGGAATATTGGTATGCCATCTTTCAGATGAGGGAGTACTTAAAGGATGCCCAAGAGGTATTCTTACCAAGTCATCTCCGAGACATGACCACAAAGATGGCCAACACCCCCGATGAATATGTGAGAGCTGAGTTTCGTCGCATCTAGCGGAGGATCTGCACGATACTCAATTCGGATGTCATCACTCGGGGTGGCTTGTTCTTCCACGGCCACGCACCACCGAGCAACCGTGACATAGAAGCACACCTACGAGAGCAACGTGACATCCGGACATTCAACACGCTAGAAGGCGTTCGTCCGTTCCCGCCGAGACCATAGGATTGACAAAATGTTAGTGTACACTTGATGGTTAACTTTCCAATGCACATAATCTCAATTTACTTGCATCATATAACTTTTAGTCCTTTATTTGTCATGTTTTATTTATAAACCTTGATGCTTCTATTCTTTTGATAGTTATTTGCAGTCTATTATCAATTTCCATGCTAAACACGTATTTTTGTCCTGTGCACAGATGACATGGTATGTTGTGTATATCGTTAGGGTTCCTGGAGTCTACGACGATTGGGAACAATGCCGGAGACGGGTGCACGGTTTCAGCGGCAACAACTACAAGGGGTACAAGACCATGGTGGAGGCGGAAGCTCGATACGCCACTTACCTAGAGAGAGAGAAGACGGAGACGATGAGGGCCCGGATGACCACCTTCGCCATCGCCGTGCTGATACTCCTTGTGTTGATGCTACTTACTCTGGTGCTTGTGTAGCTAAACTTTCAGTATATTGTTGAACTATATGTTGAACTATCTCGAATCGAGATTATGTAATACAAACTTGTGTATTATGTGTTGATGATCGATGTTATGTAATGACTACTAGTTGTTGATGATCGATGTTATTTTGTGCATCTCTAACTTAGTGCCAATTGAAAGTTATTTCTGTCATTTTGTGTTATTTTGCTCTAATTTGTGCCAATTGAGTGTATTTTGGTTTCTGTTTTTCTTTGACACAGGTAAAACTTAGCACAAGCGAATAACACATATACCCCAGGCGAATAGATATCCCTGGCGCATAGGCCCTGTTCGCCACCGTTGTGTGGACATACCGCAGGCGCACAAGGCATATTCGCTCACGGTAGATTCAGTTACCACTAGCGCATAAGGCATATTTGCCAGCGGTAGCGTGAGTTACCACAGGCGCATATGAGTGTTCGCCTATGGTAATGCATTACCACTAGCGATAAGGTCCCAGGCGAACTGTTATTCGCCTGTGGTAATAGAAAATGATTCGCCTGGGGTATTGTTTTCCCTAGCAGTTCTAGGTCGACCGGTTCGGGTGGGTGGCCGGCCTATGCGCAGAAGGTCGGCCTAGGACAGCCTCGGGCCGGGCCTAGGCTGGGACGCGCAGAAAGGCCGACCTAGGGCCTAGGCTGGGACGCGCAGAGAGGCCAGCCAGGCCGGCCCAGGCCGGGACAACCAGTTTTCCCTAACGGGAAGATTTCATGGGATCTATTTAGGGGGTATTCTTCCCGATTGGTTCCCCATTTCTCAAGAAAGTTTTCCCTACACCGTTGTTGACCTTTTGGAGGTTGCATCCTCTCTATTCCTCTGTGATTCTTTACTCCAATTAGAGGAAAAAGAGAGAGGAGATCAAGATTTATTATTCCACCAATTCATATCTCCTCTAAGTGAGGGGAAGTCTTTGGATCTAGATCTTGTGGATAAATTTGTTGAGTTCTTCCTTGTTCTTCCTCTCTTCTACCCCCATAGAATTTGTTGCTTTGGTGGGATTTGAGAGAGAAGGACTTGAGCACTTCTTGTGTTCTTGCCAGTGCATATGGTGCATCGGTTTGAGTTCTTAACAAGGATTCTTTCGACTGAAAGGTTGATAAGATTGTTACTCTTGGGTTCTTGGATTGCCCTTGAGCTTGTCCTCTTATGTACTTGGATTTCTCTAGAAGGTTTATTGTTGCCTCGGAACTTTGGCACCTTTCGAGGCCTTGTTGCTATCTCAGACATTTGGTAGCTCGCGGGATATTCCTGGGAGCCTCCAATTGAGCTGTGGATATTGCTGATACTTCCATTTTGCATCACTATTTTATATTGTAATTTTTTGTTATTCATCGATATATTTCATATTATAATACATTACTTATGTTATTTCATCTTATTTTGCATGTTTAATAATTATTAGAGAATAAACACCGGGACCAGAAATCTGATGGAAAAAGCACCGTCAATATACCCTATTTCAGAAGATCAGAAGAAGAAGGGGGAATCAAAAAAGTCTTAGAAGTCCAGAAGAGGGAGCCAACCATGAGGAGACCCGGAGGGGGGCCACCAGGGGCCCACACCACTAGGGAGCGCCCCCCTTGGTCACACCTAGGGTGGTGTGGCCACCTTGGCCCACCTCTGGCCGCCTCCTTTCGCGTACTTGACCCCAGGGAACCCTAAGCCTCAGGGAACCATGGAGGAAATATTCTGCCGCCTCCTCAGGGAGGAAAACAACATAGAGAGAAAATCTCTCCGGCTGGGAAAAATCTACCGAGAAAATTCCTCCCCGGAGAGGGGAAATCATCGTCACCGTCATTGCTCCGAGCATCATCAAGATCATCATCGTCATCATCCTCACCACCAGAACCATCACCATCACCGTCCACCTTCATCTCGCTCTAACAATTAGGGTTCTATATCGCTGTTCTTCACTAGATCTCTCTCGCAGTGTGGATTACTTGTTAGTAGTTGATGCTTGCGAGATTTATCGGTGTTTTCACTTTATGACCAGATTGTTATTCATCATTATATCACCTGCGATTATGATCCATATGATGTCTTGTGAGTAGTTCTTGAGGACATGGGAGAAGTCAAGATGTTAGTAGTGGAATTATGTTGAAGTAATATCTAGTGGTTTGATATTTAAGTTGTGGTGTTATTCTTTTAGTGTCATGTGAACGTCGACTACATGACACTTCACCTTTATGGGCATAGGAGGATGCATTGTGTATTTGGCTACTAATTGTGGGGTTGCCGGAGTGACAGAAACCTAAACCCCCGTTAGGAAACCGATGCACGAGGGAATGTAGGATCCTAGAGTTTGAGGCTATGGTTAGATTTATCTTAATTAATTCTTGTATTTGCGGATGCTTGCAAGGGTTTTAATCACAAGTATGTATTAGACCTAGTTGGGCGGTGCATTAGCATAGGTTCACCCACACAACACCTATCAAAACAATAAATATTAATCAACTGTATGAAACGAAAGCACTTGACGAAGTTCCCATGTGTCCTTTGCTCTTAAAAGGGTTGGGCCACTCGCTGCAATTATATTTATTGTCTTTTATTTACTCGCACTTTATTTATCTGCTATATCAAAAACCACTAAAAACCTGTTTGCTAGTGTTTATAGTGAATCATCTATCCAACCTGCTTGTCAACACCTTCTGCTCCTCGTTGGGTTCGACACTCTTATTTATCGAAAGTACTATGATACACCCCCGATACTTGTGGGCCATCAAGAATATTTTATGGCGTCGTTGCTGGGGAGTGAAGCGCTACCGGTAAGTGGAATTGGTAAGAGAAACTTTTACTGTGAGTGTTGTTTTTATTTCTGTCTACTGATTTATTTTATTATGGAGAATTCTTTTGGTTCTCTATTTAGGAGTACTACTACCGTTACTGCTAGGGTAGTAGATTACCCCTTATCTGATGAATTGGATCTTTTTAAAATACCTATGAAAAATGTTGGACGTGTTGTGGATAACTGCTATTTTGGCACTGAAATTGTCCATCCCGGTGATCATTTGCTCTTTATACATGAATTATGCGAGTTATTCAGGTGTGCATGTATTACAACGAATCAAGTTAAAAGGAAATTATTCTCTTTATCACTAAAGGGAAAAGCTGCAGAATGGTTCAAAATGCTAAAGAATGGTCAATCTATTGGATGGGAGAAAATTGTACCTCTCTTTTATTCTAAATTCTATCCTCCCAGTGAAATTCCCGAGTCACGTTTTTTTTATTTTGATTCCCGAGTCACCAAGATATGAACCGTGAGTCGTACCAGGGTGGCTGCTATTTGATTCCAGGTAAGTGACCCGGCCCATAGCACAAAATGGAGCAATGGATAAAGCCCCGGCCTAGGCTCACAAGGCACGTATGTGACAACCTCCTCGTCCGCAGCCTTCGCTCGCACTATGCTAGAAACACGTCACACATGAGTCCAAACCGAACTCGATTGTGCCTAGACGGTACCGGAAAATTAAAGGAAGTCTGTATGTAACTTGGCCGTGGCAGTAGGGGTAAATACAATAAACTTTGAGGGCAAATCAGATGACCTACCATCGGGAACAATCACCTTAAGCCACATTATATAGTAGAGATAGAGATTACTTATGTTAATTCATCTTATTTTGCATGTTTAATAATTATTGGAGAATAAACACCAGGACCATAAATCGGATGGAAAAAGCACTGTCAAGGTACCCTATTTCAGAAGATCAGAAGAAGAAGGGGGGGAATCCGAGAAGTATTAGAAGTCCAGAAGACGTAGCCAGCCACGAGGTGACCCAGAGGGGGCCACCAGGGGCCCACACCACTAGGGGGCGCCTTTGGCCGCGCCTGGGGTGGTGTGGAAACCCTGGCCCACCTTTGGCCGCCTCCTTTCAAGTACTTGACCCCTAGGGAACCCTAAGCCTCAGGTAACCATCGAGGAAATATACCACCGCCTCCTCAGGGCGGAAAACAACAGAGAGAGAAAAGCTCTCCCGTAGGGAGAAATCTGCCGGAGCAATTCCTCCCCGGAGAGGGGAAATCATCGCCATCGTCATCGTCATCGCTCTGGGCATCATCAAGATCATCATCGTCATCATACTCACCACCAGCAACATCACCCTTCACCGTCCACCTTCATCCCGCTGTAACAATTAGGGTTCTATATCGTTGTTCTTCACTAGATCTCTCTCCCGATATGGATTACTTGTTAGTAGTTGATGCTTACGAGATTTATCGGTGTTTGCACTTTATGACCAGATTGTTATTCATCATTATATCACCTCTGATTATGATCCATATGATTTCTTGTGAGTAGTTCTTGATGACATGGGAGAAGTCAAGATGTTTGTAGTGAATTATGTTGAAGTAATATCTAATGGTTTGATATTTAAGTTGTGGTGCTATTCTTCTAATGGTGTCATATGAACGTCGACTACATGACACTTCACCTTTTTGGGCCTAGGAGGATGCATTGTGTATTTGAATAGTAATTCTGGGGTTGCCGGAGTGACAGAAACCTAAACCCCCGTTAGGAAACCGATGCACGAGGGAGTGTAGGATCCCAGAGTTTAAGGTTGTGGTTAGATGTATCTTAATTACTTCTTGTATTTGCGGATGCTTGCAAGGGATTTAATCACAAGTATGTATTAGTACTAGTTGGGCGGTGCATTAGCATAGGTTCCCCCACACAACACCTAGCAAAACAATAAATATTAATCAACTTTATGAAACGAAAGCGCTTGACAAAGTTCCCATGTGTCCTAGAGAACGTTTGGTAATCATAACTAGAACAACCGGCTTGTCCTTTTCTCTCAAAAGGATTGGGCCACTCGCTGCTATTATATTTACTGTCTTTTATTTGCTCGGAATTTATTTATCTGCTATATCAAAAACCACCAAAAACCTGTTTGCTAGTGTTTACAGTGAATCCTCTATCCAACCTGCTTGTCAACACCTTCTGCTCCTCGTTGGTTCCGACACTCTCATTCATCAAAAGTACTACGATACACCCCATGTACTTGTGGGTCATCAATTGCCCCAACCTTGTATGGGATAGATGACCACCCTCAAAGGTCCCATAGTGGATCGTGGCACTCCGCATTGGTGGAGGCACGAGAAGTATAAGGTGAGCCATTGGGAGCTTGGAGTCATTATGACTCCACACCTCTCCAACAGAGATTAGCTTCCATTGGGAAGTGGACTTTGGGATAAATCATCCTCGCCACATGTCTCGGTTATTTCTATACATGATCTCTTTACTTATGCAATTTACTTTCTGATGGTTATCGAGCTTGAAGTAACATATCTTGCTATCACATAGTTTCTTGAATTGTTTAACATGAGTTGTTGGTGAACATAGGTCATCCTAGTTTGTTTAGTTTTTGGCTTGATAAATTAAACGCTAGTTTTATTCCGCATTTATTCAAGCCTTAACCGTAATTATTTTTAAACGCCCATTCACCCCCCTCTAGGTGGCATCCATGTCATTTCAGTTGGTATCAGAGTCGATTATCTCTTTATAGGGCTTCACCGCCTAGAGAGGAAGGATTACTCTTAGGGGATTAACACATAATGATACTTTTATATTCATTGGAATAAACTATGATTCTTGGAAAATTAGTATGCTTAATATTTTGAAGGACATGGGTCCAAATATAGAGAAATTGTATATATGGGTTTTTCTTCTCCAAAGGGCCTAGATCGTTCTTTAGAGGATGAGAAAAACTTATATCTCAATTCTCAAGCTACTAATGTGTTTTTCAAATATGTGATCATTGTAACTCTTGAGTCAATCCTGCCATTTTGTGAAGCTCATGAGTTATGGACCAAGCTTGAAGATAAATATGATGTGTCCAAAAATTGTGGGAATGATTATTCTCCCTCCACCTCCGGGCATGGTGAGTTCTCAATTTATTATACTTCACCAACATGTGGAAAACCACAACATAATGATATGGTGAGTAGTGAAAAATATTTCAATCTCGACAATGAGCTTATTGTTGATGATTATTCATCACTATCTTATTGCAATTTAAACACATCTAGCACCCAAAATGATTTACATGCTTGTGTTGATAGTCCAGGCATATCATATAGAAATTCCTTGACTAATTCTTATGATGATATTCTTGATACATCTTGTTGCCATAATAAAAAAATGGTAGTATTTCCTCTAGTCCTTGTGTTACTAACCATGTAGAAGATACAAAACATTCCATGGAACAAGATGCGGATTTAAGTGGTTCTTAAAGTAATACTTCATCATCATCTACCATATCTCACTTATGCATTATGTATAAAGTTTCAAAGGTTGCTTTTACTTTGAACACCAATGTATCTAGTGATCATGATGATTATTATTATGATGGTGATGATGATGACAATGACAATGACGACGATGATGACGATAATGATTTATTTACGAAGAAAGGTAAACTGATTCACAATATCCTTTATGAGGATAGATATAATCGTGCCAATTTCCTAGATATCATTGGTGCATTTGATAGGCACAATATCACCATTAAGGATTTTGAAGCATGCATTGACGAGTGTTATAGCTGCGGGCATGATTATGCCAATGACATTGCAAAACTAGAGGAAGATCTTGTATAATAACAAACCTCCAATGAATCTCTTGAATACACTTTTACTCTAGAGTTATCAAAAGTAAAGGAAACTCATGATAGAAATCTTGAGGTGGTTGATTGTCTTAAAACTAAAAATGATGAGCACGACTTAAAGCTTCATATTCAAAAGAGCTTGCCAAGTTTCCTTCTCCTATTGCTATTAATAATGATGCTTGTGCTACTAACTCTATTTCTTGTAAAGCATCTACATTGAAGGAGAATGTTGAGCTAAGGGCTCAACTTGAGTTGCTAACTAGAAATTATCGGAAATTGGAAGAAAGTCATGAAAAAATCTAAAGCCCTCATGAGGATCTTTTAGTCTCACATGATGAGCTAAATTTAGCTTTTTACGCTATTACTATCAAGGTGATATCTTGTGAGCCTCATGTGGACAGTAGCACAAGCTCTGCTCAAATTTTAATTTTGCCTCGTGATAGTCCTAGTAAAGCATCCACTCATAATATTGCTACATCTTGTGATGAATTACTTTTCATGCCTTGTTGCTCTAACAATGAAACATCTACGTCCTCAAGTACTTGTGTTGTCACTAACCATGTAGAGGAAATAAAAGGGCTCAAGGACCAAGTCACTTCCTTGAAGAAAAACTTGGAAAAGCGTCATGGGAAGACCACACTTGACAATATTTTGAGTGTGCAAATATTTCCCAATGACAAGAGTGGACTTCGATTCAAATCCAACAATAACAAGAAGTCCAATAATAAGAAGAAGTACAATATCAACAAGAACAAGGGCCAAGAACAAGTCAAGAATTTGGCCAAGATTGTTTGCTTGAAGTGCAAGGTTGAAGGGCACCATGTTAGAGCTTTCCCTTTGAAGAAGAAGCATATTAGTGATAAGCAACAAGGGAAATTCAATCTCATGCTCAACCTCAAGTTGAGAAATCAACTAAGAAGAAAGTAGGAAGCCAATGTTTCTACTTATGCCGTGAAAAGGGCCACTTTGCTTCTTCATGCACTAATTATACGTTATACAACCCTATCATAACTGATGATTTTTATTCCCTTCGGAAGGATAAAGTTGGTAATGTGTTTGCCAAATATGTTGGCACTCATAGTAGTGTCAAGAAATAACCATTTCGGTTGCCAAGTCTATTGTGACTAACATCCTAGGACCAAACTTGGTTGGGGGCCAACAAGCTAAAACTTGATCAGTAGGTGTTATTGGAGGGCATTGGAGACTTGGCTATCTCATGAAGAATTAAGGAGTCTTCATCAATTATATTTACTCGAGCCAACTCATTTTCATCATCATATATCTATCTCATATCCAATGTGTCTTCTTGAGGTAACTTGTATTTAAATTATATACATTGAAAGTTTCTTGCCCCTTGCATGTGTTAGTTTTGTATGTAGCATGTGTTCGTATATGGCATGCTTACTAACTAACTATCTTGAGTAATATAGTATGTGTTTGTTGGTTTGCACTCCATGTACTTGTTTGTTTTGTGTTGATCCTTTATTGCAATTTATGTTTAATTTAGTTTCCTCTTTTGGGAGATTAATGGACCATCTCATTTTGTGGGAGTAATGTGCTTTGCCACCTCACAATCCTACATTGTGTGTACATGAGGTATATCACTTATTATTAATACTAGCAAATTGTCCCGTGCGTTGCTACGAGCGATAAAAATGATCAATTTAGGTTTTGCTCGGATAAGAAAAATTAGAATGTAATGTCTAAGCTAATCTTTAGCTCATGGAATCATAGACCACGGGTTTGAATTCGAGCATTTTGTCGAGCTCGTAGTGTGCAATATGAGCATGTAGTGTGCAAACATATTGTACTGGAAAAGTGAGAAACTGGGGAGCCAATGTTGTACTCCCTCCGTTCTAAATTAATCGTCGTGAATTTTTCAAAATATGGATGTATCAATACACTAAAATATGTCTAGATACATCCATATTTTGACAAATTCACGTCAATTAATTTGAGACGGAGGGAGCACCAGATAGAAGTGTGGCAGTCATTGATGTTGGTTGACCATGGTGGTGTGTCATCATGAATGAATAAGCCATGGACGCCAACACTTGCACGTCAGAAACTGTGAGGCACAATGTTGGTTGGACGCGAAGTGAGGGTAAGCACTCCGTTCCATATAAGATAGATCATTTGAGAAAGATATGGGAATCGGTCAGATAATTGTAGTATGTAATTTTTGTCCACACTTAAAGATTATTGTCACATCAACCGGATGAATCATGCGGGTTTTTTTCAGTCAATAAAGGGCAAAAAGATGCAAGGAAATTAATAACAACAAAGAATAAATTGCAAAGATCTTGAAAGGCCCGGACAAATAAATTGGTTGCTTGGCAGGGCAAGCGCGGCAACAGCACCGGCGATGCCACGCTGGGAGACGGCACACCGGATGCTGTAGCCAGGGAGATGCCAGCTGGAAGAAGGACACCCTACTGGAGGTGACTCTAGGAAAGGTGGGGCTGGCGACACGAAGGTGGTTGGGCTAGCGGCGATCCATGGCGATGAGACGGAAAATTAGTACGACAATTTGGGGAGAGAACGTGGGCGCCAAAATCTAGTCTGATGTTACCCTTTCCGCTCGTCAGCAGTCGTGTAGTCACCTCCATCGATCTAGAAGTTGATGACGGTATCCTCAACCCGTCGCCATGGTCAAGGACCAGTGCACGGATCCTATCTTCCTCAGCTATGTCAAAGTGTCGCCTGGCCAAATCGTTATATCGCCTAGGCATTCCTCGTCAGACTCTTCGGCGACCACGCCACGACGACGATCACGACTTGTGTACCTCGGTAGACTCTCCAGCGAAGACATGCTCTATCTCTACGGCGTAATGCGTACCTTGCCAGGCATCTTGTCATGACGGACTCTACATATGTAACATCCCTGATTTTTTGGAAAATGCAAAAATCACAAAAATTTGAAACTTTTTGTTTTCATGTTATGCAAGTCACCAAAAACCAAATGAGAAGCAAGAAACAAAAGGGAATAATACATAATTCAATGAAATTGAGTTTACCAATCCAATTAAGCCTTTTTCCTTAAACTCTAAAACCTTATTCAAAAATAAATTCAGTATTATATAAAGGGAATATCTTTTTATTAACAAACTACCTAAAATGTTTGCAACTCCAATATTACTTTGAGAATATTTTATGGAAACAAAAAATCAAAGAATTATAACCCTTAATAAATTTCCAAGCCTCAGCAACCTTTGATAGGAATAAAATACTTAATAATGACGTCTAATTGTTATTTCAAGTTTTAAACATAAAGGGATGAAAAATAAAATGCATTGCTTGAAAAGAACATAAAGCAGGGTTCTGAAAACAATATTATGACTTGTGGTTTTATTCCAAATTTTATTGATCAGCAATATTAATTATTTGATATGAACTAATTAAATAACATAAAGTTACTATTAGTAAATCCTTCATATCCTAAAATTAAGAAATGTGAAAATGGTTTAAAAATGACCTTCCAAAAATAATATATGACTTGTAAGAGGTATCTGAAATTTTATTTAGACAGTAACATCAATTTATTATTTTCTAAATATTAAAATGGCCTTAAAGTACTATTAGTATTTTATTTATATTTTAAAAATATAAAATTGTGAAAACAAGATGAAATGACTTAAAAAAATATGCTTTCAACATTTAGAATGTCACTAAAATTTTAGTTGACCAATAGCTATGTTTTATGAATTTTTAAATTAAAAATCAATTAAGTAACTATTAAGGATTTATTCAAATTTCCAAAATTCAAAAAATAAAAATATGTTGTTTTGTTTTAAAAAATGGTACTGTTGGAAAGTATTTGAAATTTTAAGATTTTAGAAATTTGTTTCATGTCATTTGGATATTTAAAACAGAAGTTATTAAAGTTTTTATTTAACAGGAAAAATAAAAGAAAAGTAAAAAAGGAAAGGATGACGTCAGCTGACGTCACCTTCTTCTTCCTCACGGAAGGAAAGCCACGGCCATTTTGGCCGAGATTTCCTCCATCGATTCAAGGCCATTAAGGACGTGTTCCCCTCCCCTCTCTGCATCTATAAAAGGCCCCTGAGCCCCTCGTCCTTTTGCCCCTCCGCGTTCTCCATTTCGTGGCTCGAGACCAACAAGATTGCTCGTCGGAGTTCGTCGTTTGCGCCGCCGCAATTCTCAATTCCGGCAAGTCCAAAAGGCCATTGCCGCCCTCGTTTGGCCCCCTCTCTTTCTCTCATTCCAGTGAACCACTGTGACCACTTGGGTAGTTTTTCGTGCAGTCGTTTCGTCGCGTCGTGCTCGCCGGAGTGGCACCGCCTCGGGTCTGCACCGTGCCACCACAGGAGACCACACCGGCCAACGCCAAGGACGCCATCGAGTTCCCCGCGTCGCGCCGCACCCCTGCGTCACCTCCCCGAGCCCTAGGACCCTCTCCAGCGCCATCTCCGACGAGAACCCGAGCGCCGGCCGCCGTCCCCGCCATATTCCGGCCAGCCCCGCCGCCAGGTGAGCTCCCTTTTGTCCCTGCCCGTTAGATCTACGACGGAGGGCCTAGATTAGATCTTTTAAACGAAGAGGTATCGGCGAATCAGAGAGCGCCGCGTCAGCACACGTGTTACTTCCTTATCCGTCGCCCCGCGCTGCGTGTAAACAGCCCAAGCCCAATTCCTGTCCATCGCCCTGCGCGACAGATAAGCCATTTTCGGCCCAACTGTCTCTGGAATTTAATTTCGAACAAAAATGGAAAAACAATTTTGCAGATTAGTCCCTAGAACTTTGAACCAGCATAACTTTTGATCGATAGCAAACTTGGACTTTTTGAAATCCCCTGGATTTGTAGAATCTTTTAGCACTGTTCAAATTCAAATTTGACTAACTTAAATTGGTCCAAATTTAAATATGCTTGTTTGATGAAGTTTGGCATAATTCAAATTCTACAAATCCAAAAATTGCAAATAAAATACATTTGGAAACCTTAGGATGTGTACTTTCATAACCTGTGTCCCTAAATAATATTTGAAAAAAATAAAATTGAATTTGGAATTAAGTTGTCTATTTGAGTATTTTTGACATAGATTTAATTCTATATATATTTTCAACGTAGTTCCTTTTGCAAATTGCTCCATTTGATAACCTTGAACCAGAAACAACCTTTCCCAACCATTTTGGACACCCTTGGACCATGGCCATGAGTATTTAATCAAAAACCCAACATAGTGGTACATCCATTTTTACCATGTCTTATGATTTGTTTTGAACTGGTATTCCTTGATGTTATGTCTATTTGGAGACAAGACAAGTCCTTAGAATGTGTCAATCACATATAGTACCAAGTAGTGAAATTTAGTTTTCTATCTAGTTCTCCACTCCCCATTCTTGCTTCAAGAATCTATCAAGATTACAAAATGGAAGTCAAGACTCAACCACAAGAAGGTAATCCATCTTCAACCTGGTGGCAACATGAAGAGATACAAAGAAGATCATTGAAGAATTTGAAGTAAGGTAATTGGGCTTCACAAGAACTAGAAGAAACTCAATGAAGTTCAAATATATGAAGAAATGAAGAAGAAGACATCCACCTCTCTCTTTCTATCCTTCTTCTATTTTCTTTCAATTTGACTTAATGGTATTTGTGCCCATCCCATACCCAAACCAATTAGTGAAATAAAACCCATGATGAATCTATCAAGATCAAGAGAATAATCCATCCAAGGAAACAAGATTACAATAGAAGCAGGGAGATGATCTTCAGGAAGACAAGTCTGTGAAGACTTGGAGAAATCCATACAAGTTGAGGTATAACAAGTTGTTTGTTCCCAACCATTGACCCAAATAGAAAATCCCAAGACTTTATATTGTTTTCTCTATTGTTAATAAGTTAGTTGAACCAAGACCTACCCTAAACCAAAATGGAAACACTAACTTAGAGTACTCAAATGTTTTGATGAAAAACAACTAAGTGTTACACATTGTTATGTGTTATAATAGTTGAGATAGTTAGATCACCTTGGTGAACTCTTGGAATTCCTCGACGAGTATGGTTATAGTAAAGTTTTATCACATCAAACTCAACCTAGCCCATCCCAAGTAAACTCTTAGAACTTCCTAAAAAAGTATGGAACCAACAGAGAATGAATCTTCCAACTCAAATCTTGACCTTGTCCTATCCAACTTGGTTCAATCCCCTTTGTTATGTTATTTGCTCTGTTTGTTTTCTCCACTTATATGATTGTTTAGTAGAATGTTTGTTTATTCTGTTGTTGTGTTTTCAATGAATAGATTGTACGGAGAGCAACGATCTTTTGTGAAGAGAGTGTGATATTCTTCACCAACTTCAACAAGGCAAGTAACACACCATCAACTACCCATTATTTTATTATATGCATTAGTTGATTTTAAGTAGTATGCATGATAGGAAATTTTACTAATTTATATTATGCTATGCTATTATCCTTGTAGTGTATAGCCATTCCTTCTACCTTGTTATTTTGATAGCCTTAGAACTTAGTAGATGCTATGCAATATTACAAATGGTTTTACTAGATGTCGAGGAAAAATACTAAGTATAAACTTCAATGAGCACCTGGGTGGATTTGGTTGTTTGGCTCATGAGAGTTGAGTGTCTCCCCGAGGGGTGTTCACTTGAGGAATGTCACCCAGGAACAAAGTGATTATGATGTTCCCCAAGTTTAGATTGCTTCCAGTGCAGCCTTTATTCATATGGGCTCTGTCTTGATTAACTAAGTTGTGAGGGTTCAGCCTAGCCTTGACAAGCAGATGTAGCATAATTATAGGTGGAACGGATTTTGCCATTAGGTTGAATTCTTGCTTCTGAAAGATCTCATCTCAATCTTCTCCTTTCCTTAATGCACTCAGAGTGTATAGGATGTTTGGGCTGATTTGAGTCTGAAGGTGAAAGTGCACAAACTCTGCAGAGTCAACAAACTAAGATCTTAGCCGCGTCCCGGGTTATGGACAACTATGAGCAGCTGGACAAGGATGGACAGAAGAATCACATCACCTTTTCGAATGTAAAACTTGTAATCATAGGTACGGACATTCCGGGGTTTTACCGAAAATGTCTCTTGACATGCCGGGGTTTTACCATGTATTGTCACAGGGTCACTGGGGTTTTACCAGTGAATCCCAAACTTAGCAGAACAAAATTTGATTTATAAAGAGATAGGAGAAAACTAGCTTTATGCAAACTTAGCCAAAACTCCACTAAGCCAAATAAGAATGTAGTATTAGTCTTGCCATTTATATCCACCATAGTATTACTTGCCAATACATTAAATTGTATTGACCCCCTTTGTGGCTGCATATTCCATATTGCAGATGTTTCTGAAGACGAGTGAGGATTACGTTTAGGATCTCGAGACTATCGCCAACATGTTTTGCCTGTGGCACATGAAGAAGATGAGCTCAATGTTGTACTATGTTTTTCGCTGTAATTCTTTGTTTTCTACTAGTCTTCTAAGACTATGCAAGTTGTAATACTATTTTGTAATCACTGGATCATGCGATGTAATAGAATTTTATGCATTTGCATGATATTTTATTTTGTACTGTGGTGCTACCAATTGATCCAGGGACTAGCACACTAACACATGAATTCCACTTTTGTTAAGAAGTGGGATGCTACAAAATATCTAGCGGATTAGGCAAGTTTGTGCATGTCCCTATGACTACGGCCGATGCGATCTATCAAAATTGAAAACCAAGCGGAAAGTTCCAAATGAACCAATCAGTGGGCCGAACTGGAAGTTTTTTTTTCGCGAGTTCTTTTCGAACGCACGTCGGCTACATACGCCGTACGAGGTACGTGGTCGTTAGACCGTGTTATATCCGGGTGGTTTTTTCTGCATAGGATTAAAGGCGAAATTTTAGCGCAAATTGGGGCACGTGTCATAAGGAGGACGGTCAGAAAGTTTTGAGTCCCGGAGGACACTCCATGGGAGAATTTATTTCGTAAGATTTCTGACCAAACAATTGTGATGATGCTGTTGATTTGATTCCCGAGTCACCTTTTTTTTAATTTTGACTAGGACAATGACCATGCGTTGCTACGGGTTGATTTTTGTTAAACCAAGGAAATTTTCATTGATGGAGGGACATGAAGTAGAATAAGGTACTACTACATGGTAAGGTTACTATGAAGTACTACCTTCGCGCCCAAGTATAGGATGTTTTGGTAGGCTATTTTAGCCTACCAAAACTTCTATAATTTTGGATAGATGAAGTGCAAATTAATTTTGTACCATTCTTCATTAAAATACACTATGTCTTGGAAACTACAAATACACAAGCAAGTTGCACAAAACTATTTAACTTGAATTCTTTTATAGGCTCAGACCCCTCCCTAACATTTAAACTCGTAACAATGAATGACACCAAATAATTGGCACCCAAGATGTCTTAATAACAACATCATCATGTTGCAGTTGTCTACATTTTTACCAAAGAGCTGGACAAATACAATATTCTTATTGGTTCAGAAACATCAGGTTCAGCATATTGTATCAATAGGCATTAATATCGAGCTGAGCTAACAAATTAAGAAAGTGCTAACACATGTAGGCTAACTCATGTCGAATCATTTATGCCAAGTGAGAAATCAAACTTGAAGATCTACGTAATTACCGGTAAAATGCAAAACATTTAGGATTTGTGAAAATAGAACGAGAAAATTGATATAGAGAACACACTGACCAGCTATGTTTTAAAGAAATTCTCAAGCAGAGGTCTGAAGATGAGGCTTTGCAATGTTTTTTTTCACACATAAAGTATTTATATCGTGAAACTCAGGTGATTTAAATCACATATCTACGAAAATGCAACGAAGCACAAAGCAGAAACTTATGGAAAGAAAGATGCTTGTCATCATATTTCACTACCCTCAAGCATAACAACACCAGACTTCATCCTCAGATTCCTACTTCATATAGCCACTTAATCTGCATCTGTGGTGAAAAGACAAGCAAAATTTACTTCAGGACTTCTAAAAGGTCTCAAGCATCAGACTGGATATAAGAATAATCTAATGCATTTTGAGCCTGGAGCAGCCAAGATAGTGTGTTCTCCACTGAAGCAGTGAAGTGTTCAACTCCAGTTAATTTTTATAATCACTCCGAGCTTCCTTGTATCAGACACGTGAGGAAGATGGAACAATATAAATTTGAAATAGACATCAATACTTCTAGGAGTGAAAAGGAACAAAGTCGTAAGATGTTTGTGTAGGGTAAGTACCCGAAAATAAATAAGAATACAGTATAAAAATTCCGATGGACATAATTACCTGCATCTGTGATGAAGCACCAATGCGCGCTGCCTGTAAGCTTCCGAATGGTTTGAATCCACCTCCAGGACAACATTTAGCAGACGGAGTGCTCCATCATATTTCATAAATTGAAATGCAATTTCAGCCAACTCACCAAAAACAGCTTGTATATATGCCATCCAAATTGCAATTAGCAGTCCGCACTGTACGATCAAATGAAGCAATACGCTCAATTCTTCCATGCCTGATTTAGTGAGACTGTTCAAAAGAAAATATCACCGGACATATTTATAATAGAAATACAACAACCGGATTCCCTGGAATCAAGAGTAGCCACCATGTGTTACAATGTCAAACTATCAGGTAATACTACGACAGTACATAACATAAAATGCAAATTTTGAAATTCTTGTAACTGTGAAAGTTACAATAGTGGCTGATATATGCATAACAGAAGCAACAATTTGAGGATACATTGCTCGCTGAACTGATGAGCTGGTGTCGGCTGCCATAAAAGTTGTGCCCGTGCTTTTTTATGCAAGTTATACTGGATTAGAACTTGTTTCAATTGACCAGATATTTGCAAGTACAAAATTGAATGTTGCATTCTGCATTTTTTTTTGAACCTAAACTATGGGGTAAAACCCCATAGCATTTTATTGATTATAAAAAACCATCAGAATTGTACAAAGATTACAATATTTACATGGGTAAAAACCCCTAGTAGGATCAAGCAAGATGCTGAATCCACTGCAAAAAAACTTGTAGATGTTTGTCCCTCACCCTATGCGTATGCATGGTGATCTCATGAACAAAGTTCCTTTTCCAAGTCCTGAAAGTTGCAAAATGTGTTGAAAAACTGCCTTATTGCGTACTTTCCAAATGTACCACAAAGCAATAATCACCACCTCCGCAAAAAATGGTTTATCAAACTTTTTCTGAGCATCATAGAAAATCGGATCAAAGCTGTCTCCATCTTCCGAGTGTACTTGAAGGTATGTCCAAATACGGGCACTAAAGTTGCATTTGAAGAATAGATGCATCCAGTCTTTTGTTTGTAGTGTTGGACATAGGGCACAGTGAAAGATATCAATAACATTGCAATGGCGGCGCCGCAACATATCCCTAGTGTTCAACCGATCACTTACCAAAAGCCACGCAAAAACTTTGATGCGAAGGAGTACTTTGCTCTTCCAAATCCAGGTTAAATTTTTTGGATCTTTCTGATCCCGAAAACAATAGTGGTAGAAACGGTGAGAGGAATACATACCCCCTTTCCAAATAGTATTCCATTGATCATCCAGCGACTGATCTAACTGAACATGCTGCAAAGCTAGCTCCCAACTGTGAAATTCTTAGTAAGCTAAATTTGAAAGAGGGAGTTCAAATAGTTGAGACCTATCCATTGTATTGACCACTTCCCGAACTGAAAGCTTAGTGTCAATAACAAAGGAAAATAGCCTCGGATATGTATCACAGAACCTACTGCCATGCCAGAAATCGGACCAGAAAAGTGCAGTGTCACCCTTCCCTATGGATACCTTACTGACCTTAAAATAAAGTGGGGCCAGTTTTATGATGTCACGCCACCAAAATGAACCACAGGGTGTTGATTCTTGCGGGACACCATTTGGATAGTAATTCCACACCAAATCAACCCAAGTTAGCTGCGCTTTGTTAAAAAACTTGTGCAAATGCTTGATGTGCAGACCATGATTCTGTTTCTGAAAATCCACAATACCTAGGCCACCTGCACTCCTAGGTTTGCAAATCATTTCCAACGAAGCTAAGGATTGTTTCTTCGAATCATGGTGATTTCCTCTCCAAAGGCACTGTCTGATGTTTCGATAGATTTGCTTCAAAATACCAGCTGGCAGTTCCAATGAGCACAAGAAGTAAACCGGCATAGAAGATAAACAGGAGTTGATGAGTTGCAGCCTACCACCATAGGCTAAAAATGTGGAGCTTGCAGTGAGCCTTCTCTCTAACTTAGTGACCAGGGGCATTAAATCAACAATACGAGGTCTCGTAGTACCCAGAGGGAGACCCAGATAAGTAAAAGGGAACGAGCCAACCACACACCCAAAGGCCGTAGCCAAATCATGTACCTCATCATCCGAAATATTAATGGGCAGCATGCAAGACTTATGGAAATTGACATGTAAACTAGTGGATACACTAAAATCTTGCAGTGCTTTTTTCAAAACAGTCAACTGAGAAACCTCTGCCTGTAAAACCAAGATCGTATCATCTTCATATTGCACCACTGGGAAGTCTGGATCACCTACCTCAATTGGTAGTTTCAATAAGCCCCTCTCTTTTAGATCATTAACCACATATTGAAGAATTTCTGCGCCTAGAACAAAGAGCAATGGTGATAGAGGATCACCCTTCCGCACTCCCCTTCTGCATTTAAACTTTCGGCCTGGGACTCCATTCACCAACACCGATGAAGTGCCCGTTTCCAACATTATTTTCACCCAAAAAATGAACTTCTCTGGGAAACCCAACTGCCTCAACACCTGATATATTGCCTCATGCTCCACTGAGTCAAAAGCCTTTTCAAAATCTAGTTTCAGAATCACAATTGGATTTTTAGAAGCCTTGCATTGATGGATATATTCAAAAGACCAAGCCAAACAGTCATGAATTGTTCTGCCTTTGATGAAACCATATTGGTTTTTGTGAATACAATCAAGAATCATGCCTTGAAGCCTATCTGCCACCATTTTGGTTAAAAATTTCAAACATCTGTTTGTGAGTGATATGGGCCTGTAATCATTAATAGGTTCAGGAGATGACTTCTTAGGAACCAAAGTGATAAAAGAAGAGTTAATATTTTCCTGACATATTAACTCATTATGAAAATCTCTAGCAAGAGCATAGAAATCCTCCTTTATAATGTGTCAGCATTTCTTTAAGAACATTCCATTAAACCCATCTGGACCAGGTGCTTTATCCACATGCATTCCCTTTATCAAATCATCCATTTCTTTGCTTGAAAAGGGGACAGTTAAATCCTCAAGATCATTAACTCTGTGTATCATTCCCTGCAGCTCAAAAAGCATATTGATTCCTTCTGATGTTCCCATCCTGTTCTTATAGCATTCCCAGGCTACATGAGCCATTTGATCATGATCATTGACAACATGACCATCCGAGAACAAGACTAGAAATTGAATTTCTTCTATATCTTTCTGTGGCCATAGCATGGAAGAACTTAGTGTTCTCTTCTCCCAATTTCATCCATCTAATGCAACAACGTTTTCTCCAATATTGATACTGACATTTAAGCAGATTCTCATGATGCAGTTTAACAAGTTTCCGAAAATTGGCCTCATGTATAAACAGGGTCCTATCCTCTTCAAGCTCATCTAGAAAGAGAATAACCACATTGCATCGAGTAATTAGAGTTTTTAGCCTAGAGAGACCCATTTTCCATTTTTTCAGACCTGCTCGAAGTGCTTTCATCTTCTCAGTGAGAATACCTGAGGAAGAAGTAGCACGAGTAGGTCTTTTCCACACCTCTTGAACACAATCGAAAAAGCCCAACTGATCAATCCAGAAATTTTCAAAACGGAACAGATGCACCTTAGGTATCACCGTGTCAATGTTAACAATGCATGGTACATGATCAGAAGTCGGTTTAGCCATCGGAGTGACAAGAGTATTGGGGTATACCGAAATCCAATGAGAAGAAGTGAAAAACCAATCCAACTGTACTAATAGAGGATCATCTTGCATATTGGACCACGTATAAGATCTCCCCTTAATAGGCAGTTCGAGAATCCCTAGATGATCAATCAGCTCATTGAACAGAAACATGTCATTAACATCCCCTCCCGGTCGATTCCTATCTTCATCAGACCGAATGAAATTGAAATCCCCCATGAACAGCGATAATTCATCATCAGGTTTTGACAGACTAAATAACCACTTCACAAAGAGATCTCTCTGTTCTCCATGACAAGGACCATAAACCACTACCAAAGTCCATTTCTGCAGAGATTGCGCTGATTGAAAAGCAATAATAATACCAAATCTATGTGTTTCCACCATTGTTCCAATCAATATATTAGATTTCCATGCTACCAGGATTCCTCCCGAAGCACCCACAGAAGGAGAGAATGCAAAAGTATCAAATTGTTTTGGGCAGCATGACTTAATAAATGCACGATCAAAATCCTCTTTCTTAGTCTCTTGAACACAAACAACAGCACAACCACTTTCAATGATTTTGTTATAGAGAGCTAGTTGCTTATCAAGAGAATTAAGGCCCGTAATATTCTAGCACAGCACCTTCCAGATTAGATTGCTAACATTATAATCCATAAAAACCAAACAAGGGGGGCAGTACCATACCAAATCCTACTATAGAAAGGTAACACAAAACATTATAAATCCGAAAACAAGCACACTGAGCATAATCCATAAGAACATGAAGTAGAAGATACAGGATGTAAAAAAGGTTACATCCACCCCAAATCTCTGAGAGATCACTTATCATTGATAACATCATCTTTCTTTGGCTCCTCTGCAGATACTTCCATAAGCTTATCTGCCTCAAGATCAGACTGCTTCATCTCAAGGAGTTGACCAATCTGTTGAATCGTGCTAACTGAGAGGGGTGGGCGAGTCTGCATATTATCATTAGATGTCTCTGGGAAACTAGACAACCCCTTCTTCGCCTTCTTCTTAGGCCTAACCACCCCCGGCGTGACATGTGGTTTAAACCCATCCAATTTGGTCTGACTACGAGTGCACATACGAACAACATTGTTCACCAATGGGGCCTTATATCTACCCTTCTTCTTCGAGACGTTGTCAGAGGAAGTAGTAAACTGAATAACCGCTTTCTCAGCCGCTGGTTTTGAGTGCTCTGTCATCGAAGTGAGTCCAAACAATCTACTACTGAAAGAAACAGAATCCTATCAGACTGGCGTAAGAACTCCATCCCGCGTGCAAAGTTATTTGGGCACTGCCTAAAGTAGTCATGGATGTGAAACACCATGGCCACGAGCTAAATTTCTAATATGGAACAACTGAATATGAACGCATCAACGGAATTTTAAAGTTATGAAGTAACATCTGTTCTACCTCCAAGAAAAAAGATAAAGACACTGTGGTTTCCATGATTTAAGTAAATTTGAGCAGAAAACGCAATAACAATATGGTACCAGAGGGCAACATAATGTAAGTTATAAAGTTTTTTCACTACACAAAACAAATGAGTACCACAGAGAACCTTACGTGATTGAACTCATATCAGACACTAAGGTTCTAACTTGGTACTTCCAAACCTACTGAATAGTGTTGTGATATTAGTAAATATTGATTGAAGCAAATGGAAAGGTACGACAAAGAGAATTTCGGATCAGTTCGACCAGGTCACCTGTGTGCGTGATTGGCATTGCTGCTTGAAGATCGAATATCACACCACCACCTAACATGTCCATGGCATGGAGCATATTGAATTGCCTAGAATCTTCTTGCATCTCATAGGAGGATGCGAGGGCACAGCCAGTGCAGCGGAGGTCAAGGACGGCGGATTGTGGTAGCCAACAATGGGACCCATCAGTGTCACCCATACAGACGATGAGTATGCCGATTAGGGGAAGTGCGGCTGCGTGTTGAGTCGCAGTGGTCGGCCATGGCGGCCCTAAGAGGAGGATCTGGAACATTAGTGTTGTGCATAGGATCTGAAGTTGGTGACGGAGCTCCACACCGTCGCCCTCCATCGCATGCACGAATTCCTTGAACGCCTCTGCCACCACCGCCAGCAGTATCTCCATCGCATGTCGAGCAGTCAACATGACCTCCTCGCCGGCGGGCGCGCCAATGGCAGCCTCGAGCCGGCGGCCATGCCCTGAGGCAGAACCCTAGCAATTTGTGGCTCAGCCTCCGCGCAATATAGCGAAGGAAATAAAATCGGGGCTCTGGGCGACGAAACAGAGGGTTAATTATTGCGGATTGCTGATTAATTGCTGCCTGTTGGTAACTGATGCCGAAACTTATGGGAGAAAACCCCCGAAAAAAAGGAATAATTGAAGCCGGAGGAGGACGTAGGACAGGGATGGACGAAAACACGACGGGATGCTGGTGTTGGCAGACTACGGAACCAATTGTTTCTTTTAACTAGTTGAATGCCCGTGCGCTGCTACGGGTACGAGTATAAAATCATTATTTAAATGTATTTTTTTCCATTGTCCTGTGTAGCTACCTTCCTTACTCTCGAATCATTCTTGCTTCCGGCCACCAACACCCCATTCTGCATTGAGGCTTCCTCGGAGGACACATTTTCATAATATGGAATTTTCATGGTTTAAATCCCGTTATGTGAACTCCAGAGGCAGCTCATATCCCCTCTTTGATGGATATAAAATTACATATTGACAATGAGGTCAACTAATTATCCTTGAGGAAAAAACAATTATGTAGTACTACCTGAGTTCCATAATATAAGCCGATTAAATTATACAACCAAGTGCATAAGCACTTCAGACAAAGATGTGAAGTTCTCCATTATCCAGTAAACATAAATATATTATAATCACTTTCTATCCATATCTTCGATAAATAATGGTTAGCCATCTTTCTCTCTCCCTGCCACACAAACATCCATGTTGGAAACATATCTAGCCTTAAACGAATCAAGAACTCACCTTTTTTTTCACAGAACCATCAAGCAGCTATTTCCATTCTCTAAATCCATGTGCCACAGAACCCCCACCCTTCCTTCACTGTTGGACCATTCCACCTTCTTGATTTTTTGGTTCCCCTCTTCTGCAAGTGTTGCTCCCATGTTCCTTCTTTGCAGTAGACCCTAATTTTTTTATGTCTGAACAAATGTTATGAATAGTTCTTTCCAAGCCCAAGACAGAGCTATAAGTTTATTTTTAAGTAACCAAAACATAATAAGGATGTATATCATATCAACAAAAGGAAATTAACAAAACATGACATGTAACTGATGTTCCAAAAGAATTAGGCTAAAAAGCTAAAAATAACGTCATAGTCAAAAGTCAAAACCATGTCAGCTCTATTGTAGGTTGGGCTAGCATGTTAAAAAGCAGCTGTACCGACTTCAGAGATTGAAAAAAAGAACATGTTGTCTTGGGGATACACCGGTGCCGGCTAACCTCCCTCACCACTAATCCACCAAAGAGAACTTGCATATTTTGTAAACAAAACAAAATGCATAAGTAATAGTGATGAGAAGATCATTCTTACAGCTACAATGAGAAATTGCATATTTTGCAAAGTTGGATTTCCCAATACCATATGCTTATGGTTTTTAATAATGTTCAAACTATTGTTCGATGGACAGGATGTAGATTTAATCTCGACATTTCCCCATTTTCACAATTTCAGACCAGAATAAAGCCTGAGGTATTGAGCTTAATTTGTCACAAAAACAAGATACTGATTTCCCCTGAAAATTGTTTAAAGCATTGGCATCTAAAAAACAATACGTAAGAGATTTAAATGATGAACCTAGTGTACTCACCGGTACGAGCTTTTTCTCAACGTGAGAGAACAGAGAACATATTGCCCAATTCAGATTGTAGTGTATTCGCCGGTCTTGAGCTTGGTGCCGTCCTGGGCTATGTTCCTAGCCATGCCACAAAGCTGGTCGAGGCACGTCAACGACGAGGAAATCCATGCTAGGCGTGGCGGCGGCGAGGTGGACGTTGTCGATCCCGACCCCTGCGCTGCACACCAATTTCAGTTATAATGGTTTAGGTAAAATTAATTAAAACGAGATCCTTATACTGATAAGTAAACTTGATAGTCTGCAGCATCTACCCCCGGTGCATATATAACTGAAATTATAAGAGAGCGTTTAGAAACAGAGCTCTTGCTACTAAGTAATATATTAAAAATTGGTATAAGGACTCCACATCGTATTATGGTTTTGTATTTCTGAAATAGTATTGTGATTCTACTAATATAGCCTGGGTAATTTTGAATTTCATCTCCATGTAACTATGACATTACCGGTCATGAATCTAAGAAAAGCATTTCATAATGACAAAAATGTATTTCAATTTTGATAGTCTGGGAAGATGTACTAATCAAATGACCTGGTGAATCAGAAGACGTACTCATCTTGTTGATGTTCCAAGAGGCTTGAGAAGAGAAGAGCAGACACGAACATGGGTGTAACTGTACAGAGGATATCTCGCGTGAGGACCTAGAGATCCTCGAGCTCCAGCCCCCACGACTGCCTGAGTCTGCCGTTCTTGCAGATCTTGCAGTGGAGCTCCGGCGGAATCACGGGAGCCAAGGACCGGTCGAGATGGAGATCGGTACCTCACTGTTGTGGACGCACCTGGGAATCGAAGACGAGGTCGAAGCCGGCGAGCGCGAAGCGGCCAGCGCCCACGATTATGCACATGTCGTCGCCGCCTCCATCATCCTCGCAGCCGTCTGGGAGCATGAGGGAAGGATTCAGATCGCTGGTAGGGAGGGGTTAGGGTTCGTCCGTGCGTGTCGTATGATGTGAACAGCACGGGAAGGAAACGGACAAGCCAAAACAATTGGGCTTAAATAATTGAGGGAGAAAAAAAAGTAAAAACCGTAGCGGAGGAGTGATGATGGGAGGCGGACGAAGGGACGCAACGTATCGCGAGATTGGGCGAAGACGGAACCAAATTGTTCTTTTAGGTAGTAGAGATAGAGATAGAGAAGAGATAGAGATAGAGAAACCCTAAACCCTAAACCCTACTCCCTCCATTTCTTAAAACAAGCCGTGATTTTTTTTTTTTTGCAAATATACCACAAAAGAAGGCGCACACCAAAAGTTTAGCCAATCTTTCCCTTCTTACTCTTTTATTCCAGCGGCATGCAGCCCGTGCAATTGGCCAGGAAATTAGAAGAGAGAGGGGCCAACCACTGGAGTCATGCATGTCGGCAAAAATTAATGATGGCCTACTGTGCATAGGGGCAGATGAGGAAAGATAGCAACTCTGCTGCTCTGCCTTGGTATATGGGACACAACATGCACGCCTTCTTTTAAGGACCAGAGGGAGTATATAGAGATTCCCGAGTCACCAAGATATGAACCGTGAGTCGTACCAGGGTGGCTGCTACTTGATTCCAGGTAAGTGACCCGGCCCATAGCACAAAATGGAGCAATGGATCAAGCCCTAGCCTAGGCTCACAATGCACGTATGTGACAGCCTCCTCGTCCGCAGCCTTCGCTCGCACTATTGCTAGAAACGCGTCACACATGAGTCCAAACCGAACTCGATTGTGCCTAGACGGTACCGGAAAATTAAAGGAAGTCCGTATGTAACTTGGCCGTGGCAGTAGGGGTAAATACAATAAACTTTGAGGGAGAATCAGATGACCTACCATCGGGAACAATCACCATAAGCCACATTCTATAGTAGAGATGACAAGATTATATAGTCTCCATATTTTCGGGGGGTTACCCCCGATTAGGGTAAAGGCAAGTGCTAAGGGCAAGATCAGAAGAGACGTTTGACAGAGTAGCTGGCTACCTGGTACTCGCTACCCGGTCGACTGCTATTCGGACGTACACACAAATGGCCAGGAGAAAGAATCAATGAAGTTATTCTCCTCCGAGTAGAGGAAGTGGTCCGAGTAGGAATGACGGTTTCCTACTCGGGGCAGAAGTCAAAGGAGCCGTTCTGACACAGGATCCCGCGTATCCTGGGTCCGTACGGGAGCACTGTTCATCTGCAGAGCGCGTGCTTATCCGCGCCAGGGTGTCAGCAGGGCGTCGCAGGTTAGGGGGGCCTACCCTGTGATGGTGGCAGTGATAACAGATCAGCTTCTTGGTTTTGCACAACGACTTTCCACACCAGACAAACCAGGAAGCCAAAGCTGTCAGCGGAAAGCTGGAAGTGTGCAGTGTGCACACTATGTCGACATATGTTTGTACTTTTCCCTATTGGCTGTATCCGGCTGGGCACCAGTATATAAGGTGCCCTGCCTCCTCCTGTGTGAGGGTCGCGTCTTTAGAGAGAACACCTATCGTAGAGTGAAGAGTGGCTACCCGGCTGTAGGCCAAACTTATACTGTGGCTACTCGGTGAGATACAAATACAAAGAAAGAAAGGCAGGAGTAGGGGTTTTACCTCCACACGAGGGCCCTGAACCTGGGTAGATCTTGTTGTTTGCAGTGCTAGATTCATCCCTCACGCAGCTACTCGCTACGTGATCCCTCCCCGAGCACCTCCAGCGTCCATCGTTCCCACATCTTTAGCCATCCTATGGCATCTGCCGTGACACCACCACGACAGTTGGCGCCCACCGTGGGGCAACCAGCGGCGCTGGCTGGAGTTTACGTTCGGACAGGATCCATGTCTGCTACTGGGGAGCGCGTGGTCTGTGGCCTTGTCCACAGATTCGGCTCCTTCGACTTCGTCATCGACAACGCCGGCGATTTCGGCGGCAGGGCCATGCCAGAGGGCGGCACGGTGCTTTACTTCGGCTCGCACCACGTCTACGTCGCCACCACCATCGTCCGCGAGTACCCCGAGCAGGTGCATATCGCGGAAGATCCCCCTTGTCGTGGGATAATCACGGCAGACGTTACCGGGGGTAACTGATCTTGGGGCAAGACGACACAGGCGTTTGGGAGAGGGTTTAGCTCAGAGGAAAACATGATGGAACTCGATCTGGTAGCCGGCAATCAAGTCGCCGAGTCTCCGATCTCAAGATATTAACTCAACTCTCGTGTTACACTGGATGCTCGATACCAAGCGATATTGCTAGGGCTCTTAGATCTCAAATAACCTAACTTAGGGGCCGGTTTATAAAGCACCCGACCCCCTGGCTTGCCCTCCAAGGCGCACCCTGAATCCTACCCGGACACTATGTACAAAACCCTAACTTTCCTTATCGTAACCCACAATCCGGGTTACGAGGCCTACAATCTTGGGCCTTCTAGAAGTTCTTTTATCCTTAGCCGGGTCTTGCGCAGCGTCCTTTGGGCCGAATTATACCTTGGAATTTGGCTACCGGGTTATCATCCCTCCATCAGTAGTCCCCAGGATAGCTTTGGCTTCACAAGATCCTCTTTGAAGCGCACGCTATTCCCTGCAAAACTATCAAACTTACAAGTTCAATGGGGGCCGGGTTACGTTACTTTGATGAACAGCTAGGCCTAACTCCACGGCGGCCATACCGTAACCCGGCTTTGTCCAAGTCTTTTCTTGTCTTCCCGGGTCAACACCCCGATAAGAATGTCAAAGATCCAGCTAACTTTACTCGATAATTGACCCCAATTTTGCGGAGAGGATCTCATTCTTGTTTCCATCCAGACATCTTGTTTAGCACTCAAAGCACACCCCACGGAATCCAGGCAAATAGCCGTTTAACCCGAAATTTCCGGTTGCCAACCGTTGGGCTAGGTTTAGCCGCCCAAACCCTTATAAATAGTCACTTAAGAGCGAATCCAACCCCAACGGCTCATTTTCCCCCTTTCTTCTTCCTCCTCGCCTCCGCGCCCAAGCTCACAGAGCATCGCCACGGAGACCTCACGCGCATCACCAGAGCCAATCGGCCGCCGGTTGCGCTCCGCCACGGTTCGCCCTACGTCGCCGCCAAGATCCGCCGCCGCACCCCCGACCTGCCCGCCGGGAATCGCAAAGGGACACCAAGCTTGCGCTATCTGCCTCTGTCGGGCTTCAATTCGATCTCCTCCAGTAAGTCTCTTACATCCATTAACTTGTGCTCGCAATTTCTCGATTTACCTCGGATTAGATCTAAGTCAACCCGCCGGCCGTTTTTCTGGTCACGCCGAATTAGGTCGCCCGAATTCATTCTAACTCATCCAATGACTTAAACACAGATTTCACTTTGCTCCCCTACTGCCCATAATCACTAATTTCACCACAAATCTAGAAATGGAATCTCCAATCTAGGCTCGGGCCGCCCAAAATTTCCGCGCTTGCCACTGACACCCGGAAAATTCTCTTTTTCCGGCTCCTTTGTTTACAGTAGACACATGGGTAACCATCCATCTTTCCCAAACGCCTCTCAACACATAAGCACTTCATAGTTTTCGTAACGATGTTTGATACCCGGACAACTCGTAACCTTGCTCCATAGAATGATACCCGGATAACTCTTTTACTTCCATGTCTTCTTGATATTCTTCGCAAACATTCGGATGACTCATGATTTCCGAGTCTCATTTCTTGTACTCTTCTATCTCGTGCTTTTGCAGGTTAATCTCATGGCTCCCAAGAGGCAGGGGAAACAACCGGCCAAGACCAAGACCACCAACTCCATATCCGCCAACTGGGCGCGGTCCACGGTTACGAAGGCCAAGTTAGAAGAACTGGCCGAATTAGGAGTCCTCCCTTCTCAAAAGGATATCCATTGGAGGGTGCCGGGTGACGAGACCCGGCCCACGCCCACCAATGATGAGGTAATATGCTTTGTAGAGCACGTGACCCGGGGGTTCCGTCCTCCGGGTCACCCTTTCTTTCGAGATGTTTTGAGCCACTACGGCCTCCGAATATTTGACATAGGGCCTAACTCTGTGTTAAATATTTCCCATTTCATCGTTCTTTCCGAGTCATACTTGTGCACACCGCCAAGTTTGGCTCTTTTTTATCGAGCTTTTTTAGTGCAAACCGTGCCGCGAAAGCGGTGACGGGGCACTTCTCGCTTGCGGCGGGGTCTCTATCCAGCGCCGCAAGAATTCTTTGATGCCACCCCTCACTCTCAACTCCCACGTCAAACACTGGCAACTCTCATATTTCTATTGCCGAGACACCTCCCCACCCGGCCAAAAGAAACTGCCGGGTTACTCGGAGGGCCTTCTCGATATCTCCGAGACTTTCAACGCCTTTGCCCCTGACTCGGACAGGGAGGCCATCCGGCCTTTACTAGCCAAAATCTCTGTTCTGTCGGCCCAAGGTCTCATTGGGCTTAACCTGGTGAAAACTTGGGTCGATTTCCGGATCCAACCCAATTCCATCCGAACTAAGTTAATGTGCGAGTATTCGGGACACACCACGGACTCGCTCCGGTACTCCACCCATAGCTTTGCAGCCGGAGACACCAACAAGACTATCAAGAGCTTCTTGACAGAGAAGTTGGAGGTAATCCAGAATATAGCCGGGTTAGAACCCTTCACGCGTGAGAACCCGGCCCCCAAGGTAAAGACTCGGCTTTCATACTTTTATCTTCACACTTTCCACTCGATATGACTAATAACCCTTATTCTTATATCTTCATCTCAGGCCGATGATCCCTTTTGGAAGATTGAAACTCCTCCTAGCTCTGAAACTCCAGAGGAGAAAGAAGATGCCGCTAACTCGGATGAAGGTACATTCCGAGTTCCACTTAGCTTTTTTTCTTTCTTTTTTGAAATCACTGTTGTTCATTCTTCGTTTTCCGATTGTAAATCCTGATAACTTTCAGAACAAGAAGAGAAAGGCGACGAAGAAGAAGAAACTGAAGGCAGGGTGGAGTCAGCGAGTGACGAGGACGACGCTGAGCCAACAGTCAAGGTCGGAACAAAGAGAAAACCCCAAGGGGTCGTCTTCAAGGTTCCATACCTTTTCCTTGCCTCTAAATCATACTTACTTGATATCATGCACAAACTAACCCGGGATCTGTCCTTCTGGCCATATCTGAAGGAACCGCTCGCGACCAAGCGCCGGATGACTCGGAACTTTCCAGGTGATGGTGCTCTTAACCTGGGCATTTCATCGTCTCCGGCTCAACGCGCCGATATTTATCTAATCCCTTCTTGAATATCAAAGTCTTTCCAAACCATCTCCTTACAAGATAATTCCGTGTCTTACTTGATGTTTTTCAGTTTCATCCGGGTCCAGCAGTGAGCTCCCCTCGGACTTCGTGGTGAATCCCGGGTAAAGTTCTCTTCCTGATGCTTTATCGCTGTTTCATCGCTTTTTTCCAACCATACGCTAACTGCCTGCTCACATTGTCCATAGAGCCGCGGTCACTGTTAGCGATCAAGAAGATATGGAGACCGATGACCCGGATACGGAGAACCGGACTGATGATAGGCACGCCACAGCTGGCGGGGAAGAACAACAAGTGCCACCAATAAACCCCGCCGACCGAGAGGCCGAGTATCCCATAGCCTCTCATGTACTCGAGGAGGAAGACGCTGCAGACTTGGGCGCGGGAGAGAGGGCACCAGACTCCGATACTCAAACGACCCGGATACCCTCTCGCACCAAGAGGAGAGTCCCTCCTCCAAGTCCCCAAGGTCCCGGGTCTTCCAATTTGGGCGATAAAACTTTCGACCATATGATGAGCACTCTCCTTGCTATGAAGGCCTCGGAGAAAGATGTGCTCGAGCGCATGGCAGCGGAGCACCAGGTAATGTTACCTAATATCTCTTCTTATCCATCTAGTCCCCAAGTGCCGAGTATAATTTGTTGAAATTGTGCTTGGTATTCTGCGCGATAATCGGCTTGCCATGATATCCGACTAATTCTCATACTTTGATTTCTCATAGGCACAGGCCACCCGGTCCGATGAACTTTTGCTCAAGACCGAACAACTGCTGCTTGCCGAGGTAAAGCGGAGGGAGGCCCTTGAAGATGAAGTGGAAACTTTGAAGAAAAGTGTTTCCAAATACAAGAAAAGATGTACCACTTCTCGAAGCGCACTGAAAAAGTTGTCGGAGCAAGTTACCGATACTTATCGTATCTTGCTTAGTAAGTTTCTTGATGCTGACTGCCTTCACGCCTCTATTTTGTTACATGATACTCGGGATTAATGATATGGCCTTTCTTTGTTTCAACTGCAGGTGCTAACCTTGCAACCCCAGAAGAAGATGCCGTTGCAAAGGCTAAAACCTTAAAGACTGTGCTCCGGACTTTCTTCGCCGGCACCAAGTATATACTAGATGCCGTGAAGTGGCCGACTGAGGTATATCCGGGTGAAGAAAATCTTATCCAAGCTTGCTCGACTGTGCCTGCATGGATCGAGATCTGGAAACGTTCGGCGTGCCGGATTGGTATGACCCGGGCCTTTGCGCTGGCGAAGGCTTATTTTCCTAAGCTTGATCCGGCAAAAGTGATATCCGGGTTTCCAGAATTCAAAGCAGACGGCTCCAAGTTTGGGCCCAAGGACTTCAAGGCCGTAAAATCCTCAGTGCGTCACTCGGCAACCGCTTTGGCCGATAGTATGGATCTGGGTACGTTAATGAGTTCGTATGATGCTGAAGGCAAGATCGTGAAGGAGGAAGCACCGCCACCCTTCGACATTTTGGAAAAATGGGCTGCTGATTCGGCCAGGAAGAGGGAAGAAACCGCGAAGAGGGAGGCCGAGTTAGGATCAGAGCCAACCACTTCTACACCGGCTGTCCTCCCGCCTGTCCGTCCTGATGCGAAGAACCCGGGTAATGATGATGATGCCGGGAGAGCCGCGGAGCAAGCCCAGGACCAAGACCCGGAGGGCAAGGGTAAGGGTGTGGATTCTACTCAAGAATCCGAGTAAACAAATGCTACCACGATACCTTGGCCGTTTTGCTGCTCTTGTTCGAAACAGATATTCTTTTGTAGGTGCATCTATGCACCTTTGGTACTAGTACCAAGATTTTTAACATACTTTTAATTCCTTGATATACCTCGTGCCTCTTCTGGCCTCTGGGTGAACTTGATATTTATCTGGTTTTTTAAGCTTATTCTCGATATCCGGCTTTCCTTATGGTTCCTTTTGTGAGACTCGGTTTCCGAGCATCTTGGGTTCTGACAGGGGGACTTTTCTCTAAGTCCCCAAGACTCGGATGTTAGGGTTTGTTGGGCTTAGTAACAACTTGTTTCTGTTTCAAAATCCTCGGTCCCCAAGGCCCGTCTGGGATGTCCGGTCTTTTCCAGAGAACAAATTGTTTTTACTAAGCCCAAACCCTAGAGCCGTTTCACGTGAGTATTGAAGTTATGCTTGATAAACGTTGAGTTTCCAGCTATTAGCCTTATACTCTGCATAACTTGTGGTTTAGATGACCCTTTTGACAATCTTGTACTATAAGCCGGCTTTCGCGTGGATATCATGTTGTTACATCTGTACGAAAACAGGGTCAGGCAAGTCCCATTGGGCTTCATGGCTGATTGTAATCGTAAGCGAGAAAATCATGCCACTTTAGTGCGAGTCACATCGAGCTTAAGTAAGAAAAGTCAAGAAAATTTGGCTCCTTTGTCCGGTTATAAGATTGCAGCCGTACTCGTTTGCGAGTAATCGGCCCTTATAACTCATAGGCATCAAGGCCGGGTCTTTGAGTTTGTAACTGTGCTATTCAAGCAATCAGCCCTCAAGACCTATATATATGCAACATACTAGATGATACTGATGTACTGATAGCAATAAATAATGCTTACCTGTAATCGAAGTAAAGATCATAAAATAAGGCTTGATAACCATCTCTTTATTGATACGAGAAAGTTTTGGGTCAGCAGGCCGCCTCATTAAAAACCTTCCAGTCCCCTTAGGTACCCTGGATAGGAAAAGAGTGCGTATGAAACCTGCTGCCCGTTACATTGTTTAGTTCTCCTTGGGAATCTGTCCGGAACTGTCATAATCGATACACATTCTCCACTTGTTGATCTTTTTACTATGAGTACCGGGCTTGCCAGCCAATCCGGATAAGGCGTTTCCATGACGCGGCTGGTTGTGAACGGCTGCGCAATTTATTCTCTTGTGGTGGATTGTTTGAGGGAATCACCCTTTACGAAAGCCACCATCTTGGTATCTCGTGCTGCCTTGAGTTTTGCCCTTTCGCCTTCAGTACTCGACTTTTTCAGGGCTGTTCTGTCATCCGAGTCTGTTTGAGCCCGGTAATATTTGAGTTCCTCTTTTCTACAAGCTTGTTCAGCCATTGCTGCATCTCCTTCCTCGCACTCAGCCGCTATGTCCCGGCTTCCATGTATGGTGATGGTCTGTTTAGGACCCGGGATTTTTAGCTGTAGATACACGTAACACGGCCTAGCCATGAATTTAGCATAAGCCGGCCTTCCGAATAGCGCGTGATAAGGACTGCGCAATTTGACCACCTCAAAAGTGAGCCACTCAACTCGATAGTTATCCTTTGATTCCCCAAAAGCTACCTCCAATGCGATTTTTCCCTCGGGGCACGCTGAATGACCCGGCACTATCCCATGAAAAATTGTTGAACTTTTTTGTAGCTGAGACTCCTTGAGACCCATGCGTAGGAAGGTTTCCCAATACAGTATATTGATGCTACTTCCACCGTCCATCAAAACCTTTTTCAGCTGATACCCATTGACCTACGGTGCGACTACTAATGCTAAGACTCCCGGGTGTTCTATTCTTTCCGGGTGATCCCTTCTGCTCCATGTTACGTCCTGTTCTGACCATCTCAGGTATCTCGGGACAGCCGAGGACACCGAGTTTACCGCCTGTTTTAATATCTTCTTGTCCTTGTTGGAACTTCCTGTAGTATGCACGTGATACTGACCCAGTTGCTTGGGGTTGGCCTGGAAACCTCCTGCTCCCCCTTGGTTATTACCTTGATTTCCAGCTGCCGGGTTACCGGCTGGGGGTGGGCCGTTGCCCGAGTTTCCACCTGGACCCGGTCCTCCTCCCTGACCTGCACCTCGCATGGCTCTGTTCACTTCCTCATTCTTCCATCTTTGTAGGTCGGCGCACTGCTCCAAGGAGTGGTTAGCTGGCCTACTGTTCCTGCTGTGCTTCGGGCATGCCATTCGGAATATGTCCCGATTATTACTCGGCCTTGGTGGCCCTTGATAGTTTCCTCCGTTGTGATTCCCAGTATTGAAATTTTCTTCTGCCCTGGGTCTGGAAGATCCGGCTTCAGTGTTGGCGACAAACTCGGAGCCTCCTTCAAACGGGTGCTTGTTCTGGCTGTTGTTACCTGGCGTTGATCCATTGCCGGTTCTTCCGTTATTACTCGTGTTTGCTTTTGCTTTTTTACCGTCAGTTTCCTCTTCCGTAGTGTCCGTTGCGGCATGTTTGTTGCATGCATCCATCAGTTCTCCCATTGTAACCTCCGAAGCATTCCGACTAGATTTCATGCGAGTTAACTTTTGTACTAAAGGTGTGTACTTGCAGGTCTTTGCCATAGCTTGCAGCGCATCCTTGGGCTGAATATCTGTAGATGAATGAAGTATTTCCATAACCCGGCGCACCCAGCTGCGCGCCGATTCTCCCTTCTTCTGAACACATCGCTCTAGGTCATCAATAGTGAATAACTTTCTGCACGTCCCGTGAAAGTGCTTGATAAACGCAGTTTTCAATTCTTCCCATGACTTGATAGATCCTTCCGGTAGATTGGTGAACCATAACTTTGCTGCTCCCTCTGACATCATTAGATACATGAATTTGGCTTGAAGATTCTCAGACGCATTGCGAATCGACATGGCCATCTCATAACTGCTCAACCATGTTTCCAGATCCATAGTCGGCTCTGTAACATCCCAAGTATGAAAAATAAGCCTTTAGAATGTTTGCTCTCTGTTATTTTATGTTTTGCATCATGGCATCATGTTGATTGCATTTGTTTTGTTTGTTTTCCATTTGTTATTATCTGTTTTGCTTTGTTTTCCAACTGTTTTCCTTTGTTTTCTATTTGAATTTCAAACCAAAATTCAAACCTTTTGTTTCATCCTTGTGATGTTACAATTTCCAAATGAATATTTCAAATCAAAACAACCAATTGTTTCCATTAAAGTGTGATTTCAAAACTATTGTTTTGTTTCTATCAAAAATTTATTTAATACCAAACCCCTTTCAAAATCAATTAATTTCCAAAACAAAAACCCTTTTGAAAGTTATGAAAATTGCAAAACCATTCAATCAATTGTTTCCATTAAATCCCTAAGGTTCAACTATTTAAAATTGTGGTTTTAATAATCCACTTAATCCAATTTGTTACTCAAATTCAAATACATTTTTTTTTCCAAACAGCAACCAATTTGAAACCATGGAAATCACACAACAATCATAACCTTTTGCTTCAAATTAAAAATATATGTCCACCCTAATTAAATTATTGTTTTCAATAACCACTTAATATAAAGATGATTCAAATTTGAATTAATTTGCAAACAACAAAAGAATTTGAACTTTTTAAAATTCCAAGCTTGGCAAGTGGTTGCTTTTGACTTAATAAACTCACCCAATTTTTCTCACATTTTTCCTAGCCCTAAACCTTATCTATTTCTTCCCTTTCCATTTGCTGCAAAAAAAAAACATAGCAAAAAGAATAAAAGCTAGAGGGAGAGAGAGAGCAACCAGCAGGCCCAATTATTTTCTCCCCAGCCCACCATCTCCCTTGGCCCATACCCCCTTCTCTGTCGTCATCAACCTCTGTACGACCTCCATCCATCACCTCCACGTATACAGAGAAGAAACAGCAACGGTGATCCTCCTCTCCCCCCTCCCTATAAACCTAAGCTCCTGCCCTAGGGCTCCCCCCAACCTTCCTTTCTCCCATCCTCTACCCCGCCGCCATCTCTTCTTCCTCCCTTCCCTCTGCTCTCTCTTTTCTCTGTAACTGCACCTAGCTGAACCGAAATTGCCTCCTCCTCCTCCGGTGGTCGCCGGCCGTCCGGGCCCCCTCCGGCCGCGGTGAGGGCGGGAATGGAAAGCCCTCACCGCGGGCTTCCTCTCCATCACCTCGGTGCGGACCGGGAGTACTCGAGCCGCCGCCGCCATCGTCGACATGTCGCCGGCCTTCCCTGCGTCTCCCTGCTCCGCCCCATCGATTCCTCCTCCTGCTGTCCGCACCCAGGTGAGGCCACTCGATCCCTCTCCCTCTCGCCCCTCTACCTCCACCCCACGGCCGCACCCGCCCCAGGCACCCCAGCGCACGGCGCCCCTCAGGCGCGAGCGCAGCAGGCAGCCATCGCTGCCTCTTTCTCGATCGCTAACTGAACAGGTTCAGTTACGTGCAGAGTTTAAGATATCCCGCGGAACAGCAGCTTATACCCCCCGAGTCCCACTCCCTGTCAACACACAGCAGCTAGCCCAGTTGGTCACTGTCCCTTTGCGCGCTCAGGAGGGCTCGGGTTCGAGTCCCCCCTCCTGCAACATTAACCAATCTTTTTGTTTCATTTTTTTGGTTACAGGAACTTCTGCAAATCACCAATAGGCCCTTGTAAATTAATTCTAGACCCCTGAAATATTTTTTTCTAAGTCCCTAGTGAATTAAAAATGGCAGATTTACACCAAATCTTGTAAATTGCATAAGAAAATCATTTTAACTCCAATTTTAACGTTTTAAATATGTTTTCTGTCCCAAATTAAATGTTCTATCCAAATATAAAATTTGTTTACTGTTTTGAATATTTTAAATTGGTGAAACATTTGAATTCTTGTTAAATTCCCTTAAACTTGCAAAATTCATAACTTGAGCATAAAAATTCCAAATTCCACAAACTAAATATGTTTTCCAATCAACTTTTCATGTACTTTCCAAATATAAATTTTGTTTGCTGTTTTGAATAATTTAAATTGCTGAAAACAACTGTTTCTTGTTTAATGCATTTAAAATTGCCAAAATAATAACTTGCTCATTTTAAATCCAATTTCAACAAATGAAATATGTTTTCCATGCAAAATTAAACCCTCTTTCCAAATATAAAATTTGTTTCATGTTTTGAATAATTAAAATTGGTTAAATGATTTAAACCTTGTTTAAATCATTTAATATTGTTAAATCCATAACTTGATCAAATTAAATTCTTTTGGGACATATAAAATATGTTTTCAAACCCTAAAAGCATAAAATTTTCAAATATGAACTTCATCTAATGTTTTGAACAAATAAAAATTCAAATAAGTTCATGTTTGAATTAAATTCAATTAAAACTTGTTCAAACTTGTTTAATTCATAAATAATTTATTTGAAATCCTTTTTCAACAAGTGAAACATGTATTCCACCTAAAATTGTGTGTTCTTATCAAATATGAACTTTGTTATCTATTTTGAACAATTTAGCTTGATGAAAACAACAAATGCTCGTGTGACACCTTCAAGAAACCAAAATTTCTTAACTTAATAAACCAATTTCCAAACATGGTAAACCTTATTTCCATTTGGTTCTATTGTTGTTATTTTGCTGTTTTCCTCATCCATGCATCATGCTAATCCACTTTCACATGTTGCTTAGTGGTAGAACCATTAATTCAACCATAATTCATGGGCTTTTCATATGCAATCCAATTGCATATGGGTCCATTTAATCATGTTGCTATCTTGTCAACTAGTTTATTTTGATGCATCAATTAAATGGTCATGCATCATCCCATGTTTGTGCACTATGCCATGATATTGATTATTTATCTTTCTGTATTGTTTGTTTGCTTCTTCTCGGATACACGACGACGTTGAGACCGACGATACTCACGACACCCCTTCTAAGGAGTTAGCTCAGTACCAGGCTACTGGGTTTGCAGGCAAGTTATCACTCACATGAACCATCGTGTTCCTTTCAACATTGGTTACCGATACTTTCCGTTGTCTATTTCTGCTAGCCATATGATTAGTTGTTTCTGTTATGAACCTATCACATGAATCCCTTAACCCTGATATTGCCTTACCTCCACTCCTACAACCCCATTGTTTGAGCCCGTGTCTTACTAGCATGCTTAGGGTTGTTTTGCTCGAGTCTGTTACCCGTTACTTTCTGTTACTATTTCATTTATGTTCTGGGGGCTCGATGTTTAATCAATCAATCATGCTAATGTTACTGTTAAATAATAATTTGATGATAAGGCACCGGCAGGAGGCCCTGTGTGGTTTTGAGGCCTGCTAGTGTTGACCCTAATAGGAAAAGGGTCTTGTCTACTGATCCATGATGAGCGCACTAACCGCATGTGGGAAGCGAGTATGGGCACCCCCCTCAATTTGATTCGATTCGCATCTCGTCCAAATCGCCTCATTTAGTTCGTGTTTTCCATTTGCCGCATGCATGTTTTTGCGAGCCCAGGCCAGGGTGGAACTTTTGTAGTCGGCATATAGGGGGACACGTTCTTAGAGTGCTATGAGGGTCCATTTTCTTCTGGGCTCGATTAGCCGTGCGCCCAAGGTTCTTTGGGCTTGATGCGAAGAAGAGTTGAGTTGTGTTGAGTGCCCCGCTTGGTGGAAGGGCCTTTCCATCTGGCGGGTTATTCATGCGTGTACGGCCAAATTGGTGCACCCCTGCAGGGAAAATCTTCTCGAGAAGCCGTGTTTTCCGCGGTTATGGACTACTTGGTGAAAGTACTGGCTAACAAGTACTCAGGACAACTTAAACCTAATGATTAACAACCTTACACCCAATGATTAACAACTTGACTAGTAATAGGCTTATTGACACAATAATCTGAACTATCATTAATCCAACTGTGTGAGTTATCCTCGGATTGCTTCTTTGGATAAGGGGCGAGGTCCAGGATGGGTTTGTTTGGAGTTAGTTATAGTTGGTTACGATACGCGATCTTATCTCCTTTCTGGTAGCCGGCAGTTGTAGTATGTTCTGTAGTTGGTTAGAGCAGCCAGTTGCAGCATCTTTTATATCCCCTTCCTTCCGTTGAACCCAAAGCATCTGTGCTTGGTGTTGACGGGTTACACTTTGGTGAATTGTGAGTCTTGCTTGCCAGTACGTTTATGTACTGACCCCTTTGGGGTTGTGGTTTCCGCAGACCTACGTTTCCGAGGATCTACATGGTGGCTACTACGTGGAGCATGACGAGACTGCTGACGAGTAGATAGCGGACCCGTGCAGGATCCGAGACTTCGTGGATGGGCTCCGTCTGTTTGTTTCCGGCCTCTTAGGCCTATTTGGATCTTGTCTGTACTCAGACATGTTGAATGCTTCCGCTGTACTGTAATGATGTATTGTTGGGACATGTGTCCTCTGAATGATTTTATTTGCTATCTCTGCTCTAATGAGAGCCATTTGCAACTTATTTCAATCTTTTGTGTCGTAGAGATCTGTTGTGTTATCATTTGTTCAACGCCGTTGACGTACCATGTGTGAATGGTTTGAAGTACGTCAATGGAAGTGTCCTGATTTCTATGGGATAGTTTACATCGACGGTGAATAGTAGAGTTTGGTTGTCGCACATAAGTGTTGGCCTACTCGTAAGAGGATGTGGGAGCAGATAAGCCCCGTAATCCAATCATCTACTATTCAGTTCGGCCCGATGAGTATCCCCTAGAAGTCCGGGTGCGACAAATGGTATCAGAGCCTGTCTGCCTGTAGGATCCCTTTTTACTGGTCGCAGTTGAGTCTAGAAACTATTTGGTAGCTATATAGGAAAAATGAAACGTGAGAGTAGGAATTCTGTTCTTTTTCTTCTTTCCCCACCCACCCTCCCTTTTCTGGTAAGGAAGTGCAACGTTGTTTTCTCTTCTCATCTAAACTTTCAAGTTAGGTTTTCACGAATCTTGGTTTCTCTAGGATGGTTATATCTACTAGACCATAGGAATGGAGGTGGTTGTGACATGATTTATCATGTTGCCTACTCACGATTGAGAACGGAGGCGTGTAAGCCCCTGTCGCACCCTGATTTCTAGGGGATACTCACCGTACGAACTGGATAGCAGATGCTTGGATTATGGGGCATAACTGCTCCCACGTCCCACCTTCCTGGTAGGCCTGCGCTTATGCGCGACAACACAAGCCCTGCTATTCCATCGTCGATGTAAACTATCCACTAGAGATCAAAGGCACTTCCGTCGACGTACTTCAAACCATACACACATGGTACGTCAACGGCGTTTAACAAGTGATATCACAACAGATCTCTACGACACAAAAGATTGAAATAAGTTGCAAGTGGCTCTCATTAGAGCAGAGATAGCAAATACAATCATTCAGAGGGCACATGCCCCAACAATACATCGTTACAATACAGCGGAAGCATTCAACATGTCTGAGTACAGACAAGAACCAAATAGGCCTAAGAGGCCGGAAACAAACAGAAGGAGCCCATCCACGAAGTCTCGGATCCTGCCCGGGTCCGCTATCTACTCGTCAGTAGACTCGTCGTCATACTCCACGTAGTAGCCACCATGGAGATCCTCGGAAACGTCGTCTGCGTAAACCATAGCCCCAAAGGGGTCAGTACATAAACGTACTGGCAAGCAAGACTCACAATTCACCAAAGTGTAACCCGTCAACACCAAGCACGGATGCCTTGGGTTCAACGGAAGAGAGGGGATATAAAAGATGCTGCAACTGGCTGCACTAACCAACTACAGAGATTCTACCACTTCCGGCTAATAGAAAGGAGATAAGATCAAGGATTGTAACCAACTGAAAGATAACTTCAAACAAACCCATCCTGGATCTCGCCCCTTATCCAAAGAAGCAATCCGAGGAAAACTCACACAGTTGTATTAAAGGTGAATCAAGTTATTGTGTCATCAACCTATTACTAGTCAAGTTATTAATCATTGGGTGTAACATGTTTGATCATTATGTTTAAGTTGTCCTGAGTACTTGTTAGCCAGTACTTTCACCAAGTAATCCATAACCGCGGAAAACACGGCTTCTCGAGAAGATTATCCCTGCAGGGTTGCACCAATTTGGCCGTACACGCATGAATAACCCGCCAGATGGGAAGCTAACCCACCAAGCGGGGCACTCAACACAACTCAACTCTTCTTCGCATCAAGCCCAAAGAACCTTGGGCGCACGGCTAATCGAGCCCAGAAGAAAATGGACCCTCATAGCACTCTAAGAACGTGTCCCCCTATATGCCGACTACAAAAGTTCCACCCTGGCCTGGGCTCGCAAAAACATGCATGCGGCAAATAGAACACACGAACTAAATGAGGCGATTTGGACAAGATGCGAATCGAATCAAATTGAGGGGGGCGCCCATACTCGCTTCCCACATGCGGTTAGTGCGCTCATCATGGATCAGTAGACAAGACCCTTTTCCTATTAGGTTCGACACTAGCAGGCCTCAAAACCACACAGGGCCTCCTGCCGGTGCCTTATCATCAAATTATTATTATTTAGCATATAACTTTAGCATGATTGATTGATTAAACATCGAGCCCCCAGAACATAAAGGAATAGTAACTGAAAGTAACGGGTAACAGACTCGAGCAAAAACAACCTAAGCATGCTAGTAAGACACGGGCAACAAGCAATGGTTATAGGTATGGAGGTGAGGCAATATCAGGGTTAAGGGATTCATGTGATAGGTTCGTAACAGAAACAACTAATCATAGGGCTAGCAGAATAGACAACGGAAAGTATCGGTAACCAATGTTGAAAGGAACACAATGGTTCATGTGAGTGATAACTTGCCTGCAAAACCCAGTAGCCTGGTACTGAGCTAAATCCTTAGAAGGGAGTGTCGTAAGTATCGTCGGTCGCAACGTCGTCGTGTATCCGAGAAGAAGCCAACAAACAAGGCAGAAATATAAACAATCAATATCATGGCATAGTGCACAAACATGGGATGATGCATGTCCATTTACTTGATGCATCAAAATAAACTAGTTGACAAGATAACAACATGATTAAATGGACCCACATGCAATTGGATTGCATATGAAAAGCCCATGAATTATGGTTGAATTAATTGTTTTACAACTAATCAAATTGTGTAAGTGAATTAACATGATGCATGTATGAGGAAAACAACAAAATAACAACAATAGAACCAAATGGAAATATGGTTTAACAAGTTTGGAAATTCATTCATTAAGTTAGGAAATTTTGGTTACTTAAAGGTGTCACACAAGCATTTGTTGTTTTCATCAAATTAAATTGTTCAAAACAGATCACCAAGTTTATATTTGAAAGGAAAACAAGCTTTTAGTTGGAATACATGTTTCACTTGTTGAAAAAGGATTTCAAATAAATTATTTATGAATTAAACAAGTTTAAGCAAGAATTAAATGAATTTAATTCAAACATGAACTTATTTGAATTTTTATTTGGGCAAAAAATTGACTTAAGTTCATATTTGAAAAGTTTATACTTTTGTGGTTTGAAAACATATTTTATATGCCCCAAAAGAATTTGTTTTGATCAAGTTATAAATTTAACAATATTAAATGAATTAAATAAGATTTAAATTATTTAACCACTTTTAATTATTCAAAACATGAAACAAAATTTATATTTGGAAAGGTGGTTTAATTTTGCATGGAAAACATATTTCATTTGTGGAAATTGGATTTAAAATGAGCAAGTTATTATTTTGGCAATTTTAAATGCAATAATTAAGAAACAGTTGTTTTCAGCAATTTAAAATATTCAAAACAGCAAACAAAATTTATATTTGGAAAGTACATGAAAAGTTGATTGGAAAACATATTTAGTTTGTGCAATTTGGAATTTTTATGAACAAGTTATGAATTTTGCAAGTTTAAGTGAATTTGACAAGTTTTCAAATTTTGCACCAATTTAAAATATTCAAAACAGTAAGCAAATTTTATATTTGGATAGAACATTTAATTTGGGGCAGAAAACATATTTAAAAAGTGAAAATTGGAGTTAAAATGAAATAGTTATGCAATTTACAATTTTAGGGTGCAATCTGCCATTTTAATTCATCTAGGGACTTAGGAAAAAATATTTCAGGGGTCTAGATTAATTACTAGGGGCCTATTGGTGATTTGCAGAAGGTTCTGTACCAAAACTTTGCAAAACAAAAAGTTGGTTTTATTATGCAGGGGGTGGGATTCGACCCCTGCACCTCCTGCTTGCGCGCCTGGGACCTGAACCAGTGGGATGAGTTGCGGCTTGTGATAGAGAAGGGAGGCTAGGGGGGGTATGTGTTGCTGTTTCGGGTTGTTTCTGAATCCTAACTGAACCAGAACAGGTACAGATCGCTGCAGCGAGCAGATAGGAGCGCCGACGATGGGAAGCAACGTGCGGTGGCCGTGGTGGCTGGGGGCTGCTGCGAGGGGAGATGGGAGGCGAGTAGTGAGAGGGAAAGGCAGGAGAGGACGGACAGGGGCTCACCGCGGTTCTGACAGTAGACGACGACTGCCGACAGGCAGTGGCAGAGGGCCGCCCTCCGGCGACGGCGCGGCTGCCACGATCCCTCCCAGCGTGAGGCGAGGGCACGAGGAGCCTCAGGGGAGCGCCCCGGTTCCATTCCCGGCGGCGGCTCCTCCTCGAGGTGGACGGTGGTGGCGGGGGGTGACGGGGAACAGGCGAGCTGTCTGACGGTGGTTCTCCGACGGTGGTGTTCGGTGCAGAGTTTCAGTAGGAGGGACAGAGAAGATGGGGGAGACAGTGGTAGACGGCGGCGCTAGGATGGTTAGGAAATAGGGTTAGCAGGGCTCGGGAGTAGGTTAGATATAGGGAAGAGGGGCTTGTACGGCAAAGCATCGGGAGGGGCATGGAGCGATCGAGCGGTTAGGGAGGAGATCGTACAGAGTGACATCAGCCAGAGGAAGAAGACAACAGAGCGAAAGGGTAATGGGCCAACTGGAAAAAAAATGGGCTGGGCTGGCTTTCTCTCTCTCCCTCTAACAGCTTTCTTTTTATTCTTTCTGTTTGTTTTTTTTTTTGCAGAAAACAATTGGAAGAAAAAGAAGGAATTTTGAGGGAGAAAAATTATGGAAAATTTTGGGTGGCTTAATTATTATATTAGCAACCATTTGACCACTTTTATTTTTCCATGAATTCAAAATTTAAGTGTTGTTTGGAATTGTTTCAAATGTGGATGATTTGAGTATTAAAATTATTATTGAAACCAAAATTTTAAATAGGGTGACCCAAATTGCTTTAATTGGAAAATAACAGGGTAAACAAAATGTTTTGGTTATTCTTTTCATACTTTCAATTTGGGTTCTGTTTGAAATGCATTTGGTTTGAATTGGAATATTTGCAAATTAATTGGTTAATGACTGAAAACAACAAGTTTAATAGGGTGAGCCCTATTATTAAATGGATAAAACATTAGAATGGTTTGGTAATTTCCATGTCTTGGAATTTGGTGATGTTTGGTGATTGCTTTGAATTTGAAACCAAATTGGAATTGATTAATGGAAATAAAAGCACCATTTATTAGTTGATCAATGTGGAAATAAAATGAGAACAATTGGGTTGTTTTTATTTGTTATTTTTATTCCAAAAGTTGTAACAGAGCAAGTATGAAAACAAAGCAGTTGAAATTGTTTGATTTTCATTGTGAAAACAAAGAATAACAGATGCAAAACAAAAGAAACAAATGCAACAATTTAGAAACAAAAGCAAACAACATGGAAACAATATGATGACATGATGCAATACTTTAAATAAACATGCAACAAACATTCTAAGGGGATGGTTTTCATACTTGGGCTGTTACAAAACGCCCCCCCCCCCTTGAAGGAATCACGCCCCGAGATTCCTACTGAGAAAAGAGAAGGTCCGGAAACTTCTTGGGTAGACGTCAGGGAATTTGGAAACCACCGGAACACTTTCAAGTAAAGGGGAGAGATTTTGCACCAAGGGTGTATAGCTGAATGGAACTTGATTCATTTGAAGAATAGATTATCTGGCTAGAATGGTGGAACAGAGTTATTGACATCAATGGAACACCAAGAATAACATCAATGTCAGAATCATCAACATGAGAGTAACGAGGAATATGTGGCCTCCCATTAGAATTGGATTGTTCTTACTTATCTTGGAAGTCAACATTTGAGATCCCGGGGAGTGAACAGAGATTTGATTGCTTGGAACCAAAATTAGGTTGTATGTTGTGGGAAAGATTTTTGACACAAAGGAATGTGATGCTCCGGTATGAAACAACACTTTAGCTGGAATAGAGTTTAGCAGATGAACGGTGAAACTTTGGTTAGACACCGGTAGAAGAATTGAAGTGTAAAACAACAACAAGATTTCAACGGACGAAAAGGTTCTTTAAAAGAACAAGATATTGAAGCAACACCGGGGAAAACGAGATCAAAACTCCTGAGGTACTACGGAGAACCCAAAACACGTGAAATCCTAACTTGAAAGTTTAGATGAGAAGGGAGAAATCAACGTTGCACTTCCTTACCAGAAAAGGGAGGGAGGGTGGGGAAAGAAGAAAAAGAACAGAATTCCTACTCTCACGTTTCATTTTTCCTGTATAGCTACAAAATAGTTTCTAGACTCAACTGCGACCAGTAAAAAGGGATCCTACAGGCAGATAGGCTCTGATACCATTTGTCGCACCCTGATTTCTAGGGGATACTCACCGTACGAACTGGATAGCAGATGCTTGGATTATGGGGCATAACTGCTCCCACGTCCCAGCTTCCTGGTAGGCCTGCGCTTATGCGTGACAACACAAGCCCTGCTATTCCATCGTCGATGTAAACTATCCACTAGAGATCAAAGGCACTTCCGTCGACGTACTTCAAACCATACACACATGGTACGTCAACGGCGTTTAACAAGTGATATCACAACAGATCTCTACGACACAAAAGATTGAAATAAGTTGCAAGTGGCTCTCATTAGAGCAGAGATAGCAAATACAATCATTCAGAGGGCACATGCCCCAACAATACATCGTTACAATACAGCGGAAGCATTCAACATGTCTGAGTACATACAAGAACCAAATAGGCCTAAGAGGCCGGAAACAAACAGACGGAGCCCATCCACGAAGTCTCGGATCCTGCCCGGGTCCGCTATCTACTCGTCAGCAGACTCGTCGTCATACTCCACGTAGTAGCCACCATGGAGATCCTCGGAAACGTCGTCTGCGTAAACCACAGCCCCAAAGGGGTCAGTACATAAACGTACTGGCAAGCAAGACTCACAATTCACCAAAGTGTAACCCGTCAACACCAAGCACGGATGCCTTGGGTTCAACGGAAGAGAGGGGATATAAAAGATGCTGCAACTGGCTGCACTAACCAACTACAGAGATTCTACCACTTCCGGCTAATAGAAAGGAGATAAGATCGAGGATTGTAACCAACTGAAAGATAACTTCAAACAAACCCATCCTGGATCTCGCCCCTTATCCAAAGAAGCAATCCGAGGAAAACTCACACAGTTGTATTAAAGGTGAATCAAGTTATTGTGTCATCAACCTATTACTAGTCAAGTTATTAATCATTGGGTGTAACATGTTTGATCATTATGTTTAAGTTGTCCTGAGTACTTGTTAGCCAGTACTTTCACCAAGTAATCCATAACCGCGGAAAACACGGCTTCTCGAGAAGATTATCCCTGCAGGGTTGCACCAATTTGGCCGTACACCCATGAATAACCCGCTAGATGGGAAGCTAACCCACCAAGCGGGGCACTCAACACAACTCAACTCTTCTTCGCATCAAGCCCAAAGAACCTTGGGCGCACGGCTAATCGAGCCCAGAAGAAAATGGACCCTCATAGCACTCTAAGAACGTGTCCCCCTATATGCCGACTACAAAAGTTCCACCCTGGCCTGGGCTCGCAAAAACATGCATGCGGCAAATAGAACACACAAACTAAATGAGGCGATTTGGACGAGATGCGAATCGAATCAAATTGAGGGGGGCGCCCATACTCGCTTCCCACATGCGGTTAGTGCGCTCATCATGGATCAGTAGACAAGACCCTTTTCCTATTAGGGTCGACACTAGCAGGCCTCAAAACCACACAGGGCCTCCTGCCGGTGCCTTATCATCAAATTATTATTATTTAGCATATAACTTTAGCATGATTGATTGATTAAACATCGAGCCCCCAGAACATAAAGGAATAGTAACTGAAAGTAACGGGTAACAGACTCGAGCAAAAACAACCTAAGCATGCTAGTAAGACACGGGCAACAAGCAATGGTTATAGGTATGGATGTGAGGCAATATCAGGGTTAAGGGATTCATGTGATAGGTGAAAGTAGAAGGATGCCGCCTAGAGGGGGGGGGTGAATAGGCGCTTTAAAATAATTACGGTTTAGGCTTGAGTAAATGCGGAATAAAACTAGCGTTTAATTTATCAAGCACAAAACCTATGCAAGCTAGGTTTACCTATGTGCACCAACAACTTATGCTAGGCATGATATACAACTATGAGATAGCAAGATAGATGACTTCAAGCACGATGGCTATCACAAAGGTAAATGCATAAGTAACGAGCTAGAGTATAGAGATAACCGAAGCACAAGGAGACACCGGTGTGATTACCGAAGTTCCTTCCCAAGGGAAGTACGTCTTCGTTGGAGAGGTGGGGAGCCACCTAGGCGCTCCTCAATAGCACGGATGTGCACACCTTATTCTCCTTGAGCTTCTCCGGTGAGGGAGATGCTCGTTTCCACTATGAGGTCGACTTGAAGGCGTTGACCAAACCTTACACGAGGTTGAGGCTATCTCCACAACTCAATTGGAGGCTCTCAACGAAGCTTCTTGCAACAAGGTGGAAGCCCCAAGCACTAACCGTCTAGGGTGCTCAATACACCCAAGAGGAACAATCTCTCCGGTGACCAAGCACCCAAGAGTAACAAGCTCACGAACTTCTCTTTCACGAATCTCGTGGGGAACTCAAACCGATGCACCTAATGCAATGGCAAGAACACACAAAGTGGTCAAGAACTTCTCTCCCAAATCCCACCAAAGCAACTAATGCTATGGAGGGAGGAAGGAGGAAGAACAAGGAAAACAACAAATGAATCCCTAGATCTAGATCCAATAGATTCCCCTCACAAAGAGGTGGGATTGATTGGTGAAGTGGTAGATCTAGATCTCCTCTCTCTTTTCCCTCAAGTGGAAGCAAGAATCATTGGAGGGATTGAGAGAGAGCAAGCTTTTGGAGGTCAACAATGGAGGTCAAACTTGCCCAAAAGGTTGGGGAACCATTGGGGAAGAAGGCCCCTTAAATAGGTCACCCAAATATCCAACCGTTGGAGGAAAAATCGCGCAGGGGCGGAACCTCCGGTGAAACCACCGGAACCTCCGCCCCCCGGATGAGTTAGGACATCAAAATGGCTGAAAAAATGCCCCAACCACCGGAGCCTCCGGTGGTTTCACCGGAACCTCCGCCACTTTCAAACCGAAGGGGTTTCCGGCGGAGCTACCACCGGAGCCTCCGCTGGTGGAAAAAACTGCAGAACACCCTATATGAAAACGGTCATAACTTTTGCATCCGGACTCCGTTTTCGATGTTCTTGGGCTCGTTGAAATCGCAACGACGAGCACTACAAGAATATGCAGAGAAACATCATAGTCCAAATGGGAATATAAAACCAAATGATGAAAGGTTTGGCCTATCAATAAAGGACAACCGGTAGAAACCTCCAACAACAAAAATGCGATAAGTTTTTCATACGAAATCCATTTTTGATGAACTTGAGCTTGACATGAAGAACATGAAAAGATCTAAAACCTTACATGTAGAAAACCCAAATAAGAACCAAGAAGGATGATGCCAAGTATGCAAAGGTTTGAGCTCTCTACGATAGATACGATCAAGATATGCATTCAAGAGCCCCTCTTGATAGTACGGTTATCTATCCTATAATCCGGTCTCCCAACTAGCATAATGAGACCGGTAAAATAGAAACCCTATATAAGTCATACCTTTGCCTTGCGCAATCCAATTGAGCTAGATGATGGCAATCTTAATCACCTCAAGTTGGACCACCTTTCTTGATTGCGCTTCGCTTCGTGAAGATTGTGAATTGCTCCCCCATAAGCTAATATGAGAGAGCTTATCACATGAACATCTTCACTTGACCATAATCTCCATATGGATGGAAAGATTCAAGCATAGGATTTCTTCTAGATGCTTCACTTGAGCTTCCACGTCAAGCTAGGTGACGAACATCGCTCGACGATGACATAGACCATGGGCTATATGAAATCTACCTTTTTGTTCATGCCCATGGAAAGATACCTAACCACACATAGAGATGCCACACACACATATATGGGTTAGATCACAAAGCTATATTGACAATTTCTTACCATACCATGAGATACACAATCCCACTTGGTACATCGTGTAGCTTTGTGTGTTGATCACTAGCTTGATCAACCTTGTATCTTTTCTTCTCACTTCAAATGATGATGTCTTGAAGATAACCATGAAGGATAACATAATACTTTTCTTCAAGACACACTAGCAATAACCTCAACTCAAACCATGACCATTCTTCATATAAATCAAGGAAGCTAATAGAGTTCAACACATGAACTCCATTATTTCCTATGAACAAGAACTACAAGGATAATTCAATGCAAACGTTAGTCCATAGGGATTGTCAGTAATTACCAAAACCACATATGGGGCACCATGCACTTTCAATCTCCCCCATTTTGGTAATTGATGACAATCCCTTTTTATGAGGGTTTATATGATGAATTAAGCAACCATGCAAAACACAAAGAGCAAGGATGAAATAGCATGGAAGGCAAATGCTTAAGAACGAAACTAAAGCATAGAACCAAATTCCCTTAAACCCTCTAAACTTCTCCCCCATTGGCATCCATTGCCAAGATGGGAAAAGAAAGATTAGAAGGCAAATATAATAAGAGCTCCCCCATAGTGTATGCATTCCTCATTATATGAGTGAAATCAAGAGCATGTATCCAACTAGGAATAGATGGAGGGAGATCAAACTATATTGAGGATCCAAAGAATTACAAGCAAAGTCAAATTGAAGGATACTTTCATAAAGAAGCAACCAACCAAAGGATCCGGAAAAACGATTGACCAAAATGAATATTATGATAAGATCAACCAAGTGTTCTAGAAAATCAAGAGGGAACTCCCCAAGGTACATGCACGATGTTAAATTTGAATTACTATATAATGTGCACAACATGGAATCATCACTCCCTTCTAGATAATTTTGAATACAAACAAGAGCAAGAGAATAGATAGGAAATGGAGCAAAGCAACTTGCAAACAAACAAGATTAGAAACAAAAGCAAACAACATGGAAACAATATGATGACATGATGCAATACTTTAAATAAACATGCAACAAACATTCTAAGGGGATGGTTTTCATACTTGGGCTGTTACAGCCCCGGAAGCAAATCCTCTATTCCTTAAGCAGTAGATATTGATCCTCTAGAAGCCCGGATGGGTTTTCCGTAGTACCTCAGGAGTTTTGTTCTCGTTTTCCCGGTGTTGCTTCAATATCCTGTTCTTCTCAACATCCTTTTCGTCCGTTGAAATCTTGTTGTTGCTTTCCATTTCAGTTCTTCTACCGGCGTCTAATCAAAACTTCCCAAATATCAAGTCTATCTGGCCAGAAAGGTAGTAGTTGTTGTTGTTGTTGTTGATTCCAGGCTATGAGAGCTGGCATTCCTATCACCTGGGGTTGTTTCGAGGAAGCATTCCTGAAGCACCACATTCCAGATAGTCTATTCTCCAAATTAATCAAATTCTTTTCAGCTATACACCCTCGATACAAAACCTCTCCCTTTACTTGAAAATGTTCCGGTGGTTTGCTAATTCCCTGACGTCTATCCAATGTGCACGATGTGTTTCACGTGCCACAGCTCAAGAGGATCTTCGCAAGAAGTATCCGGACCTTTTCTTTTCTCAGTAGGAATCTCGGGGCGCGATTCCTTCAAGGGGGGGCGTTTTGTAACATCCCAAGTATGAAAAATAAGCCTTTAGAATGTTTGCTCTCTGTTATTTTATGTTTTGCATCATGGCATCATGTTGATTGCATTTGTTTTGTTTGTTTTCCATTTGTTATTCTCTGTTTTGCTTTGTTTTCCAACTGTTTTCCTTTGTTTTCTATTTGAATTTCAAACCAAAATTCAAACCTTTTGTTTCATCCTTGTGATGTTACAATTTCCAAATGAATATTTCAAATCAAAACAACCAATTGTTTCCATTAAAGTGTGATTTCAAAACTATTGTTTTGTTTCTATCAAAAATTTATTTAATACCAAACCCCTTTCAAAATCAATTAATTTCCAAAAACAACAACCCTTTTGAAAGTTATGAAAATTGCAAAACCATTCAATCAATTGTTTCCATTAAATCCCTAAGGTTCAACTATTTAAAATTGTGGTTTTAATAATCCACTTAATCCAATTTGTTACTCAAATTCAAATACATTTTTTTTTCCAAACAGCAACCAATTTGAAACCATGGAAATCACACAACAATCATAACCTTTTGCTTCAAATTAAAAATATATGTCCACCCTAATTAAATTATTGTTTTCAATAACCACTTAATATAAAGATGATTCAAATTTGAATTAATTTGCAAACAACAAAAGAATTTGAACTTTTTAAAATTCCAAGCTTGGCAAGTGGTTGCTTTTGACTTAATAAACTCACCCAATTTTTCTCACATTTTTCCTAGCCCTAAACCTTATCTATTTCTTCCCTTTCCATTTGCTGCAAACAAAAAATAAAACATAGCAAAAAGAATAAAAGCTAGAGGGAGAGAGAGAGCAACCAGCAGGCCCAATTATTTTCTCCCCAGCCCACCATCTCCCTTGGCCCATACCCCCTTCTCTGTCGTCATCAACCTCTGTACGACCTCCATCCATCACCTCCACGTATACAGAGAAGAAACAGCAACGGTGATCCTCCTCTCCCCCCTCCCTATAAACCTAAGCTCCTGCCCTAGGGCTCCCCCCAACCTTCCTTTCTCCCTCTTCCATCCTCTACCCCGCCGCCATCTCTTCTTCCTCCCTTCCCTCTGCTCTCTCTTTTCTCTGTAACTGCACCTAGCTGAACCGAAATTGCCTCCTCCTCCTCCGGTGGTCGCCGGCCGTCCGGGCCCCCTCCGGCCGCGGTGAGGGCGGGAATTGAAAGCCCTCACCGCGGGCTTCCTCTCCATCACCTCGGCGCGGACCGGGAGTACTCGAGCCGCCGCCGCCATCGTCGACATGTCGCCGGCCTTCCCTGCGTCTCCCTGCTCCGCCCCATCGATTCCTCCTCCTGCTGTCCGCACCCAGGTGAGGCCACTCGATCCCTCTCCCTCTCGCCCCTCTACCTCCACCCCACGGCCGCACCCGCCCCAGGCACCCCAGCGCACGGCGCCCCTCAGGCGCGAGCGCAGCAGGCAGCCATCGCTGCCTCTTTCTCGATCGCTAACTGAACAGGTTCAGTTACGTGCAGAGTTTAAGATATCCCGCGGAACAGCAGCTTATACCCCCCGAGTCCCACTCCCTGTCAACACACAACAGCTAGCCCAGTTGGTCACTGTCCCTTTGCGCGCTCAGGAGGGCTCGGGTTCGAGTCCCCCCTCCTGCAACATTAACCAAACTTTTTGTTTCATTTGTTTTGGTTACAGGAACTTCTGCAAATCACCAATAGGCCCTTGTAAATTAATTCTAGACCCCTGAAATATTTTTTTCTAAGTCCCTAGTGAATTAAAAATGGCAGATTTACACCAAATCTTGTAAATTGCATAAGAAAATCATTTTAACTCCAATTTTAACTTTTTAAATATGTTTTCTGTCCCAAATTAAATGTTCTATCCAAATATAAAATTTGTTTACTGTTTTGAATATTTTAAATTGGTGAAACATTTGAATTCTTGTTAAATTCCCTTAAATTTGCAAAATTCATAACTTGAGCATAAAAATTCCAAATTCCACAAAATAAATATGTTTTCCAATCAACTTTTCATGTACTTTCCAAATATAAATTTTGTTTGCTGTTTTGAATAATTTAAATTGCTGAAAACAACTGTTTCTTGTTTAATGCATTTAAAATTGCCAAAATAATAACTTGCTCATTTTAAATCCAATTTCAACAAATGAAATATGTTTTCCATGCAAAATTAAACCCTCTTTCCAAATATAAAATTTGTTTCATGTTTTGAATAATTAAAATTGGTTAAATGATTTAAACCTTGTTTAAATCATTTAATATTGTTAAATCCATAACTTGATCAAATTAAATTCTTTTGGGACATATAAAATATGTTTTCAAACCCTAAAAGCATAAAATTTTCAAATATGAACTTCATCTAATGTTTTGAACAAATAAAAATTCAAATAAGTTCATGTTTGAATTAAATTCAATTAAAACTTGTTCAAACTTGTTTAATTCATAAATAATTTATTTGAAATCCTTTTTCAACAAGTGAAACATGTATTCCACCTAAAATTGTGTGTTCTTATCAAATATGAACTTTGTTATCTATTTTGAACAATTTAACTTGATGAAAACAACAAATGCTCGTGTGACACCTTTAAGAAACCAAAATTTCTTAACTTAATAAACCAATTTCCAAACTTGGTAAACCTTATTTCCATTTGGTTCTATTGTTGTTATTTTGCTGTTTTCCTCATCCATGCATCATGCTAATCCAGTTTCACATGTTTCTTAGTGGTAGAACCATTAATTCAACCATAATTCATGGGCTTTTCATATGCAATCCAATTGCATATGGGTCCATTTAATCATGTTGCTATCTTGTCAACTAGTTTATTTTGATGCATCAATTAAATGGTCATGCATCATCTCATGTTTGTGCACTATGCCATGATATTGATTGTTTATCTTTCTGCATTGTTTGTTTGCTTCTTCTCGGATACACGACGACGTTGAGACCGACGATACTCACGACACCCCTTCTAAGGAGTTAGCTCAGTACCAGGCTACTGGGTTTGCAGGCAAGTTATCACTCACATGAACCATCGTGTTCCTTTCAACATTGGTTACCGATACTTTCCGTTGTCTATTTCTGCTAGCCATATGATTAGTTGTTTCTGTTACGAACCTATCACATGAATCCCTTAACCCTGATATTGCCTTACCTCCACTCCTACAACCCCATTGTTTGAGCCCGTGTCTTACTAGCATGCTTAGGGTTGTTTTGCTCGAGTCTGTTACCCGTTACTTTCTGTTACTATTTCATTTATGTTCTGGGGGCTCGATGTTTAATCAATCAATCAAGCTAATGTCACTGTTAAATAATAATTTGATGATAAGGCACCGGCAGGAGGCCCTGTATGGTTTTGAGGCCTGCTAGTGTCGACCCTAATAGGAAAAGGGTCTTGTCTACTGATCCATGATGAGCGCACTAACCGCATGTGGGAAGCGAGTATGGGCGCCCCCCTCAATTTGATTCGATTCGCATCTCGTCCAAATCGCCTCATTTAGTTCGTGTTTTCCATTTGCCGCATGCATGTTTTTGCGAGCCCAGGCCAGGGTGGAACTTTTGTAGTCGGCATATAGGGGGACACGTTCTTAGAGTGCTATGAGGGTCCATTTTCTTCTGGGCTCGATTAGCCGTGCGCCCAAGGTTCTTTGGGCTTGATGCGAAGAAGAGTTGAGTTGTGTTGAGTGCCCCGCTTGGTGGAAGGGCCTTTCCATCTGGCGGGTTATTCATGCGTGTACGGCCAAATTGGTGCACCCCTGCAGGGAAAATCTTCTCGAGAAGCCGTGTTTTCCGCGGTTATGGACTACTTGGTGAAAGTACTGGCTAACAAGTACTCAGGACAACTTAAACCTAATGATTAACAACCTTACACCCAATGATTAACAACTTGACTAGTAATAGGCTTATTGACACAATAATCTGAACTATCATTAATCCAACTGTGTGAGTTATCCTCGGATTGCTTCTTTGGATAAGGGGCGAGGTCCAGGATGGGTTTGTTTGGAGTTAGTTATAGTTGGTTACGATACGCGATCTTATCTCCTTTCTGGTAGCCGGCAGTTGTAGTATGTTCTGTAGTTGGTTAGAGCAGCCAGTTGCAGCATCTTTTATATCCCCTTCCTTCCGTTGAACCCAAAGCATCTGTGCTTGGTGTTGATGGGTTACACTTTGGTGAATTGTGAGTCTTGCTTGCCAGTACGTTTATGTACTGACCCCTTTGGGGTTGTGGTTTCCGCAGACCTACGTTTCCGAGGATCTACATGGTGGCTACTACGTGGAGCATGACGAGACTGCTGACGAGTAGATAGCGGACCCGGGCAGGATCCGAGACTTCGTGGATGGGCTCCGTCTGTTTGTTTCCGGCCTCTTAGGCCTATTTGGATCTTGTCTGTACTCAGACATGTTGAATGCTTCCGCTGTACTGTAATGATGTATTGTTGGGACATGTGTCCTCTGAATGATTGTATTTGCTATCTCTGCTCTAATGAGAGCCATTTGCAACTTATTTCAATCTTTTGTGTCGTAGAGATCTGTTGTGTTATCATTTGTTCAATGCCGTTGACGTACCATGTGTGAATGGTTTGAAGTACGTCAATGGAAGTGTCCTGATTTCTATGGGATAGTTTACATCGACGGTGAATAGTAGAGTTTGGTTGTCGCACATAAGTGCTAGCCTACTCGTAAGAGGATGCGGGAGCAGATAAGCCCCGTAATCCAATCATCTACTATTCAGTTTGGCCCGATGAGTATCCCCTAGAAGTCCGGGTGCGACAGGCTCGTAATTCACTACTTTACCCGGTTCTTTGAACTTTTCCGGGTAAGGCTCAGCCCTGATGCTATCTGAAAGACACTTAGGTCCTGCAAGAATGGTCGAAGCTGGTCTTACTGGGGAAACGTGTGATCCTGCAGGGGGTACAGCTGGACGCGGTACTGCTGGTATCCCATGTACCGCAGACCCGGCCACGGCTCTCCTGGCTCTGGAACTGTCCACGATGGCCTGTGCTGCTGATGCTGCTGGTACTGCCTGAATGTGTGGAGGAGGCGGCATTTGCTGCTGCTCTTCCCTCCGCCGTGCCGAACTTGTTTGGATGTTGCCAGCGTTACCTTGCTGTTGGCTGACATATGGTGTCCCATGCATTCCACTTCTGTGATCCGGGTAATTAACCTGTTGTGCCACCGCGGTGCGCAGCATATCTATCGCCCGCCGGGTCTCCTCTGCGTGGGGTGACTCTCTCACGGGGATTTGATTTAGTGCAAGCGTTGCCGCGTACACGTTGTCCATGGGATTGTTGTAATGACCCGCTGATGTGTGAAAACGTGATGGTGGTGGTGGTGGTGGCGGTGGTACAGTATTGCCGGTAGTGACTCCAGTCTGTGGTGCGGGTAACCCGGCCTGCGTGTCTACCGGTTGTACTCCTCCGGTTGTCGGCTGAGGGGCGGTTCCTTGATTTGCCGCTGGAATCGGCTGATCCTGAGGCGTGATAAATAGTGCGGCCGGGTTTATGACTCCTCCCAATGCTGGCAATCTGGTTTGGTGCCTTTGATGTATTCTAGTCGTTTCCTCTCGGAGCCGGGTTTCCAGTGCATCCAGCTCGCGTTGTCGTGTGGCCATCCCTTGTCTTTCTGCTTCTACTTGCCTTCTCTGCTGCTCCAATGCACGACGGGCTACGTCCAAATCCCTAACACGTTCCGCCGCGTTCTCTGGAGTGATAACTGTGGCAAGAACTGTCGGATCTAGGATCAGATTGTTGTCGAACAGGGCCGGATGTTGTGGATTGGAAGGACCCGCTCCTGGTGTCCGGTTTGCTAGGAATCCAAACGTGTTCGCGTGTAACTCGTTTTCTGGCGCTTGACTGGTAACCGATGCCGACTCTCCGTCAACCTGGGCCAAAACCGTGTTCCCGTTAGCCGGCCCTTGCTGCCGGGTCAATGCTTGTGCTGTCCCGGCTGCGGCCGCGGTTACGCTCTCTTGGTTGAGATTGGTCGCGGGAGCCGTGTAAACCGCAACCCGACGCACAATGCTTGGCATGGATCCATACGGTTCCTCTTCGCTGCTATGTTCCTCGTACCGGTTCTCCAGTAGATGCAGGATAGATTCGGTATCATCTTCTTTCTCGTCCCGGCCACGCGGGGTCCATGCCGGCTCCTCCGGCTGTTCCCACTTCGTGGTGAGCTCTTCTGTCGGGTTTGTTGTCCCAACTGATTCTTCTCCATCTGATTGGATATAGCTGGTCTTCCCTGACACAGAATCAAACCCAAAGTCGTCAGGGATCGAACCGGAAGTACGTACCATACCGATGAAGACGCTGATCTGGCCGATTGTCATGATAGACCCGGATTCGAGGTGGTCCGACTCTGGTCCCCAGCCGGAATCGTCCACCATCTTCTCTCCTTCGTGGTCGATGTAGATCTCGTCGATGACTAGTTTATCCATATTCTTCCGAGCTTCTCCCGTGATGTAAACACCTTTGGACGCAGGCCCCACGGTGGGCGCCAACTGTCGTGGGATAATCACGGCAGACGTTACCGGGGGTAACTGATCTTGGGGCAAGACGACACAGGCGTTTGGGAGAGGGTTTAGCTCAGAGGAAAACATGATGGAACTCGATCTGGTAGCCGGCAATCAAGTCGCCGAGTCTCCGATCTCAAGATATTAACTCAACTCTCGTGTTACACTGGATGCTCGATACCAAGCGATATTGCTAGGGCTCTTAGATCTCAAATAACCTAACTTAGGGGCCGGTTTATAAAGCACCCGACCCCCTGGCTTGCCCTCCAAGGCGCACCCTGAATCCTACCCGGACACTATGTACAAAACCCTAACTTTCCTTATCGTAACCCACAATCCGGGTTACGAGGCCTACAATCTTGGGCCTTCTAGAAGTTCTTTTATCCTTAGCCGGGTCTTGCGCAGCGTCCTTTGGGCCGAATTATACCTTGGAATTTGGCTACCGGGTTATCATCCCTCCATCACCCCTGCTGTCATCGCTGCCTGCGGAAGGCCAACTGGCTGTTCTGCGGACAGCGTGGAGGTGATGATGACCGGCCCTGCTGCTGATGCCGGGAAGGGCGCGGCTGCTGCCGAGGGAGTCATCGAGGATCTTGCTGGCGCGAGTGCTGGCGGAAGGACGCACAAGCCCTACGACGCGCCTCACAACATCCCGGGCTACATCCCTCCTTCCACGACATCGACGATACCGGCATCCGCCGTGCGGGTAGGCATGCCGCCTCCCACCGAGCTCGAGCTCATGACCATGAAGGCGCAGCTCGACCAGCAGCGCCAGGCGCTGCTCGCCGAGCAGGTGGAGCTGGAAAAGGTTAGGCTCGAGTTGAACCTGGACCAGAACGAGTACAACAGAGCTCACGGCTTTACGCCTGTGGTTAGGAGGCCTTCCAAGGCAGGCGCTACGCGCCGCAACCTAGGCACCGAGATGGCAGCTGTTGGTGAAACTGCTGGCCAAGCCGCTAGCCAAAACACCGCCACCACCAGACCCAAATACAGCACCCCCGCCAAAACCCTTAGAGCTGCTGAGGCTGTAGCTGCTGAGTTGCCGCATCTCGCTGGCGACGCGCGCGTTAGGCAGCAGGAGAGGCTCAATGAGCTAGTGCTAGAGGCTGCTAGGCAGAACGAGGAGTTCCGGAAAGCCAATCGGGTGCTGGAGCTTCTTAGGTGGTGCACTCGCATGCGGCTAGATCTAACGATCAGGCCTCATCACCGCATCCCAGCCGTGAGAGGGACCGGAGTGGGCACTCTGGCAGAGACAGGCAGATGCAGGTGTACGACCCAGCTGTCGCCGCGAAACAGCACGCTGTGCCGCGACAGTCCGGGCAAAAACACAACACTGCAGGAGCAGTCTATCAAGCCCAAAAAGCTCACAGCCAGGCGCGAGATGGAGATCTCCCGGGCCCTTCTCGGCATTAGGTTGCTCAGCCTACTCGGCAGAGACCGCAGCCGTGTGCAATCGCACCAGCCGTCAACCCGGTGGAGCAACCTGTAGTCGTGCACGTGGACAGATCTGATGATGGCTACTCGGCTATGGGGTTGGCTGGCTATGATATCCTGGATCGCGTGGGTGAGCGTATGCTGGAACCTGGTGATGCCAGGCACCAGTTGGACCGGATTAACCTATCTGCGCAACTCGAGAGCAAGGGGCCGCCTGGCCTAGAATGCTTTGGCCCACGCATCATGACAGAGCCATCCGTGAAGCACTTCCAGCTCGCTAGGGGGACCAAGTGCTCTGACGGCAGCACCAAGCCGGAAGACTGGCTCAATGACTATGTCACCGCCGTGCACATTGCAGGCGGCAACCGGAGATGGGCTGTGCGGTACATCCCGCAGATGCTTGAAGGACCAGCAAGGACTTGGCTCAACAACCTGCCCAAGCACAGCATCAACTGCTGGCTTGACTTCGCGGAGGCCTTTGTCAGCAACTTCACCAGCACCTACCGGAGGCCGAATAGGCCGCAGCAGCTATCCGCTTGCAGGCAGCGGGAAGAGGAGACGGACCGAGAGTATCTTACTCGGTGGAGTACTCTGAGGAACACCTGTGAATGTGTGAATGAGGCCCAGGCCATCACTTGGTTTGCGCAGGGTTGCAGGCATGGCAGTATGTTGTGGCAAAGGCTGTAGAGAGAGATGCCGAGTACTCTCGCAGAGACCATCCGGATTGTGGATCAGTACGCACTCGACGACCCAACTCAGCCTCTTCTTGATGCCGCAGAGCCGAGAAGGAACTACAACAACAACAGCAAGCGCAATGAGTTCCGCAACAAGCGCAGAGGTGACCGGATTGATACACGGTACGATCCTGAGGAGGTGAATGCTGTGGCTACCGGAGCTGGGAGTAGCCAGAGGCCAAAAACTGCTGGAGCCCAGTACGGGCAGAACCAAAATCAGGGCCAAGGCAACAAGAAGCCATACAACGCTCCCCAGCAGGGTAGCGGCAACTCGGGTCCTGTTCAGAACTTTGTCTTCAAGGACATGAAGGATGGCCCATGCAGCTTCCATACTCGGCATCCCGCTAGACCCGCCAACCACACTACTCGGTAGTGCAGTTGGTGGGAAGAGATCAAGAATGAGGGTCTGCCTCCTCCTCCTCCTCTGCCAGCTGCGAATGCCGCTGTGCAGGCTGCTCGTGCACCGGCTGCTCGGCCTCCAGCTTTCCTGAGAAGAGAGAATGTGAACCAGGTGGCTTTAGGAGCCAACCGCTACTTCAACAACGATGGCTACCGCAACAACAACAACAACTACTACTACTACACCCGCAACAACAACAGAGGCAACAACAACAACAACCGAGGTAACAACAACAACGGCGACAATGGTGGTGGAGACCGCAATCAGTACCAGGAGCATCACGAGAGCTACATGATCTTCACTTCTGAGCCCGTCGACAAGCAGTCTCAGCACAGGCGTGCCATGGAAGTCAATGCTGTGATCCATGCTGTTCCTCACTACCTGCACTGGTGCAACCAAGAGATCACGTGGTCCAGAGCGGATCACCCTAAGGTGATGCCCAACCCGGGTAGCTACGCCTTGGTGCTGGATCCCACCTTCTTGGGTCCTTAGAAGAATGTGAAGTTCAGCAAGGTACTGATCGACAACGACAGCAGCATCAACATCGTGTACAAGGACACGCTTGAGAAGCTAGGAATGGCCGAGAACATGCTCCTACCCAGCAAGACCACTTTCCACGGGATTGTGCCAGGAGTCTCTTGTTCTCCAATGGGCCGAGTGTGGATAGACGTGCTATTCGGCACCAGGGAGAACTGCCGCACAGAGAGGCTGCAGTTCGAAGTGGTTGATCACCAGAGCCCCTATCACGCCCTACTCGGCAGGCCTTCTCTGAGCAAGTTCATGGCTTCTACTCATGCTGCATACTTGAAGATGAAGATCCCTAGCCCCAATGGCGTGATCACTATCTCTGGTGATTACAAGAAATCTATGGAGTGTGCCTCTGCTGGTTCTCAGTTGGTGGAGTCTATGGTGATTGCTGCCGAGAAGAAGAAGATGTACGAGGTGGTGGCTATGGCGCACTCCGCGCAAGGTGGTGCGCCTGGCATGCCGAGTCCCCAGCACGGGACGGCGTTCCAGGCATCCAGGAGACGAAGAAGATCCAGGTTGACCCTGAGTTTCCCGACCGAGTTCCATCATTGGCTCAGGGTTGGGGGAGAAATAGGAAAGCAAGCTCATCCACTTCCTCCGTGAGAATCGGGACGTTTTCGCCTGGTCCAATGAGGATTTACCAGGTGTCCCGAGGGAGTTGGTTGAGGACTCGCTATATGTGCGTCCTGACGCCAAACCAGTGAAGCAGGCTATGCGCCGCTTTGGAGATGAGAGAAGGAAGGCCATTGGTGATCAGATCACCAAGCTGCTGATAAGCAATTTCATCATGGAAGTGTTGCATCCGGATTGGCTAGCCAACCCGGTCATGGTTGAGAAGAAGAAGGAGGACCCCAAGGCCGCTACCGCATGGCGCATGTGCGTCGACTACACCGACTTGAACAAGGCCTGCCCCAAAGATCCCTTTCCGCTACCTCGCATCGATCAGGTGATCGATTCCACTGCTGGTTGTGAGATATTGTCTTTCATAGATGCCTACTCTGGTTTTCATCAGATAGCTCTCAACCCTGCTGATCAAATAAAGACTGCTTTCATTACCCCGTACGGGGCTTATTGCTATCGTGTCATGTGCTTTGGGTTGCGGAATGCGGGTGCTACTTATCATAGATGCATGCAGAAATGCTTGCATGATCAACTCGGCAAAAATGTGCAGGTGTACGTAGATGACATTGTCATCAAAACGAATAAAACACATACTCTGCTTAGTGACCTTGAGGAAACTTTTGCCAATTTGCGCAAATATAAGATGAAGCTGAACCCGAGTAAATGCACCTTTGGCGTCCCGGCTGGCAAGCTACTCGGCTTCTTGGTATCCAGTCGGGGCATTGAGGCCAATCCTTCAAAGATAAAAGCTATTGAGAGCATGTCTTTGCTGAGATCCCTGAAGGATGTGCAAAAATTCACTGGTTGCTTGGCATCTCTGAGTTGTTTCTTGGGCAGAATGGGCGAGAAGGCTTTGCCTCTGTACCAGTTGATGAAGAAAAGCGACAAATTCGTCTGGACACCGCAAGCTGATGTGGCATTCAATGAGCTGAAGGCAATGTTGGGTAGCGCTCCCATCTTGGCTAGTCCGCTACCCAAGGAGCCAATGCTGCTATACATTGCCGCTACCAACCGGGTAGTCAGCGTGGTGATTGTGGTGGAACGAGAAGAGGAAGGCAAGAGTGTGCAGCGGCCAGTGTATTATCTCAGTGAGGTGTTGTCCAGCTCCAAGCAGAACTACCCTCACTACCAGAAGATGACTTACGGCGTGTACCTAGGCGCCAAGAAGCTAAAGCACTACTTCCAAGAGCATCCCATCACTGTGGTGAGCTCCGCTCCCATCTCGGATATCATGGGCAACAAGGAAGCAAGTGGCAGAGTAGCCAAGTGGGCAATCGAGCTGGCCGCGTACGCTCCCGTGTATGCGAGAAGAGAAGCCATCAAGTCTCAAGTTCTAGCGGAATTTCTTGTGGATTGGGCTGAGGTGCAGTATGAGCCTCCTGCTCCGGTATCCAACTACTGGAAGATGCATTTCGATGGCCCCAAAGTGAAGGAAGGCCTTGGCGCTGGCGTAGTGCTTACGTCACCCAAGCGAGATCAACTCAAGTACGTACTGCAGATCCACTTCAAGGCATCCAACAACGTAGCAGAGTATGAGGCCGTGGTGCATGGCTTAAAGGTGGCAAAGGAAGTTGGTGTGCAGCGCATCATATGCTATGGCGACTCGGATCTAGTTGTGCAGCAAGTTTTTGGTACTTGGGATGCTCTGGATGCCAACATGGCGTCATACCGCTTCCTGGTCCAAACCATGACGGGATTCTTTGAAGGCTGCGAGTTCCAACACATACACCGAGCAGAGAACGAGGCAGCTGATGAGCTGTCCAAGTTGGGGTCTTCTCGGCAATACATCCCGGCTGGGATTGCCTTGGAGCATTTGAGAAAGCCATCCATCAAGCCATCCCCCAACTCGGAGTCCATTTTCGTTCCTTCTTTGCCTGATGAAGAAGCAGTTCCAATGGAGATTGACTGGGAAGGTGCAGAAGAGGACCCGGGGACTGCAGTCTCCATCCCGAGGACTGGCGCCTGCAACCCGGGGACTGCCCCTCCCTACTCGGGGACTGCCCCTCCTTACTCGGGGACTGCCGCTCCTTACTCGGGGACTGCCCCTCTCAACTCGGGGATTGTCGTTCCTTACTCGGGGACTGCCCCTCTCAACTCGAGGACTGTCGCATTCCTTGAAGAATTCCTTGCAAACCGTTCGGGGCTGCAGAGAGTCAACCCCAACTCAGAGAAAGATGCAGTGGTGGCTGTTCTGATGGAAGTGGACGAACCAGTGTTTCCCGCACGGGAAACGTCGAGTTGGGCCATGCCCATATTATCCTTCCTAAAGGACGGCACCCTGCCAGATGATGAGGTGATCGCAAAGAAAATTCAGAGAAGATCCAAGGGCTACACCATCTTCAAAGAAGTGCTGCATAAAAGAAGTCCCACTGGCGTGTTGCAGCGCTGTGTGGAACCGGAAGAAGGAGAAGAAATTCTAGTGGAAATACATCAAGGAGAATGCGGGCATCACGCCTCCTCTCGGGCTCTAGTCAAGAAGGCTTTTCGGCATGGTTTCTTCTGGCTCACGGCTTTGAAGCAAGCGGAAGATATTGTGAGGAAGTGCAACGGCTGCCAGAGATTCGCAAGTAAGATCCACATGCCTGCTTCCGAGTTGAAAACCATTCCCATTACTTGGCCGTTTGCTGTTTGGTGTCTGGATATGGTTGGTCCCTTCAAGCCAGCTAGATGCAACATGACTCACATCTTGGTCATGGTTGATAAGTTCACCAAGTGGATTGAAGTGAAGCCTATTCGGAAATGTGATGGAGCCACAACTGTGAGTTTCTTGAAGGATGTGATCCTGAGATACGGCTATCCGCATAGCATCATCACGGATAACGACACGAATTTTGCTGAGGGTGCAATGGTGAGGTTCTGCAGAGATAAGCACATCCGGCTAGATGTCGCATCTGTCGCGCATCCCGCCTCCAATGGGCAGGTGGAAAGAGCTAATGGCATGGTACTGACAGGCATAAAGCCAAGGCTGATTGAGTCGATGCTGAAAACACCTGGGTGTTGGTTAGACGAGTTGCCAGCGGTGTTGTAGAGTCTAAGGACTACCCCTAACCGGTCAACCGACTACACACCATTCTTCTTGGTTTACGGGGCTGAGGCCATGTTGCCAATAGACCTAGAGCATGACTCCCCCCGAGTAACCCTCTACACTGAGGCGGAGGCGAGAGAAGCTCGAGAAGATGACGTTGACCTGCTAGAAGAAGCAAGAGAGCTTACTCTGTCACGTTCAGCTGTTTACCAGCAAAACTTGAGGCGCTATCATAGCCGGAAAGTGAACCCAAGGGTTTTCCGAGAAGGAGACATGGTCCTTAGGCTCGTGCAGCGCACAACCGGGATGCACAAGCTATCCCCTCCGTGGGAAGGGCCTTTCATTGTGAGCAAGGCTCTACACAATGATGCCTATTACCTTGTCGACGCACAGCCATCCCAGAAGAACATGCCGGATAAAGCTGGAGAGGAATCTAAGCGCCCCTGGAATGTAGGTCTACTCCGTCGCTTTCATTCGTGAGCAAAAGTGTGTGTGTACTCCCTTATCCGAGTTAAACTCCTACTTTGCAATCAAAAATTGAACTCGGGGACTGCCCTCGTCCAAAAATGTTCTAAGTGTTTCTATTCTGCTGTATCTTCGTCTACTCGGTTGCTATGTTTAGAATTTCAAAAGCATACAAAGTAGTGTGTTTACACTCACCGAACACTCTGCGACTCTGCTGCGGTCCGCAACCCGGCTTCATGGCAAGCCAGAGAACAAGCCAAAGAGTCAATGAACACATGAAAAACTGCAAAGGAAAGGAAGCGTGTGGCAACCGAGTAGAGCGTTCTTTATTGCTTTTCTGTTAACTTTTTTCGTCTATGTGGTGGGTAGCGTTACTATGACTGTTTCCAAGTGGCTAAGTATTTGAAACTCCAACTTTGAACTCTCGTGACTCGAATACCAAAAAAGCAACAAGTTGCAGGTAAGAGCTGAGATAAAAAGGAAGAGTGAATGAGAAATGCAACTCGGGGACTTGCATGATAACGCAACCCGGCATCGAGCCAAAGTTGCTCAAATTACTAAGTATAAAACATCAAGTGGAATAAAAACTGAGTAGCAACGGGAAAGATAAATGTTTGATACATATGCACCCGGCATCCCGGGGATCTGATAAAAGTTTTAAAGCATAAGTGTTCCAGGAAGTAACTAGCTCGAGGTAGCGGTGTTCTCCAAGTTGGCATTGGCGGCGTCAGCTTCAGGGTTGGCGACAGCTTGATCTGAAGTGGCGGTGGCCACCGAGATGGGGTCGGTAGCTGAAGTGGAAGCGGTAGACTGAGTGCGGGGTAGCGCCGTGTCGTCGAGCGCCGCGCCAGAGGACGAGCCCAACTCGGGAGCCGCACCCTGGGTCACCTTCTCGGGAGTGATGGTGGCATCCTGGCTCTCGGTTTCCTTGTCGCTACCCGCAGCAGCCTTGCCCTTCCCCTTCTCGGCATCTGTGTTCTCAAAGCAAGCCAAGTCTTCTGACTCGGTGTCCTCATCTTCGTCTTTGTCTTCATCCTCACCCTCGCTTTCCGCCTCGGTGTCAGGCTCGGTGAGGCCGTCGATGAAGAGCGCAGTATCTGCGTAGGAGGCGATCTCGTACGCGACTGCCTGGCGGCGAGTCACGCACTCGGGATCTTTCTCCCACTTCGAGTCCCGACGCATCTCGAGGATGGTATTGAGATTTAAATTTTCATACCAGCTGCAAATGAAGAGGAGTAGCATGTCGGCGCCTGCCCGAGCTCCGGAGGCACGCCATTTCTTCAACTCGGCTTTGACACCGTTGAGCTTCTCGGCGAGCGCGCGGATGGTCTTGGGCACAGGGTCTTGGGGCCAGAACAACGCATGAAGCTTGAAGGCGGTGGACACCAAGTCGGTGCCCAAGCCCCTAAGACGCTGGAGCTGGGTCTGCATGCTCGTGAGATTGTCCTCAATGGAAGCCTTGGTGTCCGTGGGCAGTCCCTTCTCAGCTCGGATTTCTTGGGCCTTGGCCAGGGCAGGAGTGCAAGACGAGCAGAGGTCGGGGAAGATTTCTGAAAATGCTATCAGAAAAGATTAGAAACGGAGGCAGAGAAGAAATGCAAATCAAAGTAAACAGAAGAAGAAGGAAGCGAGCAAGTGCAGAGAAGCGAGAACTTACTGTTAAGCTCGCAGAGAAGCGAGTCCAGCTTCCTCCTCCAAGCCTCCTCGTCAGCAACGTGCTTTTCTTCAACCTTCCGGAACTCGGACAGCTGCTGCATGAGATCCGAGTTGCTCTTCTTCAGCACCTCTTTTTCCAACTCGAGGGCCCTCTCCTTAGCCTTGGCTGCTGCCTCCATCTGGTCCTTCTCGGCGGCTAGGTCTATGGCGTCCTGAAGGGCAGCCCTCAACTGGACTTGCAGCGGTTCCAGCTCGGTGGCGTGCTTGTTCTTGAGATCAATTTCTTGGCTCTCCAGTTGCTGTTTCACCTCAGCAGGTTTCAAGCAGTCGAGATGCTCTTCACGGAATTTCTTGTTATCTTCTGCGAAGAGAGTAGCACGGTCAGGAAAGTAGCGAAAGAAAAGAAGGAAAAAGAGGAGAGCAGACGGCAACTCACCTTCCATCTTCTTGATGGTGGTCTCAGCATTGGCAACGAAGACATGGCAGTGTTTGTGTTCCTCTGCCATCGCCTTGAATTTGCCTGTGGAGTAGAAGGAGTTAGAGCAAAGAGAAAATACGGGCGTAAACACAAAACGCGTTAACCGAATAGCTAGAAGCTTACTCTCGAGTTCATAATGTTGGAGGGCACGATCCACCGCAGCCTGCTCCGTCTCAGTGTCGCTTTTACGTTCTGTTTCCAGGGCCTCAAGGCGCCTCTTGGCAATGCTGTGATTCCAGAGTAGCCGCCGGTAAAGGGTTGTCCTCTTCAAGAGGCTATTCTGTGAAGAAGAAAGAAAAAGAGTTAGACAGTGTTCTGAAGATTTGGCCCGAGAAGGCGGCAACTCGGTTGAGTACCCGTCTACTCGGCCCGAATCTCGGGGACTGGGTAGCGGATAAGGAGAAAATGAAGGACAGAAGGGAAGAAAAGTACAGAAGAGAAGAAAGGTTGCAACTCGGAGCAAGCAAACATCACTTACAGCGTAGATCTGTTCGAGGTCCTTGGCAGCTTTGCGGTGGACATACATCTTCGCGGCCAACGTGCTGGTGGTGGACGAAATAGTCATGGGATTGTAGCCCATGTCCGCCTTGTTCCAATCAGTGCGCCAGTGATCCAGCGGGCCCAAGGCCAGGCCATTCTAGATCTTGTTGCCAAGGACCTCGCTATTCCACTCAGCTTCGATGAAGCCTACCCGGTCGATCATCTGCTCGAGCCCCTGGGACACCACCTCAGTCTCTTGGACCTCGCGCGAGTAGATAGAAAGGGGTTTATTCTTTGCCGGCAACTTGGAGTCCACCTCCGTGGCCTGCTTGCCCTTCGTAAGAGCGAGCCGCTGCTCGGTCTTGTTCAGATTGATGCCATACTGCTTGCCCATATGCACCATGTAGGGCAGGTAGCTAGGCGGTTCTTGAGCGCTTGATCCCGCGCCTACGCCAGCAGAACTGCCAGAAGCGCCAATGGTTCGTTGCCCAGCCTTCGCGGCAGGCTTCACGGGTAATTTCGGTGGCGGCATCTTGGCAGCATCCAGCGCAGCGTTGCACGATGGATTCTTGCGGACTGGGGCGTCAGGCTGGATGGCCTGCTTGCTGGCGGCATCCGTCTTCTTAGTGCTCTGCTTGGCTGAAGGGCTTGATGCAGTCTTGGGCTTCTTCGTTGGCCGCGGAGGGCTTGATGCAGTAGGTGGAGCAGCCTGCTGGGTAGGCGGCACCAGGGGTTGGCTACCCGGCGCAGCGTCCGGCTGCGCTTGGCTCTGCAGGTCGTGCTCCACTGCAGTTGTTTCTACCCGCTGCTCGGCAGCGGGATCTGGTCGTACATCTCCTTGTTCATCTACCCGCGGCTGGGCCGCGGGGTCATCTTAGACAGCAGCCTCAGTTTCCGGCTGCTCCTGGTTCTCTTCCTGCCGCTCAAGCGCGGCGTGGTCTTGGTACTCGGCATCTTGTTCAGTATTCTCTCCAGCTGTGGCAGCTGGAGGAGAAGAGGGGGTCTCGTCTTGAGAAGCATCCTGCGCATCTTGTTCTGCGCGGGCCTGCTGCTCCGGGTCCATGTCTTGGACACCAGCACCCGTATCCATGGCATTGGTGTCTTCTTCATCTCCCTTCACGGGAGAGGGCGCACGCGTCCTATCCCGTTCTGCTGGCTCATCGTCGTCCTCATCAAGATCAATGAGCGACTCAAGGTCAATGGGTAATTTCTTCTTTGATTTGGTGGAAGCCGCAGCAGCATCAGCATCCAAAGGATCGCTGGGGAGAAAGAGAAACTCAGAAAAGGAGGAGGGGAAGAAAAACACCGAGAAGCAATAACGAAACGCGGCTTAGAAAAAAGTTACTTACCCTTTGCTGGTAGGGAGCGGCCTCCTGGTGGAAACCTTCTTCACCTTCTCGGGTTTCTTGGCCTTCTTGGCAGCAGGCTCCTGGGCACCGCTACCCGCCCTCTTCCGAGTGGTAGGAGCATCCACCGCAACCGGATCGACGTCGAGGACATCCTCCTCTTCCTCATCAGCATCAGCGTCGTCTGCAGAGTAGAGGAGAAGAAAGAGTTGAGAAGCGGAAAGGAAAATTGGATCGCGCTACTCGCAACTAGAAAGGCGAGCTCAGTCACCTTCTTCATCGTCCTCGGACCAATCCTGAATGGACGCATCGACGTGGTGCTTACCCTGCTGCTCGGCGCGAGGGACACAGAGGGTGTCCTGGGTATCGTAGGCGGTCTCGTCATCTTCCTCCCGGTCCTTGCTCCAATTGGCCTCAAACCGCTCCTCGTCCTCAACGAGTTGGCGATCAATGTGCTGGAAATACAAGCAGGCAATACAAATCAGTTGAGCAATACAAGGAATCCTACCCGGTACAGAATGCAAAAACAAAGCATATTTGGCTGAGGTTCTCTATTCGGTATGGCGTGCAAACACAAAGCACATAAAGCCTAGCGGATACTAGCAAGTGCTCTACTCGACATGGCGTGCAAACACAAAGCGCATAAAGCCTAGGAGATACTAGTAAGTGTTTCTACTCGGTGCAGCGTGCAGAGACTAAGCACACTAAGCTGGAAAGCCACCTACTCGGTGTCATGATGCAGAGATAAGGCATGAAGTGCTAACCTGTTCGATTGGCTTCGCACGACTATACGGCACAAAGCTGTACTGCCAGTTGTCGGTGAGGCCTGTACTCATGATGGAGCGCATCCAGACGGCCACATCCGCGTTGCTCAACTCGAATGTGGTGGTCCTCGTGCAGTCTCTGTTGCCGCCCATGTAGCACATGAGGTGCGCACGGCGCTGTAGCGGGAGCACTCGCCTAGAAATCCAGCAGGCGATGGGATCGTCGCTCTTAAGTCCCAGATCCTTCAACTCGATGAGGCGCTTGTTGATCTGGAGGACGTCGCCTTGCATTTTCGGCTTGTATCCCCAATTCTGCTGGGTAGGCGCCGTATTCATCCACTTGGGGAGATTGATCCGGTACACGATTGGCGCTCCCTCTTCATCAGGAACGTTCTTCACGTAGAAGAAGGACCGCTGCCACTTGCGCACCGAATCTAGCCCCTTGATGCGCGGGTGAGGGGTGGAGCCGCGTTGCAGCATCATCGCGCTTCCGGTCTTGGTCATGCTGCGGGCGCTCTCCGTGCTTCCCGGCTTGGGGACGCTCTGCTTCCAGAAGAAGAAGTAGCGCGCCCAGGTGTGCACCGTGGGGCGCACACCCAAGAACGCCTCGCATACCACGGCGTGGTATGCGAGCATCACCATGGCGTTGGGCGGCAGGTGGTGCGGCTGGAGCCCGAAATGGTTGATGAAGGATCTGAGGAAGTCCGAGACGGGAAGGCCGAATCCCCGCTTGAAATGAGCGAGGAAGACGACGAACTCGTTCGCCTCCGGTGTGGGGACGAGTTCGCCGTTCGCGGGCCTGCAGCGCACGCCGGCGGGAACGCGGCGGGTATTTACCAGCCACTGGCAATCATCCGCCGTGACTTCGGATCCAGCCCATCCGGCGCGGGCATCGTCGTCGCAGGCCATCGAGAAGAGAAGTTTGGTGGAGATTCGTGGAAACTTGGTGGAAATTGCTAGCCTTCCGGCGTCGCAGGGAGCAGCGGCGCGGCGAGATGCGTGGCGGCGGAGAGGCAGAGAGACAGGAAGTGAATGAGACCAGGAAGGGGAAGGAGGAGTTACCGAGGGGGTATTTATCCCTCCCCGCGGAGTGCCGTTACAGGCGGAATTAGTGGGATCAGTTATGCACAGAGATCGTGCGACGTGGGGTGTGGGCCGGTTAGAAACCCACACAGCGCAGATGGCGCGCGTAACGGCCGCAAATGATCCCACGTCGAGATCGTGGGTAATAACTGCACTTGATGGGACCTAACGGGCCGGTGGGCCCAGGTCGCAGTGATGGGCGCGTGGCCTGTCATATCCCAGGCACCGAGGCGTCGGGGGGTGCGAGAGCGTGACACGTACCCAGTTGCAGTGCGGAAAGACGGCTTTGCTCTGACACGCCGAGATTCTGTCCGAGATTTCGCAAAGTCGTTTTACTCGGCGACAGACAAGAGAAATGGTCCTATTCGGAAGAGAAGAGACTCAAGCCAGAATTGAGGGCTACTCGGAAGTTCTACTCAACATCATAAGGTTCGAAGGTAAGATTGGTTTTTAAGCTGGCAGAGCCCAGTGAACGAGTTCGCAGGACTCTACCAGCTTCGGGGACTAATGTCGGGGGATTACCCCCGAGTAGGGTAAAGGCAAGTGCTAAGGGCAAGATCAGAAGAGACGTTTGGCAGAGTAGCTGGCTACCCGGTACTCGCTACCCGGTCGACTGCTATTCGGACGTACACACAAATGGCCAGGAGAAAGAATCAAGGAAGTTATTCTCCTCCGAGTAGAGGAAGTGGTCCGAGTAGGAATGGCGGTTTCCTACTCGGGCCAGAAGTCAAAGGAGCCGTTCTGACACAGGATCCCGCGTATGATGGGTCCGTACGGGAGCACTGTTCATCTGCAGAGCGCGTGCTTATCCGCACCAGGGTGTCAGCAGGGCGTCGCAGGTTAGGGGGGCCTACCATGTGATGGTGGCCGTGATAACAGATCAGCTTCTTGGTTTTGCACAAAGACTTTCCACACCAGACAAACCAGGAAGCCAAAGCTGTCAGAGGGAAGCTGGAAGTGTGCAGTGTGCACACTATGTCGACATATGTTTGTACTTTTCCCTATTGGCTGTATCCGGCTGGGCACCAGTATATAAGGTGCCCTGCCTCCTCCTTTGTGAGGGTCGCGTCTTTAGAGAGAACACCTAGCTTACTCGTTGCGTAGAGTGAAGAGTGGCTACCCGGCTGTAGGCCAAACTTGTACTGTGGCTACTCGGTGAGATACAAATACAAAGAAAGAAAGGCAGGAGTAGGGGTTTTACCTCCACACGAGGGCCCTGAACCTGGGTAGATCTTGTTGTTTGAAGTGCTAGATTCATCCCTCACGCAGCTACTCGCTGCGTGATCCCTCCCCGAGCACCTCCAACGTCCATCGTTCCCACATCTTTAGCCATCCTATGGCATTTGCCGTGACACCACCACGACACATATGGTATTTCATTCTCATGAGAAATTCAAATTCTACAATGTCCATTAATTATTACTTATTGGATCTCACTTGCCTCTTGTTTAAAAGGAATGGATTATCACATTATGGGGAAGTAATAAGCTGTGTATATAATGTGAGGTAATGCTACTTAGAATGATATTCTATATTATCTTGTTCCTATGTGGCATGATTAGCTCAACTAAGTTCCAGATTTTCTTAAATGAGTTTTGTACCTCATATTTTGGTTCCTTGGCTGTGAGAGATTTTCTTTGTGCGGTTTTCTCAAAATGCACTAGTTTGTATTATTTGATAAATCAATTGCTTTAATATATTAATCACTGCTTTGCATGATCATTTGACTAGTTAAGTCACCAATAATCTCTATGTAAGAATGGTAATTAACTCATATCCTTTTCCATATGCTTTTGTGTTGTGAACATGATCATGAATAGTTTTTCAATATACACCGAGAAGTAACACCATACCCTCCTTCTCCTTGGAAAAGTGACAACCATAATTGTGGTAGACGTTATTGATCATATTCATATTGCCATTTGCTTCCATTTGTATTATCGCCAAGAAATTGTTTGTATGAACTCCCATTGTCTTCCTTGATTCTTGAAGATCTATGTGTTATACTCAAATAAAGCTCTAGTGCAATGGTTGTAAGAAAAGCGAGAATCCCCTTGTCGTGCATCTTGTATTCAAAATAAAACATCTAGATAAGTCAAAAGTCATCGGAGAGCTATCTTATTTCTTTTAGAACACTATTTTTCAATTGGATCTTCTTGCCACTTAATAAATGTATCTAGTGTATGAATATGGAGAGTGATGATCCCATTTGTGTGCAAAATACAAAATCATGCACAAATCATGGTGGAGCTTTCCTATATTATTTTGAGCACTAGTTGTCTTCAATTTATATTGGTATTTTAATTACTATCTTGTGTGTTTGTGGAAGAAAAAAAATCTTTTTGGAATTTTGTGCCATCACAAAAAGTGTAGAGGATTTGGTTTATTTGTTCAAACATCGCTCTCTTTTAGGAGTTAGTTATATCAATCCTTGTTTTGTGGTCTATTGTTTTGTATGAGGTAAGTCCTTGAGAATATTTTATATTTTCACCTTTCATGCTCATTTGTTTTGCTTTAATACCCTCAATTGGTATTAATTGGAGTTTGATATCTCATTTATAGATATTTTCTTCAATTAAAATCTCTTGGAATTTCATATGTCTCACTTGATGTCTATTGGTATTTCAATATTTTACTCTTTGATGAATCTTTTATTTGCTATTCTCAAGTGACAATGATTTTTTTCACCTGGTATATTCTCTAATTGGCATCGCATCGATCATGAGTTGATTTGGTTTGGTTCCAATTGTTATCTCATTTCATGTGTTGATTTAGGCCCTTAATATAATTTGGTCAACCTTTATGTCTAGTCACATCTTTGTGTGCATATCTTGGTTTACTTGGTGTTTTATCCAAATTACATCGTTTTGGTTCCTGAAAGTGTTTACAGGAATTTTTACTAATGTATATGTTACGACATGTTTATCTTCCTTGATCCAATATATATATAGGATAATCTCCATCAAATCCTAAATCGGCTAAGATGTGCATAAAATTCAATTTCATATCTATGTGCACATATTAATGTGGAGTTTTGTCCTATGTATTGTAGTTTGTATAACTACTTTGTACCCAATGAGTTTGGGTACCATTTTGTACTTAATATGTTTTAGGTACATTTGAGATGCATTGGGTGCTTGCTTCATTCTCCAAGAACGTGTTATCACCACATGCTTATTGAATACAAGATATGATGATGGATGAATTCTTATCTACTACAACAACATCACCAATGCTATCCAGGTAACGAGTATCTACCTCATGCATATATTTTATGATCTCAACCTTTTGTAGATTACATCATGGCATAAAAGATATTTATTCTCTATGATACTTGTTGCTTTTATCAAAACATCCCCAGTATTTATTGTTCCCTTATTGACGTTTCTGATATCTTTGATGTGCTTGCGTTGGGAGTTCATTTATATCCTTTAGGATAAATTTAAGATATGTGCTATGCTTTCAAGCAAAGAGCTTATTGCCGTATTTATGTGTTCAAATTGGATATCTCGCTTTTTCTCAGTGTAACTATTTTATGTGTACATGTTTCTTTATGGATGTGCATCATCATGATTGCGATATATTTAGAAACTTATACACATGAGAATAGTTACATGTATTATCGATATCCTAATGCTTCGGTGTCCATCCTTATATTCTTATTTATTTTTGGTGGCTCCAAAAATAGTTTTCCCTATGAGTGCTTGTTTTATTTTATCACATCTTTTGCGCTCCTATTTATTGAAGTTTTTCGACCCTCATGCTTGCGTTGGTAAGCATGTTAGTTTATAATTTCCATCATGGTGTCATAAGCTTTTTTCTTTATTTTACACCTTATTAAGCTTGTGACCCTAGCTATTTTCATTTGGTTTTAAAACCTCTTATTTTGTGTGGCAAAGAAACTGTTGGCTCTATGACTATCACTATATTAAGACTATGATAATGCATAAATATTCATCATGTTATTAGTCTCTTCTCGTGCCTTGCCTTGTCTCACACACATATATGTTCGGTTGAACCTCGTTCGAAGTCGCATCCTTTATTGGTACCTTATCTTGTTGCTCAACCACCATTTTATCCCAAGTAATATGACATGTTTTATTTTATGCTCACATGTACTTTCTTTATGTTTTGAACAATAGTGGAGGGTTATGATTCCATTTTGTTCACTTGGCATTCAAAATGCAATATTTCTAAATCATGCACAAATATTGGGGAGCTCCTCTATTTTCTTTAAAACCACTCATTTTCTCAAACCATAATATTATTTGTTCATTTGGTTTGTTGGATCTTTTTTATTACCCGCTTCTCTTTCGGAGAAGATTAGATATTTTTATAATATTGCACTCTTTGGATCCTCAATATAGTTTGATTTCCTCCCATTATTCATCATTAGATAAATGTAGTTGATTCCACTCATATTATGAGAAATGCACATCCTACAGAGGGACACTTACTATATTGGCCATCTAAATTTTCTATGATCCCATTTTGGCAATGGATGCCAATGGGGGAGAAAAGTTCAGAGGGTTTAAGAGAATTTGGTTTTATGCTTTGGTTTTGTTCTTAAGCATTTGCCTTTCTTGCTCATGCATCCTTGCTTATTGTTGGGGCGCGTATAGATAAACGAAAAACTTTTCCTACGCGGTACTCCCAAGATCTAGCCGAGGTAGAAGGCCACGAGTATTACCACTAGACGCGCAGGTGCGGATTATCGATGTAGCGCGTCGGGTCGGGGCAGTGCAGTCCCACGATCCGGTCCGGCCGATCCAATCCCTCGAACGTCGAAGTGCTGAACGTACAGCACCTCTGCCGGTATCCACACGTACGAGGAGGAGCTCCGACGGCGGACTGCTAGGTCCGGTGCGGCGGCTGGACTGAGTGGGGCTAGGGTTCCCAACGCATGGGAGAGTGGACTTACTTGCCCGCTGGGCAACCTGCGCCCCTCTTTATATAGCGTACGGTAATGGGCTGCACAACACTTGTGGCCCATTCCCTCTGTGAGTCCGACTCACTAACTCAGTCCATTTCCGGTTCGGGTCCAACCCAACCAATACTTGCTCCCGCTCTTAAGTGTGCGACCCTGCAGGCTCATGGCGACATGGACACGATTGGAGTCCAACTCCCAATCGATCAATCGGTAGCGGCTCCTAGCAGAACGTGCCGACTCCCAAGTCCCATTGAGTCATGACGACATACCTTTCAATGCGATATTCATCTTAGTCCCTTTTGCCTCACGATATACCTTGTCGAGCTATAGGCGATTTATCGTCATCCCTTAAATAGCTCAACTCTCTTCTCGATCCGTGATATGTGATTCATCTGACTAACTCTTTAGTCAATAGACACAGTTAACACTTAACTGAGTCGCGCATGGCCATGCTTCCTGAATCATATCACTCGAGAGGGCCCAGAGAATATCTCTCCATTCGGAGGGGCAAAATCCCATCTTGATTATCCACATCACGCAGCTTGCTTCTCATTCGACCCGAACTCTGCCTTTATAGTTGCCTTGTCACAGAACAACGTTTGACAGAACCTAAGTCGGTGATCCACAACTCGGATTGTGCGACAACCTCAGGTCTAAGGATTACATTGATTGAGACATGCAAATGACGACTTGATCGTTGCATCTCAATGTGGGTCAGTCCGACTTGCTAAACTCTTTAGCCAAGTCCGTGAACGTTGGAATGGCATCACCATGCCCATGACAAGTGGAACCGTGTCATCAGCCAACACTCACATTAGTCTAGGGTGTGTGTCCAGCACAACCTAAATGACCAAGGACAATCTAGTATGAACAACATGAATATATAGTTCCACAATCGAATCACATATTCAATGACATATATCAGATGTTCAAAACAAGGACAACTTAATAACTTTATGAATACAGTGGGAATTACATCATACATGATTGCCTCTAGGGCATATTCCCAACAGTCTCCCACTTGCACTAGAGTCAATCATCCTGGCATCATATGCCTAGGCATCTAATGCCCATACCTCTCGTGTGCGCCTCATGCTTAGGCTGTGGTAGCGCCTTTGTCAACGGATCTGCAATGTTTGCATCCGTGTGTACTTTGCATAACTTGATATCACCTTGTTCGACAAACTGGCGAATGAGGTGGTACCGCATGAGTATATGTTTGTTCTTCTGGTGTTGTCTAGGTTCCTTGGCTTGTGCGATAGCACCATTGTTGTCACAATATACGTCCAATGGATTGGACGCGCCCTGAACCACACCAAGATCAATCAGGAGGTTCCTGATCCAAACAGCTTCCTTTGCCGCCTCTGAGGCAGCAATATACTCAGCCTCTGTTGTAGATGCAGACACCGTATCTTGCTTGGAACTCTTCCAGCTCACAGCTCCTCCGTTCATTACGAACACGTATCCCGATTGCGAACGAGAATCATCTGAGTCGGTGAGATAACTCGCATCCGTGTAACCCTTTACACTGAATTCCTCATCACCTCCATAAACTAGGAACATTTCCTTAGTATTTCTCAAATACTTAAGGATGTTTTTAACCGCTGCCCAGTGGGCTTCGCCAGGGTCAGCCTGGTATCTGCTCGTAACACTTAGAGCATAGGAAACATCTGGCCTAGTACAAATCATGGCATACATGATGGATCCGATTGCCGAAGCATACGGGATCACACTCATCCGACTTCGCTCATCAGTCGTCGAAGGACACTGAGTCTTGCTAAGTTTTATACCATGGGACATCGGCAAGAATCCCTTCTTGGACTCTTGCATTTTGAATTTCTTCAAAACCTTGTCCAGATAAGTACTCTGACTCAATCCAATGAGCCGCCTGGATCTATCTCTATAGATCCTGATTCCTAATATGTAAGTTGCCTCACCCAAATCCTTCATTGAGAAACTCCTTTCCAATGACTCTTTGGTTTCTTGCAACATCATGACATCATTTCCAATCAGCAATATGTCATCCACATATAAGATTAGAAAGTTTACTTTGCTCCCACTAAACTTCTTGTATAAACAAGAATCATGATCGCTCTTGATGAAGCCAAACGATTTGACTACCTCATCAAAGCGAATGTTCCAACTCCGAGATGCTTGCTTCAACCCATAAATGGATTTCTGAAGTTTGCATACCTTGTCAACATTAGCTGGATCGACAAAACCTTCGGGCTGTATCATATACACGTCCTCAGTTAAATTTCCATTAAGGAAAGCTGTCTTGACATCCATCTGCCATATCTCATAGTCGAAATAGGCTGCTATGGCTAACATGATCCGAATTGATTTAAGCATCGCTACGGGCGAGAAGGTCTCGTCGTAGTCAACTCCTTGAACCTGTCGGAACCCCTTCGCGACAAGTCGTGCTTTATAGACGGAAATATTTCCATCCATATCAATTTTCTTCTTAAAGACCCATTTGCACTCGACGGGTCTTGCACCGTCAGGCAGATCAACCAAATTCCAAACTTGGTTTTCATCCATGGACTTTAACTCGGATCTCATGGCTCCAAGCCACGACTCGGAATCAGATCCCACCATCGCTTCCGAATAAGTTGCCGGCTCATTACTGTCTAACAGTAAAACATCTCGAGCACTCTGTAATCTGGCAGATCTCCGTGGTTCAGGTGCTGTTACCGGTGTAGGTACCACGACCGGCTCAGCCTCCAAGGCATTCGCCGACTCGCCCCTAGCCGGTTCCTCTCGAATTTCTTCGAGTTGCACTGTGCTCCCACTGACTTCCCGACCGAGAAACTCTTTCTCAAGGAAGACACCATTCCGAGCGACAAACACTTTGCCCTCTTCCCGGTTGTAGAAGTAGTACCCCAAGGTTTCCCTCGGATACCCCACGAAAATACACTTATCCGACTTGGGCGTGAGCTTGTCCGACTGAAGTCGCTTGACAAATGCTTCACAACCCCAAATCTTAAGAAAAGACAAACTTGGCTTCTTGCCCGTCCACATCTCATGTGGTGTCTTCTCTACTGACTTTGATGGTACTCTGTTTAGTGTGAAAGCTGCAGTTTCTAGACAATAACCCCAAAATGATAAAGGTAGATCTGTCCGACTCATCATTGATCGTACCATGTCCAACAAGGTCCGATTTCTCCGTTCCGATACACCGTTTCTCTGCGGTGTACCCGGCGGAGTGAGTTGAGGAACTATTCCACAACTCTTTAGATGGTCATCAAACTCATGGCTCATGTACTCGCCTCCACGGTCCGACCGTAGAAACTTTATTTTCTTGCCGAGCTGATTTTGTACCTCATTCTGGAATTCCTTGAACTTTTCAAAGGCTTCCGACTTGTGTTTCATTAAATAGATATATCCATACCTACTCAAATCATCAGTGAAGGTAATGAAGTACTCATAACCACCTCTGGCTGTCGTGCTCATTGGACCACATACATCACTATGTATTAGTTCCAACAAGTCGGACGCCCTTTCACAACTCCTTGCAAAAGGTGTCTTGGTCATCTTGCCTAGTAGGCATGATTCACATGTCTCGAATGACTCTAAGTCAAATGAAGTTAGAAGTCCATCATCATGGAGCTTCTTCATGCGCTTCCAACTTATATGACCAAGCCGACAGTGCCAAAAGTAAGTCATATTCAGATCATTTGGTTTCAACCTTTTAACATTTATGTTATAGACCGATTCACTATCAAGATTTAAAATAAATAACCCGTTCTGAACGGGTGCAAAGCCGTGAAACATATCTTTCAAATATAAAGAACAACCATTATTCTTAATATTCGACTCATAACCTTGTCTCATCAAACATGAGGCGGAAATAATGTTTCGACTAAGCGCTGGAACATAATAACAATTATTTAGTTCCAAAATAAATCCTGAAGGTAAATGAAGTTGCATCGTGCCGACTTCCAACGCAGCGACTCTCGCCTTGTTGCCGACCCGAATATCAACCTCTCCTCTTGCCACGCTCCTAGTTCTTACCAGCCCCTGCAACGAGTTGCAAATGTGAATGACTGATCCGGTATCATATACCCAAGAACTATTAGGTGCATCAGCAAGATAAATGTCTATAACATTGCACACAAGTGTACCTGAGTCGGAAGTCATACCTCCACTCTTGGCCTTGTCAGCCAAATACTTGGTGCAATTCCTCTTCCAGTGGCCATCCTGCTTGCAATAGAAGCAATTGGCTCCGGCTGTAGGAGAAGGCTTAGTCTTTGAGGAAGCGCTCTGGATAGGGCCATGGGCGTTGCCTCCTGACTTATCCTTCTTCTTCTTAGTCCAAGAACTCTTCTTGAACTTAGCCTTATTCTGCACCATCAACACTTGACTGGTGCCTTTCTTGATATCAGCCTCTGCCGTTTTGAGCATCCCATGTAATTCAGTGATACTCTTATCCATACCATGCATATGGTAGTTCGAGATGAACGGACCATACGCACTAGGAAGAGAGTTCAGAATTATATCAGTGGCGATCTCTTCTTTAATTGAGAAGCCCAAGCGATCCAAAGACTGTATGTAACCAATCATCTTGATTACATGCGGACTCAGTGGATCGCCGTCTTTCAGCTTACAGCCAAGCAAAGCTTGAGAGACTTGATACCTCTCAGTCCTTGCTTGAGCCTGGAACATACTTTTGAGGCTTTCGATCATATCGTAGGCCTCAACATTTTCGAACTGCTGCTGCAAGTCCGGTTCCATGTGTGCAAGCATAAGACAGCTAATCTCCGTAGACTCATCTCTAGTCTTACGGTAGGCATTTGTGACAGCGACAGTCGCATCGTCATCAGGCTCATCTGGAAGTGGAGTTTCTAGAACATGTTCTTTCTTGTCATGCTTGAGGACTATCCTCAGATTACGATACCAGTTGGTGAAATTAATTCCATTAAGCTTATCTTTCTCTAGGATTGACCTCAACGCAAAAGTGGACAACTGAGGAAGGTTGCTAGGTGCCATTGATCTACAACAGAAAATACGCAAAAACACTTAAGACATGTATTCATAAAAGAGCAGGCATATTAAACGATTTAATACTTATGCTCCCACTAGAACCAACATCCCTCCGATGGTTGCTAAGTGATTCAAGATCCTAAATAAGCAAGCCGACTAGTGAGCTTTAGCATCACCGCTAGCCGTCAAGTGATCTAGGTAGGCAACACCTTGCCAATCGTATCTCTATACGACTCCTGTTAGTTGGGTGACATCACATGCCCCGGCTCCCAATCTACCTCGCCCCGAGCCCCACAACCGTTGTGATGGACTCGTCTAGATTACCAAGTGCTTCTGCTTGTAAGAGTCCGACTCAAACCCACCTAACCGGAAAGAATTGGTAGCACCTCAATTTTATGAGCCCACTACCAAGAATGTCCGACTTGTGATGGTGCAGCACTGGCGGGGCGACCGACTAGACCTTCTTTGAGGGATTAAAGAATCTACCAACTATCTAAATAGAGGTAAATAGAGGCATAACAATAACACAAATAAAGCAATTATAATGTGAAATGGTATGGCTCTCTTCATGGTGATCTCCATCTCCACGAAGCTTGTAAGTCGACTCGTGCCAACTCTTGTCACGTGCCATCTTACTCCATGTAGCCGACTTGTACATCGACTCGCATGCCTTCCGGGTTCTCCAACAAGCTACACTAGCTAAGTAAATGAAATTTACATAGAGAATCCGACACGCAGGCCGGTATACAATAAAATGACAGCACCTAGGCTCCAGCCGGCTGACAAAAAACATGATACGCAGATCATGTATGGATTACACACATCACATGCACATAAGCCATACCATTCACAACTTCCTGCAAAAACAAGTTATGCATAGATACGATATCTACCGGCGTTGTGAAACTCGCAACGACATCTAAGGCGCTACGACAGGACGACGGCGGTCCCGCTAGCCGGATAGCGGGCGGGGATCGAAGGGGCAGCGCCCCTCGCGGGTGCGGGCAGCGCCCGTTGATTTCGGAAAACGCAGATCTCATCTGCATTCCGACCATGGATTTCTTCATCGGATAAAACGATTTCACCCGAATCTGATCCGAATTCCGATTCGACCAAACTCTTTGATCTTCGATCACCGCAACTGGATTTATGTGTCACGGTATACCCCGATGGCGGAAACCGACCGGTAGGGGTAAGTTGTTCCACGACCTTAGCAGTATGATCACGGAAACCAGATCATCCATTAACCCCGAGTACGATTGATCCAATCAACCTTGTACAAAACCGATCTATCTCATAGACCGACCACCAAAACAGCAATTAGATCATATCTAACGCTAACTACATATCACATATGTACGGATCTCGGGCCTAATACCAGAAGCTACCGCTCTGATACCACTGTTGGGGCGCGTATAGATAAACGAAAAACTTTTCCTACGCGGTACTCCCAAGATCTAGCCGAGGTAGAAGGCCACGAGTATTACCACTAGACGCGCAGGTGCGGATTATCGATGTAGCGCGTCGGGTCGGGGCAGTGCAGTCCCACGATCCGGTCCGGCCGATCCAATCCCTCGAACGTCGAAGTGCTGAACGTACAGCACCTCTGCCGGTATCCACACGTACGAGGAGGAGCTCCGACGGCGGACTGCTAGGTCCGGTGCGGCGGCTGGACTGAGTGGGGCTAGGGTTCCCAACGCATGGGAGAGTGGACTTACTTGCCCGCTGGGCAACCTGCGCCCCTCTTTATATAGCGTACGGTAATGGGCTGCACAACACTTGTGGCCCATTCCCTCTGTGAGTCCGACTCACTAACTCAGTCCATTTCCGGTTCGGGTCCAACCCAACCAATACTTGCTCCCGCTCTTAAGTGTGCGACCCTGCAGGCTCATGGCGACATGGACACGATTGGAGTCCAACTCCCAATCGATCAATCGGTAGCGGCTCCTAGCAGAACGTGCCGACTCCCAAGTCCCATTGAGTCATGACGACATACCTTTCAATGCGATATTCATCTTAGTCCCTTTTGCCTCACGATATACCTTGTCGAGCTATAGGCGATTTATCGTCATCCCTTAAATAGCTCAACTCTCTTCTCGATCCGTGATATGTGATTCATCTGACTAACTCTTTAGTCAATAGACACAGTTAACACTTAACTGAGTCGCGCATGGCCATGCTTCCTGAATCATATCACTCGAGAGGGCCCAGAGAATATCTCTCCATTCGGAGGGGCAAAATCCCATCTTGATTATCCACATCACGCAGCTTGCTTCTCATTCGACCCGAACTCTGCCTTTATAGTTGCCTTGTCACAGAACAACGTTTGACAGAACCTAAGTCGGTGATCCACAACTCGGATTGTGCGACAACCTCAGGTCTAAGGATTACATTGATTGAGACATGCAAATGACGACTTGATCGTTGCATCTCAATGTGGGTCAGTCCGACTTGCTAAACTCTTTAGCCAAGTCCGTGAACGTTGGAATGGCATCACCATGCCCATGACAAGTGGAACCGTGTCATCAGCCAACACTCACATTAGTCTAGGGTGTGTGTCCAGCACAACCTAAATGACCAAGGACAATCTAGTATGAACAACATGAATATATAGTTCCACAATCGAATCACATATTCAATGACATATATCAGATGTTCAAAACAAGGACAACTTAATAACTTTATGAATACAGTGGGAATTACATCATACATGATTGCCTCTAGGGCATATTCCCAACACTTATTTCTTTGCATGGTTTCCCAAATTCATTATATAAACCCTCGTAAAAAAGATTGTCATTAATTACCAAAGTGGGGGAGATTGAAAGAGCATGGTTCCCATATGTGGTTTTGGTAAAAAATGACAATCACTATGGACTAATGGTTGATTTGAGTTATACTTGTAGAGTTTTTACATAGGTAATGCTTGATGTCCATGTGTTGGATTCAAGACGATCAAGTGATGAACAAGGTTCTATTAATGGGTGTGACGCCCCAGAATCAGGTACTATGCGGATTTCAGCATTTCTGCTATAATCCACATAATATCGATCCCGGGTTATCAACTTTTGATAACCATTACAACAGTTCACGAATAATCCGCAACAACAACGGTTGATATATACAACACGACTCCAACGAGTCAAGAATACAACTTATACAATACAAAGATCCAAATAACAGCGGAAACGAAATAGTATCCGACTACGATAAGATACAAATTGGACTAAGATTCCTGAAGATAAACGATGGCGTCCAACCCCTGCCCAGGCCAAGCCGGAGGGATTCCCAAGCTAACGACATCAGACTTCAAACCTATTGATTGCATTGTGAATACAGTCCCGAATCATGGGGTCGATACTTTGAATGTACCAACAAACGGCAAGCAATACTCACAAGATACCAATGCAACCAGTCATCACAAGATACCAATACGTTGGGTACAAAGGAAGAGGTTGTTGTGATGAAGCTGCAGCGGGTGGCAATAAGCAATCTACAGAGACACGTGACAGCTCATGTCTATTAGGAAGGGATGAGAGAGCGCGACGAAACCAACTACAACTACTCACCCAGAACAAAACCCATCCAGGATTAACCCCCCTCAAGAAACTTCCGGGAAGTAACCCGAAGAAAACACACACATGTTGAAAACAGTTGAAATAGTGATCTCGTTATCGCACATGTTAATAAATATCATTAGGTGTAAGTTTTATGATTCTTGTTAGCCAGCCCTTTCTCCAAGATCGTCACATAAGCGCGGACGATACGCCTTTTCGAAAAGATTTGACTCTGCAAGGTTGCACTACCGTAGCCACACACACTTCAACCCTTATTGCTGATCAATGGCACACGTCGAGGGTGTGCCGACAGAGTATCAGACACTACACTTCCCTTTCACCATAGACGAGTCCAATTAACCACCTAGCTAGGTTGGATCCGGACCGAAAGTCCGACCGATGCTCCGAGGCGGACCTAACCGTTTGCGTCTATGGCTGAGTGGTCAGAGGCCATGGGTATAGACCTCAACGTCGAATCGCGGGAACCTATATAATTGTACGCGCATCAGTAACATCGATATCATCATCCGCGTCAACATCGTACCTGCAGAAAAGGTGATGTGCGTACGCCAAATGGAAAGCCCGAACTAATTTGTGGCGCCTTGGACAAGTCTACAAATCCGGTTATAGGTCGAGGGGATTCCCATAGGTCCCACATGGGGTTAGCGCGCTCATACTTGGGTCAGAGAACAAGAACCTTTTCCTAAGGCGACAACAGAGGGACCAAATACCTCGAGGGGCCTCCACCGATGCCTTACCTCGAAACAAGTTATTATTCAAAATTATTATTACCCCAAGGAATCAAGATTGATTTTAAAAAAGTTGAACCAACCTATCATACTAGTAAGATGAAAAGGAAACAAACTCGCAAAAGAAGCTAAGCATGAACTACGACTCGCAAGGCCAACATGATAAACAAACATGTCATAGAAGGTGGGGGTGGGGCTATATCATGGCTACAAGGTAAACGTATGATAGGATCAAGACAAAAACATCGAATCATAAGGCTAGAATAAAGACACCTGAAAGCATCTGTAACAAGTGAGGAACGACAACCATATGTAGCAAGTGAGTAAAGCTTGCTTGGAATCCAACTTGTAGAGATAACATAACTTGTCGTTGCTCACATCATCTCAACATCCTATCCGCGAAGAAACAAAGCACTAAAAGAAACACCTGACGCAACAATTACTACTACGACAAAAGATTCAACATGATCAAGATATGGATACATGATATGCGAGATGCAAAGCAAGATGCAACTTAACAATTTAAGCGGACAAGGAGTTCAGACAATTTATTTATAGGTTCAAGATATTTATCTAACCAACACATTAAAGGTTGATTAGCATGGATAACAATTAATAGGTGAGCTCAACCAAATTGAATGGAATAGGGGACAATTGAATTAAGTACCCAAAAACATTCCATGTTTGTTATTTAGGTGCACATACATAACACTACTAAAATTCAATATGAAACATGTAAACATGAGCATGGATGGCAAATTAATGTTTCTTGCATTTTTCTGATAAAAATAGACAAAGTTTATGTTATTTGGATTAATATAAGCAAAATTATAAGCATTTGAATATTTGGGGTGTTTTTTCGAAAAAAGCAGAGACCTGTGCGTTGTGAAAATAGAGAGTAGAAAGACCGTGGTGCAAAACTGAGAAGGCCAGGGGCCTGAACAAAAAAGATCCAAATCTGATCTGGATCTGGGGCCATTCTCACACGGTGGCAGAGGCTGACCAGCGAGCCCCCGTGCCACGCGGTCCACCAGGGTCACTGACAGGTGGGACCTGGTTGTGCGTGGTAAAAGAGGAGACCTTGCCTCGGATGGGATTCGAACCCGGGTCTCCAAGGTAAAAGCAATACGAAGGTAGCCACTGGGCTACTAACGATTTTGTGATTGATTTAGAGCGCTGCGCTAGATCTACCCTTTGTTCGTGACCTCCAAGTTTCTGACGAAATTGAAGAAACGGGAGGCTACAGCCGGACGGAGTTTGTAAGGAGAACGACAATGACCTAATGCGGGCGACGCGAGAAGGCGCCGCTCCGAGAGCATGAGGAGGGGTAGAGGAAGGTCCCAGAGGCGGAGGTTCACCTTGGGTCGTCGATGGAGTGGACGGCTCGGGGAAGACCCACGGTCACGTGATGTAGACGAGGTAAACAAGGAAGAAGTTGCGGTCGTCATCGAGAAGATCTTGATGGTGCCGTCGGTCCAGGAAGCTCCAGACTCCGTGCTTCTGCGATGACAAATAAGATGGTTTGGTGGTTCCATTCCATCCCTGGAGGTCGTTCTCGGCAACCGCGGACTCTGCTCCAAGAGCTCCTATCTCCGACCATGGGGTGGAGGTGCTGGGGTGACAGTAGAGACATAGGAGGGAGTAGAAGAAGATGGTGGCAGCGGGAAGGGAAGAGAGAGGAAGGGGCTAGGGTTCCTGGGCGCATCCTGGGTAGATAAGGAGGGGGAAAGGGGTCCATGAGGTGGTGGTGGAAGGAACGCGACATGAGGTTCATGCCTGGTGCGTGACTATGTGTACAAAATAATATGGAGGAGAGGTGTGGTGGGCTGCAAGGGGAGGGCTAGTGGGATGGATGCTGTTGGGCTTAAGGAGATGGCTTAGAAGGTTTTCTCCCAGGATTTTTGGGAGTTTCTCAATTACTGGGAAAAATTAGAGAATAAGGATTTTTTTAATGTAATTCAATTATTTGGCAAGGTTAAAATTCATGCATGAGGATTTCATGATGCACAAAAAGAAAAACAAAGAAACTAATTTTAGCTTGATAAATTAAACGCTAGTTTTATTTCGCATTTATTCAAGCCTTAACCGTAATTATTTTTAAATGCATATTCACCCCACCCCTCTAGGCGACATCTATGCCCTTTCAGGTACCTTTAAACCTTCAAAATTATTAACCTGTTTTGTGTTCATGTTTTAGCTCATGAGGAACTAGTTTAAAGTTTATCATGGTTTATATCAAGCAAAGTTCTTCTCCCTTATTTCACCCAATGAGTACAGAATATGTGCTCATCTAAATTTATCGAGAGCTGGTGCCAAATAATATGAACTCAAATAATAAAAAGGCACTTCCCCATGGTTTGATGAATGCTGGTGGGCACCCGTGGAAGGAAACGTGGGGAAGTGTCAATCAATAGAAAAAATGCTAATGGAAACCGCTCTCAAAAGTCTAAAAGGTCTGCTTGACATGGGTTATGATAAGTTTTTCATTATCATTCGTTGACATAGACATACACCTCTCTCAAAATTGTTTTCAGTACATCTATTTTATAAAATAAAAAGCTCTAGCACATGAGAAATCCTTGCTTCCCTCTACGAAGGGTCTTTCTTTTACTTTTATGTTGAGTCTTCACCTTCTAACTTTATGCACCGTCTAGGAGAGCATGATTGTCATTCTGAGTATAATATGCATTATCCCAAAATATTATTGTATATTGTATGTTTACAATTCTGTTTCTTGTGACATTATCATATCTAGTAACCACTTGATATTCGGAGGTGCCCTGACATTTATGTGTTGCTACACAATTAAGGGCAAGCGGGATACCATCTTCCCATGATTTATTATGATCATTGCAAACTAGTTGATGTTATAATTTCATATTGTTTACTCCTGATTATTTGTTCACTTTTCATGAGCTAGAATGAGTTCGTAAGATTTATTATCTTTATAGAAATTATCATGTACTTGTTAAATACTGATCATGGAATAGTCTTATGCACACCGTATGAATTGAAAAGTGTTGGTCAAATTTTTCTTTATCACGTCTAGTTTGTTAACTGAATTGCTTGAGGACGAGCAATAAGCTAAGCTTGGGGGAGTGATGTCTACGCATGCTTCTATTCTAGTAGACAGTGTTGGGCCTCCAAGTGCAGAGGTTTGTAGAATAGGAGCAAGTTTCCCTTAAATGGATCGCCCAAAGATATCTCTCTCAAGCAACCTTGCAATCAATATACAAGAAATCTCTTGTGTCCCCAACACACCCAATATACTTGCCAGGTATATAGGTGCACTAGTTCGGCTAAGAGATAGTAAAATGCAGGTAATATGGATGATAATAAGTGATAATAGCAATCTAAAATAAAAAATGGCAGAAAACAAACATGTAGCAGAACAGGCGGAAAACAGTGTTTCAATGCTTGGAAATAAGGCCTAGGGCTCCTACTTTCACTAGTGGACACTCTCAACAATGATTAAATATCATTTCTTCACTATGCTACTCCGAACAACTCTCTGGTCGAATAACAACCACCAATCATTGCGTAGGGTTGTAACAACACTCCTCAAGTCTTTATTCCCTCTCTAGGGCACCCCACGCTATCACTATGAGCGCCCTAACTTAGTACTAAACAAACGCCACAATTTCATAGGTTCATCTTCCAACACAAGATATAAATATCATGCTAAACCACACGGTGCACACACTGTCACCTTTACACCGTGATCAAAGTGTTTATGGAGATAACAAAACTACTTGAGTAGCATAACATATGAAGATCACATCTACATATTCAAGTAGATTACAAAGCTCACGATCACATATAGATCACACCATGGGAGAGAGAGATGAACAACATAGCGACAGGTAGAGAACTCAGCCTTTGGGGAGAACTACTCCCTCCTCATCACAGGAGATAGCAATGGCGTTGGAGATGGCGGTGGAGTCGATGGAGATGGCTTCCGGGGCACTTCCCCATCCCGGCAGGGTGCTAGAACAGAGATCTGTCCTCCGAAACTTGTCGGTGGCGGCGGCGGAGCTACGGATGAATTCTGCGAAAAAGGTCGATGTTTTAGGGTATTCCCTCGGGGGAGTATAAATAGGCGAAAGGACAATGCCGGGGGGGTGGCCAGGGGGCCCACACCCCTAGGTGGCACGACCAGGGGGACCCGTGCCACCCCATGGTGTGGCCACCTTGTGGCCCCCCTCCGGGGCTCTTCAGGACTTCTGGAAGCATCCGGGACTTCTAAGACTTATGGCTTTCGAATTTTCCAATTTCGAGAATATTTCCAGAACAACTTTTCTGAAACTAAAAACAACAGAAAATAGGGAACTGGCTCTGTGGCATCTTGTCAATAGGTTAGTACGGAAAATCGATAAAAATGACATAAAGTGTAAGGAAAACATGTGGGAAACAACATGAAAACAACATAGAACATAAGAAATTAGGGATACATTTATGACGTATCAATCATCCCCAGGGTTAGTTCCTACTCGTCCTCGAGTAGGTAAACGATAAAACACAATAATTTCTGAGGTGACATGCTACTATCATAAATTTGATCATTATAATGTAAAAGCATATGTACGCTAAGATCATAGAGCTTCAAACACAAAACATGATAAATAGAACTTTAATAATAAAGCATAGCAATCACTTTGCATCATGAAGAGTATCTTAAATAAAGGATCATGAATAATAATGCAAAGAAAGATAAACGTTTGTTTCAGTTATAGAGAAAGCATGGAAAATGGTATTTCGCTAGTCCTTAAGAGTGGGAGAAAACATAAATGCCAGGACACCATCAAAGTTCGGAAGACTAGAGCAAATAATTTAATAACAAATAATATCACATTATGAAGCAATTATTGATGTTTACGGGACAAATGCACATAGAACTCAGAATGGAAAAAATGCTCTCTCAACTGTGCATACAGTTAGAAGATGGAGACTCAACATAAAAGTAAAATAAAGGCCCTTCGTAGAGGGAAGCAGGGATCACTCATGTGCTAGATCTTTTATTTTATTAAATAGAGGTATTGAAAACATTTTTAAGAGTGGTGTGTGCTTATGTCAACGAATGGTAAACAGACAATACAGTACGTCACAAGCCAACTGGATTCACAAGAGCAACTCCCATTGTGAAGGACGCAACTGGTGTGGAAGTTCATCCCTCTTTCTCTTTTGTTTACACAATTATGTTTTGACTGATAAATCAGGGGGAAAAAATAGTGAAGAGAATTTGAGGCTGGGTACCCCGCTGCCAGCTCTTCTATCATTTGGATAAGCGGATGAAGCCACTAGTCCAGGGTGTGAAATCCAGTCAACAAGTGAGATAAAGATTCTCTATTGACGTCCTCGGGAGCAAAAACAAGAACACAAAACAAGAGTAATTTTGAAAGTTTTAAAGGTAACACATAAGAAATTTACTTGGAGTGGCAGTGAAATACCACATGTAGGTAGGTATAGTGTACACAATGGGAAAACTTTAGTTTAAGGGATTTTGGATGCACGAGTAGAATTCCATGCTCAGTACAGGTGGAGGCTAGCAAAAGACTGGGAGCGATAAATCAAGAGAGCATAAGAGCCATAATCATGCATAGCGACATAAGCATCATTAATTAAAGTATAAGCGGTATCACAAGTTCAAAAACTAAGTGGTCATGGAGTCTATTCGTGACTGGTTCATAGTCATAAATATGGTGTGAGCATGCGCCAAGTCAATCAAATAAAACATTCGAAAGAGAATACCATAAATTTATGCTTTACTATAACAAGAACAACTCATGAATATTTCAAGACATATTAAACACTCTCAGCTATTTAAGGCTATTCATGCTACTCAATAACCACAAGGATTTAAAACTAAAATAACATTTAGTATGGCATGAAAAAATTCTAGCCACAGTCTATACAAGCTTCTATTTGCACTGTTATAAATTCTACATCAAGCAACAGTTTCTTTTCCCAACAAGCACCATACAAGATATGTTTTAACAAAAAATACTCTTTATGATACAACAAGAAAACATGAGAGTACTCACATAACACTACTAAAACTAACAGCTCTGAATAAGAGATGCATGAAAACAAAGGCTAAACGCAGTACTAGCAAAAAGTGAATACTCACGAAACAATAAGAATGAAAAATATAGCGTTCTAAGCAATGAAAAACGGAGCGTGTCTATCTCCCACATAATTATGATAGGATCCAACTATTTATTATATAAAATAAAAGAAAACAAACTGAAAAAAAAGACGCTCCAAGTAAAGCACATAAGATGTGACTGAATAAAAATATAGTTTCACTAGAAGTGACCTGATAAATTGTTGATGAAGAAGGGGATGCCTTGGGCATTCCCAAGCTTAGATGCTTGAGTCTTCTTGGAATTTTCTGGGATGTACCACTAGGGCATCCCCAAGCTTAGGCTTTTCACTCTTCTTGATCACATCATATCATCCTCTTCTCTTGACCCTTGAAAACTTCCTTCACACCAAACTTCTCACAATCTTCATTAGCAACGTTAGTGCAATCGAAATAATAAATTCACATGGTTCAGTTTCAACACAAGCCTAACACTCATAAACACATTAGCTACTGACACACCTTCTTTTAAAACTCTTTTTCTCAAAAGAACACCAAAAGAAAGAGATTAAGATGAAAATGCAATTATTGGCAGAAATCTGTCAAAACAGAACAACAGGTAAAGATGATTTTTGTTGAAAATCTTATGTTGATCAACAAAAAAAGTGGTCAGCTAAGAAAAGTTTCGGAATTAGCTGAGGAATAAGCACAAACAAATTAAGATCATTCTGATCTTCCAGGATTTTGCAAGATGTTTTAGGTGGAAAGCAGAAATCTGTTTTCTGCGCTGAAATCCGAAAACCAACTCCAACTTTCGTCAAGAACTTTACTTGGCACTACTAAAACATGAAAAGAAAGAGACAAAGGAGTTGATATAGAAGTATAAAACTCCTTGACGCAAATAAAACAGAGAAAAACAATGCAAAAATAAAAAACATGGGTTATCTCCCAAGAAGTGTTTTTCTTTAAAGCCTTTTAGCTAGGCATGATAATTTGAGAAGATGCTCACATGAGAAATATGAATATAAACAAAAGAGAGCATCAAGATGAAAACATAAAACAAATTTAAGTCTAACCCACTTAATATGAAAAATAATCTTGTAGAAAAACAAGTCATGAAAGCACAAAGCAACAAGCATAGGAAAACAAAGCAAGTGCAACTTCAGAAATTTCAACATAAAGAGGGGAAACTTGATATTGTTAAGATGCATAAAATTATGTTTCCCTATCTCATAATAACTTTCAGTAGAATCATGAATAAAATTAACAATATATCTATCAGATATAACATTCTTATCATGAGACACATGCATAAAAGAATTATTACTCTCCACATAAGCATAGTCATTCTTATTAATAACAACGGGGGTAGGATTATCATAAAGAACTCGAACATGATAGACAAGTTGCATATTAAAGAGATGATTTGGGTAATCCCACCATAATTATGGCAAGTTTCATGAGGATGATTGTAATTATATCCTATGTTATAACTTTCTTTATAATAATTATCAAAGACTAGAGGTATTTTGAAATCATAATTAATTTTCTCCTCAATAGTAGGTGGACCAAAAATATCATATTCATCATTGCAATCATCATCCATTGGAGGCATAGTATCATCACAAGCAATAAAATAGTTGTCTTCCAAAATGCGTTCATTTGTAAACATATCATCATTTTTACTAGGAGGAGATGTATCAAGAATATAATCATTAATAGCAAAGGGATATTCAAACACATCATCCACAACTTTAGAGATTTCTATATCATAATTGGAAGGAACATGGATGGTACTAATAGTATATCAATTATTATCATCATTTTCATAATTGGTACCAAACAAATTTTCAATATCAAAAGTAGTGTGTTTCTCCCAATCATGATCACTTTCATAAATAACACGCATAGGAAAATGATCGAGTTCAGACTCATCAGCAAAACATGTAATATGAGCAACATGCTTAGGGGGGATACCGCTACCTATCTCTCCCTCCTCTTCTTCCTCTTCGTCCCCTCTCTAGGAGGGAGAGGCTTAAAAGGGAGCTTCTCCACATACCCTGGTTTATTATCAGAAACAATAGAAAGAACTTTGGAGGATTTCTCCTCTTCATTAATAAGAACAAAACACATATTAGTCCTGCCATATTTTGGTAACGTCTCCTCTTTTAGAATATTTTGTATGTAAGTATTTGCATGGCAATTATCAACACAATAAATATGGCATCCATGCAAGACACTATTCATATAAAAAACACTCATATCTATCAAAGAAGTTTTTCTTAATAACTCTTCGCACCCCAAAAATAATGTAAGTTCATCATGATCATTAGGGGTGATCATGTCATCACAATACAAACTTGTAGTACTCATAGGATTCCAAAGGCTACTATCTGTCGCACCCGGACTTCTAGGGGATACTCATCGGGCCGAACTGAATAGTAGATGCTTGGATTACGGGGCTTATCTGCTCCCGCATCCTCTTACGAGTAGGCCAGCACTTATGTGCGACAACCAAACTCTACTATCCACCGTCGATGTAAACTATCCCATAGAAATCAGGACACTTCCATTGACGTACTTCAAACCATACACACATGGTACATCAACGACGTTGAACAACTGATATCACAACAGATCTCTACGACACAAAAGATCGAAATAAGCTGCAAATGGCTCTCATTAGAGCAGAGATAGCAAATACAATCATTCAGAGGACACATGTCCCAACAATACATCATTACAATACAGCGGAAGCATTCAACATGTCTGAGTACAGACAAGAACCAAATAGGCCTAAGAGGCCGGAAACGAACAGACGGAGCCCATCCACGAAGTCTCGGATCCTGCCCGGGTCCGCTATCTACTCGTCAGCAGTCTCGTCGTCATACTCCATGTAGTAGTCACCATGTAGATCTTCAGAAACGTAGGTCTGCGGAAACCACAGCCCCAAGGGGGTCAGTACATAAACGTACTGGCAAGCAAGACTCACAGTTCACCAAAGTGTAGCCCGTCAACACCAAGCACAGATGCTTTGGATTCAACGGAAGGAAGGGGATATAAAAGATGCTGCAACTGGCTGCTCTAACCAACTACAGAAACATACTACAACTTCCGGCTAACAGAAAGGAGATAAGATCGCGTATCGTAACCAACTATAACTAACCACCAAACAAACCCATCCTGGACCTCGCCCCTTATCCAAAGAAGCAATCCGAGGATACTCACACAGTTGAAATAATGATGGTTCAGATTATTGTGTCAATAAGCCTATTACTAGTCAAGTTGTTAATCATTGGGTGTAAGGTTGTTAATCATTAGGTTTAAGTTGTCCTGAGTACTTGTTTGCCAGTACTTTCACCAAGTAGTCCATAACCGCGGAAAACACGGCTTCTCGAGAAGATTTATCCCTGCAGGGTTGCACCAATTTGGCCGTACATGCAAGAATAACCCGCCAGACGGGAATCAAACCCACCAAGCGAGGCACTCTACACAACTCAACTCTTCTTCGCATCAAGCCCAAAGAACCTTGGGCGCACGGCTAATCGAGCCCAGAAGAAAATGGACCCTCATAGCACTCTAAGAACGTGTCCCCCTATATGCCGACTACAAAAGTTCCACCCTGGCCTGGGCTCGCAAAAACATGCATGCGGCAAATGGAAAACACGAACTAAATGAGGCGATTTGGACGAGATGCGAATCGAATCAAATTGAGGGGGGCGCCCATACTCGCTTCCCACATGCGGTTAGTGCGCTCATCATGGATCAGTAGACAAGACCCTTTTCCTATTAGGGTCGACACTAGCAGGCCTGAAAACCACAAGGGGCCTCCTGCCGGTGCCTTATCATCAAATTATTATTAATAATAACATTAGCATGATTGATTGATTAAACATCGAGCCCCCCAGAACATAATGAAATAGTAACAAAAAGTAACGGGTAACAGACTCGGGCAAAACAACCTAAGCATGCTAGTAAGACACTGGCTCAAACAAAGGGGTTGTAGGAGTGGAGGTGAGGCAATATCAGGGTTAAGGGATTCATGTGATAGGTTCGTAACAGAAACAACTACACATAGGGCTTAGCAAAATAGACAACGGAAAGTATCGGTAACCAATGTTGAAAGGAACACGGTGGTTCATGTGAGTGATAACTTGCCTGCAAACCCAGTAGCCTAGTACTGAGCTAACTCCTTAGAAGGGGTGTCGTAAGTATCGTCGGTCTCAACATCGTCGTGTATCCGAGAAGAAGCAAACAAACAACGCAGAGAACAAACAATCAATAAGATGACATAATGCACAAACATGGGATGATGCATGACCATTTAATTGATGCAACAAAATAAACTAGTTGACAAGATAACAACATGATTAAATGGACCCATATGCAATTGGATTGCATATGAAAAGCCCATGGATTAAGTTGAAACATTTGTTTTACAACTAATCAACTTGTGTAAGTGAATTAGCATGATGCATGGAGGAGGAAAACAGCAAAATAACAACAATAGAAGCAATTGGAAATAAGGTTTACCAAGTTTAGAAATTCATTCATTAAGTTAGGAAATTTTGGTTCCTGAAAGGTGTCACACAAGCATTTGTTGTTTTCATCATGTTAAATTGTTCAAAACAGATAACAAGGTTCATATTTGAAAAGAACACCAAACTTTAGGTGGATTACATGTTTCAATTGTTGAAAAAGGATTTGAAATAAATTATTTAGGAATTAAACAAGTTTAAACAATAATTAAATGAATTTAATTCAAACATGAACTTATTTGAATTTTTATTTGTTCAAAGCATTAAACCAAATTCATATTTGAAAAGTTTATACTTTTAGGGTTGGAAAACATATTTTATATGTCCCAAAAGAATTTGTTTCGATCAAGTTATGAATTTAACAATATTAAATGATTTAAACAAGGTTTAAATCATTTAACCAATTTTAATTATCCAAAACATGAAACAAATTTTATATTTGGAAAGGTGGTTTAATTTTGCATGGAAAACATATTTCATTTGTTGAAATTGGATTTAAAATGAGCAAGTTATTATTTTGGCAATTTTAAATGCAATAAACAAGAAACAGTTGTTTTCAGCAATTTAAATTATTCAAAACAGCAAACAAAATTTATATTTGGAAAGTACATGAAAAGTTGATTGGAAAACATATTTAGTTTGTGGAATTTGGAAATTTTATGCCCAAGTTATGATTTTTGCAAGTTTAAGTGAATTTAACAAGAATTCAAATGTTGCACCAATTTAAATTATTCAAAACAGTAAACAAATTTTATATTTGGATAGAACATTTAATTTGGGACAGAAAACATATTAAAATTGTTGAATTTGGAGTTGGGATGATTTTCTTATGCATTTTACAAGATTTGGTGCAAATCTGCCATTTTTAATTCATCTAGGGACTTGAAAAATATTTTTACAGGGGCTAGAATTAATTAGCAGGGACCTATGTGTGATACTGAGATGTTGTTGTGACCAAAACAATACAAAAATAAAAGTTCGTTTTAGTGTGGGAGGGGGGATTCGAACCCCCCACCTCCTGCTGTGAGATGGTGCTGCTAACCAGTGGGGTGGATGCGGATTGGTGATAGGAAGTGGCCTCGGGGGTGGTTAAGGTTGCAGAACTGCTGTGAATCCAACTCGGAAAATAGACAGAAAAAGGGGGAGCTGGGGATTCGACCCTGGGACCTGTTGGCTCGCGCAAGGGACCTGAACCAGTGCGGCTGCTGTGAGTTTCGTTGACAGAGAGGGGATCGAGGAAGGATAAGGTGGAGCAGTGGCTGGTTTTTCTCTGAACCCAACACTGTATGTAACTGAATCTCGCGGACAGAAACGGGGCTGGTCGCAGGCGATGGATCGCTGGCCGCTGCTGCTCGCGTGTGGATGTGCGGGCGGTGTGGGGTGCAGGAGATGGAGGAGATGAGGGAGGGGAGAGAGGCAAGCGAGGGGGAGAAGCTCACCTCGTGCGCTCGAGGAGGTCGTGGTCGGGGCAGGAGCAGCGGACAGGGAGGCGAGTGCGCCTTGGGGCGGACGGCGGCGGCGGCTCCGGCCATCCCCGTCCAAACCGAGGGGGGGAGAAGGGAGCCCGTGGCGGGGGCTTTCCATTCCCGCCCCTAGCCACGGCGGAGGGAGCCCCTAGCCACGGCGATCGCCGGAGGGGTTTCGGTGGAGGTACAGCTGTTGCAAAGTACAGAGAGAAAGGAGAGAGAGAGAGGGATGGAGGTGGAAGAAGAGAAGAAGGTGGCGGGGGAGAGGGAGAAGGAGGAGAATGGGGAAAACCCTAGGGCTAGGGTTGGGTTTATAGGGAGAGGGGATGGAGCTCCACCGTTGCTGGTTCCTCCTCTGCACGTGGACAGCTCCGATGGAGATCGTACAAAGAGGAAGACGACAAGGGAAAAAGGTACCGGGCCAAAAGAGGAGGTTTGGGGTGGTGATGGGCTGAGGGAAGAATTTGGGCCTGGTGCCTCTCTCCCTTTGCTCCTTTTATTTTTCTGTTCTAATATTTTTTTTTGCTGATTTGGAAATAGGAAGAGAGAGATGGTTTTGGGAGTTAGGAAAATTTTATAAAAATGTGGGTGTGTTAGTTAGGTCAACCACAACCAAATGTCAACTTCTGTTTTCCAAAAGTTTCAAATTTTAAATGATGTTTGTGATTTAATTCAAATTGGATGGAGTTTATCATTAAGTGAATTATTTGAAACAAAATTTAAATTGGATTGGACTTTTAGTTTAAAATGAAAACAAAGGATTGAAATTGTTTTGTTAATTTGCAAAATTCAATTGGGTGCTGTTTGTGAATGATTTGAATTTTTGAATGTGATTTGGAAACAATTGATTGCTTAAAACCATTAATTTAATAGTTGAGCACTATGGAATAAAAGAAAACAATTTGGTTGTTTTTATTTGAAATAACATTTTGGAAATTGTAACATCACAAGGATGAAACACAAGGTTTGAATTTTGGTTTGAAATTCAAATAGAAAACAAAGGAAAACAAATGAAAACAGTTGGAAAACAAATGAAAAACAAGCAAAACAAATGCAATCAACATGATGCCATGATGCAAAACATAAAATAACAGAGAGCAAACATGTCGCACCCGGACTTCTATAGGATACTCACCGTACGAACTGAACAGTATTCTGATGGGATTACGGGGCTTTCCGGCACCCGCGTCCTCTTACGAGTAGGCCAACACTTATGTGTGACAACCCATCGCTATTGTTCACCGTCGATGTAAACTATCCTGTAGAAATCAGGACACTACCATTGACGTACTTCATACCATACACACATGGTACGTCAACGGCTTTGAACAAAAGGATAACACAACATGCCTCTATGACACAAAAGATTGAAATAAGTTGCAAATGGCCCTCACTAGGGCAGAGATAGCAAATACAATCATCCAGAGGACACATGTCCCAACATAGCATCATTACATCTCAGCGGAAGCATTCAAAGGGGTCTGAGTACAGACAAAATCCAAATAGGCTTAAGAAGCCGGAAACTGAAATAAAGACGGAGCCCATCCACGATGTCTCGGATCCTGCCCGGGTCCGCTAACTACTCGTCAGCAGCCTCGTCAAACTCCACGTAGTAGCCGTCACCTGGATCCTCGTAATCGTAGTCTGCGGAAACCACAGCCCCAAAGGGGTCAGTACATAGACGTACTGGCAAGCAAGACTCACAGTTCACCAAAGTATAGCCCGTCAACACAAGCACAGATGACTTGGGTTCAACGGAAAGAAGGGGATATATAAGATGCTGCATCTGGCTGCGCTAACCAACTACAGAGATTCTATCACTTCCATCTATCAGAAAGGGGATAAGATCGAGTGTTGTAACCAACTGAAAGATAACTTCAAACAAACCCATCCTGGATCTCGCCCCTTATCCAAAGAAGCAATCCGAGGATAACTCACACAGTTGGATTAAGATGAACCAAGTTATTGTGACAATAATCCTATTACTAGTCAAATTGATAATCATGGGGTGTGAGATTATGAATCATTAGGTTTAAGTTGTCCTGAGTACTTGTTAGCCAGTACTTTCACCAAGTTAACCATAACCACGGAAAACACGGCTTCTCGAGAAGATTATCCCTGCAGGGTTGCACCAATTTGGCCGTACACGTATGAATAACCCGCCAGATGGGATGCCTCCCACCAAGCGGGGCACTCAACACAACTCAACTCTTCTTCGCATCAAGCCCAAAGCACCTTGGGCGCACGGCTTATCGAGCCCAGAAGAAAATGGACACTCATAGCACTCTAAGAACGTGTCCCCCTATATGCCGACTACAAAAGTTCCACCCTGCGCTGGGCTCGCAAAAACATGCATGCGGCAAATAGAAAGCACGAACTAAATGAGATGATTTGGACGAGATGCGAATCGAATCAAATTGAGGGGGGCGCCCATACTCGCTTCCCACATGCGGGTAGTGCGCTCATCATGGATCAGTAGACAAGACCCTTTTAGGGTCGACACTAGCAGGCCTCAAAACCACACAGGGCCTCCTGCCGGTGCCTTATCATCAAATTATTATTAAGTAATAACATTAGCATGATTGATTGATTGATTAAACATCGAGCCCCCAGAACATAATGAAATATAGTAACTGAAAGTAACGGGTAACAGACTCGAGCAAAACAACCTAAGCATACTAGTAAGACACTGGCTCAATCAATAGGGTTGTAGGAGGGGTGGTGAGGCAATATCAGGGTTAAAGGATTCATGTGATAGGTTCATAACAGCAACAACAACCACTAAGGCTAGCAGAAATAGTCAACGGAAAGTATCGGTAACCAGGGTTGAAAGGAACACAATGGTTCATGTTAGTGATAACTTGCCTGCAAACTCAGCAGCCTGGTACTGAGCTAGATCCTCAGAAGGGGTGCTGTAAAGATCGTCTGTCTCAACGTCGTCGTCTATTCGAGAAGAAGCAAACAAACAAAACAGGAATGTAAACAATCATTATCATGGCATTGTGCACAATCAAGATGATGCATGACAAGTTAATGGTTGCATCAAAATAAACTAGCTAACATGATAACACAATTTAAATGGACCCCTATGCTAAATTGAGTGGCATATGGAAAAGGGTCCATAATTAAGTGGAACAAATGATTTACAATTAATTATTATGTGAAAGTTGTTAGCATGATGCATGCATGATGGTAACAACAAAATAACAACAAATAACAATAATAGATGCAAGTGATAAAAGGGTTTAACAAGTTTTGGAAATCATTTATTAAGTTTAGAAATTTTGGGTCACTTAAACATGTCACACAAACAACTGTTGTTTTCATCAAGTTAAAGTGTGCAAAACAATTAACAAAATTTATATTTGAAAAGAACATCAAATTTTAGTTGGATTACATGTTTCAAATATTGAAATTTGAATTAGGATGAATTTATTATGAACTAAACAATATTAAACAAGTTTTAATTGAATTTAAAACAAGTTTGAATATTATTTGAATTTTATTTGTTCAAATCATAAATTCAAATTCACATTTGAAAAGTTCACACTTTGATGGTTTGAAAACATATTTTGCATGTTCAAAAATATTTTATTTTGAGCAAGTTATGATTTTTATCAAATTTAAATAAATTAAACAAGTATTAAATTATTTAGGAAATTTAAATTATTCAAACCAGGAAACAAAAATTATATTTGAATAGGTGAGGTGAAATGGTATGGAAAACATATTTTATTTGCATTTATTGGATTAATAAAGAATTAGTTATTGAATTTAGAAATTAGCATTTGAATTATTTGAGTTTGAATTTTAAATGCATTTGGAGTTTTCAAAACAGTACACATGTGGAATAATTGGATAGACAATTAAATTTGGAGCAATAAACATATACAACTTTTATTAGTTGGACTTATAGATTAAAAGATATTAAAGTTTAAAGTTTGGGGTTTAAATCTGTTATTTAAATTGATTTAGGAATTAAACAGATATTGCGCAGAAACTTTTGGTACCGCGCTGTTAGCCAGCCCCAGCCACTGCAGCGTGGGCCTGGGGGGCCAGCGTGTCGCTGCGCGCCTGCGTGGCAGTGGGAGTCACTGGGGTGTGGACCACGGGTGTCAGCCAGCGCGCGAAAAAAAGGGTGGATTAATCCACTGCGGCCGCGGGGGATCGATCCCACGACCGCGCGCTAGGCACAGCGCAGTGCAACCACTGCGTTACTTCGTCAGTTTCGACAGAGTAACAAACGCAGACAGGTTAACATTCCTCGCATGGCTTAACTGAATTCGCTGACGAACGAAACCTTCCTCGACTGACAGAAGCAAGGTGGCTCGCCGGCGTTGAGCTACGACTGGTGGCGCTGCTGTGGTGAGGATGGATGCGTGCGTGTGCTGAACTGGTGTGCGGATGCTGCAGAGGGGAGGTAGAACGAGGTGGTGTGCTCACCGCGTGGCAGTCGTGGAAGCGAGTGCTCGGGGTGGCGCGGCCGGCGACGAGTTCGTTGACGGCGTCGCAGATCCAGTGACTCCCCGTGCTCCCGCAGGTGTCCAAAAGGGAGAGCAGTCGGTGGCGAGTCGGTTCCCGGGCTTAGCTAGGGGAGGTTGTGGTTACGGTGGTGGAGATCGACGGGGGTTCAGAGAGCTGTCGCCGGCGAGGTGGATACAGAGGGGTGAGCGGCGACAAAGAGAAGGGATTGGCGGCGCGGCGCGGGGAGCGAGGATGGCTAGGGCTAGGGCACGGCGCCAGGGGCCTAGGGGGTATTTATGGAGTGCGGGGGAGCTCCCTGGCCGTCGGAGGCCGCCGTACGGCGACGTGGCGGCCTCGGATGCTCGCCGTACGGGGAGACGATGACGCGATCGTCTATTCGAACCGGTAAGTTGCTAGTTGGGCTGGGTTGCGCGCTAGGGTTAGCTTAGGTGGGCTGGGTCGCTTAGCTGCCGCGCGCGTGCGTTAGTTCCTTTTGTTTTTATTTTTCTGTTTTATATTTTTTTGCACAAAACAGATTTGGAAGAATTTGATAGGGTTTTTAATTTTAAAAAATTTGGAGAAAATTCATGGGACCATGTTAGCTCAAAAGCTAACAGTTGGCAATTAGGTTTTTGAAATTTCAAACTTTCATATTGCTGTTTGGAAAATAAGCCAATTTAGATGATTTTTGAATATTTAAAATGATTAATAAAATCAACCTTTTAATAAGGTGACCCAAAAGAATTAATTGGAAACAAAGAATAACCGAATGTTTTGGTTATTATTTTTATAGTTTCAAATTGGTTCTGTTTGAAAATATTTGATTTGAATTGGAATATTTTGTTAATTAATATAGAAACAACAACTTATTAGGGTGAACCCTATTATTAGTTTGATTAGAATTATTGGAATGGTTTGGTATTTATATAATTTCCAGAGGAGGTGCTGTTGAATTTGAGTTTGAGTTTGAAAAACAATTTGGGAATTATTTATTTGAAATAAAAGTACCATTTTATTAAGTGATCCATAATGAGAATTATGACAACAAATAGATGGTTTTTATTTGTGATTTTTATTTCAAATGTTGTAACAGAGCAAGTATGAAAATAACCATTTGAAATTGTTTGAGTTTGATTATGAAAACAATATAAAACAGATGCAAATCAAATAGTAACAAATGCAAACAAATAATTAAACATGATGACATGATGCAATACTTGAATTAAAACAATAAACAAAACATTCTAAGGGATATTTCATACTTGGGATGTTACAAAACATTCTAATGGCTATTTTTCAGACTTGGGATGTTACAAAACGCCCCCCTTTGAAGGATTCGCGCCCCGAGATTCCTACTGAGAAAAGAAAAGGTCCGGATACTTCTTACGAAGATCCTCTTGAGCTGTGACACGTGAAACACATCGTGCACCTTGGATAGTTCTTCTGGAAGTTCAAAAAGATAGGCATTCCTGGCAACTCTTCTGGAAAGATTTCAGGGAATTTGGAAACCACCGGAACATTTTCAAGTAAAGGGAGAGGTTTTGTATTGAGGGTGTATAGCTGAATAGACTTGATTCATTTGGAGAATAGACTATCTGGAATGTGGTGATTCAGGAATGCTTCCTCGAAACAACCCCAGGTGATAGGAATGCCAGCTCTCATAGCCTATAATCAACAACAATAACAACAACAACCTTTCTGGCTAGATAGACTTGATATTTGGGAAGTTTTGATTAGACGCCGGTAGAAGAACTGAAATGGAAAGCAACAACAAGATTTCAACGGACGAAAAGGATGTTGAGAAGAACAGGATATCAACATCGGGGAAAACGAGAACAAAACTCCTTAGGTACTACGGAAAACCCATCCAGGCTTCTAAAGGATCAATATCTACTGCTTAAGGAATAGAGGATCTGCTTCCGGGGCTTACACGCCTCCGTTCTCAATCATGAGTAGGCAACATGATAAATCATGTCACAACCACCTCCATTCCTATGGTCTAGTAGATATAACCATCCTAGAGAAACCAGAATACGTGAAATCCTAACTTGAAAGTTTAGATGAGAAGGGAAAACAACGTTGCACTTCCTTACCAGAAAAGGGAGGGTGGGTGGGGAAAGAAGAAAAAGAACAGAATTCCTACTCTCACGTTTCATTTTTTTCCTATATAGCTACAAAATAGTTTCTAGACTCAACTGCGACCAGTAAAAAGGGATCCTACAGGCAGACAGGCTCTGATACCATTTGTCGCACCCGGACTTCTAGGGGATACTCATCGGGCCGAACTGAATAGTAGATGCTTGGATTACGGGGCTTATCTGCTCCCGCATCCTCTTACGAGTAGGCCAGCACTTATGTGCGACAACCAAACTCTACTATCCACCGTCGATGTAAACTATCCCATAGAAATCAGGACACTTCCATTGACGTACTTCAAACCATACACACATGGTACGTCAAAGGCGTTGAACAACTGATATCACAACAGATCTCTACGACACAAAAGATCGAAATAAGCTGCAAATGGCTCTCATTAGAGCAGAGATAGCAAATACAATCATTCAGAGGACACATGTCCCAACAATACATCATTACAATACAGCGGAAGCATTCAACATGTCTGAGTACAGACAAGAACCAAATAGGCCTAAGAGGCCGGAAACGAACAGACGGAGCCCATCCACGAAGTCTCGGATCCTGCCCGGGTCCGCTATCTACTCGTCAGCAGTCTCGTCGTCATACTCCACGTAGTAGTCACCATGTAGATCTTCAGAAACGTAGGTCTGCGGAAACCACAGCCCCAAGGGGGTCAGTACATAAACGTACTGGCAAGCAAGACTCACAGTTCACCAAAGTGTAGCCCGTCAACACCAAGCACAGATTCTTTGGGTTCAACGGAAAGAAGGGGATATAAAAGATGCTGCAACTGGCTGCTCTAACCAACTACAGAAACATACTACAACTTCCGGCTGTAACACCTGGGGTGTTACCCTAATAGAGAGTTGTTTTTTTTTTTTCTTGCATCATATGCATCACATTGCATTGCACCATGTTTGCATCACAACTGAAAAATTCAAAACAATTTAAACTTTCACCCCTGCTCAAAATTTCCAATTTCAAAATTGCAAACTATACCACTTAAATGTTTTTCAATAATTTGAAATTGTTTTAATCAAATTGCCTGTTAATAAAATTTTCCTTTTGTTAAAAACCCTAATGGCAAATTGAATTTCAAATCATTTTCAATCATAATGGGCATGATCCAATTGTGGTTCAAACACTAAAATTTTGCAAACAATTAAAATTCAATAACTATTTTCTTAATTGTTGAGTTCATTGAATAAAAATTGTTTGAAAAATCAACTCCTTATGATTACTAATGGAAATTCAAATCCCAATTTAAAAAGTCAAATTAATAATTCAAAGTTTGAACAACAATGCTAACCTTTGCTTTTGATTATTGTTTTGCAACTTAATAAAAATTAATTATCAAATACAAACCTCAAAACCTATTTGGAAATTTTCAACTAAACAACTTTAACTCAATTAGAATTTCAATCTTGTGAAAAATAATGTTAACATTGCTTTAAGTTCTGTTTTGAAAATCAACACAAATAAGCCATAAAAGAAAAACCCTATTTTCTTCTATCTCTCTTTCCTTTCTCATCCTTTGCAAAACAAAAATGTTCTTGAGGAAAAAAAAAATAAACTAGAAAGAAAAGCAAAGGAGAGGGAACCAGCCCAACCCCATCCTCTTATTTCTCCCTCAGCCCATTACCTTTCTGGCCCACCCCCTCTATTCTGTCGTCTTCCTCCCTCCTCACGTCATCTCTGTACGAACCTCGCAGAACCACCCGATCGATCTCTCCTCCACCCGATGCTCGCCGTACCGAGCTCGCCCCCCCATATAGCTTCCCCTCTGCCCTACCCTCTGCCAAACCCTAGACCCCTAGCACCATCCTCCTGCGCCGCCGTCTCTTCCACCTCCCTCTCTCTCTGTATAGCTCTGCACCCACTGAACCGCCATGACCGGAGGAGGAAAGCGCCACGGCGGCGGGGAAAGGGTGGGTGCCGCGGGTTGGCGACCGCGGGAATGGAGCCGCCGCGGTGGCCGCTTCCCCCGCAACCCCGAGGATGGGCGGGTGCCTCCACGAACGGCCGCCGGCGAGCAGGCCGTGACGCCACCGTCCCGCCTTCTACTGCTTCCGCGTCGACCAACCGAGGTGCGCCGCCCCTCTCCCGCGATTCCCTCCCCCTCATCTCCCTTCCTCCCTCCGCACGAGCACGCATCACTCGCACGCCACCACTCGCGCAGCGGCAGCGAGCAGCGCCCGCCGGCGCTCTGATGCGCCGATCGTTTTCAGTTCGCACCTACAGCCAGATGCAGATGTCCAGTTAAAAAAAAAACAACTTACCGCGAAAAACACCTTAACTTGCAACCTGCTCTGTACCTTTCACGAAGCGCTCACTAGCCGCACTGGCAACGCCCCTCGTCCGCTCGCCAAGGGGTCGCGGGTTCGAGCTCCCCCCCCCCCCCCCCGCGCGTAGCCAAATCTTTTTCTGTTTTATTTCCAGATCCAGCTCAGCCCCCTAATTCCGCACAGGTCCTTGTCTATTTATTTAAGGTCCCTGCAGTTTTTTTTAAGGTCCCTAGCTGTGGAATTAAATAGCAGATTAATAACCAAACTTTAAAAATGCCTAACTAATTAATTACAACTCCAAATTTAACATTTTTAATATGTTTTCAATACCAAATTTAATTCTCTATCTAATTAAGCCATTTGTTTTCTGTTTTGACCATTGCAAATAATTTCAAATTTCAAATTCAAACTATTCCTTTCACATTTGCTAAAATCCATAACTAATTCATTATTAATCCAAATCATACAAATAAAATATGTTTTCCATACCATTTTGAACCACCAATTCAAATATAAATTTTGTTTCATGATTTGAATAATTAAAATTGGTTAAATAATTTAAACCTTGTTTAATTCATTTAAAATTGCTAAATTCATAACTTGCTCAAATTAAATTATTTTTGAACATGCAAAATATGTTTTCAACCTAGAAAAGTATAAACTTTTCAAATATGACTTTGAATTTATGTTTTGAACAAATAAAATTCAAATAAAATTCATGCTTGTTTTAAATTCATTTAAAACTTGTTTAATATTGTTTCAATCATAATAAATTCATCCTAACTCCTTTCTCAATATTTGAAACATGTAATCCAACTAAAATTTTGTATTCTTTTCAAATATGAATTTTGTTAATTATTGTGCACAATTTAACTTGATGAAAACAACAAATGCTTGAGTGACACCTTTAAGGAACCAAAATTTTCTAACTTAATAACTAAATTCCTAAAATTGGTAAACCTTATTTCCAATTGATTCTATTGTTGTTATTTTGTTGTTTTCCTCATCCCTGCATCATGCTAATCCACCTTCACCTGTTGATTAGTTGGAAAACAAATCATCTAACCCAAAATTCATGGGCTTTTCATACGCAACTCAAAGTGCATATGGGTCCATTTAAATCTGTTTATCTTGTCAACTAGTTTACCTTGATGCATCTTTAAACTTGTCATGCATCCATATCTTGATCATGCTGGATCTTTTGCCGTAGTAGTAATTGTTGCATCCGGTGTTTGTTCGAGGTTCGTTGCTTCTTCCCGGATAGTACGTTGAGATGATGTGAGCAACGACAAGTTCTGCTACCTTGCGGGATCTCAGGCAAGTATACTCACTTGCTGCCAAATGGCTGCCTTTCATCACTTGTTACCGATTCTTTCCGTTGTTCTTATTCTAGCCTGTTGATACGATGCTTGTGTCTCGATCCTATTATATGTTTACCTTGCAGCCATGATATAGCCTTTCCTTCCACTTCCTATTACCTGTTGCTTGTTTACCCTGTTGGCCCTCGTGTCGTAGTTGCATGCTTAGGTTTGTTTGTGCTCGAGTCTTGTTATCCTTTGTCGTATCACCTGTTTAGTTGATAGTTGGGTTTCAATTCAATCAACAAACTGTTAATGTTTTGGGTAATAATAATTTGATGATAAGGCACCGGCAGGAGGCCCGGGTTAGGGTTTTGAAGCCTGCTAGTGTCGAAACTAGGAAAAGAGTCTTGTCTACTGATCCATGATGAGCGTGCTCACCGCATCCGGGTTGTAGTATGGGACCCCCCTCGACTTAGACCTGATCTGCAGCTTGTCCGAAGAGCCACACTTAGTTCGGGTGTTCCATTTGCTCCTTTGCATAATGGGAGGGCCCCCCATGGTTATTGGTGATGGTTATGATGATGGTGATGCATATAGGGCGAGGCCTGTAGTGCCGGGGTGTTGTGTCCTGCGGGAGTTTTGCACACCTGCGCTGAGTATTCGGCTGCGTGGCTGGGACCTTATAGCTCCGTGGCTCCTAGGATGGGTTGTAGAGATGGTTTGGGTCGTGTCAAGCCAACCTGAGTTTTAGTTGGTGGCTTGAGTGTGTACGGGTACTGGAGCACACCCTGCAGGGATAAATCTTCTCGAGAAGCCGTGTTTTCCGCGGTTATGGATTACTTGGTGAAAGTACTGGCTAACAAGTACTCAGACAACTTACACCTAATGATAATAACTTGACTAGTAATAGTCTTATTGACACAATAAGTTGAACATCATTAATCCAACAGTGTGAGTATCCTTGGGTTGCTTCCTTAGTAGGGGGTGACATTGGATGGGTTTGTTTGGTGAGTAGTTGTAGTTGGTTCCGATACGCTATCTTATCTTCTTTCTGTTAGCCGGAAGTTGTAGTGTGTTTCTGTAGTTGGTTAGTGCAGCCCGCTGCCGCTTATTTGCAATAATCCCTTCCTTCCCGTTGATCCCAAAGTGTTTGTATCTTGTGATGACTGGCTACGCCGGTATCTTGTGAGTATGGTTTATCCACTTGCCAGTACTTAACCGTACTGACCCACGAATCCTTTTTCGTGGCTGCATATTCAACATTGCAGTCAATAGGTTTGAAGTCTGACGACGTTAGCTTGGGAATCCCTCCGGCTTGGCCTGGGCAGGGATTGGACGCTCTCGGTTATCTTCAGGACTCTTAGTCCAATTTGTATCTTGTCCGTAGACGGACGATATGTTGTTTCTTCCGCTGTTATTTGGATCTTTGTATTGTATCAGTTGTATCCCTGACTCGTTTGAGTCATCTTGTATATACCTTTTCTGTTGTTGTTGTGGATTATTCGTGAACTGTTGTAATGTTATCACAAGTGGCAACCTGGAATCGGTTATTATGTGGATTTTGGCGGGAATGCTGAAATCTGCATAGTGCCCGATCCCGGGGCGTCACAAATGGTATCAGAGCCTTGGTTCCGATTCCCGAGATTGTTTCGATACGAATGGTTATCGAAGCAACGGGTCCGCAAAGCCTGTAGGTTAACCTCGCTAACGGTCGTTGTTTCTAGAGTGTCAAAAAACTATTTCTGCTAAACTATTTTGGAAAGACATCTCAATAGGATTCCTGTTTTTCTCCTTATCCCTATTCTGTTTCCCCTCCCATCTTATTTGTTTTGGAGTCTCCCCCCTTGTCTATCTTTCAAAGTGTTAGGATCCTACGTGGGTGGACGTTTTCTGAGCCTTTAACCTAATAGGTTCGATCATCGGAAGATTCCTGGTGGAAGAACATCGTCGTCACTCCGAGCAAGAATCCCTTGTTAGTGGTGTCGAGGAGATCCACTGGAAGCACGAAGAATCGATAGCCGAACTTCTTTCCCCTCCCGGGTTAGCAGGTGGATTGCGAGGGCGCAATCCCTTGTTAGTGGTGTCGTCTGTAACACCTGGGGTGTTACCCTAATAGAGAGTTGTTTGTTTTTTTTTTTTTTGCTTGCATCATATGCATCACATTGCATTGCACCATGTTTGCATCACAACTGAAAAATTCAAAACAATTTAAACTTTCACCCCTGCTCAAAATTTCCAATTTCAAAATTGCAAACTATACCACTTAAATGTTTTTCAATAATTTGAAATTGTTTTAATCAAATTGCCTGTTAATAAAATTTTCCTTTTGTTAAAAACCCTAATGGAAAATTGAATTTCAAATCATTTTCAATCATAATGGGCATGATCCAATTGTGGTTCAAACACTAAAATTTTGCAAACAATTAAAATTCAATAACTGTTTTCTTAATTGTTGAGTTCATTGAATAAAAAATGTTTGAAAAATCAACTCCTTATGATTACTAATGGAAATTCAAATCCCAATTTAAAAAGTCAAATTAATAATTCAAAGTTTGAACAACAATGCTAACCTTTGCTTTTGATTATTGTTTTGCAACTTAATAAAAATTAATTATCAAATACAAACCTCAAAACCTATTTGGAAATTTTCAACTAAACAACTTTAACTCAATTAGAATTTCAATCTTGTGAAAAATAATGTTAACATTGCTTTAAGTTCTGTTTTGAAAATCAACACAAATAAGCCATAAAAGAAAAACCCTATTTTCTTCTATCTCTCTTTCCTTTCTCATCCTTTGCAAAACAAAAATGTTCTTGAGGAAAAAAAAATAATAAACTAGAAAGAAAAGCAAAGGAGAGGGAACCAGCCCAACCCCATCCTCTTATTTATCCCCCAGCCCATTACCTTTTTGGCCCACCCCCTCTATTCTGTCGTCTTCCTCCCTCCTCACGTCATCTCTGTACGAACCTCGCAGAACCACCCGATCGATCTCTCCTCCACCCGATGCTCGCCGTACCGAGCTCGCCCCCCCATATAGCTTCCCCTCTGCCCTACCCTCTGCCAAACCCTAGACCCCTAGCACCATCCTCCTGCGCCGCCGTCTCTTCCACCTCCCTCTCTCTCTGTATAGCTCTGCACCCACTGAACCGCCATGACCGGAGGAGGAAAGCGCCACGGCGGCGGGGAAAGGGTGGGTGCCGCGGGTTGGCGACCGCGGGAATGGAGCCGCCGCGGTGGCCGCTTCCCCCGCAACCCCGAGGATGGGCGGGTGCCTCCACGAACGGCCGCCGGCGAGCAGGCCGTGACGCCACCGTCCCGCCTTCTGCTGCTTCCGCGTCGACCAACCGAGGTGCGACGCCCCTCTCCCGCGATTCCCTCCCCCTCATCTCCCTTCCTCCCTCTGCACGAGCACGCATCACTCGCACGCAACCACTCGCGCAGCGGCAGCGAGCAGCGCCCGCCGGCGCTCTGATGCCCCGATCGTTTTCAGTTCGCACCTGCAGCGAGATGCAGATGTCCAGTAAAAAAAAAACAACTTACCGCGAAAAACACCTTAACTTGCAACCGGCTCTGTACCTTTCATGAAGCGCTCACTAGCCGCACTGGCAACGCCCCTCGTCCGCTCGCCAAGGGGTCGCGGGTTCGAGCTCCCCCCCCCCCCCCGCGCGTAGCCAAATCTTTTTCTGTTTTATTTCCAGATCCAGCTCAGCCCCCTAATTCCACACAGGTCCTTGTCTATTTATTTTAGGTCCCTGCAGGTTTTTTTTAAGGTCCCTAGCTGTGGAATTAAATAGCAGATTAATAACCAAACTTTAAAAATGCCTAACTAATTAATTACAACTCCAAATTTAACATTTTTAATATGTTTTCAATACCAAATTTAATTCTCTATCTAATTAAGCCATTTGTTTTCTGTTTTGACCATTGCAAATAATTTCAAATTCCAAATTCAAACTATTCCTTTCACATTTGCTAAAATCCATAACTAATTCATTATTAATCCAAATCGTACAAATAAAATATGTTTTCCATACCATTTTGAACCACCAATTCAAATATAAATTTTGTTTCATGATTTGAATAATTAAAATTGGTTAAATAATTTAAACCTTGTTTAATTCATTTAAAATTGCTAAATTCATAACTTGCTCAAATTAAATTATTTTTGAACATGCAAAATATGTTTTCAACCTAGAAAAGTATAAACTTTTCAAATATGACTTTGAATTTATGTTTTGAACAAATAAAATTCAAATAAAATTCATGCTTGTTTTAAATTCATGTTAAACTTGTTTAATATTGTTTCAATCATAATAAATTCATCCTAACTCCTTTCTCAATATTTGAAACATGTAATCCAACTAAAATTTTGTATTCTTTTCAAATATGAATTTTGTTAATTATTGTGCACAATTTAACTTGATGAAAACAACAAATGCTTGAGTGACACCTTTAAGGAACCAAAATTTTCTAACTTAATAACTAAATTCCTAAAATTGGTAAACCTTATTTCCAATTGATTCTATTGTTGTTATTTTGTTGTTTTCCTCATCCCTGCATCATGCTAATCCACCTTCACCTGTTGATTAGTTGGAAAACAAATCATCTAACCCAAAATTCATGGGCTTTTCATACGCAACTCAAATTGCATATGGGTCCATTTAAATCTGTTTATCTTGTCAACTAGTTTACCTTGATGCATCTTTAAACTTTTCATGCATCCATATCTTGATCATGCTGGATCTTTTGCCGTAGTAGTAATTGTTGCATCCGGTGTTTGTTCGAGGTTCGTTGCTTCTTCCCGGATAGGACGTTGAGATGATGTGAGCAACGACAAGTTCTGCTACCTTGCGGGATCTCAGGCAAGTATACTCACTTGCTGCCAAATGGCTGCCTTTCATCACTTGTTACCGATTCTTTCCGTTGTTCTTATTCTAGCCTGTTGATACGATGCTTGTGTCTCGATCCTATTATATGTTTAACTTGCAGCCATGATATAGCCTTTCCTTCCACTTCCTATTACCTGTTGCTTGTTTACCCTGTTGGCCCTCGTGTCGTAGTTGCATGCTTAGGTTTGTTTGTGCTCGAGTCTTGTTATCCTTTGTCGTATCACCTGTTTAGTTGATAGTTGGGTTTCAATTCAATCAACAAACTGTTAATGTTTTGGGTAATAATAATTTGATGATAAGGCACCGGCAGGAGGCCCGGGTTAGGGTTTTGAAGCCTGCTAGTGTCGAAACTAGGAAAAGAGTCTTGTCTACTGATCCATGATGAGCGTGCTCACCGCATCCGGGTGGTAGTATGGGACCCCCCTCGACTTAGACCTGATCTGCAGCTTGTCCGAAGAGCCACACTTAGTTCGGGTGTTCCATTTGCTCCTTTGCATAATGGGAGGGCCCCCTATGGTTATTGGTGATGGTTATGATGATGGTGATGCATATAGGGCGAGGCCTGTAGTGCCGGGGTGTTGTGTCCTGCGGGAGTTTTGCACACCTGCGCTGAGTATTCGGCTGCGTGGTTGGGACCTTATAGCTCCGTGGCTCCTAGGATGGGTTGTAGAGATGGTTTGGGTCGTGTCAAGCCAACCTGAGTTTTAGTTGGTGGCTTGAGTGTGTACGGGTACTGGAGCACACCCTGCAGGGATAAATCTTCTCGAGAAGCCGTGTTTTCCGCGGTTATGGATTACTTGGTGAAAGTACTGGCTAACAAGTACTCAGACAACTTACACCTAATGATAATAACTTGACTAGTAATAGTCTTATTGACACAATAAGTTGAACATCATTAATCCAACAGTGTGAGTATCCTTGGGTTGCTTCCTTAGTAGGGGGTGACATTGGATGGGTTTGTTTGGTGAGTAGTTGTAGTTGGTTCCGATACGCTATCTTATCTTCTTTATGTTAGCCGGAAGTTGTAGTGTGTTTCTGTAGTTGGTTAGTGCAGCCCGCTGCCGCTTATTTGCAATAATCCCTTCCTTCCCGTTGATCCCAAAGTGTTTGTATCTTGTGATGACTGGCTACGCCGGTATCTTGTGAGTATGGTTTATCCACTTGCCAGTACTTAACCGTACTGACCCACGAATCCTTTTTCGTGGCTGCATATTCAACATTGCAGTCAACAGGTTTGAAGTCTGACGACGTTAGCTTGGGAATCCCTCCGGCTTGGCCTGGGCAGGGATTGGACGCTCTCGGTTATCTTCAGGACTCTTAGTCCAATTTATATCTTGTCCGTAGACGGACGATATGTTGTTTCTTCCGCTGTTATTTGGATCTTTGTATTGTATTAGTTGTATCCCTGACTCGTTTGAGTCATCTTGTATATACCTTTTCTGTTGTTGTTGTGGATTATTCGTGAACTGTTGTAATGTTATCACAAGTGGCAACCTGGAATCGGTTATTATGTGGATTTTGGCGGGAATGCTGAAATCTGCATAGTGCCCGATCCCGGGGCGTCACACCGGCTAACAGAAAGGAGATAAGATCGCGTATCGTAACCAACTATAACTAACCACCAAACAAACCCATCCTGGACCTCGCCCCTTATCCAAAGAAGCAATCCGAGGATACTCACACAGTTGAAATAATGATGGTTCAGATTATTGTGTCAATAAGCCTATTACTAGTCAAGTTGTTAATCATTGGGTGTAAGGTTGTTAATCATTAGGTTTAAGTTGTCCTGAGTACTTGTTAGCCAGTACTTTCACCAAGTAGTCCATAACCGCGGAAAACACGGCTTCTCGAGAAGATTTATCCCTGCAGGGTTGCACCAATTTGGCCGTACACGCAAGAATAACCCGCCAGACGGGAATCAAACCCACCAAGAAAGGCACTCTACACAACTCAACTCTTCTTCGCATCAAGCCCAAAGAACCTTGGGCGCACGGCTAATCGAGCCCAGAAGAAAATGGACCCTCATAGCACTCTAAGAACGTGTCCCCCTATATGCCGACTACAAAAGTTCCACCCTGGCCTGGGCTCGCAAAAACATGCATGCGGCAAATGGAAAACACGAACTAAATGAGGCGATTTGGACGAGATGCGAATCGAATCAAATTGAGGGGGGCGCCCATACTCGCTTCCCACATGCGGTTAGTGCGCTCATCATGGATCAGTAGACAAGACCCTTTTCCTATTACGGTCGACACTAGCAGGCCTCAAAACCACAAGGGGCCTCCTGCCGGTGCCTTATCATCAAATTATTATTAATAATAACATTAGCATGATTGATTGATTAAATATCGAGCCCCCCAGAACATAATGAAATAGTAACAGAAAGTAACGGGTAACAGACTCGAGCAAAACAACCTAAGCATGCTAGTAAGACACTGGCTCAAACAAAGGGGTTGTAGGAGTGGAGGTGAGGCAATATCAGGGTTAAGGGATTCATGTGATAGGTTCGTAATAGAAACAACTACACATAGGGCTTAGCAAACTAGACAACGGAAAGTATCGGTAACCAATGTTGAAAGGAACATGGTGGTTCATGTGAGTGATAACTTGCCTGCAAACCCAGTAGCCTGGTACTGAGCTAACTCCTTAGAAGGGGTGTCGTAAGTATCGTCGGTCTCAACGTCGTCGTGTATCCGAGAAGAAGCAAACAAACAACGCAGAGAACAAACAATCAATAAGATGGCATAATGCACAAACATGGGATGATGCATGACCATTTAATTGATGCAACAAAATAAACTAGTTGACAAGATAACAACATGATTAAATGGACCCATATGCAATTGGATTGCATATGAAAAGCCCATGGATTAAGTTGAAACATTTGTTTTACAACTAATCAACTTGTGTAAGTGAATTAGCATGATGCATGGAGGAGGAAAACAGCAAAATAACAACAATAGAAGCAATTGGAAATAAGGTTTACCAAGTTTAGAAATTCATTCATTAAGTTAGGAAATTTTGGTTCCTTAAAGGTGTCACACAAGCATTTGTTGTTTTCATCATGTTAAATTGTTCAAAACAGATAACAAGGTTCATATTTGAAAAGAACACCAAATTTTAGGTGGATTACATGTTTCAATTGTTGAAAAAGGATTTGAAATAAATTATTTAGGAATTAAACAAGTTTAAACAATAATTAAATGAATTTAATTCAAACATGAACTTATTTGAATTTTTATTTGTTCAAAGCATTAAACCAAATTCATATTTAAAATTTTTATACTTTTAGGGTTGGAAAACATATTTTATATGTCCCAAAAGAATTTGTTTTGATCAAGTTATGAATTTAACAATATTAAATGATTTAAACAAGGTTTAAATCATTTAACAAATTTTAATTATCCAAAACATGAAACAAATTTTATATTTGGAAAGTTGGTTTAATTTTGCATGGAAAACATATTTCATTTGTTGAAATTGGATTTAAAATGAGCAAGTTATTATTTTGGCAATTTTAAATGCAATAAACAAGAAAAAGTTGTTTTCAGCAATTTAAATTATTCAAAACAGCAAACAACATTTATATTTGGAAAGTACATGAAAATTTGATTGGAAAACATATTTAGTTTGTGGAATTTGGAATTTTTATGCCCAAGTTATGATTTTTGCAAGTTTAAGTGAATTTAACAAGAATTCAAATGTTGCACCAATTTAAAATATTCAAAACAGTAAACAAATTTTATATTTGGATAGAACATTTAATTTGGGACAGAAAACATATTAAAATTGTTGAATTTGGAGTTGGGATGATTTTCTTATGCATTTTACAAGATTTGGTGCAAATCTGCCATTTTTAATTCATCTAGGGACTTGAAAAATATTTTTACAGGGGCTAGAATTAATTACCATGGACCTATGTGTGATACTGAGATGCTGCTGTGACCAAAACAATACAAAAATAAAAGTTGGTTTTAGTGTGGGAGGGGGGATTCGAACCCCCCACCTCCTGCTGTGAGATGGTGCTGCTAACAAGTGGGGTGGATGCGGATTGGTGATAGGAAGTGGCCTCGGGGGTGGTTAAGGTTGCAGAACTGCTGTGAATCCAACTCGGAAAATAGACAGAAAAAAGGGGGAGCTGGGGATTCGACCCTGGGACCTGTTGGCTCGCGCAAGGGACCTGAACCAGTGCAGCTGCTGTGAGTTTCGTTGACAGAGAGGGGATCGAGGAAGGATAAGGTGGAGCAGCGGCTGGTTTTTCTCTGAGCCCAACACTGTACGTAACTGAATCTCGCGGACAGAAACGGGGCTGGTCGCCGGCGATGGATCGCTGGCCGCTGCTGCTCGCGTGTGGCTGTGCGGGCGGTGTGGGGTGCAGGAGATGGAGGAGATGAGGGAGGGGAGAGAGGCGAGCGAGGGGGAGAAGCTCACCTCGTGCGCTCGAGGAGGTCGTCGTCGGGGCAGGAGCAGCGGACAGGGAGGCGAGTGCGCCTTGGGGCGGACGGCGGCGACGGCTCCGGCCATCCCCGTCCAAACCGAGGGGGGAGAAGGGAGCCCGTGGCGAGGGCTTTCCATTCCCGCCCCTAGCCACGGCGGAGGGAGCCCCTAGCCACGGCGATCGCCGGAGGGGTTTCGGTGGAGGTACAGCTGTTGCAAAGTACAGAGAGAAAGGAGAGAGAGAGAGGGATGGAGGTGGAAGAAGATAAGAAGGTGGCGGGGGAGAGGGAGAAGGAGGAGAATGGGGAAAACCCTAGGGCTAGGGTTGGGTTTATAGGGAGAGGGGATGGAGCTCCACTGTTGCTGGTTCCTCCTCTGCACGTGGACAGCTCCGATGGAGATCGTACAAGGAGGAAGACGACAGGGGAAAAAGGTACCGGGCCAAAAGAGGAGGTTTGGGGTGGTGATGGGCTGAGGGAAGAATTTGGGCCTGCTGCCTCTCTCCCTTTGCTCCTTTTATTTTTCTGTTCTAATATTTTTTTTGCTGATTTGGAAATAGGAAGAGAGAGATGGTTTTGGGAGTTAGGAAAATTTTATAAAAATGTGGGTGTGTTAGTTAGGTCAACCACAACCAAATGTCAACTTCTATTTTCCAAAAGTTTCAAATTTTAAATGATGTTTGTGATTTAATTCAAATTGGATGGAGTTTATCATTAAGTGAATTATTTGAAAAAAAATTAAATTGGATTGGACTTTTAGTTTAAAATGAAAACAAAGGATTGAAATTGTTTTGTTAATTTGCAAAATTCAATTGGGTGCTGTTTGTGAATGATTTGAATTTTTGAATGTGATTTGGAAACAATTGATTGCTTAAAACCATTAATTTAATAGTTGAGCACTATGGAATAAAAGAAAACAATTTGGTTGTTTTTATTTGAAATAACATTTTGGAAATTGTAACATCACAAGGATGAAACAAAAGGTTTGAATTTTGGTTTGAAATTCAAATAGAAAACAAAGGAAAACAGTTGGAAAACAAATGAAAAACAAGCAAAACAAATGCAATCAACATGATGCCATGATGCAAAACATAAAATAACAGAGAGCAAACATTCTAATGGCTATTTTTCAGACTTGGGATGTTACACTATCATGGTCTCAGCATTGGAAATTAAAATGACCCACTTTATAGCAAAGTTCACAAATAAAAGGATAGAGGGCACCAACTTTTTCACCAAGATCATCTAGAGCCCTACTCCACATTCTAGTTTTTTCATTCCTATGATGGATACAATAATATCTTCAATTTGATTCTTTTCACAAGGTCTAAGTGCTCCACAAAAATTAACATGCTTATAAGAAATAGTAGTTTCAGAAGTTTGAGCATGTTTTTTGCAATCATCAATAACAATTTCATTTTCCATGAAAGTGTCTTTAAAAGGTTCATGATATATGTCCCAATTTTCTTTAGGAATATTAATATAAGAAGCTAGGGATCTATACCAACCAACAGCTATTTGAGGATCAAGACCATATTTAGCATTAAGCTCATGAAAATCAGTAGTTTATGCAAAAGTCTTAATGTAATCATACTCATAGTTTATACCTGACTCTTTACCTTTGTTGTTATTCCAATCTTCACTATTGATTCGAATCCTCTCAAGAAGATCCCCCTTAGCTTCAAACTTCTTACTACAAAAAGAACCCTCTGAACAGGCATCTAGATAATCCTTCCAATGTCCTGAAAGCCTTGCATAAAAACTAGTAACAATTATTTCCTCGAGAAGCTCATGGTTAGGACATTTGAGTATTAATGTTTTCAGTCTTCCCCAAGCTTGGGAAATGCTTTCTCCATCATGAGGCCAAAAATTATAAATGTAATTCCTATCTAAATATAGTTCATGAGAAGGATAAAATTTAGATTAAAAGAGAGATTCAAGTTCTTTCCACTCCAAATGATGAGGATCATCTAGTAGTTTATATCACTCCCTTGATTTGTCCTCAACTGACAAAGGGAATAGACTCCTATTAACTTGGTCCGTTGAGATACCTGCACACTTGAATAACTCGCATAATTCATGCACAAAGTGTAAATGATCACTAGGATGGACAGTTCCATCTCCAAAATAACGGTTATCCATGACAAGTTCAACAATTTTCTTGGGTATTTTAAAAGGAGTGCTTTCAGTAGGAGGATTTAAAATATCACAAGCATCATTAGGTTTATCACATATGGGAGATAAAGTATCATCAGAGCAAATTTTCTCCTCTAAAGCTGGAAAACTAAAAAGTTTATAAAAACTAGCTTCCCCAAGCTTAGAATTTTCCATAGTACTACAAATAATGGTATCCAATTAATTAATGCTAATAAGAATGAAAATAAATATCTCTCACATTTTTGTTGCTTTCCATTAAGACTAACTAGTAAAAATAAAAACAAGCAACAAGTAAAAATAAGCCTGACTAGTGAAAACAAGAAACAAAAAGATATAATTGCAGAATCTAAAGGAAATAACTTCGAGCACTCACACCCGAGGATGTGAGTACCTTTTACCTTACCTCCCCGGCAACGACGCTAGAAAAGAGCTTGATGTCTACGCACGCTTCTATTCTTGTAGACTGTGTTGGGCCTCCAAGTGCAGAGGTTTGTAGAACGGCAGCAAGTTTCCATTAATTGGAGCACCCAAGATTTATCGAACTCAGGGAGGTAGAGGTCAAAGATATCCCTCTCAAAAAAAAACCTGCAATCAAGATACAAGAAGTCTCTTGTGTCCCCAACACACCCAATATACTTTTCAGGTATATAGGTGCACTAGTTCGGCGAAGAGATAGTAAAATGCAAGTAATATGGATGATAATAAGTGATAATAGAAATCTGAAATAAAAATGGCAGCAAACAAACATGTAGCAGAACAGGCAGAAAACGGTGTTTCAATGCTTGGAAATAAGGCCTAGGGATCCTACTTTCACTCGTGGACATTCTAAAAAATGATCACATAATTGAATTAATAAATATCATTTCTTCACTATGCTACTCCGAACCACTCCCCGGTCGAATAACAAACACCAATCATTGTGTAGGGCTGTAACAACACTCCTCAAGTCTATATTCCCTCTCTAGGGCACCCCACGCTATCACTATGAGCGCCCTAAATTAGTACTAAACAAACATCACAATTTCATAGGTTCATCTTCTAACACAAGTTACAAATATCATGCTAAACCACACGGTGCACACACTGTAACCTTTACACCGTGATCAAAGTGTTTACGGAGATAACAAAACCACTTGAGTAGCATAACATATGAAGATCACATATACATATTCAAGTAGATTACAAAGCTCACGATCACATATAGATCACACCATGGGAGAGAGATATGAACCACATAGCTACCGGTAGAGCCCTCGGCCTTGGGGGAGAACTACTCCCTCATCATCATAGGAGACAACAACGGCGATGGAGATGGCGGTGGAGTCGATGGAGATGGCTTCCAGGGGCACTTCCCCGTCTCGGCAGGGTGCCAGAACAGAGATCTGTCCCCCCGAAACTTGTCGGTGTCGGCGGTAGAGCTATGGATGTATTTTGCGGAAAAGGTCGATGTTGTTAGGGTTTTCCCTCGGGGGAGTGTAAATAGGCAAAAGGGCAATACCGGGGGGTGGCCAGGGGGCCCACACCCCTAGGTGGCGCGACTAGGGGGACCAGCGCCACCCCATGGTGTGGCCACCCTGTGGCCCCCCTCCGGGGCTCTTCGGGACTTATGGAAGCATCCGTGACTTCTAAGACTTCTGGCTTTCGAATTTTTCAATTCCGAGAATATTTCCAGAACAACTTTTCTGGAACAAAAAACAACAGAAAACATGGAACTGGCTCTGTGGCATCTTGTCAATAGGTTAGTCCGGAAAATCGATAAAAATGACATAAAGTGTAAGGAAAACATGTGGGAAACAACATGGAACATCAGAAATTAGGGATACGTTTATGACGTATCAGGGAGTTGATACGTTGGAAACATATATACTTTTCCAACCACTTTTCCTGATGTTTTCCCTCACATTTGCATGATTTGGATCGAATTAACACAGACTAACGTTATTTTTAGTAGAATTACCCTTGGTGTCTTGTTCTATGCAGAAATTCAATTTCCTCAGAAAATTTCAGAAAAAATCCAAAAATTATTTCTCCCCGGAAGACTCACGGAGCCCAAAGGACAGCTCGAGAGGAGACACTGGGCCTCTAGGAGGGTGCTAGCCGCCCCCCTATGGACACTCCTGGTGGGTACCTATGGGCCTGAGACCACCCCCAGGGTCCCGTAAAGAGTAAATCGTCCTCGAAACGCAAAACCCCGAAGGATTTTCCCGAAAATGATCCACAGCTCCACCAACACCCAAAACCCTAATTCGGGAGAAAGAAGGTCACGTTATGGCATGCTGTCGGGGCGGGGGTTGGAGGGAGATCGTAGCCATCGTAACCACCATCACCTCTCCGTCAACCCTCCATGATTCCCCCTTCGATGCGTGAGTAATTCCCCTATGTAGGCAGAGGGGATGGCAGGGATTGGATGAGATTAGTCATGTAATAGATCACTTAATTGTTAGGGCTTGATGCTAGTATCCACTATTGTTGTTTATTGTCGTTGTTGCAACTTGGAGTGCTTAATGCTTGTCACTTAGGGACCGAGTGCAATGATTTCAGATCTGAACATGTTATGTTTTCATAATTATAATTTTTTTTGGATCATATCTACTGGTTGTATACACTTATTATTCTCTGGAACCAGAGACCCTAAGGTGACATGGTTGGGATATCGGAGGAGATGGATGAGGATTACATGTTTCTACGTATGTTAATGCTTTGCTCCGATGCTTGGTAGAACAAGTACCTTAATTACCATTAGTTCCTTTTTGTTCCCGCATCAACGGGGTGGTAGGACGAAAGACGTCATGCAAGTTCTTACCGCAAGAGCGTACGACAATTCTCGGGAAACATTCCTATGATAGTTTGCTACTTGGATACTCTCTTATATGTTTGTGATACCCTTTTGTTACCTCTATTACATGGTTAATCTCATTCCTGCAACACCCATACATCCATCCCTATGTCTACAGTGTTTTAGCACTGCTATTTTTCCATTTACATTCGTTGTTACTATTACTACTATTGTTTTCCTGCTACTGTTACTATTGAATTACTACTGCCATTATAACACCGTTACTACTAATAAATTGTGTGAAGCAAGATACTTTTGAGTTGCAACTGAATTGGCAACTCATTTGTTAAGGCTTATAAATATTATTTGGCTCCCCTTGTGTCAAATCAATAAATTGGGCTATATTTACCCTCAAAGCTATTGCTATCCCCTACACTTGTGGGTCATCACTCCTCTAATCCAAGCCTTATCTTGGCACTCACGCCGGTTCCCTCTTTATCTACCATCTCTTGTGTAGCGCCCGGATCTCAGAACTATACAAATATGCTGAGTGTCACCGGTTACGATACCCGACTGAAGGTTACTGAGGTTACCACTCCCATGCTAAATCACATCAGCAGGCGCAGCTCAGACATGGATCATCAGACCACAACCCCTCAGTCATGACATACCGTTGGGCCCAACTATCAATTCATAATAAGGAGATCAAGACTCAGAACAAATGGCACATGACAGACTCTATGACACAAACCATATATATTTCAACTCTTATTAGAGAAAGATAGAAAAATACAATCAGAGGTCACGTACCCAACATTTGAACAAGCGGAAGCAGGTATAGTTGTTCTAAACAACAAGAACCAAATATGGACTAAGAGGCCTACAGATAAACAAGTCATCGCCAGCTTGCTTCTAACCACCCCAGGCTGCCACCTAGAAAACCCAGACTACTCGTCGACGTCCACGAGGAACCCACCTTCGTATTCTGAGAAGTCCTCAGCTGGAATACATAAAAGATTCAACAAAGCAACGGTGAGTACATGAGTTACTCGCAAGGTTATTAGAACTACTAGCTCTAATGGGGCTTTAGCAAGGCTTTTGGTAGTTGTTTTGCAGCAAGCTAGTTTTCTTTTAAAAGACCCGACTGGGCAACGTCTACAAGAAGGTTTTGAAATGAGATAGAAATTATAACTATTCTTCAACTTCTAATCATTGAATCCACCAATCTAGCATCACACCTATCTACTCAGATTTTATTGTTCAAATTCTCTATGATCTCAACTGCTATTCCCAAGGATGTCCATAACCGTGGACACGGCTTTTTGAAAAGATTTAACCCTGCAGGGGACAGGGGTGTACTATTTTAACCACCAGTACCGTATGGTTCCTTGCTTGTGCATAAGTCCTCGTCCTAGGAGGATGGCAGAGTGGGCGCGGCTACAACCTTTAACTTGCATGAATCTATCCAAGAATCATCAGTGTGTGGAAGTCCAGGTTCAATGCCTCCGACATCCTGGACCACGGCCACATCCTAAACACCATCATCTGTGTTCATCTTTTCCATCATTTCACGCACACGCAAATGAAAATCTCAAACTAGAGGAACCTTGGCTAGACCCTCACAAGTTAGTCGGTCGATAGAGATTCCATATATCCCATCGGTCGAAGCACTCCCAGTCTTGCTTCAAAACGAAGAGAACTCGCTCCTAGGGGCCTGAATGAGGCAAAACACCGTCATTCACCTATGGCAACTCATCCACGCATGTTAGCATTTTAGTTGAAGACCACCAGTCTCCAACACATCTAGCATGACATGATATTGTCAACCATGAACCATTCATCGGACCTAAGCACTCAATTAAGAACGACTAAGCAATTCTGTAGCATATAGCAGTAACTCGGGCCACACAGCAATACTATGGATATTAGGAAGGAAAACATGTATTGGTAGTCGGAACAAAATGCAACTACTAGGATACTGTAAAAAATTGACATTCGAATCGAATGCAATATTATGGTGGATAAAATACTTGAGGCATGCTCAAGAAGTGGATTTATGCTTGCCTTGGTGATAGGGGTGATAGTACGACTCGTCAAGGTATTATGGTGGAACCTCGACTTCTGGATGTACCGAGGCACAACAAGCAGAAAGGAACAAATAAATAACCCAAATACATATAAGTGCAATGCACACTCATGATGACATGCCAAGTTGATGCAACTACCTATTTAATAACTAGGAGCAGCAATTTAAATGGGGCTCCACATTTTATTTACGCATTTTTTGGAATAACACCCATATTTATCTTAATGATCTATTGTTGTTTTCCTTAAGGACCAATACTAGGATATGATTGAAATATGCATGCATATGATGTTAACATGTAGTATTTCTTCCTTGGTCATGTTAATACTTCACTTAACATTTTCTTAACAAACAAGAATAATTGGTGAATATTCCACACTCGCATTTAATTACGTCTCTTAATGTGATTGAACTTAATTTGCAAAGCAAGGAATCTACCATGGACCACAGTGGTTCTTTTGTAGATGGTCATTCCTTTTAGACAGATTGCAATGCCACAATTTATTCTGGTGAATTTTAATGCTTTTATGATTTACCACAATTGCATTAAATAGCTATGACCCGCATTTTAAAACAATCAGTGCCCAATTTTATGTGGTCATGCTTGACAAATTACATAGCCAGAGAGGTTATGACTTGCCAAACATTTTGATATGTGAAACATAATTTTTGGATAATTATTTTAAAAGTTATGAATTATTCGAAATTGGAATCAAATATGCCATTTGGGGTATTTTAATTAAATAGAGGTATTAAAATGTTCAATTGTGTACAAATAAAATATGGATGTGTAGACTTTGTTAAGAAAAACATTTTTACGCCTTATTTGCTCAATTTTGAATAAAAGCATCACATTTATCTATGCACCAATCATTATAGACAACAACTTCCTCTCATATAACTTAACTTGAAACGAGTAATGGAAGTCACAAACAAAGATGCAATAGAGAGAATCAAAATTGGTGATGGCAAACTTCGTTCCTGGTCAAAGAACATGTAATGATATCATACTTATCTTAGGGGAAGTCTTCATAACAAGGCTTATATTGTAGAGCTTAACATGTTTAATTATAACAATCCTTTTACAGTGATTCATAGATTTCAAGGTAATATTCATTCAGATAATAAGGCATGTGCTAAACAAAGAAGGATAGAAAACATGATTGAATAAATCACCATATAGATGGTGAGATCACAACAACTCAAATTCTTGCTGGAGACGGAAAGGAATGGGTTTACTGACTCAACATAAAAGTAAAGGATATGCCCTTCGCAGAGGGAAGCAGGGATCACTCATGGGCTATAGCTTTTCATTTTTCAATGAATCAGAGGTAATGAAAATAAAGTTTGAGAGTGGTGTATGTCTATGTCAACAAATGGCAACGGAAAACTTATCATGACTCATATCAAGCAAGGTTGTCGGTCTTTTGAGAGCGGTTTTGATTGATACTTTTTCTCCTTTCCACGTCATTGGCACTTCCCCCCACCTTTGCTTACACAAACCATGGCTAACCGAATCCTCGGGTGCCGACCAATCAATCATCAATCCATTGGGAAGTGCCTTTCATCCATTATATTTATTTATTTTTCATGATATTTGGTACCAGCTCTCGGCAATATTAAGACGAGCATAGATTTCATACTCATCTGGGTGAAAGGGGGAAGAACCTTGCTTTACATAAGACATAATAAATTTAACACTACTTCCTCATGAGCTAAAACAGGAGCAAAAAAGAGGTTTAATAGTTTTGAAGGTTTTAAAGGTAGCAAACGAACAATTTACTTGGAGTGGCCGTGAAATACCACGTATAGGTAGGTATGGTGGACACAAATGGCAAGTTTTTGGTCCAGGGTTTGGATGCACGAGTAGAGCTCATACTCAATACAGGGTTTTGGGCTAGCAAGGCTGGGTAGCAAGCATAAGAGTTGAGGGAAATCAAAAAAATATACATATGATGAAACCAATCATGAAATCTTCATTGAAATCCCAAGCGATCTTAACTTGTGAATACTAAGTTTATGAGCTAATAGGAAAATTCCTCTTTCTTATACTAGCATCTCAAAGTATTATTTCTACTGACCCAATCTAAGTTTGCCAAAACCAACTAGATTAACTCGAAGATCTCTATAGTGACACCAAATACTAACAACAAGCTCAACTATATGACAGAAATTGAAAACTAAAATAAGGTGTGCAGAAAGTAAATGATGAAACTTCTCATTAATATTTCAAACCGGCAACTCACACCAAGGGATACAACGATAACCAACTAAAGAGAGATACTTCCATACTACAAACCATCCAATATGATAGCTTCTCTACTCATGATATGACTCTACTGGAAATGTAAAAAGATGAAAGATAGTGATGTGATACCGCGGCACTCCCCCCAATGCTTGGAACAAGCCGAGGGGATGCCAAAACCAATGACGAATTATTTCTTCGGTGGTGGTGAAGAATCCTCTTCATCATCAGACTTCCAAGGTAAAGACTCTCTGTCAACAAACTATGACGTGGCCTCCAGTATCCTGAAACTTACAGCAGAACGTATGCGTTTAAACCTGGCCTTGTACTCGCAGTTTTGATTCTGCGCATCATAGAGTTGTGCTTGCAGATTGTGGGTGGTCTTGTGAAGCGAGAGAATTTCATCCAAAAGCTTGGAGGTCTCCTTCTTGTGCTCGGCAATCATCTCTACATTCATCATGTAGATTATGTCCACTTCACGCTCCACCATCTTCTTGTACCTAAAAACTTCTTATTCTAGCTCTTCCATCCTTGCTTCCAGGCTGCCTTCTCCTTTAGGACCTTGAACATCCTCTTGTTGCACCTTCCCGTCCTTGAGCATCAACTCTTTGGGATGCATCTTCAACTCCTCCAGGTATGGGTTGACGACGTTCTCAAAGAAAATGTCCTTGGAGGGTTCAGAGGAAGACATCGTGGCCCTAGATGTGAAAATAATTCTGGCAAAAACAGCTCGAAACAAAAACACGACGAGAAAACGATATACGGACCTCGGGGGTCTGGGGGATTATATAGCAAAAAGTTTTACAACGAAAGGAAGGTTGTAACATCCCTGATTTTTGGAAAGTGCAAAAATCACAAAATTTTGATTTTTTTTGTTTTCTGTTAAAGCAATCCACCAAAAACAAATAAAACCCAAACACAAAGGAAATAATATTGTTATTCCAATGTTATAGAAATTAAAAATTCATTATGCCTTAATTCCATAAACCCTAAAACCTATTTCGAAATATGTTCTCATTATAAAGAGAAAATAATTCTTCTTAGAAAACCCCTTTACCCAAACATGTTTTGAACTCTCTTACTACTTTGGAAATGTTTTCATGGTATTTGAAACTTGAGGATTACAAAACCCCAAGAATTATTTCACCATCATTAATAATTATTTGAACTTGAGAATAGTTATGTGACTACAAAATTTCCTTAAGAATGGAAAATTTCTTTTACTAGCTATATGTTTTCCAAATGATTGTTTTCAACTTCTTTCAACAATAATATTTCATCTTTCAATTATTGGTTTAATAAAATATCTTCAAAGCTAACAATTAACTATAATCATCTTTTAACAATGTTACAATCATAAAGTGTTTTTTATTTATTTTGGTTATAAAAAATAAGTAAAATGGCTATGGGAATCAATACATTCAAAAGTGTTTGTCTCTGGATTTTATTTGGATATAAACTTTATCCAGCTATTTTTCTATTTCAAAAATAACATTAAGTTGCTACTAGTAGTTATTCAAAATTGGAAAATAAAGTTATTTTAAATGTGTTGAAACAACACATACATATTAATACATGAAAGAGTTTATTTCCACAAAACCATAGAATTTTGTTTGAGGCAATTTGGGTTTATAAAACAAAAGATATGATTTAATTAAGAAAACAGTTTTTGAAAAAAAAGAGAAAAAAGAGAGGAGATAAACCAACTCAGCCGGCCCACCCAACAAGCCCACCCTCTGCCCGCAAAACCCCTGCTCGCGCGCGTGCGTAGAGAGCCCACAAGCCCAGCAGCAGCCCGCCTCAGCCTCTCTCTCTCATCTGGCTGACAGGTGGGACCATGGTGACGTCATCGATGACATCGTCATCTCCCTCCTCCAGAAACGGCATAGACGCATTTCGGCCGAAAATCTTGTGCCTTGATTCCTCCTCATTATGGCCGCAATAATTCTTCCCTAGCCCCGCCCCTTAAATCCCCAGAGCTCATCTACATTTCCCCTCTCCCTCCTCAGCTTATTGCGCCCCATGGCTGCCACAATTCCTCGCCGGAGAAGGATCGACCCGCCGCCGTGTTGCTCCGGTTTCCGTCGACAGAGAAGTTTTTGCCTCCCTCTCTTGGTCCCATGTCTCTCCCTCGCCATTGCACACCCGCTCGTGGCTTCATTCTATTTTTGCATGCAGTAGAACCCCGACGCCATCCATTTCCGAGAGTCACCGGAGAGGACCTCGCCTACGTCCGCTCGCCTTCACCGTTGCGTAGCCGTGGAGCCTCCCCGTCGTCTCCATTGAGCTTTCCGGGAAGCGCCCCCGTCCTCTACTCCGCAAGGTCCAGAACCCAACGGAGTTGCGCCACCATCCAGGCCCGAGCCCCTCCGCCGCTTTCTCCATTGGCTCCAGTGACCACGAGGGCTACCGGTGGTGAGCTCCCCTCCCCCTTTAAATATTGTCCCTCAGATCTACATCGTATGCACGGGATTAGATCCCGAAGAGGTATGCACCAGCTGCCGTTAGATCTGGATCTAATGATCCAGGTCTGTTCACTAAAACACGTCAGCGTGCCCAGTCAGCGAGCCACACGGCAGCACAGTCAGCAGTAGGACCCAATCAGGATCTGCCACGTGGCCAGCCTTTTAATTCAAATTTTCTCCCGCTAGAATTAATTGGGAGTTTTACAGATTAGCCCCTGCAACTTCAACTCATCATAACTTTTCAACCATAAGCCCAAATTTAGAAAACGTGTTCTTTTTTAAATCAGCACAACAAGTAGAAACTTTTTTGCACTAGCCAAATTTAAATTTGTTTAAATTCAAATATGCTTGTTTGGTGAATTTTGGCATAATTCAAATTATACAAATCCACAAATTTCCTCTGCCCTTAGAATGTGTACTTTCATACCTCTGCCCCAAAATAATTTTTGAACAAGTTAAATTTGAATTTAGAATTAAGTGGTATATTTGAGTAATTTTGACATAGATTTAATTCTATAAATAATTTTAGTATAGTTCCTTTTGCAAAATTTCTCCATTTGATAACCTTAAACCAGAAACAACCTTGCTCAACCATGACCATGGCCATGTGTTTTTGACCAAAAACCCAACATAGTGATACATCCATTTTCACCATGTCTTCGAAATTATTTCCATCATTTTTTCTTTGATGTTATGACTATTTGGAGCTAAGCTAAATCCTTGGAATGTGTCAATCACATATAGTACCAAGTAGTGAACCTTAGTTTTCTATCTACTTCTCCACCCCCATTCTTGCTTCAAGAATCTATCAAGATTACAAAATGGAAGTCAAGACTAACCACAAAAAGGCACTCCATCTTTAACTTGGTGACAACATGAAGAGCTGCAAAAGAATATTGTTAAATAATTTGAAGTAAAGGAATTGGAATTCACAACAAATAGAAGCAACTCAAAGAAGTACAAGTGTGAAGAAATTCAGAAGAAAACATCTCCCTCTCTCTTTCTATCTTTCTTCTTATTTCTTTCCAAATTGACTTAGTGGTATTTGTGCCCATCCCATACCTAAACCAAGTAGTGAAGTGAAGATCATGAAGATTTATCAAGTTCAAGAGAAGCTTCGGAACAAAGAGGAAACTAAAATAGAAGCATGAAGATGAACTTCAAGAAAACAAGCATGTGAAGACTTGGAGCCATCCACACAAGTTGAAGAATAACAAGTTGTTTTTGTCCAACCCTAGACTCCAATAGAAAAGCCCAATACTTTATCTTGTTATTTCCATTGATATGAAGTTAGTTTAACCTAGACCTACCCTAAACCAAAATGTAAAGACTAACTTAGAGTACTCAAATGTTTTGATGAAAACAACTAAGTATTACACTTTATGATGTGATACTTTAGTTGAAATAGTGAGATCACCTTGGTGAACTCTTGGAACTTCTTAGATAAATATGTTTCAAATAAAGTTTGATCACTACAAACTCAACCTAGTCCATCCCAAGTAAAACCCTTGGAAACTCCTTAGAATATATTGAACCATTAGAGAATGAATCTTTTCAAAATCAAACCTTGACCTTGTCCTAGATGAAAGTAAAGTATGGGCACCTAGAGGGTGGGTGAATAGGTGCTACGACCAATTTTAATTTTTCTTGTAATTAAGGCTTGACTCAAAGGTAAATTCTCTAGATAATGCGACTACGGTGAATTTACCTATATGACAAGGATAGCAATAATCACAATACAAGTACGAGTAAAGGGAGTGAGGGAACGAGGTAACCAAAGTGAAGCACACGGAGACACGATGTAATCCCGAGTTCCTCCTGGTTAGGGGAGTACGTCTCATTGGAAGGGTGTGAGCTCGCCACGAAGGCCTACTCAACGCCACAAAGGCCTCACCCTATTCTCCGATGAACTCCGCCACAAAGGCCTAGTTCACATTCCACTATTGAACCCCTTTGAGGCGGGGATCGAGTCCTTTACAAACAACTTGGGGCACACACCCACAAAAAAATTGGGGGCTCCCAACTCTTCTTGAATCACCAACAAGTAGCAAGATGCCTAGGTTCTCCACAAGTGGAAACCCTAGGCTAGATCCCTCTATCTAGAGAGGGGGAAATGAAGAACGAGTCGGTAAGGATGTAGATCCGGGTCTTCTCCTTCAATCCTCCAAGTACCAACGAGTTTGGGTGGAGGGATTGGGAGAGATCTAACTTTGGAGGCTCAATAAATGCTTGACTTTAATGCTGGAGTGAGATGCACCTTGGGGAAGAAGGGGATAGTGTATTTATAGCCCCCTCCCCAAACTAGCCGCTTTGACCCAAATTCGTGTCTGGCGGTACTACCGCTGTACCCAGCGGTACTACCGCTACCTGGGTATCCACGCGGTACTAGGGAGTCCAAGTCGCAGGGCGCAGGCGGTACTGCTGCTGAAGTACCGTGGTACTCCAGCAGCGGTACTACCGCGAGTGCACACCAGTACTACCGCTGGCCACTATCTTCGAATTAATTCGAAGTGGCTGGCGGTAGTACTAGGCCACTACCGCTCTAGTACCGTGCGATACAAAGAGGAAACTTTAGCCAGCGGTACAAGGGCCGGTACTGGGGGCGGTACTACTGCTTCCTGTAGGGAGCGGTACTACCGGCTGCCAGTAGTGGTACTACCGCTGAGCAAGGTTTTGCTCAAGATCGAAAAGAGTACAGCGGTACTACCGAGCCACTACCGCTTCAGTACTGCTGGAGGCAGTACGCATTTTTCTCCTGGCGGTACTGGGACCGGTACTACCGCTCCCTGTGCAGAGCGGTAATACCGTTGCCACGCACGGTACTACCGCTGGACCAAATCAATCTTGGTGGCTTTGTCTTGGAATTCTCTTCACCTTTTTGGCGTCTAGTTGATATAACCTGAAATACTTGACGCACTGTTAGAAGTTTAGTGGTGTTGTTATCAACTCCAAAACCTAAGAGAGATCAAAGATGCAAAATGCACATTCAATCTCCCCCTTTTTGGAGATTGATGACAACACAACTAAGAGAGGTACAAAGAATTTGGACGAGCACTTCGAGAGAGTGATACATAAGAAAAAAAATTGCTTATGAGGCTAAATTTGGTCTCTTTTAGAAAGTGTGCTCCCCCTAACTCTTTGAAACCTATCAAGGGTACAATAGATATGATAATATGAATGCTTGCTTAATGAAAAGAGATAATAGCCATAAAATCCAAATCCATAACATCAAATGGTTCAACCACACAAACTTAACACAAGATAGTTCAAGTCACAAGCACACACGACACAAAGTTTGACAAGACAAATAATACAACCCAAGCAAATGAATTGATCCTAATAGAACTCTCTCCCCCTTTGGCATCAAGGCACCAAAAAGGGAAGGGGCGATGCTAACGTCCCTGGAGGTCACTCGTCGGAGCTAGAAGCACGAGCAGGGCTGCCAAGATTACGCTCATCCTCCGAGTTCACATCTTCGACCTCCTCGTCAGTGTCACCACAAGTCCAAGGCTCGTGTGAAGTGGTAGCATCATCTAGAAGATCTGGATTAATCCATTTGTTGCCTTGCTTGGACTTCCACTCCCTAGAAGTCGTGATCCTATCCTCAGACCCAGCACGAACAGGCACCCCCAGATGGGCAAACCTGTCACGTGTAAGCTGTCGCTCCTACTTGCTACGGACATGAGCACGATATGCCCTGTCTTCCATATAAACCTGGCGACAGAAGATCTTCTTCAGGGTAGAAGACATCCACTTGCGAAAGCTATCCTTCTGAGCTCTCCCCTCCATCTCAAAATCAGAGTCACTCGAGCCATCAGTGTCCAAACCAAGATCATTCGGGCCTAGCAAAGGAGTGGCATGCTTCTTGACTCTAAGATCCTTGATGGCATGAGTTTCCAGTTCTTGGTCATTATCCAAGAGAGCATCAGAAAACTGGGCATTGCGCCAAGTGGTGGAGATAAGCTTGTAGACCAAAGCAGCAAAGACAGGCACTCTCCTCTTCATTATGCAGTTGTACATCTCATTCCAAAGAATGTCCATCACATCTAGCCTCAGACCATCACCACGATGCCTATGAGTGAACACCATCAAGTCAACGAGTGAACCATGGATTTGATCAAAGTTACCCACACGTGGAGTCAAGGTGTTTCTGAAAATCCTGTGGAGAATATCATAGACATGCAACAGATGCTTGGACTGACCAACCACAGCACGTCCAGGAATGTAGAGATCATACATCTCAGTGAGTGACATGGACTTCTCCGGATACGGAAGCCTGAGGTAAGTGGTGTGAAAATCAGCATTTGGGGTCTCTCCAAAGTCCTGCAAGCCCAGAACAGTGGCAAAGTGACTCCACGTAGCAGAGAACTTCTGATCCTTTGTCATCCAAGTGATCTTCCTCTGATCAGTATGGAAGTACATAGTGGTATAAAACTGGCCCACAAGATGCTCATCGTAGTCCTCGTTGAGCTCAATGAAATCCAGAAGCCCAAATTCTTCACAAATCTCCAGGGCTTCACCAAAATAGTCCATCTTGGCTCTCATATATGCAACATTGATCGAGAACTGAGTAACCACCTTATTCTTGTTGAGTGGGTACTCCTCATAGAAGATCCTCTCCTGAAAACGAGTCCAAAAACACTAGTTTGCTCTAGCTTCCCAAGGATTATTATAGGGATTGGTCCTCATTTCCCTACAGAACTGCTCATCTGACATGTGGACAATGGACTTGTCACGAGCTGCCTTGGACTTCATGTTGATAGATTTCTGTCTCCTTGTCAAGTTTCCCTGTGGCATAACCTCGGGGGCTTCATCTTCCTCGGGGTTCTTACGGCCTCTATTTGCCTCCCTCTTGCGACCTCTACCCTTCGAACCACTAGCACCTGCTCCTAAGAAAGCAATAGGGAGATAGCACAAGATAAGTGAAACTTCAATCAAAAAGATCTGCGAGAGGGAATCAAACTAGAACTCCAAAATGTTTCAGTCTCCAGGAAGAGGTAGTACCGCTTGGGGGCCACGGTAGTACCGTTGTTGCCAGCGGTTCCAGCCATAACGGTAATACCGCTGGTGACAGCGGTAGTACCGCTGCTGGCGGATTCAACCATGGCGCCCAATCGAGACTACCGAATCTATCACAAGATTAAAACATGAGGAGTGCTAATATGATTTCCTCTATGTAGGGAACACAACTACCCCTAGACTAGGAGATCTCTAGACCCTAGGAATCATCATCTCACAAGATTTCTTGAGGGCGAGAGATAGGAAGGGTACCGGAGCTCATCATCGAGGAGGAGGAGTTGGGGGTGGTCCCCGGGCGTTCTCCGGCGAGAGAGGAGCGTCCAAGGGCCGGAGAGAGCCCTCCTTGGTGACCGGATGGCTTGGCGGCGGCGAGATCCGAAGTGGGGAGGAGATGAGGGATAATGGGGGGTTATGAGGGTAACCCCCGTTTCCCAGATCTCTTTTATCCCCACGGATTTTTGCCGCATCGGTAGTACCGTTACGCTCAGCAGTAGTACCGCCCACCTGGTACTACCTGGGCCAAGAGGTAGTACCGCTGCTGAGTCTATGCTGGGCACGAACTCCTACATCGGTAGTACCGCTCGTAACTGGCGGTAGTACCGCTAGCCTAAACTTCATTTCACCAAGGGATCAAAGAGATTGAAAATTTCAGAGAGAGAAATGTCTTAGGGGGAATTGTTTGGGCTTGGGATTAGAACACCAGCTGAGATGGTACTACACACTCCAACTTTTGCAAAAAAACTAAAAAATCAAATAAGGAAAAAGAGGGAGTGTGATTCCCAAACCAACACCGACAAAACAAAAACACAAACCAACACAACGAAAACACCACATTGACATCAAAACAAAAATCAACTCTTCAAGAGAAGAGGTTGGTGGTCTAAGCCACCATGTAAGAGATCATGGTATGTAACCGCGAAGATATATCTTGGGTACATTGCCAATTATCAACATTGAAGCTCACAATTCAACATTAGAAAAAGAGAGATAACAATGAGTATTTTCTTTGGGCATAATGGGGGGAGGGAGAACCAATGTGTTAGGATAACACTCCCCCTATGTCCATGCCTACACCTAAGCTCAAACACGTTTCATCTATAGGGGTGTGTGCAAGATCCTCAAGTAAAAGTCCTAGAATCATTGACATTTAATTCATTCCTCAGGAACAAGAATCTTGCATCGTCGAGTGGCTTCGTGAAAATACCCGCAAGATTGTCCTTGGTTGGCACATAAGATAGAGCAATCTCCCCTCTTGCCACATGGTCTCAGATGAAATGATGGCGAATCTCAATGTGCTTCGTTCTTGTATGTTGCATGGGATTGTAGGCAATCTTGATCGCACTTTCATTGTCACACAAAAGAGGCACCTTATCCATATGAACACCATATTCCTCGAGAGTTTGCCTCATCCATAGCAATTGAGTGCAAGCACTTGCGGCGGCTACATACTCGTCTTCGGCGGTGGAGAGAGATATGCAATTTTGCTTCTTAGAAGACCAACTCACCAAAGACCTACCAAGAAATTGGCAAGCCCCGGAAGTAGAATTCCTATCATCTTGATTACCCGCCCAATCGTAATCCGTGTAGCCCTTGAGAGAAAATTGTGCCCCCTTTGGGTACCACAAACCAAATCTTGCGGTATGAACCAAATAACGAAAGATCCTATGGACCGCCATCAAATGGCTATACTTAGGAGCCGCTTCATACCTTGCACACACACCTACACTCAAAACGATATCGGACCTAGATGCACAAAGATAGAGCAAAAAACCAATCATAGAACGATACATCTTTTGGTCCACATCTTTACCCTTCGGATTACGTGATAGGTGGCACTTGCCTTGCATAGGAGATGTCTTGATCTTTGCATCTATGGAGTTAAACCTCTTGATCATGTCTTGGGTGTACTTGGCTTGAGAAATGAAAGTCCCACGAGCCAATTGCTTGATCTCAAAGCCAAGGAAGAATTGAAGCTCACCCATCATAGACATCTCGAACCTGTCAGTCATAAGCTTAGAGAACTCATTATTGAAAGCTTGGTTAGTTGAGCCAAAGATAATATCATCCACATAGAGTTGGCAGATGAAAAGCTCTCCCTTTACTCTCTTGGTGAAGAGAGTGGGGTCGATCTTCCCAACTTCGAAACCACGGTCATCCAACAATTCTCTAAGGTGCTCATACCAAGCACGTGGTTTTTGTTGGAGACCATAGAGAGCTTTATAAAGTTTGTAGACATGGTTAGGAAAGTTGAGATTCTTGAACCCCGGAGGTTGCTTCACATATACTTCCTCCTTTAGTGGACCATTCAAGAAAGCACTTTTGACATACATTTGTTGCAATTTGAAATTATGAGAAGAAGCATAAGCAAGGAGGATACAGATGGACTCAAGGCGAGCCACGGGTGCGTAGGTTTCATCAAAGTCAATGCCTTCAACTTGAGTGTAACCTTGATCAACTAATCTAGCCTTGTTCCTTATGACAATGCCATGCTCATCTTGCTTGTTCTTGAAAATCCACTTAGTGCCAATAACATTGTGGCAATCTTTGGGCTTCTCAACCAATCTCCAAACTTTGTTGAAAGTTATTGAGCTCATCATGCATTGCTTCAACCCAATCGGAGTCCTCAAGAGCTTCAAACACTTTCTTAGGTTCCACCATAGAGATATGAGCTTGATGATCACTAAAATGTGCCAATTGCCTTCTTGTGGATCTTCTAGCTTGAATATATTCCAAGACCTTGTTGTCTTAGGCATCAATGTGCTTCAAAGATCTTCTTATCCTTTTGACACGACGGGCTTCGATCTCCGCATTATTGCACGGAGGGATCACTTGATCATCTTGATCATTTGGGTCCCCATCTTGACCAACTTGGCCTTGATCATCATCATCATCATCAAAAATATCTTCAACACTAGCTTCAACTTGAGGAGAGGATGAAGAGAATGGTAGATCTTGGCCTTGACCTTGACTAGCATGAATGATAGGAGTGGTTGCATCTTGCATAGTGACTTGGTCAATAAGAGGAGGGTCTTCAACATGTTCTTGGTTAGGTGTAATACTAGGCTCCTTGGCTTGTTCTTCTATTGTAGAGGAGGGCTCCACTTGAGTAGAGCATATTCCTTCTCGAGTCGCCATAAGGTGTCCCTCAATGGGGCGGAAAAATCCCACACCCATCCTTCCTATGGATTCTTGAGGTATTTCAACATCTACATTAGAAACATGAAATTGCGCCACTTGGGAGCCATCATTTTCCTCGAAAGCCACACTACAAGATTCTATGACAATCCGTGAGGCTTTGTTAAAGACTCTATAAGTGTGGGATTCGGCACCGTAACCAACAAATATACCCTCGATAGTTTTGGATTGAAATTTAGACAACCTAACACCCTTGATCAAATAAAAGCACTTACAACCAAATACGCAGAAGTAGGAGACGTTGGGCTTGTTGCCGGTGAGGATCTCATATGGAGTCTTGTCCAAACCTTTGCGGATGTAGAGGCGGTTGGAGGAGTGGCATGCGGTGGATATGGCCTCGGCCCATAAATATTTGGGAGAAGTGTACTCCTCCAACATGGTCCTTGCCATATCCAAGAGAGTGTGATTCTTCCTTTCGGCAACACCATTTTGTTGAGGAGTGTAAGTGGCGGAGTATTGATGACGAATGCATTCTTCGCTAAGGAATTCATTCAAGGTATAGTTCTTGAACTCCGAACCATTATCACTCCTAATAGCCATGATTTGCACATTGTGTTTATGTTGCACTTGGTTGGAGAAGTCGATGATGGTTTGTTGAGTCTCACCCTTGCACTTGAAGAAATAAACCCAAGTGTATCTTGAATAGTCATCGACAATCACCAAGCAATATTTCTTGCCTCCAAGACTTGCTTCGGGCACGGCACCAAAGAGATCAGCATCGAGAAGCTCCAAGATTCTCTTTGATGAAATAATAGTCTTGGCCTTGTGTGCCTTATCATGCATCTTTCCTTCAACACACGACCTACAAACGCGATCCTTTGAAAAGGAAACATTTTATTTTAGTCCGACAATAAGGCCACCTTTGTGAAGACTTTGCAAACTTCTCATGTTGACATGGGACAAGCGGCGATGCCACAACCATCCCACGTCTGCCTTTCCGAAGAGACACATTGTTTGTGAGTTGGTAGACTTCGAAAAGTCCACCACGAACAACTCATTTTCAACATGTCCCACGTAAGAGACGTCAAGAGTCTTGCTCCTCAAAAGGACCACAATATCAAAATAAAAAAAGACGGAGAAACCCATCTTTCCAAGAGAGCGGACGGAAAGTAAATTGTAACCAAGGGATTCGACAAGCATGACGTTCACGATAGTGATATCGGGAGCAAACACAACCTTGCCGAACCCGGATACCTTAGACAAGGACGAGTCTCCATAAGTGACGGTTGCTTGTATGTCATTTGGGCACAACTCCGTCACAAGTTCTTTGCTTCCGGTCATATGGCTAGTGCATCCACTATCAATTATCCATTTAGTCCCACCGGAAGCATAGTCCTGCAAGAGATCATTGACTAGAGTTAGGACCCGAGGAGGGTCCCTTCATGTTTATTTAGCTTGCACGACACCATAATAATCAACATATAAGAAATGGTGTGGATTGTTAGTTGCCGCGCAGGTGCTACGATTAGTGTTGTCCCTCATGACACTACTACTCGAGGCAACATTGTTTGATTGAGCGGGTGTGCGACGAGTAGTGTTGTCCCTAATGACAATACCACCCGAAGCACCATTGTTGGTCTTCTTCTTGTTATTCTTCTTCTTGTTCTTCTTCTTGGCTACATAGCCAAGACCTTGCTTGCCCACTTGTTGCCTTGGAGCACTCAATTGTGGTCTAGCAATGACCACATTAGAGCTAGGGGAAACCACTTGTGGGGTAGGGATCACAACCTTCTCAACTTGAGGGTCTTTGCCCTTGAGCCTTGCTAGCTCATCCTTCAACCTAGCATTTTAATCAAAAATATTTGCATGATCACAAGAAGAAGTAGAGGTGCTAGGGTTTTTAGGTTGATTAAGTTGAGTTTGAAGTTGTTCATGCAACTCTTTAAGGGAAGAGTGTTGGCTCTCCAAAGCTTTGTGAGCCTTGGTTAGATTTTCAAACTGCTCGGTTAGTTTACCATGAACAACCCCAAACTCAACCTTATCCTTTATAGCCTTTTTATATTTAGCAATAGCAAGATCATGTTCCTTAGTGATGTTAGAGACAAGTTCATTATGAGTTAATTCAATAGATTCAAGTTCCTCCTCTAGAGAAACTCTACCATCATGCTCTTCCTCAAGAGTCATAGAGAGGGATGCAATCTCATACACATCCCTTCTTTCAACCTCACCTTTCTTCTCAACAGCATCTTGGGCCTCTCCCAATTGCCTCATGAGATACTCAAAGTACTTCTTGGTCTCCCCTCGAATGTTAGACATAAAACGTTCCAAGGAGACCCTCTCATCTTCTACTCTAAGACTAGCAAGATATTCTAGTTCACTAGGGGTCTTAGAGTTGGAATAAGGTGATACCTCTGTGGCCTTAGCCATTAAGCACTTGGCATTTCGTTGAGGATGATCGTCATTGGGGGATTCAAAGAGAGATGAAGATGATGGAATGGAAGCAATAGCTAGAGCGGCCACTTCACTTGTGGTTTATTCTTCTTCATCACTCCCGGAATCATACTCCTCTTGATTCAAGAGCACAAACTTGGTGGGAGACTTCTTGTTGAATGGTTTCTTCTTGAAGTGAGGTTTCTTGTACTCAACCTTGGACTTGTCCTTGCGAATGAGCTTGCCACTATGGAGCTCTATATTCTCATAGGGACACTCCGCAATGAAGTAGTGCTTATCTTGGCAATTGAAGCAAGACATCACTTTTTGAGCCCCATCATTTCCATAGTGAGACTTGGTCTTCTCCTCAACAAATTTCTTGCCCTTGGGAGGATTGTTCCAAAACTTTTGCACGGTGAGAGCAATGAGATCCTTTAGCACGGGATCATAGTCTTGTTCATTCAAAGGAGTCAATGCATATTCTCCTTCTTCTTCATACTCAACCTCTCTTGACACAACCTTGGCCTTCAAAGCACCGGATGCTCCTTTGTGCATTCCAATGGCCCTGGCATGGTTGTCAAGAGCATTCTTGGTTTGCACTTGATACGAGCACATTTCTTGCATCACTTGAGTTGACTTCATGGAAGAGAAATCATGTCTTCCTTGAATGCTCTTCATGTCTGCGCCCTCAAATGGCATTATTGCAATCATGTACTTCCTCTTGATCCAAGCATCATCAATGTACTTGGCACCTACATTTGAGAAAGCGGTGGAAAGAGTCTTGAGTCTCCCGTACATGTCGACATGGTCCTCTCCATCATGCATATAGAACCCTTCGGCCTCATTGGTCAAGGCATCATATCTATTCCTTTGCATGCTATCATTGCCCACAAACATGACACCAAGAACGTTCCATGTTTCCTTGGCGGTGGAATATTGTTGAAGATGCGGCATGTGGTTAGGACCCACAGCTTGTTGAAGAATGGACAAGGCAGTGTAGTTGAGTTGGCAATCTATGACTTCTCTTCTTTTGAGGTTCTTGGGGTCATGAGGCTTGTATCCATCACGAGTGATCCTCCAAAGATCTATACAATAAGATTTCAAGTGAGTCTCCATGTAATATTGCCATTCACGAAAAGAAAACGCATCAATTTTAGGTGGATCTCCTCTAGGGATTATATGAGGATGTGGGACGGGAGGATCGGGAGAATAACTTCCGGGAACGGCATGAAATTCTCCATCTCCTTCCGTACCCTTCTTAGTGGAGTTTTCGGCGGAAGCATGTTTATGTGGTTCACCATCTACCCCTTTCTTAGCGCCCTCCGGAGTAGTTTCCGTAGGAGAAGACTCGGAGACCTCCGGTCCTTTGGCTTTGAGGAGTTGCGACAAGACTTGGCGCAACTCATCAAATTTAGCGTCTATGGATGAGGTCAATGAATTTCTCAAATCATTGACACCCTAGCCTTGGACGATTCGGTATCCGACTCTTCTTCCATACTTAAACTCTTAGGCGGTTAAGCCCAATAGAAGAGTCGAGGCTCTGATACCAGTTGAAAGTAAAGTATGGGCACCTAGAGGGGGGTGAATAGGTTGTACGACCAATTTTAATTTTTATTGTAATTAAGGCTTGACTCAAAGGTAAATTCTCTAGATAATGCGACTACGGTGAATTTACCTATATGACAAGGATAGCAATAATCACAATGAAAGTACGAGTAAAGGGAGTGAGGGAACGAGGGAACCAAAATGAAGCACACAGAGACACGATGTAATCCCGAGTTCCTCCTTGTTAGGGGAGTACGTCTCGTTGGAGGGGTGTGAGCTCTTCACGAAGGCCTACTCAACGCCACAAAGGCCTCACCCTATTCTCCGATGAATTCCTCACAAAGGCCTAGTTCACCTTCCACTATTGAACCCCTTTGAGGCGGGGATCGAGTCCTTTACAAACAGCTTGGGGCACACACCCACAACCAATTTGGGGGCTCCCAACTCTTCTTGAATCACCAACAAGTAGCAAGATGCCTAGGTTCTCCACAAGAGGAAACCCTAGGCTAGATCCCTCTAGCTAGAGAGGGGGAAATGAAGAACGAGTCGAAGATGTAGGTCCGGGTCTTCTCCTTCAATCCTCCAAGTATCAACGAGTTTGGGTGGAGGGATTGGGAGAGATCTAACTTTGGAGGCTCAATAAATGCTTGACTTTAATGCTGGAGTGAGCTGCACCTTGGGGAAGAAGGGGATGGGGTATTTATAGCCCCCTCCCCAAACTAGCCGTTTCGAACCAATTCGTGCATGGCGGTACTACAGTTGTACCCAGCGGTACTACCGCTACCTGGGTATCCACGCGGTACTAGGGAGGCCCAGTCGTAGGGCGCATGCGGTACTGCTGCTGAAGTACCGTGGTACTCCAGCAGCGGTACTACCGCGAGTGCACATCGGTACTACCGCTGGCCACTATCTTTGAATTAATTCGAAGTGGCTGGCGGTAGTACTAGGTCACTACCGCTCTAGTACTGTGCGATACAGAGAGCAAAACTTTAGCCAGCGGTACAAGGGCCGGTACTGGGGGCGGTACTACCGCTTCCTGTAGGGAGCGGTACTACCGCCAGCCAGTAGCTGTCACACCCCTGTTTTTAAGCACTTGTTTAATATTAAATTAGCAAGCCTCTTAAGACTTTTGTAAGACAATTAAGTGGACAACATGTTTGTGTAGTCATGTTTATCTTTGCAATATAAGTGGTGTGTTTCTTTTCACTCCTTTGAGGATTTTCCCTGATGATTGATTATTTCCTGCCTGATGTTTTTCAACTGGAAACCCTAAAAATTTTCTTCTAAAATTTTGGGGAATGCTTGATTCACTCATGATAGCATTATTTAGTCATGTATTGACCAAGGAAACACTTTGGTTTGGATTTAAATAGCTTTGGGAATTTATTTCCTATTTAAACATTTAGCAGAAAAACAACAGAACTAGCTGTTTTCCACACTTGTTTTCAGGGGGTAAACATATTTGATTTGTTATTTTCTTGTTGTATTATGATTGCCCATGTTATGGAATACAACTAAATGCCACTGGTTTAAATTTATCACTTGGAAAACAACCTAATCCATGATTGTTTTCCTAGTATAAAAATATTGCAAAACCAATTCTATTTGGAAAACAGAAACATAGCATTTTGGATAGTTGTTTTCAGAAGGTTAACCAACTCAAATTCTTGTGTACTTGTTGTTTTCTCAAACTAGAAAGTACATAGAACAATTACCAACTTGAATTTTCAAAATCCAAGTTCATTTGCCCTTTCAAACAGAAGCAAACTTTTGCTTCAAATCTCTGTTTTTCCAACACTTAGTGAAATTAGCACTAATGTATTTTTTTCTGAATTTTCTGAATCTGTTTTTGAACAGAACTTGTGGGATGAATTTCTTGATCTATGCTTGATCTTTTTGTGTGTAATTTGATCCTAGTCACTCACCTAGGATTCCTCTGTAACTCCATGTGCTTGGATGCCCGAGAGATGCCTTAGCAAGGAAGGAAGGAAGAGAGGAAGTAGGGCTCGGGATGTGTGTGAGCTGAGAGAGAGAGGAGCAATTGCAACCGTTTTTCCACATGCCTAAGGTATTCTAGCCCCACTGTGGTTACTAGTGCCCTAATGCACCGCCCCTAGCTCAGGAGGACACGATGAAACGGCCCCCCACCTCTCTGCTTGCCAACACGGCCTCACCATGCGCACCCGCAGAGCACGCCCGTGGCCTCGTGGCTACAAAGCCTCCCAAGCCACGCCACTTCGCCAGGACACCCCCACCCCTCCACTACACCACCCCCGAGGCGCAAAGCCGTGCCTCGCCGTGTGCGAGCGACACGAGCACGTTTTCCCCGCCGGCCACCGCAAGATCTACCCGGCGTAACGATCGACCCCGTGCCCTAGAGCTTGCCATTTCCACACGCGTGCAACCACCGTAGCCCTGGGCACGTCCCTGACACCTTCCCCCGACCTGTTTTCTTGCAGGAGTGCCCGCGCCATCGCCGCCATGTCCGCCGCGCCGTCGCAGAGAGGAACACGCCGTGGAGGAAACGAACGTCGCCACCACCGCGCCATCAGCACCCCACGACCCCACCGCCACCACTCGCCGCTCCACAGCAGCCCTAGGTGAGCACCCAGCCCACCCCGTGCACGCCTGTGAGGTGTTCAACGCCGGTGTGGTCGCGTGAGGAGAGAAGAGGAAGAAAGGAGCAGCGCCGTCGATCGGGAGATCTACGGCTGCGCTTAAACGGGAGTTTCCCGCGCTCTCCGCCCGCGCACGCGCGTGCCTGGGCTAGCCTAGGCGCTAGTTGGTCCGCGCGTAGCGAATCCGGCCCGTCTGGGCAGTTAGCAGTTAATTTTTAAAAAGAGCAAATTTCTGGCAGAAAAATAGATGTTAGCTTTGGGCCTAGAAAAGGTAGCAAATGAATTTATTTAACCTTGCTAATTTTTGTACTCATAGCCATACAAAATCACAACCATCTCCCACTGGCATAATCATGTTTGGATTTTTAATTATTTTTCTATAGCCTTTTTTCCAGATAGTACCCTTAAAATTGAAATGAATATAACTTCAAAAATACATAATATTTTTGAGAAAACTCAACTGTTTTGGAAATACCTTATCAATACCTACCAGTAGAATTTTAGTTTGCACCAAGGTGAGTTACCATTTGGAAATGCCATCCATTTTGGTAAAACATCTGTGAGCCATTCCAAGATTTTTAGGGGGAGTTTGGGACCTTATTTTTGAGTGGGGCTAATTGGAGAGGCTTTGTAATGTTAAGGACTATCACATCCTAGAAGGATTTAATTTTTGGAGCCATAGAAAAAATTAGAGAGACAGAACAAGTTTTGGTACTTTTCTGTCTAATTTTAATTCCTAGATCTTGTTTTATATGTTCATGTTGTGATGTGCAAATGATGTTTTATTGCTTGTAATGTTGTTTTCTAGTGTGTTTATGATGTTTACAAGTTATATGAACATGTTAGAATAAATGGTTTGAGTGGTAGAATTTTTAGGATTGTTTTTCATGCATAGATCTTGCTCATAGCTTAATTTCTATCTAGGTTTTTGAGTAGATTTTTAAATGTGTATTAGGCTTATTGCTAGATTAATTTTCATGGAATCAGTACCCTTTAGGTACTGTTATTTTGGTTGTAGCACCTCTGGTTACTTGGTGCTTGGGTTTGAAATAGATTTAAATAGCAATGCTTAAAGTCTAGATTTCATACTAGAATATTCATGCATGCTTTTTGTCTTGTTTTCCACTAGGGAAAAATATGATTCTTTGTGGTTGAAAACAGAGGATGGAATGTCCTTGTGGCATTGTTATCCTTGTGTTTTCACCTCTGATAATTTTCCCCTTAAGTAGTAGAAAATGCATGAGTAACACTTGGGTGCCTAGAATTAGTTCCCTCACATGTGTAGCCTTTTAGCCTAGTTTTTCCTTGGTTAATAGCTATACTTTTTATTTTGTTTTGTGGGATCCAGTAGCATTTTGGTACTAATTAGAGGAGTACTTTACCTCTGTTAGTTTGCACACTTGTGCATAAAATTAACAAGTGTAGTATAAACTAGTCTATTATTGTTCCAAAGTTTCTACTAGTATGAGTAGGAGTTTGTGGGACTAGTTTGTTTGTTTTGAGCACTTTTAGAAATGTGACCAGAGGCTTACTAACCTCTATATGAGCATTACGCTAGTGGAACACCCACTGGTATTTTTGTATCATGGTGGATAATGAGCTTGACTTGTTGTCATGAGCCTTTTTCACCACTTGCATAATTTAGCTTATTGTTTGTGCTTGCCATAGAGAAAGTTGGGGGAGTTTTTAGACATCAAATTGTGCTTTATGTGACACCCTACTGTCTAGTAACATGTGTTTTACCCCACTGGTCCATGATGCTCTTAACTAAAAATCATTAAGTTTGGCCACACATAAACACTAGGAAAAAGCAGATTTTCCCACTATGATTTTTATGCCAATTTTCTTAAGGGAAAATTGAGTACCTTGGGTGATACATTTTAATTGCTTGCTGTATGTATCACTTGTAGCATTGTTTGTCTTGGTTGGCTCTGAAAGTGTTCTTTTATTTCTTTTTACGACGTTAGAAAACGAGGAGGAAGGAAGTGCTGAAGAGGGGTATTGCAACTCCTGTTACTTTCAGGACCAGGACCATCACTTGTACCAAGGCAAGCCATCCTAATGCTTGCTGTATAAATACTTATCATTATCTATCATGCATGCTTTTCACTTCTGAAGTTTCACAAAACTATACTCTCAAAACTATTTGTGTTGTGAATACTACTACTATTAATACTATTAGAAGAAGAAATCATATTAATAGTCCACTTGGTATTACCAAGCCCTTAGCCACTAAATGGTATATAAATACCATCCACCAAATTAAAACTTGGGTTCTTAAATGAACTAAATAAAATGTGCTTTTGTAAACAAATGACTTATGGAAGAAAAACCCCGGAGGAAGGGTGAGACCCTGTCAACCGGAAGGATGTCATGAAGGGAAATTTTGAGAAATGTTTACAAAAGACACATAACCTAGTCTTCGCTGGACAACCATTATCGTACTGCCACTTTACCCCAATATGGGTAGGGGCTTGATTAAAAACTTGTTATGGTTAGTATGTGAGCTATCTCAAGTGCTATAGGGGATTGGATCCTCCGAACCGAAGTGTCGCTAGGAGTGAGCATACGGGACATCTAAAGTGTGGGATTAATTTTCCCTCCGGATGCAGCAGTTGGGTCTCCTGTCTGGGCGGTGTGTAACACGGCTTGCCGGGGAGGGGGAACCCCAATTGAAGAGATAGTCATGTGCTAGCTTGTACATAGTGGATAGTCAAGATCAGCTATCTGATGTTCTCATAGGTTGAGGACAATCCATGGTTTTTTCATGGCGGATTCTGGATCTAGTGGAAATGTGTACACCTCTGCAGAGTAAAACTATTTCGAGATAGCCGCGTCCTCGGATATGGACGGTTGAATGGCCATGTAGCTAGTATTGTGTCAACTTTTCAAAAGAGGTTTTGAAGGACGGCTTTGTACCTGCGAGGTACTACAGAGGAATGACTTGGTATCTGCGAGATACTGATGAGAAGGAAACTACTACTTAAAGTTTCTGAAAAGAAAACTTTCTTTTCTAAATTTTTTTATAAAACCTCCGAGATATGTGATATCTACGAGAGAAAAACTACATTATTTTAAATGATCTTTCACAAAGAACTAAACCTGAAGAATCAACCATGATAAATCTTTTATCTGTCATGGGTAGCTGAACCATATGTATGGCCTACCCATTCCACCAAATAAGCATGTATGCATTATTGTAATCTCATAAAGGATGTCTTGTTGAGTACATTCAAATGTACTCATTTGGTTTCTCCCCTGGTATCTACTTATCAGACTATGAAGAGCCACCCCAGGAGGAGTTCTATGAGGAGGAGTTCTACACTGATGGCCCTGCGAGTTAGTATCATCTCCCAGTCAGCAGCCTGTAGGATGAGGCGTGACTCGGGTTCTACTACGCTATGCTTACCGTCTTCCGCTGTGTTTATTTTGAATGCCTGTCCTGTGTGACAGTTGTCAAGAACTTGGTCATGTGACCATTTATGTAAGACTCTATTATTCGTGTAATGGATGATGTATTCTGTATGCCAACTACGTATGTTGTTCACAACTGGTTATTCTGGGATTGTGAATGAATGCATATGAGGGGTTCTGGACCCTCCGGTCTGGGGCCTCTACAAAGTTGGTATCAGAGCCATCCTGACTCTAGGAGACCTTAGTTAGCATGGACGTTAGTGTATACTCCAAAAATCTAAGTTACAAATACAAAAAGGTTGGATATATGACTATGTATAAAAATATTCCCTATATCCCACCACCTCTCTGTGTTAAACTCTACTTGCATTAAGGTTGTTCTTTGCATAAACTTAAAACTTTGCACACTGTGGTCTCACTTAAACTATACTTAAAATTTTGTGTAGATGGACGTGGTCATCACCGAGGCTTTCCAGTTGGGACGTCCAAGTGGCGAGACTTTCCTTTTCGAGGAGAGGCTAGTAGCTATGGCTACTGTGTTGGGACGTCCACTTCCGGAGCTGCGAGGAGGACTCGTTGACGGTGCACCTCTGGAGGGAGACTGGTACGCGGAGGTCACTATCCGTGCACCTCTGGCTAGCCCGACAGTGGAGGCCTACGTCTTCCGTGCTGTTGATCGTTCTTGGACCGAGGCCGCCGTGCGGGTGATCCAGGAGTCAGTGGCACGACTGGCACACATCGGGGAGTACATGTTCATCGGTTCCCGGTTTGAGTTGATTGGGAGGCGCGATGAGGAGGGCATACCACTTCCTGTCGAGCCAGACACTACCACTGTTGGTCCTCACTTGGACGAGATGGAGATTCTGTTGTACCGCACTCAGCACAGGTTGGACGATCAGCGACTCGCTCACCACCTCGGCACACTGGTGCACCACACACTGATAGCCGAGACTAACGAGCTGAGGGCTGAGCTTCAGGACAGCCAGGAGGAGAGTGGAGCACTGGCACAACAGTTGTCCCAGTTGAGGGAGGAGTTTGAGGCCACCGCCGCGAGGAGCCGTGCCTTGGAGAGGCAGCTGCGGGCCACCCGTCTGAGCCGTGCTCGTCTCACCAGCAGGATGACGGCTCTGGAGGGGGCTAACTCAGTTCTGCGTGCTAGGCTTCAGATAGCTCGTGATGACATAGCCGCGAGAGACTCTGCCATAGAGGAGCTTGAGGAGGAGGGCGCAGAGCTCAGCAGGGAGATTGAGGAGCTCCTGCCAGTAGAGGATGTTCCTTCCGACTTGGAGGGGATGGATATGAGTGAGGCTAGCGAGCAGGATGATGATGACCTGCTTGGCGAGGAGGAGGAGGAGGACCCTGAGGAGCGTATCTTCGAGGTTGAGGACAGTGACGACTCTGTGTAGTCACAGCCTCCTCACCCTTAGCACTTGATGCTGGTCTAGATGCTAGATAAGTATGCTAGATCGTTTTGCTAGTAGTAGCCTTGCGATGACCCCACCAATCGCACCCCCTGTAGCTCGATGAAGCCTTCCTTGTAAGATATGGCTTGTAATGTGTGTGTGTAATGTCAAAAACTCTGTTTAGTTATTGTGATGAATGAAATGTTCTGCTTGGTTCCTTGATGATTGTCACTATTTTGCGTTCATTTCATCCGTGTTTGCGACTGCCCCGCTCTTGTTTTTGAAACATATCACTCGTATTCCTTTTGTTGAGATTAAAGGTACTGGGTTTTCAAAAACAAGAATTTACTTCTAAAACTTACACATGTTTTCACTTTAGAATGGCACCTCGTCGCGAACCCCCACCGCCACCACCACCCACAGTGGAGGCGCTGTTGGCCCTGCTGATGGAGGATCGCCAGGCCACCCGAGCGGAGAGTGCAGCTACCATTACCGCTCTTTAACAACTAGCTGCTGCCACCAACCAAAATGGCAATGGCAATGGCAATGGTGCTCGCTCGAGACTGAGAGACTTTCAGCACACCAACCCCCCAGTCTTCACTAGGATTGTGGAGCCTCTCGATGCTGACGACTGGCTCCGCACCATGGAAAACAAGCTGGAAGTTGCTGCAGTTGAGGAGAATGATAAGGTCCTGTTTGCCTCCCATTTTCTTGCTGGCCCTGCCAGAACTTGGTGGGAGACTACACGTGAGACTGTTGCTGCTGGCCACATGTTTAATTGGGAGGATTTCTCTGCAAGATTCCGCAAGTACCACATTCCCCAAGGAATGATGGCACTTATGCGTGAGAAATTTCTGAAGCTGAGGCAGGGAAGTATGCCTGTGTCTGAGTACTGGGAAAATTTCACTACTCTGTCCAGGTATGCACAGGAAGATATTAACACTGATGCTAAGAAAAGAGAGAGGTTCTTAAATGGGCTGGATGATGAGCTCCAGTGCGCCCTAGTGGTGGTTCCATTCCAGGACTTGGAGACCCTTGCAAATGCCGCTATGGTGATGGAGCACAAGCGGAAATCTGCTAATGATAACCGCAAGAGGAAGATGACTATGCATGGAGGACCTAGTGCTCAAAGGACTCGCAACACTCCGTATGCGAGGCCACCATCCCACAAGGCGCCTGCTTATGCACCCCGCCCCAACCACAACTATGCACCAATGCCCAACAACTACAACCACCCTGCACCTTATGCACCAAGGTACGGAGGACATAGCTATGGTGGTAACCATGGTAATCATTCTGGGAATAATCATGGAAACCGCTATGGAGGCAACAATGGAGGAAATGGGAACAACTCCAACAATGATCACAAGCCTAACCCAAGCCCAAAGCCTTCTGGAGGTTGCTTTGCCTGCGGAAAGGAAGGTCACTTTGCTCGCGAGTGCCCCACCAGAGCTACTGCCACAGCCCAGCCTACTGCAACCAAGATGAACCATGGTCCTTCCACTGGACGGCAGAATAGGATGAAGGGACACCTGAACCACGTCACTGCTGCAGAAGCTCGGGAGGCACCAGACATGGTGATGGGTATGTTTCCTGTCAACTCGGTGCCAGCCGCAGTACTGTTTGATTCTGGTGCATCGCATTCTTTTGTCACTAAACCGTTTGCTGAGAAAAGTGGTATGAAGCATTCCCGTATGCACAACCCTATGTTAGTACAAATACCTGGGGATAGTACTAAAGCCAACCTAATTTGCAATGAAGTACCAGTAGAAATACAAGGAAAAACTTTTCATGCTGATCTTATAGTGCTGGGATCCAAAGGGATAGAAGTGGTACTCGGTATGAACTGGATGGCCAAGTATAAGGGGGTTATTGATTGCACTAAGAAATCTATTGAAATGATCTCTGAGGATGGGGAAAAAGTTGCGTACACTACAACTATACCCTCGTCACAAGTTCACTGCCACACTGGTATAGCCCACCCTGTCCTTGAGGAAGTCCCGGTCGTTTGCGAATACCCGGACGTTTTTCCTGAAGAATTACCCGGTATGCCCCCTGATCGGGATATCGAGTTTGTGATCGAGTTAGTGCCCGGAACTGGACCCATAGCACATAAGAGTTATCGGATGAACCCAAAAGAATTAGATGAGTTGAAGGCACAGTTGGATGACATGTTAAGAAAAGGTTTGATTCGCCCTAGTGAATCGCCATGGGGATCTCCGATCATTTTTGTGGAAAAACGGGACGGTACCACTCGTTTATGTGTGGACTACCGCAAGTTGAATGATGTTACCATCAAGAACAAATACCCGTTGCCCAAAATTGAAGACCTGTTTGACCAGCTGAATGGGGCCATAATCTTCTCTAAGATCGACCTTCGGATTGGTTATCACCAATTGAAAGTCCGTGATACTGATATTCCCAAGACTGCTTTCACCACTCGTTACGGGCTGTATGAATACACCGTGATGTCCTTTGGCCTAACCAATGCCCCTGCCTATTTCATGAATCTCATGAATAAGGTATTCATGGATTTTCTAGACAAGTTTGTCATGGTGTTTATTGACGACATTCTCATATATTCGAGGAGTGAGGAAGAACACGAAGAACATCTGAGAATTGTGCTCGGAACACTTCATGAGAATCAATTGTACGCTAAGTTTAGTAAATGTCAATTCTGGTTGACGGAAGTCGGGTTTCTTGGACATGTAGTATCTGCGGGAGGAATATCTGTTGATCCTACCCTAGTTCAGTTTGTGGAGAAGCGTGCTGCTCCGACCAACCAGACTGAAGTCAGATCCTTTCTGGGTTTGGCAGGATATTACCGCAAGTTTGTTCAGGGATTCTCGAGTGTAGCCAGACCCCTCACCCAGTTGCTCAAGAAGGATAGCAAGTTCCTATGGACGGACAAGTGCGAAGAGAGTTTCAATGAGTTGAAGCATCGACTTGTGACCGCTCCAATCCTGATAATGCCGGATATCACCAAGAATTTCGACGTGTATTGTGACTCTTCTAAGCTTGGTCTTGGAAGCGTACTTATGCAAGAAGGAAAGGTTATATCTTTTATATCCCGCCAGTTGAGACCCCACGTGTTGAATTATCCCACTCATGACTTAGAGCTTGCTGCTGTTGTTCATGCCCTCAAGACATGGCGACACTTTCTTATGGGAAGAAGAGTGGAAATTTACACGGATCATAAGAGTTTAAAGTATATCTTTACTCAACGTGAGCTCAACATGAGGTAGCACCGCTGGATTGAGCTCATTAAAGATTATGATCTGAGTATTCATTATCACCCTGGAAAGGCAAATGTGGTTGCGGATGCTCTTAGTCGAGAGCCGGCCTCTCTAAATGCTATGATTCTAGTAAGGCAGCCCGAGTTGTGGAAAGAGCTAGACCAACTTGGCATTGAAGTAGTCAGCTATGGTATGTTGGACGCCATAGAACTCAAACCAACTCTGGTTGACCAAATCAAAGAGGCGCAGAAAGGCCAGAAAAGTATTGATGGTATTAAGGCCCGCATGGAGAAGAAGAAGGTTGCTGGGTTTACTATCGATGCTGATGGGGGATTATGGTATGAAGGCCGTATTTGTGTTCCCTCTGAGTCTGATCTTAAGCAGACCATCATGGCCGAAGCTCATGAGACCATGTATTCTATCCATCCTGGAGGAAAAAAGATGTATCAAGACCTGAAGGAGAGATTCTGGTGGCATGGGATGAAGCGAGAAATTGCTTCATTTGTAGCCAAGTGCCATGTCTGCCAGCAAGTGAAAGCTGGGCACCAGCGTCCCGCTGGCTTGCTCCAGCCGTTGCAAATACCTGTTTGGAAGTGGGATGAAGTAGGGATGGACTTCATCACAGGACTTCCTAGGTCCAGCAGAGGAAATGATTCTATATGGGTTGTCGTGGACAGGCTCACCAAAGTTGCTCACTTTATTCCTGTCCGGACCACCTATCGTGGAGATCAGCTTGCTGATCTTTACATTACTCGGATTGTCAGCCTGCACGGAGTCCCAAGCAGGATTGTGTCTGATCGAGGTACACAGTTCACATCTAGATTTTGGAAGAAGTTGCACGAGAGTTTGGGAACCACATTAGCTTTCAGCACAGCCTATCACCCGCAGACTGATGGAAAGACTGAGCATGTGAACCAAATTCTGGAAGACATGCTCCGTGCTTGTGTGTTGTCCTATGGAGTTAAATGGGAAGACTGTCTGCCTTTCGCAGAGTTTTCTTACAAAAACAGTTATCAGTCTAGTTTGCAAATGGCCCCTTTTGAAGCATTGTATGGACGTAAATGCCGCACACCTCTGAATTGGACTGAGACTAGAGACAGTCAGGTTTTTGGTGTGGACACTTTGAAAGCTGCAGAAGAGCAGGTTCAGCTTATTCGGGAACGTTTAAAGACAGCTCAATCTCGTCAGAAGAGTTATGCTGATACGAAGCGTCGTGATGTCTCTTTCAGCATTGGAGATTTCGTGTACCTTCGTGTTACGCCACTCAAAGGGATGCAGCGTTTCCATGTCAAGGGAAAGATGGCACCCAGGTATATTGGCCCATTTAAGATCTTGGCACGTCATGGCGAAGTTTCTTATCAGTTAGAATTACCTGGGGAGCTAGCTGCGTTTCACGATGTTTTCCATGTGTCATTGCTCCGGAAATGTCTGCAAGTACCCGAGAAGGATCTCTCGTATCAAGACATAGATTTCAGGACCATTGATATCAATGATGACTTGACTTATCGTGATAGACCCCTACGGGTTCTCGAAGAGATTGTGCACGCTACCAGGAGGCGTGCTATAAAATTCCTTAAGATTCAGTGGACGAATCACTCTGAGGAAGAAGCTACCTGGGAGCGTGAGGATGATATCAGGAAGGAGTTCCCTGACTTTTTTAAAGCCTAGACCCGCGAATCTCGGGACGAGATTCTTTTATGGGGGGGAGATTTATCACACCCCTGTTTTTAAGCACTTGTTTAATATTAAATTAGCAAGCCTCTTAAGACTTTTGTAAGACAATTAAGTGGACAACATGTTTGTGTAGTCATGTTTATCTTTGCAATATAAGTGGTGTGTTTCTTTTCACTCATTTGAGGATTTTCCCTAATGATTGATTATTTCCTGCGTGATGTTTTTCAACTGGAAACCCTAAGAATTTTCTTCTAAAATTTTGGGGAATGCTTGATTCACTCATGATAGCATTATTTAGTCATGTATTGACCAAGGAAACACTTTGGTTTGGATTTCAATAGCTTTGGGAATTTATTTCCTATTTAAACATTTAGCAGAAAAACAACAGAACTAGCTGTTTTCCACACTTGTTTTCAGGGGGTAAACATATTTGATTTGTTGTTTTCTTGTTGTATTATGATTGACCATGTTATGGAATACAACTAAATGCCACTGGTTTAAATTTATAACTCGGAAAACAACCTAATCCATGATTGTTTTCCTAGTATAAAAATATTGCAAAACCAATTCTATTTGGAAAACAGAAACATAGCCTTTTGGATAGTTGTTTTCAGAAGGTTAACCAACTCAAATTCTTGTGTACTTGTTGTTTTCTCAAACTAGAAAGTACATAGAACAATTACCAACTTGAATTTTCAAAATCCAAGTTCATTTGCCCTTTCAAACAGAAGCAAACTTTTGCTTCAAATCTCTGTTTTTCCAACACTTAGTGAAATTAGCACTAATGTATTTTTTCTGAATTTTCTGAATCTGTTTTTGAACAGAACTTGGGGGATGAATTTCTTGATCTATGCTTGATCTTTTTGTGTGTAATTTGATCCTAGTCACTCACCTAGGATTCCTCTGTAACTCCATGTGCTTGGATGCCCGAGAGATGCCTTAGCAAGGAAGGAAGGAAGAGAGGAAGTAGGGCTCGGGATGTGTGTGAGCTGAGAGAGAGAGGAGCAATTGCAACCGTTTTTCCACATGCCTAAGCTATTCTAGCCCCACTGTGGTCACTAGTGCCCTAATGCACCGCCCCTGGCTCAGGAGGACACGATGAAACGGCCCCCCCACCTCTCTGCTTGCCAACACGGCCTCACCATGCGCACCCGCAGAGCACGCCCTTGGCCTCATGGCTACAAAGCCTCCCAAGCCACGCCACTTCGCCAGGACACCCCCCCACCCCTCCACTACACCACCCCCGAGGCGCCAAGCCGTGCCTCGCCGTGTGCGAGCGACACGAGCATGTTTTCCCCGCCGGCCACCGCAAGATCTACCCGGCGTAACGATTGACCCCGTGCCCTAGCGCTTGCCATTTCCACACGCGTGCGACCACCGTAGCCCTGGGCGCGTCCCTGACACCTTCCCCCGACCTGTTTTCTTGCAGGAGTGCCCGCGCCATCGCCGCCGTGTCCGCCGCGCCGTCGCAGAGAGGAACACGCCGTGGAGGAAACGAACGTCACCACCACCGCGCCATCAGCACCCCACGACCCCATCGCCACCACTCGCCGCTCCACAGCAGCCCTAGGTGAGCACCCAGCCCACCCCGTGCACGCCTGTGAGGTGTTCGACGCCGGTGTGGTCGCGTGAGGAGAGAGGAGGAAGAAAGGAGCAGCGCCGTCGATCGGGAGATCTACGGCTGCGCTTAAACGGGAGTTTCCCGCGCCCTCCGCCCGCGCACGCGCGTGCCTGGGCTAGCCTAGGCGCTAGTTGGGCCGCGCGTAGCGAATCCGGCCCGTCTGGGCAGTTAGCAGTTAATTTTTGAAAACAGCTAATTTCTGGCAGAAAAATAGATGTTAGCTTTGGGCCTAGAAAAGGTAGCAAATGAATTTATTTAACCTTGCTAATTTTTGTACTCATAGCCATACAAAATAACAACCATCTCCCACTGGCAGAATCATGTTTGGATTTTTAATTCTTTTTCTATAGCCTTTTTGCCAGACATTACCCTTAAAATTGAAATGAATATAACTTCGAAACTACATAATATTTTTGCGCAAACTCAACTGTTTTGTAAATCCCTTATCAATACCTACCAGTAGAATTTTAGTTTTCACCAAGGTGAGTTACCATTTGGAAATACCATCCATTTTGGTAAAACATCTGTGAGCCATTCCAAGATTTTTAGGGGGAGTTTGGGACATTATTTTTGAGTGGGGCCAATTGGAGAGGCTTTGTAATGTTAAGGACTATCACATCCTAGAAGGATTTAATTTTTGGAGCCATATAAAAAATTAGAGAGACAGAACAAGTTTTGGTACTTTTCTGTCTAATTTTAATTCCTAGATCTTGTTTTATATGTTCATGTTGTGATGTGCAAATGATGTTTTATTGCTTGTAATGTTGTTTTCCAGTGTGGTTATTATGTTTACAAGTTATATGAACATGTTAGAATAAATGGTTTGAGTGGTAGAATTTTTAGGATTGTTTTCCATGCATAGATCTTGCTCATAGCTTAATTTCTATCTAGGTTTTTGAGTAGATTTTTAAATGTGTATTAGGCTTATTGCTAGATTAATTTTCATGGAAACAGTACCCTTTAGGTACTGTTATTTTGGTTATAGCACCTCTGGTTACTTGGTGCTTGGGTTTGAAATAGATTTAAATAGCAATGCTTAAAGTCTAGATTTCATACTAGAATATTCATGCATGCTTTTTGCCTTGTTTTCCACTAGGGAAAAATATGATTCTTTGTGGTTGAAAACAGAGGATGGAATGTCCTTGTGGCATTGTTATCCTTGTGTTTTCACCTCTGATAATTTTCCCCTTAAGTAGTAGAAAATGCATGAGTAACACTTGGGTGCCTAGAATTAATTCCCTCACATGTGTAGCCTTTTAGCCTAGTTTTTCCTTGGTTAATAGCTATACTTTTTATTTTGTTTTTTGGGATCCAGTATCATTTTGGTACTAATTAGAGGAGTAATTTACCTCTGTTAGTTTGCACACTTGTGCATAAAATTAACAAGTGTAGTATAAACTAGTCTAGTATTGTTCCAAAGTTTCTACTAGTATGAGTAGGAGTTTGTGGGACTAGTTTGTTTGTTTTGAGCACTTTTAGAAATGTGACCAGAGGCTTACTAACCTCTATATGAGCATTATGCTAGTGTAACACCCACTGGTATTTTTGTATCATGGTGGATAATGAGCTTGACTTGTTGTCATGAGCCTTTTTCACCACTTGCATAATTTAGCTTATTGTTTGTGCTTGCCATAGAGAAAGTTGGGGGAGTTTTTAGACATCAAATTGTGCTTTATGTGACACCCTACTGTCTAGTAACATGTGTTTTACCCCACTGGTCCATGATGCTCTTAACTAAAAATCATTAAGTTTGGCCACACATAAACACTAGGAAAAAGCAGATTTTCCCACTATGATTTTTATGCCAATTTTCTTAAGGGAAAATTGAGTACCTTGGGTGATACATTTTAATTGCTTGCTGTATGTATCACTTGTAGCATTGTTTGTCTTGGTTGGCTCTGAAAGTGTGCTTTTATTTCTTTTTACGACGTTAGAAAACGAGGAGGAAGGAAGTGCTGAAGAGGGGTATTGCAACTCATGCTACTTTCAGGACCAGGACCATCACTTGTACCAAGGCAAGCCATCCTAATGCTTGCTGTATAAATACTTATCATTATCTATCATGCATGCTTTTCACTTCTGAAGTTTCACAAAACTATACTCTCAAAACTATTTTTGTTGTGAATACTACTACTATTAATACTATTAGAAGAAGAAATCATATTAATAGTCAACTTGGTATTACCAAGCCCTTAGCCACTAAATGGTATATAAATACCATCCACCAAATTAAAACTTGGGTTCTTAAATGAACTAAATAAAATGTGCTTTTGTAAACAAATGCCTTATGGAAGAAAAACCCCGGAGGAAGGGTGAGACCCTGTCTACCAGAAGGATGACATGAAGGGAAATTTTGAGAAATGTTTACAAAAGACACATAACCTAGTCTTCGCTGGACAACCATTATCGTACTGCCACTTTACCCCAATATGGGTAGGGTCTTGATTAAAAACTTGTTATGGTTAGTATGTGAGCTATCTCAAGTGCTATAGGGGATTGGATCCTCCGAACCGAAGTGTCGCTAGGAGTGAGCATACGGGACATCTAAAGTGTGGGATTAATTTTCCCTCCGGATGCAGCAGTTGGGTCTCCTGTCTGGGCGGTGTGTGACACGGCTTGCCGGGGAGGGGGAACCCCAATTGAAGAGATAGTCATGTGCTAGCTTGTACATAGTGGATAGTCAAGATCAGCTATCTGATGTTCTCATAGGTTGAGGACAGTCCATGGTTGTTTCATGGCGGATTCTGGATCTAGTGGAAATGTGTACACCTCTGCAGAGTAAAACTATTTCGAGATAGCCGCGTCCTCGGATATGGACGGTTGAATGGCCATGTAGCTAGTATTGTGTCAACTTTCCAAAAGAGGTTTTGAAGGACGGCTTTGTACCTGCGAGGTACTACGGAGGAATGACTTGGTATCTGCGAGATACTGATGAGAAGGAAACTACTACTAAAAGTTTCTGAAAAGAAAACTTTCTTTTCTAAAAATTCTTATAAAACCTCCGAGATATGTGATATCTACGAGAGAAAAACTACATTATTTTAAATGATCTTTCACAAAGAACTAAACCTGAAGAATCAACCATGATAAATCTTTTATCTGTCATGGGTAGTTGAACCATATGTATGGCCTACCCATTCCACCAAATAAGCATGTATGCATTATTGTAAGCTCATAAAGGATGTCTTGTTGAGTACATTCAAATGTACTCATTTGGTTTCGCCCCTGGTATCTACTTATCAGACTATGAAGAGCCACCCCAGGAGGAGTTCTACACTGATGGCCCTGCGAGTTAGGATCGTCTCCCAGTCAGCAGCCTGTAGGATGAGGCGTGACTCGGGTTCTACTACGCTATGCTTACCGTCTTCCGCTGTGTTTATTTTGAATGCCTGTCCTGTGTGACAGTTGTCAAGAACTTGGTCATGTGACCATTTATGTAAGACTCTATTATTCGTGTAATGGATGATGTATTCTGTATGCCAACTACGTATGTTGTTCACAACTGGTTATTCTGGGATTGTGAATGAATGCATATGAGGGGTTCTGGACCCTCCGGTCTGGGGCCTCTACAGTAGCGGTACTACCGCTGAGCAAGGTTTTGCTCAGGATCAACAAGAGTACAATGGTACTACCGAGCCACTACCGCTGGAGGCAGTACGCATTTTTCTCTTGGCGGTACTGGGCGCGGTACTACCGCTCGCTGTGCAGAGCGGTACTACTGCTGCCACGCCCGGTACTACCGCTGGACCAAATTAATCATGGTGGCTTTGTCTTGGAATTCTCTTCACCTTTTTGGCGTCTAGTTGATATAACCTGATATACTTGACGCGCTGTTAGAAGCTTAGTGGTGTTGTTATCAACTCCAAAACATAAGAGAGATCAAAGATGCAAAATGCACTTTCACTAGCCAAAATGGTTACCTCCCTTTTGCCATGATTGTTGCTTTGTATGTTATCTCCACTTGTTTGTTTGCTTGCTAGTATGCTTGCTTATTCTCTTATTTGTTTTCAATGCATAGATTGTACGGAGAGCAACGATCTTTTGTGAAGAGAGTGTGATTTCTTCACCAACTTCAACAAGGCAAGTAACACATCATTCAACTACCCATTATTTTCTATATGCATTAGTTGATTTTGAGTAGTATGCATGATACGAAATTTTTACTAAGTTATATTATGTTATGCTATATTCTAGTAGTGTGTAGCCATCCTTATACCTTGTTATTTTGAAGCCTTGTTACTTAGTAGATGCTATGCAATGTTACAAATTGTTTTTACTTGATGTTGTGGAAAAATTGTAAGTAACAACTTCAATGAACCACCTGGGTGGAATTGGTTGCATGGTTGATGAGAGTTGAGTGTCTCCTCAGGGGTAATACCCGAGGTGTTCACTTGAAGGAATGCCACCCAGGAACAAAGTGATTATGATGTTCCCTAAGTTTAGATTGCTTCCAGTGCAACCTTTAGTCATATGGGCCCTGTCTTGATTAACTAAGTTGCCAGGGTTCAGTCTGGGCTTGGCAAGCAGATGTAGCATAATTATAGGTGGACCGGCTCTTGCCATTAGGTTGAGTTCTTGCTTCTAAAAGATCTCGTCTCAATCTTCTCCTTTCCTTAATGCACTCAGAGTGTATAGGATGTTTGGGCTGATTTGAGTCTTAAGGTGAAAGTGCACAAACTCTGCAGAGTCAACAAACTAAGATATTAGCCGTGTCCCCGGTTATGGAAAACTATGAGCAGCTGGACAAGGATGGACGGAAGAATCACATCACCATTTTCAATAAGTAAAATTTGACCAGGTGAAAAGTAGTTGTGGAGCTTGGATTTCAGTCCAATGATGCCACCCCTTTGGAAAGAAAAGTTTGATTTACAAAAGAGATAGGAGAAAACTAGCTTTATGCAAACTTAGCCAAAACTCCACTCAACCAAATAAGCATGTAGTATTAGTCTTGCCATTTATATCCACCATAGTGTTACTTTCCAATACATTAAATTGTATTGACTCCCTTGTGGCTGCATATTCCATCCTGCAGATGATTCTGAAGACGAGTGACGATTTCGTTTAGGATCACAAGATTATCGCCAACATGTTTTGCCTGTGGCACATTAAGAAGATGGGCTCAATGTTGTTCTATGTTTTCTGCTGTATTTATTTGTTTTCTGCAAGTCTTCTAAGACTTTGCAAGTTGTAATACTATTTTGTAAAGACTAGATCATGCGATGTAATTGAATTTGATGCATTTGCATGATATTTCATTTTGTACTGTGGTGCTAGCAATTGATCCAGGGTCTAGCACAATAACACATGTGTCCTTACATTATTTAAATGTGGGAACGCTACAGAGGTACTGGGTGAAAACGGGTCGGAGACGGACTCCGAGGCGTCCTCGCCATAGCCAGGCGCAGCCAGGGGTGGGCCCGTGCCTGGGCATGGTGAGGAGCCTCTGGGCACCGTCTCCGCCTTGTTTCTGGCTGATAATTTTTCATATTTTCCAAAAACAGTAAAAACAAAAGTTGGAAGATGATTCGTGAACATTCTCTTATCAAAACTGATACCTATTCGAAAACTCACTCTGTAGTTTCTGAAATATGTTTCTTAATAAATTCCTCCGGGGTCATGGCTTTAATACAATTAACATATTCATTATAAGGATCTCCAGAAATATAATGCTTGAGTCTTTGACCGTTCACCACTTGTGAAGTGTTCTCTTCGAGGGAAACAATTTTAATTGCCCCCGGACGATAACAAAAGGTCCTTCCCATCTTGAGAGTAATTTTCCTGCAAAAAATCTGAGACGAGACCTATAAAATAGCACTTTCTCACCAACATGAAATTCTGTTTTGATAATTCTCTTATCGTTCCACCTTTTAACTTTCTCTTTAAATATCTTAGCATTTTCATATGCTTCACTCCTCCATTCATCTAAAGAAATTAAGTCAAGCAACCTTTTCTCACCAGAAAGTTTAAAATCTCGATTTAGGTCTCTCACTGCCCAATAAGTTTTGTGTTCTAATTCTAGGGGCAAGTGACAAGATTTTACATAAACCATTTTATAAGGAGACATGCCCATGGGATTTTTATAAGCAGTTCGATAAGCCCACAGAGCATCATTTAATTTACTAGCCCAATTTTTTCTAGATTTGTTAACAGTCTTTTGCAAGATAGATTTGATTTCTCTATTTGATAATTCTACTTGCCCACTAGTTTGAGTATGATAGGGTGAGGCAATTCTATGATTAACATCATATTTAGCAAGAGTCTTTCTTAAACCACCATGAATAAAATGAGAACCCCCATCAGTCATAAGATATGTAGGCACACCAAACCTAGGGAAAATAATGTCTTTAAGAATTTTTAATGAGGTTTCACCATCAGCACTTTTAGAAGGTATAACTTCTACCCATTTAGTAACATAATCAACAGCAACAAGAATATGAGTGTAGCCTTGTGAAGGAGGGAAAGGACCCATAAAGTAAAATCCCCAACAATCAAACGGTTCAATAACAAGAGAATAATTCATGGGAATTTCATTACGTCTGGAAATATTTCCAACCCTTTGACATTGATCACAAGATAAAATAAACTTTCTAGCATCTTTAAAGAGAGCAGGCCAATAAAAACCTGATTTTAGGACCTTATGTGTAGTTCTATCTCCAGCGTGATGTCCTCCATAAGCACCACTATGACATTTTCTCAATATCTCTTGTTGTTCATTTCAGGAACACATCTCCGCATAATACCATCAACACCTTCTTTATATAAGTGTGGGTCATCCCAGAAATAATGCCTCAAATCATAGAAGAATTTTCTTCTTTGCTGAGTTGTAAAGGTTGGAGGCAAATACTTAACAACAATAAAGTTAGCATAATCAGCATACCATGTACTCTCTTGAGAGCTCACTTTTATTGCAGCTAACTGTTCATTAGGAAAACTATCATTAAAAGGAATAGGGTCATCAGAGATATTTTCTAATCTAGACAAATTATCAGCAACATGATTTTTTAGCACCCTTCCTATCCACAATATGTAAATCAAACTCTTGTAAGATAAGCACCCATCTAATAAGCCTAGGATTAGCATATTTCTTTTCCATAAGGTACTTAATAGCGGCATGATCAGTAAGAATAGTAACTTTATAATCAACAATATACTACCTAAATTTATCACAAGCAAAAACTACAGCTAGGAACTCTTTTTCAGTGGTAGCATAATTCTTTTGAGCAGCATCAAGAGTTTTACTAGCATAATGAATAACATTTAACTTATTATCTACCTGCTGTCCAAGAACAGCACCTAAAGCATAATCACTAGCATCACACATAATTTCAAACGGTAAATTCCAATCAGGGAGTTAAACAATGGGAGCATATATTAAATCCTTCTTTAAAATTTCAAAAGCCTCTTTACAATCTTCATCAAATACAAAAGGTACATCTTTTTGAAGAAGATTAGTAAGAGGCTTTGATATTTTAGAGAAATCTTTGATAAACCTTCTTTAGAAACCAGCATGACCAAGAATACTACGAATACCTTTGACATCCCTGAGACAGGGCATTTTCTCAATAGCTTCAACTTTAGCTCTATCAACTTCAATACCTCTTTCAGAAATTTTATGTCCAAGTACAATTCCTTCATTTACCATAAAGTAGCATTTCTCCCAATTAAGAACAAGATTAGTCTCCTCACATCTCTGCAAAACTTTCTCATGATTCCGCAAACAATTATCAAAAGAAGTTCCATAGACGGAGAAATCATCCATGAAGACTTCCACAATTTCTTCACAAAAACCATGAAAGATAGCATACATGTATCTTTGAAAAGTAGAAGGAGCATTACATAAACCAAAAGGCATACGTCTACAAGCATAGGTTCCATAATGTCGCACCCTGGTTTCTAGGGGATACTCATCGGGCCGAACTGGATAGCAGATGCTTGGATTATGGGGCATAACTGCTCCCACGTCCCAGCTTCCTGGTAGGCCTGCGCTTATGCGCGACAACACAAGCCCTGCTATTCCATCGTCGATGTAAACTATCCACTAGAGACCATAGGCACTACTGTCGACGTACTTCATACCAATCACACATGGTACGTCAATAGCGTTAAACGGAATGATACCACAACATATCTCTAAGACACAAAAGATTGAAATAAGATTGCAAATGGCCTTCACTAAGGCAGAGAATAGCAAATACAATCATCCAGAGGACACATGTCCCAACATAACATCATTACATAGCAGCGGAAGCATTCAACAGGTCTGAGTACAGACAAATCCAAATAGGCCTAAGAGGCCGGCAATGAAAGGAAAACGGAGCCCATCCACGAAGTCTCGGATCCTGCCCGGGTCCGCTATCTACTCGTCAACAGCGTCGTCGTACTCCACGTAGTAGCCTCCATGGGGATCCTCGGAATCGTCGTCTGCGTAAACCACAGCCCCAAAGGGGTCAGTACAACAACGTACTGGCAAGCAAGACTCACAGTTCACCAAAGTGTAACCCGTCAACACCAAGCACAGATGCTTTGGGTTCAACGGAAGAAAGGGGATATAAAAGATGCGGCAACTGGCTGCTCTAACCAACTACAGAGTTACTACCACTTCCGGCTAACAGAAAGAAGATAAGATAGCGTATCGTAACCAACTACCAGCTAACCACCAAACAAACCCATCCTGGATCTCGCCCCTTATCCAAAGAAGCAATCCGAGGATAACTCACACAGTTGGATTAATGATGGTTCAGGTTATTGTGTCAATAAACCTATTACTAGTCAAGTTATTATAGTTAGGTGTAAGTTGTCTGAGTACTTGTTAGCCAGTACTTTCACCAAGTCGTCACATAACCGCGGACAACACGGCTTCTCGAGAAGATTCATCCCTGCAGGGTGTGCTCCAGTACCCGTACACACTCAAGCCACCAACTAAAACTCAGGTTGGCTTGACACGACTCGAACCATCTCTACAGCCTGTCCTAGGAGCCACGGAGCTATAAGGTCCCAGCCACGCAGCCGAATACTCAGCGCAGGTGTGCAAAACTCCCGCAGGACACAACACCCCGGCACTACAGGCCTCGCCCTATATGTGTGTGTCATCATCATCATGAGTAACCATGGGAGCGACCCATTCATGCGTATGAGCCAAATGGAACACCCGAACTAAGTGTGGCTCTTCGGACAAACTGCGGATCAGATCAAAGCCGAGGGGAGTTCCATACCACCACCCGGATGCGGTGAGCACGCTCATCATGGATCAGTAGACAAGACCCTTTTCCTAATTAGGGTCGACACTAGCAGGCCTCAAAACCACGTCGGGCCTCCTGCCGGTGCCTTAACATCAAATTATTATTACCCAAGCATTAACAGGTTGTTGTTTACACATCGAGCCCATAGAACATAATAGAAATATGATAACAGAAAGTAACGGGTAACAGACTCGAGCAGAAACAACCCTAAGCATGCTAGTAAGACACGGGCTCAAACAACGGGGTTATAGGAGTGGAGGTGAGGCAATATCATGGTTTCAGGGTATCATGTGATAGGATCGTAACAGAAGCAACGATACATATGGCTAGCAGAAATAGACAACGGAAAAGTATCGGTAACCAATGTTGAAAGGAACACAGTGGTTCATGTGAGTGATAACTTGCCTGTAAACTCAGTAGCCTGGTACTGAGCTAAATCCTCAGAAGGGGTGTCGTAAGGATCGTCGGTCTCAACGTCGTCGTCTAACCGAGAAGAAGCAAACAGACAATGCAGAAAGGATAGACAATCAATATCATGGCATAGTGCACAATCATGGGGATGATGCATGTCATGTTAATGGTTGCATCAAAATAAACTAGCTAACATGGTAACACAAATTAAATGGACACATATGCAATTTTGAGTTGCATATGAAAAGCCCATGAATTTTGGGTTAGATTATTTGTTTTCCAACTAATCAACAGATGAAGGTGAATTAGTATGATGCATGGATGAGGAAAACAACAAAATAACAACAATAGAACCAATTTAAGATAGGGTTTACCAATTTAGAAATTAATTTATTAATGTAGGGGATTTTTGGTTCCTTAAAGGGATTACACAAAATAGTTGTTGTTTTCACCAATTTAAATTGTGCAAAACAAATAACAAAGTTTATATATGAAAAGAACACCAAATTTTAGTTGGATTACATGTTTCAAATATTGAAAAAAGGAGTTAGGATGGATTTATTATGATTGAAACAATATTAAACAAGTTTTAAATGAATTTAAAACAAGCATGAATTTTATTTGAATTTTATTTGTCCAAAACATAAATTCAAATTCATATTTGAAAAGTTTATACTTTTCTAGGTTGAAAACATATTTTGCATGTTCAAAAATAATTTAATTTGAGCAAGTTATGATTTTAGCAATTTTAAATGAATTAAACAAGGTTTAAATTATTTAGGCAATTTAAATTATTCAAAACATGAAACAAAATTTATATCTGAAAAGATTATTTGAAATAGCATGGAAAACATATTTTATTTTCATTATTTGGGTTAAGAATGAATTAGTTATGAATTTTAGCAATTTGCAATTGAATTATTTAAATTCAAATTTGAATTGCATCAGATCACCGTTTCTTACCTGTAACTGTCGACGTGGTCGTTGGAGATGTAATCCGTACGCGAGGAAGAAGACAACAGAGGGGGGTACGGGCCAGGGGCAGTTGGGCTAGCCCAAGTGGGCTGGCTGCTCTCTTCCCCCCTCTCCTTTTTTTTATTCTTTTTGTTTATTACCTTTTTTTTTGCAGCTTTGGAAAGGAGAAAGAAGAGATGGTTTTAGGGTTAGCAAATTTTTTTAGGACAAATTTCTATTGTTTTGTTTTTGTCACAACACCATAAAACAAACTTTGTTTTCCAAAAAAAATATTTTATTTAGTTGATGTTTGGTAATTAAATGAATGGAGCAATGTTGGTATAAAAAGAACAATTGCCACTTAAGCCAAAATTAAGTTTTTGATTCCAATTTTTAGTGGAACAATTTGTTTTGTTTGTTTGTAGTTTTTTTTATTTGACACAAAGTAACATAACAAGTATGACAAATAATTGAATTTTGTTTTGGAATTCAAATAGAAAACAGATGGAAACAATGAGATCAAAAGCAACACAATGCAAACAAAAATCAAATGAATATGATGACATGATGCAAAACAAATATAAAACAAGAAACAAACATCTAGGGGGATATTTTCATACTTGGGATGTTACAAAACGCCCCCCCTTGAAGGAATCGCGCCCCGAGATTCCTACTGAGAAGTGAAAAGGTCCGGATACTTCTTGCGAAGATCCTCTTCGGTCTCCCACGTTGCCTCTTTATCGGAATGATGCGACCACTGCACTTTCAAGAACTTGGTGCTCTTGTTGCGAGTCTTACGCTCGGTCTCATCGAGAATACGAACAGGGTGCTCCTCATAAGATAGATCATCTTGCAGTTCAATGGAATCATGATCAACTGCACGATCTGGATCTTTGAAACACTTCTTGAGCTGTGACACGTGAAACACATCGTGCACCTTGGATAGTTTTTCTGGAAGTTCAAGACGATAGGCATTTTCCGCACGCCTTGAGAGAATGTTGAACGGACCAATGTATCTCGGTGCTAGCTTTCCTTTGACACCAAAACGATGAGTGCCTCTGAGGGGAGTTACACGGAGATATGCTTTGTCACCAGGTGCATAGATCATATCCCTGTGCTTGCTGTCATAGTAGCTTTTCTGACGAGACTGAGCAATCTTGAGATTGTCACGAATGATGCGAACTTTCTCCTCGGCTTCGTTAACAATGTCAGGGCCTAAGAGTGAACGTTCACCAGCTCCAGACCAATTGATTGGACTCCTGCATCTGCGGCCATAGAGTGCCTCAAACGGTGCCATGCCTAGGCTTGCCTGGAAGCTGTTGTTGTAGGAGAATTCAGCATATGGAAGGCATTCCTCCCATTTCATGCCAAAGGAGAGACCACATGCTCTGAGCATATCCTCGAGAATCTGATTGACTCTTTCGACTTGCCCTTGAGACTGAGGATGATAAGCCGTGCTGAACAGAAGTTTGGTGCCCAATGCTTCTTGAAAACTCTTCCAGAAATGAGAAGTGAATATGCTTCCACGGTCTGAGCTTATTTCCAATGGAACACCATGAAGAGGAACGATCTTTGTTGTGTAGAGTTCTGCTAACTGGCTAGCTGAGATTGTTTCTTTGACAGCAAAGAAGTGAGCTACCTTAGTGAGACGATCAATAACAACGAAGATTGCATCGTTGCCCTTCTTGGACCTTGGAAAACCAGTAACGAAGTCCATTTCAATCATGTCCCACTTCCACTCAGGGATTTTCAGAGGTTGGAGAAGACCGGCTGTTTTCTGATGAACTGCCTTATCACGTTGACAAACGTCGCATTCAGAAACGTATTGAGCAATTTCACGTTTCATGCCAGACCACCAGTACAGAGTCTTGAGATCCTGGTACATCTTTGTACTTCCAGGGTGGATGGAGAGAGGAGTTTCATGAGCCTCCTTGAGAATGACATCTTTGAGACTTTGAATTTGAGGAACCGCAATGCGTCCTTCGAAGAACACCGTTCCCTTGTCATCAATTGAGAAGCACTGATACTTCACATTGCCTTCTTTGATGTTATTTGCGATCTTCTTGATCTCAGCATCACGAAGTTGTTCAGAACGAATCTTATCCTCGAGAGTTGGACTGGCTGTCAAGTTCGCAACATAACCTTGAGGAACAAGACCAAGGTTCAGCTTCTGGAATTCTTCATGAAGAGGAGGTTGGCTTTCCATGATCATGAGATTATTGCAATACGACTTGCGGCTGAGAGCATCGGCCATAACATTAGCCTTGCCTGGAGTGTAAGAAATAGTGAGATCAAAGTCTTTGATCTTTTCAATCCATCTCCTTTGCCTGAGGTTTAGATCTGGCTGAGTGAAGATGTATTTCAGGCTCTTATGATCGGAAAAGATTTCAGTGCGATTACCCAACAAGTATTGCCTCCATTTCTTGAGGGCAAACACAACTGCTGCGAGTTCAAGATCATGAGTGGGATAGTTGAGCTCATGTGCGTTCAACTGACGTGAAGCATAAGCCACAACTTGACGTTCTTGCATAAGAACTGCACCTAGACCTTGGAGAGAAGCATCACAGAAAATCTGGAAAAGGTTTGGTAGTATCTGGGCCAACCAGAACTGGTGTAGAAGTGAGTTTAGTCTTCAGGAGATTGAAACTTTCATCACATTGTGGAGACCAAACGAACTTCTTGTCCTTCTTTGTGAGATCAGTGAGAGGTTTGGCAATCTTGGAGAAGTTTTGGACGAAACGACGGCAATAGCTAGCCAAGCCAAGAAAACTTCTGACTTGCTTCACCGCCTTAGGAGGTTTCCAATCAACAATTGCCTTAACCTTTTCTGGATCAATGGCTATGCCCTTGGCAGAGATGACATGACCAAGGTAAGCAACTTTGTAGAGGCCCCAAACCGGAAGGTTCAGAACCCCTCATATGCATTCATTCACAATCCCAGAATAACCAGTTGTGAACAACATACGTAGTTGGCATACAGAATACATCATCCATTACACGAATAATAGAGTCTTACATAAATGGTCACCTGACCAAGTTCTTGATAACTGTCACACAGGACAGACATTCAAAATAAACACAGCGGAAGACGATAAGCATAGCGTAGTAGAACCCGAGTCACGCCTCATCCTACAGGCTGCTGACTGGGAGACGATCCTAACTCGCAGGGCCATCAGCGTAGAACTCCTCCTCATAGAACTCCTCCTGGGGTGGCTCCTCATAGTCTGATAAGTAGATACCAGGGGCGAAACCAAATGAGTACATTTCAATGTACTCAACAAGACATCCTTTATGAGCTTACAATAATGCATACATGCTTATTTGGTGGAGTGGGTAGGCCATACATATGGTTCAGCTACCCATGATAGATAAAAGATTTATCATGGTTGATTATTCAAGTTTAGTCCTTTATGGATAAATCAGGTAAAATAATCTAGTTTTTCTCTCGTAGATATCACATATCTTGGAGGTTTTATAAGTCTTTTAGAAGAGAAAGTTTTCTTTTCAGAAAACTTGTAATAATAGTTTCCTCCTCCTCGGTATCTCGCAGATACCAAGTCATTCCTCCATAGTACCTCGCAGGTACAAAGTTGTCCTTCAAAAAACCTCTTTTTGAAAAGTTGACACAATACTAGCTACATGGCCATTCAACCGTCCATATCCGAGGACGCGGCTATCTCGAAATAGTTTTACTCTGCAGAGATGTACACACTTCCACTAGATCCAGAATCCGCCATGAAACAACCATGGACTATTCCCAACCTATGGGAACATCAGATAACTGATCTTGACTATCCACTATGTACAAGCTAGAACATGACTATCTCTTCAATTGGGGTTACCCCTCCCCGGCAAGCCGTGTCACACACCGCCCAGACAGGAGACCCAACTGCTGCATCCGGAGGGAAAATTAATCCCACACTTTAGATGTCCCGTCTGCTCACTCCTAGCGACACTTCGGTTCGGAGGATCCAATCCTCTATAGCACTTTGAGATAGCTCACATACTAACCATAACAAGTTTTTAATCAAGCCCCTACCCATATTGGGGTAAAGTGGCAGTACGATAATAGTTGTCCAGCGAAGACTAGGTTATGTGTCTTTTGTAAACATTTCTCAAAAATTTCCCTTCATGGCACTCTTCCGGTAGACAGGGTCTCACCCTTCATCCGGGGTTTTTCCTTCCTAAGGTATTTGTTTACAAAAACACATTTTATTTAGTTCATTTAAGAACCCAAGTTTTAATTTGGTGGATGGTATGTATATACCATTTAGTGGCTAAGGGCTTGGCAAATACCAAGTTGACTATTATTATGATTCCTTCTTCTACTAATATTAATAGTAGTAGTATTCACAACAAAAATAGTTTTGAGAGTATAGTTTTGTGAAAACTTCAGAAGTGAAAAGCATGCATGATAGATAATGATAAGTATTTATACAGCAAGCATTAGGATGGCTTGCCTTGGTACAAGTGATGGTCCTGGTCCTGAAAGTAACAGGAGTTGCAATAACCTTCTTCAGCAAATCCTTCCTCCTCGTTTTCTAACGTCGTAAAAAGAAAATAAAGGCACACTTTCAGAGCCAACCAAGACAAACAATGCTACAAGTGATACATACAGCAAGCAATTAAAAAGTATCACTCAAGGTATTCAATTTTTCCTTAAGAAAATTGGCATAAAAACTATAGTAGGCAAAACTGCTTTTTCCTAGTGTTTAGGTGTGGTGAAACTTAATGATTTTAAGTCAAGAGCATCATGGACCAGTGGGGTAAATCACATGTTAATAGACAGTAGGGTGTCACATAAAACACAATTTGATGTCTAAAAACTCCCCCCAATACTCCCTATGGCAAACACAAAATATGAGCTAAAAAATGCAAGTGGTGAAAAAGGCTTATGACAATAAGTCAAGCTCTTTTTCCACCCTGAACCAAAAATACCAGTGGGTGTTCCACTAGCATAATGCTTCATAAAGAGGTTAAATAAGCCTCTGGTCACATTTCTAAAAATGCTCAAAACAAACAAACTAGTCCCACAAACTCCTACTCATACTAGTAGAAACTTGGAAAAAAAATATTAGACTAGTTTATACTTCACTTGTTAATTTTAGGCACAAGTGTGCAAACTAACAGGGGTAAAATACTCCTATAATCAGTACCAAAATGCTACTGGATCCCCCCAAAATAACACAAAAAGTTTAGCTATGAAACAAGGAAAAACTAGACTAAAAATGCTACCCATGTGAGGGAATTAAATCTAGGCACCCAAATGATACTCAAGCAATTTCTAGTATTTGAGGGAAAATTAACAGAGGTGAAAACACAAGGATAACAATGCCACAAGGACATTTCATCCTCTGTTTTCAACCACAAAGGATCATATTTTTCCCTAGTGGAAAACAAAACAAAAGGCATGCATGTATAATCTAGTAGGAAATCTAGACCTTAAGCAATGCTACTTTAAATCTATTCTAAACTCAAAACACCAAGTAACCAGAGGTGTTGCAACTAAAATAAAAGTACCAAAATGGTACTGGTTCCATGAAAATAATCTAGCACAAGGCTTGATACAAACTAAAAATCTACTCACAAACCTAGATAGAAAATAAGCTATGAGCAAGACTTAAGCATGGAAATTAATTAAAAAAAAATTCTACCACTCAAGCCATTTATTCTAACATGCTCATACAACTTGTAAACATCAATACCACACTAGATAACAACATTACAAGCAAGAACACAATAGGTGCACATATAAAAAGATCATATAAAACAAGATCTAGGAATTAAAAATTAGGCAGAAAAGTGCTAAAACTTGTCCTGTCCCCCTAATTTTTTCTATGGCTCCAAAAATTAAATCCTTCTAGGATGTGATAGTACTTAACAATACAAAGCCTCTCCAATTGGTCCCACTCAAAAATAATGTCTCAAACTCCCCCTAAAATTCTTGGAATAGCCCACTGATGTTTTACCAAAATGGATGGCATTTCCAAATGGTAACTCTCCTGGATGCAAACTAAAATTCTAAAGGTAGGTATTGATAAGGGCTTTCCAAAACAGTTGAGTTTGCTCAAAAATGTTTTGTATTTTTGAAGTTCTATTCATTTCCATTTTAATGGTACTGTCTGGCAAAAAGGCTATAGAAAAATAAATAAAGGTCAAAACAATATTCTGCCAAAGGGAGGTGGTTGTGATTTTGTTTGGCTACATGTACAAAAATTGGCAAAGCCAAATAAAATTGTTTGCTATTTTTCCCAGGCCAAAAGCTAACAGGTACGATTCTGCAAAAAAAATTCGATTTAAAAACTAACAGGGACTAGCCCCGATGGGCCCGATCTGCCGCGCCCAGCCCAACTAGCGCCTAGGCTAGCCCATCTGCGCGCGCGCGCGGGCGGGGGACGCGGGAATCGGCCGTTCAAGCGCGGCCGTTGATCTCGCGATCAACGGTCCCGCTCCTTTCTCCTTCCTCTCGCCTAACCCGACAGGAACGTCGTCGAACACCACGTGGGCACGCTCGGGACGGGCAGGGTGCTCACCTAGGGGGCCCGTGGAGCGACGCGTGGTGGCGGTGGGGTCGTGGGAGGCTGGTGGCGCGGTGGTGGCGGCGTTCGTTTCCCCGGCGACGTGTTCCTCTCCGCGGCGGCACGGCGGACACGGCGGCGACGGCTCGGGCTTTCCTGCAAGCGAAAGCATCGAGGAGGGTGTCAGGGAGGTGGCCAAGGGTACGTAGAGCGTGCCCGTGCAAAAATGGCGAGCTCACACGCACGGGTTGACTCGTTCTCCTCCGGTGGATCGCGCGGTGGCCGGCGGGAAGAAAATGCTCGTGCCACTCGCACACGGCGAGGCACGGCCTGAAATTTCGGGTGTGGAGGCGTGGGTGGGTGTGGTGTGCGGTGGCGAAACGGCTAGGCCGTTGAGGCTTTGTAGGCACGGGGCCGTCGTGGGTGCTCTCGGTGCTCGAGTGTGTGCGCGTGTGTGGCGAACAGAGGGGTGGGGGGCCGTTTCCTTCGCTGCATATCGAGCCAGGGGCGGTGCCAAACTTCACTGGACACCACAGTAGGGCTAGGGTGGAGAGACACGATGGTTTTTAGGCCATGCCACTAGCACACCCCCCCTCTACTCGGGCTCGAGTTTCCCTCCCTTTTCCTTCTACTCTAGGGCACCACTCGGGTATGTGAGCACATGGTTTTACAGAGGGATCCTAGGTGAACAACTAGAATCAAATTCCACACAAAAAGATCCAGTGTAGCTCAAGAAATTCATCTCCAAAGTTCTGTCCAAAAACAGTTTCAGAAAATTCAGAAAAAGGCTTAGTGAAAATTTCACTAAGTGTTGAAAAAAACAGGGGTTTGAAGCAAAAGTTTGCTTCTGTTTTATTTGGCAATTGAACTTGGATTTTGGAAATTCAAGTTGCTAATTGTTATATGTACTTTCTAGTTTGAGAAAACAACAAGTACACAAGAAAATGAGTTGGTTAACCTTCTGAAAACATCTGCCCAAAAAGCTATGTTTCTGTTTTCCAAATAGAATTGGTTTTTCAATATTTTTATACTAGAAAAACAATCATGGATTTGATTGTTTTCCAAGTGCTAAATTCAAACCAGTGGCATATAGTTGTACTACATAACATGTTTAACCATAATACCACAAGAAAACCACAAATCAAATATGTTTGATTCTTGAAAACCAGTGTGGAAAACAGCTAGTCAAGTTGTTTTTCTGCTAAATGTTTAAATAGGAAATAAATTCCCAAAGCTATTTAAATCCCAACCAAAGTGTTTCCTTGGTCAAGACATGACTAAATAATGCTATCATGAGTGAATCAAGCATTCCCCAAGCTTTGAGAAGAAAAAAAACTTAGGGTTTCCAGTTGAAAAACATCAGGCAGACAACAATCAATCATCAGGAAAAATCCTCAAATGAGTGAAAAGAAACACACCACTTATATTGCATAGATACACATGACTACACAAACATGTTGTCCACTTAATTGTCTTACAAAAGTCTTAAGAGGCTTGCTAATTTAATATTAAACAAGGGCTTAAAAACAGGGGTGTTACAAATCTCCCCCCCTTAAAAGAATCTCGTCCCGAGATTAGCGGGTCTAGTCTTTAAGAAAATCAGGGAACTCCTTCCTGATATCATCTTCACGCTCCCAGGTAGCTTCTTCCTCAGAATGATTCGTCCACTGAATCTTAAGGAATTTTATAGCACGCCTCCTGGTAGCGCGCACAATCTCCTCGAGAACCCGCAGGGGTCTATCACGATAAGTCAAATCATCATTGATATCAATGGTCCTGAAATCTATGTCTTGATACGAGAGATCCTTCTCAGGTACTTGCAGACATTTCCGGAGCAATGACACATGGAAAACATTGTGAAACGCAGATAGCTCCTCAGGTAATTCTAACTGATAAGAAACTTCGCCACGACGTGCCAAGATCTTAAAAGGGCCAATATACCTGGGTGCCAGCTTTCCCTTGACATGGAAACGCTGCATCCCTTTGAGTGGCGTAACACGAAGGTACACGAAATCTCCAATGCTGAAAGAGACATCACGACGCTTCGTGTCAGCATAACTCTTCTGACGAGATTGAGCTGTCTTTAAACGTTCCCGAATAAGCTGAACCTGCTCTTCTGCAGCTTTCAAAGTGTCCACACCAAAAACCTGACTGTCTCCAGTCTCAGTCCAATTCAGAGGTGTGCGGCATTTACGTCCATACAGTGCTTCAAAAGGGGCCATTTGCAAGCTAGACTGATAACTGTTGTTGTAAGAAAACTCTGCGAAAGGCAGACAGTCTTCCCATTTAACTCCATAGGACAACACACAAGCACGGAGCATGTCTTCCAGAATTTGGTTCACACGCTCCGTCTGTCCATCAGTCTGTGGGTGATAGGCTGTGCTAAAAGCTAATTTGGTTCCCAAACTCTCGTGCAACTTCTTCCAAAATCTGGATGTGAACTGTGTACCTCGATCAGACACAATCCTGCTCGGGACTCCGTGCAGGCTGACAATCCGAGTAATGTAAAGATCAGCAAGCTGATCTCCACGATAGGTGGTCCGGACAGGAATAAAGTGAGCAACTTTTGTGAGCCTGTCCACGACAACCCATATAGAATCATTTCCTCGGCTGGACCTAGGAAGTCCTGTGATGAAGTCCATCCCTACTTCATCCCATTTCCAAACAGGTACCTGCAACGGCTGGAGCAAGCCAGCGGGACGCTGGTGCCCAGCTTTCACTTGCTGGCAGACATGGCACTTGGCTACAAATGAAGCAATTTCTCGCTTCATTCCATGCCACCAGAATCTCTCCTTCAGGTCTTGATACATCTTTGTTCCTCCAGGATGGATAGAATACATGGTCTCATGAGCTTCGACCATGATGGTCTGCTTGAGATCAGACTCAGAGGGAACACAAATACGGCCTTCATACCATAATCCCCCATCAGCATCGATAGTAAACCCAGCAACCTTCTCCTTCTCCATGCGGGCCTTAATACCATCAATACTTTTCTGGCCTTTCTGCGCCTCTTTGATTTGGTCAACCAGAGTTGGTTTAAGTTCTATGGCATCCAACATACCATAACTGACCACTTCAATGCCAAGTTGGTCAAGTTCTTTCCACAACTCGGGCTGCCTTACTAGAATCATAGCATTTAGAGAGGCCGGCTCTCGACTAAGAGCATCTGCAACTACATTTGCCTTTCCAGGGTGATAATGAATACTCAGATCATAATCTTTAATGAGCTCAATCCAGCGGCGCTGCCTCATGTTGAGCTCACGTTGAGTAAAGATATACTTTAAACTCTTATGATCCGTGTAAATTTCCACTCTTCTTCCCATAAGAAAGTGTCGCCATGTTTTGAGGGCATGCACGACAGCAGCAAGCTCTAAGTCATGAGTGGGGTAATTCAACTCGTGGGGTCTCAACTGGCGGGATATGAAAGATATCACTTTCCCTTCTTGCATAAGTACGCTTCCAAGACCAAGCTTAGAAGCGTCACAATATACGTCGAAATTCTTGGTGATATCCGGCATAATAAGGATTGGAGCGGTCACAAGTCGATGTTTTAACTCATTGAAACTCTCTTCACACTTGTCCGTCCATAGGAACTTGCTATCCTTCTTGAGCAACTGGGTGAGGGGTCTGGCTATACTCGAGAATCCCTGAACAAACTTGCGGTAATATCCTGCCAAACCCAGAAAGGATCTGACTTCAGTCTGGTTGGTTGGAGCAGCACGCTTCTCCACAGACTGAACTAGAGTAGGGTCAACAGATATTCCTCCCGCAGATACTACATGTCCAAGAAACCCGACTTCCGTCAACCAGAATTGACATTTACTAAACTTAGCATACAATTGATGCTCACGAAGTGTTCCGAGCACAATTCTCAGATGTTCTTCGTGTTCTTCCTCACTCCGAGAATATATGAGAATGTCGTCAATAAACACCACGACAAACTTGTCTAGAAAATCCATGAATACCTTATTCATGAGATTCATGAAATAGGCAGGGGCATTGGTTAGACCAAAGGACATCACGGTGTATTCATACAACCCGTAACGAGTGGTGAAAGCAGTCTTGGGAATATCAGTATCACGGACTTTCAATTGGTGATAACCAGTCCGAAGGTCGATCTTCGAGAAGATTACGGCCCCATTCAGCTGGTCAAACAGGTCTTCAATTTTGGGCAACGGGTATTTGTTCTTGATGGTAACATCATTCAACTTGCGGTAGTCCACACATAAACGAGTGGTACCGTCCCGTTTTTCCACAAAAATGATCGGAGACCCCCATGGCGATGCACTAGGGCGAATCAAACCTTTTCTCAACATATCATCCAGCTGGGTCTTCAACTCATCTAATTCCTTTGGGTTCATCCGATAAGGCTTCTGTGCTATGGGTCCAGTTCCGGGCACTAACTCGATCACGAACTCGATATCCCGATCAGGGGGCATACCGGGTAACTCTTCAGGAAAAACATCCGGGTATTCGCAAACGACCGGGACTTCCTCAAGGTTAGGGTGGGCTATACCAGTGTGGCAGTGAACTTGTGACGAGGGTTTAGTTGCAGTGTACGCAACCTTTTCCCCATCTTCAGAGATCATATCAATAGATTTCTTAGTGCAGTCAATAACCCCCTTATACTTGGCCATCCAGTTCATACCGAGTACCACTTCTATCCCCTTGGATCCCAGCACTATAAGATCAGCATGAAAAGTTTTCCCTTGTATTTCTACTGGCACTTCATTGCAAATTAAGTTGGCTTTAGTACTATCCCCAGGTATTTGTACTAACATAGGGTTGTGCATACGGGAATGCTTCATACCACTTTTCTCAGCAAACGGTTTTGTGACAAAAGAATGTGATGCACCAGAATCAAACAGTACTGCGGCTGGCACCGAGTTGACAGGAAACGTACCCATCACCATGTCTGGTGCCTCCTGAGCTTCTGCAGCAGTGACGTGGTTCAGGTGTCCCTTCATCCTATTCTGCCGTCCAGTGGAAGGACCATGGTTCATCTTGGTTGCAGTTGGCTGGGCTGTGGCAGTAGCTTTGGTAGGGCACTCACGAGCAAAGTGACCTTCCTTTCCGCAGGCAAAACAACCTCCAGAAGGCCTTGGGCTTGGGTTAGGTTTGGGAGCATTGTTGGAGTTGTTCCCATTTCCACTGTTGTTGCCTCCATAGCGGTTTCCATGATTATTCCCAGAATGGTTACCATGGTTACCACCATAGCTATTTCCTCCGTACTTTGGTGCATAGTTGGGGTTGTAGTTGTTGGGCCTTGGTGCATAGTTGTGGTTGGGGCGGGGTGCATAAGCAGGCGCCTTGTGGGGTGGTGGCCTCGCATACGGAGTGTTGCGAGTCCTCTGAGCACTAGGTCCTCCATGCACGGTCATCTTCCTCTTGCGGTTATCATCAGCAGATTTCCGCTTGTGCTCCAGTACCATAGCGGCATTTGCAAGGGTCTCCAAGTCCTGGAATGGAACCACCACTAGAGCGCACTGGAGCTCATCATCCAGCCCATTTAAGAACCTCTCCCTCTTCTTAGCATCAGTATTGATATCATCCTGTGCATACCTGGACAGAGTAGTGAAATTCTCCCAGTATTCAGACACAGGCATACTTCCCTGCCTCAGCTTCAGAAATTTCTCACGCATAAGTGTCATCATTCCTTGGGGAATGTGATACTTGCGGAACCTTGCAGAGAAATCCTCCCAGTTGAACACGTGACCAGCAGCAACAGTCTCACGTGTAGTCTCCCACCAAGTCCTGGCAGGACCAGCAAGAAAATGGGAGGCAAACAGGACCTTATCATTTTCCTCAACTGATGCAACCTCCAGTTTGTTTGCGATGGTGCGGAGCCAGTCGTCAGCATCGAGAGGCTCCACAATCCTAGTGAAGACTGGGGGGTTGGTGTGCTGAAAGTCTCTCAGTCTCGAGCGAGCACCATTGCCATTGCCATTGCCATTGCCATTATTGTTGGCGGCAGCAGCCAGTTGTTGCAGAGCGGTAATGGTAGCTGCACTCTCATCTCGGCTGGCCTGGCGATCTTCCATCAGCAGGGCCAACAGCGCCTCCACTGTGGGTGGTGGTGGCGGCGGGGGTTCGCGACGAGGTGCCATTCTGAAGTGAAAACATGTGTAAGTTTTAGAAGTATATTCTTGTTTTTGAAAACCCAGTACCTTTAACATAAGAAAAAGGAATACGAGTGATATGTTTCAAAAACAAGAGCGGGGCAGTCGCAAACATGGATGAAAAGAACGCCAAATAGTGACAATCATCAAGGAAACAAGCAGAACATTCCATTCATCACACAACTTAAACAGAGTCTTAGACATTACACACACACATTACAAGCCATATCTTACAAGGAAGGCTTCATCGAGCTACAAGGGGTGCGATTGGTGGGGTCATCGCAAGGCTACTACTAGCAAAACGATCTAGCATACTTATCTAGCATCTAGACCAGCATCAAGTGCTAAGGGTGAGGAGGCTGTGACTACACAGAGTCGTCACTGTCCCCAACCTCGAAGATACGCTCCTCAGGGTCCTCCTCCTCCTCCTCGCCAAGCAGGTCATCATCATCCTGCTCGCTAGCCTCACTCATATCCATCCCCTCCAAGTCAGACGGAACGTCCTCTACTGGCAGGAGCTCCTCAATCTCCCTGCTGAGCTCTGCGCCCTCCTCCTCAAGCTCCTCTATGGCAGAGTCTCTCGCGGCTATGTCGTCGCGAGCTATGTGAAGCCTAGTGTGCAGAACTGAGTTAGCCCCCTCCAGAGCCGTCACCCTGCTGGTGAGACGAGCACGGCTCAGTCGGGTGGCCCGCAGCTGTCTCTCCAAGGCACGACTCCTCGCGGTGGCTGCCTCCAACTCCTCCCTCAACTCAGACAACTGCTGTGCTAGTGCTCCACTCTCCTCCTGGCTGTCCTGAAGCTCAGCCCTCAGCTCGTCAGTCTCGGCTATCAGTGTGTGGTGCACCAATGTGCCAAGGTGGTGAGCGAGTCGCTGATCGTCCAACCGGTGCTGAGTGCGGTACAACAGAATCTCCATCTCGTCCAAGTGAGGACCAACAGTGGTAGTGTCTGGCTCAACAGGAAGTGGTATGCCCTCCTCATCGCGCCTCCCAATCAACTCGAACCGGGAGCCGATGAACATGTACTCCCCAATGTGCGCCAGTCGTGCCACTGACTCCTGAATCACCCGCACGGCTGCCTCGGTCCAAGAACGATCAACAGCACGAAAGACGTAGGCCTCTACTGTCGGGCTAGCCAGAGGTGCACGGATAGTGACCTCCGCGTACCAGTCTCCCTCCAGAGGTGCACCGTCAACTAGACCTCCTCGCAGCTCCGGAAGTGGGCGTCCCAACACAGTAGCCATAGCTACTAGCCTCTCCTCGAAAAGGAAAGTCTCGCCACGTGGACGTCCCAACTGGAAAGCCTCGGTGATGACCACGTCCATCTACACAAAATTTTAAGTATAGTTTAAGTGAGACCACAGTGTGCAAAGTTTTAAGTTTATGCAAAGAACAATCTTAATGCAAGTAGAGTTTGACACAGAGAGGTGGTGGGATATAGGGAATATTTTTATACATAGTCATATATCCAATCTTTTCGTAGTTATAACTTATATTTTTGGAGTATACACTAACGTCCATGCTAACTAAGGTCTCCTAGAGTCAGGATGGCTCTGATACCAACTTTGTAGAGGCCCCAAACCGGAAGGTTCAGAACCCCTCATATGCATTCATTCACAATCCCAGAATAACCAGTTGTGAACAACATACGTAGTTGGCATACAGAATACATCATCCATTACACGAATAATAGAGTCTTACATAAATGGTCACCTGACCAAGTTCTTGATAACTGTCACACAGGACAGACATTCAAAATAAACACAGCGGAAGACGATAAGCATAGCGTAGTAGAACCCGAGTCACGCCTCATCCTACAGGCTGCTGACTGGGAGACGATCCTAACTCGCAGGGCCATCAGCGTAGAACTCCTCCTCATAGAACTCCTCCTGGGGTGGCTCCTCATAGTCTGATAAGTAGATACCAGGGGCGAAACCAAATGAGTACATTTGAATGTACTCAACAAGACATCCTTTATGAGCTTACAATAATGCATACATGCTTATTTGGTGGAGTGGGTAGGCCATACATATGGTTCAGCTACCCATGATAGATAAAAGATTTATCATGGTTGATTATTCAAGTTTAGTCCTTTATGGATAAATCAGGTAAAATAATCTAGTTTTTCTCTCGTAGATATCACATATCTTGGAGGTTTTATAAGTCTTTTAGAAGAGAAAGTTTTCTTTTCAGAAAACTTGTAATAATAGTTTCCTCCTCCTCGGTATCTCGCAGATACCAAGTCATTCCTCCATAGTACCTCGCAGGTACAAAGTTGTCCTTCAAAAAACCTCTTTTTGAAAAGTTGACACAATACTAGCTACATGGCCATTCAACCGTCCATATCCGAGGACGCGGCTATCTCGAAATAGTTTTACTCTGCAGAGATGTACACACTTCCACTAGATCCAGAATCCGCCATGAAACAACCATGGACTATTCCCAACCTATGGGAACATCAGATAACTGATCTTGACTATCCACTATGTACAAGCTAGAACATGACTATCTCTTCAATTGGGGTTACCCCTCCCCGGCAAGCCGTGTCACACACCGCCCAGACAGGAGACCCAACTGCTGCATCCGGAGGGAAAATTAATCCCACACTTTAGATGTCCCGTCTGCTCACTCCTAGCGACACTTCGGTTCGGAGGATCCAATCCTCTATAGCACTTTGAGATAGCTCACATACTAACCATAACAAGTTTTTAATCAAGCCCCTACCCATATTGGGGTAAAGTGGCAGTACGATAATAGTTGTCCAGCGAAGACTAGGTTATGTGTCTTTTGTAAACATTTCTCAAAAATTTCCCTTCATGGCACTCTTCCGGTAGACAGGGTCTCACCCTTCATCCGGGGTTTTTCCTTCCTAAGGTATTTGTTTACAAAAACACATTTTATTTAGTTCATTTAAGAACCCAAGTTTTAATTTGGTGGATGGTATGTATATACCATTTAGTGGCTAAGGGCTTGGCAAATACCAAGTTGACTATTATTATGATTCCTTCTTCTACTAATATTAATAGTAGTAGTATTCACAACAAAAATAGTTTTGAGAGTATAGTTTTGTGAAAACTTCAGAAGTGAAAAGCATGCATGATAGATAATGATAAGTATTTATACAGCAAGCATTAGGATGGCTTGCCTTGGTACAAGTGATGGTCCTGGTCCTGAAAGTAACAGGAGTTGCAATAACCTTCTTCAGCAAATCCTTCCTCCTCGTTTTCTAACGTCGTAAAAAGAAAATAAAGGCACACTTTCAGAGCCAACCAAGACAAACAATGCTACAAGTGATACATACAGCAAGCAATTAAAAAGTATCACTCAAGGTATTCAATTTTTCCTTAAGAAAATTGGCATAAAAACTATAGTAGGCAAAACTGCTTTTTCCTAGTGTTTAGGTGTGGTGAAACTTAATGATTTTAAGTCAAGAGCATCATGGACCAGTGGGGTAAATCACATGTTAATAGACAGTAGGGTGTCACATAAAACACAATTTGATGTCTAAAAACTCCCCCCAATACTCCCTATGGCAAACACAAAATATGAGCTAAAAAATGCAAGTGGTGAAAAAGGCTTATGACAATAAGTCAAGCTCTTTTTCCACCCTGAACCAAAAATACCAGTGGGTGTTCCACTAGCATAATGCTTCATAAAGAGGTTAAATAAGCCTCTGGTCACATTTCTAAAAATGCTCAAAACAAACAAACTAGTCCCACAAACTCCTACTCATACTAGTAGAAACTTGGAAAAAAAATATTAGACTAGTTTATACTTCACTTGTTAATTTTAGGCACAAGTGTGCAAACTAACAGGGGTAAAATACTCCTATAATCAGTACCAAAATGCTACTGGATCCCCCCAAAATAACACAAAAAGTTTAGCTATGAAACAAGGAAAAACTAGACTAAAAATGCTACCCATGTGAGGGAATTAAATCTAGGCACCCAAATGATACTCAAGCAATTTCTAGTATTTGAGGGAAAATTAACAGAGGTGAAAACACAAGGATAACAATGCCACAAGGACATTTCATCCTCTGTTTTCAACCACAAAGGATCATATTTTTCCCTAGTGGAAAACAAAACAAAAGGCATGCATGTATAATCTAGTAGGAAATCTAGACCTTAAGCAATGCTACTTTAAATCTATTCTAAACTCAAAACACCAAGTAACCAGAGGTGTTGCAACTAAAATAACAGTACCAAAATGGTACTGGTTCCATGAAAATAATCTAGCACAAGGCTTGATACAAACTAAAAATCTACTCACAAACCTAGATAGAAAATAAGCTATGAGCAAGACTTAAGCATGGAAATTAATTAAAAAAAAATTCTACCACTCAAGCCATTTATTCTAACATGCTCATACAACTTGTAAACATCAATACCACACTAGATAACAACATTACAAGCAAGAACACAATAGGTGCACATATAAAAAGATCATATAAAACAAGATCTAGGAATTAAAAATTAGGCAGAAAAGTGCTAAAACTTGTCCTGTCCCCCTAATTTTTTCTATGGCTCCAAAAATTAAATCCTTCTAGGATGTGATAGTACTTAACAATACAAAGCCTCTCCAATTGGTCCCACTCAAAAATAATGTCTCAAACTCCCCCTAAAATTCTTGGAATAGCCCACTGATGTTTTACCAAAATGGATGGCATTTCCAAATGGTAACTCTCCTGGATGCAAACTAAAATTCTAAAGGTAGGTATTGATAAGGGCTTTCCAAAACAGTTGAGTTTGCTCAAAAATGTTTTGTATTTTTGAAGTTCTATTCATTTCCATTTTAATGGTACTGTCTGGCAAAAAGGCTATAGAAAAATAAATAAAGGTCAAAACAATATTCTGCCAAAGGGAGGTGGTTGTGATTTTGTTTGGCTACATGTACAAAAATTGGCAAAGCCAAATAAAATTGTTTGCTATTTTTCCCAGGCCAAAAGCTAACAGGTACGATTCTGCAAAAAAAATTCGATTTAAAAACTAACAGGGACTAGCCCCGATGGGCCCGATCTGCCGCGCCCAGCCCAACTAGCGCCTAGGCTAGCCCATCTGCGCGCGCGCGCGGGCGGGGGACGCGGGAATCGGCCGTTCAAGCGCGGCCGTTGATCTCGCGATCAACGGTCCCGCTCCTTTCTCCTTCCTCTCGCCTAACCCGACAGGAACGTCGTCGAACACCACGTGGGCACGCTCGGGACGGGCAGGGTGCTCACCTAGGGGGCCCGTGGAGCGACGCGTGGTGGCGGTGGGGTCGTGGGAGGCTGGTGGCGCGGTGGTGGCGGCGTTCGTTTCCCCGGCGACGTGTTCCTCTCCGCGGCGGCACGGCGGACACGGCGGCGACGGCTCGGGCTTTCCTGCAAGCGAAAGCATCGAGGAGGGTGTCAGGGAGGTGGCCAAGGGTACGTAGAGCGTGCCCGTGCAAAAATGGCGAGCTCACACGCACGGGTTGACTCGTTCTCCTCCGGTGGATCGCGCGGTGGCCGGCGGGAAGAAAATGCTCGTGCCACTCGCACACGGCGAGGCACGGCCTGAAATTTCGGGTGTGGAGGCGTGGGTGGGTGTGGTGTGCGGTGGCGAAACGGCTAGGCCGTTGAGGCTTTGTAGGCACGGGGCCGTCGTGGGTGCTCTCGGTGCTCGAGTGTGTGCGCGTGTGTGGCGAACAGAGGGGTGGGGGGCCGTTTCCTTCGCTGCATATCGAGCCAGGGGCGGTGCCAAACTTCACTGGACACCACAGTAGGGCTAGGGTGGAGAGACACGATGGTTTTTAGGCCATGCCACTAGCACACCCCCCCTCTACTCGGGCTCGAGTTTCCCTCCCTTTTCCTTCTACTCTAGGGCACCACTCGGGTATGTGAGCACATGGTTTTACAGAGGGATCCTAGGTGAACAACTAGAATCAAATTCCACACAAAAAGATCCAGTGTAGCTCAAGAAATTCATCTCCAAAGTTCTGTCCAAAAACAGTTTCAGAAAATTCAGAAAAAGGCTTAGTGAAAATTTCACTAAGTGTTGAAAAAAACAGGGGTTTGAAGCAAAAGTTTGCTTCTGTTTTATTTGGCAATTGAACTTGGATTTTGGAAATTCAAGTTGCTAATTGTTATATGTACTTTCTAGTTTGAGAAAACAACAAGTACACAAGAAAATGAGTTGGTTAACCTTCTGAAAACATCTGCCCAAAAAGCTATGTTTCTGTTTTCCAAATAGAATTGGTTTTTCAATATTTTTATACTAGAAAAACAATCATGGATTTGATTGTTTTCCAAGTGCTAAATTCAAACCAGTGGCATATAGTTGTACTACATAACATGTTTAACCATAATACCACAAGAAAACCACAAATCAAATATGTTTGATTCTTGAAAACCAGTGTGGAAAACAGCTAGTCAAGTTGTTTTTCTGCTAAATGTTTAAATAGGAAATAAATTCCCAAAGCTATTTAAATCCCAACCAAAGTGTTTCCTTGGTCAAGACATGACTAAATAATGCTATCATGAGTGAATCAAGCATTCCCCAAGCTTTGAGAAGAAAAAAAACTTAGGGTTTCCAGTTGAAAAACATCAGGCAGACAACAATCAATCATCAGGAAAAATCCTCAAATGAGTGAAAAGAAACACACCACTTATATTGCATAGATACACATGACTACACAAACATGTTGTCCACTTAATTGTCTTACAAAAGTCTTAAGAGGCTTGCTAATTTAATATTAAACAAGGGCTTAAAAACAGGGGTGTTACAAACTTCTGGAATCCAGAACTCACATTTGGAGAACTTGGCATATAGGCGATGCTCGCGAAGTTTCATGAGAGTGAGACGAAGATGTTCTCCATGCTCTTCCTCGGATTTTGAGTAGACAAGAATGTCATCAAGATATACCACAACGAACTTTTCGAGGTATTCATGGAAGACAGAATTCATTAGTCGAGAGAATGTCGCCGGTGCATTGGTGAGACCAAAGGACATGACGGTGTATTCATATAGACCGTAGCGAGTGGTGAAAGCTGTCTTACGAATATCTTCCTTTCTGATCTTTATTTGATGGTAACCCATCCTCAAGTCCAACTTGGAGAATATTGAGGCTCCAGCAAGTTTATCAAAAAGATCATCGATACGAGGAATTGGATACTTGTTTTTGATGGTTTTCTCGTTGAGAGGACGATAGTCAACCACGAGTCTCTTTGTTTGATCCTTCTTCGCAATGAACGGAGTTGGGCAACCCCAAGCCGAGGAACTAGGTTGAATGTAACCTTTCTCCATGTACATATCGATTTGCTCCTTCAACAACTTCAGTTCAGGAGGAGCTATCTTGTATGGATGCTTAGAGATTGGAGCAGTCCCTGGTTCAAGTTCGATGACGAACTCAACAGCTCTGTCAGGAGGCATTCCTGGCAATTCTTCCGGGAAGACGTCAGGGAATTCACAAACCACCGGAATAGTTTCACTAGATGGTAGAGGATTTGCATTGAGAGTGTAGAGTTGAACAACTGGATTTTCAGCATGGAAGTAGACTATCTGGCCAGAAGGGTGTGTGATTTTGACAGACTTGGCAGGACAATCAATGACTGCTTTGTTGTCTACCAGCCAATCCATCCCAAGAATGACATCAATATCTGAAGAGTGGAGAGCTATCAGAGATGCCTGGAATGGAAGGTTTCCAATTGTGATTTCGATGTTCTGGCTAACTTTATTGCTTTGCCAGCTAGATCCCGGTGATTTCACTAGGAGAGGGATAGACAACTGTTCGAAGTTGATTCCACCATTGTTTGCAAAGCATTGAGAGATGAAAGAGTGTGAAGCACCAGAATCGAACAAGACTTTAGCACGAAACGAGTTCACAAGAAGTGTGCCCATTACAACCTCTGGAGATTCTTCTGCTCCCTGGGCCTTGACATGGTTCACCCTCACAGTTCTCAAGACAGACTTGTTCCTGTTGCGGGGCCTAGGCGAAGGAGTGTGTACCACCACATGATTGACATTAGAGATAGGTAGTGATGGTAGCTGGTTCTGCGGGCACTTGTAGGAGTAGTGTCCTGATAGACCGCACTTGAAGCATGTACTAGCAGAAAGAGGAGCTGTTGGACTTGGCTGAGATGGAGCACCTCCTAAAGATACCACTGGGGTGGGAGGGAGGGCAAGAAATCCTGCCGGGCTTGGCAAGCAGATGGGCGGTGTTGGAGTGGTATATGGAACCCAAACTCTTCGTTTTTGTGGAGGCATGATAGCTTTTGAGAGATTAGCCTGTTCACGAGAGTGCTTACGAGATTCCTCAACCAATTTGCGCCCATGCTCTTCATTTAGAGCGATGTTGATGAGGTCCTCAAAATTCTTGGCCTTGACGTTGGTGAGAGCATACTTGAGTTCCGGGTTGAGACCCCTGCGGAACTTTGCCATCTTTCTCGCTTCTGTGGAGATTTCATCTCCGGCGTAGCGAGCCAGACGATTGAACTCTCTTTGATATTCAAGAACGTCCAACTTGCCTTGTGTGAAAGAATAGAATTCCTCACGCATTTTCTCCATGAGCCCCTCGGGAATGTGATGGCGCACGAAGGCTTGCTTGAAATCCTCCCATGTGATTGCCACACTAGGACCTCTCATTTCTTGGAAATTCTCCCACCAAGACATGGATTGTCCACGGAGAAGGTAGGTCACGTAAGGAACACGGTCCTCGTCAGCCACATGAGCTACCATGAGAGTACGGTTCATTTCACGGAGCCAGTCATCAGCATCCAATGGCTCGGAGGGGTTATCAAACGTGCGCGGATTGAGCTCAAGGAACTCCCGAATAGACACCCGGGTGTTGCCATTACTCCCACGGTCTTGATTCTGCTGCATCTGCTTTATAACTTGCGTCATCTGAGACAGCACTTTTCCCACCTCGGGTGGCAGTGTGGGTTCTTCGTCACCACTTTCCATCCTGAAGAGGATACCAAGATTAACACACTAACCGGATAACAAAATCCAATATAAGTGCTTAAAAGGATTACTTCAGACGGTAAGTCGACAGCATAGAACAAGGATGGAGGTTAACAACGGATCAACAGATTAGTTGTTACAACGGAATAGAAGGTTTGTGAAGGACGATATCGAAGCAACAACTGGGAAACAGAGACCACAAACACCTGAGGTACTACGGAGAAAACCCATCCGGGCTTCTAAAGGATCAATATCTACTGCTTAAGGAATAGAGGATCTGCTTCCGGGGCTTATTTGCCACCGTTCTCAATCGTGAGTAGGCAACATGATAAATCATGTCACAACCACCTCCATTCCTATGGTCTAGTAGATATAACCATCCTAGAGAAACCAGGATTCGTGAAATCCTAACTTGAAAGTTTAGATAAGAAAGAGAAAACAACGTTGCACTTCCTTACCAGAAAAGGGAGGGTGGGTGGGGAAAGAAATAAAATGGCAGAATTCCTACTCTCACGTTTCATTTTTCCTATATAGCTACAAAATAGTTTCTAGACTCAACTGCGACCAGTAAAAGGGATCCTACAGGCAGACAGGCTCTGATACCATTTGTCGCACCCTGGTTTCTAGGGGATACTCATCGGGCCGAACTGGATAGCAGATGCTTGGATTATGGGGCATAACTGCTCCCACGTCCCAGCTTCCTGGTAGGCCTGCGCTTATGCGCGACAACACAAGCCCTGCTATTCCATCGTCGATGTAAACTATCCACTAGAGACCATAGGCACTACTGTCGACGTACTTCATACCAATCACACATGGTACGTCAACAGCGTTAAACGGAATGATACCACAACATATCTCTAAGACACAAAAGATTGAAATAAGATTGCAAATGGCCTTCACTAAGGCAGAGAATAGCAAATACAATCATCCAGAGGACACATGTCCCAACATAACATCATTACATAGCAGCGGAAGCATTCAACAGGTCTGAGTACAGACAAATCCAAATAGGCCTAAGAGGCCGGCAATGAAAGGAAAACGGAGCCCATCCACGAAGTCTCGGATCCTGCCCGGGTCCGCTATCTACTCGTCAACAGCGTCGTCGTACTCCACGTAGTAGCCTCCATGGGGATCCTCGGAATCGTCGTCTGCGTAAACCACAGCCCCAAAGGGGTCAGTACAACAACGTACTGGCAAGCAAGACTCACAGTTCACCAAAGTGTAACCCGTCAACACCAAGCACAGATGCTTTGGGTTCAACGGAAGAAAGGGGATATAAAAGATGCGGCAACTGGCTGCTCTAACCAACTACAGAGTTACTACCACTTCCGGCTAACAGAAAGAAGATAAGATAGCGTATCGTAACCAACTACCAGCTAACCACCAAACAAACCCATCCTGGATCTCGCCCCTTATCCAAAGAAGCAATCCGAGGATAACTCACACAGTTGGATTAATGATGGTTCAGGTTATTGTGTCAATAAACCTATTACTAGTCAAGTTATTATAGTTAGGTGTAAGTTGTCTGAGTACTTGTTAGCCAGTACTTTCACCAAGTCGTCACATAACCGCGGACAACACGGCTTCTCGAGAAGATTCATCCCTGCAGGGTGTGCTCCAGTACCCGTACACACTCAAGCCACCAACTAAAACTCAGGTTGGCTTGACACGACTCGAACCATCTCTACAGCCTGTCCTAGGAGCCACGGAGCTATAAGGTCCCAGCCACGCAGCCGAATACTCAGCGCAGGTGTGCAAAACTCCCGCAGGACACAACACCCCGGCACTACAGGCCTCGCCCTATATGTGTGTGTCATCATCATCATGAGTAACCATGGGAGCGACCCATTCATGCGTATGAGCCAAATGGAACACCCGAACTAAGTGTGGCTCTTCGGACAAACTGCGGATCAGATCAAAGCCGAGGGGGGTTCCATACCACCACCCGGATGCGGTGAGCACGCTCATCATGGATCAGTAGACAAGACCCTTTTCCTAATTAGGGTCGACACTAGCAGGCCTCAAAACCACGTCGGGCCTCCTGCCGGTGCCTTAACATCAAATTATTATTACCCAAGCATTAACAGGTTGTTGTTTACACATCGAGCCCATAGAACATAATAGAAATATGATAACAGAAAGTAACGGGTAACAGACTCGAGCAGAAACAACCCTAAGCATGCTAGTAAGACACGGGCTCAAACAACGGGGTTACAGGACTGGAGGTGAGGCAATATCATGGTTTCAGGGTATCATGTGATAGGATCGTAACAGAAGCAACGATACATATGGCTAGCAGAAATAGACAACGGAAAAGTATCGGTAACCAATGTTGAAAGGAACACAGTGGTTCATGTGAGTGATAACTTGCCTGCAAACTCAGTAGCCTGGTACTGAGCTAAATCCTCAGAAGGGGTGTCGTAAGGATCGTCGGTCTCAACGTCGTCGTCTAACCGAGAAGAAGCAAACAGACAATGCAGAAAGGATAGACAATCAATATCATGGCATAGTGCACAATCATGGGGATGATGCATGTCATGTTAATGTTTGCATCAAAATAAACTAGCTAACATGGTAACACAAATTAAATGGACACATATGCAATTTTGAGTTGCATATGAAAAGCCCATGAATTTTGGGTTAGATTATTTGTTTTCCAACTAATCAACAGATGAAGGTGAATTAGTATGATGCATGGATGAGGAAAACAACAAAATAACAACAATAGAACCAATTTAAGATAGGGTTTACCAATTTAGAAATTAATTTATTAATGTAGGGGATTTTTGGTTCCTTAAAGGGATTACACAAAATAGTTGTTGTTTTCACCAATTTAAATTGTGCAAAACAAATAACAAAGTTTATATTTGAAAAGAACACCAAATTTTAGTTGGATTACATGTTTCAAATATTGAAAAAAGGAGTTAGGATGGATTTATTATGATTGAAACAATATTAAACAAGTTTTAAATGAATTTAAAACAAGCATGAATTTTATTTGAATTTTATTTGTCCAAAACATAAACTCAAATTCATATTTGAAAAGTTTATACTTTTCTAGGTTGAAAACATATTTTGCATGTTCAAAAATAATTTAATTTGAGCAAGTTATGATTTTAGCAATTTTAAATGAATTAAACAAGGTTTAAATTATTTAGGCAATTTAAATTATTCAAAACATGAAACAAAATTTATATCTGAAAAGATTATTTGAAATAGCATGGAAAACATATTTTATTTTCATTATTTGGGTTAAGAATGAATTAGTTATGAATTTTAGCAATTTGCAATTGAATTATTTAAATTCAAATTTGAATTGCATTTGGAAATTTCAAAACAGTACATAAATGGTTTAATTGGATAGACAATTCAATTTAGATCAACAAACATATTTAGATTTTATTATTTGGAGTTATAGTTTGAAAGTTATTAACAATTTAAAATGTAGGACCAAACTGTAATAAAAACTGGATTTAAATTAAAGAAAAGGGCCGAAAAAAACAATTGCACCGTGCAGCGACCAGCCCCAGCCGCTGACAGTGGGCCAAGGCCTGCGTGGCGCCTAGGTGGCCTGCAGGGCCGCGACCAGCCCCAGCCGCTGACAGTGGGCCAAGGCCTGCGTGGCGCCTAGGTGGCCTGCAGGGCCACTGACAGTGGGCCCCGCGCGGGTGCGGGCAAGGGAAAAAATTGGGGAGGCAAATGCCTCCCCTGGGATTTGATCCCGGGACCTCTCCCTTGGGCGCACGGGACGTTGGCCAGTTGGGCTGGTTCAGTTTTCTTGTCAGGTATAGGAGTCGGTTTGAATATAAGGTGTATTCCGCGTGGCTAACTGAATCTAACTGAATCTCGCTGCAGGTACAGGTTGCTGCATCTCGCGAGCGGACAGGAGCGTGGGCGATCGCTGCGGTGGCCAGCCCCGCCGTGGATGCTCGCCCGCGGCTGACCGAGCGGGCCGCCGTGCGGGTGGCCGGTGCGACCGTGGGGTCGGGTGCTGCCGTGAGGGATAGGAGGCGAGGGGAAGGGAGCGGAAGGCAACGAGGCTCACCTCGAGGAGGAGGTCGGGGCGAACGGCTGTAGCTCGGTGGCGGAAACGCCGGATGGCGGCGGCACTCCGGCGGTTCTCGGGGGAACCCGAGGGCACGTGGCGGGAGAGGGAGCCGCGCCGGTTCCGTTCCCGGCCCTAGCGCGGCCGGGCGGGCACCGTGGTGCCGGCGGCGAGTCGGGGAGAGGCGGCGGTGATGGAGCTCGGTGGAGGGTACAGAAAGCGAGAGAGAGAGAGCAGCGCAAGGGAGAAGGGCGGCGGTGCGAGGGAGAAGGAGGAGGAAAAGATTAGGGCACGAGGAGAGCATCGAAGGCAAGCTAAAAGGGAGGAGGGGAGCATCAGATCACCGTTTCTTACCTTTAACTATCGGCGTGGTCGTTGGAGATGTAATCCGTACGCGAGGAAGAAGACAACAGAGGGGGGTACGGGCCAGGGGCAGTTGGGCTAGCCCAAGTGGGCTGGCTGCTCTCTTCCCCCCTCTCCTTTTTTTTATTCTTTTTGTTTATTACCTTTTTTTTTTGCAGCTTTGGAAAGGAGAAAGAAGAGATGGTTTTAGGGTTAGCAAATTTTTTTAGGACAAATTTCTATTGTTTTGTTTTTGTCACAACACCATAAAACAAACTTTGTTTTCCAAAAAAAATATTTTATTTAGTTGATGTTTGGTAATTAAATGAATGGAGCAATGTTGGTATAAAAAGAACAATTGCCACTTAAGCCAAAATTAAGTTTTTGATTCCAATTTTTAGTGGAACAATTTGCTTTGTTTGTTTGTAGTTTTTTTTTTATTTGACATAAAGTAACATAACAAGTATGACAAATAATTGAATTTTGTTTTGGAATTCAAATAGAAAACAGATGGAAACAATGAGATCAAAAGCAACACAATGCAAACAAAAATCAAATGAATATGATGACATGATGCAAAACAAAAATAAAACAAGAAACAAACATCTAGGGGGAGATTTTCATACTTGGGATGTTACACATAAGGACAAGTGAAAGTTGTTTTCTCTTGATCAGGCTTTCTAACAACAATTTGAGAGAACCCAGAATAATCATCAAGAAAGCAGAAATGAGTTTTGTTAGTCAACCTCTCTAACATTTGATCAATAAAAGGCAAAGGATAATGATCTTTCTTAGTAACCTTATTAACTTTCCTAAAATCAATACACATCCTATCACCAACCACTACTCTTTGAGGTATAAGTTCATTATTTTCATTTGGCACAATAGTCATCCCTCCTTTCTTAGGGACACAATGCACAGGACTAACCCATCTACTATCAGGAATAGGATAAATAAGACCAGCATCAAGGAGTTTTAATACCTCATTTCTTACCACATCCTTCATCTTAGGATTTAAACGTCGTTGATGTTCAACAACTGGCTTTGCACCAGGTTCAATATCAATAGCATGCTGACATATAGTAGGCGAAATACCCTTCAAATCATCAAGAGTATAATCAATAGCACCTCTGTGTTTCCTCAATATTCCCAATAATCTCACCTCTTCTTTACTAGAAAGTTTTAAACTAATAATAACAGGATATAATTTCTTATCATCAATATGAGCATATTTAAGATTGTCAGGAAAAGGGTTTAAATCAAAAACAGGATCCTCCTTGGGTGGTAATGTGGTACCCAAGGCTTCCACCGGTAAATTATGTTTCAGCATCATTGACGGATGTAGGAAAATCTCGTCAATTTCATTTCTTTCTTCCATAAAGACATCACTTTCGTGGTCTTCCATGTATTGCTGCAAAGGATTGTTAGGAGCAAGAGAAATATCAGCCAATTGTTCAACTCTATAATTCTCATTAGGTAATTCAGCTTCATAAGGTGCTTTAGCAAATTTGGAGAAATTAAATTCATAAGACTCTCCATCAAACTTTGTAAGGATTTTCTCCTTTTTACAATCTATAACAGCACCACAAGTGTTTAAGAAAGGTCTATCAAATATAATAGGCCAAGTATCACTAGAAGAAGTTCCTAGTACTAGAAAATCAGCAAGATATTTAGTTTTACCACATAAGACCTCCACATCTCTAACAATACCAATCGGAGAAATTGTTTCCCTATTAGCAAGTTGAATAATCACATCAATGTCTTCAGGTTCACAAGAGCCGATTTCATGAATGATTTCTTTATAAAGCTCATAAGGAATAGCACTAGACCTAGCACCAATATCGCACAAACCATAATAGCAATGATCACCTACCCTAACGGATAGCACAGGAACACTAGGTTTCCTAGATTTTGTAACATCCCTGATTTTGGGAAAGTTCAAAACCACTAAAATTCGAAATTTTTATTTTCCTATTAGTGCAAGTCACCAAAAACAAATAAAATGCAAACACAAAATAAATATTAAATATATTTTCCAATGTAATTGGAAAATTATTAATCCAAATAATGCCTCTATTTTTATAACCCATGATTTTGATCAAATAAATATTCAAAGAGATAAAACTATTTTCAAGCAATGTTTTAAAACCAAGGTTTTGAATTCTACTTTTTCTTTGGAAATTTTTTTTGTCTTTGGTAAACATGAGGATCATGAGCCTTGATAATATTTTACAATAAAAATATATTTTATAACCCCAAAAGTATATATGTTGAATTTTAGATAATCCATTTTATTATATATTTGAGGCTAATGTATCTTCTATTCAATAATTTCACTTGTGGCATTTTCCTAAATTTCTAAGCCACAAATGACTTTATTTATAACACTATTTTAAATGGTCATATAGTATCCATGAAGCAATTTACAACATGTAAACAATTCAAAAATTAAAAAGGTTTTGAAAAGGTTCCTTAAATATTTCAAATGATAGTTTAGAGTTGTACCAAATTACTGAAATTGGTTTGAATTGTTTTGGAACCCCAAAACACAAGATGTATATAAAAAGGTGAAACGGGCCTACCCAGCCACCGAACCAGCCCAACAACCGAGTCTCCACCTTCCTCGTACTCCTTCACGTTCACAGAACGAATGTTACAGCAACAACCATGGCCATTAACCTCTCCCTCTTCCTCTAGGCCATTATGTACCTGGAAATGAATTGCAATAAACAAAAAAATTACTCCTTAGTCAGTCACGGTCCCATTCAGGGAGTTATTTTCCCATTACACTGTCTTAATCACCCAAATGAAACTGGTGAACCGAATGCCATCCGTTGGCATTGATCTCCTGATCTCCCTCCTCAGCCAATATAAAGCCGAACCAAGTTGTCCACTGCGTTCCCCTTGTCCTCCTCCCTCATTCTCGTTCAGATATTTTCTCAAGATGAGATCTGTACGTCCCACACCATCGACGTCTTCTTGTGGATCTTGCTGAGTTCATCGGTACAGCAAGACCAATCTTGAATATTATAGAAATTTTAATATTTCGCCTGGCAATCTGTTGGTTTAAGAACCGTCATAGGTTTTTGTAGTTGACGGTGTACGAATGATCTTCCGACATAGTCAGTCTAGTACTTTCCCGGCCACCATGCTTAGATAGAAAACCTTGGTTGAAGTTTAGGGAATGCACCTACAAAGTATTAACAGCCATATACACACCTCAATGCATATGTCGGCTACTACTCACGTACTGCCAATCACACAGAACCATAGAACATACCCCGCTATCTTCGGACAAGAAATCAAACTTTAAATAGTACCATGATTAGTGCCATCAGAATTATTAAAGTACGATGATCTATATTTACTAGCTTCATACTGGTTTTATGCATATGGTAAAATAACTGCATGGCTTTGAACATGAAATGTGATGATCTTCTAAAAGTCACATCCTCAGTTTGGTTCACCCAAATTTTGCAAATTTGGTGCCTCTCGAATCCTTAGGAAATATAAAATCCAATGGAACCATCATTTTCATGGTTTAGAAATAATAAATATTAGAATTTTAATCAAGATTTGAAGTTTTTTTTTGTCATCTCTTAAATTCTACGGTTCCTTTTTAATCGACTCCTTTTGCAAAATGATAATAACATTGTATATCTAGTATTACCCATGTTTAAAATATTTCAATTCATTCACTACGGATTGATTTAATTTTTACCTCAAACCCTTCTATACCATATAAACCCCTCTATCAAGTACGATCGGAATAAAAAAAAGTTGAACCATTATAACACAATAATTTTATACTTAAATTGAAGCCTATAAATAACATAAAAATAAAATTAAGGACTAAAATACGGTAAGCCTTTCGACCAAATATCTTTGTGATCGCCTTAACCATGAAACACCATTTTAACCATTGACCCAAATGTAAAAAAACCTAAATTCTATCACAATAATTATTTTTGTAATTTAATTATGTGATTAACCTTGGCCTACCATAAAACAAATCATCATAATTCCCTTTTGCATATTGATTTATAAAAAAGGAACTAGGAAAAGAAATAAACCAATATTATGTGAACGCTTAGATAAGTTTGTCATGTATGATTTATTCATTTGTTTGTATGTTTGTTTGAATGCTTGTTTATTGTTTTGTTCTTTCAATGTATAGATTGTACGGAGAGAAGCGATATATTATTGAAGAGTTTTGATTCTGCATCAACTTCAAAAAGGCAAGTGGCACAATTCAGGTCTATCTCCAGTGGCATGGTTAGGACTTTGTTAAACAATGCTATGCAAACCAAGTAGAGATAGTTACCTGTTATCTAGATCCTAGTAGATCCCAAAGTGAAATTTGTTTGCTTAGCCATGCTTGTAGACTAAGTTGGATATTATTCGAATGATGATTTTTATATGAGAGATGGATTATTATTTTACTAGAGATTTGCTTATAGCAGCATATCCTACCACAGGCGAACAAGAAAGTTGACGCGCCTGGGCTACTTAGCGCAGGCGAACAGAAGAACTACGCGCCTGCGGTAAGTCCCTTACCCCAGGCGAACCAACTAAGGAAGCGACTGGGGTAAAGTGTGGCAGGGCCACCCAACACCACCCCGTGGCTCTCTTCGTTTACCCCAGGCGAATAGAGCACATGTTCGCCTCCGGTATAAAACATACCCCAGGCGAAAAACGTACATCTGCGCCTGGGGTAAGCCCTCGCTGTTGCCGCACAAAAATGAGAAAACCTTTAGGACCGGTTTGTGATACAAACCGGTTCTAAAGGATCTGTCCTCTGGGCCCCACTCCGCGCAGCAAATGGCCGCAAGGACTTTAGCACCGGTTTGTATCAAGAATCGGTGCTAAAGGCCTTGCGGCCATTTGCTGCGCGGAGGGGGGCCCAGGGGACAGATCCTTTAGAACCGGTTTGTATCACAAACCGGTCCTAAAGGCCATGAGGCCATTTGCGGCAGGGTGGGGGGCCCAGTGGACAGATCCTTTTAGAACCGGTTTGTATTAGAAACCGGTGCCAATGTGCTTAGCTCAATGCTTTAGTATTCTAAGTGACCAGATCTCACCCGCACCCGCACCCACACGCATCCACACGCCGCCGCCGTCTCCAGTGTCGAGAGGAGCAGAGCAGGTCGTCGCCCACTCCGTCGTCGTCGTCGTTGTTGATCCAGGTCAGCCCCTCTCCCTCCCATCCCCCACCCTCCCATCCCGGCCCCCTCCATCCCAGCCCACTCCGGCCCTCCCGTCGTCGTTGTGGAGGATGTGCGCCTGCTCCTGGTGGCCGCGGTGCTCCCGACGTCGTGGATCCAGAGGAATGTGCATTATATCTCCAGGATTCAGTGCTCTTATCGGATCTTTGTAGTGCATTATATCTCCAACATGTAATTTTCAATAATGCGTATTTCCGTTTAGATGAATACCATAGAGTCAGGTTTCACTAGTAAAAAGGAATGTGAAATGTGAGATTAAATAGGAGTAAAAACACGCACAATAACAACATAACCAATTGTACTTGAAGAAAGTGTACTGTTGGAAGTATCACCTAAACTCTCCGACAGGTTCCATTTCGTTTGTACCGCTGTCAATTGCCTTATTACATTACTAGAGGTAGGTGCTGCCATTTGTCTTTGTTTTGTGATAGCTATGCTCCTCTAACCTCTATGTGTACTTTCTTAATTTAATAGAACATGGCTTGCGAAGTATGTCGGTCCCGATGTGCCCAAGGACGATTCAGTGGGACTTCTTTTATGCTTCCGCTCCACGACGGTGACGTTGATTCGTTGGTAATTAACAATTCTTTTTTATGTTAACTTGTTCTTTCGTTTTACTATCTAGCTTGAGACTTGTGTTTATTCTTTATATTTCTTTTTTAGATTCTACCATGCAATATTCGCCAAGAGTTCAACGAGTTAGTTGGCAATAATGTGGATTTCAATGTCCACGGGACCACCTACATTCTTCGAGTGAAAAAAGAAAGAACGAAGACATACTTCTGCGGGGAACAATTGCAGGCTATCATCGCCACATACAATTTAAGCGGAGGTGATTACATTCACTTCTCTATGGAAGGACCGCAACCTCGTATCAAAATTCTATATATGGGCGGGATTGCGAGCGAGAATGGCGGGAGTGAGGAGGATATTGGGAACACTGAGGATGATATGGACAAGGAGGACCCATGGAAACATGTGGTGGTTGCTCAAAGAGCGAATCTTAGCGAGCTTGAGAAGGACCGTGTCCTTCAGAGACTTTCCCAGATAGATAGCTACATCGGGTCCCCTTTCGTGCATCGCATCACCAACACTAACATCTCCAATGGACATCTCATGGTATGTTTTTTAACATTTTCTTATTCCTATAGTTGCTTATGTTATAATGTGGCCGGTATGTGACATTGTGCTTTTATTCTTTCTTGGAATTGTGTGTTCTAGAAGATACCTATGGCGGTAGCGGACAGTGCTGGCATGGAGCATAAAGGTACCATTGGAGTACGCCGTGGAGAATCAGGAGATGTCACCACAGTTCCGATCACCAGGGATAATGCTGATGGTCGCGTCATCCTCAACTCTCAAGCATGGAGGCAGTTCCATTCCGCAAGAGTTGGTATGGAGGCTGGCCGAGCTATTCTGATCACCATGAGGGATACTGACATCCCCAACTTGGACATGATGATGGTCATCCACTACATCAGCCCAAATTAGAACAAATAATCATTTTCATCTCACTAGCTAACTCCTGGATTTATTAATTAGTAGTATGGTTCTTTTCGAGACTATGTAATTTTGTTGAACTATGTGGTGATGATCGAGACTATGTGTTGATGATCGAAAATATTTCTGTTATAAAATTTAATTCTGTCATTTTGAGACTATGGTATATTTCTGTCATTTTGAGACTTATTTCTGTCATTTTCCTGTAATTCTGTTATTTTGCTATCTTTTATATTTTGATACAGCAAAACCATACCCCAGGCGAACAGAATACGGTACCCCAGGCGCATCTGTTGTTCGCCACAGGTAAAAGTATTACCCTAGGCGCACAAGGCCTATTCGCCTGGGGTATGCCAACTTACCACAGGCGCATTTCACTATTCGCCTGGAGTAATCCATTACCGCTGGCGATATGGTCCCAGGCGAACCGAAATGCGCCTGTGGTAGCCCTTTTCTGTTCGCCTGGGGTAAGCTTTTCCCTAGTAGTGACCATTACTTGGCACTCGAGATAGTCCCTCGTAGCCACTGGAGATAGACCAGCATCACCTTTGGAGATAGACCATTGGTGTTACATGGCAAAGGAGAAAGACCTGCCACTGGAGATAGACCAGCACCACCATTTGTGATAGACCATTGGTGTTACAAGGCAAAGGAGAAAGACCTGCCACTTGAGATAGACCAGCACCACCTATGGAGATAGACCATTGGTGTTCCAGGCAAAGGAGAAAGACCTGCCACTGGAGATAGACCAGCACCACCTATGGAGATAGACCATTGGTGTTCCAGGCAAAGGAGAAAGACCTGCCACTGGAGATAGACCAGCACCACCTTTGGAGATAGACCATTGGTGTTTAAAGGCTCTGGAGATAGACCAGCATAGCCTATGGAGATAGACCAGCACAACCTTTGGAGATAGACCATTGGTGTTAAAAGGCTCTGGAGATAGACCAGGATAGCCTATGGGGATATACCCATGTTGTTGAAAGATCATGAAACCAAATTCTTCATAGTTCACCGAAATGTACCTGTGGACCACTTTGGATGAAAAGTGTTTTATAAAAGGATAGGACAAAACTAGCTTTCTGCAAAATCTAGCCTTGAACTCCACTTAGCCAAATAAGCATGTAGAAGATAGAATTTTCCAACACATCCACCATAGTGTCATTTGCCAGTATATTTAATTATACTGATCCCTTGTGGCTGCATATTCCATCCTGCAGATGGACCTGTTGACGAGTGAAGTTTTCGTTTAGGATCTCGAGTCTACCGCCAACATGTTTTGCATGTGGCACATGAAGAAGATGGGCTCAATGTTGTACTATGTTTTCCGCTATAATACTGTGTATTCTGCTAGTCTTCTAAGACTATGCAAGTTGTATTATTATTTTGTAAAGACTGGATCATGCGATGTAATAGAATTTGACGCATTTGCATGAAATTGCATTTTGTATTGTGGTGCTAGCAATTGATCCAGGGACTAGCACAATAACATAGGTGTCCTTACATTACTTAAATGTGGGAACACTACAAAATGGTATCAGAGCATTGTGTTGCCTGTAGGATTCGAGACCCTTAGGTTTGGAAGCCATTTTTTATCATATTATTATCTCCTTAGAGTATTTTGGATCCTGGCCGCATAGTGAGATGAAGCGGCCCGGACAACTTTATGTGTCCACAGACACGAGACTTTTCCCTGATTGGCTTGCGGGTGCATTGTCCTTCTCACTATAGTGAATATCCAATTTGCAACAAGTTGTTAATAACCCATTGATCACCCTAGGATTGAAAACTTCCTATGTTCAAACTTTTTAGAGAAAAAAATGTCGTTTTAATGTTTCTCATATCCTCATCTATTATTCACCTTCAAAATCCTCTTATAGATGACCTACTCCTTGTTTTCTAACAAGGCATGCTAGGAGGTGCAAGGAATAGTTTTCACATGACCATTTGGGTTGAACATGAAGATCTAAACTCAAGACAATTGAAGAAACTTGGAGATATACCCAGACTTCACGACATACAAGAACACCTCAAGACATTGAGAGAAGGATTTGAAGAACTCAAGAAGATATATATGAGACAACCAATCTAGTTACTTTGTTAGAACAACGTTAACGTGTTAGTGTATTGATCATACCAATGAGTGTGGTATGACAATATTAGTTTGTTTTCTAAAACCATGTTGTTTGGTGTGATGAATGTGTTGCTATATGTTTGTTATGTGTTTTGTAAGATGTATTGCCTTGCTCTGCTGTGTTGGGGTAGGAACCTTCTTTAGATCTTTCTGAACTCTACTCATCCATCCTAAACCCCCGCAGATGCCTCCCCGTCTTGACCCCGACAACAACAATGATGTGGTCCAACAGATGATGACTGCTCAAGCTCAGCTTATGCAAGTGATGACTCAGTTTATTGCGATTGCCAACAATAACAACAACGCAGACCCCCCAGTGGATAGACTTGCTAGGTTCCTAAGACTTAGACCCTCTAAGTTCTCCTCTTCGTCTGAGCCAATTGTGGCAGACGACTCGCTCCGCACTATTAACAAGGACTTAGTGACTTGTGAGTGCACTGAAGCTGAGAAGGTGAGATTCGCCGCTCATATGCTCGAAGGACCAGCAACATTATGGTGGGAGACTTATTAGGTTACCCATCCATTGGAGGGAATGACATGGGATACCTTCAAGGAGGGATTTCGAAATGCTCACATTTCCTCTGGTGTAATGAAACTGAAGAAAGATGAGTTCCGAAGCCTGAAGCAGGGTGATAGAACACTAAAGGAATACATAGATGACTTCTACTCACTCTCAAGGTACGCACCTGAAGATATCGACACTGATGCTAAGAGGAAGGAGAAATTTCTCAACGGACTGAGTGGTGAAATGAAGATACCATTGTCAGTGGAATATGCCCAAACTATCAAGCCCTACTTTATCAAGATATCACTCTTGACGACAATCTGAGGAAGGAAGAAAGCAAGAAGAGGAAGTATAGTGCCAACAAATATCACTCTGAAGAAAATAGCCCTCACCAGCATGAGAAAAATCACATCAATGGAAGTGGCCACAATCACCATGGCCATAACCGCAAGGGTGGATACAAAGGAAACAATGGACGTAAAGTAAGCAATAAAGAGCGCAATGGAAATGGACAACACCGTAGTAAAGGAAAGAAAGATCTTAGCCAAGTGGTGTGCTTCAATTGCAGGAAGGCGGGACATTATGCAAGTGATTGTCCCGAGGGGAAGAATGAGCATAATAAATCAGTCGATAAGGATATTAGCCAAGGGGAGTGTTTCATGTGTAAGGAAACAGGACATTATGCGAAAGACTGGCCAAGTGGAGGCTATAATGCCAGTGAGCCTTGACAACCGAATGCAGCCACCACTGAATGAAGACCAGATGCTCACCGAAGAGTGTCTAACACGCAATAAATCTTATTTAAGTGTTACCCTAGGAATAAATTGTACTTCCAGTGTAGTAAAGTACTATGATATATGAGAAGTGTGTTACCTCATTGTGACAATCAGAGCTATGTAAGATTTTGAAACAAGTATGTGGAAAAAAATGTCTAAACCCCGATGAACATTTCAACCTTTAGTGAAGTATAGCCTACAAATTCCATGATGAGATGAAGTTTTCGAGTGGTGAAGAATTTTGAAAAAAAAATTCCTACATGAGGAGAAGAATCGAATGAAGAAGCTACAACCATCCAGCTATTGTTGCATAAGAGGTTGCGCAACCACCACCTATTGAGAACCTATAGTTTAGCTCAGGTCTGTCTTACAGATTGGGAACTTTCTATCAGACAAGTGAGGTTGACCAAGTGTTAGACCACGTAGTTCATCAATATACAAGTGGAAAATTATATGGGTGCAGGATGGACTCATCACCATTCTTACTACTCATGTTATTCACTCTTACTATGTTGGGTTGAAGGAACTATGTTTGCCTTGAGCCTTAGTCAAGTGACGAAGATGTTAAACCTAAACCATAGAATGGTAAGAAATAATAACCCTCTTTTAGGAAAGTGTTGCCTAAAACGTATTATCTTTTGGCGAGGATCAAACCAAACTTGGAGGAATCAAGCAATCGAATATCTTCCCTACCATAAAAGTTTCGTTAGAATTAGCATGGTGTTTGCCTTCAAGGATGACAACAACAAGATGGAAGATTTCCAAAGAAATCAAAAGACCAAGTTGAGAGTGACCCAAGGAATTTTGATTAACCCAAGGAGTGATCCCCCCCGTGTCAAAGGTAGTTCAATACACTTTTGTTGGTTTACAGCTCTACTTCAAGGGAAAGTTCTACTCAAGCCATCTTGAGTAAAACCACACTTCAAGCCATGTGAATAGACACACCCTGCTGGAACTATATAGGGACTCATAGAACCCTAAAGAGTTGTATCCTAGTGTACAAGATCTGAAATACCTACAAGGATTTGATACCTGCTATACAAGAATAACATGGATGATGAAGTATGACTCAATCTGAAGAAATTTTAGACCCAGCCACCTAAAGACAAGAGTTTTAGACTACCCACAAAAGTTTCTTTTAAGGGTGGTAGCCCTCCAGTTTTTTTTCGAACCAAGTTGCCCAAACCTATCTTTCTTTATAGCCTTCCCAAATCTCGGGACGAGATTTTTTTTAAGGGTGGTAGTCTGTAACATCCCTGATTTTGGGAAAGTTCAAAACCACTAAAATTTGAAACTTTTATCTTCCTGTTAGTGCAAGTCACCAAAAACAAATAAAATGCAAACACAAAATAAATATTAAATATATTTTCCAATGTAATTGGAAAATTATTAATCCAAATAATGCCTCTATTTTATAACCCATGATTTTGATCAAATAAATATTCAAAGAGACAAAACTATTTTCAAGCAATGTTTTAAAACCAAGGTTTTGAATTATACTTTTGCTTTGGAAATATTGTTTTGGCTTTGGTAAACATGAGGATCATGAGCCTTGATAATATTTTACAATAAAAATATATTTTATAACCCCAAAAGTATATATGTTGAATTTTAGATAATCCCTTTTATTATATATTTTGAGGCTAATGTATCTTCTATTCAATAATTTAACTTGTGGCATTTTCCTAAATTTCTAAGCCATAAATGACTTTATTTATAACACTATTTTAAATGGTCATATAGTATCCATGAAGCAATTTACAACATGTAAATAATTCAAAAATTAAAAAGGTTTTGAAAAGGTTCCTTAAATATTTCAAATGAAAGTTTAGAGTTGTACCAAATTACTGAAATTGGTTTGAATTGTTTTGGAACCCCAAAACAAAAGATGTATATAAAAATAAATGAAACGGGCCTACCCAGCCACCGAACCAGCCCAACAACCGAGTCTCCACCTTCCTCGTACTCCTTCACGTTCACAGAACGAACGTTACAGCAACAGCCATGGCCATTAACCTCTCCCTCTTCCTCTAGGCCATTATGTACCTGGAAATGAATTGCAATAAACACAAAAATTACTCCTTAGTTAATCACGGTCCCATTCAGGGAGTTATTTTCCCATTACACTGTCTTAATCACCCAAATGAAACCGGTGAACCGAATGCCATCCATTGGCATTGCTCTCCTGATCTCCCTCCTCAGCCAATATAAAGCCGAACCAAGTTGTCCACTGCGTTCCCTTTGTCCTCCTCCCTCATTCTCGTTCAGATATTTTCTCAAGATGAGCTATGTACGTCCCACACCATCGACGTCTTGTTGTGGATCTTGCTGAGTTCATCGGACCGGTACGTCGCGTACGTTGATCTTTTTCTCAACTCCTTTCTATAGTAGACTCTTCTCACCTTTGCTTATCTCTAGGACATGATCGTGGATCAACTATTTGTCGTTGATCGTGTCGCCGCCGAAGCCATGCCATCTGTGGGTGAGTTCATCGAACTGTACGGCTTCTACGTAACTTTTCCGACCAATTTCTTTCACCATTGTACTCCACTCATCGTTTCCATCCTCCAGGACATGTTCATGTGTCACATCATCTCTATTGGTCGCGCCGCCGTCACTCCGTTCAACCGTCGCCGTCGCTAAAGGTTTCTCCAAGAAGCAGCAAGATCTCTATCGCCTCCATCTCGACGTTAACTGCGCCTTCTAGTCTATGACAATTCCGTAGGACAATCCTCGACAACCTCGTCCAACGCCGAGCCGACACCGCCATCCTTGCCATCGTCAACAAGCCGACGCGGCCTCTCGTACAACAAGACCAATCTTGAATATTATAGAAATTTTAATATTTCGTTGGGCACTCTGTTGGTTTCAGAACCGTCATAGGTTTTTGTAGTTGACGGTGTACGAATGATCTTCCTACATAGTCAGTCTAGTACTTTCCCGGCCACCATGCTTAGATAGAAACCCTTAATTAAAGTTTAGGGAATGCACGTACAAAGTATTAACAGCCAGATACACACCTCAATGCATCGGTCGGCTACTCACGTACTGCCAATCACATGGAACCACAGAACATACACGCTATCTTCGGAAAAGAAATCAAACTTTAACTAGTACCATGATTAGTGCCATCAGAATTATTGCAGTACGATGATCTATATTTACTAGCTTCATACTGGTTTTATGCATACGGTAAAATAACTGCATGGCTTTGAACATGAAATGTGATGATTTTCTAAAAGTCACATCCTCAGTTTGGTTCATCCAAATTTTACAAATTTGGTGCCTGACGAATCCTTAGGAAATATAAAATCCAATGGAACCATCATTTTCATGGTTTAGAAATAACAAAATATTAGAATTTCAATCGAGAGTTTTGAAGTTTTTTTTGTCATCGCTTAAATTCTACGGTTCCTTTTTAATCGACTCCATTTGCAAAATGATAATAACATTGTATATCAAGTATTATCCATGTTTCAAAATATTTCAATTCATTCACTACGGATTGATTTAATTTTTACCTCAAACTCTTCTATACCATATAAACCCCTCTATCAAGTATGATTGGAATAAAAAAAGTTGAACCATTATAACACATTAATTTTATACTTAAATTGAAGCCTATAAATAACATAAAATAAAATAAAATTAAGGACTAAAATACGGTAAGCCTTTCGACCAAATATCTTTGTGATCGCCTTGACCATGAACAACCATTTTTAACCATTGACCCAAATGTAAAAAAAAAACTAAATTCTATCACAATAATTATTTTTGTAATTTAATTATGTGATTAACCTTGGCCTACCATAAAACAAATCATCATAATTCCATTTTGCATATTGAGTTATAAAAAAACGAACTAGGAAAATAAATAAACCAATATTGTGTGAACGCTTAGATAAGTTTGTCATGTATGATTTATTCATTTGTTTGTATGTTTGTTTGAATGCTTGTTTATTCCTTTGTTCTTTCAATGCATAGATTGTACGGAGAGCAGCGATATATTATTGAAGAGTTGTGATTCTGCATCAACTTCAAAAAGGCAAGTGGCACACTTCATAAACCTCCTAAGATTTTATATGCATTAGTCTTTCACAAAATTGCATGGTTAGGACTTTGTTAAACAATGCTATGCAAACCTAGTAGAGATAGTTACCTTTATCTTGATCCTAGTAGATCCCAAAGTGAAATTTGTTTGCTTAGCCATGCTTGTAGACTAAGTTGGATATTATTCCAATGATGATTTTTATATGAGAGATGGATTATTATTTTACTTGGCAAGGGAGATAGACCTGAATTTCCTATGGAGATAGACCATTACTTGGCACTCGAGATAGTCCCTCGTAGCCACTGGAGATAGACCAGCGCCACCTTTGGAGATAGACCATTGGTGTTACATGGCAAAGGAGAAAGACCTGCCACTAGAGATAGACCAGCACCGCCATTTGAGATAGACCATTGGTGTTACAAGGCAAAGGAGGAAGACCTGCCACTGGAGATAGACCAGCACCACCTATGGAGATAGACCATTGGTGTTCCAAGGCAAAGGAGAAAGACCTGCCACTGGAGATAGACCAGCACCACCTTTGGAGATAGACCATTGGTGTTAAAAAGCTCTGGAGATAGACCAGCATAGCCTATGGAGATAGACCAGCACAACCTTTGGAGATAGACCATTGGTGTTAAAAGGCTCTGGAGATAGACCAGGATAGCCTATGGGGATATACCCATGTTGTTGAAAGATCTTGAAACCAAATTCTTCATAGTTCACCGAAATGTACATGTGAACCACTTTGGATGAAAAGTGTTTTATAAAAGGATAGGACAAAACTAGCTTTCTGCAAAATCTAGCCTTGAACTCCACTTAGCCAAATAAGCATGTAGAAGATAGAATTTTCCAACACATCCACCATAGTGTCATTTTCCAGTATATTTAATTATACTGATCCCTTGTGGCTGCATATTCCATCCTGCAGATGGATCTGTTGACGAGTGAAGTTTTTTTTTAGGATCTCGAGTCTACCGCCAATATGTTTTGGCTATGGCACATGAAGAAGATGGGCTCAATGTTGTACTATGTTTTCCGCTGTAATACTTTGTATTCTGCTAGTCTTCTAAGACTATGCAAGTTGTATTGTTATTTTGTAAAGACTGGATCATGCGATGTAATAGAATTTGACGCATTTGCATAATATTTCATTTTGTACTGTGGTGCTAGCAATTGATCCAGGGACTAGCACAATAATACATGTGTCCTTACATTACTTAAATGTGGGAACGCTACAGATTTACTAGGATGAGAGACAATATTAGAAGCATCCTCACAAGATATAATGTGTGCCTCTTCTACATTTTTAGAAACAAGGTCCTTTACTATTGCTAATGTAGGTTCTACAGTTATTTGTTCCTCTGGTTCTACAGATTTCCTTGCACTTTTATTAACCACACTAGCTAACATAGAATGTTCTTTACCTTAGCAGGGAAAGGCATTTTCTCAATATAAAGTTCAGACACAATATAATCAACAGTATGAACTTCTATATCTCTAGCAGGAACACAATTAATAGTATCTTTATAAGGTGCATGGTACTTATCCCATTCCTTTTTGGGAATATCAATATAAGAAGCAAAAGCCTTATATAAGTTTGCAACGACTTGAGAATCAAGACCATAAACAATACTAACATTATGAAAATCATCGGATGACATAAAAGTTTTAATGCATTCATAATCATAATTTATACCTGACTTTCTACCTTTGTCATTCTCCCATCCTTCAGTGTTTTCTTGAATACGGTCAAGAAGATCCCATTTAGCTTCATCCTTCATATGTGTAAATGATCCAGAACAAGAATCATCCATAAGTCCTTATCATGAAGAGAAAGCATCGCATAGAAATTATTAATAATAATATTACTGGAGAGCTCATGAATGGGGCATTTGACAATTAGTAACTTCAATCTCCCCCACGCTTGGGAAATACTCTCTCCATCATGAGGCAAAAAAATTTATATATAATTCGGATCTCTATGAATTTCACTGGGAGGATAGAAGTCAGCGGCTCAGCATGTCAATGATATAGAGAATTTCCCATTCACTTGGTCCATTGTAATACCTGCACACTTGAACAACTCGCATAATTCATGTAAAAAGAGCAAATGATCACCGGGATGGACAGTTCCATCACCTGAATAGCAGTTATTCATAACATGTTTAACAATCTTTATAGGTATTTTATAAGGATCCAAATCAGGCGTTGGGTCACTTACTACCCTAGCAGTGGTAGCAGTGCCCGCATATAAGGACTCAAAAGGAGATCCAAACATAGTGTAATAAAGCAGTAGACAATAATAAAAATAGCACTTACAGCAAAAGCTTCCTTTGTCAATTCCACTTCCCAATAGCGCTTAGGTCCCTGGCAACGGCGCCAGAAAATAGTCTTGATGACCCACAAGTATAGGGGTGTATCGTAGTACTTTCGATAAATAAGATCGTCAAACCCAACGAGGAGCAGAAGGTGTTGACAAGCAGTTTTGATGAAGGAATAACTGTAAATACTGAAAGATAAATTTGTAGGGGTTTTTGATATTGAAGATAAATAAAGTGCGAGTAAATAAAATCCAGTAATAATAATTTCAGCAAGTGGCCCAATCCTTTCTTCAGCAAAGGACAAGCTGGTGGGTTTACTTATGATTAACAAACGTTCTCGAGGACACACGGGAGGTTTCTATCAAGTGCTTTTGTTTCATGTCGTTGAATAATCTTTAGTGTTTTGATAAGTGTTGTGTGGGTGAACCTATGCTAATGTACCGTCCCATCCAATACTAAGACATACTTGTGATTATACCCCTTGCAAGCATCCGCAACTACAAGAAAGTAATTAAGAAATAAATCTAACTATAGCTTTAAACTCTGGGATCCTACGCTCCCTCGTGCAATGGTTTCCTAACGAGGGTTTAGGTTTCTGTCACTCCGGCAACCCCACAATTAGTAGCCAAATACACGATGCATTCCGCTAGGCCCATAAATGGTGAATTATAATTTAGTCGACATTCACATCACACCACTAGAAAATAACACCACAACTTAAATATCAAACCATTAAATATTACTCAACATTACTTCACTACTAACAACTTAACTTCTCCCATGTCCTCAAGAACAACACAAACTACTCAAAAGACATCATATGGATCATGATCAGAGGTGATATAATGGTGATTAACAATCTATACATAAACCTAATCCAATGGTTTCACTCAATAGCATCAACTACAAGTAGTAATAGACACCGGGAAAGTTTCCCCTATGAAATAGACAAGATGCAACCCTAGGTGTTACAGCGGAATGGAGTGGACCTGAGGGTGATGATGGTGGATATGATGATGATGATGATGACGATGATGATCCCGATGAAGTCCAGCTCGATGATTGTGACGATGGCGATGATTTCCCCGCTCCGGGAAGGAATTTGCCCGACAGATTTCTCCCTGCCGGAAAGTTTTCTCTCTCTATTGTTTTCCGTCCCGCAGAGGAGGCGGAAAGACTCCTCAATGATTCTCTATGTCTTAGGGTTCCTAGGGGATGAAGTACGTCGAAGGGGAAAGCCAGAGGTGGGCCAGGGCCTCCTCACCACCCCAGGCGCGACTAGAGGTGGGCCCGCGCCTGGGCATGGTGAGGGCCCTTGGTGGCCCTCCTCCGGCTCCCCTTTTGGCTTCCTCCATCTTCGGGTAAAATAGGAACTTTCCGATGATTTCCGGGGTGCTCTGATCTTCGCAGATATGGTATCCTGACGCTCCGTTTTCAGTAGAATTCTGACTCCGGGGTTCAACTCTCCAATTATTGGAAAACATGCAATATAGGTGAAATAACATAAGTATCATGCTCCAATATGAAATATATCAATGAATAACAACAAATTATGATATAAAATAGTGATGCAAGATGGAAGTATCATAAAGCTCATACTCAGTATAGGTGGAGGCTAGCAAAAGACTGGGAGGGACAAATCAAGAGAGCAATAATGGCCATAATCATGCATAGCGACAAAAACATCATTAATCAAAGCATAAAGGGTATTACAATTTCAAAAACTAAATTATCATAGAGGCTATAAGTGATTGGTTTGTAGTCACAAACATGGCGTAAGAATGCGCCAAGTCAACCAAATAAAACATTCAAAGGAGAACATTACAAATTTATGCTTCAACATGATAACAACAACTCATGATTCTTTCAATGGAACATTAAACACTATCAGCTATTTGATAAAAAACATGCTACAAAAATAACTACTCGGCTTAAGAATTAAAACAACATCTAGCATCATCTGAAAAAGTCTAGCCACAGTCTATACAAACTTCTATTTGCACCGTTATAGGTACGAAAACTGTACTACTACTTTCCAACGCCAAGCAATTTATACTAAACAAAAACTCTCCGAGAGATACATAAATGAAACAACAGAGTACTAACACAAATCTACTAAAACTAACATCTCTGAATAAGAGATGCAAGAAAAATAGGAGCTAAAAAAGAATTTTGCAGCAACTCGAAGAAAAACTAAGAATATGAGCATAACGAGTATTCATATGAAAAAGCGGAGCGTGTATCTATCCCAAACAAAGAATTCTAGGTTCCAAAAATATTATTGCAGCAAGGAAAAAAACAAATAGACGCTCCAAGTAAAAATTCATATGATATGACCGAATAAGAATATAGTTTCACTAGAAGTGACTTGATAAATTGTTGATGAAGAAGGGGGTGCATTGGGAATCCCCAAGCTTAGACACTTGAGTCTTCTTAGGGTTTGCTGGGATGAACCACGAGGGTATCCCCAAGCTTTGTCCTGGCACTCTTCTTGATCACATTATATCACCCTCTTCTCTTGACCCTTGAAAACTTCCTCCACACCACACTCAAAGTAATTCGCATTAGAGGGTTAGTGCATAATCAAAAATTCATGGGTTATGCAAGGGCACAAGTGCTATTGATAATTTAAACATTAGCTACATACACTGATGTTTCGTGAAGCAAATAAGTCCACTCAACATAGTAAAAGAGCAAATGCAAGAATCTGCCAAAACCAGAACAGTCTGTAATGACGAATTTTTACGGGGCACTTAAGTTGCTCAGATCGAAAAACATAAAGAACAAGAAGTTTCAGAATTAGCTGAGGAATGAGAACAAAAAATTTGATGTCATTTTGATCTTTCTGTGAATTATACGATTTTTTACGGTGGACAACAGAAATCTGTTTTATGCGCAGAAATCCAAAACCAAGTCCAACTTTCGCTCGAGACTTTACATGGCTCAACTAATACATTAAAATAAAGATACAAAGTAGTTTCTACAAAATTAGACAACCCCTTGACTCAAAGAAAATAGATAAAAACAAAGCAAAAATAAAACCATGTGTTATCTCCCAAGAAGTGTTTTTCTTTAACGCCTTTTAGCTAGGCACAAAAGTAAGAAGATGCTCACATAAGAAATGTGAATTCAGAAAAAAAAGAGCATCAAGAAGAAAGTATAAAACAAATTTAAGTCTAACCCACTTCCTATGCATATGAATCTTGTAAAGAAAAAAATTAAAGAAGCACAAACTAGAAATCATGGGAAGGTAGAACAAGAGAAACTTCAAAACTTTCAACAAAAAGAGAGATGTTTTAGTAACATGAAAAATCCTACAACTATATTTTCCTCTCTCATAATAATTTTCAGTAGCATCATGAACAAAGTCAACAACATAATTATCACATAAAGCATGTTTGTCATGGTCTAAAAGCACACAATTCATATCAAGCTCCAAAAGAGTGAGATCGAAATTTAAAACCAGCTCCTCTTTTTTTCCCACTTTTAGCAATAGAAAAACAAGATGATTGGTCACTCTTGAAAGGTATGGGAAATATTATAGCAATCCAATTTTCAGTAGCATTATAATTTATAACATCAAGTAACATAGGACCATCATCTAGAGCATCATCATATAAATTTTCTAAACAAACTTCCTCATTACCATGCATATCAATAGTTGGAATAAATAGAGGATTATCATAGGACTTATCAAAGTAGCATGGATTGCAATAGAACAAGGTATGAGTTACAGAGTTACTATCATTGGGAGGTAGACATGGTTATCTACTCCATTCTTCTTCCAATTTATCATCACTCTGCTCCTCTTTTTCATCCAATGAGCTTCGAGTTTCAGCAATTTCTTCTTCCATAGGTTCCTGCAAGGCATTAGTCTCTCCCTTTGGGGGAGGGAATCCATTAGGATATTTAAGTATGTAGTAATTAAAATCATTGTAATTATCAAATCAATATTCAAGTATATCATAAATCTCATATTTATAAGGTGCGTCATCAATATCTTCAAGCAAATAGGCAATTTTAAACGCACCCTTCCAAGCAATAAATTCCTCAATTTGTTCCACATCATAAAAGTCATAATTTCCCTTAACATAAGAAGATATGGTAACATTATCATTATACTCACATTGAAAAGGGAGGTGTTTATACCTCCTACAGCAACAAGCTTTATCAAAGCAATAAGTAACATTATGAGTAGAGCACAAGTTTTTAGCATCGTTATGCAATTTATTAATTTGCTCCCATAAGTGTATCCCTTTTTTGACAAGCGGTGTTCTTTATAATATTTTTGTTGTTCATCCGTGAACCCACCTTGCCAATAAAATCTAGTTTCAAAGACATCAAACATTGATAGCAAGCATGATAAAGCAAGTAAAAAGAAAAACAATAACAAAGTAATAATGCTTGGAGGTGAGAGACTCCCCTTGCACAAATTCTCTTCCTCCCTGGCAACGACACCAGAAAAGCTTGATGGAGAGTAGACACACGCTCGTTGGGAGACCCCAAGCACAAGGTGTGAAGAGTGCAGCAGCAAGTTTTCCCTCAGAAAAGAAATCAAGGTTGAATCGACCAGTAGGAGGAAAAGCAACTTCTTAAGGTTGATGCAGTTGCTGTGGTAGGGCGCACCACCGGTTCAGCAGCAACATGGAACCTACACAACACAATCAATTCACTTTGCCCCAACGTAGAAGTGAGGTTGTCAATCTCACCGGTTTTGCTGATAACAAAGAGGTTAAATTTATGGTGTGGAAAACAGTATGAGAACAATGTGAAAACAGAAGTAGCAGTGTGAAAATAGTTGAAGCAGTGGTTGTATTATCAGAATGAGACAATGGACCGGGTCCACGGTTCACTAGTGGTGTCTCTCCATAAAAGATAGCTAACAAGTGTGGTGAACAAATTACAACTGGGAAATTGATATATAATGAAATATGCATGCCAAGATGATTACTATGTGATTCATGCGGGAATTACAACAAGATACATAGACCGTTATCCAACTGCATCTATGACTAATAATCCACCCTCAGAATATCATCCGAACAAACCTTGAGTATTAAGTTGCAAGCAACAGATAATCGCAGTAATCAAAGTGTTTAATGTAAACATCATTGTTTTATCCTAATGGCAACAACACATCCTCCATCTGCCACGTTTCTGCCACTCGAGCACAAATGCAAAGGAGGCATGAACCCACTATCGAGCATAAATACTCCCTCCTGGAGTTACTAGTATGTACTTGGACAGAGCATTTACTAACAACAGAGAGCATGCAAGATCATAAATAACATACACATGAAGACAACATGATAGATTGATAATCAAGAGACATAACATTCAATAATCATCGGATCCTAGCAAACACAACATGTAGCATTACAATAAGATGATCTCGATCATGTAGGGCAGCTCACCAGATCTAAACATGAGGAATAAAGAGGAGAGAACAACCATCTAGCTACTGCTATGGACCCGTAGTCCAAGGATGAACTACTCACGCATCACTCCGGAGGCGGGCGTGGCGGTGTAAAGCCCTCCGATGATGATTTCCCCTCCCAGCACGATGCCGGGGAGAACTTTAGAACTCCCCGATCTCGGTTGACGATGACGGTGGCCTCAGCTGTTTTTCCTGGAAAAGTGGTATCTCTTTTGGTTTCATGCATTGGGGGAGAATAAATAGGCGCAAGGGCAATGGCGGTGGACGCCCGAGAGGCCCACACCACCCCATGGCACGGCCAGGGGGCGCGCCGCCCTATGGTGTGGCCCCCCTCCGGGCTTCTTCGGGACTCCATGGAACCTTCAGAGTTTCGGGCTTCGAATTTTCCAATTCCGAGAATATTTCCAGAAACTAAAATCAACAGAAAACAGGAACTGGCTCTGTGGAATCTTGTGAATACATTAGTCCCAGGAAATCGATAAAAATGGCATAAAGTGTAAGGAAAACATGTAGCATATGGCATTAAAACAACATGGAACGTCTTAAATTACTAATACGTTTATGACGTATCAGTGACGAATGCTCCGAAGGCCCGGATACGATCAATCCGAGAGATTGAAGGATCGCCTTGTGCTGCAAAGTACAGAAGAGCAAGTATAAGACAAACTGTTTAATGCAAAAGTATGCATTCGAACAAAAGAAATATAAAGCTGGTAAAACTCGAAAACTTACCAATGATTTGGCCCATCTTGTCAACCTCTTCAAGCCATAGATGGAGAGCAGCTTCCAGGTCCTGGATAGTCCTTTTGTCTTTCTCGACTTTCGATGAAGCGCGGGACTCGGACAAGCCCAAGGCCAGTTGGCTTGCTTCCAAATCCTTCTGCTGCTTCATGTTGATCTTGTGAAGCTGCAAGTTCTCGTTGGAGAGGTTTTGGGAATTCCCAACATCCGCAGCAAGTTGCTGAGCTTCAGCCAATAAGGCTAAAAAGAAAAGAAGGCAAAAAAGTGTTTCAGCGCAAGAAATACTTAAAAGAAAACTTTTGCAAGATCAAAACCAAAAGTAAGGAGTGTATGAGATATTTTACCAGCATTCTCCTTGTATTGGTTTTGAAGTTCGGAAGGTTCCGAGTCCTTCTTATTCAGAATACCAAGGAGGGATTTCACCTCTTGATTCTTTATAGTGAGTTTCTCGAAAACTTACACATTGATGCTCTCGGCAGTTTGCTAAAGGCATACAAAGGAAAAGGCTTGTTAGAAAAATAAGCATGCAAAGTTGAGAAGTACTAAAACCAAAAGAATGCTTCCGTCTTAATAATTGAGGGCTAGAAATATACCTGGCTAATCCTTTTCAGCCCATCGAGCATCTTGGTGAACTCCTTGGAGTATTCCAAGAAAGAAATCCCCATATGGTGGATTCCGTCTTGAATAACCTGCTGAGGCGAGATAGTGTAATTATTTCGCACAACTAATACGCCTTTTGGCCAAGGACGAATCAAGGGGGCTCGGGCAAATTGGTTTTTCCCACGGATGCATAAAACTGTGTTCATCAAAGCAAGCTTCCTGCTTTACCTTAAACTCCTTGTCAAAATGAGGAATTTCCTCGATTGGCTGGACGAGAGAGGGCCCTCCTTCTTCAAAAAATTTCGCCCTTTTCTTGCACGACCAGAGTGGTCGTATCAGGCAGGCTAGGCTGGCTTTGAGGAGGGACGTGAACATCCTCCAATGGGGTGGAATGGTCTCCGGCCCCACCTGCCACTGGTGTCCGGGGCAGTAGCAGAGGAAGGTCTTGGCCCCCTAAGATCAACAACTTTATGCTTCTTCCGGCCTTTTCCCTTCAAGGGGACGTGAGAAAGGCTAAAGAGGAAGAAAAGACGCATGTAAAAATCTGAGAAAACAGAATTTGAGCAGAAAGAAGAAAGTATGCAAAGAAAAGTTTGTCTTTTTACCCGGAGGTGGCAAGGGGAACCCCATTAAGGTCAATAACGTCGACGGACGCAGGAACCTTCTTGCGTTTGCACCCACCGGCTGCTGAAAAGAGGGCTATTAGTACCGTCTCTTATGTCGCAGAGATGAGCTGATCCTCCGTGAGAGTCTCAAGATGCCAAGAAAGAACTCGGATAAGTTGCTAAGTAAAACATCTGTGAAAAGGCAAAGTTTAAAAAACTTTCCCAAAAGTATACCTTTGGAGGAGGATTTTTCGCGTTGAACAACGGAAGTTTTTCTTCATATCGTGGGTAACCACCAAATGGTTCACGTGGTTCTTAAAATCATTTTGCGACAAAGCTGTGTCGAAAGCCCAGTTGTCTCTGGGCGTGGCGGAAGAATTTTCAAAAGGTGGAATGCCCTTCTCCTTTCCAGGAAACGGAACATACGGGTGATAGAAGAAAGAACCCGTCCAGAATTTGACAGATTCAGATGTTGTGATTTTCGGGAACCATATTTCCCTAAACGAATATAGGTTAAAGTATATGGTTCCGCAGGTGGGGAGAACACCGTCGGAGGTGTTTCGCTTCACATTGAAGCAATAATCGAAAAAGTCGAGACTAGGTTCTATGCCTAAATATCCTTCAAAGAGAGCCTGAAACCCGACAATATACAGAATGGAATTTGGAGGGAGATTATGGGGCTGAACCCCATAATGATTCAGAACCTGGAGAAAGAAGGCGGAAGGAGGGAAACCCATACCTCTCAGAACGTGAGAGGCGAGGACTACCCTTTCCCCGTCCTTCGGCGATGGCTCCATGTCGTCCTTGCTGATCCGCCATTTATATTTGGCGAGAAATCTGTCATTCTCTATACTCCTCATCAGAGCCAGTGCAGTGTTGCACTGACTCCAATAGACGGAGTCCCCGCTTTCTTCTTCCTCGCCTCCGGTGGCAGCGACGACCACCGTGGGTTCGCCAGCTTGGGCAGAAGATTCCCCGCCCCCCCGATTCGGAGACAGGAGGAGGAGTAGGAATGGAGGCATGGTTTCGGCCGCGGAGCTAGGATCTCTACTGGCCGATGCGCTCGCCGGAGTCTCCGGCACGCTCGTGGAGGTGCTCGGAGGAGCCGGTGGAGCAGAGGTGGAGATCGTCTCCATTGCCGGATCGAGGTCGACGGTGGCCTCAGACACACGTGAAGGGCTACCGGTTGCCATATCTTGGTGCCACAGCCGTGGAATAGAACACTGACCACTGATGTTAGGTTCTCCGGTGAAGTTCGAGCTCGTTTTCCTCTCTCTCGAAATCGCTGAGTGCGCAGTAGGTGCTCTTGAAGTGCTCGAGGTGGAAGAAGCAGAATGATGGCCGGAGGAGCCGAGGCGAGCTATTTATAGCCAATTACTCCGAGATTCGTCCCAACGTCTATTTTAGCCATTGGATGATTGACGAGTGTCAGGCTGAAAAACTCGGGATACGAGGAGACGGGGTGATAATGTCTATCTCCTCATTTTTCGCGCAAAATCTGTCAAAGATACGGTTTCAGTCTTTTGACCAAAACCAAACGTCGATGGTGTAAACATGATTTTATCGCTCACGTCACGCTTTCCTTCTCTGCGAAGATTCGTGCAAGAAATGTCGGATTCGGGAAATCCGAGTTTGGCATTAGAAGTTTCAATGAAAGAAGATTCAAGACTAAAACGACAACTTTTCTAAGAAGAATACAAATCAACAAAAGATGGCAAGATGAAGTCTTAATTCTCCTTGGGGGCTACCGTTGGATATATGCCAATAAGGGGTATGTCCGGCATTGTACAAAGGCTGGATTACCAGGGTGGCCCGCAGGCAATGGAGTCAGAACTATTGAGCGGCCCAGTAATATGACGCGCGGGAAGACGGATTCTAGAAGGACCCGGACCACGGCCCACTACGTGGTTTAGCTTGGAGAAGAAGCCAAATGCCTTACTTTCCAAGTATAGGATTACTTTCCGTAGTCTTCTAAGTTTTCTTTCCTGTAAGCCCTTGTCCGGCTATCTATATAAATCCGGATGGGAGCAAGAGAATAACAGGACAATAGCTAGAAGCCAACTCGCTGGGAAGTCCATCCTCCCCGAGTTAGCGAAACCATACTCACAATTGTACTTTGTATACTTCAGGCTTCAGCCCTGATTTAGTGAGATTACAGGAGTAGGAACGCCTCCGTAGTTGCGACGTACCAAACCTGGGTGATGTCTACGCACGCTTCTATTCTTGTAGACAGTGTTGGGCCTCCAAGTGTAGAGGTTTGTATAACAGCATCAAGTTTCCCTTAAGTGGATCACCCAAGGTTTATCGAACTCAGCAAGGTAGAGGTCAAAGATATCCCTCTCAACCAACCCTGTAATTACTATACAAGAAGTATCTTGTGTCCCCAACACACCTAATACAATTGTCAGTTGTATAGGTGCACTAGTTCGGCAAAGAGAGAGTAAAATACAAGTAATATGGATGATTATAAGTGATAATAGCAATCTGAAATAAAAATGGCAGCAAGAAAACATGTAGCAGAACTGAATGTAAATGGTGTTTCAATGCTTAGAAACAAGGCCTAGGGATCATACTTTCACTATTGGACACTCTCAACAATAATAACATAATTGAATGCATAAATATCATCTCTTCGCTATGCTACTATGAACCACTCTCCGGTCGGATAACAAACACCAATCACTGCGTAGGGCTATAAGAGCACTCCTTGGAGTTCACATATCCCCATCTAGGTAACCCCCATGCTAACACCATGAGACCTAGATGGTTCCAAACAAACACCACAATTTCATCGAGTCATCCAACACAAAATATAAATATTATGCTAAACTACACTGTGGTCAAAGTGTCTACGGAGATCATATAAAAAAACCACTTGAGTAGCATAGCAGATGGAGAGTAACATATACTTATTCAACTAGATTACAAAGCTCATGATCACATAAATATCACACCATGGGAGAGAGAGATGAAACACATAGCTACCAGTAGATCCCTCGGCCCCGGCGGAGAACTACTCCCTCCTCATCATGGGAGACAACAACGACGATGAAGATGGAGGTTGAGTCGATGGAGATGGCTCCGGGGGCACTTCCTCGTCCCGACAGGGTACCAGAACAGAGAATTCTGTCCCCCAAAACTTGTCGGTGGCGGCGGCGGAGCTACTGAACTTTTTGTGGATGGAGGCCGATTATTTTAGGATTTATGCATCGGGGGGAATATATAGGTGAAAGGGCAATGTTGGTGGGTGGCCAGGAGTCCCACACCACCCCTGGGCACGGCCAGAGGGGGAACCACGCACCCCTATGATGTGACCTCCCCGTGGCCCCCCTCCGGGTCTCCATTGGACTCCGTTGACGCTCCTGGAATTCTAAGACTCTGGGATTTTGTTTCGTCCAATTCCGAGAATATTTCCAGAACAACTTTTCTAAAACAAAAAACATCACAAAACAATAACTTGCTCTGTGGCATTTTGTCAATAGGTTAGTCCCAGAAAATTCATAAAAATGACATAAAGTGTATAGGAAACATGTAGCATATGGCATGAAAAAAACATGGAACATGAGAAATTATGGATATGTTTGAGACGTATCAAGCTTCCTGAAGCTTAGTTCCTACTCGTCCTCGAGTAGGTAAACGATAAAAACAAATAATTTCTGAGGTGACATGCTACCAACATAAACCTTATCATAATAATGTAATTCATGTAAACTAAGATCAAACGAATAAAGGTTGTGGTTTATAGTTGATAGAGTAATGTATAAACCATTAGGAAGAACAAAGTAAAAGTTTTTTACGAATCAATACTAAAATAATCCATTGTGCAAAGTATATTAAAGATGATTTAAGCTTCAAGAACAACAATATAATCATCCTAAGCATCCAACTCTCACAACAACTTCTGTTAGGATCAAGTCAAGCGACAACAATACACACATGGAAAACTCATCAAACTATTTGGGCACTCAAAACAAGCAAGTGTTCTGTATTGGTTCCCGGCACCAGGATGTTATGGATAAAAGAACATTATGAGGGGGTTGGAAGTTCAATGGAAGAATGTCTCACACAGCTGATAGTGATCATTAAACAAGAGGAAGTCTTATAATCGAAGCTATGAAAGGAGTAGTGATTTCCACACAAAGGATGCACATAGATCTATAAGTGTACGAAAGCTCTCCAATGGAACTAGTGGGGGGTGCATCCAACTTGCTTGCTCACAAAGACCTAGAGCACTTTTGAGGAGGCTCATCATTGGAATATACAAACCAAGTTCTATAATGTAAGTTCCCCACATAGTTATGCAAGTCATAAAATGAAACTTCTCTCCAAACTGAAGTATTGGTGCTAACTTAGCACACGTGTGCAATAAATGATAGTAATGCTACCCCCTCTCTCTTTTGCCCTCTTTCTTTTTTCTTTTTGGGATTTTTCTCTCTCTTTTTATTTTTTATATAACCTCACTTGTAGGGTCAACACTCTATTTTACAATGAATCATCACACTTTTAGTGCTCATAACTAAAACTGAAATATCTCTTATGTATAAAACTAAATGCTCCTGCCAGTGTAGAAGTATGCAAAATAACAATGGAACATGTAATAAGTAACATAATGATGATGGATGTTGTATGGCAATATATCTCGGAATGGCTATGGAAATGCCATCATAGGTAAGTATGGTGGCTGTTTTGAGGAAGATATTTTAGGCTTATGTGTAGAACAAAGTCCTCCCACGGGGTTTTGATGCACTAGCGAAGTTTGCACCAACTCTAAATGTAGGAACGGGCAATGTATAGTACCCAAGAGGCTAGCAAATATGGATGGTGGAAGTGCCTGAAAACCGCAACTTAGAACTAATACGTCATAAACGTATCCTTAATTTCTGATGTTCCATGTTGTTTTCATGCCTTATGCTACATGTTTTCCTTACACTTTATGTCATTTTTATCGATTTCCCAGGACTAACCTATTGACAAGATGCCACAGAGCCAGTTCCTGTGTTCTCCCGTTTTTAGTTTCAGAAAAGTTGTTCTGGAAATATTCTCGAAATTGGACGATTCAAAAGCCAAGTCTTAGAATTCCCGGAGGATCAAGTAAGTCCAAAGGAGACCCAGAGGGGGGCGCGGGTGGGCCCCTGGCCACGCCTGGGGGTGGTGTGGGCCCCTCGGGAGCCCACCGCCATCTCCCTTTTTACCTATTTATGCCCCTCCCCGATGCATAAACCCTAAGGATATCGGCCCCCTTCCATGAAACGTTTTGTACCTCCGTCGCGGCTGCCGACAAGTTTCAGGGGACATAAATCTCTGTTGCGGTACCCTGTTGGGACGGGGAAGTGCACCCGGAGCCATCTCCATTGACTCCACCACCATCTTCATCTCCGTTGTTATCTCCCATGATGAGGAGGGATCAGTAGTTCTCCCCGGGGGCTGAGGGCTCTATCGGTAGCTATGTGTTTCATCTCTCTCTCCCATGGTGTGATCTTTATGTGATCATGATCTTTATAATCTAGTTGAATAAGTAATTGTTACTCTTCATCTGTTATGCTACTCAAGAGGTTTTTTATGAGATCTCCGTAAACACTTTTATCACGGTGTAAAGGTGACAGTGTGTGCACCATGTGGTTTACCATGATATTTATATTTTGTGTTGGATGACCCTATGAAATTGCGGCGTTTGTTTAGTAATAATTTGGGGCGCTCATAGTGACGGCCTGGGGTGCCCTAGAGAGGGAATACAGACTTGAGGAGTGATGTTATAGCCCTACGCATGGATTGGTGTTCGTTATTCGACCGGAGAGTGGTTTGGAGTAGCATAGTGAAGAGACGATATTTATGCATTCAATTATGTTATCATTGTTGAGAGTGTCCACTAGTGAAAGTAGGATCCCTAGGCCTTGTTTCTAAGCATTGAAACACCGTTTACAATCAGTTCTGCTACATGTTTGCTTGTTGCTATTTCTATTTCAGATTTCTATTGTCACTTATAATCATCCATATTACTTGTATTTCACTCTCTCTTCGCCGAACTAGTGCACCTATACAACTGAAAATTGAATTAGGTGTGTTGGGGACACAAGAGGCTTCTTGTATCATAATTGCAGGATTGCTTGAGAGGGATACCTTTGACCTCCTCCTCCCTGAGTTCGATAAACCTTGGGTGATCGACTTAAGGGAAACTTGTTGTTGTTCTACAAACCTCTGCACTTGGAGGCCAACACTGTCTACAAGTATAGAAGCGTGCGTACACATCAGTTATCTCGTCACGAATTTGCAAATATAGACCAAGAATATCTCTAAACTCGGCAGACACGTCCTCTTTAGATCCGCAAGAGTATCCTAAAAGTCAAATGGCTCAACAAACACCCTACTCATGTCTCGCTTACTCTCGAAGATCATGTTGTGCATGATAATGCAAGTCATGATATCACATATTTGATCTATCAACCATGACAGAGAAACATACCCGCTAACAACAAACCGAGGCTGGAGCACACCAAATGCACATTCCACGCCTTTCCGGACAACCTCTTACTTCTTAGCAAAATGGTCATTTTTCTTGCCAACAGGGTTACGAATTGTCTTCTTAAATGTCGACCAGTTGGGATAGATGCCATCTGCTAGGCAGCACCCTTTCTCGTATCCATAGATCCAAGACATGCACTTTGGAGCGTGGCCTTCAACAAGTCTCTGAACACCGGAGAGCGTTGCAGCATGTTGATATCGTTGTGAGAACCGGCCATGCTGTGTGACGCCCCGAGATCGGGCACTATGCAGATTTCAGCATTCCCGCCAAATCCGCATAATAACCGATTCCAGGTTGCCACTTGTGATAACATTACAACAGTTCACGAATAATCCACAACAACAACAGAATAGATATGTACAAGAGGACTCAAACGAGTCAAGGATACAACTGATACAATACAAAGATCCAAATAACAGCGGAAGAAACAACATAGCGTCCGACTATGGACAAGATACAAATTGGACTAAGAGTCCTGAAGATAACCGAGAGCGTCCAATCCCTGCCCAGGCCAAGCCGGAGGGATTCCCAAGCTAACGTCGTCAGACTTCAAACCTGTTGACTGCAATGTTGAATATGCAGCCACGAAAAAGGATTCGTGGGTCAGTACGGTTAAGTACTGGCAAGGGGATAAACCATACTCACAAGATACCGGCGTAACCAGTCATCACAAGATACAAATACTTTGGGTTCAATGGAAAGGAGAGGATTATTGCAAGTAAGCGGCAGCGGCTGCACTAACCAACTACAGAAACACACTACAACTTCCGGCTAACAGAAGGAAGATAAGATAGCGTATCGTAACCAACTACAACTAACCACCAAACAAACCCATCCAATGTTACCCCCTACTAAGGAAGCAACCCAAGGATAACTCACACTGTTGATTAGGGTGAAGTTCAGGTTATTGTGACAATGTGCCTATTACTAGTCAAATTATTATTAATTAGGTGTAAGTTGTCTGAGTACTTGTTAGCCAGTACTTTCACCAAGTCGTCACATAACCGCGGACAACACGGCTTCTCGAGAAGATTCATCCCTGCAGGGTGTGCTCCAGTACCCGTACACACCAAGCCACCAACTAAAACTCAGGTTGGCTTGACACGACCCAAACCGTCTCTACAACCCATCCTCGGAGCCACGGAGCTATAAGGTCCTAGCCATGCAGCCGAATACTCAGCGCAGGTGTGCAAAACTCCCGCAGGACACAACACCCCGGCACTACAGGCCTCGCCCTATATGCATCATCATCATCATAACCATCACCAGTAACCATGGGGGGGCCTCCCATTATGAAAGGAGCAAATGGAACACCCGAACTAAGTGTGGCTCTTCGGACAAGCTGCAGATCAGATCTAAGTCGAGGGGGGTCCCATACTACCACCCGAATGCGGTGAGCACGCACATCATGGATCAGTAGACAAGACTCTTTTCCTAGTTTCGACACCAGCCGGCTCCAAAACCCTTACTCGGGCCTCCTGCCGGTGCCTTATCATCAAATTATTATTGTTACCCCAAACATTAACATGTTGTTGATTGAATTGAACCCAACTATAAACTAAAAAGGTGATAAGACGGACAACAAGACTCGAGCGCAAACAACACTAAGCATGCAACTACGACACGGGGGCCAACAAGGTAAACAAGAAACAGTTAATAGGCAGTGGAAGGAAAGGCTATATCATGGCTGCAAGGTAACATATAATAGGATCGAGACTCAAGCATCGGATCAAAAGGATAGAATAAGAACAACGGAAAGAATCGGTAACAAATGATGAAAGGCAACACTGATAGCAAGTGAGTATACTTTCCTGAGATCCCGCAAGGTAGCAGAACTTGTCGTTGCTCACATCATCTCAACGTCCTATCCGCGAAGAAGCAACGAACTAAAATAAACACCGGATGCAACAATTACTACTACGGCAAAATATCCAGCATGATCCTATTTTATATGCATGGCATGGCAATATGCAACAGGGGAAACAACTTAAGCAATCTAATCGGCACCGGAGTCCGGAGAAATAGAGATTGGTTCAAGTTGTTTATCTAACCATCAAGTTAAATGTTGTTTAGCATGGAAAACAATAAGGTAGATGAGTTAGGCAATTTAAATGGAAGGGGGCAACAGTTGGAATTAATTAGCCCACACATTCCATATGTTGTCATATAGTTGAACATGCATAACAAAAGCTAAAATGCACAAGGCAAGATGCAAACAGGGATATGAATGGCATGAACATGTTAAGGACATGAAACTGATTGGAAAACATATTTTATTTGTTGGATTTGGAATTAAAATGAATTAGTTATGAATTTTGGCAATTTAAATTGCATTAAATAAGAGGTGAAACAATTATTCAATTTAAGTGTTGCAAACCAGAAAACAAAGTTGATATTCAAGTGTGGCATGTGATTTTGGATGAAATTCATGTTTTGAGTATTTAATTTGGAGCAACCATTTGAAAGTTATTAATTATGCCATTTAATTAACCAATTTAAGGATTATTAAATAACATTAATTTTAATTGCCCAAAATGCAAAACAAAGTTGATAAACAGAAAGTACATTGAATTTGGACTGAAAAACATATTTTATTTGTGTTATTTGAATTAGGTATGAATTAATTATGGAATTAACCAAATTGGAGATGAATTGTTTAAATTTGAAATTTGAAACAATTTGAATTGTTCAAAACAGTGCACAAACTGCAGATTTAGAAAGTACAAGGAATTTGGAGTGGAATACATATAAAGTTTGTATGATTTGGATTTTTAAATTAGAAATTATAGCCATTTGAATTTTAGGGTTATTTCTGAAAAAGGCAGGGGCTGGAACTGTGAAGGAAACATTGCGGGAGGGACTCCGGTGTAAAAACGGAAATAGACAGGGGCCTGGACGCAAGATTACAGATCCAGATCTGGATCTAATACTTCTGTCACCGCGGGGCTAGCCAGCCGGAGACACTGACGAGCGGGCCCCGGGGCCACGCTGTCGCTGACGCGGACGTGGGTGCAGCTGAGGTGGCACAGGGAGTGTATGACGGGTGGGGCCGGGCTCGCGGAGGGATTCGCGAAAAAAGTCTGGCCCTTGCGGCCGCGGGGGATCGATCCCGCGAGCTCGCGGTGCGGGGCAGGGGAACAGGACCATTGCGCTGTTTCTGTGGTTGTGTTCAGGGTAGCGCTGCAGTGTTTTTCAGTTAACCGCCACGGCCTTGTGCCCAACTGTCGAAGCTGCAGACGATCTGCAGTCCGACAGCGACGGTCACCGATCTCGAGCGGCTGCTGGACTCAAGCGCGTGGGGGGGTGCGCTGCAGGTGTGCGTCGTGCGTGCGGTGCGTGGGTGTGGAGGCGGACAGTAGAGGGTAGGGAGGTAAGGTAGCGCTCACCTCGGGAACGTCGGAGAGAGACGGTGGCTGACGGAGGTTGGCGACGGCGACGAACTCGCGGACGGCGGCGGAGCTCCGGGGGGTCTCCGGGGAAACGGAGGGTATTGTGAGGACAAGGGGAACTTGGCGGTTCCATTCCCCTCACCAGAAGGACCTCGAGGTGGCCGTGGCGATGGGGGCGACGGGAGGCAGTGGGGTGGTGTTGCACTGGATGATTTCAGAGAACAGAAGAGAGAGGGAGGGCGGCGCGGCAGGAAGAGAGGGGTAGGGCTTAGGGTTTGCGGGCTAGCAGTAGGGTGGCGGTTTTAAGGAGGGAGGAGCATGGTACGGCAATGAATCCGATGGAGGAGGGGACGATCGATCGGTGGGTGAGGGGTTCATACAGTTGTGACGACAGCACGAGGAAGAAGACACGAGCGAAACGGTATGGGCCAGAGAGGAATGGGCCTGGGGTGGAAAACAAGTGGGCTGTGGGAAAAGAAAAGGGGAGAGGGCTGGCCTGCCTCTCTCCTTTTGGATTTTCTTTTCCTTTTCCTTTTTTTTTGTAAGAGATAAAGAGAGAGAGGTAGAAAGAGGGTTTGGGGTTTCTTTTTATTTTATAAATAAATGTTGTTAATTTGCAAAACAGCACATACAAGTAATGTTAACATTAACTTCAAAATTTAGAATATTAATTTGATTTCTAATTTGTTACTTGAATTCCAAATAGGTTTGATTTTGGAATTTTTGGAAATAAACAAATTTTATTTAACAAGCTCAAGCAATTATGAAAATTATTGAATTTAATTTGTTTACAAGATTTTAATTTTTAAACCCACCTTTGAAATATGCCAAGTAGGATTTGACTTAATTTGAATGTGTTATTTGAATTTCCATTAGGGTTTTAACAAAAGGGAAAAAAAATTATTAACAAGCAATTTGATTAAAACAACTTCAAACTATTTGAAAACAATTGAGTTGTTTCAGGTTGGCAATTTTTCAATTGGGAAATTTTTAGACATGTGTGAAAGTTTAAATTGTTTTGAATTTTTCAGTTGTGATGCAAACATGGTGCAATGTAATATGATGCATGTGATGCAAAAAGAAAAAGGAAGCAACCAATTCTACTAAGGGTAACACCCCAGGTGTTACAGACGACACCACTAACAAGGGATTGCGCCCTCGCAATCCACCTGCTAACCCGGGAGGGGAAAGAAGTTCGACTATCGATTCTTCATGCTTCCAGCTGATCTCCTCGACACCACTAACGAGAGATTCTTGCTCGGCGTGACGACGATGTTCTTCCACCAGGAATCTTCCGATGATCGAACCTATTAGGTTAAAGGCTCAGAAAACGTCCACCCACGTAGGATCCTAACACTTTGACAGATAGACAAGAGGGGAGACTCCAAAACAAATAAGATGGGAAGGGAAATAGAATAGAGATAAGGAGAAAACAAGAATCCTATTGAGAGCTTTTCAAAATAGTTTAGCAGCAAATAGTTTTTGACACTCTAGCAACAACGACCGTTAGCGAGGTTACCCTACAGGCTTTGCGGACCCGTTGCTTCGATAACCATTCGTATCGAAACAATCTCGGGAATCGGAACCGAGGCTCTGATACCATTTGTGACGCCCCGAGATCGGGCACTATGCAGATTTCAGCATTCCCGCCAAATCCGCATAATAACCGATTCCAGGTTGCCACTTGTGATAACATTACAACAGTTCACTAATAATCCACAACAACAACAGAATAGATATATACAAGAGGACTCAAACGAGTCAAGGATACAACTGATACAATACAAAGATCCAAATAACAGCGGAAGAAACAACATAGCGTCCGACTACGGACAAGATACAAATTGGACTAAGAGTCCTGAAGATAACCGAGAGCGTCCAATCCCTGCCCAGGCCAAGCCGGAGGGATTCCCAAGCTAACGTCGTCAGACTTCAAACCTGTTGACTGCAATGTTGAATATGCAGCCACGAAAAAGGATTCGTGGGTCAGTACGGTTAAGTACTGGCAAGGGGATAAACCATACTCACAAGATACCGGCGTAACCAGTCATCACAAGATACAAATACTTTGGGTTCAATGGAAAGGAGAGGATTATTGCAAGTAAGCGGCAGCGGCTACACTAACCAACTACAGAAACACACTACAACTTCCGGCTAACAGAAGGAAGATAAGATAGCGTATCGTAACCAACTACAACTAACCACCAAACAAACCCATCCAATGTTACCCCCTACTAAGGAAGCAACCCAAGGATAACTCACACTGTTGATTAGGGTGAAGTTCAGGTTATTGTGGCAATGTGCCTATTACTAGTCAAATTATTATTAATTAGGTGTAAGTTGTCTGAGTACTTGTTAGCCAGTACTTTCACCAAGTCGTCACATAACCGCGGACAACACAGCTTCTCGAGAAGATTCATCCCTGCAGGGTGTGCTCCAGTACCCGTACACACTCAAGCCACCAACTAAAACTCAGGTTGGCTTGACACGACCCAAACCGTCTCTACAACCCATCCTCGGAGCCACGGAGCTATAAGGTCCCATCCACGCAGCCGAATACTCAGCGCAGGTGTGCAAAACTCCCGCAGGACACAACACCCCGGCACTACAGGCCTCGCCCTATATGCATCATCATCATCATAACCATCACCAGTAACCATGGGGGGCCCTCCCATTATGCAAGGAGCAAATGGAACACCCGAACTAAGTGTGGCTCTTCGGACAAGCTGCAGATCAGATCTAAGTCGAGGGGTGTCCCATACTACCACCCGGATGCGGTGAGCACGCTCATCATGGATCAGTAGACAAGACTCTTTTCCTAGTTTCGACACCAGCCGGCTCCAAAACCCTTACCCGGGCCTCCTGCCGGTGCCTTATCATCAAATTATTATTGTTACCCCAAACATTAACATGTTGTTGATTGAATTGAACCCAACTATAAACTAAACAGGTGATAAGACGGACAACAAGACTCGAGCGCAAACAACACTAAGCATGCAACTACGACACGGGGGCCAACAAGGTAAACAAGCAACAGTTAATAGGCAGTGGAAGGAAAGGCTATATCATGGATGCAAGGTAACATATAATAGGATCGAGACTCAAGCATCGAATCAAAAGGCTAGAATAAGAACAACGGAAAGAATCGGTAACAAATGATGAAAGGCAACACTGATAGCAAGTGAGTATACTTTCCTGAGATCCCGCAAGGTAGCAGAACTTGTCGTTGCTCACATCATCTCAACGTCCTATCCGCGAAGAAGCAACGAACTAAAAGAAACACCGGATGCAACAATTACTACTACGGCAAAATATCCAGCATGATCCTATTTTATATGCATGGCATGGCAATATGCAACAGGGGAAACAACTTAAGCAATTTAATCGGCACCGGAGTCCGGAGAAATAGAGATTGGTTCAAGTTGTTTATCTAACCATCAAGTTAAATGTTGTTTAGCATGGAAAACAATAAGGTAGATGAGTTAGGCAATTTAAATGGAAGGGGGCAACAGTTGGAATTAATTAGCCCACACATTCCATATGTTGTCATATAGTTGAACATGCATAACAAAAGCTAAAATGCACAAGGCAAGATGCAAACAGGGATATGAATGGCATGAACATGTTAAGGACATGAAACTGATTGGAAAACATATTTTATTTGTTGGATTTGGAATTAAAATGAATTAGTTATGAATTTTGGCAATTTAAATTGCATTAAATAAGAGGTGAAACAATTATTCAATTTAAGTGTTGCAAACCAGAAAACAAAGTTGATATTCAAGTGTGGCATGTGATTTTGGATGAAATTCATGTTTTGAGTATTTAATTTGGAGCAACCATTTGAAAGTTATTAATTATGCCATTTAATTAACCAATTTAAGGATTATTAAATAACATTAATTTTAATTGCCCAAAATGCAAAACAAAGTTGATAAACAGAAAGTACATTGAATTTGGACTGAAAAACATATTTTATTTGTGTTATTTGAATTAGGTATGAATTAATTATGGAATTAACCAAATTGGAGATGAATTGTTTAAATTTGAAATTTGAAACAATTTGAATTGTTCAAAACAGTGCACAAACTGCAGATTTAGAAAGTACAAGGAATTTGGAGTGGAATACATATAAAGTTTGTATGATTTGGATTTTTAAATTAGAAATTATAGCCATTTGAATTTTAGGGTTATTTCTGAAAAAGGCAGGGGCTGGAACTGTGAAGGAAACATTGCGGGAGGGACTCCGGTGTAAAAACGGAAATAGACAGGGGCCTGGACGCAAGATTACAGATCCAGATCTGGATCTAATACTTCTGTCACCGGGGGCTAGCCAGCCGGAGACACTGACGAGCGGGCCCCGGGGCCACGCTGTCGCTAACGCGGACGTGGGTGCAGCTGAGGTGGCACAGGGAGTGTATGACGGGTGGGGCCGGGCTCGCGGAGGGATTCACGAAAAAAGTCTGGCCCTTGCGGCCGCGGGGGATCGATCCCGCGCGCTCGCGGTGCGGGGCAGGGGAACAGGACCAGTGCGCTGTTTCTGTGGTTGTGTTCAGGGTAGCGCTGCAGTGTTTTTCAGTTAACCGCCACGGCCTTGTGCCCAACTGTCGAAGCTGCAGACGATCTGCAGTCCGACAGCGACGGTCGCCGATCTCGAGCGGCTGCTGGACTCAAGCGCGTGGGGGGGGTGCGCTGCAGGTGTGCGTCGTGCGTGCGGTGCGTGGGTGTGGAGGCGGACAGTAGAGGGGAGGGAGGTAAGGTAGCGCTCACCTCGGGAACGTCGGAGGGAGACGGTGGCTGACGGAGGTTGGCGACGGCGACGAACTCGCGAACGGCGGCGGAGCTCCGGGGGGTCTCCGGGGAAACGGAGGGTACTGTGAGGACGAGGGGAACTTGGCGGTTCCATTCCCCTCACCAGAAGGACCTCGAGGTGGCCGTGGCGATGGGGGCGACGGGAGGCAGTGGGGTGGTGTTGCACTGGATGATTTCAGAGAACAGAAGAGAGAGGGAGGGCGGCGCGGCAGGAAGAGAGGGGTAGGGCTTAGGGTTTGCGGGCTAGCAGTAGGGTGGCGGTTTTAAGGAGGGAGGAGCATGGTACGGCAATGAATCCGATGGAGGAGGGGACGATCGATCGGTGGGTGAGGGGTTCGTACAGTTGTGACGACAGCACGAGGAAGAAGACACGAGCGAAACGGTATGGGCCAGAGAGGAATGGGCCTGGGGTGGAAAACAAGTGGGCTGTGGGAAAAGAAAAGGGGAGAGGGCTGGCCTGCCTCTCTCCTTTTGGATTTTCTTTGCCTTTTCCTTTTTTTTTTGTAAGAGATAAAGAGAGAGAGGTAGAAAGAGGGTTTGGGGTTTCTTTTTATTTTATAAGTAAATGTTGTTAATTTGCAAAACAGCACATAAAAGTAATGTTAACATTAACTTCAAAATTTAGAATATTAATTTGATTTCTAATTTGTTACTTGAATTCCAAATAGGTTTGATTTTGGAATTTTTGGAAATAAACAAATTTTATTTAACAAGCTCAAGCAATTATGAAAATTATTGAATTTAATTTGTTTACAAGATTTTAATTTTTAAACCCACCTTTGAAATATGCCAAGTAGGATTTGACTTAATTTGAATGTGTTATTTGAATTTCCATTAGGGTTTTAACAAAAGGGAAAAAAATTATTAACAAGCAATTTGATTAAAACAACTTCAAACTATTTGAAAACAATTGAGTTTTTTCAGGTTGGCAATTTTTCAATTGGGAAATTTTTAGACATGTGTGAAAGTTTAAATTGTTTTGAATTTTTCAGTTGTGATGCAAACATGGTGCAATGCAATATGATGCATGTGATGCAAAAAGAAAAAGGAAGCAACCAATTCTACTAAGGGTAACACCCCAGGTGTTACATGCTGAAAAATGCAATGCCAAATTCAAAGATCATAATTTACCACGGCCTTAAGTACTACACCACACTTTTCATGATGACTTGATCTCTACATTCTCTGTCGGGCAATTCTTCCAACGTCAATGCATACAATCGATGCTCCCAAGCATTCTTGAAAATCCTCTTGTGTCTCCTTGTGCCAAGAGACGAGTGTGTCTTCTTTATTTCGTGCTCTCGGATACATGGGACCAAACATTTCCACTACTGTCTTGCAAAACCTGAATATCACTTCAACCACGGTGCTCTTGAACATGTAGAGCATCCAACAAATATGCAAGACCTCCATGTGCAAGACACAATATGGCAGTCGTGCATTTCTGAAGGGATGAAAATATAATGAGTCCAGTGCAATACCTCTTCAGATCGAAGTAGTCATCATAATCTCGGACACCATGCATGATTCTCCTGAACACTTCTCTCTTCCTCCTAAAACGTCAGCTAAATTCACGAGGTAGGTTTGCCCGTTTCCGAGAAAAATAGTGTTGATTAAAAGCATGTGGTCATTTTAATATAATGATTCTTGTTTGGCGTGCGACCTTTCTTTGATCCTCCATTCTTGGGCTCAGTTTTTCCTTGGCGAACTCCTCTAAAAGAGTGGCCATGAAAAATTGATTCTCGTTGTCTGCAAGGGCGGCCTCCTCTCTGATAATTTGTCAAAACATAATCTCTACGTCGCTATACATATCCTATTGGATAAAAAAAGGCAATGTGCATTGAGTTAGAGAACAAAGTGGCGGTCAATGGAACTTTGGCAAACGACCGAACACCATACATGCGGGGCGGCAAGGAGGAAGAGGCGAATCCGGCTGAATGACCTGCGGCGGCGCACTCTTTGGATGGGATCGGCGGCGAGGCAATTTGGCCTGCATGGTCGCTGCTGAACTAGGCGGGGAGGTGGCGACGCTGGTGCAAATAGTTGTCGCGAGTAAACAACATGATGGGGTGGGGACAAATGACTACCGCCCTATGTCGTTGTGTGTATGACGAGGGTCCCCACTAGTCTGCGTTTCGGATGGGCTGTCTGGACAATGTCCGTCCGGACAGCCCCCGAGCAAGGCTCCAAATTTAGCATGGAAACACCGTTTACAATCAGTTCTGCTACATGTTTGCTTGCTGCCATTTTTATTTCAGATTGCTATCATCACTTATAATTATCCATATTACTTGTATTTCATTCTCTCTTCTCCTAACTAGTGCACTTATACAACTGACAATTGTATTAGATGTGTTGGGGACACAAGAGACTTCTTGTATCGTAATTGCAGGGTTGCTTGAGAGGGATACCTTTGACCTCTTCCTCACTGAGTTTGATAAACCTTGGGTAATCCACTTAAGGGAAACTTGTTGTTGTTCTACAAACATCTACTTGGGGGCCCAACATTGTCTACAAGAATAGAAGCGTGAGTAGACATCAAGCTCTTTTCTGGCGCCGTTGTCGGGGAGGTAAGGTAAAAGGTCTCACATCCCGTGTGAGTTCTCGAAGTTATTTCCTTTCGATTCTGCAATTATATCTTTTTGTTTCTTGTTTTTATTTTCACTAGTTAGGCTTATTTTTACTTGTTCCTTGTTTTTATTTTTACTAGTTAGTCTTAATGGAAAACAACAAAAATATGAGAGAGCTTTATTTGCGTGCTAGTAGCAATGTTATTAGAATTAATCTTTGGATACCATTATTTCTAATACTATGGAAAAGTTTAAGCTTGGGGAAGCTAGTTTTTATGAAAATGATCTTTTTAGTCCCGCAAGCACGGAGTAACAAATTTTCTTTGATGATACGTTGCCTCCAATTTATGATGATTACAATGATGAACATGCTATTTTAAGTCCTCCTACTATTGAGGAGAAAATTCGTTATTATTACAATATGCCTCCTATATTTGATGACTATGGTGATGAGAATTATAATGATAGCTATTTTGTTGATTTTCCTCCCACTACTATTAATGAGAATGACTATGCTTATGTGGAGAGAATTAATTCTTTTATGCATGTAGCTCATGATAAGGATGTTGTATGTGATAGTTATATTGTTAATTTCATTCATGATGCCACCGAAATTTATTATGAGATAGGAAAACATAATCTTATGCATCTCAACAATACCAAGTTTCCCCTCTTTATGTTGAAATTTTTGAAGTTGAACTTGTTTTGTCTTCCTATGATAGCCACTTTGTGCTTTATTGACTTGTTCTTCTACAAGATTCTTTTTCATAGGAAGTGGGTTAGACTTAAATTTGTTTTACATTTGCTTCTTGATGCTCTCTTTTTCTTCAATTCATATTTCTCATGTGACCATCTTCTCAAATTATCGGGCCTAGCTAAAAGGCGTTAAAGAAAAGCACTTCTTGGGAGATAACCCATGGTTTTATTTTTGTTTTGATTTTCTCTGTTTTCTTTGAGTCAAGGGGTTTTATATTTATGTATAAACTCCTTTGTATATTTATTTTCATGTATTAGTTGTGCCAAGTAAAGTTTCTAGCGAAAGCTAGAGTTGGTTTTGGATTTTTGCGCAGGAAACAGATGATGTCCACCATAATAAATCGTAAAAAATCACAGAAAGATCAAAATGACCTGAAAATATTTGTGCTTATTCCTCAGATAATTTCAAAACTTTTTTGTTCTTTATGTTTTTCGCTTTGAGCAAAATAAGTGCCCAAAAAAATCGTCTTTACAGATTGTTCTGGTTTTGAAAGAGTCTGTCTTTTTACTTGCATTCTCTCTTTTACTATGTCAAGTGGATTTCTTTGCTTCAATAAACATCAGTGGTTGTAGCTAATGTTTAAAAGTATAAGTAATGCTTGTGTCCTTGCAGAACATATTTTTTTTTATTGTGCACTAACCCTCTAATGTGAATTACTCTTTGAGTGTGGTGTGAAGGAAGTTTTCAAGGGTCAAGAGAAGAGGGTGATATGATGTGATCAAGAAGAGTGCAAGGTAAAAGTTTGGGGATGCCCCTGTGGTTCATCCCAACAAATTCTAAGAATACTCAAGCATCTAATCTTGGTATGCCCAAGGCATCCCCTTCTTCATCAGCAATTTATCAGGTCACTTCTACTAAAACTATATATTTATTCGGTCACATCATATGAATTTTACTTGGAGCATATGTTTGTTTTCTTTTTATTTTTTTCCTTGCTGCAATAATATTGTTGGAACCTATCATTCATTGTGTGGGAGAGAGACACGCTCCGCCTTTTCATATGAATACTCGTTATGCTCGTATTCTTAGTTTTTCTTCTAGTTGATGCAAAATTCCTTTTTAGCTCCTGTTTTTTCTTGCATCTCTTATTTAGAGCTGTTAGTTTTAGTAGAGTTATGTTAGTACTCTCTTGTTTCATTGCTGTATCTCTTGGAGATTTTTTTGTTTAGTCTTAAATGCTTGATGTTGGAAAGCAGTACTACAGTTTTTGTGCTTATAACGGTGCAATTAGAAGCTTGTATAGACTGTGGCTAGACTTTTTCATGTCATGCTATATGTTATTTTAATTCTAAAGCCTAGTAGTTATTTTGTAGCATGATTTGTCTCAAATGGCTGAGACTGTTTAATGTTCCTTTGAAAGAATCATGAGTTGTTCTTGTCATTTTGAAGCATTAATTTGTGGTGTTCTCCTTTGAATCTTTTATTTGGTTCACTTGGAGCATGCTCACACCATGTTTATGACTACAAACCAGTCACTTATAGCCTCTACAATCATTTAGTTTTTGAACTTCTAGTACCACTTATGCTTTGATTAATGATGTTTTTGTCGCCATGCATGATTATGGCCATTATTGCTCTCTTGATTTGTCGCTCCCAGTCTTTTTGCTAGCTTCCACATGTACTAAGTATGAGCTCTACTCGTGCATCCAACTCCCAAAAACCAAAGTTTGCCAAATGTTTCCACCATACCTACCTACATGTGGTATTTAACTGCCACTCCAAAGTAAATTGCTCATGTGTTACCTTTAACCTTAAAAAAATTCTCTTGTTTTGTGCTCATGTTTTAGCTCATGAGGATGTAAATAGAGAATATTTATCTCACTTGTTGATTGGACTTTCACACCCTGGACTAGTGGCTTCATACGCTTATCCAATTGATAGAAGAGCTAGTAGCGGGGTGCCTAGCCCCAAATTAATACAACAAATTATCTTCACTATTTTTGCCCCTGATTTATCAGTCAAAGCATAATTGTGTAAACAAAAGAGAAACAGGGGTGACCTTCTACCCAGATGTGTCCTTCTATAGGAGCCGCTCTTGTGAAGTATAGTTGGCTTGTGACAAAATGTATTTTCTGTTTACCATTCGTTGACATAAGCATACACCTCTCTAAAAATGTTTTCAATACCTCTGTTTAACAAAATAAAAGCTCTCCCACATGAGTGGTCCCTGCTTCCCTCTGTGAAGGGACTTTCTTTTTCACTTTTATGTTGATTCTCCATCTTCTAACTTTATGCATAGTTGAGAGAGCATGGTTGCCATTCTGAGTTTAATGTGCATTTGTCCCAGAAACATTATTAATTGATTCATGATGTGTTATTGTTTGTTCTCAAATTGTTTGTTCTAGTCTTCCTCTTAAACTTTGAAGGTGTCCTGGCATTTATGTTTTGCCCCACTCTTAAGGACAAGAGAAATATCACTTTGCTATGTTATCTCTATGCTTGAAACAAACATATAGCTTTCGAGTGCATTATTATTCATGATCTTTTGTTTGTGTTACTTCTCATGATGCAAGGTGGTTGCTATGATTTATTGTTAGAATTATATTTATCATTTTGTTTTAAAGTTCTATGATCTCAGCTATACTTATGCTTTTACAATTTAGACAATCAATTTTATGTTGGTAGCATGTCACCTCAGAAATTATGTGTTTTTATCGTTTACCTACTCGAGGACGAGTAGGAACTAATCTTAGGGATGTTTATATGTCATGAACGTATCCTTAATTTCTGATGTTCCATGTTGTTTTCATGCCTTATGCGACATGTTTTCCTTACACTTTATGTCATTTTTATCGATTTCCCGGGACTAACCTATTGACAAGATGCCATAGAGCCAGTTCCTGTTTTCGGATGTTTTTAGTTTCAGAAAAGTTGTTCTAGAAATATTCTCGGAATTGGAAGATTCAAAAGCAAGAAGTCTTAGAATTCCCGGAGGGTCAAGGAAGTCCAAAGGAGACCCGGAGGGGGCCCCAGATCCCCCACACCATGCCTGGGCGCGGGTGGGCCCCTAGCCACGCCTGCGGGTGGTGTGGGCCCCTCGGGCGCCCACCGCCATCGCCCTTTCGCATATATATGCCTCCCGGTGCATAAACCCTAAGGATATCGGCCCCCTTCCATGAAAAGTTCCGTAGCTATGATTTATTGTTAGAATTATTTATCATTTTGTTTTAAAGTTCTATGATCTCAGCTATACTTAAGCTTTTACAATTTAGACAATCAATTTTATGTTGGTAGCATGTCACCTCAGAAATTATGTGTTTTTATCGTTTACCTACTCGAGGACGAGTAGGAACTAATCTTAGGGATGTTTATATGTCATGAACGTATCCTTAATTTCTGATGTTCCATGTTGTTTTCATGCCTTATGCGACATGTTTTCCTTACACTTTATGTCATTTTTATCGATTTCCCGGGACTAACCTATTGACAAGATGCCATAGAGCCAGTTCCTGTTTTTGGATGTTTTTAGTTTCAGAAAAGTTGTTCTAGAAATATTCTCGGAATTGGAAGATTCAAAAGCCAGAAGTCTTAGAATTCCCGGAGGGTCAAGGAAGTCCAAAGGAGACCCGGAGGGGGCCCCAGATCCCCCACACCATGCCTGGGCGCGGGTGGGCCCCTAGCCACACCTGCGGGTGGTGTGGGCCCCTCGGGCGCCCACCGCCATCGCCCTTTCGCATATATATGCCTCCCGATGCATAAACCCTAAGGATATCGGCCCCCTTCCATGAAAAGTTCCGTAGCTCCGCTGCCGCCACCGACAAGTTTCGGGGCACATAAATCTCTGTTCCGGTACGCTGCCGGGACGGGGAAGTGCCCCCGGAGCCATCTCCATCGAATCTACCTCCATCTTCATCGTTGTTGCTTTCTCCCATGATGAGGAGGGAGTAGTTCTCCCCCGGGGCTGAGGGCTCTACTGGTAGCTATGTGTTTCATCTCTCTCTCCCATGGTGTGATCTTTATGTGATCATGAGCTTTGTAATTTAGTTGAATAAGTAGATGTTACTCTTCATCTGTTATGCTACTCAAGTGGTTTTGTTATGAGATCTCCGTAAGCACTTTGATCACGGTGTTAAGGTGACAGTGTGTGCATTGTGTGGTTTAGCGTGATATTTATATCTTGTGTTGGATGGCCCTATGAAATTGTGGTGTTTGTCTAGTACCTTCTAGGGCACTCAAGTTGACAGTGTGGGGTTAACTAGAAAAAAAATAACTATCATTATTATTCTCATCATCGTAAACATCAAATATAGGAGGAATATTGTAATCATAATTATTTTTCTCCTCAATAGTAGGTGGATTGAAAATAGCATAATCATTGTTGTAATCATCATTAAGAACTCCAACATGATAGACAATTGTATATTGGGAAGATGGTTTTGGGTAATCCCTCCATAACTATGACAAGTTTCATAAGGATAATTGTAATTATGGCCTATGTTATAGTATTCTTCGTAATTATCAAAGACTGGGGGCATACTATCATCATTAGAAAAAGAATAGTTATCTTCCAAAGTGTGTTCATTTGTAAACATATCATCATTTTTACTTGAAGGAGATGTATCAAGCATATAATCATCAATAGCAAAAGGATTTTCAAACACATCATCCACAAGCTCAGAGCTTTCTATATCATCATTGGAAGGAACATGGATGGCACTAATAGTACATCAATTATTATCATTATTTTCAGAATGGGTACCAAAGAGATTTTCAATATCAGAAGTAGTGTATATCTCCCAATCATGATCACTTTCATAAATAATAGACATAGGAAAATCATCGAGTTTAGACTCATCAGCAAAAACTATAATAGGAGCAAAATGCTTAGGGGGAGATACCGTTACCTCTCTCCTTTTACTCCTCTTATTCTCCTTCTTCTTCTTCTTCCTATTCTTGCCCTCTTTAGTAGGGAGAGGCTTGAAAGGAGGCTTCTTCACATACCCTGGTTTATTGTCAGAAAACAATAGAAAGAACTTTGGATGATTCCTTCTCTTCATTAATAAGAACAAAACACATATTAGTCTTGTCATATTTTGGTAAAGTTTCATCTTTTATAATATTTTTTGTATGTAAGTATTTGCGTGGCAATTATTAACACAATAAAGATGACAACCATGGAGGACGCTATTCATATCAAAAGCACTCATATCTACCAAAGAAGTTTTTCTTGATAACTCTTCACACCCCAAAAATAATGTAAGTTCATCATGCTGATTACGAGTGATCATGTCATCACAATACAAACTTCCAGTACTCATTGGATTTGAAAGGCTATTATTATGGACTGAGCATTAAAAAATCAAATGACCCACTTTACAACAAAGTTCACAAATAAAAGGATAGAGGGCACAAACTCTTTCACCAAAATCATCTAGAGCCCTACCCCACGTTCTAGTTTTTTCATTCCTATGATGGATACAATATTCTTCTTCAATTTGATTCTTTTCACAAGGTATAAGTGCTACACGAAAATTAACATGCTTATAAGAAATAGTACCTTCAGAAGTTTCAACATTTTTATTGCAATCATTAATAACAATTTCATTTTTCATGCAAGTGTCTTTAAAAGGTTCATGATATATGTCCCAATTTTCTTTAGGAACATTAATATGATAAGCAAAGGATCTATACCAACCAATAATAATTTGAGTATCAAGACCATATTTAGCACCAAGCTTTTTAAAATCAGCAATTTTAGCGAAAGACTTAATGCAATCATACTCATAGTTTATACCTGATTATTTACCTTTGTCGTTATTCCAATCTTCATTATTGTTTTCAATTTTTTAAAGAAGATCCCATTTAGCTTCAACCTTCTTTCTTGACAAAGAACCCTCTGAACATGCATCTAGATAATCCCTGTAATGTCCTGAAAGCCTTGCATAAAAATTAGCAACACTTATTTCCTCATGAAGCTCATGGTTAGGACATTTGAGTATTAATGTTTTCAGTCTTCCCCAAGCTTGAGCAATGCTTTCTCCATCACGAGGCCAAAACTTATAAATGTATTCCTATCTAAATACAGTTCATGAGAAGGATAAAATTTAGAGTAAAAGAGAGATTCAAGCTCCTTCCACTCCAAATGATGAGGATCATCTAGTAGCTCATACCACTCCCTTGATTTGTCCTCAAGTGACAAAGAGAATAGCCTCCTCTTAACTTGGTCCATTGAAATACCCGCACACTTGAACAACTCGCATAATTCATGTAAAAAGAGTAAATGATCACTAGGATGGACAGTTTCATCTCCAAAATGGCAGTTATTCATGATACGTTCAACCATTTTCATAGGTATTTTAAAAGGAATACTTTTAGTAGGAGGATTTAAAATATCACAAGTATCTTTAGAATTATCACATATGGGAGATAAAGTATCATCAGAACAAATTTTCTCCTCTAAAGCTGGGGAACTGAAAAGACCATTTTCATAAAAAATAGCTTCCCCAAGCTTAGACTTTTCCATAGCATTAGAAATAATGGTGTGCAAAGAATTAATGATAATATCATTGTTTTCACTATTATGCAAGGAAACTTCCATAGGTTTTTAATTTTCTCTACAGACACTTCATGTCCTAACTCAAGATAAAGATTATAAAGTTCCCTCATATTTTTTTTGTTTTCCATTAGGCCTAACTAGTGAAAATAAAAACGAGAAATAAGTAAAAATAAGCCTAACTAGTGAAACTAAAAACAAGAAACAAAAATATATAATTACAGATAATGGAAATAACTTCGATCACTCACAAAGGATGTGAGTACCTTTTGCCTTACCTCCCCGGCAACGGCGCCAGAAAAGAGCTTGATATCTATGCAAGCTTCTATTCTTGTAGATAGTTTTGGGCCTCCAAGTGCAGAGGTTTGTAGAACAATAGCAAGTTTCCCTTAAGTGGATCACACAAGGTTTATCGAACTTAGGGAGGTAGAGGTCAAAGATATCCCTCTCAAGTGTCGGGGGGTTACCCCCGAGTAGGGGTAAGGCCATTGCTAAATGCAAGGTCAAAGGGGCTATTTGACTAAGTAGCTGGCTACCCGGTACTTGCTACCCGGTAGGCTGCTATCCGGTCGTACCCACCAATGGCCAGAAGGAAGAATCAAGGAAGTTATGTCCCTCCGAGTAGAGGATTTGGTCCGAGTAGAGGGAGTGGTTTCCTACTCGGGTCAGAAGTCAATGGAGCCGTTCTGACAAAGGATCCCGCGTATCCTGCGTCCGTACGGCGTGCGGTTCAACTTACGGAGCGCGTGATTATCCGCGCTCCGGCGTGGCTATAGTGCGGTAGGCGCCTGTCTAGTCCTGTCACTGACAGAGGGGACAGGACAGGGCTAGGGGCCTACCCTATCTCACTGACAAGGGTGGACAGGTCCCATCTCCGAACGGCGCGACGACTTACGGTGCACGTGTCAGCGAGAACCCGGAGGCGTGCGCGATTCTGCAGTGCTCCTGTCCTATCAAGTTGTACCTTTTAGTCTTATTCTATCCGGCTGGGCACCAGTATATAAGGTGCCCTGCCTCCTCCTGTGAGAGGTTCGGAACCTAGACGTTGCTTTACTTCACACCATAAGAACTAGAGAGAAGAGTGGCTACTCGGCTGAAGGCATGATTTGTACTGTGGCTACTTGGTAAATACACATATAAAGAGAGAGGCAGGAGTAGGGGTGTTACCTCCACACGAGGGCCCTGAACCTGGGTAAGATCTTGTTGTTTGCAGTGTTTGTGACTTACCACATGCGGCTACTCGCCGTGTGATCTCTCGCCGAGCACCTCCAGCGTCCATCGGCCCCAACAATAGCCATCCCATGGCATCTGCCGTGATACCACCATGACAGTTGGCGCCCACCGTGGGGCAGACAGAGGCGCTGGCTGGAGTCCATGTTCGGACGGGACTCGTTTCTGCTATTGGGGAGCGCGTGGTCTGTGGCCGTGTCCACAGATTCGGCTCCTTCGACTTCGTCACCGACAACGCCGGAGATTTGGGCGGGAGGCCCATGCCGGCAGGCGGCTCGGTGCCCTCCTTCGGCTCGCACCTCGTCTACGTCGCCACCGCCGTCGTCCGCGAGTTACTAGAGGAGGTGCTGGTCGCGGAAGATCATCCTGCTGTGCTCGCTGCCCGTGGAAGGCCGATGGGCTGCTCCGCGGACAGCGTGGAGGTGATGGTGACCGGCACGGCTACCGATGCCGGAAGGGCGCGGCTGCTGCCGCGGGGGTCATCGAGGATCTTGCTGGCCCGAGTGCTGGCCAGAGGGTCCACAAGCCCTACGAGAAGGACTCCAACATCCCTCTCTCCACTACACCGACGATACCGGCATCCGCCGTGCGGATGGGCATGCCGCCTCCCACCGAGCTTGAGCTCTTGACCATGAGGGCGCAGCTCGACCGGCAGCGTCAGGAGCTGCTCGCCGAGAACCTGGAGCTTGAGAACGTTCGGCTCGAGCTTAGCCTAGACCAGAACGAGTACAACAAGGCCCATGGCTTTACTCCTGTTGTTAGGAAGCCTAGCAAAGTAGGCGCTACTCGTCGCAACTTAGGCGCCGAGATGGCGACAGTTGGTGAGGCTCCTAGCCAGTCTGCCACTGTAAACACCACTACCAGGCCCAGATACAGTAGCCCCGCCAAAACACATAGAGCTGCAGAGGTCGTAGCTGCTGAGTTGCCAAACCTTGCCGGCGACGCGCGCCCTAGGTAGCAGGAGAGGCTCAATGAGCTAGTGCTAGAAGCTGCTAGGCAGAATGAGGAGTTCCGAAAAGCCAATCCGGGTGCCGGTGCTTCTCAGGTTGTGCACTCGCATGCGGTCAGTTCTACGGATCAGGCCTCATCGCCGCATCCCAGCCGTGAGAGGGACCAGAGTGTGCGCTCTGGGAAGAGCAGACAGATGCAGGTGTACGACCCGGCTCTCGCCGCGAAACAGCGCGCTGTGCCGCGAGAGTCCGGTCAGAAACACACTACTGCAGGAGCAGGCTATCAAGCCCATAAAGCTCACAGCAAGGGGCAAGACAGAGACAACGCGGGGCCTTCTCGGCATCCTGCCGCTCATCCTACTCGGCAGAGGACGCAGCAGCCAGCTGCAGCACAGCCGCGTGTGGCTGCGCCAGCGGCCAACCCTGTGGGGCAACCCGCTGTTGTGCAGGAGAACAGGTATGATGATGGCTACTCAGCGATGGGGCTAGCCGCCTATGCTGACCCAAGGAGTGTTGCTGATCGCCTGGGTGACCGCATGTTGGAGCCAAGTGATGCAAGGTTCAAGCTGGACCGGATTAATATGTACGCGCAACTCAAGAACAAGGGGCCTCCTGGCCCAGAATGCTTTGGCCCTCGCATCATGAACGAGCCATCAGTGAACCACTTCCTGCTGGCCAGGGGAACCAAGTGTTACAATGGCAGCACCAAGCCAGAGGACTGGTTGAGTGACTATGTCACAGCCGTGCACATTGCAGGCGGCAACCGGAGATGGGCTGTGCGGTATGTTCCGCAGATGTTAGAGGGTCCAGCTCGGACTTGGCTCAACAACCTGCCCAAGGACAGTATCAATTGCTGGCTGGACTTCTCGGAGGCCTTCATCAGCAACTTCACCAGCACTTACAAGAGGCTGAATAGGCCGCAGCAGTTGTCCGCTTGCAAGCAGCGGGAAGATGAGACCGACCGCGAGTACCTTACTCGGTGGAGCACCTTGAGGAACACCTGTGAAGGTGTGAATGAAGCCCAGGCCATTACTTGGTTTGCGCAGGGTTGCAGGCATGGCATCATGTTGTGGCAGAAGCTGCAGCGCGAGATGCCGAGTACTCTTGCTGAGACCATCAAGATCGCGGACATGTATGCACTCGGCGACCCAACTCAGCCTCTGATGGACTCCCCCGAGCCGAGAAGGAACTACAACAACAACAAGCGCAATGATTTCCGCAACAAGCGCAGGGGTGACCGGATTGATACTCGGTATGATCCCGAGGAGGTGAACGCTGTGACTACGGCTGCTGGGAGTAGCCAAAGGCAAAAAACTGCTGGAGCCCGGTACGGGCAAAACCAGAATCAGGGCCAAGGCATCAAGAAGCCGTACAATGCTCCCCAGCAGGGTAGCGGCAACCCGGATCCAGCTCCGAACTTTGTCTTTGGAAGCATGAGGGATGGGCCGTGCAGTTTCCACACTCGGCATCCAGCCAGGCCAGCCAACCATACTACTCGGCAGTGCAGCTGGTGGAAACAGATCAAGAATGAGGGCCTGCCCCCTCCTGCTCCTCTACCAGCTGCGAATGCCAATGTGCAGCCAGCTCGGGCACCTGCTCCCAGACCTGCAGCTTTCCCGAGAAGAGAGAATGTGAACCAGGTGGCTTTAGGAGCCATCCGCAACTTCAACAATGACCTCTACCGCAACTACAACAACAATGACCGCAACCGCAACTTCTACACCCGCAACAACAACAGGAACAACAACAACAACCAAGGTAACAACAACAACGACAACAATGGCGGTGGAGACCGCAACCAGTACCAGGAACACCACGAGAGCTACATGATCTTCACCTCCAAGCCCGCCGACAAGCAGTCTCTGCACATGCGCGCGATGGAGGTCAATGCCGTGATTCCTGCTGTGCCACACTACCTGCACTGGTGCAACCAAGAGATCACATGGTCCAGAGCTGATCATCCTAGGGTGATGCCCAACCCGGGTAGCTATGCTTTGGTGGTGGATCCCACCTTCTTGGGTGCTCAGAAGAATGTCAGGTTCAGCAAGGTACTGATTGACAACGGCAGCAGCATCAACATTGTGTACAGAGACACACTTGATAAGCTCGGGATGGCCGAGAACATGCTGCTACCCAGCAAGACCACTTTCCATGGCATTGTGCCGGGAGTGTCTTGCTCTCCGATCGGTCGTGTCTGGATAGACGTTCTATTCGGCACCAGGGAGAACTGCCGCATTGAGAGCTTGGCGTTCGAGGTGGTTGATCACCAGAGCCCATACCATGCCCTACTCAGTAGGCCTGCTCTCAGCAAGTTCATGGCTTCAACCCATGCTGCATACTTGAAGATGAAGATCCCTGGTCCCAATGGAGTGATCACCATCTCGGGTGACTACAAGAGGTCTATGGAGTGTGCCTCTGCTGGTTCCCAGCTGGCGGAGTCCATGGTCATTGCTGCCGAGAAGAATAAGATGTACAAGGTAGTGGCTATGGCGCAAGCAGCGCAAGGTGGTGCGCCTGGCATGCCGAGTTCCCAGTACGGGACTGCGTTCCAGGCGTCCCAGGAGACAAAGAAGGTCCAGGTTGATCCTGAGTTCCCAGACCGCATTGCCATCATTGGCGCCGGGTTGGGAGAGAAATAGGAAATCGAGCTCATCCACTTCCTCCGTGAGAATCGGGATGTCTTCGCCTGGTCCAATGAGGATTTGCCAGGCGTCCCGAGGGAGTTGGTTGAGCACTCGCTACATGTGCGGCATGATGCCAAGCCAGTGAAGCAGGCGATGCGCCGCTTTGGTGATGAGAGGAGGAAAGCTATCGGTGATCAGATCACCAACAGCAACTTTATCATGGAGGTTTTGCATCCGGACTGGCTAGCCAACCCGGTTATGGTTGAGAAGAAGAAGGAGGACCCCAAGGAGGATACCGCATGGCGCATGTGCGTGGACTACACCGACCTGAACAAGGCCTGCCCCAAGGATCCCTTTCCGCTACCCCGCATAGATCAGGTGATCGATTCCACTGCTGGTTGTGAGCTTTTGTCTTTCATAGATGCTTACTCTGGTTTTCATCAGATAGCTCTCAACCCTGCTGATCAAATAAAGACTGCCTTTATTACCCCGTACGGGGCTTATTGCTATCGTGTCATGTGCTTTGGGTTGCGGAATGCTGGGGCTACCTATCAGAGATGCATGCAGAAATGCTTGCATGATCAAATTGGCAAAAATGTGCAGGTGTACGTAGATGACATTGTCATCAAAACGAATAAAACACATACTCTGCTTAGTGACATTGAGGAAACATTTGCCAACTTGCGCAAGTACAAGATGAAGTTGAATCCGACTAAATGCACTTTTGGCGTCCCGGCTGGCAAGCTACTCGGCTTCTTGGTATCCAGTCGGGGCATTGAGGCCAATCCTTCAAAGATAAAAGCTATAGAGAGCATGTCTTTGCCGAGATCCCTGAAGGATGTGCAAAAGTTCACTGGTTGCTTGGCTTCTCTAAGCCGCTTCCTGGGCAGAATGGGCGAGAAGGCCTTGCCTCTGTATCAATTGATGAAGAAAAGTGACAAAGTTCGTCTGGACACCGCAAGCTGATGTGGCATTCAAGGAGCTGAAAGCCATGCTGGGTAGCGCTCCCATCTTGGCTAGTCCGCTACCCTAAGAACCAATGCTGCTGTACATTGCTGCGACTAACCGAGTGGTCAGTGTTGTCATTGTGGTGGAGAGAGAAGAGGAAGGCAAGACTGTACAGCGGCCTGTATACTATCTCAGTGAGGTGCTCTCCAGCTCCAAGAAGAACTACCCACATTACCAGAAGATGACTTACGGCGTGTACCTGGGCGCCAAGAAGTTGAAGCACTATTTCCAAGAGCATCCCATCACTGTGGTGAGTTCTGCTCCCATCTCGGACATCATGGGCAACAAGGAGGCAAGTGGCAGAGTAGCCAAGTGGGCGATTGAGCTGGCCGCGTACGCTCCTGCGTACGCGAGAAGAGAAGCCATCAAGTCACAGATCCTAGCAGATTTTCTGGTGGATTGGGCTGAGGTGCAATATGAGCCTCCTACTCCAGTAACCAACTACTGGAAGATGCATTTTGATGGCTCCAAATTAAAGGAAGGCCTGGGTGCTGGCGTGGTGCTCACGTCACCCAAGAGAGATCAACTCAAGTATGTGCTGCAGATCCACTTCAAGGCATCCAACAATGTAGCAGAGTACGAGGCTGTGGTACACGGCTTGAAGGTAGCCAAGGAGGTTGGCGTGCAGCGCATCGTATGCTATGGCGACTCGGATCTGGTTGTGCAGCAAGTTTCAGGCACCTAGGATGCTCTGGATGCTAACATGGCTTCATATCGGTTTTTGGTGCAAACCATGACTGGTTTCTTTGAAGGGTACGAGTTCAAGCACATACACCGAGCAGAGAACAAGGCAGCTGATGAGCTATCCAAGTTGGGATCTTCTCGGCAATACATCCCGGCTGGGGTTGCCTTGGAGCATTTGAGAAAGCCATCTATCAAGCCATCCCCCAACTCGGAGTCTATATTCGTTCCTTCTCTGCCCAGCGAGGAAGCTGTTCCCATGGAGATTGACTAGGAGATTGCAAAAGAGAACCATGGGACTGCCGTCTCCATCCCGGGGATTGGCGCATGCAACCCGGGGACTGTCCCTTCTTACTCGGGGACTGCCCCTCCCAACTCGGGGACTGTCGCATCCATTGAGGGGGTTCTTGCCGCGTGCACAAGGTCTCGGGGACTCGTCCCCAACTCAGAAGAAGAGGAAGTGGTGGTTGGTCCAATGGAAGTGGACGAACCAGTGTTTCCCATCCGGGGAACACCGAGTTGGGCTTTTCCCATATTATCCTTTCTAAAGGACGGCACCTTGCCGAGTGATGAGGTTACCTCGAGGCAAATTCACAGAAGATCCAAGGGCTATACAATCTTCAGAGATGTGCTGCATAAAAGAAGTCCTACTGGTGTGCTGCAGCGCTGTGTAGAGCCAGAAGAAGGAGAAGAAATTTTGGTGGAGATACACCAAGGAGAATGCGGGCATCACGCCTCTTCTCGGGCTATGGTCAACAAGGCTTTTCGGCATGGCTTCTTTTGGCTCACTGCCTTGAAGCAAGCTGAAGATATTGTGAGAAAGTGCAATGGCTGCCAAAGATTTGCAAGTAAGATTCATATGCCAGCTTCCGAGTTGAAGACCATTCCCATTACTTGGCCATTTGCTGTTTGGTGCTTGGATATGGTGGGTCCTTTCAAGCCGGCTAGAGGCAACATGACTCACATCTTGGTCATGGTTGACAAGTTCACCAAGTGGATTGAGGTGAAGCCTATTCGGAAGTGTGATGGAGCCACTGCTGTGAGTTTTCTGAAGGATGTGATCCTGAGGTATGGCTACCCGCACAGCATTATCACTGACAATGGCACAAACTTTGCTGAGGGTATGTTTGCGAGGTTCTGCAGAGATAAGCATATTCGGCTAGATGTTGCATCTGTTGTGCATCCCGCCTCCAATGGGCAAGTTGAAAGAGCAAATGGCATGGTGCTATCAGGCATAAAGCCAAGGTTGATTAAGCCGCTGCTGAAAACACCTGCGTGTTGGCTAGACGAGTTGCCTGCGGTGTTGTGGAGTCTAAGGACTACCCCTAACCGGTCAACCGTCTACACGCCATTCTTCCTGGTTTATGGAGCTGAGGTCGTGTTGCCCACTGACCTAGAGCATGACTCGCCCCGTGTAACGCTCTACACGGAGGCAGAGGCTAGAGAAGCTCGAGAAAACGACGTTGACCTGCTGGAAGAAGCAAGAGAGCTAACTCTGTCATGTTCAGCTGTTTACCAGCAAAGCTTGAGGCGTTATCATAGCCGGAAAGTGAACCCAAGGGTTTTCCGAGAAGGAGACATGGTGCTTAGGCTCGTGCAGCGCACAGCCGGGATGCACATGCTTTCCCCTCCGTGGGAAGGGCCTTTCATTGTGAGCAAGGCCTTGCACAATGATGCCTATTATCTAATCGACGCACAGCTACCCCAGAAGAACAGGCCGGATTGGACTGGAGAGGAATCCAAGCGCCCTTGGAATGTAGCTCTACTCCGACGTTTTCACTCATGAGCAAACTATGTATGTATCTTCTTTTCCGAGTTAAACTCCTATTCGGCAATCTGAAATTGAACTCGGGGACTGCCCTAGTCCAAATTGTTCCTTGTGTTTACTCTGTTTTGCTTTGTCTATTCGGTTGAACCACTTAGAATTTCAAAAGCATACAAAGTAGTGTGTTTAAACTCACTGGACACTTTGCGACTCTGCTGTTGTCCGCAACCCGGCTTCATGGCAAGCCAGAGAACAAGCCAGAGAGTCAATGAACACATGAAAAATTGCAAAGGAAAGGAAGCGTGTGGCAACCGAATAGAGTGTTTTGTACTGTTTTTTCTTTTCGGCTAAGTGGTGGGCAGCGTTACTATGATTTTTCTAAGTGGCTAAGTATTTGAAACTCCTACTTTGAACTCTTGTGACTCGACTACCAACAAAGAAACAAGTTGCAGGTAAGAGCTGAGATAAGAAGGAAGAGCGGATAAAAAATGCAACTCGGGGACTTGCATATTAACGCAACCCGGCATTCAGCCAGAGTTGCTAAGAACTTCAACAAAGATAAAATTGAGTAGCAACAAAAGACTTAATAGTTTGATACATTTGCACCCGGCATCCCGGGGATCTGATAAAAGTTCTAGAGAATAAGTGTTTGCAGGAATTCACCAGTTGGAGGTAGCGGTGTTGTCCGCAGCTTTGTCATCAGCTCCGGCCTTCTCGGCATCAGCATCAGCCTTGGCGCTTTCGGCATCCGCTTCAGTGTTGGCGTTGGCGGCTGGCTCGGAGGTTGCCATGGCGACGGAGATAGGATCTGTCGCCGAGCTCGATGCAGCAGATTGGAAGCTGGGCATCGGGAAGCTGCTGGTTGCGCCCAACTCGGGGGCCGCTTGCTGGATCACCATCTCGGTGGTGATGGTGGTCTCCTCGGCGTTGTTTTCCGGCTGCTCGGCGTCAGCATCAACCTTGGCTTTCCCTTTCCCCTTGGCGGCACCCTCCTCGAACATGCTCAAGTCATCCGACTCGGTGTCCTCATCTTTATCGTCGTCCTCTTCCTCGGCTTCAGTATCTGGCTCAGGGAGGCCCTCGATGTAGGTGGCGGTGTCCGCGTAAGAGGCTACCTCATAGGCTACCCTCTTCCGGCGGGCAACACATTCGGGATCCTTGCTCCATTTGGAATCTTCGCGCATCTCGAGAATCCTGTCGAGGTTGAGATTCTCGTACCAGCTTGTGATAAAGTGAAGTAGCTGGTCCGCTCCTGCCCGAGCTGCAGAGCTGCGCCACTTCTTCAACTCGGCCTTCACGCCGTCCAGCTTCCCGGCGATGTCGATTAAGCTGCTGGGCGCGGATTCATCCGGCCAGAACAGGTCATGGATTTTGTAGGCAGTGGACACCATGGTGGTGCCCAAGCCCCTGAGTTGGCGAAGCTGGGTCTTGATGCTCAGAAGGTTGTCATTGACACTGGACTTGGTGTCAATGGGCAACCCGGATGCAGCTCGGAGTTCTTGTGCCTTAGCCAAAGCAGGAGTGTTGGCGGCGCGGAGACTAGGGAAGATATCTGAAAGAGAAACCAGTAAGAATTGGGAACAGAGGCAGAGAAGAGAGAAAGCCAGATAGAAAGAAGGATTGAGAGGAGAAATAGCCATATGCAGAGAAGAGAAGACTTACTTTTGAGATCCACCAGCAGCGCGTCCAGCTTGATCTTCCAAGCCTCCTCGTCAGCAATATGCCGGCCCTCAATCTGGCGCGCGTTGGCGAGCTGGAGCATGAGTTGCGAGTTGTGATCCTTCAGCACTGAGATCTCCACCTCAAGCGCCTTCTCCTTGGCCTTAGCTGCTGCCTTGATCTCCTCCTTCGTTGCAGTTTGATCCAAGGCATCCTGGAGGGCAGACTTGAGCTGGACCTGCATCTGGTCGAACTCAGCGCGCTCTGCATCGCTGTCGGGGGGTTACCCCCGAGTAGGTTAAAGGCAAGTGCTAAGGGCAAGATCAGAAGAGAAATTTGGCAGAGTAGCTGGCTACCCGGTACTCACTACCCGGGCGACTGCTATTCGGCCATACCCGCTGATGGCCAGGAGGAAGAATCAAGGAAGTTATTCCCCTCCGAGTAGAAGAAGTGGTCCGAGTAGAGATGGCGGTCTCCTACTCGGGCCAGAAGTCAAAGGAGCCGTTCTGACACAGGATCCCACGTATCCTGGGTCCGTACTGGTGCACTGTTCATCTGCAGAGCGTGTGCTTATCCGCGCCAGGGTGTCAGCAGGGCGGTGCAGGTTAGGGGGCCTACCCGTGACAGTGTCAGTGATAACAGATTAGCTTCTTGGTTTTGCACAACGACTTTCTACATGGAGACAAACTAGGAAGCCAAAGCTATCAGCGGGAAGTTGGAAGTGTACAGTGTGCACACTATGTCGACATCTTGGCTGTATTCGGCTGGGCACCAGTATATAAGGTTCCCTGCCTCCTCCTACGCGAGGGACGACACAACTAGGGGCTACAGTTACATAGATAGAAGGGTGGCTACTCGGTTGTAAGCTAAACCTGTACTGTGGCTACTCGGAGACACACGAATATAGAGAGAGAAAGGCAGGAGTAGGGGTTTTACCTCCACACGAGGGCCCTGAACCTGGGTAGATCTTGTTGTTTGCAGTGCTAGATTCATTCCTCATGCGGCTACTCGCTGCGTGATCCCTCCCCGAGCGCCTCCAGCGTCCATCGTCCCCACAACTTTAGCCATCCTATGGCATCTGTCGTGACACCACCACGACAGTTGGCGCCCACCAAGGTAACAACAACAGCAACCAAGGTAACAACAACAGCGGCAACAATGGTGGTGGAGATCGCAACCGGTACCAAGAGCATCACGAGAGCTATATGATCTTCACCTCTGAGCCCGTTGACAAGCAGTCTCAGCACAGGCGTGCCATGGAGGTCAATGTTGTGATCCCTGCTGTTCCTCACTACATGCACTGGTGCAACCAAGAGAACACATGGTCCAGAGCGGATCATCCTAAGGTGATGCCCAATCCAGGTAGCTACGCCCTGGTGATGGATCCCACCTTCTTGGGCCCTCAGAAGAATGTGAAGTTCCGCAAGGTTCTAATCGACAACGGCAGCAGCATCAACATTGTGTACAGAGACACACTTGAGAAGCTTGGTTTGGCCGAGAACATGCTGCTACCTAGCATGATCACTTTCCATGGCATCGTGCCGGGAGTTTCTTGCAATCTGATTGGCCAAGTATGGATAGACGTGCTGTTCAGCACCAGGGAGAACTGCTGCACAGAGAGCCTGCAGTTCGAAGTGGTTGATCACCAGAGCCCATATCACGCCCTACTCGGAAGGCCTGCTCTGAGCAAGTTCATGGCCTCTACTCATACTGCATATCTGAAGATGAAGATCCCTGGTCCCAATGGTGTGATCACCATCTCTGGTGATTACAAGAAATCTATGGAGTGCGCCTCTGCTGGTTCTCAGTTGGCGGAGTCTATGGTAATTGCTGCCGAGAAGAAGAAGATGTACGAGGTGGTGGCTATGGCGCAATCCGCGCAAGCTGGTGCGCCTGGCATGCCGAGTTCCCAGCACGGGACGGCGTTCCAGGCATCCCAGGAGACAAAGAAGATCCAGGTCGACCCTGAGTTCCCCGACCGAGTTGCCATCATTGGCTCAGGGTTGGGGGAGAAATAGGAAAGCGCGCTCATCCACTTCCTCCATGAGAATCGGGACGTGTTCGCCTGGTCCAATGAAGATTTACCAGGTGTCCCGAGGGAGTTGGTTGAGCACTCGCTACATGTGCGTCCTGACGCCAAACCAGTGAAGCAGGCTATGCGCCGCTTTGGAGATGAGAGAAGAAAGGCCATCGGTGATCAGATCACCAAGCTGCTGATAAGCAATTTCATCATGGAGGTGCTGCATCCGGATTGGCTGGCCAACCCGGTCATGGTCGAGAAGAAGAAGGAGCATCCCAAGGCCGCTACCGCGTGGCGCATGTGCGTCGACTACACCGACTTGAACAAGGCCTGCCCCAAAGATCCATTTCCGCTACCCCGCATCGATCAGGTGATTGATTCCACTGCTGGCTGTGAACTGTTGTCTTTCATACTCTGGTTTTCATCAGATAGCTCTCAACCCTGCTGATCAAATAAAGACTGCTTTCATTACCCCGTACGGGGCTTATTGCTATCGTGTCATGTGCTTTGGGTTGCGGAATGCGGGTGCAACTTATCGGAGATGCATGCAGAAATGCTTGCATGATCAACTCGGAAAAAATGTGCAGGTGTACGTAGATGACATAGTCATCAAAACGAATAAAACACATACTCTGCTTAGTGACCTTGAGGAAACTTTTGCCAATTTGCGCAAGTATAAGATGAAGCTGAACCCGAGTAAATGCACCTTTGGCGTCCCGGCTGGCAAGCTACTCGGCTTCTTGGTATCCAGTCAGGGCATTGAGGCCAATCCTTCAAAGATAAAAGCTATTGAGAGCATGTCTTTGCCGAGATCCCTGAAGGATGTGCAGAAATTCACTGGTTGCTTGGCATCTCTGAGTCGTTTCTTGGGCAGAATGGGCGAGAAGGCCCTGCCTTTGTACCAATTGGTGAAGAAAAGCGACAAGTTCGTCTGGACACCGCAAGCTGATGTGGCATTCAAAGAGCTGAAGGCAATGCTGGGTAGCGCTCCCATCTTGGCTAGTCCGTTACCCAAGGAGCCAATGTTGATGTACATTGCCGCTACTAACCGGGTAGTCAGCATGGTGATTGTGGTGGAACGAGAAGAGGAAGGCAAGAGTGTGCAGCGGCCGGTGTACTATCTCAGTGAGGTGTTGTCCAGCTCCAAGCAGAACTACCCGCACTACCAGAAGATGACTTACGGCGTGTACCTAGGCGCCAAGAAGCTAAAGCACTATTTCCAAGAGCATCCTATCACCGTGGTGAGCTCCGCTCCAATCTCGGATATCATGGGCAACAAGGAAGCAAGTGGCAGGGTAGCCAAGTGGGCAATCAAGCTAGCCGCCTACGCTCCTGCGTATGCGAGAAGAGAATCCATCAAGTCTCAGATCCTGGCAAAATTTCTTGTGGATTGGGCTGAGGTGCAGTATGAGCCTCCTACTCCAGTATCCAACTACTAGAAGATGCACTTCGATGGCTCCAAAATGAAGGAAGGCTTGGGTGCTGGCGTAGTTCTCACATCACCCAAGCGAGATCAACTCAAGTACGTGCTGCAAATTCATTTCAAGGCATCCAACAACGTAGCAGAGTACGAGGCTGTGGTTCATGGTTTGAAGGTAGCAAAGGAAGTCGGTGTGCATCGCATCATATGCTATGGCGACTCAGATCTAGTTGTGCAGCAAGTTTCTGGCACTTGGGATGCTCTGGATGCCAACATGGCGTCATACCGCTTCCTGGTCCAAGCAATGACTGGATTCTTCGAAGGCTGCGAGTTCCAACACATCCACCGAGCAGAGAATGAGGCAGCTGATGAGTTGTCCAAGTTGGGGTCTTCTCGGCAGTACATCCCGGCTGGGATTGCCTTGGAGCATTTGAGAAAGCCATCCATCAAGCCATCCCCCAACTCGGAGTCCATTTTCGTTCCTTCTCTGCCTAATGAAGAAGCAGTTCCAATGGAGATTGACTGGGAGAATGCAACATGGAACCCGGGGACTGCAGTCTCCATCCCGGGGACTGGCGCCTGCAACCCGGGGACTGCCCCTCCTTACTCGGGGACTGCCACTCCTTACTCGGGGACTGCCCCTCTCAGCTCGGGGACTGTCGCATTCCTTGAAGAAGTCCTTGCAAACCGTTCGGGGCTGCAAAGAGTCAACCCCAACTCAGAAAAAGATGAAGCGGTGGCTGTTCCAATGGAAGTGGACGAACCAGTGTTTCCCGCACGAGAGACACAGGGTTGGGCTATGCCCATATTATCCTTTCTAAAGGATGGTACCCTACCAGATGATGAGGTAACCGCAAGGCAGATTCAGAGAAGATCCAAGGGCTACACCATCTTCAGATAGGTGCTGCATAAAAGAAGTCCCACTGGCGTGTTGCAGCGCTGTGTGGAACCGGAAGAAGGATAAGAAATTCTGGTGGAAATACACCAAGGAGAATGCGGGCATCACGCTTCTTCTCGGGCTCTAGTCAAGAAGGCTTTTCGGCATGGCTTCTTCTGGCTCACTGCTTTGAAGCAAGCTGAAGATATCGTGAGAAAGTGCAACGGCTGCCAGAGATTCGCAAGTAAGATCCACATGCCTGACTCCGAGTTGAAAACCATTCCCATTACTTGGCCATTTGCTGTTTGGTATCTGGAGATGGTTGGTCCCTTCAAGCCGGCTAGAGGCAACATGACTCATATCTTGGTCATGGTTGATAAGTTCACCAAGTGGATTGAAGCGAAGCCTATTCGAAAGTGTGATGGAGCCACTGCTGCGAGTTTCCTGAAGGATGTGATCCTGAGATACGGCTACCCGCACAGCATCATCACGGATAACGGCACAAACTTTGTTGAGGGTGCCATGGTGAGATTCTGCAGAGATAAGCACATCCGGCTAGATGTCGCGTCCGTTGCGCATCCCGCATCCAATGGGCAGGTGGAAAGAGCAAATGGCATGGTACTGGCAGGCATAAAGCCAAGGCTGATCGAGCCGCTGCTGAAAACACCAGGGTGTTGGCTACACGAGTAGCCAGTGGTGTTGTGGAGTCTAAGGACTACCCCTAACCGGTCAACCGGCTACACGCCATTCTTCTTGGTTTACGGGGCTGAGGCCGTGTTGCCAATCGATCTAGAGCATGACTCCCCCCGAGTATCCCTCTACACTGAGGCGGAGGCGAGAGAAGCTCGAGAAGATGACGTTGACCTGCTAGAAGAAGCAAGAGAGCTTACTCTGTCACGTTCAGCTGTTTACCAGCAAAACTTGAGGCGTTATCACAGCCGGAAAGTGAACCCAAGGGTTTTCCGAGAAGGAGACATGGTGCTTAGGCTCGTGCAGCGCACGGCCGGGATGCACAAGCTATCCCCTCCGTGGGAAGGGCCTTTCATTGTGAGCAAGACTCTACACAATGATTCCTATTACCTTGTTGACGCACAGCCATCCAAGAAGAACGGGCCGGATAAAGCTGGGGAGGAATATAAACGCCCCTAGAATGTAGCTCTACTCCGCCGCTTTCATTCATGAGCAAAAGTGTGTATGTACTCTCTTATCCGAGTTAAACTCCTACCCTGCAATCAAAAATTGAACTCGGGGACTGCCCTCGTCCAAAAATGTTCTAAGTGTTTCTATTCTCATGTATCTTTGTCTACTCGGTTGCTATGTTTAGAATTTCAAAAGCATACAAAGTAGTGTGTTTACACTCACCGGACACTCTGCGACTCTCCTGTTGTCCGCAACCCGGCTTCATGGCAAGCCAGAGAACAAGCCAAAGAGTCAATGAACACATGAAAAATTGCGAAGGAAAGGAAGTGTGTGGCAACCGAGTAGAGCATTCTTTATTGCTTTTCTGTTAAATTTTTTCGGTTAGGTGGTGGGCAGCGTTACTATGACTGTTTCTAAGTGGCTAAGTATTTGAAACTCCAAGTTTGAACTCTTGTGACTCGAATACCAAAAAAGCAACAAGTTGCAGGTAAGAGCTGAGATAAAAAGGAAGAGTAAATGAGAAATGCAACTCGGGGACTCGCATGATAACGCAACCCGGCATCGAGCCAGAGCTGCTCAAATTAATAAGTATAAGACATCAAGTGGAATAAAAACTGAGTAGCAACGGGAAGAATAAATGTTTGATACATGTGCGCCCGGCATCCCGGGGATCTGATGAAAGTTTCAAAGCATAAGTGTTTCAGGAAAGAACTAGCTCGAGGTTGCGGTGTTATCCAAGTTGGCGTTGGCGGCGTCCGCTTCAGGGTTGGCAGCAACTTGATCTGAGGTGGTAGTGGCCACCGAGATGGGGTCGGACTGGGTGCGGGGTAGCGCTGCATCGTCGAGTGCCGTGCCGGAAGATGAGCCCATCTCGCGAGCTGCACCCTGGGTGGCGTCCTGGCTCTCGATCTCCTTATCGCTACCCGCGGTGGCCTTGCCCTTCCCCTTCTCGGCGCTTGTCTCTTCAAAGCAGCCCAAGTCTTCCGACTCGGTCTCCTCGTCATCGTCTTCATCCTCATCATCACCTTCCGCATCCGTATCAGGCTCGGTGAGGCCTTCGATGAAGCGCGCGGTATCCGCGTCGGAGGCGATCTCATATGCGACTGCCTGGCGGCGAGTCACACACTCGGGATCCTTCTCCCACTTTGAGTCCCGGCGCATCTCGAGGATGGTGTTGAGATTGAGATTCTCATACCAGCTGCAAATGAAGAGTAGAAGCATGTCGGCGCAAGCCCGAGCTCCGGATGCCCGCCATTTCTTCAATTCGGCTTTGACACCGTTCAGCTTCTCGGCGAGCGCGCGGATAGTTCTTGGCAAAGGATCTTGAGGCCAGAACAGCGCATGAAGTTTGAAGGCGGTGGACGCCAAATCAGTGCCCAAGCCCCTAAGACGATGAACTTGTCCCTGTAGGTTGGTGAAGCTATCTTCAATCGAAGCATTGGTGTCCATGGGCACTCCCTTCTCGGTGCGAATTTCTTGTGACTTGGACAGAGCAGGTTTGCAAGACGAGCAAAGGTCGGGGAAGATTTCTGAAAATTCTATCAGAGAGAATTAGAAACGGAGGCAGGGAAGAGATGCAAATCAAGCCACAAAGAAGAAGAAGGAAGCAGGAAGGTGCAGAGAAGCGAGAGCTTACTGTTCAGGTCGCAGAGTAGCGATTACAGCTTCCTCTTCCATGCCTCCTCGTCAGCAATGTGCTTCTCTTCAACCTTGCGGAACTCGGCCAGCTGGCTCATGAGGTCCACATTGCTCTTCTTCAACACCTCGTTCTCCAACTCGAGGGCCCTCTGCTTCGCCTTGAAAGCTTCCTCCATCTTGTCCTTCTCGGCGGTTAGGTCTATGGCATCCTGAAGGGCAGCCCTCAACTGGACTTGCAGCGGTTCCATCTCGGTGGCGTGCTTGTTCTTGAGCTCAACTTCTTGGCTCTCTAGTTGCTGTTTCACCTCAGCAGGTTTCAAGCAGTCGAGGTGCTCTTCACGGAACTTCTTGTGGTCTTCTGCAAAGAGAAGAGCACGGTCAGCTGAGTAGCAAAGGAGAAGGAGGAAAACAAGCAGAGCAGACGGCAACTCACCTTCCAATTTCTTGATGGTGGTCTCAGCATTAGCAACGAAGACATGGAAGTGTTTGTGTTCCTCTGCCATCGCCTCAAATTTGCCTGCAGAGTAGAAGGAGTTAGAGAAAAAAGCAAATACGAGCGTAAACACAAAATGCGTTAACCGAATAGCTAGAAGCTTACTCTCGAGTGCTGAAAGCTGGAGGGCACGATCCACGGCTGCTTGCTCCGTCTCAGCATCACTTTTACGTTCTTCTTGCAGGGCCTCAAGGCGCCTTTTGGCAATGCTATGATTCCAGAACAGCTGCCGGTAGAGGGTCGTCCTCTTCAAAAGGCTATTCTGAGAAAAAGAAAGAAAGGGAGTTAGACAGTGTTTGGAAGATTTGGCCCGAGAAGACGGCAACTCGGACGAGTACCCGTCTACTCGGCCCGAATCTCGGGGACTGGATGGTGGTTAAGGAGAATGAGAAGAATAGAAGAAGAAGGAAATTGCAACTCGGAACAAGAAACCGCAACTCGGAAAAAGCAAACAAAACTTACAGCATAGGTCTGTTCGAGATCTTCAGCGGCCTTGCGGTGGACATACATCTTCGCGGCCAGCATGCTGGTTGTGGACGAAATGGTCATGGGAGTGTAGCCCATGTACGCCTTGTTCCAATCAGTGCGCCAGTGGTCCAGCGTGCCCAAGGCCAGGCCATGCCAGGTTTTGTTGCCAAGGACTTCGCTGTTCCATTCCGCTTCGATGAAGCCTACCCGGTCGATCATCTGCTCGAGCCCCTGGGACACCACCTAAGTCTCCTGGACCTCGCGCGAGTAGATCGAAAGGGGCTTGTGCTTTGCTGGCAACTTGGAGTCCACCGCTGTGGCCTGCTTGCCCTTCGTAAGAGCGAGCTGCTTCTCGGTCTTGTTCAGACTGATGCCGTATTGCTTGCCCGTCTGCACCATGTAACGCAGGAGGCTAGGTGGATCTTGAGCGCTTGATCCCGCGGCTGCGCCAGCAGAGCTGCCAGAAGCGCCGATGGTGAGCTGCCCAGGTTTCGCGGCAGGCTTCGGGTAGTTTAGGCGGCGGCATCTTGGCAGAATCCAGCGCGGTGGGTTCTTGCGGACTGCGGCATCAGGCTGAGTAGCCTGCTTCTCGGCGGCATCTGTCTTCTTGATGTTCTGCTTGGCTGGAGGGCTTGGTGCGGTCTTCTCGGTGTTCTGTTTGGCTGGAGGGTTTGCTATGGTCTTGGTCTTCTTCGCTGGAGGGCTGGAGGCGGTAGGTGGAGCAGCCTGGTGGGTAGGCGGCACAGGGGGCCGGCTACCCGGCACAGCGTCTGGCTGCGCTTGGCTCTGCGGGTCCTGCTCCACCGTAGTCGTCTCAACCCGCTGCTCGGCAGCGGGATCTGGTCGTGCATCTTCTTGTACTTCTACCCGCGGCTGGGCCGCGGGATCATCTTGAACAGCAGCCCCAACTTCCGGCTGCTCCTGGTTCTCTTCCTGCCGCTCAAGGGCGGCACGATCTTGGTACTCGGCGTCTTGTTCAATGTTCTCCCCAGCTGCGGCAGCTGAAGGAGAAGGTGGGGTCCCGTCTTCGGCAGCATCCTGCGCACCTTGTTCTGTGTGGGCCTGCTGCTCTGTGTCCATGTCTTGGACACCAATGCCAATGTCTCCGACGTTGGTGCCTTCGTCTTCTTCCTTCACGGGCGAGGGCGCACGCGTCCTATCCCGTGCCGTGGTCTCGTCCTCATCAGAGAGGTCGATGAGCTTCTCGAGGTCGATGGCGGACCGTTTCTTGGATTTGGTGGGAGCGGTAGCAGCATCAGCGTCCAAAGGAGCACTGAAGAGAAAAAGAAGTTCAGAAAAGGAGAAGGAAAGAAGAACACCGGGAAGCAACGACAAGATGTAAACCAGAGGGAAACTGCTTACCCTTTGCGGGAAGGGGGTAGCCTTCGGCCTGAAACCTGCTTCTTCTTCTTCTCGGCTTTCGGCTTCTTGGCGGGGGGCTCTTGAGCACCGCTACCCGTCCTCTTCCGGGTAGAAGGAGCAGCCACCGCAACCGGATCGACGTCGAGGACGTCCTCGTCATCCTCATCAGCATCAGCATCAGCATCGTCTACAGAATAGAGAAGCAACGGTTGAGAAGCGGAAAGGAAGGATAGATCGCGCTACCCGCAACTGCAGAAGCGAGCTCAGTCACCTTCTTCATCGTCCTCGGACCAATCCCGAATGGACGCATCGACATGGTGCTTACCCTGCTGTTCAGTGTGAGGGACACAGAGGGTAGCATGGGTGTCATAGGCGGTCTCATCGTCTTCTTTTCGGTCTGGGTCCCAATTGGCCTCTAGAAGCTCTTGGTTCTCAGCGAGCTGGCGGTCAAGATGCTGGAAACACGAACAGGCGGTACAAATCAGTTGAGCAACACAAAGGAATCCTACTTGGCACGGAATACAAATACCAGCAAGCGTTCTCTAGTCGACATGGCGTGCAAACACAAAGCACATAAAGCCTAGCGGGTACTAGTAAGTCCTCTACTCGACATGGCGTGTAAATATAAAGCACATAAATCCTAGAAGATACTAGTGAGTGTTTCTACTCGGTGCAGCGTGAAAGACTAAGCACACTAAGCTGGGAAGCCACCTATTCGGTATCATGATGCATAGATAAAGCATGAGGTACTAACCTGTCCGATTGGCTTCTCGCGGCTATACGGCACGAAGCCGTATTGCCAGTGGTCGGTGAGGCCAGTGCTCATGATCGAGCGCGCCCAGACGGCCACATCCGCGTTGCTCAACTCGAACGTGGTCGTCCGTGTGCAGTCTCTGTTGCCCCCCATGTTGCACATGAGGTGCGCACGGCGCTGCAGCGGGAGCACTCGCCTGGAAATCCAGCAAGCGATGGGATCGTCGCTTTTGAGTCCCATATCCTTCAGCTCGATGAGGCGCTTGTTGATCTGGAAGACGTTGCCTTCCAGTTTCGGCTTGAATCCCCAATTCTGTTGGGTGGGCGCCATGTTCGTCCATTTGGGAAGCAAGATCCGGTCCACGATTGGCGCTCCTTCTTCGTCAGGGACGTTCTTCACGTAGAAGAAGGTCCGCTGCCACTTGCGCACCGAGTCGAGCCCCTTGATGCGCGGGTGAGGGGTGGAGCCGCGCTGCAGAATCATCGCGCTGCCGGTCTTGGTCATGTTGCGGGCGCTCTCCGTGCTTCCCGGCTTGGGCACGCTCTGCTTCCGGAAGAAGAAGTAACGCGCCTAGGTGTGCACCGTGGGGCGCACACCCAGGAACGCCTCGCACACCACGGCGTGGTATGCGAGCATCACCATGGCATTAGGCGGCAGGTGATGCGGCTGGAGCCCGAAGTGGTCGAGGAAGGATTTGAAGAAGTCCGAGACGGGTAGCCCGAATCCCCGCTTGAAGTGAGCGAGGAAGACGACGAACTCGTCCGCCTCTGGTGTGGGGACGAGCTCGCCGTCCGGCTGCCGGCAGCGCACGCCGGGAGGAACCCGGCGGGTATTCACCAGGCACTGGCAATCCGCCAGGGTGACATCGGATCCAGCCCATCCGGCGCGGGCGTCATCGTCGCGGGCCATCGATACGAGGGGATTTGGTGGAGATTCGTGGAAGTTTGATGGGATTTGCTAGCCTTCCAATGTCACAGGGAGCAGCGGCGCGGAGAGATGCGCGGCTGCGGAAGTGCTCGGTGGCGGCGGAGAGGCGAAGAGACGAGGAGTGAATAGGAGCAGGAAGAGGAAAGAGGAGTTACCGAGGGGGTATTTATCCCTCCCCTCGGGTATCCGTTACTAATGGAGTTAGTGGGATCAGTTTGTGCACAGAGATCGTGCGACGTGGGGTGTGGGCCGGTTAGAAACGCACACAGCACTGTTCGTGCGCGTAACGGCCGCAATTGATCCCACGTCGAGATCGTGTGCGAATAACTGCACTTGATGTGACCTAATGGGCCGGTGGGCCCAGGTCGTAGTGATGGGCGCGTGGCCTGTCACATCCCAGGCACCGAGGCGTCGAGGGTACGGGAACGTGACACGTGCCCAGTTGCAATGCGGAAAGGCGGATTTGGTCTGCCAGGCCGAGATTCTCTCCAGAGATTCCGTAAACTCATTTTACTCGGCGACAGAGAAGAGGAATGGTTCTATTCGGAAGAGAAGAAACTCGAGCCAGAGTTAAGGGCTACTCGGAGGTTCTTCTCAGCATCTTGAACTTCAAAAGCAAGATTGGTTTTTAAGCTGGCAGAGCCCAGTGAACGAGTTCACATGACTCTACCAGCTTCGGGGACTAATGTCGGGGGGTTACCCCCGAGTAGGGTAAAGGCAAGTGCTAAGGGCAAGATCAGAAGAGACATTTGGCAGAGTAGCTGGCTACCCGGTACTCACTACCCGGTCGACTGCTATTCGGCCATACCCGCTGATGGCCAGGAGGAAGAATCAAGGAAGTTATTCTCCTCCGAATTGAAGAAGTGGTCCGAGTAGAGATGGCGGTCTCCTACTCGGGCCAGAAGTCAAAGGAGCCGTTCTGACACAGGATTCCGCGTATCCTGGGTCCGTACTGGTGCACTATTCATCTGCAGAGCGCGTGCTTATCCGCGCCAGGGTGTCAGGAGGGCGGTGCAGGTTAGGGGGCCTACCCCGTGAAAGTGTCAGTGATAACAGATCAGCTTCTTGGTTTTGCAGAACGACTTTCTACATGGAGACAAACTAGGAAGCCAAAGCTGTCAGCGGGAAGTTGGAAGTGTACAGTGTGCACACTATGTCGACATCTTGGCTGTATTCGGCTGGGCACCAGTATATAAGGTGCCCTGCCTCCTCTTGCGCGAGGGACGACACAACTAGGGGCTACAGTTACATAGATAGAAGGGTGGCTACTCGGTTGTAAGCTAAACCTGTACTGTGGCTACTCGGAGACACACGAATATAGAGAGAGAAAGGCAGGAGTAGGGGTTTTACCTCCACACGAGGGCCCTGAACCTGGGTAGATCTTGTTGTTTGCAGTGCTAGATTCATTCCTCACGCGGCTACTCGCTGCGTGATCCCTCCCCGAGCGCCTCCAGCGTCCATCGTCCCCACAACTTTAGCCATCCTATGGCATCTGCCGTGACACCACCACGACAATCGTGTTCCTTCTGGAGATCAGCATCTCGGGTGGCCAGCTGCTGCTGCACCTCAGCAGGCATCAAGCAGTTGAGATGCTCCTCCCGGAATTTCTTGTATTATTCTGCAAAGAGAACAACAGGGTTAGCAGAATAACCAAGTAAAGGAAGATGCAATGGCAGAGTAGCTGACAACTCACCTTCTAGCTGCTTGATCTTGCTTTCGGCAGAGGAGGAGAAGACATGGCAGTGTTCATGCTACTCCTTCAGTTCTTTGAATTTGCCTGCAGAGTAAACAGAGTTAGAGCAAAAAAGCAAACGCGGGCGTAAACAAAAAACGCACAAACCGAATAGCTGAAATCTTACTCTCGATCTCAGAAAGTTGGAGAGCGCGGTCCAGTGCCGCCTGCTCCATTGCGGCATCATCTTTGCGCTCGGCTTCAAGAGCCGCGATGCGGTTCTTGGCCACGCTGTGGTTCCAGAGCAGCCGGCGGAATATATTGGTCCGCTTCAGGAGGCTATTCTTTGGAAGAGAAAAAAAGGAGTTAGAAATTTTTGGAAGATTTGGCCCGAGAAGACGGCAACTCGGTTGAGCACCCGTCTACTTGGCCCGAATCTCGGGGACTGGGGAATAGCTAAGAGGAAAAGAAGAGAAGAAGAAAAGAAAAACTACAACTCGGAAAAGCAAGAAAAAGCAAAGAAAGCAAGAAAAACTTACGGTATATGTTTGCTCCACGTCCTCGGCGGCTTTGCGGAGGCAGAACAGCTTCCCGGCTAGCGTGCAGGTGTCGGAGGCGATGGTCATTGGAACAGAGCCGATGTCGACCTTGTTCTAGTCGACGCGGTAGTGGTCCACAGAGCCCAAGGACCGCGGTTAGCCCTTGTGACTGGATGTCGTCCTCACCGGCTTCGCGCGAGTGGAAATCAATAGGCTTCTTGGCTTTGGACTGGGTAGCCACAGCCTTGGCCTGGCCTTCCTGCAGGGCGGAAAGCCGCTTCTCGCCCTTGGCCAGGGAGATGCTGTGCTGCTGCGACACCTCCATCAGGTACGGTGGCCAGCTGCCTTGTGCGCGAACAGCACTCGACCCTTCGCCTGGGCCAGCAGACCCAGCAGCAGCGCCAGTGGAGAGTTGCATGCTCTTTGGTCCCTTGGGTGGCGGCATCAGGTCCCCGTACTGCGCAACCTTGCACGGTGGGTTCTTCCGTACTGCTGCGGCTTCAGGCTTGGCGGCCTTCTTGAGAGTAGCGTCCGCCCGAGAAGCGGACGGAGGCGCTTGGCGTGAAGTGGGTGGAGGCATAAGTTCAGAAGCAGTCTTGGTCGTTTTCTGCTTTGGTGGAGGGCTTGGTGCGGTTGGTGGAGTATCCTGCTGGGTAGGCGGCATAGGGGGCCGGCTACCCTGCGCAGCGTCTGGCTGCGCTTGGCTCTGGAGCACGGGCTCCACCACAGTCTTCTCAACCCGCTGCTCGGCAGCGGGATTAGGCTGAAGGTCTGTTGTTTCTTCTACCCGCGGCCTGGCCGCGGGGTCTTCCTGAGCTGCAGCTTGTTCTTCCTGCTGCTTGGTGTTGTCATCCGGCCGCTCAAGGGCGGCACGGTCTTGGTTCTCGACTTCTTGATTAACATTCTCCCCAGCTGAGGTAGCTGGGGGAGAGGGAGGCGTCTCATCGTGAGCAGCATCCTGCGCACTCTGGTACGCGTAGGTCTGCTGCTCCAGGTTCTGGGAATCTTGGTCACCAGCTCCCGTGTTCTCGGCGCCGATGTCTTCTTCTTCTAGCTTCACCGGAGAGGGCGCACGCGTCCTACCCCGCGGTGCTGGCTCGTCTTCATCCTCGGAGAGCTCGACAAGCTTCTCGAGGTCTATGACAGGTTTCCTCTTGGTACGATGTCGCACCCTGACTTCTAGGGGATACTCACCGGGCCGAACTGGATAGCAGATGCTTGGATTACGGGGCCTAACTGCTCCCGCATCCTCTTACGAGTAGGCCAGCACTTAAGTGCGACAACCAAACTCTGCTTATCCATCGTCGATGTAAACTATCCCATAGAGATCAAGATACTACCATTGACGTACTTCAACCATTCACACATGGTACGTGAACGGCGTTAAACGGAATGCTACCACAACATATCTCTAAGACACAAAAGATTGAAATAAGTTGCAACTGGCCCTCACTAGGGCAGAGAATAGCAAATACGATCATCCAGAGGACACATGTCCCAACATAACATCATTACATCACAGCGGAAGCATTCAAAAGGTCTGAGTACAGACAAATCCAAATAGGCTTAAGAAGCCGGGAATGAAAGGAAACGGAGCCCATCCACGTAGTCTCGGATCCTGCCCGGGTCCGCTATCTACTCGTCAGCAATCTCATCGTACTCCACGTAGTAGCCACCAAGTGAATCCTCGGAGTAGTAGTCTGCGGAAACCACAGCCCCAAAGGGGTCAGTACATCAACGTACCGGCAAGCAAGACTCACAGTTCACCAAAATGTAACCCGTCAACACCAAGCACAGATGCCTTGGGTTCAACGGAAGGAAGGGGATATAAAAGATGCTGCAACTGGCTGCACTAACCAACTACAGAAACACTACAACTTCCGGCTAACAGAAAGAAGATAAGATAGCGTATCGTAACCAACTATTGTTTACCACCAAACAAACCCATCCTGGATCTCGCCCCTTATCCAAAGAAGCAATCCGAGGATAACTCACACAGTTGGATTAATGAATAATGGATCAAGTTGTTGTGTCAATAGAACATATTACTAGTCAAGTTATCATTAGTTGGGTGTAAGTTGTTCTGAGTACTTGTTAGCCAGTACTTTCACCAAGTCAACCATAACCGCGGAAAACACGGCTTCTCGAGAAGATTTATCCCTGCAGGGGTGCACCAATTTAGCCGTACACGTAAGAATAACCCACCAGATGGAATGCCTTCCACCAAGCGGGGCACTCAACACAACTCAACTCTTCTCCGCATCAAGCCCAAAGAACCCCGTGCAGTGAGCACACGGCTAATCGAGCCCCCGCAGAAAAGGGGACCCTCATAGCACTCTAAGAACGTGTCTCCCTAAATGCCGACTACAAAAGTTCCACCCTGCGCTGGGCTCGCAAAAACATGCATGCGGCAAATGGAAAACCCGAACTAAATGAGGCGATTTGGACGAGATGCGAATCGAATCAAACTGAGGGGGCGCCCATACATGCTTCCCACATGCGGGTAGTGCGCTCATCATGGATCAGTAGACAAGACCCTTTTCCTATTAGGGTCGACACTAGCAGGCCTCAAAACCACACAGGGCCTCCTGCCGGTGCCTTATCAGCATGTTATTATTAACAGGTTGATTGATTAACATCGAGCCCCAGAACATAATAGAAATAATATAACAGAAAGTAACTGACAGCAGACTCGAGCAAAACAACCTAAGCATGCTAGTAAGACACGGGCTCAACCAATGGGGTTGTAGGAGTGGAGGTGAGGCAATATCAGGGTTAAGGGATTCATGTGATGGGTTCGGAGAACAAGCAACGATACATATGGCTAGCAAAATAGCCAACGGAAAGTATCGGTAACCAAGGTTGAAAGGAACACAGTGGTTCATGTGAGTGAATACTTGCCTGCAAGCTCAGCAGCCTGGTACTGAGCTAAGTCCTCAGAAGGGGTGTCGTAAGGATCGTCTGTCTCAACGTCGTCGTCTATTCGAGAAGAAGCAAACAAACAACGCAAAGAGACAACAATCAATAAGATGACATAATGCACAATCATGGGATGATGCATGTCATGTTAATGGATGCATCAGAATAAACTAGTTGACATGGTAACACAATTTAAATGGACCCATATGCAATTGGATTGCAATGGAGAGCCCATGACTTAAGGTTGAAACAAATGATCTACTAATAATTACCATGTGAAAGTTGTTTAGCATGATGCATGCATGATGATAACAAAAAGGAAACAACAATAGATGCAAGTAGAAATGAAATTTAACAAGTTTGGAAATTATTTATTAAGTTAAGAAATTTTGTTTTCTTAAAGGTGTCACACAAGCATTTGTTGTTTTCATCAAGTTAATTGGTTCAAAACAGAATACAAAGTTCATATTTGAAAAGAGAACACAATTTTAGGTCGATTACATGTTTCAATTATTGAAAAAGGAATTACAATGATTTAATTATGAATTAAACAAGTTTAAACAAGATTTAAATGAAATTAAATCAAGTTTGAATTTATTTGAAATTTTATTTGTTCAAAACATTAAACCAAATTCATATTTGAAAAGGTTATACTTTTCTAGTTTGAAAACATATTTTACATGTTCAAAAATAATTTATTTTGAGTAAGTTAGGAATTTAGCAAATTTAAATGATTTAAACAAGGTTTAAATTATTTAAGCAATTTTAATTATGCAAAACATGAAACAAAATTTATATTTGAAAAGGTGGTTTGAAATAGCATGGAAAACATATTTTATTTATGTTATTTGGATTAAGTATGAATTAGTTATGCAATTATACAAATTTCAAATGAATTGTTTGAATTTGAAATTTGAATGCATTTGAATTATTCAAAACAGAAAACAAATGTTATAAACAGATAGAGAATTAAATTTGGGGCAGTGTACATATTTTACTTTTATTATTTGGATTTATAAAATGAAATTTATTTGCATTTTCATTTCAGGGACCAAACTGTAAAAGGAAAGGACTTGTTTTTGAAAAACAAAAAGCTGAAAAACTGTTTCTACTCTGCAGTGGCTAGCCCTAGCCACTGACAGAGGGCCCCTAGGCCACGGTGGCACGCGTGCGTGCACAGCAGCTGACAGGGGGGCCACCCTGTCAGTGCACCGTGCAAAAATGTGGGTTTATTCGCGAGCGCCAGGGATCGAACCCTGGGCTCGAGCGCGCGCGCAACGCACTGCAACCACTGCGCTGTGCGATTCGTTCTTATTAGTATATGCTACGCAGACGAGATTAGGTTCAGTTAGCGAATCTGAATTTTAACTGACGAACGCGTTTCTGAACTTGGACAGTAACGGAGCGGTGGCCGGCGGCGATCACCGTTGTTGCTGCTCGATGTTGTTGCGTGTGGGGTGCTGCGGTGTGCGCGTGCGCATGCTGGTGAGCTAGAGGGAGAGGGGAGAGTTCGCTGCTCACCCTCGTCGAAGGCGTAGCAGAGGCCCGGGGAAGAACGGCGACGGCGGCGACAGCTCGATGACGGCGGCGTGGAAGCAGAGGGTCTCCGGGCTCGAGGAGGTGTCGAACAGCACGAGGGAAGCACGGCGACCTGGTTCCCGTGGCTATCCAGAAGGGAGGAGGAGCATGGCGGCGGCGGTCGTCGAAGATTCAGAGGTGGAGCTCGTCGGGGTTCAGAAACAGGAGGGGATAGTGGCAGCAAGAGGGGAAAATGGCGGCGCAGCTCGAGGGAGGAGGGAGTAGGTGGCTAGGGCAAGCTCGGGAGGTCCTAGGGTGGGCTAAATAGAGCTAGGGGCGCGCGCTCGGCCGTTGCTGTAGCTGCCGTCGACGTGGCTCCGGTAGATCTTCTGCCGTACGGGAAAGAGAAAGGTGAGTGGGGGCGAAGGGGTATCGGGCCTGGGGTGGTGGGCTGGGTGCAGCCCACTGGTCTGCCCACCCCCTCTGCGAGTTTTCTTTTTATTTTTCTTCTGTTTTTTTTTTTGCAGAAATGAAATAGGAAGAATTAGATAGGTTTTGGTGTTAGAAAAATTTAGAAAAAATTTGGTTAAGTTAGTTATTGCAACAGCAACTAATTGCCAGCTTTTGTTTTCAAAAAGTTTCAAAATTAAATTGCTGTTTGTAATTTAATTCAAATTTGAAAGAATTTTGGATTAAGTGATTAATGAAAACAAGATTTTAAATAGGGTGAACATATAGTTTTAATTGGAATCAAATGATTATAATTATTTTGGTAATTTTCAATAATTCCAAAAGGTTGCTGTTTGAAATTTGATTGGATTTGAAATATCATTTGAATTGAGTGAATTATTGAAAACAACATTTAAATGGTTTGAACCTTATAGATTAATGGAAACAATTGGTTGTTTTTATTTGAACTTTTTATTTGAAAAGTTGTAACATAACAAGTATGAAACAAAGCATTTGATTAATGTTTGAATTTGAATTGTGAAAACAAAGAAAAACAGATGCAAACCAAATGAAAACAAGTGCAAAGATTAAGATGCCATGATGCAAAATAAAAATTAAACAAGAAACAAACATTCTAGGGGTGTTTTCATACTTGGGATGTTACAAAACACCCCCCTTGAAGGAATCGCGCCCCGAGATTCCTTACTGAGAAGAGAAAAGGTCCGGATACTTCTTGCGAAGATCCTCTTCGGTCTCCCACGTTGCCTCTTTATCGGAATGATGCGACCACTGCACTTTCAAGAACTTGGTGCTCTTGTTGCGAGTCTTACGCTTGGTCTCATCGAGAATACGAACAGGGTGCTCCTCATAAGAGAGATCATCTTGCAGTTCAATGGAATCATGATCAACTGCACGATCTGGATCTTTGAAACACCTCTTGAGCTGTGACACGTGAAACACATCGTGCACCTTGGATAGTTTTTCTGGAAGTTCAAGACGATAGGCATTTTCCGCACGCCTTGAGAGAATGTTGAAAGGACCAATGTATCTTGGTGCAAGCTTTCCTTTCACACCAAAACGATGAGTGCCTCTGAGGGGAGTTACACGGAGATATGCTTTGTCACCAGGTGCATAGATCATATCCCTGTGCTTGCTGTCATAGTAGCTTTTCTGACGAGACTGAGCAATCTTGAGGTTTTCACGAATGATGCAAACTTTCTCTTCGGCTTCCTTAACAATGTCAGGGCCTAAGAGTGAACGTTCACCAGCTCCAGACCAATTGATTGGACTCCTGCATCTGCGGCCATAGAGTGCTTCAAATGGTGCCATGCCTAGGCTTGCCTGGAAGCTGTTGTTGTAGGAGAATTCAGCATATGGAAGGCAATCCTCCCATTTCATGCCAAAGGAGAGACCACATGCTCTGAGCATATCCTCGAGAATCTGATTGACTCTTTCGACTTGCCCTTGAGACTGAGGATGATAGGCTGTGCTGAACAGAAGTTTGGTGCCCAATGCTTCCTGAAAACTCTTCCAGAAATGAGAAGTGAAGATACTTCCACGGTCTGAGCTTATTTCCAACGGAACACCATGAAGAGGAACAATCTTTGCTGTGTAGAGCTCTGCTAACTGGCTAGCTGAGATTGTTTCTTTGACAGCAAAGAAGTGAGCTACTTTAGTGAGACGATCAATAACAACGAAGATTGCATCGTTGCCCCTCTTGGACTTTGGAAAACCAGTGACGAAGTCCATTTCAATCATGTCCCACTTCCAATCAGGGATTTTCAGAGGTTGGAGAAGACCGGCTGTTTTCTGATGAACTGCCTTAACACGTTGACAAACCTCGCATTCGGAAACGTATTGAGCAATTTCACGTTTCATGCCAGGCCACCAGTACAGTGTCTTGAGATCCTGGTACATCTTTGTACTTCTAGGGTGGATGGAGAGAGGAGTTTCATGAGCCTCCTTGAGAATAACATCTTTGAGACTTTGAATTTTAGGAACTGCAATGCGTCCTTCGAAGAACACAGTTCCCTTGTCATCAATTGAGAAGTACTTGAATTTCTCCTCGCCTTCTTTGATGTGTTCTACCATCTTCTTGATTTTAGCATCACGAAGTTGTTCAGAACGAATCTTGTCCTCGAGAGTTGGGCTGGCTGTCAAGCTTGCAAGATAACCTTGAGGAACAAGACCAAGATTCAGCTTCTGGAATTCTTCATGAAGTGGAGGTTGGCTTTCCATGATCATGAGATTATTGCAATACGACTTGCGACTGAGAGCATCGGCCATAACATTAGCCTTGCCTGGAGTGTAAGAAATGGTGAGATCAAAGTCTCTAATCTTTTCAATCCATCTCCTTTTCCTGAGGTTTAGATCTGGTTGAGTGAAGATGTATTTCAGACTCTTATGATCGGAGAAGATTTCAGTGCGGTTACCCAACAAGTATTGCCTCCATTTCTTGAGGGCAAACACAACTGCTGCAAGTTCTAGGTCATGAGTGGGATAATTTTGCTCATGTGCATTCAACTGACGTGAAGCATAAGCCACAACTTGACGTTCTTGCATAAGAACTGCTCCTAGACCTTGGAGAGAAGCATCACAGAATATCTGAAAAGGTTTGGTAGTATCTGGACCAACCAGAACTGGTGTTGAAGTGAGTTTAGTCTTCAGGATATTGAAACATTCATCACATTGTGGAGACCAAACGAACTTCTTGTCCTTCTTTGTGAGATCAGTGAGAGGTTTGGCAATCTTGGAGAAGTTTTGGACGAAACGACGGCAATAGCTAGCCAATCCAAGAAAACTTCTTACTTGCTTCACCGTCTTAGGAGGTTTCCAATCAACAATTGCCTTAACCTTTTCTGGGTCAATGGATATGCCCTTGGAAGAGATGATATGACCAAGGTAAGCAACTTCTGAAATCCATAACTCACATTTGGAGAACTTGGCATACAGACGATGCTCGCGAAGCTTCATGAGAGTGAGACGAAGATGTTCTTCATGCTCTTCCTCGGATTTTGAGTAGACAAGAATGTCATCAAGATATACCACAACGAACTTGTCGAGATATTCATGGAAAACAGAATTCATGAGTCGAGAGAAGGTCGCCGGTGCATTGGTGAGACCAAAGGACATGACGGTGTATTCATATAGACCGTAGCGAGTGGTGAAAGCTGTCTTTGGAATATCTTCCTTTCTGATCTTTATTTGATGGTAACCCATCCTCAAGTCCAACTTTGAGAATATTGAGGCTCCAGCAAGTTGATCAAAAAGATCATCGATACGAGGAATTGGATACTTGTTTTTGATGGTTTTCTCGTTAAGAGGACGATAGTCAACAACGAGTCTCTTTGTTTGATCCTTCTTCGCAACGAACAGAGTTGGGCAACCCCAAGCGGAGGAACTAGGTTGAATGTAACCTTTCTCCATGTACATATCGATTTGCTCCTTTAACAACTTCAGTTCAGGAGGAGCTATCTTGTATGGATGCTTAGAGATTGGAGCAGTACCTGGTTCAAGCTCGATCACGAACTCAACTGCTCTGTCCGGAGGCATCCCTGGCAACTCTTCTGGAAAGACGTCAGGGAATTCACAAACCACCGGAACATTTTCAAGTAGAGGTAGAGGTTTTGCATCGAGGTTGTAAAGCTGAGTGGGACTTGATTCCTTTGGAGAATAGACTATCTGGCCAGAAGGGTGGAACAGAGTTATTGACTTTTGAGCACAGTCAATTCTAGCTTTATTGGCCTTCAACCAATCCATGCCCAGAATGACATCAATGTCAGAATTTCCCAGCAACATGAGTGAAGCAAGGAATATGTGGCCTCCAATTAGGATTTGATTGTCCTTACTAATCTTGGAAGTCAACATTTGAGATCCCGGAGAGTGAACAGTGATTTGATTGCTTAGTGGGACCACAATTAGATTGTTTGTTGCGGCAAAGTCTTTGACACGAAAGAATGCGATGCTCCGGTATCAAACAACACTTTAGCTGGAATAAAGTTTACGGGGAATATACCGAGAACGACGTCAGCAGCTTCCTCAGCTTTGTCGGCCTTGATATGATTCACCCTCGCGGTCCTCCCGACATGCCTGTTGTTGGAGTTGAAGGCTTTAGCCGGGGGAGCACGCACCATTGCCTGGTTGGTGTTGGGACGAGGTGGTGGAGGTAGCTGCCTCTGAGTGCACTTGTCAGCGTAGTGTCCCGTCTCCTTGCACTTGAAGCAAGTGACGACACGAGGAGGACCTGGCCTTGGCTGCCCCATTGAAACCCTCTGACCATGCATCTGAGATGGGTTGGGTGGGCGGGGAGCAAAGCCTGGAGAATCTTGGGCATATGGAGCCCTAGTAATAGCACCATTTGGCACCCAGATGCGGCGCTTCTGCGGAGGGGTGGTCATGTTGGAGGAGGAACCACCCTCACGCGAGTGCTTGCGAGATTCCTCGAACGCCTTGCGCCCATTTTCTTCATTGAGCGTGGTGTTAACGAGCTCCTCGAAGTCTTTGGTATTGATGTTGGTGAGGGCATACTTGAGCTCCGGGTTAAATCCTTTGCGGAACCTTGCCATCTTCTTAGCCTCAGTGGACACCTCATCACCAGCGTATCGAGCGAGGCGGTTGAACTCAGTCTGATAGCTGATAACGTCCAGCTTGCCCTGCTTAAGAGAGCAGAACTCTTCACGCATCCTTTCCATGAGACCATCTGGAATGTGGTGCTTCAGGAAGGCTTCCTTGAAACAACCCCAGGTGATTGGATAGCCAGCTCTCATGGTCTGGTAGTTCTCCCACGAATTAGCTGCCTGACCCTTTAGCAGATAGGAGGCATACTTGACCTTGTCTTCCTCAGCAACGTGAGCAATGTCCAGAGCCTTAGCTATTTCACGGATCCAGTCATCGGCGTCCAGAGGCTCGCGTGTTGCCATGAAAGCTCTCGGGCCCAGACTGAGGAACTCCTTGATGCTGACTCGTGGAGCGTTCTGGTTGATGTGCTGATTAGCCTGGAACTGGGACATCTGCGTCATGACTTGAGTCATCTGAGTCAACAGCTCCGTGATCAGCGGTGGTTCAGGCGGGGTGTTCCTTGTTGGCGGCATCCTGAATGGAAATGCATTTTAGCACAACAACAGAAAAGGATAGACTTGACAACCGAAAGAGAGATTATTCCGACGCATGAATAGATAACCAACAGGTACATCATCACATGTTCAAATACATCAGAATATCCAACACACCATAGATGGTTTGAATGCCAAAGGATAACTAAACATAGCTAAGAACGGATACATCGGTACTCCCATGCTCATCACGCAGGACGGCGGTGAGTAGTACGGCGAGAGGTACGGTGAGGAGGACGCCCACGAAAGTAGGTAGAACGACGATCCACGTAGATCTGACGTGGTCTGAGAGCGACTCTCGGTGTGATGAAGTACATAGCATCGGCTCCCTGTGCTCCAAAGCGGGGAATCCCAGTGTATCCAGCACCGAGGTGGAGGAGTGGACCTCTGATCGGCTCGTAACCTCCAGCATCTGGCAGAGTACGACCAACTGGTTGCTCGAAACGTGCGAAGCGCTCGTCTCCAACAAAGTCTGTGGTGTACGTCGCCAGACGAGTCAAAGCAAGGTAGAGCTGCTCTCTGACTGAGGCCAACTCCTGAGAAAGTGTGGTGGCAACTGCGTCACTGTACCTCACAAACTGAGCGGTGGTGTGCAGCCTGGAGTTATCATGCTCATAAACATCCAAGTTGTCGTAGAGAGTGAAGTGAGCTCCCTCCGAAGTGATGTAACCACGGGGGATGTGGCGATAGATGGAATCGTCAAACCCCCAGTAGTCAGCACGAAGGACGGTGAGACTCACATAAGCTGCCTGCTGCACGGCCATATCCACTGTGGAACCTACTACCTCGTAGCGGTGGACGACGCTCATGCCATCATCTGACAAAATGTAGACGATAGCCTGGTAGTAGGTCTGGTCAAACTCTCGCTGCTGCTCGTAGACCTGGTACTCTGGTGCCCAACGGAACCCCAGATAAGTGACCATGTCCCTCAGCATCTCCGGATAACCGGCGGTGCTCTCGCAACGAGTCATCCGAACCACCTGCGGGTAGAACCTGAGATCCATCTGCAGATGATCGGAGAAGTTTTGATTAGACGCCGGTAGAAAACTGAAGTGGAAAGCAACAACAAGGTTTCAACGGACGAAAAGGATGTTGAGAAGAACAGGATATCGAAGCAACAACGGGAAACACGAGACCAAAACTCCTGAGGTACTACGGAAGAACCCATCCGGGCTTCTAAAGGATCAATATCTACTGCTTAAGGAATAGAGGATCTCCATTCCTATGGTCTAGTAGATATAACTATCCTAGAGAAACCAGGATACGTGAAATCCTAACTTGAAAGTTTGGGTGAGAAGAGAAAACAACGTTGCACTTCCTTACCAGAAATGGGTGGGTGGGTGGGGAAAGAAGAAAAATGGCAGAATTCCTACTCTCACGTTTCATTTTTCCTATATAGCTACAAAATAGTTTCTAGACTCAACTGCGACCAGTAAAAGGGGTCCTACAGGCAGACAGGCTCTGATACCATTTGTCGCACCCTGACTTCTAGGGAATACTCACCGGGCCGAACTAGATAGCAGATGCTTGGATTACGGGGCCTAACTGCTCCCGCATCCTCTTACGAGTAGGCCAGCACTTATGTGCGACAACCAAACTCTGCTTATCCATCGTCGATGTAAACTATCCCATAAGATCAAGATACTACCATTGACGTACTTCAACCATTCACACATGGTACGTCAACGGCGTTAAACGGAATGCTACCACAACATATCTCTAAGACACAAAAGATTGAAATAAGTTGCAACTGGCCCTCACTAGGGCAGAGAATAGCAAATACGATCATCCAGAGGACAGATGTCCCAACATAACATCATTACATCACAGCGGAAGCATTCAAAAGGTCTGAGTACAGACAAATCCAAATAGGCTTAAGAAGCCGTGAATGAAAGGAAACGGAGCCCATCCACGTAGTCTCGGATCCTGCCCGGGTCCGCTATCTACTCGTCAGCAATCTCGTCGTACTCCACGTAGTAGCCACCAAGTGAATCCTCGGAGTAGTAGTCTGCGGAAACCACAACCCCAAAGGGGTCAGTACATCAACGTACCGGCAAGCAAGACTCACAGTTCACCAAAATATAACCCGTCAACACCAAGCACAGATGCCTTGGGTTCAACGGAAGGAAGGGGATATAAAAGATGCTGCAACTGGCTGCACTAACCAACTACAGAAACACTACAACTTCCGGCTAACAGAAAGAAGATAAGATAGCGTATCGTAACCAACTATTGTTTACCACCAAACAAACCCATCCTGGATCTCGCCCCTTATCCAAAGAAGCAATCCGAGGATAACTCACACAGTTGGATTAATGAATAATGGATCAAGTTGTTGTGTCAATAGAACATATTACTAGTCAAGTTAACATTAGTTGGGTGTAAGTTGTTCTGAGTACTTGTTAGCCAGTACTTTCACCAAGTCAACCATAACCGCGGAAAACACGGCTTCTCGAGAAGATTTATCCCTGCAGGGGTGCACCAATTTAGCCGTACACGTAAGAATAACCCACCAGATGGAATGCCTTCCACCAAGCGGGGCACTCAACACAACTCAACTCTTCTCCGCATCAAGCCCAAAGAACCCCGTGCAGTGAGCGCACGGCTAATCGAGCCCCCGAAGAAAAGGGGACCCTCATAGCACTCTAAGAACGTATCTCCCTAAATGCCGACTACAAAAGTTCCACCCTGCGCTGGGCTCGCAAAAACATGCATGCGGCAAATGGAAAACCCGAACTAAATGAGGCGATTTGGACGAGATGCGAATCGAATCAAACTGAGGGGGGCGCCCATACACGCTTCCCACATGCGGGTAGTGCGCTCATCATGGATCAGTAGACAAGACCCTTTTCCTATTAGGGTCGACACTAGCAGGCCTCAAAACCACACAGGGCCTCCTGCCGGTGCCTTATCAGCATGTTATTATTAACAGGTTGATTGATTAACATCGAGCCCCAAAACATAATAGAAATAATATAACAGAAAGTAACTGACAGCAGACTCGATCAAAATAACCTAAGCATGCTAGTAAGACACGGGCTCAACCAATGGGGTTGTAGGAGTGGAGGTGAGGCAATATCAGGGTTAAGGGATTCATGTGATGGGTTCGGAGAACAAGCAACGATACATATGGCTAGCAAAATAGCCAACGGAAAGTATCGGTAACCAAGGTTGAAAGGAACACAGTGGTTCATGTGAGTGAATACTTGCCTGCAAGCTCAGCAGCCTGGTACTGAGCTAAGTCCTCAGAAGGGGTATCGTAAGGATCGTCTGTCTCAACGTCGTCGTCTATTCGAGAAGAAGCAAACAAACAATGCAAAGAGACAACAATCAATAAGATGGCATAATGCACAATCATGGGATGATGCATGTCATGTTAATGGATGCATTAGAATAAACTAGTTGACATGGTAACACAATTTAAATGGACCCATATGCAATTGGATTGCAATGGAGAGCCCATGACTTAAGGTTGAAACAAATGATCTACTAATAATTACCATGTGAAAGTTGTTTAGCATGATGCATGCATGATGATAACAAAAAGGAAACAACAATAGATGCAAGTAGAAATGAAATTTAACAAGTTTGGAAATTATTTATTAAGTTAAGAAATTTTGTTTTCTTAAAGGTGTCACACAAGCATTTGTTGTTTTCATCAAGTTAATTGGTTCAAAACATAATACAAAGTTCATATTTGAAAAGAGAACACAATTTTAGGTGGATTACATGTTTCAATTATTGAAAAAGGAATTACAATGATTTAATTATGAATTGAACAAGTTTAAACAAGATTTAAATGAAATTAAATCAAGTTTGAATTTATTTGAAATTTTATTTGTTCAAAACATTAAACCAAATTCATATTTGAAAAGGTTATACTTTTCTAGTTTGAAAACATATTTTACATGTTCAAAAATAATTTATTTTGAGTAAGTTAGGAATTTAGCAAATTTAAATGATTTAAACAAGGTTTAAATTATTTAAGCAATTTTAATTATTCAAAACATGAAACAAAATTTATATTTGAAAAGGTGGTTTGAAATAGCATGGAAAACATATTTTATTTATGTTATTTGGATTAAGTATGAATTAGTTATGCAATTATACAAATTTCAAATGAATTGTTTGAATTTGAATGCATTTGAATTATTCAAAACAGAAAACAAATGTTATAAACAGATAGAGAATTAAATTTGGGGCAGTGTACATATTTTACTTTTATTATTTGGATTTATAAAATGAAAGTTATTTGCATTTTCATATCAGGGACCAAACTGTAAAAGGAAAGGACTTGTTTTTGAAAAACAAAAAGCTGAAAAACTATTTCTACTCTGCAGTGGCTAGACCTAGCCACTGACAGAGGGCCCCTAGGCCACGGTGGCACGCGTGCGTGCACAGCAGCTGACAGGGGGGCCACCCTGTCAGTGCACCGTGCAAAAATGTGGGTTTATTCGCGAGCGCCAGGGATCGAACCCTGGGCTCGAGCGCGCGCGCAACGCATTGCAACCACTGCGCTGTGCGATTCGTTCTTATCAGTATACGCTACGCAAACGAGATTAGGTTCAGTTAGCGAATCTGAATTTTAACTGACGAACGCGTTTCTGAACTTGGACAGTAACGGAGCGGTGGCCGACGGCGATCACCGTTGTTGCTGCTCGATGTTGTTGCGTGTGGGGTGCTGCGGTGTGCGCGTGCGCATGCTGGTGAGCTAGAGGGAGAGGGGAGAGTTCGCTGCTCACCCTCGTCGAAGGCGTAGCAGAGACCCGGGGAAGAACGGCGACGGCGGCGACAGCTCGATGACGGCGGCGTGGAAGCAGAGGGTCTCCGGGCTCGAGGAGGTGTCGAACAGCACGAGGGAAGCACGGCGACTTGGTTCCCGTGGCTATCCAGAAGGGAGGAGGAGCATGGCGGCGGCGGTCGTCGAAGATTCAGAGGTGGAGCTCGTCAGGGTTCAGAAACAGGAGAGGATCGTGGCAGCGAGAGGGGAAAATGGCGGCGCAGCTCGAGGGAGGAGGGAGTAGGTGGCTAGGGCATGCTCGGGGGGTCCTAGGGTGGGGTAAATAGAGCTAGGGGCGTGCGCTCGGCCGTTGCTGTAGCTGCCGTCGACGTGGCTCCGGTAGATCTTCTGTCGTACGGGCAAGAGAAAGGTGAGTGGGGGCGAAGGGGTATCGGGCCTGGGGTGGTGGGCTGGGTGCAGCCCACTGGTCTGCCCACCCCATCTGCGAGTTTTCTTTTTATTTTTCTTCTGTTTTTTTTTTGCAGAAATGAAATAGGAAGAATTAGATAGGTTTTGGTGTTAGAAAAATTTAGAAAAAATTTGGTTAAATTAGTTATTGCAACAGCAACTAATTGCCAGCTTTTGTTTTCAAAAAGTTTCAAAATTAAATTGCTGTTTGTAATTTAATTCAAATTTGAAAGAATTTTGGATTAAGTGATTAATGAAAACAAGATTTTAAATAGGGTGAACATAGAGTTTTAATTGGAATCAAATGATTATAATTATTTTGGTAATTTTCAATAATTCCAAAAGGTTGCTGTTTGAAATTTGATTGGATTTGAAATATCATTTGAATTGAGTGAATTATTGAAAACAACATTTAAATGGTTTGAACCTTATAGATTAATGGAAACAATTGGTTGTTTTTATTTGAACTTTTTATTTGAAAAGTTGTAACATAACAAGTATGAAACAAAGCATTTGATTAATGTTTGAATTTGAATTGTGAAAACAAAGAAAAACAGATGCAAACCAAATGAAAACAAGTGCAAAGATTAAGATGCCATGATGCAAAACAAAAATTAAAGAAGAAACAAACATTCTAGGGGTGTTTTCATACTTGGGATGTTACATACGAGTGGGGGCTGCGGCAGCGTCAGCATCTAGAGGATCATCGGAGGAAGGAAGCAATTCAGAAAAGGAGAAGGAGAAAATCGTAAAGAGAAGCAGTAGCGAATTGGTGTTCGGATGGAACAACTTACCCTTTGCGAGAGGGGGGTTGCCGTCTGTTGGTGGTGAGCTTCTTGCCACCCGTCTTCTTCGTCTTCTTGGCAGCAGGTTCTTGGGCACCACTGCCCGCCCTCTTCCGGGTTGTGGGAGCAGCCACAGATAGAGGCTGAACATCCATGGGCTCCTCGTCCTCCTCATGCTCGACATCCTCTGCAGAGAAGAGAAAAGGGATTCAGAAACAGAAAAGGAAATCAGAGCGCGCTACTTGAGATCAGAAAGGTGAATTTGGTTACCTTCGTCATCCTCGGACCAATCCCGGATAGACGCGTCAACTCGGTGCTTACTAGACTGAGTGGCATGTGGGATGCAGAGAGTGTCTTGGGCGTCGTAGGCCTTCTCGTCATCCTATTCCCGGTCGTAGTGCCAGTTGCCCTCGAAGACCTCCTCATCTTCCTCCGCCTGATGATCGATATGCTGGAAAGGCAAACAGATGGCACAGTGAGCTGAGTTCTCTGCTATGGGGTCTTACTCGGAGCAACATGCAAACACAAAGCATATTTGGCTAAGTATTTCTACCCGACAAGGCATGCAAACATAAAGCATATAAAGCCAAAGGGGTATTCTGTGATGTCCTACTCGGAATAACATGCAAACACAAAGCATATTCAGCTAAGGACTTATATTCGGCATGGCATGCAAACACAAAGCACATAAAGCCAACAAGCTACTCATGTTGTTCTACTTGGTGCAGCATGCAAATACTAAAGCATACAAAGCTGATAAGCCATCTACTCGGTATCAAAGTACAGAAGTAAAAGCACAAAGTACTAACATGTCCAATGCGCTTGGTGCGGCTATACGGCTCAAAGCCATACAGCCAATCGTCCTTCAGCGTGGTGTGCATGATGGACCTGGCCCAAACAGCCATCTCCGACTTGGTGAGCTCGAAGGTTGTGGTCCTTGTGCAGTCACGGGCTCCTCCCATGTAGCACATCTTGTGCGAGCGGCGCTGAAGCGGGAGTACCCGGCGCGAGATCCAGCAGGCAATTGGATCATCATGGAGCAGCCCCTCCTCGCGCAACTCGGACAGGCGCCGCTCAACCTGGACGACGTCCTCGACGGTGGCCCTCGGGTGGTAGCCCCAATTCTGCTGAGTTGGCAGGGCGTTCTTGAACTTGGGAAGGCCTATCCGGTCTTGGATCGGCTTCCCGACTTTGGTGGCTACGTTCTTCACGTAGAGGAAGCTGCGCTGCCACTTGCGCACAGACTCCAATCCCTTGGCTCGTGGATGGATACCTGTGGAGCGCTCCAGCATCATAGCGCATCCCGTCTGGGTCATGGAGCGGGCGCCATCAGTCTTTCCCGGGTTGGGGACACTCTGTTTGCGGAAAAAGAAGTAGTGTGCCCATGTGCGGATTGTTGGGTACACGACAAGGAAAGCTTCACACACCACGGCGTGGGTGGAGAGCATGATAAGAGAATTCGGTGGGAGATGGTGTGGCTTAAGGCCAAAATGGTTGAGGAACTTGGAGAAGAAATCTGAAATCGGAAGGCCGAAGCCACGCTTGAAGTGCGCAAGAAAGACAACATACTCATCCTTCTCAGGTTTGGGTACGATCTCCGTACCTGGATGGCGGCATGTCATGCCGGGAGGCACGTGGCGCGTGTTCACGAGCCATTGGCAATCCTCGGCGGTGACCTCGGAGCTTTCCCAGCCGGCGCGGGCGGCGGCATCGTCGTCTCCGTGGGCAGCCATCGCGACAGAGATGCGCGGCGGAGATTGGAAGCGGTGGCGCTAGTAGGAGATGCGAATCGGAGTTTGGAGGCTCTAGGATCTCTCTCTGTCGCACCGACGGCGCGTGGAGCAGCGGCGCGGCAAGCGGTTGCGGTGGAGGTACGCTCGACGGCGGCGGAGAGACGAAGGGGCAAGAGATTGGAATGAGCAGGAAAGAGAAGAGGAAGGCGTCGAGGGGGTATTTATCTCTCCCCTCAAGTTGCCATTACCAGCGGAATATTCGCGGATTGATCATGCACAGAGATCGTGCGGTGTGGGTTGCGCACCGGTTAGAAACGCACACAACGCATATTGCGCGCGTAACGGGCGCAGTTAATCCCACGTCGAGATCGTGGGCGATTTAGTGCGGTTGAAGTGACTTAACAGGCTAGTGGGCCCGAGGTGCAGTTATTGGCGTGTGGCCTGCAGTGTCCCAGGCACCGAGGCGTCAGGGGTACGGGGGTGTGACACGTGCCCTCTAGCGACACAGAGAAGGTGATTCGCTCTGATTCAGCGGGATTGTGTTTCGAAATTTCTCTGAGTCATTTTACTCGGCATCACCAAAGGAGGGTGTTGCTACTCGGAGAAGTGGAGATTCAAGCAAGGGTTAAGGGCCATATGGAGGTGCTACTCAGCCTCTTACAGTATGAAGACAAGATTTGTTTTTAAGCTGGCAGGGCCCAGTGAACAAGTTCGCCGGACTCTACCAGCTTCGAGGACTAATGTCGGGGGGTTACCCCCGAGTAGGGGTAAGGCCAGTGCTAAAGGCAAGGTCAAATGGGCTATTTGACTAAGTAGCTGGCTACCCGGTAGGCTGCTATCCGATCGTACCCACCAATGGCCAGAAGGAAGAATCAAGGAAGTTATGTCCCTCCGAGTAGAGGAGTTGGTCCGAGTAGAGGGAGTGGTTTCCTACTCGGGCCAGAAGTCAATGGAGCCGTTCTGACAAAGGATCTCGCGTATCCTGCGTCCGTACGGCGTGCGGTTCAACTTACGGAGCGCGTGATTATCCGCGCTCCGGCGTGGCTACAGTGCGGTAGGCGCCTGTCTAGTCCTGTCACTGACAGAGGGGACATGACAGGGCTAGGGGCCTACCCTATCTCACTGACAAGGGTGGACAGGTCCCATCTCCGAACGGCGCGACGACTTACGGTGCACGCGTCAGCGAGAACCCGGAGGCGTGCGCGGTTCTGCAGTGCTCCTGTCCTATCAAGTTGTACCTTTTAGTCTTATTCTATCCGGCTGGGCACCAGTATATAAGGTGTCCTGCCTCCTCCTGTGAGAGGTTCGGAACCTAGACGTTGCTTCACTTCACACCATAAGAACTAGAGAGAAGAGTGGCTACTCGGCTGAAGGCCTGATTTGTACTGTGGCTACTCGGTAAATACACATATAAAGACAGAGGCAGGAGTAGGGGTGTTACCTCCACACGAGGGCCCTGAACCTGGGTAAGATCTTGTTGTTTGCAGTGTTTGTGACTTACCACACGCAGCTACTCGCCGTGTGATCCCTCCCCGAGCACCTCCAGCGTCCATCGGCCCCAACATTAGCCATCCCATGGCATCTGCCGTGATACCACCACGACATCAAGCAACCCTGCAATTACGATACAAGAAGTATCTTTTGCCCCCAACACACCAAATACAATTGTTAGTTGTATATGTGCACTAGTTCGGCAAAGAGAGAGTAAAATACAAGTAATATGGATGATTATAAGTGATAATAGCAATCTGAAATAAAAATGGCAGCAAGCAAACATGTAGCAGAACTGAATGTAAACGGTGTTCAATGCTTAGAAACAAGGCCTAGGGATCATACTTTTACTAGTAGACACTATCAACAATACTAACAAAATTGAATGCATAAATATCATCTCTTCACTATGCTACTCCGAACCACTCTCCGGTCAGATAAAAAACACCAATCATTCCGTAGGGCTATAAGAGCACTCTTTAGAGTTCACATATCCCCATCTAGGTAACCCCATGCTATCACCATGAGACCTAGATGGTTCCAAACAAACACCACAATTTCATAGGGTCATCCAACACAAAATATAAATATCATGCTAAACCACACGATGCACAAACTGTCACCATTACACCGTGATAAAAGTGTCTACGGAGATCTCATAACAAAACCACTTGAATATCATAATAGATGGAGAGTAACATCTACTTATTCAACTAGATTACAAAGCTCATGATCACATCACACCATGGGAGAGAGATACGAAACACATAGCTACCGGTAGAGCCCTCAGTCCCGGGGGAGAACTATTCCCTCCTCATCATGGGAGACAACAACGGCGGTGAAGATGGCGGTTGAGTCGATGGAGATAGCTCTGGGGGCACTTCCCCGTCCTGGTAGGTTGCCGGAATAGAGATTTTTGTCCCCCGAAACTTGTCGGTGGTGGCGGCGGAGCTATGGAACTTTTCATGGATGGAGACATATTATTTTAGGGTTTATGCATCAGGGGTCATATATAGGCGAAAGGGCGATGTCGGTGGGTGCCCAGGGAAGCCACACCACCCCTGGGCGCAGCTAGAGGGGGAACCGTGCCCCCCTATGGTGTGGCCTCCCCATGGCCCTCCTACGGATCTCCTTTGGACTCTGTTGACGCTCCGGGTATTCTAGGACTCTAGGATTTTGTTTCTTCCAATTCCGACAATTTTTCCAGAACAAATTTTCTGAAACAAAAAATAGCAGAAAACAGGAACTGGCTCTGTTGCATCTTGTCAATAGGTTAGTCCTAGAAAATCCATAAAAATGACATAAAGTGTATAGGAAGCATGTAGCATATGGCATGAAAACAACATGGAACATCATAAATTATGGATATGTTTGAGACGTATCACTTAGTAAACCGTGTCCCCGTTTCCAGTACTACCCCGCTTCCACCCACGGTTCTACTAGTAGGCTTATGGCACCCCCGTCCATGATCCTAACTAATAAGACTCGACACTTGGGAGCCCCCAATTTGGTTGTGGGTGTGTGCTTCCAGGTCATTGTAAACGACTCGATTTTCGCCTCAAAGAGAATCAATAGTGGAAGGTGAACTAGGCCTTTGTGGCGAGGTTCATCGGAGACTAGGGTGAGGCCTTTGTTGCGTTGATTAGGCCTTTGTGGAGATACTCACACCCCTCCAACGAGACGTACTCCCCTCAAAAGGAGGAACTCGGGATTACATTCTTGTCTCCGCATGCTTCCGTTAAAGGTTACCTCGTTCCCTCTCCTTTACTTTGTATTTGGTTTCTTGTTTATTGTTGTTCTTTTCATATAGATAAATTCACCATAGTGTCATATCTAGAGAATTTACTTTGTGTCAAGCCTAAATTCAAAAGAAATTAAAATTGGCCGTAGCACCTATTCACCCCCTCTAGGTGTCCATACTATCCGTTTAGACAGGAATTTCGAATTAATGTTTTAGCACAAAGACTTGTGATTAATTATACTCTATGGTGATTAAGTTTGGTCTTGTTAATATATCTTAGAAAGGTTAAACACTATTTAAGTTAATTCGTTGAATTTTAGTTAGCAAACACTTTAGAAAGGGTTTATCTAGCCTTTGTGGAAACGACAACATGTGAGTTATGAGATTTCGTGATTTTAAGAATTATTTGATAAGTCTGAAACCATAAATGAATAAGTTATTTGTAGAACATTCATAATTCTTTATAATTATATCTTCGATATTAAATACCAATGGAAGTCAGAAGTATTGCTATAATTGATGATTCGTGAGAAAATGTATTCTCCATGAAAATGTTAATGGAAGAAAAGTGTGAGCTTGAACGAGGTGATTGGTCTTGTGTCCATAAAATGTTGAGTAGCACAACGGAAACATTACGAAAACAAAACTCTACAGGATGGAAATGAAATTGATGATGGAGATTATAGTATTTCATTGAAAAGCTTTTTCCAAAATGGGGAATACAGTGAACATCAATATTATCTGTCAGGTCACAGAATAATTATGATGCAACTTGAACACAATAGGCATCAAGAATATTTTCTGCCATGTAGCAGATTAATTTCATGATACACCTAAGGACTACAAACAAAAAATGATAATTTAAAATTACGAGAAATGACTGAGAATCATTAATCATCTAATTAAAGTTATATTATAGATTCAAGATAAATGTGTCTCATTATGTAATAGGCATTTACTTGATCTTCCCTGTAAATGTTAAATGGGGATAATAAAATTTTAAGAAGGACATAAAACTAAGTTTTGTCATAAAGATTCTCTTAGACAAAATTGACTATATTGGATGTAGACATGTTTATGTCTAATTGGATTTGTTAGCAAAGTGCTAATAAATCGTAGCTTGCAATTTTGACTTGATGTTTGATCAAGGGATTTCAGGAGTTAAAATTATCGAATGTACTTGCATGAAATTAAGTGGGAGCTGAATGGCTTGCCCGATTGAATATGAGTGTCATATTTGACTCGGAGCCAATTAGCTCATCTATTTAAATATGTAGTATTATTTTGAGTGGGAGCTGAAAAACTTGCCTGATCAAAATATACAGATACACTATTTGAGTGGGAGCTAAGTCCTTAATATGTGAATATATATAATAATTTGTACTGGTAGAATTAATTAGGAATAATTACTGAAGGCGATGAAGTTTGATAGTAAACATTAATTGTTGAGATGTTTTATAAAATTCCGAGGAGTCAGAATAAAATGAACCAATAAAGAAGGTATTGATTAGAAATATAAAACATTAATTGATGTTTATAGATATGATGCATCACTATGAAATAGATCATAGTTGGCGACATATAAACCATGTTATCAAAATAATGTGACAAATTTTCTTATGCTAGAGAAAATGCTGAAATGAATTTGGTGAAATTCATGTGTTCTTAGGAAGGACAGGTGCTACAGAAATTTATTGTAAATTTGCTAGCATTAGAAGTACGCATATGAAAGGTTTGGTGGATCTAACGGTAAATATTACGTTAGAAATTTGCAAACATCAAGATGAATGTGAAGCGCGGTGGAAATGTTAGATAGGGTGTAAGGATCTATATTATATTAAAGAAGTGTTTGAATAATTTGAAAAGGAACGAAATATAATGTATTGGTAAGCAAGGTGTTTCTCTGAACCGAGTGTGTTTCTAGTGCACTTCATTGATCAAGAACACAAAAAGAAACATAAGTCTCATTCGGTTACTAATTAATTATATCCTTGAATATTATCGTAATATGGATTGATGTCAAACAATTTGTCATCAAAAGATTTGCAAAGAATATACATAACTGTATTGCACATAGACCGTTGACTAAAACATCTTCCATGATCAAGCATGATCATAAAACACTTAATTGATAAGGTGTTCTGATTAAAGAAAATGCAGCTAGTTTATTTGTACTCGAGTGCGAGTGTGACGCTGAAGGAGATATGCCCTAGAGGAAAATAAATAACATAATTTTATTTATTGTATATCTCACAAAAGTTTATAACAAGTTTTTATGTCATGCTATAATTGTATTAATAGGAAACCTTAATACATGTGTGATATATAAACAATCAAAGTCCCTAGTTATCATCTACATGGACTAGTTTATTTGGCATTGGTTGGTCAAAGGTTTCACGATCACGTGACAATTACGCCAATTGACAATGAAGTCATTTTATTGAATGAATGAAATGATGGAAAACTCCATTATAATTATTGCAACATGATCGTGTCACAATATTCACCGTTGTAATATTATTAAGATATAGTATCCTAATCCTTAGACCACGAGACCATATTTTATCGCTATCTAGAGGGATATTTTGATTGCATCAAATTCACGTCGTAAAAGGGTGAACAAGGTACACATTGGATATTCCAAGAGATATGTTGAGGCGTATGATCAAGATCGGGATTTGTTCATCCATGTGACAGAGAGATACTTCGGGCCCACTCGATGAAATTATATCTATTGCTACAGCATATGACTAGGTCATGGAGATGTAATTATCACGGTAACGAGTAAAGCAATTCTTGTCGAAAACAAGATTGAACATGACATGGAGAATGTCAACGATCATATCTCGTACAAGATATGTATGTGAGTAACAAAAGGAATAGAACGATATAATCATGGTTCAAAGACGGTTTGAATACTAGAATTCATGGGTGTCATTATGGCCATCCAGGCCCAGCTATTGATCATTGATAAGAGAGAGTGCTCGATCATGTATGGAGTATTCCCGAACCAGGGGTACCACACTTACGGGGCTTGATAACGCACAAACATCGTTACAGGAAACATCGGAATTAATAGGAGTATAGAAAGAGAGAAACCAGAATGATTCCGGAGAATGAGAAAACACAGAAATGGTTTGGGAAAATGGAAAACATCGAAATGGTTTCGAGAGAGAAAATACAGAAGGAGTTCGGGGAAATCCGGAAGGGGTTCCGAAGTCGTTTTTAATTAAATGATATATAAATATGTTAATTGTGAATTAATTATATTTATATGTTAACTTAATATTTAAAAAGTAAAAATATTAAATTAAATATATTTATTAATTTAAATATATTTATTAACATATTAATTTAAATTAATATTCAAAAATTAATCAAAAATCAGAAAAAGGGGTATCCCACAAGAGGTGGTTTGGCCCCTCTTATAGGGCTTAAGAGCAGATGCAGCCAAGGGAGAGGGGGTCGAATCCCTCTCCCCTTCTCCCCTCCCTATTAGTCCCACATTGGGACTTTGGAGAGAGGAGCCCCCGCCCTCCAGCTATAAAAAGAGAGGGAGGGGTGATCTTTTTCTATACAGAAGATTTCAAAAAAATTCCAGAAAATAGCCGAACTAGTTTTTTCCTCCTCCCGCTATCTCTTTCTCCCTAAGCGTAGTCCCCAAAGTTGGAGAACGCTCTAGAGATTTCTCCCTCTCCAAAACACCTTCATTTTTGAGAGAAATTCTGATCCGGTAGATACACTTCCGCAACCTCAGCTAGATCGGAGACCGGGAGTCGACATCAAGCACCGTACGTGTGCGAGTACTTGGAGGCGTTGTTCATCATCTCCAGCAACACCGTCGTTGCACCGTGGTCATCATCAACTCGTCAAGTTCTTCACGACCGAAATTGTAGTGGGTTTGGAAGCTGTTTCAAATAGACTCCTCCCTATGGCGCAGTGTCATTAGTACCAAATATCCGGAAGCTTCCAACATTTTCGCCGGGGAGACCCGGGGGCTCCCAATTCTGAACCAGTCTCCATAAGATCAAACACCTATTTAAGTTGGGGGCAAAATTTGATGTCCGGGATGGTTCGCGCACGCTTTTCTGGCTAGAATGGTGAGTGGGGACGGGCCCGCTGAAAGATAGGTTCTCTAATCTGTTTGAGATATGCGAGTCACATTCCGTTAGTGTGGCCAAGGCCTTTGAGGTTGATAGGCTTCTCTTCCGCCGCTCCTTCTCTCAGGTTTGTGTGGCTCGGTGGGCTTAGCTCAATCAGGAGCTGGCGGAGGTCTCTTTGACTCCGGGGCTTGATGCCGTTCGTTGGGCACTTGAACCTTCGGGTAGGTTCTCCGTGTCCTCCATGTACAACTGCCTCTCGCGAGGGGCCACAGTCGCACACGGGAAGGATATGTGGACAGCTCACCTTCCCCTCAAAGTTAAAATCTTTACTTGGCAACTTGTGTTCGATAGGATCCCGTCTAGAGCCCGGCTCTTTTCCCGTTTTGATCCTGCCAAGGGACTTTGTGCTATGTGTGGCCAGCCGGAAACTACCGCACATATCTTCTTTCAATGTGTGCTCGCTAAGTTGGGTTGGAGTGTCATTAGACAGCTGCTAGGGTGTAGCTGGTGTCCTGCTTCATTCCCGCAATTTTTTGCTATCCAGAACTCGCTGCTGGACCAGTAAAGACGGGTCAGCTTGGTGCTGTTCGCTGCGCTTTGTTGGGCTCTGTGGCTGACTCGTAATAAGCTTTCTATTGAAGCAATTGTGCCCCGCCGCCCTACTGATTTTATCTTTAAAATGTATATGTTTATGCAGGCTTGGGCAAGGCTCGCTAAGGAGCATGACAAGGCGACACTGTTATCCTTGGCTGACGGGGTGAAAGATATCTTCGCCTCCTTTCCGCCTATTTAGCTGCTGTCTTTTTCGTCTTAGCACCGGTCTGTTAGGGGGAAGCCGGCCCCGTCTTTATGCTTTCTATTTGGCTAAGCTATAGGCCTCACATGTTATCTGGTTGTTGTCGAACCTAAACTCTTTGGTTTATTAATTTAATAAAGTGGGGCATCGTGGTGCCTAATCTCTAAAAAAGAGTTTATATATTTTATTTACCTTTTCTATTTTTAATGTAAAAATGGCCTCTCGTGCACGGATATTTGAGACCCACCTTGCGACCCAAACGAGTAAAATCTGCAATGAATGTGCTGCCCGTTGTAGCGTTGGAGACAACGCTATCCTAAACAACCAAAATCTTTTTTAAAAAATTATAAAATTCTTTGAATTAAAGGAGTCCGTCTTCACCAAGGTGGCGTACTTCGTAGTCCCTCCGTTCCATATTACTCCCTCGGTCTTAAATTAATTGTCTCAAATTTCATGTAAAACAAATTATCTCAAATTTGGACAAAACAGATGTATCTAACACTAAAATATGTCTAGATACATTCAGTTTTCTTCAACTTTAAAATAATTAATATAAGACGGAGGGTGTAGATGATTTTAAAATGAGTATATTTAGACATATTTAGTGCTGGATACATCCATTTTGAAGTCGGTCCGGTATGAAATGGATGGAGTACCTCTCAATTCAAAAGAAAAAAAGACGACCAAAATGCAGAAAACCCCTTGACGGTACACTAATTTTGTTTCGGCCATCATCCGGCCCACACGCGTGTTCACACGCACATGACAAGAGACAGAGAGGAGAGGGAAGAAGAACAAGGCAGGCAATAAATGGGGTGAGGTAATATAGGCTACAGCCTTCAAGGCACACAGGGCATTCGGTGTGACCCCATTATCGGATTCTCCTCACCATTCCCTCGCGTTCTTCAGTTCAGTTCTTCCCACAAGCTGTCGGCCCCCTTCTCTTCCTTACCTCCTCCACCTATCCCTCTCTCCTGGTGTGCAAAGATCTTTCAAGCGGTTCAAGATTCAGAAAGTGAGAAGGTTGGTAGTTGCAGCCTCCTATCCTCTGCCGTGTTGCTTTGTGTGATTTCTTGAATGACTGTGCCGTTGCGGAGTTGAAGATTTGATGCGAAATTGTTCGTCGGAGCTCCTCCGGGGATCCAAATGTCATCGCACTGCGATTTCCCCTCCCACCGTTTCTTATTGCAATGGTTTTGCTCGATACCGTACCTCTCAAATCTGTTCTGGATTGCTAAGTCTTTGTGGTTCCAAGTGCCTTTTTTCTTCCAAATCTTTTGTTGTGCGTAGAATAGTCCTTTCTTGCTTAATTTGTGCCCGAACTTGCAAGATTGTGTTATGGAGCAGTAAATCTGTCGGTAATTCAAAAGTTGTCCTACATGCCGGCCGGAATGGAAACGGCTCGTCTGTTGCTTCCTTTCCAGGGAATCTGTTCCAGTTTTGGGTGCTAGTTCTTGTTTCTTCCGTTCCAGGATTCCTTAGATAAATGAGTTTGGTCGGCGCTGCCACACGATTTGGTGCCGCATTGGATTTGTCCATTTCTAGACCAGTAGCCTAAGGAATCCAAGAATAAATATACCCAAAAAATAAATGCGGAGGAGTAGGCGGCGGAAGGGAGTAGCAGGTTCTTTACTTTGCCCAGTTGGCCAGTTGGCATCCCATCAAGTGATGCTTGCTGCCATTTGCTTCTTCTTGCTGCTGTTGGTGGTAAATCATTATTATTAGCACTACTTTTCTCTGGAAGGAGATAAGAAGGAACAGAGCAACGTGGCCTACATGCCTTTTGTAAGCTAAACGGTTATTTTAGGGGAAAGCTAAAACATTTTTGTCTGAGTAGGCCTACATGATATATGGTCTAAAGGCAGGCATCAGTAGATGCACAGAGGAAATTAAGGCAGAAAAGAAGGAATAGAAAGCATAGGGTAAAAGGGATGAAATGAGTAGTGCACAAATCTTAATTTACACATCGGTTGCTGGCCAAATCGTCCTGAAAAAGCCCTCGTTTAAAATAACTGCTAGGTGGGCCATTCTGATAAAATAACTTCTTTGAACCGCATCGACTTGTTGAATCGCTTTTTTTTACGAGTCGCTTTTTCAACCAGCTGAAATGTGTGGAATCGGTTCAAAGGGAAGAGAGAGAGTGTTAGGAATCGCTTTTTGCTCACAGTGTGGATGGTCTTAGAGGCTTACATCAACACAGATGGCACATTCTTTTCTACACCATCTTCGAATAACTCCTGCTATAATATGAGCAAAACTATAGGAAAGCAAGTTGAGATTTATTAATCCGTGTATTGTTAGTCAACAATTCAATAATTATAGCAACAAGTTGGTTCGTGCATTCACTTCTGACTTCTGGTAATCACGTAATGGATTATAATTTCATAATGTAGGTACTCAGTTACATCATGTAATTCAACATTGTGCCTTTTAGCACAAAAATATAGTATAGAATGCCGGTGTCGTTCTTGAGCACATTTACAGTGACTTTTTTTTAATGTCAATAATACCTGAATTAGAATATAATTTCGTTAAATTTGTTGTGTGGACAAAATCGTTCTTGAATTAGGAAACAAACTGATTAAAATTGTCGGGTGGATATAATAATTAGTGAATTAGGGAAACAAATTGGGTGGATATCTTGTGAAGAAATCGTAGGAACAGAAATGGGTTGATGCCATGACATGCATGTTGTCCTAGTGATTTAATCATTGCAGTCTCATCCTTCTCCATATTTTCTCAAATGGCAATCATGTCGGCTAGATGCACCTCTCATCTTGCATGGTGAAAACACCATCATATTCATTCTATTTGTCATGCAACTTTTTCCCTGGCTTTTTACCTTTGCGGTACATTGCCAAAGTTCCTCTTGCGGTCTTGTCAATAAACCTTGCTTCATACAGTACAATTGTTGCATTAGCTTCGTCGCCTAACCAGTTGCTACTCTTTTCCCATAAACAGATCATGCCTTGCGCTGCCGAGCTTGTCAATGGCGAGGCCGGCGCGATCAAAGTGGGCACAACCGGCACCATCGGTTCACTCATGATAAGAGAACTGGAGGCCGTCAAGGTCACACCGCAAGGAGCTGCCACCCCGCGTCTAAGACGCCAAAGTAGCCCGGTCTCGGTCCCCTGTGGAGCTAGCCCCAGGAAGATCGTCCTAAAGAAGAACTCATCCAATGTCTCCTGCAGCAGCAGTAGCAGCAGCAATGGCAGAACTGATCGTGTGCGTGCTGAAGAAGCCTGCAAGACAAGGAGCTCTCAGCGGAGCAAGTCCAACTCTCCAATGCTGCACTCAGATGGTGTGCTAGTTGACAGAAGCCCGAACGTCGAAAAGGCGAAGAAGAAAGGAAATTTTCATGTCGTCGAGGTGGTGGATGTTAGGTGCAGTAACCCCATGAGCAGCCGCCTGAGGAAGCTCGGTTTCTCCAAGCTGTCCGAGACCTTTGCCTAGGCCTGACCGAATATGACTGAAATTAAAGCTTCCGGTGCCATTTCGTGGAGGTCATCTTGGGTTGTTGCAAGCCTTTGGAGGGCAAACCCTGTGATGTTTGGTGTGAGCCAATCATCCACCTGACTGCACCTATGTCGTGGTCGATCCGGTTTAGGTAAGTTTTCCTTACTACTAGTTCTCTCCATGGAAAATACTCTTGTGCTCTGATGTATGAAACGTTAATTCATGAAAAGCATTTCCCATCAGAAGCTTGATGTCGATGGATGATATATGATGTAATGACGGACGTGTTTCTTTCATCTCCGACCTGGCTTGTTTGGCGCCACCAAGTCTCGACCAAACGCTTGGATCTTGGCAACAAGTCGGTGAAGGGTGTCTTTCCATCTAGGTGTGCAAATTTCATAGAAAACCTTGCACTTCTGGAATAACATATGAGATTCTTAGACTCTTAAATTGAGTTGTTGTCTCTGGTCAGCTCAACACACTCACCCAAGTAACTTCGATGGGTTTGATCTGTCTAATGAATCTAATGGCCAAAGAGTTTGCAGTTTCCTGTTTCTTTTTAATAAAAAAAGATGGAGAACATTGCAATTTCTGTTACATTTAGATTCCACGTGAATACGAACCCTACTGCCGCAACTCGAATGGAAGAACATGCACGTACGTTAATAGCAGTTTTACCTTTACTGGACAAATATGATACTGGTCAGCGTGGTCACTGTTTTGTGTTTTGTGACTTGTGAGGCAGCAAAGATCTAGAAAGATGAGTCCAACGGTGGAGAAGCTCTGTGGAGTTTAATCAAAGTAAAAGCGGCCACCAGAACCTGGTTGCCAGTGCGACCCTAAGGGCATGAATTATGGAGGCAGTAGCAAGCTATGGTCTCAGCCTCCACATAAGAAAAATAAAAATGAGACTACGGTATCGAAAGTTTGCATGCAACGGAAGCAACAGCTATGTAGGCCTCATGCACTAGAAGCTTTTTCATTTGCGGCCATTCACGTGCTTCCGTTCTGCTTCTCTGTCCTCCCATTCTCTCCTTTATTCATTGTTTTTGGGCGAGGAGGCGGGTTCTTCTGCAGGAGGCAGTTTTGCTCTGCAAGCGACTGTCTTTTTCCCTCTCTCCTCCACGACATCCGCTTGTCCGACGTGGGCCTGTGGAGCAGCGGTCCACCCTGGAGCGTTGGCCATGCTCTAACACACAGTGAGAAAGCAAAGAGCATAGCATGACTTTGGGTCAGGTCCTATAGCTGCTTACAGCTGCTTGGTCCCACAGCTGCTTGGTCCCACGGGTCAGTGACTCAAAGTCAGGGAAAAATTAGAGAGGCAAAGTCAAAGAATCTCTGCCGCTCCACCCGCGCCCCTAATTTTTTTTAAGGATACGTCCTGAGAGACGTATCGGTTTCACAGAAGGAGAGGCCAAGCGTACAGAACGCAGCCCACTCAAAAATACAAGCGATCACTCGCCAAACCTCCACCTTCCACTAAGCCTAAGCTGCCTCTAAACAGATTTGCCGCCTGCCACAGCTCAGCTTCACCTGCCACCAATTGGATCACTCTCTGGGCTGAGGGGTTGTGGCCATCGAACACAACCGCATTGCGATGCCTCCACAGACACCAACAGATCAAGTTTATGACCGTCCAAAGGTCACGCCCCTCGACAACCGCCGCACCCCTGGCCGGCAACCAGCGGGCAAAACTCTCCTCCGGGGTTGGGATAACCGCCTCCATACCCCAACGACCGAGGAAGTAAGTCCACACTTCTCTGGCCAGAACACAGCCCATCAACAGGTGGTCGAGGTTATCGTCGTGTTGTCCACAGAGTGGGCAGACATCAGGGTGTGGCAACCCTCTACGACTCAGACAGTCAGCAGTCCAACGCCGATTTCGCAGAGCCAGCCAGAGGAACACTTTACACTTGTTGGGCGCCCTGGAGCTCCAAACCTGTTGTGCTCCGGCCAGTGCAATCTTCCCTTGAAACAACGCCACGGTAAGCAGATCGTGCCGAGTATTGGTGGCTTGGCTCCCAACTCCACCTGAACTCATGGGCCATTCCCTCGGTTAGAGCGATTCCTGCCACGCTGTCTGCTAGTAGCATGAGCTCTTGTAGCTGGCGAGCATCTAGGTCGGGCGGGATATCCTCTATCCAACCCCCTTCCAGGCCCTCTCTAACAGTACGAGTGTTGCGCGACTGCTTGGGAACCTTAAGGAGGAGGTTTGGTGCCAAGTGTTGGATGCGCCCTCCCGCCAACCACCTATCCAACCAGAAAAGGGTAGTTGCTCCATCCCCCAAAACTGACACGGTGGCCGCCTCGAATAACCGTCGCGCATTCTGTGGATTGGACGTTGAATTCTTTCCACGGCTTGGAATCGTCAGTCCGACTAAGCCACAACCACCTGGCTCGAAGCGCATGGTTCATCAAATGCGGGTTGGGGATTCCAAGTCCTCCAAGATGCTTGGGCATGCAGACTCTGTCCTAGGCAACCAAACAGTGCCCTCCACGGGCTTCGTGCCAGCCTTTCCATAAGAATCCCCTAAGGATCTTCTCAATATCAGCTAGAGTCTTCATTGGAATGTCCAACGACATCATGTCAAAGATTGGAACAGCAGAGAGGGTAGTTTTGACCAGCTCCAGCCTCCCTCCCCTGTTCATCAGTCATGCCTGCCAGCCAGGTAGGTGGCTAGCTACTCTATCTACCAAGTGTTGTGGCTGCCTTGCCGTAGGATTCCTCAGAGAGAGAGGAAGTCCGAGGTATCGGAGAGGGAACGACAGAATCGGGAAGTGCAACTCCTGCGCCACCAAATGGGCCTCCGCCACTCCACAGCGAATCAGATGCGCTGAGCATTTTCCGAGGTTTGTTCGAAGGCCCGAGGCTGCCCCGAAATCCTCCAGCATCATCCCAAAGATCCCGAAGTCCTGCTCAACAGGTCTCAGGAATGTAACCACGTCGTCAGCATAGATCGAAGTACGATGCCTCAACCCTCGGTCTGCCAGGGGGCTAAGGAGTCCACTTGCCGTAGCCTTTTCAATCATCATGTGTAGCACCTCCATGACAAGTATAAACAGCTGGGGTGACAGAGGATACCCCTGTCTAAGACCACGCCGGTTGAAGATTCCCCCCCCCGGGGCATCCATTCAACAACACCCTGGTTGATGACGATGCAAGCAATGCACAGATGGTTGCGATGAGGTGTTCCCCAAACCCAATCTTTCGCAAAACCTCCAAGAGGAAGGACCATTTTAATGTGTCAAAAGCCTTGGTGGTGTCTAACTTTAGGAGCACCACAGGAGTAGCTGAGCTGTGCAGTTTTCGGGCCGTGCCTTGAACTGTCATGAAGTTGTCATGCATGCATCTTCCGCGCACAAAGGCTCTCTGGTGTGTGCCGACCAGCAGCGGTAAGACCGGCGCCACCCTGCAGGAAACCACCTTGGCCACCAACTTAGCAACCCCATGAATCAAGCTGATAGGACGGAAATCCGCGACCTCCTCCGCCCCCGGCCTCTTGGGAAGGAATGTGATGTAGGCCTGGTTGATCTCCCCGAAGCCACGAGCGTCCCGACGGTTTAAGGACCAGAAGGCTTCCATAACATCATCCTTAATGACGCTCCAACATGCTACAAAGAATCTGTTGGTAAAACCATCAGGCCCCGGGCACTTGTCCAGCGGCATGCCCCTGATTGCATTCCAAACTTCCTCTTAAGTGAACCCTCCCTCCAGATGAGAGAGGCCGGCCGAAGGCAAGTCCAGGAAGTCCAGGTTCAGGGAGTGCAGTCGATCCTCATCCACGCCTAGAAGGCTATCAAAGAAGGCATCCACGGCCTCAGCCTTCTCTGGATGCTCTGTTTTGCGCACCCCATCAACCATGAGGTGACCAATGAAGTTTTTCCGTCTTCTATGGCTGGCCTGAAGGTGGAAGAATTTCGTACAGGCGACCCCTTCCTTCAGCCACAGGATCCTGGAGCGCTGCCTCGCCAACGTCCTCTCCAAAGATGCTAGGCCCAAGAGCTTTCCTTTTAGCAGTCTCCTCAAAGCCCTTTATTCCGGCGAGAGCTCCCTAGAGTCCATAGCCACATCCAGGCGCATAATGACCTCGTTGGCGATAAGAATTTGCATTTTTTATGTTTCCAATGAACTTAGACCTTCATCGGGATAAGCACTTAGCCTTGGCCTGCAGCTTGAGGTCCAACCTTTTGAAGGGGTTGTTCTCAGGCTCCACAGAGTTCCACGCCTCCTATACTACTTCCAGGAAGCCATCCACCTTGGTCTAGAATGATTGGAAGTGAAATCTATGACCCATCTGCAAGTACGGGCCAGGTTGAGCAGCAGGGGGCAGTGGTCCGAGGGGCCCGAGGAAGCAGCCAAAAGGAAAACATCCGGGAAAAGATATTCCGAGTCCACGGTCTCATAGACCATGTCGAGCCTCTCCATGGTAGGTTGTTGCCGCTCATTGGACCAGGTGAACCTCCGACCATTAAGGTAAGTTTCCTTGAGCTCCAAAGAGGCTAGGGTACGCTTGAATCTTCCCATCATGGCGCGATGGATCACCCCTTTGTTCTTGTCCTCAGGGTCGGTGATCAGGTTGAAGTCCCCCGCGACGACCCAAGGGCTAGCGTGCAGATCACGGATATCGCACAACTCTTGGAGGAAAGCCCTCTTATCTTCCACGCCCTGAGGGCCATACACTCCTATAAACCACCAACTAGGTTTTCCTCCAATCGAAATGTTGGCAGTAAGTGCGTTGGCAGAGAGATGAGGGTTGGAGATTGTAACATGAGCAGTTTGCCACGCCAACAAGATGCCCCCACGTGTGCCCTCGGCTGGCAGGAAGAGGAACCCATCAAACGCCGAGCCAAGGCAATCCCGTACTATTTGGGCCGTGATCACCTCCCTCTTTGTCTCTTGCACGCAAACCACCTTTGCGCCAGTAGCGGAAAGCACCTGGAACACTACAGCCATGCGAGCCAAAGAATTCAGACCACGGCGTTCCAAACGGCAACACAGAAATCCCATTCCAACATCAGGTTTAGAGCTACAGAATCAGGCTACTACTGGCGACGTCATCTGTCAACGGCAGGGCATGGGGCTGCCAACCAAAGAGGCTAAGAATCACATCGATGTGCTCCTGCTGCATGGGATGAGAGAACAAGTCGAGGTAGGCGCTAAGGGCTTCGTCCCCGATGATCTCGCCTTCCCACGCCACTCTGAGCTTCACAATCAGTCCCCGTTGTTGCCTTTTGACAGGGGTGCCCGCAGGGAATTTTCCACGCTGCCTGGAGCTGCGGCGCACTGGGCCTTCTCGGATCCGCTTAGACCTATAGCGCCTGGCCGGCCTGTTGAGAACCGGTGAAACGGGCTGAATGTAGGATTTCTGAAAGCCCTCAGCGTTCTGGATCTCGGCCTGGCCCACGGGTGTCTGATCACCCTCCACACCCGACGGCCTCCCCGCGTCAGAGCCTGGTGACAAGATAGAAACTGGGAAAAAATCCATCACAAAGGTGGGGGAGGCGCAGGGGAACCCACCCTGAACCAAACTTGCTTCAAAATCCAACCACGACGGGGACCCACAACCAACAGAGGAGACCAGTCCTGCCGAAGAAAGCAACTGATCCTCCCGCTGGTCTCGCCTGAGCGCAAATCCCACCAACTCCTGCGGGTCCCCACCTATCGAATCCATCTTTGAGCCATTTTGAAATTGGTTCTCCGCAGCACTGGTTCGTGGGGTGGCCTGATTGGCCAGGGGAGCATCCCCCACGTTCTCCCCAACCACCCCCTGTGCGACACCCACCAACGCAGGAAGTACCGGACGCACGCCTCCAGATGCGGAACCGTCTCCCAGCGCCCTCTTTCCACGCTTCAGATCGCGAGTCGCCAGCTCCGCTTCCAGGAGCATCGGATCCCACCGGTCCCCTTCGGTCGCTGCCAGCAGGTGCGGGTCAAAAAGGACGTGGACAGGATCATACCTCTGGCCAAGAAACCATGCCAGAGGGGGTGTCCTGGCCATGCCGGCGTCCACCGGAACCTCCTGCGCGACGCTCTGGCGAGAGCCTCCGGCCAGAGGAAGAACGCGGCGGCCGACGCTCCTCCCGTCGCTGCCCACGCCCCTCGCGGTCACCGTCCTGGAGCCAGCCTTGCCTTGGATCGCCGTCGTCTGTCGCCTCGCCATGAGCAAGCCTAGACGAGCCCCACATATCTTCCGTGCGCACCAGATGCACCGTGATGACATACTTGAGCAGGTTCTTCTCAAGAGGCATAAGGGCGTCGCCGGGCAACACCAGACCTTCATCCTCCTCCATGATATCATCTGGTTCCTCGACCCACAGCTATTTCTCCGTAGGAATCCTATCGAGATCATCTACCCACGCGAAAACCTGAAAACTGCGCATGTCCTCCTTGCTCGCGGTGGCAGCGCCAAGCCGCTCGATCCACGACGCCGAGCCAAGGATCGCCTTTGCCGTACCAGCGTGCCAGGCATGCGCCGGCACTCCCGTCACTTCCAGCACCACCCTGTACCGCATCTAGACCTTCTCCGCCTGAAGCATACGGTTCCATGGAGAGAATCTCAGCGAAAAGCCCCGCCCTTCCGCAGTGCCGACAGTCATCAGCTCCTCCCTAATCCTCCTGCTCAAGCAGACAATGAGAAAATCCGCCGGCCAAAAGGCATGGATCGAGAAGTTGTCCCCGGCCCTTGGCACCTTGTCCACGATGGCTCTCTCCGCTTCGCCCGGCGAGACCCGTGCGCGTCACCTGAGACAAACGCCACGAGCGCCCATCGTACCGCCTCCGCGTCCGCAATTGCAGATGAGCGAGGAAAAACCACCACCTCACGCCTCGGAGTCTCACCGGCGCGAGGCCTCGCGTGCATGCCCGCGGCGCTGGCGTCCTCGCGGGGAGCTCGCCCATCCGGCCAGCACGGAGCGGGGGGAAGTCCGCCACCGTCAACTGCGGCGCGTCTCGGCCCGCGGCCACATCCACAGCATCACCTCCGCCCTCCGCCCTCGAGGATGAGCCACCGTGCGCTCCTCGCCCGGCTTGGAGAGCGCCCGCTGCCGGAACCGCGCACGACGCCGCAGAGCCCTGCTCGGACGGAGCCACCCGCACCCCAAGGCGTTCGCGCATGGGCGTCTACCGGGCCGGTGTAGCCTCCACCCTCCAAGGGCCAGTCGAGCCGGGGCCGGGCGCGGCGGCGCCGGAGGAATCCGCGCCCCGATGCGCTCGTGCACCGGCGCCCTTCTTGTAGGAGCAGGATCCACGGCCCTGGGGCCCGCACCTCCACCATCGCCTCCTCTCGTAGGTGGCGCGCGGCGCTCGGGGCAGTCCTTCGCGTGGTGTCCGACGACCTTGCACCGTAGGCAGACCGTCTTGCCGGTGCACTCCGTGCCCCGGTTGTGTACAATTAAAGCAGCAGCCTGCCAGGTCCGGTGGCAGGTCGTCGTGAATCACCCACGTCGGAAGCTGCGGACCCCACCTGCGCTTGGACGCGCCCCCGCCGCGGAGCCAGGGCCTTGGGCCACCGGGATGCGGAGGGAGGCAGGAGGCGACCGTGCTAGACGCTGAGCCACGCGACCTGCATGACCAGAAGCCAAGCGCGCGTGGGAAGGAGGCGCTTGCGTGGAGGTCACCGCCACCGGAGAGGTCGCCCGCACCGCGCCTGGAGGAGAGCCACTCCGCAGGACCTCACAGTAGGAGCGGTAAGATCCGCCGGAGTCATTGTCTTCCCCGTCCGAGTAGTCAGCCCAGCGGCGGGCCTGTGAGGAGGTGGCCGGGACGACATCCCAGAGAGGAAAAAAGGGGGGACTGGACCAGGGGAGCAGAGAAGGGTGGCCGCCGACGTCGGAGCGACTGCCGGCGTGGGGAGAAGGTGGACGCTGCCGCCGGAGTGGCATACGGCGTTGGGGCAGAGGCACTCTCGTTCTCGCTCCCGCTTACCTACCGTCGCGCCCCTAAATTCATGTCTAACACTCTTTAATTGTGTCCTCTTTGAAAGGCGACGGACATGTGTCCGCTAGAATGGGGTGGTGTCCCTAGCGGTGTCCCCAAAGGCCCAAACGCCCCTCGTCATATGTTGATAATTTTTCATAATTTGTAACCAAATATTCTATATCGGCAACATATCCAGCAACATATCCAGCGACCAAATTAAGCGCCCCTTTGAGGGCCCCTTTGATTCAAAGGAATACTATAGAAATTTTGTAGGATTGATTCCTATAGAAAATTTTCCTATACAATTTATTTGATTCATAGGATTGTATCCCATAGGAATAATTCCCATAGGAATCTTGTAGTGTAAATCCTATAGGAAAATAACATGAGGTCCAACCCCATGAAAAATTCCTTCACCACAATCAAAGAAATCTCTTTTCCCACAAGATTCAATTAGACATGCCATGTCAATCCTAAAGACTCGACGAATCCAAATCCGGCCAAACAACAAATAAAAGTCTTGGCTAACACAAATCTGGCTATCAAAAGGCACCACCATCACATGATGGATGTAAATTCATTGTTCGGTCTCCTTTTCGTTCTCCTCTTTGTATTCCTCTTTAGCCGCTTGGGCCGTCGCTCTTGCTGCCATGATGGGCCTTCTTTTTTTGGAAAAAATTGGGTCTTTTGTTTGGGCTCATCTCGCTCGTGTTGGTGTTCATGATCGAGCGCTCCTCGGCTTTCTCCGTGGCCTTCTTTTTGTCCATGGACAACCTAAGGAAGGTTTTCCTCCTTGGGTAATCGGTGTGCATCTTCATTTTATTATCCGCGGACGATGCCACCTCCTGCACGTACACTGAGATCACCTCTTGTATGGCGGCCGATAATGATGTCTTCTTTGCCGCCTTTGACTTCTTGTTCCCAATTTTCCGTCCTACGGTCCTTCCTGGTATATTAATTTCATCTACCTCGGCCCCCTCCTCCCCTTTGCCGTTCCTACTAAGCATCCAATTCTTCTACTTGGGGGTATTCTTGAATTTTGCTGCATCAATTTGAATGACCTTTTTCTATCCATGTTTAACTCGATGTAGAAGATATGGGAATCCTTCATCTACACAAAAGAGAGCAACTCAAATATGCATGCCGAGTAGACAAAAGAACACAAATTAAACATGCAAGCCAACTAGACAAAAGGGCGCATGTCTTTCTTACTTCCATTTCGTTCGTTCTTGCCACTCTCATTTCTCATATGGACTTGTTCATAGCACTCATGAACCATGTTGCAAAGCCCTTGTGCATATGGGCTGGTACAGGTCTATGTTCATGCCTGGTTGACGCTTGTCTGCCCTGAATCGTCAAGCGAGACGGAGAAACGTGACTGCTGCGCGGTTGGCACTATACTTGGATAGGCGAAATAGCACGGGGAAGACGGCAACAAGCTCCCGCAAGGGTCGACAGAAGTAGTGCTACTTTGGCTCATGGGACGAGCATATCAACAACGAGGACTTAGTCATTCATCACCTTATCCTTCGCATGTACTTGTCGGTCTTGTCGATGAGTGGACTCGACCTTGCGCAGCTGCGCCACGGCCAGCTCCAGCGGCAGATCCAGCTGCTCTCGCTTCACCGCCTTCTTCTTTGGCCCCTGATTTGACACTGGCGGCATGTGAGCTCTGACGAGGCCGAGTTTCTTTGACGCCATGGGAGAGGAAGGTGAGGAGTTCACGGCGGTAGCCGCAAACTGGGAAATGGATGGAAGATTTGGGTTTTCAGCACTTGATGCGGCAATGTAGAGGAAGAGGGAGAATTGGGTGCCCCGCTCTATGTGTATGACTAGGGGTGTCCGCCTATCGAATGGCCTGCCCGGACAATATCCGGCGCCCCTGAGGAAGCCCCCAACTTTGGAGTGTTTCCTATGGGTGTTGGGCAATTTTTTCCTTGAGCGTGACACTTGGGGGTCCACCATGGAAGAATTTCGTGTGCGGACCCCCAACGGGCCTTTAGAGGGCCGTTTGGGCGTCGGCGGAGATGCTCAAATACTATAAAATTTGTTTATTTTGATAAGTTTTTGTTAAGCATTATCTAAGTCATAGCTTGTCAACTTAGCCCTGTTGGTAATGAACAGCTGAATTTCATTATGAGTGACACTCTCAATCACTTACTCTACAAAAAAGGGGTTACATCACGATATAGAGAAACACCATTAAATAATTTGCCTAGTACTCCTTCTGTCGGCACTTAGGTGGAGTTCTAGCTTTACTTGCACTAATTTTGACCATAAGATTGACCAATAATAGACGAGAATTATGTCATACAAGAAACTTTATTTTAATAAGAATCTAACAGTATAATTTGAAGGAGATATGCCCTAGAGGAAATTAATAAAGATATATTTATTATCATATCTCATTTCTTCATAATATGTTTTATACCATGCTATAACTGTATTAAGTGGAAACATTCATGCACGTGTGGTATGTAAACAATCAGGTCCATTGGGCAACAGATGATCAAAAGTTTCCTGATCATGGACATTAATGTCAATTAACAACGGAGTCATATGATTGGATGAATGATGTGATGGACACACACCCAATATGTATGTATCACAGTAGGATCCAGTTACAAGTTCAATATTGTGGTAACATGAAAACGTAGTACCCAATACTTAATCACCGTCTCCAAAGTTGCCTTGACTGCATCAACTGTCATAGGCCATCGTGAGATCTTACATTTCCATTGGGCAACAGATGACTAAAACACTATAACTTGTAAGCATGTGACTAGGCCATGTGGGTGCAATGTCAGGGGGAACTAGTAAATGTGTTTGTCGGTAACGAGATTGAGCTAGGTATGGAGATACTAGAGAACGTATCTCGGACAGACTAAGTATCGCAAGGCAAAAGAAGTGGAGACTTGACTTTTAAGGTTCAAGCGACGAAGATAATCGTGAAACACATAGGGACCATCATGGGTTTCCAGATCCTCTTGTTGGTCATTGATCAAAGAGGAGTCTCAATCATGTCTGGAGTGACCCCGAAACTTAGGGTGGCACAATTAAAGGTAGACAACATTTAGGTTTGATTTGACACCGAAGAGAAAATAGAGAAGAGAGCCGGAATCGTTCCAGAATTTATTCGATGGAGATCGGAGGGCTACGAAAGGTGTTTCTGAGGTAGATAATTAAATAATATGTATTTAATACTCCCTTCGAAAATGTAAGATATTTTAGTGTTTCCTAAACAACAGATACCTAGACATGTTTTAGTGTAAGATGCATATGAATCTATAAACTAAAATATGTTTAGATACGTTTTGTCTAGTAAACTCTAAAACATCTTAAATTTTGATATAGAGGGAGTATTAATTAATGTAATTACTAGTTAAATATATTTTTTATTTAAATTTTAAAGGCATTTTACCTTAAATGGGCCTGAGAGGGAAAAGCGGCCCATTAGGGGAAAATGAGAGAGGGGCTTGCCTCCCTAGTGGGGGCTAGTCGCATGGGGCTCACTAAGGGGCCGACGGCTGCCTCCCTTGGCCGACCGCAGCATGTGGGATAGCTAAGCCAAGAAGGGTGGCCTCCCTCTTCCTCCTATATAAGGAGAGACCCCCTCTCCCAAAAGGCACTCAATTTTCTCTCTCTCTCCTCTAAACTGTGGTTCGCAATTGGAGTTGCGCACTAGTCAAGATTTCTCCACCATACGCACATGGTCGTGTCGTGGGATCTTCGGTCCAGTTCTCCAACTTCCGCTGCTTCGCTGGACCGAGTCCGGGAGTCGTTGTCTATGTTGTACATGTGTAGAGCGACGAGGTGCTGCCTATTGTGACACTAGCCGCTCCTACGAGGGCTACGTTCGTCTTATCAACAACTTTTGTGCGGGAGCGTAATCCCCACGTTCGGTCTTCAAGGGTATGAACACCGATATGCTCCATTACTTCATATCTGCACAGTAATAAATCTTGGCTTTATCTGTTATTGTTGCTAGGATTTTTTTGTTATTCTGCATCGAAACCCTACATAATTTTTATGCTTGGGGCGGGGTAGTGGAGTGACGACAGGACGGGGCGACGTGTATGTGGTGGAGGCGCAGATGCAGGGAAGGAGTGGATGAGGCACAGATGCGGGGCGGTCTTCTTTCTATTTTTCTTATTACAAAAATATCATTGGTGTGTAACTTTCGCCACTAATAATAAAGGTTTAAAATATTAGATAGCGGGTTCATATCGGTTTGTATCAGATTTCTGGTATTGGATGATATGTAGTTATATCGTAATAACCATATCTATTTTTTTTATTTTACTTGTTGAAAAACATTACTTGTTAGTACAATAAAATGAGTAATGGCAGTGCACGAGCACAAAAAAAAACCTTATTCAATGTTTATTAAGTACTCAATTAAGAAATAAAGTACAAAATCTAACAAAATATTTACTCCAACATCATAAGTACATTATACGTGTGTTTCTACATAACATTATGCATGATTTTGATAATTTGCTAAAATATATCAGATATTATTTTCTTGAGAAAAATAATTGTCATATACTTACCTATAAATATAGCGGTGGAAATATCGGGGAAAATATCGGTTGTATCGGTAGATATACCAGTATATATTGGGTGATATACGTGAAAATGATATTTACGAAATGATATGTTGCATCCATATCGTTAGAGCCCCGAAAATTATATATCAGCCGATATATCGGTTGTATCGGTCGAGATTTAAAAGCTTGCTAATAATTTCCTTCCTAGGCAAACTGTTGGGTTTCGCATACTAGTGGCATAGACCAACCACAACGAGATCACCTGGTTGCCTTAATGTTCAGACATGATGTTCATGAGGTCAGAACACACACATGGAAAGATGGACGTAAGTCATATTGGATGTGATTGAAAAGTTGGCCTACCCATTTAAACTCCATGTCATACATGTTTAGCACTCCTAAGGTAGGCATGGAGATATTCACCAAGATGTAGATTTACATGAAGATACAGGTTGATACAGAGTATGTAGAAATAAATGTGCCATGCAAGTAGTGAAACAAAGTTCTTTGTAAACTGAGCTTAAGATGGTTGAGAGAACATAAGATCGACTAAGATCGCAAGATTGTGAACTCAACCATGATGAAATACATAGCAGGATCAGATTTACATGGCAGATATGTGTAGAAAAAAAGTAAGAGCTAGGACGAAGACACCTGATATGTATCCCTAAGTTCTATTTGTTGGCACCAATTCTACATCTCCGTTTAGAAAGGCTATGTACACATGCCTCTAGTTTCATCAGGATCACTCACTTGCTTACGAGCATTTCGCTTGAGAACTAAGACATGTTCGCCGTTGGTGCAAGCACCACCTACTTGGTTTGATCTCTAATGGCGGACCTTCGATAGGTGATCCCCAAACGTTTTTAGGAAAACCAACACTTTGGATGCTCACATGCCACCATGGCAGTCCACACCTTGGAAGCTTGATATTGGACACCTAGCTATCTAGGAGATGCCAAATATACAAGAGTAACAAGGATGATATTCTCAGATAGATGAATACATGTATGTTCGATCATTCTAGCTACCCATTTGATATCTCGGTAAATAAGAGTGGATACACGAGAGAGCGAGGGGAACCCCAGAGGAACACGACATGTAACGTGTGTTGTCGAGGGGTTGAACTCAACAATACCCATGGTTAGGAACCCGGGGTTTCGTGAAGGAAGAAGTCGCTGGTGGTGGACTTGAATCTGAGTTGGTACTTACTGTTTCATATTCTTGCAGCCTAAGTCTTTCCTTATCCTGCTCCTACACGGGCCTCTTCTGTGGGCCTTGATACGTCGAAAATGTATCTCCTTTTCCGAACACTTTTCCTATTGTTTGCCTCTAACTTGTATGTTTTAAATGCAACTAACACGGACTAACGCTATTTTCAGCAGAATTACTTTGATGTCTCGTTTTTCTGCAGAAAAAATCAACTTTCTGGAAATTGCCCAGAAAAGACCCCATTGACCCTAAAAACACCAGAAGACCCCGGGAGCCAGAAGGAGACCCGGAGAGGGGCCAGGAGGTGGCCAAACCACCCTTCGGCGCCCCCCTCCTAGGTCGCGCCAGCAGGTGTTGTGGGCCACTCCCACACCCCCTCGGTCTAAAACACGAGGGGGTTCGATAGTTTGCCAGAAAGAAGTCTGTAGCTCCGCCGCCACCTCGAACCTCGATTCGGGGATCAGAAGTTCCTGTTCTGGCACCCTGCTGGGACAGGGAATTGGAGGAGATCATCGCCATTGTCATCACCAACGCCTCTCCATCGACCATCCATGTTTCCCCCATCCATGTGTGAGTAATTCCCGCGCTGTAGGCTGAAGGGGATGGTAGGGATTGGATGAGATCGTTCATGTAATAATGATGTGATTGTTAGGGCATAGTGCCTAGTATCTTCTATTATTATTATTATTGTGTATTATTTCCTTTTGTTTCTTGCTTCTCATTTGGTTCTTGGTGCCTTGCACAACATGAAAACAAAAAGTTTCAAATTTTTGTGATTTTTGCATTTTCCAAAAATCAGGGATGTTACACCTTGTGTCGAATCAATAAATTTGGGTTTTACTTCCCTCGAAGACTGTTGCCATTCCCTATACTTGTGGGTCATCAGGCCTCCACGTAGTCATCCGCGGGGCTTGCTAAGGTACCCCTTGTCGGGCCGCACCGGGTATATCAATCATGGAGGGTCTCTCGGGTACCCTCACGCCAGTAGCCCTCGAGTGCCTGATGGTGTCAAGGACTCGATCAAGAGATTTAAATCTTCCGAATGGATTATTCCAAGAATTTTCCTGCAAATAGTTTCAGAACGATATGGCTAAATTGGTTTGATCAACTTGACTGGTCGAGGTCAATTAATCTCACTTGGGAGAATACACCATTAGCCTACTCAGGCTTTGAGTCCTTCGGCTCAAACCTATAAAAACCTGGGGTAATTCGACTCGTGTTGCTGAAGCCTTACCTAGCCGAATTCTAGTTGTCAGTTATTTTACCCAACGCGTCCGTCAGGATTTTCATCACACCTGTTGGCATGGAAAAAAACAAAAAAAACACTAGGTAGTGCAGAAGTGGTGCAGCTCCCAGGCCATTGGAACTGATCCGTGGGTCTTACCTTCATACTATGAGTATGGCATCCAGAGTTTTTAACACAACTGTGCGATCTAGGAAAGCAGAGTATCCTAGCACGATTCATTGGAGTCAGCTTTTCGGCTGACTAAGGAGGGGACCTCGAGTTATGTGTTTTCTCGATGAAACTTTTCCTCGCGAAAAAGGTTTTATAGGACTCGAATGATTTTTCTGATCACTCGAGTACTTTTTCCTTTGGGTACTGATACGTCATAAACGTATCCTTAATTTTTTATGTTCCATGTTGTTTTCTTATTGTTTCCCACATGTTTGCTATACACTTTATGTCATTTTTATCGTTTTCCGGACTAACCTATTGACAAGATGCCAAAGAGCCAGTTCCCTGTTTTCTGCTATTTTTAGTTTCAGAAAAGTTGTTCTGGAAATATTCTCGGAATTGGAAAATTCGAAGCCCGGAAGTCTTAGAATTCCCGAAGGTTCCACGGAGTCCCAAAAAGACCCGGAGGGGGGCCTCAGGGGGCCCACACCATAGGGTGGCGCGCCCCCCTTGGCCGCGCCGGGGGGTGGTGTGGGGCCCCCAGGCCTCCACCGCATCTGCCCTTTCACCTATTTAATTCCCCCGAGACATAAACCCTAGGAGGATACCACTTTTCCCCGAGAAACACCCGAGGCTGCCGTCACCGTCATCCCAAGATCGGGAGGGTTCTCGAGCTCTCCCCGGCACCCTGTCTGAGGGGAAAATCATCACCGGAGGGGTCTACACCACCATGCCCTCCTCCAAAGTGATGCGTGAGTAGTTCATCCCTGCACTACGGGTCCATATCAGTAGCTAGATGGTTGTTCTCTCCACTTTGTACCTCATGTTTAGATCTTGTGAGCTGCCTATCATGATGAAGATCATCTTTATATAATGCTACATGTTGTGTTTGCTGGGCTCTGATGAATGTTGAATGCTATGTCTTCTGATTATCAATCTATGATTTTATCTTCATGCATATGATATTTATGATCTTGCATGCTCTCCATTATTAGTAGATGCTCTGGCCAAGTAGATTCTAGTAACTCCAAGAGGGAGTATTTATGCTCGATAGTGGCTTCATGCCTCCTTTTCATCTGTTCTCGAGTGACAGAAACGTGACAAATGGAGGATGTGTTGTTGCCATTAGGGAGAAAACAATAATGCTTTGTCTAGGGATGATGTTATTGTTTACATTACACACTTTGATTACTGCGATTAGCTGTTGCTTGCAACCTAATTCCCAACGTTTGTTCGGATGATATTCGGAGGGTGGATTTTTAGTCATAGATGCATTTGGATAACAATCTATATATTTTGTTGTAATGCCCGCATGAATCACATAGTAATGTTTATGTCTTGCATATGCACTACGGTGCAGCCTTCATTTCTGTCAATTGCCCAGCTGTAATTTGTTCACCACACATGTTATTTATCTTTCACGGAGAGACACCACTAGTTAACTGTTGACCCCCGTCCATTTTACTCATACTGATAAAACACCTACTGCTTTCATACTGCTCTCATATTGTTCCTACTATTTTCCTACTGTTTTCCACACCATACGTTTAACCTCTTTGTGTTCAACAAAACCGGTGAGATTGACAACCTCACTGCTTCGTTGGGGCAAAGTGATTTGATTGTGTTGTGTACGTTCCACGTTGCTGCTGAACCGGTACTGCGCCCTGCCACCTCAGCTGCATCAACCTTCAGAGATTGCTTGTCCTCCTACTGGTGGATTCAACCTTGGTTTCTTTTCTGAGGGAAAACTTGCTGCTACACTCTTCACACCTTGCGCTTGGGGTCTCCCAATGAGCGTGTGTCTAAACACCATCAGGTACCAGTGTCAGCAATGACGTAATACCCTGTTTTACCGACAAGGGATTGGACATTTATTGGTGTGAACTTATCCTGTCAGAGGATAGCTTACGCGAGTGGGGTTTGACCACCTTTTGACCATTTGGTGTTCGAGACTCTAGGGATAGTCAGTAAATGCCTCGATTCCCGCGCGTAGTGGGCGGCATGGAGGCGTGTCGGTTAACCTCCCATTCCACGTGTAGGTCTAGATATAATTCTACAGAGCATCAACGATGGATATGTTTTTACCTTGCTATAAATAATATCGCGGAGGGGAAAAGGGTTAATTTTACCCTTCTCCTTCCTCGCGCCCACACCTTCTTCTTCTTCTTCCTCACGATAGAGCCACTGCTGCGCCTCTCGAGATTCTCCAACCCCACACCATGGTGCACACCCGTAAGAATAGAGGTTCTTCGGCGGCCAGAGGCGTTGAAGGTCAGAGGCGGAGGCTGATACGTCAAAAACGTATCTACTTTTCCGAACACTTTGCTGATGTTTTCCCTCTAAACTTGTGTGTTTTGAATGCAACTAACACGGACTAACGTTGTTTTCAGCAGAATTACCTTGGTGTGTCGTTTTTGTGCAGAAAAATCAACTTTCGGGAAATTGCCCAGAAAAGACCCCATTGATCTTAAAACACCGGAAGACCCCGGGAGCCAGAAGGGGGTCAGGAGAGGCGCTAGAGGGGGGCCACACCACCCCCTGGCGCGCCCCCCAGGCCGCGCCACCTAGTGGTGTGGGACACTCCCACACCCCCTCGGACTCCGCTTTCGACTATATATTGCCTTCAACCCTAAAACGTGAGGGGGTTCGATCTTTTTCCAGAAAGAAGTCCGTAGCTCCGCCGCCACCACGAATCCCTTTTTGGGGTTCAGAAACTCCATTCTGGCACCCAGCCGGGATGGAGAATTGGAAGAGATCATCGCCATCGTCATCACCAATGCCTCTCCATCGACCATCCATGTTTCCCCCATCCATGTGTGAGTAATTCCCCCGCTGTAGGCTGAAGGGGATGGTAGGGATTGGATGGGATTTTTCATGTAATAATGTTGTGATTGTTAGGGCATAGTGCCTAGTATCCTCTACTAGTGCTATTGACATTGTTGCAACTTGTTATGGTTAATGCTTGTCACTTTGGGCCCGAGTGACATGATCTCAGATCTGAACATGTTATTGTATCACGATGATAATTATTGTTTCTTGATCATACCTAGAAGTTGTTTACACATATCGTTGTCTGGAACCGGAGGCCCCGAAGTGACAGAAATCGGGACAACTGGAGGGAATGGCTATGATGTGAGGATCACATGTGTTCACGGAGTGTTAATGCTTTGCTCCGGTGTTCTATTAAAAGGAACACCTTAATTACCAGTAGTTCCCTTGAGGCCCCGCTGAAAACGGGCTGGTAGGACAAAAGATGTTGTGCAAGTTCTCATTGCGAGCACGTACGATTATTTACGGAACACATGCCTATGGTTACTTGGTGCTTGGATGCTTTATCTTATTTATCTGCAATTCCCATGTCTTGATTATTATATGAACTATCTTATCCATGCAACGCTCGTTCATCTATCCCTATGCCTACCGTATTTAATCCCGCTATTTACTTCAAACACTACTGCTGCTATTTTCATTTCACTGCTGCTATTATTTCACTACTACTGCTACTATAAAACTATTACTACTGATAAACCATTACGAACAAGTCCACTTTCAGGTGCAGGTGAATTGACAACTCACTTGTTAAGGCTCACAAATCTTCTTTGGCTCCCCTTGTGTCGAATCAATAAATTTGGGTTTTACTTCCCTCGAAGACTATTTCGGTCCCCTATACTTGTGGGTCACCAAGACTATTTTCTGGCGCTGTTGCCGGGGAGCATAGATTTATTTGCGAGCTCACCGAAGAGTACTATTATCTACTGCCAATCATTCATCATGGGTAAGACTCGTGATGGAAAGTTTCCTATATTACCATCCACTACAAGAAGAGGTACAACTCTGAACACCTCTGTTGCTCTTGATTCACCGCCTGTTATGAGTAAGTTGCTTACACCCCCACATACACATGCTACATGTGCTACTTATGCTGAATCTGAAAATACTTATGATCCTTTTGATGATGCTTCTATTGTGCTTGATGAGAGTGGTTCTCCCGGTCCTTTATTAGATTCTATTATTGCTAAAGCTAAAAATATTGCAAACACTGAAACTCCTGATAAAAATCTTGTTACTCCTGCTGTTTCACCTGATCTTAGAGAGAATCCTAGTGATGATTTTGATGATTCCTATATTGAACTTAATGATGATCTTATGAAACGACCCAACCTGAGAAGGTGGAATCTTCCGTGTATAGTGCCAATCCCTGGATCGGTTCACCGGCACACACAGCATCATAGATATCAAAGAATTTAACAGTGCATCAAAACTATGCGAATATGATCCAGAATTTAATTTATTACAAGTTGCATAGCATATTGCTAGCTCAAATAATTATTCATAGTAGCAGCGGAACATCAAAATAAAATAGAGCTCCATTCTTCAATGTGCCACAGGCGAACAAATGTTGAGTGGAGTCTCGCGACCTAACGAACCTTCTTCAACCTTGAAAATCTGCACAGACGAGTACAGCCAACACGAAGTTGGTCAGGGCATGGAACCATGCACCGGCAAGTGGCACTTAGGAAAGGTAGTGGTAAATTTGGTCTTCTATCTCTACATGCATATTTGGCTGGTGGATCTCAGGCTAGTTTGCGAAAAGCAATTCATTTTATCCTAACACTTTATTTCATTAAAACAAAAATTAAGAACACGCTGGTTGCAAAGCAGGTGCTCTTAGAACCAAACAAAGGAACACTTGGTAGATACTCAAGTGATCCTACCCAATTAGTTAACCCTCACATTTTAAGAAACTTATAAAGTTGGGATGAGTGAGAATTGTCATAGCCTCAAATCTAGTTGCTCATAATTGTCCGTAACCGGGGACACGGCTAAGTCACTTAGTTTGACACTCTCGAGAGGTTGTACTCTTTACCCACATGGCCCAATCAACCGGAAGAAGACCAGGCCGAGACCTTTTAGAAGTAGTCCCTCGAACCACCCACGCGCCATACCAACCTACAATAAACTACTTTCTGACAAACCGTCGGGTTCGAGTTCCCACATCTTAATCAGTCAAGTCAGAGCCCATGTGACATGTGGCAGTACTCGTAAGCTACTAAACACAAGAACTAATCCATTCTCTAATTCCTGAGTGGCGAGCCGCAAGTGAGATACCAAGGAGAGCCATGAATATGGATGCAAGGTAACCACTCAACAAAAAACATCAAACCATTCCACCCAGGTGATTCATTAATTAAGTTGTTTTATCATTTGGCAAAACATAAACATTTGATAAACAATTTCATGTGTATGAATCCCAAATCCCCGTCTAAGCATGGCTAAGCAAGTCTACAATACGGTGGCGACAAAGGATAGTCGGAACATAGGATCATGTGGCTATTCCACTAGGACAATAAAGCATAGCTTACACTCAACTCCTATACATGCATACTACAAAAATAATACTACATGCATAGGCCAAAACATAGGTAATTCATGATAGTGACACTTGCCTTGGTCGTCGGTGTCGTCGCAGCCTAGGCACTCACAACAATCGCAAGCAACGTCACACCCTTCGTAATCTATACGATCGATAAAACAACATAAACGACAAGGCAACAAAACAAGCATATGCAATAAGAAGATGTGATCATAATCATGCATGGCACATTAAAAGAACTTTGGAATTTAGTTGAATGCTTCTCTGGTTATTCATGGGTGAATTTGGATGCATGTGTACGTGGTTTAACATTGTGATTTAATAAACTTAAATAGCTAACGGACTATTATATAGTGAAAATAAAATATATTAATAAAATTTCGTTTTGGGTTCTCTGGTTAGAAAACGTATTTTTAGGATCGGCGTCAAAAAGAATTAACTTAATTTGACTTGCGAAACAGTAGATATGAATTAAATACTCATTAAAAGGATTTTAAAATTGAATATGTTTTCAGTACGGTAAAGATGCAATATTATTATAGATTAAAATTCTACGTACTATTAGCAGTTCGTGGATATTTTTCTCATATTTTTCTGAGTTGTAAAACTCTTCCTACGAATTTTAGAAGTTTTGTACGTATACTGCGACTAGATGTACGGACGTGCTGATCGTTACCCTTGGCGACGGACGACGGCTCTCGGATGGTCGATGGTGAAGATGAAGTGGACGACCGTGTTCAACTCCTCCTCGCGGTCACTGCAGCGTCAACGGTGTTGAGTTCCTCCTCCTACAGTGGCGGTGAAGCTCGGCTGAACGTGTCCAAAACTCCGGCGAACTCCGGCGAACTCCGGCGACGAATTCCGACGGCTCCCGTGCGCTAAACAGAGAAAGAAAAGTTCAGGATGGTGCAGCAGATCGAGGGCAATAGAACGAGATAAGAAATAGGGTTTCGGGCGCTGCAGGGCGACGGCGACAACCACCTTCCGAAGCTCCAATGGTGGCGGCGGCAGATGCGATTTCGAGCTTGGTGGCTAGGGTTTCGCGAAAAATTTGTGAGGGGAAAGGTGCGGCCGGGCCTGAGTATTTATAGGGGTCGATTTCGTGGCCAGGGGGAAAGAAACGGAGGCGGAATCGGAGATTACCCGGGGCTGTTGCAGTTCAAACGAACTCAGTTCGTTTATCCTGGAGATAGAATCCGTGAGGAAGACGACTGGTGGGACCCTTCCTCGATAGAAAAAAAAATAGAATAGAGGAAAACGGTCAGCGCCTCGCTCGCTGGTACGCGTACGTGCGCGCCTAGGTACATGGCCTGGCAGCCTGAGCCTGGGTTGCTGCACCCATGCGTGCTGCTCTCTCTATATCTTTGTTTTTTTTTTACCTTTCTATTTCCAGTTTTCTTGCTGCTACGTACGGGTCAGTACGTTGGCCTTTTTTTTTTCTTTCTCTTTAATCTTATTTTCTTTAATAACTATTGGAATACTATTCCAAATTAAGCGAGATAAATTCCTAAAAATTTGTAATTTGAAGACGCATCACATTAGTTTATTTTTAAACGATATTTTTGGTAAAATAAAATATCAAAATAAGTTTGGCTTATAGCGCCATATAGACGAATTGTTTTCTTTAAAACATGAATTTTTATTTTGGAGTTTGAATGCAACAAACAAATGCAATTTTCAAAAACATGCCATGCTATGCATATGCTCTAAATGCAGAACATTCCAAATGTAAGATTTGGGATGTTACATCTTAGTGATGAAATACATGCTATGAAGGATAAAGATGCTGTTATAAGTCTTATTAAAAGTCGTGCTGTTAAATATAAATTATCTCCTGATGCTAAGTTTGCCACTTCTCCCACTAATATTAGTGATAAGGATTATGATTTCTCTCTTGATTTATCTTATATATCTATTGTTGAGAAAGTACCTTTTTGTGGTACTGAAAATTAAAGTGCTATGAAACATATGAATGAGCTCTCCTCTTTGAGTAGTTTATTCTCTGATGATCTTAAGAAACGTAGCTACTTTGTTGCTAAAATATTCGCTTTCTCTTTAAAATATGAAGCTAAAAATTGGTTTAATAATTTGTCTCCGGGATCTATTGATAGTCCTATTGGTTTGGTTAATGCTTTCTTTCAGAAATATTTTCCTGCTAGTGCTCAACATGCTGCTTTACAAAATATATTTAATTTCAAGCAATTGGAAGGAGAGAAATTGCCTGTATCTTGGGCCAGTTTCTGTTCTTTAGTTAGGGCTAAACCTTGGCATAAGCTAGAAAATAATGAAATTCTTGATATATTCTATAATGGACTAACTATTGAATCTAGGACATACCTGGATATTTGTGCTGGTTGTGTTTTCAGGCAAAGAACTCCTGAGGAATTAATGGCTAAAATAAGCCAAAATCATGATGATTGGACTATGGTTGAGCCTGAGCCGACCCCTACTCCAGTATCAACACAAACACCAACACCCAAGAAGAGGGGAATGATTGAATTAAATGATGAAGTGATGAGAGAAGCCAAGAAATCTCTTAAAGAGAGGGGTATTAAATCTGAAGATGTGAAGAATCTTCCACCTATAGAAGAATTATGTAAGCCAATCCCTCACTCATCCACCATTGAGGTACACTCTCTCCAACATGTTGATAGTAGAGATATTCCCTATAATAAACCTCCTGATCAATGTTTAGATGAATTTGATAATTATGTTATTAAGCAAGATAATTTTAATATAAGAGTGCAAAATCACCTAATGGAAAACTGTAGAGCTATTGATAATTTGCATGGTATTATAGAAAGAACCTCTAATGATGTTAAAATGCTTGTTAAACATTTTCAAATGGTTCAAACTCAAATTTATCAACTTGCTAAAGTGCAAAAAGATTTTCTAGTTAATGCTTCTAAAGAAAAACATGCTTATGAAATAAGAACTAGAAGTGGTATTGCTACACAAGAACATTTATATCCTGAGGGACATCCTAAAAGAATTGAACAAGATTCTCAGCAAACTAATAATAATGTTATTCATACTAAGAAGAAAAAGAAGAAGAAACATAAAACTGCTGTAGAATCCTCTGAACTTGCTAAAGATCCTAATAGTATATCTATCTCTGATGCTGAAACTAAAAGTGTTAATGAAGAGAATAATGCTTCTGATAAAGAAGAAATTAGAGGAACCTGAAAAGCAAACTAAAAATACAAAGTATACTAAGGAATATTTTATTGCTAATAAACATGGTAATGAGAGAGAAACTTGGGTACAAAAAACCAATGCCTTATCCTAATAAGAAACACAAATCAAAGGAAGAAGAACATTACAACAAGTTTTGTGAATGGATGAAACCTTTGTTCTTGCAAATTCCTTTAACTGATGCTATTAAATTGCCTCCTTATGCAAAATATATGAAAGATATTGTCTCTAACAAAAGGAAGATTCCTAATGAGGAAATTTCCACTATGCTTGGTAATTACCCTTTTAATGGAAAGGTTCCTAAGAAGCTTGGAGATCCTGGTATACCAACTATTCCCTGTTCTATTAAAAATAATTATGTTAGAACTGCTTTGTGTGATTTGGGAGCTGGAGTTAGTGTCATGCCTTTTACTCTCTATAAAAGAATCCTCCTAGAAAAATTGATACCAACTGATATATCTTTGCAAATGGCTGATAAGTCTACTGCTATTCCTGTGGGTATATGTGAGGATGTTTGATGGAGGGATAATAACCCGGTAGGCCAACTCCAAGGTGTAACCCGGCCCAAAGGACACTGCGCAAGATCCGGCTAAGGGTAAATAAACTTCTGGAAGGCCCAGGTCTGTAGGCCACGTAACCCGGATTGTGGGTTACGGTAAAGGAAAGTTAGGGCTTGTACGTGGTGTCCGGGTAGGACTCAGGGTGCACCTAGGAGGGCAAGTTAGGGGGTACGGGTGCTTTATAAACCGACCCCTAGGTTTAATTGAGAAAAAAGAACCCTAGTAGTACCGGTTGATATCGAGCATCCAGTGTATATGAGAGATCGAGTTAATATATTGAGATCGGAGACTCGGCGACTTGATTGCCGGCTACCAGATCGAGTTCCATCATGTTTTCCTCTGAGCTAAACCCTCTCCCAAACGCCTGTGTCGTCTTGCCCCAAGATCAGTTACCCCCGGTAACGTCTGCCGTGATAATCCCACGACAGTTGGCGCCCACCGTGGGGCCTGCGTCCAAAGGTGTTTACATCACGGGAGAAGCTCGGAAGAACATGGAGAATCTTGTCGTCGGCGAGATCTACATCGACCACGAAGGGGAGAAGATGGTGGACGATTCCGGCTGGGAGCCAGAGTCGGATCACCTTGCATCCGGGTCCATTGTGACGATCGGCCAGATCAGCCTCTTCATCGGTATGGTACGTACGTCTGATTCAGAAGGACAATATCATGTGCATACTACAGGAACTTCTACTAGGGACAAAAAGATACTCAAGCAAGCTGTGAACTCGGTTTCCTCGGCTGTTCCGGGATACCTGAGATGGGCGGAACAAGAGATAACGTGGAGCAGAAGAGATCACCCGGAAAGAATAGAGCACCCAGGAGTTTTAGCATTGGTAGTCGCACCACAGGTTAATGGATACGAGTTAAAAAGGGTCCTGATGGACGGTGGAAGTAGCATCAATATCTTGTACTGGGAAACTTTTTCACGCATGGGTCTTAGAGAGTCCCAGCTACAGAAAAGCTCAACAATTTTTCATGGAATAGTGCCGGGTCACTCGGCATGTCCTGAGGGGAAAATCACATTGGAGGTAGCTTTCGGAGAATCAGCGGATAATTATCGAGTCGAGTGGCTCACGTTCGAGGTGGTCAAATTGCGCAGTCCTTATCACGCACTATTTGGAAGACCGGCTTACGCCAAATTCATGGCCAGGCCGTGTTATGTGTATTTGCAGCTGAAGATTCTGGGTCCTAAGCAGACCATCACCATACATGGAAGCCGGGATATAGCGGCCGAGTGCGACGAAGGAGATTCGGTAATGGCCGAGCAAGCTTGCAGAAAAGAAGAACTCAAGTATTATCGGTCTCAAGTAGATCCAGATGATGGAACCGCATTGAAAAGGCCGAATACTGAGGACGAAAGAGCAAAATTCAAGGCAGCACAGGACACCAAGATGGTGGATTTTGTCGAAGGTGATCCCACTAAGCAATTTACTATAGGGTCTAACTTGGACAGCGAGCAGGAGAAGGCACTTGTGGAGTTTATTCGTTCGAACGCGGACGTATTCGCCTGGACACCTAGCGACATGCCGGGTATCCCTACAGAATTGGCAGAGCACAGTTTGCATGTAGATCCCAAGTCCAGGCCTGTGAAGCAAGGCTTGAGGAAGATGAATGAGGAAAGAAGGAAAGCTATAGGTGAAGAAATTGCTCGACTATTAACAGCCGGCTTCATCATGGAAGTGTTTCACCCGGATTGGTTAGCAAATCCGGTGCTGGTGATGAAGAAGACCAATGAGTGGAGGATGTGCATTGATTTTACGAGTCTCAACAAGTATTGCCCAAAAGATCCGTTCGCATTACCAAGGATAGATCAGATCATAGATGCAGTAGCTGGGAGCGACCTATTATGCTTTCTGGACGCTTATTCCGGATATCATCAGATTAAACTCAAGAGGGAGGATTGGGAGAAAACGTCGTTTATAACCCCCTTTGGGGCCTTTTGTTACAAAACCATGACATTTGGGTTGAAGAACGCTGGCGCAACTTATCAACGGTGTATTCAGAAGTGCTTCGAGGACCAAATTGGACGCAACGTCCATGCTTATGTGGATGATGTGGTTATCAAGACCGGGAAGGCGGAAACATTTATCGATGACCTGAGGGAAACGTTCAAAAACTTAAGGAGGTATCAGATGAAGCTTAACCCGACAAAGTGCGTATTTGGAGTTCCAGCCGGGAAATTACTTGGCTTTATCGTTTCCGAGAGAGGAATTGAAGAAAACCCGGACAAAATCAAAGCTATTCAAAATCTGAAAAAGCCGGAAAATTTGAAGCATGTTCAGAAGCTCACGGGCTGCATGGCGGCCTTGAGCCGATTTATATCAAGACTCGGAGAAAAGGCAATACCCTTGTACCGGCTCTTACGGAAATCCGACAAATTTGTATGGGATCAAGAGGCGGATGAGGCGTTCTAGGCACTAAAGAAGCAGTTATCTGAAGCACCAGTACTAGCGGCCCCGGGCCCTAAAGAGCCTATGTTGCTGTACGTAGCAGCTGGCCCCAGAGCCGTTAGTGCGGTAGTGGTTGTGGAGCGTAAAGAGGATGGAAAAGGTTATCCAGTCCAGAGGCCCGTTTATTATGTCAATGAGGTATTATCAGAGGCAAAGCAGCGCTATCCGCATTTGCAAAAGCTGGTCTTCGGGGTCTTTATGGCCAGCCGGAAACTAAAGCCGTATTTCCAGGAACACCCCATAACAGTAGTTAGCTCAATACGAATGTCGGATATCATCAGAAACTCGGATGCGACTGGAAGAATAGCCAAATGGGCGATAGAAATGGGGGATTATCACATCAGCTACGAGCCCAGGTCAGCAATCAAATCTCAGGCTTTGGTTGATTTCGTTAATGATTGGACACACACAGGCATGACTACCGTGGTTCCAAGTTCCGAGTCATGGATCATGCACTTCGATGGATCAAAGCAGTACGAGGGATCAGGAGCTGGGGTGGTGCTAACATCACCCAAAGGAGACAAATTGAGTTACGTACTATAAATTCACTTCGACTGTTCCAATAACGTGGCCGAGTATGAGGCCCTATTGCATGGCTTAAAGGTAGCCAAGGAGATGAACATCAAGAGGATACGATGCTTCGGAGATTCGGACCTTGTGGTACAGCAGGTGTCAGGAACTTGGGATAGAAAGGACGCAACTATGGCAGCATACCGCAGGGAAGTTGATAGGGTTGCAGGATGTTTTTCCGGGTATGAGGTGGAGCATATAGACAGAAGAAAGAATGAGGCAGCCGACGCACTCGCCAGACTCGGCTCGCGCAGAGAGCCGGTTCCACCTAACGTTTTCCTGGACGAATTATGGCGACCATCAGTTAAAACCGAGTCAGAGGAGGAATTGGCAAATCAAGACCCGGATTCAGGACTTGTGGCCACTGTACGTACTATTCCCGAGTGGACAGAACCGTTTTTGGCCTACCTATCACGAGGCGAGTTACCGCAGCAGGAGGTATTAGCAAGGCAAATTTTGAGGCGAGCAAAGGGATATTCTATCATCAATGGGGAATTATACAAGAGAAGCGCAGCAGGAGTCTTTCTGCGCTGCGTAGCGCCAGAAGAAGGCCGACAGATTCTCAAGGAAATCCATGAAGGCGACTGCGGACATCATGCATCCACAAGATCTCTTGTGGCTAAAGCTTATCGACACGGATTTTTCTGGCTCACGGCTCTAGCAGATGCGGAACGATTGGTAGCAAGGTGTGACGGATGTCAACGGTACGCTCGCCCAACCCATGTGCCAGCTATGGAGTTACGGACCATCCCGTTAACTTGGCCGTTCGCTGTCTGGGGTATGGACATGGTTGGCCCCTTTCATATGTCACCATGCAAGAATACACATCTTTTGGTGGCTATTGATAAGTTTACCAAGTGGGTTGAGGTTATGCCAGTTACTAATTGCGAAGCAGCTACAGCAGTCAAGTTCTTGAAAAAGATTATCTACCGGTTCGGGTATCCCCACAGCATAATTACCGACAATGGAACCAACATGTCCCTTGGTGAGATGGAGAAGTTCTGTGGCAACAATGGAATCCGGCTTGATGTTGCATCAGTGGCTCATCCGCATGCCAATGGACAAGTGGAGAGGGCAAACCAAGAATTGCTTCGCGGATTAAAACCACGATTGCGAGTTCCCTGTATCAGGGCCGCTGGTGCATGGGTCGAAGAACTTCCTTCTGTGGTTTGGGGTATCAACACTACACCTAACAGGTCCACTCAGATGACACCCTTCTTCATGGTCTATGGTGCGGAGGCAGTGTTACCGAGTGACATTATTCACGACTCACCGCGAGTATCAGCTTACGTCGAAGTGGAGAACGAAAAGACCCGGCAGGACGCCGTAGATATGTTAGAAGAGCAAAGAGAACAAGCCCTGGAAAGATCAGCCATATATCAGCAAGATCTACGGAGGTATCATAGCCGGCGCGTGAAAACCCGGGTGTTCCAGGAAGGAGACTTGGTTCTGCGCCTGGTACAGTCAAACGAAGGAAAACACAAATTATCACCACCATGGGAAGGACCATTTATCATAAGCCGGAATCTGCATAATGGATCATATTACTTGGTAGATGCAAGGGAAGAGTCGGCTACATTTAACGACACCGCACATACCACTTCATCTATGCAAGAAAGAGACAGACCATGGAACGTGGCTCAGCTACGTCCATATTATACTTAGTAAAGACTATATTGGCAAGTGGAATTGCACGATGTAACAGGCAGCAGGTTTCAGACGTACTCTTTTCCTATCCAGGGTACCCTTGGGGACTGGATGGGTTTTTAATGAGGCGGCTTGCTGACCCAATATTCTCATATCAAGAAAAGAAGTGGTTATTCTCATCTCAGTACGTTGCATATGTATAGGTCTTGGGGGCTGATTGCTTGAATAGCACAGTTACAAACTCAATGACCCGGCCTTGATGCCTATGAGTTATAAGGGCCGATTACTCGCAAACGAGTACGGCTGCAATCTTATAACCGGACAAAGGAGCCAAACTTTCTTGACTTTTCTTACTTAAGCTCGATGTGACTCGCAATAAAAGTGGCATGATTTGCTCGCTTACGATTACAATCAGCCATGAAGCCCAATGGGACTTGCCTGACCCTGTTTTCGTATAGATGTAACAACATGATATCCACGCGAAAGCCGGCTTATAGTACAAGATTGTCAAAAGGGTCATCTAAACCACAAGTTATGCAGAGTATAAGGCTAAAAGCTGGAAACTCAATGTTTATCAAGCATAACTTCACTACCTAGGTGAAACGGCTCCGGGTTTGAGCTTAGCAAACAACAAAACTCGTTCTCTTCGAAAAGACCACATATCCCAGACTCGGAAATTCGGGTCTTGGCGATTGGGGATTTTGGAAAGAAAAAAGTAGTTTAGTTGCTAAGGCTCAAAAACACCCAAACATCCGAGTCTTGGGGACTTGGGGGCTTAGAAGCAAGCCCGCTCGTCAAACACCCATGAAACTTGGAAACCGAGTCTCACAAAAGGAATCATAAAGAAAGCCGGATATCAAGAACAAGTTGACTCAAAAGTGGATAAATTTAAGCGATCATAAGAAGCACAAAGTGTATCAAGAACTTAGAGTGCATTACAAACTCCGGTAAATAGTATCAAAGGTGCACAGGCGCACCATCCAAAAATAATTGTTTAAACGGCACATCGGCCGACTGACGCATGAGAAGTGGCATTAAGGAGCAGGTATCACTCGGAATTCTAAGCCGCGGTGTCCATCTTCGCCTTACCCTTGCCGTCACTAGGGGTAGCAGCACCACCCGGATCAGCAGCGCCGGCTCGCGCAGGAGGAGGAACGACTGGCGTGGAGGTAGAGGGTGCAGAGGGTGTAGAATCGGCTTCAGCCTTCTTTTTGGCAGCCTCCTCCCTCAACTTAGCAGCTTCCTCCTTCCATCGGGCAAGCATGTCATACGGCTCGGGAAGATCCGATTTGACAACTTCACCAGCAGCATCATACGCAGGAACGAGGGAATCAACATCTAAACCGTCAGCAATCACGCTGGCCGGGTAACGGACCTCTTTCTGGACGGCTTGGAAATCCTTCACGGAGAACTTGGACCCATCAAGCTTGAATTCCGGGAAACCGCCCATAAGCTTAGCCAGCTCGAGCTTAGGGAAATAAGCCTTGGCAAGGGCAAGCCCCCGGGTTACTCCCACCCGGCAGGACGAGCGTTTCCAGTGCCAAATCCATTCGGGGATAGTGGAGCAAGCGTCTAGCATTCTCTTCAGGTCGTCGTACCCTGTACCCGGCCACCGTATTTCTTGAAGGATCCATTTGGTTCCGGCGCATAGCTGCCGGATAACGCTCTTGATAGTTTTCAGCCTGGCAATGTCACCCTCGTCTGGCATCACTTCATCCGGACCTGCAGAAATGGAAACATGAGTCAGGAAACTCCGGCTATTTATCAAAAGGGTAACCCGGATGAAGAAACATACCAAGCAAAGCACGATATGTGTCAGCGATTTGAACAGAAAGGCTCGTTAGATCATCTTCTGCTGTGTGAGCCCTCTTCCTATACTTCTTCATTATCGTCATGTTCCTCCTGGCCTCAGCCTCGGCCGCTTCACGCAGAGCCACCTCCTTTTCAATGAGCTTGGTGGCCTTTGCCAGTTTCTCCTCAGATTGAGTCACGAAGGACTGCATGGATGCAAGTAAGGATTAGCCGGGTAAGGGGGAAAGGTATCAGTCGTTTATATCGTAAAAGTTCCAAGCAAATTGTGAAATAATTCACTCGGAACTTGGGGACTGGATAAGGACACAAGCAATATTAGTCGGGTTTACCTCGTGTTTGGCTACTAAAGCATCCAAGATGTTTTCTTCATTAGCTCTCAAAGCGCGCAGGGTTTCGAGCATCTGGGCAAACGTCAGGTCCTCGGGTCGGACACCGGAAGAGCCGGCAGCCTGGTCGCCTGATGGGGGAGCTCTCCCCGCCCTTGGGGTCGAGACCCGGACAGTCTGAGTATCCGGGTTGGGAGAACCCATCCTCGTATCCGGAACCTCGATCTCCTCGTCTACTGGTTCGGATGAGGCAGGAGACTCGGCAGCTTGGTGAAGTGAGTCGCCCAAGGGGCCTTGTTCCTGGTCGTTCGCAATATCACCGCCAGTCGCGGATTCTATGTTCTCAGTCGGCTCCTCTGCCTGACGGTTGTCCGCCTCCCGGTTATCCATCTCCACATTCTCCGGGTCACTAACGGTGACTTGAGCGCTAAAAGAAAGATGAAAGAAGGCAGTTAGCAATGGTGATTGAAAATTGTCAGGTATCAAAAGGTGTCATATAGCCAGAAACTTATCCGGTGTTTACGGCGTAATCCGGCGGGAGCTCGCCGCTGGAAGCAGACGAAGATGTCAAAGGGACCGACAGTGGAACCCGGAATTGCCCGGCATGTGGATGGTTAGGAGAAGGGCGGCGCTGAGGAGAATTGGAAGGACGAGGCAGAGGAGCACTGGCACGGTGGACGGGGGAGGTAGAGATGCCCGGGTTAAGGGGATCCTCACCCGGGGAACTCCGAGTTACTCTGCACTTGGCTGGAAGAGAATCCTTCAAGTACGACGAGTTCGATAATTGATGGTTAAGTCGTCGCATGGCATCAAAGGAGTAAGGATCAGAGGATATAGAGGAGAAAGGAACCTTGGACACTGCCCCTCTGGACTTCCTCTTGGCTCCAACTGTTGCCTCTTGATCAGATTCGGTAGCCTCCGGGTCATCCTCGTTATTCTCACCTTCGTCCTCCAGCCCTACGAACCGAGTGTGTGTCCGTGGGGAAAAGTTAAATGGGAGGAAAATGATGTAAGTAAAGATAATACAAGATCCGGGCAAGTACCTTCACTATCATCGGCCGGCTCGTCCTCTTCTTCCGGGTCTCTGGAAGGGGGGGAGGGTTCAACTCTCCAGAAGGGATCATCAGCCTAAGACAAAAGGATGAAATTAAGGGTTAGAAGCTGTATCAAGTCAAAGTGTGGAAATAAGTTATGAATATCGGATCTTACCGCTGGAGCCGGGTTTTCCCGAGTAAATGGGGGTAACCCGGCGATGTTCTTTATCACCTCTAGCTTCTCTGTCAAGAAGCCCTTGATGGTCTTGTTGGTATCGCCGGTCGCAAAGCTCTTGGTGGAGTATCGGAGTGCGTCCGTGGTATGCCCCGAGTACTCGCACATTAATTTGGTGCGGATGGAGTTGGGTTGGATTCGAAAATCGACCCATGTTTTCACTAAATTGAGCCCAAGGAGGCCTTGGGCTGAGAGGATGGCTATTTTAGCTAACAAGGGAAGGATCGCCTCCCTGTCTGAGTCAGGGGCAAAAGCATTGAAAGACTCGGAAGGCTCGAGGAGACTCTCCGAGTAGCCCGGCAGTTTCTTCTCGCTGTCTGGGGAGGTATCGTGGCAGTAAAAGAAAGATAGCTGCCAGTGTTTGACGTGGGAGTTTAGATTGAGGGTTGGCATCGGTGAATTCTTGCGGCGTTGGATGGATACCCCGCCGCAGGTAAGAAGTGCCCCGTCACCGCTTTCGCGGCACGGCTTACACTAGAATAGTTCAATGAAGAGAGTCAAACTTGGCGGTACGCACAAGTACGACTCGGATAGAACGATGAAGTGGGTAATGCTCAACATAGAGTTAGGCCCTATGTCGAATACCCGGAGGCCATAATGGTTTAGGACCTCCCTAAAGAAAGGGTGACCCGGAGGACGGAATCCCCGGGTCACGTGCTCTACGAAGCAGATTACCTCATTATCGGCGGGTGTGGGCCGGGTCTCGTCGCCCGGTGCTCTCCAGTGAATATCCTTCTGAGAAGGGAGAATTCCTAACTCGGCTAGCCCGTCCAGCTTGGCCTTTGTAACTGTGGAACGCCCCCAATTGGCGGATATGGTCTGGGTTGCCTTTGCCTGAGTCGGCTGTTTTCCTTGCCGTTTGGGAGCCATGGGATCAACCTGCAAAACACAAGAAAAAGAGGTACAGGAAATAAGACTCGGAAGTATTGGATTATCCGAGTCTGGGGTATCAAGAAAGTGTGAAAACTAAGAACTATCCGGGTATCACGCCATGAAGTGGAGATTGCAAGGTATCCGGGTATTGAGTATAACTATGGAGATTATTGGTCACTTACGTACGGAAAAGTGTTTGGGGGAAGACGGATGGTTGCCCATGTATCTACTGCAAGCAAAATAGCCGGAAAAGGTGGATTTTCCGGGTGTCAATGTTATGTGCGGAAAATTGAGGTGAAATGGATCTAGATTGGAAAACTTGCGAGCGATTCTACCAAGAGATTGGTGATTAATAAGGATAGGAGGATGGTGTGTGATCATCAAACAGGTTGTTGAAGAAGTTGGCAAGCATTTAAGCCGTCTAAATTCGGTGTGACGGAAAAAACGGCCCACAGGTTGACCTAGATCCAATCTGGGATGAATCAAAAAATTGCGAGGCTAAATTAAACAAGTACAAGGAACTTACTGGGAGATGTTGGAGTTTAGCGCGACGACGGTGGACGGCGTGGCTCGAGTGCCCCTTTGCGATTCTTGGCGAGCGGGGTGAGCGCGCAGCGGTGAAGTTTGGCGGCGGCGCGGGATGGCTCGGAAGCGGACGCGGCCGGCGGTGGCTTTGCTCCGGCGACGAGCACGAAATTCCTGCGGTGGTGTTACGAGAGCGCAAGGAGTGAGGAAGGAAAGGAGATGATGGAGTGAGCCGTTGGGTTCTAGGTCATCCTCCGAACACTATTTATAAGGTGAGGATGAACTTATCCCAACGGCCGGAAGCCAGAAATTAGGGGGGAATGGTTATCCACGCGGATCCTGCGAGATATGCTTCAAGTATTGAGCAAGGTACCTGGACAAAAAAGAGAAGGAGATCCACCCCGTGATATCAGGGTTAATTATCGAGTATAGAATGTTGACATTATTATCAGTATTTAGACCTGGAAAGTTAAGCCAAGTACTTGGGGAAAAGCCGGGTTACTATATGGCCACCATGGAGTTAGGCCTAGCTATCTATCAAAGCACCTTAACCCGGCCTCCATACACTTGTGTATTTGATATTCTTGCAGGGAATAGCGAGCGCTTCAAGGAAGGATCCGTGAAGCCCAAGCTATTCTGGGGACTACTGATGGAGGGATAATAACCCGGTAGGCCAACTCCAAGGTGTAACCCGGCCCAAAGGACACTTCGCAAGATCCGGCTAAGGGTAAAGAAACTTCTGGAAGGCCCAGGTCTGTAGGCCACGTAACCCGGATTGTGGGTTACGGTAAAGGAAAGTTAGGGTTTATACGTGGTGTCCGGGTAGGACTCAGGGTGCACCTAGGAGGGCAAATTAGGGGGTACGGGTGCTTTATAAACCGACCCCTAGGTTTAATTGAGAAAAAAGAACCCTAGTAGTACCGGTTGATATCGAGCATCCAGTGTATACGAGAGATCGAGTTAATATATTGAGATCGGAGACTCGGCGACTTGATTGCCGGCTACCAGATCGAGTTCCATCATGTTTTCCTCTGAGCTAAACCCTCTCCCAAACGCCTGTGTCGTCTTGCCCCAAGATCAGTTACCCCCGGTAACGTCTGCCGTGATAATCCCACGACAATGTTCCTATTCAAGTTGCTAATAATTGTTTGATATTAACTGACTTTGTGTGGGGACCCCAGACCAGATGTCCGAGACCGCCAATATGCATACACTCATGATCCCAGATCGACAGTCATGAGCAACATATTTAGAGATGGTACATCAGAGTTCACATCCATTACACGAATAACAAAGTCTTACACAAATGGTCCATCGACCAAGTCTGGGACAACTGTCACGCAGGACAGTGGCAACACACATAGCATAGCTGCTTTATTCTAGCGGAAGCAAACACGACGAGCGGAACCCATGTCAACGCCTTAGCACCACAGGCTGCTGACCGGGAGACGTGCCTAGTAAGCGGGATCGTCAAAGTACTCCTCCTCAAAGGTATCCTCCTGAGACGGCTCCTCGAAATCTGACCAAGACAATAGCCGGGGACGAAACCAAACCTGAGTACGTTTGAATGTACTCCTGCAAGACACCCTAAATGCAGCCCAAAATGCAAGTATGGCAAGTGGTAGTAGGATGGCTATTTTATTAAAGGCTTGCACTATCCATGGTGAATATAAGACTCAACATGGTTGAACAATTTTAACTCTTTTGAAAACAATCTTTTTGGAAGATCAACCTTTTTGAACCATCCTTTCTCCGGTACCTCAAAGGTACAATTGTTCCCCTTCACGTACCTCCCAGGTACAACATCATAAACCAGTTTTTCAGCTTTTCGAAAACATTGACACAATACTAGCTACATGGCCATTCAACTGCCCATATCCGAGGGCGCGGCTATTCTGAATAGTTTTACTCTGCAGAGGTGTACACAATCCACAAGATCCAGTACATCCGCCGTGAACAACCACGGACTGTCCGAGACAGTATGTAAACATCGGAAAACTGGTCCTAACCATACACTATGTCCGTGCTAGTAAATGACTACCTCTTCAACTGAGTTTGTTCTCCCCGGCACCGAGTGAGTCAGCCGTATCGATCCGGTTTCCCCTGACAACACACCGCCATGGCAGGAGACCCAATTGCTGCAACCGGTAGTGAACTTAATCCCACACTGTGAATGTCCCGTTTCTCCCTCCTGGCGACAATTCGGTTCGGGGGACTCTAACCCCTATAGCACTTTGAGGTAGGCACGGACTAACACCGACAAGCAATTAGCTAGACCCCGTACCCATTTTTGAGGTAGTGTGGCAGTACGTCTTGGTTGTCCGGCGAAGACTAGGTTATGTGTCATTTTTGGAAAATAAGCTGAAAACAATCCTTCTTCCCTCGGACAAGGTCCCACCTTTCCTTGGGTGTTTCCAAGACTCTTTTTGTTTCCAAAAACATCAAGTTAAAGTGTCCACTAAGGGACTTAAGTTGATTAAGTATGGCTCCAAAAATTCCTAAGGGCTTGGCAACACCAAGATTATGGAGTGGCTACGACAATTTATAAGAGCGGCAAAACCATGTCTTATTTTGAAAGAAGTAACTTGAAACACTTAAGTAAAAACTTCAGAAGTAAAATATGCATGGTAAGTAAAACAGAAGCAAGCATTTAGGATGGCTTGCCTTGGTCCTGGTCTTGATCACACTCTTGAAATAAACAAGAGTTACAGAAAACCTCTTCAGGAGCAATAGTCTCTTCGTTATCTAACGTCGTAAAAAGATAAAAAGAAAACACTCAATCAGAACAAGGCAAAGACAAACACCAGCTAGTACAGCACACATACAGCAAGCATTCATCTAAAAGAAACACCCCAAAATAATAATGCTACCTAATGCTAAAACTCTCAAACAAACACTAGAAACAAGCATGGCATGACATAGTCTTTCACAAGACAAGTAGCCAATTTATGGCATGAGTCCAGTGGGTGTACCACTCTCATACAAAGCCATAAAGAGTGAGATGACTCTCTGGTCATTCACCAAAATGAGTACAAAGCATGGAAAAATAATCTAGAACACAAATAACTAGCAAGAGATGTGAAAACAAGCATTTCCATACACATGCAAGGCATAACCTAATAATAGAGCATAACTAAGCATGCAACCAGAGGCTATACAAACACATAACAGAGGCATATTAAACATGCATGGCATGAAAACAATCATGGCATGAAAGTACATGTGGCAAACAACTCTAATAATCTAAAAGAATGGAAAATAGGCATATATAATGACATGCATGGCAACCATGGCATTTTCATGAACAATATTCATTCCAACATGATAGATCTATAAGATAACAACCATATGGCAGTGAAAACAACTCCTACACATGCTAGTAAGATCACACAAGGCATTCATACATTTAGCAAATTAAATAAACATGAGTATTCAAAACATGGCAGAACACTATAAAACGTGTAATGCATGCCAAAATTATTCTACAACTCAAAACATCACACAAATCTAGGATATGATAGATCTAATCATACAGAAGCTCATCCAAAATGATTTATCTCAAAAAGCATTTTAGAAAAATTCATAAAATTCATTTAGTGGCTCTCTGGTTGTTTACCATTTTGCATGTCATTTAAAATAGGAAACTCAAGTGCATGTGAGGTCAACTGATCTGGTTAGAGCTCAAAAATATCTATCCAGAGAGATCAACCTCACTTCCATTGGATTCCTAAATAAAAAGTTATTGCATGTTTAAGCTCTCAGATAGGCTGGATTGCAAGATTTTTCATGTTCAAACCAGGGATGCAAATGTGGATCTGCCACTTGCATGTGGTTAGGAAAACATGCAGGTACACTGGGAAAAATTGGAGTGGCCAGATTTGGGGTTTAAGTATTTTTAGCAGCATTAAAGTGATTAGGCAGTTTTCAGGAGTTTTGAAAAAGAATAAAAACGGAAAGTACAGGCCTAGCGGGCCTTCGGCCACTGCGCGCCAGGGCGCGCTGCACTGGGCCGGCCCAGCTTGCCTTCGCGCGCACGCGAACAGGTAAGTTAACGTTGGATCAAGATCCAACGGCCGTAACTCAAAACCCGCAGGATTTGAACGTAGCCGTGGATCTGCAGATGGACGGTCTGCACGTTTTCTTCCACCTCGCGACCAGAACAGCACACCGGCGAGCTCGGGAGACCCCGTACGGGTAGAGGCTCACCTTGGGCTCGTTTGGAATCGGTGTTCGGGGACGAGGTGATGCAGTGGAGACTCCGCGACTGATTCGTGGCCGCAGCTACCTCTGGTTCGTCCTGCTTTGCTCGTGCGCACCGAGCGGTCCCCGACGGCGTCGAGCACGGCGGCGGCAGTTCTGCAATGCAAAGAGCAAGGGAGGGTGTCAGGCATTCGTGCCTCGAGTAGGGGAAACAAATGGAGCAATAAAGGGAGTGAGAGAGGGAGAGACGGAGGCAGTGCTCGGAATTTTTCCTCCGCGGACAGAGCGGCAAGTGCGAGGCCGCGGGCTCTCACAGAGGGATCATCTCGAGAGAGGAGCGGGTGGGGGACAGTGCGGTGGATGGGAGGAGGTGTGTGGCGAGCTGAGGGAGTGCATGGGTACTTATACCGAGGGAGTCACGGGAGGGATTGGCTCGGGAGCTTGCCACGGCTTGCAATGGAGCTTGCCACCTCGCTCGGCTCCAGGGCACGGACAGCACGTGTGCACGCATGCGGGGGATGGGTGGCAACCCTACCATGCGTTCTGCAGGGGCTAGAACGAGGAGGAGACGGGGCAGAGCACGAGCATCACTGTGCCCTGATGACAAAGTGGCCTCACGGGCACCATCCTTGGCATGGAGTTGATCTCCGCCTCTGCAGCGTCCCAGGTGAAACCAGGGGCCGGAATCGACAGGTAGGATAGTGGGTAGATGGTTTGGCAACAGTGCTTGGCACCTGGATGATCAACAACAATAATTTCAAGAAGTTTTGGATCGGGTGCATACTGCCAGTTTTTGGGTTCAGGTTTTTCAGAAAATTCAGTTAAGGTTTACTGAATTTTCCTAAGTCTGAAAACAGACAGGGAATAGAGAAAGTAGGTGCTGATTTGGAGAAGCAAATAAGTTTCAAATGGAAAAGTGGAGTTATGGTTTTAAAGAGCACATGATCTAGTTTCAGAAACATATTTTTAATTGAATTTATAAAATATGGAAGTGGATGAAAACAAGGGTGAAACAGGGGTGGTCTTCTGTTTTCTTGTTTTTCCTTTTTTCCTGTTTTTCAACTAGGCAGAAAAACATCCATGAAAACATTATTTCCACTGCTTCAAAAATATTTCTTTGAGCATGTTGAGCAACTCCATATCATAAACATGGATGACAACCAAAGAAATATACAAAAAGAGTTTGGATTCAAGGATTTAAATGGGGTTGAAAAGTGTATGTGATAGATAGGAAAGAGTGAGGAAAAATCATGTTTTTCCTTAAAGATTTCAATTTCAAAACTTGTTTTCTTTCTTGGGTGATCAATTACCAAGGTTAACAAGTTTCAAAAAGTGACAAGAACAAAAGATAACCATCCTCTCTTTATTTCTCAAAGGTGACATCAGGTTTACATCAGGAGTTTTAAAACTCAGAAAAACATCAGGATCAACTGAAAAGTTTCTGTTGGTCCCTAATTCTAGGTCTTTTTCTCTCCTTACAACCATGTCTCCAAAAGAGTATGTGACAGACCTCCCCTCCTTAAAAGAATCTCGTCCCGAGATTCGGGGGTTTAGTCATAGAGGAAATCAGGAAACTCCTTGTTGATATAATCTTCGCGTTCCCAGGTGGCTTCTTCCTCGGTGTGATTAGTCCACTGAATCTTGAGGAAATTTATTTTACGCCTCCTGGTCATACGAACATCTTTGGCAAGAACACGGAGTGGTCGGTCACGATAAGTCAAATCATGATTGATGTCAATGGTCCGGTAATCGATGTCCTTATAGGAATGACCCTTATTAGGCACTTGGAGACATTTCCGGAGTAGAGACACATGAAAAACATCGTGAAATTCCGAGAGATCAGCGGGCAGCTCAAGTTGATAAGATACTTCACCACGTCGGGCTATGATCTTGAATGGCCCAATGTACCGTGGTGCAAGTTTCCCTTTAACATGAAAACGCTGCATCCCCTTGAGAGGTGTGACTCTAAGATACACGAAATCTCCTATGCGGAAGGAAACTTCGCGTCGCTTGGAGTCTGCATAGCTCTTCTGGCGAGATTGAGCAGCCTTGAGACGATCTCGAATAAGTTGAACTTGCTCTTCGGCGGCACGCAAGGTATCCACACCAAATATCTGACTGTCACCAGACTCAGACCAGTTCAAGGGTGTGCGACACTTGCGACCATACAAGGCTTCAAAAGGAGCCATTTGCAGGCTAGCTTGATAGCTATTGTTGTAAGAGAATTCCGCAAATGGTAGACAATCCTCCCATTTAGCACCATAGGACAAAACACAAGCACGAAGCATGTCCTCCAAGATTTGGTTAACACGCTCGGTTTGTCCTCCGGTTTGCGGGTGGTAAGCGGTACTGAAAGACAACTTGGTTCCCAGAGCTTCGTGTAGCTTCCTCCAGAAGCGAGATGTGAATTGAGTACCTCGATCAGAGACAATCTTCTCGGGTACACCATGTAGACTCACGATTCGGGATATATAGAGATCCGCCAATTGGTCTCCACGATGAGTGGTGCGAACAGGAATAAAGTGAGCAACTTTAGTAAGCCTGTCCACAATAACCCATATGGCATCATGTCCTCGGTTTGACTTGGGAAGTCCAGTGATGAAATCCATTCCAACTTCATCCCATTTCCACTTGGGTATTTGGAGTGGTTGCAATAGACCAGCTGGACGTTGGTATTCTGCCTTCACACGCTGACAGATATCACACTTGGCGATGTATAAAGCGATCTCTCGCTTCATACCATGCCACCAGAACTTTTCCTTAAGGTCTTGATACATCTTTGTTCCTCCGGGATGGATGGAATAAGGAGTATCATGAGCCTCGGCGAGTATAACTTGCTTTAGCTCAGATTCGGACGGAACGCAAATGCGATCTTTGTACCAGAGTATTCCTTCAGAATCGATAGAGAAACCAGGCACAGGTTCCTTCTTAATTCGATTCTTAATACCCTCAATACTCTTTTGGCCCTTCTGAGATTGTTTCACTTGATCAATAAGAGTGGGTTTGAGCTCAATAGTATTCAACATCCCATGGCTGACTACTTCGATACCCAGTTGGTCAAGTTCCTTCCACAACTCAGGTTGTCGGTCCTTGATGATAGCATTCAAAGAGGCGGGTTCTCGACTGAGTGCATCAGCGACAACATTTGCCTTGCCAGGATGATAGTGGATACTCAAATCATAATCTTTGATGAGTTCAATCCACCGGCGTTGCCTCATATTGAGTTCACGCTGAGAGAAGATATATTTCAGGCTCTTGTGGTCGGTATAGATCTCACATCTGTTTCCCATAAGGAAATGTCGCCATGCCTTGAGAGCATGAACAACAGCTGCGAGTTCCAAGTCATGGGTCGGATAATTTTGTTCATGAGGCTTCAACTGGCGAGAGATGTAAGAGATGACCTTCCCGCCTTGCATAAGAACACTGCCGAGCCCAAGTTTTGAGGCATCACAATACACATCAAAACTCTTTGTGACATCCGGCATAGTAAGAACAGGAGCGGTCACCAATCTTCTCTTCAATTCTTGGAAACTTTCCTCACATTTGTCAGTCCACTCAAACTTCTTGTCTTTCTTGAGCAATTGAGTGAGTGGTCTGGCGATACTGGAAAATCCTTGAACAAATTTGCGGTAATATCCCGCCAAACCAAGAAATGATCTCACTTCAGTTGGGTTGGTGGGAGCATTACGCTTCATGACGGACTGAACCAAAGCGGGATCAACAGAGATTCCACCTTCGGATACCACATGTCCAAGAAATCCCACTTCTCTAAGCCAGAATTGACACTTGCTGAATTTAGCATACAATTGATGCTTCCGAAGTGTTCCGAGCACCAATCTCAGATGTTCTTCGTGTTCAGCTTCGTCTTTGGAATAGATAAGAATGTCGTCGATGAACACCACGACGAATTTATCCAAGAAGTCCATGAATACCTTGTTCATGAGATTCATGAAATAAGCTGGAGCATTGGTTAGACCAAAGGACATTACGGCGTATTCATACAGCCCGTAACGTGTGGTGAAAGCAGTCTTCGGAATATCCGAATCCCGTATTTTCAATTGGTGATAACCAGTACGGAGATCTATCTTGGAGAAGACACGAGCTCCATTCATCTGGTCAAAGAGATCTTCAATCTTGGGCAACGGGTATTTGTTCTTGATGGTGACATCATTCAACTTCCGGTAATCCACACATAGACGTGAGGTACCGTCCCGTTTATCCACAAAGATGACAGGTGACCCCCAAGGCGAAGCGCTTGGGCGAATCAAACCTTTTTGCAACATCTCATCCAATTGCTTCTTCAACTCCTCAAGTTCTTCCGGGTTCATCCGGTAAGGTTTTTGAGCTATGGGTCCGGTTCCAGGAACTAACTCAATAATGAATTCAATATCCCGGTCAGGAGGCATACCGGGTAGTTCTTCTGGAAAGACATCCGGATACTCACATACCACCGGAATCTGTTCAAGAGAGGGGTCGGATACACTCTTATGACAGTGAGCTTTGGAGGTGGGTTTGATTGCCTTATACTTGACTTCTTCCCCAGTGCTACTGGTCAAGGATATAGTTTTAGTGGGGCAGTCAATGATTCCCTTGTACTTAGTCATCCAGTTCATACCAAGCACAACCTCAATGCCCTTCTCACCTAATACTATTAGGTCAGCATGAAAGGTCTTCCCACTGATAACAATAGGCACATTGTTGCAGGAGTGGGTGGCTCTAGTAATATCGCCTGCGATTTGCACTCGCATTACTCTATTCATGGGACTGACTTTTAATCCAATATTCCTCACACAAGGTTTGGTGACAAATGAATGCGAAGCCCCAGAGTCAAACAGAACAGGTACTGGTACGGAGTTGACAGGAAACGTACCAATCACCATGCTTGGATTATCCTGAGCCTCTTCTGCAGTGACGCAGTTCAGATGTCCCTTAGCAATATTTCCAGGCTTCTTGGAAGATTGTCCATGAGTCATCTTGGTCGCATTAGGGCGAGTAGGAGCAGGATTCTTGGTGGGACATTCCCGAGAGAAATGTCCTCCTTTGCCGCATGAGAAGCAAGTTCCAGAGGGCTTGGGTGCAGCTGGTGCGGCACGAGTAGTTGTATTACCAGAATTCCCTCCTCCAGGACGAGGCGCATAAGGAGCAGCTCCAGAAGTCGGAGGCCTTGGATAAGATGGAAAACTTGGACGAGGAGCATAACCAGGTGCCTTATTGAAGGGTGGCCTTGCAGGTGGGGAGCTGCGAGCCTTATTGACACTTGGTCCTCCTTGTTGCATCATCTTCCTCTTGCGGTTGTCAAAGGCTGCCTGCCGCTTATGTTCCATAAGGATAGCAGCATTGGCAAGAGACTCCAGATCTTGGAAAGGAATCACCACGAGCGTGCATTGCAGCTCATCGTGTAAGCCATTGAGGAATCTCTCCTTCTTCTTTTCTTCTGTGTCAACATCATTGGGGGCATACCTAGCCAGGCTGGTGAACTCATCCCAATACTTGGACACATTCATACCACCTTGCCTGAGCTTCAGAAACTTGTCTCGCATAATTCCCATAACGCCATCAGGAATATGATACTTGCGAAACTTGGCCTTGAACTCCTCCCAGGTAGTGACATGATCAGCTGGTATGGAGGCACGAGTGGTCTCCCACCAAGTCCTTGCAGGACCGGCGAGAAAGTGGGAAGCATAAAGGACTTTATCCTTCTCCTCGACACCAGCAACTTCCAGATCGTTGGCGATGGTGCGAAGCCAATCATCAGCGTCCAGAGGTTCCACAACCCGAGAGAAGACAGGTGGGTTGGTATTCTGGAATTCCTTGAGCTTGGAGCGTGGACCATTTCCACCATTAGTCCCAATAGTGGCCAGATGCGCGAGAGTTTGGAGAGTCGCCGCGCGCTCAGCACGGATTTCCTCTCGGTCTTGCATGTACAAGGCCAGGACTTGAGCCGCAGTTGGCTCCGGCGGTGGGGGTGGATCACGCGGCATGCTGAATGAAAGAAGATATAAGATGAAGATGCAGGTAGGTGTGTTTGTCTAACATCGACAAACGAGAATTGAAGTAGATGAAAACATGGAACTTTTTAGACATGCTAGGTAATTTATTCCAGAGAAGCCAAAGCACAAACATATCATACATAGCACAAGCAGGTTCATACATACATAGCACACCACACATCAACATCTAGCAAACAAGTGGTTTCCGAAGAACCACACTACAAAAGCAGCGAGATGGGTCATCGCAGCCAACTAGTACTAGGTGCTTACATAGCACAGGCTAACATTACGGCCTATCACCTAGGCGTTTCCATCATCGCCGTCGAAAAGGATCTCCTCAGGGTCCTCCTCATCTCCGGCGTGATCATCGTCCTCTTGGTCACTCGGCTCACTCATATCCATGCCTTCGGAAGGGACATCGTCATCAGGAAGAAGATCCTCATTCTCCTTGCGGAGTTCGGCGATCTCTTCCTCTAACTCTTCGATGGTCGAATCCTTTGTGGCAATATCCTCCCTAGCCGTCTTCAGCCGGCCACGGAGTATGGCGTTGGCGTTCTCGAGTGACTCGGACTTCTTGAAGAAATGAGTACGGGCCAAACGGGTGGTCCGCAGCTTGTTCTCCAAGGTCCTTGTCCTGGCGACGAGGTCGGCGTGGACGATCTTCAGATAATCCAAGTGATTCTGAGTGTAGTGCAGGTAAAACTCCATGTCCTTCATGTGGGAGCACACAATGTCACGGGAACACGGACAAGGGACTGGGAAGCCATCATCGTCACGCCTCCCGTGGCGCTGGAAAGGAGTATCCACCAGGCGAGCCGCATAGATGTGAGACATGCGTGCGATAGCCTGCTCGAGCACACGGACAATCGCATCTCCCCAAGAGCGGTCAATCGCGTGGAAGACATGCACCGGCTCAGATGGTGCGGTCAATGGAGAACGGAGGGTGCACTCCGCCAACCATGATAACCCCTCAACAGAGCCAGTGATCTCCCCTCCTCTAATTTCAGGTAGTGGACGCCCAAGTATCTTGGTCATCTCCACGATCTCCTTCTCGAAATGGAACAGAGAGTCCCGAAGAAGTCCCAGCTGGAGAGACTCGGTGAAGGTGACGTCCATCTACACAAGTTTTTAAGTTAAAGACCAGTGTGCAAAATTTTAGTTTAATGCGAAAAGAAACTTAATGTAGTTAACCAGGTAAGATAAACTATATAATCTAAGGTAGACGTCGGAGTACTAGCTAACGCCCATTCTAACTAAGGTCTCCTATGGTCAGGATGGCTCTGATACCAACTCTGTGGGGACCCCAGACCAGATGTCCGAGACCGCCAATATGCATACACTCATGATCCCAGATCGACAGTCATGAGCAACATATTTAGAGATGGTACATCAGAGTTCACATCCATTACACGAATAACAAAGTCTTACACAAATGGTCCATCGACCAAGTCTGGGACAACTGTCACGCAGGACAGTCGCAACACACATAGCATAGCTGCTTTATTCTAGCGGAAGCAAACACGACGAGCGGAACCCATGTCAACGCCTTAGCACCACAGGCTGCTGACCGGGAGACGTGCCTAGTAAGCGGGATCGTCAAAGTACTCCTCCTCAAAGGTATCCTCCTGAGACGGCTCCTCGAAATCTGACCAAGACAATAGCCAGGGACGAAACCAAACCTGAGTACGTTTGAATGTACTCCTGCAAGACACCCTAAATGCAGCCCAAAATGCAAGTATGGCAAGTGGTAGTAGGATGGCTATTTTATTAAAGGCTTGCACTATCCATGGTGAATATAAGACTCAACATGGTTGAACAATTTTAACTCTTTTGAAAACAATCTTTTTGGAAGATCAACCTTTTTGAACCATCCTTTCTCCGGTACCTCAAAGGTACAATTGTTCCCCTTCACGTACCTCCCAGGTACAACATCATAAACCAGTTTTTCAGCTTTTCGAAAACATTGACACAATACTAGCTACATGGCCATTCAACTGCCCATATCCGAGGGCGCGGCTATTCTGAATAGTTTTACTCTGCAGAGGTGTACACAATCCACAAGATCCAGTACATCCGCCGTGAACAACCACGGACTGTCCGAGACAGTATGTAAACATCGGAAAACTGGTCCTAACCATACACTATGTCCGTGCTAGTAAATGACTACCTCTTCAACTGAGTTTGTTCTCCCCGGCACCGAGTGAGTCAGCCGTATCGATCCGGTTTCCCCTGACAACACACCGCCATGGCAGGAGACCCAATTGCTGCAACCGGTAGTGAACTTAATCCCACACTGTGAATGTCCCGTTTCTCCCTCCTGGCGACAATTCGGTTCGGGGGACTCTAACCCCTATAGCACTTTGAGGTAGGCACGGACTAACACCGACAAGCAATTAGCTAGACCCCGTACCCATTTTTGAGGTAGTGTGGCAGTACGTCTTGGTTGTCCGGCGAAGACTAGGTTATGTGTCATTTTTGGAAAATAAGCTGAAAACAATCCTTCTTCCCTCGGACAAGGTCCCACCTTTCCTCGGGTGTTTCCAAGACTCTTTTTGTTTCCAAAAACATCAAGTTAAAGTGTCCACTAAGGGACTTAAGTTGATTAAGTATGGCTCCAAAAATTCCTAAGGGCTTGGCAACACCAAGATTATGGAGTGGCTACGACAATTTATGAGAGCGGCAAAACCATGTCTTATTTTGAAAGAAGTAACTTGAAACACTTAAGTAAAAACTTCAGAAGTAAAATATGCATGGTAAGTAAAACATAAGCAAGCATTTAGGATGGCTTGCCTTGGTCCTGGTCTTGATCACACTCTTGAAATAAACAAGAGTTACAGAAAACCTCTTCAGGAGCAATAGTCTCTTCGTTATCTAACGTCGTAAAAAGATAAAAAGAAAACACTCAATCAGAACAAGGCAAAGACAAACACCAGCTAGTACAGCACACATACAGCAAGCATTCATCTAAAAGAAACACCCCAAAATAATAATGCTACCTAATGCTAAAACTCTCAAACAAACACTAGAAACAAGCATGGCATGACATAGTCTTTCACAAGACAAGTAGCCAATTTATGGCATGAGTCCAGTGGGTGTACCACTCTCATACAAAGCCATAAAGAGTGAGATGACTCTCTGGTCATTCACCAAAATGAGTACAAAGCATGGAAAAATAATCTAGAACACAAATAACTAGCAAGAGATGTGAAAACAAGCATTTCCATACACATGCAAGGCATAACCTAATAATAGAGCATAACTAAGCATGCAACCAGAGGCTATACAAACACATAACAGAGGCATATTAAACATGCATGGCATGAAAACAATCATGGCATGAAAGTACATGTGGCAAACAACTCTAATAATCTAAAAGAATGGAAAATAGGCATATATAATGACATGCATGGCAACCATGGCATTTTCATGAACAATATTCATTCCAACATGATAGATCTATAAGATAACAACCATATGGCAGTGAAAACAACTCCTACACATGCTAGTAAGATCACACAAGGCATTCATACATTTAGCAAATTAAATAAACATGAGTATTCAAAACATGGCAGAACACTATAAAACGTGTAATGCATGCCAAAATTATTCTACAACTCAAAACATCACACAAATCTAGGATATGATAGATCTAATCATACAGAAGCTCATCCAAAATGATTTATCTCAAAAAGCATTTTAGAAAAATTCATAAAATTCATTTAGTGGCTCTCTGGTTGTTTACCATTTTGCATGTCATTTAAAATAGGAAACTCAAGTGCATGTGAGGTCAACTGATCTGGTTAGAGCTCAAAAATATCTATCCAGAGAGATCAACCTCACTTCCATTGGATTCCTAAATAAAAAGTTATTGCATGTTTAAGCTCTCAGATAGGCTGGATTGCAAGATTTTTCATGTTCAAACCAGGGATGCAAATGTGGATCTGCCACTTGCATGTGGTTAGGAAAACATGCAGGTACACTGGGAAAAATTGGAGTGGCCAGATTTGGGGTTTAAGTATTTTTAGCAGGATTAAAGTGATTAGGCAGTTTTCAGGAGTTTTGAAAAAGAATAAAAACGGAAAGTACAGGCCTAGCGGGCCTTCGGCCACTGCGCGCCAGGGCGCGCTGCACTGGGCCGGCCCAGCTTGCCTTCGCGCGCACGCGAACAGGTAAGTTAACGTTGGATCAAGATCCAACGGCCGTAACTCAAAACCCGCAGGATTTGAACGTAGCCGTGGATCTGCAGATGGACGGTCTGCACGTTTTCTTCCACCTCGCGACCAGAACAGCACACCGGCGAGCTCGGGAGACCCCGTACGGGTAGAGGCTCACCTTGGGCTCGTTTGGAATCGGTGTTCGGGGACGAGGTGATGCAGTGGAGACTCCGCGACTGATTCGTGGCCGCAGCTACCTCTGGTTCGTACTGCTTTGCTCGTGCGCACCGAGCGGTCCCCGACGGCGTCGAGCACGGCGGCGGCAGTTCTGCAATGCAAAGAGCAAGGGAGGGTGTCAGGCATTCGTGCCTCGAGTAGGGGAAACAAATGGAGCAATAAAGGGAGTGAGAGAGGGAGAGACGGAGGCAGTGCTCGGAATTTTTCCTCCGCGGACAGAGCGGCAAGTGCGAGGCCGCGGGCTCTCACAGAGGGATCATCTCGAGAGAGGAGCGGGTGGGGGACAGTGCGGTGGATGGGAGGAGGTGTGTGGCGAGCTGAGGGAGTGCATGGGTACTTATACCGAGGGAGTCACGGGAGGGATTGGCTCGGGAGCTTGCCACGGCTTGCAATGGAGCTTGCCACCTCGCTCGGCTCCAGGGCACGGACAGCACGTGTGCACGCATGCGGGGGATGGGTGGCAACCCTACCATGCGTTCTGCAGGGGCTAGAACGAGGAGGAGACGGGGCAGAGCACGAGCATCACTGTGCCCTGATGACAAAGTGGCCCGACGGGCACCATCCTTGGCATGGAGTTGATCTCCGCCTCTGCAGCGTCCCAGGTGAAACCAGGGGCCGGAATCGACAGGTAGGATAGTGGGTAGATGGTTTGGCAACAGTGCTTGGCACCTAGATGATCAACAACAACAATTTCAAGAAGTTTTGGATCGGGTGCATACTGCCAGTTTTTGGGTTCAGGTTTTTCAGAAAATTCAGTTAAGGTTTACTGAATTTTCCTAAGTCTGAAAACAGACAGGGAATAGAGAAAGTAGGTGCTGATTTGGAGAAGCAAATAAGTTTCAAATGGAAAAGTGGAGTTATGGTTTTAAAGAGCACATGATCTAGTTTCAGAAACATATTTTTAATTGAATTTATAAAATATGGAAGTGGATGAAAACAAGGGTGAAACAGGGGTGGTCTTCTGTTTTCTTGTTTTTCCTTTTTTCCTGTTTTTCAACTAGGCAGAAAAACATCCATGAAAACATTATTTCCACTGCTTCAAAAATATTTCTTTGAGCATGTTGAGCAACTCCATATCATAAACATGGATGACAACCAAATAAATATACAAAAAGAGTTTGGATTCAAGGATTTAAATGGGGTTGAAAAGTGTATGTGATAGATAGGAAAGAGTGAGGAAAAATCATGTTTTTCCTTAAAGATTTCAATTTCAAAACTTGTTTTCTTTCTTGGGTGATCAATTACCAAAGTTAACAAGTTTCAAAAAGTGACAAGAACAAAAGATAACCATCCTCTCTTTATTTCTCAAAGGTGACATCAGGTTTACATCAGGAGTTTTAAAACTCAGAAAAACATCAGGATCAACTGAAAAGTTTCTGTTGGTCCCTAATTCTAGGTCTTTTTCTCTCCTTACAACCATGTCTCCAAAAGAGGATGTGACACTTTGTTGTGTTGGAAATGCTTGAAGATGATAATATGTCTATTATTCTTGGAAGACCTTTTCTTAATACTCCAGGGGCTGTTATTGATTGCAATCAAGGAAAAGTTACTTTTAATGTTAATGATAAAGATCACACTGTTTATTTTCCCTAGAAAATTGATAAGAAATATGGTCTAAATTCAATTGAAAATATTGAGGCCATTAAGATTGGAGAATTTTATTGTCCTATTCCAAAGCCATCCAAAGAATATGAAACTATCATGATTGGGACTATATCAATCAAAGTTTAGGTAACATGAGTATTTAGCGAGAAACAAAGTTTTGTTTCATATAAAATTATTTTGGTAGCAAGACTTGATCACCTTGTTAACAAAGTGATTTTAAATGAAGAAAACAATGTTATCACTACGTTTTCACTATGTTTACTTATTCATATGCTTGTTTTCGTTGTGCTTCCATAAAGTATATCATGTCTTCTTATTGTTTTCACTATGTTCTCTCATGCCCACACACGTTTTTACCTCGTTTTCGCTCGTTTTCCATCGTCTACTCACATTTCTACTATTCACAACCATGTTTTCCATATGTTTTCTTCCATTTTAAGTGAGTATATGTTTAGTAGAGTGACTTCGAACTGCTGTAGGTTTGGTTTTGCTGACGTTTTCCATCATTCCATCTTCGTTTTCTAGCGTTATTATTATTTATTAAAATTCTGGAAAAGTTCGAGAAATAAAGTTTCTCGAAAAATTCCAGAAAAAATATAATAAATTTTTCGTAAAAAATGAGGCAGAGAGCCACCTGGAGGCCCCAGGGGTACCCACCAATCAGGCACACCATGGGGTGGCGCGGCCAGCCCCTGGTGGCGCCAACAGATGGTGTGGGGGCCCCCTGGCCCCCACTAACTCTCTCCCTGCCAAAGTCTTCTCTCTCACCTCCCAAACTGAAAACATTTCCTGGAACCCGTGTTCTTGCTGTTCTTCCTCTGGATTTTGATCTCCTTCTCCAGCCCATCATTTGTGCTGAGATTTGGTGTGTTTGATCTCCGGTATGTGACTCCTCCGATGATCCAAGCAGAATTTTGTTTATTGGAGTATTTCTTGAGTATTTTGGTACTGTAGGTGACAGCTTATGTGAGTTTGCATGCTTTATTTGAGCATAAATAATGTAGTTTTGATGTATGTTTAGCTCTCATATAAGTCCCTATGGTAGTTTCTACCTTATAGTTGCTTGAAATTAATTTTTGTGATGATTGTTAAAAAATTTCAGAGATGGATAGTTATAATTTTGGAGAGATATTTAGGAGTGATGCATCTAGAAGGACAAGGCCCTCACGCTCATATACTTCAGTGAGGCCATCGTACAATGAATACGTTATTGCGCCGAATATTGATGATGCGGGAGGTGATGGTATTGCTAGCCCATCTAGCTTTCCTTGCATTACATTTCTAAGAATTGTAGGTCTATTAGATGAATTTTGTATGCTTATTGAAAGAGTTGGTCCAACCAACTATATGGAGGATGAAGGGCCTCAGTATGCAGCTCGCACAAAATCTTTTGTTGAGAGTTTTCAATTTCGAAACACGCATTTTGGTGCCACTATTGGCTTCAAATTATATAGTAGATCTTTTTCTTTGTCCATGGAATATTTTTGTTCCATTGTAGGTATCAACGCTACCGGGACATCGTGCCGGATTCAGGAGAAACCTGCGGAGCTTGCAGCGCTTTACCGAGAAATCACCAACGATGATGGTCGCTCATCCCAGCGTGGGAAGATAAGGAACATTCAACTTCCTGCTCTTAGCTATTTTACTTACTATATTGCTACCAGTATCCTTGGTAGGGAGAACACTAGCAACATTTCTAGTTACCACCCTGCTTCCATTGATGCTGCGCTGAACCGTAGCACGAAATATAACCTCGGTGCACTTGTTGAACGCCGCCTTGCTGCTAAGGGGCCTATTTTTGGGGGCATTATTGCTACACGTATAGCAACTTCTTTAGAATTTTCTATTGCTCCTGATGATGAATAGATTGCTCCCTATAGACTTAACCTTGCTGCCATGAAGTCCCATTAGTTTTTCACTACTAACTCTACTGCTGAACGTTTAGTATATAGAGTTTTATATATAGATGGAGAGGAGCGAAAAGTTACTTTGCCACAGCCTGTTTTGTTTAAGATTGACAGGTCACCATTGTCACTCTCCAAGGAGGAGGTAGACGAGCATCTAAGCACTAAGGAGTTTTATCGGCAGCAGGAGAGGCGAGACGCGCCTCCCGAGGACCACAACATGCAGTACACTGGCGCATCCTCGAGCGCATATCAGGAGGAGGGTTCCTCCTCAGCATACTACGGGGGCGCCACCTCATGGTTCCCTTGGTGATTGATCTCCACATAGGCCAAAAGCCTAAGCTTGGGGGGAGGTATACCGACATCACACTCATTTATATATCATGTTCGATCGGTTCTTTGTATATCCATGTTTTTGTTTCTTTCATTTGTTTTCGTTTTCTTTCATTTCTTTCGTTTCTCTTCGTTTTATTGTTCTGTTCTTATTTTCCAAAACACAAAAATACCAAAAATATTTTTTTTGTTTCTCTTTGTTTGCTTATTTAGTTTCTTTATTTGGTTTTCTTTCTTCTCTTGTTTCGGTTTAGTATTCAAAAATCCAAAAATATTTTTCTTTGTTTGCTTGTTCTCTTTCTGTTCTTGTTTTAATTGAAAAACCCAAAAATATTTGTTGTTCTTCTTTTGTTTTGTAAAGTTTGCTGCAGAGTTCAACGGTCATCCATGACTCCATTGGAGCTTTGTTTTCATTATATATTATTCGAGCCACAAGTGAAGAGCAATAATGACGATCTATGACAATTCAAGTTGTGGTGAGATGTTGGTACTCTATTTGTTTTCTTTTTTGTACATATACCCATCCATGTGAGAATGCTTAGTTTGTTCATATAAGATACATGTGATTTAATGGCTGCTTAATAGTTCGTGCTCTCTCATGTTCTGTTCCAATTTATTAATAGTAAATGACCTGTCGTATAAATATTTGTTCGCATTGTTCTATTCGTAGAAGGGTATGACATTGTGGTAGCCTCCTCTGACTATTTCATTTGAATCGACTTGGCACATGCTCACGCATGCTAAGACTGAAAACAAAAAGTCAATAAGCCTCGATGATTTATTTTGCCTCAGAGTTCTAGTATCAATTTTATACCTGAGTTAATTTTGTTTTGTCGCAAGCATGATTATGAAAGTTGTTGCTCTCTTGATTGTCGCTCCCTGTCTATTGCTAGCCTTCACCTGTACCGAGTATGAGCTCTACTCGTGCATCCAACTCCCCAAAACCAAAGTATGCCAAATGTGTCCACCATACCTACCTATATGTGGTATTTAACCGCCACTCCAAGTAAATTGCTCATGTGCTACCTTTAAAATCTTTTAAAAATTATTCCTGTTTTGTGCCCCTGTTTTAGCTCATGAGGATGTAAATAGAGAATCTTTATCTCACTTGTTGATTGGATTTCACACCCTGGACTAGTGGCTTCATCCGCTTATCCAATTGATAGAAGAGTTGGCAGCGGGGTGCCCAGCCCCAAATTAATACACACAAAATATCTTCATTATTTTTGCCCCTGATTTATGAGTCAAAGCATAATTGTGTAAACAAAAGAGAAAGAGGGATGACCTTCTACACAAGTTGCATCCTTCAAATGGGAGCCGCTCTTGTGAAATCTAGTTGGCTTGTGACGTACTGTATTTTCTGTTTACCATTCGTTGACATAAGCATACACCTCTCTAAAAAAATGTGTTTCCAATACCTCTGTTTAATAAAATAAAAGCTCTAGCACATGAGTGATCCATGCTTCCCTCTACGAAGGGCCTTTCCTTTACTTTTAATGTTGAGTCTTCACGTTCTCACTTTATGCACCTTTTTTAGAGCAATGGATGTTATTCTTAGTGTAATGTGCTTGTCCCAGAACACGGTTAATTGTGGTATAACTTTGATACGTGTATCTTTGATATCTTTACTTCTAGTATTCCCTTGAACTTCTGAGGTGCCCTGGCATTTATGTTTTTCCCCACACATATGGGAAAGCGAGATACCACTTTATCAGATCCTATTATGAATATTACAATCTTGCAAATAGTTATGCTTCATGTTGTTTATTATTAATATGTTGTTATCTCTTCATGGTTTACATAGCTATTAAGTGACAGTATCTTGCATGTATCTTATCATGAGCATAATTAAGTATTTGACCATATAGTGAGTACATTTACATCATATGAAGCAATTGTGTTCGTAAAAGTTCTTTTATCGCACTCAGTTGTTAACTGAATTGCTTGAGGACAAGCAATAAGCTAATCTTGGGGGGAGTTGATATGTAAAAAAACGTATCTACTTTTCCGAACACTTTGCTGATGTGTTCCCTCTAAACTTGTGTGTTTTGAATGCAACTAACATGGACTAACGCAGTTTTCAGCATATTACCTTGGTGTCTCGTTTTTGTGCAGAAATCAACTTTCGGGAAATTGCCCAAGAAAGACCCCATTGGTCTTAAAACAGCGGAAGAACCCGGGAGCCAGAAGGGGGCCAGGAGAGGGGCCAGAGGGGGGCCACACCACCCCCTGGCGCGCCCCCTAGGCCGCGCCACCTGGTGGTGTGGGCCACTCCCACACCCCCTCGGACTCCCCTTTTGACTATATATTGCCTTCAACCATAAAACGTGAGGGGGTTGGATCGTTTTCCCGAAAGAAGTTCGTAGCTCCGGCGCCATCACGAATCCTTTTTCGGGGTTCAGAACCCCCATTCTGGAACCCTGCCGGGACGGGGAATTGGAGGAGATCATCACCATCGTCATCACCAACGCCTCTCTATCGACCATCCATGTTTCCCCCATCCATGTTTGAGTAATTCCCCTGATGTAGGCTAAAGGGGATGGTAGGGATTGGATGAGATTGTTCATGTAATAATGCCGTGATTGTTAGGGCATAGTGCCTAGTATCCTCTATTATTGCTATTGACATTGTTGCAACTTGTTATGCTTAATGCTTATCACTTTGAGCCTGAGTGCCATGATCTCATATCTGAACATGTTATTGAATCACGATGATAATTATTGTTTCTTGATCATACCTGCAAGTTGTTTACACATATCGTTATCCGAAACCCGAGGCCCCGAAGTGACAGAAATTGGGACAATCGGAGGGGATGGATGTGATGTGAGGATCACATGTGTTCACGGAGTGTTAATTCTTTGCTCCGGTGTTCTATTAAAAGGAACACCTTAATTACTAGTAGTTCCCTTGAGGCCCCGCTGAAAACGGGCTGGTAGGACAAAAGATGTTGTGCAAGTTCTCATTGCGAGCATGTACGACTATTTACGGAACACATGCCTATGGTTACTTAGTGCTTGGATGCTTTATCTTATTTATCTCCAATGCCCATGTCTTGATTATTATATGAACTATCTTATCCATGCAACACTCATTCATCTATCTTTATGTATACAGTATTTAAACCCGATGTTTACTTCAAACACTACTGCTGATGTTTTTATTTCACTACTGCCGCTAATATAAAACTGTTACTACTAATAAACCACTACGAGCAAGTCCACTTTCAGGTGTAGGTGAATTGACAACTCACTTGTTAAGGCTCACAAATATTCTTTGGCTCCCCTTGTGTCGAATCAATAAATTCGGGTTTTACTTCCCTCGAAGACTGTTGCGATCCCCTATACTTGTGGGTCATCGTAGGGGCAGCAAGTGGACCAAATCCATCGGTACTGAGAAATGGCTCACCGTTGCCGACCATGAGGGGCTTCTATAGCCCAATTCGTGGAGAAACCTTGGCTTAGAGGCTCTCTCCGCTCCAGAGGCCAACGAGTGGGTGGCATTCGTCGACAACATCTCTAGGGGAGTCTCTTTCCCCCTTCACCCATTCTTTCTCGCCCTCATGGCGGCGTACGGCGTGCAGTTGTACGACGTTCCACCGAAATCAGTCAAGCACATCGCGTGCTTCATCGTGCTATATGAGTGCTATCTTGGGATATCACCGCATTGGGCACTCTTCAAGCGCTTCTTCAACGTGAAGGTGCAACCGAGCAGCAGCGACCCGCACGAAGTGGGGGGCTGAAACATTCAGATCAACCCAAAGGCGGGCTACTTCGAGATGGGCTACGTTGACTCCGTCACCGGGTGGAGGACTCGGTGGTTTTATGCCAAGTATTCGCCCAACGTTGATGGCTCCCCTATAGTTGATCTGGAGAGCCCATTGGTGCAGAGGAGCTCATGGAAGAACCAGTTGTCCGTGGTAGAAGTGGATCAGACTGAAGATTTAGTGTCTCAAGTTGCTACCTTGAAGGCCAGCGGGCTCACCGGAACTCATCTTGTTGAGGTGTTCCTGAAGCGCCGAGTCTAGCCACTTCAAGACAAAGTGGTACCATGTGGGCGTACTCGAGTGCTGACTCGACTCACCGTCTGCGAAGGAAGGAATTCTCGAGCAACAAACTCGAGGCCTGTCTGCATCAAATCACTCGAGTCAAGGCGGCTGACCCCGTTGACTCGACTCCTTCTATTCCTCCTCTCTCTTCTACGACTGAGCATACCGAGGTAATTTTGTCCATTATTCTTTCTGTTCCGAGTGACCTTTGTTTTTTCTGTTGCTTGATTGTTTCCTCGACTTTTTTTCCAAAATCTGAATGTTCTCCCTAGTGAACCACCCAAAGCAGGTTCCATTCCTTTTATGGAAGGTATGTTTGTGGCTTCTGCCATGTATTTTGACTCGATTCCTTCCGTGGCTACAACCCATTCTTCCCGAGATGCAGAGGACTTGGAGGAAGGCATCGAAGAAATTCCTGAAGACGCAAATGTAGCCTCCAAACGTGCTCGAGCAGAGGGTGGTCATGAAGAAGCTACCTCAAAGGTCTCGAGTTCTTCGAGTGCCACTCGAGGAGATGAGCCGAGGAACCCAATACTCGTGCTTCCTATCTCTTTGAAACCTCCACCTGCTTCTCACCTGAAATATACAGCTTCGCAACCACCTCCCGCTAAGAAGCCTCGTCGTTTGTATGGACTTAGAACTTCAAGCAGGTAAGATCTTCTTTTTATCAGAATGCCTTAATTTTGATCTCAATTTTAATCCTTGCTCTTATTTTTATTTTCTTTTTTGCATGCTTCTTCAGAAAACCTCCTTGTGCTCCCACTCCTCCTAGGGCTTCAACTCCACCTCCTGTTCCAACTCCCCCTCCTCGGGGAGGAGTTGGGTCGAGTGATGTCCTGACTCCCCCTACTCATGGAGGAAATGATTCAGTTACTACTCCTGATACCCAGGCTCCCACTGTCTCGAGTTCTTCACAGGGCATTCGAGATAAGGGAGTCGTACAAGAGGGTGCCCAGGGGCGCTCAGCTGTCCCCGAGGCTGATACAGCGTCTTAAGGCCCAGGAGCTTGGACTGTCAATTTTTTTGATGTAGACACCTTGGCTCCCGAATTCCAGGTTAGAGACCACGTGCGTCTATTTTCTTTTATTTACTCTTCTGCTAACTTTGCTTATTTTGTCGGTTGCGCGAACAACGCTCCTGATAGGAGTAACCCCTGAGTCTATGTTTGGCTGCTTGCAGGCGGGCGCAGACTCGAAATATGTATCTTAATTTCTGACTCGAATGCTTTTTCCAACCTTTGTTGGAAAGCATGAAGGACCTAAGCACTCACTTCCTTGGTATTGGGAGGGAGAGAGACATCGTCACTTTTTCTACTTTGACTCGTGTTTCTGATAAACTTACTTTACCTATTTTAGATCTGCTGGTTTCTACTACCGCGGAGAAGAATTATGCGCTTACTCGAGAGAAAGAACTCGAGGCACAGAATGCGGATCTTCAGTTATAGGCCGTGACTGCCAAGAAGAGGACCGAAGCTGCTATTCGAAAAGCAGACGAGTCTAGGGAAAAAGAGAAGGAGGCTCTTAAGAAGTTCGTCGACCTGGAGGAAACCATTGTTCCTCGACTCCTTGCACTGACAGATGGTTTAACAGGTACTTGCACTCTGTTTATTTGCTTGTGCTTTCTTTTCGGTATTTTTTGTACCTTGGCTAATGATTTCCTTATGATGCTTCATCTACTCTAGGTAGTCCTCCTTTGTTGTCTGCTCGACTGCGGGAGGGTCCACTTCTAGATGATGTTACTTCTTCAGAGGAGCAGGTGACCAAGGCTAGAGATTTTCTAGAGAAGCTCCAGGTGTTACTCGTGCCCTTCCATGAGTGCATGTTCCCTAAGGAAAAGGTGCCTTCGACTCTGGATGCCTTGACGGTCTCACAACACGAACATCTTGGCTGAATTTAGTCGAGAACAAACACTTTTTGGAGCAGAGACCGTGCTGACCCTTTCCCGAGCGCATGGGATCTAGGGGGATTTCGAAGGTGCTATGAGCGGACCTCCAGTGGACACGGACAGGTAAGAGGTACACCTCAGCCCCTTTTGTGAAGAATCTGTTAGGTTAGCTGAGAGACTCCTAAAAATGCTTGAAGCTCGAGCCCAGGCTGTTGAGGCTACTGAAGATGCTCAGGAGGCTAACATCGAGAGCTAGTTTTTCTTTCTTCGAGTAATTTTAGTGGTGGCGGTGCCTGAGTGCAGTAAATCCACTCTTTGCTTGTGATGAACTTTGGGCCCTCAAAGAATGAAATATGCTTGGCTAGTCTTCTATGAGTCGAATTTATTTTTCCTGGTTGATTTGCGTGACTGGATTTTCTATTTTGTATTTTATCCCGATGGGAGTAGCCCCCGAGTGTGAAGCAGTATAATGCTCCTGAACACTCGAGCAGAATAATGACCAAGTCTTAACGATATCCTTCTCTCTTCTCTAGGCACCTGGGTCTTCTAGTTCTGCGGATCCACCGGATTCAAATCCTTCAACTTCTTTTGCAACAAGCTTAGTGCAGTTACTGAGCGCTACACTTTTAAGCAAATAGGAGGAACTCTGAACCTTGAGGGCCCAACTTGATGCTTTAGTGAACTAACTGCTATAACTACAGATTTAGCGTGTAAGTTTTTAGCTATCTCTCTCTAGCTTGTCCCGAGTGATTTTTTGCTTCATCTGATCTGGATCGACAATTCACCTATAGGTGTTCAAGAAAATGCTACCGAAGAAACTCGGTATATTAAAGAGGAGTGCTTGAAACTTTCTGCTTATATCTCATCATATTTCTGGGTTGATGCCGAAAAGTTTTGAGTGCTCCTGACTCTGAGCTTCTGGCTTAGCAGGTTGGTGGGGTGATTGGCTTTTTTCATGCTGCTTTCTGCAATATTTATGGAGCTTTTTTCCACTTAATAAGCTAGCCGAAGGTCTGTTCAACTTGATGCGGAAGTTCAGCAAATTTGATCACGCCAAGGCATTCGTCCGTCGTTAGCTTGTTGGGGGAGCCAAGGTTGCACTAGTTGTTGCCAAGACTCACTACCCGCATATGAACTTGCTGAAGATAGGCATGGGTCCTCATGTTCCTCGTGGTCTCCAACGTGTCAATATGACTGCTTGTTATGAAGCAGCTACTCTCGCAGCAGTCGCACTCATGCGCTTGGCGGAAGAAGAGACTAATATCCGATGGTGCAGGACTTGAACTCGTTGGGAACCCCAGGAGGAAGGTTTGATGAGCATAGCAGCAAGTTTCCCTCAGTAAAGAAATCAAGGTTGAATCGACCAGTAGGAGGAAGGATTAACTTCAGAAGGTTGATGCAGCTGAGATGACAGGGCGCACTACCTATTCAGCAGCGATGTGGAACCTACACAACACAAACAATTCACTTTGCCCCCAACAAAGCAGTGAGGTTGTCAATCTCACCGGTTTTGCTGATAACAAAGAGGTTAAATGTATGGTGTGAAAAACAATATGAAAACAGTAGCAGCAATGTGAAAACAGTGGAAGCAGTGTGGAAACAATGGAAGCAGTGTGTGTATTATGAGTATGAGAAAATGGACCGGGGTCCACAGTTCACTAGAGGTGTCTCTCCATAAAAGATAGCTAACATGCGCGGTGAACAAATTACAGATCGGCAATTGACAGATAAAGAACATGCATGAAATAAAGATTACTATGAGATTCATGTTGGAATTACAACAAAATACATAGATCGTCATCCAACTGCATCTATGACTAATAATCCACCCTTCGAATATCATCCAAACAAACGTTGGGTATTAAGTTGCAAGCAACGGATAATCGCAGTAAGCAAAGTGTGTTATTTAAACAATGTAAACGAAATAAACATCGTTGTTTTCTCCCTAATGGCAACAACACATCCTCCATCAGTCACGTTTCTGTCACTCGAGCATAGATGCAAAGGAGGCATGAACCCACTATCGAGCATAAATACTCCCTCATGGAGTAACTAGCATCTACTTGGCCAGAGCATCTACTAACAATGGAGAGCATGCAAGATCATAAATAACATACACATTAAGATAACATGATATATTGATAATCAAAAGACATATCATTCAATAATCATCGGATCCCAGCAAACACAACATGTAGCATTACAAATAGATGATCTCGATCATGTGAGGTAGCTCACAAGATCTAAATATGAGGCATAAGGTAGAGAGTACAACCATCTAGCTACTTCTATGGACCCGTACTCCAAGGATGAACTACTCACGCATCAGTACGGAGGCGGGCATGGTAGTGTAGACCCCTCCAGTGATGAATTCCCCCCTCCCCCGGCAGGGTGCCGGGGAGAGCTCTAGAACCCTGCTGATCTCGGGTTGACGATGACAGAGGCCTCGGGTGTTTCTCGGGAAAATGTGTCATATTTTTAGGGTAGATGTATCAAGGGGAATAAATAGGCAAAAGGGCGATGGCGGTGGATGCCCGAGGGGCCCACACCACACCCAGGCGGTGCCTGGGGGCATGCTGCCCTATGGTGTGGCCCCCCTGTGGCCCCACTCCGGGCCTCTTCGGGATTCCGGGGAACCTTCGGGAATTCTAAGACTTCCGCGCTTCGAATTTTCCAATTCCGAGAATATTTCTAGAACAACTTTTCTGAAACTAAAAACAACAAAAAATAGGGAATTGCTTCTGTGGCATCTTATCAATAGGTTAGTCCGGGAAATCGATAAAATGACATAAAGTGTAAGGAAAACATGTAGCATATGGCATGAAAACAACACGGAACATCATAAATTATAGATACGTTTATGATGTATCAACATCCCCAAGCTTAGTTCCTACTCATCCTCGAGTAGGTAAACGATAAAAACACATAATTTCTAAGGTGACATGCTAGCAACATAAACTTGATCATCTAAATTGTAAAAGCATAAGCATAGCTGAGATCATAGAACTTAAACACAAGCATGATAAATAAAATTCTAACAATAAAGCATAGCAATCACCTTGCATCATGAGAAGTAACACAAACAAAAGATTGATGTCTACGCACGCTTCTATTCTTGTAGACAATGTTGGGCCTCCAAGTGCAGAGGTTTGTAGAACAACAGCAAGTTTCCCTTAAGTGGATCGTCCAAGGTTTATCGAACTCAGGGAGGTAGAGGTCAAATATATCCCTCTCAAGCAACCCTGCAATTAAGATACAAGAAGTCTCTTGTGTCCCCAACACACCTAATACAATTGTTATTTGTATAGGTGCACTAGTTTGGCGAAGTGAGAGTAAAATACAAGTGATATGGATGATTATAAGTGCTAATAGCAATCTGAAATAACAATGGCAGCATGCAAACATGTAGCAGAATAGGTTGTAAACGGTGTTTCAATGCTTAGAAACAAGGCCTAGGGATCCAACTTTCACTAGTGGACACTCTGATACGTCTCAAATGTATCTATAATTTCTGATGTTCCATCATGATACTATGCCAACTGCTACATGTTTCTCCCTTCTTTATAGCATTTTTACACGTTTTCCGGGACTAACCTATTAACAAGATGCCAAGTGCCAGTTCCCTTTTTTCTGTTGTTTTTTATTTCACAAAATTTGTGTTGGAAATATTCTCAGAATTGGACCCCACGAATCCCGAAGTTCCTATTTTCCCCAGAAGCATCTAGAAGTCCCGAAGAGCCCCGGAGGGGGGCCACAGGGTGGCCACACCATAGGGTGGCGCGGGTCCCCCCGACCATGCCACCTGTTGGTGTGGGCCCCCTGGACACCCTCCCGGCATCGCCCTTTAGCCCGTTGTCATCGTCAAAAGCAACTCTAAGAGAATCGGCAAAATTCCACAAAACCTTTCCGCAGCCGCTATCATCGTCAACCCAAGTTTTGTGGCACCCTGCCGGGACGGAGAAGTGCCCCCGGAAGCCATCTCCATCGACTCCACCGCCATCTCCATTGCCGTTGTTGTCTCCTATGATGAGGAGGTAGTAGTTCTCTCCCAAGGCTGAGGGCTCTACGGCAGCTATGTGGTTCATCTCTCTCTCTCCCATGGTGTGATCTATATGTGATCGTGACCTTTGTAATCTAGTTGAACAAGTATATGTTACTCTTCATCTTATGCTACTCAAGTTTTTTATTAATATGAACTTTGGAGTCACCTTGTCCCGCGGTGTGAAGGTGACAGTGTGCACATCGTGTGTGTCTCCTCTATGAATTGTGGTGTTTGTCTAGTACCTTCTAGGGGGCTCATAGTGACAGCGTGGGGTTAACTAGACATGAGAATGCTTACTTTAAGGAATGCTTTTTGGAGCCCTACGCAATGATTAGTGTTTGTTATCCAACCGGAGAGGCTTAAGAGTAGCATAGTGAAAAGAAGATATTTAGTTATTCAATTATGTGATCATTGTTGAGAGTGTCCACTAGTGAAAGTAGGATCCCTAGGCCTTGTTTCCAAGCATTGAAACACCATTTTCCGCCTGTTCTGCTACATGTTTGCTTGCTGCCATATTTATTTCAGATTGCTATTATTACTTATAACCATCCATATTACTCGCATTTCACTATCTCTTCGCCGAACTAGTGCACCTATATACCTTACAAGTATATTGGGTGTGTTGGGGACACAAGAGACTTCTTGTATCTTAACTGCTGGGTTGCTTGAGAGGGATATCTTTGACCTCTACCTCCATGAGTTCAATAAACCTTGGGTGATCCACTTAAGTGAAACTTGTTGTTGTTCTACAAACCTCTGCACTTGGAGGCCCAACACTATCTACAAGAATAGAAGCGTGCGTAGACATCAAGCTCTTTTCTGGCGCCGTTGTTGGGGAGGTAAGGTAAAAGGTACTCACATTCTCGGGTGTGAGTGCTCGGAGTTATTTCCTTAGATTCTGCAATTTTATCTTTTTGTTTCTTGTTTTCACTAGTTAGACTTATTTTTACTCGCTTCTTGTTTTTATTTTTACTAGTAGTCTAAATGGAAAACAACGAAAATATGATAGAAATTTATAATATTTATCTTGAATTAGGACATCATGCTTTTGAAGAGAAGATTAAAAAAACCTATGGAAGTTTTTTTGCATAATAGTGATAGCAATGTTATTAGCATTAATTCTTTGCACCCCATCATTCCTAATGCTAGGGAAAAGTCTAAGCTTGGGGAAGCTAGTTTTTACGATGTTTTTAGTTTTCAAGCTTTAGAGGAGAAAATTTGCTCTGATGATACTTTATCTCCCATATGTGATAAACCTAATGATGCTTGTGACATTTTTAATCCTCCTACTGAAAGCATTCCTTTTAAAATACCCAAGAAAATTGTTGAACTTGTCGTGGATAATTGTTATTTTGGAGATGGGACTGTCCATCCTAGTGGTCATTTACAGTTTATGCATGAATTATGTGAGTTATTCAAGTGTGCAGGTATCTCAACAGACCAAGTTAAGAGGAGGCTATTCCCTTTGTCACTTAAGGACAAAGCAAGGGAGTGGTATGAACTACTAGATGATTCTCATCATTTGGAGTGGAAGGAACTTGAATCTCTCGTTTACTTTAAATTTTATCCTTCTCATGAACTATATTTAGATAGGAATTACATTTATAATTTTTGGCCTCATGATGGAGAAAGCATTGACCAAGCTTGGGGAAGACTGAAAACATTAATATTCAAATGTCCTAACCATGAGCTTCCTGAGGAAATAATTGTTACTAAATTTTATGCAAGGCTTTCGGGACATTGGAAGGAGTATCTAGATGCTTGTTCAGAGGGTTGTTTTTGTAGTAAGAAGGTTGAATCTAAGTGGGATCCTCTTGAGATAATTCGAATCAATAGTGAAGATTGGAATAACACCAAAGGTAAAGAATCAGGTATAAACTATGAGTATGATTGCATTAAGACTTTTGCTGAAACTGCTGATTTTCATGAGCTTAATGCTAAATATGGTCTTGATCCTCAAATATCTGTCGGTTGGTATAGATCCTTTGCTTCTTACATTAATCTTTCTAAAAATGGGGACATATATCATGAACCTTTTAAAGACACTTGCATGAAAAATGAAATTGTTATTGATGAGTGCAATAAACATGCTCAAACTTCTGAAAGTACTATTTCTTATAAGCATGTTAGTTTCTGTGGAGCACTTAGACCTTGTGAAAAGAATCAAATCGAAGAATAATATTGTATCCATCATAGGAATGAAAAAACTAGAATGTGCGATAGGGCTCTAAATGATCTTGGTGAAAAAATTTGTGCCCTCTATCCTTTTATTTGTGAACTTTCCTGTAAAGTGGGTCATTTTAATTTTCAATTCTCAAGCCATGATAGTATCCTTTCGAATCCTATTAGTAATGCAAGTTTGTATTGTGATGACATGATCATCCCTAATGAGCATGATGAACTTACATTATTTTTTGGGTGTGAAGAGTTATTAAGAAAAACTTCTTTGATTGATATGAGTGCTTTTGATATGAATAGTGTCTTGCATGAATGACATCTTTATTGTGTTGAAAATTGCCATGCAAATACTTACATACAAAATATTCTAAAAGAGTATACTTTACCAAAATATGACAGTACTAATATGAGTTTTGTTCTTATTAATGAGGAGGAGGAATCCTCCAAAGTTCTTTCCATTGTTTCTGACAGTAAACCAGGGTATGTGGAGAAGCTTCCTTTTAAGACTCTCCATCCTAAAGAGGGGAAGAAGAAGAAGAAAAAGACGAGTAAAAGGAGAGAGGTAACGTATCTCTCCCTAAGCATGTTGCTCATATTACAACTTTTGCTGATGAGTCCGAACTCAATGATTTTCCTATGCCTGTTATTTATGAAAGTGATCATGATTGGGAGAAACACACTACTTTTGATATTGCAAATATGTTTGGTACAAATTCTGAAAACGATGATATTAATAATTGTTGTACTATTAGTACTATCCACGCTCCTTCCAATGATAATATAGAAAGCTCTAAACTTGTGGATGATGTGTTTGAAAATCCCTTTGCTATTAATGATTATATGCTTGATACATCTCCTCCTAGTAAAAATGATGATATGCTTACAAATGAACGCCTTTTGGGAGAAAACTATTTTATTGCTTGTGAAGATACTATGCCTCCAATATATGATGATTGCAATGATGAATATGACATTTTTAGTCCACATACTATTGAGGATAAAATTAATTATGATTTCAATATGCCTCCAGTCTTTGATAAATATTATAAAGAAAGTTATAACATAGGCTATAATTACAATCATCCTCATGAAACTTGCCATAATTATGGTGGGATTACCCAAAACCATCTCTTTAATATGCAACTTGTCTATCATGTTCGAGTTCTTTATGATAATCCTACTCCCGTTGTTATTAATAAGAATGACTATGCTTATGTGGAGAGTATTAATTCTTTTATGCATGTGGCTCATGATAAGAATGTTTTATGTGAAAGCTATAATTTTAATTTTATTCATGATGCTACTGAAGGTTATTATGAGAGAGGGAAACATGGTTTTATGCATATCAACAATATTAAGTTTCCCCTCTTTATGTTGAAATTTTTGGAAGTTGCACTTATTTTGTCTTCCTATGCTAGTCACTTTGTGCTTCGTTGACTTGTTTTTCTACAAGATTATTTTTCATAGGAAGTGGGTTAGACTTACACGTGTTTTATATTTGCTTCTTGATGCTCTCTTATTGTGCTTCAACTCTTATTCTTATGTGAGCATCTTTTAAAAATCATTGTGCCTAGCTGAAAGGCATTAAAAGAAAAGCGCTTCCGGGAGACAGCCCGTTTTATTTCTCCGTTTTCAACCCGTTTTCCCGCGTTTATTTTTATTTTCTTTGCACCTGATTTTTTCTATTTCTTCTGTATATTTTATTTTGTGTCTTTGTTGAGCCAAGTAAAGCCTCTAGTGGAAAGTTGAGACTATATTTCGGATTTCTGCGCAGGAAACAGATTTCTGCTGTTCACTATTAAAATCGTATAAAATCACAGAAAATTCAAAATGACCTGAGTTTTCTTTGTGCGTCATCATGGGATATATATGCAACTTTTCTTAGTTGACCACTTTTTGATTTGAGCAACAGAAGATTTTCGAAAAAAATCATCTTTACCTGTTATCCTGTTTTGACAGTTTCTGCCAATAATTGCATCTGCCTCTTAATCTCTTTATTTTGGTGTTCTTTTGAGAAAAAGAGTTTTAAAAGAATTTGTGACAGTAGAAAATGTGTTTATGAGTGTTATGCTTGTGTTGAAACTGGACCATGTGAATTTATTATTTCGATTGCACTAATGTTGCTAATGAAGTTTGTGAGAAGTTTGGTGTGAAGGAAGTTTTCAAGGGTCAAGAGAAGAGGATGATATAACATGATCAAGAAGAGTTAAAAGCCTAAGCTTGGGGATGCCCCGGTGGTACATCCCAGCAAATTCCAAGAAGACGCAAGCATCTAAGCTTGGGGATGCCCAAGGCATCCCCTTCTTCATCGACAAATTATCAGGTCACTTCTAGTGAAACTATATTTTTATTCAGTCACATCTTATGTGCTTTACTTGGAGCGTCTTTTATTTTTGTTTTCAGTTTGTTTGGTTTTCTTTGCTATACTAAATAGTTGGATCCTATCATATTTGTTTGGGAGAGAGACACGCTCCGCTTTTTCATTAGAATACTCTTGTGCTTCACTTATATTTGTTGAGTATTCATGCTTAGATATTTTAGTTCTTCCAGCTCTTGTTTTGCATGCATCCTTTGTTCAGTGTTGTTAGCTTTTGTAGTTAGGTGGTTCTCATATGTGTGTTTTCTTGGAAATAGGAATGTATTGTGATAGTTGGTATAGTAGAAAAGATTGCATGGTCTTGTAGATCACTAAACTGCTTCACTTGAATCATTGTTGTTGTTTTGAGATATTAATTTGCTTAATGGATAAACGGGAAGGACTAGTAAGTATAAAATTTTAATGGTTGGTATAAGAAACTTGAAACTGTGCCACACTTAAATTACCAGCTGATAGAAAAAATGGTATATGATTGCTACGAGTGATACATTTCTGATCGGCCTTTTGTTACGCGCTACGGTCGGGGTAGCTAACAGTGACTTGTCACTGCCACGGACCCTCTTGGAGTGATTTCCATTGTGACTTGTAAGATGATTTGCTTGCTGCAACCTTTTAACTCGTGAGTCTATGTTGCGGTTCCTGGCACTTCCACCATCCATATTTGCTAGCCTCTTCGGTACTGTGCATTGCCCTTTCTGACATTGAGAGTTGGTGCAAACTCCGCCAGTGCATCCAAATCCCGTGGGAGGACTTTGTTCTCCTACTCATAAGCCCATATATTCTTCCTCAAAACAGAAACCATACCTACCTATCATGGCATTTCCATAGCCATTCCGAGATATATTGCTGCACAACATCCACTTCCATTATGTTACTTGATGATGAGCTGCATGGTTATTTATGCATACTGCTACACTGGCACGAGCATGCAGTTTGATAAATCAGAGCTATTCCATTATGAGTTATGAGTACTAAAAGTGTGATGATTCATTGTAATATAGGATGTTGCCCCTACCGGTGAGGATATATGAAATAAAAAAATTAAAAAAAATTAAAAATCCCAAAAAAGGACAAAGAGAGAATAAAGAGAGAGGGGGCACATCACTATCCTTTATGTACCACACTTGTGCTTCATGTTTAGCACCAATACTTCAATTTGGAGAAAGTTTTCATATTATCATTCATTCATAACTATGTGGGGAACTTTACATTATAGAACTTGGCTTGTATATTCCAATGATGAGCCTCCTCAAATGAGCTCTAGGTCTTCGTGAGAAAGCAAGTTGGATGCACCCCCACTAGTTCCATTGGAGAGCTTTCATACACTTATAGCTCTATGTGCATCCGTTGTGTGGCAATCCCTACTCCTTGCATAGCTTCGGTTGTAAGACTTTCTCTTGTCTAATGACCACTTTCAGCTTTGTGAGCCTTTCTTCCATTGACCTTCCAAACACCCCCTAATGTTCTCTTTGCCATAACATCCCGGTGCCAGGGACCAACGCAGAACACTTGCTTGTTTTTAGTGCGCAAATAGTTCAAGATTCAAGCATTGCATCACGTGGAAAGCTTGACTTGATCCTAACAGGGGTTGTGAAGATCGTTTGACGCGCATGATATTGTTGTTCTTAAAATCTTAAATCATCTCTAATAAACTTTGCACGATTGATAGTCTTTTAGTATTGATTCATTAAAAGTTTTTCTTCTTTCTTCTAATTTGTTTATGCATTACTTGTTGATATCAAATATAGATCACAACTTTAGTTCATTTGATCCTAGTTTACATGCTCTACTTTACATATTAGGATCAAGATTGTGTGGTAGCATGTCACCTTAGAAATTATTTTGTTTTATCGTTTACCTACTCGAGGACGAGTAGGAACTAAGCTTGGGGATTCTTGATACGTCTCCAACGTATCTATAATTTCTGATGTTCCATGTTGATATTATGCCAATTGCTACATGTTTTCTCCCTTCTTTATAGCATTTTTACACGTTTTCCGGGACTAACCTATTAACAAGATGCCAAGTGCCAGTTCCCTGTTTTCTGTTGGTTTTTATTTCGGAAAAGTTGTTTTGGAAATATTCTCAGAATTGGACCCCACGAATCGCGAAGTTCCTATTTCCCCCGGAAGCATCTAGAAGTCCCGAAGAGCCCTGGAGGGGGGGGGTGGCGTGGGTCCCCCTTGGCCGCGCCACCTGGTGGTGTGGGCCCCCTGGCCACCCCCCCGGCATCGCCCTTTCGCCCATATATACCCCCCGAGGCATAAACCCTATGACAATCGGCAAAATTCCACAAAACCTTCCGCAGCCGCCGTCATCGTCAACCCAAGTTTCGTGGGACAGATCTCTGTTCTGGCACCCTGTCGGGACGGGGAAGTGCCCCTGGAAGCCATTTCCATCGACTCCACCGCCATCTCCATCGCCGTTGCTTTCTCCTATGATGAGGAGGGAGTAGTTCTCTCCCCGGGCTGAGGGCTCTACGGCAACTATGTGGTTCATCTCTCTCTCCCATGGTGTGATCTATATGTGATCGTGAGCTTTGTAATCTAGTTTAATAAGTAGATGTTACTCTTCATCTTATGCTACTCAAGTGTTTTATTAATATGAACTTTGGAGTTAGCTTGTCCCGCGGTGTGAAGATGACAGTGTGCACATCGTGTGTGTCTCCTCTATGAATTGGGTGGTGTTTGACTAGTACCTTCTATGGCGCTCATAGTGACAACATGGGGTTAACTATACATGGGAATGCTTACTTTAAGGAATGCTTCTTGCATCCCTACGCAATGATTAGTGTTTGTTATCCAACCGGAGAGGGTTAAGAGTAGCATAGTGAAGAGAAGATATTTAGTTATTCAATTATGTGATCATTGTTGAGAGTGTGCACTAGTGAAAGTAGGATCCCTAGGCCTTGTTTCCAAGCATTGAAACACCATTTTCCGCCTGTTCTGCTACATGTTTTCTTGCTGCCATATTTATTTCAGATTGCTATTATTACTTATAACCATCCATATTACACGCATTTCACTATCTCTTCGCCGAACTAGTGCACCTATATACCTGACAAGTATATTGGGTGTGTTGGGGACACAAGAGACTTCTTGTATCTTAATTACAGGGTTGCTTGAGAGGGATATGTTTGACCTCTACCTCCTTGAGTTCGATAAACCTTGGGTGATCCACTTAAGGGAAACTTGCTGCTGTTCTACAAACCCCTGCACTTGGAGGCCCAACACTGTCTACAAGAATAGAAGCGTGCTTAGACATCACACTCTCAACAATGAAAACATAATTGAATGCATAAATATCTCTCTTCACTATGCTACTCCGAACCACTCTCCGGTTGAATAACAAACACCAATCACTCTGTAGGGATGCAAAAAGCACTCCTCAAAGTCGCATTCACATGTCTAGTTAATCCCACGCTGTCACTATGAGCGCCCTAGAAGGTACTAGACAAACACCACAATTTCATAGGGTTGATGGCCCACAAGTATAGGGGGTGTATCGTAGTACTTTCGATAAATAAATGTGTCGAACCCAACAAGGAGCAGAAGGTGTTGACAAGCAGTTTCGATGAAGGAATAACTGTAAATACTGGAAAATTGATTTGTAGGGGTTTTTGATATTGCAGATAAATAAAGTGTGAGTAAATAAAATGCAGTAGTTATAATTACAGCAAGTCTCCCAATCCTTTCTTCACCAAAGTACAAGCCGATTGGTTTACTTATGATTAACAAACGTTCTCGAGGACACATAGGAGGTTTCTGTCAAGTGATTTTGTTCCATGCAGCTGAATAATGTTAGGTGTTTTGATAAGTGTTGTGTAGGTGAACCTATGCTAATGTACCATTCCCATCCAAGACTAATACATACTTGTGATTATACCCCTTGAAAGCTTCCGCAACTACAAGAAAGTAATTAAGAAATAAATCTAACCACGCCTTTAAACTCTGGGATCCTACGCTCCCTCGTGTAATGGTTTCCTAACGGAGGTTTAGGTTTCTGTCACTCTGGCAACCCCACAATTAGTAGTCAAATACACGATGCATCCCCCTAGGCCCATAAATGGTGAAGTATCATGTAGTCGACGTTCACATGACACCACTAGGAGAATAACTCCACAACTTAAATACCAAACATTAAATATTATTTAACATTACTTCACTACTAACAACTTGACTTCTCCCATGTCCTCAAGAACAACAAGAACTACTCACAAGACATCATATGGATCATAATCAGATATGATATAATGGATGATAACAATCTGGTCATAAAGTGCAAACACCGATAAATCTCACAAGCATCAACTACTAACAAGTAATCCACACCGGGAGAGAGTTCTAATGCAAAACAATGATGGAGGCCCCTAACTATTGGAGCGGTATTGTAACATCCAAGTATGAAAACAACCCTTAGAATGTTTGATTCCTTGTTTAATTTCAAGCAATGCATCATGTCATCATGTTTACTTATTGTTTGCATTTGTTTTCTATCTGTTTTATCCTGTTTTCACAACTCAAATTCAAACCTTTTTCAAACTTTGGTTTCATACTTGCTATGTTACAATTTTGGAATACAAATAACAACTAAAAACAACCATGTTATCCCTTTTCTCACTTATTAAAATTGTTGCTTTAATCCAACCAATAATTCAATCATTTATTCTCAAATCCTCTTTTAAATTTCAAAACAAGTTCAAATCAGTACTTATTTTGAACCCATCAAAATTCACCACACTTTGTGATTCTAAAATCATGTTTTAAAACTAGGGGTAACCCTATCCAAATGTTGTTTTCAATAAAGAAATTAAATATGAAAATTCCCCATATTTGGTTTCAAACACTAACTACAATTTTAAAATTTCATTTTGGAAATCCAAGTTGATATTGTGGTTACTAATTAATTAAAAAGCTTAACCTAATTTTTCTAGAATTTTTCTCAAATAAAACCTTAACAACTTTCTTCCAAAAGCAGAATGCAAAAAAAAAATAAAAACCAGAAAAGAATAAAAGAGAAAAGCGCGCGGCAGCTAAGCTACTGGCCCAGCCCACCTAGCTCTACGCGCGCGCGCACCGCAGCCCAGCCCGCGCAGCACCACTTACCGGTTCGAGCTGCGCCAAGATCCGTGCGAGATCATCGGCGTCGTCTCCCACCTGTACGGCGTGCATCCAGCGGAGCCACGGCGGCCCCCGCGCGACTCCGGCGGCCAGGAGCAGCCCCGCGGCCCTATAAAACCCCCCTAGCCCCCTGGGAGAAACCCTAGACGCCTAGGTTTCCTCCTCCTCCTCGCGATCGCCGCCAATCACCTCCTCGCTGTCGTTTTCCCTCACTGCAACTCGACGCCGCCGTCGATCCTCTGACGAACTCCATGGCGCCGCCGTATCTCTCTCCCACCTAGCCATCCCTCAGCTGCCATCGCGTCGCCTCTCTACTCTCTCTCTACTGGACCCCAGGATCCCCTCTGGTAAGCACCAAATCATCGAAGCCGTCCTCGTTTTTCCTTCCGGCCACCGTGCCATCTTTTCTGAACCCGAGTGGTTCGTCGCCGTTGCAGAGCCTCCCACCGCCGTTGGACCGCTGGGCTAGCACCACCTCTTCCTCCTCTACGTGTTGAACATCTACGGAGGCACGGGGAAGCGTCACACCCTCGACACCGCCCGTGACCGCGCCGCCGTCGAGTTCATCCAAGGCAGCCACCGCGGTGAGCGACCACCACCGTTCCCTCCTCCCTCTCTGCTGTTCGTAATCACCACCGCACCGTGCACGTCCACCAGATCGCATCGCAGCACACGCGCATGCCCGCTCGCGCCGTTGATCGCCGGCGTCCACTTTCTGTCAGTCGAGCACCGCGCCGTTCGTCAGTTTCGTCAGATACGAGCGGGATCTGAACCTTAACCTGAAACCTCCCCCTCTACTGACAAACACACAGCAGCAGCGCAGCGGTCCGAGCCTTTTGCACACACAGCGAGCTCGCGGGTTCGAGCCCCGCGGCCGCAAATTCTTTTGCGAATTTCGCCCAGCGTGCGGCCCCACCTGGCAGTGGCCCTCCTTGCCACGCCAGCACGCACACGCCACGCAAGCCCAGGGCCCACAGGGCAGTGCCTGTGGGTACGCCTCCTGTGCGTATAAAAAGGAATAAAATGAATCTGTTTTAAATTCTATTCTCTTTTAAATAGCAGAATTAAATCAAAACTTTGAAATTCAATAACTTTCATTTTGTAAATCCAATAAATACAAACCTGATGTCTATTCTGATCCAAATTTTATAATCTTTCCAAATATGCAATTTGTGTTCTGTTTTGAATTTTCAAAATGCAATTTAAATTCAAATCCAAATAATTCAAATGCAATTTGGAATAATTCATACCTAATTCATACTGTTTCCAAATAATTCAACTAAAATATGTTTTTCACACCTTTTTGAATGCTCTACTCAAATATAAATTTTGTTTTCTGGTTTGAACAATTTAAATTGCCCAATCTATTTAAATCATGTTTAATTCAATTAAAAATTGTTTAATTTTGTTTAATTCATAACTAAATAATCCAAAGTCCAATTTCAAATTGTGAAACATGTAATCCAACCAGAATTTGATGTTCTTTTCAAATATCAACTTTGTTATTTGTTTTGAACATTTTAAATGGTTGAAAACAACAACTACATGTGTGGTACCTCTAATGCACCCAAAATTTTCCAAAATTAATAACAAACTTTTAAATTGCTACAACCTATTGTAATTTGGTTCTAATGTTGTTATTTTGCTGTTTTCCTTTTGCATGCATCATGCTAATCCATTATCATCTGTTGATTAGTTGGAAAACAAATAAACTAACCAAATTCCATGGGCTTGTCATATGCAACTCACAGTTGCATATCAGTCCATTTAAATTGTGTTATCATATCAAATAGGTTATTTTGTTGCATCTATTAAATTGTCATGCATCATAGTTGATTGTGCACAATGCCATGTCAATGTTTGTTTACATACCTGTTTTGTTTGTTTGCTTCTTCTCGGTTAGACGACGACTACGTTGAGACCGACGATCCTTACGACACCACTTCTCAGGACCTAGCCCAGTACGATACTGAGCTGCCAGGCAAGTTATCACTCACATGAATCATAGAGTTCCTTTCCACACTTGTTGTCGATACTATCTTTTGTCTACTATTGCTAGCCCTATGTATCGTTGCTTGTTCTCCGAACCCATCACATGATACCTTGAGCCATGATATTGCCACCACCTCCATACCCATAGCCTTTGCTTGTGCCTTAGTATTATCTAGCATGCTTAGGGTTGCTTTTACTCGAGTCTGTTGTCGGTTACTACTGTTACTATCTTATTATCCTGTACCGGGGCTCGTTATTAATCAATCAATCCTGTTAATTGCTAATGGTAATAATAACTTGATGATAAGGCACCGGCAGGAGGCCCATGAGTGGTTTTGGAGCCTGCTAGTGTCGACCCTAATAGGAAAAGGGTCTTGTCTACTGATCCATGATGAGCGCACTACCCGCATTTGGGAAGCGAGTATGGGCGCCCCCCTCAACTTGACCTGATTCGCATCTCGTCCAAATCGCCTCATTTAGTTCGTGTTTTCCATTTGCCGCATGCATGTTTTTGCGAGCCCAGCGCAGGGTGGAACTTTTGTAGTCGGCATATAGGGGGACACGTTCTTAGAGTGCTATGAGGGTCCATTTTCTTCTGGGCTCGATTAGCCGTGCGCCCAAGGTGCTTTGGGCTTGATGCGGAGAATGGTTGGTTGTGTAGAGTACCCCGCTTGGTGGGGTAGCTTCCCATCTGGCGGGTTATTCTTGAGTGTACGGCCAAATTGGTGCAACCCTGCAGGGATAATCTTCTCGAGAAGCCGTGTTTTCCGCGGTTATGGATTACTTGGTGAAAGTACTGGCTAACAAGTACTCAGGACAACTTCAACCTAATGATCAATCATGTTTCACCCAATGATTAATACTTTGACTAGTAATAGGTTATTCACACAATAACTTGATTCACCTTTTCATAACTGTGTGAGTTATCCTCGGATTGCTTCTTTGGATAAGGGGCGAGATCCAGGATGGGTTTGGTTGAATTTATCTTTCAGTTGGTTACAATCCTCGATCTTATCTTTTCTATTAGCCGGAACTTGTAGATATTTCTGTAGTTGGTTAGAGCAGCCAGCAGCAACTTTTATATCACCCCCTTTCTTCCGTTGATCCCAAGCATCTATGCTTGTGTTGACGGGTAACTCCTTGATGAATTGTGAGTCTTGCTTGCCAGTACTTGGATGTACTGACCCCGTTGGGGCTGTGGTTTACGCAGAGTACTACTACGACTACGATGCTACCCAGGATGGCTACTTTGTGGAGTTCGATGACGCTGCAGACGAGTAGTTAGCTGGACCTGGGCAGGATCCAGACCTTCGTGGATGGGCTTCGTTTTCCTTTATGTTCTCAGGCTTCTTAAGCCATGGATTTGTCTGTACTCAGACCCTTTGATTGCTTCCGCTGTTGTAATGGATGATATGTTGGGACATGTGTCCTCTATATGACTGTATTCGATGTTTTCTGCCTTAGTGAAGGCCAGTTGCCCTTATTTCATTTCTTTGTGTCTTAGAGACATTCTGTGTTATCATTCGTACCAAACTGTTGACGTACCGTGCGTGTTTGATTATGAAGTACGTCGACAGTAGTGCCTTTTGGGTTCCTAGCGGATAGTTTACCTCGACGGTGGAAGCAGGGCTTGTGTTGTCGCGCATAAGCGCAGGCCTACCAGGAAGCTGGGACGTGGGAGCAGTTATGCCCCATAATCCAAGCACCTGACTTCCAGTTCGTGCGAGGAGTATCCTCTAGAAACCCAGGGTGCGACAAATGGTATCAGAGCCTGTCTGCCTGTAGGATCCCTTTTTACTGGTCGCAGTTGAGTCTAGAAACTATTTTGTAGCTATATAGGAAAAATGAAACGTGAGAGTAGGAATTCTGCCATTTTTCTTCTTTCCCCACCCACCCACCCTTTTCTGGTAAGGAAGTGCAACGTTGTTTTCTGTTCTCACCTAAACTTTCAAGTTAGGATTTCACGTGTTTTGGGTTCTCTGTAGTACCTCAGGACTTTTGGTCTCGTTTTCCCGATGTTGCTTCGATATCATGTTCTTCTCAACATCCTTTCGTCCGTTCAACCTTGTTGTTGTTTTCCACATCCTTTTTCATCTACCGGAGTCTAATCAAAACCTTCCAAATAATCTGCAGATGGGTCTCAACTACTATCCGCAGGTGGTACGCATGACTCGCTGTGAGAGCACCGCCGGTTTTCCGGAGTTGCTGAGAGACATGGTTACCTTTCTGGGGTTCCATTGGGCACCAGAGTACCAGGTCTACGAGCACCAGCGAGAGTGTGACCAGACTTGCTACCGGGCTATCGTCTACATTCTGTCGGATGATGGCAGGAGCATTGCACACCAGTACGAGGCAGTAGGGTCCACAGTGGATATGGCAGTGCAGCAGGCAGCGTACGTGAGTGTCACCGTTCTCCGTGCTGACTACTGGGGGTTTGATAAGTCCAGCTTTCGTCACATCCCCCGTGGTTACATCACGGCAGCAGGAGCTCACTTCACTATCCACCGTGACATGGATACCTACGAGACTGATAGCTCCAGGCTCCAGGTCACTGCCCAGTTCGCTAGTCACAGTGATGCTGTTGCTTCCGCACTTTCTCAGGAGTTAGCCTCAGTCAGGGAGCAGCTCCGCCTTGCTCTCACTCGTCTGGCGACGTACACCACAGACTTTGTTGGAGACGAGCGCTTCGCACGTGTCGTTCAGCCAGCTGGTCTTCCGTTGCCAGATGCTGGAGGTTACGAGCCGATCAGAGGTCCACTTCTCGATCTCGGAGCTGGTTACACAGGGATTCCCCGCTATGGAGCACAGGGATACGACGCTTCCTACTTCACGACACCGAGAGTTGCTCTGAGAGCAGTTCCTATCTACAGGGATCGTCGTGATACCTACTTCCGTGGGATTCCTCCTCACCGTATCTCTCGTCGTACTACTCACCGCCGTCCTGCGTGATGAGCATGGGAGTACCGTTGTATCCATTACTAGCTGTGTCTAGTTTATCCTTTCGTTTTCGAACCATGTTTTTGGTCTGTTGGATATTCTGATGTATTTGAACATGTGGTGATGTACCTGTTGGTTATCTATTCATGCGTCGGAATAATCTATCTTTCGGTTACCAAGTCTATCCTTTTCTGTTGTTGTGCTAAAATGAATTTCTGTTCAGGATGCCTCCAACCAGGAACAACCCGCCACCGCCACCACCAATGGGGGAGCTGTTGGCTCAGATGACCCAAGTGGTGACACAGATGGCCCAGATCCAGGCTAACCAGCAACACAACCAGAATGCTCCAAGGGTCACCATCAAGGACTTCCTCAGCTTGGGCCCAAAAGCTTTCGTGGCAACACGTGAGCCCCTGGATGCTGATGACTGGATCCGTGACGTAGCAAGAGCTCTGGAGATAGCTCATGTTGCTGAAGAGGATAAGGTCAAGTACGCCACCTACCTACTGAAGGGTCAGGCAGCTACTTGGTGGGAGAACTACCAGGCCATGAGGGCTGGCTTTCCTATCAACTGGGGATGTTTCAGAGATGCCTTCCTGAAGCACCACATCCCGGATGGTCTCATGGAAAAGATGCGTGAGGAATTCTGCTCTCTCAGACAGGGCAAGCTGGACGTTCTCGGCTACCAGAACGAGTTCAATCGTCTCGCTCGGTACGCTGGTGACGAAGTGTCCACCGAAGCCAAGAAGATGGCGAGGTTCCGCCGAGGTTTTAACCCGGAACTGAAGTACGCTCTCACCAACATCAAGTGCAAGGACTTCGTCGAGCTTGTGAACACCGCGCTCAATGAGGAGAATGGGCGCAAGGCGTTCGAGGAGTCGCGCAAGCACTCGCGTGAGGGTGGTTCCTCCTCCAACATGACCACCCCTCCGCAGAAGCGCCGCATCTGGGTGCCAAATGGTGCTGTCACTCGGGCTCCAAATGCCCAAGCTTCTCCAGGCTTTGGTCCCCGCCCACCCAACCCATCTCAGATGCAGGGTCAGAGGTTCCCGATGGGGCAGCCAAGGCCGGGTCCTTCTCGTGTCGTCACTTGCTACAAGTGCAAGGAGACTGGACATTATGCTGATAAGTGCACTCAGAAGCAGCTACCCCTACCTCCTCGCCCCAACACCAACCAGGCTATGGTTCGTGCTCCTCCGGCTAAAGCCTTCAACTCCAACAATAGGCCTGTCGGGAGGAACGCGAGGGTGAACCATATCAAGGCCGACAAAGCCGAAGAGGCTGCTGACGTCGTTCTCGGTATATTACCCGTAAACTCTATTCCAGCTAAAGTGTTGTTTGATACTGGAGCATCGCATTCATTTGTGTCAAAGATTTTTGCAAAAGCATACAACCTAGTTCTGGTTCCGCTAAGCAATCAAATGACTGTTCACTCTCCGGGACCGCAAATGTTGACTTCCAAGATAAGCATGGACAATGAGATCCTAATTGGAGGTCGTGTATTCCTTGCTTCACTCATGTTGCTGGGAAATTCTGACATTGATGTCATTCTGGGTATGGATTGGTTGAAGACCCACAAAGCTAAAATTGACTGTGCTCAAAAGTCAATAACTCTCTCCCACACTTCAGGCCAGATAGTCTATTCTCCATATGGATCAACTTCTGCTCAGCTGTTCAGCCTCGATGCCAAACCCCTTCCGGCAATTGAAAATGTTCCGGTGGTTTGTGAATTCCCTGACGTCTTTCCAGAAGAGTTGCCAGGGATGCCTCCGGACAGAGCAGTTGAGTTCGTGATCGAGCTTGAGCCAGGTACTGCTCCAATCTCTAAGCATCCATACAAGATAGCTCCTCCTGAACTGAAATTGTTGAAGGAGCAAATCGATATGTATATGGACAAAGGTTTCATTCAGCCTAGTTCCTCCGCTTGGGGTTGCCCAACTCTGTTTGTTGCCAAGAAGGATCAAACTAAAAGACTCGTGGTTGACTATCGTCCTCTCAACGAGAAAACCATCAAGAACAAGTATCCACTTCCTCGTATCGATGATCTTTTTGATCAACTTGCTGGAGCCTCAATATTCTCAAAGTTGGACTTGAGGATGGGTTACCATCAGATAAAGATCAGAAAGGAAGATATTCCTAAGACAGCTTTCACCACTAGGTACGGTCTATATGAATACACCGTCATGTCCTTTGGTCTCACCAATGCACCGGCGACCTTCTCAAGACTCATGAATTCTGTCTTCCATGAATACCTCGACAAGTTCGTTGTGGTATATCTTGATGACATTCTAGTCTACTCAAAATCCGAGGAAGAGCATGGAGAACACCTTCGTCTCACTCTCATGAAACTTCGCGAGCATCGTCTGTATGCCAAGTTTTCCAAATGTGAGTTCTGGATTCCAGAAGTTGCATATCTTGGTCATATCATCTCTGCCAAAGGCATTGCCATTGATCCTGAAAAGGTTAAGGCAATTGTTGATTGGAAACCCCCTAAGACGGTGAAACAAGTTAGAAGCTTTCTTGGCTTGGCTAGCTATTGCCGTCGTTTCGTCCAAAACTTTTCTAAGATTGCTAAACCTCTCACTGATCTCACAAAGAAGGACAAAAAGTTCGTTTGGACTCCACAATGTGATGAGAGTTTCAACCTCCTGAAGACTAAACTCACTTCCACACCTGTTCTAGTTGGCCCCGACACCACCAAATCTTTCCAGATATTCTGTGATGCATCTCTCCAAGGCTTAGGAGCAGTTCTTATGCAAGAACGTCAAGTTGTGGCTTATGCTTCACGTCAGTTGAACCCACATGAGCAAAACTATCCCACTCATGATCTTGAACTTGCAGCAGTTGTGTTTGCCCTCAAGAAATGGAGACAATACTTGTTGGGTAACAAAACTGAAATCTTTTCCGATCACAAGAGTCTGAAATACATCTTCACTCAGCCAGATCTGAACCTCAGGCAAAGGAGATGGATTGAGAAGATTAAAGACTTTGATCTCACCATTTCTTACACTCCAGGCAAGGCTAATGTTATGGCCGATGCTCTCAGTCGCAAATCCTATTGCAATAATCTCATGATCATGGAAAGCCAACCTCCACTTCATGAAGAATTCCAGAAGCTGAACCTTGGTCTTGTTCCGGAAGGATACCTTGCTAGCTTGACAGCCAGCCCAACTCTCGAGGACAAGATTCGTTCTGAACAACTTCGTGATAATGAAATCAAGAAGATTGTGGATCACATCAAGGAGGGCAATGATAAGTTCAAGTCCTTCTCAATTGATGACAAGGGAACTGTGTTCTTCGAAGGACGCATTGCAGTCCCTCAGATTCAAAGTCTCAAGGATATCATTCTCAAGGAGGCTCATGAAACTCCTCTATCCATTCACCCTGGAAGTACAAAGATGTACCAGGATCTCAAGACTCTGTATTGGTGGCCTGGCATGAAACGTGAAATTGCTCAATACGTTTCTGAATGCGACGTTTGTCAACGTGTTAAGGCAGTCCATCAGAAGACAGCAGGTCTACTCCAACCTCTGAAAATTCCTGAGTGGAAGTGGGACATGATTGAAATGGACTTCGTTACTGGGTTTCCAAAGTCCAAAAAGGGCAACGATGCAATCTTCGTTGTTATTGATCGTCTTACTAAGGTTGCTCACTTCTATGCTGTAAAGGAAACTATCTCAGCTAGCCAGTTAGCAGAGCTCTACACAGCAAAGGTTGTTCCCCTTCATGGTGTTCCATTGGAAATAAGCTCAGACCGTGGAAGTATTTTCACTTCTCATTTCTGGAAAAGCTTTCAAGAAGCATTGGGCACTAAACTTCTGTTCAGCACAGCTTATCACCCTCAGTCTCAGGGGCAAGTCGAAAGAGTCAATCAGATTCTCGAGGATATGCTCAGAGCATGTGGTCTCTCCTTTGGCATGAAATGGGAGGATTGCCTTCCATATGCTGAATTCTCCTACAACAACAGCTACCAGGCAAGCCTAGGAATGGCACCATTTGAGGCACTGTATGGTCGCAGATGCAGGAGTCCAATCAATTGGTCTGGAGCTGGTGAACGTTCACTTCTAGGCCCTGATATTGTTAAGGAAGCCGAGGAGAAAGTTCGTATCATTCGTGACAATCTCAGGATTGCTCAGTCTCGTCAGAAGAGCTATTATGATAGCAAGCACAGGGATATGGTCTATGCACCTGGTGATAAGGCATATCTCCGTGTAACTCCCCTCAGAGGCACTCATCGTTTTGGTGTGAAAGGAAAGCTTGCACCAAGATACATTGGTCCTTTCAACATCCTCTCAAGACGTGCAGAGAATGCTTATCGTCTTGAACTTCCAGAAAAACTATCCAAGGTGCACGATGTTTTCCACGTGTCACAACTCAAGAAGTGTTTCAAAGACCCAGATCGTGCAGTTGATCATGATTCTATTGAGCTGCAAGATGATCTGTCTTATGAGGAGCACCCTATTCGTATTCTCGATGAGACCGAGCGTAAGACTCGCAACAAGAGCACCAAGTTCTTGAAAGTCCAATGGTCGCATCATTCCGATAAAGAGGCAACGTGGGAGACCGAAGAGGATCTTAGCAAGAAGTATCCGGACCTTTTCATTTCTCAGTAGGGAATCTCGGGGCGCGATTCCTTCAAGGGGGGGCGTTTTGTAACATCCAAGTATGAAAACAACCCTTAGAATGTTTGATTCCTTGTTTAATTTCAAGCAATGCATCATGTCATCATGTTTACTTATTGTTTGCATTTGTTTTCTATCTGTTTTATCCTGTTTTCACAACTCAAATTCAAACCTTTTTCAAACTTTGGTTTCATACTTGCTATGTTACAATTTTGGAATACAAATAACAACTAAAAACAACCATGTTATCCCTTTTCTCACTTATTAAAATTGTTGCTTTAATCCAACCAATAATTCAATCATTTATTCTCAAATCCTCTTTTAAATTTCAAAACAAGTTCAAATCAGTACTTATTTTGAACCCATCAAAATTCACCACACTTTGTGATTCTAAAATCATGTTTTAAAACTAGGGGTAACCCTATTCAAATGTTGTTTTCAATAAAGAAATTAAATATGAAAATTCCCCATATTTGGTTTCAAACACTAACTACAATTTTAAAATTTCATTTTGGAAATCCAAGTTGATATTGTGGTTACTAATTAATTAAAAAGCTTAACCTAATTTTTCTAGAATTTTTCTCAAATAAAACCTTAACAACTTTCTTCCAAAAGCAGAATGCAAAAAAAAAATAAAAACCAGAAAAGAATAAAAGAGAAAAGCGCGCGGCAGCTAAGCTACTGGCCCAGCCCACCTAGCTCTACGCGCGCGCGCACCGCAGCCCAGCCCGCGCAGCACCACTTACCGGTTCGAGCTGCGCCAAGATCCGTGCGAGATCATCGGCGTCGTCTCCCACCTGTACGGCGTGCATCCAGCGGAGCCACGGCGGCCCCCGCGCGACTCCGGCGGCCAGGAGCAGCCCCGCGGCCCTATAAAACCCCCCTAGCCCCCTGGGAGAAACCCTAGACGCCTAGGTTTCCTCCTCCTCCTCGCGATCGCCGCCAATCACCTCCTCGCTGTCGTTTTCCCTCACTGCAACTCGACGCCGCCGTCGATCCTCTGACGAACTCCATGGCGCCGCCGTATCTCTCTCCCACCTAGCCATCCCTCAGCTGCCATCGCGTCGCCTCTCTACTCTCTCTCTACTGGACCCCAGGATCCCCTCTGGTAAGCACCAAATCATCGACGCCGTCCTCGTTTTTCCTTCCGGCCACCGTGCCATCTTTTCTGAACCCGAGTGGTTCGTCGCCGTTGCAGAGCCTCCCACCGCCGTTGGACCGCTGGGCTAGCACCACCTCTTCCTCCTCTACGTGTTGAACATCTACGGAGGCACGGGGAAGCGTCACACCCTCGACACCGCCCGTGACCGCGCCGCCGTCGAGTTCATCCAAGGCAGCCACCGCGGTGAGCGACCACCACCGTTCCCTCCTCCCTCTCTGCTGTTCGTAATCACCACCGCACCGTGCACGTCCACCAGATCGCATCGCAGCACACGCGCATGCCCGCTCGCGCCGTTGATCGCCGGCGTCCACTTTCTGTCAGTCGAGCACCGCGCCGTTCGTCAGTTTCGTCAGATACGAGCGGGATCTGAACCTTAACCTGAAACCTCCCCCTCTACTGACAAACACACAGCAGCAGCGCAGCGGTCCGAGCCTTTTGCACACACAGCGAGCTCGCGGGTTCGAGCCCCGCGGCCGCAAATTCTTTTGCGAATTTCGCCCAGCGTGCGGCCCCACCTGGCAGTGGCCCTCCTTGCCACGCCAGCACGCACACGCCACGCAAGCCCAGGGCCCACAGGGCAGTGCCTGTGGGTACGCCTCCTGTGCGTATAAAAAGGAATAAAATGAATCTGTTTTAAATTCTATTCTCTTTTAAATAGCAGAATTAAATCAAAACTTTGAAATTCAATAACTTTCATTTTGTAAATCCAATAAATACAAACCTGATGTCTATTCTGATCCAAATTTTATAATCTTTCCAAATATGCAATTTGTGTTCTGTTTTGAATTTTCAAAATGCAATTTAAATTCAAATCCAAATAATTCAAATGCAATTTGGAATAATTCATACCTAATTCATACTGTTTCCAAATAATTCAACTAAAATATGTTTTTCACACCTTTTTGAATGCTCTACTCAAATATAAATTTTGTTTTCTGGTTTGAACAATTTAAATTGCCCAATCTATTTAAATCATGTTTAATTCAATTAAAAATTGTTTAATTTTGTTTAATTCATAACTAAATAATCCAAAGTCCAATTTCAAATTGTGAAACATGTAATCCAACCAGAATTTGATGTTCTTTTCAAATATCAACTTTGTTATTTGTTTTGAACATTTTAAATGGTTGAAAACAACAACTACATGTGTGGTACCTCTAATGCACCCAAAATTTTCCAAAATTAATAACAAACTTTTAAATTGCTACAACCTATTGTAATTTGGTTCTAATGTTGTTATTTTGCTGTTTTCCTTTTGCATGCATCATGCTAATCCATTATCATCTGTTGATTAGTTGGAAAACAAATAAACTAACCAAATTCCATGGGCTTGTCATATGCAACTCACAGTTGCATATCAGTCCATTTAAATTGTGTTATCATATCAAATAGGTTATTTTGTTGCATCTATTAAATTGTCATGCATCATAGTTGATTGTGCACAATGCCATGTCAATGTTTGTTTACATACCTGTTTTGTTTGTTTGCTTCTTCTCGGTTAGACGACGACTACGTTGAGACCGACGATCCTTACGACACCACTTCTCAGGACCTAGCCCAGTACGATACTGAGCTGCCAGGCAAGTTATCACTCACATGAATCATAGAGTTCCTTTCCACACTTGTTGTCGATACTATCTTTTGTCTACTATTGCTAGCCCTATGTATCGTTGCTTGTTCTCCGAACCCATCACATGATACCTTGAGCCATGATATTGCCACCACCTCCATACCCATAGCCTTTGCTTGTGCCTTAGTATTATCTAGCATGCTTAGGGTTGCTTTTACTCGAGTCTGTTGTCGGTTACTACTGTTACTATCTTATTATCCTGTACCGGGGCTCGTTATTAATCAATCAATCCTGTTAATTGCTAATGGTAATAATAACTTGATGATAAGGCACCGGCAGGAGGCCCATGAGTGGTTTTGGAGCCTGCTAGTGTCGACCCTAATAGGAAAAGGGTCTTGTCTACTGATCCATGATGAGCGCACTACCCGCATTTGGGAAGCGAGTATGGGCGCCCCCCTCAACTTGACCTGATTCGCATCTCGTCCAAATCGCCTCATTTAGTTCGTGTTTTCCATTTGCCGCATGCATGTTTTTGCGAGCCCAGCGCAGGGTGGAACTTTTGTAGTCGGCATATAGGGGGACACGTTCTTAGAGTGCTATGAGGGTCCATTTTCTTCTGGGCTCGATTAGCCGTGCGCCCAAGGTGCTTTGGGCTTGATGCGGAGAATGGTTGGTTGTGTAGAGTACCCCGCTTGGTGGGTTAGCTTCCCATCTGGCGGGTTATTCTTGAGTGTACGGCCAAATTGGTGCAACCCTGCAGGGATAATCTTCTCGAGAAGCCGTGTTTTCCGCGGTTATGGATTACTTGGTGAAAGTACTGGCTAACAAGTACTCAGGACAACTTCAACCTAATGATCAATCATGTTTCACCCAATGATTAATACTTTGACTAGTAATAGGTTATTCACACAATAACTTGATTCACCTTTTCATAACTGTGTGAGTTATCCTCGGATTGCTTCTTTGGATAAGGGGCGAGATCCAGGATGGGTTTGGTTGAATTTATCTTTCAGTTGGTTACAATCCTCGATCTTATCTTTTCTATTAGCCGGAACTTGTAGATATTTCTGTAGTTGGTTAGAGCAGCCAGCAGCAACTTTTATATCACCCCCTTTCTTCCGTTGATCCCAAGCATCTATGCTTGTGTTGACGGGTAACTCCTTGATGAATTGTGAGTCTTGCTTGCCAGTACTTGGATGTACTGACCCCGTTGGGGCTGTGGTTTACGCAGAGTACTACTACGACTACGATGCTACCCAGGATGGCTACTTTGTGGAGTTCGATGACGCTGCAGACGAGTAGTTAGCTGGACCTGGGCAGGATCCAGACCTTCGTGGATGGGCTTCGTTTTCCTTTATGTTCTCAGGCTTCTTAAGCCATGGATTTGTCTGTACTCAGACCCTTTGATTGCTTCCGCTGTTGTAATGGATGATATGTTGGGACATGTGTCCTCTATATGACTGTATTCGATGTTTTCTGCCTTAGTGAAGGCCAGTTGCCCTTATTTCATTTCTTTGTGTCTTAGAGACATTCTGTGTTATCATTCGTACCAAACTGTTGACGTACCGTGCGTGTTTGATTATGAAGTACGTCGACAGTAGTGCCTTTTGGGTTCCTAGCGGATAGTTTACCTCGACGGTGGAAGCAGGGCTTGTGTTGTCGCGCATAAGCGCAGGCCTACCAGGAAGCTGGGACGTGGGAGCAGTTATGCCCCATAATCCAAGCACCTGACTTCCAGTTCGTGCGAGGAGTATCCTCTAGAAACCCAGGGTGCGACAGGTATGACGGTGGATGATGAGGGTAATGGTGCTGGTGGTGATGACGATGATGATGATGATCTTGATGATTCCCGGAGTGATGACGGTGACGATGGCGGTGATTTCCCCTCTCCGGCGAGGAATTTCCCCAGCAGATTTCTCCCTACCAGAGAGCTTTTCTCTCTCGGGTGTTTTCCGCCCCAAGGCGGCGGCGGAATAATTCTTCGATGATGGTATGAGGCTTAGGGTTCCCTCGGGGCAAAGCACGCGAAAAATACCCCCTAGAGGTGGGCCAGGGTGGCCACACCCCTAGGTGGCGCGGCCAAGGGGGGCGCGCCACCCCATGGTGTATGCCCCTGGTGGGCCCCCTCTGGCTCTCCTTCTGGCTGGGTTCCTCCTCTGAACTTTTAGGACACCCCCGGTGTCCCACTTCTTCTTTTGATCTTCTGAAATATGGTATCCCGATGGTGCTTTTTCCATCAGATTCCTGGTCCCGGTGTTTATTCTCCAAAAATTATAAAACATGCAAAATAAGATAAAATAAAATAAGGGATGCATCATAACATGAAATATATAGATGAATAACAGAAAATTATGATATAAAATAGTGATGCAAAATGGACGTATCAAGGGTCATCCAACACAAGATATAAATATCATGCTAAACCACACGGTGCACACACTGTCACCTTTACACCGTGATCAAAGTGTTTACAGAGATCTCATAACAAAACCACTTGAGTAGCATAACATATGAAGAGTAACATCTACTGATTCAACTAGATTACAAAGCTCATGATCACATAAAGATCACACCATGGAAGAGAGAGATGAAACACATAGCTACCGGTAGAGCCCTCAGCCCCGGGGGAGAACTACTCCCTCCTCATCATAGGAGACAGCAACGACGATGAAGATGGCGGTGGAGTCGATGAAGATGGATCTGGGGGTACTTCCCCGTCCCGACACCAATCTTAGTTCCTACTCGTCCTCGAGTAGGTAAACGATAAAAACACATAATTTCTAGGGTGACATGCTACCAACATAAACTTGCTCATCATACTAATGTAAAGCATGTAAACGAGGATCAAATGAATAAAGGCTGTGATTTATAGTTGATATCAAAGAGTAATGTATAAACCATTAGGAATAACAAAGTAAAACTTTTCAATGAATCAATACTAAAAGAGAATCCACTATGAAAAGTATATTAAAGATGATTTAAGCTTCAAGAAAAACAATATAATCATCCAAGGCATCAAACTCTCACAACAACTCATGTTAGGATCAAGTCAAGTGACAACAATATGAACATAGGAAAATCCTTAAAATAAATGTGCACTTAAAACAAGCAAGTGTTCTGTATTGGTTCCTTGGCACCAGGATGTTGTGGCTAAAAGAACATTATGGGGGATTTGGATGGTCAGTGAAAGAAAGTCTCACACAACTGAAAGTGATCATTAGACAAGAGGAAGTCCTATAATCTAAGTTATGCAAGGAGTAGTGATTGCCACAAAACGGATGCACATAGAGCTATAAGTGTATGAAAGCTCTCCAATGGAACTAGTGGGGGTGCATCCAACCTGCTTGCTCACAAATACCTAGCTCTTTTGAGGAGGATCATCATTGGAATATACAAGCCAAGTTCTATAATGTAAGTTCCCCACATAGTTATGCAAGTAATAATATGAAAACTCTCTCCAAGCTGAAGTAATGATGCTAAACAAAGCATACGTGTGGAATAAATGATAGTAATGCTGCCCCCTCTCCCTCTCTCTCTCTTTATTTTCTCTCTTTTTCCTCTTTCTTTTTTTATATATTTTTCTCTTTGGGCTTTTTCTCTCTTTTTTTATATATAACCTCACTAGTAGGGGCAAAATTCTATTTTAAAATGAATCAACACACTTTTAGTACTCATAACTCAAACTGAAATATATCTGATGAATAAAATTAAATGCTCCTGCCAGTGTACCAGTATGCAAAATAATAATGCATGACAAGTAACATAATGATGATGGATGTTGTATGGCAATATATCTCGGAATGGCTATGGAAATTCCATGGTAGGTAGGTATGGTGGCTGCTTTGAGGAAGATAAATTTTGCATTATGTGTTGAAGAACAAGGTTCTCCCACGGGGTTTGGATGCACTCGCGAAGTTTGCACCAGCTGTCAATGTGAGAATGAGCAATGTGCAGTACCTAAGAGGCTAGCAAATATGGATAGTGGAAGTGCCAGAAAACCGCAACTTAGAACTCACAAGTTAAAAGATTCCAAATAAAATCATGATATAATAAGGCATAATGAAAATCACTCCAAGAGGGTCTGTGGCAGTGACAAGTCACTGTTAGCTACCCCGACCGTAGCGCGTAACAAAAATCCATTACGATTGCTATCAGTAAAGGAAGTCATATACCATTATCCTTTCAACTGGTTATTTGAGTGTGGCACAGTTTCAAGCTTCTAGATCAAGAATTTATTGTTTTTACTCTACTAAACCAGCAATTTTACCATTAATCATATTAATATCTCAAAACAACAGCAAATAATGAAGTGAACTAGTTTTCTACCAAACACCAAACAACAAAAACTCTCCAAGAGATATAGCAATGAAACAAGAGAGCAATAACATAACTCTACTAAAACTAACAGCTTTGAATAAAAGATGCATGAAAAACAGGAGCTAAAGGCAGTACTAACAAAAAGAAAAACTAAGAATACTAGCATAGCAAGTATTCAAACGAAAAAGCGGAGTGTGTCTCTCTCCCAAACAAGGAATACTAGGGTCCAACTATATTATTGCAACAACGAAAACAAAAGAAAACAAGATAAAACAAAAGAAAAACAAACATACGGTCCAAGTAAACTTTATATGATGTGACCGAATAAAAATATAGTTTCACTAGAAGTGACCTGATAGATTGTTGATGAAGAAGGGGATGCCTTGGGCATCCCCAAGCTTAGATGCTTGAGTATTCTTAAAATATTCTTGGATGAACCACGGGGGCATCCCCAAGCTTTGACCTTGCACTCTTCTTGATCACATATATCACCCTCTTCTCTTGACCCTTGAAAACTTCCTTCATACCACACTCAAAGAGTAATTCGCATTAGAGGGTTAGTGCAACAATAAAAAAATCCATGAGTTATGTACGGCACAAGTGCTATTGATACTTTTAAACATTATCTACAACCACGTATGTTTCGTGAAGCAAAGAAATCCACTTGACATCGCAAAAGAGCAAATGCAAGAAAAATGGCAGAATCTATCAAAACCAGAACAGTCTGTAAAGACGATTTTTTTTCGAGGCACTTACGTTTCTCAGATCGAAAAAATTAAAGAACAAAAAAGTTGACGAATTAGCTGAGGAATAAGCACAAGAAATTTCAGTTCATTCTGATTTTTCTATGATTTATACATTTTTTTACGGTGGACAGAAGAAATTTGTTTCCTGCGCAGAGATCCAAAAACCAACTCCAACTATTGTCAGAAACTTTACTTGGCACAACTAATACATGAAAATAAAGATACAAAGGAGTTTCTACAAAAGTATACAACCCCTTGACTCAAAGAAAACAGAGAAAAACAAAGCAAAAAAAACCATGGGTTATCTCACAAGAAGTGCTTTTCTTTAACACCTTTCAGCTAGGCATGATAATTTTAATGATGCTCACATAAAGATAAGAGCTGAAAAATAAAAGAGAGCATCAAGAAGCATATATAAAAAATGTTTAAGTCTAACCAACTTCCTATGAAAAAGAATCTTATAGAAAAACAAGTCAATAAAGCACATAGTGGCTAGCATAGGAAGGCAAAAGAAGTGCAACTTTAGAAATTTCAACATAAAGAGGGGAAACTTGATATTGTTGAGAAGTTTAAGACTATGTTTCCCTCTCTCATAATAACTTTTAGTAGCATCATGAATAAAATTAACAATATAACTATCACATAAAACATTCTTATCACGAGACGCATGCATAAAAGAACTGATATTCTCCACATAAGCATAGTCATTCTTATTAATAGCAGTGGGAGCAAATTCAACAAAATAGCTATCACCATAATCATCAAATATAGGAGGCATATTATAATCATAATTAACTTTCTCCTCAATAGTAGGTGGACTGAAAAAAGCATGTTCATCATTGTAATCATCATATATTGGAGGAAAAGTATCATCAAAGAAAATTTCCTCCTCAAAACTTGGGGAACTAAACATATCATATTCATAAAAACTGGCTTCCCAAGCTTATCTCTTTCCATAGCATTAGCAATAACGGTGTTCAAAGAATTCATACTAATAACATTGCTACTAGCATGCAAATAAAGCTTCATAGGGTTTTTAATTTTTTCTTCAAACACTTCATGTCCTAACTCAAGATCAAGATTATAAAGCTCTCTCATATTTTTGTTGTTTTCCATTAATCCTAACTAGTAAAAATAAAACAAGTAACAAGTAAAGATAAGCCTAAATAGTAGAAAAAAAGAAATAAAAAGATATAATTGCAGAATCTAAAGGAAATAACTTCGAGCACTCACACCCGAGGATGTGAGAACCTTTTACCTTACCTCCTCCGCAACGACGCCAGAAAAGAGCTTGATGTCTATGCACTCTTCTATTCTTGTAGACAGTGTTGGGCCTCCAAGTGTAGAGGCTTGTAGAACAGCAGCAAGTTTCCCTTAAGTGGATCACCCAAGGTTTATCGAACTCAGGGAGGAAGAGGTCAAAGGTATCCCTCTCAAGAAACCCTGCAATTACGATACAAGAAGTCTCTTGTGTCCTCAACACACCTAATACAATTGTCAGTTGTATAGGTGCACTATTTTGGCGAAGAGAGAGTAAAATACAAGTGATATGGATGATTATAAGTGCTAATAGCAATCTGAAATAAAAATGGCAGCAAGCAAACATGTAGCAGAACAGGTTGTAAATGGTGTTTCAATGCTTAGAAACAAGGCCTAGGGATCCTAATTTCTCTAGTGGACACTCTCAAGAATAAAAACATAATTGAATGCATAAATATGTCTCTTCACTATGCTACTCTGAACCACTGTCCGATTGAATAACAAACACCAATTCATTGTGTAGGGCTGCAAAAAGCACTCCTCAAAGTCGCATTCCCATGTCTAGTTAACCCCACGCTGTCACTATGAGTGCCCTAGAAGGTACTAGACAAACACTACAATTTCATAGGGTCATCAAACACAAGATATAAATATCATGCTAAACCACACGGCGCACACACTGTCACCTTTACACCGTGATCAAAGTGTTTACGGAGATCTCATAACAAAACCACTTGAGTAGCATAACAGATGAAGAGTAACATCTACTAATTCAGCTAGATTACAAAGCTCATGATCACATAAAGATCACACCATGGAAGAGAGAGATGAAACACATAGCTACCGGTAGAGCCCTCAGCCCCGGGGGAGAACTACTCCCTCCTCATCATAGGAGACAGCAACGACGATGAAGATGGCGGTGGAGTCGATGAAGATGGATCCGGGGGTACTTCCCCGTCCCGACACCAAGCTTAGTTCCTACTTGTCGGGGGTAATCGAGTGATGAAGATGGATCCGGGGGTGTCGGAACAGAGATTTATGTCCCCCGAAACTTGTCGGCGGCAGCGGCGGAGCTACGGATGTTTTTGGTGGAAAAGGCTGATTCTTTTAGGGTTTATGCACCGGGGGAGCATATATAGGTGAAAGGGCGATGTCGGGGGCTGGCCAGGGGGCCCACACCACCTGGTGGCGCGCCTAGGGGTCCACCCGCGCCCAAGCATGGTGTGGGGCCTCCGGGGCCCCTCTCCGGGTCTCCTTTGTACTTCCTTGACCCTTCGGGACTTCTAAGACTTGTGGCTTTTGAATCGTCCAATTCCAAGAATATTTCCAGAACAACTTTTCTAAAACTAAAAACATCAGAAAATAGGAATTGGCTCTGTGGCATCTTGTCAATAGGTTAGTCCCGGGAAATCGATAAAAATGGGATAAAGTGTAAGGAAAACATGTAGCATATGGCATGAAAACAACATGGAACATCAAAACTTAAGGATACATTTACGATGTATCAAAGATCATGAATAATAATGCACTCGAAAGCTATACGTTTGTTTCAGGCATAGAGATAACATAGCAAAGTGATATTTCGCTTGTCCTTAGGAGTGGGGCAAAAGATAAATTCCCGGACACCTTCAAAGTTCATGAGGAAGACTAGAACAAATAATTTGAGAACAAACAATAACACATCATCAATCAATTAATAATGTTTTCGGGACAAATGCACATTAAACTCAGAATGGCAACCATGCTCTCTTAACTGTGCATAAAGTTAGAAGATGGAGAATCAACATAAAAGTAAATGAAAGGCCCTTCGCAGAGGGAAGCAGGGATCACTCATTACTAGAGCTTTTATTTTGTTAAACAGAGGTATTGAAAAAAAAATTTAGAGAGGTGTATGCTTATGTCAACGAATAGTAAACAGAAAATACAGTACGTCACAAGCCAACTAGACTTGACAAGAGCGGTTCCCTTAGAAGGACGCATCTGGGTAGAAGGTCATCCCTCTTTCTCTTTTGTTTACACAATTATGCTTTGACTGATAAATCAGGGGTAAAAAAAGTGAAGAGAATTTGTTGTATTACTTTGGGGCTGGGCCCCCGCTGCTAGCTCTTCTATCAATTGGATAAGCGGATGAAGCCACTAGTCCACGGTGTGTGATACGTTCATTTTTCATCACTATTTTATATCATAATTTTCTGTTATTCATCGATATATTTCATGTTATGATGCATCTCTTATGTTATTTTATTTTATTTTGCATGTTTTATAATTTTTGGAGAATAAACACCGGGACCAGAAATCTGATGGAAAAAGCACCGTCGAGATACCATATTTCAGTAGGTCAGAAGAAGAAGAAGGGGGACATCCGGGGTTTCCTAAAAGTTCAGAGGTGGAACCCAGCCATAAGGAGAGCCAGAGGGGGGCCACCAGGGGCCCACACCTAGGGGTGGCGCCCCCTGGTCGCACCACCTAGGGGTGTGGCCACCCTGGCCCACCTCTAGGGGTATTTTTCGCGTGCTTGGCCCCCAGTGAACCCTAAGCCTCATTCCATCATTAAAGAATTATTTTTTCACCTCCTCGGGGCGGAAAACACCCGAGAGAGAAAAGCTCTCTAGCAGGGAGAAATCTGTCGGGGAAATTCCCTCCGGAGAGGGGAAATCACCGCCATCGTCACCGTCGTCGCTCCGGGCATCATCAAGATCGTCATCATCATCTTCACCACCACCAGCACCATCACCCTCATCATCCATCGTCATTCCGCTGTAACAATTAGGGGCCTCTATCGTTGTTTTGCATTAGATCTCTCTCCCGGTGTGGATTACTTGTTAGTAGTTGATGCTTGTGAGATTTATCGGTGTTTGCACTTTATGACCAGATTGTTATCATCCATTATATCACCTCTGATTATGATCCATATGATGTCTTGTGAGTAGTTCGTGTTGTTCTTGAGGACATGGGAGAAATCAAGTTGTTAGTAGTGACATAATGTTGAATAATATTTAATGTTTGATATTTAAGTTGTGGTGTTATTCTCCTAGTGGTGTCATGTGAACGTCGACTACATGATAGTTCACCATTTATGAGCCTAGGGGGATGCATCGTGTATTTGGCTACTAATTGTGGGGGTGTCGGAGTGACAGAAACCTAAACCCCCGTTAGGAAACCATTACATGAGGGAGCGTAGGACCCCGGAGTTTAAAGCTGTAGTTAGATTTATTTCTTAATTACTTTATTGTAGTTGCGGATGCTTGCAAGGGGTATAATAACAAGTATGTATTAGTCTTGGATGGGACGGTACATTAGCATAGGTTCACCCACACAACACTTATCAAAACACCTAACATTATTCAGCTGCATGGAACAAAAGCACTTGACAGAAATCTCCTGTGTGTCCTCGAGAACGTTTGTTAATCATAAGTAAACCCACCGGCTTGTCCTTTTCTGAAGAAAGTATTGGGCCACTTGCTGCAATTATTGCTACTGCATTTTATTTACTTGCACTTTATTTATTTTCAATATCAAAAACCCCTACAAATCTCTTTTCCAGTATTTACAGTTATTCCTTCATCGAAACTGCTTGTCAACACCTTCTGCTCCTCGTTGGTTTTGACACTCTTATTTATCAAAAGTACTACGATACACCCCCTATACTTGTGGGTCATCAAGACTATTTTCTGGCACGTTGCCGGGGAGTGATGCGCTATTGGGAAGTGGAATTGATAAAGGAAGCTTCTGCTGTAAGTGTTGTTTTTATTACTGTCTACTGCTTTATTACACTATGTTTGGGTCTCCTTTTGAGTCCTTATTTGCGGGCACTGCTACCACTACTAGGGTAGTAAGTTACCCACCGCCTGATGATTTGGATCCTTATAAAATACCTATAAAGATTGTTAAACATTTTAGGGATAACTCCTATTCAGGTGATGGAACTTTCCATCCCGGTGATCATTTTCTCTTTTTACATGAATTATGTGATTTGTTCAAGTGTGCAGGTATTACAACGAGCCAAGTGAAGAGGAAATTATTCTCTATATCATTGACACGCCGAGCCGCTGAATGGTTCAAACTGCTGAAAAATAGCCAAACTATTGGATGGGAGGAAATTGTGCCTCTCTTATACTCTAAATTCTATCCTCCCAGTGAAATTCATAGAGATCGGAATTATATATATAATTTTTGGCCTCATGACGGAGAGAGTATTGCCCAAGGATGGGGAGATTGAAGTTACTAATGCTCAAATTTCCCATTCATGAGCTCCCCAGTAATATTGTTATTAATAATTTATATGCAAGGATTTCTCTTCATGATAAGGATTTATTGGATGCTTCTTGTTCTGGATCATTTACACGTATGAAGGATGAAGCTAAATGGGATCTTCTTGACCATATTCAAGAAAACACTGAAGGATGGGATAATGACAAAGGTAGAAAGTCAGGTATAAATTATGACTATGAATGCATTAAAACTTTTATGTCATCCTATGATTTTCATAATGTTAGTATTGTTTATGGTCTTGATTCTAAAGTTGTTGCAAACTTATATAAGGCTTTTGCTTCTTATTTTGATATTCCTAAAAAGGAATGGGACAAGTACCATGCTCCTTATAAAGATACTGTTAATTGTGTTCCTTCTAGAGATATAGAAGTTCACACTGTTGATTCTATTGTGCCTGAACCATATATTGAGAAAATGCCTTTCCCTGCTAAGGTAAAATAACATTCCATGTTAGCTAGTGTGGTTGATAAAAGTGCAAGGAAACCTGTAGAACCTGAGGAACAAATAATCGTAGAACCTACAGTAGCAATAGTAGAGGACCTTGTTTCTGAAAATAGAAGAGGGACACATTATATTTTGTTAAGATGCTTCTAATATTGTCTCTCATCCTCTTAAATCTAGGAAACCTAGTGTTCCTATGCTATCTGTTAGGATAGGTGATCATTGCTATTATGGTTTGTGTGATATTGGTGCTAGTTCTAGTGCTATTCCTTATGAGCTTTATAAAGAAATCATGCATGAAATTGGTTCTTGTGAACTTGAAGACATTGATCTGATTATTCAACTTGCTAATAGGGAAACTATTTCTCCAATTGGTATTGTTAGAGATGTGGAGGTCTTATGTGGTAAAACTAAACATCTTGCTGATTTTCTAGTACTAGGCACTTCTGCTAGTGATACTTGTCCTATTATATTTGGTATACATTTCTTAAACACTTGTGGTGCTGTTATTGATTGTAAAAATGAGAAAATTCTTACAAAGTTTGATTGATAGTCTTATGAATTTAATTTCTCCAAATTTGCTAAATCACCCTATGAAGCTGAATTACCTAATGAGAATTATAGAGTTGAACAATTGGTTGCTATTGCTCTTGCTCCTAACAATCCTTTGCAGCAATACATGGAAGACCACGAAAGTGATGTCTTTATGGAAGAAAGGAATGAAATTGACGAGATCATCTTACATCAGCCAGCGATGCTGAAACATAATTTACCGGTGGAAGACTTGGGTACCACATTACCACCTAAGGGGATCCTATTTTTATTTAAAGCCTTTGCGTGACAATCTTAAATATGCTCATATTGATGATAAGAAATTATATCCTGTTATATTAGTTCTAAAATTTCTGGTAAAGAAGAGGAGAGATTATTGGGAATATTGAAGAAACACAGAGGTGCTATTGGTTATACTCTTGATAATTTGAAGGGGATTTCTCCTACTATATGTCGGCATGCTGTTAATATTGAACCTGATGCAAAGCTAGTTGTTGACTATCAATGTCGTTTAAATCCTAAGATGAAGGATGTGGTAAGAAATGAGGTATTAAAACTCCTTGATGTTGGTATTATTTATCCTATTGCTGATAGTAGATGGGTTAGCCCTGTGCATTGTGTCCCTAAGAAAGGAGGGATGACTGTTGTGTCAAATGAAAATAATGAACTTATTCCTCAAAGAGTGGTGGTTGGTTATAGGATGTGCATTGATTTTAGGAAGGTTAACAAAGTTACTAAGAAAGATCATTATCCTTTGCCTTTTATTGATCAAATGTCAGAGAGGTTGTCTAAGAAAACTCATTTCTGCTTTCTTGATGGTTACTCTGGGTTCTCTCAAATTGCTGTTAGAAAGCCTAATCAAGAGAAAACAACTTTCACTTGTCCTTTTGGAACCTATGCTTATAGACGTATGCCCTTTGGTTTATGTAATGCTCCTGCTACTTTTCAAAGATGTATGTCTGCTATCTTTCATGGTTTTTGTGAAGAAATTGTGGAAGTTTTCATGGACGATGTCTCCGTCTATGGAACTTCTTTTGATAATTTTTTGCAGAATCTTGATAAAGTTTTGCAGAGATGTGGGGAGACTAATCTTGTTCTTAATTGGGAGAAATGCCATTTTATGGTTAATAAAGGAATTGTTCTTGGACATAAAATTTCTGAAAGAGGTATTGAAGTTGATAGAGCTAAAGTTGAAGCTATTGAGAAAATGCCCTGTCCCAGGGATGTTAAAGGTATTCGTAGTATTCTTGGTCATGCTGGTTTCTATAGAAGGTTTATTAAAGATTTCTCTAGAATATCAAAACCTCTTACTAATCTTCTTCAAAAAGATGTACCTTTTGTTTTTAATGAAGATTGTAAAGAAGCTTTTGAAATTTTGAAGAAAGCTTTAATATCTGCCCCTATTGTTCAACCACCTGATTGGAATTTACCGTTTGAAATTATGTGTGATGCTAGTGATTATGCTGTAGGTGTTGTTCTTGGACAACGAGTTAAATGTTATTCATTATGCTAGTAAAACTCTTGATGTTGCTCAAAAGAATTATGCTACCACTGAGAAAGAGTTCCTAGTTGTAGTTTTTGCTTGTGATAAATTTAGGCAGTATATTGTTGATTCTAAAGTTACTATTCATACTGATCATGCTGCTATTAAGTACTTTAAGGAAAAGAAAGATGCTAAGCCTAGGATTATTAGATGGGTGCTTCTCTTACAAGAGTTTGATTTACATATTGTGGATAGGAACGGTGCTGAAAATCCTGTTGCTGATAATTCGTCTAGATTAGAAAATATCTCTGATGACCCTATTCCTGTTAATGATAGTTTTCCTAATGAACAATTGGCTGCAATAAAAGTGAGCTCTCAAGAGAGTCCATGGTATGCTTATTATGCTAACTTTATTGTTTCGAAGTATTTGCCTCCTACCTTTACAACTCAGCAAAGATGAAAATTCTTCTATGATTTGAGGCATTATTTCTGGGATGACCCACACTTATATAAAGAAGGTGTTGATGGTATTATGCGAAGATGTGTTCCTGAAAATGAACAACGAGAGAGATTGAGAAAATGTCATAGTAGTGCTTATGGAGGACATCACGCTGGATATAGAACTGCACATAAAGTTTTACAATCGGGTTTTTATTGTCCTACTCTCTTTAAAGATGGTAGAAAGTTTGTTTTATCTTGTGATCAATGTCAAAGGGCTGGAAATATCTCTAGACATAATGAAATGCCTATGAATTATTCTCTTGTTATTGAACCGTTTGATTGTTGGGGTTTTGACTTTATGGGTCCTTTCCCTCCTTCAAAAGGCTACACTCATATTCTTGTTGCTGTTGATTATGTTACTAAATGGGTAGAAGCTATACCTACTAAAAGTGCTGATGGTGAAACCTCAATAAAAATGCTTAAAGATATTATTTTCCCTAGGTTTGGTGTACCTAGATATCTTATGACTGATGGGGGTTCTCATTTTATTCATGGTGGTTTTAGAAAAAATCTTGCTAAATATGATATTAATCATAGAATTGCCTCACCCTATCATCCTCAAACTAGTGGGCAAGTAGAATTATCAAATCGAGAAATCAAATCTATCTTGCAAAAGACTGTTAACAAATCTAGAAAAAATTGGGCTAAGAAATTAAATGATGCTCTGTGGGCTTATAGAACTGCTTACAAAAATCCCATGGGCATGTCTCCCTATAAAATGGTTTATGGAAAAGCTTGTCACTTGCCCCTAGAATTAGAACACAAAGCTTATTGGGCAGTGAAAGACCTAAATAAAGATTTTAAACTTGCTAGTGAGAAAAGTTTGCTTAACTTAAGTTCTTTAGATGAATGGAGGAGTGAAGCATATGAAAATGCTAAGCTCTTTAAAGAGAAAGTTAAAAGGTGGCATGATAAGAGAATTATTCAGAGATAATTTCATGTTGGTGAGAAAGTGCTATTGTATAGGTCTCGTCTCAGATTTTTTGCAGGAAAATTACTCTCGAGATGGGAAGAACCTTTTGTTATCGAAGAGGTATATCGTTAGGGGGCAATTAAAATTGTTTCCCTTGAAGACAACTCCTCACAAGTGGTGAATGGCCAAAGACTCAAGCACTATATTTCTGGAGATCCTTATAATGAAAATGTTGATTGTATTCGAGCCATGATCCCGGAGAAGTTTATTAAGAAGCATATTTCAGAAACTGCAGAGTTAGTTTTCGGATAGGTATCAGTTTTGGTAAGAAAATGTTCGCGAAACATCTTTCAACTTTAATTTTTACTGGTTTTAGAAAATATGAAAAATTATGAGCCAGAAACAAGGTGGAGACGGAGCCCGGAGGCTCGACACCATAGGGTGGCGCGGGCCCACCTCTGGCCGCGCCAGCCCATGGTGTGGGCGCCACGGAGCCCCTCTCCGACTCGTTTTTGACCTGTACTTTCCTTTCGTTATGAAACTTTTTGCTATATAATCCCCCAGACCCCCGAGGTCCGGATATTATTTTCTCGTCGTGTTTCTGTTTCAAGTTGTTTCTGCCAGGATCTGTTTTCGGTTTTAGAAGCATCATGGTCTCCGCCAACGACAACAAGGGGAAGGGACCAAGGGAAGATGATGTCCAAGACCTGAAGCCGGAGGAGGAGATCGAGGGTGGAGCCGAAGGAGATGTAGAAGAAAGTCCTCGAGTGCATCCACGCACCACCATTGCAAGCATTCGAGTGGTGGCTAATCCCTTGAAGCTCAAGAGAGGCACGCGGATGAGCACTGGAGGGAAGGTTTCACGTCACTCCTTAGCTTCGAGGACACCTGCTGCAGGCGTCAAGAACTACTTACACACATTAATTCATGATTATCAGTGCAAAAAGGTGCCCCATAGGGATTTGCCCTCTATGTGGGATATGAATCGTTCTAACCGTGCAGATGAAGGAAGATCTCAACCTAAGGAAGAGTGGGGGGGAAATCTTGGTGGTTGGGATTCATCGTTTGACAGGCATGCAAACTGTATTGATCGCAGTACGGAGGTGATGCATATGCTTATGTTTGCGATTGAAGATCTGAAGAAATCAATTTATAAGCTCATCAAGAAGGATTCACCACCACCACCGAAGAAATAATTCGTCATTGGTTTTGGCATCCCCTCGGCTTGTTCCAAGCTTGGGGGGAGTGTCGTGGTATCACATCACTATCTTTCATCCTTTTACTTTTTCAGTAGAGTCATATCATGAGTAGAGAAGTTATCGTATAGGATGGTTTGCAGTATGGAAGTGTCTCTCCCTAGTTGGTTATCATTGTATACATTGGTGTGAGTTGCCGGTTTGAAATAGTAATGAGAAGTTTCATCATTTACTTTATGCACATTATTTCAGGTTTTAATTTATGTCATATGGTTAAACTTGTTATTAGTACTAGTAAACATGCCCGTGCATTGCAACGGAAGAGATAATATGTCGCGAAGGCGTACGGTCAGACGTGTCGCCACTCTCTTCCGCTCGATGCTTTAACCATGTCAACCGGTACATCTGCGTCAACGACAACAATGCCATGTGTGTCATCATCACCTCACCCCACTCTGCAAAGACCTCTATTTTCATCGTCATATAACGTTGTTCGCTCTCGTATGTGCCCGCCTTCCTCATCCTCGTGGTTTTTGCTGCCGAAACCGAGGCATGGGTTTGAACTGACACGATGGCGACGGTTGCACCCGTCCACCTGCGATCGGAGTAACTTTGCATCTAGGGTTGGAGAAGAAAGGGGGTAATCGAGTGATGTCACTTGTTAAATGAAATAAGTGTTACATAAAATCCATGAGTTTAGATGTTTGAGTTGACCTCGTTTCTCACATATGCATCATAGGAAATATGTTTCTCCAATTATCCCATTTTGGGACCATGCCGCGTGGAGATGAAGAAGCCGCACATGTGTCCTTAGACGATGCCTCGCTCTACTCCGCACTACCCAGGTGGAAGAATAGTATTGCATGAAAGATTTTTTGAGAGTGAGAAACAGATGGTCTGGTGGTGGCCTGTCACATACTCTACTCTTAAAGGGTTTAATAACTAATTCAAAGATAGTTTTATAAAATTTTAAAATAAAATGAATCTAAACAAATTTGAATTATGTAGGTTCTATACATATAGTGCAACAAACGTTTCCCCAATTACACACTCGTTCAAATTGCTAAACCTAGTGAGGTGTCCCCATGATCATGTTTTCCGTCAAGAGTGAGTCGAGAGGAAGACTGGAACGAAGAGTCCACCGAAGGGATAGTACATGCTGGTGGGCTGGGCTTTCAATGCATATGAATCAATTGCTTTTTTCTCAAAAATATCGGTGGGCCACCGCCCTTTTCGGCCCCAACGCAGTTCCGTCAGTGCTCCTCCGAACACGTCAACTCCACTATAAAATTCCAATCCACCTCTTTGACTCTGAAGGTGTAAATTGATTTTGACTAAAGAAGAGATGGTCCTCAAATTTCTCGACTGTCCTTTTGATGTTTCCTCTATTTTTTCTTATCGGCCTAGTAATAACAATACACAAATTGCTCTGGCTGGTACCTAATTTTTTCGTGTAATCACGCTTATGTAAAATCGGCTGATTTATTTTCTTTGCCCTTGCACGTGAGTGCTGATGGACAATGGTAACTCACGCTAGGCACTTTGCGTAGCAGTTCGTGTCAGAATTCTGAAGAAATACAGATGCAAAGAAATAACATGTGTAGTTTGAAGTCTGAAGATAAATACAGAGGAACAAGATGGATAGCCTGAACTCTATAGGCTGAACTCTGAAGAAAGAGAGCAAAACATGCAGACCACAATGTCAGAGCACAAAATCGATCATAATATCCACGCTACTGTCCATCTGTCATTCACTAACAAAGCGCAATAGCTAGGAACGAATATCAATCTTGAAGACAGTGGTGTATGAGGGCGCGTGATGTATCTGTCGTGGCTGGCGACTGCCAGAAGATGTGGTCGTTGAACCATAGTCTCCATAGGAAACGATTCCTTGGGAAAAAAAGGGAAGGTGACCTTGTGGTCTGGTCCTGCCCAGTCGATCTGGAGCGGAGAGTTGACCTTGCGGGCGTTCATGGAGGAGGTGGTGGGGAGGGAGAACGGTCGTGACGAGAAACGGAGCCGGCGATGTCGAGGGAACATGCCTGGCATGGCATCAGCTCGCTGGTATAGGCCTACAGCGGTGACGCAAGACTTCGGATCCGGGAGACGACAAATAAAACAAACGGATCATACAATGTCAGTTACCACGTAATATGTAATTTTGTGGAAGGGTAAATTAGTAAAAAATCCAGATAGACCGGAAAAAATCTTCCTCTCTTTATTATTAGGTAAAGATTTGGTATCACTCTAGAGATCATCAAGTTAATCTAGTTGGTTTTGGCAAACTTAGCTTGGGTCAGTAGAAATAATAATTTGAGATTCTAGTATAAGAAAGAGGAATTTTCCTATTAGCTCATAAACTTAGTATTCACAACTTAAGATCGCTTGTGCTTTCATTGAAGATTGCATGATTGGTTTCATCATATGTATATTTGTTTGTTTTCCTTCAACTCTTATGCTTGCTACCTAGCCTTGCTAGCCAAAAACCCGGTACTGAGAGGGAATGCTTCTCGTGCATCCAAATCTTAAACCCCAAAACCTTGCCATCTATGTCCACCATACCTTCCTACATGTGGTATTTCACCACCACTCCAAGTAAATTGCTCATGTGCTACTTTTAAAACATTCAAATTACTCTTGTTTTGTGTTCCTCTTTTAGCTCATGAGGACGCAAATAGAGAATTTTTATCTCACTTGTTGATTGGACTCACACACCTGGAATAGTGGCTTCATCCGCTTATCCAAATGCTACAAGAGCTGGCAGCGAGGTTCCCAGCCCCAAATAATAATACAAATTCTCTTCACTCTTTTTGCCCCTGATTTATCAGCCAAAGCATAATTGTGTAAACAAAAGAGAAAAAGGGATGACCTTCTATACTAGTTGCGTCCTTCTATGGGAGCCGCTCTTGTGAGTCTAGTTGGCTTGTGACGTACTGTATTTTCTGTTTGTCATTCGTTGACATAAACATACACCTCTCAAAATTTAGACACTCCTCCACGGTTTGTGATTGTTGGCAGACACCCGAGGATTCGGTTAGACATGGTTTGTGTAAGATGGATGGGAGGAGTGTCATGCATTTTATACCTCTGTTTATTAAAATAAAAGCTCTAGCACATGAGTGATCAATGATTCCCTCTACGAAGGGCCTTTCTTTTACATTTATGTTGAGTCAGTAAACCCACTTCCTTCTGTCTCAAGCAAGCATTTGAGTTGTTGTGATCACATCATCTATATGTTGATTTATTCAATCATGTTTTATATCCTTCTTTGTTTAGCACATGCTTTATTATCTGAATGAATATTACTTTGAAAGCTATGAATCACTGTAAAAGAGTTGTTATAATTAAACATGTTAAGCTCTACAATATAAACCTTGTTATAAAGACTTCACCTATGATAAGTATGATTTCATTAAATATTCTCTGACCAAGAACGAATTTTGCCATTACCAACTTTGATTCTCTCTTTTGCATCTTTGTTTGTGACTCCCTTTACTTGTTTCAAGTTAAGTTATGTGAGAGGAAGTTGCTATCTATAATGATTGGTGCATAGATAGATGCAATGCTTCTTGTCCGTATTTTATTTATCGACTCTTCACTCCATAAACATGTGGTCATGTTTCCTGAGTTCAGTTTATCTTGGGGACAAACGAGGTCTAGGCTTGGGGGGAGTTGATACGTCCATTTTGCATCACTATTTTATATCATAATTTTCTGTTATTCATCGATATATTTCATGTTATGATGCATCTCTTATGTTATTTTATCTTATTTTGCATGTTTTATAATTTTTGGAGAATAAATACCGGGACCAGAAATCTGATGGAAAAAGCACCTTCGAGATACCATATTTCAGAAGGTTAGAAGAACAAGGGGGACATCCGGGGTTTCCTAAAAGTTCAGAGGAGGAGCCCAGCCAGAAGGAGAACCAGAGGGGGGCCACCAGGGGCCCACACCTAGGGGTGGCGCGCCCCCTGGTCGCGCCACCTAGGGGTGTGGCCACCCTGGCCCACCTCGGGGGGTATTTTTCGCGTGCTTGGCCCCCAGGGAACCCTAAGCCTCATTCCATCGTCAAAGAAATATTCCGCCGCCGCCTCGGGGTGGAAAACTCCCGAGAGAGAAAACCTCTCTGGCAGGAAGAAATCTATCGGGGAAATTCCTCTCCGGAGAGGGGAAATCACCGCCATCGTCACCGTCATCGCTCCGGGCATCATCAAGATCGCCATCATCATCGTCATCACCATCAGCACTTCGCCCTCATCATCCACCGTCATCCCGCTGTAACAATTAGGGGCCTCTATCGTTGTTTTGCATTAGATCTCTCTCCCGGTGTGGATTACTTGTTAGTAGTTGATGCTTGTGAGATTTATCGGTGTATGAACTTTATGACCAGATTGTTATCATCCATTATATAACCTCTGATTATGATCCATATGATGTCTTGTGAGTAGTTCGTGTTGTTCTTGAGGACATGGGAGAAGTCAAGTTGTTAGTAGTGAAGTAATGTTGAATAATATTTCATGTTTGATATTTAAGTTGTGGTGTTATTCTCCTAGTGGTGTCATGTGAACGTCGAATACATGATACTTCACCATTTATGGGCCGAGGGGGATGCATCGTGTATTTGGCTACTAATTGTGGGGTTGTAGGAGTGACACAAACCTAAACCCCTGTTAGGAAACCATTACACGAGGGAGCGTAGGACCCTAGAGTTTAAAGTTGTGGTTAGATTTATTTCTTAATTACTTTCGTGTATTTGTGGATGCTTGCAAGGGGTATATCACAAGTATGTATTAGTCTTGGATGGGACAATACATTAGCATAGGTTCACCCACACAACACTTATCAAAACACCTAACATTATTCAGCTGCATGGAAAAAACCACTTGACAGAAACCTCCCGTGTGTCCTCGAGAAAGTTTGTTAACCATAAGTAAGCCCACCGGCTTGTCCTTTGATGAAAAAAGGATTGGGACACTTGCTGCAATTATTACTACTTCGTTTTATTTACTCGCACTTTATTTATTGGCAATATAAAAAAACCCACCAAATCTCTTTTCCAGTATTTACAGTTATTCCTTCATCGAAACTGCTTGTCAACACCTTCTGCTCCTCGTTGGGTTCGACACTCTTATTTATTGAAAGTACTACGATACACCTCCTATACTTGTGGGTCATCAGTGTGAAAGTCCAATCAACGAGTGAGATAAAGATTCTCTATTTACGTCCTAATGAGCTAAAATAGGAGCACAAAACAAGAGTAATTTTGAAGGTTTTAAAGGTAACACATGAGCAATTTAGTTTGGAGTGGCAGTTAAATACCACATGTAGGTAGGTATGGTGGACACATTTGGCAAAATTTGGTTTTTGGGAGTTGGATGCACGAGTAGATCTCATACTCGGTATAGGTCGAGGCTAGCAAAAGACTGGGAGCGACAAATCAAGAGAGCAATAATGGCCATAATCATGCATAGCGACAAAAACATCATTAATCAAAGCATAAGTGGTACTACAAGTTCAAAAACTAAATGATCATAGAGGCTATAAGTGACTGGTTTGTAGTCATAAACATGGTGTGAGCATGCGCCAAGTCAACCAAATAAAACATTCAAAGGAGAACACCACAAATTTATGCTTCAAAATGACAAGAACAACTAATGATTATTTCTAAGGCACATGAAACACTCTAAGCTATTTCAGAAAAATCATGCTAAAAAAATAACCACTAGGCTTTAGAATTAAAATAACATCTAGCATGACATGAAAAATTCTAGCCACAATCTATACAAGCTTCTAATTGCACCGTTATAAGAACAAAAATTGTGCTACTTCTTTCCAATACCAAGCATTTCATAATAAACAAAAACTCTCCAAGAGATGCAGCAATGAAACAAGAGAGTACTAATACAACTCTACTAAAACTAATAGCTCTGAATAAAAGATGCAAGAAAAACAAGAGCTAAACAGGAATTTTGCAGCAGCTAGATAAAAACTAAGAATACGAGCATAGCAAGTATTCAAACGAAAAAGCGGAGCGTGTCTCTCTCCAACACAAATAATGCTAGGGTCTGATGCAAACGTTGATGGTGCCTTGACGGGGAGACTTCTTGATGATGATTAAATCCCCGGCAACGGCACCCGAAATTCTTGTTGCTATGGATGGTGTGTTGGAAACCCCAAGAGGAGGGTGTGATGAGTGCAGCGGTAAGAATTTCCCTCAGTTAAGAACTAAGGTTATAAATACAGTACGAAAAAGAGGATCTTCGGAAGGTTGATGCCACTGACGGTGGTGATGGCGCCTCACCGGTGCAGCAACAACGTGGAACCTGCACACAACACAACCAAAATACTTTGTCCCAACGGTACAGTGAGGTTGTCAATCTCACCGGTCTTGCTGAAAACAAAAATTAGACGTATAGTGTGGAAAATGGTGTATGCTTGCAGTAAGTAAAGAAAGCAGGGAATTGTAGTGGTTTGTTTAACAGTGTAGGAAAATGGACCGGGGTTCATAGGTTCACTAGTGGTGTCTCTCCATAAAAGATATCATGCTGGGTGAACAAATTACAGCTAGGCAATTGACAAATAGAGGTTGGACCGTAGTGCACATTCATGACATGATGACTACTATGATATTTAGTGCGGGCATTACAACAATATACATAGACCGTAATCCAACTGTATCTATGACTAATAATCCACCCTCCGGTTATCATCTGAACCCCCTTAGGTATTAAGTTGCAAGCAACAGATAATCGCATTAAGCAATGTGTGTAATGTAAGAAATGATTGTGCACGCGGGCACTCACACCGCTGTTTTCTCCCTAGTGGCAACAACACATCCTCCCCCGTCATGTTTCTGTCACTCGAGCACAGGCGAAAAGGAGGTATGAACACAACTATCGAGCATAAATACTCCCTCTTGGAGTCACTAGAAACTACTTGGCCAGAGCAACCACTAGCAATGGAAAGCATGCAAGATCACAAATAACATATGCAATAAAGACTATAATCAACTTGGCATAAGTTCAATATTCATCGGATCCCGGCAAACACAGCACATAGAATTACATAAGAACAATCTCGATCATGTTAAGCAGCTCACGAGATCTAAACATTGAGGCATAGGAGGAGAAGACAACCATCTAGCTACTCCTATGGACCCGTAGTCCAAGGATGAACTACTCACACATCACTCCGGAGGAAGGCATGGTAATGAAGAGGCCTCTGGTGATGATATCCTCTCTGGCAGGGTGCCGGGAGACATCTTCAGAACCCCCCTGGTCTAGGGTTGACGACGACCGCGGCTGCGGAACTTTTCGGGGATTTTTGATCAGGTGCCTAGGGTTTTCCTTCGGAGGGGAATAAATAGGCGTAAGGGCAAAGGTGGTGGAGCCCTGGGGGCCCCATACCACCCCCCGACGCGGCCAAGGGGGGGCGTCGCCCTATGGTGTGGGACCCCTGAGGCCCCCCTCCGGGTCTCTTTGGGACTCCGTGGAACCTTCGGGAATTCTAAGACTTCCGGGCTTCGAATTTTCCAATTCCGAGAAAATTTCTAGAACAACTTTTCTGAAACTAAAAACAACAGAAAACAGGGAACTGGCTCTGTGGCATCTTGTCAATAGGTTAGTCCGAAAAATCGATTAAAAATGACATAAAGAAGGGAGAAAACATGTAGCAATTGGCAAAATATCATCATGGAAAATCAGAAATTATAGATACGTTGGAGACGTATCAAGCATCCCCAAGCTTAGTTCCTACTCGTCCTCGAGTAGGTAAACGATAAAGCAAAATAATTTCTAAGATGACTAATACCACACAATCTTGATCATGATATGTAAAAGCAAATGTAAGCTGAGATCGTAGAACTTTAACACAAACATGATAAATAGAACTTTAATAATAAAGCATAGCAATCACTTTGCATCACGAGAAGTAACTCAAATAAAAGATCATGAATAACAATGCAAAGAAATATATACGTTTGTTTCAAATATAGAGACAGCATGGCAAAGTGGTATTTCGCTAGTCCTCTAGAGTGGGGCAAAACATAAATGCCAGGACACCTTCAAAGTTCATGAGGAAGACTAGAACAAATAATTAGAGAACAAGCAATAACACATCATGAATCAATTAATAATGTTTTTGGGACAAATGCACAAAAAACTCAGAATGGCAAAAATGCTCTCTCAACTGTGCATAAAGTTAGAAGATGGAGACTCAACATAAAAGTAAAAGAAAGGCCCTTCGCAGAGGGAAGCAGGGATCACTCATGTGCTAGAGCTTTTATTTTAGTAAACAGAGGTATTAAAAGTTTGACACTGAGTGTCTATATTTTGGGAGATGTATGCTAATGTCAACGAATGGTAAAGAGAAAATACAGTACATCACAAACCAACTAGATTTCACAAGAGAGGATCCCATATGAAGGACGCAACTGGTGTAGAAGGTCATCCATCTTTCACTTTTGTTTACACAATTATGCTTTGACTCATAAATCGGGGGAAAAAATAGTTAAGGGATTTTGTGTGTATTAATTTGGGGCTGGGCACCCCGCTGCCAGCTCTTCTAGCAATTGGATAAGTGGATGAAGCCACTAGTCCAGGGTGTGAAATCCAATCAACAAGTGAGATAAATATTCTCTATTTACGTCCTCATGAGCAAAAACAGGAACACAAAGCAGGAGTAATTTTGAAGGTTTTAAAGGTAACACATGAGCAATTTACTTGGAGTGGCACTTAAATACCACATGTAGTTAGGTATGGTGTACACAATGGGAAAACTTGGTTTTAGGGAGTTGGATGCATGAGTAGAATTCCATACTCAGTACAGGTGGAGCCTAGCAAAAGACTGGGAGCGACAAATCAAGAGAGCATAAGAGCCATAATCATGCATAGCGACATAAAAATCATTAATCAAATCATAAGTGGTATCACAAGTTCAAAAACTAAATGATTATAGAGGCTATTAGTGACTGGTTCATAGTCATAAAACATGGTGTCAGCATGCGCCAAGTCAACCAAATAAAACATTCAAAAGAGAATACCATAAATTTATGCTTCCGTATGACAAGAACAACTCATGATTCTTTCAATGGCACATTAAAAAATCTCAATTATTTGAGGCTAATCATGTTAATCAATAACCACAAGGCTTTAAAACTAAAATAACAGCTTGCATGATATGAAAAAGTTCTAGCCACGGTCTATACAAGCTTCTACTTGCACCATTAAAAATTCTACTTCAAGCAGCAGTTTCTTTTCCCAACAAGCACCATACAAGATATGTTTAAAAAAAATACTCTACATGATACATCAAGAAAACATGAGAGTACTCACATAACACTACTAAAACTAACAACTCTTAGATAAGAGATGCATGCAAAACATGTGCTAAATAAATGCAGCAGCCAAACAAAGATTAAGAATACAAAGTATTCCCATGAAAAAGCAGAGCGTGTCACACTCCAATAAAAGAATGTTGGGGGTCCAACCAAGCTTGTTGCAAAAATAAAAACAAACTGAAAGCAAAAATAAAAGACGCTCCAAGTAAAGCACATAATATGTGACCGAATAAAAATATAGTTTCACTAGAAGTGACATGATAATTTGTCGATGAAGAAGGGGATGCCTTGGGCATCCCCAAGCTTAGACGCTTGAGTCTTCTTGGAATTTGCTGGGATATAACTCTGGGGCATCCCCAAGCTTAGGCTTTTCACTCTTCTTGATCACATCATATCATCCTCTTCTCTTGACCCTTGAAAACTTCCTTCACACCAAACTTCTCACAATCTTCATTAGCAACGTTAGTGCAATCGAAATAATAAATTCACATGGTTCAGTTTCAAAACAAGCCTAACACTCATAAATACATTAGCTACTTTCATAACTTCTTTTAAAACTCCTTTTCTCAAAATAACACCAAAAGAAAGAGATTAAGATGCAAATGCAATTGTTGGCAGAAATCTGTCAAAACATGACAGCATGTAAAGATGATTTTTTCGAAAATCTTCTGTTGCTCAAATAAAAAACTGTTCAACTAAGAAAAGTTGCGTATATATCCCAGTATTATGTAAAAAAACTCAGGTCATTTTGAATTTTCTACGATTTTATACGAATTTAACAGTGGACAACATAAATCTGTTTTCTGCGCAGAAATCCGAAATATAGTCTCAACTTTCCACTAGAGGCTTTACTTGGCTCAACAAAGACACAAAAAGAAAGATACAGCGGGGTTTCTAAGGAAATAGACAACGCCCAGGTGCAAAGCAAATAGAAAGAAACGACGGAAAACGGGTTGAAAATGGAGAAATAAAACGGGTTGTCTCCCGTTAGCGCTTTTCTTTAACGCCTTTCAGCTAGGCATAGAAAAGTGGAATCACGTGGATGCTCACATAAAAAATTTGAATTGAAGCAAAAGAGAGAATCATGAAGAAAATGTAAAACAAATTTAATTCTAACCCACTTCCTATGCATAGGAATCTTGTAAAGATAAAGAAGCTCAAACTAGAAATCATGGGAAGGTAGAACAAGAGCAACTTCAAAACTTTGAACAAAAAGAGAGGTGTTTTAGTAACATTAAAATTCCTACAACCATATTTTCCTCTCTGTAGCATCATGAACAAACTCAACAATATAATTATCACATAAAGCATGTTTGTCATGGTCTAAAAGCACACAATTCATATCAAGCTAAAAAATAGTGGGATCAAAATTTAAAATCAGCTCTTCTTTTTTCCCACTTTTAGCAATAGAAAAACAAGATGATTGATCACTATTAAAAGGTATAGGACACATTATACCAATCCTATTTTCAGTAGAATTATAATTTATAACATCGAGTAACATAGGACCATCATCAAAAGCATTATCAAAAGATTTATCCAAGTAGCATGGATTATCACACATAATAGTAGCAATATCATTCTCACAAGTTTCATTCATAGTAGTATCAACGTCACAAGTATAGAAAGTATCAATTTCATCAAATAATGTATGATTTAAAGAGTTACTCTCATTGGGAGTTAGACATGGGTAGCTCCATTCTTCCTCCTCTTGATCATCACTCTCCTACACTTTTTCATCCAATGAGCTTCCAGATTCAGCAATTTCTTCTTCCATAGGCTCCTTCAAGGCATCAATTAACTCCTTAGGTTGAGAGAATTTATTAATATATTCCATTATGTAGTAATTACAATCCTTGTAATTATCAAAGCAATATTCAAGTATAGCATAAATCTCTTATTTATAAGGCGCATCATCAATACTTTCAAGCAAATAGGCAATTTTGAATGCACCCTTCCAAGCAATAAATTCTTCAATTTGTTCCACATCATATAATTTATAATTTCCCTTAACATAAGAAGATATGGTAACATTATCATTATACTCACATTAAAAAGGGAGGTGTTTATACCTCCTACAACAACAAGATTTATCAAAGCAATAAGTAACATTATAAGTAGAGCACAAGTTTTTAGCATAGTCATGCAATTTATTAATTTGCTCCCATAAGTGTATCCCTTTTTGTGGCAAGCGGTGTTCCTTATAATGTTTTTGTTGTTCATCCGTGAACCCACCTTGCCTAAAAGATCTAGTTTCAAAGACATCAAACATTGATAGCAAGCATGATAAAGCAAAAATAACAACTAGAATAAGAACTAATTTTTGTGTTTTTTATAAAGAGAAGCAAACAAGACAAAATAAAATAAACTAAGCAAAACAAAAACAAAGTAAAGAGAATGGAAGTGAGAGACTCCCCTTGCAGAAGACTTATTTCTCCCCGGCAACGGCGCCAAAAAATCTATGATGCAAACGTTGATGGTTCCTTAACGGGGAGACTTCTTGATGATGATTAAATCCCCGGCAACGGCACCAGAAATTCTTGTTGCTATGGATGGTGTGTTGGAAACCCCAAGAGGAGGGTGTGATGAGTGCAGCGGTAAGAATTTCCCTCAGTTAAGAACCAAGGTTATCAATCCAGTAGGAGAAAGAGGATCTTCGGAAGGCTGATGCCACTGACGGTGGTGATGGCGCCTCACCGGTGTCAGCAACAACGTGGAACCTGCACACAACACAACCAAAATACTTTGTCCCAACGGTACAGTGAGGTTGTCAATCTCATCGGTCTTGCTGAAAACAAAGAATAGACGTGTAGTGTGAAAAATGGTGTATGCTTGCAGTAAGTAAAGAAAGCAGGGAATTGTAGTGGTTTGTTTAACAGTGTAGGAAAATGGACCGGGTTCATAGGTTCACTAGTGGTGTCTCTCCATAAAATATAGCATGTTGGGTGAACAAATTACAGCTGGGCAATTGACAAATAGAGGTTGGACCGTAGTGCACATTCATGACATGATGACTACTATGATATTTAGTGCGGGCATTACAACAATATACATAGACCGTAATCCAACTGCATCTATCACTAATAATCCACCCTCAGGTTATCATCCGAACCCTCTTAGGTATTAAGTTGCAAGCAACAGATAACCGCATTAAGCAATGTGTGTAATGTAAGCAATGATTGTGCACGCGGGAACTCACACCGTTGTTTTCTCCCTAGTGGCAACAACACATCCTCCCCCGTCATGTTTCTGTCACTCGAGCACGGGCGAAAAGGAGGCATGAACCCAACTATCAAGCATAAATACTCCCTCTTGGAGTCACTAGCAACTACTTCGCCAGAGAAACCACTATCAAGAGAAAGCATGCAAGATCACAAATAACATATGCAATAAAGACTATAATCAACTTGGCATCAGTTCAATATTCATCGGTTCCTAGCAAACACAGCATATATAATTACATAAGAACAATCTCAATCATGTTAGGCAGCTCACGAGATCTAAACATTGAGGCATAGGAGGAGAAGGCAACCATCTAGCTACTGCTATGGACCCGTAGTCCAAGGATGAACTACTCACACACCACTCCGGAGGCAGGCATGGTGATGAAGAGGCCTCCGGTGATGATCTCCTCTCTGGCAGGGTGCTGGGAGACAGCTTCGGAACCCCCCTGATCTAGGGTTTACGACGACGGTGGCTGTAGAACTTTTCGGGGATTTTTGAACATGTGCCTAGGGTTTTCCTTCAGAGGGGAATAAATAGGCGAAAGGGTAAAGGAGGTGGAGCCCTGGGGGCCCCACAACACCCCCCGGCGCGGCCAAGGGGGGTGCCGCCCTGTAGGTGTGGGCCCCCTCTGGGTCTCTTCGGGACTCCATGGAACCTTCGGGAATTCTAAGACTTCCGTGCTTCGAATTTTCCAATTTCGAGAATATTTCCAGAACAATTTTTCTGAAGCTACAAAATGAAGAAAACAGGGAACTGGCTCTGTGGCTGGGAACTGGCTTTGTGGCATCTTGTCAATAGATTAGTCCGGAAAATCGATAAAAAATGACATAAAGAAGGGAGAAAACATGTAGCAATTGGCAAAATATCATCATGGAACATCAGAAATTATAGATACGTTGGAGACGTATCAGGGTCCAACTATATTATTTCAGCAAAGAAAACAAAAGGAAACAAAATAAAAACAAACATACGCTCCAAGTAAATTTCATATGATGTGACCGAATAAAAATATAGTTTCACTAGAGGTGACCTGATAAATTGTTGATGAAGAAGGGGATGCCTTTAGCATCCCCAAGCTTAGATGCTTGAGTCTTCTTATAATTTTCTAGGATTTACCACGGGTCCATCCCCAAGCGTTTACCTTGCACTCTTCTTGATCACATTATATCACCCTCTTCTCTTAACCCTTGAAAAACTTCCTTCACACCACACTCAAAGAGTAATTCGCATTAGAGGGTTAGTGCAACAAACAAAAATTCATGGGTTCTGCATGGGCACAAGTGCTATTGATACTTTGAAACATTAGCTACAGCCAATGATGTTTCGTGAAGCAAAGAAATCCACTTGACATCATAAAAGAGCAAATGCAAGAAAAATGGCAGAATCTGCCAAAACCAGAACAGTCTGTAAAGACGAATTTTTTCGAGGCACTTATGTTGCTCAGATAGAAAAACTTAAAGGACGAAAAAGTTTTGTAATTATCTGAGGAATAAGCACAAAACATTTAAGATCATTCTGATCTTTCTGTATTTTATACAATGTTTTACGGTGGACAGCAGAAATCTGTTTCCCGCGCAGAAATCCAAAACCAACTCCAACTTTCGTCATAAACTTTACTTGGCACAACTAAAAAATGGAATAATGATACAAAGGAGTTCCTACAGAAGTATAAAACCCTTTGACTTAAATAAAACAGATAAAAACAAAGCAAAAAATAAATCCATGGGTTATCTCCGAAGAAGTGTTTTTCTTTAACGCCTTTCATCTAGGCATAGAAAGAAAGAAAATGCTCACATAAGAAATATGAATTAAGAAAAAGAGAGCATCAAGAAGCAAGTATAAAACAAATTTAAGTCTAACCCACTTACTATTCATAGGAATCTTGTAAAGAAATAAATTAAAGAAGCTCAAACTAGAAATCATGGGAAGGTAGAACAAGAGCAACTTCAAGACTTTCAACAAAAAGAGAGGTGTTTTAGTAACATGAAAATTCCTAGAACCATATTTTCCTCTCTCATAATAAATTTCAGTAGCATCATGAACAAACTCAACAACATAATTATCACATAAAGCATGTTTGTCATGGTCTAAAAGCACACAATTCATATCAAGATCCAAACAAGTGGGATCAAAATTTAAAATCAGCTCCTCTTTTTTCCCACTTTTAGCAATATCAAAACGAGATGATTGGTCACTCATAAAAGGTATGGGACACATTATAGAAATCCTATTTTCAGTAGAATTATAATTTATAAATCAAGTAACATAGGACCATCATCAAAAGCATTATCATACATATCTCCTAAACAAACTTCCTCATTATCATGCATATCAATAGTTGGAATAAATAGAGGATCATCATAAGATTTATCAAAGTATCATGGATTATCATAAATGACAGTAGCAATATCATTCTCACAAGTTTTATTCATAGTAGTATCAAGGTCACAAGTATAGCAAGTATCAATTTCATCAAATAGGGATATTTCAAAAGAATCAATAGGATCATCACTTTCATCAAATAATGTATGAGTTAAAGAGTTACTATCATTGGAAGGTAGACATGGGTAGCTACTCCATTATTCCTCCTCTTGATCATCACTCTCCTCCTCTTTTTCATCCAATGAGCTTCCAGATTCAGCAGTTTCTTCTTCCATAGGTTCCTGCAAGGCAATAGTCTCTCCCTTTGCGGGAGAGAATTGATTAAGATATTGAAGTATGTAGTAATTACAATCCTTGTAATTATCAAAGAAATATTCAAGTATATCATAGATCTCATTTTTATAAGGTGCATCGCAATTTTGAATGCACCCTTCCAAGCAATAAATTCCTCAATTTGTTCCACATCATCAAAGTCATAATTTCCCTTAACATAAGAAGATATGGTAACATCATCATTATACTCACATTGAAAAGGGAGGTGTTTATACCTCCTACAACAACAAGATTTATCAAACCAATAAGTAACATTGTAAGTAGAGCACAAGTTTTTAGCATAGTCATGCAATTTATTAATTTGCTCCCATAAGTGTACCCCTTTTGTGAAAAGCGGTGTTCCTTATAATATTTTTGTTGTTCATCCGTGAACCCACCTTGCCAATAAGATCTAGTATCAAAGATATCAAACATTGATAGCAAGCATGATAAAGTAAGTAACAAGCAAACCAATAACAGAGTAAAAATGGTGGAGGTGAGAGACTCCCCTTGGAGAAATTCTCTTCCTCCTCGGCAACGGCGCCAGAAATTCTTTGATGGTGCATGACTTGCACTCGTTGTGAACTCCAAGAGGAAGGTTTGATGAGCACAACAGCAAGTTTCCCTCACTAAAGAAACCAAGGTTGAATCGACCAGTAGGAGGAAGGAGTAACTTCAGAAGGTTGATGCGGCTGAGATGGCAGGACGCACTATCGGTTCAGCAGCAATGTGGAACCTACACAACACAAACAATTCACTTTGCCCCAACGAAACAGTGAGGTTGTCAATCTCACCGTTTTTGCTGATAACAAAGATGTTAAATGTATTGTGTGGAAAACCATATGAAAATAGTAGCAGCAGTGTGAAAACAGTGGAAGAAGTGTGAAAACAATGGAAGTAGTGTGTGTATTATCAGTATGAGAAAATGGACCGGGGTCCACAGTTCACTAGAGGTGTCTATCCATAAAAGATAGCTAACATCGTGGTGAACAAATTACAGCTACGCAATTGACAGATAAAGAACATGCATGACATAAAGATTACTATGAGATTCATGCGGGCATTACAACAAAATACATAGATCGTCATCCAACTGCATCTATGACTAATAATCCACCCTTCGAATATCATCCGAACAAACGTTGGGTATTAAGTTGCAAGCAACGGATAATCACAGTAAGAAAAGTGTGTAATGTAAACAATGTAAACAAAATAAACATCGTTGTTTTCTCCCTAATGGCAACAACACATCCTCCATCCGTCACATTTCTGTCACTCGAGCACAGATGCAAAGGAGACATGAACCCACTATCGAGCATAAATACTCCCTCTTAGAGTCACTAGCATCTACTTGGCCAAAGAATCTACTAACAACGGAGAGCATGCAAGATCATAAATAACATACACATGAAGATAACATGATAGATTTATAATCAATAGACATATCATTCAATAATCATCGGATCCCAGCAAACACAACATGTAGCATTACAAATAGATGATCTCGATCATGTGAGGCAGCTCACGAGATCTAAACATGAGGCATAAGGTGGAGAGTACAACCATCTAGCTACTGCTATGGAACCGTAGTCCAAGTATGAACTACTCACGCATCACTCCGGAGGCGGGCATGGTGGTGTAGACCCCTCCGGTGATGAATTCCCCTCCCGGCAGGGTGCCGGGGAGAGCTCTAGAACCCTCCTGATCTCGGGTTGACGATGACAGCGGCCTCATGTGTTTCTCGGAAAAAGTGGTATATTTTTAGGGTAGATGTATCGAGGGGTATAAATAAGCGAAAGGGCGATGCCGGTGGATGCTCGAGGGGCCCACACCACCCCCAGTCGCGGTCAGGGGGCACGCCTCCCTATGGTGTGCCCCCGGTGACCCCCCTCCGGGCCTCTTCGGGACTCCGGGGCACCTTCGGGAATTCTAAGACTTCCGGTCTTCGAATTTTCCAAATCCGAGAATATTTCCAGAAAAACTTTTTTCAAACTAAAAACAGCAGAAAACATGGAACTCGCTCTGTGGAATCTTGTGAATAGGTTAGTCCGGGAAATCGATAAAAATGACATAAAGTGTAAGGAAATCATGTAGCATATGGCATGAAAACAACATGGAACATCAGAAATTATAGATACGTTTATGACGTATCAATATCCAACTAGAGGGTGTATGGACTCCTCAATTTTAGATAGTGCTTACCTCTGTTGTATCTGTAAATAATATTGGAACTAACTTCGGATGGAAGTCATCCCAAAATTTCAGTTTGAACTTTTTGCTGTGCAGCCCCCGAGTATTTCGTGTGCGACTGCGGCTGGGAATCCCCGAGTAATGAGATGCATCGCAAAATACCCTGGAAATACCCCAGCTTACAAGTGTAAGCCACGTTTGATCCGATAACTGAACACATTGGTTTTAGGTGACTTATGATTGTTTTATTACTTGTGGTGATCATGTTGTTACTTCTTTTAGTCTTATGTGTTTCACTTTTATTTAAAAACAAGTGTTATCATGTTTAGGTAGAAGTGTTCATTACTTGGTTAGGCATTAAGACAATACCACATGAAAAAAAACTATTGAAAAGATAACAAACATATTCTATTTTATGTTTAAAAGTGTAGGGCTAATGACAAAGAGTTTAATTGAAAATGATGAACTAATACAACTAACTCTATCATCACATAACTTGATAATGAGTTGCATTTGTCATTTGAGCAATTTGATATATAACTTGCATTTGTCAAATTGAAAACATCATAGATGAGTTGCATTTGTCATTTTGAGCAATTTGATATATAACTTGTATTTTTCTGAATTTTTGAATTATTTATTATTTTTCTCAATTTTAAATGATTTAATTTAATTCAAAAATTGATTAAATTTAAAAATCATCAAATAATTTTTAAAACTTTATAAACATTTAGATTATATTTTTCTAAACACTTTCATATTTTATTTGTATTTTTCTGATAAGTAAATTGAAAGTTATTGAATTTATAAGATTAAGGATTTTTCTGCCATTTTAAATTGACATGTGGGACCCACCTGTCATATTCAATTTTAAATAAAAAGAAAAATAAAACACGTTATGACGCTATTCTGATGTCATGATTTCATCATCAGTGGATATGATCTCCTCTGTTGATCCGAAATCCAAATTTTAGCTTCAAATTAAACTGATTAATTGGTACTAGGAGGTAGAGGGGATCATGAGGAACTAGGAGGTGGTGGTGGTGTGGTTTTATGGACACCGAAACATCGCCGGCCGTGAGGTTCCGCGGCGGCAGCGGTGGCTCCCGTCAATAGCTACGGAATAGGGCGCAATAAAACGGGAAAATGCACCAGGAGATGGGTTAACTCACCGAGAGCACGAATAAACGGTCGGGGAAGCACGGGATGGCTCAACGGCAGCGAATTCAACCGCAGTAGACGGCAGCCGGAGTTGGAACGGAAGAGAAATCCGGTGGCTTCAGGGCTTCCCGGCAAACGAGATTCAATAGAGAGGTAGAGGACGGCGAGGCAAAGCTCGGGCTGGTCTCAGTTTCTTCCGGGGCGATCGGAGTTAACGGCGGCGAGCGGCGGCAGTAAAGCTAGGGTTTCGGTTCTGGTGGTTCTTCTCACAGAGAGAGATATAGATTTCGAGGGGAGTGTGACAGACCCTGCTTATGAACTTAACTGACGAACAAGGGATTCAGAATAGTAGCAACCAGAAGTACCGAATTCAGAGATCAATATCTTAGGAAGTAGTCGATTACAGAGAGATCTAAGGCCAGACCCTCATCAGAGGCGGCTAGGGTTTACCCCAATTACAATAATGATGCCCAAGCCATCGGGAGTTTGCATCTAAAAAGAAAGGAAATAGGGAAACAACAATGGAGTGAGCAGGTGAGTCATACAGTGAGCTGGAAAGTTCAATTGCGACTCCAGGAGAAGCCACATCCGTTGGATGGGCGATGAGTGGAGGAGCTGGTTCCTTCTAGGCGCGAAGCGTTACTTCTAATCTCGATCGTCGAACTAAATCTTGACGGCAGGACTTGAATTGGAGACCATAACGGCTAGTGTTTGCAAGACAGGGCCTGGCAATACCCCCTTTCTGAAGATACAACTTGTCCTCAAGGTGTGAAGGATGGGAAAACCTTCTGGATGAATCTAGCGTCTTCCCAGGTTGCCTCCTCCTCAGGTAGGTTGATCCATTTGATGAGCCAGCGTACTAAAGGAATGCTGATGTCGCCCTGTACTCGAGGGATGAGTTTTCTGTCCAGGAGTTTCTCTGGTGCCACCAATATGTTTCCTTGCGCATCAATGAGTGGTAGTGTGGGATTAGGGACTAATGTTGGCCCAATGTGTTTCTTTAACTGGCTCACATGGAATGTGTGGTGGAGCTGATAGCCTTCAGGTAACAGGAGCTTGTATGAAGTATTGCCTACTTTAGCCAATACTTTGAATGGGCCATATTATTTGGAGTGGAGTTTCAGGCATCTGTGGAGACTGAGTGAAGTGTGTCTGTAAGGCTGTAATTTGAGATACACCATGTCCCCTCTTGAAAGGATCGTTCAGTCATGTTCTTGTCAGGGAAGTGCTTCATTCTTTCCTGTGCCTTGATCAAATTATCTTTGATTTGTGTTGCAATGTGGTCTCTGTCTTGGTCAGAAGTGGGATCCCCAGAGTTCTCTCGAGGGAGCAACATTTCAGCAACCAGGGGTGGTGGTCTACCATACAGTTCTTGGAAAGGAGTCATTTTGAGGGAAGTGTGAAAACTGGTGTTATACCACCATTCTGCCATTGTCAACCAACTGTGCCATTTTCTTTGTTGCAAGAATGCCATGTGTCTGAGGTAATTTTCTAAGCACCCAAGAATGGCATGGACTTTAGGAGCTCTGTTTTAAGGTCACTGCCATTCCCCACATAAATTCTATTTTTGTGTCTGAGGACTCCACATGTTAGTGTGAAGTTTGGGACAGATTTGTCATCTAGTAGTAGCTTGGCAGAGATATCCTTGCATTTCTCATCCTGCTTGTAACTGTCAGTGACTTCCTGAATCCACACAGAAATTGCTGAACTGGTGAATATTTGTTGTAGTGTATATTTTACTCTTGACAGGGCGTCATCAACTCTGTTCTCCCTTCCCTTTTTATACTCCACAGTGTAATTGTAACCCAAGAGTTTAACCAAGAGTTTGTGTTGAATGCCATCAGTTATTTTCTGCTCTTGTATGTGTTTCAAGCTTTGTTGATCAGTACTTATTACCACTGAACTTGCAGCAAAATAATGTTTCCACCTCTTTATGGATTCCAGTATTGCCAGTGCCTCTTTGTCATATGTTGAAAATGATTCTGCCTTGGGTCCAATTGATTTACTGAAGAATGAAATAGGTTTGCCTTTTTGCATAAGGACAACCCCAATTGCATAACCACTTGCATCAGTTTCAAGTATAAATGGTTGGGAAAAGTCTGGCAAGGCTAGAACATGGGTTGTGGTCATTCTTCTTTTCAATTCTTGAAATGAGTCTGTTTGTTCTTATGTCCACAGAAATCCATCCTTTTTCAGTGCATTGAATAAAGGCCTGCAGGTCAAGCCATAGTGTTTGACAAATCTTTTGTAATAGCCTGCTAGCCCCAAGAAGCTTCTTAATTCTGTTATATTGGTGGGAATAGGCCAGTTGGTAATTGCTGTGATTTTTGTGGGGTCTATGGCTACCCCTTGACCAGTAATAATGTGTCCTAAATACTCCACTTTTGGTTGTGCAAAGGTGCACTTCTTCCTTTTGGAAAATAGTTTTTTCCCTTAGGCATTGGAAAACTTGTTGTAGGTGATGAGTATGGTCAGTTAGAGACTTGTTGTAAACTAGAATGTCGTCGAAGAAAACAAGCACAAACTTCCTTAGAAATTTTGACAATATTGTATCCATCAATTGCTGAAAAGTGGCAGGGGCATTTGTCAATCCAAATGGCATTACTAGATATTCATAGTGGCCTTGATGAGTACTGAATGCAGTTTTTTCAATGCCTTTTTCATCCATTCTTATTTGATGATAGCCACTTCTAAGGTCAATCTTGGAGAATAATTGTGCTCCATGTAATTCATCCAATAAATCTTCAATGAATGGTATAGGAAACTTATTCTTGACAGTGATTGCATTTACTTTTATGAAATCAATGCATAATCTCCAATCAAAATCCTTTTTCTTGACCACAATGGCAGGGGAGGAATAGGGACTATTGCTGTATCTGATAAAATTGTTTTTGAGTAATTCAGCAACCAATTTTTCCATAACATCCTTGTGGTGATGTGGTACCCTGTAGCATCTTTGGTTTACTATTTTTGCTTCCTTTTCTAGAGTTATGACATGATCACAAGGCCTACTTTGGTGTAACTCAGTGGGTTCTGCAAAAATGTCCTGGAATTCCTGTAGTTGTTCCAGGATTTCTGCTCGCACTGTGTCAATTTCATTTATCTCTGTAGTGCATGGATTTATGAGAAGTAAAGCTCCACAAATGGAATCCTGTAACAAGCTGTGCAGGTTGTCTGTTTGTTGGATATGTGTGGAAGCAGGCAAGCTAGCATTATAGAATGTGACTTCCTCATTATCCTTGTGTACCCTTAGAGTGAGGGCTTTTAAGTCAAGCTGGACAGGACTGTATTGATAAATCCAGTCTTCTCCCAGGATGATGTCATACCCTTGCAATTTCAGCACTCTGAATGTGGATGTAAATGGCACTCCTTGGATGGAATATTCAGTATCTTTGCAAAGGAACTCTGTCCATAATGTCTCTCCATTAGCTACTTGGACTTTTTCTTTTTTTGTTGGTGAGTAGTTGCAATTTGCTTTGTCTGCAATAGTTGGAGAGATGAAAGTGGATGTACTGCCAGTGTCAACCAATGCCAGGGCTTGCACGTTGCCAATAGAGACATATAATGTGAAGGAATACTTGGAAGACTTTTTTCCTTTTAGTGCATGCATTGAAATCACTAAAGGGGCAGATGTGTCTTCTGCATTGTCTGAATCTGAGTCATATTCCTAAACATAAATAGTTTCTGGTTCCTGTTGCTCTTGCTGCTGAAGTGCTTGTATTTGGAATTTGTTTGACATTTTGCATACTCTTCTATGCCCTGGGAACCAACTTTCTTTGCACCTGAAACAAAGTTTGTTTTGAATGGCTTCTCTTATTTTTGCCTCATGTGAAGGGTCTGTTGTAGCAGGGTTTTTCATTTTGGATTGTTCAAAGGAACTAGGTCTCATGGAACTTGGAAAATACTGTCTTGTTTGTTGTTGTGGTATGGCTTGTTCCATTCTCCTTGCATACCACATGGCATGTGGCATGTCTACTGGCTTGAGACATTGCAAATGGTTTTGGATGTAACTATGTAATCCAGAGATGAAGCTATTAACATAATAGTCATCATGCAGGGAAGGGTTGTCTCTACTCATCAAGTTCATGCATTTTTCATATCTGGAGATGTACTCAGCCACTGATGTTGTCTGCTCTGTGGAGTGGAAATCCCTGACATTATCACAAACTGATGTAATGGAAAACCTTTCAGTTAGGTATCTGCAGAATCTATGCCACTGAGTATTTGCAGTTGTGAATCCAGTACTTCTCCACCATTGAATTGCAGGTCCAGATAAGTAGGTGACTGTTATTGATGTTCTTTGCTCCAGTGGTGTTCTAGCAGAGTCAAAGTATTGCTCCACTATTTGTATCCATGAATATGCATAATCTCCTTGAAACTCAGGTATGTTTAATTTGGCTTGTTTACTACTTCTTGTAGTCTTCTATTGAATCCCTTCCTGTGTTCCAGTTCATAGTCTTCTTCATCCAATATTTCCCACTTCATGGTTTGCTTGTTGTTGATGCTCTTTTGCTTGATGTTCAATTCTGAGCTGCTGCATTTGTCCAGGATTTTTCTGCTACCCAAAGTGTGGATGTTTATAAGTGGCTTTGTATGTGCCATCCAAATTCAGCTCCTTTCCTGCCTTATAATGTAAGGTAGCATTTCCTACTGGCATGCCTGACTGTTTGGCCTGTTCAGGTTGATGTACCCCCTTTTCCTGTGTTTGTGGAAAAAAAAGAAGGGCCTTGTGGTGTGACCATGTACACACTGCCTTGACCTGGGGAAGCAGTCGGGTGTCCCAATTGCTGCTGCTGGGGAGCAGTATTAGGTTGAGGGGAGTCGGTGTCACGCTGAATCATAGTGTTGAGCGCTAGTAGTTTGTCAAAATTTGCTTGCATAGAGTTAAAGTTCTGCTAAATACTGGTGAAATTGGATTGGACAGTGACTGAAAATTCGAGAAATTCTCTTTTATCCTCTTCTTTGTGTTTCCTGAGTATCTGCACATCCAATTGCAGGGAGCGTACCTCGAGTGCCTCGGTGGAATCGGAATCACTAGGTTTAGTCATGGCCGGAGAGGGTTTTACAAACTGATCGAAGTGACCAGTAAAACTCTTCGGCAGGCTTCTGTTCTACCGTCGCCACTCTGCCACCAGCTCTTAGTGCAAGCTCACCCCGCCGCTGGGATCAAGAAGAGGAGAGAGGAATTTTACGAGAGAACCCAACCTCAACGCCTTCCTGATCCAAACTCCTCCGAGGACCGATTGGCTCTTGATACCAATTGACAGACCCTGCTTATGAACTTAACTGACGAACAAGGGATTCAGAGCAGTAGCAACCAGAAGTGCCGAATTCAGAGATCAATATCTTAGGAAGTAGTCGATAACATAGAGATCTAAGGCCAGACCCTCATCATAGGCGGCTAGGGTTTACCCACTTACAATAACGATGCCCAAGCCATCGGGAGTTTGCATCTAAATAGAAAGGAAACAGGGAAACGATAATGGAGTGAGCAGGTGAGTCGTACAGTGAGCTGGAAAGTTCAACAGCGACTCCAGGAGAAGCCACAACTGTTGGATGGGCGATGAGTGGAGGAGTTGGTTCCTTCTAGGCGCGAACCGTTACTTCTAATCTCGATCGTCGAACTGAATCTTGACGGCAGGACTTGAATTGGAGACCATAACGGCTAGTGTTTGCAAGATGGGGCCTGACAGAGTGTGAGCGAGAGATAGAGACCAAGTGAGGCACGACCTCACCCGCTTCTTATCCGCGAAGAGGAGGCGGCAACAGGACGTGGCCGTGACGGCTACGACAACGTGATCGGCAGAGGAAGAAGAAAGAGGAAATAAAATGCGATTTTCAATAACCCCCTCAAGTTTTGGATATTATCAACTAGGTCCTTCTGGTAAAGAAACTGAGGAGAAAAACATTGTTTTTAGGCCATTTTTGTAAACATAAAAATTATTAAAAACCATATTTGAATTCCTTATCAAATTTTACACCTCACCATGTTTTGTTTTGGTTTAATTGGTCAGATTTAATTTTTTACTTGGGGTGCTACATTAAGTGGTTTTTTGTTATTTCTCTCAATTTAAACTCTTAGATGGATTTAAAATTATTTCGTATATGCCATGACATGAAAACAACACCAATATTATGTTATTGAAATAATGGTATGGTTCTACGTTGGACAATTTGTAGCTATAAGTTCTTTTAAGAATCAATTTTTAAACTTCTTAGTAGTGATCTTTCGTCATGGTAAATAAATTACCAACTATGAAATATCACTCCAAGTCATACTAGATGATTTTAATTGGTGAAGGGACTTGTTTTATTTTATGACACTATGTCATTTTTCATAATTGAAACTCTTAGCACTATTGGTTGACATTTTACTTAAGTGTGTGTATGCCATGTTTGCTATTTAAGTACTTGATCAACTGGAAAGCATGTGTCGGATATATACCAACTAGGGGTATATCAGATGGTAGTATAAAGTGCCGGATTACCCGGGTGGCCTAAATGGTAATGGGCTATGGTCCATTAACGGCCCAGTAAGCTGATGCACAGAAGCCGGATTCTAGAAGAACCCGGATCGCGGCCCACGTGATCTGGCTTGGAGTAGAAGGCGGATTCCTTACTTTCCAAGTTAAGAGTTACCGTAGTCTTCTAGGTTTCCTACTCTGTATGCCCTAATCCGGCTATTATATAAAGCCGGACGGGAGATAAGATAGACAAGAAGCTAAAGGCTAACTCGCCGAGAGGTTGATCCTTGACGAGCAGCTAATAGAACCTCACGTTGTACTCTGTATTTCCAGGCTTTAGTCCTGAATAGTGAGATTGCAGGAGTAGGAACGTCGCATTACTGTGTCGTACCGAACCTGGGTAAAAACCCTGTGTCATTGTCCTTCGCACAACCACGTTCCCCCACGTCTCTATCGGTAGTCTCATGGCACCCCCGTCTATGAATTCTACTACGATGTCTCGACAGTTGGAGCCCACCGTGGGGCCAGCGACGTCGGGCGTTAAGTTTCGATCTGGGATACTCGGCGGGATCGGCAGTTCCATAACTGTCGGAAGCTTGGAGTTCGACAACGACGTTGGACGCTTCCTCGACAACAGATCTTACATACCGGCGCAAAATCATCTAGTAAGTGCCTGTGTGTTACCGATTGGATCTGCAAATATCTTTATCGGATTAACTGCAGAGGCCATAGGGTTTTGCGGTGGAAGTAAATTTATCCCACCCGCCCTATACCCAGTCAAAGATGACTACGATACCGGGTTCTGCTCAGACCGCCGACATACAAGTGAATCACACTTTGTCGGTATGGTGCAATCCGAGATCGCCGAAAACACGGATGAAAGTAATCCCGTGCAAGAGGCAGAAAACAACACTCCCACAACAGAGGTGGAAGATCCGACATCCGTCAACATCACGACGCACTCGGAAGCTGACTCTGTACTAGCCGCCATTGAGGCGAGATTAGAGTCGGAAACCGGATCGGATCACTTCGATACCGAAGACGAAGACGAAGACGCTTTCGAAAGAAAGGTCAAATCCTTCCAAGAGGGATTCCATGAAGTACTGATGGCAAAACCGGCTGAAAACACGGATGCCGACAGTCAGGAAAGCCCTAGAACGCCTCCGCCAGAGGAAGAGAGAGAAGAAGGAGAAACCTCTCCAAAATTCCCCGATGTCAAAGAATTGACAGAGGAAGAACCCTGCAGGAAGCCTCCCTCTTCCAAGAAGAAACACAAAGCTGCTAAAAAGCTCCAATATAAACTCCAGAAGAAGAAATTGGCTGATCCAGCCAATGAAAGCCCGGAAGTAGGAGACGCAAGCGGTGTGAAACCTTTGGAGAAGAAAACAAAAGAAATCCTTGTTCCGCCAATGACAGAACAAGAAGAACAGGAGTTACTGCAAACACCAGTGGGATTGCATGAACCCCCTGAAGTGCTAGAAGCCAGGAGACAAGCTCTCCAGAGGCAGCAGCAACATCTATTCAGAACTCGTGAACACCTCGAAAAAACCCAGGACGACATCAAGATCATGAAGGAAGAAATCAAGGAATACGAGAGAAATAATAGATCTGGAATTAAACCTACAAGGTTACCCGGAATTGTAAGACCAGAAGTACTGCCGCCAAAAGAAAGGTTTCACAACCCATCTTGGCAAAAGCAGGTAAACGGCAAAGATGCCAGAGGCGAACCAATATACAAAACCGCAGCAGAAAATGCGGAAGCAGCGTTCGCCATCCTCAACAATGATATGTACTCCAATGGTAAAAAACTTCAAGGGGTGTATGCTTTCTTAGGAAAAGCATTGCAACAACAATAGCGAGGGCAGCAGCGATCAGGGAAGTTGCATGACGACTCAGCCCTATGTAAAACAGCTACATGCGCCGCTGGAGCACCTGGACCGGAAGAACCTAGAGATTCAAGCAATTCAAAAGAGAAGAAAGCGAATCCGAGAAAAGACAAGAAAAATCCCGACAACAAGGATGAAGCATCTAGAACCGGATCCCACCTCCCAAAAGACGGACATAATCCTCGCGATCGGGAAGAAAAGCACCGGAATGACAGAAAAGCAATGCCGCCTCCGAGACGCCCAGCTGAAAAAGCTGGAAGGCAGGATATACCTCACAAGCGTGAGAGATCCCGGACACCCCCCAGAAATAAGGAAAGAAACAGGAGTAGAACTCCACCTTATCCAAAGGGGCAAGATCTTGGAAGAAACAGAGAGAATCCCGGAAAAGTGCGTTCACGCCACAATGGAAAAGAAAGGAGTAGATCCCCTTCTGTCCATTCAGCCGGCAGGTACTCCGCACACATGGATAGAGCGGAAAGAGATGATTTATACTTTGGACCTAAGTGCTTCACAGATAGGATCCGAAGGATAACCCTGCATTCTGGCTTTGCCAAAGTTGTTCCAACATACCAAAAATATACCGGTAGCACAAACCCGGATACCTGGCTCTCAGACTACTACACAGCCATCCAGATCAACAATGGGACAGACTTGGAAGCTGTAAAGTTTCTTCCCTTAATGTTACTGGATGGGGCCAGAGATTGGATCAATGGATTACCCTCCAGAACTGTCGACAGCTGGGATGATATGGCTCGAGTAGTTACACAGCATTTCCGGGGAACCTACAAAAGCCCGAATAGCATCAACCAGCTAAACTGTTGCACCCAATTTGAGGACGAACCATACGTGGATTTCATCTCAAGATGGGCGGCAATGAAGAATAGTTGCTCTGGAGTAACTGACATTCAAGCAATGCATGCTTTCCTCAATGGCCTAAAACCCGGACTTGTACCGTTCATGATTGGTTCCAAAAAGCACAAAGATCTCGGATCTATGCTTACAACCGCCAACGAACACGCTGCCGCCGAGGACAACATCAGGGCAAGAGGAGGCAATATCGATACACTGATACAGGCCAAAAAGAACCCTCGCCCTGAGAAAAAAGGAACCCCAGATGCAGCACAAAAACCCAAAGAGGTAAACATAGCCTTTGGAAGGGAAAATGGCAATAGGTGGAAAGGACGCAGTACCGAGCCGATAGACTACACCAAAGAAGAGTGGGAGAAAATAAAGTCGGAAAACTGTGTCCACCACTCGCAATTTGGGAGGCCTACTCATACTAACGCACAATGCCGCTTGAACAAGCATATGAAAGGCAGTCCAGGATTCGGAAACAAAGGGAAGAATTCCAAGAGGAAGTTTTCCAAGCAAAAGCCAGAAGCTGAGAAAGAAGACAGTGAATCGGACACTGACAAAAAAATCCAGGAACAACAGCAAAAAGGCAAGCCTAAGTTTCCGAGAGTTGATGGAGAATGCAACCTAACTTTCCTGGCAACTCCCTCAACAAAGATGGCAAAGAGAACGCTTCGAGAAATAAACGCGGTTGTCCCTGCAACCCCGAAATTCTTGAAGTACTCAAATACACCAATTACCTGGGATCAGTCCGATCATCCCGGGAATATCCCTGGACCCAACACACAAGCTCTAATCGTAAGTCCTATTGTTCAAAACATTAGGCTAAAAAGAGTGCTGATGGATGGAGGATCCAGCATTAACATAATGTACCTGGATACACTGAAGCATCTGAAAATTTCCGAGACCCAGCTTAACCACAGCAACATACGTTTTCACGGCATCGTCCCTGGCAGACAAGCACGATCCCTAGGATAAATTTCCCTAGATGTAACCTTTGGAGACAAAGATCACTTCCGGCAGGAAAAAGTATCCTTCGAGGTTGTGTCGTTCGAAAGCGTGTATCACGCGATACTCAGGCGCCCAGCTTTCGCCAAATTCATGGCAAGATCATGTTATATCTATAACAAGCTGAAGATGCCAGGACCCAAAGGAGGAGTAATCACCATATCTAGAGACTTCAAGTTGGCAAACGAGCTGGAAAAAGAAAACGCCCTTTGCGCTGAGAAAATCATAGCAAAGGAAGAGTTGAAAGAGCTGGCCAAAGAGGTATCGCCGACAGAAATGCCGGCAGGCAAAGAAAGCCGGAAGCCAGCAGATAGCTTCAAGTCTTCCGAGAACACAAGACAGGTAATCCCAGATCCCAAAGATCCGACAAAATTTGTCGTAGTGGGAACTGGGATGACCGAAAAATAGGAAAGCAAGCTCATCAAGTTCCTCCGTGAGTACTGGGATATTTTCGCTTGGTGTCCAGCGGACATGCCAGGCGTACCCAGGGAACTTGCTGAGCATCAACTCAAGGTGATTCCAGGATCGAAACCCGTCAAACAAGGTCTCCGTCGATTTGACGGAAGGCTATTGGCAAGGAGATTATCCGGCTTTTGGCAGCAGATTTTATCCGGGAACTTATACATACTGAATGGTCTGCAAATCCAGTATTAGTCCCGAAGAAAGATACTACTACCCTTAGAATGTGTATAGATTACACCGGCCTGAACAAACTGTGTCCAAAAGATAGGCATGCGTTACCGCGAATCGATCAAATAATATATGCCACTACAGGCTCTGAGCTTTTGTGCTTTTTGGACGCATATTCCGGGTATCATCAAATACGCATGAAAAAGGAAGATCAAATCAAAACTTCATTCATAACCCCTTATGGGACGTACTATTACATAACCATGCCATTTGGCCTGAAGAACGCAGGTGCAACCTACCAGCGTTGCATGCAACGGTGTTTGCATAGTCAGATTGGCAAAACTGTCCACGTTTACGTGGACGACATTGCTGTCGTTACCAAGGAAAAAGAAACACTCCTTGAGGATTTGCGAGAAACCTTCGAAAATTTGCGCGCATATAAAATGAAGTTAAATCCATTAAAGTGCGTATTCGGGGTTCCCTCAGGAAAACTTCTGGGTTTCATCGTTTCTCATAGAGGAATAGAAGTAAACCCAGAAAAGATCAAAGCAATCTTGAACATCACCAAGCCTACGTGCGTAAAAGATGTGCAAAGATTGACGGGTTCCGCTGCAGCCGTTAGCAGGTTTATTAGCCGGCTAGGGGACAAAGCTCTACCACTATACAAATTGTTGAAGAAATCCGACAAATTCGAGTGGACAGAAGAAGCAGATACATCATTAACCCAGTTGAAAGAAACTTTGATGAAAGCTCCGATTTTGGCATCTCCAAAAGACGAAGAACCTATGTTATTGTACCTTACGGCTACAAATCGGTTTATTAGCGCAGTAATTGTTGTGGAAAGGAAGAAAGACGAACAAAGCATACCAGACCAGCATCCGGTATATTACATAAGTGAAGTTTTCTCCGAGTCCAAACAAAGGTATCCACACTACCAAAAACTGGCATATGGCGTATTTTTCGCATCTAGAAAACTTCGCCATTACTTCCAAGGACATTCCATAACAGTGGTATGCAAAGCGCCACTAGGGGATATAATAAACAATGCGGAGGCGACTGGCCGAGTAGCCAAATGGGGCATTGAGCTAGCAGCATTCGACATTAAGTACCAGCCTAGGACGGCAATAAAATCCCAGGTTCTGGCAGATTTTGTTGTCGACTGGACGGAAGCAATGAAAAAAACACCGATGCCGGAGTCCGAGTACTGGATCATGCACTTTGACGGATCCAAGATGAAGGAGGGCGCTGGAGCTGGTGTAGTTCTAAAATCCCCTAAAGGAGATACAATGGAGTATGTATTACAAATACACTTCAACACCAGTGATAATGTGGCAGAATATGAAGCTTTGCTTCACGGCTTGCATATCGCAAAGGAAATAGGTGTCAAGCGCATCTTATGCTATGGCGACTCAGATTTGGTACAGCACCAGCTCAACCAAACTTGAGACGCCAAAAGCCCTATAATGGCCGAATACCGGAGAACGGTGGACGAGTTTGCCATCTGCTTCTTTGGATTCGAAGTGCTCCATGTTAAAAGGGAGGAAAATTGGAACGCGGATGCCTTAGCTCGCATGGGGTCAGAAAGGGTAAAAACCCTACCACCAGGTGTATTCGTCCAACATTTGTACGAACCATCGATAAAAGGTGGAGATGTTGATTATCCTCTGGCTTCCGAGTCAATTGAAGTCATGTTCGTTAACCCGGATTGGACAATTCCATATTTAAACTTCTTAGTTGATCAGAAGTACCCGGATGGAGCAGACGAAGTCTTGCAAAGACAGATTCAGCGTCGATGCAAAGGATACACGGTAATTAATAATTGCCTGTATAAACGCAGCACTACCGGAATTTTTCTGCGATGTATTTCACCATAAGAAGGACGAGAAATCCTGCAAGAAATCCATGCCAGAGATTGCGGACATCATGCTCAATCAAAAAGCATAGTCAAAAAAGCATTCCGCGCCGGGTTTTTCTGGCTAACAGCCAAGACAGACGCTGAGCACATAGTAAACACATGTGCATGGTGTCAATATTACGCCAAGCAGACAAATATGCCAGCCCAAGCACTCAAAACTATCCCCATTACATGGCCGTTTGCGGTCTGGGGGCTAGATATGATGGGACCATTTAAAACTGCCGGAGGCGGACTTACGCATCTACTCGTTGCAGTGGATAAATATACCAAGTGGGTGGAGGCCAAACCCATAAAAAAACTTGACGGTGTAACTGCCAGAAATTTCATCATTGACATAGTCATGAGATACGGCGTTCCACACAGCATAATAACCGACAACGGGACAAATTTCTCTATTGGAGAGTTGGCAAAATATTGCCGACAAACGGGAATTCGCCTAGATCTCGCATATGTGGCACACCCGCAATCCAATGGTCAGGTTGAAAGAATGAATAGCTCAATCTTACAAGGAATACGCCCAAGACTCGAATCTCCTCTTCATAGAGCAGCTGGGGCATGGGTAGAAGAGTTACCTTCCGTGCTTTGGAGCATCCGAACAACCCCAAACAGGTCAACTGGGCAAATCCCGTTTTTCCTAGTTTATGGTGCGGAAGCAATTCTCCCAACGGACATGATCCATGACAGCCCAAGAGTGCAGGATTTCGATGAATCAGATGCCGAAAGCGCACGACAGGATGCCGTCGATCTCTCAGAAGAAGAACGAGAACTTGTGCTTCAAAGATCCGCCATCTATCAGCAAGGTTTACGGCGTTATCATAGTCGGAAAATCAGGCATCGTTCTTTTAAAGAAGGTGACCTAGTGCTAAGATTGGTGCAGCAAAGAAAGCACAAACTGGCCCCAGTGTGGGAAGGACCATTTGTCATCAGTAAAGCCATGAAGAATGGATCATATTATCTTGTAGACATTCGCGATACGGAAGATGATCCCGAGAAGCCGAATCGCAAAAGAAAGAGAAAGATAGATGATGAACTAGGAGAGACAAAGAGGCCCTGGAGTATCCAACAGTTACGTACCTTCTATACTTAGTTCAATTTCTATGTAAACATCTTTGAGATCATGAAATAAAGTTGTCGGAATTCTCATATCCATGTTTTTACAAGTTTATTATAGTACAAAGCATGATTTCGCCTTATCTATTTCCCAATGATCTTACAAAATACTCAATGGTAACCCGAATTGTGTCTGCGTGCTCGGTGTTTAAAAACTGAATGATTTTCAGCCTACTAAAGGTTAAAGGAAACTCGGATTGTGCCTGCGTGCCCGAGCTTCATTCAAAAAGTTCCTTACTTTTCTCTAAGCATTATCTGATTGTTTATATGCTGGGTCACTGGAGCTAGTAAGTAAAAATGCCTTTAGTATGATCCATGTTTCCAAGTTTAAACTGATCGGTTTTACCTAGTAACTTGGCGTGAAGATTAAAGTACTACTGAGCCATTTCAAACGCTAAGGACAGTTAAAGCACACAAACCAGAGAACTTGGAAGATAAAGGAATATATAACCCGGAAAACTTGCAAAGGATTTCATAAAAGTTAACTACAAAAGGCGGAGTACTTGTTCATACAAAAGAATAGAAGCATTACAATATAAATTACATTGTAAAGCACAGTAATGCTCCTATTTCCTATTTCTCCTATCCAGGGCAGAGAGAATTCTTCAAGCATCCGAGTCTTCTTCACTGCTGTCATCCTTGGGGGCTTCTGGAATCTCTTCTTCCGGATAGGTGATGAGATATTCACCATAGAGGCGATCTTGGTGGTGTGACCCTTGATTTCATCAAAGATGGTGGTCCGCTGGGTCTCCGAATATCCAAGAGGGATACCGGACGCCACGTGCCAAGATTTGGCACTGGGGTAATGCATACGCATAAGGCCTAAGGCCATGCGTGCGCCACCCCGTGCTGCGGAGCGCAAGGTGGATTCCTTGGATTCCGCCACCTCCAGGATAGCTTCCGAAAGTTTCTCAACTTCCGAGAATTCCCCAGTTCTTGCGGGAAGGTACTTGTTGACCAGTTGCATGCCTGCAGCTCGGATCGCAGTGAATACCTTCCCGAAATCTCGGATTTTCTCAATCCGAGTAAGATCTGGGTTATCTCCTGTTGTTTCAAGACAAAACAACCAAAGGGTTAGCGGAAAAGCAGAGAAAGAAGTTAAGACATGGAAAATCCGGTAAAAGTTGATAACTTACCGAGGATCTTGTCCATCTCGGAGCCTTCCTCCAGTCGTAGGGTCAAGGCGTTCTCCAAATCTTGGATAGTGGCCTTGTCCTTGTCCGCTTGTTGGGAGGCCTTGGATTGAGCAATTCCAAGAGCCAGATTGCTGGCCTCCAGATCTTTTTGAACCTTCATAAGTTCCTTATGAAGGTCCAAGTTCTCCCGGCGGAGATTCTCGGCATTGCCGGCATCTTCAGCTATTTGCTTGGCTTTCGCCAAAGCAGCTGGAAAGCAAGGAAAAAATTCCGGGATAAGAAAATCTCGGAAAAGTACTTAGAAAAAAAATTATGGACAAGGAACCTTAGAGAATTAAAAGTATACCTGTTGTTTCCTCCAGCTGTAGCTGAGATGATGCCAGCTCTGTTTCTTTAACATCAAGAATAGACAGGAGGGTTTTAACCTCCTTACTTTTGATGTTAAGATTGTTAAAAACTTCCAAGTTTATTGTATCAGCGGTTTGCTGAAACACGGAAATGAAATCAAGGCGCTTAAGTTAGAACAAGCGTGATAAGAAGCATTAAGTTGATAGCATGCATTCGACTTATTGCTTGGGGGCTAGAGATATTACCTGGCTCATTTGCTGCAAACCTGACAAGTTTTCGTTGAATTCCCTTAAATATTCAGAAAAGAGAATTCCAACATGATGCAGGCCGTCTTGCATGACCTAACGAGGTGAAAATACGAAGTTATTTCAGACAACTAGCCCGCCTTGTGGCCAAGGACGGATCAAAGGAGCAGGAGCGAAGAACTTATTAGCTACCAGACAAATATATCCGAGATCGTCAAAGGTTCTTCCTTTACCTGGAAGTTCCTTTCGAAAGTGGGAATAGGTTCATCTTCCCCAGTTCGAGGACGTCTACCCATTTGTGGTCCCGCCCTTTCCCTCGCATCCATGTTAGATGCAACAGGCTGGCTGGATTGCTGGAATTGTATGTCCGGGTTCGTGGTCTTATCCTCCCTACCAAGTGTAGTTGGAACGGGAGAAGCTGCAGCAGAATACGGCTCTCCTTTGCTAGTAGCAGCTTTATGTTTCTTCAATTTCTTTGACTTCAAAGGAACTGGAGCAAGGCTGAAAAGGAAAAATCCGAGAAGTAAATATCTCGAAGAACCGGAAGGGAATGATAAGTAAAAAGCTCCAGTAAAATACCCGGATGCAGCGATGGTAATTCCGTCAAGATTTATTACTTCCTCGGGAATCACTTGCCTCTTGCTTTTCCGACCGCCGTAAAAACTGGCGTGTAATTCGTCGAGTTCGGCATCGGATGCAAAATCAGCTTCCTTAAGTTCGTCAAACTATGGATAAGGAAAAGTATTCGATTAAGTCAGGAAAAAGAAGCAATCCGAGAGAAACCCAAATCAAGGAAAATAAAAATACCTTAGGGACTGGGTTCTCCTCGTGATACATTTCCAAGCTTTCTTCGTATTGATCACGAGTAGCAACAAATTGGTTGACTCGTTTCTTGAAGTCCCTTTTGGAGAAGGCTTTATCCGTCCCTCTCATTTCGTCTTCTGGCCCTTCGTATTCACAAAGGAGTCGGGAGCGGAAAGCGAGAGGTTGAATACGGCGGCCTGAACCAGCACAGAACAGTATCAGTTCCGGTTAAGGGAGGCTTAGAAGAAGTAAGTTTGGCGATACGCCGCTTTATCTTCATCAGATCTTCCGGCAAAGTTTGTACCGCCTCAACTGCCCAACTCTCTTGCAGGATGGCGGCGGAGTTGGCGAATGGAGGAACCCCGTTTTCTTTCCCGGGAAACGGGACGTGAGGATGATAAAAGAAAGAACCCATCCAAAATTTGACGGATTCTGATGTTTTTATCTTTGGGTACCAATCTTCCCTAAACCTCCGAAGAGTGAAAGAAATGGTCCCGCAGATGGGAAGAACACCCTCTGTGGGGTCACGCTTCACTCCGAAGCAGTATTGCCAAAAATCTAGTCTAGGAGCTATTCCTAAATAACCTTCGAAAATGGCTTGGAAGCCGGCTAGATAAAGAATGGAATTTGGGGGAAGGTTATGAGGCTGGACACCGTAATGGTGGAGAACTTCTAAGAAAAAGGCGGAAGGCGGCAAACCCATACCTCTCGCAATATGAGAGGTAAGAAGGACGCGTTCTCCGTTTTTCGGCATGGGCTCGATCTCGTCCTCCGGGATCCGCCACTTCCCCTTCAGCACGAGCCCCTCCTTCTCCATTGTCGGAAGGAGGGATGGCGGAATACTGCTGGCACTCCAGTTGCCGGCAGTTTCCGCCTCGTCTTCGGCTCCGGCGGCGACGGACGCTGCGGCCTCCGCGGCCGCGAGCTCTTCTCCGACGAGAGTGATTTTCTCCTCCACCGTCTCGGGCGCGAACGGCGGGGGAGGCGCGGAAGAAGACCCCGCAAGATCCGCGGAGGCGAGAGGGATTTCCTCGCCTGCCGCGCCGCCTGTGGCCTTCGCCGGCTCGTCGCCGGAGGCGTGCACCGGTGAATCCAGCTGGGGATCCATCGTGTCGATGATCTCGTCGATGTCTTTTGTGACGGTTCAGGCCGGGGAAGAGCTTGGAGATGCCATCGAGGGGCGGCGCTCGGTTGCTCCGGTGAGGTCTCGGGTGCGTTCGGGTGCTCGGGAGGTGCTCTGCGGGAACTTGGGCGCTGGAAATGGAGCTGCGAAGTGAGAGCGGAAGGTTTCCATGGAGGACGGAGGCGGCTATTTATAGCCGGAATCCCGTCACGATGCGTGATAACGGCTCTTTTGACCGTTGGATGATCAACGCGTGTCACCCGCCGGAAATTCCGGGAAATGAAACGACGGGTGATTATTGCTATCGCCTCGTTTCCCGCGAGAATCTGTCAGAGATATGTTTCTGGGTTTCCCACCTGTAACCCAAACGTCCCTTACGTCAACAAGATTAAAGCGTTGACGTAGGAAGTTCCTTCTCCGCGAAGATTCGTGGAAGAAAAGCCGGATTTTCTGGATTCCGAGTTTTGCGTTATAACATCCTTAGAGAAGAAAAAGAAGAATTAAGACTGCAGGCCAGTATTTCTTGGAAAATGTACATTTGGCGAAAGACGGCGAATCCGAGTCTTAATCCTTCTTGGGGGATACTGTCGGATATATACCAACTAGGGGTATATCAGATGGTAGTCTAAAGTGACGGATTACCCGGGTGGCCTAAATGATAATGGGCTATGGTCCATTAAGCGTCCCAGTAAGCTGATGCACAGAAGCCGGATTCTAGAAGAACCTGGATCGCGGCCCACGTGATCTGGCTTGGAGTAGAAGACGGATTCCTTACTTTCCAAGTTAAGAGTTACCGTAGTCTTCTAGGTTTCCTACTCTGTATGCCCTAATCCGGCTATTATATAGAGCCGGACGGAGATAAGATAGACAAGAAGCTAAAGGCTAACTCGCCGAGAGGTTGATCCTTGACGAGCAGCTAATAGAACCTCACGTTGTACTCTGTATTTCCAGGCTTTAGTCCTGAATAGTGAGATTGCAGGAGTAGGAACGTCGCATTACTGCGCCGTACCGAACCTGGGTAAAAACCCTGTGTCATTGTCCTTCGCACAACCACGTCCCCCCACGTCTCTATCGGTAGTCTCATGGCACCCCCGTCTATGAATTCTACTACGATGTCTCGACAGCATGAGTGGCTTAGGTTCACATTGATTCCTAATATCAAGAGACTATATGTTTGTTTTCCAACCTTGTTTACAAGTATGGATATTGTCCAATGTTGTTTTTATAAACATGTGATCATTTTCATGGCTATGTGTAGATGAATTTTGTTTTTACACATTTGTCTTACGGATGAGAAGGATCTGGAAAATGAGGTATTAAGCTTGTTACCATTAACCTCCACATATCAGAAGACATGTGGATGCAATAGCTTGTTATTATACCATACTTGATTATTGTTTCCATTTAAGGGGTTATTATGTGTTCCTCATCTCCGATGAGCTTGACAAGGAATAGATATTATAGGTTCTCTAATATTACCTAATGATTCAGTGGACAATTTCTTATGCTCCCTTACTAAGGCAGTGTTGCCCCTTGTTGACTTATGTTGCCTGCAATATCCTGGTCTCTAGTTGCCACTTGTTTTCAGGTACTTCATTTGTCACTTGCAAGTAAGATCAGCTCTTGGATTTCATCTTCAACTGTCTCGCCCTTGTGGTGAAAACAACCAATTACTCCAAGCAAAGATTTTACTTAGATGATTATTAAAGTATGTAAGTTTATTTTATGACATCAAGTTGCCATATGCATACAAGAAGAATTTGTTAACAAGTGGGCCAGACTTGCCTCCAAATTACTAATCATATACAACTGACTGAGATGTACTAGGTTATTCAACTTTCTGTTTGTTTGTGTATCACAATCAATTGTTTGAGTATACGAAAGTGATATGGTAACAAGGTTGCAAGACTTGCTACCAAACTACTTCTATAAAACACTAACATTGGAGTATCACCCTATGTCAAGAGGAGTTAATAAGAGTTTCCAAATACTCTTATAGTGGATTGGAGTAGTACTTCTAGAACACTCTAAATAATCTTCTTGAAGATCTTCTTGTGGTAGTTCCTCCTTTCTTGTGGGTTGCTTCTCTTGCAGAATGACTTAGAAAAGATTGTGAAACAAGATACAATGGTCTAGCAAAAATAACAAGATCTAGATTAAGAGTTAGTTCATGCTTTTATCATCCTTCCATATACTTCTTATTTTATTTCCCAAAAGATATGTAATTATATCATATAGGATTTGTTTTACTTAGTTATTGATTCAATTCCTCTAATAGAGGTTATAACTTGTTGTTATTCATTTCTTGTATCCACAAATACTTTAGCTGTTGAATGTTGATGTGGATAGAAATGTGGATTGTTTTTGGAATGAGGACTTAAGATAATAAGTTGATCAAATGGTTCATTGATGTGTTGAGGTTTCATATGCTCACTTGTATAAGATGAATGAGACAATGAGCATGTGAAGGTTATTTGGGTTTTAATGACTTGAGTCAGAGTTGTTAGTTTATTTTCTCAAAGTATCAAGTGGTTATATTATATTCTTCTTTTGTAGTCTTGGTCATACATAATGTAGACATAAAGATTTGGAAAGATCATATGTAAGGCTCAAGGTTTCACAGTAGTTTAGGAAGATCTATTTCTTCTTTTATGGTTGATGAGATATGTACATATTCTATAAATATGTTAATAACAATTATTATGTTATTTCCCACTTGTGAGGTTTGAGTTAACACTTGTTTGTATCATTTGTGTGCTATTGAACCTTTGTTATTCACTTCTAAAGGTTTACTTAGTATTTCTGAGATGACGTATAAAGGTGTGATGTGAATGGATTGGTAACATGGAGAGTTGTTGTTTTATAGAAGAGAACATCTGTGTTGACGAGATGGTTCAATTGTGCATTACTCATTTGTGGAAGTATGATCATCAGTTATGTGATTTGGATACTCACCCCTCTTTGAGTTCTAAATACCTAGTGAATTATCCCAAGTCACTTATAGACTTGTGGTTAATTTTGTTGAGAGTTTGTGCTTGGTCATAACCAATTATGGTTTGTCTTAATCAAATGATTAGGTTTGTAAGATACATCTTATAAAGATCACTCCAAAGGTACTCTTGATCAGATGATCTAAACCTATTTCATCCAGTCAAGTGAAACATTGGTCACTTTGCTTCGTTTAAACTTTCACGCCAAAATTTCTCGTATTTTTAGATGCATGCTTTGCAAATGCACATATTATATTTAGATCCTTATAACCTCTCAAACACTGGGATGTTACAATTTCCAAGAATGAGATTGAATGAGCACATGAGAAGATCCATTTATCTTTGAAGACCTATCCCACTTTTGATAGTACGGATTTTGCTATTTGACTCGATGCTATAACAATAGAACTACCTTATTCAACCTTGGATTCGAGTCTTCATGTGCATTCGATCAGATCTAAGCTCCAGGTTGATATATGTGTCTTGATCTTCAAATACGCCATATGAGAGCTTCTTTCTTCATCCAAGCGACTACATCTGGTATTCATATGTACTTTCTTCAACATTGATCAACGATGAATCTTCATGTGCGCCAGGATCACTTCTTAAGTCAAGGTAGTGTTGGTGTCTTCGTCTTCAGCTCCTCGTCACACAAAAGATATTCCTCAAGGGCGCCAATTGATTTTACATTAAGCAAGGTAGTGTTGGTGTCTTGATCCTCAGCTCTTCATAGCACAAAAGATATTCCTCAAGGGTGCCTTGAGGTCTTCATGTAGGTGTCGTCTTCAACGATGTCTTCAAGAGATCGTGAAACATGCCCGATGTGTTGGTGTAGATGGCATTTTTTGCTTGAGTCTTTTGAGTAGTTGTCTTCGAGGTCTTGGCGAGCTCTAGTAAATGTCGACGTAGATGATCGGAGCTAGCGTTGAAGATGAAGTGGTTCTTCTATGAAGCAGTCCCCTGGTTAAGAAAGTTCATCCAGATCTTGTATGGGCATGACTACTTCTTGATATGTAGATGTGCTAGAACTCTTATGGTTGAGGGGGGTGCATGATTGCTGATGTTGGTCCTGTTCCTCGGAGATTATTGAAATGCCTCTGCTTCAATCTTGACATGATCTAGTGTAGATATGCTTTCATAACAGTAGATCAAGGCGGCGGCAGTGGTTAAACCAAACCGACTGTGGGCCAAGTACCTGATATACTAGATGAAAACATTTGTCCCCAATCATTTTGTTGTTGATAACCCAAAACCGGTGTAGAGGGCATCTCATACATTTTCAGAAGTCGGAACCACTTGCTCGAGAAAGTGATGATGACGAGCGAAAACCACAAACATAGCCAAGCTCACACGATCACAAACAGGGCCAAAGTCAAACACCAAAGAGTGAGAGAGAAGATGCGGAAGTGCAGTGCAAAAAAAGGTGAGGACTAATTTCCATTCGTTCGACCAAATGGTTTCAGTAGAAGAAAAGAAAACCCTATGAACTAAATTTACCCAAATTCTTCAATCCAACAAGGAGGCCATACATCAGTTGGCTGCTAACCGGATGATACAGGCAGGCAAAAGTTAGAGAAAAGTTGAGGCCAAGCTCCTCGCATACCCAGTTCAGTTGTACTAGTACTACTTATCCGTTCCCTACATATATCTCCCTGCACTTCTCCACCTCTCGCTCCCAGACCTGCTCGCACCCAAGAAGCAGCAAAGCGCCATGGCCTCCATCACGTGCGCCATCCAGCTCGCGGCCAGGACAGCGTCCTCGTCGCCTAGGTGGAGGTCGCCGCGGGCGGCGCAGGGAGCGGGAGGAGCAACACCGCTGCCGGCGCGGAGGATTCTAGGGTGGTCGGTGCTGAGCAAGGTGGCGCCGGCGAGGGAGAGCGGGAGGGTGAGGTTCTTCAAGTTTGGGAACAAGGACGCCGAGGGCGCCGGCATCTACGGCAGCCAGGGCAGGGACGACTTCGACCGCGACGACGTGGAGCAGGTGAAAATCAGCCCCATTCCTTGAACTGAACTGTCTCCGTTTGCTACGCTCAGTGTGGTGCTTGTCATTTGACAACAATGGCCGCTGCCGCAGTACTTCAACTACATGGGGATGCTGGCGGTGGAGGGCACCTACGACAAGATGGAGGCGCTGCTGAACGAGAACATCCACCCGGTGGACATACTGCTGTTGCTGGCCGCCTCCGAGGGCGACTTGCCCAAGATCGAGGAGGTGCTCAAGGCCGGCGCCAAGTACGACGTCAAGGACGCCGACGGGAGGACGGCGCTGGATCGGGCCAGCGCCGAGGTCAGGGAGTTCATCACCGGCTTCGCCACGGCCAAGGCCTGATCGTGCACGCTTTGGATGTACATTCTCGTTTTGCTGCGGTTGCTACTATGTAGATTGAGTTAGGCTGGGAGATTCACGAGCTGCTTGAGAAGGTGCCGCACGGTCTTGCTTTGCTCAACCTGACGACCGAGACACTCGTTGAATGTATTTATTGAGGAACCGATAAAGAAGCTGAATACGGAGTAGTCATCCTTGAACTGGGACATTTTACACCAAGTATTGCCAGATTTCTTCAGGAAATTTTTTTTTCCTTGTTTCTGCTTGCTAATGTGATGCAACTATGAAAACCAGTATTAATCCGCTGGTGCATATTTTCATGTGCGCAACTGTTTCTAACTAGAACTAATGTGAAGTCTTCCTAACGATAAGAGTATCAAATGTGCCCTCATATCAACAAAACATTTTATGGCATGCACTGGTACTCGGAAGAACACTCCTTTTTCCGGCCAGCTTCAATGCCAAAATGCCTACAATTGGTTGTGTAGTATATTAATATCTACACCCACCTCCCATTTGCAGAACCCAAAAAACATAAAATTGAAAGAAATCACAAAAAATGTTTCTTTACCGGCTACTACGAAATAAAAGAATGAAATCCAGAGCACAACAATAAAACTTCAGGCACTTGATCTCTGACCAAAGCAATGCACAGTACAAAGATTTCATCCTTTATTTCATTTGCTCTAGGATTATGTCTCCATTAGTAGATCATCTATGTACTCCACTACAGTTTTACAATGGCAACCCCCAGAAGATTCAATTGGGGTACATTCACTTGTCTCCGCCTGCACAATGAACACTGGTATACTCTATAACCCCTCAGAAAAAAACTCTATAACCAAATTAACCGATCCTCTTTTTCTAGTATTATTAATTTTATATTTTGTATGGCTTGTGGATGTCACTAGCTACAAACCATTAGGCAAATGGCAAGTGTACTTCAACCTTGGATGTGCACGGAGCGCTTGTTGAAGAGCAGTGTCCACCGTGACACCCTCGCGGAACAACTTATCATATAAGAGGCAGATAAATTGAGCCAAGTACTCCTCATCATCAATATCTTTGTTACCTTCACCGTTTTTCTCAGCATCACTGTCTTCCCAGTCACTTATAGGGCTAACAGGTTCGGGCTCTGACTCACTAGCTTCATCATCCCCAATGACAAACTTCCCATTCTCTAGGCTTCCATTAGCATCCATCCCATGGTATGCAATTGCCTGGGAATCTGGAGGCTCGACAGATGATGAAATGACTGCTTTGGCACCAGAATCCACGAATGCCTTGACAAGGCCATGGGCAAGGCCATACTTACCACTGCACACAATAATCCTCTCCCTCCATGCTCCAACCTAGGCCAGCAATATGTATTTGAGATATCAAGAACCAAGAATGCCCTAAACTATGGATATGCATTGTAACAAACATGGTAAAAATGCAGAAGGCACTATGATATGGCAGATAGTTGAACTGTGCCTCTAAGCTACTACATTGCTAGCCATCAACGTTTTGTTACCATTTGGTTCATAACAACTCTTTTGAGTCATGAGGTTCATGCCATGCATTTGATAACGACACCACACAAAATATGCATGCTTTAATCCAATACTCCTAATCAACTGGCAGTAACGTACTACTCCCTCCGTATCAAAATGTTAGATGTTGTAACGTTTTCTAGACTACCCGTATCTAGACATATTTTAGTGTAAGATACACATGAATCTACACACTAAAATGTGTCTAGATACGTGTTATCTAGAAAGCGCTAAAACATCTTACATTTCGATACAGATGGAGTATTACAGATCTTACTTGGAACCGTTCTTGCATTTGGATTTCACTACATATCACTGACAATTTTGTATTGGTCCCTATCTATGAACATGTAAAGATCAGTTCAAAGGAAGTGCAATCTGCCGATAATGTCTTACCATCCATCGAACGTCTTCAGGTGACATGTGAAAAGCAGGCACTGTCCTCCTGAACATATAGGCACCGATTTCTTGGTTATCTTCCATTACCTGCAAGAAGATACCTTAATATACCTATTGACACGACTAGGAACCAAAGAAAAAGGCAGTCTTACTTGTGTTTGGCGCCCAATGTAGCGGTGATGTATCCCACCAATTTCAAACGATGGCCATTGTGCAACCAACTCAGACAAACATGAAATCTTTGAGACAGAGTATGCACCCTTTCTCTTAGACCCATGCAGCATGGTAGACAAGCTTGTTTTGACACACTGCAGAAACCTGTCTGCAAGTTCCCCAGGTTCAGCAACTACAAATACATCATTCTGCCAGCTGCAATAGTAAGTTTTGCATCACATAACCATAACTTACAGGTAAGTAAATGCTTGTTTCAGTTAATAAAAAATACAAACAGTACCTCAATATTGAACCTGTTGAATCATTTTGAAGAGCCAAGTGTATCACACCAACTTGAGGCATATTTTGCAGCTTATCATAGAGTGACTGAACATGTCCAGATGGCTGCCACGACTTTAATGGTGATGTTGGTGGTGAGGGCTTCGTAGTTGCGTGACCATCCAGGCTAAGCAGCGGAACTAGGTCGATTCCACCAAGTCGATGAGTGCCCTCGGGACTGTATAGAAGTGGACTAGATGGAAAACTCCCAGTAAACAAGGGAGAGGTAATTGGAGTTGGAAGTGTAGTAGTTGGTTTTCCAAATCCAGAAGTGCTATTCATTAGAGTAAGCCTAATACCATTCTGAGAGCAGAATGCTTCAAGCGAACGGGTATGATTTATTTTCTTTCCAAAATCAGGATTGAATGAAGCCTCTACAAGTAAAACCACACGCCTCCATCCTAATGTAGGATTACTGTCACTTAGACCTGACAGAGGATTATAAGATGTATCAACCACATATCCCATAAAGTGTGTCTATCGTACTATAATCCAGGTATTACAAACCTGCATTTGACGAACTCAATCTTGAAAACGACAGGGATTTGATGATTCCAGAGGACTTCTCTTCCTCTTGATATCTTGGAACTAAAAGCTCACAAACATTCTTGAAAGCCTGTAAATTTTTCTGAATGTACTCTTCCGTTGCAGCCTCCAACTTAAGCCAGACAGCAGGATCAGTCTCGTCCAGCTCCATGCCACACCGTTCATCAACTGACAGCATAACAAGATCTCCACTCAGTCGAATATCCAAGATATGTACTTTAATAGTGCCAAAATTACTAACAACACTTATGGCTATGTTGATATTGGTCAAACGTACGGCTTCTTGGAAGTTAGATTACCTGGATTAAAACGAAAATATTGCATTTCAGGAAGCATAGGTATCAGCGTATCCAAAGTTTCTTCCACTCTCTCCACTGAGCACGCACTTTCTATTAAAACTTGTCCTGTATCCAAGTAGCGCCATCCACCTCGCCGACTCTAGATGAATATATAAAATAACACTATATGAGAACAGTGCGCAAAATATGCATATCTCAGATCGAAGTTCACTGGAATCTGAAGGTAGTAAATTTATCAAGCAACAAATATTCATCTTGGATCACTTAGGTGTTTCTTCATAGTAACTTTATGCCCGGATTTGTTATTTTGAAAAAGGGAGATCGGTGACATTTCGATATAAAGCGCATTAGATTCGATAAATTCCTTGTAATGCCTTGAAATGAAAAGCCTGTAATAATTGAAAATAATTAAACCTTATCCATAAGATTTAACAAGCCTGGCACTATGTTGGTCGATATCCCAGCATTCGTAGGACAAGAAAAGGTAAATTCTCACAAGAAACAGACCATTCTAGTAAAGTTGCACATGGACTACCTATTGAACTGTGAATAGTTTAATGCTTAAGTTGTTTTAGTAGCAAAATCAAGAACTATGATGTGTATTACCTTAGTTGGAACTGAGCCACACCCTATTGAAACTAGGCAATCGATTCTTGTATCAGGCCACAAAAGTTGTGCTTCTCTTATCGCGAAGATCGTGGGATTGTTCGCTACAATTGCTCCGTCTTGCCAGCGATTTACATCTGAAAATAAAAGGAAGAAAACAGTAGACAAGAAAAATGAGGATGGAGGTACATACTGCATCTTGAAGACTCCAACAAACAGAGACATACTTGTCCTTGCATAAATTAAAACCCACTGGCTAGTTTAGGAATATTTACCATCAGAAAAATCATCCAGATAATATGGAGCTGCCGATGATGCTCTTATGGCTTCCCATATACGATGCTTACAGCTCCCCATAAAAGCACCACGTTTAATACCAACTGGTGCACCAGAAACAGCCGTTCCAACCGCACCAATAGATGGACTTTCGGCCATTCCTGGTGATACCTCCAGAGTGCCAGGTGGATACTGGAATACCTTATTATATTAAAATATGCCGCAAAACTAAAAGAAGAAGAGAAACAAAGAACAGAAACACTATGACAATAGCTAAAGTAATTCTCAAAAGGTACTCCCTCCGTCCCACAAGATAAGATATTTTGACAAACTAAAACAGCTTGAAAAAAGTCTTATATTATGGGATGGAGGGAGTGCTTCGCACTTTTCTTCTGGTTTCAATTTTGAGAACTAAATAGTCCCAGCATACAGCTGTACAAACTACATTTAGAACTGAAAACAAATAAACCAATACTGAAGGATAAAACTAACCTGATAGTTTCGAAATATATATGGTTGGGCAGGCATGGCACTGACTAAAGTGGATACAACAAAAACCTTCGGAATTCCTTTCACAGCAGACTCTATTAGGAGGTCACCATCATCATCAGCACACATTTCCTTTAGTAACCTCTCGAATTGATCTGCGCTGTGCTGCAACAAAATTTCCTTAGTCACTACCTGAACTTACATTATGCATAGCATGAAACACCACACAGAAATTCATTGGTTGATTTAAACCTTTGAACCATGCACAACCACTCTAAAACTCTGTGACGAGCTTTTGAAAAGTTGATCAAGCTTCTCCTTCCATGTAGCAGATTCATCCTTAGGGAAAGGTTCAGCAAATACAAGTTTCCCTAGAAAATGAACAATTCAATTGACAGCACATTTGCATTAACAATTAAAAAATAACAAAACATGAAGAACCAGAAGAGACTTTTCGAGAACCCGAACCATACTCACCAAGTTTTGTGTATATTTCTTCACACTGATCCATACTCATCTGCTTGATTCCAAGAGCCATCGCAAGCATGCCACCTGTCGATGTACCACATATGAGGTCAAACATTTCATGTATGCGTTTCCCTGTTCCTTGTTCTATTTGTTTAAGCATTTGGACAGTTGCAAGGCCCTTCATGCCACCACCATCCATCGAAAGAATACGCAGACCCTTCTTTGCAACTGGCCTCCCTCTTATTGCCCGGCGCAAGTTCTCATTCTCCCCTAAAAAGTTCGAAAAGATTCACAGAACCCATCAACAGAAGTCATGGTTACTGATTAATCATGAAAAAACAAGTCAATCAGAACCACAAACAAATATACCTAGAATTGCCAGCGCACGTGCAGCTGCCTTGCTGACATGCTTCTCTTGTGAAAAAGTAGAGCGAATTAAAAGGTCACGCAAACTTTCAGAGTGGATAAGGGTGCGACGAGTCTCCAAGCAGAAAGCCAAATTGCCAACTGCAAATAGAGATAAGCGTTGCACCTAACAAAAGCAAGCAAATAACAGTGAGCCTCCAGTGTTAACCAAACAACACATCAACCATCAACCAGAGTCTAAATCCAGATCATCTTGCCTCAGAATTCTTGTGTGCACAAAGTGATTTCAGTGACTTGAGCACATCTTTTCTCAACATCTTTTGAGCAACATGATCGGAAACAAAAGTTAATGTGACCACAACTTGCAATACTGATACTAATTCTTCGTCATCAAATGATTTCAGCACGGCTTCTATAGGCTTCATAATATCACACTTAATCAGCTGCATTGCTGATGAAATATCTGATGCTAGTGATGAAAGAGCAAGGCATGCTTGCTCAACCTGACAAAGAAATTGCCAATTAAGACGGGAATAAACAAAATTGTTGTATATTCGAAATATACAACCATTTTCACAGAACTCAGCATATTTTGTGTTTCCGGGGTTGAGTAAGTACCACGTGACGATTATCGCTGCTTATCATGCTGATAAGCTGCCTGACAGCATTTTCTTCTTTGCTAATCGCAACTTGATTGCTATGATCTTCCATTATTTTGGCCAAAGCAGAGGCCAGCAAAGGATGGTGACAGGAAGAGAACCGGAAAACAAGCGAAAAGAAGGCACTAAGCTTGTGCCTGGCTGCAATGAAGTAGGAATAATTCTCGGTCTGGAAACAAAACCCAAAGGCAAACTTGTCAAAAAAAAAGTTGCAGGTAATGAGATGACCTAGCTAACAGAATAATATAATGCCAGGTAGTTTTATCTACCTCTATTTGCACAGTGACAGACTTAAGACTTTCCAGTGCGTCAATTCTAATATTTGCAAGTGTGAGATGTCTAAGGTTGTGAAGTGGCAAGATTTCTGGAAGAAACTCTAGGGGATTCCCGAACAAACGCAATACGCGGAGCTTAGGCACTGATCTGCGGAAACCGATAATGAATTGTGAGGAAAATGACACCAATCTAAAGAAACTACAGAAAGATAAAGAACCTCTATGAATTATATTTAATAACCTGAAATCCAATAATGGGCGGACAAGCTTATTGTGTTCTAGTGATAATTCCTCCAGCAAGACACACTGTCGCAGTTCTACTGCTTGTTAAAAGAGGGGAATAAACTTAGCTCATTGCAAGGACAGTTGATACGCATAAGCTTGAATGACAAAAGTCTTTGAGGTACCACAAAGCTGTAAACACTAATTTAGATTTATACAGAAATAAACGATGTGCACACTAACCTGGGACAGAAACTAGCATGTTGTTGTCAACAGTAAGCACTTTCAAGTTCTTCAATTCACCGACTTCAGGTGGCAAAACTGACAATTTATTGTTGTCAATATAAAGATTCTCAAGGAATGGAAGGCGAGTCAATTCCACCGGAAGCACCTGCCAAGGTTTTGTACAACATTTTATGGTTAGAGTTGCCTTTCGTGTCAACCAGTCTCAATTTTTAGAGACACGGATATAGCTGACAAAAGGACAACAAACATTTCAAATCGAGAAACACATAAATACATAGTAAGTCACAATTGAGAATACTGGCCCAATAAAGCCCCAAAGGGTGGTGCATGTGTGTGCAGGTGGTGGTGGTCGGGGGGGGGGGGGGGGGGGGGCAACAAACATGGTAGGTGAAAAACAGGGGCTGGCAGAGATGAAGCGGAAAGGGTGCAGAGTGTGGTGGTCATGCAGAAGAATAGAGAGGAGAGAGAATCAACAAGATTGATCGGAAGGAAATCCGGCAAAAAAATAAACCCTAGAAACCTGTTCTCAATAGCATGTTAGGAATAGCGATCTATTCCCAGGGCTCTGGGACATACAAGTGCATTAGGAGATAAAGTAGGGATCTGGCTATACAAAAGGAAATACATAGGAGTCCTAGTATAATATAACTATCTCTCTGATGAGGCTCAGGATCAGTACATAATTGGTACATTAGTTGACTATAGACTAGAAATATGCCACCCTTTATATAAAGTTATAAACTAAAAAAGATCATCTCTAGAGAAGGAGCATGGGTTGTAGGTGTTGCGGTAGACACATTACATGCCGAGGAGAACCACCAGAGCTCTACCACTGCAGCCTGTAGCAGTGGTGCTCAAACAACAGATTTTATGGTTTTGAAGAACATCTGCTGCTTCATCCATGTTGGTGCTAGAGATTCTGAGGTTGATTGGGCATCAGGTCCAGTTGCGATTGAAGTTATGGTCAAGTTTACAGAAGAAAATTCTGACCCAAGCAGAAATCAGTAAGGAATTGCAAGAGAGATATAAACTGCCTAACATTGACCAAGGGGAGCCAGGATGCTGAAACATAAGGATTATTGTGGACCCAGAGCTACACATCGGCTAGAGTGCAGAGCAGTGACACAAGCTACCGACGCAGGCCAAAAAGCTAATAAATGGCACCGATGTGAAGTCTCCAAGGCACAGGAATTTCCCGTTACGAAAACTGCTACTGCTAAGACCAGCATGGAGCCAAAAGATACTGTCATCTAGCCTAACTATGAACAAACTGTCCAGAAGCAAAAGAAGGTCCTCTAACCCAAACGGCCAAACCAGACATGAACAGTTGCAGGGAAGGGGGAGCAAACAGGAATTGAGAAAGATGAAGTGAAAGGAGTAATATTAGGTAGAGAAACAGTAGTAGAAGTGTGAAACACAGGCTTATCTTTCCCGACTAATCTAACTCTTTTTTAGTAAATCAATCTGTCAAAACAAATTGGAGATTTAAAATGCCAGACTAACAACCAAACAACACATTTTTCAGTTTAGCAGATGGTCCGCTCCACTAAGCTGAAGTATGCTCTCTGTTTCTTTAGAAAGCGCAATAAATTTACATCAAGTGATAAACTTTAATTCAGTACTCACAAATCCCAAATAATATTGGTTTAAGATTTTGTTAATCAGCGTACAAAGCAGCTAATTTTCTATGACTATAGTGATCAGATGTTTGATTAAAAAACAAAAGGTGATCAAATTCCTCGCATGAATAGTGAGCTAATTTCTAGATCAATCAAGTGTACAGATACACAAACAGATATAAGTCACACTATCAGCCACAAGAATCAAACCTCATTTCAGATGCAGTAAACCAACAAGTCCAGTCCATGAAATGGGCAGTCGACTGAGAAAATTCAATATAAGCCAATACAGGTGTTAAAGACATCTCATGACTAGGAGAGATCACTTTGACCAAATGTATGGTTAACACGACTTTCAGTAAGTCGTTTCTGATTGTTATCAGGCTTTAGATTTTACCTGTTTGTTCAGTCAAAATAGTGTTGTAATTCTTGGGCATATAAAACCCATGTGTCTGGTGAAGACGCAATGAATTTCTTGTCTATCTTGACTACTGTAGTAGTGTAGTTCTTAGAACCCTTGCCTTCTCAACGAAGAAAACTAGTGCAGTTCGTCCCTCTTTTTTCTACTCAAATTCTTCAATAAACTCGGCAAGTTGTTGTTGATTTATGAGGTGTTCGAATCAGATAAGCATCCCATAAAATCAGCATCTAACAGTCCTAACACCAACCCCAACTACAACACTAAATTACTAATCATCTAGGCAAAACTAGAGGTCCAAAAACTGTCCTGCTGCATAAGTTTGATTGTTCAATACTGAATGCACAGAACAATCAGCATTAAGCATGAAACATACTCTACTTGATCAAATATGATTTCACACCGTTAGACCACTACACAACACATAATGGCATCCATAATCACTGGATTTCACACAAGTAAACACAAGAAGAGCAGGGTTTCCCTTCCAGTATAAGTTATCAGCCGCAAAGGCTTGACAACGTGCGCAGAGAGCAAGCATGACCAAGGGGAATGTTTACAAGTCATCAGCATGCTGCATGTGTCCACCACAAATCACAGCTACCTAACGCCAAGGTACAGATACCGTGCCCATGGGTTAAACGTGATGAGAATCTCTACAACCAAAAGCAGAGCAATGCAGATCAAACAAAAACAGTGCCCACGTAAGCTTTTACAGAAATCCGTTAGGAACACCTGAAACCCACGATGACCTCCGATATAAAGAGCACTACCGGAATTCCACAGTGATCAGGTAAGCAGACGACGAATTGGAAGGTTTGTAGATCAGAAGAGAATGAATGGATGATGGCACTCACCATGAGGCCGCAGTTGGAGAGTCCGAGCACGGTGACGGAGCGCCAGTGGTCGGCAAGCACGGGCACGCCATCCGCAGCCGGCGCGGGCGCGAGGTTGGATCTGATGAGTCGCGCGAGAACCACGGCGCCGTCGCCGGTGCTCTGCGTGGAGCCGAGCGCCCGCGCCACCCGGACGGAGCGCAGGGCCTCCCGTCTCCTGACGACCCGCATCTCCACCCCCACCTGGCCCCCGTCCTCGTCCGGCTTCAGATCGACGGATACGACGTCATGGGGCGGGGGCAGCGCGACCATGAGCTGGGACTGGAGCCGCAGCGCAACCTGATCCTCGTCGTCGGTGGTGGACCAGTCGAGCTCGATGCGGAAGCCGAGGTCGCCGTTCGTTGTGGCGGTGGGCGAGAAGGAGATGCTGGCTGCCGCGGCGGTGGGGGACTGCGGAGGCGGGGGCGAGGAGGGGTCCTGATCGGGCTCTTGGGCGAAGTCGCCGTAGTCGAGGGTGAGGTGGAAGATCTCGGAGCTGCGCTTCCAGCCCAGGCTCCACGACGACATGGCGGGCGCCGCCGCATCAAATGGCGGGGGCTAGGGTTCGGGTTAGGAATCGCAGGGAGATTTGGGAGGAAGCGGTGTGAGGAGGAAGACGAACACAGATCAGAGGGAGGGAGGGAGGGAGGGAGGAAGGAAAGGGAGCGGAGTGTAGGCGTTGCGTTTTCGGTTCGTTTGGTTTGGCCCTCCCCTCCCCTGTGGAAATTTCCGCGTCATTCCTTGCGTTTTCTGCTTGGGGTTTTACCTTCCAAACTCCGCTACCGACACTGTACGGGTCCACAGGACAGCGTTGCCTACACGAGATTGACGAAAGCCAGATTTTCCTCGATTGTGCGGCCCAGCCCAAATCTCTTCTTCACCTTGAAGCCTGGCCCATCAATCGTGCATCTTCATCCAAGCCGCGAGTGAGGAAAGCGGAAGCCGCCATCGTCTGGTTCGTCCCCAAATCGCCACCGGGCTTCCGATCTCCTCTCGCCCCGCGCAGCAACAAGGAGGAAGGTAGGGATCATCCATGCAGTCCCCCCCCCCCCCCCCCTATTTCTGTTGGTCTTTATCCGTGCCTGCTCGTGCTCCTCGTTTGGATCCCGGTGGTTCTCGATTCCTAGCTCGGGCAGCCACGCCAACGAGCGCCATGCAATGCGTGCTGTTCGCCATGGTCTCCCACTTCCTTCTCTCGAGTTGTATTGGGGTGCAGGCCGTGTCCGTGTGGCTTATAAGCAGTGCCCGGAGCTGGTCAACGAGACGCAGCCAAGGGCAGATCGGGCCAACGGCCGGGGCGCCGGGCGTAGTTCCGCGAGATACGCCGGGAGCGCACGAGCGGAAAGGTGCAGCGGGCATCTCTCGTTTCTTGAGGCGATGCAGATCATAGCCGGCCAAGCGTCACCGTCCTGCCTGCTGCCTGTTCCCTCGTGTGATCACGTGGCATTCTCACGTCCGATGCGTAACAAGATTCGGCTACCAGTGATTCAGTCTCTGCACGGCCACGGTACCTAGCCGATGTATTGTGCAGCCTCTGCCGGTAGCGACGGCACTGAACAGCGGGGTCGGGCCTGTGCCCATGCCGTGGCAACCAACGGCGCCCGCTACGGAGAGTGCGTCGGCTTTGCTAGGCTCAAATGTGCCTAACTGTGAATTCTGTCAAACATATCAATTGATCAGTATTCCAGAAAGTAGTACTCGGTGGATTGAATGGATGTTGAGATTAAGAAGCATGAATATGACTCTAGTGTTTCTCAAACTCAGTACAAAAACGAATCATATTATTTATCACTGAACCGTGTTGATGCTAATGGGCTAGTGTTGTTTCTTTTTTACTTATTTTGCAGGAATGGACAAGTACCACAGCAACACTCGTTTTGCACCCCCCAGAGATGCTCCATTTGCTCTTCGTGGTAAGCACTCTTGGACGAGTTCGCTATATCTATGTATTTCTAAGTTCTGAAGTAGTTTGAGGTCTCAAACAATCACGCCACATGTCAATTGTGTAGGTGGTAGTGGGTGCACACAAGAACCTTTCAAGTGCATTCTTGTTGTGTTGGTTCATAAATTGGTTTGTTCATTAATGAAGAACCATCTATTTAGTTAATAAATCGTTGGCACTGGCATGCAATTGCCATTATAAATAAATGTTACAGTCAATATTGTTTCCATCAGTCTGCACATGCCTCAAGTGCGTTGATCTGTTTCTAATTTTTACCAGGATATAGGTTCAGAACTTTATCTGATGTGTCGTTTAATGAAGAACAGACATCTATTTACTTACTAACTCTTTGACACATGCAATTGCTATGTAAAAATGGTATAATATAACCGACATTGATTTCCATCAATCTCGCTATTCTGCATTTTTGTGTGATCGGCAAGTTCATTTTTTCTTATAAGGCTTGTCGCATTTGTTGCCTTTGATCTTTCAGGAGCCTTTGGTAGCCCAAACTCATCCTTCAACAGCATGGGTGGCCTTGGGCACTCCTCAAGCATTGGGCAAGCAAAGGGCTACGCATCATCTCCCTTAGGAGCTCTACGACAGAAGATGTCTCCTTCTGGAAGCCGGTCCCTGCACACAGGTCGTCCCCTGTCGGCTCCTGTTGCAAACCGCCCATTGTCTCCCCATCTCCCTCTGAAGAAGCCACAGCTGAGCGCTACGTTCTCCATCTCACACCGTATATTCGGCGTGGCACTGGGTGCTGCCATCATATCAATTCCTCTTGCTACCAAGTTCAGCCTCATGTTCGATGTCTGAGCGAAATGCATTCTGCAGTGATGAGATTTGGCATTGCTGTGGCTGTTTCGTCTTCTGGACAATGCAACTGTAGGTGAAGTTGTCATAACGTCTTATCAACCCTGCAGATTTTAGTAATAAGGAAAAAACCATCCAAATGATTGGTGTAAAAAGAGTTCATTTTGAGTGTTATACTTCTCTGTTATGAGGTCTGCAAATCTGAACCAGGTTTTTTGCTTTGGCTTCACTGTTTTCCTTGCTCATGCGGAAGGCACATGATGTGATTTTTCTTTTTCTGAACTGATATCTGTTGGCAAGTGTTAATTTCCACTCCGAGAGCAATGATGCCTTCTATCTGCCGGCCACCCTTATTTTCTGCTCTCTAATAGAATTTCAGAATCCACGGATTTCTCATGTTATGGATGCGAATGTGCATTATATTCCATGGATTTCTCATAGTATGAACTGGTGTTTCTGTTGGCACTGTGCTGATGGTAGAGCCTGCAGTATTATTTATTTCCGCTGGAACCGTTCGTTCAGACTTTTCATGCAAAATGGAGAAGAATGTTTTGATATGACGGCTATCAGTAGTTGACAAACAAAACTGTTTATAAGTCAAAAGAGGCATACCACTTTTCGTTGTACACAAGGCATAGTAGCCCATGTTTACTGGAATGTTAGATCATCTCTAACATCTGGCCTAGAATAGCTGGTTATAGGGCAGCCGTTTCTGAGTTAATTGTTGCTGTGTATACTCCCCCGTTCTATATTAGATGACTCTCATATAGATGTATCTAGACATCTTTTAGTACTAGATACATCTAGTTGAGAGTCATCTAATATGGAACGGAGGGAGTAATTGATAAAAATAGAGCAGTTGTTAGAGCATCTCTAACTATGGAAAAATCGCCGATTTAGTGCGTGTGGTAAAAAGGTGCTAAATTTCGTCCCCTGCGCGGCCAAGAGGCTAATCCGGCGCGGAGAATTTTGGAATTCCACTTCCGCGCTAGATGACGCGCAGCCCGCCTCCTCCCCTCGCGCAGCGCCGACGATGTTCTCTGGTGCGCCACCCACCCCTCCCTACGTTGCCATCGGTCCGTACGCGCTCGCTCCAAACCCTAGCGCCGCTGCCGCACCAAATCCGAGCGGTGAAATCGCACGCAGGTTGTTCGTTGTGTCTAGGACGATCGCGCGGCGCAGGTTCCCGCCGTGTCTGCGTCAGTGGCCAAGACTGCGCGGATTGGAGTACCGGAGCGCCCAGTAAACGCCGCCTCGGTGACCGCCCCCTCGGCTACCGCCGCCGCGACGAGCAAAAAGGTTAATGCCACCGCGACGCGCCGGATGCTTCCCCTACGCAGGCGCCTCCCTCTCCGCCGCCGCCGCAAGCGCCCAACATGTTCGATGATCTTGAATATTTATGTTGTGTTTGCATCAATTGTTTGTTGATTTTTTGAATTTTGCTATTGCATATTTTGTTTGTTTGTGTTTTGAAACAGCGGCCCGGAAGCGCGCGCTGCAGTTTTGTGCACCTAAGAATTAGGCACGGAGTTATGTCCGTGATCTCAGTCCGTAGTGTCAGCAGGTTTAGTATTACTGCATCGATGTGGTCACAAGATCATAAACTAACATTGTTACGCTTTAAGGAGGATGACCATCTTATGCACAATACATAAACTAACACCGTTACACAAGTCAAAAAATCAGAGTCTCTTTTTTTCGAGAATAGAAGATCCGAGTATTTTCTCTAGCTTGTACCATGATGATATGTTGGTACGTTCTAGTGTTGGCTACACTCAGCTTGACAATAGCAGAGTAGCGCGGGATACCAACAGATATCTAAGGGCATCTCCAGCCGCCCCCCCAGAGCCTCCCCAGGGGGCTTTTTTCGCGGCGGAAGCGACGAATAGCGCCGCTTCTTCACCACTCGCCCCCCTCCCCAGCGGCCCAAATAACGCCGTTTCGGCGCTAAATAGCGCCGCGGCACCCAGGCCAAACCCAGCCCGCTGGGTTCGGCCTAGGGGGCGAAACTGCGCGGCTGCGCGCGTGGGCCAGCTCGGTCAGCGACGCGACGAGAAAGCGCGGGAACAGAAGCCACCGCCCGTGATCGTCTTCTCGGCTTCCGCGCGGTCAAAGGCTGCCGGCGTTTATGGCGTGGCGGCCGCCCAGTGCATGCGCCCCGCCCAAAGGCTGCCGGAGTAATGGCGTGGCGGGCGGCACCGAGGGGACGCGCGCGCAGTAAATGTCCGGCCGCTCGCCGCGCTATAACCCCCCCCCCCCCCCCCCCCCGTCGCGCGCCTCGCCCCGCCATTCTCCACACCGGCGAGCTCTCCCTTCTTCTCCTCGACTCTCTCCTCCTCCCTTCTTCTCCACGAAAATGTCTGACGGAGCGGCGGCGAACGGGTTCCCACGCCATAACCTGCGCCGGGGCCAGGCGATGGCGCTGTACCGCGCGGGCTATCTTTGCCCGCCGGACATGCGCCTCCCTAGCTCCGCCGCGGGGGCGAGCCGCTGGGCAATCAGCGCCGGCGGTGTCCCCGTCCCTCCCCTTCCCACCTCCGACCCAGAGTTCCGCCGCGCCATCCACGAGATGCGCGCCGGAATGCAAAACCCCGAGAACTACCCACTGACCGGCGTCGACCAGTTCTGGTGGCAGCGGCTGATGGCGCGCCGCACCCGGGAGCTGGAGTCCCTCAACGACAACGGCCCTGTCGAGGGCCGTTTCAACTCGCACGGGCGGCGCCGCTGGTGGAGTGCCCCTGGGAGGACCCTCGACGAGGTCCTCCAGCACATCCACGCCGGCAACCAGCCGCGCCTCGCGATGCCGCCGCCGGAGGCCACCCAGCCATGGGTGGCGCGGCGGACCGGCGCGTCCTCGTCGTCTGCGACGTCGAGCTCCTCCGCCGGACACTCCGTCTCCACCTCCCCCCCATTTCTGAACGCCGGACCGGCCGCACGCAGGCGCAGCGGCGACGCGCTCCGCATCGGCGAGCCACGCTTCGAACGCGTGGTTCGGCCGAAGACGGAGGACACCGGCGACGAAGATGAGGCCGAGTGGCCCGACCAAAAGGTCGCGGAGCAGATGTCTCTGGACACGCTGCAGCCGCTCGACCTCGACGCCGCCGCTCAGTGGAGTCTGCGCGACACCACCGAGTCTGAGCTCGCCCTCCAGCGCCGCCTGCTGGCTGAAGCCGAGCAGCGCAAGACGGCGCGCGAGCGCGAGGAAGCCGCGGCGGCGGCCCTCCTCCGCGTCCCTCCCCCACCGTCGCAGAAGGAGAACGTCTACATCGTTCTCGACGAGGACTCCGACGACGACGACGTGATCCAGCAGGCGCTCGAGGTGAGCAGGTGGGATTGCGGCGGCGGCGACGAGGGACAGGGGGGAAGCAGGCGCCCCGGCGACGCCCCCAGCGACGACGACGACGACGACGACGGCGGCGACTACAGCCAGGCGATCGCCGCCAGCCTCGGGCTTAACTAGTTTAGTAGATGTAGTTTAAATTTATCGTACTAGCTTAAATTCGCGACGAATATGTACGCAGTTTCCGAATTTCAATAAAATTTCGCTTGTTTTCATTTTGCGTTTGTTTGGGCCGGTTCTTGGGCTCGGGACGCGACTGGGAAACGCCCCCCCCCCCCAGGTTCCAGAATAGCGCCGTTTAGCGCCGCGGCGGCACCAAAACGGCGGCGTTTTGGGCCCTGGGGGGCGCAACGGCTGGAGATGCCCTAATCTACTGGACAGAGAGGGTGATACAAAATGATCCTCTTCTACGTACAATATTGATAGTCTTGCTGATACGTTATACTCGAGAGTCTTGTTATGCAATGCCGACGTACGTTTTTAATTAGCCGGACGCGCACGGCGAAGCACTCCTGAGCGAGCGATGGCGCATCCGCAGTACGGATGGCAATGGGGCCCCGAAACCCGCAAACCCGACGGGTACCCGCCTTAAATGGGGAGGGTTTGGTAAAATGTTCGACCCGCCAGTTCTAATGGGGCGGGTATGGAGGTGGAAAACCCGTACCCGCATACCCACAGACCCGCTCTAAGTCTTAAACATATCATAATAATCCTATGCCTAACCACACTTTCACGAGCTATAGACCACAAACCTCACACGTCACATGAACGCGTTGGAATCTGGAGTACCGGAGACAACCCACGTACACACGTGTCTATTTCTACCAACCTCATCCTAACATTCAATTGTTTTATTCCCCACATGTGTCGGTGTTGCTCCTTAAATGGGTACCCGTTGGGGCCCCGAACCCGGCCGGTTCGTGGGTCTGGTAAGAAATGAGACCCGACAAATTAAATGGGGCGGGTAGGGGGCGCCGACCCGGCCCCGAACCCGGTGGGTGCCATCCGGAATCCGCAGGTCGCGGAAGACTCAACTCCCGTGCCGCTCGGCACGTCAAATATCTCTCCACCTTGCAGGTAAACGCTCGCGAGCCTCCCGACGACGATCTCCATCCTGGTCTTGTTCTTCTCATCGGAGCCCAGCCACGCCGCCACCGCGTCCCCCGGCGTCGTGCGCCTCCACCAGCGCGGAGGACTCGCCGCGGCCACGGCCTCCATGTCCTCCACGAGGTCCTCGAGCGCGTCTGTGGCCAGGTCCAGCCGGATCATCCACTCGGTGCCGGCAAGGATCACCGACTCGTCGACCGGCGTGCGGCTGCGGTCGACGGTGTACCGATCGAGTTGGTCGAGCGGGAGCACGCGGAGCTGCGCCTCCACCACGTCGAGCCCGAGCAGCGTCGACGCGTACGTGAGGTAGTCGTCGTTCAGGAAAAGACGGAGCTTCCTGGCCGCCGGGCCGATCGCGTCTGACACGAGCGCCCCCAGACTCTTGCGACGGGTAAGCGCCCCCGAACTCGATTCCATCATTGCTCCTGTCGTCGCGAAACGGCAGGTAGGCTATGGCGAAAAAGAATGCTGACGAAGACGAGACCCATGGTATGGCACTTCAGGACGGTATATCATTGTCTCAGAGTAGGCGCGTGCTCGTGTCGGTTTGGCGTACATTGCCGTTTCCGTTTCTGAATCCGAGTCCTTTTCTGTTCCGTTTAATTTGATGCTGGATTTGCTTTTGATTATCTTTCTCTACCCTTTTGTTGGTTGGGCCAAGACTAGGAATTTGGTTACCTCCGTCACCGGCCGGTATCCCGAAACGTTCGAGTTTAGGACCGGCCGGTAGTTACTCCATGAACCTGTACTTCTTCAACTCGGCGCTCAAAGTTAACTGGCTTTGGTTAAGAAGACGGACCAAGACAAGCCGTGGGGTGAGTTTAACAAGAGAGTATGGAGAGAGGAGAAAAAAAGAACTTTGTTTTAAAACTTTGCTTATGGAGTTTAAGGATATCGTTTTGAGGCTAGGAAAGTTTTTGCTCATTAGAAATTGCTTGGTTATGGGCTTGATTTTGAACACACCATGAGAACTTTGAATATTAAAAAGATGAAATATAGGGACAAAGCTGAATGTGAAAAAGAAGTTTATATCTCCATCCCATTTAAACTTTTAGCAATTTCTGATGCCCTAGAAAATAATTTTGGTTGGATTGTGCCTGAGAATCCCTTTGATGAAAATAGTAAATCTAAAAGAAATAAAAACGGAGATTCTGAGCCATGTGTGTGGAAAATACAATGCTTATATGATGACTTTTCCTACCTTGATTTTCATGGTAAAGAGAAAATATTTGATTCTTACTTTATGCCTAGTTAAAAGGCGTTAAAGAGAAGCGTTTGTGGGAGGCAACCCACCTTGTTTTCTCTTGTTTTTTTTTTCTTTTGTTTTATGTAAGCTTTTGAAGTTGTTGCCCCTGTAAGAAACGCTCTTTATCCTTCGTTTTTGCGTCAAGAGTAACCTCTATTTTAAAGAAAGTAAAATATGTTGTTTTCTGTCCATATTTTTATGCCTCACAAAAATCTCTCAGCCAGAGAGCAATAAAATTCTGAAAAAAAACAGTCATCTGTTTCAGGTTGTTATCTAACTATTAGTAGCTGACCACTTTTTGATTTGACCTTCGGAAGTGCCTCGAAAAAATTCATCTTTACAGCCAGTTCTGTTTTGATAGATTTATGCCTTTGTTTGCATTTGCCTCTTAATCTTTTTATTTTTTGTGTTCACTTAACGGGGGAGCTTTAAAAGAAGTTGTGATAGTAGCTAATCTTTAAATTGAGTGTTTGTCTTGTGTTGAAACTGAACCAAATGAATTTATTTATTTGATGCACTAACCCGCTAATGAAGATTGTGAGAAGTTTTGTATGGAGAAACTTTTCAAGTGTAAGGAGGGGAGGATGATATGAGAAGGTGAAGTATGGACACAATCTCAAGCTTGGGGATGCCCATGTCACCCCCAAGAAATATCCAAGAATTACAAGCGTCAAAGCTTGGGGATGCCCAAGGCATCACTTTCTTCATCAACAAAATTATCAGGTAATCTTTCAAGGCACTATATTTTTATTGCTTCACATACTATGTGTTATTCTTGGAGCGTCTTTTTATTTTTATTTACGTTTTGTTTTGTTTGCTTGCTGGTCATAATTGGTTGGATCCAAGCATTATTTGTTTGAGAGAAAGATACTCCATTATTATTGTTTAGAACGCTCTAGTTTTCACTCTTATTGCTTTGTGAGTGTTTAGTTTTTGCTACTGTTATTTTTAGTTCTTGTTTTCCTTGCTTATTTTGTTCAGAGCTTGATTATTTGCTATATTTAGAGATGATTAGCTCTCTTGTCTTTACTGAATATTTATTTAGAGAGTTGTTTCAAATTTATTGGTGATTGATTGGAATGAAAATTGTCATGGTTGTGGTAGTGGTATGAGAAGAAACTGCATAATCTTGTAGATCATTAATGTCGAGACATCGTAGTAGTTTTCATAGACGGGGGTGCCATGAGACTACGGTAGAGACGTGGGGTAACGGGATCGCGTAGTTAAGGTTGAACACACGATTTACCCAGGTTCGGTACGTCGCGACAGTACGACGTGCCTACTCCTGCACTTTCTCACTAATCAGGACTAAAGCCTGTAAACAGGGTTACAATGTGAGGGTTTAGATCTAAGCTACTCGACGAGGATGAGCTTCTCGGCGAGTTGGCGTAGAGCTTCTCTGTTATTCGTCTCCTTGTTTAATCTATCTCCCGTCCGGCTTTATATAATAGCCGGATTAGGGCTTACAGAATAGGAAACCTAGAGGACTACGGTAACTTGTAACTTGGAAAGCAAGGAATCCGTCTTCTCCTCCAAGCCAGATCACCTGGGCCGTGATCCGGGTTCTTCTAGAATCCAGCTTCCGTGCGTCGGGTTACTGGGCCGCCTAATGGACCTGAGCCCACTACCACTTAGGCCACCCTGGTAATCCGGCACTTTATCTACCATCTTCTATACCCCTATTTGGTATATATCCGACAGTAGCCCCCAAGAAGGATTAAAACTCTGATTCTCCGTCTTTCGCCAAATATACTTTGTCCGAGAAATATTGATTCAGCAGTCTTGATTCTTCTTATTCTTCTTTTGAAAAAGATGGTAACATGAAACTCGGAATCCTGAAAATCCGGCTTTTCTCTCACGATCCTTCGCGGAAAAGGAACTTCTTACGTCAGCGCCTGAGTCATGCTGACGCAAGGGTCGTTTGGGTTTCACGCGGGAAACCCTGCAACGTATCTCTGACAGATTCTCACGGGAAACGAGGAGATAGTCATTATTTCCCTGTCGTTTCATTTCCCGGATTTTCCGGCGAGTGACACGCGTTAAACATCCAACGGTCAAATAGCCGTTGGCACGTATCTTGACGGATTTCTAGCTACAAATAGCCATCCTCGTCCTCATCGAAAATCTTCCGCTCTCTTCACTGCCCACGCCATTGACGCACGCAAGCTCTCGAGCGAGATACTGTCCCGAGCGCACTTCACCTCCAAAGCACACCGGAACACACCGCGCCGCCAGGAAATGGCAGCCTCACCGTCCTCGCCCACTCGCGCCGCCATCGACGACCTTATCGGTGACCTAGATCCACACCTAGGGTCACCCAAGCACGCCGGCGACGAGCCGGAGAAAACCGCGGCCTTCACGGCGGGCGAAGAGAACCTTTCCGCCGCCGCGGACGTTGCGGGCGCGAGCTCCGCAGCTTCCCCTCCGTTTGCCCCTGAAACGGCGGAGGAGAAGATCCAGCTCCTCGGCGACGAGCTCGCCGCCGCGGAAGCTGCCGCCTCCGCCGCCGCCGGAGCGGATGAAGAGGCGGAATCTGCAGGCAATTGGATTGCCTGCAGCATTCCTCCGGCTCTCCTTCCAGACATGGAAAAGGAGGGCCTGGTCCTTAAGGGGAAGTGGCGTCTTCCTGAGGACGAGAACGAACCAACGCCGAAAGACGGCGAAAGAGTTCTCCTCTACTCCCATCTTCTTCGAGGTATGGGCCTTCCACCTTCCGCCTTCTTCCTCCAAATTATTTCCCATTACAACATCCAGCCCCACAACCTGCCACCCAATTCCATCCTCTACATGGCCGGCTTCCAGGCTTTGTTCGAAGGTTACTTAGGCTTAGAACCTAGGTTATACTTTTGGACGTATTGTTTCGGGGTTAAGCGGAACTCTTCGGAGGGCGCACTCCCGACTTGCGGAACCATCTCTTTTACTCTTCGGAGATTCAGAGAAGATTGGTTCCCCAAGATCAAGACGTCGGAATCCGTCAAATTTTGGACGGGTTCCTTCTTTTACCACCCCGATGTGCCTTTTCCAACGAAGGCCATCGGGGTTCCTCCTTTCTCGAACTCTGCGGCTATTCCCCAAGATAACTGGGGAACGGAAGCCGTCCAGGTTCTGCCGCCTGATCTTCTAAGGATCAAGCGGCGCATCGCTAAGCTCACCTCCTCCACTCCACCTTTGACCGGCATGGACACGGTCTTTTGCTGGTTGAATAGACGGATTCAGCCGTTGGCCAACCACGGTGGTCACCTTCTTTGCGACTACACGGGAGCCAAGGACCCAATGCGGACAACCATCAAAGATTGGCCCGCAAAGGAGCTTCGACGGCGCATCAATCAGTTGGTCGCATCACGCGACCAATACGAAGCGAGTCGGCCAATGTATACGGCCGACAATCCGGCTCCCAAGGTATGTTTCCGTCATTTGGGTAGAATTTTATCATTCTTTCTCGGATTTTCTCGCTCATAACTCTTATTTTTCTTTTTAATAGATTACTGAACTTCCAGACTCGGAATTGGCCTCCGAGGCTGAGCTGGACGCGCTTCGCACCGCTGCTACAGGTGGGCGTAAGCGAAAGAAGATTCCTTCCTCTGAGGAAGTTATCAACCTTGACGGAGTTCCCGTCGCCACTTCCAGGTTAGTTCATCCGGGTTATTTTGTTACTTGTCGAAGTTTTTTCTTTCGTCTTCGGAAAGTTAACGTTTTCCGGGTTTCTGGTTTTTTAGCCTGGCTCCTTCCAACCTGAAGCCGAAGAAGCTGAAAAGACACAAGGTCTCCTCCAGCCGAGGCGCCCATCCTTCTTCTGCCATTCCTATGGACTCATCGTCCTCAATGGCGGAAGAGCGCGCTGCCACCCCCCCCCACCGAACCACTGGAGACCAGCCAGCCCGTTGTGTCGGAATCTGAAACGAGGGAAAGGGCGGCTCCGGATGCGGGAAAATCTTCTCGGTCTTTTGACGAAGAAATTCCCAAATTCGACAAGGACTTCAAGCATATCAATGACGGTCTAAGCATGGCCGGAACTCTCTTTGCGGAGTACGCAAAGGAGTTCACTGAGAACTTGGCAGGTTTGCAACGCATGAGCCAGGTATGTATCTCTAGCCCCCAAGCATTAAATAAAATGCATGCTTTTTACCTTGATGCTTTCTAATTATTCTTTTCCTTGCCGTGTTCTAGCAAACTGCCGAAGCCATTAACGTGGCGGTTTTCAACAAGCTCTCGATCAAGAACAAGGAAGTTAGGAATCTTCTTTCCATTCTTGAGGAGAGAGAGGCGGAGCTGGCTTCATCTCAGCTCGCACTGTCGGAAGCAACAGGCAATCATTTTTCCTCTGAAATCTCCGATTCAAGCATTTGTCTAAGTACTTTTTCCGGGAATATTATTAACTCGGATTTTTCCTTTCTTTTCAGCTGCTTTGGCTCAGGCTAAGCAAGCAGCTGAAGATTCTGGCAATGCCAAATATCTCCGCAAGGAGAATGTTGAGCTTCACAAGGATCTTGTGAAAGCACAAGAAGATCTGGAAGCCAGCAACTTAGCACTTGGGGTTTCTCAATCCCAGGCTTCCGCTCAAGCAGAGAAAGACCGGGCCACCATTGAACGCCTGGAAGCTGCTCTGAGCCTGCGTGAGGAGGAAACTTCCGAGATTGACAAACTTGTTGGTAAGTTTAAGTATATGTTTACCATTCAGTTTGTATTTTTTCTTCCTTTTTGGTACTTAACCTTTTTGGTTGGTTTTTGCTACCAAACAGGAGATAATGCAGATCTTTCTCGGATTGAAAGAATCCGAGTTTTTGAAAAGACCTGGACTTCGATCAGGGTTGCTTGCATGCAACTGATCAACAAGTTTCTTCCCTCCAAGACTGGAGAGTTCTCGGAAGTTGAAAAACTTCCGGGTTCTATCATGGAGGTGGCGGAGTCCAGGGAATCCTTCCTTCGCTCCGCTGCACGGGGTGGTGCACGCATCGCACTTGGCTTAATGCGTATGCACTACCCTGGTGCAAAATCCTGGCGCGTGGCCACCGGTGTCCCTCAAGGATACACGGAAGCCCAACGAAATGCGATCTTTGATGCAATCAAAGGCCACGCTACCCAGGTTGCTTCCATGGTGAATCTCTCCATTAATTACCCGGAGGAAGAAGTTCCTGAAGCCCCCCAGGACGACAGCAGCGAGGAGGAATCGGATGCTTGAAGGGTTTCCTTAAACCTGGATAGCAAAAATAGACAATAGGAGCATTACTGCACTTTTAAAATGTAACTCGAATTGTAATGCTTCTAATTTAATGAAAACTCCGCCTTTTGCATTCTTTAATTGTGAAATTCTTTGCAAGTTTTTCGAATTTTATTATTCCTTTATCTTCTAAGTTCTCTGGTGTATATGTTTTAACTGTCCTTAGTGTTTGAAATGGCTCAAATAGCAATATGAATCGTCATGTCGAGTAACCGGGTCGAACCAATCAGTTTAAAACTCGAAAACATGGATCATGCTAAAGGCATTTTTACTAACTAGTTCCAGTAACCCAACACATACACAATCAGATAATGCTTAGAGACAACAAGGAAAATTTTTAAATGAAACTTGGGCACGCAGGCAATTCAAGTTTCCTTTAGCCGTTAGCAGGCTGAAAAATCATTCAGTTTTTTTTTAACTCCGAGTACGCAAGCACAATTCGGGTTAACATTGAGTAATTTGTAAGATCATTGGGAAATAGATGAGGCGGAAACATGCTTTGCACTTATTGAACTTGTAAAACATGTAATCAGAATTCCGACAACTTTATTTCATAATCTCAAAAGATGTTTACATAGAATTGAACTAAGTACGGAAAGGGACATAACTTGCTAGATGTTCCCAAGCTTTCGCAATCCACTTGACTTTGTCGGATTTCTTCAGCAGCTTGTAGAGTGGTAAGGCTTTATCCCCTAGCCGACTAATAAATCTGCTGACGGCTGCGGCAGAACCCGTCAGTCTTTGGACATCTTTGACGCACGTAGGTTTCGTGATGTTCAAGATTGCCTTGATCTTTTCCGGGTTAACTTCTATTCCTCTGTGAGAAACGATGAAACCCAGAAGTTTTCCTGAGGGAACCCCGAATACGCACTTAGATGGATTCAACTTCATCTTGTAAGTGCGCAAGTTTTCGAAAGTTTCTCGCAAATCCTCAAGGAGTGTATCTTTTTCCTTGGTTACGACAGCAATATCGTCCACGTAAACATGGACGTTTTTGCCAATCTGACTGTGCAAACAACGTTGCATGCAGCGCTGGTAGGTTGCACCTGCGTTCTTCAGGCCGAACGGCATGGTTACATAATAGTACGTCCCGTACGGGGTTATGAAAGAAGTCTTGATTTGATCTTCCTTTTTCATGCATATTTGGTGGTACCCGGAGTATGCATCCAAAAAGCATAAAAGTTCGTAGCCTGCAGTGGCGTCTATTATTTGATCGATTCGCGGTAGCGCGAACCTATCTTTTGGACACAACTTGTTCAAACCTGTGTAATCTATACACATTCTAAGAGCAGTAGTGTCTTTCTTCGGTACTAATACCGGATTTGCGGACCAGTCAGTATGGATTACTTCCTTGATGAAATCCGCTGCTAAAAGCCGAATAATTTCCTTGTCAATAGCCTTCCGTGTCCTTCCGTCAAATCGACGGAGACCTTGTTTGACGGGTTTTGATCCAGGAATAACCTTGAGTTGGTGCTCAGCAAGTTCCCTGGGTACGCCTGGCATGTCCGCTGGACACCAGGCAAAAATATCCCAGTTCTCACGGAGGAACTTGATGAGCTCGCCTTCCTATTTGTCAGTCATCCCAGTCCCTACGACGACAAATTTTGTCAGATCTTTGGGATCTAGGATTACCTGTCTTGTATTCTCGGACGCCTTGAAGCTGTCTGTTGGCTTCCGGGTTTCTTTTCCTGCCGGCATTTCTGTCGGCGATACCTCTTTGGCTAATTCCTTCAGTTCTTCCTTTGCTATGACTCTCTGAGCGCAAAGGGCGTTTTCTTTCTCCAACTCATTCGCCAGCTTGAAATCACCGACAATAGTGATTACTCCTCCTTTGGGTCCTGGCATCTTCAGCTTGTTATAGATATAACAAGATCTTGCCATGAATTTGGCGAAAGCTGGACGTCCGAGTATTGCGTGATAGACGCTTTCGAACGGCACTACTTCGCAGGATACTTTTTCCTGCCGGAAGTGATCTTTATCTCCGAAGGTGACATCTAGGGAAATTTCTCCTAGGGATCGTGCTTGCCTGCCAGGAACAATGCCATGGAAGCGTATGTTGTTGTAGTTGAGCTGAGACTCGGAAATCTTCAGATGCTTCAGTGTATCCAGGTACATTATATTAATGCTGGATCCTCCATCCATCAGCACTCTTCTTAGCCTAGTGTTTTGAACAATAGGGCTTACAACAAGAGCTTGTGTGCCGGGTTCAGGGATATTTCCGGGATGATCAGACTGATCCCAGATTATCGGTGTGTTGGAGTACTTCAAGAATTTCGGGGTTGCCGGAACAACCGCGTTTATTTCTCGAAGTGTTCTTTTGGCCACCTTTGCTGACGGAGTTGCTAAGAAAGTTAGCATTGCTTCTCCATCAACTCTTGGAAATTTGGGTTCGCCCTTTCGCTGTTGTTCCTGGATTTTTTCGTCAGTGTCCGATTCACTGTCTTCTTTGTCAGCTTCTGGCTTTTGTTTGGTGGGTTTCCTTTTGGAACCCTTCCCCTTACTTCCGGATCCTGCACTACCTTTCATGTGCTTATTCAGCCGGCATTGCGCGTTTATATGGGTGGGTTTCCCAAATTGTGAGTGGTGGACACAAGGTTCCGATTTAATCCTTTCCCACTCCTCTGGAGTGTAGTTGATTGGATCTGGGTTGCGTCCTTTCCACTTGTTCCCCTTTTCTCCTCCAAAGGCTATGTTGACCTCTTTGGGTTTCGTCGTTGTTTCTGGAGTTCCTTTTTTGTCAGAACGAGGGGTCTTCTTGGCAAGTATCAGTGATTCGATATTGCCTCCTCTTGCTCTGATGTCGTCTTCGGCTGCGGCGTGCTCATTGGTGGTTGTAAGCATAGATCCGAGATCTTTGTGCTTTTTGGAACCAACCATGAACGGTACGAGTCCGGGTTTTAGGCCATTGACGAAAGCATGCATTGCTTGTACGTCAGTTACTCCAGAGCAACTATTCTTCATTGCTGTCCATCTGGAGATGAAATCCACGTATGGTTCATCCTCGAATTGGGTGCAACGGTTTAGCTGGTTGATGCTGTTCGGGCGTTTGTACGTTCCCCGGAAATGCTGAGTGAATACTCTAGCCATATCATCCCAGCTGTCGACAGTTCTTGATGGTAATCCATTGATCCAATCTCTGGCTCCGTCCAGCAACATTAGGGGAAGAAACTTGACAGCTTCCATGTATGTCCCATTGTTGATCTGGACGGCCATATAGTAGTCTGAGAGCCAGGTATCCGGGTTTGTGCTGCCGGTGTACTTCTGGTACGTTGGACCGACCTTGGCAAAGCCAGAATGCAGAGTTATTCTTCGGATCCTGTCAGTAAAACACTTAGGACCAAAGTATAGATCATCCTTTTCTGCTCTATCAATGTGTGCAGAATATCTTCCGGCTGAATGGACATAAGGGGATCTGCTCCTTTCTCTTCCATTGTTGCGCGGACGCGTTTTTCCGGGATTATTTCTATCTCTTCCATGGTCACGCCCTTTTGGATTAGGCGGAGTTCTGCTCCTGTGCCTTTCTTTGTCCTTAGGAGGTGTCCGGGATCTCTCACGCCTGTGAGGTATATCATATCTCCCAGCTTTCTCAGCTGGGTTTCTCGGAGGTGGCATTATTTTGCCGTCGTTCCGGTGTTTATCTTCCCGATCATGGGGTTTATGTCCATCTTTCGGGAGATGGGATCCGGTCCTAGACGCTGCATCCCGGTTGTCGGGGTTTTTCTTGTCTTTTCTCGGATCCTCTTTTTTATCCTTTGAATTGTCTGAATCCCCGGGTTCTTCCGGTCCAGGTGCTCCAGCAGCGCAAGTAGCTGTTTTGCATAGGGCGGAGTTATCGTGCAACCTCCCTGATCGCTCTTGGGCGCGCTGTTGTTGTTGCAATGCTTTTCCTAAGAAAGCATACACCCCTTGGAGTTTTTCCCCGTTGGAGTACAGATCGTTGTTGAGGATGGCGAACGCTGCTTCCGCGTTTTCTGCTGCGGTCTTGTATATTGGTTCGCCCCTAGGATCTTTGCCGTTTACCTGCTTTTGCCAAGATGGGTTATGGAACCTTTCTTTTGGCGGCAGTTCTTCCGGTCTTACGATTCCGGGTAACCTAGTAGGTTTTAACGCGGATCTATTCTTTCTCTCGTACTCCTCTATTTCTTCCTTCATGACCTTGATGTCATTATGGGTTTGTTGGAGATGTTGCCGAGATCTGAGTAGATGTTGTTGTTGCCGTTGGAAAGCTTGTCTCCTGGCTTCCAGCATCTCAGGGGGTTCGTCTGGTCCCACTGGTGTTTGCAATAGCTCGTGCTCTTCCTGTTCCGTCATTGGCGGAGCAGTGATTTCTTTGGATTTCTTCTCCGCACGCTTCGTTCTGCTAGCATCTCCTACTTCCAGGTTTTCATCAGCGAGATCAGCTGATTTTTTCTTCCGGATTTTATATTGGAGTTTCTTAGCAGCACGGTGCTTTTTCTTGGAAGAGGGAGGTTTTTTGACAGGTTCATCTTCTGTCATCTCCTTGACATTGGGGAATACCGGAGAAATTTCTCCGTCTTCTCTCTCTTCCTTTGGCGGAGGGGTTTTAGGGCTTTCCTGGCTGCCGGCGTCCGTGGTATCAGCCGGTTTCGCCATTAGAACTTCATGGAATCCCTCTTGAAAGGACTTAACTTTTCTTTCGAAGTCGTCCTCATCTTCGGAATCGAAGTCGTCCGATCCGGTTTCCGACTCTAATCTTGCCTCGATAGCGGCTAATACTGAGTCAGCTTCCGAGTTCGTCGTCTTGTTGACGGATGTCGGATCTTCCACCTCCGTGGGTGTGGGGTCTTCCGTCTCTGTGACGGGTATCGGATCTTCCGTCTCTGCGACGGGTGTATTGTTGTCTGCTTCTTGCACGGGATTTCCGTCATCCGTGTTTTCGGCGACTGCGGGCTGCACCATGCCGATGAAGTGTAAGTCACTTTTTTGTCGGCGATCTGAGCAGAATCTGGTATCATAGTCATCTTCGACTCGGTATAGGGCGGGTGGGATAAATTTGCTTCCACCGCAAAACCCCATTGCTTCTGCAGTTAGTCCGATAAAGATGTTAGCAGATCCTATCGGTAACACGCAGGCACTTACCAGGTGGTTTTGCGCCGGTATGTAGGATCCGTTGTCGAGGAAGCGTCCGACGTCGTCGTCGAACTCCAGGCTTCCGACAGTGATTGATCTTCCGATTCCGCCAAGTATCCCAGATCGGAACTTCACGCCTGACGTCGTTTGCCCCACGGTGGGCGCCAACTGTCGAGACATCGTAGTAGTTTTCATAGACGGGGGTGCCATGAGACTACGGTAGAGACGTGGGGTAACGGGATCGCGTAGTTAAGGTTGAACACAGGATTTACCCAGGTTCGGTACGTCGCGACAGTACGACGTGCCTACTCCTGCACTTTCTCACTAATCAGGACTAAAGCCTGTAAACAGGGTTACAATGTGAGGGTTTAGATCTAAGCTACTCGACGAGGATGAGCTTCTCGGCGAGTTGGCGTAGAGCTTCTCTGTTATTCGTCTCCTTGTTTAATCTATCTCCCGTCCGGCTTTATATAATAGCCGGATTAGGGCTTACAGAATAGGAAATCTAGAGGACTACGGTAACTTGTAACTTGGAAAGCAAGGAATCCGTCTTCTCCTCCAAGCCAGATCACCTGGGCCGTGATCCGGGTTCTTCTAGAATCCATCTTCCGTGCGTCGGGTTACTGGGCCGTCTAATGGACCTGAGCCCACTACCACTTAGGCCACCGAGGTAATCCGGCACTTTATCTACCATCTTCTATACCCCTATTTGGTATATATCCGACAATTAAATTGTTTCGCTTGAATCATTGCTTTAGTTTTGAGATATTAATATTATTAATGGGTAAACTTGTTGGTTTAGTAAAGTAAAAGCAATTAATGGTTGGTCTAAAAGTTTGAAACTGTGCCACACTTGAATAATCGGTTGAATGTACGATGGTATACGATTTCCAATGTGGATATCAACCATGATAATTTTTGTTACGCGCTACGGTCGGGGTAGGCAATAGTAACTTGTCATTGACACGAACCCTTTTGGAGTGATTTTCATTATGTCTTGCAAGATCCTACTGCTAGTTGAAATCTTTAAACTTGTGAGTTCTTTTTTATTTAAGTTAAGTTGTGGTTTTCTCGCACTTCCACTAACCATATTTTCTAGCCTCTACGGCGATGCATTTCCCTTTCTCACATCGAGAGTAGGATCATACTTCGCTAGTAGATCCAAACCCCGTGGGAGGGATTCATCATGTTCTCCTACACATAAGCCCATATATCTTCCTCAAAACATCCACAATACCTACCTATAGCTGTTTCGAGATATGTTGCCATATAACATCCATCTACATTATGTTACTTGATGACGTGCTTCATTGTTATATTTAGTTTGATACATCGAAGTTATTTTATTATGAGATACGAGTACTAAAAGTGTGATGATTCATTAGAATATAGAATATTGCCACTACCGGTGAGGATTTAAAAGAGTCCAAGGAGACCATAACAAAGAGTCCAAAGAGGCCCGATACGTCCCAAACGTATTTATAATTTTTGATACTCCATACTTGTTTTCTATATGTTCTTGCTTGTTTTCTATATGTTCTATTTCGTTTTCCAGATGATTTCATGGACTAAACTATTAACAAGAGCCTGTTTTTGTTTTCTGCTGTTTTTATGTTTCAGAAAAGTTCTGAAGAAAATATCCGCCAAAAGTCCTGAAAATTCACGGAGACCATTTTTACCCAGAATAAAGAGGGGGTCCAAAGGAGAGCCGGAGGGGAGCCATGGGGGCACCACGGGGGTGCTAGGCGTGCCCCTAGGCCGCGCCTGGTGGGCCCCTCGTGGCCCTGGCCACCGCCTCACGCCGTCTCTTCGCCTGTAAGTTGCCTTTAAACCTAAAACTTTTGGAGACAGAGAAATTTTCCACGAAACAGATACATAGGTGGCGTCACCTGAAAAGTCCAATCTAGAGCTTCTGGAATCCTGCTCCGGCACCCTTCCGGAGAGGGGATCGTCACCGGAGATCTCTACATCGCCATGATTGCCTCCGGACGGATGGGTGAGTAGTTCATCCCGGGACTATGGGTCCATAGCAGTAGCTAGATGGTGTTCTCTCTCTCTTGTGCATCCATGTTTAGATCTGTGAGCTGCCTAACATGATCAAGATCACCGTTATGTAATTGCTACATGTTGTATTTGTTAGGATACAATGATCCATGAAATTATGATTATTTTGTTCATGTATTTTTGAGTACTTCACTTATTTCTTTAGAGTGTTTTAATATTGTCTTGCAATGCTCTCCGGTGTGTATGATTGCCTTGGCCAAATTATAGTATGCACCTCCAAGAGAGGGTTTATATGCTAGATAGTGAGTCCATGCCTTTTTTGCATCTCCGCTCTAGTGACAGAAACGTGAAAGGTGGAGGATGTGATGTTGCCTGTAGGAGAAAACAACGTTGTTCTTGTCTACAGATGAGAATTGTTGCTTACATTACGTATTGTTCTTATTGCATTTGTCTATTGCACACAAACAATCACTCTGAGGGACTTATTGTTCTTATTGCATTTGTCTAGTGCCGATCGTAAGTTTTCTTCGAGGGACACGACTAGAGCTGCTAAGGTCATCATACAAATTATTTTCAGGAAGAACATGTGAAGCTCACAAGGTTCATAGCTCTAGGAAGTTCACTTCTAATCATTTGAATGCGGGGACGTTTAGCAAGGTTGGGCATCTTGTGGAGCGTAAAATTCCTCGGGCTCTAGGTTGTAGTTGTGAAGACAACGGACTTGCATGTGCATCTCGAATCTGGTTGGTACTATGGAATGTGGATGGCTTGGAGTTTCCCACAGGTTGCGGACAAGCTCCTTTTCAAGGAGGGAGGAAAGACATTCAAGCGGCTTCCTTCGACCAAGTCCACGTCAGCCATGACTACTCCATCGCCTTCTTCTTTCAGGTTCTCGTTGGCTGCTCCTACTTCTACCTAAATCAAGCATACGGCTTCGACAAAGTCTGTCACTCCATCATCCCCGACCGTGAAGACTACCACGGTGCCTCCAGCAAGATCAAGGAGGTTCACATGCCATGGGACCGTGGCAAGTCGAGTTTTGCGCACACTACTCTGAAGCTTTGGCTTGGGGACAAGACGAGTTTCAAGAAGGGAGGGATGTTAGGACCCTGACGTGGGGATGACTCCCGGACCTATCGGATGAGCCTACCTGGTCTGAGGCCCAGTGCTAAAGCCCAGAACAAGGAGCTACCCCGTAGTTCTAGAAGGCCCAACAACAGCCCACCTACAGGACTTGCGGGTTAAGATGGAAGGTTTCCACCGACTAGAACTAGGGTTTGTAAACCCCCGGGTGCGGCTTGAGACCCATCCACCTATTTAAGGGCTAGGAGAGCCACCTGAGGGGGGACATCCAATCTAGGTTTTCACCACCATAGCCACAGCTCGAGATACAATCTCTTGACTTGCGCATCCACCATTGTAACCAATCTTCATAATACAAAGACAAACAAGAAAGAGTAAGGGTATTACCTCTACGAGGGCCCCGAACCTGGGAAAATTGTGCCCCCAGTTAGCCATCGTATCCTCCAGCATCTATATCATCCTCTATTCGAAACTCTACCAGATCACCCGAGGGATTTGTCGACATGAGTCATCAACAGTTGGTGCTGTCTGTGGGAACGACAGGCGCCAGATACACGGCATCGCCGGCTTCATCTTTGCCGAGCTTCGACTAGAGCCCGGGATCTTCGGCTCCTTCTGAGCCAATCTGTTTCGGGTCGTTCATCTACATGCCCCACTCACCGGAATCTCGCCCGACGTTCAGCGGTCTCCAGGAGGGCATCAACATCACGTTCTGCAACCTCCACTTCCGCGCCAGAAAGAAGAGAATCCTACGCTTCCCCGACCCAACTACGCTCGACGGATCAGACACTCAGTCCATCTCGAGCATGGCGACCCAGGAATCGCCGCTCAGCGACACTGATCGCAACTCGGGGTCTAGTGACGGCTCCGTCCGATGCAACAGGCTCGACTTCCACACCATCGCGACTAAAGAGCCCGCCGAACTCGGCGAGGACTACTGGCCCGTTCAAAAGACTCACGAGCCATATCTGGCCCACGTCTATATGACAGATCCAGTCGAAGAACCCGCCGAAACGGAGTCCAGCCTCACGGCGAGGCAACAGATCAAAGTTTCGCGAGCCGTGTGGAACAAGGCAAAAACAGCGGTAGAAACAAGCCACCCGCTTGAGCCCGGGTCTTCCCAAGAAGACCTGATAGCGTACCACTATCATATGTCGCTGAAAAGCCGCTAGTTAGTGGACGCCCGCAAGGAACTCGATGCACGCCGACGCGCAGCAGAAGCTTCGAGTGTGTGTCGCATGGAGCTCTCTAGAACTCACTCGACGGGGAACCATCCCATCAAGAAAGGAAAGTACGTCTCGAGGACCGCCCGCATGGACCAAGGATCCCTCAGCGAGATCAGCAAAACTATCTAAACCTCCCTCATGCACGTCGACGACGAGGGCAACGTGCATCCGACAACTCCTGCCGCCACGGTCCTGGCCGTCGCCACCTACTTACAGGCAAACCAGCCGCCAGAAAACGACCCTCGCGCAGAACAACACCGCCAAGTCCAAAGGGGGCTAGGCATGGCAGGAGCAGCGATCGCCGCCCAAACCCGCAAGAAAACAACAACCCATGAAGCGGATAAAACACCTCGAGCGGACAGAACACCTCGCAGACGCGAGAGTACGTCGCCTAGAAGAGGGGACAAGGAGTCGCCTCGCCGCCACATGTGCAAGGAGCCAAGACGCCGTGGCGACAGCCCGCGCAACAACGAAGACAGCCGCGGAACCGTGACGATAGCCCAAGGCACCATGGAAGTCACTCGCGACATCGCAGCAGGGAACCGCGGCGAGAAAACTGTTGCGATCAAGCCCAATATGACGCACGGGGCGACATCGTACAGAACAAGGTCGACAGGGCCCACGCATGCAGGAACCACGCCCGTTCATTATCTACCTCCTCTGACGAGGAAGCTTGCGGCGCGATGTGCTTGAGCAGGAGCATCCGCGAGGCACCAATGCCCAAAAGATTCAAGCTTACCTCGGAAGTCCCAAAGTACGACGGCTCATAGGAACCCAAGACTTGGATCTCAGACTACCTGACCGCGGTAAAATGCCACGCGGAATCAAAGTAACAGCCATGCAATACTTAAACCTGCACCTCGTCGGAGCTGCCCGAAGCTGGCTCGAAGGAAGACCGCGCGCATGTTACAGATCCTAGGACGATCTCACCCGCGACTTCGAGAAAAACTTCCAGGCAACATACAAGAGACCAACGTCTATCGAGGAATTGCGAGCCTGCTGGCAGAAGATCAGCGAATCAACCCGCAAGTATATCCAGAGATGGACCACACACAAAAACACGGCTGGGAATATATCAGGGGATATAGCGGTCAAAGCTTTCACCAAGGGTGCGCGACGCGCAGCCTTCCGAGAAGAACTGGGACGATGCGTGCCCAAAACTATCGGTGAACTAATGGCGATAGCCGACATATGGGCGAATGGCGAAGAATCCCTATGCAATGAGAAGCCTACCTCACCCGCGCATGACGACGATCGCAACGGTGTCCACCGGAGGAGAAAGAGGCGGCACTACGATCAAGATGATCAATTAGAGTTGGTAGCGGCTGAATTCACGAGGAACCGCGACAACGGCTCCCGCGGAAATCGCCAGTGGAAGCCAAAACCAGACAACAAAACACCTGAGGAAGACCTTGGCAGATATTGCTCCATGCATATGTTCACAGATAAACGAACGAGCAAACTCAAGGCCACCCACCTACTCAAGGATTGTCGAAGTTTCAAGACATCCACGAGGCGTACACGAAAAAGCACGGGATAGCCATAAATCAAGGATACCCACAACTGTCGGGAGGAATCCAGAAGACCAACACTCGCCACGTTAACATGGCAGTGCAAGCCCCACTGTCCGAAACCGAGTGCCTGGAGATATCCGAGCACCCGATAACCTTCTCCAGAGAGGACTGATATCGCACAAGTATAGGGGATCGTTCGTAGCCTTTCGATAAGTCAGAGTGTCGAACCCAACGAGGAGCTAAAGGTATGATAAGTGTTCTCTGAAGTTCTATCAACCACTGATACAACTCTACGCACACTAAACGTTTTGCAATATCTAGGAAATAAAACTAGAGTAACAATACAGGGTAAACAAGATAGTTTTGCTAGATAATAAATACATGAAAGTAAAGTTAGTTGCTGCAGCAATAAAGTATACTAAATGAATATAAACTAACAGTAACATGAGTGTGGAAAAGTGGTGGAAAGTGTGATGGATTTGTCCATGATCAAATAGTCAAATACAAGGTTGATATTCCTCTTTTATGTGGGAGAGGCAAAGCTAACAAGCTCTCACTATCCAATGTTTGCAAGTACTTATGATTGGAACTCTTGCAAACATCCGTAACTACTAGAAGATATATTAAGTTAAAAAATACCCAACCATAGCATTAAGATCAAAGGTTCTCTTTATCCCATATGCTTTAATCACTAGATTGGGACTCATGTTTCTGTCACTCAAGCAACCCTCCCTCTAGCTTTCTCCACATACTATAAAACCTATGATGTGATCCATGCGCGCATAAACATATGACGGCACCATAGAACTGTAATAAATTCATTATATAGGCTCAAACCATCCATACAGATTAAACAATCAATCATATGACAAAAGGGATCTACACAAACATGACATAGATGCAATAGATCATCTGCAAATAATTTATAACGTCAAACACCATCTTTACATAGGGCGGTACAGAGGTGTGTGGGAAGAACCACTGTATACAAGGAGGAATTGGCGATAGAGATGGCGGTGAAACGGTGGAGAGGATGGAGAAGGGGCAGCACATGAGGTGGAGGGCGGCGCCGGCGGCCGTCGACGACGCAGGGGGCTCCTCGTGCGCCGGCCGGCCATCATGGGGGAGCGCCACCCCTTAGACCCCTTCCTCCATGGATTCTTGGTGTTGTAGATGAGCCCTCCCCCATTATATGAGGCCATGGGGAGACAAAATTCCTGGCTTTTGGTGGCTGCCCAAGAATTAGGGTTTTCCTCTCTTTATATGTGATGGGACAATGCTCCCCGGCCCTCCGATGGATGCCCCTTGATCCAAGGGCTCTTGGGAACCTCTATAACCATCCTAGGGACCCTTCTCATCCGTAATGAGGCCCCAAAGTCGTGTCTTGGCCGAATACATCAAATATGGTAAGAGACTGAATCACGTCACCGATTCCCGTAATCTCGTAATCAGATATTTGTCCTCCAGAAAAACGGGTGCACATGTCGCATACGAACTCGGATTGGGCTGTTCTTGGGCTTAAACGAAAGCTATCGAAATGGCCAACAACTTCGTAGGAAATATCATATTCAATTGACGTTTTCTTTGGGGGTCAAACTAACAATCTCTAAAAACCGTTGGTGGACAGATTTCAGGAAAGTCAGAGTCCTTCTCGAACAAGTCTCCTTTTGTGTTTTCTTGTTAAGTCCTACACATTAAAGTGTAAAACAAGAACTTGTGCACTTTGCAACAAATAGTAGGTTAGTCCAAGAAAATTCATGAAAATGACATAAAGTGTATAAGAAACATGTAGCATATGGCATGAAAACAACATGGAACATCAGAAATTATGGATACGTTTATGACGTATCAACATCCTCAAGCTTAGTTCCTACTCGTCCTCGAGTAGGTAGACGATAAAAACAAATAATTTCTCAGGTGACATGCTACCAACATAAACTTGATCAACTAAATGGTAAAAGCATAAGTAAGCTGATATCATAATACTTTAAACACAAGCATGATAGATATAATTTTAACAATGAAACATAACAATCACTTTGCATCATGAAAATTAACACAGATAGAAGATCATGAATAATAATGCACTCGAATGTTATACGTTTGTTTCAAGCATAGAGAAAACATAGCAAAGTGATATTTCTCTTGTCCTTAAGAGTGGGGCAAACCATAAATGCCACGACACCTTCAAAGTTTAAAAGGATGACTAGAACAAATAATTTGGGAGCAAATAATAACAAATCATGAATCAATTAATAATGTTTCTGGGACAAATGCACATTAAACTCAGAATGACAACCGTGCTCTCTCAACTGTGCATAAAGTTAGAAGATGGAGACTCAACATAAAAGTAAAAGATAGGCCGTTCGCAGAGGGAAGCAGGGATCAACTCATGTGCTAGAGCTTTTTATTTTGTTAAACAGAGGTATTGAAAACAATTTTTTTAGAGAGGTGTGTATGCTTATGTCAACGAATGGACAAACAGAAAATACAGTACGTCACAAGCCAACTAGACTTCACAAGAGTGGCTCCCATAGAAGGACGCATCTGGGTAGAAGGTCATCCCTCTTTCTCTTTTGTTTACACAATTATGCTTTTAATGATAAATCAGGGGCAAAAATAGTAAAGAGAATTTGTTGTATTAAGTTTGGGGCTGGGCACCCCTGCTGCCAGCTCTTCTAGCAATTGGATAAGCGGATGAAGCCACTAGTCGTGGGTGTGAAATCCAATCAACAAGTGAGATAAAGATTCTCTATTTACGTCCTCATGTGCTAAAACGGGAGCATAAAACAAGAGTAATTTTGAAGGTTTTAAATATAACACATGAGCAATTTACTTCGGAGTGGCGGTTAAATACCACATGTAGGTAGGTATGGTTGACACATTTGGCATACTTTGGTTTTTGGGAGTTCGATGCATGATTAGAGCTCATACTCAGTACATGTGGAGGCTAGCAAAAGACTGGTAGCGACAAATCAAGAGAGCAATAATGGCCATAATCATGCATAGCGACAAAAACATTATTAATCAAAGCATAAAGGGTATTACAAGTAAAAAACTAAATGATCATAGAGGCTAAGTGACTGGTTTGTAGTCATAAACATGGTGTAAGCATGCGCCAAGTCAACCAAATAAATCATTCGAAGGAGAACACCACAAATTCATGCTTCAATATGACAACAACAACTCATGATTCTGTCAATGGCACATTAAAAAATCTCAGCTATTTGAGACAAGTCATGCTACAATATGAACCAGTAAGCATAGAATTAAAGTAACATCTAGCATGACATGAAAATGTCTAGCCACGGTCTATACAAGTTTCTATTTGCACCGTTATAAGCACGGAAATTATACTACTGCTTTCCAACACTAATCAACTTGTTTGAAACAACTCTCATAGATAATATTTATCAAAGACCAGAGAGATAATCAAATATAAATGAAGCAAACTAAAAAGCTCTAAACAAAATACGAGTGGAAAACAAGGGCTAAACGCAGTACTAGCAAAAAGTGAACACTCACAGAACAGTAAGAATGAAAACTAGAGTGTTCTAAGCAATGAAAACGGAGTGTGTCTCTCTCCCAAACAAGAATGATAGGTTCCAAATAAGTTTATTGCAGCAAGGAAAATAAAATAAAACAAAATAAAAACAAACATACGCTCCAAGTAAAGTGCATATGATGTGACCGAATAAAAATATAGTTTCACTATAAGTGACCTGATAAATTTCTGATGAAGAAAGGGATGCCTTGGGCATCTCCAAGCTTAGGCGCTTGACTCTTCTTAGAATTTTCTCGGATGAACCACGGGGCATCCCCAAGCTTTGGATTTGCACTCTTCTTGATCACATTATATCACCCTCTTCTCTTGACCCTTGAAAACTTCCTTCACACCACACTCCATGTAATTCGCATTAGAGGATTAGTGCATAATCAAAAATTCACATGTTCTGCATGGACACAAGAATTATTAATACTTTTAAACATTAGCTACAGCCACTGATATTTCGTGAAGCAAAGAAATTCACTCGACATAGTAAAAGATAGATTGCAAGTAAAAAGGCAGAATCTGCCAAAACCAGAATAGTCTGTAATGACGATTTTTTTCGGGGCACTTAAGTTGCTCAAATCGAAAAACGTAGAGAACAAAAAAGTTTTGGAATTATTTGAGGAATAAGCGCAAAAATTTGCAGGTCATTTTGATCTTTCTGTGAATTATGAGATTTTATACGGTGGACAGCAGAAATCTGTTTCCTATGCAGAAATCCAAAACAAACACCAACTTACGCTAGAAACTTTACTTGGCAAAACTAATACATGAAAATAAAGATACAAAGGAGTTGCTACAGAAGTATACAACACCTTGACTCAAAGAAAACAGAGAAAAACAATGCAAAAATATAACCATGGGTTATCTCCCAAGAAGTGCTTTTCTTTAACGCCTTTTAGCTAGGCATGGAAAAAAGAAGAGATGCCTTGGGCATCCCAAAGATTTGATGATTGAATATTCTTGAATACTTAATTGAGATGCGCTTGGAATTCCCCAAGATTGAGCTTTTATCTTCTCATTCATCTCGTATCATCATCTCCATTGGATCTTAAATACTACATTCACATAAAAACTCATATTCAAGCATTGAAAAGTTTCATAATATTTACTCAACATTAGCCACTGTATATACTAAGGTGTTCATTACTTCCATTGTCCGTTGATGCGTGTGAACACACGTTCGTTGGGAGACCCCCAAGAGGAAGGTATGAAGAGTGCAGCAGCAAGTTTCCCTCAGAAAGAAACCAAGGTTGAATCGACCAGAAAAAAAACGAAGGTTGAATCGACCAGTAGGAGGAAGGAGTAACTTCAGAAGGTTGATGCAGCTGAGATGGCAGGGCGCACTACCAGTTCAGAAGCAACATGGAACCTACACAACACAATCAAACCACTTTGCCCCCAACGAAGCAGTGAGGGTTGTCAATCTCACCGGTTTTGCTGAACACAAAGAGGTTAACCGTATGGTGTGGAAAACAGTATGAAAGCAGTGTGAAAGCAGTAGGCGTTTTATCAGTATGAGGAAAAAGGACCAGGGTCCATAGTTCACTAGTGGTGTCTCTCCGTGAAAGATAAATAACATGTGTGGTGAACAAATTACAGCTGGGCAATTGACAGAAATGAAGGCTGCACCGTAGTGCATATGCAAGACATAAAGATTATTATGTGATTCATGCAGGAACTACAACAAAATACATAGACCGTCATTCAACTGCATCTATGTCTAATAATCCACCCTCCGAATATCATCCGAACAAATGTTGGGTATTAAGCTGCTAGCAACAGATTATCGCAGTAAGCAAAACAATTTTTTTGTTTTTTGATAAAGAGAAGCAAACAAGACAAAATAAAATAAACTAAGCAAAACAATAACAAAGTAAAGAGATTGGAAGTGAGAGACTCCCCTTGCAGAAATTCTCTTCCTCCCCGGCAACGGCGCCAGAAAATGCTTTGATGCGTTTGAACACGCGTTCGTTGGGAGACCCCAAGAGGAATGTATGAAGAGTGCAGCAGCAAGTTTCCCTCAGAAAGAAACCAAGGTTGAATCAACCAGTAGGAGGAAGGAGTAACTTCAGAAGGTTGATGCAGCTGAGATGGCAGGTCGCACTAGCGGTTCACAAGCAACATGGAACCTGCACAACACAATCAAATCACTTTGCCCCAACGAAGCAGTGAGGTTGTCAATCTCACCAGTTTTGCTGAACACAAAGAGGTTAAACCTATGGTGTGGAAAACAGTATGAAAGTAGAGTGAAAGGAGTAGGTGTTTTATCGGTATGAGGAAAAAGGACCGGCGTCCACAGGTCACTAGTGGTGTCTCTCCGCGAAAGATAAATAACATATGTGGTGTACAAATTACAGCTGGGCAATTGATAAAAATGAAGGTTGCACCGTAGTGCATATGCAAGACGTAAAGATTACAATGTGATTCATGCGGGCATTACAACAAAATACATAGACCGTCATCCAATTGCATCTATGTCTAATAATCCACCTTCTGAATATCATCCGAACAAACGTTGGGTATTAAGTTGCTAGCAACAGATTATCGCAGTAAGCAAAGTGTGTAATTTAAACAATGTAAACTAGGTAAACACCATTGTTTTCTCCCTAATGGCAACAACACATCCTCCATCTGTCACGTTTCTGTCACTCGAGCACAGATGCAAAGGAGTCATAAACCCACTATCGAGCATAAATACTCCCTCTTGGAGTTACTAGCATCTACTTGGCCAGAGCATCTACTAATAACGATAGCATGCAAGATCATAAATAACATAAGCATGAAGATAACATGATAGATTGATAATCAGAAGACATAGCATTCAACATTCATCAGATCCCAGCAAAGACAACATGTAGCATTACATAAATATGATCTCGATCATGTGAGGTAGCTCACGAGATCTAAACATCATGTACAAAGTGGAGAGAACAACCATCTAGTTACTGCTATGGACCCGTAGTCCAGGGATGAACTCCAGGAGGGCATGGTGGTGTAGACCCCTCCGGTGATGAATTCCCCCTCCCCCCCCCCCGCATGGTGCCGAGGAGAGCTCTAGAACCCTCCCGATCTCGGGATGATGATGACGACGGCCTCGGTTGTTTCTCAGGTACGAAGTGGTATATTTTTAGGGTAAATATGTCGGGGGTATAAATAGGCGAAAGGGCAAAGGCGGTGGAGGCCTGGTGGCCCCACACCATCCCATGGCGCGGCCAGGGGCGCCGCCCTATGGTGTGGGCCCCATGTGGTCCCACTCTGGGTCTCTTCGGGACTCCGTGGAACCTTCGGGAATTCTAGGACCTCTGGACTTCGAATTTTTCAATTGCGAGAATATTTCCAGAACAACTTTTCTGAAACTAAAAACAACAGAAAATAGGGAACTGGCTCTGTGGCATCTTGTCAATTGGTTAGTCCGGAAAATCGATAAAAATGACATAAAGTGTATAGCAAACATGTAGGAAACAACATGGAACGTCAGAAATTAAGGATACGTTTATGATGTATCAACATCCCCAAGCTTAGTTCTACTCGTCCTCGAGTAGGTAAACGATAAAAACACATAATTTCTTAGGTGAAATGCTACCAACATAAACTTGATCATCAATAATGTAAAAGCATATGTAAGCTGAGATCATAGAACTTCAACACAAGCATGATAAATAGAATTTTAATAATAAAGCATTGCAATCACCTTGCATCATGAGAAGTAACACAAATAAAAGATCATGAATAACAATGCAACGAAAGATATACGTTTGTTTCAAGTATAGAGAAAACATAGCAAAGTGATATTTCGCTAGTCCTTAAGAGTGGGGCAAAACATAAATTCCATGACACCTTCAAAGTTCATGAGGAACACTAGAACAAATAATTAGAGAACAAGCAATAACACATAATGAATCAATTAATAATGTTTCTGGGACAATTGTACATAAAACTCAGAATGGCAACTATGCTCCCTCAACTGTGCATAAAGTTAGAAGATGGAGACTCAGCATAAAACTAAAAGAAAGGCCCTTCACAGAGGGAAGCAAGGATCAACTCATGTGGTATAGCTTTTATTTTATTAAAGAGAGGTATAAAAAGCTTGACACTCCTCCCATACATCTTACACAAACCATGGCTAACCGAATCCTCGGGTGCCTGCCAACAATCACATACCGTGGAGGAGTGTCTGTATTTTTTAGAGAGGTGTATGCTTATGTCAACGAATGGTAAAAAGAAAATACAGTACGTCACAAGCCAACTAGACTTCACAAGAACGGCTCCCATAGAAGGACGCATCTGGGTAGAAGGTCATCCCTCTTTCTCTTTTGTTTACACAATCATGTTTTGACTGATAAATCAGGGGGGAAATAGTTAAGAGAATTTGTTGTTATTAATTTGGGGTTGGGTACCTCGCTGCCAGCTCTTCTATCATTGGATAAGCGGATGAAGCCACTAGTCCAGGGTGTGAAAGTCCAATCAACAAGTGAGATAAAGATTCTCTATTTATGTCCTCATGAGCTAAAACAGGAGCACAAAACATGAGTAATTTCAAAGTTTTAAAGGTAACACATGAGCAATTTACTTTGGAGTGGAGGTTAAATACCACATGTAGGTAGGTATGGTGGACACAATGGGAAAACTTTGGCTTTTGCGAGTTGGATGCACGAGTAGAGATCATACTCGGTATAGGTGGAGGCTAGCAAAAGACTGGGAGCGATAAATCAAGAGAGCATAAGAGCCATAATCATGCATAGCGATATAAACATCATTAATCAAAGCATAAGTGCTACCACAAGTTCAAAAAATAAATGAACATAGAGGCTATAAATGACTGTTTCATAGTCATAAACATGGTGTGAGCATGCACCAAGTCAACCAAATAAAACATTCAAAGGAGAACACCACAAATTTATGCTTCAATACGACAAGAACAATTCATGATTCTTTCAATGGCACATTAAACACTGTCAGATATTTGAGGACAATGATGCTACTAGATAACCAAAAGGCTTTAGAATTAAAATAACATCTAGCATGATATGAAAAAGTCTAGCCACAGTCTATACAAGCTTCTACTTGCACCGTTATAAATTCTACCTCAAGCAGGAGTTTCTTTTCCCAACAAGCACCATACAAAACATGCTTTAACAAAAACTCTCTAAATGGTACAGAAAGCAAACATGAGATTACTTGCATAACACTACTAAAACTAACAGCTCTGAACAAGAGATGGAATTAAAACAAGAGATAAACAGGAATTTTTGCAGTAACTAGAAGAAAAACTAAGAATACTAGCATAGCAAGTATTCAACGAAACAACGGAGCGTGTATGTCTCCCAAACAAGGAATGATAGGGTCCAACTATATTATTGCAGCAAGTAAAACAAAATAAAACAAAGTAAAAAAAAGAAAAGAAAATAAAAACAAACAGACGTTCCAAGTAAACTTCATATGATGTGACCGAATAAAAATATAGTTTCACTAGAAGTGACCTGATAGATTGTTGATGAAGAAGGGGATGCCTTGGGCATCCCCAAGCTTGGATGCTTGAGTATTCTTAAAATATGCTTGGATGAACCACGGGGGCATCCCCAAGCTTTGATCTTGCACTCTTCTTGATCACATATATCACCCTCTTCTCTTGACCCTTGAAAACTTCCTTCACACCACACTCAAAGAGTAATTTGCATTAGAGGGTTAGTGCAACAATAAAAAATCCATGGATTCTATATGGCACAATTGCTATTGATACTTTTAAACATTAGCTACAGCCACTGATGTTTTGTGAAGCAAAGAAATCCATTTGACATCGCAAAAGAGCAAATGCAAGAAAATGGCAGAATCTGTCAAAACCAGAACAGTTTGTAAAGACGATTTTTTTGGGAACTTACATTGCTCAGATAAAAAAACTTAAATAAAGACCAAGTTTCGGAATTAGCCGAGGAATAAGCACAAGAAATTTCAGGTCATTCTAATTTTTCTATGAATTATACGATTTTTTACTTGGACAACAGAAATCTGTTGCCTGCACAGAAATCCGAAAACCAACTCCAACTCTTGTCACAAACTTTACTTGGCACTACTAAAACATGAAAAGAAAGATACAAAGGATTTTCTACAAAATTGTACAACCCCTTTACTCAAAGAAAACAGAGAAAAACAAAGAAAAAATAAAACCATGGGTTATCTCCCAAGAAGTGCTTTCCTTTACCGCCTTTTAGCTCGGCCCAAAAAAGTGGAATCAAGTGTTTTCAAGTGGAGGGGCATTCAAATCGAGATTTGGCAATTCCTTACTAATGCATTGTATTTATCTAAGTGAGTTTCATAGGATCCTCTCTTAGAACTTTTAGGCTTACTATTCTCATCAAATAAATTCTCAGGAACAATCCAATCAAAATTCTTTTCTTGGGCTTCATGCAGTGCTACCAATTTAAAGGGGATTTGTATTTTATCCTCCTTTTCATTTTTAGATTCGTTTTTTTCAAGAGCACAAACAATATCTACACATGACCCTAGCATATTGAAACGATAAAAGATTTTTCTAGCTTCTATAGCAACATCTTCAAATCTTTAAGTATGATTTCTAAGATAAAGTTTCTTTTTTCAATATCTTCAACATTATTCAAGTTGAGGAACATATGTTGTAGTATGGGATGAAGGTTAACAAACCTAGCTTCTAACATGTTAACTAAAGAAGTTGCAGCAGTATCATAATTTGGAGCAAGTTCTACTATGGATTTTTCCTCAAAATTATCATGCTTACTAACGTGATCAAAGAATTCTTTAATGGTATCTTTTCCAAGTATAGAACCACTTCCTACTGGCAGATCTTTCAGGGTAAACTTAGGGAACACCATGATGAAAAATAACAACGAGGTAACAAAAGGAACAACTAGAATAAGAACTAATTTTTTTGTTTTTTGATAAAGAGAAGCAAACAAGACAAAATAAAATAAACTAAGCAAAACAATAACAAAGTAAAGAGATTGGAAGTGAGAGACTCCCCTTGCAGAAATTCTCTTCCTCCCCGGCAGTGGCGCCAGAAAATGCTTTGATGCGTTTGAACACGCGTTCGTTGGGAGACCCCAAGAGGAATGTATGAAGAGTGCAGCAGCAAGTTTCCCTCAGAAAGAAACCAAGGTTGAATCAACCAGTAGGAGGAAGGAGTAACTTCAGAAGGTTGATGCAGCTGAGATGGCAGGTCGCACTAGCAGTTCACAAGCAACATGGAACCTGCACAACACAATCAAATCACTTTGCCCCAACGAAGCAGTGAGGTTGTCAATCTCACCAGTTTTGCTGAACACAAAGAGGTTAAACCTATGGTGTGGAAAACAGTATGAAAGTAGAGTGAAAGCAGTAGGTGTTTTATCGGTATGAGGAAAAAGGACCGGCGTCCACATGTCACTAGTGGTGTCTCTCCGCGAAAGATAAATAACATATGTGGTGTACAAATTACAGCTGGGCAATTGATAAAAATGAAGGTTGCACCATAGTGCATATGCAAGACGTAAAGATTACAATGTGATTCATGCGGGCATTACAACAAAATACATAGACCGTCATCCAACTGCATCTATGTCTAATAATCCACCTTCTGAATATCATCCGAACAAACGTTGGGTATTAAGTTGCTAGCAACAGATTATCGCAGTAAGAAAAGTGTGTAATGTAAACTAGTTAAACATCGTTGTTTTCTCCCTAATGGCAACAACACATCCTCCATCCGTCATGTTCCTGTCACCCGTGCACAGATGCAAAGGAGGCATGAACCCACTATAGAGCATAAATACTCCCTCTTGGAGTTACTAGCATCTACTTGGACAGAGCATCTACTAATAACGGAGAGAATGCAAGATCATAAATAAAATAAGCATGAAGATAACATGATAGATTGATTATCAGAAGACATAGGATTCAACATTCATCAGATCCCAGCAAACACAATATGTAGCATTACATAAAGATGATCTCGATCATGTGAGACATCTCACGAGATCCAAACATGAGGCATAAAGAGGAGAGGACAACCTTCTAGCTACTGCTATGGACCCGTAGTCCAGGGATGAAGTTCTCACACATCACTTCGGAGGAGGGCATGGTGGCGTAGACCCCTCCGGTGATGAATTCCCCTCCCGGCAGGGTGCTGGGGAGAGCTCCAGAACCCTCCCGATCTCGGGATGACGATCACGGCGGCCTCGGGTGTTTCTAGGGACAAGGCGCCCTATGGTGTGGGCCCCCTGTGCCCCCTGTCAGACCCCGGACCCAGAGATATACATACTGTTATGTGCTCCTAGCCATAGACTCACAAGGGCTTCAGGGTTACCAGCCCCGGCCGCAACAAACAACGGCAGGCAGACCGAATTCATCGCCACGTAGTCTGGATCCCCGGTCTACTACTCCTTGTATCCATGCTAGTCATAACCAATTATGCATACCCAAGCGTCCACGAGTCGGATGAAACTGAAGGAACGGGACCAAAGTTATACAGAGCTGCTATGTGTCCAGAAAGTGCAACAACAATCGAGGGTTACTGGGGTTACCTCGCCCCAGGCCGATCACATCGACAGGCGGGCTCGGACATGGATCATCGGCTCCACAACCCCTCGACTGCGACAACTATGCAGACATAGCCAAAACTGTATAACAATGAGCTCGAAACCAACAACCGATCAAAGCAGTACTCTAAACACGAAGCTTTAATAAACAGGTGTTACTAGAGTATAGCTTGCAAATAGAGGTCACACGACCCAACATTACATCAGACAACGGAAGGCAAATTATGTTGCTAATCAACAAGAACCAAAAAGGCCTAAGAGGCCGCAACATAAGGCGACGTCTCAGCCCATAGATTCCAGGCTGCTACCTGGGAACCCCGAACTACTCGTCGATGTCCATGTTGAAAAACCACCGAACCGAGGAACTCCACCTGAACCAAGTTGAAGCAAACATGAGTATGGGAGGTACTCAACAAGACTTAGTTAACCTATTATATATCTGCTTCTTCTAGAAAGAGTTATGAAGGTTATTTTGCGTACAACCATCTTTGTTTTCCAAATTGAGGAAGGGGTAGCACGTCTCATGGAGTATTTTGAAAACAGATGAGAAATCTACTCAACTACTGATATCATCATCTTTTTAATCCACCAAAACATATCAGCACCTCGTGCTTCGAAGATCACCACCTCAAGTTGTTCCGGTAACTCATTCTACAAGGTAACCCCTCTCGGCATCTCCGAGGAGGCATCCTTCAATCGTTATCAGCAAGTTTTAATCATTCCGTTTAAGTTGTCTATGATCACAGAATCCGTCACCAAGTCGTCCTTAACCGCGGACACGGCTTTTTGAAAAGATTTAACCCTGAAGGGGTGTACAACTTTAACCACACGTATCAACCGACTCTTAGTGCCACCGGGTTAGCACTAGTCCGGGAAGTGCCGGCAGAGGGTGGTTGACCACGACCTTTCCCTTACTTCGCCTATTCCATGAGTCGCTCCGAGTAGAGATGGACCGCCAATAGGGAGTGGCCATCTCCTGCCGGGTCTCTATCGTTGTGAGCGGTGCTTCAACTACTGTCTCGCCACAGGCTGTTACACCGCCACGTCCTAGTTTTGTAAAAGTTTTTAACATCTCCGCAAATCCAAATGGAAAGCCCGAACTAGGCAACTCATGGAACAAACTAGGCAAGTTGAGACCGAGGGGAATCTAAGCCCCGTGTGGATGCACGCTCAGTCTTGGCTCGAAGACGAGAACTCGCTCCTAGGGGCATGAACGAGACAACCACCACAGACCCTCTGTGGTCTCGTCATCCACACCTTTAAGTCATGTTAACCAAGTTATCTTAACTTTCCACAACATACTATCATACCAGATTCATTCGCGGCTCTGATTCATCAACCGGATGGAGCAGAGGTCAACAGACATGTATGACTAAGCTTGGCATATTTGAGGCTCTGGCGATACACACAAACCAATCCTATGTCTGCTAGGAGCATTGAATCATGATATCTGGGTTATGCAAATAAATAGGATAACTCTATCTATTGACTCAAGATACATTGGAATCGAATGCATTTGTACGAGAATGAAAAGTCTTTCGAAATCATATATGGGCAGATAAGAGGTTATGCTTTCCTTGCTTCAAGAAAACCAGAGAAAGTCTTCAGGAATAAGTGCTTGACTTGTCGGTTAGGATCAAGTATTCGTCATTGGATTGCTGGCCTTCTCTTCGGAGTCACGTTCTACCGAGGGGAACAAACACCGAAACAAGAAAAACAACAATCAACACATGGCATCGATGCAATGCGCAATATGTATGCATGAGCAAGTTAATGCAATGAAATAAAGCCCTATACATGTTCGATGGTTTGCTAGGGTTCGAATGTTAGTTATGCATTTTTACTGAAAAAGTCCCGAAATAGACCCCGGAGGGGGTTTCGGGCGGTTATGAAAGTGAGTACAATTTTTATTGCTCAAATGGGTTTGAAAACATCAGGAATAGGTTGCATTTGTCATTTTGAGCAAAATGGTATATAACTTTTAATTTTCTAATTTTAATGAATAAAAACTTAATTTTCTATTTTTAAATGATTAAACAACATTAAATAATACTCATTTTTCAACTTGGTCAAACATGTATGAAAATTACATATTTGGGTTGGAATTAATTTTCTGAGCAAAACCATGTATTTTTCATATTTTTCTGAGTTACAGAAGTGGGAATATTAATTATTCCATTTTTAAAGCATTTCTCTAAATAGAAAAAGGGTGGGGCCACGTCAGCATTTCTTTTTCGAAAATTGTTTTAACATTAAACATGACAGCTGGGCCACGGCTGAGGTCACGCTGACGTCAGCATGACATCAGCGGATGGCTGGCCGGAGGCAGAGGTGGTTGCCGGCAACGAATCCGGAGACTAAACCGAGCGCAGTTGGGCTTGTTCGAAAGCCCCGGGCGTGCTCTACCTTACGGTGGTGGCGCCACCTCCAATGGGCCACCGACGGCAAGCCGCCATGCACAAGACGGCGACAGCGGCGTTGGGCTCCGGCGAATACGGCGGATACGGTCACGGGAGCAAGCTAGGAGGGGGCTGGGGGGAAGATGAGCTCACCAGGAACCCGAGGAAGCGATCGGGAAGGTCGAAGGAGGACGGACGGCGGCGAATCGTCCGCGGCGGCGCTCGGCCGGAGACGGGGAGGACCCGCTCGATTCGGTCGATTGAGACGCTCCCGGCAAGCGTGGTTCTATGAGGATGTAGAGGACGGCCGTGAGGAGCTCGTGGGGCAAACGGTAGGCCACGGGGTAGCTCGAGGCCACGACGCTCGCCGGCGGCCGCCCCGACTAGGGTTCCGTTTCCAGAGAGAAAATACACAGAGGGAGGGAGCTGCGAGGGAGAGTGGAGGGCTCGGGTGAGAGGAAGAGGGTCGAGGACGCCTCCTCACGCTCGTTATCCACGCGAAGAAGCAGGATGTGGCACACGGAGCCGTCGGCGAGCGGCTCTACTTCTGGCGGGAGGAGGAAGACGATAAAACAGGGAATTTTTGCGAAAACCCCCTGGGACCTTGGGAGAAACACCAAGAGGTCCTTCTCTCTTTTAAAACAGAACATAAAACATCATTTTAAGGGCCTTTTTGCAAACAGAAAAAGTAGCAAAAATAATATTTGGAAAGCTTGTCAAAAAAGCAAACTCACCATATCTTTGCTTTCCAATTTTGAAATTCTTTTAAAAACAAATTTTGGGTGACCACTTTAAGTGGTTTTTGGTCAAATCATTTTGTTATTCGAATGCAAAATTTTAACCCATGTTTTCATGCATGTATGAGATGTCAAAAACACACCACCACCCTATTGTAGCAAAACAGGGATGTTACAAATCTACCCCCCTTACGAGAATCTCGTCTCGAGATTCCCGAAGGAGAAGAAAGAAGAACACCGGTTTTGAACGATCTTCTCGAACCTTACGGTTCTCTTCTCGAAGAGGTTGTTTCGTAGTACTTGCGAAGATATCCAGCAGCTACACCTTAGGTGAGAGGGAAAACTCTTAGGAATTTATCTTCACGAAGATCGAGTATCTCATGGATAACTCGCGACAAGAATGTTCATAAAGAACCTTTGAGTTAACAGGCATGAAACACATCAAGATAACGGAGTGAATATAAGATGGTTTCAAGTTTACGGACGATGGTTCTTGAAAGGATTTAGAATATGAGCTTTGCACAAGACTTTAAATCCTTTTGGAAAAGAGAGGTTGAACAACTTATGACATTGAGGTTTCTTCAAACAGAAAACCAAGATGGAAAGTTTGGTCTTGGATACCACAAAGTGATATCCGTAGACGAGGGAGAACACGAGAAAACACTGTAATTCGTGCGTCAAAGAGAATTGGATACAGGATCATGTTCACTTCTCGGGGTGGACACGAAGCTAACAGAACTTTTGTTCATCCAATTTTGCTGAAAACCTTTTCAAAGATTAGGATGTTACTTCACAACGGAGGATGAGTAACCAAAGGATGATGGAACACCGTAATTGGGGAGGAATTCTTTGTCACACCATAGGGCTGGTTAACCAACGAGGATTGAAACACCAGAAGGAATAGGGAATCTCTTTCCTATTGTGGATTTGACGTAGCAATACGTTTACCACATAGTTAGGATCCCATGGCTGAAGTGACTGACAAATTCACACAATGTGTGAGGAAAACAGAACTTAAGGTACAACAACTTGAAAAAGGAAACTGATCAACAACGGTTACAAAACACCACGAGATGGTCTCATGATGAACTTGTTTACACGAGAACAAAGGTTTGGAGGTTCAACAGAGAGATATTTGACATCAACTTCCAAGTTATCCTTGGTGTTCCAGATACCAACAGTAGGCTCATGACAAGCCTTCTATAGGTCAACAAGTGAATGTAGAACTCTGTTTAGGGAGAACGGTGAGGAAAACTTGTTAGAATAAGCTACACAAGAATTCTCATGGAGAGTGCTGTTCTTACGGATTTAAGGAGATATGACATTAGGCCTTCCGGCTAATTGTATCAACCACAACATCAACCATGCCGGATTTTCAAATAGACCTAGATCAATATCCTTCAGGAAACACCAACCATCGTTGCTGCTTGAGATTCAGCTCTGGGTAGTGGGTTGATAATTGAGACTCAGTATGTATGATCAGCGGAATTGCACCGGTTACAACTATGATACATTTACTGGATTCTCAAGGTATAGACTACGATGTCAAGCTCGAGAAGATGGGAGAGATTGCAAAACTCATGTATTAGCAACTTGTGGAAGACGGTTGCACCTACATGGTTTACTTACAACGAAACACATATGAGCCATTGTTGGAAAGATGGTAACAAAGATCACGAAGATCTTGGACTTCTTCTCTTTCACGAATGGTCAGTGGCTTGGTGTGGATGCAAAGTTCTTCAAATAAATGGTGGTAACAACCCACCATATCAAGAATACTCCACACATACATGACCAACTTGGGATTATTTCCGAAGGAACAAGAAAACTATACTCGGGCCCATGGCGACAACTTTTACCATAAGCACACGAACCCGAGAAAGTCACTGTCGCACCCTGGCTTCTAAGGGATACTCATCGTACGAACTGGATAGTAGGTGCTTGGATTATGGGGCATAACTGCTCCCACGTCCCAGCTTCCTGGTAGGCCTGCGCTTATGCGCGACAACACAAGCCCTACTATTCCACCGTCGATGTAAACTATCCATTAGGAGTCATAGGCACTACTGTCGACGTACTTCATAACAAGCACGCACGGTACGTCAACAGCTTTGAACGAATGATGATCACAACTTATCTCTAAGACACAAAAGATAGAAATAAAGTTGCAACTGGCCTTCACTAAGGCAGAAATAGCAAATACAATCATCCAGAGGACACATGTCCCAACATAACATCCATTACAACAGCGGAAGCAATCAAAGGTGTCTGGGTACAGACAAATCCAACAGGCTTAAGAAGCCGGAGAAAATAAAGAAGACGAAGCCCATCCACGTAGGTCCTGGATCCAGCCCTGGTCCAGCTAACTACTCGTCTGCAGTCTCGTCGAACTCCACAAAGTAGCCATCCTGGTGGTCATCGTAGCCGTAGTCGTACTCTGCGTAAACCACAGCCCCAACGGGGTCAGTACATCCAAGTACTGGCAAGCAAGACTCACAGTTCACCAAAGAGTTACCCGTCAACACAAGCATTGATGCTTGGGATCAACGGAAGAAATAGGTGATATGAAAGTTGCTGCTGGCTGCTCTAACCATCTACAGAAGATAACTACAAGTTCCGGCTAACAGAATAAGATAAGATCGAGGATTGTAACCAACTGAAAGATAACTTCAACCAAACCCATCCTGGATCTCGCCCCTTATCCAAAGAAGCAATCCGAGGATAACTCACACAGTTGGATTAAGATGAATCAAGTTATTTGTGTGAATAACCTATTACTAGTCAAGTTATTAATCATTGGGTGAAACATGATTGATCATTAAGTTGAAGTTGTCCTGAGTACTTGTTAGCCAGTACTTTCACCAAGTAATCCATAACCGCGGAAAACACGGCTTCTCGAGAAGATTATCCCTGCAGGGTTGCACCAATTTGGCCGTACACGCAAGAATAACCCGCCAGATGGGATGCCTCCCACCAAGCGGGGTACTCTACACAACCAACCATTCTTCGCATCAAGCCCAAAGCACCTTGGGCGCACGGCTAATCGAGCCCAGAAGAAAATGGACCCTCATAGCACTCTAAGAACGTGTCCCCCTATATGCCGACTACGAAAGTTCCACCCTGCGCTGGGCTCGCAAAAACATGCATGCGGCAAATAGAAAGCACGAACTAAATGAGATGATTTGGACGAGATGCGAATCAGGTCAAGTTGAGGGGGGCGCCCATACTCGCTTCCCACATGCGGGTAGTGCGCTCATCATGGATCCGTAGACAAGACCCTTTTCCTATTAGGGTCGACACTAGCAGGCTTCAAAACCTCTCATGGGCCTCCTGCCGGTGCCTTATCATCAAGTTATTATTACCATTAGCCATTAACAGGATTGATTGATTAACATCGAGCCCCCGGTGCAATTAATAATATAGTAAAAGCAGTAACCGATAACAGACTCGAGTAAAAGCAACCCTAAGCATGCTAGATAATACTAAGGCACAAACAAAGGCTGTAGGTATGGAGGTGAGGCAGTATCATTGGTTCAGGGTATCATGTGATAGGTTCGGAGAACAAGCAACGATACATAGGGCTAGCAATAGTATACAAAAGGATAGTATCGACAACAAGTGTGGAAAGGAACTCGATGATTCATGTGAGTGATAACTTGCCTGGAAGCTCAACAGCCGGGTACTGAGCTAGGTCTTGGGTAGTGGTGTCGTAAGGATCGTCGGTCTCAACGTAGTCGTCGTCTATTCGAGAAGAAGCAACCAAACAAAACAGGAAGGTAAACAATCATTGCCATGGCATTGTGCACAATCAAGATGATGCATGACAAGTTAATGATTGCATCAAAATAAACTGACTAACATGATAGCACAAGTTAAATGGACCCATATGCAAGGGTTGCATATGGAAGATCCATTGAAAATAAGTGGAACAAATGGTTTACAACTATTTATTAGGTGTTAGTTGTTATCATGATGCATCAGAGCCTGTCTGCCTGTAGGATCCCTTTTTACTGGTCGCAGTTGAGTCTAGAAACTATTTTGTAGCTATATAGGAAAAATGAAACGTGAGAGTAGGAATTCTGCCATTTTTCTTCTTTCCCCACCCACCCACCCTTTTTCTGGTAAGGAAGTGCAACGTTGTTTTCTGTTCTCACCTAAACTTTCAAGTTAGGATTTCACGTGTTTTGGGTTCTCTGTAGTACCTCAGGACTTTTGGTCTCGTTTTCCCGATGTTGCTTCGATATCATGTTCTTTTCAACATCCTTTTTGTCCGTTGAACCTTGTTGTTGTGTTCCACATCCTTTTTCATCTACCGGAGTCTAATCAAAACCTTCCCCAATCATCTGCAGATGGATCTCAGGTTCTACCCGCAGGTGGTTCGGATGACTCGCTGTGAGAGCACTGCCGGTTTTCCGGAGACGCTGAGGGACATGGTTACCTATCTGGGGTTCCGTTGGGCACCAGAGTACCAGGTCTACGAGCACCAGCGAGAGTTTGACCAGACCTGCTACCGGGCTATCGTCTACATTCTGTCGGATGATGGCAGGAGCATTGCACACCGCTACGAGGCAGTAGGTTCCACAGTGGATATGGCCGTGCAGCAGGCAGCGTACGTGAGTCTCACCGTTCTCCGTGCTGACTACTGGGGGTTTGATGATTCCATCTATCGTCACATCCCCCGTGGTTACATCACGGCAGCGGGAGTTCACTTCACTCTCCACCGCAACCTGGATACCTACGAGTCTGATAGCTCCAGGCTGCACACCACTGCCCAGTTCGTGAGGCACAGTGACGCAGTTGCTTCCGCACTCTCTCAGGAGTTAGCCTCAGTCAGGGAGCAGCTCTACCTCGCGTTGACGCGTCTGGCGACGTACACCACAGACTTCGTTGGAGACGAGCTCTTTGCGCGTTTCCAGCAGACACTGGGTTTTCCTCTGCCAGATGCTGGAGGTTACGAGCCGATCAGAGGCCCACTTCTCGACCTCGGAGCTGGTTACACAGGGATTCCCCGCTATGGAGCACATGGACACGACGCTTTCTACTTCACCACACCGAGAGTTGCTCTCAGAGCAGTTCCTATCTACAGGGATCATCGTCATACCTACTTCCGTGGGATTCCTCCGCACCGTATCTCTCGTCGTACTACTCACCGCCGTCCTGCGTGATGAGCATGGGAGTAACGATGTATCCATTCCTAGCTATGTTTAGTTATCCTTGTCTTTCGAACCATGTATTGGTCTGTTGGATATTCTGATGTATTTGAACACGTGATGATGTACCTGTTGGTTATCTATTCATGCGTCGGAATAATCTATATTTCGGTTACCAAGTCTATCCTTTTCTGTTGTTGTGCTAAAATGAATTTCTGTTCAGGATGCCTCCAACCAGGAACACCCCGCCTCCGCCACCACCAATGGGGGAACTGTTAGCTCAGATGACCCAAGTGGTGACACAGATGGCCCAGATCCAGGCTAACCAGCACCACAACCAGAATGCTCCAAGGGTCACCATCAAGGACTTCCTCAGCTTGGGCCCAAAAGCTTTCGTGGCAACACATGAGCCCCTGGATGCTGATGACTGGATCCGTGACGTAGCAAGAGCTCTGGAGATTGCTCATGTTGCGGAAGAGGATAAGGTCAAGTACGCCACCTACCTACTGAAGGGTCAGGCAGCTACTTGGTGGGAGAACTACCAGACCATGAGAGCTGGCTTTCCTATCACCTGGGGATGTTTCAAGGATGCCTTCCTGAAGCACCACATCCCGGATGGTCTCATGGAAAGGATGCGTGAGGAATTCTGCTCTCTCAGACAGGGCAAGCTGGATGTTCTCGGCTACCAGAACGAGTTCAATCGTCTCGCTCGGTACGCTGGTGACGAAGTGTCCACTGAAGCCAAGAAGATGGCAAGGTTCCGCCGAGGTTTTAACCCGGAACTGAAGTACGCTCTCACAAACATCAAGTGCAAGGACTTCGTGGAGCTTGTGAACACCGCGCTCAATGAGGAGAATGGGCGCAAGGCGTTCGAAGAGTCCCGCAAGCACTCGCGCGAGGGTGGTTCCTCCTCCAACATGACCACCCCTCCGCAGAAGCGCCGCATCTGGGTGCCAAATGGTGCTGTCACTCGGGCTCCAAATGCCCAAACTTCTCCAGGCTTTGGTCCCCGCCCACCCAACCCATCTCAGATGCAGGGTCAGAGGTTCCCGATGGGGCAGCCAAGGCCGGGTCCTTCTCGTGTCGTCACTTGCTACAAGTGCAAGGATACTGGACACTATGCTGATAAGTGCACTCAGAAGCAGCTACCCCTACCTCCTCGCCCCAACACCAACCAGGCTATGGTTCGTGCTCCCCCGGCTAAAGCCTTCAACTCCAACAACAGGCCTGTCGGGAGGAACGCGAGGGTGAACCATATCAAGGCCGACAAAGCTGAGGAAGCTGCTGACGTCGTTCTCGGTATATTACCCGTAAACTCTATTCCAGCTAAAGTGTTGTTTGATACTGGAGCATCGCATTCATTTGTGTCAAAGATTTTTGCAAAAGCATACAACCTAGTTCTGGTTCCGCTAAGCAATCAAATGACTGTTCACTCTCCGGGACCGCAAATGTTGACTTCCAAGATAAGCATGGACAATGAGATCCTAATTGGAGGTCGCATATTCCTTGCTTCACTCATGTTGCTGGGAAATTCTGACATTGATGTCATTCTGGGTATGGATTGGTTGAAGACCCACAAAGCTAAAATTGACTGTGCTCAAAAGTCAATAACTCTCTCCCACACTTCAGGCCAGATAGTCTATTCTCCATATGGATCAAGTTCTGTTCAGCTGTTCAACCTCGATGCCAAACCCCTTCCTGCAATTGAAAATGTTCCGGTGGTTTGTGAATTCCCTGACGTCTTTCCAGAAGAGTTGCCAGGGATGCCCCCGGACAGAGCAGTTTAGTTCGTGATCGAGCTTGAGCCAGGTACTGCTCCAATCTCTAAGCATCCATACAAGATAGCTCCTCCTGAACTGAAATTGTTGAAGGAGCAAATCGATATGTACATGGACAAAGGTTACATTCAGCCTAGTTCCTCCGCTTGGGGTTGCCCAACTCTGTTTGTTGCCAAGAAGGATCAAACAAAAAGACTCGTGGTTGACTATCGTCCTCTCAACGAGAAAACAATCAAGAACAAGTATCCACTTCCTCGTATCGATGATCTTTTTGATCAACTTGCTGGAGCCTCAATATTCTCAAAGTTGGACTTGAGGATGGGTTACCATCAGATAAAGATCAGAAAGGAAGATATTCCTAAGACAGCTTTCACCACTCGTTACGGGCTATATGAATACACCGTCATGTCCTTTGGTCTCACCAATGCACCGGCAACGTTCTCAAGACTCATGAATTCTGTCTTCCATGAATACCTCGACAAGTTCGTTGTGGTATATCTTGATGACATTCTAGTCTACTCCAAATCCGAGGAAGAGCATGGAGAACACCTTCGTCTCACTCTCATGAAACTTCGCGAGCATCGTCTATATGCCAAGTTTTCCAAATGTGAGTTCTGGATTCCAGAAGTTGCATATCTTGGTCATATCATCTCTGCCAAAGGCATTGCCATTGACCCGGAAAAGGTTAAGGCAATTGTTGATTGGAAACCCCCTAAGACGGTGAAGCAAGTCAGAAGTTTTCTTGGCTTGGCTAGCTATTGCCGTCGTTTCGTCCAAAACTTCTCCAAGATTGCCAAACCACTCACTGATCTCACCAAGAAGGACAAAAAGTTCGTTTGGACTCCACAATGTGATGAGAGTTTCAACCTCCTGAAGACTAAACTCACCTCTACACCTGTTCTGGTTGGCCCAGATACTACCAAACCTTTCCAGATATTCTGTGATGCATCTCTCCAAGGCCTAGGAGCAGTTCTTATGCAAGAACGTCAAGTTGTGGCTTATGCTTCACGTCAGTTGAACCCACATGAGCAAAACTATCCCACTCATGATCTTGAACTTGCAGCAGTTGTGTTTGCCCTCAAGAAATGGAGACAATACTTGTTGGGTAACAAAACTGAAATCTTTTCCGATCATAAGAGTCTGAAATACATCTTCACTCAGCCAGACCTGAACCTCAGGCAAAGGAGATGGATTGAGAAGATTAAAGACTTTGATCTCACCATTTCTTACACTCCAGGCAAGGCTAATGTTATGGCCGATGCTCTCAGTCGCAAATCCTATTGCAATAATCTCATGATCATGGAAAGCCAACCTCCACTTCATGAAGAATTCCAGAAGCTGAACCTTGGTCTTGTTCCTGAAGGATACCTTGCTAGCTTGACAGCCAGCCCAACTCTCGAGGACAAGATTCGTTCTGAACAACTTCGTGATAATGAAATCAAGAAGATGGTAGAGCAAATCAAAGAGGGCAGTGATAAGTTCAAGTCCTTCTCAATTGATGACAAGGGAACTGTGTTCTTCGAAGGACGCATTGCAGTCCCTCAGATTCAAAGTCTCAAGGATATCATTCTCAAGGAGGCTCATGAAACTCCTCTATCCATTCACCCTGGAAGTACAAAGATGTACCAGGATCTCAAGACTCTGTATTGGTGGTCTGGCATGAAACGTGAAATTGCTCAATACGTTTCTGAATGCGACGTTTGTCAACGTGTTAAAGCAGTCCATCAGAAAACAGCCGGTCTTCTCCAACCTCTGAAAATTCCTGAGTGGAAGTGGGACATGATTGAAATGGACTTCGTTACTGGGTTTCCAAAGTCCAAAAAGGGCAACGATGCAATCTTCGTTGTTATTGATCGTCTCACTAAGGTTGCTCACTTCTATGCTGTAAAGGAAACTATCTCAGCTAGCCAGTTAGCAGAGCTCTACACAGCAAAGGTTGTTCCTCTTCATGGTGTTCCATTGGAAATAAGCTCAGACCGTGGAAGTATTTTCACTTCTCATTTCTGGAAGAGTTTTCAAGAAGCATTGGGCACCAAACTTCTGTTCAGCACAGCTTATCACCCTCAGTCTCAAGGGCAAGTCGAAAGAGTCAATCAGATTCTCGAGGATATGCTCAGAGCATGTGGTCTCTCCTTTGGCATGAAATGGGAGGATTGCCTTCCATATGCTGAATTCTCCTACAACAACAGCTACCAGGCAAGCCTAGGCATGGCACCATTTGAGGCACTGTATGGTCGCAGATGCAGGAGTCCAATCAATTGGTCTAGAGCTGGTGAACGTTCACTTTTAGGCCCTGACATTGTTAAGGAAGCCGAGGAGAAAGTTCGTATCATTCGTGACAATCTCAGGATTGCTCAGTCTCGTCAGAAGAGCTATTATGATAGCAAGCACAGGGATATGATCTATGCACCTGGTGATAAGGCATATCTCCGTGTAACTCCCCTCAGAGGCACTCATCGTTTTGGTGTGAAAGGAAAGCTTGCACTCATCGTTTTGTAACATCCAAGTATGAAAACACCCTAGTTGTTTTACTTCTTTGTTTAATTTATGCAATGCATCATGGCATCATACTCATTTTATTTTTCTGTTGCATTGTTTTCATAATGAATCAAACCTTGTTTCACACTTGTCTGTTACAATCTTTTCAAGCAAAGAATTGCAAGACAAAACCTTTCCTTGTTTTCCAAATAATTCAATTATGATCACTCCTCAAATTGTTGGTTTTAATCAAACCAATATTCCAATCAATTAATTCAAATCATTAATTCCTAAATCATTTTCAAATTCAAACCAATCCTTAAAAGTCAGTACCTTTTGAAACCATAAAATTCACCACACATTTGCCCTCCTTAAATCATTCTAAAAACCCTAGGGGTAACCCTATTCAAATGCATGTTTTCTTAATGGTTTATTACTATTAAAATTCCTCTAAATTTGGGTTCAAATACCAACTATCATTTTAAAACTCAATTTTTGAAATCCATTTTTGGAATATGTTTTCTAATTACCTAACAAGCCTAAACTAATTTTTTTCTGTAATTTTTATTAACTAAAACCTTAACAATTTCTTCCAAAAGCAAAGTTACAAAAAAAATAAAGCAGAAAAAAAATAAAAAGCAAAGGAAACCAGCGCGCGCGCGGCAACTAAGCCAGCCCAGCCCACTAGGCCTACGCGCGCGCGACCCAGCCCGCTATTCCCCTAGCTTACCGCTTCGCTTGCGCCAAGATTCATGCCGCCCTTCTATTTCTCCTTCGTCTCGCGGTACGGCAGGCAATCGGAGGTGTCCACCGCGACCCCGCGGCGACTCCGGCGGCCCCCGACGCTCTCCTCGCCTATAAGTAGCGCCTAGGGCACCCGGCATCAACCCTAGGTCGCTAGGGTTCCTCTCACCTCGCGCCGCGCCGCCATCTCCTCCCTCCTCGACGTCCTCCACCTCTCTGTATCTGGTCACCGCCGCCGCGCTTCTGAATCCGGCAATGGCGCCGTCGCATCCCACCCTCTCTTAGCCAACTACCTACGGGAACGAGTTCGCTACCGCACCCTCTGCACGTTGGACACCTCCAGGGAGCACGCCGTCGACCAGATCCTCGCCGCCGTCCTCAACCTCTCCGCTGCAACCTCGCCGCGCTTCTCTGCAGCCCGACCATCCCACGGTGAGCTCCACCGTATCCGCTCCTTCCTCTCTCTCTGTGGACTCGCGAGCATCACCGCACCGTGCTCGACCACCACACCACGCGCAGCGAGCACGAGCCGTTGCTCACCGCCGGCGAGCCCTCTGTCTGACGGGCGAGCAAGCGTTTGCTCGTCAGAGTTTCAGTAAAACGCGTTGAACAATAACCTGTCTGAACCCCGTATACTGTCAAACACCGCAGCGCAGTGGTTGCGCACGCTATGCACCTCCCCGTGGTCGCGGGTTCGATTTCCCTCGGGCGCGGAATAAACCCCATTTTTGCATCTCCCTCTGACAGCCGTGGCCCACGCTGCAGTGACAGCCACGGCCACGCAAGCACACCCTCGTCCACGCTGGCCGCAGGGGCCACAGGGCAGTGGCTGGTGTGTAGATCCAGTGTGTAACAATTGAATAAATTGAATCTGTTAAATTTCTATTTTCTTTTAATAAGCAGAATAAAGCAATAACTTTTAAAATTCAATAACTTATAAACCATAAGTCTAATAAATAAAACTTGTATATGTTTATTGCTCCAAATTTTATAATCTTTCCAATTATTCCATTTGTATTCTGTTTTGAGTTTTCAAAATTCATTTAAATCTCAAATTTGAATAATTCCAATGCAATTTGTAATAATTCATAAGTAATTCATACTATTTCCAAATAAGTCAAATAAAATATGTTTTCCACACCTTTTTGAATACCCTATTCAAATCTAAAATTTGTTTTCTGGTTTGAACAATTTAAATTGCCTAAACCATTCAAATCTTGTTTAATTCAATTAAAAATTGTTTAATGTTGTTTAATTCATAATTAATTAATCCAAAGTCCAATTTCAAAATGTGAAACATGTAATCCAACTAAAATTTGATAACCTTTTCAAATATAAAATTTGTAATTTGTTTTGCACACTTTAACTTGATGAAAACAATAATTGTTTGTGTAACATGTTTAAGTAACAAAATTTTCCAAACTTAATAAATCAATTCCAAACTTGTTTTATCCTTTTTCCTTTGCATCTATCATTGTTATTTTGTTGTTATCTTGTCATCATCATCATGCATGCATCATGATAACAACTAACACCTAATAAATAGTTGTAAACCATTTGTTCCACTTATTTTCAATGGATCTTTCCATATGCAACCCTTGCATATGGGTCCATTTAACTTGTGCTATCATGTTAGTCAGTTTATTTTGATGCAATCATTAACTTGTCATGCATCATCTTGATTGTGCACAATGCCATGGCAATGATTGTTTACCTTCCTGTTTTGTTTGGTTGCTTCTTCTCGAATAGACGACGACTACGTTGAGACCGACGATCCTTACGACACCACTACCCAGGACCTAGCTCAGTACCCGGCTGTTGAGCTTCCAGGCAAGTTATCACTCACATGAATCATCGAGTTCCTTTCCACACTTGTTGTCGATACTATCCTTTTGTCTACTATTGCTAGCCCTATGTATCGTTGCTTGTTCTCCGAACCTATCACATGATACCCTGAACCAATGATATTGCCTCACCTCCATACCTACAGACTTTGCTTGATGCCTTAGTCTTACCTAGCATGCTTAGGGTTGCTTTTACTCGAGTCTGTTGTCGGTTACTACTGTTACTATCTTATTATTTGTACCGGGGCTCGGATGTTAATCAATCAATCCTGTTAATTGCTAATGGTAATAATAACTTGATGATAAGGCACCGGCAGGAGGCCCATGAGAGGTTTTGAAGCCTGCTAGTGTCGACCCTAATAGGAAAAGGGTCTTGTCTACTGATCCATGATGAGCGCACTACCCGCATGTGGGAAGCGAGTATGGGCGCCCCCCTCAACTTGACCTGATTCGCATCTCGTCCAAATCATCTCATTTAGTTCGTGCTTTCTATTTGCCGCATGCATGTTTTTGCGAGCCCAGCGCAGGGTGGAACTTTTGTAGTCGGCATATAGGGGGACACGTTCTTAGAGTGCTATGAGGGTCCATTTTCTTCTGGGCTCGATTAGCCGTGCGCCCAAGGTGCTTTGGGCTTGATGCGGAGAATGGTTGGTTGTGTAGAGTACCCCGCTTGGTGGGAGGCATCCCATCTGGCGGGTTATTCTTGCGTGTACGGCCAAATTGGTGCAACCCTGCAGGGATAATCTTCTCGAGAAGCCGTGTTTTCCGCGGTTATGGACTACTTGGTGAAAGTACTGGCTAACAAGTACTCAGGACAACTTCAACATAATGATCAATCATGTTTCACCCTATGATTAATAACTTGACTAGTAATAGGTTATTCACACAAATAACTTGATTCATCTTAATCCAACTGTGTGAGTTTTCCTCGGATTGCTTCTTTGGATAAGGGGCGAGATCCAGGATGGGTTTGGTTGAAGTTATCTTTCAGTTGGTTACAATCCTCGATCTTATCTTTTCTGTTAGCCGGAACTTGTAGATATCTTCTGTAGTTGGTTAGAGCAGCCAGCAGCAACTTTTCATATCACCCCTTTTCTTCCGTTGATCCCAAGCATCAATGCTTCTGTTGACGGGTAACTCTTTGATGAACTGTGAGTCTTGCTTGCCAGTACTTGGATGTACTGACCCCGTTGGGGCTGTGGTTTACGCAGACTACGACTACGGCTACGATGACCACCAGGATGGCTACTTTGTGGAGTTCGACGAGACTGCAGACGAGTAGTTAGCTGGACCAGGGCAGGATCCAGAACCTACGTGGATGGGCTTCGTCTTCTTTATTTTCTCCGGCTTCTTAAGCCTGTTGGTTTTGTCTGTACCCAGACACCTTTGATTGCTTCCGCTGTTGTAATGAATGTTATGTTGGGACATGTGTCCTCTGGATGATTGTATTTGCTATTTCTGCCTTAGTGAAGGCCAGTTGCAACTTTATTTCTATCTTTTGTGTCTTAGAGATAAGTTGTGATCATCATTCGTTCAAAGCTGTTGACGTACCGTGCGTGCTTGTTATGAAGTACGTCGACAGTAGTGCCTATGACTCCTAATGGATAGTTTACATCGACGGTGGAATAGTAGGGCTTGTGTTGTCGCGCATAAGCGCAGGCCTACCAGGAAGCTGGGACGTGGGAGCAGTTATGCCCCATAATCCAAGCACCTACTATCCAGTTCGTACGATGAGTATCCCTTAGAAGCCAGGGTGCGACAGTCACTTCGAACATCTAGAACACAACTTCGTGATAACACAAAGATGGTTCTCGAAAGTTTCCAACATTGTTGCCATTTGTTCAACATGAACCTCTTGCAACTTGGAGAAATAGGAATGTCATCAATGGGCTCGATACCAAGCTTATCTAATTACTCCAAGAAGAGGGATTTATATGATACATGAACGAGGCAAGGTATTGGTCAGACTAGAGGACATGAAGGTGTACTCGACAAAACACCATGAGTGAAACACCATCAAGATAGTCCTTGGATCCTTTCTCGATTTGACGATAGCCCAAATCAAATCAAGAGGTAGGGTGATAGCATTTCCGCAGAGGAGCTACTATCCTGTTTCAACAGCATGAGAAGTAGACATCCCTTATCAAAGGAACAAGTTGGAAAGAGTTGGTGTCTTTCAACTCTCCAAGTTGTTGTTTAAGCTCAACCAACTAGTCCAGGGTATCCAGCAAGGTTTCTTGGAGAAAGGAGGGATTCAAACTACCCCTCGTTTAGACATCACGGTCAGGTAACCACCTGGTGATACTTCTAGAAGGACAACCAGAATATCACAACCTACCGGTATGGCTTGAAGTTCGAACAGGAATCTTGCTTGTCAAAGCAATCGATATGGTCTTGAGAGCTTTGGTGTGAACCTAACTCTTTGACCAGGAATGTGCACCAGAATGAACAGATTTGGTAACACAGTCAACTTTTAACAGAGGCTGAGTGACCATAAGTGCTAAGAAGGATACAGATGTTTTCTTAGATGTTCAAAGAAATAAAGATTGCTAGGAATATCTGGTACACATGTCGATGAACATACCCATCCTTCTCAAGCATTCAAGCTTGGAGGGAGGGTGAGTGAAGATGTGTAAGAGCATCACTTCATCATTAAGGCCATGAAACTCATCACAACCTCTTGACATAAAGGAGTGCGATACTCAAAGGTAGAACAGATCGGAAGTTGATGAAACTTCTTTGATCTGCGGATTACAAAACTTTGACCTGGTCCTAGAGATGAACGAGGTACTGGAGTTTGTTTCTCCTGACATTCCAAGGTGGGATGTTTTGACGGAAAACAAGAGCAATTGCATTGGATCAATCCAACACACAAATGCAACTTGGTTTCGAAAGAACGGATGGAGATTTGAGAGCAACTGGAAGGTAGAAACATGCTCCGGAAAATCCAGAGGCCATGGGGAGTGCACAAGTGATACTCTTTTGTAAAACCCATGCTAGAAGATCCGTATAGCTGAAGTAAAAACGAAGATGTGGATTTCTGGATGATCACTCTTGTTGTGATCCCTTCTTGATTACAAGGGAAAACCTACGGCTATTGGAGTTGAAACTACCTAGCCATCCTGAGGTAGAACAGGTTCTTCAGGATCCAAAGAAACAGAACTTGAGTTAAAGGTCAGCATCCTGTACTGATGGCATGAGCATCACATGGTTATGAAACCACATGACTCAACTCACCGCAGTTCAGCACATTCCGGGACCTTCGGTTCAAGTCCAAGATTGAAAACATTGGGAAAGGAACAACCACTATCTTAGTTCCTTAAAGGACACTATGAGTAATAATCACGAAGTATCTTTCAAAAGACAACTTAACTCCGGAAGGGTTTGGGCAGAAGATAATGAATACATTCGAGATGGAAAGCAGATCTCGAGGTTCACGATTTAGAACTTTGAAACATATAAGAATGTGGAATCCACACAACTCTGAGAGATGATGAAGGAAAGGAATCTCCCAGTTTAAAAGATAACGGAACACGGAACACACACGACTCCAGAAACTCTTAACTAGGTCAACTTGGATAACAACGTCCTTGCCAACTAAGGCACCTAAGTTTTGAATGACTAGAGGAGATAGAAAAACCTTTTCAAATCAAAACAGGTAAGATGACCCAGAGTTAGAGCGATACCAGATAAGAAGTAAAAAGAATCCTAAGAAGGTTTTTCACAATCATTTGAAGTTTCAAAGTAGTTTTCACAAACACTAGACTCGACATCGACCAAGCAATAAGGTTTTCCTACAGGCAGTCCTGCTCTGATACCAACTTTTGTCAGACCTCGGACCCAGAGATATACATACTGTTATGTGCTCCTAGCCATGGACTCACAAGGGCTTCAGGGTTACCAGCCCCGGCCGCAACAAACAACGGCAGGCAGACCGGATTCATCGGCACGTAGTCCGGATCCCCGGTCTACTACTCCTTGTATCCATGCTAGTCATAACCAATTATGCATACCCAAGCGTCCACGAGTCGGATGAAACTGAAGGAACGGGACCAAAGTTATACAGAGCTGCTATGTGTCCAGAAAGTGCAACAACAATCGAGGGTTACTGGGGTTACCTCGCGCCAGGCCGATCACATCGACAGGCGGGCTCGGACATGGATCATCGGCTCCACAACCCCTCGACTGCGACAACTATGCAGGCATAGCCAAAACTGTATAACAATGAGCTCGAAACCAACAACTGATCAAAGCAGTACTCTAAACATGAAGCTTTAATAAACAGGTGTTACTAGAGTATAGCTTGCAAGCAGAGGTCACACGACCCAACATTACATCAGACAACGGAAGGCAAATTATGTTGCTAATCAACAAGAACCAAAAAGGCCTAAGAGGCCGCAACATAAGGCGACGTCCCAGCCCATAGATTCCAGGCTGCTACCTGGGAACCCCGAACTACTCGTCGATGTCCATGTTGAAAAACCACCGAACCGAGGAACTCCACCTGAACCAAGTTGAAGCAAACATGAGTACGGGAGGTACTCAACAAGACTTAGTTAACCTATTATATATCTGCTTCTTCTAGAAAGAGTTATGAAGGTTATTTTGCGTACAACCATCTTTGTTTTCCAAATTGAGGAAGGAGTAGCACGTCTCATGGAGTATTTTGAAAACAGATGAGAAATCTACTCAACTACTGATATCATCATCTTTTTAATCCACCAAAACATATCAGCACCTCGTGCTTCGAAGATCACCACCTCAAGTTGTTCCGGTAACTCATTCTACAAGGTAACCCCTCTCGGCATCTCCGAGGAGGCATCCTTCATTCGTTATCAGCAAGTTTTAATCATTCCGTTTAAGTTGTCTATGATCACAGAATCCGTCACCAAGTCGTCCTTAACCGCGGACACGGCTTTTCGAAAAGATTTAACCCCGCAGGGGTGTACAACTTTAACCACACGTATCAACCGACTCTTAGTGCCACCGGGTTAGCACTAGTCCGGGAAGTGCCGGCAGAGGGTGGTTGACCACGACCTTTCCCTTACTTCGCCTATTCCATGAGTCGCTCCGAGTAGAGATGGACCGCCAATAGGGAGTGGCCATCTCCTGCCGGGTCTCTATCGTTGTGAGCGGTGCTTCAACTACTGTCTCGCCACAGGCTGTTACACCGCCACGTCCTAGTTTTGTAAACGTTTTTAACATCCCCGCAAATCCAAATGGAAATCCCGAACTAGGCAACTCATGGAACAAACTAGGCAAGTTGAGACCGAGGGGAATCTAAGCCCCGTGTGGATGCACGCTCAGTCTTGGCTCGAAGACGAGAACTCGCTCCTAGGGGCATGAACGAGACAACCACCACAGACCCTCTGTGGTCTCGTCATCCACACCTTTAAGTCATGTTAACCAAGTTATCTTAACTTTCCACAACATACTATCATACCAGATTCATTCGCGGCTCTGATTCATCAACCGGATGGAGCAGAGGTCAACAGACATGTATGACTAAGCTTGGCATATTTGAGGCTCTGGCGATACACACAAACCAATCCTATGTCTTCTAGGAGCATTGAATCATGATATCTGGGTTATGCAAATAAATAGGATAACTCTATCTATTGACTCAATATACATTGGAATCGAATGCATTTGTACGAGAATGAAAAGTCTTTCGAAATCATATATGGGCAGATAAGAGGTTATGCTTGCCTTGCTTCAAGAAAACCAGAGAAAGTCTTCAGGAATAAGTGCTTGACTTGTCGGTTAGGATCAAGTATTCGTCATTGGATTGCTGGCCTTCTCTTCGGAGTCACGTTCTACCGAGGGGAACAAACACCGAAACAAGAAAAACAACAATCAACGCATGGCATCGATGCAATGCGCAATATGTATGCATGAGCAAGTTAATGCAATGAAATAAAGCCCTATACATGTTCGATGGTTTGCTAGGGTTCGAATGTTAGTTATGCATTTTTACTGAAAAAGTCCCGAAATAGACCCCGGAGGGGGTTTCGGGCGGTTATGAAACTGAGTACAATTTTTATTGCTCAAATGGGTTTGAAAACATCATGAATAGGTTGCATTTGTCATTTTCAGCAAAATGGTATATAACTTTTAATTTTCTAATTTTAATGAATAAAAACTTAATTTTCTATTTTTAAATAATTAAACAACATTAAATAATACTCATTTTTCAACTTGGTCGAACATGTATGAAAATTACATATTTGGGTTGGAATTAATTTTCTGAGCAAAACCATGTATTTTTCATATTTTTCTAAGTTATAGAAGTGGGAATATTAATTATTCCATTTTTAAAGCATTTCTCTAAATAGAAAAAGGGTGGGGCCACGTCGGCATTTCTTTTTAGAAAATTGTTTTAACATTAAACATGACAGCTGGGCCACGGGTGAGGTCACGCTGACGTCAGCATGACGTCAGCGGATGGCTGGCCGGAGGCAGAGGTGGTCGCCGGCGACGAATCCGGAGACTAAACCGAGCGCAGTTGGGCTTGTTGGAAAGCCCCGGGCGTGCTCTACCTTACGGTGGTGGCGCCACCTCCAATGGGCCACCGGCGGCAAGCCTCCATGCACAAGACGGCGACAGCGGTGTTGGGCTCCGGCGAATACGGCGGATACGGCCACGGGAGCAAGCTAGGAGGGGGCTGGGGGGAAGATGAGCTCACCAGGAACCCGAGGAAGCGATCGGTAAGATCGAAGGAGGACGGACGGCGGCGAATCGGCCGCGGCGGCGCTCGGCCGGAGACGGGGAAGACCTGCTCGATTCGGTCGATTGAGACGCCCCCGGCAAGCGTGGTTCCATGAGGATGTAGAGGACGGCCGTGCGGAGCTCGTGGGGCAAACGGTAGGCCACGGGGTAGCTCGAGGCCACGATGCTCGCCGGCGGCCGCCCCGACTAGGGTTCCGTTTCCAGAGAGAAAATACGCAGAGGGAGGGAGCTGCGAGGGAGAGTGGAGGGCTCGGGTGAAAGGAAGAGGGTCGAGGACGCCTCCTCACGCTCCTTATCCACGCGAAGAAGCAGGAGGTGGCACACGGAGCCGTCGGCGAGCGGCTCTCCTTCTGGCGGGAGGAGGAAGACGATAAAACAGGGAATTTTTGCGAAAACCCCCTGGGACCTTGGGAGAAACACCAAGAGGTCCTTCTCTCTTTTAAAACAGAACATAAAACATCATTTTAAGGGCCTTTTTGCAAACAGAAAAAGTAGCAAAAATAATATTTGGAAAGCTTGTCAAAAAAGCAAACTCACCATATCTTTGCTTTCCAATTTTGAAATTCTTTTAAAAACAAATTTTGGGTGACCACTTTAAGTGGTTTTTGGTCAAATCATTTTGTTATTCGAATGCAAAATTTTAACCCATGTTTTCATGCATGTATGAGATGTCAAAAACACACCACCACCCTATTGTAGCAAAACAGGGATGTTACAAATCTACCCCCCTTACGAGAATCTCGTCTCGAGATTCCCGAAGGAGAAGAAAGAAGAACACCGGTTTTGAACGATCTTCTCGAACCTTACGGTTCTCTTCTCGAAGAGGTTGTTTCGTAGTACTTGCGAAGATATCCAGCAGCTACACCTTAGGTGAGAGGGAAAACTCTTAGGAATTTATCTTCATGAAGATCGAGTATCTCATGGATAACTCGCGACAAGAATGTTCATAAAGAACTTTTGAGTTAACAGGCATGAAACACATCAAGATAACGGAGTGAATATAAGATGGTTTCAAGTTTACGGACGATGGTTCTTGAAAGGATTTAGAATATGAGCTTTGCACAAGACTTTAAATCCTTTTGGAAAAGAGAGGTTGAACAACTTATGACATTGAGGTTTCTTCAAACAGAAAACCAAGATGGAAAGTTTGGTCTTGGATACCACAAAGTGATATCCGTAGACGAGGGAGAACACGAGAAAACACTGTAATTCGTGCGTCAAAGAGAATTGGATACAGGATCATGTTCACTTCTCGGGGTGGACACGAAGCTAACAGAACTTTTGTTCATCCAATTTTGCTGAAAACCTTTTCAAAGATTAGGATGTTACTTCACAACGGAGGATGAGTAACCAAAGGATGATGGAACACCGTAATTGGCGAGGAATTCTTTGTCACGCCATAGGGCTGGTTAACCAACGAGGATTGAAACACCAGAAGGAATAGGGAATCTCTTTCCTATTGTGGATTTGACGTAGCAATACGTTTACCACATAGTTAGGATCCCATGGCTGAAGTGACTGACAAATTCACACAATGTGTGAGGAAAACAGAACTTCAGGTACAACAACTTGAAAAAGGAAACTGATCAACAACGGTTACAAAACACCATGAGATGGTCTCATGATGAACGGTTACAAAATGATTTTAAACATTTTATACGGTGAAGTGCATAAAATCTGTTTCTGGACAGCAAAGCAAAACTATCAACTTCCAAGTAACTAGAAACTACAATTACCAATTTACTTTTATGGTACAGAGGAATATGTACAATATACACAATATATACAAGTTTTTAACTGAAAAGCTTCCATGGAAAGATTTATTCTGGTTTCATAGGTATGAACACAAGTGTTTAAGGTCGACCCCCACTTAACCATTACACATCTTTCCTATCACGTTCCTTTTTTAAACGTTTTTAGACAACAAGTACAACTACTTTTTTTTGTAATTTGTGTTTCCCATCCATAACTAAAGATATCAAACAACTTAAAACTTAAAATAAAACTACTTAGAGACAAAGAAAACAAGTGCACACAAGAACATTCACCCCACGCTATTTCTCCCCGACAACAGCGCCAGAAAAAGGTCTTGATATCCCACAAGTATAGGGGGTCGTTTGTAGCCTTTTAGATAAGTAAGAGTGTCGAACCCAACAAGGATCTAAAGGTATGATAAGTATTCTCTCAAGTTATGTCAACCACCGATACAACTCTACGCACACTAAACGTTTTGCAATATCTAGGAAATAAAACTAGAGTAACAATACACGTAAACAAGAAAGTTTTGCCGGATAATAAATACATGAAAGTAAATTTAGTTGCTGCAGCAATAAAGTATACTAAATGACTATAAACTAACAGTAACATGAGTGTGGAAAAGTGGTGGAAAGTGTGATGAATTTGTCCATGATCAAATAGTCAAATACAAGGTTGATATTCCTCTTTTATGTGGGAGAGGCAAAGCTAACAAGCTCTCACTATCTAATGATTGCAAGTACTTATGATTGGAACTCTAGAAAACAACTGTAACTACTAAAAGATACATTAAGGTAAAAATACCCAACCATAGCATTAAGATCAAAAGGTCATCTTTATCCCATATGATTTAATCACTAGATTGGGGCTCATGTTTCTGTCACTCAAGCAACCCTCCCTCTAGCTTTCTCCACATACTATAAAACCTTTGATGTGATACATGCGCGCATAAACATATGATGGAACCATAGAACTGTAATAAATTCAATATATAGCTCAAACCATCTATAGAGATTCAACAATCAATCATATGACAAAAGGGATCTACACAAACATGACGTAAATGCAATAGATCATCTGCAAATAATTTATAACGTCAAACACCATGTTTACATAGGGCGGTACAGAGGTGTTTGGGAGGATGAACCACTGTATAAAAGAAGGAATTGGCGACGGAGATGGCGGTGAAAACGGTGGAGAGGATGGAGAAGGGGCAGCACATGAGGTGCAGGGCGGCGCCGGCGGCCGCCGGCGGCGCAGGGAGCTCCTCCCGTGCCGGCCGGCCATCATTGGGGACCGCTGCCCCTTAGACCCCTTCCTCCATGGATTTTTGGTGCTGTAGATGATCCCTCCCCCATGGATATGAGGCCATGGGGGAGGCAAAATTTGTGCGTTTTGGTGGCTGTCCAAGAATTAGGGTTTTCCTCTCCTTATATGTGATGGGAAAATGCTCCCCAGCCCTCCGATGGATTCCCCCTTGATCCAAGGGATCTTGGGCACCTCTAGAACCTTCCTAGGGACCCTTCTCAGCCCTAATGAGGCCCCAGAGTCGTGTATTGTGTGATACATCAAATATGGTAAGAGTTGGACTCAATCACGTCACCGATTCCCGTAATCCCGTAATCAGATATTTGTCCTTCAGTAAAATGGGTGCACATGTACCATACAAACTCGGATTGGGCTGTTCTTGGTCTTAAACAAAAGCTATCAAAATGGCCAAAAACTTTTTAGGAAATTTCATGTTCAATTGACGTTGTCTTCGGAGGTCAAACTAACAATCTCTAAAAACTGTTGGTGGACATATTTCAGGAAAGTCAGAGTCCTTCTCCAACAAGTCTCCTTTTGTGTTTTCTTATTAATTCATACACATTAAAGTGTAAAACAAGAACTTGTGCACTTTGCAACCATTAGTAGGTTAGTCCAAGAAAATCCATAAAAATGACATAAAGTGTATAAGAAACATGTAGCATATGGCATTAAAACAACATGGAACATCAGAAATTATGGATACGTTTATGACGTATCAACATCCCCAAGGTTAGTTCCTACTCGTCCTCAAGTAGGTAGACGATAAAAACAAATAATTTCTAAGGTGACATGCTACCAACATAAACTTGATCAACTAAATGGTAAAAGCATGAGTAAGCTGAGATCATAATATTTTAAACACAAGCATGATAGATATAATTTTAACAATGAAACATAACAATCACTTTGCATCATGAAAAGTATCACAAATAGAAGATCATGAATAATAATGCACTCGAAAGTTATACGTTTGCTTCAAGCATAGAGAAAACATAGCAAAGTGATATTTCGATTGTCCTTAAGAGTGGGGCAAAACATAAATGCCATGATACATTCAAAGTTTAAGAGGAATCCAGAAGAACAACACTCGCCACATTAACATGTCAATGCAAGCCCCACCGTCCAAAATCGAGTACCTGAAGATGTCCGAGCTCCCGATAACCTTCTCCAGAGAGGACTGATATCCCACAAGTATATGGAATCTTTTGTAGCCTTTTTGATAAGTAAAGAGTGTCGAACCCAACGAGGAGCTAAAGGTAGGATAAGTATTCTCTCAAGTTCTATCAACAACTGATACAACTCTACGCACACTAAATGTTTTGCAGTATCTAGGAAATAAAACTAGAGTAACAATACGAGTAAACAACATAGTTTTGCCGGATAATAAATACATGAAAGTAAAGTTAGTTGCTGCAGCAATAAAGTATACTAAATGACTATAAACTAACAGTAACATGAGCATGGAAAAGTGGTGGAAAGTGTGATGGATTTGTCCATGATCAAATAGTCAAATACAAGGTTGATATTCCTCTTTTATGTGGGAGAGGCAAAGCTAACAAGCTCTCACTATCCAATGATTGCAAGTACTTATGATTGGAACTCTAGAAAACATATGTAACTACTACACCCTCCGTTCCACAATATTAGATGTTTTAGACATATTCCACATTCATATACATATTCAGTATATTTAAGTATATGTGTTCACTTACTTTAGTCCGAATCTAGATAACATGTAGAGCACCTAAAACATCTTACATTATGGAACGGAGGGAGTAGAAGATACATTAAGGTAAAAATACCCAAACATAGCATTAAGCTCACGTTTCTGTCACTCAAGCAGCCCTCCCTCTAGATTTCTCCACATACTACAAAACCTATGATGTGATTCATGTGCGCATAACATATGATGGCACCATAGAACTGTAACAAATTCAATATATAGCTCAAACCATCCATAGAGATTCAACAACCAATCATATGACAAAAGGGATCTACACAGACATGACATAGATGCAATAGATTACCTGCAAATAATTTATAACGTTAAACACCATGTTTACATAGGGCGGTACAGAGGTGTGTGGGAGGATGAACCACTGTATATAAGTACGAATTGGCGATGGAGCTGGCGGTGAAAACGGTGGATAGGATGGAGAAGGGGCATCACGTGAGGTGCATGGCGGCGCCGGCGCCCGTCGGCGGCGCAGGGGGCTCCTCCTGCGCCGGCCGGCCATCATGGGGGGGCGCCTCCCCTTAGATCCCTTCCTCCATGGATTCTTGGTGTTGTAGATGATCCCTCCCCATGGATATGAGGCCATGGGTGAGGCAAAATTCGTGGCTTTTGGTGGCTGACCAAGAATTAGGGTTTTTCTCTCCTTATATGTGATGGGACAATGCTCCCCGGCACTCCGATGAATGGCCTCTTGATCCAAGAGCTCTTGGGCACCTCTAGAACCTTCCTAGTGACCTTTCTCAGCCCTAATAAGACCCCAAAGTCGTGTCTTGGCCGAATCCATCAAATATGATAAGAGTTGGACTCAATCACGTCACTGATTCCCGTAATCCCGTAATCATATATTTTTCCTCCAGTAAAACGGGTGCACAGGTCGCATACGAACTCGGATTGGGTTGTTATTGGGCTTAAACGAAAGGTATGGGAATGACCAACAACTTTGTAGGGAATATCCTCTTCAATTGACGTTGTCTTAGGGGGTCAAACTAACAATCTCTAAAAACTGTTGGTGGGCAGATTTCAGGAAAGTTAGAGTCCTTCTCCAACAAGTCTCCATTTGTGTTTTCTTGTTAATTACTACACATCAAAGTGTAAAACAATAACTTATGCACTTTGCAACCATTAGTAGGTTAGTCGAAGAAAATTCATAAAAATGACATAAAGTGCATAAGAAACATGTAGCATATGGCACGAAAACAACATGGAACATCAGAAATTATGGATACGTTTATGACGTATCAAGGACCACCCTCCACGGGTATATCGACCAGGACACACATCGTTCATCATTCAAGCGCAAATAGGCAACAACGACCTAGCCAGAGTATTCATGGACGGTGGCAGCGGCATAAACATCATATACGCGGACACAATCCGAAAGATGAACAGGAATCTAGAGGGACTCGCAGAATCGGAAACATCCTTTCACGGGATAGTACGAGGAAAAGCCGTCCGACCACTCGGAACAATCAACCTGGAGGTGATACTCGGAGACCCAAGCAATTACAAGAGAGAGTTCCTCGACTTCGAGGTAGTCGGATGGGCATCACAGTACCACGCCATTCTCGGCCGAACAGCGTTCGTGAGATTCATGTCAATACCCCATTATGGTACAATCACTATAAATGGCAATTTACAGAAATCAAACAAGTGCGACAACGACTTCCATGAGATCACGAAATCTTTCGGGATGCAAGAAGAGTTAGAAGAGCTGGCAAAAACTATGGATAACTCCGTGATGCCGCTAACCAAAAAGAATGCCCCGGACCTTGAGTTTAGCCCAAGCAGCGACACTCGAAAGCACCAGGTCCACCCGACATATTCTGCAAAGACAGCGATCGCGTCGACCACCCTCTCCTCCGCACAGGAAAGTGCGCTCGTTGAGCTTCTCCGTGAGTACTGGGATATTTTTTCCTGGCAGCCATCTGATATGCCAGAAATACCCAGGGAGTTCGCCGAACACTCATTAGAAGTGTTCAAATATGCAAAACCAGTCAAGAAAACCACTCGACGTTTTTCTCTGAGCCAAAGCAGCGGGCACTCGGAGAATAAGTAAACATACTACTAGCCGCCAAGTTCAGCAGGGAGATCATGATTTCCACCTGGTTAGAAAACCCGATGATGGTCCCGAAAAAATACACAGACAACCTTCGCGTGTGCATAGACTATACGTTGTTGAACAAACACTGCCCCAATGATAACTTCCCGCTCCCGCGGATTGACCAGATCGTCGACTCCACAGCAGGCTGCCAACGTCTCTCCTTCCTGGCCGCTTACTCGGGCTATAACCAGATCATGATGAAGGACGAAGACGAAGAGAAGACATTGTTCATCACACCACACGGTGTTTATTGTTACATGATCATGCCTTTCAGGCTAAAAAACGCAGGCGCGACATATCAGCGATGCATGCAAAAATGCCTCGCCAAGCTCATTGGCAAGAACGTACAAGTGTACATTGACGACATCGTCATCAAGACCCGAGTGGAGGGCACACTCGTCGGGGACATAAGAGAAACTTTTGACGCTCTCAACGCGTACAAAATTAAACTCAACCCGACGAAATGCGTCTTCGGTGTGCCCGCATGCCAGCTGCTCGGCTACTTGGTCTCAGCCCGAGGAATAGAAGCAAATCCGGAAAAGATTCAGGCCATCCTGATAATGAAGGAGCCGAAAAATCTCCGCGGCGTCCATAGATGGCAGGGCGACTGGCGGCCCTCATCAGATTCATCGCAAGATTGGGCGAGCAAGCTCTCCCTTCTACCAGCTGCTGAAGAAAACAGATAAATTCGAGTGGACGGCAGAAGCAAAAAAAGGCGTTCGTCGACTTGAAAAGAGCGCTATAGAGCAGAAGAGTACTGGCCACACCCCAGGAGGGAGAACCCCTATATCTATATCTAGCCGCAACTAACCAGGTGGTCAGTACAATAATCGTGGTCGAGCGACCAGAGGATGGAAATGCACACGACGTACAGATACCAATATACTAACTCAGCGAGGTACTCTCACCGTGCAAGCAATGATACCCCCATTACCAGAAGCTCGCGTACGGGGTGGTCTTCACAGCTCGCAAGCTTAAGCATTACTTCTAGGAGCATACTGTCACGGTGCTAAACAACGCATCACTCGGTACAATAATGAATAATCCTATGGCATCCGGAAGAATCGCAAAGTGGAGCATCAAGCTAGGCACCTAGGACATAGTATACACAGGGCAAAACACCCTCAAATCACAGGTGGTCGCGGACTTCCTTTCAGAATGGACGGAGCTGCAAACTCCAAGACCTCCAGAATACTCGAGTTCTTGGATCATGTACTTCGATGGGTCGAAGAGAAACGAGGGAGAAGGAGCCGGTGTAATCCTCATATCTCCAAGAGGCGACAAGATCTAGTACATACTTTGACTCGACTTCCCCCTCGATGATCCAGCATCCAACACCGACGCTGACTACGAGGCACTCCTACATGACATGAAGATGACGATCGCCTGCGGCACCACTCGATTGATGATCTACGGAGACTCCAACCTCATCGTGCAACAGACGATGAAAGAATACGACGCGGTCGCAGATAACATGACCGCCTATCGCGACATGTACAATTTGCTCGAAGGAAGCTTTAAAGGGTGCAAACTGAAGCACGTCGCGCGATCAAGCAACGAGGAAGCTGACAGACTGGCGAACATCGGGTCAACAAACACCCCAATTCCGCCAGGAATTTACTTCGAGCGAATCAGCAAAAGATCAGTCAAGCTCAAGAAACGCACATAGGTACCAGCAGCAAAAGAGACAGAGGCTAGTAAACAAAGCGGCCTCATAACCCTCATTCATCGCATCCCGCGACAAGTCTTTCTAGTCGAGCTAGTCTGGACAAACAAGTACCTCGACTACTTGATCAGAAAGCAGCTCCCAGGGGACATCTCCGAAGCGAGGCAAATAGTTTGGCGCAATAAATCCTTTCGGGTGATAAAGGGTGAGCTCTACAAGCAAAGCATCTCGGGCGTCCTTCAGAGGTGCATCGCACCTGAAGACGGAAAAGAGTTACTCCGAGACATACACCAAGGCGACTACGGACACCATGCAAGCTGGAGAGCCATCATGGGCAAAGGTTTTTGAGCAGGATTCTACTGGCTCACGGCAGCCAGGGATGCCAAGGATCTGTTCAAAAGATGCAACGCTTGCCAGCGATTCGCACCCAAGCCGCACGCACCAGCCACAGAGCTTCACATGATCCCTCTGTCCCGGCCCTTCGCCCGATGGGGACTGGACATGGTTGGACCACTACAGAAGGCAACACCCGGAGGATATACCCACCTGCTGGTCGTAGTCGATAAGTTCACCAAATGGATAAAGGCCGTTCCAGTTACGTCGCAACACGTGAAGTGCGTCGTTAAGTTCCTCAACTCAATCTTTTGCAGATTCGGTGTCCCTCACAACATTATCACGGACAACGGAACCAACTTCACATCCAAGGAGACTCAAGATTTCTGCAAAGAAAAGGGGATAACTCTCAAATTTTCCTCAGTCGCACACCCCCAAACAAACGGCCAAGTTGAACGATCCAACGGATTAGTTTCGACTGGCCTGCTCGCAAGATTGGACGAATTCTCAGGGCATTGATCTGAGGAACTACCATCTATCCTGTGGAGCCTGAGGACAACTCCAAACATGTCAACGAACTACACGCCATTTTTTATGGTTTACGGCGCTGAGGCAGTATTAATGTTTGATTGAGTGCTCCACAAGTCGTCTCCTACAACGAAGAAGCCTCCAACAAAGCACTCACGGAAGATGTGGACACACTGGATGAAGCTAGGGACGTCGCACTCGCAAGATCCGCCGTCTACCAGTAAGTGCTACGCAATCACCAGAGTCGCCGCATCCGCAGCCAATCCTTCGTGGTAGGCGACCGGGTACTACGGCTCAATCAAAACAACGAACACAAGCTCGAGCCACCGTGGGAAGTACCCTTCATCATACATGAAGTTATCCCAGGAGGCGTCTATTGCTTGAAGAACCCAAAAACAGGTGGCGTCTACTCCAACCCATGGAACGTGGCGCACCTGCGAAAATTCTATCCTTAGGAGAGTATTTTTACTCGCAAATAAGCCTGTTCCAGCCACTTTGTAACCCGAGCAAACACATGGATTCTCAGCCAACGCAATAAAAACATGGCTTCTCAGCCATCACAATAAAGACTACTTAGTCGCATATCTCTCTTTTTTCACCAATACATCAAACTAGCATAAAAATTCTTCGAGTGCCTATGCACAAAACAGATTTACAAGGTTACAAGGTACACATCTTAATACATCTTAACAAATTTTACAATATACAAGGTACATCCACCTTAAAAACAGCGAACAATCAAACTAACGTCGACCAGCACCCTCTTGAAGCAGCTGCTCCGTCTCAGCAGCAGTCAACCGAATGATGCGCTCTCCAACAGGTCATACAACCTCATAATGAGGAACAAAATCAACAAGAACTCCTCGGGTAACGGGAACCTGCGCCATAGAACTGAAGTTAACATCAGGATGACATAGCCGCGCGAATGCTAAGACCACTCGAGCTCCGCAAATAAGCTGCTGGCGCACACACTCACGAACATCCTCCACCCAACAGAAGAGCCTCAGCAAACCACTCAGTCGACCAGGCACAATATCAAACGGATACAACGTCCGATAAACCAAGGAAAGAGCTTCCCGGCACGACTCGACAAAAAAAATGTGCCTGACTTACTCGATACTTGTAATGTCCCAGCGTTTAGGAACTCACGGGGGGTAGAATATTAATTTGTGCATCTGCATGCATGTGTTTGCAAAACCTGAATAAATTTTTCGCAAAACCAAAACCCTGGAGTGATTGAGGTTCCATCAATATTCTCATTCTTAGATAGAGGTAACGACTGGAAGTTGATGGAATTTTGACATGACCTTTAGGTTATATTTTGAATCTGAGAGTTAAAGGTTTGAATTATTTAAATTTAGGAATGATGTAGTTTAAATTTGAGTTGTATTTGAATTTGGGATTCAAATTTGATAAACATGATTATATTCTAAATATAATTCAATGGACACATATATGAGATAACAAATATTGGATATTTCTAATATCAATAAATATAGAAAAAGGAAAACAACTAAATTTTATTAATAATCACACAAGATACAAAGTCTTTACAAATGATTCCATTATTGAAATATTACAACAATATTACATGAGTTCCATTACAGGAATTTGATCCTAAAACTAAGACCTATCTAATCCATAGCATCTGATATCTTCTTCGCCTGCAAAATAAAACACAAAACAAAAACAGAAAGGTTGGAAGGGATTAGTACCCTCAGATTGTCAGTGTGTTGCACTAATGAACTCATCATAGGGTTAATAAAAATGTGTATTATCTGTTCTGATAGGAATAGCCTCAGACTAGAATCACAGGCAGGGACTGGAAATACAACTGGCAGCACAAGAAAAATAGCAGGCTAGGATAAGACCAGCCGCACTGCCTGGAGAAAAGATCTCCTCACTAGCACACAAGCTAACAACACACTCATGAGCACACTTTTGTGCTGTCAAGACCACCGTTGTGGTATAAATACCACATCAGCCGCAAGGGGAGGGAAATCACATCACACTTTCCCCTGATACTGCTCAGGTTGTGAATGCAACCAAGAACAGGAGAAGCACACCAACTAGATCATCCACCCATAAATAACCACAGGTACTGGAGCATCTGATTGCAAACCAGCAACCAATATCACAAGGCCAAGATACAGGGAAGCAGCAGGAGTAAATCAAGCAAGCCACAAGCACCAAAAGCCACCAACCTTTTGACCATCACCTAAGGTGAAAATCTTTGTACCATCTGAGCCATTTACTGGCTAGTTGCACACAGGGATGGGTTGGGGTTCAGTACCCTCAGAGAGGCATAGAAGTGCTATGTTGTAACTCATCATTGGGGATAAAATTATCAAGTTAGGCATATGTTCTTGTTTAAGAGAGGCCTCAGGCTATGCATCATAGGCTTAGGGGCAAAAGAAGCAAGTGCAAGCAATCTGTTCTTAGTAAATAAATTTCAAAGAAGTAAAAACATCAGGTGTAATAATCTGTTCCTATCAAGTGATGCACAAAGACAGCATAGCAATAGAGTATAGATCTTATCAGAAAATAGGATCCTGAATCAAGCTTAAGCCAAAGAGCTACTGTATCACATCACACAACCTCAGTATAGTTGCTGGGCATCAGATCCAAGGATCTGATACCTCAACACAACCACATAAGGGCATGTAAGCAGAAAAAGGAAAATAAAGGATGATGGCATATTCTCTGAATCTATGAATTCAGAGTAACACCTATCAAAATAAAGCACACCCATAGAAAGTATTGAAGAAACACATATTGGTGAGCTCTCTCCATCTGACAGCAAGCCACAGGGTTTAATCACAAGGAGATATCCTAAGGGATCTCTTCATAGCAAAGGCACAGGGAATAAATTCCAGATAATTTTCCATCACAAGCACATGGTATAATACCCAAAATGATTCCACAACAGATTGCATCAGATAGATAATCCCTAAGTGCAAATCAATCCACTAAAGCATCTGTATCTCCAATCCATCATAGAGTATAACAATTTCTTCATAGCCTCTGTACCAAGGATTCAATGGGAAAAATTCCCAATACCAAATCAATCCAGCAACAACCTCACAGAGGTATCACAGGGAGCATGGCATGAGCACGGGCACGAGGGCCAGGCTCTAGAGCAAAGGAGGGAGAAGGCAGAGAGAGTGGGGAAGGGGACAAAGAGAGAAGGGGGCGAGGAGGTACTCACAGGTGGTCACCATCGTGGCGACCACAACCAGTTGAAGAAGCGCAGAACGGCGACGAGGCCGCGGTTGCACTTTAGGAGTCCGTCCCGGCGGTGCCTCGTCCTCCCAACCAGAGGCACCTCGAGGAGCAGGTAACCACCGGAGAGGGGTGGAGCACCCCGAGCTCCCGAACCCTAGGGTTAGAGTTTGCTTGTGCTCGAGGGGCACATCAAGCAGAAAACGGATCGAGGTGAAGGAGGGGGTAGAGGGCGAGGTGGCGCGTCGTTTGCTTTCATCCACGACGGTGGGGGTGGCCGGAAGGAGTCGGGGAAATTCGCCGGAGGCGGAGACGATTTCGATCGCCTGAGAGTCGCTCGGGGCGAGGGGAAGGTGAGAGGAGAGAGGGGTGCATACGAGTTCGCGTGTGGTCTGGCTCGGCCAGGCGAGTGGGTTGGGTTCAACCCTAAAAGGGTTGACCCACCCGTCAGCCTAGGGGCATAGTGGTGATTTGACCAATTCTTTAAATAAAAGAATTATAAAAATAATAATAAATAAAAATTCTACAAATTACCAACAATTACAATAAGATTAATTATCAACCCAGTAAAGTATTTGTGTATAAAAATTAAGAAAACTAATACAATAATACTTATAGTCTTAAAATTAAAATTTTAAAATAATAATTTAATAATAAAAACTTGATTTAGAAGAATTCGGAATTATTTAATCAAATAAAATTATATTCTCTCGAACCTATTTCAATAATTTAATAATTTCAAAACATTCCAATATAAATGCTTTCTGAGAAAACAATAATTACTTAATCAATTAAATAAATAAAAATAAAATAATAATAATAATCATTAATTCTGAAAAATAATGAATTAACAAACAATTAATTATTACAAAAGACTTAGTACACACAAATAATCATTTAGTTAAAAATGCATACATATCATCATTATGCATAATAGCATCATTTGCTTCTTTAAACATTGTCTTTACCAGACAATGATGGTGTTTTGTAGAACAAGGAAGTCGGGATCTGCTAAAAGCATCAGACTTCATTACCTGTCCATATCAAGGCAAGTTCATCACTTGCTCATGTCCTTTGAATTATCTCATAACAACTAATTTTAAAAACCCTATCGTAATACCACCTCCGCTCAAAAGAATGCATGATCCTACTTTTCTAATAATATGACTAATTGAATGACTACCCGAGTGGTAGTGTTCTGTTTGGTGGGCGGATGGAACCATGGTAAGATGAAAAGGTCAAAGGAAGGTTCCATCTGCACGGGAAAGTATTACCTAGGATTAATCACCACTTCCGTCATAATTCTTGCGCCGTAAATACCGCGTTGACCTTGGGTCTTCTATGGGGGGAGTAAGTCAGTTGTGATCTTTTCTCGTTCGCATGTCAACGGACTGCCAGAGACGTACGCTGTAGGTCTTGAGGGACTACATGCACATGGGTGGGAGCCCTTACGTCCCACGGACTCTGGGGTCTATGAGTGTATGCCAGGGGCGCGTAGATCTCCATCGTGTGGGGCGGAATCAGACGTTCAACCTGCTGGTGGAAATGGTTGGGCATGTGTTGTGCGGAGAAGCACGGTTTGGCTTGGACCAACAACCGGGCCCCACACCTGAGTGGGAGTGGACAGGATCGCGCGCCTGGTTGTGCAACATGGTCTTGGTCGCCCATGGGTAAAGTAACGCACCTCTGCAGAGTGTAAAAGGATGTGGCATGTTACCCCTTGTTTCGGGATGGAACTGCGAACGCCGCAGGAAAGGTAACTCCATGAAGTTCTAGTCATGTGAAGACTGGCGGGCATAGTTTTCAGTATTAAATACAACCTCTTGAAGAAAGATTGACAAAACCTTGCATCTGTCTAGACTCTTTAGAGTCGAGGACCGTAGTTAGTGCATCAATTACTTCTGTACTTAATGAACTTGTTGAGTAACGCTTGTTACTCATTTAATCCCGTTTGACCCCCTGCTTAGGCTATGAGAACTTAGAGGAATCATCCTTCAATATCCTCGGAGGCCAATACGACATCTTCTACGAGGGGCCGGATCTCTCCGGAGGAGTGGAAGGAGTCGACTACACCATCCAGTACAGAGCTGGCCCTGAGGGGGCTGAGTCTGACTAGGTTTAGCCTGGTCTGAAATAAATACTTAGCACGGTCGAATCGAGCAGCCATGGACTCTATAGTTGGCTGTTGAGTTCCCGTGTGAGCACCAGCTCTACTTTCAGTTGTCGTTCTAACTTCAATAATGAGATGACCTCATCGTGAGCTCATTCTCTTGTTAGCACATTTTGTTTTGTAATATATTTGTTGTATGACAATCAAGTCCCGCAATGTTTCTGCTGAACCACCCTGAGGGATGTAATATTTGCGGAACGGTGTTCTGTGAGTGTTATATCAACAACTGCGTACTACAACATGCAGTGGTATGATGGGTCACCACAGCTGGTATCAGAGCAATTGCTTTGACCTTAGGTTGGAAACCTAGTAAAGGGATATACCTTGTAGGGTTTTAGAACGTAACAATAAAGAATTCGCTGGAAGTATGATATGTATTCACTTGAGAATACTCTGGTCATATTTCCAGAATGTTGAATCTTTATGATGATCTATTAATAACATTTATGTTACTTGTGAACAGTGACCATGAAAGGCGGGAGTTCCGGGAGAACGGAATGGGTAAAACATAAGAGGTTTGAGCACTACAAATGGGAGTTGACTGAACATCTACGAGCTTTGCTTCGATCTTTCGAGTTTGACACCAACCTTAAAGTCAACACCTACACATACAAGGATGGGGAGATGGTTTTGAATTACCGGGTATTAATTCTAATACCCAGGGAATTAACACCACATATGAACACACCTTGTGGTGAAGGAAGGAGTGAGATGCGGCATACCAACAGGCTTTTGTACAAGCCTTAGCAACCATCAGAGAGTATAAGGCTAGTCAGCTGTCAGGTACTAGCTTCACAGCCATTCCCCATGACCACCTAAGCACAGAGTTGGCACTTGACCATTCTGTGCTGATAAAAACCAAGCCTAAGCTAGCCACTAGCCTGTTAGATCGATACAGGAAGTTGGTAGGATCTTTCTACAAAACACATCAGGTCATTATTGATGACAAAGATGGTATGTTGAAAGATCTGACCAAACTACCTAGCCTAGAACAAAAGGGGAAGCAGAAGGCTCAGGAGAGGGATGAACCGTATTATACACCAGGAGCGGAGTCATCCAAGAAATCAACCCAAGATAGGAGTCCAGGTATTCCACTACCCCAGAACCCATCCATTATCCTGTTATACCACCTAGCGAGCCGGAACCATACGATCCGTTTGACATTTTGGATGAACCCACTGACATAAAGCCAAATACTTTTGGTGGGGGTCCCAGAATCAAATTCTTTTATTGAGAACTCTGATGACTGGAGATTTGACTGGTATCCTGGTACTAGTCAACATCCTATTCCATGCGACAATATGTCAGAGGATGAGGATCAGGATAGTGTGGAGGAAGTCGCAGCTGAGGAAGCGGACATTGTTGTCATGAATATATCATCCGATGAGGAGCAGGTAGAGACCCAACCGATGCAGGAGGTACCATTTGATCACAGCTACTACACTAGTACCACTTGTTTCGGAGAAGGGTAAGCCTTGCAATAAACCAGTACTGAGGAGTTTGTGTCTTACCTTGATGATTATCTGGACATGGACTGGCTCTCTTTGAGCGATACCCAGTCTATGGACACTTCTGACACAAACTATGTTCCATCTGGGAGGCCGTTTATTCCTGAGACGGTGCGTAGGACTTCACGCTACATAGGGTGGACTCCTGGCATGTACTCGGAGTAGTACAGTGACATCCGTGGAGGTTGAGTGAAGGCTCGAGTGAGGTAGTAGTTTAGAAGTTTCGAGCCATGTACCATAAATAAGGGTCTGAGTGTGTGAGCGACCGAGTGGTGTTTTCTACTGCTGTACTTTCTGTAATTCACTACGGTGAAGGCTTGTAACCAACTTATACGTATCTGTATAATATGTGAAATATGTTGTTTGTATCTGGAGTTGGATTTTATTTCTCTTGTGTGACTAGTGTTGCATGTGAAGTGAGGCTCGGAAAGCATGAGCATGATGTAACTATGAGTTTGTTCGCTTCACATTGCAGGACTAGGGGAATATGAAGAGTGGCGGAACCAGTGAGGCTGACGCACAACGTCTGGAGAGAGAAAACAAGGCAAAGGCTGATGAAGACGCTGCAAGAACAGAGTAACCACCACCACCACCACTCAGGCCACTAGCGGAGCAGAATTTCATGGAATACATGAAGTTTGTACAAGAGAATCAAAACAAGTTCATGCAGGAACTGCTTAACCAGGTGGGGCCTGGGAGAGCAGCTGAACCAAGGATGTTAACACTGTCGGATTTCCTAAAGACTAAACCAGCACCATTTGCGACGGCCAGAGATCCTATGGATGCTGAAGATTGGTTAGTCGATACTGAAAGAAATCTCAAGGCTATCAGCACCAATGATGCAGAGAAGGTGCGTTTTGCTACACATCTTCTAAATGGTCCAGCGGTAACATGGTGGGATAATCAGATTATTCTGAAGCCACGGAAAATGTATTCACATGGGATGAATTCAAGGAAAAATTCAGAAAGTATCATGTCCCTGACAGTGTCATGGAGCTCATGAGGAGACAATTCGAGGACCTTCAGCAGGGGACACACCATATGATATGGTATGTCAATGAGTTCAGCAGACTTTCTCGTTATGCTGCTGATGAAGTTGACACTGACAAGAAGAGGATCAAGAGGTTCTTGAGAGGGCTGGATCCCTATGCTGCTATGCAGTTAAGGACATCCAAACCAGCTAACTTCCAAGAGTTGATGAACTCTGCTGTTACCTGGGAGAATGATTACAAGTTGGTTCAGCAGAACCGACAGAAGAAGGCCAAGTTTGAGCCTAAAAAGTTTCAGCCAAGTAGACCTACTTCAACTTTGAGTTTCAAGCCAAAAATAAAGTCGGGAGGAGCCCCGATCAATCGTGGACCGTTCAATCCAAGGAATCAGATAATCTGTCATGGTTGTGGGCTTCCGGGGCATTTCAAGAGTGAGTGCAAGAAGCCTAGGATCATTTATTTTGTATGTGGAAAGGAGGGACATATCAAGCCAGAATGTCCTAAGAAGACAACTGGAGGTGGTTTCAACAAAGGTGGAGCAAGGCCCGGAGGAGCAAGCGGCTTCTCAGCCGGAAGTGGCGGCAGCGGGAAGAACAATAATGGCAAACGAGTGAGACCCTTCGGGAAACTAAACTGCACATCTCTGGCGGAGGCTGACAACTCGGACACAACCGTATTAGGTACGCTCAGTCTTCTTACACAATATGGAAAAGTTTTGTTTGATACCGGTGCCACCACATCGTTCATCTCCAGTTATTTTGTGGATAAATATGGGGTAAGGTGTTCGCGTTTAGAATGTCCTCTTACCGTTATGACGGCGGGAGGTACGCTCTTAGTTATGCATGCAAGGCCAGATCAAGTCATCATGATCTGTGGTTGCACATATTACGCTGATCTATTTGTTATTTCTTTGAAGAACATTGATGCCGTTCTGAGAATGGACTGGATGACGGAGAATGGAGCTTTAATTGATTGTGAGGAGAAAACAGTTTCTCTTAGGAGGCCTGGTGGAGGAAGAGTTACTTATCAAGCAGATAAGCATACTCATGTGGAGGCTGAACTCCAACTCAACTCACTCAATGAAGCTAAGTTAGAAGATATACCAATAGTCAATGAGTTTCCGGATGTTTTTCCAGCAGGATTACCGGGAATGCCACCAGATAGGCAGATCGAGTTTACCATTGACTTGATACCAGGTACATCACCTATTGCTCAGGCACTGTACAAGATGGGTCCTAAGGAATTAAAGGAACTTAAAGAACAATTAGATGGACTAGAACGCAAGGGATTCATCAGAGAAAGTGCATCACCATGGGGATCACCAGTGATATTCGTGGACAAGAGAGATGGAGGTAGAAGAATGTGTGGTGATTTCAGAAATCTGAACAATGTCACTATCAAGAACAAGTATCTGTTACCAAGAAATCAAGATTTGTTTGATCAAGTCCATGGAGCTGGAGTGTTCTCCAAGATTGATCTCAGAACAGGGTACCATCAGATCAAAATTAAACCAGAGATGTACCCAAAATAGCTTTTGTTTCAAGGTATGGACATCATGAATATTTGGTTGTTCCTTTTGGACTGACCAATATACCAGCTATTTTCATGAATTTGATGAACAAGATCTTCATGCCTGTAACACCCCAAATTTTGCTACATTAGGGTGTGTGGTGTTGTGTTCATCTCATACATGCATGAAACAAAATTTTAAACCATGTTTAAAACAATTTAAACTGTGAATTTAAATGGTTTGAGAAGAATACCACATATAGTACTTATTTTTTGTTTCCAAAATTTTGTTCTGAAAAATATTTCAATTACACCAAAGAAACACATGGTTAGGTTGGAAATTTCACAAGATTTCCAAAACTTATTTTTGCCAAATTTTTACTTTGCAAAAAGGCCCATAAAACATTGTTTTCTCTTCAGTTTTCAAAGGAAAAGGACCTTGTTGTAAAATTCCCGAGAGGGCAGGGGGTTTTGGAGAAAAACTCCTTTGTCTTCTACCTCTAAACGGAAGGCAGCTGCGTGTCCTTCCCCCCCCCCCGATGCCACCTCCTCCTCCCTGCCTCTCTGTTGGTGCGGATAGGGTCCAAGAGACGCCGTGCCCTCTTTCTTCCTCTTCTCTCCCTCCCCCTCGAGTTCCCTCTCTCTCTCTCTGTAGCTCCCGAAGACCAAAACCTAACCCTAATGCCTCACCGTCCGTCGTCGAGCGTTGCCATCTCCGGCCACCTTCGGCCATGCTAGGCTGCTCGGAAGCTCCCTTACCATCCGCTCTACCTCCTCGTCGACGGAATTGGGTGGGGATGGCCGGAGCTGAGAGATCACCGTCATCTTCTACGAGTCCGGCCGCCGTCGATTTCGCGATTTCCGACCAACTCCGACCACCTACTGCTTCCCCGAGAACGTCCACGTGCTCCTGGTGAGCTCGCCGTCCTCCGGGACTAGTTTTCCCTCTCCCTCGAGCTTCGATTGCTCCGGCCGCCAAGAGACACCTTCCGCCGCCGCCAACATGCTCGCCGGCGCAATTTCCGGTGACCATTTGGTCACCTACACCACCGTTCGACTCCCCATGGTCCCCTCTAGCTGTTGCTCCTCTTCGGTCTGCGAATGGCGCGGCCAATCGACGGATTGCAACGTGTCTGTGCCATTCCGGCCACGGGATGACGTCACCAAGACGTCATGCCCACATCACCGCCCGTTTTTTATCTATTTTTCTTTAAACGGTATTTATATGACACGTGGACCCCACCTTTTTAAATTACAGAAAATGTTTAATAATTGTAAAATCAATAACTAATGTTTTATAATTCAGAAAAGTAAAAGTGAGGTAATAAAATGTTCATAAAAATGTAATCTACTCAAATATGTCATTTTCAATCATGTTTGAGAAAGTTGATTTTTGAACATTATTTAAATATTATTTAATCTTTTAAAATAGAAAAATAAGTTTTTATTCACCAAAATTAGAAAATTAAAAGTTATATACCAAATCGCTCAAAATGACATATGCAACATGTTTATGATGTTTTCAAACCCATTTGAGCTTATAAAATGGTACCTACTTTCATAATCGTCCGAATCGCCCCTCCGGGGTCCATTTCGGGCAAATTTCAGTAAAAATGCGTAACTGTCATATGAACCCTAGCAACCCAACGATCATGTCTAGGGCTTTATTTCAGTGCATTAATTTGCTCATGCATACATATTGCACATTGCATCGATGCCATGTGTTGATTGTTGTTCTTCTTCTTTTCGGTGTTTGTCCCCCCTCGGTAGAACGTGACTCCGAAGAGAAGGCCAACAGTCCAATGGTGAATACTTGATCTTAACCGACAAGTCAAGCACTTATTCCAGAAGATCTTTATCTAGTTTTCTTGTAACCAAGGAAAGCATAACCTCTTATCTGCTCATATATGTTTCCAACAACATTTGAATCTCGTACTTTGCATTCGATTCCAAAGTATTTGATGCTAGTAGATATAGTTCACCTATATACTGCATTGCCTCAATATCCTGATCCACTGCTCCTAGCCGCCATAGATTTGCTTGTGCGCATCGCCAGAGCCTCATACCTGCTTCGCTTAGTTTTACATGTTTATTACCTCTGCTCCATCCGGTTGATGAATCAGAGCTGCGATAACCTAGTATGGTATGATGACGTGGTGAGATGAGCTTTGTGTGGATAACTTGATTAAGGCTGGTATGGGAGGCCACTTGGGAAGTGGTTGTTCGTCCTATACTCGCCAACCCGAGGATTACGGTCTCGAGCGGAAGCCAAGACTGAGCGTGCAACCACACGCGGGGTCTAAGTAACCGCGCTCGACCAACTAACTTGTTTGGCCAGATCCATGAGTCACGTAGTTTGAGATTTCCATTCGGCACCGCAAATAAAACCTTTTAAACGGTTTTGAAAACAAAATGCTCTCCTAGGGCGTGACTGGGGCCAAGTGATGGACGTACACGGATCTTGACCCCGCCTCACAGAGACAGGTGCCGTCAGGAGGATGACCAACTCCCTGTTGACGGGGTGGCCCTGTCTTGGGTTGACTCATGGATAGGGTAGGGTAAGGTAAAGGTCATGGCCAGCCACCCTCTGGCACGTTCCATGGAAGAACGTACATGTGGCGCTAAGAGTCGGATGGTACGTGTGGGTAAAGTGTACATCCCTGCAGGGCAATCTTTTCGAAAAGCCGTGTCCACGGTTAAGGACGACTTGGTGAAGGCAAAGACCATAGATAACCTGAACGTGGCGTAAAAGATGTTGACAAAGCATGGAGGTAATGTTTGAAGGGTGCCTCCTCGGAGATGCCGAGAGGGGTGATCCTTGTAGCATGTGAGATGCTGAGAATTGATATTGGTGGTTTTAAAAGATGATGATTACAGTAGTGAGCTTCTCATTTGTTATGAAAACCTTCTATGAGACGTGCTATTCCTCCTTGATTTGGAAAATAAAGATTGCTTTACGCAAATCAGCCTTCATAAAACCCTTTCTAAAGATAGCAGATATATAATAGGTTAACTAAGTCTTGTTGAGTACCTTCCGTACTAAGGTTTGCTTAATTTTGGTTCAGGTGGAGTTCGTCACTTCGGTGGTGATTCAACGTGGACATCGACGAGTAGTTTGGGGTTCCCAGGTAGCAGCCTGGAATCTATGGGCTGGGACGTCGCCTTATGTTGCGGCCTCTTAGGCCTTTTTGGTTCTTGTTGATTAGCAACATAATTTGCCTTCCGTTGCCTGATGTAATGTTGGGTCATGTGACCTCTATTTGTAAGCTATACTCTAGTAACACCTGTTTAATACAACTTCCATGTTTAGAGTACTGCTTTGATCGGTTGTTGGTTTTGGCTCATTGTTATACAGTTTTGGCTATGCCTGCATAGTTGTCGCAGTCGAGGGGTTGTGGAGCCGATGATCCATGTCCGAGCCCGCCTGCCGATGTGATTCGGCCTGGGGCGAGGTAACCCCAGTAACCCTTGATTGTTGTTGCACTTTCTGGACACATAGCATCTCTGTATAGCTTTGGTCCCGTTTCCTCCAGTTTCATTCGATTCGTGGACGCTTTGATATGCATAGTTGGTTATGACTAGCATGGATACAAGGAGTAGTAGACTGGGGATCCAGACTACGTGCCGATGAATCCAGTCTGCCTGCCGTTGTTTGTTGCGGCCGGGGCTGGTAACCCTGAAGCCCTTGTGAGTCCATGGCTAGGAGCACATAACAGTATGTATATCTCTGGGTCCGGGGTCGTGACAGGTCATGGTATCAGAGCAGGACTGCCTGTAGGAAAACCTTATTGCTTGGTCGATGTTGAGTCTAGTGTTTGTGAAAACTATTTGAAACTCCAAATGGATTGTGAAAAACCTTCTTAGGATTCTTTTTACTCTGTATCTGGTATCGCTCTAACTCTGGGTCACCTTACCTGTTTTGATTTGAAAAGTTTTTGCTATCTCTTCTATTCATTCAAAACCTAGGTGCCTTCTTTGGCAATGACGGTTTTTACCCAAGTTGAACTAGTGTTATAGTTTCTAGAGTCATGTGTGTTTCATAATCCTTTATCTCTTAAGCTGGGAGATTTCCTTTCCATCATAATCTCTCAGAGTTGTGTGGGTTCCACATACTCCTGTTCCAAAGTCCCAAATCCTGAACCTCGAGATTTCCTTTTCATCTCGAAAGTAATCGTTATTCTCTGCTCAAATTCTTCCCGAGCTATCATTGTATTTTGAAAAATACTTCGTGATTGCTATTCATAGTGTCCTTTAAGACACTAAGAGAGTAACTACTCCTTTCTCTTGGTTTCTACCCTTGGACTTGAACCGAAGGTCCCGGAATGTGCTGAATTGAAGTGGGTTGGATCGTGTGGTTTCTTAACTACCCGATGCTCACGCTATCATTACAAGATGCTGGCCTTTAACCCAAGTTATGTTCCTTTGGATCCTGAGGAATCTGTTTTACCTCAGGGTGGCTAGGTAATCTCAACTCCAATAGCCATAGGCTTCCTCTTGGAATCAAAAGGGTCACGACAAGAGATTTCTTGTGATTCCCACATCTTTGATACCAATTCATCTATACCTATCTTTAGCATGGGTTTTACAAGTGAGTATGACTCTATGCATCCAACGTGATCTCAGGATTTTCCAAGAGCGCGTTCCTATTCTTTGCTTGCTTCCAAACCTCATCTACTGTTTGAAATACAGGTTGCATATGTGTGTTGGATTCTTCCAATGCATTTGCTCTTGTGATCCGTCAGGACATTCTACCTTGGAATGTCAGGAGAAACAAACTACAGTACCTCGTTCATCTCCAGGACCAGGTCAAAGTTTTGTAATCCGCAGATTAAAGAAGTTTCATCAGCTTCTGTTCTGTTCCACCTTCGAGTATCACACCCTTACATATCAAGAGGTTGTGTTGTGTTTCATGGCCTTAATGATGAAGTGATGCTCTCACACATCTTCACTCCCCCTTCCTCCAAGCTTGAATGCATGATAATGATGGGTATGTGCGTCGACATGTGTATCAGCTATTCTCAGCAATCCTAATTGCTTTGAAAAATCTAAGAAACATTTGTATCTTTCTTAGCACTATTGGGCACCCGGTCTCTACTAAAGTTGACCGTGTTACCAAATCCGTTCATTCCCGTGCATATTCTTCATCAGAGAGTTAGGTTCATACCAAAGCTCTCAAGAACTTATCGGGTGCTTTGAAAAGCAAGTTTCCTTCCAAACTTCGGGACATACCGGTGGTTTGTGATATTCTGGTTGTCTTGCTAGAAGTATCACCAGGATTTTCACCTGACCGTAATGTCTAAACAAGGGGTACCTGAATTGCTCCTTTCCCCAAGGAACTCTGCTGGATATCCCGGACTAGTTGGTTGAGCTTAAACAACAACTTGGAGAGTTGAAAGGCAAAAGCTCCGCCTAACTTGATCCTCAGTTAAGGGATGTCTAGTTTCTTCTGTTTTGAAGCATGATAGTATCTCTTTTTCGTAAATGCTATCACTCTACCTCTTGATTTGATTCGGGCTATCGTCAAATCGAGAAAAGATCCAAGGACTATCTTGACGGTGTTTTCACTCATGGTGTTTTGCTCGAGTACACCTTCATGCCCTTTAGTCTGGCCAATATTTTGCCTTGTTCATAGATCATATGAATCCCTCTTCTTGGAGTGTTGTGATAAGCGTGTTGTCGAGCCCATCGATGACATTCCTATCTTCTCCAAGTTGCAAGAGGTTCATGCTAAACAAATGGCAACAATATTGGAAACTTTCAAGAACCATCTTTGTGTCATCACGAAGTTGTGTTCTGTATGTTCGAAGTGAGTTTCTCCGGTCCATGTGCTTATGGTGAAAGTTGTCGCCGGGATCCAAGTATAGTTTTCTTGTTCCTTCGGGAATAATCCCAAGTTGGTCATGCGAGTGTGGACCATTCTTGAGATGGTAGGTTGTTGCCTCCGTTTCTTCCATAAGTTTGCATCCACACCAAGCCACCGACTGATTACCCGTGAAAGAGAAGAAGTCCAAGAACTTCGTTATCTCGGTAATCATCTTTCCCACAAGGACTCCGATGTGTTCTTTTGCAAGTAGTTCATGTAGGTGCAACCATCTTCCACAAGTTGCTAATACATGAGTTCTACAATCTCGCTCACCTTCTTGAGCGTGGCATCGTAATCCATATCTTGAGAATCTAGCATTTGTATCTCGTTGGTACCCGGTGCAACCCCTTTGGTCAAACATGTGGAGTCTGAGTTATCAACCCACTAACCAGAGCTGAATCTCAAGCAACCAGGATGGTTGGTGTTTTCTCAAGGGTTACGACTAAGGTCTTTTCCAGAATCCGGCATGTTTGATGTTGTGGTTGACACAATTAGCCGGAAGGCCTAATGTCATATCTCTTTGAGTCCGTAAGAACAACCACTCTCCGTGAGAATTTTTTCTGGCTTATTCTAACAAGTTTTTATCACCGTTCTTCCGAACCGAAGTTCAAATCTCACTTGAGTATCTATAGAAGGCTTGCATAAGTCTGATATTGGTATCTAGAACATCCAAGATAACTTGGAAGTTGGTCTTTCCAATATCCTTCTATCAATCCTACCAAACCTTTGTTTCAGTGGAAACAAGTTCATCACGAGAACATCTCTTGGTGTTTTGTAGCCACCAATGATCGGTTCCTTTCTCAAGTTGTTGGTACTTGAAGTTCTGTTCATTTCATACATTGTGTGAATTTGTCAGTCACTTCAGCCATGGGATCTTAACTATGTGGTATGTGTATTGCTACGTCAAATCCACCATATAAAAGGGATTCCCTATTCTTTCTGGTGTTTCAATCCTCGTTGGTTAACCATCCTTATGGTGTTCCAAATTATTTTGGTTACTCCTCTTCTGCTGTGAAGTAACATCCCGATCTTTGACAAAGTTTTCGACAAACTTTAACGGAATGAAAGTTCCTTCATCTTTCGTGTCCATTCCGAAGAGTGAACATGATCCTGTATCAAATTTTCTGACACACGAATTACAGTGTTTTCTCGTGTTTCCCTCGTCTACGGATATTACGTTGTGGTGTCCAAGGTAATCCTTCCCATTTTGGTATTCTGTTTGAAGAAACCTTGATGTCAAAAGTTGTTCAACCTTTCTTTTCCAAAAGGATTTAAAGTCTTGTGCAAAGCTCATATTCTAAATCCTTTCAAGACCAATCGTCTGCAAACTTGAAACCATCTTCTATTCACTCCGTTACCTTGATGTGTTTCATGCACGATAACTCAACAGTTCTTTATGAACAGTCCTTTCCTGAGTTATACATGAGATACTCGATCTTCGTGAAGATCAATTCCTAAGAGTTTTCCCTCCTACATAAGGTGTAGCCGCTGAAGAATCTTCACAAGTACTACGGATCAACCTCATCGAGAAAAGAACCGTAAGGTTCAAGAAGATCGTTCAAAACCGGTTTTCCTTTTTTCTTCTCCTTCGGGAATCTCGGGACGAGATTCTTGTAAGGGGGGTAGATTTGTAACACCCCAAATTGTGCTACATTAGGGTGTGTGGTGTTGTGTTCATCTCATACATGCATGAAACAAAATTTTAAACCATGTTTGAAACAATTTAAATGGTTTGAGAAAAATACCACATATAGTACTTATTTTTTGTTTCCAAAATTTTGTTCTGAAAAATATTTCAATTACACCAAAGAAACACATGGTTAGGTTGGAAATTTCACAAGATTTCCAAAACTTATTTTTGCCAAATTTTTACTTTGCAAAAAGGCCCATAAAACATTGTTTTCTCTGCAGTTTTCAAAGGAAAAGGACCTTGTTGTAAAATTCCCGAGAGGGCAGGGGGTTTTGGAGAAAAACTCCGTTGTCTTCTACCTCTGAACGGAAGGCAGCTGCGTGTCCTTCCCCCCAGATGCCACCTCCTCCTCCCTGCCTCTCTGTTGGTGCGGATAGGGTCCAGGAGACGTCGTGCCCTCTTTCTTCCTCTCCTCTCCCTCCCCCTTGAGTTCCCTCTCTCTCTCTGTAGCTCCCGAAGACCAAAACCTTCTGCCGTGCTGGGCTGCTCGAAAGCTCCCTTACCATCCGCTCTACCTCCTCGTCGACGGAATTGGGTGGGGATGGCCGGAGCTGAGAGATCGCCGTCATCTTCTACGAGTCCGGCCGCCGTCGATTTCGCGATTTCCGGCCAACTCCGACCACCTACTGCTTCCCCGAGAATGTCCACGTGCTCCTGGTGAGCTCGCCGTCCTCCGGGACTACTTTTCCCTCTCCCTCGAGCTTCGATTGCTCCGACCGCCAAGAGACACCTTCCGCCGCCGCCAACATGCTCGCCGGCGCAATTTCCGGTGACCATTTGGTCACCTACACCACCGTTCGACTCCCCATGGTCCCCTCTAGCTGTTGCTCATCTTCGGTCTGCGAATGGCGCGGCCAATCGACGGATTGCACCGTGTCTGTGCCATTCCGGCCACGGGATGACGTCACCAAGACGTCATGCCCACATCACCGCCCGTTTTTTATCTATTTTTCTTTTAAACGGTATTTATATGACACGTGGACCCCACCTTTTTAAATTACAGAAAATGTTTAATAATTGTAAAATCAATAACTAATGTTTTATAATTCAGAAAAATAAAAGTGAGGTAATAAAATGTTCATAAAAATGTAATCTACTCAAATATGTCATTTTCAATCATGTTTGAGAAAGTTGATTTTTGAACATTATTTAAATATTATTTAATCTTTTAAAATAGAAAAATAAGTTTTTATTCACCAAAATTAGAAAATTAAAAGTTATATACCAAATCTCTCAAAATGACATATGCAACATGTTTATGATGTTTTCAAACCCATTTGAGATTTTAAAATGGTGCCTACTTTCATAATCGTCCGAATCGCCCCTCCGGGGTCCATTTCGGGCAAATTTCAGTAAAAATGCTTAACTGTCATATGAACCCTAGCAACCCAACGATCATGTCTAGGGCTTTATTTCAGTGCATTAATTTGCTCATGCATACATATTGCGCATTGCATCGATGCCATGTGTTGATTGTTGTTCTTCTTCTTTTCGGTGTTTGTCCCCCCTCGGTAGAACGTGACTCCGAAGAGAAGGCCAACAGTCCAATGGTGAATACTTGATATTAACCGACAAGTCAAGCACTTATTCCAGAAGATCTTTATCTAGTTTTCTTGTAACCAAGGCAAGCATAACCTCTTATCTTCTCATATATGTTTCCAACAACATTTGAATCTCGTACTTTGCATTCGATTCCAAAGTATTTGATGCTAGTAGATATAGTTCACCTATATACTGCATTGCCTCAATATCCTGATCCACTGCTCCTAGCCGCCATAGATTTGCTTGTGCGCATCGCTAGAGCCTCATACCTGCTTCGCTTAGTTTTACATGTTTGTTACCTCTGCTCCATCCGGTTGATGAATCAGAGCTTTGTGTGGATAACTTGATTAAGGCTGGTATGGGAGGCCACTTGGGAAGTGGTTGTTCGTCCTATACTCGCCAACCCGAGGATTACGGTCTCGAGCGGAAGCCAAGACTGGGCGTGCAACCACACGCGGGGTCTAAGTAACCGCGCTCGACCAACTAACTTGTTTGGCCAGATCCATGAGTCACGTAGTTTGAGATTTCCATTCGGCACCGCAAATAAAACCTTTTAAACGGTTTTGAAAACAAAATGCTCCGCTAGGGCGTGACCGGGGCCAAGTGATGGACGTAGATGGATCTTGACCCCGCCTCACAGAGACAGGTGCTGTCAGGAGGATGGCCAACTCCCTGTTGACGGGGTGGCCCTGTCTTGGGTTGACTCATGGATAGGGTCGGGTAAGGTAAAGGTCGTGGTCAACCACCCTCTGCCGCGTTCCATGGAAGAACGTACATGTGGCGCTAAGAGTCGGGTGGTACGTGTGGGTAAAGTGTACATCCCTGCAGGGCAATCTTTTTGAAAAGCCGTGTCCACGGTTAAGGACGACTTGGTGAAGGCAAAGACCATAGATAAGCTGAACGTGGCATAAAAGATGTTGACAAAGCATGGAGGTAATGTTTGAAGGGTGCCTCCTCGGAGATGCCGAGAGGGGTGATCCTTGTAGCATGTGAGATGCTGAGAATTGATATTGGTGGTTTTAAAAGATGATGATTACAGTAGTGAGCTTCTCATCTGTTTTGAAAACCTTCTATGAGACGTGCTATTCCTCCTCGATTTGGAAAATAAAGATTTCTTTACGCAAATCAGCCTTCATAAAACCCTTTCTAAATATAGCAGATATATAATAGGTTAACTAAGTCTTGTTGAGTACCTTCCGTACTCAGGTTTGCTTAATTTTGGTTCAGGTGGAGTTCGTCACTTCAGTGGTGATTCAACGTGGACATCGACGAGTAGTTTGGGGTTCCCAGCTAGCAGCCTGGAATCTATGGGCTGGGACGTCGCCTTATGTTGCGGCCTCTTAGGCCTTTTTGGTTCTTGTTGATTAGCAACATAATTTGCCTTCCGTTGCCTGGTGTAATGTTGGGTCATGTGACCTCTGTTTGTAAGCTATACTCTAGTAACACCTGTTTAATACAACTTCCATGTTTAGAGTACTGGTTTGATCGGTTGTTGGTTTCGAGCTCATTGTTATACAGTTTTGGCTATGCCTGCATAGTTGTCGCAGTCGAGGGGTTGTGGAGCCGATGATCCATGTCTGAGCCCGCCCGCCGATGTGATTCGGCCTGGGGTGAGGTAACCCCAGTAACCCTCGATTGTTGTTGCACTTTCTGGACACATAGCATCTCTGTATAGCTTTGGTCCCGTTTCCTCCAGTTTCATTCGATTCGTGGACGCTTTGATATGCATAGTTGGTTATGACTAGCATGGATACAAAGAGTAGTAGACTGGGGATCCGGACTACGTGCCGATGAATCCAGTCTGCCTGCCGTTGTTTGTTGCGGCCGGGGCTGGTAACCCTGAAGCCCTTGTGAGTCCATGGCTAGGAGCACATAACAGTATGTATATCTCTGGGTCCGGGGTCGTGACAATGCCATACTTGGATAAGTTCGTGATTGTGTTCATCGATGATATTCTAATATATTCGAAGAACAAAGAAGATCATGCCAAGCGCTTAAGGATATCATTACAAGTTCTGAGGGAACATCAGCTATATGCCAAATTTAGTAAGTGGGAGTTTTGGTTAGACCAAGTGGAATTTCTTGGACATGTTATTAGCAAAGAAGGTATTGCAGTAAATCCTGACAAAGTACGGTCAGTTTTGGATTGGAAGGCACCAACCAACGTCAAGGAAGTTCGAGGATTCCTTGGAATGGCCGGGTATTACAGAAGATTCATTGAAGGATTTTCTAAAATTGCCAGGCCAATGACCAATCTGTTAAGGAAGAATACTCCTTTCGTATGGTTAGACAAGTGTGAAGCCAGTTTTCAGGAGTTGAAGAAACGATTAACAACAGCTCCAATCCTAGCAGTACCTGAACCAGGTAAGGATTACATCGTATATTGTGATGCATCCAAGAATGGATTGGATTGTGTACTCATGCAAGATCGGAAGGTAATGGCTTATGGTTCGAGACAGCTCAAACCACATGAAGTTAACTACCCAACTCATGATCTGGAGTTGGAAGTTGTAGTGTTTGCTTTGAAGAGATGGAGGTCATTCCTTTATGGAGCAAAGTGTGAGCTTTACACAGATCATAAGAGTCTCAAATATTTCTTCACTCAGAAAGAATTGAATATGAGGTAAAGAAGATGGTTAGAATTAATCAAGGAGTACGATATTACCATCAACTATACACCGGGAAAAGCTAATGTGGTAGCTGATGCTTTAAGCCGGAAGAGTACTGACAGTCAACCAATTCAATGTGAATTGCCAAAAGAGCTGAAGAGAGAAATAGAACAAGCATAGATTGGGATACTAGAGGTACAGTCTTTGGGGGGTTTGTATACCATGAACGTCATGGAGGAAAGAAAAAGTGGTCTTAGAAATTAGATAATTCGGCGGCAAGACGAAGATCCTTTCATAAAAGAAGAACTCCAAAGAATTAATGAGGGAAGACCTTCCGTATTTCATTTAGGTGAACATAGATCATTATTGTTCAACAAGAGGCTTTGTGTACCTGATATTCCGGAGATCAAGAAGTTGATACTTCGGGAGGCACATGAGACACCATACTCTATTCACCCTGGGAGTACCAAGATGTACATGGATCTCAGAGACATATTTTGGTGGAACAATATGAAGCGAGATATTGCCAAGTATGTTTCTGTCAGAGCATAAAGGCTGAACATCAAAGTCCAGCAGGACCATTACAACCCTTAGATATTCCAGAATGGAAGTGGGAGGAGATTGGTATGGATTTCATTACTGGTCTACCAATGACAAAAACACATAAGGATATGATCTGGGTTATTGTTGATAGATTGACCAAAAGTGCACGTTTTCTAGCAGTCAATCAGAAGGATAACGCCGAGAAGCTGGTGGATATATATGTCAAGGAGATAGTCAGTAAACATGGAGTACCAAAAAGAATAGTTTCAGAATGAGGATCTGTGTTTACTTCAGTATTCTGGAGAAAACTGCAGGAAGCTTTAGGTTCACAATTGGATTTCAGTACTGCTTACCATCCTCAGACCGGAGGGCAAACTGAAAGAACTAATCAGATCTTGGAAGACATGCTCCGAGCATGTGCTCTTGATTTTGGTGGATCATGGGATGAACATCTACCATTAGCAGAATTCTCATACAATAACAGTTACCAAAGGAGTTTGAAAGCTGCACCCTTTGAAGTACTTTATGGACGAAAGTGTAGATCACCAATATGTTGGTTCGAGACCAGAGGCAAGTCTGAACTTGAACCAGATTACGTCAAGAATCAACAACATATTGTTGATATTATCAGAGACCGTTTGAAGATAGCTCAAAGTCGTCAAAAAAGTTATGCAGATCAGAAAAGAAGGACATGGGAACCAGAAATCGGGGATATGGTCTATCTCCGAGTTAGTCCGATGAAAGGGCTTATGAGGTTCGGAGTTAAGGGAAAGTTAAGTCCTCGATATATAGGACCTTACAAGATTCTGACACAGAATAGGAATGTAGCTTATACTCTACAGCTACCCGAGAGATTGAAGCAAGTCCATAATGTTTTTCACGTATCCCAACTACGAAAGTGTTTGAAGGAACCAGAAGATTCCGTTAATCAGGAGGAGTTAGAACTGGAATCAGACCTCACATATGTGGAGGAACCGGAAAAGATTGTAGCAGAAGACTGGAAGAGACTCCGGAACCGAGCAATAAAGTACTGCAAAGTACTGAAGGGAATATGCCCGAGAGGCACTAATAAAATGGTTATTATCTTATTCCTTGTTTATGATGAATGTTTATTTCTCATGCTAGAATTGTATTAACCGGAAACGTTGATACATGTGTTCTTAATAAACAAACAATGGTTCCTAGTAAAGCCTCTCTTTTAACTAGCTCGTTGATTAATAGATGATCAAGGTTTCCTGATCATGAACATTGGATGTTATTAATAACGGGGTCATGTCATTAGAAGAATGATGTGATGAACATATACCCAAAGATAATATAGCAATGCGATCAAGTCATTTAGTTTACATTGTTATATCAAACATACGAAGTAACTTATTCCTTAGACCATGAGATCATGTCAATCGCTGATACCGGAAGAGTGCTTTGATGGCATCAAACGTCACACCGTAACAGGGTGACTATAAAGGTGTCGTTAAGTATTCGGAAAGTATTAGTTGAGGATCATGGATCAAGAGTGGGATGTGTCCATCCAAATGACGGAGAGATATACTCTGGGCCCTCTCGGTGATATCACATCGAAACCGCTTGCAAGCACGTGATATGATCACAAAGGATGTTATATCACGGGAATGAGAAAAGAGTACTTGTCGGTAACGAGATTGAACAAGGTATGGTTGATACCAATGATCGAATCTCGGACAAGTAAAATATCGCGAGACAAAGGGAATAGTTCACGGTGTTGTTGGTTCACACGATCACGAGAGTCATCGTTGAATATGTAGGACTCATCACGGATCTCCAGATCCCGCTGTTGATTATTGATCGGAGAGGAGTCTCGATCATGTCTATCTTATTCGTGAACCGTAGGGTGACACACTTAAGGTTCGATGACGCGTTTGAGAGGATACGGAATATCGAAGAATATTTTGGGCAGCACCGAAATTGTTTCGGGGAAAATTGAAATAGTTCAAGGGGTTTTTGGTCGAATGGTTGTTAATAGAATTAACAAATGATGCGAGGTGCTATATGCAAAATTTTGTTAATAGAATTAACAAATGCTGAAATAAAGAAATAAAAAGGTTTTATTTATTTATTAAAAGAAAACCTTTGGATTTTCCAAGTGGGAAATAATGGGGAAATGAGTGGGTGTGAGTGGAGTGTCCACTCACATGATGAGGGAAGAGGTGGGGGCACCCCCATGGGCTGGCCGCACCCCCCTTGGGCTGCCTCCCCCCTCTCCTATAAAAGGAGGGTGAGATCTCTCCCTCCTCCACACACTTGGCCACTTCCCTTTCCCTCCACCCGCTGCTCCATTTCATGGTCTCCGGCTTGGCGAAGCCCTGACCGTGGGATTCTTCACCACCACCACGTCGTCGTGCTGCTGGAGTTCCGAGGGATCCTCTACTTCCGCGCCCCGCTGGAACGAGGGAACGGAGGTCGTCATCAACCGTACGTGTGACCGATCACGGATGCACCGCCGGATTGCGGTGCCCATCTTCTCGCTATCGGGATCGGTGTGAGTACGACTACGCCAACAACGAGATTTGATCTCGTACCACTTTGAGTCTTCGAGGGTATGTGTTCTCCTTAACCCTCTTGTTGCCTGTTGCACTTTGTCTCCTAGATTAGATCTTGGCCTTTCGGGTGTCTCTCGCGTAGGAAATTTTTTGTTTTCTATGCAACGAACCCTTCAGTGGTATCAGAGCCGGATTTATGCGTAGATGTTTTGTACGGATAGAACACATAGGTGTATGTGGGCGTTGATGATCATGTTATTGCCTCCTTGAGTATTTTATGATCTTAGTGGCATAGTAGGATGAAGCTGCCCCAGACTAAATTTACGTGTACTATGTACGCGAGAGTTCTCTCACTTGTGGCTAAGGGGGTGTCCGTTTCTCCTACTATAGTTAAGATCTAATCTACGAAGGGTTGATAAAAATATGTTTATCAACGTTGTGGTTGATGTTCGTAGGTATGAACGGTTTTATCCTCGAAAGCCCTAAGCCACGTAAAATATGCAAAAATAAATTAGAAGCGTCTAACTAGTTTTTGCTGGGCATGTAATGTGATATGGTCAATATTACAAATTTGATTATGAGATGATCTATTTTGTAAATTATTGATATACCGGAAGGTATCCATATGGTTGTCTTCTTATTGATGGACAATCAAGTTTGGGGTACCGTGGTACTTGGTACCACGCCGGTGGAATGATTGAGATCATACCATAATGCACATGATGGAGATCAAGTGCAAGAAGGACCATATCATATTACGTTATCCTTTCATGTGATGTCTGTGATGTTAATCCTTTTTATGCATCTTGTTTTGCTTAGATAACGTCGGTAGCATTATAAGATGATCCCTCTCACTTAATATCAAGATAATAATGTGTTCTTCCTTAAGTATGCACCGTTAAGAAAGTTCGTCGTTTCGAGACACCACGTGATGATCGGGTGTGACAGACTCAACGTTCGCATACAACGGGTGTTTTCAAGCCTAGCATGTACAGACATGGCCTTGAAACACACGCAATACTACGGTTCTACTTGGCGAGCCTAGCATGTACAGACATGGCCTCGGAACACGTAACCGAAAGGTAAAGCATGAGTCATATGGATGATATGATGAACATGTCGATGTTCGCCTTTGAAACTACATCATCTCACGTGATGATCGGTTTTGGTGTAGTGAATTTGGTTCGTGTAATCACTAAAGACGACTAAGAGGGATGTTGTTTTTGAGTGGGAGTTCATGGTTTAATTTTTGAATTAACTTGAACTTATTTATCATGAACAACAAATCAAAGTGAATTTGCACAAATTGTAGTATTCATTGGCATCCACATAACTACCTTACACTTAGATTGTTAATTGAGATATAACTGTTATGATCTGATAAATAACATTTAAGATTGGTACCGTATTAGTGAAATTTAAAATTGAGTCCTATTGTAGATTTTTGGTATTTCCTACCTAGCTCCATATGGTTAATGATTGATTAATCTAGAGAGAAAATAATTCCTACTTAGAATCCAGAGTCATGGTTGCTTTCGTATTACTTTATCTTCAAAAGAATGTTTTGATGATCAAAGTGATTTAGGAACCGAAAAGAATTGTTTTCAGAAACAATCAAGTGAAAGATATATTGATATCTAGAAACTTATTTGTAGCAACATGACTGAATACAATTTAGCGTGACAATGTTTGCTTATATTATCTGAATATATGCAAATTTAGTGTGACAATGTTTGCTTATATTATCTGAATATATGCAATGATTGAAGACGCTAGGCGTTTGAATATTCCAAGAAATTGGGCGCTAAAAAATATCCTCTAAATCCCTTCCTTCGAGCTATAGTAGCTTAATCATAAAATTGTTATGATAGGATGGATTAAAAGTATGGTTAAAGTCATTTACCTTACTTGGAGATTGCTAAGAGTGGAATCTAGAAGAATACTATTAATATGGTGATATTAGTAGAACAATCAAACTCAAAGTATGACTCAATGGGTGATAGTATATGACTAACACGCCAAAGAAAATGAGCTAGTACGGCTAGCATTGTTTGATGTTGAATGATTCTTCTGTAAAGGAAAGGGAATATTGAAAATAGAATTGCAAATAGATATATGGCAGAAAAGAAGATAACTGGAAAAGTCCAGCTCAGGAGTATATGCTTGATATACAAGTTATAGATGTATTACTAGTTAACAAAGTATTTTTTGGGTATTTTGATACCACATTGGTTGGTATGAGTTGTCATACAAAGCAACGCAATGCAAGAAATACAAAGGCCTAAAAGGAACTAGTAATAGATGTGGAATCGATTATGACAAGAACATAAATAAAGTGTTATTGTGTTCATTGTAGTATCGAACCAAACATTCAAGATTTATTTTAAGAACTTAATAAGTTGTTATTTTGTTCTAGTCTTTTGTGAGAACAAATGAGATTGTTCAAACGATGACCATATTCCATAATTGATGGATATGTTAATATTAATCATGTTGGTAATGTAAACATCTATAAGACTGAATGCTAAACGTTGCAAGACGTAAAAGATTTTCACTTAAATTATGACACCACCATTTTAGTTCATATCGGAAAGGAAAACATGAAGGAACTCCATATTGATGGACTTCCGGAGTCATTTTGTTTTGAATAAATTGACGCTTGTGAGACTTCTTCCAAATGATGGCTAAAATTCCGTTCATAGGCCAAAATAGAATGGACGACTAATTTAGTGGAGATTATACATATTGATGTATATAGTCCATTATGTGTAGTCATGTATGGTGGATTAAGTTTTCCTTCATAAAATTATGTCGATGATTTAAGTAGATATGTGAGTATATCTATTTAAAGGGAACAGAGTTTGACATTTTGAATTGGTTCAAAAGGTTGTTAATATGAAGTTAAAATCAATGTAACAAGATAATCAAGTATTTATGATTGGATAAAAACGATAAAGTTTGAGTTACAAGTTTAGCAAAACATCTGAGAAGTTACAGAATTGTTCTACAACTTATACTTCTCGAATACCCCACATTAGATTGGAGTATTCAAAAGACAAAATCAAACCCTGTTTGACATGGTAAGATTAATAAAATTGCCATTATAATTTTGTAGTTTATACATTAAGGACAACCGCTTTTACACTGAAAAGAGCACCATCATGATCCGTTGAAATTGACAACATATAAGATATGGTTTGGGTAATGACCCGAATTGTCATTTTTCTTAAGTTTTGGTATGCATAGCATGTGTAAAATGTTTACAACCAAAATAGGATAAATATATGTTTATAAGGTTATCCCAAATAAAACATTGGGTATTTCTCCTATCACCGAACCAAAAGACAAATGTTGTTTGTCAGAAAGGGTTGATTTCTCGAGAAAGTAGTTCTTGCGAAACAAGTGAGTGGGAGCACATTACAAACTCAACGAGATTAGAGAATCTTCGTTATCATATCAAGAGTAGCGCAGCACTGGAAGTTGTTCCGGGGTTTACTATTTTGACTAAGTAGAAGACACTACAAATGTTGTAGATACTTCAAATAAGTTTGCGAACTGTACCAGAAAAGTCCAAAAACTTTGTACTTAGAACAACTTGTGGTTTAAGTGTAAAGTGTTGTTTTGACAACAAAAGGACCTAGACCTTATAAAGGAAGCAAATGATGGGCCCTGACTTCGTAAAATTGACTATGAGTCATTATATCCGCCATAGTATCCTTGTATGAATATCAAGTATGTGACTTGGTAGTCCTTTCAATAGGCATGATGCCTAACGATAGCAAAAGGGTCTATATAGCGACAAAGACATGAATACTTATCGAAAAGTTGTTTTCGACGACGTTCAAAGAGTTGACTACTACAAGATTTCGATCTTCCGTAGTGATGCTTTAGTCTTTGCGGATAGTTCTAGCAAAAAGTTACATATTATGATATGGCAGTTGAATAACAAAACCAACTCTCCTCTCGAGGCAGTTTGATCAAGGATGTGTACTTGACACAGTCTGAGAGTTTTGTAAAATTCAAAAGGTTGCTATAAAGGCATGCACACTTCAATGGTTGAAGTGAGCATAGCGAAGTTGAAATCTTTAGATTAATGAAGTTATCAGAAGAGTTTGATTCCATCATGAATGATAAAGATGCTTGTAGAGTTACACGAAATTAAGTGGGAGCGCTATGACATATTTCCAATACTTTATGTAGTTGACATATGGTTTATTGGAAAATATGTATTTTAAATTAATACGGTTAATATTTTCAATTTCATATTGATGAAAGGCTTAGAAGATATTGGGCATCGATATCTATAAAAGATGGATTGACGCACCTGATATGATTGAAGCCAAATTACATAGATGAAATATTGAAGTAAGTCAATATGAAAATGACAAGAAGGAGTTCTTGTCACATGGAAAATAATTGAGCAAGATTCATGTGTTTTGACACATGATGAGCATCATTGAAATTGAGATTTCTAAGTCATGTTTCCATGCTATGTATACAACCAGATGAGTCCTATACTTATAGTAGGATAATTCATATGATGATTAGACAATAGTGGGAGAGATCCTGATGTCATTTTAGAAATGCTAAGGATATGTTTTCCTATATAGTAATGACAAAATATTAGTTGTAATATGTTACACTAATAGTCTTGTCATTTATTCAAGTAATTTTATCTCAATTAAAATATGTGATGAAGGGTAGCAACATAGGATGGAAGAAAGTTCCATGCTGGATTTGAAAGAGTTTCAAAAATTAAAATATTGTGACAGATGCTACAACAAAGGCTAAAGTATATCGTTATGTTAACAACTGATTATAAGCGTATTTTGTGTCAAGGAGTTCTTTATTGAACTTGGTGAATTTCCAAGAATGCTAAAACTATGAAGCTACATTTTCACAATGTTAGTAACATCAGTTTAAGCTGAGGAATTAAGGTATCACCGGAACTTGGTGAGTTTCCAAGAATGCTAACACTATGAAGCTACATTTTCACAATGTTAGTGACATCAGTTTAAGCTGAGGAATTAAGTTTTCACCAATTGACCATATATATACAAAGCCATCTCATTAGAGAATGAGTGATGCGTGTAGACGCAAAGAACATGCAAATACAATAGGACCTGAACAGTTCAGATCTTTTTGATGATGTTTACCGCATGCGAAGCATGGTAATAACACTGGTACGCCATACTTGTTAAAGTGCTTACAAACTAGATTATTGACTCTAGTGCAAGTGGGAGACTGAAGGGAATATCCCCGAGAGGCAATAATAAAATGGTTATTATCTTATTCCTTGTTTATGATGAATGTTTATTTCTCATGCTAGAATTGTATTAACCGGAAACGTTGATACATGTGTTCTTAATAAACAAACAATGGTTCCTAGTAAAGCCTCTCTTTTAACTAGCTCGTTGATTAATAGATGATCAAGGTTTCCTGATCATGAACATTGGATGTTATTAATAACGGGGTCATGTCATTAGAAGAATGATGTGATGAACATATACCCAAAGAGAATATAGCAATGCGATCAAGTCATTTAGTTTACATTGTTATATCAAACATACGAAGTAACTTATTCCTTAGACCATGAGATCATGTCAATCGCTGATACCGGAAGAGTGCTTTGATGGCATCAAACGTCACACCGTAACAGGGTAACTATAAAGGTGTCGTTAAGTATTCGGAAAGTATTAGTTGAGGATCATGGATCAAGAGTGGGATTTGTCCATCCAAATGACGGAGAGATATACTCTGGGCCCTCTCGGTGATATCACATCGAAACCGCTTGCAAGCACGTGATATGATCACAAAGGATATTATATCACGGGAACGAGAAAAGAGTACTTGTCGGTAACGAGATTGAACAAGGTATGGTTGATACCAATGGTCGAATCTCGGACAAGTAAAATATCGCGAGACAAAGGGAATAGTTCACGGCGTTGTTGGTTCACACGATCACGAGAGTCATCGTTGAATATATAGGAGTCATCACGGATCTCCAGATCCCGCTGTTGATTATTGATCGGAGAGGAGTCTCGATCATGTCTATCTTATTCGCGAACCGTAGGGTGACACACTTAAGGTTCGATGACGCGTTTGAGAGGATACGGAATATCGAAGAATATTTTGGGCAGCACCGAAATTGTTTCGGGGAAAATTGAAATAGTTCAAGGGGTTTTTGGTCGAATGGTTGTTAATAGAATTAACAAATGATTCGAGGTGCTATATGCAAAAGTTTGTTAATAGAATTAACAAATGCTGAAATAAAGAAATAAAAAAGGTTTTATTTATTTATTAAAAGAAAACCTTTGGATTTTCCAAGTGGGAAATAATGGGGAAATGAGTGGGTGTGAGTGGAGTGTCCACTCACATGATGAGGGAAGAGGTGGGGGCACCCCCATGGGCTGGCCGCACCCCCTTGGGCTGCCTCCCCCCTCTCCTATAAAAGGAGGGTGAGACCTCTCCCTCCTCCACACACTTGGCCACTTCCCTTTCCCTCCACCCGCTGCTCCATTTCATGGTCTCCGGATTGGCGAAGCCCTGACCGTGGGATTCTTCACCACCACCATGTCGTCGTGCTGCTGGAGTTCCGAGGGATCCTCTACTTCCGCGCCCCGCTGGAACGAGGGAACGGAGGTCGTCATCAACCGTACGTGTGACCGATCACGGATGCACCGCCGGATTGCGGTGCCCATCTTCTCGCTATCGGGATCGGTGTGAGTACGACTACGCCAACAACGAGATTTGATCTCGTACCACTTTGAGTCTTCGAGGGTATGTGTTCTCCTTAACCCTCTTGTTGCCTGTTGCACTTCGTCTCCTAGATTAGATCTTGGCCTTTCGGGTGTCTCTCGCGTAGGAAATTTTTTGTTTTCTAGGCAACGAACCCTTCAGCAATGGAAACATCATCTTGAATGTGAAGCTACATGGGAGAAGGAAGAGGAGTTACGACAAAACTACCCCGAACTCTTCAGGTATTGTTGTTACAACTTCGGGACGAAGTTCTCGTTAAGGAGGGAAGACTGTAATGTCCCAGCGTTTAGGAACTCACGGGGGTAGAGTATTAATTTGTGCATCTGCATGCATGTGTTTGCAAAACCTGAATAAATTTTTCGCAAAACCAAAACCCTGGAGTGACTGAGGTTCCATCAATATTCTGATTCTTAGATAGAGGTAGACACTGGAAGTTGATGGAATTTTGACATGAACTTTAGGTTACATTTTGAATTTGGGAGTTAAAGATTTGAATTATTTAAATTTAGGAATGTTGTAGTTTAAATTTGAGTTGTATTTGAATTTGGGATTCAAATTTGATAAACAAGATTATATTCTAAATATAATTCAATGGACACATACATGAGATAACAAATATTGGATATTTCTAATATCAATAAATATAGAAAAAGGAAAACAATTAAATTTTATTAATAATCACACAAGATACAAAGTCTTTACAAATGATTCCATTATTGAAATATTACAACAATATTACATGAGTTCCATTACAGGAATTTGATCCTAAAACTAAGACCTATCTAATCCATAGCATCTGATATCTTCTTCACCTACAAAATAAAACACAAAACAAAAACAGAACGGTTATGAGGGATTAGTACCCTCAGATTGTCAGTGTGTTGCACTGATGAACTCATCATAGGGTTAATAAAAATGTGTAGTATCTGTTCTAATAGGAATAGCCTCGGACCAGCATCACAGGCAGGGACTGGAAATACAACTGGCAGCACAAGAAAAATAGCAGGCTAGGATAAGACCAGCCGCGCTGCCTGGAGAAAAGATCTCCTCACTAGCACACAAGCTAACAACACACTCATGATCACACTTTTGTGCTTTCAAGACCACTGTTGTGGTATAAATACCACATCAGCCGCAAGGGGAGGGAAATCACATCACACTTTCCCCTAATACTGCTCAGGTTGTGAAAGCAACCAAGAACAGGAGAAGCACACCAACTAGATCATCCACCCATAAATAACCACAGGTACTGGAGCATCTGATTGCAAACCAGCAACCAAGATCACAAGGCCAAGATACAGGGAAGCAACATGAGTAAATCAAGCAAGCCACAAGCACCAAAATCTACCAACCTTTTGATCATCACCTAAGGTGAAAATCTTTGTACCATCTGAGCCATTTACTGGCTAGTTGCACACACGGATGGGTTGGGGTTCAGTACCCTCAGAGAGGCATAGAAGTGCTATGCTGTAACTCATCATTGGGGATAAAAGTATCAAGTTAGGCATCTGTTCTTGTTTAAGAGAGGCCTCAGGCTATGCATCATAGGCTTAGGGGAAAAAGAAGCAAGTGCAAGCAATCTGTTCTTAGTAAATAAATTTCAGAGAAGTAAAAGCATCAGGTGTAATAATATGTTCCTATCAAGTGATGCACAAAGGCAGCATAGAAATAGAGTATAGATCTTATCATAAAATAGGATCCTGAATCAATCTTAAGCCAAAGAGCTATTGTATCACATCACACAACCTCAATATAGTTGATGGGCATCAGATCCAAGGATGTGATACCTCAACACAACCACATAAGGGCATGTAAGCAGAAAAAGTAAAATAAAGGATGATGGCATATTCTCTGAATCTATGAATTCAGAGTAACACCTATCAAAATAAAGCACACCCATAGAAAGTATTGAAGCAACACATATTGGTGAGCTCTGTCCATCTGACAGCAAGCCACAGGGTTTAACCACAAGGAGATATCCTAAGGGATCTCTTCACAGCAAAGGCACAGGGAATAAATTGTAGATAATTTTCCATCACAAGCACATGGTATAATACCCAAAATAATTCCACAACAGATTGCATCAGATAGATAATCCCTAAGTGCAAATCAATCCACTAAAGCATCTGTATCTCCAATCCATCATAGAGTATAAAAATTTCTTCATAGCCTCTGTACCAAGGATTCAATGGGAAAAATTCCCAAAACCTAATCAATCCAGCAACAACCTCACAGAGGTATCACAGGGAGCATGGCATGAGCACGGGCACGAGGGACAGGCTCCAGAGCAAAGGAGGGAGAAGGCAGAGAGAGAAGAGGTGAGGAGGTACTCACAGGTGGTCACCATCGTGGTGACCACAGCCAGTTGAAGAAGCGCAGAAAGGCGACGAGGCCGCGGTTGCACTTCAGGAGGCCGTCCCGGCAGTGCCTCGTCCTCGCAACCAGCAGCAACCACGAAGAAGAAGCAGCAGCAATGCTAGAGCCGCACGGAGCGCCCTAGACCACCTCGAGGAGCAGGTAACCACCGGAGAGGGGTGGAGCACCCCGAGCTCCTGAACCCTAGGGTTAGGGTTTGCTTGTGCTCGAGGGGCACAGCGAGCATAAAACGGATCGAGGTGGAGGAGGGGGTAGAGGGCGAGGTGGCGCGTCATTTTCTTCCATCCACGGCGGCAGGGGTGGTCGGAAGGAGTCGGGGAAATTCGCCGGAGGCGGCGGCGATTTCGATCGCCTGGGAGTCGCTCGGGGCGAGGGGAAGGTGAGAGGAGAGAGGCGTGCGCACGAGTGCGCGTGTGGTCTGGCTCGGCCAGGCGAGTGGGTTGGGTTCAACCCTAAAAGGGTTGACCCACCCTTCAGCCTAGGGGCATAGTGGTCATTTGACCAATTCTTTAAATAAAAGAATTATAAAAAATAAAAATAAATAATAAATAAAAATTCTACAAATTACCAACAATTACAATAAGATTAATTATCAACCCAGTAAAGTATTTGTGTATAAAAATTAAGAAAAATAATACAATCTTTACCTAATAATAAAGGCATTAAGGCTTCCTTTGTTGGTTGGTTGGTTGGTTGGTACGTCGTTTAAACTGCCCCCGAAGTTGACATAAATTACCCACCACCGCCACCCATAAGTTGCCAATTCTTTTCTTTTTCTCGTCCGCCTACCAATTCCCGTTCGTTCCGTTGTAGCTTTACCCGCTCCTTATTTTCGTTTTCCTATCATCATCGGAAGCCGATCGAGAGACGATCATGATTATGTTAGGAATTTAGCCAATTTACAGATTAAATTAATTCAAGTATAAATCACGAGCATGACGTAAACATACTGATAATTAACCATATTTCTGCATACTAGATTGACAGTAGACACATCTACGCAAACTACTAGTATGGCACACATGGAAATAATAAGGACATGGATAAACGTGTTATACCCTGCGACCGGCCAGTTGGCAGTAGACGTAGCAGTGGCGGCAGCCGCGACGGCGGCTGCAGCAGCGGTGACGGCCTCAGCAGCAGTGGCTGCCTCGGTGGAAGCAGTGGCGGCAGCAGCAGCTCGTTCGGCTTCGGTGGCCATGTTGACGATGAGGACGATACGGTAGTAGTCGAAGTAGACGTACGGCAACGAGCAGTCGCGTAGGAGACGCTCCCCAAAAACCTAATCGCCCCTCTCCCGTACAGGATCTGGAGAAGCGGGGTTTCGGAGGCCAGCTCTCCCGTCGGCCGTGTACGCGGCAGACGGGATGGAATCACCGGCGACAGCAACAGAGAGAGGAACGACAATAGGCGCAGAGCGTATGAGTTGTGTTTTTTTGTGTCCGTCATGCGCCCTCAATATATAGGCACGGCCGTGTAGGAGAACGGTCAGCTCACAAATTAATTTGGTGTTTACTACGTAATTAATGCGCCGTTACCACGTAATTAATGCGTTGTTTTACTGCGCGCGGTTACCACGTGATCAATGCGGCGTTTTACTGCGCGCGGCTGTTACCAAAATAAATGTGATGCAATAGACAGCAATCAATATGACGTCTCATATTATTGGCTCTAGAGGATACTCCTCGCACGAACTGGAAGTCAGGTGCTTGGATTATGGGGCATAACTGCTCCCACGTCCCAGCTTCCTGGTAGGCCTGCGCTTATGCGCGACAACACAAGCCCTGCTTCCACCGTCGAGGTAAACTATCCGCTAGGAACCTAAGGCACTACTGTCGACGTACTTCATATTCAAACACGCACTGTACGTCAACAGCTTTGAACGAAATGATAACACAAACTGTCTCTAAGACACAAAAGAATGAAATAAGTGCAACTGGCCTTCACTAAGGCAGAAATATCGAATACAAACATCCAGAGGACACATGTCCCAACATATCATCCATTACAACAGCGGAAGCAATCGAAGGGGTCTGAGTACAGACAAATCCATGGCTTAAGAAGCCGGAGAAAATAAAGAAAAGCGAAGCCCATCCACGTAGGTCTGGATCCTGCCCTGGTCCAGCTAACTACTCGTCTGCAGCGTCGTCGAACTCCACAAAGTAGCCATCCTGGGAAGCATCGTAGTCGTAGTCGTACTCTGCGTAAACCACAGCCCCAACGGGGTCAGTACATCCAAGTACTGGCAAGCAAGACTCACAGTTCATCAAGGAGTTACCCGTCAACACAAGCATTGATGCTTGGGATCAACGGAAGAAAGGGGTAGTATAAAAGTTGCTGCTGGCTGCTCTAAACAACTACAGAATGTAACTACAATTTACGGCTAACAGAAAAGATAAGATCGAGGATTGTAACCAACTGAAAGATAACTTCAACCAAACCCATCCTGGATCTCGCCCCTTATCCAAAGAAGCAATCCGAGGATAACTCACACAGTTGTGATAAGGTGAATCGAGTTATTGTGTGAATAACCTATTACTAGTCAGGTTATTAATCATTGGGTGAAACATGATTGTAAGTAATGTTGAAGTTGTCCTGAGTACTTGTTAGCCAGTACTTTCACCAAGTAATCCATAACCGCGGAAAACACGGCTTCTCGAGAAGATTATCCCTGCAGGGTTGCACCAATTTGGCCGTACACTCAAGAATAACCCGCCAGATGGAAATGCACTTCCACCAAGCGGGGTACTCTACACAACCAACCAGTCCTCGCATCAAGCCCAAAGCACCTTGGGCGCACGGCTAATCGAGCCCAGAAGAAAATGGACCCTCATAGCACTCTAAGAACATGTCCCCCTATATGCCGACTACGAAAGTTCCACCCTGCGCTGGGCTCGCAAAAACATGCATGCGGCAAATGGAAAACACGAACTAAATGAGGCGATTTGGACGAGATGCGAATCAGGTCAAGTTGAGGGGGGCGCCCATACTCGCTTCCCAAATGCGGGTAGTGCGCTCATCATGGATCAGTAGACAAGACCCTTTTCCTATTAGGGTCGACACTAGCAGGCTCCAAAACCACTCATGGGCCTCCTGCCGGTGCCTTATCATCAAATTATTATTACCATTAGCAATTAACAGGATTGATTGATTAATAACGAGCCCCGGTACAAGATAATAAGATAGTAACAGTGGTAACCGACAACAGACTCGAGGAAAAGCAACCCTAAGCATGCTAGATAATAACAGGCACAAGCAATGGCTGTAGGTATGGAGGTGGTGGCAATATCATGGCTCAAGGTATCATGTGATGGGTTCGGAGAACAAGCAACGATACATAGGGCTAGCAATAGTAGACAAAAAGATAGTATCGACAACAAGTGTGGAAAGGAACTCGATGATTCATGTGAGTGATAACTTGCCTGGCAGCTCAGCCTCGTACTGGGCTAGGTCCTGAGTAGTGGTGTCGTAAGGCTCGTCGGTACCAACGTCGTCGTCTAACCGAGAAGAAGCAAAACAACAACGAAGGAAGACGGGCAATCAATACATGGCATAAGTGCACAAACATTGGATGATGCATGTCATGTTTAATAGATGCACCAAAATAACTTGCTTGACATGAAACACAAGTTTAAATGGATTCCATATGCAAAGGGTGCATATGGAAGCCCATGCTTGGAGTTGAATTAATTGTTCTATCACTAAGCATCATGTGTAAGTGACTTAGTATGATGCATGCATGATGAATAACAATAACATAACAAGTTAAATGCAATTGGAATAATAGTTAACAATTTAGAGAGGCATTTATCAAATTTGGAATTTTGTTACTTAAACATGGTACACAAACAATTATTGTGTTCATCAAGTTAGGGTGTGCAAAGCAATTTACAAATTTTATATTTGAAAAGGTTATCAAATTTTAGTTGGATTACATGTTTCACATTTTGAAATTGGACTTTGGATCATTTAGTTATGATTTAAACAATATTAAACAATTTTTAATTGAATTAGACAAGACTTAAATCATTTAGGCAATTTAAATTGTTTAAACCCGAAAACAAAATTTATATTTGAATAGAACATTCAAAAAGGTGTGAAAAACATATTTTATTTGAATTATTTGAAAACAGTATGAATTAGTTATGAATTATTTCAATTTGCATTTGAATTATCCAAATTTGAAATTTAAATGAATTTTGAAAACTCAAAACAGAACACAAATGGAATATTTGGAAAGTTTATAAAATTTGGATCAGAATTCATATATAACTTTTAGTTATTGGATTTATAGATTTGAAGTTATTGAATTTTTAAGTTTATAGTTTATTCTGCCCATTTTAAAAAGAATTGGAATTTAGCAGAATGGCTTTTAACCTTTTGTTACCGTGCTGGTATCTACACCCACACGCTGACAGGGGGCCCCTCCCTGTCAGCGAAAGGAGCACAAAAAAAGTGGGATTTTCTCCCAGGGAGCCGGGACTCGAACCCGAGACCTCCCCTTGCGCACACAGGGTCTGAACCAGATGCGCTGCTCGCGCTTTGTTATCAGTACTACGCTCGCAGCCAGGTTATGTTTTCGTTTCGTTACTGAATTTTTTGTGCTGACGAAAAACCTGACAGAGCTAGGCGCTCACCGGCGGTGATCGCTGTTGCTAACGTGGTTGAGCTTGCGCGTGCTGGTGCTGGGGTGGGTGGTGTGCATGACAGCGTCTCAGAGAGGACAGGGAGGAGGAAGGAGGCGCGGCGATCACCTCCGATGTAGTGGATGCAGAGGGTTGGGGGAGACGGCCGGCGGCGAGCTGCGTGGACGGCGGCGTGGCCACGGGTCCCCTCGTGCTCCACTTAGGTGTCGGTGATGGAGAGGGGACGGCGGCAGTTCCGTTCCCAGCTAGCCAGCGGGGAAGCGCACGGTGACGGCGGCGATCAACGGCGAGGTTCAGAGAGTGGCGACATGGTTGCAGCGGTGAGGTCCCGAGAGAGAAATTGCGCCGGGAGAGAGGGAGAAACAGCGGCGGCGCGAGGGGAAGTTGTAGCTTAGGGTTAGGGCAGGCCAGGGAGGGCCCTAGGGCTATTTGTAGGGTGCTAGGGTGGCGGATCGCCGTTCCCGTGGTGCCGTTACCACGTAATTAATGCGTTGTTTTACTGCGCGCGGTTACCACGTGATCAATGCGGCGTTTTACTGCGCGCGGCTGTTACCAAAATAAATGTGACGCAATAGACAGCAATCAATATGACGTCTCATATTATTGGCGTGTCTGTTGACTCTCCGTTTCCAACTGCCAAAATAAAGGCATCGGCTCGGCTCATTCCCGCAACCCGCGGCGCGTCATGACGAGGCGGGCGGCGGAGGAGGAGCGCATGTGTGGAATACCTCCACAACTCCTCTCTCTTCGTACCAACTCACACTAGTGGGGAGAGAACTCACCTTATAAACTGGTGCAAAACTCTCACAACTAGCAATATGGGACTAAACTCCCACCATTTGCTATGGCAGCACGGGCCTTAGGAATTAAATGGAAATTGCCTAATGGGCCTGCAAGCCCATCCGAATTTCAGCAGATTATCCCATGCATGGTAAGTTTGGTTTCGTACGGTTTTTTTTTTCCTGTATAAATCCCGAAATAGAGTTTAGGGCCGTGCGTAAGCCAGGACTATTCTTCTCTCAACCGGAAACGATCAAGAACTGTGGCTATATAGCTGCGACGGAGAAGATCAAATCGATACTACCACTCAGCGGTGTTCACGGAGCAAGGCGACATCGCCCGCTTCCAGTCGCGGAGCATGCCGTGACCTACGCGAGCCAGATGGACCAGCAGAACCTTGGGAAGGGCCTAGGCCTCTTGTCCGTGCACGAGAACGGACCGCTCGCCGTCGTCGGCTCGGGGCTTGCTGCCATAGCCCTCGCGCCGTTGGGCACTTGATTCGCTGCTTGGTGTATTCACTGGCGGCTGTCAGACTCAGACGACAAAGGAGACGGTGGAGAGGCCGCTGGGCCGAAACGGGCCGAACGCGGCGACGCGGCTCCGGTTCTGCGACCGCTGGGACGGTTCGATCGCCCTCCGATCCAAAATACGGGCGTCAGAGCCGGTCGGGACAATGGCGTGTCCGGCGTGGCCTCCTGTTTGCGCTCCTTGTGGAGGCTGCAATGGGGTTCGTGGATGAGCACATGCCGCGACTGCCGGCTCCTCGCGGCAGCAGCGACTACAAGGTTACGGACTTGGCCGGCGAGCGGGCAAGGGCGATCTTGGCGTGGTTGGAGGAGGTGGACGGTATTTGGGAATAAGGACCAGGCCGCTGGGACGAGTCGCGGCTGTGGTCGCCATGAGGGATGAGTTCAGAGAGCGCGCGAGCAGTTGTAATCAGGTGAGCGGAGATTTTGGTTGTTGCGCGGTGGTTGCTCCTCACCATACTCGCGCAGTCGTGCCCCCGACTCAGCTTGGCGCCAGTGGCGGATCCTATGCCAGGGTATGCCGTGGCATACCCCCACGATTTCCATCTTTGTTCACTTTTTTGAGGTAAACATACGCTTTATTGATCACTTAACCATAATGTCATTACAAATTGTCTCACGGATGCAATCCGGAGCAACCCCACGCCACACAGAACAAATGGAAGTAAGACTAGATTTAGCTAAGAAATGAGCAGCAAAGTTCAGTTTTCGGTTGACATGTTGAAAGCTACAGGCAGCGAAGGAGAGAGCAGAATTCTTGATATCTTGGATCAACGAGCCAAACTGGGAGCGATCCATTTGCTTCGACAACACCCTGTTGATAACAGACAGGCAGTCAGAGCTGAAAATCACTCGATCAAAGCCCTCCGCTTGGGCAAATAGCACGGCATGCCGCAAGGCCAGCGCCTCAGCCATCTCAGGACTCGCTGCCACATTTTTCACATCACAGCACGCAGCCTGGCATTGGCCGGTGTGGTTTCGGATCACCACTCCCACTCCTACACGCTGAGACGAGGAGAAGACCGCCGCATCCACATTTACCATGACGGAACCAATTGGCGGAGGAGACCAGCTCTGGGTGGACGGCATAGCCTCTCCACTGCTTGCAGTTGAAGGCTTGAACAAGTGAGCACCAATCAGTTGGACATATGCGATGATCTTGTGAGCCACAGAGGTTGGATGCATGATCCCTTCTCCCTCCCGAGCTTTGTTGCGGGCATCCCAGATGTGCCATTGCGCCACCACTAGGACTGTGGCCTCCATGTCAGTGCAGCGCTCCAGGAAATCAAGTGTCCATGATTTTGTGGATAGGAAGTCCTTGCGTTGAAGATGCAGTGGATATTCAGTCTTGATTTTGCTCCACACTTCTCGGGCATATTGGCATAGCAACAGGGAGTGTTCAACTCGTTCATGGCGGCCACAGAACACACAGAAAGGCGACGCCGGGATCTGTCGATGCTGAAGTTGCTGTCCAGAGGGGAGACAGTCATGGGCGAAGCGCCAGGTTGTAATTTTCATCTTGCTCGGTGCTTTGATCGCCCATAGTTTTTTCCACAAACGCTCTTCCCTCTCTGTACCAGAAGAGGACCCCCGGTATGCCATGCTGCGTGCTCCCGAGAAGGTAGCCGACAGCGCCAGTCGATACCCCGATCGCACAGTGTAGTAACCAAACTTTGTATATGGCCATGAAGCATAGTCTGGTCCCCCAAGTCGACAGATAGGTATCTTGAGTATCTGTGCAGCCGTGTCCGCTGGGAATAAATCGCGGATAAGCTCTGCGTCCCAGGTATGATGATCAGACAGCAGAGAATCAACAGTCTGGTTGTTAGGAATAGGAACCAGTGGTTTCACCATCTCGGGCTGAATATTAGGAATCCAATTGTCCATCATTATACGTGTAGAGGAACCATTACCAATCCCCCATTTGATTCCCTTTTTCAGTAAATCACGGCCGTGGAGGATGCTCTTCCATGTATAGGAGGCAGTACGGGGTTTTTGAGCCTCCCAAAACTCACATCTCGGATAGTACCTGCCTTTCAAAACCCGAGCACACAAGGATGAGGGGTCAGTGAGAAGTCGCCACCCCTGTCGAGCCAGCATGGCCTGATTGAATAGTGCCATGTCCCTAAAACCCATCCCTCCCAAGTTCTTCGGGGTGGATAGCCATTGCCAAGATTTCCAATGCATCTTTTTCTTTCCCTCGTCAATTCCCCACCAGTGATTGGTAATAGTCTTGCGCATTTCCTCACAGGTAGCCATTGGTATTTGGAAACAGCTCATTACATAAGTTGGAATGGCTTGGATAACAGACTTGAGGAATATTTCTTTGCCGGCCCTAGACACCGGTCTATCCGAACAGCCATTCAACCGTTTCCACATGCGATCATACAAGTATCTGAATGTGGCAATAGGGGACCTGCCAACTTCGGTAGGCATTCCTAGGTAAGTGTCAGACAAAGACTCTGTGTGTATATCAAGCTGATTCATCACCATCTGTTTGACAGTCCCCGAGCAATGTGCTCCAAAGAAAAGAGAGGATTTATCTCTATTGATTTTTTGGCCAGATCCCTCACAATATGTCTGTAGAGTATCATGTAATGCTACAACACTTCTTCTATCTCCGCGAGCAAAGAAAATACTATCATCCGCAAAAAGGAGATGTGATATCGGGGGGCCAAGTCTGCCATTTCGAATACCTTGTAGCTCACCTTGGGCCTCCCGTTTTTGCAGAAGACAGGATAGTCCTTCTGTACAGAGAAGAAAGAGGTAGGGGCTGATAGGGTCCCCTTGCCGTATACCCCTTGTTGGAATCACCGGCTGAGTCAATTCCCCATTCACTCGAACTGCATAACGAACCGAGGTGACACACCTCATCACCGTGCGAGTCCACACTGAACTGAAGCCCAATTTGATCAGGCAGCCCTCAAGGTAGTTCCATTCGACTCGGTCATACGCTTTCATCATGTCTACTTTGAGGGCGAAGAAAGGCCTTTGCGATTTTTGGTGTCTGATTGTATGCAGGCTCTCAAAGGCAATAAGTGCATTGTCCGTGATCAACCGTCCTGGAGCAAATGCACTTTGGTTCTCCGACACTATCAAGGGCAGAATGGACTTCAATCTGTTTGCCAAAACTTTGGAAGCGATCTTGTAAAGGACATTACATAGACTGATAGGCCTGAAATTTTTCAGTTGGACCGGGTCGTGCCCCCGACTCAGCTTGGCGCCAGTGGCGGATCCTATGCCAGGGTATGCCGTGGCATACCCCCACGATTTCCATCTTTGTTCACTTGATCGCAATTAGCAAACCAGTTTTTGTCTTGTTTATTTCCATGCATGCAGGCAAGTGCAGCTTAGACAGTCAGGACATCATGTGCATCGATTAAATCCCTCACACGGCCTATGTGCTGAACGTGTGCAGGTGCTGACGTGCCGTAGATAACCAGCTTACGGGCCAATGCAAGTATTATTTGTCTTGACAATAATGCAAGTATTTTTTGTTCGTTTACGTGAATGCAATATATGTTACCTATAGGCAGTTGGGTGGTTTTTTTTTTTAGATAAAAGGCTTTACGCCCAACTTTGAATTAACAAAGCCAAACAAGGTTCACCGAATTTGATACAAGATGCTGGGCATACAGCTTAACCAACAAGCAGAGAAACAACTACTAGAGCAGACAACATGCTGGGCATACAGCTTAGCCAAATAAAAGACAACAAGTGGAAAAGAGGGGTAGGGCCGTCGAAACGAGGCCCCACGGCTAGACACGGCGCTGGAGGCATAGGCGGTGAATCAACTTCAACTCCGAGATGATGAGTCTAGCGTCCTCCAGGTCCTCCCCCCGAAGCGTGGGAGTCCAAAGCTGCAGAAATAAGGTGGTTTTAAACACAATGTCAGCAGGGTGATTAATAATCTTTCCTTCTATTGCATGTTTATTACGAATGTTCCACAGGGCCCAAGATTGGGCAATGAACAACAGCCAGCCACGCCTAGACTCTCTCGGATTCGCCGCACTAAGCAGATTTAACCATTGTAGTCTGGAGTTAGGATTCCAGGCCCTCCCTAGGGCCTGTTGCGCAACACTCCAGGAGAACGTGGCTAGGGAACATGCAAAGAAGATGTGGTCTGCCGTTTCAGGGGACGAACAGACCTTGCATAGGCCATTGGAGGGGCCATGACGAGTCGCAATTTGATCGCCAGATGGGAGCCTATCTAGCATTAGTTGCCAAGCGAAAACTTTGATTTTAAGGGGAAACTTAGCCTCCCAGATATCTTTATGGAAAGGGATCGGAGTCCCCTGAGATAAGGCAGCGTACATGGATCGCACCGAGAATTGCCCCGAGCCCTCTAGGCTCCAGGAGATCTTGTCAGGTCCCGCGGAAAGATGCGTTCCTTGGATCAGGGCCGAAAGCTCATTCCATTGAGCGCCCTCTATGATCAAGAGTTCTACGAAGTCGAATCCCCCCTAGGATCGCTTGTTCCACCGAGGTGTCTTTGTCATCACAAACACCAAAGATGAGAGGGAATTTGTTGGATAGAGGCCCATCCTCCGTCCACTGATCAGTCCAAAAGAGGGTTCGACGACCATTGCAAATGTGATGTCTAGCTCCTATCTTAAATAGGTGTTTGATCTTTTGCAGGCTTCTCCAGAACTGAGAACCTCCTCTCGAAGTGCTAGCGAAGATGTCGCCCTCGGGAGCGTACTTGTTGCGGATAATGACAGCCCATAGTTCATCGCCCGCCTGATATAGTTTCCATATCCACTTAAGCATCAGTGCTTTGTTCATAATTAGGGAGTTGATCAGTCCGAGGCCACCAAACTCTTTTGGGCGACATACTGAAGGCCAGTTGAGCATGTGGTACTTTCTGTTGGGTCCCGAACCCTCCCAAAAGAATCTTGCTCGATGAGAATCCAGTTTCTCGTGGACCCCTTTCTGGATGAGAAACAACCCCATCGCGTTAGTAATGAGATTATCAAGACAGGAGTTGGAGAGGATTAATCTGCCCCCTGATGACAGAAATCGACCAATCCAAGGTTCCACCCTGCCTGCTAGTTTCTGAACTAGGAACTCCCACTGTTCCTTTGTCAGTTTTCTATCCGAGATCGGGAGCCCCAAATAAGACATTGGTAGCTTCCCGGGCTTGCAATTCAGCTGTCGAGCTACCCTAAGCTGGACATCCGCCGGTTGATTCAAGACTATGACCTCGCTTTTGTGGTAATTAATCTTTAGCCCCGACATGTTCTCGAAACACATGAGGAGGAATTTGAGGTTCGCCACCTCCTGGTCAACACATTGGATCATAATGATCGTGTCATCTGCGTATTGGAGGTGGGTTACTCCGCCAGGAAGAAGATGCGGGACCACCCCGTGAATATGCCCAGCAGCATTAGCCTTATGAAGAATTGCCGAGAGCCCCTCGTCAACGAAGTTGAAAAGCAGGGGTGAGAGGGGATCGCCCTGGCGCACCCCTCGTTTATTGCGGAAGAAAGGGCCCATCTCCCCATTAATGGAGATGGCCGTTTGACCGCCTTTGACTAGTTGGGAAATCCTATGGATAAATCCTGCGTCGAAGCCCTTTCGACGAAGGACGTCCGTGAGAAAATCCCAGTTAACCCGGTCATAAGCTTTTTCAAAATCTAGTTTCAAAAGAATCCCCCCCAGATTCTTAGATTTTAACTCGTGTACGATCTCCTGAAGGGTAAGGGCACCATCGAGGATGAACCTCCCTTTAATGAAGGCCGTCTAATTGTGGCTAATAACTTTGTTGGCAACTGGGTCTAGTTTACTTGCAAAAGCTTTAGCAATGATCTTGAAGATTACATTGATGAGCGCGATTGGGCGAAATTGCGAAATAGTGTCAGCCCCCGGACATTTTGGGATTAGCGATAACGCCCCAAAGTTAAGTCTCGAAATGTCTATTCTGCCCAGAATAAAATCGTTTAGAATGTGAAGAACCCCGTTCTTAACTAACGGCCAGAAACGTTTGAAGAAGACAATCGGGAACCCGTCCGGTCCGGGAGCGGTGTCGGTTTTCATGTCATTCACTAGGCCCTCTAATTCCTCTTCATTGAACGTGCGGCACAGGTTATCATTGTCCTGGTCCGAGACCCGCTGAGAGTCAGCCCAGATATTTGTGGCAAGACCACAGTGCCTAGGAGAGGTCGACCCAAGGAGCTCTCGGTAGTAGTCGTAAATGTGGTGTTGCAGGGCAGATTTTTCTGAAATCACTTCGTCACCCTTGGTAAGTGAGGAGATGATGCATTTGCGTCTTTTACCATTGGCTATAGCATGGAAGTAAGCGGTATTGGCGTCCCCCTGGAGAGCCTACCTTATTCTCCCTCTTTGCCTCCAGAATTCCTCCTCGGCTTTAAAGAGGTGCAAGAGTTGGTCCTCCAAGTGGAATCCGAGGGCCCATTCCTCGTCTTCCAGCCCGATGGAATCCGCTTTCGAGTCGAGGTCTTTTATAGAGTTGAGTAGTGTCAGTTTACTTTCCCTGTTGTTTTGGCCAAGGTTACGGCTCCAACCCCTAAGCCATTGTCTGGTGCCCCCGCTCATGAAGTTCCACCAGTCGATAATGTCCCTACCTTGGACTAGGCGAGCTAGGTTTTCCCACTTCACGGTGAGCAGGTCGACGAAGTCTGGACGTTCAAGCCATCCGGTCTCAAAGAAGAACCGGTTACTCCGGATTGGGGCGCCCTCGCCCGAGTCCAGAACAAGGGGGTGTGGTCCGACCCCAGACTGGTTTCAGCAACAAGAGATAAAAGAGGGAACCATACATCGAGGGCTGGGGAAATGAACACCCTGTCAAGTACGCATCTAATTGGGTTCAGCCGCTTGTTTGTCCAGGTGTAGCGGGCCCCCTCCCTTTCTACCTCTCTCAGGCCCCAGTTGGCAATGTGAAGATTGAAAAGAGCCACTCTGGCCCAGTTAATATTGTCGTTGTTCTTGTCCTGACCACCCCTAATCAGGTTAAAATCTCCTCCCATCACAATTGGGAGATTGGAATGCTCAACCTTGTCCGAGATCTCTTGTAAGAATTGGGCCGAGGCCGAATGATCAGCTGGGCCGTAAATATTGATAAAGAGAAATTTCCTACTCGAGGGGCGGTGGAACACCTCGAGGCATAGGAAGTAGGCACCCCTATCCATACTTCCTACTTCGAACAGGCTATCTCTAACTCCTATGAGCATGCCTCCCGACTGACCCGTCGCAGGGAGCCAATTCCAAAAGAAAAGGTCGTTTGTTTCAAGGCTGCGAAGTTCCCTGTCGGAAAAATCCTGCTTAATGGTTTCCTGTAAGCAGACTATGTCGATTTTATGAGACCGGAGTAGGTTTTTTAGCAGAGTTCGGCGCCCCGGCGCGCTGAACCCGCGGATGTTCAGAAAAAGCCAGCGCATTAGGACACCACAGAGGTATCCCGTGCTTGGCGGGTGTTGGGGCGGGAGGGGGCCGAGACTCCCTTTAGCTCTTTGGGTTTTCGGGTATACGGTTTCTTGGGAGAATGGCGAGCAAGCAGTTGCTTCCTGGTTCTCTTAGCAGGGCCTCCCGAGCCGCTGCCGCGGAGGGGGATGGTAGCTGAGGAAGCAGGGTTCTTCCCAGGCGTGCAAGCAACCATTGCCTCCAATGAGGGGGGGGTGGTCGGCTACGACCAGGGGATCCCTATCCCCTGTCGTCGCTTCTGGAGTCTGGGGGGTGGGGGTGGGTTGGGGCTCAACCAGGGTCTCAGCCGAGGTTGCCCCCTGGTTCGTGGACAGCTGCGTCTCTCTGGCGAGAGCCAATTCCGCTTGGGCAAGTTCAGAAGCTCTAATAATAGAGAGGAATTCTTTAGGGGATTCGACTGTCAGGGGATCGAGCACTATCCCACTCTCAGAAGCTACCGTGAGAAGGTGATCATCATCAATACTTGGGAAGAGTGCAAATTGCGCAATGCTAGGGGAAGGGGTACCTGTTTCGTTGCGCGCAGCCACCCTGGCGGTGGCCCGTTCCAGCACCGATCCCTCAGTCATCCCTTCGCCGCGGGCACTCTTGCGGATGGAGGCGACAGGGATGGCGGCGCTCCTGAGCCCGCGGGACACCTTGGCAGCCAGCTCCGGGATCACGCCCGCCGCTGCGGAGGAGTCACCGGAAAAATCCGGTTGCGGAAACAATCCCAGCTCACCGGCTAAGATTTTTGCAGGGCGGTCCGCGTTCTGCTTGCTGCGGCGCTCCCTGGCGCGCGCGGCTGCTGGGTCAGAGGACTAGGTCGGGGTGGAGTCCTTCCCCGGCCCCGTCTCGAGCCTCCCCGACAGCGTGAGGGAGGGGGAAGGGGCAGGGGAGACCACGTCAGAAGGAAGCGCGGCGTCCTTGCGAGGAGGGGAAGACGGGTCGGTGGCATCCAGCTCAAGGGATTTGGCGGAGATGAACGAGCCGTATTGGCCTTGCAGAGAGGAAGTAGGAGGGGTTCCCAACCCCATGTGCGTCTTCTTGCCCACAGAGGACGCGGTCTTGGTCGGCGGGGCCTCCTTTGGAGAAGAGCGGCGAGGCCCACGCTTCCCGTTCCATTCCTCAGTTTCTTCCTCAGAACTTTTCTCAGCAGCATCGTCCTTGTCTTCAGGTGGCGGAGGCGGAGGGGGGGGTGCTGCAGAACCGCCGGCCGCGCGCTCCACTTCCACGCGGATCTTGAAACCTTGTTCATTCACGAACAAAGGGAACGACTCCACCATCCGTGCTCCAGCTCTGCAGCCAAAGAGCATGCGGACCGGCATGGAGGGATCCTCCAGCGTTGCTTCATCGACGGCCATCGGGCGCCCCACCGGACGGGCGCCGATCCGGAGTTTGCTCGCGAAACGGAAAGGGGGGGACTCCATGCAATTTAACCCGAGTCGGCGACAGGACTTCGGATGCGTGCTCGTGGATGGCTCCCTCCAGCACGATGGCCCGGGCTTTAGAGATGGGGAGGCGAAGACCACCGCCACGGATAGCCATCCTAAGATTGCCTGCGGAGGGGAAGACCAGGGAGAAATCCGCTGTGCTAAGTTGCTTAACCTGCCAGCTCCATTCATCATCAACCAACTCCCTGAATTCCGCCTCCACCTCCACGGCGGAGAGCTCGGATCCCTCGATGAAAACTGTAGCCGAATTCGGAGGGGCCCTTCCCATCTCCCCTTCTGGCACCTCAAGGCACATAAATCCAATCCCGTCAAGTCCGAACCCAGCCCAGTACGGGTCGAATCTTTCATCAGAACCAGTGCACATGGCCGAAGGGTGGCCGCTTGCGTTGCACTTCACGCAGTAGGGTTCCTCCGTGCAGTCAGCTTGAAAGTGGCCAATCCTGCTGCAGTTGTAGCAAGTGGCTTTGGATGCATCAGTAGCCCCTGCTACCGCACCCGAGCCCGAGGAGCCGCCGGTCCCCTCGACCGTGCCCTCGGTGCTCTTCCTCTGAGCACTAGATCGACCCTGGCCACGCGCGCCTCCGCGGCCATGGGATCGACCACGCTGCTGTCTGCTATGGTTTCCTTCCCACCTTCTGTCGCGGAACTCCCTGTCCCGGCCGTCGCGCTGCTCCCGCTCACGGCTACGACGCGGGGACGGGGGCCCGCGGTCAAAGGACCGCCGGTTCTCCTCTTCTTCATGTTGCAGACGGTCCTCCAACTCCCGCCGATTGCCGCCGCCAGCATAAGCAGCGAAGCTCCGCTTCCCCTTGCGCGCCGCATCAGCACGGTCATGCTCGCGCTCCATGGGGACGAGAAAGGGAGGGGAGCGAGGGGGGCGGATGAGAGATTTGGCTCGGTTACGGTGGCGGCGCACGTCGTCAGACGAGGCAGGGAAACTGAGTGCGAGATCTAGGGTTTGAGATGGAACCCATCTCCAACCACTTATATCAGCCTGGGGAACGAGTGGGGTTGGGCTGGGCCGAGAGTCCGCACTGACCGGGCCCAGCGAGTCATCCGCCCAAGCGTTATTCACCGAACGCAAAACTGGGCCACAAGCGGGGGGTTGGGCTGGCCCAGGCCACGATCGTGGGCCCAACGCGCTTCCAACTGCGGGACGGGGAAACCCTAACCCCGAGCTAGGGTCCCGAGCCGCCGCCGGCGCCGAGGACCACGATTCCGGTGAGAGCTGCACCTGCAGCGAGCCCACCAGCACCGAGGACGGCCGCCCGGCCGACTCCGACGAGGTCGCAGTAGGAACCAAAGAGCCCGCGGCACGCAGCGGTGGGAATTCCTCAATCGCCAACCTACGGGAATCGCCATCGAGCGCATCCGCGCCTGCACGCGCCGCCCTCGGCTGCGAGCACGCCGCCGCGCGCGCCGCCCTCGGCTGCGCGCAGGAGACGACGGGGGAGCGGGGGAGCGAGGCGAGGGCCGCCGCCAGGAAGGGTTCGAGGGTCACCTCCCTAGGTGCCGCTCGTGGGGAGGACGGGGCGGAGAGCTCTTCGGCGGAGAGAGAGCACCCGCACCCTTGCGAGGCCTCCTCGAGGTTCCGCGCCGTCGCCTTGCGCCCCTTGCGCCGACGAGGACGGCGTGGGGAGCGGTGGCCGGAGGAGCAGCGCGCCGCGACGCCGGAATCGCCACCCGAGTCGCCGCTCGGGTCGCTCCACGCGAAACGTTCCGTGAGACACATCTCTACGCCCGATAGGTTGTGAACTCGACGCAGTTGGGTGGTGGGGTTAGTTAATTACTTAATTACATAGCTAATAAGCAATTAACCGGCTATTAGCCCATAAGTTAGGATACTAGCTGATAGCACGTGTACATACCTGCGAAAAGAGGTGTGCATGTGTATGGAACGTGGATATACTTAGTACCTCATGTATATTGATACATTTGTAAAAAATATGGTCGAAAAATAGAGTTGCCACTATAATATCCACACACATGCTTTCCAACTAAATCCAAACACCTAAGGTTTTGATCGATCCAGAAATCTCAAATTTCTAATTTTAGCCTAAATAAAAGAAATTCAACAGAGTTGAGCAAAATATGAACTAAAAAATAAATGCCAGAAAACAGGCTAATTCAACTCATTCTCTGGAAACCGTGGCGAAACAGCACACTCGGGAGCAAGCGAGAACAACTAAAGGGGATTATAATTTTACTTTTACCCGTCTTTGATGCGGCATACTCTTTATTAAATTGCTAGATCCGCCACTGCTTGGCGCCACCTCCCGTTTCTCCCCCAAGTTCGTGCTCTGCCTCCATGTCGGGTCTATAAGGGCTCGACCTTCTTATGTCCGTCCGCACCACACCATGTGAACATACCCAGCAGGAGCATGACATGTGCGACATGGGGTCATCCTGATAAAGATCCTATGCACTCCATTGACAACCATGCAGTTCGATATATCCAACTATCCAGTTCCCGATCAGAGAACGAAAACGAGACGAGAGATTCAGACGGGAGTAAGAAACTCATTACTACAAAAGAATTTACTATTGGGGCATCAACAACAAATTTGACATAGGGGTAGGATCTGAAAATATTGCCGGGGCTTCTTCTCCCTGTTCGCATGAAGAAAAGAGGAGAATGAGGTGAGTTTATTTATTTTTTAACGGTACAATCAGTTGAGTTAATTCATATGTACCAACACTTCCAAGATGACAATTGATCTTTCTTGTGTGCGTATGTACAAACAAGTGAAGCAAGTATTTTGTGAAGCAAGTACTTTGTGTTCCAACAATATGTTGTGGGATTTGAAGATACATGATTTTGTTCTTTCTTGTGTGCGTATTTTTCCCGTTGCAACGCACGGGCTTGTTTCCTAGTAATACTTATAGTCTTAAAATTATAATTTTAAAATAATAATTTAATAATAAAAACTTGATTTAGAAGAATTCAGAATTATTTAATCAAATAAAATTATATTCTCTCAAACCTATTTCAATAATTTAATCATTTCAAAACATTCCAATATAAATGTTTTCTGAGAAAACAATCATTACTTAATGAATTAAATAAATAAAAATAAAATAAATAATAATAATAACCATTAATTCTGAAAAATAATAAATTAACAAACAATTAATTATTACAAAAGACTTAGTACGCCCAAATAATCATTTAGTTAAAAATGCATACATATCATCATTATGCATAATAGCATCATTTGCTTCTTTAAACATTGTCTTTACCAGACAATGATGGTGTTTTGTAGAACAAGGAAGTCGGGATCTGCTCCAAGCATCAGACTTCATTACCTATCCATATCAAGGCAAGTTCATCACTTGCTCATGTCCTTTGAATTATCTCATAAAAACTAATTTCAAAAACCCTATCGTAATACCACCTCCCCTCAAAATAATGCATGATCCTACTTTTATAATAATATGACTAATTGAATGACTACCCGAGTGGTAGTGTTCTGTTTGGTGGGAGGATGGAACCATGGTAAGATGAAAAGGTCAAAGGAAGGTTCCATCTGCACGGGAAAGTATTACCTAGGATTAATCACCACTGCCGTCAGAATTCTTGCGCCGTAAATAGCACGTTGACCATGGGTCTTCTATGGGGGGAGTAAGTCAGCTGTGATCTTTTCTCGTTCGCATGTCAACGGACTGCCAGAGATGTACGTTGTAGGTCTTGGGGGACTACATGCACATGGGTGGGAGCCCTTACGTCCCACGGACTCTGGGTCTATGAGTGTCTGCCAGGGGCGCGTAGATCTCCATCGTGAGGGGTGGAATCAGGCGTTCAACCTGCTGGTGGAAATGGGTGGGCATGCATTGTACGGAGAAGCACGGTTTGGCTTGGACCAACAACCGGGCCCCACACCTGAGTGGGAGTGGACAGGATCGCGCGCCTGGTTGTGCAACATGGTCTTGGTCGCCCATGGGTAAAGTAACGCACATCTGCAGAGTGTAAAAGGATGTGGCATGTTACCCCTTGTTCCGGGATGGAACTACGAACGCCGTAGGAAGGGTAACTCCATGAAGTTCTAGTCCTATGAAGACTGGCGGGCATAGTTTTCAGTATTAAAAGCAACCTCTTGAAGAAAGATTGACAAAACCTTGCATTTGTCTAGACTCTTTAGAGTCGAGGACCGTAGTTAGTGCATCAATTACTTCTGTACTTAATGAACTTGTTCAGTAACGCTCATTACTCGTTCAATCCCGTTTGACCCCCTGCTTAGGCTATGAGAACTTAGAGGAAGCATCCTTCAATATCCTCGGAGGCCAAGACGACATCTTCTAAGAGTAGCCGGATCTCTCCGGAGGAGTGGAAGGAGTCGACTACACCATCTAGTACGGAGCTGACCCTAAGGGGGCTGGGTCTGACTAGGTTTAGCCTGGTCTAAAATAAATACTTAGCACGGTCGAATCGAGCAGCCATAGACTCTATAGTTGGCTGTTGAGTTCTCGTGTAAGCACCGGCTTTACTTTCAGTTGTCGTTCTAACTTCAATAATAAGATGACCTCATCGTGAGCTCATTCTCTTGCTAGCACATTTTGTTTTGTAATATATTTGTTTTATGACAATCAAGTCCCGCAATGTTTCTGTTGTACCACCCTGAGGGATGTAATATTTGCGGAACGGTGTTCTGTGAGTTTTTATCAACGACTTGCGTACTACAACATGCAGTGGTATGCTGGGTCGCTACAATACTGCAGAGTTGCCAAGACAAAGCCCCTACCGCGATCAGGCCAGAAGTTGCACGCATGAATATTCGAGCTGCTGGACTCGCATGCCACCCTATTATCCACCCAATGACCTTCCGATGGCCCATCAGGCTCGACAACTACAAGGACAAGGGAAGTGTCACCATACGCAAGAAAACACCGAACAAACTCGGGGGCTTGCAGGACTTACAGAGCAAACTCTTTGCGACACTGCCCAACTCCTCTAGGTTAAACTGCTCATGCTCAGCAGCAAGCTTCTGCTTGGACCTAGCAACATCAGCCACACCTTGCAAAGACTTAAGCTTACGCTCGCCATCCATCACACGGCCGCAATGCGAAGCAAGCATACTCGCATCTGTCAGCAACGACGTAGTCGAAGGAGCAGCCGCACTCGGGGGTTCCCCGCCAGAATCAACAACCTGCAACAAGTTCAGCACACACGACATTTTCAGTCACAAGGATGAATATCACTCAACATCGTACCACTAAAACATCTTCGCGTGCTAGGGGGCTACTCCCATCGGGAGAACACAAAGTAAGGCAGAAACGACAAATGCTGACACTTTAAACCCTTCACTTAGAAATTAAAACATAGAATATTCCCAAAAAGTTCATTACATAGCCAGGCATACAAAAGCAAAAAATATTATCTATTCTAAGGAGCCACAGACTTCCCAAAAGTTGCCCCGCTCGCAGAAGGTTTCGCACCATGACCGCGAGAAAGTAGCTCAGAAAGCATCTTCGCTAGCTTCTCAACACGGTCGCCAAAAGGTCGAAGCGCTACCTTTTTGCCTAAGGCATCCCGAGGAAGCTCCGAGTACACCTTCTCCATGTCACCCAAGACGTTATGCGCTAGGGTAAACTGGATGGCAGTCTTGGCTCCGCACTAGGTCTGGGCGAGGGTGTACTCCTGAAGAATATCGACCTCACCGAGGAAAACTTGCAACAGGCCCTCAAGAGTCGATGGAACCGGCATCCCCGCGAGCAGTCGCTGATGCAGATGTGATAACACTCGAGAAGCATCACGTAGGGAGAAGCATGCCTTCTTCCCGTGCTCCTGCAGCTGAGTGCACACATCTGCCAGGGCATCGACCCGGACCTCTCCAGGAACCGTCAAGGCAACGCCAAGCGCATCTGCAACAGAATGGAGTAAGTCACAAAAGGAAGGAGAAAGCAACAAGATAAAAGCGCGAATGGACAAATAACGTACATGCCAAAGCCTGAGCTATAGGGCGAAGGACATCGGTCAGATCGTTGTCGTGGGCCACACCCATGTCCTCCAACTTCTTTAGGGACTCGCGAGATGTAGCAAGACGATCGGCCACATCCTTGCGAGTGGACTCTAGTTCCCTTCAGGTAGACTCCAACTCCTTCTCAAGATCTTTGATCCGAGAGTTAGCCTCAGTCTTCTCGCTGTTCGCGCGAGCGGCTTCGTCTGCAACACGGAGAAAGCACGTCAAACAATGATGCAACCTGATGAAACAAAGCCAAAACACAAAGCGTATGGTAACTCACCTCTTGAAGAACAGGCGTCTCGAAGACACTGATCACGCTTTTGGCGAAGAGAAACACACTCCGCCTCAGCTAGAGCAAGACGACGCCCGAAAGCAACCAGGGAATCAAAGATGGCCTGCAAAAATTTAGCGAGTCAGAAAAGTATCACTTGAGTCTATACGTGACCGCACACAGTCGAGTATAGACTCGGGGGCTACTCCCATCGGGAGCACTGTCGTGCACCCGATAAAACTAAGACCAAAGAGAAAAGGAGGTGAAATCAAATACGTAACTTGAGTCTGTGACCGACCGCAAACAGTCGACCGCAGACTCGGGGGCTACTCCCATCGAGAGCACTGCCGTGCACCCGATAAAAAGAAGAACAATCACTCGAAGGAAAGGAAGCCTTACCTTGCCATTCGGGGTTGACAAATGGTCAGGCAAACTAGTCGAGACCTCTTTGCTCGCCGACGCCCCGGCATCCCAGCGTTGCTCGCCCGCCAAGCTAGGAATCGCATACTCGGAAGTGACGACCGCCTTCACAGGGCTCGGAGGTCGTCGAGGAGGACTTGGAGGTTGAGCAAGACCCGAGGAAACCCCATTCTGCTTCACGGACTAAGCGGAAGATGCTAATTGATCCCTTCCAATGACCACGAGACTAAGCGAAAGTCAAGAGGCAAGAACAAAATGACAACTTCATCTTGCAAGAGTACGAGACTTGCTCGTCTTCGTCGTCCTCGTCGAGGTTATCCACGTCCCAGGTAGTGGTAATCTTCGACTGCTGGATTGTGGGTGGAAGCATGTTCAGAGGAGTCGCCAAAATTGGCTGAGGTTCAATCTCTGTCTTTAGAGGTAGCTTCATCATCCGCCACTCCACGGGGCTTGCGGTGCTCGAGCAACTCCTCCTCCTCTTCCAACTCCTCCTGCTCCTCGCTGGATTATGCATTCGCGACACTGGTGTCGAGGGAAGCCTCAAAGTTGCTCGCGAGAAGATCCGAGCCCCCGTCATCCGCAGAAAGTGGCGGGTAGCACTTCACCACGTCTTGATTCTACAAAAAAGAGGAAAGAGAGGAAGAAATAGATTTAATCGACAGAAATCCAAAAACAAAGAAATATGAGATGAGAAGAAGAAGCTTACCTCACTAGGGGGATGCTCAACATTGAAAGGTGTGAAAGGACATGGCGAGTAGCCCTCTCCCTTCTTCAGTCTGGTGATGGCAGTAATTTTCTTCTCGAACTCCGCGCTCGAGAGAATTTCCTCGCATGTCCAGCTCGGGTCGGTGATACCCGAGAACTCCCACAAATTCGCGGGCCTATCCTAAAGCGGTTGAACCCTCTGGCGCGGGAAGACGCTCGCCAACTGCATCCCATTCAGCCGAGGCCTCTGGTCCTTCCGTCGAAATTTCCCAAATTGCACGAGCAGGGGGGACACCGTCTTGGACTCTTCGGGTGATAGCTTATGCGCCCAGGATTTGCTTCGCTTCAAGATCGCGAATGGCTTGAATTCTGGGATGCCACCAGCGTCGTTGTCCTAGACGTAGAACCACTTCCGCGCCACCCTTGCGCCGACTCGACAAAGTTCATCTCCAAGTACGTGAACTCGTGGGTCGTCTGGACCCTGAAGCCTCCAGTCGCCAACGGCTCCCCAACCTTCTCGCCCGCCAGAGGCTTCTCCCGGTAAATCCTCACCTAGAAGATAGCCTTCCACAGCCCCCAATGTGGGCGAATGTCGAGGAAGCATTCACACAACACGATGAAGCACGAAATGTTCTGCACCGTGTTGGGGGGGGGGGAGATCGTGCAGCTGTATTCTGTACACATACAACAACCCGAGAAGGAACGGGTGGAGGGGGACGACAAACCTCGGGTGATGTGCTCCGAGAAGGCGACGCGCTCGTTGGCGCGTGGGCTAGGCACCTACTTTCCCTTCGTCGGCATGCGCACATGCCCGGAGTCTTCCGGAGGAAGCTGTCCCTCCCTCTGCATCATAGAGATGCTCTTCCTCATCATGTTTGACGAGCGCCATTCGCCCGTCCTCTTCACCGGAGCGGCCGCGGAAGCGTTGGCCACCTCCTTGTCGGAAGTCGCGGGCGCAACATGTTTCTTGCCTAGCGCCATTGGAGCTTGTTTTCTCGCAGAGGAAGGTGGGCGCGCTGGAGGAGGAAGAAGATGGATAAGGGCCGGGAAAAGTAACTTTTACCCTATGGCCCACTATTTATATTGCCACAGGGTCCCCGTAGGAAGTTGATCTGCATACGTGGCGCGCATCCTGGCTGCCACGCGCCGAACTGAAACAAAGAGACGGAGGGCGGTTACCCCGCACGATTTTTAACACAGGATCGTGCGTAATTGCTGCACATCCAGCAGAAAAACCGGCGCACAACGGCACGTCTCCGGTCGAAAGCTGACAAAATGGGCCCTACGTCCCTGCCCCACCGCGTCACATCCCATCAGGACCAGGCGAGTGCGTGGTGACGTCATTGCGCACCTCATGACACGAAATTTCTTCCGTATAAACCCAGAAGAAAATATCACCTCACTCGAGTATTGTAAGATGGAAACATTGGCACTCGCCGTTATCAAGGACAAAAGGCGGCAATCGCCACATAGCTAGGAGAAAATCGCGAGTACGCGGCTCCCGCAAATACAGCAACTTCGCATTACGATGTATGAACACATCACTCGACAAACCCCGGGTCGTTCGGCCGTCAAGGCACATCCGGATGCCGTATTCTTCGAATACGAAGGTAAGACCCAAGGTTCTATCCTGTGGGCCTGGACTCGCACTCAAGCTGCGTCCTCCAGTAAATTTTCCGTGTCAGCGGCACGAAGAAAAATCCTAGCGGACGCGCTGGGTGCCCCTTTAAGGTTAAATTCGACTCGATAAGTCCTCCACGGACTATTCGCAATGATCACCTGGCCGGATTCGAGTCGAAGGTCTCAAGTCGTGTAGGCCAGAACTGTTTTTGCCCGAGAAGCAATTAATTGGCCCTGATCTCTCGGGAGAGCCAAGCGACTGAGCCATACCCTTCCGCGAAAAAAGCCAATGCAAGGCCCATTCACTGCTCGATACTCGAGTATATTCTACACATGGTACACGCCCTTCAGGTCAGACGCTCGACCACTCAGTCGCAAGATCTGGAAACAAGCTTTTGAGTTCTTACTCAACTATTCTCAGTCGAACAAACACTCGGGGGCTACTGACGTGGGGATGACTCCCGTACCTATCGGATGAGCCTACCTGGTCCGAGGCCCAGTGCTAAAGCCCAGAACAAGGAGCTACCCCGTGGTTCTAGAAGGTTCAACAGCAGCCCACCCGCAAGACTTGCGGGTTAAGATGGAAGGTTTCCACCGATAGAACTAGGGTTTGTAACCCCCCGAGTACAGTTTGAGACCCAGTAACCTATTTAAGGGTTGGGAGAGCCACCTGAGGGGGGACATCCAATCTAGGTTTTCACCACCATGGCCACAGCTCGAGATCCAATCTCTCGACTTGCGCATCCACCATTGTAACCAATCTTCATAATACAAAGACAGACAAGCAGGAGTAAGGGTATTACCTCTACGAGGGGCCCGAACCTGGGTAAATAGTGCCCCCTGTTAGCCGTCGTATCTGCCAGCGTCTATATCGTTCCTCTATTCGAAACCCTACCGGATCACCCGAGGGATTTGTCGACATGTGTCATCGACACACCCTTTCCGTGCACCTGTCTTGTTGGGCCGATACCATGGGATCGCAACGAGAGACATCCCAACTCAAAGCCAGCTGCAGATCGACACTTACAAATATACAGCTAGATGCGGCGACGAAGGTATCCAGAGAATCACGAACGACAACGATGACGGGGCTGTTCCCTGATGTATTAGCTGCCTTCCTATTTATGTACAATTCTCTGTATGCTGAATCACGGATCAAACTATACCCCAACAATATAGAGTGAGAATCAAGCGGAACCTACATGCAGGGACAAAATGTTTGAGGTGCCATTTAGTGCAAGGGTAGACTTTGTACTTTGAGCCTTTTGGAACGAGAGTAATGCAAGAATTTTGAACAATCATGCCAAGATGCCTTCGAAGGTAATTTTGTCCATTAAGAGGTGTGCCACCCTTTTGGGGATTGCAGGGACAAAACGTTTGAGTGCCATTTACTATGAGAGTAGACTTTGTACTTTGAGCCTTTTTTTTATGGTCAACAGCGGGGGGATAAAATCTCCACATGAATTTATATATATATATATGAAGTGGCCCAAAATGGGCGTATTGATTACAGTGAGAGGAGAGCGGGCTAGGGGAAGAATTACATCCGAGCACCGTGTGATGCTTACGATCCATCGAGGCATGCCAGCCAGCAAGCCGCATCGGAGCTGTGGGCATCGGGGAGCCGGTCTTTCCACAGAACGGCTTCATCACGACAGTTTTGTAGAGCAGGGGGTGGCAGGAAAGTTGTTCTCGAAAGGCTACCGCATTGCGGTGCTTCCAAAAACCCCAGCAACAGAGAAGGGTGAAAGTAGACGATGATCGGCAAGGCACCAACGCCGGGGCACTGTAGGAGTAGAGCAGCCGGACATCTGCGTCCTGCGGGAAATGGAACCCAAGGGAGACCCAGAACTGTTGTGCGAAGGCACATTCAAAGAGAATGTGGTTGGAAGTTTCCTCCGCTGCATCACAAATGGGACAGCGCGCTTCCTCCACCGTCAGGATGTGCTTTCGCAGTAACGCACTTCTGGACTGGGAGAGGAACCAGGCGAAGAACTGCACTTTGGAGGGTGCACGGTTTCGATAGACAAAGTCATAGAAGGGGCAGTCCACCCCTCCCCAGGTGCGCAGCCAGTAGAACTTGGCAGCATCGAGCGCCCCGTTCTTCTTCCTGCATCTTGTGAGCGTTTGAACGTCTTCAGAGTGGGTAAGCTCGATCTCACTCAACATGTTTGTAAGGGTCTTGAACTCCTGGGAGGTAACGGTGCTGAGTCGTGGGACGGGGCATGGCGCACCCCGGCCCCCAGGACAGTGGCAACCGTGGACTCCATGTTGGTGGCGTGGGAGAACAGCGCCGGCAGCTGGCAGTTAAGCGCCCCGCCGAGCAACCAGTCGTCAAGCCAGAAGGAGGTGAGGAGCCCATTGCCAACAGGGCACATCAAGATGCTGCGGTAGAGTGGAAAGAGCGAGTCCAGGCGCTTCCAGTGCGGGCCGAGATTTCCCCTCCCCCCAGCCGTGTTCCATACCTAGAGCGACCATGGCGCCTCAGAGTCCGCATGGAGCCTGTGCACCAACTTGAGTTGCAGGCATATGTTCTTGACATCAAGTTTTTTGATGCCGAGGCCTCCTTCCCCTTTGGGCCTGCAGACAGTCTCCCAGGCTACCAATCACTTGGCACCGCTGGGGCGATCCTTGACATCCCAGAGAAAGGAGCACGACAGGCCTTCGTTCGCCCGTAGCAGAGCTGGTGGAAGCTCGACTGCACCCATGGCAAAGGTAGGGAGCGCATCCAACACCGCATTGAGTAGGACCACCCGAGGACAGGAGAATGGCACTCCAACCTGACAGAAACTTATACACCTTGGCAATAAGCGGTGCAAAGTGGGAGAGCTTCAGTTTATCGGTAATGAGAGGGAGCCCAAGATAGACCTGCGGGAAGTCCTCCACCCTGCACCCAAGCAAGGTACGGATGGCTTCCGGTTCAGCAGTATGGACATGGAGAGGGACGAGTGTACTTTTACTGAAGTTGATCGCGAGGCCAGTTGTGGCAGCGAACATGTCTAGTAGCTCCTTCAGCCTTTCAGCTGCAGCACATCCCGCACGTACGATGATCAAAGTATCGTCCGCATACTGCAGGATGGGGCAGGGATCACCGTCAATCAGAGAGTGTTGCAGAACGGGGTAAAGCCTGATCATCCTCTGCAGTACATCTGCAACCAGCAGGAACAGGTAAGGGGACAGAGGGCCTCCCTGTCGGAGCCCCCTCTTGCATTCAATCTACGGGCCTGGGATGCCGTTAAGGAGGATCGATGACCGGGACATGGTCAGGATCATATCCATCCAATCACACCAGAGCTCAGGGAATCCTCGGGCACGCATCACAGCCCGCGGACTAGTCTAGTCGATGGAATTGAAATCTTTCGTGAAATCGAGTTTCAGGACCAGTGTGAGAGCTCGGTGGCATACACGAAGGTCTCCGAAATACTCCTTCCAAACAGGAAGCCTATCTGATTCTCATCCACCAATGCACTAATCTGACTCTGCAGTCTCGTTGTAAGGGCTTTGCATACCAGCTTGACCGTGCATTTTTGTAGCGACACCGGTCGGAAGGACCTTGGCGACAGGACACCTTTAGTTTTGGGGAGGAGCACGACATGTGCCCTGTTTATTGCCCCCAGCTGAGCATTCCGCGCGTGCACCTCCCCAAACAGGCGCAGCATAGCAGGCTGCACCGTGGGCCAAGCTGCCCGGTAGAAAGATAGCCCAAGACCGTCAGGGCCCAGCACACTGGACCGGTCCATCCTGTCAACAACTGCTTTGATCTCCTTGGCATCAAACGGGGCAGTGAGGGCTAACCCATCCACCGATCTGCTGTCGTTGTAGAGCCGGTTTAGGTTGAAACCCTAGCTCGTGGGTCGAGCCCTCCCCAGCAGCTCCTTGTAGAAACCATGCAGAGCTTTTTCCTTTCCCGCGTGATCGATGACCACCGCACCGTCCACAACGAGCTCCCGGATTTGATTCCGGCGAAGGCGCTGAGAAGCTCGGGCGTGGAAGAAGTGGGAGTTCTCGTCCCCCTCCCGAATGGCCCTGAGCTTCCCACGCCGCTTCTAGTGCGCCGTCATGCGTCCGATACACGCGGTGAGCTAGAGCCTGGCCTCGTCACCCAGCCCCCGTTCATCTCCTGAAAGAGAGCGGTCTTCCTCGAGAAGGTCAAGAAGATCAATAATAAACCTGCAATTATTGTCAAGATGAGGAATGAACCGATGCCCTTTTTTCCATACCTTGGCAGCGGACCTGAAGCTTTTAACACTTGCGGCGAGGTCAAGGGCGGCATCTCGGGTGGTACCAGGGCGATTCCAGAGGTGGAGAGTGGATGGGAGGAAGGCGGGGTCCAAGAGCCAGGCATTTTCGAAGAAAAAACAAGAGTTTTTTTTGGAATAGAAGTATGAGTAGTGACAAGAAGTGGGTGGTGATCATAGATCGGTCGAGGTTTGGAGGCAAGGAGCGAGTTTGCGAAGGTTGTGTTCCAATCGGCGTTGAAGAAGGCACGGTCCAGCCTAGCCAGGACAGGCTCAGCTTGTCCGTTGGACCATGTAAAGAGGCGATCGCTGAGGGGGAGCTCGAACCAAGCAAGGTCACGGATGAGCGCGTTGAAGGCAGCAGCAAGACAACGATCAAAATTGGCATTGTTCTTTTTAGAGGGGCAGCGAATCAGGTTGAAGTCACCGATGACGAGCCAGGGACCCAACACCATGGGTGCAAGAGCCAGCATCTCGTCAACGAATGCACTCGTGAGGCTATGATCAGAGGGGGCGTGTAACACCCGGGGATTTCCCCAATTAGAATTGCTTGTGGTTTTTCTTTTTGCATCGCATTGCATAATGCATCTTCATGCATTCAAAACTTGCAAACCAATTAATTGAAATTCATCAACTCTTGTTTTCTAAAATTTCTAGAAATTTATTTGATGTCTAAATCTATTTTTATTATTGCCTCAACAATTTCGGGAAAAAAAAGGTTTTAAGGTGGAGAGAGAGCAGTTTAGCAATCCGGCCCAGCTACCCGAAGCAACCCACCTAGCCTATTCCTTCCTCGTCCGTACGAACGCACACGCATGAGGGAAGCGTGAACCTGTCCCTGTCAAACAACCACCGCACCACGCCATGGTCCCCTCCTCCTCTCCTTATCTTCCCCTCCTCCAAGCCAGAACCCTAGCCCCTCTTCCTTCCTCTTTTCCTCCCAGCCGCCACCTCTCTCCCTCCTCTGTCTTCTTCTCCTTTTCCCTGAATTTCGTTCTGAACCGAGAGACAACCTCCATGGCTGGACATTGGAACTCCATGGACCGTCGCCATGGTCATCGAGAAGGAGGTACGAGGCCGGGAATCAGACTACCGCACCATCCTCTCCGTCGTCGCAGAAGCACGGAGTCTAGAGTTGCCTGGATCGACGGCACCGTCGAGATCTTCCCGACTAGCACCCTCCGCCTTCCTCGCCTACATCGTCTGCAACTGGTCACCGTGAGTCTTCCCCGAGCCCGTCCCTTCAACCGGCGACCTGAAGGTGAGCCTCCGCCTCTGGGACCTCTCCCTAACCCCTCCCCATGCTCTGGGAGCGGCGCCTTCGAGCGCCGCCTGCTGCAGTTCGTCGCCGGCCTGACTTTGTCCCCGTCGCGCTGTCTGAATTTTCGTGTTCGAAAATTCAGTTAACTGCGTTGTGTCGCCTCTTATTCCTCACAGATCCGTATACTATCAGAAGCACGCACCCATCCCAGTGGTTAGGGCGCTGATCTGCACGCACGAACACCCGAGTTCGAATCCTGAGGAATGCCTCACCTTTTTGCATCTTTCCAGCGTGGCGCCATGGGGCCCACCTGTCATCGTCTCTGGCTAGGGTCCCCTTCGGTGTTCATCGTCCCAGATCCAGATCCGATCTGGAACGTCGCATCCAGGCCCCTGGCCTTCCCAGTTTTGAACCGGAGCCCGTCCACCTTCTGTTTCTTCACACACAGGTCCCTGTTTTTGGCAGAAAACACCCTAATATTCAAATGCTCATAACTTTTGTTTTACTAATCCAAATAATGCAAACTTTATGTCTATTTCGATCATAAAAATGCATAGAATATTAATATTCCATCCATGTTCATGTTTGTTATGCATGTCCACCTAAGTAATAAACTTGGAATGTGTTGGGTAATTAATTCATTTGTGCCCTATTCCATTTAATATTGTGTAGATCACCTATATCTTGTTCTCCATGTTAATCAACATTTAATTTGATGGTTAGAAAAACAATTTGAACCTTATAATTAAATTGCTCGGACTTCGGTTCCGCTTAAATTGGTTTAGTTGCATTCTTGCATGTCATGCATACATATCTTGATCATGCTGGATCTTTTGCCGTAGTAGTAAGTGTTGCATCTTTGGTTTCTTTTAGTGCTTTTCTTATTCGCGGATAGGACGTTGAGATGATGTGAGCAACGACAAGTTCTGCTACCTCTACAAGCTGGATTCCAAGCAAGCTTTACTCACTTTACCTATGGCTGCGTTTCATCACTTGTTACCGATTCTTTCCGTTGTCTTTATTCTAGCCTTATGATTCGATGCTTGTGTCTCGATCCTACCATATGTTTACCTTGCAGCCATGATATAGCCTTCCCTCCACTTCCTATTAACTGTTGCTTGTTTACCTTGTTGGCCCTCGTGTCGTAGTTGCATGCTTAGTGTTGTTTGCGCTCGAGTCTTGTTGTCCTTTGTCCTATCACCTGTTTAGTATGATAGTTGGGTTTCAAATGAATCAATGTCATGTTAATGTTTTGGGTAATAATAATAATTTGATGATAAGGCACCGGCAGGAGGCCCGGCGTGGTTTTGAGGCCTGCTAGTGTCGACTCTAGGAAAAGAGTCCTGTCCACCGATCCATGATGAGCGCGCTAACCGCATCCGGGAGGTAGTATGGGAACCCCCTCGACTTAGACCTGATCTGCAGCTTGTCCGAAGAGCCACACTTAGTTCGGGTGTTCCATTTGCTCATACGCATTAACATGTGCATGAACGGGTTGGTACCCCCGTGGAAGAATATGATGATGACATTGCATACATACAGGATGAGGCCTGACGGTGTTGGGGTGTATAGTTATACACTTGCGCGGAGTATTCCGCTGCGTGGACGGGATCCTTATAGCTATGTGGCTCCTAGGATGGGTTGTAGAGACGGTTTGGGTCGTGTCGAGCCAACCTGAGTTTTAGTTGGTGGCTCGAGTGTGTACGGGTACTGTAGTGCACCCTGCAGGGATAAATCTTCTCGAGAAGCCGTGTTGTCCGCGGTTATGTGACGACTTGGTGAAAGTGCTGGCTAACAAGTACTCAGAAAATTTACACTTAACAATGATAACTTGACTAGTAATATAGATTACCTCCTCCATAAAAATGAATGTCACCTTAATCAATAGTGTGAGTTTCCTTGGGTTGCTTCCTTAGTAGGGGGTAACACTGGATGGGTATTGTTTTTGGTGAGTAGTTGTAGTTGGTTTCGTCGCGCTCTCTCATCCCTTTCTAATAGACGAGAGTTGTAGCGCGTCTCTGTAGATTGCTTAGTGCTGCCCGCTGCCGCTTCATTACAACAACTCCTTCCTTTGTATCCAAAGTATTTGTATCTTGTGATGACTGGTTGCACTGGTATCTTGTGAGTATTGCTTTTCGCCTGCCGGTACCCTCAGTACTGACCCCATGATTCGGGGCTGTATTCACAATGCAGTCAACAAGTTTGAAGTTTGACGACGTTAGCTTGGGAATCCCTCCGGCTTGGCCTGGGCAGGGATTGGACGCCATTGGTTATCTTCAGGACTCTTAGTCCAATTTGTATCTTGTCCGTAGTCGGATATTCTCGTCTTCCGCTGTTATTTGGATCTTTGTATTGTATCAGTTGTATCCTTGACTCGTTTGAGTCGTCTTGTATGTACCTCTTCTGTTGTTATTGTGGATTATTCGTGAACTGTTGTAATGATATCAGAAATGACAACTCGGGATCAGATATTATGTGGATTCTAGCGGAAACACTAAAATCCCCATAGTATCCGATCCAGGGGCGTCACAGGGCGTAGACGTTTGTTAGCGTGAAAGAGAGGCCAGAGGTGGTGGACGTGAGCACAGTGGTGAGGCTAAAAACCCTGCGAATGGAGGAGGTTAGAGAAAGGATACTAGCGTCCCAAGCCATGAGCATCCCGCCCCTGCTCCCATCAGCATCGACCGCGATGAAGTCCGAGAGATTCGAAGGAAGGAAAGAGCGGGTCTTAGCCGGCGAAGTTGACAAAAGTTTGGTCTCCTGGATACAAATGACAGAAGGGGCAAACAAGGAAAACACATCTCGTGCAACATGACATTTTTCTTCATCTCCCAGACCACGTAGGTTCCAGGAGGCGATTAACAGAAGTTTGAGGCCAACACTATCCATTACAACAACATGCATCAGGGAGAAACATATTACGGTGGCAACAGAGCAAACAACGCTGCGTCGTTTGATTAACAAGGGTGGTACAGAGTAGGGAGAGCAGGAGGGCACACAGCAGGGGCAGTGCGGCATTGCATTGGAAGGGGCTGGGCGTGCTAAGCATCAGTACCACTCGGCCCCAGAGCACACAGATCAAACGCCGCCGTCGGATCGCGGACATAGACTTCATGCCCATCGGAGGTAGCTTCTTGATGACACACAAGTATAGGGGATCGCAACAGTCTTCCAGGGAAGTAAAACCCAAATTTATTGATTCGACACAAGGGGAGCCAAATAATATTTGTGAGCCTTAAAAAGTGAGTTGTCAATTCACCTGCACCTGAAAGTACTTTTGTTCGTAGTGGTTTACCAGAGAATAAACTACTCAAAGAGGAGAGCTCATTCATATGTTTCATAGCACTTTCATTTTCAGTACCACAAAAAGGTTCTTTCTCAACAATAGATATATAAGATAAATCAAGGGATAAATCATAATCCTTATCCCTAATATTAATAGGAGAAGTGGAAAACTTAGCATCAGGAGATAATTTATATTTAACAGCACGACTTTCAATAAGACTCATAACAGCATCTTTATCCTTCATGGCATATATTTCATCACTAATATCATCATTAAGATCAATATAGGAATCATCAAAATCATCACTAGGATTCTCTATAAGCTCAGGTGAAACAGCAGGAGTAACAGGATTTTTATCAGGAGTTTCAGTGTTTGCAATATTTTTAGCTTTAGCAATAGTAGCATCTAAGAAAGGACCGAGAGAACCACTCTCATCAATCACATTAGAAGCATCATCAACGGTATCAGAAGTATTTTCAGATTCAGCAGAAGTAGCATGTGTAGCATGTGTTGGTGTAACCAGTTTACTCATAACAGACGGTGAATCAAGAGCAACATAGGTGTTCAGAGTTGTACCTCTTCTTGTAGTGGATGGTAATATAGGAAACTTTCCATCACGAGTCTTACCCATGATGAATGATGGAAGTAGATAATAATACTCTCTGGTGAGCTTGCAAATAAAGCAATGATCCCCGGCAACAACGCCAGAAAATAGTCTTGATGACCCACAAGTATAGGGGATCACAACAGTCTTTGAGGGAAGTAAAACCCAAATTTATTGATTCGACACTAGGGGAGCCAAAGAATATTTGTGAGCCTTAACAAGTGAGTTGTCAATTCAGCTGCACCTGAAAGTACTTTTGTTCGCAGTGGTTTATCAGTAGTAACCGTTTTATAGTTGCAGCAGCAGTGAAATAATAGCAGCTGTGAGATGAAAACAACGGCAGTAGTGTTTGAAGTAAACATCGGGATTAAATATTATAGGCATAGGGATGGATGAACGGGCGTTGCATGGATAAGATAGTTCATATAATAATCAAGACATGGGCATTGCAGATAAATAATATAAATCATCCAAGCGCTAAGTAACCATAGGCATGTATTCCGTAAATAGTCATACGTGCTCGCAATGAGAACTTGCACAACATCTTTTGTCCTACCAGCCCGTTTTCAGCGGGGCCTCAAGGGAACTACTAGAAATTAAGGTGTTCCTTTTAATAGAACACCGGAGCAAAGCATTAACACTCCATGGACACATGTGATCCTCACATCACAACCATCCCCTCCGGTTGTCCCAATTTTTGTCACTTCAGGGCCTCGGGTTTCGGACAACAATGTGTGTAAACAACTTGCAGGTATGATCAAGAAACAATAATTATCATCGTGATTCAATAACATGTTCAGATCTGAGATCATGGCACTCGGGCTCAAAGTGGCAAGCATTAAGCATAACAAGTTGCAACAATGTCAATAGCACTAATATAAGATACTAGGCACTATGCCCTAACAATCACGACATTATTGCATGAACGATCTCATCCAATCCCTACCATCCCCTTCATCCTACAGCGGGGAATTACTCACACATGGATGGGGGAAACATGGATGGTCGATGGAGAGGCGTTGGTGATGACGATGGCGATGATATCCTCCACTTGCCCGTCCTGGCAGGGTGCCAGAACAGGAACTTCTTATCCCCGAATTGAGGTTCGGATGGCGGCGGCGCTCTGTTGTGTTTCTGTGAAATATGACGAACCCCCACGCGTTTTAGGGTTGAAGACTATTTGAAGTCGAAATGGAGTCCGAGGGGGGCTCTGGGTGGCCCACACCATTGGCTGGCGCGACCTAGGGGGTGCGCCAGGGGGATGTGGCCACCCTGTGGCCCTTCTCCTGGCCCCCTTCTGGCTCTCGGGGTCTTCTGGTGTGAAATAACCAATGGGGTCTTTTCTGGGCAATTTCCCGAAAGCTGATTTTTCTGCACAAAAACAAGACACCAAGGCAATTCTGCTAAAAACAACGTTAGGCCGTGTTAGTTGTATTCAAAACACACAAGTTTAGAGGAAAACAATAAGAAAAGTGTTCAAAAAAGGAAATACATTTTAGACGTATCACTTCTCTAGTATCTTTTCCTTTCTGACCTAAGCTTGAAGGCAGGTGGAGTAGCTCTTCATCGCGTCCTTAAGCTCCCTGAGTTTCACAGCCTTGGTGGTCATGTCCATATGGGTCGCAGTCTCCTTCTCGGCCAGACGCGAGCTCTTCCTGGCCCCATCCGCATCCTTTTCCTTCTTTTCCTTCCCTTCGGCTTTATGGCGGCGGTGGGCAGAGCCCAGCATCTCCGTCCATTGTTCTTCTTCAACAGAGCACTCTTCCAGCAGAGCGACACAAATTCAAACATCCGTGGCTGCGGGACTGGACACCGGGGGCAGGCCTAGAGTGGAGGATGGAGTGAGCATGTCGCACGGGGGCGTGTTGGTGGCCGTGCAGGCAGGAGGCCCAAAGGCAGCCGTGACTGTCGAGCTGCACGATGAGGAGACTGAGGAGAGGGGAAACGATGGAGGCGGCATGTAGGGGGTGCGGCCACGTCTCAGCGCCGCCCCAAACGGGGTGGTAGCAGCCTCCAAAAGCAGCACTTGGGTGTGGCCTCCCCCTCCCTGTGGCCCCGCGCCTCGGTTCAGCTCATTTTCCACGCGAGGCGCATCCACTCCGGCATCATGCAGGTAGCCACTTCCTGGTGCAGTCCCGCGCCTGGAGTGGCGGAACGAAGGAGGTGGCGGTGGGGCAAAGAACGGGTTGTAGACGCCACCAAGCATGGCCCCGTTCAGGGGCCAGGCCCGAGCCACCTCAACTTGCACTGGTCGGGACCCCCATGCCCCTCCCCGTGGCTAAACGTCATTGGGGATAGAGCGAGCATCTTCAACCAGCAGGACAACCTTCACAGAGGTCATGTCTCCTCCCAGGAGGCAGATAGGGTCAATCTCGAGTACCTCACCGAACCTTCCAAAGAGCGCAGTAATCCCCTCCGGGTTCACGTGCTCAGCAGCCGCAGTAGCGCACAGACGTTGGCTTAGCTCGGTGTGCGCCCAGCTTCTTCTTCCCGCTCAAGTGAGATACGAACGTCATCATGCATGACAAAAGGCAGTGCCATGGCCATCTCGCGCGAGGTGTGCGAGCGGAACCTGACGTAGGCCGCGCCAATCCCAGAGGGAACAACCTCAAACTGAATGTGAGGCATAGCGCGAAACAGAATTGTCCCGATGGCGCGCAGGGGGTCGATGAAGCCGCTCGCCGGCTCGAGCCAAACGACAGCGAGGCGGCAAGCTGCATCCAAGTCAACAGGCGGCATGAAAACCTCCACAAAGTTGGGGCGGTCCATGGTGGCTGGGACGGAGGGGTTACTGACGGCGGAGCCCGTCTCGTACTCGCTCCCGGACCCTTCGCCCTCGGAGGCCACAGAGGAAGTATCGGCGGGAGAGGAAGCAGGGGTGTCGGAGGAGGCCCAGGAGGCAGCATGCCGGGGCTGCGACGATAGTGGCGGAATGGCTTTGATGTCCCGCAGCGGGGGCATGTCCTATGCTTGCACGGAGGCGTGGCTGGCGCCAGATTGCGTGCCGTGCACTGGTTGGACGGGGGAGAGCGGATGTATGGTGATGGGGGTGGGGCGGTGGTGGGAGGAAATTTGGGCGAGCCAATGGCGGAGGGAAAAGGTCTCGCGTGGCGCGGGGAGGCCTGAGGTGTGGGGGTTGCGGGCGGAGGCGTAGCGGAGCGAATGGTGGGGGAGCCAGGCGGCATGGTGCACTTGCTAAGGCGGTGGCCTGACAAGCCGCACTTCCTACACCAAACGGAACGGGGTCCCGACAGTCGGCGACCTTGTGATGTCGGAGTGGGGCAAGGCAGCGAAAACAGTTCCCAGTAAGGGGGCGGAGAGGGAGGATTTAGAGGGGGAGTGCAGCGGAGGAGCAGCCGGGGTCAGGAGCACCGTCAAGTACGAGCGGTCGCTGGGAGCAGGGGAAGCAGTGATTGCGTCATGGCTGGCCGGTGCATCGCGCCCCACGCTGGCCTCGCTCGGTTCGCCAACCGAGGGACATGAGGTCACCGTAGGCACGTCGCTAGGCACGTCCTCCATGCCCTGACAAGGGGAGTAGACAACAGAGGCGACATGGAGTTTAATCAGCCCGACTTCTGAAGTAATGGCAGGGTATTGTGGTGGGTGGGGAGCTTCTCCTCTCAGTAGCACTGACAGGTAACGGATCTTTGACAGGAACAGAGAGCGCGGCTTCCATGGCGATTTCCAACTCCAGATGCAGACCAAACTCAAATCCATGCATCTGCCAAGCTCCCCAAACGACCACGTATCGTGCAATATCAGAGCTAGCAAAGCGGACCTTAAACAGATTGGGGGAGACATGTTTGACTATAAGCCTCTCTGGTGGGGCACAGAGGAAGAAATTGAGGATGTTCTCGACACAGGCGGTGGAGAAGCAGGGGGACAGGAACGGAGGGGTGAGCCAGATCTCGTCGGGGGACGCAGAACAGAGGGGGTCGAGGTGGGCGAAGGAGACGATGGATTGAAAATGCTCAAGGATGTGTGACTCGAACCGCTCACCTAGGGTACCCGCCGCAATGGAAGTGCGCCCTCGATCTGCTATGCGAGGCGAAGCAGTAGGAGCGCCGCCGCAGGGAGGAGCCAGGGAAGCGGTCGTGAGTGGGTGGTTTTCGGGGTGGACGACGAGGACCGGAGTGGTGTTCGACGGCGGGTCGCCCGAGTCGCCAGGGACGTCGCGGGGGCAACCCATTCTCAACCTCTCAGCGAGCAATCGCTTTCACTTTGAGCTTTTTGTGGCTTCGGTTGTTTTTTTAATCCATAAAACTTCTTTCTTAATCAATAAAATACAGAAAGGTTTTCGCCTTGTTTGAAATCGGAGCTTTTACCTTTTAGGAACTTCGAGCTGAGCGTGTGTTTATGATGCTACATGACATTTTTGCAATTTTTATGGGATGTGACGGATTGTGAATTGTGATGCTGGACTTGCATCTGTGAAAACTCCCACCCATTGTTCAGATCCGCGCAGTGTAGTGGTAGTGCGATCGTGTCCAATCATACTGGATATTTCCTAGTAGGAAACAGCTCCTGGTACGTATACTGGTCTTATACTCCAGGAAATCGTCGCCTTCCGGTGCTCCCCAACGAATATTCAACAATTGCACGGGCACCAGGGCAAGGAACGCCTCTCCCTCTAGTCCTCTTTCACTGCCCAGGAGGGAAGAACAGGAGTACTCTACATCGCAGGTTTCACCATCGATCTCCCTCCCCAGTCCAAAGTCAAAGGCTATATCGCCCTACTCTATTTTTTTTTTCCGAAACAAAGTAGAGCTAACGAGGATGGAATCATTTCGCGGAACCACCGGTCGGTCAAGCCTTCTAGAATCGACAAAGCACGTGTAACGGAAATATGGAATTCAACTCTCCAGTAGTTTGACGGTTTTTGTTTTTTCCTCAAAGAAAAAAAAAAGCAGTTTGACGGTTTCCACGACGCTGCTAGACTAGTTGCGTTCGTGACATGCTAGTCTCGCTGGCGCTACTACTTGTTCTAGTAGCGGTGTTCTAGAAGCTGACCACCGTCCGATTACGAATATATGTCGTGATCACTTTATCAGCGGTCGGGTCATGTCGTGAAGCAAGGGGGAAACAACCACGCACGGTGATTCCCAAGTCAAGATGACGCCCTCCTTGGATCACGGATAACCCAGGGAGAAGGAGGAGTTTAATTAAAGTCATCTAGAGTACAGCTAGCTTGCTTACACAAGGTGTACTTTTATTTTATGATGATGGAAGAAAAGTAAAAGGTGTATAGTATATTTAGCTTCACTTTCTAGAAGGTCCAAAGGCTTACCTAGCTTCTGGTTCTCAATTCAATTCGACATGGTCCTCCAAGAATAGAGGGGCTCAGAGCTCTATCCCTTATGTCGTGACGTCAAACTTATTTTCTTCAGTAAAATTGAGTCCATTATACTGAACGTAAAGAGGAACTGAGGGAATTAATGTGTGTTCTAGTCCAGTTTCTACCATAATACTACACTAAATCGGTGATGGTGACAATTAATATAAACCGGAGGGAATGTAAAATGTTTTGGCATGCTTGTTAATTTTATAGATTGGCAGACCATTTTATATTGTGAGATGCAGGAAGTATTAACATGCCGAATTTTCGTTGCACATGGGGATGAGGGAAACCATTTTTTTTTTCTTTGGGCGTGATGTGTGCACAATTGCTCAACAGTTTTCTTCCAAGGAGTTTCCAAGGGCGCAAGACCTTTTTCAGGCTAGATGAGAGGTGCCCTAGATTGCGGTCTCTGCCATGAGCAGGAGGGATGAACCTTCGCAAGAGCCGCCACCCAACTGTTGCCACCACTTGTTGCACGAATCTCGGAGTTAACTACTCCCTCCGTTCAACAATAGATGACTTACATTTGTCTATATATGGATGTATCTAGACACTAAAACATGTCTAGATACATCTATATATAGATAAGTGGAAGTCATATATTGTTGAACGGAGGGAGTAATAATTAGCGGCACGGCCCTCTTGTGTGATAAGCACTTATTCAGTTAACCCGTGACCCGTCTGAGCGGGTGCAAGTAGATACAGACACCTCCATAGAGGAAAAAAGCAGGACCTTTCCGGCATCCGGACCCAACGGTGTCGTTCCCGGCCCGCGTCAACGTTCAGCGCACCCTGCTGTCGCTGCGTGCGTATATATACTTGCAGCTAGCTCACAAACTTTCAAACCACCGATCGAGTTCGCTAGCTGCAGACGCGCATCCTAGTACTACGTGCGTACACTCGTCTGCCAACAGGGAGCTGGTTCGCCACTTAGCACTGGCCGTGACAGCGAGCTATCGCACGTAGGTTGGCGCCGCGATGGCGGGGGAGATCGTGCCGTCGGGCAGCCGGCGGAGCTGGCTGTCGGCGTCCATCTCGCGGTCGATGGGGGGCGGCGGCTACGGCGACCCGGACGACCCGTTCCGGCGGTCGGCTGCGAGCGGCGGCAGCGGGTACCGCGAGGAGGACGACGAGGAGAACCTGCGGTGGGCGGCGCTGGAGAAGCTGCCCACGTACGACCGCATGCGGCGCGGCATCATCCGGAAGGCGCTGGACCTGGACCCCGACGGCAAGGCCTCCGACGAGGTGGACATCACCAACCTCGGCCCGCGCGACGGCCGCGAGCTCATGGAGCGGGTGTTCAAGGCCGTGGAGGACGACGGGGAGCGCTTCCTCCGACGGTTCAGGGACCGCCTTGACCTGTAAGTGCACGCGCGAAGGAATATTTCAAATTGACCATAAATTGGAACATTTGAAGGAGTGTTTCAAATTGACGAATGAACCCAACTGTTTCATGTTATACGAGCGATCGAGCAGATATATCTGACTGTTGTTACGATTTAGTACACCCTGCTGACGATGTGTATATATGCAGGGTGGGCATCGAGCTTCCGCAGATCGAGGTGCGGTACGAGCACCTGTCCGTGGAGGCGGACGTTCACGTCGGCAAGCGCGCTCTGCCCACGCTCATCAACGCCGTCATCAACACAGCCGAGGTACTATAACAACACACGACATCTTCCAGTGCCGATCGATCCGTTATTCATTTTCTTTCTATATTTTCCCTTGAGGCACCTCAAGCGATATGTCACATATATTTGCACCCTATCTACAATAGCAGCTCAAACGACAATTCAGTTAGTACTTTTCTTCGTCTGACGTGGTATTTAGGATATAGGAGTACATTTTTTGGCCAATACTTCGATCTGGTTCGCAGAAGCTTCGTAGAGAACAGTCCAACTCTTTAGGTATCGGAGATTTCTCGGACCGGGAGATGGCCTCATGCGCTTCCACTAGGACAGGAGAATGGATGGGTGCATGCATCGCATGCATGCGCGCGCGTTAGTCAACCACGTGTTCTTACTTCCGCACCACCACGCACCAAAATTCCAAACGACCCAAGTCCGGTCAACACGAAAAGGACATGGCTCATCAGCCAGAGAATCTCCGGCAACCACGTGATGTGGAAATTAGTGCTCCCACTCGCACCTATGGCCAAGTGTGGACTTGTCACGTCAAAAAATAAATAACGGTCTGGACTTGCTTTATCTATTCAACTGCGAGAGTAAAGTTTGTCCTCCATTAACATGTGAGGAAGGGCAGAATAATCAAAAGTAAGTTGGGGCAGAATAGTCAAAGTTACCGCATTTTCAAGGGTTTTTTTGTTTTGTTTTTGGCGTACACAAATACTCCTCAATTTTTTTTAGGCTTTTTGGCCGATAAAAATGAAAAAATCTAAAAAATATAAAAATAGTGTAAAAGAAATCGAGGGAAGAAAAATACTAGTAATAGTTATTTTTTTTTTGAGAATTAAGTAATAATTAATGAAACAAGCTAAAAAATCAGTGAAACACATCGTGCGTCACCGTACTTGGGGTAGCTGGACTTATCCAAGGCACAAGTCCGGTTAGACCAATTAGGCCTACACTTGGGCCAACCCTTCTTTTCTTTTTCTCTACGAGTATTTTGTTTTTCTCTCTCACTCGACTAGAAAGGCCAACGCCCAGCTCCACTCTCCTCGCGCCGCCGACTCGGCACGGCCGAAGCACAAAACAGAGCCATGGAGCCGCCCACTCGCCACCTCCTCCTCCAGCGTCTCCGGCAGCGGAGGCGGTGGCGAGCTCGTCCGCCGTGTCCTTGGTACCTCCTACTTCCACGCACTCACGCATTAGCCCCTTGCGCCGTTGTATCGTGCCGTAGGACATGCTTAAGATTAACCCTTTTCCTGTTCCGTGCGGGCCCATTCGCCATCCACGGTGCTAATCGCGCGACGAGGCGCTGCCATTCAAGTTTTCATATGAATTCGTTGCAAAATCCTGCAATCCGTTCGATTTCGTGAATTTGCAAGTGGCAGGGATTGTAGTGGCACAAGTTCAGTGAAAGGCTGACTACTGGTTCATACCACTTATTTGGTGTCTATGTTGTTGCTTCATATCTATGGCTCAAATTCGCTACCGCTGATGCTTTATGACAGGGGCTCCTGAGCAGCTTCGTTTCGTTGAACAAAAAGAAGGTTGAGATACTCAAAGATGTCAGTGGCATTCTCAAGCCATCAAGGTAATTATCTGTCAGGACACCATCCATGCAAGTGATGGCCATATCTCCAAAACTACAACTTCTAACTGTCGTCAATGTAGTTTTTATCCGTATACATTCGAAAAATAGAGTTTTGGTGTTGTTTTTTTCCAGCTATTAATTGAATTACTTCTGTCAGGTTGACACTTCTTTTGGGACCTCCGGCATCGGGGAAAAGCACACTTATGCGAGCACTAACCGGGAAGCCTGATAAAAATCTCAAGGTTGCATTTGTTATTCGAGCAAACAATATACTCACTTCTGATTACGTGTGCTTGTTATATCTAAATCACCAAATGATGGCAGGTATCTGGCGATATCACATACTGTGGCCATACGTTTTCAGAGTTCTATCCTGAGAGGACTAGTACATATGTCAGTCAGTATGATCTACATAATGGAGAGATGACAGTTAGAGAGACATTGGACTTCTCAAGACGATGTCTAGGCACTGGCAACAGATATGATATGCTCTCAGAATTGGCAAGAAGGGAGAGGAATGCGGGCATTAAGCCTGACCCTGAAGTTGATGCTTTCATGAAGGCAACTGCAGTACAAGGAAAGGAAACTAATATTATCACGGATCTTACTATTAAGGTGAGCATCTATTGTTTGTTGTACTTTTGGAGGTTAAAACAACATTATTTAGAGACTCACCAGGCTCAGTTTTGACCATTTCTTTCTTTTAATGTATGAAAATGAGATTGTGTGAGATTTTTATTTTGTATTACTTTTCATTAAAAACCGTGACCAAAGGGGGAATGATCCCTCCCTTGATACTACGTTGCTAGGTAGATGAAACTCCCCATATGAGAATTTAGCACTTTGTTCCAGATACAAGTTGAATCTCAACGGCTTCACTCTGCTAATTGGGCATATAAAACCTTTGCAGGTACTTGGGCTTGACACTTGTGCCGATACTATCGTTGGAGATGATATGAAAAGAGGCATTTCTGGCGGACAAAAGAAACGTGTGACAACTGGTATGTGTGCAGCCATGCGTATCAATTAAATATAACATACATGATTGATCATTTTCTTCATGAGGTTTTATATGCTCACTTCATCTTAACTCCTAACTAGCTAGTATAACCGAGATATAGAGAATTCTATATATGGATTTTCAACTTCAGTAGCTGTTATTCATTTCAAATAGCATATTTAGGATTTCCGTGTGTATATTGTATTTATTCTTTTCTTGGGTGAAAGAGTTAGTGATTTCCTATGTGAGATATAATTGCACATCATATAAAGATATAGGTTAACCAAGTACTGTTATTTCTCTCAGTACCTGTATCTGAAAGGTTACTGCACCACTGCTTTGCTCTGTTTTTTAAGAGAAAAGGCAAAAAGCCTCTGCGTTTCATTTCGTTGGAAAGGAGAGAGTTCAATTTACATGCCTCCTAGGAGGTAAGGGGGAGAACAAAAAAGGAAACTCAATTAACATCCCATGTCTTGACACTTGCCTATAAGGAGAGAGTTCTGTTCGATTACTGAAAACTATAATTTTCTTGGTAATATTGTGCATGAAATAACTTATCACTTGCGTATTTGCATAAGCAAGCATATATTACATTATTGACATATCAAGAGTCCTAAGCTTGGGTTCTTGATTTCTAATGACCACAGGAGAGATGCTAACTGGACCTTCAAGAGCTTTGTTTATGGATGAAATATCTACTGGGCTTGATAGTTCTAGCACATTTCAGATCGTCAAATACATCAGACAAATGGTACATGTGATGAATTATACTGTGATGATCTCTCTCCTCCAGCCTCCACCTGAGACCTATAATCTATTCGATGACATTATTCTGCTAGCAGAAGGGTACTTAGTTTACCATGGGCCACGAGAGAACATCCTCGAATTCTTTGAGAGAGCTGGTTTCAAATGTCCTGAACGGAAAGGAGTGGCTGACTTCCTTCAAGAGGTGACTTCCAAGAAAGATCAGCAGCAATACTGGTGCCGTGAGAATGTGCATTATCGTTATGTGTCAGTCCTGGAGTTCTCTCAGCTTTTCAAGAAATTTCATGCTGGGCAGAAGCTCCAGAAAGAGCTACAGATTCCTTATGTGAAATCTAAAACACATCCTGCTGCACTGACAACCAAGAAGTATGGATTATCTAGTCGGGAGTCCCTCAAGACAGTGCTTATAAGAGAGTGGTTGCTGATGAAGCGCAACTCCTTCCTCTACATATTCAAGTCATTTCAATTGTTTATCCTGGCACTTGTAACCATGACTGTGTTTTTCAGAACAAAGATGCCTCACGAGAAATTTTCTGATTCTAACAAATTTAGTGGCGTTTTGACGTCCTCTTTGATTACGATCATGTTCAGTGGATTCGCTGAGGTGCAGATGACTATAAAAAAACTACCAGTATTCTACAAACAGAGAGACTACTTGTTCTTTCCAGCATGGACCTTTGGAGTTGCAAATATAATCTTAAAGCTTCCTTTTTCATTCGTGGACACATCTGTTTTTACATTTGTTACATATTATGTTATAGGTTACGCACCTGCTCCAGGAAGGTAAATGTTCTTTCTGTCAGCAGTTTTTCATTTTAATGGTTTTTATGAGGATTAGTTAATGTATTTTTTGTTTGTTTGATGATTTCGTCTCTCTACTGATTTCAGGTTCTTTGCTCAGTTTCTAGCATACTTTTGCACGCACCAGATGGCTGTGGCAATGTTCCGGCTGCTAGGTGCAATTTTGAGAACGATGGTTGTAGCTAATACGTTCGGAATGTTTGTGATGCTAATTGTTTTCTTGTTTGGAGGAATGGTCATCCCCAGAAGTAAGTATGTCATTGTTTGTTAGACACAAAACAACTTCCTTGAAGATAGTTTGAAAGTTTAGTATCGAGCTTTTACTATAATTTCCATTTCTTACCGGGGTTTGCGATATATATTTATGTCCACAGGTGATATTAAGCCCTATTGGATATGGGGATACTGGATATCTCCCATGATGTATAGCAATAATGCCATAAATATCAATGAATTCCTTTCCAGTAGGTGGGCTATTGTAAGTTTCTTGTCACCATAATGTTTTCTCATTTATCATACGAGCTGTGGACAAAAGCACAAACTGTTGATCACATGATAAATATTCTTGATCCTCTTAGCTCGTTACCACGAAAGAAGAAATGGAACATCTCATAAGTTTTTTACTTCTACTTCCTAGGATGTTTTTATATATAAACTGTAAACATAATTGACCCTTTAGCTTATACCACCTTATTTGCAGCCAAACATTGACGGAAGCACGGTAGGGAAGGCTTATCTCAAATCCAAAGGCCTCTTTGAGGGTGAATGGGGGTATTGGATTTCCATTGGGGCCATGATAGGATTTATGGTTCTTTTTAACATTCTCTACCTTTGTGCTCTTACATTCCTGAGCCGTAAGCACCTTCCCTTTTCTTGTTTTTACTGGGGTTTCCTGGTATTTTCAATTGTTTGATGCCTACTTTTAAGAACTTACGAAATATATTCAATACAGCTGCTAGCAATTCAAATAATGTGGTTTCGGATGATACCTCTGAAGAAGAGCTGAAAACAGAATCAACAAATCAAGAAGAGATGGCCCAGGTTAACCATGGTATGGTAGCAACATATTCATCTCATGCGTATATTTAAACTATATTGGCTATCAAATCTCCACTTTTATCAACTTGTTGATGTCTTCCTAATATATATTTTTAATAAGGCCCCATTTGGAATGTAATTCAACAGTATATGTGGTGGAGGGGAAACTGTTTCTTACCAAATTCATTTGAGGATACTATGTTCCAAATGGGCCATAAATTATGTTACAATAGATTCATCATCCATATAAACAGCTCAATGCTAGCATATTTATGTATCATGGAGCATAAAGTTTCTTTCTACTACTTGTATCTACCATCTCATAATTTATTCTACTGCCTCATCCTTGTGTTAGGCGCAGAAGAATCGGCAAACAAGAGAACTGAGACTGGAATGGTGTTGCCATTCCAACCTCTTTCACTTTCTTTCAACCACATGAACTACTATGTCGACATGCCTGCTGTAAGTTGATATTCTAAAAATATTTCCTAATTTTTTGACAGAAGCAGATCATGCAAAGTAGATAAGACACATCATATCCGGAGTAGAAATGCGCTTGCCTCACTTCCTCTTATAGATACATATCTGCATAGCATGTACATTAACTTGAGCTATGTGGACTAAGCAACTCTTATTGCTTTATCTAGGAATGTACTTCGGACATAAATTTGAAATTTCACATATTTCTTTATAGGCAATGAAGGCACAAGGATTCGCTGAAGACCGCCTCCAGCTACTATCTGATATCTGTGGTGCATTCAAACCTGGTGTCCTGACTGCATTAGTTGGTGTCAGTGGAGCTGGAAAGACCACTCTAATGGATGTACTGGCAGGAAGAAAGACAAGTGGAACCATCGAGGGAGATATTAGGCTTTCTGGCTACCCTAAAAAACAAGAAACTTTTGCCCGAATCAGTGGCTACTGCGAGCAAACTGATATCCATTCACCAAATGTGACTGTGTATGAGTCTCTTGTGTTTTCTGCTTGGCTTCGCCTTTCCTCAGAAGTTGACGAGAAGACTAGAAAGGTATGTGTTCTATTTTTTAGGCTTTTGGATTCCACGTGCATGAACTCTTGATGTTGCTGCATAAAATAACCATGTTAGTTGTACATTGTATGCATGTGGTGTTGTCCATTAAGGTTGTGTATTTGCCTATTTGGTTGCCTGCATCATGTCCAACCAGGCCAATGCAATCATTGTTCTTACAAAATTAATTTTACTGTAGGTGTTTGTGGAGCAAGTGATGTCACTCGTTGAGCTTGATGTATTACGCGATGCACTGGTTGGTCTACCTGGTGTTAGCGGGTTATCTACTGAGCAAAGGAAAAGGCTGACAATTGCTGTTGAACTAGTTGCAAATCCTTCAATTATCTTCATGGATGAGCCAACTTCTGGCCTTGATGCTAGAGCTGCAGCTATTGTTATGCGTACTGTTAGGAACACAGTTAACACAGGACGAACCGTGGTTTGCACAATCCATCAACCCAGTATTGATATCTTCGAATCTTTTGATGAGGTCCTTACTGGTCTTGTTTTGTCTTATGTTTTCACCTCAGCATGCCTGTATTGAAAAGGTTTTGTTTTTCAGCTTTTATTGATGAAGAGGGGAGGACGAGTCACATATGCTGGCAAGCTTGGTCGCCAGTCTGACATACTAGTTAAATACTTCGAGGTGAATTATCTTTATAATTTTTACGTGATAACCAAGTTCTAATATGTTAATTAACAGTAGTGCTAAATTAAGTTATATGGGCCCATGTGATTTTTTTTGGGAAAGTTCCGATTATATTAGTATCATGAAGGTATGCAAATTAAGTGGGAATTCCTAAATTGTTCGAAGGTATTTAGGCCATTTCTCGTAGTTCACAACGATGCAAAAATAGAAGATGTACATAAATCTTGTTTCCATGGTTGTATATACCATATACACACGAACTACCCGGGATACATTATATTTTAAAGTCGATACATTCTTGCCCTTGGGATTGATTCTTAATCATCCCTGTAACAATTTTAGGAGCTCTTTCGTATACCACTTCACTAGTTACAAAGATCTGAGATATAACTATTTTTCCTTGGCGAAGATTTACCATGTTTTATATGGAAAGAAGAGGAAGCTGTTTAACGTAAGACCATAAAGGCTACTTTAACATATAGTGTTTTCATGCAGGCAATTCCAGGTGTTCCAAAAATAACAGAAGGATACAACCCAGCTACGTGGATGCTCGAAGTTAGCTCTCCTCTAGCTGAGGCTCGCCTAAATGTAGACTTTGCTGAAATTTTTGCCAATTCTGCACTTTTCCGGTAAACATATTCACTATGTTACTCTAGTTGTTCTTGCTTTGACACCAATTAAACTGAAATTTTTCAATGTTCAAACTAACAAGACATCATTTCCCCTTTTATGTTCTCACATATTTTTCATGAATATGTTCAGGAGCAATCAAGACCTTATTAAGGAGTTGAGTGTTCAACCGCCAGGCAGCCAGGATCTCTCATTTCCCACCAAATATTCTCAGAATTTCGTAAATCAGTGCATGGCAAATTCTTCAAAGCAATTTAGATCTTATTGGAAGAACCCACCCTATAACGCTATGCGTTATCTGATGACGCTTCTCTATGCTTTTGTGTTCGGTACCGTCTTTTGGGGCAAGGGAAAGAATGTGTATGATCCTACTTTGTATTCCAATTTTTCTTCTGGTTCCATTCATTTATCATTTTTATTTGCAATAGATCTATGGAATTATGTCAGACCAACAACCCACCATGCTAATTCATCTTGTTTGATAAACTGTTTTTTTTTCATTTGCAGAGAGACACAGCAGGACCTGTTCAGTCTACTTGGAGCCATCTATTCTGCTGTTTTCTTCCTTGGAGCATCCACTGTGCTATCAGTTCTGCCAGTTGTGTCTATCGAGAGGACAGTTTTCTACCGTGAAAAAGCAGCAGGGATGTATTCTCCACTGGCTTACGCGTTTGCGCAGGTAATTTCTTTACTAGTCACATATCTTAAATGAAATGAAACGCAAAGGCTTTTCTCGTTTTCTCGAAAAAAACATATCTTAAATACTATCATCAGGACATACTTTAATCTTGTTATAAGAAGAACTACTTAACATCCAAGCTAAGAATAAGAAAGACATGCCCCCTTCAAATCTCGGAAAAATGCGCTTTTATAAGTTGATTGGATGTCATCATAATGGTCTCTACATCAGTCCCCAAAGTATATGTCTACATCATAAAAATCTGTATTTTCGGGAAGAACCATTATTAAAAATAAGGCAATTTTGTAACTAGTCTGGCTCAGAAGTTCAGGGGTAAGGCTGAAAAGGACTTTACTGATAGTTGAGCACATATGTTTAGCTTCATAATGTTGTGATATCTTTTAAATCTTCTGTAGTGAAATATATGCCTATCATTAGTATTTTTTTCATGGACTCTCCCCTGAAACTGGGTGTTGTTTACAGGCACTTGTCGAGTTTGTGTACAGTGCGGCGCAGGGTGTTCTTTATACGGTTCTCTTCTATCCCATGGTTGGCTTTGAGTGGAAGGCAGACAAGTTCTTGTACTTCATGTTCTTTCTTGTTGCAAGCTTTGTCTACATCACATTGTATGGCATGATGCTTGTTGCATGCACCCCCTCCCAGATTCTCGCAAGCGTTCTTGTTGCGTTCTCCCTGACCGTGTGGAACATTTTCGCTGGGTTCATCATAGCCCGACCGGTAGGCATTTTAACCAGCTTGGGTCTTGCTGTTGTATACTAAAGAGTTCTGTTGTTACAGTACCTCATACTGAGCTTGTAATGCAGCATCTGAAATGTTTTCTCTGTTTGCAGATGATACCTGTATGGTGGCGGTGGTTCTACTGGGCTGACCCGGTTTCCTGGACCATCTATGGTGTCATTGCGTCACAGTTTGGCAACGACAGCAAAATTTTGTCAGTCGCTGGCCAAAGTGTTGGTGTGGCGGTGAAGGATTTCTTGAAAGATCATCTGGGCTACAAGCACGACTTTCTTGGCTACGTTGTGCTGGGACATTTCGCCTATATCATACTCTTCTTCTTCCTCTTCGGGTATGGCATCAAGAAGATGAACTTCCAGAAACGGTAGGGGATGACTAGCCGGGTGTGAATCTGAAGTCACCATTGCCCCGTCATTTTTCTTTTGGTGCGAAGCAGATGCAGCAATCTACTGTATACTATGCTGCGTTGATGCAGAGATGTACTGATCTCAATGAGTAGTTTGTATCATATTGCAGATATAATTTTGTACAATGTAATTATTTAGTAATACTGAAATATGATGTTTTCTTTGACACCATCTCTGTTTGTTTTCCTTGTTTCTTTAAGCACGTACGTGTGATCCACTATATCACTCTTTTCTTTGTAGTTGTCGCCCCCGCCGTTTCGACCGTTTCGAATTTATCCCTTCTGTAGGCGCTTCTGGTGGCATCATCATTATATGGTGTAGCTCGATCTTTTCTGGTACCGTTCTTCACAGAGAATTTATCGCTTCTGTAGGAAAAAGAGACACCTTTATACTGCATAATTGAATTTCAGAGTTATCTTGAAAAAACATTTGCTTCGACTGCTCGGATATAAAAACAAGACTATTGGCAACAGAGATGCACACATATCGTTGGGCAAAACTGGTTGATCAAACTAATGCCCCCTGACCGAGCTCCTGGCCCTGATGGAGATAACGGACTCTTCATCGAAACCTGTTGGGACATAGTAGAAGAGGATTTCTCTAGCCTGTGCAATGAGTTTTGGGAGGGTAAAAATCAGTCTGCAGTGCATAAACAGCTCATACATTACGTTGGTTCCAAACTGTCTGTCTCCAGAACACCAAGGTTCTCCAACACAAAAGGCTTTGACGACCGATTTAACCTGCACGCTGAATTTACCTCAAAAGATCAGTGATCTAGCTGGACGTCACCTGTTATGGAGAAAGAGTGCAGACTGTGATGAACGCAGCATGTCCCTAGCTGCCTGGGACCTGGTGTGCCAACCAAAAAGCAAAGGCGGGCTCGGCGTAATCAATCTAAAAGTTCATAATCAAGGATGCTTTTAAAACACTTGCACAAGTTCTATAGGAAGATGGATTTCCCGTGGGTTCAAATTATCTGGGAACAACACAATCAAGTCTTTGCGTGGCTCCTTTTCAAAGATAGCAGGAACGTTACACATTACAAGGATTTATTTTGAATACTGAATTAAGAAATCAATTCCACATATTGAAGCTAGAACAAACGACTAATGTCTGGGCCAGGATTAGCACGATCCGAGCCAAGATCTAAGCGCTAAAACTAAAAATATACATTTAAAGTGCATGATTATTCAGGAATTTGAACCCACATCAAACAAACTAGATAAACTATGGAGAAACCACCGTATTATAAAAATGAATTCCACTTTTTATCCCCTATTTGTGATTTTGTGACGGTGTTTACCCCCATTTAATTTTGTGACGGTGTCACTAGATGGGGTCTTGCGGATCCTTGGCGGTGAGGTAGGTGTAGATGGGGTCTTGGCTCCAGTCATGCGGATCACATCACAGTTTCATGAGTCATGTGGTGATTCATCTATGGTGCTTCCGATGGGGCTAGACCCATTTGAGGCCTTGGCGGCGGCCTCGACGCCCTCTATGGAGGAGTGTCGGCTCCTAACTTTGAGGCCTTTTTTTGCTAAAGATCTTTGCGGCTTACTCGCCTGTTTAGAGGCGACTAGCCTGAATATGCAGGAAAGACTTCGGAGGACGTAATCAGAAAGGTGGATAAATCTCTCAAGAAAGTTTCTATCATGGGCAAAAAAGAAAAAGGAGAATATCAAGGAAATCTTCGGCAACCGATTGGCCTTAGAGATGTTATCACGAGGTGGGACAATGTGCTCTAGTCTGATCAAACCATTCGATCATAATGCACTTAAAACTCGTACCGATAACATTCTCTTTTCTCATCCATATCCCGATGTCCTTGTGATAAATCACACTGTGTCTGGCCAGACGGTTGGTTGACAGTGGTGATATTGAGAGTGCTCAGATGATGGATCTCTCCATCGCCTGGAGGTGTAAACGATCGCAGTTTCATTACACGCTCTAGGTTATACCCAGACATCAATATTATAATCCATGTTACGATGGACCTTTGAAGACATCCAAAGCATAATTAGCGATTTTGCGGTCACGAGATATTCTCATAGTATAGGAATTCTAGTCAATAACAACTCCATATTCACTTTGCTAAATACATTACAATTGTCAGTCTCTTAGCAAGATCATATACCTGTACCATTTCAGTACTATTGTTACCATAACAATGAACTCTTATGTTTGCTAGACTTATCAAAGTCCATGATTAGGAAAACATGATCATCTCACAAATCATAAGCTAATCTAGAGACAAGATTAGCAACTCCTTTTGTTTATAGCTTCACACCAGCAAAAATATTTTCCTTTGAAAACTCATTTTTCAATTACTATAGAGGTTATAGCACGATGATATAAAATTAATAATGAACTTGGAAATAGAATAGTAACTTAATATTATTGTCCCTAGAGCATATCTCCCACAGTTTCCCACATGCACTAGAGTCAATAATACTCTAGTTGGTATGATGTCATAACACCTATGGAGATCTGGTGTTGCTCACACTTTGCATGTGGTTCTTTACACCATTGCCTTTCACCTTTAAATCCATTATCATTAATGAGCATTATTATCTTGTTTGTTTTCTTTGTTTTGCATTTCATCGTCATTTTCTTGGAATTTTGATGCCTACATCACAACGTGAATATTACATCAAATTTCTCATATGACTTTTTTATAATATTAAGTTCAAACTTTATGTATATTATACATAAATTTCTGAATAAGGTGATAAATTAGAAACATTTTCATATTACCCCTTTCATTCTAACCATACTCCAAATATTCGCAATCTTAAATTAATATGATTTCCACCTCTCTATCATGAGAATACACTTTTCTTCTTAATCCAACGTCTTAGATACTTGGAATTAAAGTGGAAATTTACTAGAAACAATCATATTGGTTTTATGCAAAAAATCTCTTAATCAATTACGCGTCATACTTGAGCAAGATTGATTACTTGGAACTTTCATTAAAATAACTCTAAGTTAATTAATGAAAATGCTCCAACCTTTACAAACAAAATAATTTTACTTACTATGTTGAGAGTTATTTTCATTTCACGCTTCACAGATCACATGAAGACATTTTGATAATCTGATTATAACATTACTTAAATCCTTGTCACACAAATATTTCATTATCCTGATAATTTTGAGTCTCCCAAAATTAATCATGAGTAACTTGACCAAGAAAACTTTCTTTCATCAATATGTTATAATTTTATCAAGTCCTTTTCTTTCTTAAATGAAATTTCTTTGATCTCAACTTTTGATTCATTGTACTACAACTGAATTTTTTATGAAACATTAAAAGTTCAATTATTTCATTTGTTATTCAATGGAATTTAGTCAATTGGGAAAACATCCATCCTTTATATGAATTTCAAAATTCACAAGTGCCTAGAAGTTTATGAATTTTAAGATTTATCAAATAATTTGGAGACAATCTTAAAATCTTGATAAATCGATGAAAGAATTATTTCCGATTTATTTAACATGACATCAAAAATATTACCCATACTTAAGTAATAAACTGAATAAAAATATTCAAGACTTAATAATAAAACTCAATGACATAATACAATAAAGAATATCGTGACTTTGAATTGACAAGTTTGAAACTCCCACAGATATCTTATTATTCGAACTCAACAAGGTCCATGAACATAAATTATTCATTATAAAATGATCAAACTCAAAATAACTATTATTTCAAAATCCTAGTGTTGGTCCTCTTTATTGACTTGGATTTGTAGATGATGCAGCTGGCATGGCGCCTTAAATGCATCTTCCAATGCACCTTCCATGCTTCCCAACTCTCTTGCTTCTTTTCCTTCTCACTTTGCAATTAATTGCAAATTGAGAAATTTCAGTACACAATGCCAAAATATTTTCGTGAAAAGAAAATGTCAATAAATGGTATAACTCTTATACCCCATGTGGACGTGCCACTTGTCTTTGTCAATTGGTGCAGTGATTGCAGCATGAACGAAGATATCCATCTCAACTAGCATGAACATATGGAAGACCTTTTCAACTGTCTTCTCTGCTTTCATCAGATTGTAGAAAGCCACAAATCCGTAGAAATATAATGGAAGTGACATGAGGAATAAGTCAACTGCTTGATGCTTTGGAACTAGAAAACCAATGTCCTTTAGATTCTGCAGTATTCCTGTGAACTTGTCTTTATGCTCCCCCATTAAACCACCGTTCTTGAGTTTGCAAGATAACAATTCATTATTCAGTTTGTGTCGACCAAGACATACTTGCATGGAGAACCTAGCCTTTAAACCTTCCATGAGACATAAGGGGCGATAGTGTGAGTGACAATCACCAAGATCAGAACTCACTCTGTCTAGAATAATCACATAAACTTGATACTCCTCATCCCTTAATGGAGAATACTCTCTATTAGGTGTTGGGACTTCTTTATCCAACACATGATCTACCTCAAGATTTCTGAGAACAACTCTCATATCGTGAACCTAATCACATAAGTTCATGCTTTCCTTATTTAATTTCTTTATCCCCAACAACTCATTCAGATGTATGTTTTCAAATGGATCGATTTCTACAATAAAAAAAGTTTATTTCGACTCTTTAGATCAAAAGTAATTTGCACTACTTAATTCAATAAAACTGAAATTAAGATATGCTCCCACTAAAACTGATATTCCTCAAAATCAACTTCCAATGGTACGAGATCGAGAATTGTATTGGATGTGTTGGGGACACAAGATACTTATTGTATCTTAATTGCAGGGTTGCTTGAGAGGGATACACTCAACCTATACCTCCCCGAGTTCGATAAACCTTGGGTACTCACATGAGGGAAATTTGTTGTTGTCCTACAAACCTCTACGCTTGGAGGCCCAACATAGTCTACAAGAGTAGTAACGTGTAGTAGACATCAAGGAGGGGGAGACTTTTCTGAGAGGGGGGGGGGATAACTCCCCCAATCCGCACCACCAAGGAGGTGGCTGCATTGGCTCCCTCCCCGAACTCGGGTTGGACTCCTAGTCCAATAGGAGTCCTTTCCAAGTGGGAGGAGTCCTCCCCCTTTTCTTTTTCCCTTCCTTTTCTTTTGGTCTTTTCCTTTTCTCTTAGAAAATAGGAAGGTGCAGGGAGGAGTAATACTCCATGGATTGTTTGTGACTCCCCTGGATCAGGTACTATGGGGATTTCAGTGTTCCCGCCAGAATCCACATAATACAAATCCTGGGTTATCAACTTTTGCTAACATTACAACAGTTCACGAATAATCCACAACAACAACATAAGAGATATATACAACACGACTCCAAGGAGTCAGGAATACATCTGATACAATACAAGGATCCAAATAACAATGGAAAAAAGAAATAGTATCCGACTACGAAGAACATACAAATTGGACTAAGAGTCCTGAAGATAAATGATGGCGTCCAATCCTTGCCCAGGCCAAGCCGGAGGGGTTCCCAAGCTAACATCGTCAAACGTCAAACATGTTGGCTACATTTTGGAATATGCAGTCCCGAAGAGATCAGTACGGTAAAGTACTGGCAAGATGTGCAGTACTAGTAAGTATGCAAAACGCTTCACAAGCTATCAATGCTTTGAATTCCAGAAGAAGGGATTAGTTGTTGAAGAGGCAAGCGGCACTAACAAATTATAGAGATACACTAACTTCCGTTTATTAGAAAGGGGTGAGAGAGCGCTCTCAAACCAACTACAACTACTCACCAAAGTAAAGCCATCCAGGATTCATCCCCGCGCCGGGAAGCAATCCAAGGAAAACTCACACGGTTGATTAAGATGACATTCATAATATGGTGAAGGTATATCTATATTATTGTTCAAGTTATCATCATTAAGTGTAAGTTGTATGAGTACTTGTTAGCCAGCACTTTCACCAAGTTTCCAGATAACCACGGACAACATGGCTTCTCGAGAAGATTTATCCCTGCAGGTGCGCTACAGTACCCGTATATACTCGAGCCACCAATTAAAACTCAGGTTAGCTCGACACGACATTTTCCGTCTCCACTGCCAATCGAGAAACCACGGGAGCTATCGTGTGCATGGCTACTCAACCCCCGGAAGAAAATGGGAGCCTTGTAGCACTCTAAGACCATGCCGCACCTAACCGCAATGACTACATCAGGTCTCCGCACCACCATGGGGTCGTACCTGCACATGCGTGTCAAATGGAAAACCGAACTAGGTGTGTTCCCTGGACGAACAACAAACTCAGTCAAAGCCGAGGGGGTCCCATACTACCGCCCGGATGCGGTTAGCGCGCTCATCATGGATCAGTGGACAAGACCCTTTTCCTAAGTTCGACACTAGCAAGCTCCAAAACTACGCCAGGCCTCCTGTCGGTGCCTTATCATCGAATTTATTATTACTCCAAACATTAACATGATGTTGATTAAGTTGAACCCAACTAGCAAACTAAACATGTGACAAGAAGACGGACAACAAGTAGACTTGTAACATCCACCTTTTTGTAATAAAGAGTTTGTGTTTGTGTTTGTGCTCATGTCATGTCATGCATGCATTTTGAACCCATGATTGTATTTAAAACAAGTGCATTAAAAATTTAATAAGGGAGTTATTAAAATCACTTAAAAGTGCCATTTCAAAATTATGGTTTAAAATGGTGCAAGTTTTGCAAAACAAAAATATGTTGAGGTTGCAAATGAAATAAGGATCTCAAAAATAATTTTTGCCATTTTCTCCCATTTCCAGAAAAGCCCCCAAAACAGTTTTTAAGCTGCTGTTTTAAAAGGAGCAGGGATCCTTTCGCAAATTCCAGTTCTTCTAGGGGGTTTTCCTAAAAACCCCCCTTTGTCTTCTTCCAGGCAGGCAGGGAGCTGCGTGGCTGTGCCGCCGCCGCCGCCCCGCCACCTCCTGCTTGTCCTCTGCGAGGATAAGGGCGAGGAGAGACACCCCGCACGCCTCTAGCTCCTCCTCACCTCGGCCTCGCGCTCTCTCTGTCTCTCTCCACACGCAAAAAGCCCAAAACCCTAAGCTTAACCGCCGTCCGTCGCTCGTCGCCGGCGATAGGGCCGACCCCGCGCCCCACCGAGCAGCCCACCGTCTCCGCCGTGTCTCCGTCGTCCTCCTCGAGTACGCACAGCAGTGGGGAGCCCTAGGAGGGCCCCAATTTCCTCACCGGCCATCCGCCACGGCCGCCGCCGTCTCCACTTCGCCGCCCCTTGCTGCCCCGACCACCTCATCACGTTCGCGGTAAGCCCCTGCACCCGCTAGTGCCTCCCCTTTTCTCCCTCCCCCTCCGCAGCTCTCTGTCGTCGCCGGTCGCGGTCCGCCGCCACGCCGCAGCTCGCCGGCGAGCTCTCCGGCGACCATTTGGTCGACCGCGAGCACCACCAGAACCCCCTCGCTCTGCTCTAGCTAGTGGAGTAAACCGATTCCAAAATCCCGCGCCAATTTCATCGATTGCTTAGCATCTGTGAGGATTTGGCCACGGGATGACATCATTATGACATCATGCCCATGTCACAGCCTCTGTTTCTTTTAAAATGAAATCAACTGACACGTGGACCCCACCGCAATTTAAATTACAGAAAAATAATGAATTTTGTAAATGCAATATCTTTTGTTTCATAACTCAGAAAAATTTGTGTTCAATATACCAATTTGTTCAGAAAAATGTAATCTACTTGTTTATGTCATTTGCACACATTTTTGACAAGTTGAATTTTGACCATTATTTAAATATTATTTATATCTTTTATAATAAAGAAAATAAGATTTTATTCAATAAAACCAGAATTTTACAAGTTATATGTAAAAATGCTTAGAATGATAAATGCAACCTATTTATGGTGTTTTCGACCCCTTTTGAGCAATTAAAGTTAGTCTCACTTTCAGAATTGTCCGAATCGGCCTCCAAGGTCCACTTCGGGACCAAATTCACTAAAACTGTTTTCTTAACATATGAACCCTAGCAACCCATGAAACATGTTTAGGGCTTATATTTAATGCATTCAAATGTTCATGCATACATAGTGAGCATTGCATCGATGCCTGTTTTGAATGTTGTTCTCTTTCTTTCGGTGTTTTGTTCTTATCGGTAGAACGCGAATCCGGAGTGAAGTTCGACACCCCTCTTGACGAATACTTGGTCTAAACAACCAAGTCAAGCACTTACCCTTGAAGTATTTATCTGGTTTTTTTGAAGCAAGGCATACATAACCTCTTATCTGCCATATATGTTTTCGAAGTGTTTTCCTTCTCGTACGATGCATGCTTTTACAAAGTATCTTGATTCAGTAGATAGAGTTGTCCTATTTATTTGCATAACCCAGATATCATGATTCACTGCTCCTAGCAGACATAGGATTTGTTTGTGTGTATCGCCAGAGCCTCAACTATGCCATGCTTAGTCATACATGTCTGTTGATCTCTGTTCCATCCGGTTGATGAATCAGAGTTACGAAATGAATCTAGTATGACAGGATGACGTGGTAAGGTTCGAGATGTGTTCTTAACATGATTAAAGGCTTGGATGAGTTGCCACATGGGATGTGGTGATTTGCCTCGTTCATGCCCCTAGGAGCGAGTTCTCGCCCTTGAAGCCAAGACTGATCGTGCAACCACACGGGGATTGGATTCCCCTCGGTTTCAACTTGTCTAGTTTATTCCATGAGTTGCCTAGTTCAGGCGTTCCATTTGGATTTGCGGGGAATATCAAAAGGTTTTCAAAACTAGGACGTGGTGGTGTATCGGTGCTCTGCGGGTAGGTAACCGTCGAGCATTGCGCACAACGATAGAGACCCGGCAGGAGATGACCACTCCCTATTGGCGGTCCATCTCTACTCGGAGCGACTCATGGAATAGGCGAAGCAAGGGAAAGATCGTGGTCAGCCACCCTCTGCCGGCACATCGTCGGAATTGTGCCAATATCTTGGCATTAAGAGTCGGTTGATACGTGTGGGTAAAGTTGTACACCCCTGCAGGGTTTAATCTTTCCGAAAAGCCGTGTCCGCGGTTAAGGACGACTTGGTGACGGATCCTGAGATCATAGATAACTTGAACCGAACGTAAAAGATGTTGTCAATGAATGTTTAGTTGCAAGAGGTGGTTCCGGTTATCATGTGTTGAGATGATGCTTCGGAGGATCTGAAGTCAATACCGAGGAAGATGTGTTCTTTTAAAATATTTGTAAAAAACTTCTCTATCTCCCTCTATTCGAAACAAAGTTGGCTTTACGCAAAACAACCTTCATAAATCCTTTATGAAAAAGCAGATATATAATAGGTTAACTAAGTCTTGTTGAGTACCTTCAGTACTCATGTTTGCTTCAACTTGGTTCAGGTGGAGTTCCATATCTTTGGTGGTGTTTCAGCGTGGACATCGACGGATAGTTTGGGGTTTCCTAGGTGGCAGCCTGGAATCTATGGGCTGGGACGTCGCCTTATGTTGCGGCCTCTTAGGACTTTTTGGTTCTTGTTGATTAGCAACATAATTTGCCTTCCGTTGTCTGATGTAATGTTGGGTCATGTGACCTCTGTTTGTAAGCTATACTCTAGTATTACTTGCTTAATAAAGCTTCATGTCTAGAGTGCTGCTTTGATCGATTGTTGGTTTCGAGCCCGTTGTTATACAGTTTTGGCTATGCCTGCATAGTTGTCGCAGTAGAGGGGTTGTGGAGCCAATGATCCATGTCCGAGCCCGCCTGCGGATGTGATTCGGCCTGGGGAGAGGTAACCCCAGTAACTCTCGATTGTTGTTGCACTTTCTGGACACATAGCAGCTCTGTATAACTTTGGTCCCGTTCCTTCAGTTTCATCCGACTCATGGACGCTTGGGTATACATATCTGGTTATGACTAGCATGGACACAAGGAGTAGTAGACCGGGGATCCGGACTACGTGCCGATGAATCCGGTCTGCCTGCCGTTGTTTGTTGCGTCTGGGGCTGGTAACCCGGAAGCCCTTGTGAGTCCATTGCTAGGAGCACATGACAGTTTGTATATCTCTGGGTCCGGGGTCTGACAAGTCACGCGAGCAAGAACAACACTAAGCAAGCAGCTACGACACACATGCCAACAAAGTAAACAAGCAACATGTTAATAGGATGTGGAGGGAAGGATATCTCATGGCTGCAAGGTAACATGTGGATAGGATCGCAATACAAGAACCGTAACGAAAGGCTAGCATAAAAGACAATGGCAAGCTTAGGTAGCAAATGAGGTATCTTCAAACATCGATAGCAAGTGAGTAAAACTTGCCTGGAATCCAACTATAGAGGAAGCCAAGCTTGTCGTTGCTCACACCATCTCGATGTCCTATCCGCGAAGAAGCAAAACACTAAAAGAATCAACCGATGCAATAATTACTTCTACGGCAAAAGATCCAACATGATCAGGATATGGATGCATGACATGCAAGATGCAACTTAACCAAATTAAGCGGAAAGAGCAATTTCTTTAGGGTTTCAAGTTATTTAGCTAATCATCAAATTAAATGTTGTTTAACATGATCAAACAATAAATTGGGTGAGTGATACGTCCAAAACGTATCTACTTTTCCGAACACTGTTGTTGTTGTTTTTTCTAAACTTGCGAGCTTTGGATGCAACTAACACGCGTTAGCGCTGTTTTCAGCAGAATTACCTTGGTGTCTCGTTTTTGTGCAGAAAATCAACTTTCAGGAAAATGCCCGGAAAAGGTCCCGAAGACCCCAGAGCCAGAAGATGAGCCGGAGGGGGGAAAGGAGGGGCCCACACCACCTAGTGGCGCGCCCCCTAGGCCGCGCCACCATAGGGTGTGGCTGCCTCGGGCATCCCCTCGGCCTCCCCTTTCAACTACATAACCCCCGTGACCTAAAAACCGAGGGGGGTTCGTCATATTCTAGCGAAAAACACTACATCGCTGGCGCCACCTCGAAGCCCAATTCAAGGATCAGAAGTTCCTATTCTGGCACCTTGCCGGGATGGGGATTCAGAGGAGATCATCGCCATCGTCATCGCCACCACTTCTCCATCAACCATACATGATTCCCCCATCCATGTGTGAGTAATCCCCACTGTAGGCTGAGAGAGATTGTAGGGATTGGATGAGATCGTTCATGTAATAATTCCAGATTGTTAGGGCATGGTGCCTACTATCCGTTGTTAGTGTTATATATCGTTGTTGCAACTTGTAATGCTTAATGCTTGTCACTAGGGCTCGAGTGCCATGATCTGAGATCTGAACATGTTATTGTTTCATGAGTATAATTATGTTTCTTGATCATACCTGCAAGTTGTTTACATATGTCATTGTCCGAAACCCGAGGCCCCAAAGTGACTATAGTTGGGATAACCGGAGGGGATGGCTGTGATGTGAGGATCACATGTGTTCATGGAGTGTTAATGCTTTGCTCCGGTGCTTTATAAAAGGAGCACCTTAATTACCAGTAGTTTCCCTTGAGGCCCCGCTACAACGGGCTGGTAGGACAGAAGATGTTGTGCAAGTTTCTCATTGCGAGCACGTACGACTAAATTGGAACACATGCCTATGGTTTGCCTAGTACTTGGATGTTTTATTATTATCTATATGTAATGCCCATGTTTTGATTATTATATGAACTATCTTATCCATGCAATGCCCGTTCATCCATCCCTATGCCTACAGTACGTTAATCCTGCTATTTCCCACAATTTCTACCGCTGTTACTATTCTACTCATACTGTTATTTTACTACTGCTACTGCTATAAAACTGTTACCACTGATAAACTTTTGCGAGCAAGTCTACTTTCAGGTGCAGCTGAACCAACAACTCATATGTTAAGGATTATAAATATTCTTTGGCTCCCCATGTGTCAAATCGATAAATTTGGGTTTTACTTCCCTCGAAGACTGTTGCGATCCCCTATACTTGTGGGTCATCAAGACTATTTTCTGGCGCCGTTTCCGGGGAGCATAGCTTTATTTATCTACTCACTTGAACGTGATATTGTTAGCTACAAGCTTTTCATCATGGGTAAAACTCGTGATGGAAAAGTTCCTATGTTACCATCCACTACAAGGAGAGGTACAACTCTGAACACCTCTATTGCTCTTGATTCACCATCTGTACTATAAGCTTCTTACACCACCACATGCTACACACACTGCTACTTCTTCTGAGTCTGAAAATGCTTTTGATACTTTTGATGATGCTTCTACTGTGCTTGATGATACTGGTTCGCTAGGTCCTTTCCTAGATGCTACAATTTCTAGATCTAAACAAACTGAAAACACTGAAACTCCTAATGAAAATACGGGTACACCTGTTAATTCACCTGAGTCTAGAGAAAGTCCTAGTGATGATCTTGAGGAAACTTACATTAAACTTTCTGATGATTTTATTGAAGAATTTCATGATACGACTAGTGCAAGTGCTATTAAGTGTCTTCTTGCAAGGCGTGCTATTAGATATAAACCTTATCCTGATGCTAAGTTTGCAACATCTCCCATACACATTAAAGACAAGGATTATGATTTCTCTCTAGATTTATCTTATATATCTATTGTTGAGATAGAACCTTTTGTGGTACTGAAAATGAAAGTTCTATGGAACATATGAATGAGCTCTCATCTTTGAGTAGTTTATTTTCTGATGATATTAATAAACACACTTACTTTGTTGGTAAGATCTTCCCTTTCTCATTGAAAGATGAAGCTTAAACTAGGTTTAACAATTTGTTACCTCAATCTATTGATAAACCTATTGGTTTGGTTAATGATTTCTTTCAAAATTATTTTCCTGCTAGTTCTCAACATGCTGCTTTGTAGAGAATCTTTAACTTTAGGAAAATTGAAGGAGAGAAAATGCCTGAATCTTGGAAAAGATTTTGTTCTTTACTTAGAGCTGGCCCTGGACATCAATTAACTAATAATGAGCTCCTAGATATATTTTATAATGGACTAACTTTTGAATCTAGGACATACCTAGATAGTTGTGTTGGTTGTGTTTTCAGGAAGAGGACTCCTAAAGAAGCTAAGGAACTGTTGGCTAAAATAGCCAAAAAATTATGATGATTGGACTATATCTGAACCAATGATGTCTACGCATGCTTCTATTCTTGTAGACAATGTTGGGCCTCCAAGTGCGGAGATTTGTAGAACAGTAGCAAGTTCCCCTTAAATGGATCACCCAAGGTTTATCGAACTAAGGGAGGTAGAGGTCAAAGATACCCCTCTCAAGCAACCCTGCAATTACGATACAAGAAGTCTCTTGTGTCCCCAACACACCTAATACAATTTTCAATTGTATAGGTGCACTAGTTTAGCGAAGAGATAGTGAAATACAAGTAATACAGATGATTATAAGTGATAGTAGAAATCTGAAATAAAAATGGCAGCTAGCAAACATGTAGCAGAACTGATTGTAAATGGTGTTTCAATGCTTTGAAAAAAGTTCTAGGGCTCATAATTTGACTAGTTGACACTCTCAACAATAATAACATAATTGAATGCATAAATATCATCTCTTCACTATGCTACTCCGAACCACTCTCCGGTCGGATAGAAAACACCAATCATTGTGTAGGGCTATAAGAGCACTCCTTAGAGTTTGCATTTCCCCATCTAGGTAACCCCCACGCTATCACCATGATACCTAAATGGTTCCAAACAAACACCACAATTTCATAGGGTCATCCAACACAAAATATAAATATCATGCTAAACCACACGGTGCACACACTAGCACCATTACACCGTGATCAAAAGTGTCTACGGAGATCTCATAACAAAACCACTTGAGTAGTTTAACATATGAAGAGTAACATATACTTATTCAACTAGATTACAAAGCTCATGATCACATAAATATCACACCATGGGAGAGAGAGATGAGACACATAGCTACCGGTAGATCCCTCGGCCCCGGGGGAGAACTACTCCCTCCTCATCATAGGAGACAACAATGGCGATGGAGTCGATGGAGATGGCTTCGGGGGCACTTCCCCGTCACGGCATGGTGCCGAAACAGAGACTTATGTCCGCCGAAACTTGTCATCAGCGGCGGCGGAGCTACGGAACTTTTCATGGAAGGGGGACGATATATTTAGGGTTTATTCCTTGGGGGACTTTATAGGCGAAAAGGCGATGGCGGTGGGCGCCCGAGGGGCCCACACAACCTGCAGGCGCGGCCAGGGGGACCCGCGCCCACCCATGGTGTGGCTCCTCCTGTGACCCCCTCCGGGTCTCCTTTGGACTCCGTTGACGTGTCGGGGGAATTCTAAGACTTTTGTATTTTGTTTCGTCCAATTCCGAGAATATTTCCAGAACAACTTTTCTGAAACCAAAAACAGGAACTGGCTCTATGGCATCTTGTCAACAGGTTAGTCCATGAAAACGTCCGGAAAACGAAGGAAAACATGTGAAAACATAAAGTTAATGGATAGAAAACAAGAATGGAGCATCGAAAATTAGATATACATTAGAGACGTATCAAGCATCCCCAAGCTTAACTCCTGCTCGTCCTCGAGTAGGTAAGTGATAACAAAATCATTTTTGAGGTGACATGCTACCAACACAAACTTAATCATCATAATTACAAAAGCATTTGTAAAGCTGAGATCATAGTACTCTAAACACAGACATGATAGATATAATTCTAACAATGAAACTTAGCAATCACTTTGCATCATGAAAAGTAACACAAATAAAAGATCATGAATAATAATGAAGTTGCAAGTTATACGTTTGTTTCGAGCGTAAAGAAAACATAGCAAAGTGATATTTCCCTGGTCCTAAAGAGTGGGGCAAAACATAAATGCCAGGACACCTTCAAAGTTCAAGTGGATGACTAGAACAAATAATTTGAGAGCAAGTAATAACACATCATGAATCAATTAATAATAGTCTTTGGGACCAATGCACATTAAACTCAGAATGGCAACTACGCTCTCTCAACTGTGCATAAAGTTTGAATATGGAGACTCAACATAAAAGTAAAAGAAAGTCCCTTCGCGGAGGGAAGCAGGGATTAACTCATGTGCTAGAGCCTTTTATTTTATTAAACATAGGTATTGAAAACATTTTTTTGGAGAGGTGTATGCTTCTATCAACGAATGGTAAACAGAAAATACAGTACGTCACAAGCCAACTAGACTTCACAAGAGCGGCTCCCATTGAAGGACGCAACTGGGGTCAGAAGGTCATCCCTCTTTCTCTTTTGTTTACACTATTATGCTTTGACTGATAAACTAGGGGCAAAAATAGTGAAGAGAATTTTATAGTAACCAATTTTGGGGATGGGCACCCCGCTGCCAGCTCTTCTATCATTTGGATAAGCGGATGAAGCCACTAGTCCACGTGTGTAAATTCCAATCAACAAGAGTGATAAAGATTCTATATTTACTTCCTCATGAGCTTAAATAGGGGCACAAAATAGAAATAATTTTGGAAGTTTTAAAGGTAGCACAGGAGAAATTTAAGTGGAGTGGCGGTTAAATACCACATGTAGGTAGGTATGGTGGACACATTTGGAAAACTTTGGTTTTTGGTAGTTTGAGTGCACGACTAGAGCTCATACTCAATACAGGTGGAGGTTAGCAAAAGACAAGGAGCGACAAATTAAGAGATCAATAATGGCCATAATCATGCATAGCGACAAAAAAATTATTAATCAAAGCATAAATGGTATTACAAGTCCAAAACTAAATGATCATAGAGGCTATAAGTGACTAGTTTGTAGTTATAAACATGGTGTAAGCATGCACCAAGTCAACCAAATAAAGCATTCGAAGGAGAACACTACAAATTTATGCTTCAATGTGATAAAAACAACTCATGATTTTTCCAATGGCACATTAAACACTCTCAGCTATTTGAGACAAGTTATGCTACAATGATAACAACTAAGCAGAGAATTAGAATAAAATCCAACATGACATGGAAAAGTCTAGCCACAGTCTATACGAGCTTCTTTTTACACCGTTATAAGCACGCAAATTGTACCACTACTTTCGAACACAAATTAACTTGTTTGAAACAACTCTCATAGATAATATTCATCAAAGAACAGTAAGATAATCGTATATAACTGAAGCAAACTAACAAGCTCTGAACAAAATACGAGTGGAAAACAAGGGCTAAACGCAGTGCTAGCAAAAGGTGAACACTCACAGAACAATAATAATGAAAACTAGAGTGTTCTAAGCAATAAAAACGGAGCGTGTATATGTCCCACACAAGAATGATAGGTTCCAACTAAGTTTACTGTAGCAAGGAAAATAAAATAAAACAAAATAAAAGCAAACAGAGGCTCCAAGTAAAGTGCATGTGATGTGACCGAATAAAAATATAGTTTCACTAGAAGTGACCTGATAAATTGCTGATGAAGAAAGGGATGCCTTGGTCATCCCCAAGCTTAGACGCTTGAGTATTCTTAGAATTTGCTGGGATGAACCATTGGGTCATCCCCAAGCTTTGGCTTTTCACTCTTCTTGATCACATTATATCACCCTCTTCTCTTGACCCTTGAAAACTTCCTTCACACCAAACTCAATGTAATTCGCATTAGAGGGTTAGTGCATAATCAAAAACTCATATGTTTTCTTTCTAGGATGAACCATTGGGTCATCCCCAAGCTTTGGCTTTTCACTCTTCTTGATCACATTATATCACCCTCTTCTCTTGACCCTTGAAAACTTCCTTCACACCAAACTCAATGTAATTCGCATTAGAGGGTTAGTGCACAATAAAAAAACTCATATGTTCTCCATGAACACAAGCATTATTAATTCTTTTTAAACATTATCTATAGCCACTGATGTTTTGTGGAACAAAGAAATCCACTCAACATAGTAAAAGAGAGAATGCAAGTAAAAAGACAGAATCTGTCAAAACCAGAACAATGTAAAGACGATTTTTTTCGGGGCAATTACGTTGCTCAAATCGAAAAACACAAATCTAGAAAAAGTTTCGGAATTACCTGAGGAATAAACACAAAATTTGCAGGTCATTTTGATATTTCCATGATTTTTACTTCTGTTTGCTGTGCAGAAATCCAAATCTAACATCAACTTTCACTAGAGACTTTACTTGGCACAACAAATGCGAGAAAATAAAGATACAAAGGAGTTGCTACAGAAGTAAACAACACCTTGACTCGAAGAAAACAGAGAAAAACAAAGCAAAATAAAAACATGGGTTATCTCCCAATAATTGCTTTTCTTTAAAGCGTTTTAGCTAGGCATGATAATTTGTGAAGATGCTCACATGAGAAATATGAATTGAAGCAAAAGAGAGCATCAAGAAGAAAATGTATAACAAATTTAAGTCTAAACCACTTCCTATGAAGAAGAATCTTGTATAAAAACAAGTCATGAAAGCACAAGGCAACAAGCATAGGAAAGCAAAACAAGTGCAACTTCAAAAAATTTAACATAAAGAGGGGAAACTTGATATTGTTGAGATGCATAAGACTATGTTTCCTCTCTCATAATAACTTTTAGTAGCATCATGAATAAAATTAACAATATAAATATCACATATAACATTCTTATCATGAGCCACATGCATAAAAGAATTAATACTCTCCACATAAGCATAGTCATTCTCATTAATAGTAGTGGGAGAAAATTCAAAAAAATAACTATCATTATTATTCTCATCACCATAATCATCAAATATAGGAGGCATATTGTAATCCTAACTAATTTTCTCTTCGATAGTAGGTGCACTGAAAATAGCATGTTCATCATTGTAAACATCATATATAGAAGACATATCATAATCACAATAAAATTTATCATCAATATTAGGTGGAACTAGAATTCCACAATCATTATAATCATCATATATTGGAGGCAAAGTAACATTAAAGTAAATTTGTTCCTCAAAACATGGGGAACTAAAAATATCGTTTTCATAAAAACTAGCTTCCCCAAGTTTAGACTTTTCCATAGCATAATATGGATGATTATAAGTGATAGTAGCAATCTGAACTAAAAATGGCAGCAAGAAAACATGTAGTAGAACTGATTGTAAACATTGTTTCAATGCTTAGAAACAAGGCCTAGGGATCATACTTTCACTAATGGACACTCTCATCAATAATATTATAATTGAATGCATAAATATCATCTCTTCACTATGCTACTCCGAACCACTCTCCGGTCGGATAACAAACACCAATAATTGCGTAGGGCTATAAGAGCACTCCTTAGTGTTTGCATTTCCCCATCTAGGTAACCTCCACGCTATCACCATGAGACCTAGATGGTTCCAAACAAACACCACCATTTCATAGGGTTATCCAACACAAAATATAAATATCATGCTAAACCACACGGTGCACACACTGTCACCATTACACCATGATCAAAGTGTCTACGAAGATCTCATAACAAAACCACTTGAGTAGCATAACAGATGAAGAGTAACATCTACTTATTCAACTAGATTACAAAGATCATGATCACATAAAGATCGCACCATGGGAGAGAGAGATGAGACACATAGCTACTGGTAAATCCCTCAGCACCGGGGGAGAACTACTCCCTCCTCATCATAGGAGACAACAACGGCGATGAAGATGGCGATGGAGTTGATGGAGATGGCTCCGGGGCACTTCCCCGTCCCGGCAGGGTGCCGGAACAGAAATTTCTGTCCCCAAAACTTGTCGTCAGCGGCGGCGGCGGAGCTACATAACTTTTCGTAGAAGGGGCCGATATATTTAGGTTTTATGCCTTGGGGGGACTTTATAGGCGAAAGGGCGATGGCGGTGGGTGCCCGAGGGTCCCACACCACTTGTAGGCGTGGCTAGGGGGACCCGTGCCCACCCATGGTGTGGCTCCTGCTCTGACCCCCTCCGGGTCTCCTTTGGACTCTGTTGATGTGTCGGGAATTCTAAGACTTTTGGCTTTTGTTCCGTCCAATTCCGAGAATATTTCCAGAACAACTTTTCTTAAAACAAAAACAACAAAAAAAAGGAAGTGGCTCTGTGGCATCTTGTCAATAGGTTAGTCCATGAAAACATCCGGAAAACGAAGGAGAACATGTGAAAACATAAAGGTAATGGATAGAAAACAAGCATGGTGCATCGAAAATTATAGATACGTTTGAGACATATCAACTAACACCAACACCCAAGAAGAGGGGAATGGTTGAATTAAATGATGAGGTGATGAGGGAAGCCAAGAAATATCTTAAAGTGAAGGGTATTAATCTGAAGATGTGAAGAATCTACCACCTATAGAAGAATTATGTAAGACATTTCCTCATCCATCCACAGTTGAGGTACAGTCCCTCCAATATTTTGATAATAGAGATATTCCCTATTCTAAACCACCTGATCCATGCTTAGATGAATTTGATAATTACGCTGTTAAGAAAGATAATTTTAATATGAGAATGCAGAACCATCTAATGGAAAACTCTAGAGCTATTGATAATTTTCATGGTATTATTGAGAGAACCTCTAATGATGTTAAAATGCTTGCTAAACATTTTCATATGGTTCAAACTCAAATTGATCAACTTACTAAGGTGCAAAAAGGTTTGCTAGCTAATGATTCTAGAGAAAAACATGTTTATGAAATAATCACTAGAAGTGGTGTTTCTACTCAGGATCCTTTGTACCCTGAGGGACATCCTAAAGGAACTGAACAAGATTATCAACAACCTAAAAAACAATAGTACTTCTTCTAAGAAAAAGAAGAAGAAACATATAACTATTGTAGAATCTCTTGAACCTGCTAAAGATCCTAATAGTATATCTGTCTCTAATGGTAAAAATGAAAGTGGTAATGATAAAATTAATGCTTGTGATAAATAAGAAATTGAAGTTGAACCTGAAAAGCAAACTAAAACTGCAAAGTATACTAAGGAGGATTTCATTGCTAATAAACGTGGTAATGAGAGAGAACCTTGGGTACAAAAATCAATGCCTTTTCCTAATAAGAAACATAAATCAAAGGAAAAAGAATATTATAACAAGTTTTGTGAGTGGATGAAACCTTTGTTTTTGCAAATTTCTTTAACTGATGCTATTAAGTTGCCTCCTTATTCAAAATATATGAAAGATATTGTCTCTAAAAAAATAAAGATTTCTAATGAGGAAATTTCCACTATGCTCGCTAATTAATCTTTCAATGAAAAGGTTCCAAAGAAGCTTGGAGATCCTGGTATACCCACTATTCCTTGTTCCATTAAAAATAATTATGTTAGAACTACTTTATGTGATTTAGGAGCAGGAGTTAGTGTTATGCCTTTTTGTCTTTATAAGAGACTACTTTTGAAAAAATTGATACCAACTGATATATCTTTGCTAATGGCTGATAAATCTACCGCTATTCCTGTTGGTATATGTGAGAATGTGCCTGTTCAAGTGGCTAATAACTGTTTGATATTAACTGACTTTGTTGTGTTGGAAATACCTGAAGATGATAATATGTCTATTATTCTTGGGAGACATTTTCTTAACACTGCAGGGGATGTTATTGATTGCAACCAAGGAAAAGTAACTTTTAATGTTAATGATAAAGAACACACACTTTATTTTCCCAAGAAGATTGAGAAGAAATATGGTCTAAATTCAATTGAAAATATTGAGACCATCAAGATTGGAGAATTATATTGTCCTATTCCAATGCCACAGAAAGAATATGAAATTGTTATGATTGGGAATATGTCTATCAAGGTTTAGCCGTTTAGATAACATAATTATTTAGTGAAAAGCAAAGTTTTGCTTCATGTAAAAATTGGTTCGGTGACAAGACTTGATCAACCGGGTTAACAAAGTGATTTTGAATGAAGAGAACAATGTTTTCACTTTCCCTACTTATGTTTTCACAATATTTTCACCATGATACTTTAATTTACTTATGTTTTCACCATCCACAATCAAGTTTTCACCTTGTTTACTGTTTTTACTCATGTTTTCACCATCCCCATTTATGTTTTCACTATATTTCCTCTGTTTATTTGCTTATTAGAGTGTCTTAGAACCTCTGTAGCTTTGTTTTTGGTTTTGTTTTCCATCATTCTATAATTTTTTTCCTGGGTTTTTAATCTATACCTAATAATAAAGGCGCTAAGGCTTCCTTGGTTTGGTTTGGTTTGGTAGGTCATTAAAATTGCCCCTAAAGTTAGATACAAATTACTCACCCTGCCACCGGTAAGTGAAAAAACGTTTGGATTAATATTTGGTATGTCGGGATTGCTTGGTCGCTTTCCTAATTACGTGCGCCATGAGTCCTTGATTGGTCGATTTGTCAAAGTCCGATCCGAACTAGCATACCTAACTACGTCTTGGCCTATATATATCTGGCGGATCGCACTCTAGAAGATCGATTAATTGCTTCTCCTGTCCGATGGAGAAACTAGCGTCAGGACCGGGTCGATCTCGCGGCGGCGGGTGCCTTCTCCTGCCCGATGTTGAAACTAGCGCCATGTCCGGGTCGATCTCACAGCACGTTCCTTCACGACAAAGAGGAAGGATAAGATCGATCAATATTGAGATATGGTAACCTTCTCAATGGACGGTGTCCTTCGGCTGCGAAGCACACTAACCTTGTTCTCTGTCGAAGAACTAATTCCTCAATCTATATCCAGGAGTATGTCATGCCATGGGTGTAGGCCTCGAACAAGGCAGGCAAACGGCCTTGGGGTGTACCTTTGGGAAGAGATGAAAATGAGCTCTTCGTGAAGACAAGATTGACAATCTAGCTTCAATTTATGAGGATTGGAACTAGAGTAGACCAATTTGAAGGCATGGCGTGCAGCCATAGAATATGGAGAGAGAAAGTCTATCCCGGATTGAGGGAGATAGAGGGCAAATTGAAACCGGGAAAGTGCAAATAGGGAATCGAGAATAGGGAGCTTTTTTTCTTTCCTTGTGGACCCAGGTGCTTGCTTGTACGTCATTTTTTTAGCTCCGTGTCTTGTTCACTTGTCCAAGTAGACTACTAAAGTTGCATATGAACTTGATACCTTTATATGACAATAGAAACTAATTCCATGTAATTACGTAACTGATAAACCAGTCTGTAGTTTTTTGCAGCGAAAATTACTTAACCATGAAGTGAACGGGGACATTGTATCTCATTTTCGGGCATGTAATATTGGTACACATAGATTTCACGTACAATCGTTGAACTTATGTTGCCTGTGTAATTTTATGAATATATATTTTCAGTTTCCTTTTGTAAATTCATACACGTACATTCTCAAAATATTTGTGCTATTTGGAAAAAAAATATGTTAATTATTGCCACTGTCCCATCCCGCGCGGGAAAAAGACTAGCAAAAAATTGCAGGAGAGTGACAAAAACTGCTCTAAAATCAACCTAGAGCATGCAAGTGTGCTTCCGCCGTAGAGGCCAAGAATGGTAAATGCCAAGTGGGCTAAGATCTTCAATAAGAGCAAATTCACAAACAACTTAATGTTTTTTGTATTGCCAAGGGTATATAACAAATTAGTTGGTGCGTTCCTGCCGGCATTAGAAAAAAAATTAGGTATGCAAAATCATGACAAATTTGCGAAAATGACTCTCATTTGTATATTCTGTTTAAGTGTAAGCATATTTCTATTTACTTCGTTTTGATTATTTTGTTTATCATGTCTTGATTGCCAACCGGGTAACTTTTTTAGCATAGATGTGCAACTCTTCGTGAAGATAAGATTTTGTATCACCCGTTGCAACGCACGGGCATTTAGCAATTCTTTTAAAAGTCTTTATAGTCGATGGCATATTCTATCTGATTTCTAAGACGCCGTTGTATCAAGAAAATTAAGTTTGTGTGTCTTCGTAACACGGTTTTTTCCGTGGCAACGCACGGGCCCATTTCCTAGTCATTTATTAAATTCTGGAAATTGCTCGAAAAAGTTTCTCCAAAAATTCTAGTAAAATTATATAAATTTTTACGTTAAAAATGGGGCAGAGAGGCACCTGGGGCACCCCCTACGGCAACCACTGCGGGAACCTGTATTTTTCGTGGAGCTTCCTAAGGAGGAGCTTACACAATTCTGCGTTCTCTTTAGATTGGAGGTCTTTCGTGAGGATCGTGGCGTTTTCTCGAAGGATGCATGCGCAGTGGTTGCCGTAGGACCTTCTTGCCGAATCAGGAAGTGAAGAATCATTTGTGGCAGGATCCCATGCAATGACAAGAATTTGTGTCGTGGGAAGCTCATTTGGCTTCTTGTTTCATCTCTTGCGAGTACCATCAGCGGTCTCGGCACCTGATGTAGTGCCATGGTTGCCTTCAGTTGTCTCGGGGCTTGAAGTACTGGTCTAATTGCCATCAGTGGCCTCGGGGTCCAGAGTAATTGTTTCCCGCTTGCCGTTAGCGTCCTCGGCACTCGAAGTTCTTTGCTCCTCACCATCAGTTGTCTTGGAGTCAGAAATAGTCGGTGCTTTTGGATCGTCATTTAAAAATTGAGAAAAGTGTCCGCTCCCTCCACAATCGTCGTCGTCATTTCCCTGTGCTCCCGACATCTCACTAAACTTAAAAAAATAAAGTAGTTAGTAGTAAACTTTAAAAACTTTGGAGGTTTAAACATATAAGTCGGGCACCCAAGGATGTCATACTTTTAGCATAAATAATGCCACAATTAACGAAAAATTCGGCATGACCTTTGCTAAAAATAGGACATATTGAGTGCCTGAAGCCAGAACGGAAGTTAATCAACATTCCGAAAAAACATAGGCCTCGTTTTCTGCAAACAAACATCTAAAATCATCAACTTGGTTTCAACATTCGTCTCCACTCCTCGCAACATTCATTGTCTCAACACTCTTGTTTCAACATACAACAAATTATCCACATATATCGATCAAATGCATCACAGATATAGATCAAATTCAGGAACAAATCTCACATAGACATTTCAGCGAACACCTTGTGTTCGGGCATGTACCACGGCGCATGGGGGCACGGAAAGAGCGCGCTTGGGCAGGGCATTGCTCGGCAGCGCTATGGCAGGGAAGCGCTAGGGCAGGGCACTCGGCATGGTAGCTCTAGGACAGAGCGTACCTTTCTCCGACGAGGCGGAAGAGCTCGATGGCGGAGGCGGGAGGAGGACTGTGGCGAGGGGCGGTGCTGGGGCAGGGATCGGTGCCGAGAACGCGAAAGAGATCCACTCATGGGGGTGGCGGTGCTGCAGGGCACAACTGGGCTCATTGGCGCCGGCGGCGGTTTTTGAGTTGGACGAGAGAGCGCGCGAAGATGAAAAATGCTAAGTGTCGGGTGTGCCCCTGTAGATGCTTTAGTGACAGTTAGCGCAGCGTGCGCCTAAGGGCACGCGCTTGCAGTAACTTACTAGAAGCGTGTCCTTCGTGCGTAGCTGCCCGTAGGTTATTGTCAGCGGGCGCTCGTTGGCGCACGCTGCCGCTAATCTTGGCATAGGTTTTGCCCGTTGTTTCAATTTAATTAATTTCTGGCATTAGGTAGATAATTGTATAACGTGGTTTTAGATATATATATATATATATATAGGATAATTGTGTAATACATATGCGTATGTACACATATAAATAAAAGTGTTGTTAATTAATATATATAAATCTACTTATATATTTGTTATCGCATGCACACCGCTAATCACTGACGAATAATTTAGCCGAATATTACGTAGTATATATTGTACAAGATATATAGATATATATTACATATCATTTGACCGAATAAAATGTATGCATTACCGCATATCGCATGGTGTGTAATAAAAGTTTCGTACAAAAGGAGATACATATATTTAGTTTTCATGTGCATGCATTATCGCATGCACACTCCGTTTCTCAGCTTCGTTCATGTTTCACAGTTATCTTCTTGCATTTTTTCTTCGCCGCTGAATATTTTAGCCACCCATTGTGACTTCTTCTTCTGAACGGAAGATGATCCATATGTAACGTAGTCTTGTTTCTTCTTTTGATGTATGCTTCATCATCATCGTCATCTTTCCTCATCGGTCGTTGTACTGGTCATAGTCTTCCTCGTTGGCGACTCCATCCATCTTGACGATCCTCCTTTTGTCTCTCCTCACCACAACACGGCTGGGCTTCCTTGGGTCCGTTATGAAGAAGCATTGAGTGATGTGTTTAGCCATTACCCATGGATCATATTTTGCGGTAAAGTTCACATCGTTCGATTTGGCGTCGGGTATAATCATAGTATGTAGTGAAATACGGTGTTCTCTTACGATGCTCTTAGCCCACCTGACACGGAACATTGTTACCTTGTACTATCCATAGTCAAGCTCACATATCTCTTCGATCCTTCCATAGTATCTTTCTTTTACGTCACCGGTTAAAGATTCCATCGTCACCCCTGAGTTCTGATACTCACTGTTTTTGTCTTTGTCCTCCGTGTAGAACGTGTATCCGTTGATACCATATGCTTTATAAGTAGCGAGGTTGCACGCGAGTCCATGTGCTAAGGAGAATAAAAGATCTCCATCAACATAATCGTCTGGTAGTGGATGAGTTTGACGTTTCTCTGTAACCAAGGCAAGAAAGTGGAGTTGTGCTCTCTTATTATTTCTTCTTTCGTTCTCTTCAGCCCCCCGCACACGGTAACTTCTCTCAATTATTATTTTGTGTTTCTTCAACCAAGGATCGACAATTTCTAGGTGTTGTAGCACTAATAAGTTTGCTCTATCAAAGTTGGTGCGTCTACCCGAGTGGACCATATGCAAATCCTTACGGTCATTCTTGTGACCAAATCCTTCGAGCCTGCCAAGGTGCTTGTTTATGGGCAAGCCAACAGGATTTTTGGTGTCTAGATAATTCATACAGAAATAAATGCACTTTTCATTCAGGAAGCCCTAGACGATGCTTCCATCGTGAAGGTCTCTGTTATGAACAAAACCTTTGATGACACCGTTCATCTTTTCGAACGCCATCATGTTGTGCATGAATGACAGCCCGAGATAGATGATATCGTCAACTATATGTACGAGAAGATGCACCATAACGTCAAAGAACACGGGAGGGAAGTACATCTCAACCTCGCACAATATGACAACAATCTCCTCCTATAGCCTATTGAGTTGCTTGATACTGATCGACTTTCTAGAGACAACATCTAAGAAATTACAGAGGCCAATAAGTGTTTCACGGACGTGCTCGTCCATTATCCCTCTAAGTGCAACCGGAAGTATCTGCATCATCATCACTTGACATTCATGAGACTTCATCCTGCTGAACCTTCGTTTCTTCGGGTCTAGATATCTGCTTATCTTCCCTGATTAACCAGAACTAACCTTGATTTCTACAGGGCACTATAAAAATAGATCGAGCTTCTTCTTGCTTAGAGTGAAGAAAGCGGGTGGGCAATAATATTCCTTATTAACTTTTTTGCCTTTCCTTGTGTCTCCTCCAATGCATCATCAGGGGATTGTCCTTGAAGCTCTTTCACGAGTTTCAATATTTTCAGGTCGTTTCTTGCTTTCGGCCCATCTTTGGTCTTCTCAGGCATGTTGAGAAGTGTGCCTAGAAAACTCTCGCATGCGTTCTTCAGTGATATGCATGACAACGAGGCTATGAGGCGTATCAAAGATTGGCCAGTATAGCAAGTTCCAGAAAATAGACCTCGTTTTCCATACCCTCAGCAGTGGATCCGGTGCCTTTCGCTTCTTTCCTGACGCTAGACAATCTTTCCATCCTTTCAAAAAATTATCCATTTCCTCTCATGTCCTCTTACGTGGAGGCTCTTGTGTCTCATCTTGACCATTGAACATATCTGGACTAGTTCTCCACATGTCGTTCTCATGAAGCCACCTTTGACGCCCCCATGCACACGGTTTCCGAAGATCCGGGCTCTTTCGATACTTGTTGATTGATATGTCCATTTTGCATCACTATTTTATATCATAATTTTCTGTTATTCATCGATATATTTCATGTTATGATGCATCCCTAATGTTATTTTATCTTATTTTGAATGTTTCATAATTTTTGGAGAATAAACACCGGGACCAGAAATCTGATGGAAAAAGCACCGCCGAGATACCATATTTCAGAAGATCAGAAGAAGAAGTGGGACACCGGGGGCGTCTTAGAAGTTCAGAGGAGGATTATAGCCAGAAGGGGAGCTAGAGGGGGGCCACCAGGGGCCCACACCATGAGGTGGCGCGCCCCCTGGCCGCGCCACCAGGTGGTGTGGCCACCCTGGCCCACCTCTGGGGATATCTTTCGCGTACTTGGCCCCGAGAGAACCCTAAGCCTCATACCATCATCGAAGAATTATTTAGCCACCCCATCGGGGCGGAAAACACCCGAGAGAGAAAAGCTCTCTGGCAGGGAGAAATCTACCGGGGAAATTCCTCTCCGGAGAGGGGAAATCACCGCCATCGTCACCGTCATCACTTCGGGCATCATCAAGATCGTCATCATCATCATCATCATCATCACCAGCATCACCATCACCCTCATCATCCACCGTCATCCCGCTGTAATAATTAGGGGCCTTCTATCGTTGTTTTACATTAGATCTCTCTCCCGGTGTGGATTACTTGTTAGTAGTTGATGCTTGTGAGCTTTATCGGTGTTTGCACTTTATGACCAGATTGTTATCATCCATTATATCACCTCTGATTATGATCCATATGATTTCTTGTCAGTAGTTCGTGTTGTTCTTGAGGACATGGGAGAAGTCAAGTTGTTAGTAGTGAAGTAATGTTGAGTAATATTTAATGGTTTGATATTTAAGTTGTGGTGTTATTCTTCTAGTGGTGTCATGTGAACGTCGACTACATGATACTTCACCATTTATGGGCCTAGGGGAATGCATCGTGTATTTGGCTACTAATTGTGGGGTTTCTGGAGTGACAGAAACCTAAACCCCCGTTAGAAAACCATTACAGGAGGGAGCGTAGGATCCCGGAGTTTAAAGCTGTGGTTAGATTTATTTCTTAATTACTTTCTTGTAGTTGCGGATGCTTGCAAGGGATATAATCACAAGTATGTATTAGTCTTGGATGGGATGGTACATGAGCATAGGTTCACCCACACAACACTCATCAAAATACTAAAGATTATTCAGAGGCATGGAACGAAAGCACTTGACAGAAACCTCCCGTGTGTCCTCGGGAACGTTTGTTAATCATAAGTAAACCCACCGGCTTGTCCTTTGATGAAGAAAGGATTGGGACACTTGCTGCAAAAATTATTACTGCATTTTATTTACTCGCACTTTATTTATCTGCAATATCAAAACCCCCTACAAATGTATCTTTCAGTATTTACAGTTATTCCTTCAACGAAACTGCTTGTCAACACCTTCTGCTCCTCATTGGGTTCGACACTCTTATTTATCGAAAGTACTATGATACACCCCCTATACTTGTGGGTCATCAAGACTATTTTATGGCGCCGTTGCTAGGGAGTGAAGCGCTATTGGTAAGTGGAATTGATAAAGGAAGCTTGTGCTGTAAGTGCTGTTTTTATTACTGTCTACTGCTTTATTACACTATGTTTAGATCTCCTTTTGAGTCCGCATTTGCAGGCACTGGTGCCACTGCTAGGATAGTAAGTGACCCACCGCCTGATGATTTGGATCCTTATAAACTACCTATAAAGAATGTTAAACATGTTATGAATAACTGCCATTCAGGTGATGGAACTGTCCATCCTGGTGATCATTTACTCTTTTTACATGAATTGTGCGATTGTTCAAGTGTGCAGGTATTACAAAGGGCCAAGTAAAGAGGATATTATTCTCTATATCATTGACAGGTCGAGCCGCTGAATGGTTCAAACTGCTAAAAAATAGCCAGACTATTAGACGGGAGGAAATTGTACCTCTTTTGTTCTAAATTCTATCCTCCCAGTGAAATTCATAGAGATCGAAATTATATGTATAATTTTTGGCCTCATGACAGAGAGAGTATTGCCCAAGCACGGGTAAGATTGAAGTTACTAATTCTCAAATGCCCCATTCATGAGATCCCCAGTAATATTGTTATTAATAATTTCTATGCAAGGCTTTCTCTTCATGATAAGGATTTATTGTATGCTTCTTGTTCTGGATCATTTACATGTATGAAGGATGAAGCTAAATGGGGTCTTCTTGACCGTATTCAAGAAAACACTGAAGGATGGGAGAATGACAAAGGTATAAAGTTAGGTATAAATTATGATTATGAATGCATTAAAACTTTTATGTCATCCGATGATTTTCATAATGTTAGTATTTCTTATGGTCTTGATTCTCAAGTTGCTGCAAAATTATATAAGGACTTTGCTTCTTATATTTATATTCCCAAAAAAGAATGGCATAAGTACCATGCACCTTATAAAGATACTGTTAATTGTGTTCCTGCTAGAGATATAGAAGTTCATACCGTTGATTCTATTGTGCCTGAAGCTTATATTGAGAAAATGCCTTTCCCTGCTAAGGTAAAATAACATTCTATGTTAGCTAGTGTGGTTAATAAAAGTGCAAGGAAACCTGTAGAACCCGAGGAACAAATAACTGTAGAACCTACAGTAGCAATAGTAAAGGACCTTGTTTCTGAAAATGTAGAAGAGGGACACATTATATTTTGTGAAGATGCTTCTAATATTGTCTCTCATCCTAGTAAATCTAGGAAACCTAGTGTTCCTGTGATATCTGTGAGGATAGGAGATCATTGATATTATGGTTTGTGTGATATTGGTGCTAGTTCTAGTGCTATTCCTTATGAGCTTTATAAAGAAATCATGCATGAAATTGGTTCTTGTGAACTTGAAGACATTGATGTGATTATTCAACTTGCTAATAAGGAAACTATTTCTCCGATTGGTATTGTTAGAGATGTGGAGGTCTTATGTGGCAAAACTAAATATCCTGCTGATTTTCTAGTACTAGGAACTTCTGCTAGTGATACTTGTCCTATTATATTTGGTAGACCTTTCCTAAACACTTGTGGTGCTGTTATAGATTGCAAAAAGGAGAAAATCCTTAAAAAGTTTGATGGACAGTCTTATTAATTTAGTTTCTCAAAATTTGCTAAAGCACCTTATGAAGCTAAATTACCTAATGAGAATTATAGAGTTGAACAATTGGCTACTATTGCTCTTGCTCCTAACATTCCTTTGCAACAATACAGGTAAGACCACGAAAGTGATGTCTTTATGGAAGAAAGAAATGAAATTGACAATATTTTCCTACATCAGCCAGCGATGCTGAAACATAATTTAGCGGTTGTGACGCCCCGAGATCGGGCACTATGCAGATTTTAGCATTCCCGCCAAATCCGCATAATAACCGATTCCAGGTTGCCACTTGTGATAACATTACAACAGTTCACGAATAATCCACAACAACAACAGAAGAGGTATATACAAGACGACTCAAATGAGTCAAGGATACAACTGATACAATACAAAGATCCAAATAACAGCGGAAGAAACAACATAGTGTCCGACTACGGACAAGATACAAATTGGACTAAGAGTCCTGAAGATAACCGATGGCGTCCAATCCCTGCCCAGGCCAAGCCGGAGGGATTCCCAAGCTAACGTCGTCAGACTTCAAACCTGTTGACTGCAATGTGGAATATGCAGCCACGAAAGGGATTCATGGGCCAGTACGGTTAAGTACTGGCAAGTGGATAACCCATACTCACAAGATACCAGCGTATCCAATCATCACAAGATACAAATACTTTGGGTTCAACGGAAAGGAAAGAATTATTGCAAAGAAGCGGCAGCGGGCTGCACTAACTAACTGGAGAGACTCGCTACAACATCCGGCTAAAAGAGGGGGATAAGATAGCGTATCAGAACCAACTACAACTACTCACCAAACAATACCCATCCAATGTTACCCCCTACTAAGGAAGCAACCCAAGGAAACTCACACTGTTGATTAAGGTGACATTCATTCTTATGGTAGAGCTAATCTACATTACTAGTCAAGTTATCATCGTTAGGTGTAAGTTGTCTGAGTACTTGTTAGCCAGCGCTTTCACCAGGTCATCCATAACCGCGGACAACACGGCTTCTCGAGAAGATTTAACCCTGCAGGGATGCACCAATTTGGCCGTACACGTAAGAATAACCCGCCAGACGGGGGATCAACCCACCAAGCGAGGTACTCAACACAACCCAACTCTTCTTCGCATCAAGCCCAAAGAACCCCGTGCAGTTGAGCGCACGGCTAATCAAGCCCCACGAAGAAAAGGGGACCCTCATAGCACTCTAAGAACGTGTCTCCCTAAATGCCGACTACAAAAGTTCCACCCTGGCGCCAAGGGTTCGCACCTGCATATGCATGCGGCAAATGGAAAACCCGAACTAAATGAGGCGATTTGGACGAGATGCGAATCGAATCAGAATTGCGGGGGGCGCCCATACTCGCTTCCCAAATGCGGTTAGTACGCTCATCATGGATCAATGGACAAGACCCTTTTCCTAATTAGGGTCGACACTAGCAGGCCTCAAAACCACGCCGGGCCTCCTGCCGGTGCCTTATCATCAAATTATTATTACCCAAAACATTAACATGTTGTTGATTGAATTGAAACCCAACTATCAAACTAAACAGGTGATAAGATAAAGGACGACAAGACTCGAGCTCAAACAACCTAAGCATGCAACTACGACACGAGGGCCAACGGGATAAACAAACAACATGTAATAGGAAGTGGAAGGAAGGCTATATCATGGCTGCAAGGTAACATATGATAGGATCGGGACACAAGCATCGAATCATAAGGCTAGCATAAGAACAACGGAAAGCATCGGTAACAAGTGATGAAAGGCAGCCATAGGTAGCAAGTGAGTATACTTGCCTGGAATCCAGCAAGTAGAGGTACATCCGAAGAACTTGTCGTTGCTCACATCATCTCAACGTCCTATCCACGAAGAAGCAACGAACCTCGAACAAACACCGGATGCAGCAATTACTTCTACGGCAAAAGATCCAGCATGATCAAGATATGGATGCATGACAAGTTTAAGGATGCATCAAGATAAACTAGTTGACATGATAAACATATTTAAATGGGCTCATATGCAATTTGGATTGCATATGGAAAAGCCCATGAATTAATGTGGAATTAAATGATCTACAAATAACCATCATGTGAAAGTTGATTAGGATGATGCATGGATGAGGAAAACAATGAGAAAACAACAATAGCTTCAATTTGAAAAGGTGTTTACCAAGTTTGGAATTTTATTTATTAAGTTATGAAATTTGGCTTCTTAAAGGATTTACACAAGCATTTGTTGTTTTCACCCATTTTAACTGTTCAAAATAGATAACCAAATTCATATTTGGAAAGAACACAAATTTTTAAATGGAATACATATTTCATTTGTTGAATTTGGATTTTAGATGAGCAAGTTATTAATTTGACAATTTTAAATGCATTAATTAAGAAACAGTTGTTTTCAGCAATTTAATTTATTCAAAATGGAAAACAAAGTTTATATTTGCAAAGTTCATGAAAAATTGGATGGAAAACATATTTTATTTGTTGAAATTGGATTTTAATTGAGCAAGTTATGAATTTCACCATTTAAATGATTTAATTAAAGCATTAAGTAATTGCATTAGTTTTATTTATCCAAAACAGAAAACAAATGTTATATTTGGAAAGAGCATGGAATTTTGGATAGAAAACATATTTTATATGTTCAAAAAGAATTTAGTTTGACCAAGTTATTGATTTAGCAATTTTAAATGATTTAAACAAGATTTAAATTATTTAACCAATTTTAATTATTCAAAACAGGAAACATAGTTTATATTTGGAAAGCTTGTTCAATTTTGCATGGGAAACATATTTTACGTGTTGGAAAACAATTTTAAATGATTTAGTTAAGCATATTACCAATTTAAATGCATTAAATAAGAGGTGAAACAATTATTCAATTTAAAGGTTGCAAACCAGAACACAAAGTTGATATTCGCAAAGTTTAGAGAATTTTGATTGGAAAACATATTTTACTTTTCAAATTTGGAGTTAAAATGAATTAGTCATGATTTATGCAATTAAATCAATTTAAATTGAGCCGGAAGCCCAACATCTAATTTAGGAGGTTCGAGTTATTTATCTACCCATCAAGATTAAATGTTGTTTAACATGTATAACAAGATATCGATGAGCTACACAAGTTTAAATGGAACCGGGACTAGATATATAACATCCCAACACATCCCATATTTAATTGTTATGTGATTGTTAGTTACCCGTAACTAACAAAGGATGTGATGCAAACATGATGATATGACATTCGTAAAACAGATGACATTTTATAGAAAATAGGTCATATAGGCATAAGGGATAGGGTTTGGGTTCGCACGTGGGAAAGGGAAACTTCGGGGAAACACCGATGTCTTCGGTGCGTGGAGGAAGTAGACGAAGAGGAGGAAGTAGACGAAGTCGTCGTAGCAGGGGAAGTAGACATTCCGTTGTCGATGTAGTCGAAGTCGAGGTCTTCGGGTCATAGAGGAAGTAGTCGACGTAGGCGTGGTAGTGGAAGTAGTCGACGTCGTTGTAGTAGGGGAAGTAGTCGACGTCGAGGAAGTAGTCGTAATTGCACCACCGCATCATCGTCTTCGGGGCGTCGAGGAGATAATTGTTCTCGTGTCGTCGTCGAAGTAGTCATTCACGTCTGGAGTCGAAGTGGTCGTCGTAGTCGTGGCCGAACCGTAACAACATCGTCTTCGGGGTCGGAGGCGAACCTGACGGTCCCGGTCTTCGGGCGCGCACGAAGGCGGCCAATGCAAAGCGGACACGGTCGAGGGTTCGGCAAGGTGGACGTTCACGGCTCGGGGTAGCGGTACGTGTCGGCGAAGAACTCGTCGACGAGGTACATGTGGGGCGGCGGTAGTCGTTCACGGTGGTTATTGTTGATGCATCGTCGACGAGCTTGGTGTGCTATCTTCCGAAGATCTTGACGATGTTTTAGCCTTCGTGGTCGAGGTTGTTCTTGTCGATGGTGGTCATGTACCGGGCACGGGCACGAAGGCCTCGGCCACACCAAACAGAGCATGTGCATGAACAAGTGCCTCGTGATGTTGGAGTCGAGGTAGTGGAGATGAGTGTCGACGCCGGGGTTGTAGTCGTGCACTGCCGTCCCGCCCACGTCGACGAAGTTGCAGCAGCGGCACCACCTCAGCGACGTCGGCACAAGGAGCATCTCAGCAGCGGCGCGTCGACCTGCGCCGAGTCACACCAGCAGCACCACCGCACCCCTCACCTCACAACTACCAGACCATTGTGCGCCACCGTCGGGAGGAAGCAAAACGAGGACGGCGGCCTGGAGGTGCAGATGGCCATGGCGGTTCGCACGCCGTGCAAAGGGAGAGGTGCCGACACGGGAGCAGCAGAACGCAGGCCTCGCCCTGGCCGCAGGCCCTGCACGACGGAGCCGCCGAAATTGCGTCGCAAGCCGTGCCGTCGGCGTTGTCGCCGGCAGGGGTCTCGAAGCATCAAGACGATACGTCCTCGGCGTCTCCCTCGACAGCTCCGGCGACGGCGCAGGGGGCTACAAGAGCAGGTCAAGGGTAGCGCGGAAGCCCGCGGCGACGGCCTCATGGCTCTTGGCGACGCTGAGCCAGGCCTGCAGGGTGGAGGACGCGCACAGCGGGGGGGGGGGGGGGGAGGGCTCCACGACAGATACGACGGCGACCTGGAATTCGGCAAGGCCGGAGCCGGCGGGCAGCGGCCGGAGAAGCGGCGGCGGTGGCTGCCGTCGGCCGGAACTGAGCAGGGGCGTCGCCTGCTGTCGAGGAAGGAAGAGGACGGGGGGATGGGAAGCGGCGGGTTCAGGTCGGAGGGGACGAGGCGAGGGACGGCCGGCCGGAGCATGGCCTCCTGGCCGGTGCGAGCGAGGAAGGGAGGCGAGGGGGAGGCAGGCGACGAGGATGGAGGCGTCGAGCGAGAGGAGACGCACTCGAGGGGATCGGGGCTTCTGCGTGCGTTGCGTGCGTGGTGTGCGTGCGGTGATCTGTGAGGGATGGGGGAGGGACCTGATTGCGAAAATGAAGAAGAGGAGGAGGGTGGCTGCAATTGAGGAGGGGGTGGGAGTGCAAAAATTCTAGGGTTTCGGGTGGGGAGGCTGGCTGGGCCTTGCTGCGCCATTTCGGCCCAGTTCGGCCGGCTGCTCTCTCTCACGCTCCAAAACAAAAAAAAATTGTCTAGGTTTGTTTTATCATTTGTTAGAAATTGATTTGGCATTATTAAAAAAATGATTTATGCAATCCGACACAAACTAGAAAGTTTTAGAAAACAAGATTTGATTAACTTCAATTAGTTTGCAAGTTTTACATGCACGATGATGTATGAGGATGCCATGCGATGCAAAAACAACAATCAATTCTATACGGGAAAACAAAAACCCCGGGCGTTACAGACGACACCACTAACAAGGGATTGCGCCCTCGCAATCCGCTCACAACCAAGGGAGGGAAAAGAAGGTCGACTATCGATTCTTCGTGCTTCCAGCTGATCTCCTCGACACCACTAACAAGGGTTTCTCGACACCACTAACAAGAGATTCTTGCTCGGGTTGACGACGATGTTCTTCCACCAGGAATCTTCCGATGATCGAACCTACTAGGTTTAAAGGCTAGGAGAACGACCAACCCACGTAGGATCCTAAAACTTTGAAAGATAGATAAGGGAAGAGACTCCAAAACAAATAAGGTAGGAGGAGAAATAGAATAGAGATAAGGAGAAAACAAGAATCCTATTGAGATGTTTCCAAAATAGTTTAGCAGAAATGGTTTTTGTCACTCTAGAAACAACGACCGTTAGCGAGGTTATCCTACAGGCTTTGCGGACCCATTGCTTCGATAACCATTCGTATCGAAACAATATCGGGAATCGGAAACCATGCTCTGATACCATTTGTGACGCCCCGAGATCGGGCACTATGCAGATTTTAGCATTCCCGCCAAATCCGCATAATAACCGATTCCAGGTTGCCACTTGTGATAATATTACAACAGTTCACGAATAATCCACAACAACAACAGAAGAGGTATATACAAGACGACTCAAACGAGTCAAGGATACAACTGATACAATACAAAGATCCAAATAACAGCGGAAGAAACAACATAGTGTCCGACTACGGACAAGATACAAATTGGACTAAGAGTCCTGATGATAACCGATGGCGTCCAATCCCTGCCCAGGCCAAGCTGGAGGGATTCCCAAGCTAACGTCGTCAGACTTCAAACCTGTTGACTGCAATGTGGAATATGCAGCCACGAAAGGGATCCGTGGGTCAGTACGGTTAAGTACTGGCAAGTGGATAACCCATACTCACAAGATACCAGCGTATCCAATCATCACAAGATACAAATACTTTGGGTTCAACGGAAAGGAAAGGATTATTGCAAAGAAGCGGCGGCGGGCTGCACTAACTAACTACAGAGACTCGCTACAACATCCGGCTAAAAGAGGGGGATAAGATAGCGTATCAGAACCAACTACAACTACTCACCAAACAATACTCATCCAATGTTACCCCCTACTAAGGAAGCAACCCAAGGAAACTCACACTGTTGATTAAGGTGACATTCATTCTTATGGTAGAGGTAATCTACATTACTAGTCAAGTTATCATCGTTAGGTGTAAGTTGTCCGAGTACTTGTTAGCCAGCACTTTCACCAAGTCATCCATAACCGCGGACAACACGGCTTCTCGAGAAGATTTAACCCTGCAGGGATGCACCAATTTGGCCGTACACGTAAGAATAACCCGCCAGACGGGGGAACAACCCACCAAGCGAGGTACTCAACACAACCCAACTCTTCTTCGCATCAAGCCCAAAGAACCCCGTGCAGTTGAGCGCACGGCTAATCAAGCCCCACGAAGAAAAGGGGACCCTCATAGCACTCTAAGAACGTGTCTCCCTAAATGCCGACTACAAAAGTTCCACCCTGGAGCCAAGGGTTCGCACCTGCATATGCATGCGGCAAATGGAAAACCCGAACTAAATGAGGCGATTTGGACGAGATGCGAATCGAATCAGAATTGCGGGGGGCGCCCATACTCGCTTCCCACATGCGGTTAGTGCGCTCATCATGGATCAATGGACAAGACCCTTTTCCTAATTAGGGTCGACACTAGCAGGCCTCAAAACCACGCCGGGCCTCCTGCCGGTGCCTTATCATCAAATTATTATTACCCAAAACATTAACATGTTGTTGATTGAATTGAAACCCAACTATCAAACTAAACAGGTGATAAGATAAAGGACGACAAGACTCGAGCTCAAACAACCTAAGCATGCAACTACGACACGAGGGCCAACGGGATAAACAAACAACATGTAATAGGAAGTGGAAGGAAGGCTATATCATGGCTGCAAGGTAACATATGATAGGATCGGGACACAAGCATCGAATCATAAGGCTAGCATAAGAACAACGGAAAGCATCGGTAACAAGTGATGAAAGGCAGCCATAGGTAGCAAGTGAGTATACTTGCCTGGAATCCAGCAAGTAGAGGTACATCCGAAGAACTTGTCGTTGCTCACATCATCTCAACGTCCTATCCGCGAAGAAGCAACGAACCTCGAACAAACACCGGATGCAACAATTACTTCTACGGCAAAAGATCCAGCATGATCAAGATATGGATGCATGACAAGTTTAAGGATGCATCAAGATAAACTAGTTGACATGATAAACATATTTAAATGGGCTCATATGCAATTTGGATTGCATATGGAAAAGCCCATGACTTAATGTGGAATTAAATGATCTACAAATAACCATCATGTGAAAGTTGATTAGGATGATGCATGGATGAGGAAAACAATGAGAAAACAACAATAGCTTCAATTTGAAAAGGTGTTTACCAAGTTTGGAATTTTATTTATTAAGTTATGAAATTTGGCTTCTTAAAGGATTTACACAAGCATTTGTTGTTTTCACCCATTTTAATTGTTCAGAATAGATAACTAAATTCATATTTGGAAAGAACACAAAATTTTAAATGGAATACATATTTCATTTGTTGAATTTGGATTTTAGATGAGCAAGTTATTAATTTGACAATTTTAAATGCATTAATTAAGAAACAGTTGTTTTCAGAAATTTAATTTATTCAAAATGGAAAACAAAGTTTATATTTGCAAAGTTCATGAAAAATGGGATGGAAAACATATTTTATTTGTTGAAATTGGATTTTAATTGAGCAAGTTATGAATTTCACCATTTAAATGATTTAATTAAAGCATTAAGTAATTGCATTAGTTTTATTTATCCAAAACAGAAAACAAATGTTATATTTGGAAAGAGCATGGAATTTTGGATGGAAAACATATTTTATATGTTCAAAAAGAATTTAGTTTGACCAAGTTATTGATTTAGCAATTTTAAATGATTTAAACAAGATTTAAATTATTTAACCAATTTTAATTATTCAAAACAGGAAACATAGTTTATATTTGGAAAGCTTGTTCAATTTTGCATGGGAAACATATTTTACATGTTGGAAAACAATTTTAAATGATTTAGTTAAGCATATTACCAATTTAAATGCATTAAATAAGAGGTAAAACAATTATTCAATTTAAAGGTTGCAAAACAGAACACAAAGTTGATATTCGCAAAGTTTAGAGAATTTTGATTGGAAAACATATTTTACTTTTCAAATTTGGAGTTAAAATGAATTAGTCATGATTTATGCAATTAAATCAATTTAAATTGAGCCGGAAGCCCAACATCTAATTTAGGAGGTTCGAGTTATTTATCTACCCATCAAGATTAAATGTTGTTTAACATGTATAACAAGATATCGATGAGCTACACAAGTTTAAATGGAACCGGGACTAGATATATAACATCCCAACACATCCCATATTTAATTGTTATGTGATTGTTAGTTACCCGTAACTAACAAAGGATGTGATGCAAACATGATGATATGACATTCGTAAAACAGATGACATTTTATAGAAAATAGGTCATATAGGCATAAGGGATAGGGTTTGGGTTCGCACGTGGGAAAGGAGAACTTCGGGGCAACACCGATGTCTTCGGTGCGTGGAGGAAGTAGACGAAGAGGAGGAAGTAGACGAAGTCATCGTAGCAGGGGAAGTAGACATTCCGTTGTCGATGTAGTCGAAGTCGAGGTCTTCGGGTCATAGAGGAAGTAGTCGACGTAGGCGTGGTAGTGGAAGTAGTCGACATCGTTGTAGTAGGGGAAGTAGTCGACGTCGAGGAAGTAGTCGTAATTGCACCACCGCATCATCGTCTTCGGGGCGTCGAGGAGATAATTGTTCTCGTGTCGTCGTCGAAGTAGTCATTCACGTCTGGAGTCGAAGTGGTCGTCGTAGTCGTGGCCGAACCGTAACAACATCGTCTTCGGGGTCGGAGGCGAACCTGACGGTCCCGGTCTTCGGGCGCGCACGAAGGCGGCCAATGCAAAGCGGACACGGTCGAGGGTTCGGCGAGGTGGACGTTCACGGCTCGGGGTAGCGGTACGTGTCGGCGAAGAACTCGTCGACGAGGTACATGTGGGGCGGCGGTAGTCGTTCACGGTGGTTATTGTTGATGCATCGTCGACGAGCTTGGTGTGCTATCTTCCGAAGATCTTGACGATGTTTTAGCCTTCGTGGTCGAGGTTGTTCTTGTCGATGGTGGTCATGTACCGGGCACGGGCACGAAGGCCTCGGCCACACCAAACAGAGCATGTGCATGAACAAGTGCCTCGTGATGTTGGAGTCGAGGTAGTGGAGATGAGTGTCGACGCCGGGGTTGTAGTCGTGCACTGCCGTCCCGCCCATGTCGACGAAGTTGCAGAAGCGGCACCACCTCAGCGACGTCGGCACAAGGAGCATCTCAGCAGCGGCGCGTCGACCTGCGCCGAGTCACACCAGCAGCACCACCGCACCCCTCACCTCACAACTACCAGACCATTGTGCCCCACCGTCGGGAGGAAGCAAAAACGAGGACGGCGGCCTGGAGGTGCAGATGGCCATGGCGGTTCGCACGCCGCGCAAAGGGAGAGGTGCCGACACGGGAGCAGTAGAACGCAGGCCTCGCCCTGGCCGCAGGCCCTGCACGACGGAGCCGCCGAAATTGCGTCGCAAGCCGTGCCGTCGGCGTTGTCGCCGGCAGGGGTCTCGAAGCATCAAGACGGTACGTCCTCGGCGTCTCCCTCGACAGCTCCGGCGACGGCGCAGGGGGCTGCAAGAGCAGGTCAAGGGTAGCGCGGAGGCCCGCGGCGACGGCCTCATGGCTCTTGGCGACGCCGAGCCAGGCCTGCAGGGTGGAGGACGCGCACAGCGGGGGGGAGGGCTCCACGACGGATACGACGGCGACCTGGAATTCGGCAAGGCCGGAGCCGGCGGGCAGCAGCCGGAGAAGCGGCAGCGGTGGCTGCCGTCGGCCGGAACTGAGCAGGGGCGTCGCCTGCTATCGAGGAAGGAAGAGGACGGGGGGATGGGGAGCGGCGGGTTCAGGTCGGAGGGGACGAGGCGAGGGACGGCCGGCCGGAGCATGGCCTCCTGGCCGGTGCGAGCGAGGAAGGGAGGCGAGGGGGAGGCAGGCGACGAGGATGGAGGCGTCGAGCGAGAGGAGACACAGTCGAGGGGATCGGGGCTTCTGCGTGCGTTGCGTGCGTGGTGTGCGTGCGGTGATCTGTGAGGGATGGGGGAGGGACCTGATTGCGAAAATGAAGAAGAGGAGGAGGGTGGCTGCAATTGAGGAAGGGGTGGGAGTGCAAAAATTCTAGGGTTTCGGGTGGGGAGGCTGGCTGGGCCTTGCTGCGCCATTTCGGCCCAGTTCGGCCGGCTGCTCTCTCTCACGCTCCAAAACAAAAAAAAAATTGTCTAGGTTTGTTTTATCATTTGTTAGAAATTGATTTGGCATTATTAATAAAAAATGATTTATGCAATCCGACACAAACTAGAAAGTTTTAGAAAACAAGATTTGATTAACTTCAATTAGTTTGCAAGTTTTAAATGCACGATGATGTATGAGGATGCCATGCGATGCAAAAACAACAATCAATTCTATACGGGAAAACAAAAACCCCGGGCGTTACAGCGGTGGAAGACTTGGGTACCACATTACCACCCAAGGAGGACCCTGTTTTGATTAAAAACCTTTGCCTGAGAATCTTAAATATGCTCATATTGATGATAAGAAATTATATCCTATTATTATTAGTTCTAAACTTTCTGGTCAAGAAGAGGAGATATTATTGGGAATATTGAGGAAACAAAGAGGTGCTATTGGTTATACTCTTGACGATTTGAAGGGGATTTCTCCTGCTATATGTCAGCATGCTATTAATATTGAACCTTATGCAAAGCCAGTTGTTGAACATCAATGCTGTTTAAATCCTAAGATGAAGGATGTGGTAAGTAATGAGGTATTGAAACTCCTTGATGCTGGTATTATTTATCCTATTGCTGATAGTAGATGGGTTAGTCCTGTTCATTGTGTCCCTAAGAAAGGAGGGATGACTATTGTGCCAAATGAAAATAATGAACTTATTCCTCAAAGAGTAGTGGTTGGTTATAGGATGTGTATTGATTTTAGGAAAGTTAATAAGGTTACTAAGAAAGATCATTATCCTTTTCCTTTTATTGATCAAATGTTAGAGAGATTGTCTAAGAAAACTCATTTATGCTTTCTTGATGGTTATTCTGGGTTCTCTCAAATTGTTGTTAGAAAGCCTGATCAAGAGAAAACAACTTTTACTTGTCCTTATGGAACCTATGCTTATAGATGTATGCCTTTTGGTTTATGTAATGCTCCTGCTACTTTTCAAAGATGCATGTCTGCTATCTTTCATGGTTTTTGTGAAGAAATTGTGGAAGTCTTCATGGATGATTTCTCCATCTATGGAACTTCTTTTGATAATTGTTTGCAGAATCTTGATAAAGTTTTGTAGATATGTAAGGAGAATAATCTTGTTCTTAATTGGGAGAAATGCCATTTTATGGTTAATGAAGGAATTGTTCTTGGACATAAAATTTCTGAAAGAGGTATTGAAGTTGATAGATCTAAAGTTGAAGCCATTGAGAAAATGCCCTGTCCCAGGGATGTCAAAGGTATTCATAGTATTCTTGGTCATGCTGGTTTCTATAGAAGGTTTATTAAAGATTTCTCTAAAATATCAAAGCCTCTTACTAATCTTCTTCAAAAGGATGTAACTTTTGTTTTTGATGAGGATTGTAAAGAAGCTTTTGAAATTTTAAAGAAGGCTTTAATATGGGCCCGTATTGTTCAACCCCCTGATTGGAATTTACCGTTTGAAATTATGTGTGATGCTAGTGATTATGTTGTAGGTGATGTTCTTGGACAGCGGGTAGATAAGAAGTTAAATTTTATTCATTATGCTAGTAAAAATCTTGATGCTGCTCAAAATAATTATGCTACCACTGAGAAAGAGTTTCTAGCTGTAGTTTTTGCTTGTGATAAATTTAGGCAGTATATTTTTGATTCTAAAGGTACTATTCATACTGATCATGCTGCTATTAAGTACCTTGTGGAAAAGAAAGATGCCAAGCCTAGGCTTATTAGATGGGTTCTTCTCTTAGAAGAGTTTGATTTACATATTGTGGATAGGATTAGAAAATATCTCTGATGACCCTATTCCTATTAATGATAGTTTTTGTAATGCACAACTGGCTACAATAAAAGTGAGATCTCAAGAGAGTCCATGGTATGCTGATTATGCTAACTTTATTCTTTCCAAGTATTTTCCTCCTACCTTTACAGCTTAGCAAAGAAGAAAATTCTTCTATGATTTGAGGCATTATTTTTGGGATGGCCCACACTTATATAAAGAAGGTGTTGATGGTATTATGCGAAGATGTGTTCCTGAAAATGAACAACGAGAGATATTGAGAAAATGTCATAGTAGTGTTTATGGAGGAATTCACGCTGGAGATAGAACTGCACATAAGGTTCTACAATCAGGTTTTTATTGGCCTACTCACTTTAAAGATGCTAGAAAGTTTATTTTATCTTGTGATCAATGTCAAAGGGTTGGAAATATTTCTAGACGTAATGAAATGCCTATGAATTATTCTCTTGTTATTGAACCGTTTCATTGTTGGGGATTTGACTTTATGGGTCCTTTCCCTCCTTCACAAGGCTACACTCATATTCTTGTTGCTTTTGATTATGTTACTAAATGGGTAGAAGCTATACCTATTAAAAGTGTTGATGGGGAAACCTCATTAAAAATGCTTAAAGACATTATTTTCCCTAGGTTTGGTGTGCCTAGATATCTTATGACTGATTTTAATCATAGAATTGCCTCACCCTATCATCCTCAAACTAGTGGGAAAGTAGAATTATCAAATAGAGAAATCAAATCTATCTTGCAAAAGAGTGTTAACAAATCTAGGAAAAATTGGGCTAAGAAATTAAATGATGCCCTGTGGGCTTATAGAACTGCTTATAAAAATCCCATGGGCATGTCTCCTTATAAGATGGTTTATGGAAAAGCTTGTCACTTGCCCCTATAATTAGAACACAAAGCTTATTGGACAGTGAAAGACCTAAATAGAGATTTTAAACTTGCTGGTGAGAAAAGGTTGCTTGACTTAAGTTCTTTAGATGAATGGAGGAGTGAAGCATATGAAAATGCTAAGCTCTTTAAAGAGAAAGTTAAAAGGTGGCACGATAAGAGAATTATTAAAAGAGAATTTCATGTTGGTGAGAAAGTGCTATTGTATAGGTCTCGTCTCAGATTTTTTGCAGGAAAATTACTCTCGAGATGGGAAGGAACTTTTGTTATCGAAGAGGTATATCGTTCGGGGGCAATGAAAATTGTTTCCCTTGAAGACAACACTTCACAAGTGGTGAATGGAAAAAGAATCAAGCATTATATTTATGGAGATCCTTGTAATGAAAATGTTGATTGTATTCGAGCCATGATCCCGGAGGAATTTATTAAGAAGCATATTTCAGAAACTGCAGAGTCAGTTTTCGAATAGGTATCAGTTTTGGTAAGAAAATGTTCGTGAAACATTTTTCAACTTTGATTTTTACTGTTTTTGGAAAATATGAAAAATTATGAGCCGGAAACGAGGCGGAGACGGAGCCCGGAGGCTCTACACCATGGGGTGGCGTGGGACCACCCTTGGCCGCCCCAGCCTATGGTGTGGGCGCCCCGGAGCCCCTCTCCGACTCGTTTTCGACCTATACTTTCCTTTCGTTATGAAACTTTTTGCTATATAATCCCCCGGACCCCCCGAGGTCCGTATATCGTTTTCTTGTCGTGTTTCTGTTTCGAGCTGTTTCTACTAGGTTACATCTTCACATCTAGAGCCACAATGTCCTCTCCTGGATCTCCCAAAGACAGTTTCTTTGTGAATGTCGTCAACCCGTACATGAACAAGTTGAAGATGCATACCAAGGAATTGCCGCTCAAGGACGGGAAGGTGCAGATTGAAGATGTACGGGGCCCTAAAGGAGAAGGCAGTCTGGAAGCTAGGATGGAAGAACTGGAGCAAGAAGTCTTTAGGTACAAGAAGATGGTGGAGCGTGAAGTTGAGATCATTCACATGATAAAGACTCTAACAAATCGCTGAATACAAGAGAGAGAATTTGAAGCTTTGGGAGGAGATTTTCTCACTCACCAAGTCCACCAATGATTTGCAAGCACAACTCTATGATGTGCAGAACCAGAACTGTGAGTATGAGAATAGGCTTAAACGTATAAGCTCTGCTGCTAGTTTCAGGATTTTGGAGACCAGGACATCATTTTTGGATGGAGAACCTTTACCTTGGAAAACCGAGGATGAGAAGGATTCACCACCACCACCGAAGAATTGATTCGTCATTGGTATTGGCATCCCCTTGGCTTGTTCCAAGCTTGGGGGAGTGCCACAGTATCACATCACTATCTTTCATCTTTTTTACTTTTTCAGTAGAGTCATATCATCAGTAGAGAAGTTATCATATAGGATGGTTTGCAGTATGGAAGTATCTCTCCTTAGTTGATTATCATTGTATCCCTTGGTGTGAGTTGCCGGTTTGAAATATTAATGATAAGTTTCATCATTTACTTTCTGCACACCTTATTTTATTTTTCAATTTCTGTCATATGGTTGAGCTTGTTGTTAGTATTTGGTGTCACTATGGAGATCATCAATTTAATCTAGTTGGTTTTGGCAAACTTAGCTTGGGTCAGTAGAAATAATATTTTGAGATGCTAGTATAAGAAAGAGGAATTGCCTACTAGATCATAAACTTAGTATTCACAAGTTAAGATCGCTTGGGCTTTTAATGAAGATTTCATGATTGGTTTCATCATATGTATTTTTTTTTGTTTTCCCTCAACTCTTATGCTTGCTACCCAGCCTTGCTAGCCAAAAACCCCGTACTGAGAGGGAATGCTTCTCGTGCATCCAAACCTTGAGCCCCAAAACCTTGCCATTTGTGTCCACCATACCTTCCTACATGTGGTATTTCACCGCCACTCCAAGTAAATTGCTCATGTGTTACCTTTAAAACTTTCAAAATTATCCCTGTTTTGTGTTCTCGTTTTAGCTCATGAGGACGCAAATAGAGAATCTTTATCTCACTTGTTGATTGGACTCACACACCTAGACTAGTGGCTTCATCTGCTTATCCAAATGCTAGAAGAGCTGGCAGCGGGGTTCCCAGCCCCAAATAATAATACAAATTCTCTTCACTCTTTTTGCCCCTGATTTATCAGTCAAAGCCTAATTGTGTAAACAAAAGAGAAAGAGGGATGACCTTCTATACCAGTTGCGTCCTTCAATGGGAGCCGCTCTTGTGAAGTCTAGTTGGCTTGTGACATTGTTGGTGCAGATCGTGCACTCGTTGGGAGACCCCAATAGGAGGGTGTGATGAGCACAGCGGTAGGAGTTTTCCCCTTAGTTAAGAACCAAGGTTATCAATCCAGTAGGATAAAGTGGACCTTCGGAAGGTTGATGCCACTGACGGTGGTGCTGGCGCTTCACCGGTGTCAGTAACAACATGGAGCCTGCACACAACACAACCAAAATACTTTTACCCAACGGTATAGTGAGGTTGTCAATCTCACCGGTCTTGCTGAAAACAAAGATTAGACATATAGTGTGGAAAAATAGTGTATGCTTGCAGTAAGGAAAGAAAGTAGGAAATTGTTGTGGTTTGTTTAACAGTGCGGAAAATGGACCGGGGTTCATAGGTTCTCTAGTGGTGTCTCACCATAAAAATAACATGTTGGGTGAACAAATTACAGCTGGGCAATTGAAAAATAAAGGTTGCACCATAGTGCACATTATAACATGATGACTACTATGATATTTAGTGCAGGCATTACAAAAAAAATACATAGACCGAAATCCATCTGCATCTATGACTAATAATCCACCCTCAGGTTATCATCCGAACCCCCTTAGGTATTAAGTTACAAGCAACAGATAATCGCATTAAGCAATGTGTTTAATGTAAGCAATGATTATACACGCGGGTACTCTCACTGCTGTTTTCTCCCTAATGGCAACAAGACATCCACCCCCATCACGTTTTGGTCACTCGAGCAAGGCAACGAGGAGGCATGAACCCACTATCAAGCATAAATACTCCCTCTTGGAGTCACTAGCAACTATTTGGCCAGAGCAACCACTAGCAACGGAAAGCATGCAAGATCACAAATAACATATGCAATAAAGACTATAATGAACTTGGCATAAGGTCAATATTCATCGGATCCCAGCAAACACAGCATATAGAATTACATAAGATCAATCTCGATCATGATAGGCATCTCACGAGAACTAAACATGGAGGCATATGAGGAGGAGACAACCATCTAGATACTTCTATGGACCCGTGGTACAGGGATGAACTACTCACACATCACTCCGGAGGAAGGCATGGCGATGTAGAAGCCTCTGGTGATGATATCCTCTCCGGCAGGGTGCCGGAAAACAGCTCCAGAACCCTCCTGGTCTAGGGTTGACGACGGCGGCGGCTGCGGAACTTTTTTTGGATTTTTGATCAGGTGCCTAGGGTTTTCCATCCGGGGGAATAAATAGGAGAAAGGTAAAAGGCGGTGGAGGCCAGGGGCCCCACACCCATAGCTGGCGCGGCCAGGGGGACCCGCGCCAGCCTATGGTGTGGCCCCCTTGATGCCCGTCTTCGACTCCTCTTCGGTGTTCTGAATGCTTCCATGGAAAATAGGCACTTCGGGCTTTGTGGGGTCCGATTCCGAGAATGTTTCCAGAACAACTTTTCTGAAACCAAAAACAGCAGAAAACAGGAAACTGGCGCTTGGCATCTTGTTAATAGGTTAATCCCGAAAAACGTATGAAAATGCTATAAATAAGGGAGAAAACATGTAGCAATTGGCATAATATGATCATGGAGCATCAAAAATTAGGGATACGTTTATGACGTATCAAGCATCCCCAAGCTTAGTTCCTACTCGCCCTCGAGTAGGTAAACGATAAAACAAGAATTTCTGAGGTGACATGCTACTATCATAATCTTGATCAATCTAGTGTAAAAGCATATGCACGCTTAGATCATAGAACTTCTAACACGAACATGATAAATAGAACTTTAATAATAAAGCATAGTAATCACTTTGCATCATGAATAGTATATTAAATAAAGGATCATGGATAATAATGCAAAGAAAGATAAACGTTTGTTTCAGGCATAGAGAAAGCATGGCAAAGTGGTATTTCGCTAGTCCTTAAGAGTGGGACAAAACATAAATGCCAGGACACTTTCAAAGTTCAAGAGGAAGATTAGAGCAAATAATTTAAGAATAAATAATATCACATCATGAAGTAATTATTGATGTTTATGGGACAAATGCACATAGAACTCAGAATGGCAAAAATGCTCTCTCAACTGTGCATAAAGTTAGAAGATGGAGACTCAACATAAAAGTAAACGAAAGGCCCTTCGCAGAGGGAAGCAGGGATCACTCATGTGCTAGAGCTTTTTATTTTATTAAACAAAGGTTTTAAAAGTTTGACATTATGGAGGAATGTCTATATTTTAGGAGGGGTGTATGCTAGTGTCAATGAATGGTAAACAGACAATACAGTATGTCACAAGCCAACTGGATTCACAAGAGAGGCTCCCATGGTGAAGGACGCAACTGGTGTAGAAGGTCATCCCTCTTTCTATTTTGTTTACACAATTATGCTTTGTCTGATATAATGAGGGGCAAAAATAGTAAAGAGAATTTGTTTGTATTAATTTGGGGCTGGGCACCCCGCTGCCAGTTCTTCTATAATTTGGATAAGCGGATGAAGCCGCTAGTCCAGGGTGTGAAATCCAATCAACAAGTGAGATAAAGATTCTCTATTGACGTCCTCATGAGCAAAAACCAAGAACACAAAGCAGGAGTAATTTTGAAGGTTTTAAAGGTAACACATGAGCAATTTACTTGGAGTGGCAGTTAAATACCACATCTAGGTAGGTATGGTGTACACAATGGGAAACCTTTGGTTTAAGGAGGTTGGATGCACGAGTATAATTCCATACTCAGTACAGGTGGAGGCTAGCAAAAGACTTGGAGCGACAAATCAAGATAGCATAAGAGCCATAATCATGCATAGCGACATAAGCATCATTAATTAAAGCATAAGCGGTATCACAAGTTCAAAAACTAAGTGGTCATGGAGGCTATTCGTGACTGGTTTGTAGTCATAAACATGGTGTGAGCATGCGCCAAGTCAACCAAATAAAACATTCGAAAGAGAATACCATATATTGATGCTTTACTATGACAAGAACAACTCATGAATCTTTCAAAACATATTAAACGCTCTCAGATATTTAAGTCTATTCATGCTACTCAATAAACACAAGGCTTTAAAACTAAAATAACATTTATCATGGCATGAAAAAGTTCTAGCCACAGTCTATACAAGCTTCTATTAGTACTGTTATAAATTCTATATCAAGCAGCAATTTTCTTTTCCCAACAAGCACCATACAATATATGTTTAAAAAAAATACTATTTATTATACAGAAAGCAAACATGAGAGTACTCACATAATACTACTAAAACTAACATCTCTGATAAGAGATGCATGCAAAACAGGAGCTAAATAAATGCAGCAGCCAGACAGAGACTAAGAATACAACGTATTCTCATGAAAAAGCGGAGCGTGTCACTCTCCAATAAAATAATGCTAGGGTCCAACCAAGCTTATTATGAAAATAAAAACAAAATGAAAGCAAACTGAAAAAAAAACAAAAGACGCTCCAAGTAAAACACATAAGGTGTGACCGAATAAAAATATAGTTTCACTAGAAGTGACCTGATAATTTGTTGATGAAGAAAGGGATGCCTTGGGCATCCCCAAGCTTATACGCTTGAGTCTTCTTGGAATTTTTTGGGATCTACCACCGAGGCATCCCAAGCTTAGGTTTTTCACTCTTCTTGATCACATCATATCATCCTCTTCTCTTGACCCTTGAAAACTTCCTTCACACCAAAATTCTCACAATCTTCATTAGCAACGTTAGTGCAATCGAAATAATAAATTCACATGGTTCAGTTTCAACACAATACTAGCACTAAAAAACACATTATCTAATGTCACAACTTATTTTAGAACTCTTTTTCTCAAAACAACACCAAAAGAAAGAGATTAAGATGCAAATGCAATTATTGGCTGAAACCTGTCAAAACAGAACATAAGGCACATATCGATTTTTTCGAAAATCTTATATTCAAATCAATAAGTGGTCAACTAAGAAAAGTTGCGTATATATCCCACTATTAATCACAAAAAATCTCAGGTCATTTTGAATTTTCTGTGATTTTATACGTAATTAACAGTGGACAACAGAAATCTGTTTCCTGCACAGAAATCCGAAATATAGTGTCAACTTTCCACTAGAGGCTTTAATTGTCTGAACAAAAACACAACATAAAAGATACACAAGGGTTTCTAAGGAAATAGGCAACACCTAGGTGCAAAGAACACCAAAGAAAACAAAGGAAAACATAATGAAAACAGAGAAATAAAACGGGTTGTCTTCCGGTGGCGCTTTTCTTGAACACCTTTCAGCTAGGCCTAAAAGATCAACTCAAGTATTTTCAAGTGAAGAAGCATCAAAATTAAGCTTAGAAATCTCCTCAACCATTAATGTTATTTCATCTATAGAAGTTTTATATGTCCCTTTATTAACACTTTTACGCACACTACTTTCATCAAATGGGTTTGCAGGAACAATCCAATCAAAATTGTTTTCTATAGTTTCATGCATTCCTACCAACTTAATGGGTATTGGTATTTTAATTTCTTTATCATTGGCATTAACCGGTGTGCTATTAACATCTACACATGAGCCTGACATCTCAAATCGATTAAAAACTTTTCTAGCCACAATAGCAACATCACCAAATCCTTTAAACAAAGTTTCTAGGATAAACTCTCTTTTTTCGCTATCCTTAATGATATCAAGGTTGAGGAACATTTATTGTATTATGGGATTAAGGTTAACAAACCTATCTTCTAGCATACGAACTAGAGATGTTGCAGCGGTTTCATAATCTGGAGCAAGTTCAGCTAAGGATCTATCCTCAAATTCTTCGTTCTTACTAACATAATTAAAGAATTCTCCAATATTATCTTTCCCAATTATATCACCCCTACCTACTGGTATGTCTTGCAAGGTAAACTTGGGTAGAATCATGATTAGAGATTAAACTAAGAGAAGCAAAAGCAAAAATAACAGCAAGCAAATAAATAACAGCTATACAGTAAACTAATTTTTTGTGTTTTTAATATAGAGAATAAAAACAAGACAAAAATAAAAACAAGACAATAAAAAAATAAAGAGGTTGAGAGTGAGAGACTCCCCTTGCCAGAAGACTTCCTTATCCCCGGCAACGGCGCCAGAAAAAGTCCTTGATGGTACAGATCGTGCACTCGTTGGGAGACCCCAAGAAGAGGGTGTGATGAGCACAGCGGTACGAGTTTTCCCCTTAATTAAGAACCAAGGTTATCAATCCCGTAGGAGAAAGAGGACCTTCGGAAGGTTGATGCCACTGACGATGGTGCTGGCGCTTCACCGGTGTCAACAACAACGTGGAGCCTACACACAACACAACCAAAATACTTTGCCCCAACGGTACAGTGAGGTTGTAAATCTCACCGGTCTTGCTGAAAACAAAAATTAGATGTATAGTGTGGAAAAACAGTGTATGCTTGCAGTAAGTAAAGTAAGCAGGAATTTTTTGTGGTTTGTTTAACAGTGTGGAAAATGGACCGGGGTTCATAGGTTCACTAGTGGTGTCTCTCCATAAAAATAACATGCTGGGTGAACAAATTATAGCTGGGCAATTGACAAATAAAGGTTGCACCGTAGTGCACATTATAACATGATGACTACTATGATATTTAGTGCGGGCATTACAACAAAATACATAGACCGAAATTCATCTGCATCTATTAATAATAATCCATCCTCAGGTTATCATCCAAACCCCCTTAGGTATTAAATTGCAAGCAACAGATAATCGCATTAAGCAATGTGTGTAATCTAAGCAATGATTATACACGCGGGTAATCTCACCGCTGTTTTCTCCCTAATGGTAACATCACATCCTCCCCCTTCATATTTCTGTCACTCGAGCAAGGCAACGAGGATGCATGAACCCACTATCAACCATAAATACTCCCTCTTGGAGTCACTAGCAACTACTTGTCCAGAGCAACCACTAGCAACGGAAAGCATGCAAGATCACAAATAAAATATGCAATAAATAATATAATCAACTTGGCATAAGGTCAATATTCATCGGATCCCAGCAGACACAACATATAGAATTACATAAGATCAATCTCGATCATGATAGGCAGCTCACGAGATCTAAAGATGGAGGCATATGAGGAGGAGACAACCATCTAGCTACTATTATGGACCCGTAGCCCAGGGATGAACTACTCACGCATCACTCCGGAGGCAGGCATGGTGATGTAGAAGCCTCCGATGATGATTTCCTCTCCGGCAGTGTGCCAGAAAACAGCTCGAGAACCTTCCTGATCTAGGGTTGACGACGACGGCGGCTGCGAAACTATTTCGGGATTTTTGATCAGGTGCCTAGGTTTTTCCATCCGGGGGGAATAAATAGGCGAAAGGGAAAAGACGGTGGAGGCCAGGGGGCCCACACCCATTGCTGGCGCGGCCAGGGGGGCCTGCGCCAGCCTATGGTGTGGCCCCCTGATGCCCGTCTTTGACTCCTCTTCAGTGTTTTGGATGCTTCCAGAGAAAATAGGCACTTCGGGCTTTGTGGGGTCCAATTCCGAGAATGTTTCTAGAACAACTTTTTTGAAACAAAAATAGCAGAAAATCGGGAACTGGCGCTTGGCATCTTGTTAATAGGTTAGTCCCGGAAAACATATGAAAATGCTATAAATAAGGGAGAAAACATGTAGCAATTGGCATAATATGATCATGGAGTATCAGAAATTAGGGATACGTTTATGACGTATCAGACATACTGTATTTTCTGTTTTCCATTCGTTGACATAAGCATACACCTCTCTCATAATTAGACACTCCGCCATGGTTTTGATTGTTGGCAGGCACCCGAGGATTCGGTTAGCCATGGTTTGTGATTGTTGGCAGGCACCTGAGGATTAGGTTAGCCATGGTTTGTGTAAGAAAGGTTGGGAGGAGTGTCAAACTTTTATACCTTTGTTTAAAAAAATAAAAGCTCTAGCACATGAGCGATCAATGCTTCCCTCTGTGAAGGGCCTATCTTTTACATTTATGTTGAGTCAGTAAACCCATTCATTTCTATCTCCAGCAAGCATTTGACTTGTTGTGATCTCACCATCTATATGTTGATTTATTCAATAATGTTTTCTATCCTTCTTTGTTTAGCACATGATTTATTATCTAAATGAATATTACTTTGAAAGCTATGAATAACTAAAAGGATTGCTATAATTAAATATGTTAAGCTCTACAATATAAGCCTTCTTATAAAGACTTCACCTAAGATAAGTATGATATCATTAAATGTTCTCTGACCAAGAATGAAGTTTGCCATCACCAATTTTGATTCTCTCTTTTGCATCTTTGTTTCTGACTCCCACTACTCGTTTCAAGTTAGGTTATATGAGAGGAAGTTGCTGTCTATAATGATTGGTGGATAAGTTAAATGTGATGCTTCTTGTCCGTATTTTATTTATCGACTCTTCACTCCATAAACCTATGGTCATGTTTACTGAGTTCAGTTTCGCTTGGGGACAAGCGAGGTTAAGCTTGGGGGAGTTGATACGTCCATTTTGCATCACTATTTTATATCATAATTTTCTGTTATTCGTTGATATATTTCATGTTATGATGCATCCCTTATGTTAAATTATCTTATTTTGCATGTTTCATAATTTTTGGAGAATAAACACCGGGACCAGAAATCTGATGGAAAAAGCACTGCCGAGATACCATATTTCAGAGGATCAGAAGAAGAAGTGGGACACCGAGGGTGTCTTAGAAGTTCAGAAGAGGAGTCCAGCCAGAAGGGGAGCCAGAGGGGGCCCACCAGGGGCCCACACCATGAGGTGGCGCGCCCCTGGCCACGCCACCAGGTGGTGTGGCCTCCCTGGCCCACCTCTGGGGGATATATTTCGCGTACTTGGCCCCGAGGGAACCCTAAGCCTCATACCATCATCGAAGAATTATTCCGCCACCGCCTCGGGGAGGGAAACACCCGAGAAAGAAAAGCTCTCTGGCAGGGAGAAATCTGCCGGGGAAATTCCTCTCCGGAGAGGGGAAATCACCACCATCGTCACCGTCATCACTCCGGGCATCATCAAGATCGGCATCATCATCATCGTCACCACCAGCACTATCACCTCGTCATCTACCATCATCCGGCTGTAACAATTAGGGGCCTCTATCATTGTTTTACATTAGATCTCTCTCCCGGTACGTATTACTTGTTAGTAGTTGATGCTTGTGAGATTTATCGGTGTTTGCACTTTATGAACAGATTTTTATCATCCATTATATCACCTATTATTATGATCCATATGATGTCTTCTGAGTAGTTCGTGTTATTCTTGAGGACATGGGAGAAGTCAAGTTGTTAGTAGTGAAGTAATGTTGATTAATATTTAATGGTTTGATATTTAAGTTGTGGTGTTATTTTTCTAGTGGTGTCATGTGAACGTCAACTACATGATACTTCACCATTTATGGGCCTAGGGAATGCATCGTGTATTTGGCTACTAATTGTGGGGTTGCCGGAGTGACAGAAACCTAAACCCCCGTTAGGAAACCATTACACGAGGGAGCATAGGGTCCCGGAGTTTAAAGCTGTGGTTAGATTTATTTGTTAATTACTTTACTGTAGTTGAGGATGCTTGCAAGGGGTATAATCACAAGTATGTATTAGTCTTGGATGGGATGGTACATTAGCATAGATTCACCCACACAACACTCACCAAAACACTAAATATTATTCAGCCGCATGGAACAAAAGCACTTGACAGAAACCTCCTGTGTGTCCTCGAGAACGTTTGTTAATCATAAGTAAACCCACCGGCTTGTCCTTTGCGGAAAAAAGGATTGGGCCACTTGCTGCAACAATTAATACTGCATTTTATTTGCTCGCAATTTTTTTGTCTGCAATATAAAAAACTCCTACAAATTTATCTTTCAGTATTTACAGTTATTCCTTCATCGAAACTGCTTGTGAACACCTTCTGCTCCTCGTTGGGTTCGACACTCTTATTTATCGAAAGTACTACGATACACCCCCTGTACTTGTGGTTCATCATTGATACGTTGTGTCATCCATGCACTTCACACATATGAAATGTCCGTGGTACACCTGGCCCGAGACGTATCCGTAACCTAGAAAGTTGTGCACCGTGCATAGCAAAGCGGTTCTCATGGGGAAATATGCGCGAGCGCTGGTGTCCCATGTTCTCACCCCTAGCTTTTCCCATGGTGTGTCGATCTCCTCTTTCAGTAACAGGAGATATAGATTAATATCGTTTCCCGGTTGTATCGGTCCTTGAATTAGAATACTCATGTGTATGTACTTTCTCTTCATGCACAACCAGGGGGAAGGTTGTATATCCATACAAACACGGTCGAGGTCTATACGTGCTGCTCTAGTTGCCAAATGGATTGAGTCCATCCGTACTCACACCCAACATGATGTTGCTTGGTTCAACAACAAAGTCTCGATATTCACAATCTAATGCTCTCCACTTTCTAGCATCTGCGGGGTGTCTGACCTTCGGATCATCTCCAACATCTGGCTTGTTCCTTTCCGCGTGCCAACGCATGTGTTTTTATTCCTTAGTGTCGGATATATACCAAATAGGGGTATATCAGATGGTAGTCAAAGTGCCGGATTACCAGGGTGGCCCAAGCGGTAGTGGGCTGTGGTCCATTGGGCGGCCCAGTAACCTGACGCACAGAAGCCGGATTCTAGAAGGACCCGGATCACGGCCCACGTGATCTGGCTTGGAGGCGAAGACAGATTCCTTACTTTCCAAGTTATAGTTACCGTAGTCTTCTAGGTTTCCTATTCTGTAAGCCCTAATCCGGCTATTATATAAAGCCGGACGGGAGATAAGTTTGAGAAGGGAGAACAGAGAAGAGGATATAGGCTAACTCGCCGGGAAGTTGATCCTCTGCGAATAGCTAGATCTAAACCTCACATTGTAATTCTATATCCAGGCTTTAGTCCTGATTATAGAGAAGTGCAGGAGTAGGCACGTCGTACTGTCGCGACGTACCGAACCTGGGTAAATCCTGTGTTCACTGTCCACCACGCGATCACGTTACCCCACGTCTCTACCGTAGTCTCATGGCACCCCCGTCTATGAAAACTACTACGATGTCTCGACAGTTGGCGCCCACCGTGGGGCAAACGGCGTCAGGCGTGAAGTTCCGATCTGGGATACTCGGTGGAATCAGAAGATCAATCACTGTCGGAAGCCTGGAGTTCAACGATGACGTCGGACGCTTCCTCGACAACGGATCCTACATACCGGCGCTGTCGTGGTGGTGTCACGGCAGATGCCATAGGATGGCTAAAGATGTGGGGACGAAGGACGCTAGAGGCGCTCGGGGAGGGATCACGCGACGAGTAGCCGCGTGAAGTAGGAAACAAGCACTGCAAACAACATGATCTACCTAGGTTCAGGGCCCTCGTGAGGAGGTAAAACCCCTACTCCTGCCTTTCTCTCTGTATTTTGATGTCTCACCGAGTAGCCACAGTACAAATGTTCTTGCTACCGAGTAGCCACTCTTCTCTCTACGTTAAGAACTAGGTCAGGAATGTGAACCGGTCCTGGGATCCCTCGCGCAGGAGGGGGCGGGGCACCTTATATACTCGGTGCCCAGCCGGATACAGCCAAATACAAACAGATGTCGACATTGTGTGCACACCGTCCTTCTTCCGAGTTCCCGCTGACAGCTTTGGCTTCTAGGTTTGTCCTGGTGCGGAAAGTCGTTGGGCAAAACCAAGTAACCGATCTGTTATCACTGCGGCGAACACAGAGTAGGTCTCCCCTATCCTGCGACGCCCTGCTGACACACTGTCGCTGTCAGGCACGCCGTCCTCAGATGAACAGTGCCATGAACAGTGCCAAGTACGGACCCGGGATACGCGGGATCCTGTGTCAGAACGGCTACTTTGACTTCTGGCCCGAGTAGGTTCCCGCCATTTCTACTCGGGCCAACTCTTCTACTCGGAGGAGGATTACTTCCTTGATTCGTCCTTCTGGCCATCTATGTGTAGGACCGGGTAGCGAGTACCGGGTAGCCGGCTACTCGGCCTAACATCCCTTCTGATCTTGCCTTTAGCACTTGCCTTTACCCTACTCGGGGGTAACCCCCCGACAGCAGTCCCCGAAGCTGGTAGAGTCCTGCGAACTCGTTCACTGGGCCCTGCCAGCTTAAAAACCAACCTTGACAGTCTTGCCCTTGAACCTTGAGATCCCGAGTAAAACCTCTGAGTAGCCCTTGATTTCGACTTAAGCTTCTTGCGAATAGAGCCACTTCTCTTCTCTGTAGCCGAGTAAAATGACTTGGTGAAATCTCGAATCGAAATCTCCGCGTGGCAGAGCACAATCCGGCTTTCCGCACTGCTGGGCACGTGTCACGTGTACACGACCCCGACGCCTCGGTGCCCGGGAACTGGCAGGCCACGCGCCCAGTTTTCACGGAGTGGGCCCACCAGCCCGTTATGTCCCATCAAGCGCAGTAATCGCCCACGATCTCGTCGTGGGATCTAATGTGGCCGTTACGCGCGCGTTCCGCGCTGTTTGCGTTTCTAACCGTCCCACAGATCCCACGCCGCACTGGAAACTCGAGGAGCGGTATAAATACCCCCTCGGTAACTCCTTCTTCTTCTTCCGCTCCCACTTTCCCCTCGTCTCCTCGTTTCTCCGCCGCCGCAGAGCATCTCGCCGCCGCGCATCTCACCGCGCTGCTGCGAGCTTCTCCACCCAAATTCCTTCAATCTTTCAGCCAATCTTTCCTCCACCGCGATGGCTCGTGACGACGATGCTCGCGCCGGCTGGGCCGGATCTGAGGTCACTGCCGAGGACTGCCAGTGGCTCGTGAACACCCGGAGAGTTCCTCCCGGTGTTCGCTGCCGGCAACCTGACGGCGAGCTCGTCCCGGCCCCGCAGGAGGGCGAGCACGTCGTCTTCCTCGCGCACTTCGCGCGAGGATTCGGGCTCCCGGTCTCGAATTTCTTCCGGACGTTCCTCGACCACTATGGCCTCCAGCCACACCACCTCCCGCCGAATGCCGTCGTCATGCTCTCCTACCACGCCGTGGTGTGTGAGGCATTCCTTGGCGTACGGCCCACCTCGGAGACCTGGTCCCGCTACTTCTTCTTTAGGAAGCAGAGCAAGGCCAGGAAAGATGGCGCGGAGAGCAGCCGCGGGATGACGGAGACAGGCAGCGCAATGAAGGTGCAGCGCGGGGGAACCAATCACCCGCGCGTCAAGGGGTTGGACTCTGTCCGCAAGTGGCAGAGGACCTTCCTCTACGTGAAGAATATTCCCGCCGAGAAGGGAGCCAAGGTGGAGGACCGGATTATTCTACCCAGCTGGACCAACGTAGCTCCCACCGGGCAGAACTGGCGGACCAAGCCGTCCCTTGACAACGACCTGAAGCAGATGGACGAGCACCTCGCCAAGCTGATCTCAAGAGGGCTCAAGAGCGACGACCCGATCGCCTGCTGGATCTCTAGGCGAGTACTACCGCTCCAGCGCCGCGCCCATCTCATGTGCTACATGGGAGGCCCCCGCAACTGCACTCGGACAACAACGTTCGAGCTCAGCAACGCGGACGTTGCCACTTGGGCGCACTCCATCATGAGCACTGGCCTCAAGGACAACTGGCAGTACGGCTTCGTGCCGTTCAGCCGCGCAAAACCAATCAAGCGGGTTAGTACTTCTCATCCTGTTTCCTGCATACAGCTTCCGAGTAGATAGCCTTCTTAACTTGCTGTGCCTAGTATCTGTATTCCGCGCCGAGTAAGGCACTTAGCAGAGTTGCCTAGGCTTAATGTGCTATGTGTTTACACGCCCTGCCGAGTAGCACACTTAGCAGTATCCTCTAGGCTTAATGTGCTTTGTGTTTGCACGCCCTGTCGAGTAGCATACTTAGCGGTAGACTTCATATGCTTTATGTTTGCACGCCCTGCCGAGTAGCACACTTAGCAGTATCCTCTAGGCTTAATGTGCTTTGTGTTTGCACGCCCTGTCGAGTAGCATACTTAGCGGTAGACTTCATATGCTTTATGTTTGCACGCCTCGCTGAGTAAGATGTCGTCATGCTACTCGACTGATTTGTGGTGCTTGTCTATGTTCCAGGTCCTTGCTCGCCACCTCGCAGAAAGCATGGAACGCTTCGAGGACAACTGGGAAGGGGATCGAGAGGAGGACGATGAGGTCTCCTACGACACCGCAGACAAGCTCAACATCCCTCATGCCGCCCAGACGGATAAGCACCACGTTGACGCGTCCGTCCGCGACTGGTCCGAGGACGACGGCGAAGGTGATTGAGTTCACCTTTATGGTTGCGAGTAGCGCAACCCAATCTCTTCCTGTTTCTCAACTGGTTTCTCTTTCTCAATTTTATAGAAGATGCCGATGCTGATGCTGACGCTGATGCTGAGGAGGAGGAGGACGAGGACGTCCTCGACGTCGACCCAGTCGGCGTAGCCGCTCCCAATACTCGGAAGAGGACAGGCAGCGGTGCTCAGGAACCCGCCGCCAAGAAGACCAAAAGAGCCGTGAAGAAGATCAAGCAGGGGAGACGGCTACCCCCTTCCCGTGCAGGGTATGCACTTTTCTTCTGAGTTGCGCACTGTTGTTGCCGCTTTTTCTGAACTCCTTGTTCTGAGACCGCTTCTCGATTTCTTCTGTCCTTTTTCCTTTTCTAAACTTCTTTCTTCTCTTCAGCGCCCCCTTGGATGCTAGTGCTGCCGTCGCATCCACCAAACCCAAGAAGAAGACCGCCATCGATGTTGAAAACCTCATCGAGCTCTCTGATGAGGACGAGATCGCAGCGCGGAACAGGGCGCGTGCGTCCTCTCCTGTGAAAGGAGACGACTCCGACGACGCTCTGTACATGGACACCGAAGCCCACGACACCGAGCAGGAGCAGCAGGCCCGCGCAGAACAAGAAGCACGGGATGCTGCTCGCGACGAGAGGCCACCTTCTCCTCCAGCCACCACGGCCGAGGAGAACTTAGAACAAGACCCCGAGCAGCATGACGACACCGCCCTTGAGTGGCAGGAAGAAGACCAAGAGCAGCCGGCAACAGGGGCTGCTGACCAAACTGACCCCGCGGCCCAGCCGCTGATAGAAGGACAAGACGCCACACAGCAAGACCCCACTGCCGAGCAGCGGGTTGAGACCGTTGATGAGATGGAGCAGGACCCTCCGAGCCGCGCGCAGCCGGACGCTGCGCCGGGTAGCACGCCCTTGGCACCGCCTACCCAGCAGGGCACCTCCTCCACCGCACCAAACTCCCCGCCGGTGAAGAAGACCAAAACTGCAGCCAGCCCTCCGGCCAAGCCGGTTGTGAAGAAGATCAAGCAGGAAGCTGTCGAGAAGAAGGCCGCTGATCAGAAGGCCGCCGAAAAGATAACTGCTCAGAAGAAGGCCGCCGAGAAGCGAGTCGCCGAGAAGCAAGTCGGCCAGTCAGATGCCCCCGTCCGCAGGAATCCCTCGCGTGGAGGTGCGCAGGATGCTGCTGTGATGCCGCCGCCTCAAGGCCGGCAGCTTACCATCGGTGGTTCCTGCGCGGCTGCTGATGCCGCCGCGGGATCTAGCATACCTGAACCACCTAGCTTCCCACCTTACATGGTAAAGATGAGCCAGCAGCACAGCATCCCGCTGACCCCAGCCGAGAAGAAACTTGCTATCAGGAGGGGCAAACAGGCCACGGCAGTGGACTCCAAGCCTCCAGCCAGGAATAAGGACAGGTCCCTCTCGATCTTCTCGCGCGAGGTTCAGGAAGCCGAGGTGACGTCCACGGGCCTTGAGCAGATGATCGACCGGGTTGGATTTATTGACGCTGAGTGGGACAGCGAAGTCCTTGGCAACAAGAACTGGCACGGCTTGGCTTTGGGCGATTTGGATCACATGCGCATTGACTGGAACAAGGCGGACATGGGTTATAAACCCATGACTATCTCGTCCAAGACCAGCACGCTCGCCGCCAAGCTTTTCGTCCACCGCAAGGCCGCAGAGGATCTTGAACAAACTTACGCGGTTAGCTTTGCTCATTCGCCCCGAGTTGCATTTTCCTTCTCTTCTACTCTTCTCCTTCTTCTTATCCATCACCCAGTTCCCGAGATTCTGGCCGAGTAGGCGGGTACTCAATCGAGTTGCCGCCTTCTCGGGTCGAATCTTCACGACTTTGTCTGACTCTTTTTCTTTCTTCCTCTCAGAATAGCCTTCTGAAAAGAACCAACCTGTACCGGCGGCTGCTATGGAACCACAGCATCGCTAAGAGGCGTCTTGAGGCCCTGGAAATGGAGCGCAAGTCCGACGAGGCGGCGGAGAAGGAGGTCATGGATAGCGCCCTCAAGATCTCTGAAGTCGAAAGTAAGCTTTTAGCTACGCGGTTCCTGCGTTTGGTGTTTACGCCCGCTTTTGCTTTCTGCTCTAATCGATTCTTCTTTGCAGGCAAGTTCAATGCCCTGGCAGAGGAGCATGCTAACTGTCGCGCTTTTGTTGAGAGCGGTCAAGCTACGATCAAGAAATTGGAGGGTAAGTTGATGTCTTCTCGGCTTGCTTTCTTGCTTTCATCTTGGCTACTCTGCTGACCGTGCTTTGCTTTCTGCAGAAGATCACAAGCAGTTTGTCGAGGAGCATCTCAACTGCCTCAAGCCTGCTGAGGTGCAGCAGAAGATTGAGAGCCTTGAGGTGGAATTCAAGAAGAGGCACCTCTCCGAGATGGAACCGTTGCAGGTCCAGCTGCGAACTGCTCTCCAAAAATCCGTTGATCTAGCTGCCGAGAGAGATAAAATAGTGGCCGAGAAGAAAAAGTTTGAAGCAAATGCCAAGGCCGAGAAGCGGGCTCTCGATCTGGAGTGCGACACTCTGAGGGAGAGCAACTCGGATCTCATGCTCCAGCTGGCCCAGTTCCGGAGGGTGGAAGAAGGTCATGTTGCTGACGAAGAGTCTTGGAAGAACAAGCTGCAGGCGCTACTCTACGACCTGAATAGTAAGTGCCCACTTCTCTGCACTTCACTTTTCCCTTTTGCTCCGCTCGACTCGTTTCTCTATTCTGCCCCTGTCTCTAATCTTTTTGATAGCTTTTGCAGAAACTTTCCCCGACCTCAACTCGTCTTGCAAGCCTGCTCTGGCAAAGGCCCAAGCTGCTCGCACCGAGAAGGGCGAGCCTATGGATACCAAAGCTTCAATTGAAGACAGCATCACAACCATGCAGGTCCAGCTCCAGCGCCTAAGGGGCGTGGGCACCGATCTGGTGCGCACTGCCTTCCAACTCCATGACCTATTCTGGCCTCGAGAATCTGCGCCAACAACCATCCGCGGGCTTGCCGAGAAGCTGACTGGCGTGAAGGCCGAGCTGAAGAAATGGCGGGCGTCGGGAGCTCGGGCAGGCGCTGACATGCTGCTCCTATTCATCTGCAGCTGGTATGAAAATCTTGACCTTAACGTCATTCTCGAGATGAGGCAGAAATCGAAGTGGGAGACGGATCCCGACTGCGTGGCTCGCCGTCAGCGGGTCGCATACGAGGTCGCCCAGTACGCGGATACCGCGCGCTTGATTGAGGGCGTCACCGAGCCCGACACGGATGTGGAGGGCGAGGACGACGTCGAGGATGAGGACGAGGATGATGAAGAGGATGAAGGCCTGAGCTGCTTCGAAAGTGAGAGCAACAAGACCGGGAAGGGGAAGGCCGCGGTCGTCGCGGACAGCGAAGAGGAGGCCGAGAGCGTGGAGATGACCATCGACACCGCTGCCCTCGAGTTCGGCACTTCATCAGGTGCGGCTCTCGACGACACGGCGCGACTCCGCGCTCAGACTGCGGCCTCCACCTCGGCGACGGACGTCATCTCGGTGGCCACGACCACCTCTAAACAGGCTGCCACCAATCCAGAAGCTGAAACTGCTACGACTGATATCGCCAGCTCGGAAGCTGATGCTGCCAAGGCCAACGCTGATGCTGAAGCTGCCAAGGCCAGCGCCGAGAACACTGCTGCCTCTACCTGATTACTCCCTGCAACTTTATCCTTAAGACTTTTTATCAGATCCCCGGGATGCCGGGTGCAGATGTATCGAAACAATTATGCTTGTCGTTTGCTACTCAGTTTTATTCACGTTTGATATTTAACTTAGTCAATTTGAGCAGCCTTGGCTCACTGCCGGGTTGCGTTATCATGCAAGTCCCCGAGTTGCATTTCTTATTCGCTCTTCCTTTTTATCTCAGCTCTTACCCGCAACTTGTTGCTTGTTTGGTATTCGAGTCACAAGAATTCAAAGTTGGAGTTGCAAATACTTAGCCACTTAGAAACACTCATAGTAACACAGCCCACCACTTAGCCGAAAAGGAAATAACAAGAAATAACAGTAAAAGATATCCTACCCGGTTCCTGCACTCTTTCTTTCCTTAGTAATTTTTCTCGTGCTCATTGACCTTTTGCTTGTTCTCTTGCTTGCCATGAAGCCGGGTTTCGGACAACAACAGAGTCGAAGAGTTGGCATGTAGATTTAAACACAATACTAAATGTACTCATGAAATTTTAAGCAGAGCAACCGAGTGGGCGAAAGTGAAGCCGAGTAGAAACACACAGAGCAATTTTGGACGAGGGCAGTCCCCGAGATCAATTTCAGATTGCAGAGTAGAATTTTAACTCGGATAAGAGAGTACATACACATCTTTGCTCATGAATGAAAGCGACGAAGTAGGGATACATTCCAGGGGCGCTTAGATTCCTCTCCATTTTTATCTGCCCTGTTCTCCTGTGATGGACGCACGTCCACGAGATAATAGGCATCATTGTGCAGCGCTTTGCTCACAATGAAGGGCCCTTCCCATGGAGGAGACAACTTGTGCACCCCGGCTGTGCGTTGCACAAGCCTGAGGACCATGTCTCCTTCTCGGAAAACCCTTGGGTTCACCTTTCGGCTATGATAGCGCCGCAGGTTTTGCTGGTAGATAGCTGAACGTGACAGAGTAAGCTCTCTTGCTTCTTCGAGCAGGTCAACGTCATCTTCTCGAGCTTCTCTCGCCTCCACCTCCGTGTAGAGGGTTACTCGGGGGAGTCATGCTCTAAGTCTATTGGCAACACGGCCTCAGCCCCGTATACCAAGAAGAATGGCGTGTAGCCGGTTGACCGGTTAGGGGTAGTCCTTAGACTCCACAACACCGCTGGCAACTCGTCTATCCAACACCCAGGTGTTTTCAGCAACGGCTCGATCAACCTTGGCTTTATGCCTGCTAGCACCATGCCGTTTGCTCTTTCCACTTGCCCATTGGAGGCTGGATGCGCAACAGATGCAACATCTAGTCGGATGTGCTTATCTCTGCAGAACCGCACCATTGCTCCTTCAGCAAAATTTGTACCGTTATCCGTGATGATGCTGTGCGGGTAGCCGTATCTCAGGATCACATCCTTTAATAATTTCACGGCTGTAGCTCCATCGCACTTCCGAATAGGCTTCACTTCAATCCATTTGGTGAACTTGTCCACCATGACTAAGATGTGCGTCATGTTGCCTTTGGCCGGCTTGAAGGGGCCAACCATGTCCAGGCACCATACAGCAAACGGCCAAGTGATGGGAATGGTTTTCAACTCGGAAGCAGGCATGTGGATCTTACTCGCGAACATCTGGCAGCCATTGCACTTCCTCACGATGTCTTCAGCTTGCTACAGAGCTGGAAGTTCTTCACGGAAGGCTCGTTCATGATGCGCGGGCCAAAGCACTCGGGGCCGGGAGGTCCCGTGTTCTCGAGCCGCGCCAACAAGCTGATCCGGTCCAGCTGGTGCCTTGCATCTCCAGGCGCCAACACGCGCTCGCCCACACGATCCAGAATGTCATAGCCAGCCAACCCCATGGCCGAGTAGCCATCATCGTATCTGTCCACCTGCACAGCTGCAGGCTGCTCCACCGAGTTGGCGGCTGGCGCCACTGCACGCGGCTGCTGCCGCTGCCGAGTAGGCTGAGAAACTGGATGCTGAGAAGGGCCTGGGCGCTCTCCATCTCGGGCCTGGCTTTGAGCTTTATGGGCTTGAAAGCCTGCTCCTGTAGTGTTGTGTTTCTTACCGGACTGTCGCGGCACAGCGAGCTGTTTCGCGGCGACAGCCGGGTCGTACACCTGCATCTGCCTACCCTTGCCGGAATGCCCACTCCGGCTTCTCTCACGGCTAGGATGCGGTGATGAAGCCTGATCGTTAGATCTAGCCACGTGCGAGTGCACCACCTGAGAAGCTCCAGCACCCGGGTTGGCTTTCCGGAACTCCTCGTTCTGCCTAGCAGCCTCTAGCACCAACTCGTTCAGCCTCTCCTGGTGCCTAACGCGCGTGTCGCCAGCTAGATGCGGCAACTCGGCAGCTACGGTCTCAACAGCTCTAAGTGTTTTGGCGGGCGTGCTGTATCTGGGTCTAGTGGAGGTGTTTGCGGTGGCGGACTGACTGGGATCCTCTACAACAGTTGCCATCTCGGCGCCTAAGTTGCGACGCGTAGCGCCTACTTTGCTAGCTCTCCTAACAACTGGTGTAAAACCGTGAGCCTTGTTGTACTCAAGCTGATCTAAGCTAAGCTCTAGCCTAATCTTCTCCAACTCCGCATGCTCAGCGAGCAGCTCCTGGCGCTGCCGGTCGAGCTGCGCCTTCATGGTCAGGAGCTCGAGATCAGTGGGAGGCGGCATACCCGTCCGCGCAGAAGACGCAGGGATTGTCGGAGTAGTGGAGAGCGGAAGGTTGCACTCCTTCTCGTAGGGCTTGTGCGTCTTCCCGCCAGCACTCGAGCCAGCGAGGTCCTCGACGACGGCCGCAGCGGTAGCAGCCGCGCCCTTCCCAGCGTCAGCAGCGGGGCCGGTCATCATCACCTCCGCGACGTTCGCAGAGCGGCTCAGCGGCCTCCCGCGCGCGGCGATGACAGCAGGTGGATCTTCCGCGACATGTACCAGCTCAGGGTACTCGCGGTCGATGATGGTGGCGACGTAGACGAGGTGCGTGCCGAAAGAAAGCACCAAGCCGCCCTCCGGCATGGCCCTGCCGCCGAAATCGCCGGCGTTGTCGGTGACAAAGTCGAAGGAGCCGAATCTGTGGACGAGGCCGCAGACCACGCGCTCTCCGGTAGCAGAAATCGATCCCGTCCGAACGGTAACTCCAGCCAGCGCCGCTGGTTGCCCCACGGTGGGCGCCAACTGTCGTGGTGGTGTCACGGCAGATGCCATAGGATGGCTAAAGATGTGGGGACGAAGGACGCTAGAGGCGCTCGGGGAGGGATCACGCGACGAGTAGCCGCGTGAAGTAGGAAACAAGCACTGCAAACAACACGATCTACCCAGGTTCAGGGCCCTCGTGAGGAGGTAAAACCCCTACTCCTGCCTTTCTCTATGTATTTTGATGTCTCACCGAGTAGCCACAGTAGAAATGTTCTTGCTACCGAGTAGCCACTCTTCTCTCTACGTGAAGAACTAGGTCAAGAATGTGAACCGGTCCTGGGATCCCTCGCGCAGGAGGGGGCGGGGCACCTTATATACTCGGTGCCCAGCCGGATACAGCCAAATACAAACAGATGTCGACATTGTGTGCACACCGTCCTTCTTCCGAGTTCCCGCTGACAGCTTTGGCTTCTAGGTTTGTCCTGGTGCGGAAAGTCGTTGGGCAAAACCAAGTAACCGATCTGTTATCACTGCGGCGAACACAGAGTAGGTCCCCCCTATCCTGCGACGCCCTGCTGACACACTGTCGCTGTCAGGCACGCCGTCCTCAGATGAACAGTGCCATGAACAGTGCCAAGTACGGACCCGGGATACGCGGGATCCTGTGTCAGAACGGCTACTTTGACTTCTGGCCCGAGTAGGTTCCCGCCATTTCTACTCGGGCCAACTCTTCTACTCGGAGGAGGATTACTTCCTTGATTCGTCCTTCTGGCCATCTATGTGTAGGACCGGGTAGCAGTCGACCGGGTAGAGAGTACTCGGCCTAACATCCCTTCTGATAATGCCTTTAGCACTTGCCTTTACCCTACTCGGGGGTAACCCCCCGACAGGCGCAAAACCACCTGGTAAGTGCCTGCGTGTTACCGATCGGATCTGCTAACATCTTTATCGGACTAACTGCAGAAGCAATGGGGTTTTGCGGTGGAAGCAAATATTTACCACCCGCCCTATACCCAGTCGAAGATGACTATGATACCGGATTCTGCTCAGATCGCCGACAAAAAAGTGATACACACTTTATCGGCATGGTGTAGTCCGAAGTCGCCGAAAACACGGATGACGGAAATCCCGTGCAAGAGGCAGACAAAAACACACCCGTCACAGAGACGGAAGATCCAACACCCGTCGTACAGGTGGAAGATCCGACATCTGTCAACATGACGATGAACTCGGAAGCTGACTCTGTACTAGCCGCCATTGAGGCGAGATTAGAATCAGAAACCGGATCAGATGATTTTGATTCCGAAGACGAAGACGCGGACGCCTTCGAAAGGAAAGTTAAATCTTTTCAAGAGGGATTCCATGAAGTACTAATGGCGAAACCGGCTGATACCACGGACACCGGCAGTCAGGAAAGCCCTAAAACTCCTCCGCCAGAGGAAGAGAGAGAAGACGGAGAAACTTCTCCGATATTTCCTAATGTAAAGGAATTGACAGAAGATGAGCCTGTCAAAAAACCTCCCTCTTCTAAGAAGAAGAACCGTGCCGCTAAGAAACTTCAATACAAAATCCGGAAGAAAAAATCAGCTGATCTAGCTGATGAAAACCTGGAAGTAGGAGATTCTAGCGGAACAAAACCTGCGGAGAAGAAAATCAAAGAAATCCTTGCTCCGCCAATGACGGAACAGGAAGAACAGCAGCTATTGCAAACGCCAGTGGGATTAAACGAACCCCCTGAGATGCTGGAAGCCAGGAGACGAGCTTTCCAATGGCAACAGCAACATCAACATCTACTCAGAATTCGCGAACACCTCCAAAAAACCCAGGATGACATTAAGCTCATGAAGGAAGAAATCGAGGAGTACGAGAGAAAGAATAGATCTGGCATTAAACCTACAAGGTTACCCGGAATCGTAAGACCGGAAGTACTGTCGCCAAAAGAAAGGTTTCACAACCCATCTTGGCAAAAGCAGGTAAACGGCAAAGATGCCAGAGGCGAACCAATATACAAAACCGCAGCAGAAAACGCGGAAGCAGCGTTTGCCATCCTCAACAATGACTTGTACTCTAATGGTGAAAAGCTCCAGGGGGTGTATGCTTTCCTAGGAAAAGCATTGCAACAACAACAGCGGGCCCAAGAGCGATCAGGAAGACTACAGGATAACTCCGCCCTATGCAAAACAGCTACTTGCGCCGCTGGAGCACCTGGACCAGAGGAACCTGGAGATTCAGACAATTCAAAGGATAAAAAAGAGGATCCGAGAAAAGACAAGAAAAACCCCGACAATAGGGATGAAGCGTCCCGAACCAGATCCCATCCCCCAAAAGGTGGACTCAAACCCCACGATCAGGAAGAAAAATACCGGAATGACGGCAAAACAATGCCACCTCCGAGAAACCCAACTGAGAAAGCCGGAAGATACGATATACCTCACAGACGTGAGAGATCCCGGACACCTCCTAAGTATAAAGAAAGGCACAGGAGCAGGACTCCGCCTAATCCAAAAGGGCGTGATCATGGAAGAGATAGATACAATCCCGGAAAAGCGCGTCCGCGCAACAATGGAAAAGAAAGGAGTAGATCCCCTTCTGTCCATTCAGCTGGAAGATATTCCGCACACATTGATAGAGCGGAAAAGGATGATCTGTACTTTGGTCCTAAATGTTTCACTGATAGGATCCGAAGGATAACCCTGCATTTTGGCTTTGCCAAAGTCGGTCCAACGTACCAGAAATACACCGGCAGCACAAACCCGGATACCTGGCTCTCAGACTACTATACAGCCGTCCAGATCAATAATGGGACAGACCTGGAAGCTGTCAAGTTTCTTCCCCTAATGTTACCGGACGGAGCCAGAGATTGGATCAATGGATTACCATCAAGAACTGTCGACAGCTGGGATGATATGGCTAGAGTATTTACTCAGCATTTCCGGGGAACATACAAACGCCCGAACAGCATCAACCAGCTGAACCGTTGCACCCAATTCGAGGATGAACCATACGTGGATTTCATCTCCAGATGGACGGCAATGAAGAATAGTTGTTCTTGAGTAACTGACGTACAAGCAATGCATGCTTTCGTCAATGGCCTAAAACTCGGACTTGTACCGTTCATGGTTGGTTCCAAACAGCACAAAGATCTCGGATCTATGCTTACAACCGCCAACGAACACGCTGCAGCCGAAGACGACATCAGAGCAAGAGGGGGCAATATCGAATCACTGATACTTGCCAAGAAAACTCCTCGTTCTGACAAAAAAGGAACTCCAGAAACAACGACAAAACCCAAAGAGGTCAACATAGCCTTTGGAAGTGAAAAAGGGAATAAGTGGAAAGGACGCAGTCCAGATCCAATCAACTACACTCCAGAGGAGTGGGAGGGGATTAAGTCGGAACCCTGTGTCCACCATTCACAATTTGGGAAACCCACCCATACAAACGCGCAATGCCGGCTGAATAAGCACATGAAAGGCAGTGCAGGATCCAGAAATAAGGGGAAGGGTTCCAAAAGGAAACCCGCCAAACAAAAGCCAGAAGCTGAAAAAGAAGACAGTGAATCGGACACTGATGAAAAAATCCAGGAACAACAGCGAAAGGGAAAACCCAAATTTCCGAGAGTTGATGGAGAAGCAATGCTAACATTCCTAGCAACTCCGTCAGCAAAGGTGGCCAAAAGAACACTTCGAGAAATAAACGCGGTTGTTCCGGCAACCCCGAAATTCTTGAAGTACTCCAACACACCAATTACCTGGGATCAGTCTGATCATCCCGGAAATATCCCTGAACCCGGCACACAAGCTCTTGTCGTAAGCCCTATTGTCCAGAATACTAGGCTAAGAAGAGTGCTGATGGATGGAGGATCCAGCATTAACATAATGTACCTGGATACACTGAAGCATCTGAAGATTTCCGAGTCCCAGCTCAATTACAGCAACATACGCTTCCATGGCATTGTTCCTGGCAGACAAGCACGATCCCTAGGAGAAATTTCCCTAGATGTCACCTTCGAGATAAAGATCACTTCCGGCAGGAAAAAGTATCCTTCGAAGTAGTGCCGTTCGAAAGCATGTATCACGCAATACTCGGACGTCCAACTTTCGCCAAATTCATGGCAAGATCCTGTTATATCTATAACAAGCTGAAGATGCCAGGACCCAAAGGAGGAGTAATCACCATAGCTGGTGACTTCAAGCTGGCAAACGAGTTGGAAAAAGAAAACGCCCTTTGCACTCAGAGAGTCATAGCAAAGGAAGAACTGAAGGAATTGGCCAAGGAGGTATCGCCGACAGAAATGCCGGCAGGAAAAGAAACCCGGAAGCCAGCAGACAGCTTCAAGGCGTCCGAGAATACAAGACAGGTAATCCTAGATCCCAAAGATCCGACAAAATTCGTCGTTGTAGGGACTGGGATGACCGACAAATAGGAAGGCGAGCTCATCAAGTTCCTCCGTGAGAACTGGGATATTTTTGCCTGGTGTCCAGCTGACATGCCAGGCGTACCCAGGGAACTTGCTGAGCACCAACTCAAGGTGATTCCAGGATTAAAACCCGTCAAACAAGGTCTTCGTCGATTTGACGGAAGGAGACGGAAGGCTATTGGCAAGGAAATTATCCGGCTTTTAGCAGCAGATTTCATCCAGGAAGTAATCCACACTGAAGGTCTGCAAATCCGGTATTAGTACCGAAGAAAGACACTACTGCCCTTAGAATGTGTATAGATTACACAGGCTTGAACAAATTGTGTCCGAAAGATAGGTTCGCGTTACCACGAATCGATCAAATACTAGATGCCACTGCAGGCTCTGAGCTTTTGTGCTTTTTGGACGCATACTCCGGGTACCACCAAATACGCATGAAAAAGGAAGATCAAATTAAGGCTTCTTTCATAACCCCATACGGGACGTACTATTATGTAACCATGCCATTTGGCCTGAAGAACGCATGTGCAACTTACCAGCGTTGCATGCAACGTTGTTTGCATAGTCAGATTGGTAAAAACGTCCATGTTTACGTGGACGATATTGCTGTCGTAACCAAGGAAAAAGATACACTCCTTGAGGATCTGCGAGAAACTTTCGAAAACTTGCGCACCTACAAGATGAAGTTAAATCCATCTAAGTGCGTATTCGGGGTTCCCTCAGGAAAACTTCTGGGTTTCATCGTTTCTCACAGAGGAATAGAGGTTAACCCGGAAAAGATCAAAGCTATCTTGAACATCTCGAAACCTACGTGTGTGAAAGATGTCCAAAGATTGACGGGTTCCGCCGCTGCCGTCAGCAGATTTATTAGTCGGCTGGGGGATAAAGCCTTACCACTCTACAAGTTGTTGAAGAAATCCGACAAAGTCAAATGGATAGCGAAAGTCTTGGAGTATCTAGCAGTTATGTCCCTTCCGTACTTAGTTCAATTTCTATGTAAACATCTTTTGAGATCATGAAATAAAGTTGTCGGAATTTTGGTATCCATGTTTTTACAAGTTTATTATAGTACAAAGCATGATTCCATCTTATCTATTTCCCAATAATCTTACAAAATACTCAATGTTAACCCGAATTGTGCCTACGTACTCGGCGTTAAAAAACTGAATGATTTTCAGCCTGCTTGAACGGCTAAAGGAAACTTGAATTGCCTGCGTGCCCAAGTTTCATTTGAAAAATTCCTTACTTCTCTAAGTATTATCTGATTGTGTGTATGTTGGGTCACTGGAGCTAGTTAGTAAAAATGCCTTTAGTATGATCCATGATTCCGAGCTCAAACTGATTGGTTTTACCCAGTTACTCGGCATGACGCTTCATAATGCTATCGAGCCATTTCAAACACTACGGACAGTTAAAACATATATGCCAGAGAACTTAGAAGATAAAGGAATAGTAAAATCCGAAAACCTTGCAAAGAATTTCATAATTAAAATTGCAAAAGGCGGAATTCTCATTCATACAAAAGAAATAGAAGCATTACATTTTGAATTACATTGTAAAAGAACAGTAATGCTCCTATTGTCTACTTTCACTATCCAGGTTTAAGGAAGCCCTTCAATCATCCGACTCCTCCTCGCTGCTGTCATCCTCGGGGGCTGCAGGGACCTCCTCTTCTGGATAAGTGACGGAGATATTAACCATGGAAGCAATCTGGGTGGCGTGGCCTTTGATTTCATCAAAGATTGTATTTCGCTGAGTTTCCGTGTATCCTTGAGGGACACCGGACGCCACGCGCCAAGACTTTGCACCAGGGTAGTGCATACGCATAAGGCCGAGAGCCATGCGCGCACCACCCCGTGCAGCGGAGCGAAGGATGGATTCCCTGGACTCCGCCACCTCCATGATGGCACCCGGAAGTTTTTCAACTTCCGAGAACTCCCCAGTCCTTGAGGGAATGAACTTGTTGACCAGCTGCATGCCAGCAGCTCTGATCGAAGTCCAGGTCTTCCCAAAAGCTCGGATTCTATCAATCCGAGAAAGATCCGGGCTATCTTCTGTTTTTCAGCAAAAACAACCATGAAGGTTAAGTAAAAAAGCAGAGAAACACAACAAGACTGGGAAGAATGATAAATGCAGAAAAAACTTACCGACAATTTTGTCAATTTCGGAGCCTTCCTCCAGGCGCAGGTTCAGAGCAGCCTCCAAGTCCCGAATGGTGGACTGGTCCTTCTCCGCCTGTGCGGAAGCCTTGGATTGAGAAATTCCAAGGGCCAGATTGCTGGCTTCCAGATCTTTTTGAGCCTTCACAAGATCCTTGTGAAGGTCCAAATTCTCCTTTCGGAGAAACTCGGCATTGCCGGCGTCTTCAGCTATTTGCTTGGCCTTAGCCAAAGCAGCTGGAAAGCAAGGAAAATTCCGAATTTAGAAAACTTCCGGAATAAGTACTTAGACAAAAAGTTGAATCGAAAACTTCAGAGGAAAAATGCTTACCTGTTGTTTCCGACAACGCCAGCTGAGACGATGCCAGCTCTGTCTCTCTCTCCTCAAGAATAGAAAGAAGATTTCTAACTTCTTTATTCTTGATGGAGAGTTTGTTGAAAACTTCCATGTTAATGGCTTCAGCGGTTTGCTGGAACATGGCAAGGAAAAGAATGAATATAAAGCATCAAGACAATAAAGCATACATTTTGTTTAATGCCATGGGGCTAGAGTTATATACCTGGCTCATTCGTTGCAAACCCGCCAAGTTATCATTGAACCCTTTTGCGTATTCCGCAAAAAGAGTTCCGACCGCGCTTAGGCCGTCATTGATAATCTTGAAGTCCTTGTTGAAGGTGGGAATCTCCTCGTCGAATGTCCGAGAAGATTTTCCCACCTCTGGAGCCGCCCTTTCCCTCGTGTCCGTGTTCGACACAACGGGCTGGCTGGGCTCTAGCAGCTTGGTGGGGGGGCTGCAGCATGCTCTTCCGCCATCGTGGACGGTGTGTCCGGAGCGATGACGGGAGAAGGTTGAGCGCCTCGGCTGGACACAACTTTGTGTTTCTTCAGCTTCTTCGGCTTTAGGTTGGAGGGAGGTAAGCTAAAACCCAAAAACTCGGAAAAGTTAAAACTCCGACACGAAAGAAAAACTTCGACAAAAGAAAAATAACCCGGATGATCTAACCTGGAGGTGGCGACGGGAATTCCGTCAAGGTCGATAACTTCCTCAGAGGAAGGAATCTTCTTGCGCTTGCGCCCACCTGTAGAGGCGGTATGCAATGCATCCAGCTCAGCTTCGGAGGCTAGCTCCGAGTCTGGAAGTTCAGCGATATGTTGAAAATAAAAATCAGGGTTAGAAGCGAAAAAATCCGAGAAAGAATGTCAAACTCTACCCAAATGGCGGAAAAAATACCTTGGGAGCCGGATTGTCGGCCGTATACATCGGCCGACTCGCTTCGTATTGGTCGCGTGATGCGACCAACTGGTTCACGCGCCGTCGAAGATCCCTCGCGGACCAGTCTTTGCTGGTTGTCCGCATTGGGTCGTTGGCACCCGTGTAGTCGCAAAGAAGGCGGCCACCATGATTGGCCAACGGCTGGATCCGCCTATCTAACCAGAAAAGGACCGTGTCCATGCCGGTTAGAGGTGGATCGGAGGAAGTGAGCTTGGTGATGCGCTGCTTGATCCTTAGAAGATCAGGCGGCAGAACCTGGACGGCTTCTGTTCCCCAATTGTCTTGGGGAACAGCAGCAGTGTTTGAAAAAGGTGGAACCCCGATGGCCTTTTTTGGGAAAGGCACATCGTGATGGTAGAAGAAAGAACCCGTCCAAAATTTGACGGATTCCGATGTCTTGATCTTGGGGAACCAATCTTCCCTAAATCTCCGAAGAGTAAAGGAGATGGTTCCGCAAGTCGGGAGTGCGCCCTCCGAGGAGTTCCGCTTAACCCCGAAACAATACATCCAAAAATCTAACCTAGGTTCTAAGCCTAAGTAACCCTCGAATAAGGCCTGGAACCCGGCCATATAGAGAATGGAGTTGGGTGGCAGGTTATGAGGTTGGATGTTATAGTGGGAGAGGATTTGGAGGAAGAAAGCAGAAAGGTGGTAATCCCATACCTCTTAAGAGATGGGAGGAGAGAAGAACCCTTTCGCCATCGTTCAGCATAGGTCCGTTCTCGTCCTCAGGGATCCGCCATTTCCCTTTCAGGATCAGTCCCTCCTTTTCCAGGTTTGGAAGGAGGGCTGGCGGAATGCTGCAGGCAATCCAGTTGCCTGCAGTTTCCACCTCTTCGTCCGCTCCGGCGGCGGCGGACGCGGCAGCTTCCGCAGCGGCGAGCTCGTCGCCGAGAAGCTGGATCTTCTCCTCCGCCGTCTCGGGAGCGAACGGCAGGGAAGGTACGGAGCTCGAGCCCGCAACGTTCGTGGCGGCGGAAAGATCTCCGCCACCCGCCGCAGAAGCCGCGATCTTTTCCGGCTCGCCGCCGGCGTGCGTCGGGGATCCTAGCTGTGGATCCAAGTCGCTGATAATGTCGTCGATGGTGTGCGCGGCGGAGCGAGTGGGGGAAGACAGCGAGGATGCCATTAGGTGGCGGCGCGTTTTGACTCCGGTGGTGCTCTGGGTGCGATATGCGCTCGGGGACGGTTCTTCGCTCGGGGGCTCGTGCGCAACAATGGCGTGGAGAGTGAGAGTGCGGAAGGATTTCAGCGAGGACGAAGACGGCTACTTATAGCCAGAAATCCGTCAAGATACGTGCCAACGGCTATTTTGACCGTTGGATGATCAACGCGTGTCACTCGCCGGAAAATCCGGGAAATGAAACGACAGGGTAATGATGGCTATCTCCTCGTTTCCCGTGAGAATCTGTCAGAGATACGTTACTGGGTTTCCCGCGTGAAACCCAAACGACCCTTACGGCAGCATGATTAAAGCGCTGACGTAGGAAGTTCCTTCTCCGCGAAGGATCGTGAGAGAAAAGCCGGATTTTCAGGATTCCGAGTTTCACGTTACCATCTCTTTTCAAAGAAGAATAAGAAGAATCAAGACTGCTGATCGAAATTTCTCGGACAAAGCACATTTGGCGAAAGGCGGCGAATCAGAGTTTTAATCCTTCTTGGGGGCTACTGTCGGATATACACCAAATAGGGGTATATCAGATGGTAGTCAAAGTGCCGGATTACCAGGGTGGCCCAAGCAGTAGTGGGTTGTGGTCCATTGGGCGGCCCAGTAACCTGACGCACAGAAGCCGGATTCTAGAAGACCCGGATCACGGCCCACGTGATATGGCTTGGAGGAGAAGACGGATTCCTTACTTTCCAAGTTATAGTTACCGTAGTATTCTAGGTTTCCTATTCTGTAAGCCCTAATCCGGATATTATATAAAGTCGGACGGGAGATAAGTTTGAGAAGGGAGAACAGAGAAGAGGATATAGGCTAACTCGCCGTGAAGTTGATCCTCTGCGAATAGCTAGATCTAAACCTCACATTGTAATTCTATATCCAGGCTTTAGTCCTGATTAGTGAGAAGTGCAGGAGTAGGCACGTCGTACTGTCGCGACGCACCGAACCTTGGTAAATCCTATGTTCACTGTCCACCACGCGATCACGTTACCCCACGTCTCTACCGTAGTCTCATGGCACCCCCGTCTATGAAAACTACTACGATGTCTCGACACTTAGGTTCAACATAATATCTCTGCAGACAGGGAATGAGAAGAAATAACCGTAACAATTTTCGAGGATACTTTTTTCTTGTCTTGTATCATTCAGCAACGCACACTGGGAATATGCTTTTGTCCGCGTCCTCATTCCAATATATGATGCAATCATTGATGCATCCGTGATATTTTACGTGTGGTAAGTCGACAGGGCATATGATTTTTTGGCCTCCTCGATACTAGTAGGACACACGTTCCCCTTGGGAAAACTTTCTGAAGATCCTCCAAATTCTCATCAAGGCTTCTATCGCTCCATTTGTGTCTTGCCTATGTCTGTAGAATATTGAGTGTGAAACTCAAGAAGGTCTCCTCGCACCCAGCATACAAAGGAGTCTTCGAGTCTAACTCCAGTTGCACCAACTTGGATTCCTCTGTAGAAGAAGCTCGGGCGTTAGTCGTCTTTTTTCGAAGCAGATCTCGAACATGAGGGTCTTGCACGACTGAACTTAGCAACTTGGAAGCCTGCGATGTTACCATGTCTTCTCCCTATCCGGAATCTTCTTGATCATGTCCAGATGTCGCTTCTGCGTTCATTTCTTCTTCAGGCTCCTGCTCATTATGGTCTTCCACTACATATCTTTGTATCCCATTGACTCCCACATCATCTTCGCTGATGGAGGCTTAACCTCTAGTGTGGCCCGATCTTCACAAATCGACCAAGAACACGAAGAAAGGACAATGAACACGATAAAAACGACAGGGGAATCAATGGGAATTATGGGGAAACAAAGGGGAGATAACTAGCAAGAACCGAAGAACTCAAATCTCCCATCAATTAAGCCGCAAAGGCCGCATACGGAACGATCGATCCAACCAAACTCACCTTTTCGGAAACCGCTTCACACCCGTGGCCGGTCCACCACGCCAATAGGACCTCAAGGGTTAGTTGAGGAAGATTGGAAAGTCCCTAACTGAATCCCAAGGGGAAATGATAGGAAACCCGATGAATCTTTATATTATCCTAGATACACATCATAGGAGTAGCCTTGATACGTTCCTTGGTACAAACCATAGGAGTATCCTCACAAGGGAGATAAAAGAGCAAAGTTCAAAGGTCTAAATTCATCTCTAACCCTAGATCTAGCCAAAGTGGTTCCTTAAATAGCCAAGGGGGTAGGTGTGGGGCGAAAAGGGGGTTTCTCTCCATTTGCGTGTCATTAGGGCAGCCGGCCGGGATGGGAGCAGCAGCGGAGCCGGCCCAAGGCCGGGGTGTAGGCCATCCCCTTTGGGTGGGCAGCCGGCCTGGCGCGTAGGAGGGTCGGCCCAAGGCCGGGGTGGAGGCCGGCTCCTTCTGTTGGGGGTACGGCTGGAGGGGGCAGGGGAGCCGGCCTAGCCAGGATTTGAGGCCAGCCTCACTGTTTTCCTCCTCCCTTCTCCTTCTCTTCTTCTTCTTCGATGCAGTCTTCTCCAACTTCTTCCATAGCTTCTTGGGCATCATCTTGGGAACATTCTTGGGCATCTTGGGCATCGTCTTGGGGCTCCATGGTGGGATCAAACCTGGTCACACATAGGGCATTTCCATGAGGTAGCTCACCATTCACCAAGTCATCGGAAGCATAGAGAGAGAGGATTGAGTTCACCTTATCATGCATCGCCTTTGCTCGTGATCTTGTCATGGGTCCAATGGGTGTTGAGCTTGGTAGAATGGGGTGTGTTGCATCATCCCCCCCCAACTTGAAAAAGAGTCAATCTCGACTCGTGGTCTTCCTCATCACTTGGATATCCATGGAAGGGAGAGAGATCCTTGACGTTGAAGGAGTTGTGGACAAGGTACTTGGATTGCGGTAAGTCGAGCTTGTAGGCGGATGCGCTTGATGATCTTGAAAGGTCCGTCACCTATTGGCTTGAGCTTGGAGTTGTTATCTTGGGGGAAACAACATTTGCGCAAGTGTAGCCACACGAGGTCACCTTGTTGGAACACCATGGGCATCTTGTTCTTGTTCGTCATGGATGCTCGGAGCTCGGAATGTTTCTCAAGCGTAACTCTTGTGGATTCATGGAGCTTCTTGATGTAGTCGGTGCTCTTGTCAATGTCCATGTTAACTTTCTTGCATAGAGGCAATGGTAGGATGTCGAGAGCGGTGTTGGGGTTGAAGCCGTAGACGATCTCGAAGGGGCTTCTCTTAGTAGCTTGGTGTAGTGCTCGATTGTAGGCGAACTTGGCATGTGGGATGCATTCCTCCCAATTCTTGAGGTTGGCTTGATCAATGTCCATAGGAGTGAAGAAAGCGTTCGATTCACCACTTCGGTCTGGCCATCCGTTTGTGGGTGGTAGGCGGTGGAGAATAGTAGCTTGACGCCGAGCTTGGCCATCTAAGTCTTCCAAAAGTAGGAGGTGAACTTGACATCTCGATCCGACACAATTGACGTGGGCACACCATGTAGACGCACAATTTCCCTGAAAAAATTAGCGACATGTGAAGCATAGTCCGTTCTATTGCAAGGAATGAAATCTGCCATCTTAGAAAAACGATCAACACTGACAAAGATTGAGTCCATGTTTGTTTTAGTGCGTGGGAGTCCTAACACAAAGTCCATGCTAATGTCACTCCAAGGTGCGTGTGGTGTAGGAAATGGTAAGTAAAGACCATGAGAGTTGGAAGTAGACTTATCTTTGAGACATGTAGGTCATCGCTTGCCGAGTCTTTCAACTTGGTGCCTCATCTTAGGCCAATAGTAGTGGTTGGAGAGCATGGCGTAGGTCTTGTCCCTTCCAAAGTGTCCCATGATACCTCCTTCATGTGATTCCTTCAATAACAAGAAACGAAGAGAGGACTCCGGAATACACAATTTGTTAGCCTTAAACAAGAACCCTTTGTGAATCTAGTAGTCATCAAAACCTAGAATTGGCAAGCATTTCTCAAAAATGGGTCCAAAGAAAACATCTGAAGAGTATAAGTATTTGATCTCATCCAAACCAATCACATTGATTTCAAGGCGGGTAAGAAGGCACTCTTTTCTAGATAAAGAATCCGCTATAACATTCTCTTTACCTTTCTTGTACTTAATGACATAAGGAAAAGATTCTATGAATTCTACCCATTTAGCATGTCTTTTTTTTCAAATTGGCTTGGCTTTTCAAATATTTCAATGATTCATGATCAGAATGAATGACAAATTCTTTAGGCCAAAGATAGTGTTGCCAAACTTATAAGACTCTAACCAAATAAAATAGTTCCTTGTCATAAATTGGGTAATTGAGTCTAGCACCATCTAATTTCTCACTATGATAAGCAATGGGACGTCCATTTTGCATAAGAACGCCACCAATGCCTATTCCACTAGCATCACATTCAATATCAAAGGTTTTCTCAAAATCCGGCAAAACAAGCAAAGGTGCTTCAGTCAAACATTTATTGAGGGTGTCAAAAGCTTTTTGTTGAGCATTGCCCCAAACAAACGGTACATTCTTCTTTGTAAGCTCATTTAAAGGGTGAGCAATGGTTGAGAAATCCTTCACAAAACGGCGATACAAACCGACAAGACCATGAAAATGTCTTATCTCACCCACGGAAGCAGGGTTAGTGTAAGGACCCCCGACCGGCAGTCTGAAACCCTCCGTATGCATACATTCACGATCCCAGAAAGATCAGTCGTGAACAACATACACAGTTGGCATACAGAAATACATCATCCATTACACGAATACATAAAGGTATTACACAAATGATCACATGATCAAGTTTAACGCAACTGCCAAAAGGGCAGGCAACTTAATAAACACAGCGGAAGACAAATAAAACACAACGTAGTTGAGCCCAAGTCACGCCTTAACCTACAGGCTGCTGACCCGGAGACGATCCTAGTTCGCAAAGCCGTCAACTCCGTACTTCTCTTCATAGATCTCCTTCGGAGGCGCCTTCTCAAAGTCTGGCAAGTAGATACCAGGGGCGAAACCATAATGAGTACATTTGAAAGTACTCAGCAAGACATCCATCATTTCACTTACCAACATGCAAATATGCTTATATGGTGGAATAGGTAGGCTATAAATAGGGTTCACTATCAATGGTGTTCATATATGATGACACCACAGTTGCAGTCAGGTTAATCTGTATCTTCGTTGAAGAAGATACTTCAGAAGAGAATAAAATAATATAGTTTTATTTCTCTTGTAGATATCACATGTACAAGAGGTTTTTGTAAAACTTTGTTAAAGAATATTTTCTCTTTGCAAAACTTCTTGGAATCAGTTTCCAGAATTCTTGCTTAGAGTAGAAAAGGTTTTGTTTGCAAAACATTTTGTTTTGTATAACATCATCTGGCTTTTCATCATCGACGATACCTCCACGGTATACGTTTCCATTCCTTTCCGAACTTCACAAGTTCAAACACTTCCTGTCCAAAATTCTCTTTTCAAAAACTTCCTTTTTGAAAACATTGACACAATGCTAGCTACATGGCCATTCAACTGTCCATATCTGAGGACGCGGCTTCTTCGAAAAAGTTATACTCTGCAGAGGTGTACACATCCACCAGATCCAGTACACCTCCCGTGAAACAATCACGGACTGTAACAACAGTATGTAAACATCAGGTATCTGATCATAACCATTCACTATGTTCAAGCTAGTATATGTCTATCTCTCGATTGAGTTTTGTTCTCCCCGGCACCAAGTCCCACCCTGCCTAGCCGGGAGCCTCAATGAATGCATCCGGAGGTAAAATTAATCCCACACTTTATATGCCTCAACATTGGGAGTTTTGACGACATTCGGTTCGAGGGTACGACGCCCCTTATAGCAAGTGAGATAGCACACACTAATAAGAACAAACTTCAAGTTAAGCCCCTTGCCCATGTTGGGGTAGGGTGGCAGTACGGTAAAGGTTGTCCGGCGAAGACTAGGTTATGTGTCATTTTTGAAAACACCACTTTCTCAAAAATGACCACTTCCACATTCCTCCGGAGAACAAGGATCCGCCTTTTCTCCGGGTTTTTCCGTAAAGCATTTGTTTTGTAGAATCACAATTTTAGGGTGTCCACTTAGGGACTAGTATATTTGATGGTAATAAATACCATAGGGTGGCTTATGGGCTTGGTATTACCAAGTTTAACTACTGGCATGATAGTAACCTATATAATAGTATAGTAGTAATTTCCACCTCAAAAATAGTTTTGATAATCAAGTTTTTGGTAAAACTTCAGAGGTAAAACATTCATGATAGATAATGATAAGTATTGTATCAGCAAGCATCAGGATGGCTTGCCTGGTATCTCCTTGTGTCCCTGGTTTTGGAGTGACTGGAACTTGAAACAGAGCTTCCCGACACTTCCTTCCTCTTCGTTTTCTAACGTCGTAAAAAGAATAAAGGACACACATTCAGAACCAATCAAGGCAAGCAACAATGCATAACCTTACATACAGCAAGGAAATCTAATAATAGCCAATCACACAATTATTAATTGAGGCAAACAATCAAACAAACATACTTGACAGAAATGCCATTTAATAAGACAACTTAAGGTTGGAGGGACATATCTCACAACCTTAATATCATGGATTCAGTGGGTGTGCCACTCTCATACCAAGACATTAATAAACCCAAAATATACTTAGTTTCACAAGGGTGAGACTACTAAAAGTATATAAAACATGCACCACATTAATCATGGCAATGGGTCTATCAACCAAACAACAAAAAGAAAAAGGTAGCTATCTTACTAAGTCTAAATTCACATCAAGAATAATTAAGACACATGATTTGCAAAAGTTACTTGTACAAATAAGTGGGCCTACACAAGGGTAACAAGGTAATAGACTCATCACAAACACACAATTTCTCATAGTGAGAACAATAGAAACAATGACTAAAAAGGAGGAATCCTATAGACATGCTTCTACTAAGGGTTTGCTATGCAAGCATGCATAACAAGTAAAATACTAAAATGCAAACAAGGAACCATGTTATCATAATGGTAAATGAAAACATGTCCTTATGCAAGGATACATAAACATCTACCAAACACAGGTTGGCAGGAAAAATAATTTAACACAACAACTGCAAAGGAAACTAGTACTACTTAAACATGAAGAATCAATGGATGCATTTCAATCAAGTAATTGAAATACAACCAGAGGGTCCATGTCACAAAAACAGTAGTGAAAAATATCTATACTTGCTATAACAAAAATATCCCATTTAATGAAACAATGCATCAATTTGCAGGGAAACTCCTACATACTAGTAGTAATAAAAATGGCATTACTAGAGGAATCAATCAACACTCCAAAGATGGATTTTTCCTAGCAAGCCACAAATGATTACAACCACTTACAAACAGAAGCATACACATTTCCATTTAGCACAAAAATTCCCAAGCAAAAATACTAGGCACTCACTAGTTAGAGAACTATATAAAAGAAACACATCTAGTGTGGGGGAAATAATGTTTCCACCAAAAATGCAATGAAACCAGTGGGTGTTCCACTAGCATAACCAAGAATTAAGAGGTCAAAAAGCCTCTGGTCACACTTGACAACAATTAGAAAAAACCTAAACTAGCGCCTAGTGCAATAACAATACTTGCAGAAAATAATAGGGTGCTTAAATAAGCAAGGCAATGCTACTCATGCTATTATTTTCACACAAGTTAAAACTTTAGGGATCAAGTACTCATAACAAACTTATAAAAATGCTACTGGTCCTATGAATACAACACAAAAATATGTGGTTTTACAACCACAAATTCTTATGTCAAAAATTCCACACATGAGGGAATTTTTCCATAACATTCTCATAGTAATGATTAAGCTACTCATGCTTTTATACCAACTCAAATTCAAGCTAGCAGAGGTGATACTAAAAAAATATAAGTACCAATATGGTACTGAATCTAATATCTCAACACAACAATTCAATCACTTGCACACAAATTAATCATTCAAAAATTATATGCAAGTAATAAACTAGAGATGAACATATGATATTAATATAAATCCTATTTCTTCTCAACTCAAGTCCACACATTCTAACATGATAAAATAGCTAAGTAATACTTAGAAAGCAAGTTCACACAACTTATACATGCTAGAAAACAATATTGCAACACAAAAATATCATCACACAAATTAATTAACTAAAATGCCAAAATGGCAGAAACAGGTGAAACAAAGATCTGTCCACCAAATTTTATATGATGCTCTAAAAATTAAACCCTTATAGGTTTGGATAGTCCTAAACATATACAAGACCATCCAATTTGGTTTGCATCAAAATTCATCTTTAATTTATTTATAAAAATCACCAAAGTGCTCTCTGGTGTTTTACCAAATTGCATGCCATTTCAAAAATACCAGGAATTTGGAAGCAAGGTTAATTGATCCTGTTAGGAAATTTTATGAGCTTTCCAATGCAATTGGCCTCACTTCATTCTGAGTTGTTAAATAAAAATGGTGCTCATTTTGGTGTTTCTGGTACCTGTTGCCAAATCATTTTTCATTTCAAAAATGTACATCCAAATGTAGATCTACAAGTTGGAGGTGGTTTATATTTAGTTGAGGTACCACTGTGAATTTTAGTTTGTTCAAAATCATCTTTTAGGTTGCCTTTTAGATCCAAAAGTAAACAGGTACAATCTCTGTAAAATTAAATTGGAAAAAAACTAGGGATGGGCCAGATCCAGTTGTTGGGCCGGCCAAATCTGCCTACACCGCGGGCAGAGCCAGCCTTAGTGGCTGACTCGCGGGCCAGCGACACGATGGCAGCCACGCGGGCGAGGCGAGGCCCCACTGGCAGGTTCAACAGCGCTGCGCGGGTTCAACGCTTGCTGACGCGAGCGCGACGTCGGCATGACGCCATCGCCGGCGGGAAGGGTCTCCGGCGAGCCCTAACTAGCGATTTCGGCCGCCATTTCGCGAATAAAAACTACCTACTCGATGCACACGACGCGGGCAAGCAACTAGGCGCTGCCTCGTTTCCGGGGAGACGCCGGAGAGTGGCCGGCGACGGCAACTCGCGACGGCCGGAAAACACGCACGGGGCGGCAGCGATTTAGCGGGTTAGGGAGGGGGAAAATCGACGGGGAGGTTCCCTTGCTCACCACGAATGTCATGGAGGACACGGAGAAGGCGGAGGAGGCTCGAGAGCGCGGCGATCCCTCGCCGGAGTTCGGCGAGCTCGGAGAGGAAACGAGGATGGTGCGGCCACCACGCGGCCCTTTGGCCCGATTCCTTTTGCACCGATGCTCAGCAAGGCGAGGCGGAGGGAATAGGGTACACGGTGGCCGGCGGCGAGCCCTCCACTGGCCGAATCGACGGCGACCTCCAAAGCTAGGGTTTCGGTTTGGATATTTTCAGAGGAGAGAGAGAGTGGACTCAAGGGGGTGAGAGAGGGAGCAGGTAGAGAGGCACAGAGGTGCACATGGGGGCTTTAAAACCATCTAGCAAGCTTCTAGTCGAAGCAATGGGGCATGGGCAGCCATGCCCTCTACTGCTTGCTACAGGAAGAAGAAGGACATGTGACTAGGATTACATTTTGGTCCCTGGGTATTTACAAGAAGGTCCCTGTCCTCTCTGAAAATTTATGTTTTCACTAGGCAAACAAAGTTATAAATTGAAATCCTTTTGCCCAAAATTCTTATTAGTATAGATGTACAACATATGTGAAAATTGTATCCATTGGATACACTTTATAATTTAAAGTTGTTCAAATTCAAAATCTTACATAAATGGACATTGAATTTATTAACATACTTAGGAGCTTCCAAAAATGACAATTTTTGGCACACATTCCTTATTTGATGTGTTCCTTATGTGGTAGAAAATTCAATTCATTTTGAGTTACTTCATAGAACAAACTTGTTCAAATTTCAAAAAGGTGCTGTCAAGAAAATAGGGGTTTTTGGCAACTTAAACAATTCAAAAACTTGTGCCCTTTTGGTTTTCATCCTTATTTATAATATAGAGAATGTGGTATTTATTTCATGGCATTTGGAAAAAGTTTGTAGAACAAACTTGTTCAAAATCCCAAATGTTGCTGTGGAGAAAACTCATGTTTTCAGGACTTTAATGGATTCAATTTTTGGTCTCCTCTTGTGTGTGTTCCTTATTTGATATAAGGAAGCAATGGTATGAATTTCAAATCATTTTAAGAAAGTTTCCAATAGTAACTTGTTTTAGTTTTCTGTTTCTGGAAATATTGGAATTTCTATTTAATAAGGCACTTGGCTTTTCTTTAACAATGCTTTGCCAAAATATTTATGTGACTAGAGATAGCAAGTCAATGCTCTCCAATACCTTTGTTTTTAATCTTGCAAGGTTCGAAAAACATTTGATAATATTTTGGTGAAGCATTTAAGAATGCCTCTTTTTCTGATAATCTTTTAGGGAAATTTTATTAAGTGTTTCCTCTTTCTTAATTTAGGTCTTGGAATAATATTCAACAAGTATGAGATTCATAAGATAGTTTTTGGAAAACTCATTGATCAATATTTACTTTGGAAAATATTTCCAAGGTCATTGGAACAATATGTTGAATATTTTGTTTTCAATTTCTTAGCCATGTAAGTTTATATAATTAGTTTGTTTAGTTGCACTCAAACAAATACAATCAAAGTTTAATTGTCACAATCAAAGTTTAATTTTCAAGCAATTAGCAAAACAACTGTGTTATCAGGTATTCCAAAATTGGGATGTGACAGTTAGGCCAATTTCTATTGCCATGACTTTCTTCTCGTCAACTTCAATGCCATTGGAGGAAATCACAAAACCCAAGAAAACAAGCTTGTTGGTATAAAAATTGCACTTGGAAAGATTTGCAAAAAGTTTTTCTTTGCGAAGAGCCAACAAGACTTGAGAAATATGATCAAGGTGATCCTCCAAAGATTTGCTATAGATAAGGATGTCGTCAAAATAAACCACGAAAAATTTGCTAATGAAAGGATGCAAAACTTCATTCATAAGTCGCATAAAAGTTGAAGGATCATTCAAAAGACCAAATGGCATGACAAGCCAAATTTTGTTTTGAAAGTTGTTTTCCATTCATCACCTATGCTCATGCGAATTTGGTGATATCCACTTTTAATATAAATTTTGGAAAAGATAGTAGCACGACTTAATTCATTAAGCATATCATAAGGCCTAGGGATGGGATGTCTATATCTAAAGGTGATAGCACTAATAGGGCGACAATCCATGCACATGCAAGAAGTATCATCTTGCTTAGGAACAAGGATAACCGGAACGGCACAAGGGCTAAGAGAGGATGAAACCTTTTCCAAGAAGCTCTTGAATTTGCCTCTAAATGTCCTTAGTCTCCTCGGGGTTGGTGCGGTAGGGAGCACGGTTTGGAAGTGTCGCACCCGGAATGGGTCAATGTGGTGCTCGATTCCACGTAGGGAAGGTAGACCCGATGGTAGTTCTTCGGGAAATACGTCCTCAAGTTCCTGCAACAAAGGCAACAATAACATAGGAAAGCTTGTTATGGTGTTAGTTTCAAGTGGCACTCCTTTTCACACGAGGACGAAGTGAAGGATGGATGGGTCATCTTGTAAATCTCGCATCTCTCTTTTGGTGGCAAGTAAGGCAAGGCCTTTGGGCGCACTCGAAGTTTTTCCACTCATGTTGGCTTGTGGCTCTCACTCTCCTTTAGGTGGATCACTCCCTCACCACTCATCTCATGAGATTGGAGCTCTTCTTGTTTGGGTGCAAGGTTCTTGGCGTTGTCGGCGATCACTTGGCTAGAATACATGGGACGAAGCACAAATGTCTTGTTATTCCACTTGAAGCTATATTGATTGGTGAGGCCGTCATGAATAACACTCTTGTCATATTGCCAAGGTCGTCCAAGAAGAAGATGACACACAGTCATAGGCACAACGCCACACTCAACCGTTGATGGATGATGTTGGTAAACCCCAAGATAAAGGTTGTGAATAGTGCAACGACAAGTTTTCCCTCAGAATAGAAACCAAGGTTGAATCGACCAGTAGGAGGACAAGCAAGTTCTAAGGTTGATGCAGCTGAGGTGGCAGGGCGCACTACCGGTTCAACAACAATGTGGAACCTACACAACACAATAAAATAACTTTGCCCCAACGAAGCAGTGAGGTTGTCATTCTCACCGGTTTTGCTGAACACAAAGAGGTTAAACGTATGGTGCGGAAAACAATCTGAGAATAGTATGAAAGCAGTAGCAGCAGTGTGAAAACAGTAGAAGCAGTGTGTGTATTATCAGTATGAGAAAATGGACAGGTGTCCACAGTTCACTAGTGGTGTCTCTCCGTGAAAGATAAATACCATGTGTGGTGAACAAATTACAGCTGGGCAATTGACATAAATGAAGGCTGCACTATAGTGCATATGCAAGACATAAAGATTGCTATGTGATTCATGCGGGAATTACAACAAGATACATAGACCGTCATCCAACTGCGTCTATGACTGATAATCCACCCTCCGAATATCATCCGGACAAGGTATTAACTTGCAAGCAAGAGATAATTGCAAAGTGTGTAATGTAAATAAAGTAAACATTGTTGTTTTCTCCCTAATGGCAACTACACATCCTCCATCCGTCACGTTTCTGTCACTCGAGCACAAATGCAAAGGAGGCATGAACCCACTATCGAGCATAAATACTCCCTCTTCGAGTTACTAGCATCTACTAATAATGGAGAGCATGCAAGATCATAAATAACATATGCATGAAGATAACATGATAGATTGATAATCATAAGTAGCATTCAACATTCATCGGATCCAAGCAAACACAACATGTATCATTACATAAAGATGATCTCGATCAGGTAGGGCATCTCATGAGATCTAAACATGAGGCATATAAAGTGGAGGAGACAACCATCTAGCTATTGCTATGGACCCATAGTCCAGGGATGAACTACTCACGCATCACTTCGGAGGAGGGCATGGTGGTTTAGACCCCTCTGGTGATGAGTTTCCCTCCTGGCAGGGTGCCGGGGAGAGCTCCAGAACCCTCGCGATCTCGGGATGACGATGACGGCTGCCTCGGGTGTTTCTCGGGAAAAAGTGGTATATTTTTAGGGTTGATGTATCGAGGTATTATATAGGAGAAATGGCGATGTCGGTGGATGCCCGAGGGGCCCACACCGCTCCCAGGCACGGCCAGGGGGCGCACCGCCCTATGGTGTAGCCCCCCTGCCCCCCCTTCGGGCCTCTTTGGGACGACGTGGAACCTTCAACAGTCCTAAGCCTTTCGGGCTTCGAATTTTCCAATTCCGAGAATATTTCCAGAACAACTTTTCTGAAACTAAAAACAGGGATCTGGCTCTTTCCCGAAAATCGATAAAATGACATAAAATGTATAGAAAACATGTAGGAAATAACATAAAAACAACATGGAACATCAGAAATTAAGGATACGTTTATGACGTATCAACATCCCCAAGCTTAGTTCCTACTCGTCCTCGAGTAGGTAAACGATAAAAACACAAATTTCTGAGGTGACATGCTACCAACATAAACTTGATCATCAATAATGTAAAAGCATATGTAATCTGAGATCATAGAACTTCAACACAAGCATCATAAATAAAATTTTAACAATAAAGCATAGCAATCATCTTGCATCATGAGAAGTAACACAAATAAAAGATCATGAATAACAATGTATAAAAAATTATACGCTTGTTTCAAGTATATAGAAAGGATGGCAAAGTGATATTTCGCTTGTCCTTAAGAGTGGGTCAAAACATAAATGACATGACACCTTCAAAGTTTATGAGCAAGACTAGAACAAATAATTTGAGAACAAACAATAACACATCATGAATCAATTAATAATGTTTCTGGGACAAATGCACATTAAACTCACAATGGAAACTATGCTCTCTCAACTGTGCATAAAGTTAGAAGATGGAGACTCAACATAAAATTAAAAGAAAGTCCCTTCATAGAGAGAAGCAAGAATAAACTCATGTGCTAGAGCCATAGTTGTCAGAATCATGATTCTACCATACGTTTCTACGACTTTATGACCCAAATTGACTCGAACGATTCAATGATTCTACTAGATAGAATCTAAGATTTTATGATTCTGAAAGTTGTGATTTTACTATTTATGATCCTACCATAAATATTTTGATCCGATTCAGAATCACGATTCTGAGAACTTTGTCTAGAGCTTTTTCTTTTATTAAACAGAGGTATTGAAAACATTTTTAAGAGAGGTGTGTATGCTTATGTCAACAAATGGTAAACAGAAAATACAGTATGTCACAAGCCAACTAGAATTCACAAGAGAGGCTCCCATAGAAGGACGCATCTGGGTAGAAGGTCATCCCTCTTTCTCTTTTGTTGACACAATTATGCTTTGACTGATAAATCAGAGGCAAAAATAGTGAAGGGAATTTGTTTGTATTAATTTGGGGCTGGGCACCCCGCTGCTAGCTCTTCTATCAATTGGATAAGCGGATGAAGCCACTAGTCCAGGGTGTGAAATTCCAATCAACTACTGAGATAAAGATTCTCTATTGACGTCCTCATGAGCTAATGCAGGAACACAAAACATGAGTAATTTTGAAAGTTTCAAAGATAACACATGAGAATTTTACTTTGGAGTGGCTATTAAATAACACATGTAGGTATTTATGGTGGACACATTGGGCATACTTTGGTTTTTGAGAGTTGGATGCACGAGTAGAGCTCATACTCAGTACAGGTGGAGGCTAGCAAAAGACTGGGAGCGACAAATCAAGAGAGCAATAATGGCCATAATCATGCATAGCGACAAAAATATCGTTAATCAAAGCATAACGGGCACCACAAGTTCAAAAACTAAATTATAATAGAGGCTATAGGTGAATGGTTTTTAGTCATAAACATGGTGTAAGCATGCGCCAAGTCAACCAAATAAAACATTCAAAGGTGAACACCACAAATTTATGCTTCAATATGACAAGAACAACTCGTGATTCTTTCAATGGCACATTAAACACTCTTGTCGTGGGATAATCACGGCAGATGTTACCGGGGGTAACTGATCTTGGGGCAAGACGACACAGGCGTTTGGGAGAGGGTTTAACTCAGAGGAAAACATGGTGCAATTCGATCTGGTAGCCGGCAATCAAAGTCGCCGAGTCTCCGATCTTGATACAATAACTCAACTCTGTGATTACACTGGATGCTCGATATCAAGCGATATTGCTAGGGTTCTTAGATCTCTGCCTAAACTAGACCTGGGGGTCGGTTTATAGAGCACCCGTACCCCCTGGCTTATTCTCCAAGGCGTATCCTGGATCCTATCCGGACACGGCGCACAAACCCTAACTTTCTTCTACCATAACCCACAATCCGGGTTACTAGGCCTACAAGCTTGGGCCTTTACAGGTATCCTTATCCTTAGCCGGATCTTGCACAGCGTCCTTTGGGCCGGGTTACTCCTTGGAGTTTGGCCTACCGGGTTATCATCCCCCATCAGTAGTCCCCAGAGTAGCCTGGGCTTCACGGGTCCTCCTTGAAGCGCTTGCTATTCCCTGCAAATATATCAAACACATAGGCATGTGGAGGCCGGGTTAAGATGCTTTGACAAGTGGCTAGGCCTAACTCCAAGGTGGCCATATAGTAACCCGGGCTTTCCCCAAACTCTTTGGTTTAATTTTCCAGGTCCAAACCCTAATGAAAATGCCAAAATCCCATACTCGATAACCAACTCTGATATCACGGAGTGGATTTCCTTCTTTCTCTTGTCCAGATGCTTTGCCCAATACTTGGCGCATATCTTGCAGAATCCCACGTGGATAACTATCACCCCACGATTTCCGGCTTCTGGCCGTTGAGATAGAACCACCCTCACCTTATAAATAGTACTCATAGGGTAACCTCAAACCCATCACTACGCCTCAGCTTCCCCTTTCCTTCATTGCTCCGTACACCCTCGCAGCGCCACCGCAAGGAGCTTGCGCTCGCCATCGAAGCCAAGTCGCCACCGGCCGCGCTCGCCCTCGAACCATCTCGCGCCGCCGCCGCGCTAGACTGCCGCACCTTCGTTCTCCGCGCCAAGAGCCGCAAAGGGGCATTCGAGCCACGCCTCTCGCCGCCGTCGCGCTAGACTCCAATCTCTCCGGTAAACCTCTTGCAGCCGTTTTAATTTGGCCCCGTAATTTTTCAATTCATCCAGGATCGGATCTAGGTCAACCCGTGAATCATTTTTCCGATTGCATCAAATTAGATCGATTCGATGCTTGCCAACTCCTTTAACCACCTGCTAGATAGTTACAACTCATCCTCCTACCATTACTAATCACCAAATCTCCTGTAAAATCGCTCGCAAACTTTCCCATCTAGATCCATTCCTCCTTAATTTTCCGCTCATCGCGTTAACACCCGGAAAACCCTCCTTTTCCAGCTATTTTGCTTGCAGTATACACATGGGCAACCATCCATCTTCCCCAAATGCTTTTCCATACGTAAGTGACCAATAATTTCCACAATTGTACTCAACACCCGGATACCTTGTAATCTCCACCTCATAGCGTGATACCCGGATAATTTTTAGCTTCATACTTTCTTGATGCCTCATACTCGGATAATCCAACACTCCCGGGTCTTATTTCCTATGCCTCTTTTTCTTGTGCTTTGCAGGTTGATCCCATGGCTCCCAAACGACAAGGAAAACAGCCGACTCAGGCGAGGACTACCCAAACCATATCTGCCAACTGGGGGCGTTCCACAGCTACGAAGGCCAAGTTGGACGAGCTAGCCGAATTAGGAATTCTCCCTTCTCAGAAGGACATTCACTGGAGGGCGCCGGGCAACGAAACCCGGCCCACACCCGCTGATAACGAGGTAATTTGCTTCGTAGAACACGTGACCCGGGGATTCCGTCCTCCGGGTCACCCTTTCTTCCGGGAGGTCTTAAGCCATTATGGCCTCCGGGTATTTGACATAGGGCCTAACTCTATGTTGAATATTACCCACTTCATCGTTCTATCCGAGTCGTACTTGTGCATACCGCCAAGTCTGACTCTCTTCATCGAACTATTCCAGTGTAAGCCGTGCCGCGAAAGTGGTGACGGAACACTTCTTACTTGCGGCGGGGTATCCATCCAACGCCGCAAGAATTCACCGATGCCCACTCTCAATTTAAACTCCCACGTCAAACATTGGCAGCTGTCTTTCTTTTACTGCCACGATACCTCCCCAGACGGCGAAAAGAAACTGCCGGGTTACTCGGAAAACCTCCTCGAACCTTCCGAGTCTTTCAATGCCTTTGCGCCAGACTCAGACAGGGAGGCGATCCTTCCCTCATTAGCCAAGATAGCCATCCTTTCAGCCCAAGGCCTCCTCGGGCTAAATCTAGTAAAATCATGGGTTGATTTTCGGATCCAACCCAACTCCATCCGCACCAAATTGATGTGCGAGTATTCGGGGCACACCACAGATGCACTCCGCTACTCCACCAAGAGCTTTGCGACCGGCGATACTAACAAGACCATCAAGGGCTTCTTAACAGAGAAACTGGAGGTGATAAAGGGCATCACCGGGTTACCCCCATTTACTCGAGAAAACCCGGCTCCAGCGGTAATACCCGATATTCATAACTTATTTCCACATTTTGACTTGATACAGCTTCTAACCCTTAGCCTCATTCCTTTGTCTTAGGCTGATGACCCTTTCTAGAGAGTTGAACCCTTCCCCCCTTCCAGAGACCCGGAAGAAGAGGACGAGCCGGCTGACGACAGTGAAGGTATTTGCACAGAATTTGTATATCTTTACTTGTATTATTTTCCTCCCATTTACCTTTTTTCCAACGAGCACACATCCGGTTCGCAGGGCTGGAAGACGAAGGCGAGACCAACGAGGATGACCCGGAAGCAACCGAGTCTGACCCAGAGGCAACAGTTGGAGGCAAGAGGAAGGCCAGGGGGCAGTGTCCAAGGTTCCTTTTTCTTCATTATCCTCTGAACCTTACTCCTTTGACGCCATGCGACGACTTAACCATCAATTATCAAATTCGTCGTGCTTGAAGGATTCTTTCCCAGCCAAACGCAGAGTAACTCGGAGCTCCCCGGGTGAAGATCCCCTTAACCCGGGCATCTCTACCCCCTCGGTCCCTCGTGCCAGCGCCCCTCCGTCTCGTCCTTCCGACTCTCCTCAACGCCACCCTTCTCCTAACCATCCACGTGCCGGGCAATTCCGGGTTCCATTAGTGGTCCCTGTGACGACCTCATCTGCTTCTAGCGGCGAGCTCCCGCCGGACTACACCGTGAATGCCGGGTAAGTTTTTGCTACATGATTTCCTTTTACGCCTGACAAATTTTCACTCAAGCCACCATCATTACTAATAACTGCCTTTTCTCATTTTTCTTTCAGTACTCAAGTCACCGTCAGTGACCCGGAAAACGTGGAAACAGATAACCGCCGGGTGGAGAAGCCGACTGATAACGCAGGCACCGCGACTGGCGGTGATGCGGCGAATAACCAGGAACAAGGCCCTCTGAACAATCCGCTTCCCCGAGCCGCCGGATCTCCTTCCTCATCGGAACCGGTAGACGAGGAGATCGAGGTTCTGGATACAAGGATGGGTTCTCCCAACCCGGGTACTCAAACTGTCCGGGTCTCAACTCCAAGGGCGGGGAGAGCCCCCCCACCAGGTGACCAAGCTGCCGGCTCTTCCGGTACTCGATCCGAGGAACTGACGTTTGCCCAGATGCTGGAAACCCTGCGCACTTTAAGGGCTAATGAATAAAACATCTTGGGGGCTTTAATAGCCAAACATGAGGTAAATCCGATTAATGTTGCTTGTGCCTTTGTCCAGTCCCCAAGTTCCGAGTGAATTGATTCATAATTTGCTTGGGACTTTATTATACAAGCGACTGATAACTTGCTCCTCTACCCGACTGATCCTTGTTTGCATGGATGCAGTCTTTCGTGACTCAATCTGAGGAGAAACTGGCAGACGCCACCAAGCTCATCGAAAAGGAGGTAGCCTTGTGTGAAGCAGCCGAAGCTGAGGCCAGGAGGAATAGGCTGATAATGAGGAAATATAGGAAAAGGGCTCACAAAGCAGAAGATGATCTAACAAGCCTTTCTGTCCAAATATCAGACACATATCGCGCTTTACTTGGTACGTTTCCTCCTCCGAGTTTATCCTTTTGATAGATAACAACGGTTTTCCCGACTTACGTTTCTACTCCTTCAGGCCCGGACGAAACCATGCCGGAAGAGGATGACATCGCCAAGCTAAAAACAATGAAGAGTGTTCTCCGGCAGCTATGTGCCGGAACCAAATGGATCCTGGAGGAGTTACGGTGGCCGGGTAGAGGGCATGTTGATCTGAAGAGGATGCTGGATGCCTTCTCCACTATTCCTGAGTGGATTTGGCACTGGAAACGCTCGTCTTGCCGAGTTGGAATGACCCGGGGGCTTGCACTCGCCAAGGCTTACTTCCCCAAGCTCGAACTAGCGAAGCTCATGGGCGGCTTCCCAGAGTTCAAGCTTGATGGGTCCAAGTTCTTGGTGAAGGATTTTCAGGCCGTCCAGAAGGAGGTCCGTTACCCGGCCAGCGTGATCGCTGATGAACTGGACGTTAATATCCTTGTTCCAGCATATGATGCTGCTGGTGTAGCAATTAAGTCGGATCTTCCCGAGCCGTATGATATGCTGGCTCGGTGGAAGGAGGAAGCTGCTGCGTTGAGGGCGGAGGCTGCAAAGAAGCAAGCTGAAGCCGGCTCTGCCCCCGCTACCTCGACACCAGTCGTCCCACCTCCTGCACGGGCTGGTACCGCTGATCCGGGTGCTGCTGCTACCACCAATGATGGCAAGGGCAAGGCCAAGATGAACGCCGAGTGATATCTGATCTCTAATGCCTCTTCTTATGCACCGGTCGGTCAACATGCTGTTTTAAACAATTATGTTTTGGATGGTGCGCCTGTGCACCTTTGATATCTTTTCGCCGAGATTTTGTAATGCACGCTAAGGTCTTTATATACTCTATGCCTCTTCCGGCCTTTTTAAATTTATCCATTATTGAGCTCATCTGTTCTCGATATCCGGCTTTCTTTACTGTTCCTTTTGTGAAAACTCGATTTCCGGGTCTCATGGGTATTGACAAGCGGATTTGCTTCTAAGTCCCCAAGTCCCCAAGACTCGGATATTTGGGTTTTTGGAATTCTACAAATAAGCAATTTTTTTTCTCGTTTCAAGATTTCAAGTCACCCGGACCCGGATCTCCAAGTCTAGGACACTTGATCTTGAAAGGGGAACGACCTGCCTGCTGCTAAATTCACAAAGATCCCTGAGTTGTTTCACATAGGACTTGAAGTTATGCCTAATAATCGTTGAGTTTCCAGCTGTTTAGCCTTGTACTCTGCATAACTTGTGGTTTAGATGACCCTTTTGACTACCTTGTACTGTAAGCCGGCTTTCGCGTGGATACCATGTTGTTACATCCATACGAAAACGTAGCCACTCAAGCCCCGTCGGGTTTCATGACTGACTGTAATCGTAAGCGAACAAATCATGCCACTTTAATGCGAGTCACATCGAGCTTAAGTAAGAATAGCCAAGGAATTTGGACTTCTTTGTCCGGTTATAAGATTGTAGCCGTACTCGTTTGCAAGTAATCGTCCCTTATAACTCATAGGCATCATGGCCGGGTCTTTGAGTTTGTAACTGTGCTATTCAAGCGACCAGCCCCCAAGACCTAGATATACGCATCATACTAAGAGTACATAACCTAATTAGAACCATCTCTTTTCTTGATAATCGCTTCTTTACTTGATATGAAAAATCTAGGTCAGCAAGCCGCCTCATTAAAAACCCGTCCAGTCCCCAAAGGTACCCTGGATAGGAAAAGAGTGCGTCTGAAAACCTGCTGCCTATTACATCGTTCAATTCCATATGCAAATACAGTTTTTGCTAAGTATAATACGGACGTAGCTGAGCCACATTCCACGGTCTGTCTCTTTCTTGCATAGATGAAGTGGTGTGAGCAGTGTCATTAACTGTGGTCGACTCTTCCCTTGCATCTATCAAGTAGTATGACCCATTATGCAAATTCCGGCTTATGATAAACGGTCCTTCCCAGGGTGGTGATAACTTGTGCTTTCCTTCGTTTGACTGTACCAGGCGCAAAACCAGGTCTCCTTCCTGGAAGACCCGGGTTCTCACGTGCCGGCTATGATACCTTCGTAAATCCTGCTGATATATGGCTGATCTTTCCAGGGCTTGTTCCCTTTGCTCTTCTAACATATCCACGGCGTCTTGCCGGGTTTTTTCATTCTCCACTTCGACGTATGCTGATACTCGTGGTGAATCATGGATAATATCACTCGGTAGTACTGCCTCCGCGCCATAGACCATGAAGAAGGGTGTCATCTGAGTAGATCTATTAGGCGTAGTATTGATGCCCCAAACCACAGAAGGGAGTTCTTCGACCCATGCGCCAGCTGCCCTGATACAGGGGACTCGTAGTCTTGGTTTTAACCCGCGTAGCAATTCTTGATTTGCCCTCTCCACTTGTCCGTTGGCCTGCGGATGAGCCACTGACGCGACGTCAAGTCGGATTCCATTGTTGCCACTGAACTTCTCCATCTCACCAAGGGACATGTTGGTTCCATTGTCGGTAATTATGCTGTGGGGATACCCGAACCGATAGATAATCCTCTTCAGGAACTTGACTGCTGTGGCTGACTCGCAATTAGTAACTGGCATAACCTCAACCCACTTGGTAAACTTATCAATAGCCACCAAAAGATGTGTCTTCTTGCATGGTGACATATGAAAGGGGCCAACCATGTCCATACCCCAGACAGCGAACGGCCAAGTTAACGGGATGGTCCGTAACTCCATAGCCGGCACATGGGTTTGGCGAGCATACCTTTGACATCCGTCACACCTTGCTACCAATCGCTCCGCATCTGCTAGAGCCGTGAGCCAGAAAAATCCGTGTCGATAAGCTTTAGCCACGAGAGATCTTGTGGATGCGTGATGTCCACAGTCGCCTTCATGTATTTCCTTGAGAATCTGTCGGCCTTCTTCTGGCGCTACGCAGCGCAAAAAGACCCCTGATGCGCTTCTCTTATATAGTTCCCCGTTGATGATAGAATATCCCTTTGCTCGCCTCAAAATTTGCCTTGCTAATACCTCCTGCTGTGGTAACTCGCCCCGCGATAGGTAGGCCAAAAACGGTTCTGTCCATTCGGGAACAGTGCGTACAGTAGCCACAAGTCCTGAATCCGGGTCTTGATTTGCCAATTCCTCCTCTGACTCGGTTTTAACTGATGGTCGCCATAATTCGTCCAGGAAAACGTTAGGTGGAACCGGCTCTTTGCGCGAGCCGAGTCTAGCGAGCGCGTCGGCTGCCTCATTCTTTCTTCTGTCTATATGTTCCACCTCATACCCGGAAAAACATCCTGCAACCCTATCAACTTCCCTGCGGTATGCTGCCATAGTTGCGTCCTTTCTATCCCAAGTTCCTGATACCTGCTGTACCACAAGGTCCGAATCTCCGAAACACCGTATCCTCTTGACGTTCATCTCCTTAGCTGCCCTTAGGCCGTGCAACAGGGCCTCATACTCGGCCACATTGCTGGAACAGTCGAAGTGAATTTGTAGTACGTAACTTAATTTATCTCCTTTGGGTGACGTTAGCACCACTCCAGCTCCTGATCCCTCGTATTGCTTAGATCCGTCGAAGTGCATGATCCATGACTCGGAATTTGGAACCGTCGTAGTCATGCCTGTATGTGTCCAGTCGTTAACGAAATCAATTAAAGCTTGGGACTTGATTGCTGACCTGGGTTCGTAGTTGATGTGATAATCCCCCATCTCTATTGCCCACTTGGCTATTCTTCCCGTCGCGTCCGAGTTTCTGATGATATCCGACATTGGTATTGAACTAACCACTGTTATGGGATGTTCTTGGAAATATGGCTTCAACTTCCGGCTGGCCATAAAGACCCCGAACACCAACTTTTGCCAATGTGGATAGCGCTGCTTTGCTTCTGATAATACCTCGCTGACATAATAAACCGGCCTCTGAACCGGGTAACCTTTCCCATCCTCTTTGCGCTCCACAACAACTACTGCGCTGACGGCTCGGGGGCCAGCTGCCACGTATAGCAACATAGGCTCTTTAGGACCCGGCGCCGCTAGTACTGGTGCTTCAGATAACTGCTTCTTTAGTGCCTCAAACGCCTCATCCGCCTCTTGATCCCACACGAATTTATCTGATTTCCGCAAGAGCCGGTACAAGGGTATTGCCTTTTCTCCGAGTCTGGATATGAATCGGCTCAAGGCTGCTACGCAGCCCGTGAGCTTTTGAACATGCTTCAAATTTTCCGGTTTTTTAGACTCTGGATGGCCTTGATCTTATCCGGGTTTGCCTCGATTCCTCTCTCGGAAACTATAAAGCCGAGTAATTTCCCAGCTGGAACTCCGAACACGCACTTTGTCGGGTTAAGCTTCATCTGGTACCTCCTCAAGTTTTTGAACGTCTCCTTTAGATCATCGATAAATGTCTCCGCCTTCCTGGTCTTGATGACCATATCATCCACATAGGCATGGACGTTGCGTCCGATTTGGTCCTCGAAGCACTTTTGAATACACCGTTGGTAAGTTGCACCGGCGTTCTTCAATCCAAACGTCATAGTTTTATAACAGAAGGCCCCAAACGGGGTTATGAATGATGTTTTCTCCCAATCCTCCCTCTTGAGCTTAATCTGATGATACCCGGAATATGCGTCCAGGAAGCATAACAGATCGCTTCCAGCTACTGCATCTATGATCTGATCTATCCTGGGTAGCGCGAACGGATCCTTTGGGCAATGTTTGTTGAGACTCGTAAAATCAATGCACATCCTCCACTCGTTGGTCTTTTTCATCACTAGAACCGGGTTCGCCAACCAATCCGGGTGAAATACTTCCATGATAAAGCCGGCTGCCAATAGCCGAGCGATCTCTTCGCCTATAGCCTTCCTTCTTTCCTCATTCATTTTCCTCAAACCCTGCTTCACGGGCCTGGACTTGGGATCCACATGCAAACTGTGCTCGGCCAGCTCTGTAGGGATACCCGGCATGTCGCTAGGCGTCCAGGCAAACACATCCGCATTTGAACGAATAAACCCCACAAGCGCTTCCTCCTGCTCTTTTCCCAAGTTAGACCCTATGGTAAACTGCTTAGTGGAATCACCTTCGACAAAATCTATCTTCTTAGTGTCTTGTGCTGCCTTGAATTTTGCTCTCTCATCCTCGGTATTCGGCTTTTTCAAGGCTGTTCTATTATCCGGATTTACTTGAGACCGGTAATATTCGAGCTCTTCCTTTCTGCATGCTTGCTCAGCCATAACCGAATATCCTTCGTCACACTCGGCCGCTATATCCCGGTTGCCATATATGGTGATGGTCCGTTTAGGACCCGGGATCTTCAACTGCAAATACACGTAGCACGGCCTAGCCATGAATTTGGCGTAAGCCGGTCTTCCGAACAGCGCGTGATAAGGACTGCGCAATTTGACCACCTCGAACGTGAGCCACTCAACTCGATAATTATCCGTCGATTCTCCAAAAGCAACCTCCAAAGTGATCTTTCCCTCGGGGCTCGCCGAGTGACCTGGCACGATCCCATGAAAGATTGTCGAACTTTTCTGTAACTGGGACTCTTTGAGACTCATCCGTAAGAAGGTTCCCCAATAAAGGATGTTGATGCTACTTCCACCGTCCATCAGGAACCTCTTCAGTTCGTAACCATTAACCTGTGGAGCGACCACCAACGGCAAGACTCCTGGACGCTCTACTTTTTCCGGATGATCTCTTCTACTCCATGTTACCTCTTGTTCTGCCCATCTAATGTATCCCGGCGCGGCCGACGAAACCGAGTTTGCTGCTTGCTTTAATGTCTCTTTGTCCCTGCTAGAAGTTCCTGTAGTATGCACATGATACTGTACTTTTAAATTAGGCGTTCGTACCATACCGACGAAGATGTTGATCCGGCCGATCGTCACCATAGATCCGGACTCGAGATGATCCGACTCTGGCCCCCAGCCGGAATCGTCCACCATCTTTTCTCCTTTGTGGTCGATGTAGATTTCGCCGACGATAAGATTCTCCATGCTCTTCCGAGCTTCTCCCGTGATGTAAACACCTTTGGACGCAGGCCCCACGGTGGGCGCCAACTGTCGTGGGATAATCACGGCAGATGTTACCGGGGGTAACTGATCTTGGGGCAAGACGACACAGGCGTTTGGGAGAGGGTTTAGCTCAGAGGAAAACATGGTGCAATTCGATCTGGTAGCCGGCAATCAAAGTCGCCGAGTCTCCGATCTTGATACAATAACTCAACTCTGTGATTACACTGGATGCTCGATATCAAGCGATATTGCTAGGGTTCTTAGATCTCTGCCTAAACTAGACCTGGGGGTCGGTTTATAAAGCACCCGTACCCCCTGGCTTATTCTCCAAGGCGTATCCTGGATCCTATCCGGACACGGCGCACAAACCCTAACTTTCTTCTACCATAACCCACAATCCGGGTTACTAGGCCTACAAGCTTGGGCCTTTACAGGTTTCCGTATCCTTAGCCGGATCTTGCACAGCGTCCTTTGGGCCGGGTTACTCCTTGGAGTTTGGCCTACCGGGTTATCATCCCCCCATCAACTCTCAGCAATTTGAGACAAATCATGCTACAAAATAACCACTAGGATTTATAATTAAAATAACATCTAGCATGATATGAAAAATTCTAGCCACGATCTATACAAGCTTCTATTTGCATCGTTTATAATTCTACCACATGCAGCAGTTTCTTTTCCCAATAAGCACCATACAAAATATGTTTTAACAAAAACTCTCTAAATGATGCATCATGAAAACATTAGAGTACTTACATAACACTACTAAAACTAACATCTCTGAATAATAGATGCAATGAAAACAAGAGCTAAGAAGGAATTCCTGCAGCAGCTAGAAGAAAAACTAAGAATACGGGCATAACGAGTATTCAAACGAAAAAGCGGAGCGTGTCTCTCTCCCAAACAAGGATGCTAGGTTAAAATGATATTATTGCATCAAGGAAATTAAAATAAAACAAAATTAAACTGAACTAAAAATAAAAGACGCTCCAAGTAAATTTCATATGATGTGACCGAATAAAAATATAGTTTCACTAAAAGGCTTATCCTGGATCTATCCGGACAAGGCGCACAAACCCCTAACTTTCTTCTACCATAAACCCACAATCCGGGTTACTAGGCCTACAAGCTTGGGCCTTTACAGGTTTCCGTATCCTTAGCCGATCTTGCACAGCGTCCTTTGGGCCGGGTTACTCCTTGGAGTTTGGCCTACCGGGTTATCATCCCCCATTCAACTCTCAGCAATTTGAGACAAATCATGCTACAAAATAACCACTAGGATTTATAATTAAAATAACATCTAGCATGATATGAAAAATTCTAGCCACGATCTATACAAGCTTCTATTTGCATCGTTTATAATTCTACCACATGCAGCAGTTTCTTTTCCCAATAAGCACCATACAAAATATGTTTTAACAAAAACTCTCTAAATGATGCATCATGAAAACATTAGAGTACTTACATAACACTACTAAAACTAACATCTCTGAATAATAGATGCAATGAAAACAAGAGCTAAGAAGGAATTCCTGCAGCAGCTAGAAGAAAAACTAAGAATACGGGCATAACGAGTATTCAAACGAAAAAGCGGAGCGTGTCTCTCTCCCAAACAAGGATGCTAGGTTAAAATGATATTATTGCATCAAGGAAATTAAAATAAAACAAAATTAAACTGAACTAAAAATAAAAGACGCTCCAAGTAAATTTCATATGATGTGACCGAATAAAAATATAGTTTCACTAAAAGTGACCTGGTAGATTGTTGATGAAGAAGGGGATGCCTTGGGAATCCCAAAACTTAGATTCTTGAGTCTTCTTAGAATTTTTTGGTATGAACCACGGGGGCATCCCCAAGCTTTTACCTTGCACTCTTCTTGATCACATATATCACCCTCTTCTATTGACCCTTGAAAACTTCCTTCACACCGTACTCAAAGAGTAATTCGTATTAGAGGGTTAGTGCAACAATAAAAATCCCATGAGTTCTGTATGGTCACAAGTTGTATTGTTACTTTTAAACATTAGCTACAGCCAGTGATGTTTCATGAAGCAAAGAAATCCACTTGACATCGTAAAAGAGCAAATGCAAGAAAAATGGTAAAATCTGCCAAAACCAAAACATTCTGTAAAGACGAATTTTTAGGGGAAATTCGTTTCTCAAATAAAAAAACTTAAAGAACGAAAAAGTTTCGGAATTTGCTGAGGAATAAGCACAAAAAATTTTAGGTCATTTCGATTTTTCTGTTAATTATACGATTTTTACGTTGGACAGAAGAAATATGTTTTCTGCGCAGAAATCCAAAACCAACTCCAACTCTCCTTAGAAACTTTACTTGGCAAACCTAAAACATGAAAATAAAGACATATAGGAGTTTTTACAGAAGCATACAACCCCTTGACTCAAATAAAAACAAAGCAAAAATAATACCATTGGTTATCTCCCAAGAAGTGCTTTTCTGTAACGCCTTTTAGCTAGGCCCAGAAAAGTTGATTCAAGTGTTTTCAAGTGAAGAACCATCCAAACCGAGGTAAGGAAATTCCTCAATAATGCATTGTATTTTATCTAAATGTTTTTCAGATTTTCCTCTCTTATAACTCTAAGGTTTACAACTCTCATTAAATAAATTCTCACGAATAATCCAGTCAAAATTATTTTCTTGGGCTTCATGAAATGCTATCAATTTAAAGGGAATTGGTATTTTATCCACATTTTAATTTTTAGGTTCAGATTTTTCGAGAGTACCAACAACATCGACACATGAGCCTAGCATATTGAAACGATTGAAAACTTTTCTAGCTTTTATAGCAACATCTCCAAATTCTTTAAGCATGGTTTCTAAAATAAAATTTCTTTTTTTGATGTCTTCAATATTATGCACTTCTAAATTCTAACATGTGAATGGTTGCAGTATGGGATGAAGGTTAACAAACCTACCTTCTAACTTGTGAATTAAAGAAGTTGCAGGAGTTTCATAATTTGGAGCAAGTTCTACTATGCACTTTTCCTCAAGATTATCATGCTTACTAACATGATTAAAGAATTATTTAATGGTATCCTTTCCAAGTATAGAACCACTACCAACTGGAAGATCTTTCAGGGTAAACTTAGGGAGAAACATGATGAAGAAAAAAAAACAAGGTAGTAAAAATAACAACTAGAATAAGAGATATTTTTGTGTGTTTTTGATAAAGAGAAACAAACAAGACAAAATAAAATAAACTAAGCAAAACTAAAACAAAGTAAAGAGATTGGAAGTGAGAGACTCCCCTTGCAGAAATTCTCTTCCTCCCCGGCAACGGCGGCAGAAAACTTGTTGATGGCTGACGTTGGTAAACCCCAAGAGAAAGGTTGTGAAGAGTGCAGCGGCAAGTTTTCTCTCATAATCAAAACCAAGGTTGAATCGACCAGTAGGAGGACAAGCAATTTATGAAGGTAGATGCAGCTAACGTGGCAGGGCGCACTACCGGTTCAGCGGCGACGTGGAACCTACACAACACAATCAAATAGAGTTGCCCCAACAAAGCAGTGAGGTTGTCAATCTCACCGGTTTTGCTGAACACAAAGAGGTTAAACGTATGGTGTGGAAAAAAATATGAGAACAATATGAAAGCAGTAGCAGCAGTGTGAAAACTGTGGAAGCAATGTGAAAACAGTAGAAGCAGTGTGTGTGTTATCAGTATGAGCAAATGGACCGAGGTCCAGAGTTCACTAGTGGTGTCTCTCCGTGAAAGATAAATAACATGTGTGGTGAAAAAATTACAGCTGGGCAATTGACAAAAATGAAGGCTGCACCGTAGTGCATATGCAAGACATAAAGATTACTATGTTATTCATGCAGGCATTACAACAAGATACATAGACCATCATCCAATTGCGTCTATGACTAATAATTCACCCTCCGAATATCATCCAAACAAATGTTTGGTATTAACTTGCAAGCAACAGATAATTGCAGTGAGCAAAGTGTGTAATGTAAACGAAGTAAACATCGTTGTTTTCTACCTAATGGCAACATCACATCCTCCATCCGTCACGTTTCTGTCACTTGAGCACAGATGCAAAGGAGACATGAACCCACTATCGAGCATAAATACTCCCTCTTGGAGTTACTAGCATCTACTTGGCTAGAGCATCTACTAATAACAGAGAGCATGCAAGATCATAAATAACATATGCATGAAGATAACATGATAGATTGATAATCAGAAGACATAGCATTCAACATTCATCGGATCCCAGCAAACACAACATGTAGCATTACATAAATATCATGTCGATCATGTAGAGAAGCTCACGAGATCTAAACATGAGGCGTAAAGTGGAGGAGACAACCATCTAGCTACTGCTATGGACCTGTAGTCCAGGAATGAACTACTCACGCATCACTTCAGAGGAGGGCATGGTGGTGTAGACTCCACCGGTGATGAGTTTCCCTTCCTGCAGGGTGACGGGGAGAGCTCCAGAACCTTCTCTCTCTCGGGATGATGATGACGGCGGCCTCAGGAGTTTCTTGGGAAAAAGTGGTATATTTTTAAGGTTACTGTATCGGGGGGATTATATAGGCGAAAGGGCGATGGCGGTGGACGCCCGAGGGGCCCACACCACCCCAGGAGCGGCCATGGGGCACGCCGCCCTATGGTGTGGCCCTCCTCCGGGCCTCTGCGGGACTTCGTGGAACCTTCGGGAATTCTAAGACTTACGGGCTTCAAATTTTCCAATTCCGAGAATATTTCCAGAACAACTTTTCTGAAACTAAACACAGCAGAAAACAGGGAACTGACTCTATGGCATCTTGTTAATAGGTTAGTACCAGAAATCGATAATAATGACATTAAGTGTATAGAAAAAATGTGGGAAATAACATGAAAACACCATGGGACATCAGAAATTAAGGATATGTTTATGACATATCAACATCCCCAAGCTTAGTTCCTACTCGTCCTCGAGTAGGTAAACGATAAAAACACATAATTTCTGAGGTGACATGCTACCAACATGAACTTGATCATCAATAATGTGAAAGCATATGTACGCTGAGATCATAGAACTTCAACATAAACATGATAAATAAAACTTTAATAATAAAGCATAGCAATCACCTTGCATCATGAGAAGTAACACAAATAAAAGAGTATGAATAACAATGCATTGAAAGTTATACGTTTGTTTCAAGTATAGAGAAAGCATGGCAAAATGATATTTCGCTAGTCCTTAAGAGTGGGGCAAAACATAAATGCTAGGACACCTTCAAAGTTTATGAGGAAGACCAAAACAAATAATTTGAGAGCAAGCAATAACACATCATGAATCAATTAATAATGTTTCTGGGACAAATGCACATTAAACTTAGAATAGAAACTATGCTCTCTCAACTGTGCATAAAGTTAGAAGATGGAGACTCACCATAAAAGTAAGAGAAAGGCCCTTCGCAGAGGGAAGCATGGATCACTCATGTGCGAAAGCTTTTATTTTATTAAACATAGGTATATAATATTTTTAAGAGAGGTGCGTATGCTTATGTCAACGAATGGTAAACAGAAAATACACTACGTGACAAGCCAACTAGACTTCACAAGAGAGGCTCCCATATGAATGACGCAACTGGTGTAGAAGGTCATCCCTCTTTCTCTTTTGTTTACACAATTATGCTTTGACTGATAAATCAGGGGCAAAATAGTGAGGAGAATTTGTTTGTATTAATTTGGGGATGGGCACCCCGCTGCCAGCTCTTCTATCATTTGTATAAGCGGATGAAGCCACTAGTCCACGGTGTGAAAGTCCAATCAACAAGTGAGATAAATATTCTCTATTTACGTCCTCATGAGTAAAAAAAGGAACACAAAACAGGAGTAATTTTGAAAGTTTTAAAGGTAACACATGAGAAATATACTTTGGAGTGGCAGTTAAATACCACATGTAGGTAGGTATGGTGTACACATGTGGAATAATTTGGTTTTTGGGAGTTGGATGCACAAGTAGAGCTCATACTCAGTACAGGTGGAGGCTAGCAAAAGACTGGGAGCGATAAATCAAAAGAGCAATAATGGCCATAATCATGCATAGCGACAAAAACATCGTTAATCGAAGCATAACTGGTACCACAAGTTCAAAAACTGAATGGGCATAGAGGATATAGGTGACTTGTTTTTAGTCATAAACATGGTGTAAGCATGCGCCAAGTCAACCAAATAAAACATTCAAAGGAGAACACCACAAATTTATGCTCCAATATGACAAGAACAACTCGCGATTCTTTCAATGGCACATTAAACACTCTCAGCTATTTGAGACAAATAATGATAATAAATAACCACTAGGCTTTAGAATTAAAATAACATCTAGCATGATATGAAAAAGTCTAGCCACGATCCATACAAGCTTCTATTTGCATCGTTTATAATTTTTACCAAATTTAGTAGTTTCTTTTCCCAACAAGCACCATACAAACTATGTTTTAACAAAAACTCTCTAAATTATACGGCAAGCAAGCATGAAAGTAATCACATAACACTACTAAAATAATAGCTGTGAATAAGAGATGCAATGAAAACAAGAGCTAACCAACAATTTTCGCAGTAGTTAGAAGAAAAACTAAGAATACGAGCATAACGAGTATTCAAATGAAAAAGCGGAGCGTATCTCTATCCCTAAAAAGGATTATAGGTTCCAATGATATTATTGCAGCAAGAAAAAAAACAAAAGAAAGCTGAATGAAAAATAAAAGAGGCTCCAAGTAAAATTCATATGATGTGACCGAATAAAAATATAGTTTCACTAGAAGTGACCTGATAAATGGTTGATGAACAAGGGGATGCCTTGGGAATCCCCAAGCTTAGATGCTTGAGTCTTCTTAATATTTTCTGGGATGAACCACGGGATCATCCCCAAACTTTGACCTTGCACTCTTCTTGATCACATATATCACCCTCTTCTCTTGACCCTTGAAAACATCCTTCACACCACACTCAAAGAGTAATTCACATTAGAGGGTTAGTGCAATAATAAAAAAAATCCATGGGTTATGTATGGGCACAAGTTCTATTAATACTTTTAAACATTAGTTACATACAATGATGTTTTGTGAAGCAAAGAAATCCACTTGACATCGTAAAGAGCAAATACAAGAAAAATGGTAGAATCTGCCAAAACCAAAACAGTCTGTAAAGACGAATTTTTTCGGGGCACTTAAACTGCTCAAATAAAAAAACTTAAAGAATAAAAAAGTTTCGGAATTAGCTGAGGAATAAGCACAAAAAATTCTGGTCATTCTGATCTTTCTGGCAGTTTCACGATTTTTTTACGGTGGACAGGAGAAATCTGTTTCCTGCGCAGAAATCCCAAAACCAACTCCAACTTTCGTCAGAAACTTTACTTGACACAACTAATAGATGAAAATAAAGATACAAGTGAGTTTCTAAAGAAGTAAACATCCCCTTGACTCAAAGAAAACAGAGAAAAACAAAGCAAAAAAATAAAACCATGGGTTATCTCCCAAGAAGTGCTTTTCTTTAACGCCTTTTAGCTAGGACGAGAGGAAAGAACATGCTCACATAAGAAAAAATATGATTAAGCAAAAGAGAGAATCAAGAAGAAAGTATAAAACAAATTTAAGTATAACCCACTTCCTATGCGTAGGAATCTTGTAAAGGAATAAATTGAAGAAGCTCAAGCTAGAAATCATGGGAAGGTAGAAAAAGAGCAACTTTAAAACTTTCAACAAAAAGAGAGTTGTTTTAGTAACATGAAAATTCCTACAACCATATTTTCCTCTCTCATAATAATTTCCAGTAGCATCATGAAGAAATTTAACAATATAATTATCACATAAATCATGTTTGTCATGGTCTAAAATCACACAATTCATATCAAGCTCCAAAACAGTGGGATCAAAATTTAAAATCAGCTCCTCTTTTTTCCCACTTTTAGCAATAGCAAAAAAAATGATTGGTCAATCTTAAAAGGTATAGGACACATTATATAAATCCTATTTTCATTAGCATTATAATTTATAACATCAAGTAACATAGGACCATCATCTAGAGCATTATCATATAAATTTTCTAAGCAAACTTCCTCATTATCATGCATATCAATAGTTGGAATAAATAGAGGATTCTCATAGGATTTATCAAAGTAGCATGGATTATCATAAATAACAGTAGCAATATCATTCTCACAAGTTTCATTCATAGTAGTATCAAGATCACAAGTATAGCAAGTATCAATTTCATCAAAAAGGGATATTTCAAAATAATCAATAGGATCATCACTTTCATCAAATAATGTATGAGTTAAAGAGTTACTCTCATTGGGAGGTAGACATGGGTAGCTCCATTCTTGCTCCTCTTAATCATCACTCTCCTCCTATTTTTCATCCTATGAGCTTCCAGATTCAGCAGTTTCTTCTTCCATAGGTTCCTGCAAGGCATTAGTCTCTCCCTTTGGGGGAGAGAATGGATTAAGATATTGAAGTATGTAGTAATTACAATCGTCGTAATTATCAAAGAAATATTCAAGTATATAATAAATCTCATATTTATAAGGTGCATCATCAATACTTTCAAGCAAATAGGCAATTTCGAATGCACCCTTCCAAGCAATAAATTCCTCAAATTTTCCACATCATCAAAGTCATAATTTCCCTTAATATAAGAAGATATGGTAACATTATCATTATACTCACATTGAAAAGGGAGGTGTTTACACCTCCTACAACAACAAGATTTATCAAAGCAATAAGTAACATTATAAGTAGAGCACAAGTTTCTAGCAATGATATGCAATTTATTAATTTGTTCCCATAAGTGTATCCCTTTTTGTGACAAGCGGTGTTCCTTATAATATTTTTGTTGTTCATCCGTGAACCCACCTTGCCAATAAGATCTAGTTTCAGAGACATCAAACATTTCTAGCAAGAATGATAAAGCAAGTAACGAGCAAACCAATAACAAAGTAGAAAATAATTGGAGGCGAGAGACTCCCCTTGCAGAATTTCTCTTCCTTCCCGGCAACGGCGCTAAAAAATAGCTTGATGGTGCAGGTCTTGCACTCGTTGGGAAACCCCAAGAGGAAGGTATGATGAGCACAGTGATGTCTACACACGCTTCTATTCTTGTAGAGAGTGTTGGGCCTCCAAGTGCAGAGGTTTGTAACACAGCAGCAAGTTTCCCTTAAGTGGATTACCTAAAGTTTATCCAACTCAGGGAGGTAGAGGTCAAAGATATCCCTCTCAAGCAACCCTGCAATTAAGATACAAAAAGTCTCTTGTGTCCCCAACACACCTAATACAATTGTCAATTGTATAGGTGCACTAGTTCGGCCAAGAGAGAGTAAAATGCAAGTAATATGGATGATAATAAGTGATAATAGAATCTAAAATAAAAATGGCAGCAAGCAAACATGTAGCAGAACAGGCGGAAAACGGTGTTTCAGTGCTTGGAAATAAGGCCTAGGGCTCCTACTTTCACTAGAGGACACTCTAAACAATGATCACATAATTGAATGCATAAATATCTTCTCTTCACTATGCTACTCTTAACCCTCTCCGGTTGGATAACAAACACTAATCATTGCGTAGGGCTGCAAAAAGCATTCCTTAAAGTAAGCATTCCCATGTGTAGTTAACCTCACGCTGTCAATATGAGCGCCCTAGAAGGTACTAGACAAACACCACAATTCATAGAGGAGACACACACGATGTGCACACTGTCACCTTCACACCGCGGGACAAGGTGACTCCAAAGTTCATATTAATAAAACACTTGAGTAGCACTAGATGAAGAGTAACATCTACGAATTCAAATAGATTACAAAGCTCATGATCACTTATAGATCAAACCATGGGAGAGAGAGATGAACCACATAGCTACCGGTACAGCCCTCAGCCCCGAGGGTGAACTACCCCTCCTCATCATAGGAGACAGCAACAGCGATGGAGATGGCGGTGGAGTCGATGGAGATGACTTTCGGGGGCACTTCCCCGTCCTGGCAGGGTGACAGAACAGAGATCTGTCCCCCGAAACTTGTCGATGGCGGCGGTGGAGCTACGGATGTATTTTGTGGAAAAGGTTGATTGTCTTTGGGTTTTCCCTCGGGGAAGTATAAATAGGCGAAAGGGCGATGCGGGGGGGGGGGGTGGCCAGGGGGGCCACACCCATAGGTGGCGCGGCCAGGGCTCTTCGGGACTTCTGGAAGCTTTCGGGACTTCTAAGACTTCTGGCTTTCGAATTTTCCAATTCCGAGAATATTTCCAGAACAACTTTTATGAAACTAAAAACAGCAGAAAACATGGAACTGGCTCTTTGGCATCTTGTTAATAGGTTAGTCCCGGAAAACGTGTCAAAATGTTGTAAATAAAGGAGAAAACATGTAGCAATTGGCATAATATCATCATGGAACATCAGAAATTATAGATACGTTGGAGACGTATCAAGCATCCCCAAGCTTATTTCCTACCCGTCCTCGAGTAGGTAAACGATAAAACACAATAATTTCTGAGGTGACATGCTACTATCATAAACTTGATCATTATAATGTAAAAGGATATGTACGCCGAGATCATAGAACTTCAAACACAAACATGATAAATAGAACTTTAATAATAAAGCATAGCAATCACTTTGCATCATGAAGAGTATCTTAAATAAAGGATCATGGATAATAATGCAAAGAAAGATAAACGTTTGTTTCAGGTATAGAGAAAGCATGGCAAAGTGGTATTTCGCTAGTCCTTAATAGTGGGACAAAACATAAATTCCAGGACACCTTAAAAGTTCATGAGGAAGACTAGAGCAAATAGTTTAAGAACAAATAATATCATATTATGAAGCAATTATTGATGTTTATGGGACAAATGCACACAGAACTCAGAATGGAAAAAATGCTCTCTTAACTGTGCATAAAGTTAGAAGATGGAGACTCAACATGAAGTAAAAGAAAGGCCCTTCCCAGAGGGAAGCAGGGATCACTCATGTGCTAGAGCTTTTTATTTTATTAAACAAATGTATTAAAAGTTTGACACTCCTCCCATCCATCTTTCACAAACCATGGCTAACCGAATCCTCGGGTGCCTGCGAACAATCACATACCGTGGAGGGGTGTCTATATTTTAGGAGAGGTGTATGTTAATGTCAACGAATGGTAAATAGAAAATACAGTACGTCACAAGCCAACTGGATTCACAAGATAGGCTACCATATGAAGGACGCATCTGGGTAGAATTTCATCCCTCTTTCTCTTTTGTTTACACAATTATGCTTTGACCGATAAATCAGGGGCAAACATAGTGAAGAGAATTTGTTTGTATTAATTTGGGGCTGGGCACCCTGCTGCCAGCTCTTCTATCATTTGGATAAGCGGATGAAGCCACTAGTCAGGGTGTGAAATCCAATCAACAAGTGAGATAAAGATTCTCTATTGACGTCCTCGTGAGCAAAAACAAGAACACAAAACAGGAGTAATTTTGAAAGTTTTAAAGGTAACACATGAGAAATTTACTTGGAGTGGCAGTGAAATACCACATGTAGGTAGGTATGGTGTACACAATGGGAAAAACTTTGGTTTAAGGGAGTTTGGATGCACGAGTAGAATTCCATAGTCAGTACAGGTGGAGGCTAGCAAAAGACTAGGAGTGACAAATTAAGAGAGCATAAGAGCCATAATCATGCATAGCAACATAAACATCATTAATTAAAGCATAAGCGGTATCACAAGTTCAAAAACTAAGTGGTCATGGAGGCTATTCGTGACTGGTTCGTAGTCATAAACATGGTGTGAGCATGCGCAAAGTCAACCAAATAAAACATTCGAAAGAGAATACCGTAGATTGATGCTTTACTATGACAAGAACGACTCATGAATCTTTCAATGGCATATTAAACACTAATAGTTATTTGAGGCTATTAATTCTACTCAATAACTACAAGGCTTTAAAACTAAAATAACATTTAGCATAGCATGAAAAAGTTCTATCCACTGTCTATACAAGCTTCTACTTGCACCATTAAAAATTCTACTTCAAGCATCAGTTTCTTTTCCAAACAAGCACCATACAAGACGTGCTTTAACAAAAAATCTCTTCATGATACAGCAAGAAAACATGAGAGTACTCATATAACACTACTAAAACAGGAGCTAAATAAATGCAGCAGCTAGACAAAGACTAAGAATACAAAGTATTCTCATGAAAAAGCGGAGGGTGTCACTATCCATTAAAAGAATGCTTGGGTCCAACCAAGATTATTGTAAAAATAAAAACAAACTGAAAGAAAAAATAAAATATGCTCCAAGTAAGGCACATAAGATGTGACGGAATAAAAATATAGTTTCACTAGAAGTGACCTGATAATTTGTCGATGAAGAAGGGGATGCCTTGGGAATCCCCAAGCTTAGACGCTTGAGTCTTCTTGGAATTTTCTAGGATGTACCACCGGGGAATCCTAAAGCTTAGTCTCTTGACTCTTCTTGATCACATCATATTATCCTCTTCTCTTAACACTTGAAAACTTCCTTCACACTAAATTTCTCACAATCTTCATTAGTGACGTTAGTGCAATCGAAATAATAAATTCACATGGTTCAGTTTAAACACAATTCTAACACTCAAAAACACATTAGATACTGTCACAACTTCTTTTAAAATTCCTTTTCTCAAAATAATACCAAAAGAAAGAGATTAAGATGCAAATGCAATTATTAGCAGAAATCTGTCAAAACAGGACAGTAGGTAAAATGATTTTTTTCGAAAATCTTCTGTTGCTCAAATAAAAAAGTGGTAAACTAAGAAAAGTTTCGTAATTATCTTAGGAATAAGCACAAAAAATTTCAGATCATTATGATCTCCAGGACTTTATACGATGTTTTATGGTGGATAGCAGAAATCTGTTTTCTGCGCAGAAATCCGAAAACCAACTCCAACTTTCGTCAGAAACTTTACTTGGCACTACTAAAACATGAAAAAAACAAAGATACAAAGGAGTTGCTACACAAGTATACAACCCATTGAATCAATGAAAACAGAGAAAAACAATGCAAAAATAAAAACATGGTTATCTCCCAAGAAGTGCTTTTCTTTAAAGCCTTTTAGCTAGGCATGATAATTTGAGAAGATGCTCACATGAGAAATATGAGTTGAAGAAAAAGAGATCATCAAGAAGCAAATATAAAACACATTTAAGTATAAACCACTTACTATGAAAAATAATCTTGTAGAAAAACAAGTCAACGAAGCACAAAGTGACTAGCATATGAAGACAAAATAAGTACAACTTCAAAAATTTCAACATAAAGTGGGGAACCTTAATATTGTTGAGATGCATAAAACCATTTTTCCCTCTCTCACAATAACTTTGAGTGGCATCATAAATAAAATTAACAATATAGCTATCACATAAAATATTCTTATCATGAGCCACATGCATACAAGAATTAATACTCTCCACATAAGCATAGTCATTCTTATTAATAGCAATGGGATAAAATTCAACAAAATAGGTATCATTATCATACTCATCACCATAATCATCAAACATAGGAGGCTTACTGTAATAATTATTAATTTTCTCCTCAATAGTAGGTGGACTGAAAATATCATTTTTATCAATGCAATCATCATAAAGAAATCCAACATGATAGACAAGTTGTATATTAGGGAGATGGTTTTGGGTAATCCCTACATAACTATGACAAGTTTCATAAGGATAATTGTAATCATAGCCTATGTTGTAGCATCTTTTATAATAGTTATCAAAGACTGGAGGCATAGTATCATCATAAGAAATATCATCATTTTTACTACAAAGAGATGTATCAAGCATACAATCATCAGTAGCAAAAGGATTTTCAAACACATAATCCACAAGCTTAGAGCTTTCTTTATCATCATTGGAAGGAACATGGATGGTACTAATAGTACATCAATTATCATCATTTTCAGAATTGGTACCAAAGATATTTTCAATATCAAAAGTAGTGTGTTTCTCCCAATCATGATCACTTTCATAAATAACAGGCATAGGAAAATCATCGAGTTCAGACTCATCAAAAACTATAATGGGAATGATGACCCACAAGTATAGGGGATCGCAACAGTCTCCGAGGGAAGTAAAACCCAAATTTATTGATTCAACACAAGGGGAGCCAAAGAATATTTGTGAGCCTTAACAAGTGATTTTTCAATTCACTTGCACCTGAAAGTGGACTAGTTCGTAGTGATTTATCAGTAGTAACAGTTTTATAGCAGTAGCAGTAGTGAAATAACAACAGCAGTAGTATGAAAACAACAGCAGTGGTGATTGAAGTAAACAACGGGATTAAATACTATAGGCATTTGGATGGATGAACGGGCGTTGCATGGATAAGAAATTTCAAATAATGATCATGTCACGGGCATTGCAGATAAATAAGATAAAGCATCCAAGTACTAAGTAACCATAGGCATGTATTCCATAAATAGTCGTACGTGCTTGCGACGAGAACTTGCACAACATCTTTTGTCCTACCAGCCCGTGTCAGCGGGGCCTCAAGGGAACTATTGGTAATTAAGGTGTTCCTTTTAATAGAACACTGGAGCAAAGCATTAACACTCCGTGAACACATGTGATCCTCACATTGCAGCCATCCCCTCCGGTTATCCCATTTTCTGACACTTCGGGGCCTCGGGTTCCGGAAAACGATATGTGTAAACAACTTGCAGGTATGATCAAGAAACAATAATTATCATCGTGATTCAATAACATGTTCAGATCCGAGATCATGGCACTGGGGCCCAAAGTGGCAAGCATTAAGCATAACAAGTTGCATCAATGTCAATATCACTAATAGAGGATACTAGGCACTATGCCCTAACAATCACGACATTATTACATGAACAATCTGATCCAATCCCTACCATACCCTTCAGCCTACAGCGGGAAATTACTCACACATGGATGGGGGAAATATGGATGGTCGATGGAGAGGCGTTGGTGATGACGGTGGCGATGATCACCTCCACTTCTCCGTCATGGCAGGGTACCAAAACTGGAACTTCTGATCCCCGAATTGAGGTTCGGGACGGCGGCGGCGCTCTGTTGTGTTTCTGTGGAATATGACAAACCCCCTCGCGTTTTTGGGTTGAAGGATATTTGTAGTCGAAAGGGGAGTCCAAGGGGGGCTGTGGGTGGCCCACACCATAGGCTGGCGCGGCCTAGGGGGACCCGCGCCTGGGGGTGGTGTGGCCACCCTGTGGCTCTTCTCCTGCCCCCTTTCTGGCTCCCGGGGTCTTCCGGGGTGGAAACATCAATGGGCTCTTTTCTGGGAAATTTCCCGAAAGTTGATTTTTCTGCACAAAAACAAGACACCAAGGTAATCCTGCTGAAAACAGCGTTAGTCCATGTTAGTTGTATTCAAAACACAGAAGTTTAGAGGAAAACAATAAGAAAAGTGTTTGGAAAAGGAGATACGTTTTCGACGTATCATGGAGCAACATGCTTAGGGGGAGATACTGTTACCTCTCTCCTTTTACTCTTCTTCTTCTTCTTCTTCTTCTTCGTCTTCTTTCTCTCTATAGGAGGGAGAGGCTTGAAAGGAAGCTTCTCCACATACCCTAGTTTATTGTCAGAAACAATAGAAAGAACTTTGGAGGATTCCTCGTCTTCATTAATAAGATGAAAACAAATATTATCCCTGTCATATTTTGGTAAATTCTCCTCTTTTATAATATTTTATATGTAAGTATTTGTGCGGAAATTATTAACACAATAAAGATGACAACCATGCAGGACACTATTCATATCAAGAGCACTCATATCTACCAAAGAAGTTTTTCTTAATAACTCTTCTCACCCCAAAAAATAATGTAAGTTAATCATGCTCATTAGGGGTGATCATGTCATCACAATACAAACTTGTAGTACTCATAGGATTCGACAGGCTACTATCATGGCTTGAGCATTGAAAATTAAAATGACCCACCTTACAACAAAGTTCACAAATAAATGGATATAGGGCACAAACTTTTTCACCAAGATCATTTAGAGCCCTAGTCCACATTCTAGTTTTTTCATTGCTATGATGGATACAATATTATTCTTTGATTTGATTCTTTTCACAAGGTCTAAGTGCTCCACAGAAATTAACATGCTTATAAGAAATAGTACTTTAAGAAGTTTGAGCATGTTTATTGCAACCATCAATAAAAATTTCATTTTTCATGCAAGTGTCTTTAAAAGGTTCATGATATATGTCCCCATTTTTAGGAAGATTAATATAAGAAGAAAAGGATATATACCAACCGACAGCTATTTGAGGATCAAGACCATATTTAGCATTAAGCTCATGAAAATCAGCAGTTTCGGCAAAATTCTTAATGCAATCATGCTCATAGTTTATACCTGATTCTTTACCTTTGTTGTTATTCCAATCTTCACTATTGATTTGAATCCTCTCAAGAAGATACCACTTATCTTCAACCTTCTTACTACAAAAAGAACCCTCTAAACATACATCTAGATAATCCTTCCAATGTCCTGAAAGCCTTGCATAAAAATTAGTAACAATTATTTCCTGAGGAAGCTCATGGTTAGGATATTTGAGTATTAATGTTTTCAGTCTTCCCCAAGCTTGGGAAATGCTTTCTCCATCAGGAGGCCAAAAATTATAAATGTAATTCCTATCTAAATATAGTTCATGAGAAGGATAAAATTTAGAGTAAAAGAGAGATTCAAGTTCCTTCCACTCCAAATGATGAGGATCATCTAGTAGTTTATACCACTCCCTTGCTTTGTCCTCAAGTGACAAAGGGAATAGCCTCCTCATAACTTGGTCCGTTGAGATACCTGCACACTTGAATAACTCTCATAATTCATGCATAAAGTGTAAATGATCACTAGGATGGACTATTCCATCTCCAAAATAGCGGTTATCCATGACAAGTTCAACAATTTTCTTAGGTATTTTAAAAGGAATGCTTTCAGTAGGAGGATTTAAAATATCACAAGCATCATTAGGTTTATCACATGTGGGAGATAAAGTATCATCAGAGCAAATTTTCTCCTCTAAAGCTGGAACACTAAAAAGTTTATAAAAACTAGATTCCCCAAGCTTAGAATTTTCCGTAGTACTAGGAATAAAGGTATCCAAATAATTAATGCGAATAACATTGCTACTAGAATGCAAATAAAGCTCTCTCATATTTTTGTTGTTTTCCATTAAGACAAACTAGTAAAAACAAAAACAAGCAACAAGTAAAAATAAGCCTAACTAGTGAAAACAAGAAACAAAAAGATATAATTGAAGAATCTAAAGGAAATAACTTCGAGCACTCACACCCGAGGATGTGAGTACCTTTTAGGCCTCCAAGTGCAGAGGTTTGTAGAATAGAAACAAGTTTCTCTTAAGTGGATTACCCAAGGTTTATCGAACTCGGGGAGGTAGAGGTCAAAGATATCCCTCTCAAGCAACCCTGCAATTAAGATACAAAAAGTTTCTTGTGTCCCCAACACACCTAATACAATTTTCAGTTATATAGGTGCACTAGTTCGGAGAAGAGGGAGTAAAATGGAAGTAATATGGATGATAATAAGTGATAATAGAAATCTGAAATAAAAATGGCAGCAACCAAACATGTAGCAGAACAAGCGGAAAACGGTGTTTCAATGCTTGGAAATAAGGCCTAGGGCTCCTACTTTCACTAGAGGACACTCTCAACAATGATCACATAATTGAATGCATAAATATCTTCTCTTCACTATGCTACTCTTAACCCTCTTCGGTTGGATAACAAACACTAATCGTAGGGCTGCAAAAAGATTTCCTTAAAGTAAGCATTCCCATGTCTAGTTAACCCCACGTTGTCACTATGAGCGCCCAGAAGGTACTAGACAAACACCACAATTCATAGAGGAGACACACACGATGTGCACACTGTCACCTTCACACCGCGGGACAAGGTGACTCCAAAGTTCATATTAATAAAACACTTGAGTAGCACTAGATGAAGAGTAACATCTACGAATTCAAATAGATTACAAAGCTCATTACCACTTATAGATCATACCATGGGAGAGAGAGATGAACCACATAGCTATCGGTAGAGCCCTCAGCCCAGGGGGAGAACTACTCCCTCCTCATCATAGGAGACCGCAACGACGATGGAGATGGCGGTGGAGTCGATGGAGATGACTTCCGGGGGCACTTCCCTGTCCCGGCAGGGTGCCAGAACAGAGATCTATCCCCCAGAAACTTGTCGGTGGTGGCGGCGGAGCTACGGATGTATTTCATGGAAAAGGTTGATTGTCTTAGGGTTTTCCCTTGGGGGAGTATAAATAGGCGAAAGGGCGATGCTGGGGGTGGCCAGGGAGCCCACACCCCTAGGTGGCGCGGCCAGGGGGACCCGCGCCACCCCATGGTGTGGCCACCCTGTGGCCCCCCTCCGGGGCTCTTCGGGACTTCTGGAAGCTTCCGAGATTTCTAAGACTTCTGGCTTTCGAATTTTCCAATTCCGGGAATATTTCCAGAACAACTTTTCTGAAACTAAAAACAGCATAAAACAGGGAACTGGCTCTGTGGTATCTTGTTAATAGGTTAGTCCCGGAAAACGTGTAACAATGGTATAAATAAGGGATAAAACATGTAGCAATTGGCATAATATCATCATGGAGCATCAGAAATTATAGATACGTTGGAGACGTATCACACATCAGCAGTTTTCCCTCAGAAAGAAACCAAGGTTTAATCGACCAGTAGGAGAAAAAAGTAACTTCAGAAGGTTGATGCAGCTGAGATGGCAGGGCGCACTACCGGTTCAGCAGCAGCGTGGAATCTACACAACACAATCAGATCACTTTGCCCCCAAAAAATCAGTGAGGTTGTCAATCTCACCGGTTTTGCTGATAATAAGGGGGTTAGTGGGGGTCGAATTCATGTCATCTAGCTACTGATACCAGATGATGGAAGCTTAACCTCTAGTGTGGACCGATCTTCACGAATCGACCAAGAACATGCAGAACAAACGACAAACACAATGAACATGAGAGGGTAATCGTGGGGAAACAAAGGGGAGATAACTAGCAAGAACTGAAGAACCCAAATCTCCCGTCAACTAAGCCGCAACGACCGCCTATGGAACGATCGATCCAACCGAACTCACCTTTTCGGAAACCGCTTCACACCCATGGACGGTCCTCCACGCCATAGAATCTCAAGGGTTAGCCGAGGAAGATTGGAAAGTCCCTAACTGAATCCCAAGGGGAAAGGATAGGAAACTCGATGAATCTTGATACGATCCTAGATACACATCATAGGAGTAGCCTTGATATGGTCCTAGGTACAAACCATAGGAGTAGCCTCACAAGAGGGATACCAGAGCAAAGCTCAAATGTCTAAATTCATCTCTAACCCTAGATCTAGCCAAAGGGGTCCCTTATATAGCAAAGGGGGTAGGTGAGGGGAGAAAGGGGGGGGTTCTCTCCATTTGCGTGTCTTTAGGGAAGCCGGCCTGGGAGGCCCTCTTGGCCGGCCTGGGAGGCCCTCTTGGCCGGCCCTTGAGGCCGGGGTGGGAGCAGCAGCTGGCCAGCCGGCCTGGGGGCGCAGGGGAGCCGGCCTGAGCCCGGGGTGGAGGCCGGCCCCTTCGGGTGGGCAGCCGGCCTAGAGCGCAGGAGGGTCGGCCCGAGGCCGGTGTGGAGGCCGGCTCCTTCTGTTGGGGGTCCGTCCTGGAGGGGGCAGCGAAGCCGGCCTGGCCGAGGTTTGAGTCCGGCCTCCCTATTTTCCTCCTCCCTTATCCTTCTATTATTCTTCTTTGATGCAGTCTTCTCCGACTTCTTCCATAGCTTCTTGGGCATCGTCTTGGGCACGTTCTTGGGAATATTTGCATTGTCTTGGGGCTGCATGGTGGGATCAAACCTGAGCACAAATAGGGCATTTCCATGAGGTAGTGCACCATTCACCAAGTCACCGGAAGCATAGAGAGAGAGGATTGAGTTCACCTTATCATGCATCGCCTTTGCTCGTGATCTTGTCATGGGTCCAATGTATATCCGGCAATTTGACCCATGGGCACGTCCGCCCATGGGCACCCGACCCTAATGGGTAGGGTATGGGTCGCTTTCTTCGCCCACGGGTGTTGCCCATGGCTACCCGATTAGTCGCGGCCAGGGTACAGGCATAGATGTTTACCCATGGGCGACCCGATAGGTGACCCGATTAGCTGACATGTGGGTCCTTGGTAGAAAAGATAGGTAACCCAATATACCACTCATCACATGTATAGTATTGTCCCAACACCTTATCCCAGCCCTTTAATCTATTATTAGAAGAAACCCTAGTCCTCTACTTCTCTCAGGCTCTCACCCTCCCTGCCGCACCCGCACGTCCGCACCAAACCTCACAGCCGCCGCATCCACCCCCAAATCCCCAATCCCCTTGACCGTGTAGACTGTCGAGGGCTCGAGCTCGAGCTCTCCTCTCCCAGTCTCCCCTCTTGGCCTCTCCTCCCTCTCCTAGAGAAGCAGCAAATAGGAGGCGCCGGCGTGCCGCCCCTTTGAACCACCGAGCCAACGTTGTCCTCCATCTCCTCCAACACGGAGGCGCTGCTGGTGCTGGCTTCCTGGCTGCTGCTACATCTCGCTACGACCCTCCGTCCTCGACCTGCTGCCGTCCTCGACCTGCTACCGTCCTTGACTCGCTGCTGTCGCCGCCACACTCCCGTCCACGACGCCGTTCACGACGGCTGCAAGGTCTGCCAGGCGCCCGTCCACGACTACACCCCTATCGTCCACGACGCCGTTCACGTCGTCCTCGACTCACTGCCACGCCCCTGAATCCCTCCCGTCCCCAACTCGCTGCCGTCCATGACACTGCATCAAACAGGTATGGCACGAGCACGTAGCATGTTGCAGCACTAGATCTTGTATAGCATGAGCACGGGCACGAGCACGACACTGCATCCAATATTTCGTGGGGGATTTGTCCCTGGTATTGTATAGGATGTTGTAGCACTAGATCTTTCCAATAATTGTCTATGAATGTGCTGTTACAAATCAAGTAAATTGGTGCATTGTCTATTACAGGAGCAGATTTTTCTAGTAACTGGTTTTTGTATAGCATATTACAAAAAATCAAGTAAATTGGTTCACCGATTTGCTCAAAATCAGACTAGTATTTGTTATTGTACCCCATGAATGGCTTCACCTGGGGGGAATTCCTCGCAGCCAGCAGTTGATAGCTCGGTTGTGCCTGGCAGTGATCAGGTTGGCTCTACTCAAGATACTAGTGCAGGACCTAGTGCTAGTGCATTTGTTAGAGTTAAGAAGCGGAAGATGACATCTGAAGGGTGGACTGGGTGTGGCAAACTCAATGTATGTATTGTAAAAAAATGGTTTTGTGCAGCAAGTACTGGTGGTACTAAACATCTGGCCAATCACTTGTTATCTTGTTCTGCTAAAAGTGCTCCTGCTGGCCTAAAGCAACAGGAATTAAGGTTGTCGGAGGGTGCTAATGGGAGTGTTAATTTAGACAACAATGGAGTTTTTAATCAAGAAGTTGCTAGGAAGGATCTTGCATTGATGATCCGTGTTCATGAATATCCGTTATCGATGGTTGATCATGCTTTATTTCAGAAATTTGCAAGTCTTACAACCCTTGTTCAAGATGGTCTCAAGGAATACCATTAGGTAATCATGTAACTAAGTTTCTCTTTTATCCATGGCTGATCATGCGTGTTTATTTGTTGTCCCTGCATAGTAGTTGCTCCTGCTTTCTTATGATGTGTTACTTTCTATGTTTGCACCAGAAAAGATATGCTTATGCATGCTTCCCAAAAGGAAAAGATGGTTAAATACTTTGCAAATTTCAAGAATCCAGTAGCAATCGCCTCGAACATGTGGACTGCAGGCCATCAAAAGAAAGGATACATGGTTGTTACAGCACATTTTATTGATGAATCTTGGACCTTGAAGAGTTTCATTTTAAGGTAATCAAAAGAAAATGAACCTTTTCTAAGTTATTGTGCATCTGAACTGTTTGTTTAATCATTCTAAATCTTGCACATTTTATTATCTTGTGTTTTAGGTTTGCTTATGTTCCATGTCCACATAAAGTTGAGGTTATATGTCAAGCTTTGTATAAATGTCTCGTTGATTGGCATCTGAACTGTTTGCTTGTTTGGTTGCTTGTGAAATTCCTGGGAGATGCTTGTGGTAAACTGCTAATGTTGGATTCTGTGAGACTAGGCTGTCGACCCGTTGTGTGTAAGTCTTATTTGTGTGAGTGTGAGACTATCTATCAGACCACTTATTTGTGTGAGTGTGAGACTTATCTAGCTATTTGCGTGAATGTGAGACTATGAGAGATTCAGACCACTTCTTTGGCTAAATGTGATTGCTAATTTGGTCATATTGATGTACTCGTTCTTTTCAACATTTAAAATACGCCATTTGCCCACTTTGTTGTTTTTCAAATGGTCAGTTTGAGCTGCTGTATGCAGACCTGATTGGTGACCCGTCGGGTTCGGGCATGGGTCTAAGTTCTGACCCATGGGCAGGGTCGTGGGCAGAGACTCTCGCCCATTTGTTAATCGGGCATGGGTCTGGAAGTGGTCGACCCGGCCAAACCCGACCCGATTGCCGAATATAGTCCAATGGGTGTTGAGCTTGGTGGAATGGGGTGTGCTTCATCATTCACTTATCCACCGAGTCTAGCCATCCATGAAATCATAAATGAGCAGGTGCGTGTGTGCTTCATCATTCACTTATCCACCGAGTCTAGCCATCCATGAAATCATAAATGAGCAGGTGCGCTTTTAAGTGGCCACCAACAAAGGGGTCGACCAACTTCATTTCTTTGCAATTTCGACACAGACATCTTATCTCTTTGCTCTTATTCTTAAGCATGTCCGCCACCGCGCATGTAAAATATTTTTCCATGACCCTTCCATGTACGACTCTCATGATCCTGCAAGGGTATAATGGAGATAATTAAATATAAGCGTCTGATGCATGTAAAATGCATACATGAACTTTGCATGTTATTACTTGTTTTTACTACATATTAGAAACTTATATTCATGTTTTATAATGATTTGGGGGATTTTCTGAACAATCCCCCTTCTTTTAGTTCTAACCCTGTTTTTCCAGAAAACGTACTTTTTAGTGTTTCAGACTTTCCGGGAGCTTCGGGACTCCAAAAAGGGCAAGGCCAAAGAGCACGGTTCAGAATTTTCGAGACGAAGACCATGGGCCAAAGTAGAGGGACAAAAGGCCAACCAGGTGGAAAAGAGGACCCTCCACGCGGCCAGATTCCTTGGCAGCGTGTAGGGCCCCCTTTTTGCCCCCGTGGCTCCGATGCCGTCGATCTTTCTTCTCCCGAGTGTCTCGTGACCTAAAAACGACTATATAAAGGGTCCCCTGGCCTTTTCGAGAAGGAGGCGGCGCCGAGAGAGGAAACCACGAAACAGAGAGATAGAAGGCTGCCGCCGGAGAAGATCGGAGGGGGGAAACGCCGTCGGGATCACCCCCGGAGGGCTCCACCCCCCTCCAGCGTGTTCATCATCAACATCTACAGCAAGATCAGCTCCATATCTCCACTGTAATCTCTTGGCAAACACGATGTATGATGCAATACTATATTCCCTTGATGTATTGTGTCTCCCTGTCTATGTTTGAGTAGTGAATTGTTCTTGGTAATGGTGAAATAGTTCGTTGATTGGTTGCATACAAGTTTGTTATCTTCTATGATTGTGTTTATGTACAATATATGAGTGCACGCATATGTTGGGGAATGCATGTAAGGTGATCACCGGTAGCATAATGGAGTGGTGGTGACTTGGGAGTGACAGTAACCTGAGACCGAGCCACAAAGTTAAGTTATTCGGGGATATATATAGGGGACCTTAGAACGTAAGGCTATGGTGGGACTTTATGTCTTAATCAATCTTGTGCAGTCATTTACTTGGCCACATGATCCATCATAAGGGGTTGTAGATCATTTACTTGACTATACCTATTCATGGCTCCTTCCTAGAAGAAACAACTAAGACTAAAACATGTGCTTCACTAATTGTGACAACCACACGAAAGAAACACCTATTGCTAGAACACTTGCTCCCTTGAGATACTTGAGATATTTGCTGCTTGCTACTTGTGAAACTTTCTTAGAAACTTGCTTTAGAAACTTGCTCTAGGATTTCTTGCATTTTAAACTTGCTTCACTAGTTACTAGACAAACCACACTCCACGTCACTTGCTTTTAATTAGTTAGTTCCTTTTAGTCAAACTTATTGCTTTGCATAAACAACCATATAAGAGGGTTATAGGGCTTTAGAGAATAGATAGCTTACCTTCAGCTCCTCGTGGGTTCGACACTCAAATACTTATCGAAAGGTACTACAATTGATCTCCTGCACTTCGGAGTCATCAAGCACTTTTCTGGCGTCGTTGCCGGGGAGCGTTGTGCTAAGCTTTTATTCTTGTTTGTATTGCATACTAACATATAAACCTAAAACACAAAAAAAATTATAAAATGGAAAACAACCAAACAATTTTAGAACTGTATAGTATCTACCTTGAATTAGGACATGAAGTGTTTGAGGATAAATTGAAAAATTATTTGCACAACAATCATATTTTTGGTAGTACTAATTCTTTGAACACCTTTATTGCTAAGGAAAACCTTGAGCTTGGGGAAGTTTGTCTTGATGAATATGATATTTTTAGTCCCCCTACTATTGAGGATAAAAATGATATACTTGCTGATTCTATGGAAAGTTTTAAGCTTGGGGAAGTTGGTTTTGATAAGCATGATATTTATAGTTCCCCAAGCTTGGAGGAGAAAATTCGCTTTGATGATACTATGCCTCCTATATATGATGATTGCAATGAAAATTATGAATGTTTAACTCCCACTATCACTAATGAGGATTTTACTTATGTGGAGAGTAGTGATTCTTTTATGCATGTGGCTCATGATAAGAATGTTTTATGTGATATTCATATTGTTGAATCTATTCATGATGCTACTGAAAATTATTATGAGAGAGGGAAACATGGTTACCCATATTTCAACAATATTAAGTTTCCCCTCTTTATGCTGAAAGTATTGAAGTTGCACTTGATCTACCTTTCTATGCTTGCTATTATGTGCTTCTTTTATTTGTTTCATTACAAAATGCCAATGCATAGGAAATGGGTTAGACTTAAAAATAAATTGTTTAATATTTTTTGGTGTGTTCCTTATGCTTTAATTCCCTATTCGGTTTGAGCACACATTTATGTATTTACAACATGTAAAATGCCTTTACCTAATGTTATGTATCATTTAGTTTAAGATTTTCATTTTATAAAAAATTTGGGAAAGTAAATGAGAAGGATGAGTAATGGAGAAGTTGGGGTCGACCTTGAACATGTGTTGTTCATGCCAATGAAACCATTGCAAAGTCTCTATCATTAAACTTTTTCCAAAGCTAAAAACAATAAAAATATTAGTTCACTACTGTAACATCACATTTCTGTCTTATTTCTCATCTTAAATGGCAAGAATAATCTTATATGAGAGATAGGATTAAACAATAGTAACTAGCTGTCTAGAAAACAGATTCCTGAACTTCACTGCAAAAAATGTTTAAAATCACAGAAGTGGAATTTTGACCTGGTAATTTACGACAGCAATATTTAGTTATCACTACATATTTCATTAGTTGTAAGTTTTCTGATTTGAGCAACTTAAGTGCCTCTAAAAATTCACTCTTTACGGGCTGTTCAGTTTTTGGTAGATTATGTCTTTATTTTGCATTGCTCTCATTACTTGTGTTTTGTGTGGTTCTTTTGATCAAGGAGCAATGCACAACTGTAGTAACAGTAGTTAATATTTAGAATCAACTCATGATGTGTCTTTTCTTTACCTATGTGGATTTTATTTATGGAGGCACTAACCCCTCTAATCAAGTTTCATGTTGAGATTTGTGTAAGAAGAATTTTTCAGGAGGAAGAGTTGAGTGAGATGAACAAAGATCAAGAGGGACAACCAATCAAGCTTGGGGATGTACCCCTGGGATCACCCTACATGTATCAAATAAGTACAAGAATCCAAGCTTGGGGATGCCGAGCCACCTCACTCCAACCATCATGATGTTAAGTAAGTAAAGCCTAGCTATATGGCTATAAAGAAAGCGCTTTACGGGAGGCAACCCGGTTGTTTTTGTTTGGATTTTCCTAGTGTCCTCTTGCTGTCTCAAGAGATTAGTTTTTTTTTTTTAATTCTGGAGTTTTCAATAAAGAGTCAAGTCAAACCCATTTGGACTTATAAGTTGCTATCCTAGTGCATGAAATTTCTGTTTCAGCACGAGTCTGCTCACCGTATGATTTTAAGTTTTTCATTGGTACGTCGGATTGAGCTAATTTTTTAGTATGTTCTGCAACTTTTCCTCCTATGTAAGCAAAAAAATTGGCTTAATTTTTTGACGAGTCCAGCTTAGGAAAAAACGTTCGTTTTGCTGCTGTTGCTTTTCTGGACAGATTCTGCCTTCTTTTGTTTTATGCACTCTTTGGGCTTGGGAATCGAATTTCCATGATTCTTTCAAGCAAGAGAGTGAACATACAACATAATGAACCTTATTGTCTATCTACTGGAGCATTTGATTTGGAATTTTGCACAGCAAGCATGTGATTTGTTTGTCCTTGCTAATCTCACCCCACAGAAAAAGAATGGGAGAATCATGTTTTGTGAAGTTTTTTCACAGGGAATAGAGGAGCTGCGCCTCAAGACATCCAAGAATGGTGAAAGCCATAAGCTTGGGGATATGATGAACACCCCACTGGAGCTACACTCTTTTGGTTAGCACACGTCTACTTTCTGTTTTTCTAAGCAAAGCATTTATCGTAGAGACTTGAAGCGTCTAGTTTTTGTTTTTATTTTTGTTTTGATAAGACCACACCCATCATTTTATATGAGATTGAGCTACTGGAGTTTGGGGTTGGAATGCATTGGATGCTAGTATTATGACTTCGGAAAGGGATGCTTTAGTTGATTATAAAAGCTACTTATAGCTGCATGATTTATATGCTGTTTTAGGTGTAGAAATTTGCAATAGTGTTGTCATGAGCTATCTCTTATTCATGTTTTTTATGTTAATTGTTAGTTTACTTAGTTTTTCATGAAATGAGTAGTTCTATGGACACTAATGCATGCATAGTAGCTCGTCAACTATCTCCCTCTTTTTAGCCAAAAAAGTAAAAATTCCAACAAGTATAAACTTGTTTCCAACACCCTTTAGCCAAGTATTTCCAGTGAGTCCACCATATCTACCTATTAGCTTCAGAGCTATTCCGAGTATGTTCACCATGTTATAGTGTTATTTATGTTCTAAATTAAGATATTCACTTTATTAATTGTCATGAGCTGAATTTGGGATAGGACTCTCGCGAACTTTTGAATGCACACCTTTACTTTTCATTGCACTTAATAAACACGACCCAATAACGGGAGCTAAAAGTTTTGCGTTTGACAAGTGTTTGGTTGGGAGCTAGCTATAAACGTGTATCACTGGAAAGATTTCAACATTGCACAAAAATTTACATTTGGTTGATATCATGTACTTTTGTTTTTGGACTCCTGCCATGCCGAAATGAAATAGAGGAATAGTAAGTTTTGATGAGTAAGTATATTTATGACTAGAGAAACGCATTGGGCCGCTAACCCAAGGGAAATTTACTGACAGCTAGAGTGGACTCTACAAACACATCCTACAATAAAATAAGAAGCTATGCATATAGTGAATGAAATAAAAAAGGATGATGAGTCTACTCCGTTTGTTCATCTTGTCATTGTGACATGGGCTGGTTTCCATGTCATGGGGCAAGAGTTACCTCTTTGCGGTTCTCTATGATGTCATTAATACTTATGATGATTGTACAAAGCTTATTAGGAATCTTAAGTTGAGTAATCATGGAGTAGGTTTTCACACTCACGGGACATGAGGCATTCAACCAACACCTTGTCAATCACATTACTTCAACATTCACAATTTAAGATGCTAGTGATAAAGGGGCAATGAGAGTCTTAGACCAATGGATGCCACATTTCAATTAGTAATTTTAGTTGCATAATTTAGAGGCTAAATAAGACTTGATCATGTTTTACCTCTACTCAATTTTCTCCAAAGTGTCCACCATATTTTCTATTTTCCATTATGTTATTCTTTGACCAATATAGGATTTTATTTTTCATTTTGTGTATGCATTTGGTCCATAGTGCTTTTATTTCATTATACACTTTGTGAACTTTTATGAAGCATCTTTGCTTGCATATTTGATATTTCTTATAACATGAATTGTATGTTGCTACTCATCTACATTATGAATCATTTGATTATATGTAGCATGAATAATCTTCTTTGATATTCCATGATTGTTTTAAAATGCAAAGTCCATGTTAGTTTTATCACCTTCATACTCGAGGACGAGTATGGGTTAAGCTTGGGGATGTTGATGCATGTAAAATGCATACATGAACTTTTCATGTTATTACTTGTTTTTCCTACATATTAGTAACTTATATTCATGTTTTATAATGATTTGGGGGATTTTCTAAACAATCCCCCTTCTTTTGGTTCTAACCCTGTTTTTCCAGAAAACGTACTTTTTAGTGTTTCAGACTTTCCGGGAGCTTCGGGACTCGAAAAAGGGCAAGGCCAAAGAGCACGGTTCAGAATTTTCGAGACGAAGACCATGGGCCAAAGTAGAAGGCCAAAAGGCCAACCAGGTGGAAAAGAGGACCCTCCACGCGGCCAGATTCCTTGGCCGCGTGTGGGGCCCCCTTTTTGCCCCCGTGGCTCCGATGCCGTCGATCTTTCTTCTCCCGAGTGTCTCGTGACCTAAAAACGACTACATAAAGGGTCCCCTGGCCTTTTTGAGAAGGAGGCGGCGCCGAGAGACGAAACCACGAAACAGAGAGACAGAAGGCTGCCGCCGGAGAAGATCGGAGGGGGGAAACGCCGCCGGGATCACCCCCGGGGGGCTCCACCCCCCTCCGGCGTGTTCATCATCAACATCCACAGCAAGATCAGCTCCATCTCTCCACTGTAATCTCTTGGCAAACATGATGTATGATGCAATACTATATTCCCTTGATGTATTGTGTCTCCCCTTCTATGTTTGAGTAGTGAATTATTCTTGGTAATGGTGAAATAGTTCGTTGATTGGTTGCATACAAGTTTGTTATCTTCTATGATTGTCTTTGTGTACAATATATGAGTGCACGCATATGTTGGGGAATGCATGTAAGGTGATCACCGGTAGCATAATGGAGTGGTGGTGACTTGGGAGTGACAGTAACCTGAGACCGATCCACAAAGTTAAGTTATTGGGGGATATATATAGGGGACCTTAGAACGTAAGGCTATGGTGGGACTTTATGTCTTAATCAATCTTGTGCAGTCATTTACTTGGCCACATGATCCATCATAAGGGGTTGTAGATCATTTACTTGACTATACCTATTCATGGCTCCTTCCTAGAAGAAACAACTAAGACTAAAACATGTGCTTCACTAATTGTGACAACCACACAAACGAAACACCTATTGCTAGAACACTTGCTCCCTTGAGATACTTGAAATATTTCCGGCTTGCTACTTGTGAAACTTGCTTAGAAACTTGCTTTAGAAACTTGCTCTAGGATTTCATGCATTTTAAACTTGCTTCACTAGTTACTAGACAAACCACATTCCACGTCACTTGCTTTTAATTAGTTAGTTCCTTTTAGTCAAACTTATTGCTTTGCATAAACAACCATATAAGAGGGTTATAGGGCTTTAGAGAATAGATAGCTTACCTTCAGCTCCTCGTGGGTTCGACACTCAAATACTTATCGAAAGGTACTACAATTGATCTCCTGCACTTGGGAGTCATCGGCGTCTAAGGCATGAAAAAATCGCCATGAACTTTCTTAAAAGTAGGATATATTGAGTGTACCTGAAATTTGCCGGAATGGAAATAAATTGACATTCCCGGGCAAAACATAGGCTACTCATGCATCAATGCGCAACACACCATGCACCATCTCACAAACATGCATTGATATACATCACCACACATACTCACTTAGATTAACAACCGACAAAACTTCGATCTTGAAAGCGACGAGGCGCCGATTAAGAAAAGAGACCTAATTAAAGAAAGAGAGTGGGGAGAGAGAAGAGAGAGAGAGTGGAGGGCTAGCTAGGTAGCCATAAATTTAGTGAAGGCTAAACATAAATTTATGTAGGAGAGAGAGAGAGAGAGAGGAGGGGAGACGATAATGAGAGAGACAAGGAGACAAGTGTGGAAGAACAAGGCGAAAGTGGCACCTGGTCTTGATTAACAGACTCACGCACAACTACACAAATACTTGTCTCTCCGCGTGCATCCAGACACAGTCAAAAATATATGCCACGACAAATAGAAGCATGCACATATGTCAGCTTGCTTCCAGAAAGGAAATATTAGAAGCACTGGTGCAGGTAAGGGGGGCTAGCAGGGGTCAGACCGCCCCAACCGTCCACCCCCCCCCCCCCCAAATTTTAGTAGGTAATACTAGGCATATATACTAGAAGAACAATAAATTAGCCAATTGTTTGTATTTATTCCATTGTAAAAATTAATTGGCCCCGTTGCATACAGCCAAATCCACACAAGCCCACATACCAGTACCAGGCTTAGGCATTAGGCCACCGTGGATCACAGGGGAATATTGAGTGATCGGTCTGATCGATCAATTGATCCGAGCCTTGAGCCTTCGATCGCTTGGACGCTTGGTTGCCTCTCGCTGACTCGCCAGGACGCATCTGGCTAGACGCGTGCTCGCTGCTCGCCGCAATTCCAACCATTCGCCAGGACGCATCTTGCCGATTTACAACTACATCGACCCCACAGGTTCCTACCCAACACCCAACCCTAGACCCTCCCGCGCCGCCACCCCAGGGCGCCGCCGGGGGGAACCAACCCCACCGCCGACTAGCCCCTCCCTCAACCGGTCAAGACTGTCGCCGTTGCCGCCGGCCAGGGCCGCGGTGGCGGCGGCACCCGGCACCATGCGTGCTCAGGGAAGGAGGATGTGGCGGCGGCCCCCGGACGCGGCTGGGGCGACTCGGGCAGGGCGCTGCGCACGGCGGCCAGGGCGGTTTCCTGGCTGTGAGACGGCGAGCGGTGGCACCTTGATGACCGGCGGCGTCAGCCTGGCTGCGGCGGCGGTTCCAGATGGGCGGCGGCGCTCAGCCCGAGATCTTTCGGCGAACGAGCGTGAGGAGGCATGGTGGTGGCAGGTGGGGCTTCCATCTGGTCCTAGTGGACTCAGATCTGGACTGACCCAACCGGGATGCTATCTCCTCCGATGCCATCCCGCCGGAGGACAGCCGGGGCGGCGAGTTGGAGGTGGAATGGAGGCTGTTCACGGAGTGGCTTCTTTGACCGTCTCCTTTGCTGCTCCGACGGGCGGCGTGGGGGCCTCCCGTATGCTCAATAATGGCGGAGGTCCTAGGGTTCCAACTCACGCGAGGACGATGATCTGCCTATTGTATGTCCTCTTTGATCAAACAGGGGTGTCGACCCGGAAGGCTCCACCGGCGAACTCCCATGGGCAATGCCTGGAGATGGCTGGATCGGTGGTATTCGGTCGCAATGCTCGGTCATCGAAGGTGAGATTGGAGGACTAGCAGTGGTGTTCAGAGTCTTTGCATCCATGGGGAACTGGCTTGGAGTTACAAGATGCGTGGCAGCGGTATGTAAGAGGGGGTGACAACAGGTGTGAAGTCCAAAGTCCTACCTTTCAGGGTGAAAACCCAAGGTCTGGCCTTAATTGATTGTGCCTGGCAGTGGTCTTGTTGGAGACATTGTTTTGAGAGCGAGGATTATCTTCAGGGTGAAAACCCAAGGTCTGACCTTAATTGGTTCTGCCTGGCACTGTTCTTCTTGGAGACGTTGTTTTCGAAGAGTCAGACATCAGCTGTTGTTTAGGTGGTGGTTATGCGGCTGCTGCAAGGACTGTAAATCTGTAGCGGGACTTTTTCTTTTTAGTTCTTCTTTTTATTGTCTTTCGGCTGTGTGCATCCGTAATGACTATAGTTATTGCGTTGTTGCAGAGGCCGGGTGTATTTTGTATCTCCGCAATATTAATATACTTCCCTTTATAAAAAAAAAAGGACACATCTTGCCTGCTGCCGGTCTGCGTTCGGTTTTGGTACGTCGGTGCGTCAATGAATTCATGTGCGTTCGGCCGCGTAACTCTGTCGCGTTGTTGTATGATTTTCCGTAGATTAGGTTAATAATTTCTTTCTCTTATTGTTTGTTTTGTTGTGCTAAAAGATGAAGAGAAAGGAAAGGGGAGTTGATTTCTTTTTCAAGCAGATTGGTTCAACTTCAAGTGCTAAAATTACTACTCAATCTATTTCTGAAAATGCAAAACAATCTGAGGAGGAGCAACCTCTTGTAGATGACAATTCTAGTCCAGTTGTTATGCAAAGTGATGATCAAAATATTGTGGAACCAGCAGAATTTTCAGAACAAAGTAGAGTTGGAAGCACAACATATGAAAGGGATTCTGGTAAGCGTCAACAGATTTGGGAACTTCCTCTAGAAAAGCAAGAAGAGGCACCAAGATTCTATATTACCGTGGGTCCTTATTGGCCACACATGAGAGAGTATCCACTTAATGGAAAAGCAAAAAATCCTCACCGATTTCAGTATAGCTATTTCACAAATTTTCCTTGGCTGGAGTATTCACTTTCCACACATAGTGCATATTGTCTGCCTTGTTTTGTCTTTACAAAAAAACCAAGTGGAAGGTGTGGCTCAGATACATTCACGGTTAAGGAATGTATAAATTGGAAGAAGGTGAATGACGGAAAAGATTGTGCTTTTTTAACCCATATGGGCATTCTAACTCAGCCCATAATTATTCAGTTCGATGTTTTGATAATCTGAAAAATAGTATGACCCACATCGACAAGGTAATTGTACAAGCAACAGAAAAAAAGTTTTTGGATGCAAGGTTAAGGCTTAAAGTTACAATTGATTCAATTAGGTACGCACCATTTTTCTATACCAAACAGTAGAATATTATTTATTGTACTAAGCATGTGATGACCCACAAGTATAGGGGGTGTATCGTAGTAATTTCGATAAATAAGAGTGTCGAACCCAACGAGGAGCAGAATGTCTTGACAAGCGGTTTCGATGAAGGAATTACTGTAAATACTGGAAAATAGATTCGTAGGGGTTTTTGATATTGCAGATAAATAAAGTGCGAGTAAATAAAATGCGGTAATAATAATTGTAGCAAGTGTCCCAATCCTTTCTTCAGCAAAGGACAAGCCGGTGAGTTTACTTATCATTAACAAACATTCTCGACGACACACGGGGGGTTTATGTTAAGTGCTTTTGTTCCATGCAGCTGAATAGTTTTGGTGTTTTGATAACTGTTGTGTGGGTGAACCTATGCTAATGTACCGTCCCATCCAAGACTAATACATACTTGTGATTATACCTCCTGCAAGCATCCGCAACTACAAGAAAGTAATTAAGAAATAAATCTAACCACAGCTTTAAACTCCGGGATCCTACGCTCCCTCGTGTAATGGTTTCCTAAAGGGGGTTTAGGTTTCTGTCACTCCGGCAACCCAAAAATTAGTAGCCAAATACACGATGCATTCCCCTAGGCCTATAAATTGTGAAGTATCATGTAGTCGACGTTCACATGACACCACTAGGAGAATAATACCACAACTTAAATATCAAACATTAATTATTATTCAACATTACTTCACTACTAACAACTTGACTTCTCACATGTCCTCAAGAACAACACGAACTACTCACAACACATCATATGGATCATGATCAGAGGTGATATAATGGATGATAACAATATGTAGTGTAAACACCGATAAATCTCACAAGCATCAACTACTAACAAGTAATCCACACCAGGAGAGAGATCTAATGTAAAACAACGATAGAGGCCCCTAATTGTAACAGCGGGATGAAGGTGGATGATGAGGGTGATGGTGCTGGTGGTGATGATGATGATGATGACGATCTTGATGATGCCCGGAGTGATGACGGTGACGATGGCGATGATTTCCCCTCTCCGGAGAGGAATTTCCCCGGCAGATTTCTCCCTGCTAGAGAGCTTTTCTCTCTCTGCTGTTTTCCGCCCCGAGGCGGCGGCAAAATAATTCTTCGGGAATGGAATGAGTCTTAGGGTTCCCTGGGGTGGGCTAGGGGGCCACACCCCTAGGTGGCGCGGCCAGGGGGGAGAGCGCGCCAGCCCTAGGTGTGGGCCCCTGGTGGCCCCTCTGGCTCCCCTTCTGGCCGTGTTCTTCCTATGGACTTTTAGGAACCCCCGGATGTCCCCCTTCTTCTTCTGATCTTCTGAAATATGGTATCTTGATGGTGCTTTTTCCATCAGATTTCTGGTCCCGGTGTTTATTCTCCCAAAATTATAAAACATGCAAAATAAGATGAAATAACATAAGAGATGCATCATAACATGAAATATATCGACGAATAACTTAAAATTATGATATAAAATAGTGATGCAAAATGGACGTATCAACTCCCCCAAGCTTAGACCTCGCTTGTCCCCAAGTGAATCTGAACTCGGAAAACATGACCACAGGTTTATGGAGTGAAGAGTCGATAAATAAAATACGGATAAGAAGCATCACATTTACCTATGCACCAATCATTATAGACAGCAACTTCCTATCATATAACCTAACTTGAAACGAGTAAAGGAAGTCACAAACAAAGATGCAAAAGAGAGAATCAAAATTGGTAATGGCAAACTTCATTCTTCGTAGGAGAACATTTAATGATATCCTGCATATCTTAGGTGAAGTCTTTATAATAAGGCTCATTTTGTAGATATTAACATGTTTAATTATAGCAATTACTTTACGGTGATTCATAGCTTTTCAAAGGATTACTCATTCAGATAATAAAGCATGTGCTAAACAAAGAAGGATAGAAAACATGATTGAGATAAATCAACATATAGATAATGAGATCACAACAACTCAAATGCTTGCTGGAGACAGAGAGAAATTGGTTTACTGACTCAACATGAAAGTAAAAGAAAGGCCCTTCGCAGAGGGAAGCATGGATCACTCATGTGCTAGAGATTTTATTTTATTAAACAGAGGTATTGAAAACATTTTTAAGAGAGGTGTATGCTTATGTCAACGAATGGTAAACAGATAATACAGTACATCACAAGACAACTAGACTTCATAAGAGCGGCTCCCATATGAGGGACGCAACTGGTGTAGAAGGTCATCCCTCATTATCTTTTGTTTACACTATTATGCTTTGACTGATAAATCAGGGGCAAAAATAGTGAAGAAAATTTGTGTATTAGTTTTGGGGCTGGGCACCCCGCTGCCAGCTCTTCTAGCATTCGAATAAGCGGATGAAGCCACTAGTCCAGGTGTTTGAAGTCCAATCAACAAGTGAGATAAAGATTCTCTATTTACGTCCTCATGAGCTAAAATAGGGGCACAAAACATGAATAATTTTGAAGGTTTTAAAGGTAGCACATGAGCAATTTACTTGGAGTGGCAGTTAAATACCACATGTAGGTAGGTATGGTGTACACAATGGCAAGGTTTTGAGGCTCAAGGTTTTGGATGCACGAGAAGTATTCCCTCTCAGTACAGGGTTTTTGGCTAGCAAGGTTGGGTAGAAAGCATAAGAGCTGAGGAAAACAAAAAAATATACATATGATGAAACCAATCATGCAATCTTCATTGAAATCCCAAATGATCTTAACTTGTGAATACTAAGTTTACGAGCTAATAGGCAAATTCCTCTTTCTTATACTAGCATCTCAAATTATTATTTCTGCTGACCCAAGCTAAGTTTGCCAAAACCAACTAGATTAACTTGATGATCTCTAGAGTGATACCAAATACTAATAGCAAGCTCAACCATATGACGGAAATTGAAAGCTCAAATAATGTGTGCAGAAAGTAAATGATGAAACTTCTCATTAATATTTCAAACCGGCAACTCACACCAACGGATACAACGATAACCAATTAGGGAGGGACACTTCCATACTGCAAACCATCCTATATGATAATTTCTCTACTCATGATATGACTCTACTGAAAGAAGTAAAGATGAAATATAGTGATGTGATACCGCGTGTAGCGTTCCCACATTTAAGTAATGTAAGGACACCTGTGTTATTGTGCTAGTCCCTGGATCAAATGCTAGCACCACAGTACAAAATGAAATATCATGCAAATGCATCAAATTCTATTACATCGCATGATCCAGTTTTTACAAAATAGTATTACAACTTGCATAGTCTTAGAAGACTAGCAGAAAACAGAACTACAGCTGCAGGGATGATGAGGAAGGTGAAGCTGCTAGGTCCCCGCCGCCTATGTAGAAAACATAGTACAACATTGAGCCCATCTTCTTCATGTGCCATAGGCAAAAACATGTTGGCGATAGACTCGAGATCCTGAACGAAACCTCACTCGTCTTCATATTCATCTGCAATATGGAATATGCAGCCACAAGGGAGTCAATACAATTTAATGTATTGGCAAGTAACACTATGGTGGATATAAATTTCAATACTAATACTACATGCATATTTGGCTGAGTGGAGTTTTGGCTAAGTTTGCATAAAGCCAGTTTTCTCCTATCTTTTATCATAAAACATTTTCATCTATAAAAGGTATCACTGATAGAAACCAATGAACCAGAACTAAATTAAGGAGTACCACTGATAGAGACCAGGGTAAATCTCCTTCCCGTGTTCACCCATCAAAATTTTATTATGAAGTTGGCATGATGAGATTCTTCCGTCATTCCTTGTCCAGCTGCTCAAATTGTGCATGACCGGGGACACGACTAAGATCTTAGTTTGTTGACTCTGCTGAGTTTGTGCACTTTCACCTTCAGACTCAAATCATCCCAAATATTCTATACACCCTGAGTGCATTAAGGAAAGGAGAAGATTGAGACAAGATCTTTCAGAAGAAATTCCACCACCATTCGGCTTGACCCGTTCCAACCTACACCCCCTACATCTGCTTGTCAAGCACTGGTGAGTTCATTCAACTTAGTTGACCAAGACAGAGCCCATATGACTAAAGGCTGCACGGGAAGCTACTAAACTTAGAAGGACATAGTAATCTCTTTGTTACTGGGTGGCCATCCACAAGTGTACTCCTTCGGTGAAAAACACCATAGAAATGGCCCTAGGGAGCCACTCAACATAAACCAATGCTTCCACTTCCACCCAAGTGATTCATTAAACTTAGTATTCTTTATCCTTAACATCTAAATAAAACATCCAAGAGCATAGCAATTCTACTAAGTTCAATGTCTTCTATACTAGAAGGATATGAAAGGATGGCTACACACTACTTGGGATAATAGGATAGCATAATATAACTTAGTAAAATTTTCTATCATGCATACTACTCAAAAATCAACTAATGCATATAGAAAATAATGGGTAATTGATGGTGTCTTACTTGCCTTTGAAGTTGGTGAAGAAGTTAATCTTTCTCTTCACAAAATGGAACGTTTCTCTCCGTACAATCTATACACTGAAAACACAATAACAAGTAAACAAGCATGCTAATAATCAAAAAAGAAGAAAACATATAAAACAACAATCACAACAAAGGGGTTTTAAATAACTTAGTCATAAAGATTCAACTTGTCAAAAGACTTAGTGAAAAAGGGCATAGGGTTAGTTACTAGGTCATGGGTTGGTTAAAGTTTAAGTTTGAAGAAAAACAACCTATGATGGACTCCATACTTGTTAGGGGAATTTCCAAGAGTTCACTAGGGGTGATTACACCAATTATTAAACCAAGGAAACATGAAAATGTTTTTAACACTTAGTTATTTCACCAAAATAAAACAAGTGATTGGACTAAGTTTTTCTATCTTGTTAATATTTGTATCATATATCTTTTCCTCGTTTTCTTCAAGTCCTTCTTCCATCTTCTTGAGTGGCTTCTGGTGTCTAAGTGTTTTGCATGTTTCTTCAATGGCCTTGCTTGTAGTACTCCTCATTGAGTTGAAGAAAAGCATTTGAAGTACCTATCTAGGATTCTAGGTACTTAGTCACATAGAGTAAGAGAGGTAGTAGAGATTGCTAGAGTTTCCTAAAGAAAGAACTTGTAAAATCTTCCTCTTCTTCTTCATCTTCTGAGAGAGTATTCTTCTTGAGTTTAAGTTGGCTTGAAGTTGTTCTTCTTGATGAAAGTCTTCTTGTTGATGTCTTGGTCAAAAGCTCTCATCACACTTGGAAAACAAATTCTAAGTCTTGGTAAAAAAAAACAAACTTGACACTAATGATCTTAAATTCTAAGTCTTGGAAAACAAACCCTAAGTCTTCACATATTTGGTCTTGAAAATTCTCCAGGCTCCTTTGTAGCTTCCTCCTTGGTGTGGGGACTTCATTAAAACTTCCAACACTTAATGGTTTTGGTACTAAATAGGGCTGGTCTTTATCTAACTTATCCATAGCATAAGTTCTAAGGGAATAGAAAAGAAAAGGGAAAAAGACTTAGAGAAAGATGTGGTTTGGTCCTCTTAAGGTTCCTCTTGCTATTTTATTCTAAGTGCTTCTAATTCTTGGAGATGCTTCTGGAGTTGGTTTTCTTGGCTAACTCATTCATTTGTCTTCTTACTTCATGTTGAAAATCTTCGAGTTGACCGTTGTAGCATCCTCTCCATGGCTTTTCACTAATCCAGACTTAGTGGTTTTCAACTAGGAGGGCCAACTAGGAAAATAACTTAGAAATATTTCAAAGTTCCCAAGGGCTTAGTATTGGGTGTCTCTGGTCTAGAGTTAGCACTTAGAGAAAAATTGCTAAGGAAAAATATATTAAAAACCTTTACTGAATAACTAAGTCATAATAGTAAAAGAGCACTAAACTCTAAGGCAACATTTTTACACTTAGCCAAATATGATTTTGGGCATTAGGGACTGTTAGTACACGGCCTAAGGTTTACAAAAATATTTTATTTACAAAATTTGAATTTATAGAATTTAAACTATGTAAAAAATGACCAAACAAGTATATTTGAAATTTTTTAAAAAAATATTCAATTTTAATATTGGCCAGAACTAACATAGTCTCCATGGTCAGGGATTTTAAAAAATTCCAAGTTTATCGAATTTGGAGTCATAGATCAAAAGTTATCAACAAAACAATTTACAAGGATTCAACAATAGAAAGTGTGTGCACGTATCAAAATTCAGTTTTCATAATTTTAATAAATTCTACACATTGTGCTGATTTCATAAAGTACAAAATCATCGAAATTGGACTTAGAGAACTAAAGTTATGAATTTATGAAGTTTTGCAAATTTTCTGGAATTTTAATTCGAATTAAAAACGCGCTGACTGGCTCGCTGATTGTGTGCTGACTGGGCGGCCAGGTGGCGCGCGGTGATTGGAGCAGAGCGGACGCGGTGGCTGACGAGGCGGTGACAAGACTGGCGACGCGGCGGGCTCCTATTCACTGGTACATATTCGTGAGTTCGATCTATCGTGAGCCGTTAGATGTGGATCGAACGGTGAGGGCTAAGGGTTGACTTACATGGCATAGATCTCGCCGGAGACAAGGAAGGTGGCGGCGCCGGCGTTCGGCCGTGGATGGCGGCGGCGGTCCTCTGGAAGCGCTGAGGGATCCGTCGAGTTCGTCTATTCACGAGTTTTTTTTTTTGAACATTTTACCATAGGGCAAGGACCCTATGGTGTAGATTTTATATATATGATGAAAGCCAGGAGCTTACAAAAGATGGGAGGGTGGGAGAGAATTACAATGGGAATACAATTAGGGAGGGAAAAAGTGAAATTGAAAGTAAATAAACATTAGGTGAATATATCTAAAATCCAATCAAAAATATCTTGAACTACCAAAGGGGATACCCTATGTTGATGAAGCAGAAGATCACTTTGAAAGGTGACCTTCCATCTATTGAAAGATGGAGTGATGCCTTTGAAGATGAAATCGTTTCTGCCTCTCCAAATATTCCAACAAATACAAACAAATATTTCGGTGAAGCATGGCCCTCCAAAGTCCTTTTTGGCTCGAAGAAATCTTTGTGAGAAGGGGAGGGACATATCCCAATATATTCTTGCAGTGGACCAGCATTTGGTAGCAAACGTGCATGAAAAGAAAAGATGATCACGATCTTCTCTAGCACCATGATCACAGAGAATGCAATTTGGTCCACCCTCAAACGACCAGTGTTTTCTGAGCATTAAGTCTTTTGTATTGAGTCTGTCCATGTGAAGCAGCCATGCAAACACACGATGTTTGGGTAGGCATTTAGATTTCCAGATGGAGATGAAGGATTCCTTTTTGGAGAGTTGAGAGAACATGAAAGTGTAAAACCTGGAAGCCGTGAATTGTGTGGAGCCCCAAGGGAAGCATTTGGAATCCGATAAATCAGTATTAAGATGAAAGGAGTCAAGGACCTCTTGTAACTGATTAAATTCTTCAAACGCCTGTGTAGACAGGGGGAGAGCAAAAACATTGTTGACCTCCCAGCTGGTTCCCGTGGTGCTCGCGATTCCTCCTCTCGATGGGCGACTCGACGGCGACGAAGACCTCCCGAGGCGGAGACGGTGTTCTTCCGGCGACGAATTAGTGGCGGCGGAGGGGTCTAGGGTTAGGTCTTCGAGGCGCACGCGCGAACGTCGAGGGCTGGCTCCTTATATGAAGGTGAGATGCGTGCGAAAGGGGGCAGGGAGAGGCGGTTTACGCGACGGTGGTGTCCCACTCGGGCACGAACGTCGATGTCCGTGACGTCAGGGTGACGTGATGCTCACGTCGGGGGTGGCCCGCTTGATAGAGAGGGAGGGTGAGGAGATAGGCTGCACGCGGGCTATTTTCTGGCCTATTCGCTGGGCCTCGCTGCTGCACGTGCGGGAAAAAGAGGAAGGCCGAGGGATTGGCCTCGGCCAAGTTGGGCGCTGTGTTTTCTTTCTCTTTTTTTTTCTTTCTTGTTCTGTTTTTTTTTTCTGAATTAAAACAATAGGACATATCTTTTAAAAGATAAATCCAAATGGCCTCAAACAAAATTCTAAAATTTTGTAAAAACAAACTCTTTGTAAGGGAAACTATTAGGTGTTGTTTTTCACAAGTTTTAAATGTTTAACTTTGAAACTTTAAATAAAACCTTGATAGCTCTAACCGCCACTTTCTAAAAAAATAATAATAAATATATTGAATTGGGTTTTAATAAAATTTAAAGAGATGTCCGAAATGCAACATTTTTTTTAAGTCTTAGTTGTTTTTATAAACACAAAAATTTATATAAACACTTTATATTTGTTTTGAATTTGAAATTTATTTGTTTTGGTGGCTTGCATTGGTACAAAACAAAAGTTTTAAATTTTTGTGATTTTTTAATGTCTTCAAAAATGAGGGATGTTACACGGCGGCACTCCCGCCAAGCTTGGAACAAGCCGAGGGGATGCCTAACCCAATGAAAAATCAATTCTTTGGTGGTGGTGGTGAATACTCTTCATCCTTGGCCTTCCAAGGTAAAGGCTCTCCATCCACAAATGATGTCTTGGTCTCCATCATCCTGAAACTAGCAGCAGAGCTTATACGTTTAAACCTTTGCTCACACTCACAGTTCTGGTTATGCACATCATAGAGTTGTGCTTGCAGATCATTGGTTGTCTTGGTGAGTGATAATATCTCCTCCCAAAGCTTCAAATTTTCCCTCTTGTATTCAGCGATCTGCTCTGTCTTTATCTTGCGAATGATCTCGACTTCACACTACGCCATCTTCTTGTACCTAAAGACTTCTTGCTCCAGCTCCTTCATCCTAGCCTCCAGACTGCCTTCTCCCTCAGGGCCCCGAACATCTTCAATATGCACCTTCCCGTCCTTAAGCAACAATTCCTTGGGATGCATCTTCAACTCGTGCATATACGGGTTGACGACGTTCTCAAAGAAACTGTCCTTAGGAGATCCAGGAGATCCAAGAGAAGACATTGTGGCCCTAGATCTGAAGATGTAACCTTGAAGAAACAGCTCGAAACAAAAACACGATGAGAAAACGATATACGGACCTCTGAGGATCCGGGGGGGATTACATAGCAAAAAGGTTTATAACGAAAGGAAAGTCCAGGTCAAAATGAGTCAGAGAGGGGCTCCGGGGCGCCCACACCATGGGCTGGCACGGCCAGGGGTGGGCCCGCGCCACCCTATGGTGTGGAGCCTCTAGGCTCCGTCTCCCTCTCGTTTCTGGCTCATAATTTTTCATATTTTCCAAAAACAGTAAAAATATAAGTTGGAAGATGTTTAACGAACATTATCTTACCAAAACTGTTACCTATTCGAAAACTGACTCTGCAGATTCTGAAATATGCTTCTTAATAAACTCCTCCGGGATCATGGCTTGAATACAATCAACATTTTCATTATAAGGATCTCCTGAGATATAATGCTTGAGTCTTTGGCCATTCACGACTTGTGAGGAGTTTTCTTCAAGGGAAACAATTTTAATTGCCCCTGAACGATATACCTCTTCAATAACAAAAGGTTCTTCCCATCTCGAGAGTAATTTTCCTACAAAAATATGAGACGATACCTATACAATAGCATTTTCTCACCAACATGAAATTCTCTTTTAATAATTCTCTTATCATGCCATCTTTTAACTTTCTCTTTAAAAAAGCTTAGCAGTTTCATATGCTGCACTCCTCCATTCATCTAAAGAACTTAAGTCAAGCAACCTTTTCTCACAAGCAAGTTTAAAATCCCTATTTAGGTCTCTCATTTCCTAATAAGCTTTGTGTTCTAATTCTAAAGGCAAGTGACAAGCTTTTCCATAAACCATTTTATAAGGATACATGCCCATGGGATTTTCTAAATTATCTAGCCACAGAGCATCATTTAATTATCTAGCCCAATTTTTTCTAAATTTGTTAACAGTCTTTTGCAGGATGGATTTGATTTCTCTATTTGACAGTTCTACTTGCCCACTAGTTTGAGGATGATATGGTGAGGAAATTCTATGATTAACATCATATTTAGTAAGGGTTTTTTCTAAAACCACCATGAATAAAATGAGAACCCCCATCAGTCATAAGATATCTAGGTACACCAAACCTTAGGAAAATAATGTCTTCAAGCATTTTTAATGAGGTTTCATTATCAACACTGTTAGTAGGTATAGCCTATACCCATTTAGTAACATAATCAACAGCAACAAGAATATGAGTATAACCTTGTGAAGGAGGGAAAGGACCCATAAAGTCAAAACCCCAACAATCAAACGGTTCAATAACAAGAGAATAATTCATAGGCATTTCATTACGTCTAGAAATATTTCCAACCCTTTGACATTGATCACAAGATAAAACAAATTTTCTATAATATTTAAAGAGAGTAGGCCAATAAAACCCTGATTGTAGAACCTTATGTGCGGTTCTATCTCCAGCGTCATGTCCTCCATAAGCACTACTATGACATTTTCTCAATATCTCTCGTTGTTTGTTTTCAGTAACACATCTTTGCATAATACCATCAACACCTTCTTTATATAAGTATGGGTCATCCCAAAAATAATGCCTCAACTCATAGAAGAATTTTCTTCTTTGCTGAGCTGTAAAGATAGGAGGAAAGTACTTCGAAACAATAAAGTTAGCATAATCAGCATACCATGGAATCTCTTGAGAGCTTACTTTTATTGCAGCTAACTGTTCATTAGGAAAACTATCATTAACAGGAAGAGGGTCATCAGGGATATTTTCTAATCTAGACAAATTATCACCAACAGGATTTTCAGCACCCTTCCTATCCACAATATGTAAATCAAATTCTTGTAAAAGAAGCACCCATCTAATAAGCCTAGGGTTAGCATCTTTCTTTTCCATTAGGTACTTAATAGAAGCATGATCAGTATGAATAGTCACTTTAGAATCAACAATATACTGCCTAAATTTATCACAAGCAAAAACTACAGCTAGGAATTCTTTTTCAGTGGTAGCATAATTCTTTTGAGCAGCATCAAGAGTTTTACTAGCATAATGAATAACATTTAACTTCTTGTCTATCCGCTGTCTAAGAACAACACCTACATCATAATCACTACCATCACACATAATTTCAAACGTTAAATTCCAATCAGGTGGTTGAACAATAGGAGCAGATATTAAAGCCTTCTTTAAAATTTCAAAAGCTTCTACAATCTTCATCAAAAACAAAAGGTACATCCTTTTGAAGAAGATTAGTAAGAGGCTTTGATATTTTATAGAAATCTTTAATAAACCTTCTATAGAAACCAGCATGACCAAGAATACTACGAATACCTTTGACATCCCTGGGACAGGGCATTTTCTCAATGGCTTCAACTTTAGCTCTATCAACTTCAATGCCTCTTTCAGAAATTTTACATCGAAGAACAATTCCTTTATTAACCATAAAATGGCATTTCTCCCAGTAAAGAACAAGATTAGTCTCTTCACATCTCTGCAAAACTTTATCAGGATTCTGCAAACAATTATCAAAAGAAATTTCATAGACGGAGAAATCATCCATGAAAACTTCCACAATTTCTTCACAAAAACCATGAAACATAGCAGACATGCATGTTTGAAAAGTAGCAGGAGCATTACATAAACCAAAAGGCATACGTCTATAAGCATAGGTTCCATAAGGACAAGTGAAGCTTGTTTTCTCTTGATCAAGCTTTTTAACAACAATTTGAGAGAACCCAGAATAACCATCAAGAAAGCATAAATGAGTTTTCTTAGACAACCTTTCTAACATTTTATCAATAAAAGGTAAAGGATAATGATCTTTCTTAGTGACTTTGTTAAACTTTCTAAAATCAATGCACATCCTCTACCCAACTACTACTCTTTGAGGAATGAGTTCACTATTTTTATTTGGCACAACAATCATCCCTCCTTTCTTAGGGACACAATGCACAAGACTAACCCATCTACTATCAGCAATAGGATAAATAATTAAAGCATCAAGGAGTTTCAATACCTCATTTCTTACCACGTCCTTCATTTTAGGATTTAAACGACGTTGATGTTCAACAACTGGTTTTGCATCAGGTTCAATATTAATAGCATGCTGACATATAACAGGAGAAATCCCCTTCAGACAATCAAGAGTATAACCAATAGCACCTCTGTGTTTCTTCAATATCCCCAATAATCTCTCCTCTTCTTTATCATAAAGTTGAGAACTAATAATAAGAGGATATAATTTCTTATCATCAATATGAGCATATTTAAGATTATGAGGCAAAGTCTTTAAATAAAAAACAGGATCTTCCGTGGGTGGTAATGTTGTACCCAAGTCTTCCACAGGTAAATTATGTTTGAGCATTGTTGGCTGATGTAGAAAAATCTCATCAATTTCATTCCTTTCTTCCATAAAGACATCACTTTCGTGGTCTTCCATGTATTGCTGCAAAGGATTGTTAGGGGCAAGAGCAATAGCAGCCAACTATTCATCTCTATAATTTTCATTAGATAATTCAGCTTCATAGGATGCTTTAGCAAATTTGGAGAAATTAAATTCATAAGACTCTCCATCAAACTTTGGAAGGATTTTCTCCTTTTTACGATCTATAACAGCACCACAAGTATTTAAGAAAGGTCTACCAAATTTGATAGGAAAAGTATCACTATCAGAAGTGTCTAGTACTAGAAAATCAGCAGGATATTTAGTTTTACCACATAAGACCTCCACATATCTAACAGTACCAATTGGAGAAATAGTTTCCCTATTAGCAAGTTGAATGATCACAACAATGTCTTCAAGTTCACAAGAACCAATTTCATGCATAATTTCTTTATAAAGCTCATAAGGAATAGCACTAGAACTAGCACCAATATCACATAAACCATAATAGCAATCACCTATCCTAACAGATAGCATAGGAACACTAGGTTTCCTAGATTTACTAGGATAAGAGACAATATTAGAAGCATCTTCACAAAATATAATGTGTCCCTCTTCTACATTTTCAGAAACAAGGTCCTTTACTATTGCTATTGTAGGTTCTACAGTTATTTGTTCCTCGGGTTCTACAAGTTTCTTTGCACTTTTATTAATCACACTAGCTAACATAGAATGTTCGTTTACCTTAGCAGGGAAAGGCATTTTCTCAATATAAGGTTCAGGCACAATAGTATCAACAATATGAACCTCGGTATCTCTACCAGGAGCACAATAAATAGTATCTTTATAAGGTGCGTGGTACTTATCCCGTTCCTTTTATAGGAATATCAATTTAAGGAGAAAAAGGCTTATATAAGTTTGCAGCAACTTGAGAATCAAGACCATAAATAACACTAACATTATGAAAATCCTCGGATGACATAAAGGTTTTAATGCATTCATAGTCATAATTTATACCTAACTTTCTACCTTTGTCATTCTCCCATGCTTCAGTGTTTTTTTGAATACGGTCAAGAAGATCCCATTTAGCTTCATCATTGATACGTGTAAATGATCCAGAACAAGAATCATCCAATAAATCCTTATCATGAAGAGGAAGCCTTGCATAGATATTATTAATAACAATATTATTGGGGAGCTCATGAATGGGGCATTTGAGCATTAGTAACTTCAATATCACCCATGCTTGGGCAATACTCTCTCCGTCATGAGGCAAAAAATTATATATATATTTCCGATCTCTATGGATTTCACTTGGAGGATAGAATTTAGAATAAAAGAGAGGTACAACTTCCTCCCATTCAATAGTCTAGCTATTTTTCAGTAGTTTGAACCATTCAGAGGCTCGGCCTGTCAATGATACAAAGAATAATTTACTCTTCACTTGGCTCATCGTAATACCTGCACACTTGAACAACTCGCATAATTCATGTAAAAAGAGCAAATGATCACCAGGATGGACATTTCCATCACCCGAATAGTAGTTATCCATAACATGTTTAACAATCTTTATAGGTATTTTATAAGGATCCAAATCATCAGGCGGTGGGTCACTTACTACCCTAGCAGTGGAAGCAGTGCCTGCAAATAAGGACTCAAGAGGAGTTCAAAACATAGCGTAATAAAGCAGTAGACGATAATAAAAACAGCCCTTACACCAGAAGCTTCCTTTATCAATTCCACTTCCCAATAGTGCTTCACTCCCCAACAACGGCGCTAGAAAATAGTCTTGAAGACCCACAATTGTAGGGGGTGTATCGTAGTACTTTCGATAAATAAGAGTGTTGAACCCAGCGAGGAGCAGAAGGTGTTGACAAGTGGTTTCGATGAAGGAATAACTGTAAATATTGGAAAATAGATTCGTAGGGTTTTTTGATATTGCAGATAAATAAAGTGCGAGTAAATAAAATGCGGTAATAATAATTGCAGCAAATGGCCCAATCCTTTCTTCATCAAAGGACAAGCCGGTGAGTTTACTTATGATTAACAAACTTTCTCGAGGACACAAGGGAGGTTTCTGTCAAGTGCTTTTGTTCCATGCAGCTGAATAGTTTTGGTGTTTTGATAAGTGTTGTGTGGGTGAACCTATGCTACTGTACCGTCCCATCCAAGACTAATACATACTTGTGATTATACCCCTTGCAAGCATCCGCAACTACAAGAAAGTAATTTAGAAATAAATCTAACCACAACTTTAAACTCCGGGATCCTACGCTCCCTCGTGTAATGGTTTCCTAAAGGGGGTTTAGGTTTCTGTCACTCCGGTAACCCCACAATTAGTAGCCAAATACACGATGCATTCCCCTAGGCCTATAAATGGTGAAGTATCATGTAGTCGACGTTTACATGATGCCACTAGGAGAATAACACCACAACTTAAATATCAAACATTAATTATTATTCAACATTACTTCACTACTAACAACTTGACTTCTCCCATGTCCTCAAGAACAACACGAACTACTCACAACACATCATATGGATCATGATCAGAGGTGATATAATGGATGATAACAATCTGGTCATAAAGTGTAAACACCGATAAATCTCACAAGCATCAACTGCTAACAAGTAATCCACACCGAGAGAGAGATCTAATGTAAAACAACGATAGAGGCCCCTAACTGTTACATAGGGATGAAGGTGGATGATGAGGGTGATGGTTCTGATGGCGATGATGATGATGATTATGACGATCTTGATGATGCCCGGAGTGATGACGATGACGATGGCGATGATTTCCCCTCTCCGGAGAGGAATTTCCCCGTTAGATTTCTCCCTGCTAGCGAGCTTTTCTCTCTCTGCTTTCTTCCGCCCCGAGGCGGCGGAGAAATAATTCTCCGGGGATGGAATGAGGCTTAGGGTTCCCTCGGGGTCAAGCACGCCAAAGATGACCCCAGGGGTGGACCAGGAGGGGCCACACCCCTAGGTGGCGCGGCCGGGGGGAGGGCGTGCCATCCCTATGTGTGGGCCCCTAGTGGCTCCCCTCTGGCTCCTCTTATGGCTGTGTTCTTCCTCTGTACTTTTGGGAACCCCCGGATTTCCCCCTTCTTCTTCTTCTTCTGATCTTCTGAAATATGGTATCTTGACGGTGCTTTTTTCATCAGATTTCTGGTCCCGGTGTTTATTCTCCCAAAATTATAAAACATGCAAAATAAGATGAAATAACATAAGAGATGCATCATAACATGAAATATATCAATGAATAACAAAAAATTATGATATAAAATAGTGATGCGAAATGGACGTATCAGCATGTTAGTAATAATTTTTGTTGTTGTTGTTGGTTTCACCAGGTGGTTAACATTCCAAGCTTGTGCTTTTAGAGGCCATGATGAATCTCAAGAATCCATAAATCAGCATAATTACCTTGAATTGGTAAAGTTTTTGGCCTTTTATAACAAGGAGGTGGATGCGGTTGTCCTCAATAATGCTCCAAGGAATGCTAAGTACACCTCCCATCCTATTCAAAGAGATTCTGAAGTTATTTGCTCGGAAGGTTCTGAGGCAAATTAGAGAAGAAATTGGTACTGGCAAGTTTTGTATAATGGTGGATGAAGCTCGAGATGAATCAAATATAGAACAGATGGCATTGGTCGTCCGATTTGTGAACAATGAAGGTTACATAAAAGAGCATTTCCTTGATATCATTCATGTAAGTGACACTACTGCATTGACTCTCAAACAAGCAATTTGTGCGGTTCTTGTGGACAACAATTTGAGCATCCGATATATAAGAGGACAAGGATATGATGGGGCAAGTAACATGCGAGGTGAATGGAATGGGTTAAAAGCTCTGATCCTAAACGAGTGCCCTTATGCTTATTATGTACACTGCATGGCTCATCAGTTGCAATTGGCTCTTGTTGCTACATTCAGAGAGGTACGTGAGGTGCACAACTTTTTCAAACACGCTATTCTCATCATAAATGTTGTTAGTGCATCACCTAAACTCAATGATGAGTTACTAGTTACTAGCAAAACAAGCTGCAGAAACTGAACGTGAAATTGAGTTGGGTGAGTTTGATACAGGAAGAGGAGCAAACCAGATAGGATCTTTACAGAGACCCGGAGACACTAGATGGAGTTCTCACTTCAAGTCGATTCAGAGTTTACTTAAGATGTTTTGTGCTACGGTGGCTGTCCTACAAAGCGTAGCAACAGACTGCTCGGTCTCAAAATATTCTAGAGGAGATGATGTGGGTGCTCTAAAAATAATTATGTCATTTGAGTTTGTGTTCATTCTGCATCTAATGGAGAAAATCATGAAGATCACGAATGTCTTATGTCAAACCCTCCTAAAGAAGTCCATTGACATTTTGAATGCATTGGATTCAGTTTCAAACACAAAGGTGCTGCTTGGCAAGTTAAGAGAAAATGGTTGGGAATCTCTTCTAGAGGAGGTTCAGACTTTCTGTTTGAAGCATGGCATTGATGTCCCGGATTTGAATCGCAAGTAATGCACCTCCCCTAATGTCTCTACAAATTAGAATATATATTGTCATACTTTCTTAACTCTTGTATTAATATGTATTGCAACTTGTAGGAATGTTGATGTGACAAGGTCTCGCAACAAGCATGATAACACAACAACACTACATAATTACAAAGCAGATGTGTTCAATGTTGCTATAGATCATCAATTGGTTGAGATAAATGATCGTTTTGGTATTCAAAGTACAGAACTCTTGAGACTTTGTGCATCTTTGGATCCAAGGCATGATTCTTTTGACATCTCAAAATTATGTACGCTCGTTGAGAAGTTTTACCACGAGGATTTTTCTAATCAAGAAAGGGGTCAGCTTGAGTCTCAGCTTCACCATTTTCAGTTGGATGTTTGCAATCATCCAGAGCTAAAATTCTTGTCTTCACTTGCTGATTTGACGGTGGGACTATTTAAAACAGGTAAATCTGCTACATACTCAATGGTTGACAGATTACTACGGTTAGTCATAACTCTTCCGGTGTCAATTGCAACCACCGAGCGAGCTTTCTTGGCAATGAAACTCATCAAGACACGCCTTCGAAATAGAATGGGAGATGATTATCTTCGACATTGTATGATTCTCTACATTGGTAAGGAAATAGGTGCAAAGATTAGTTCCGATGAAATTATAGATTTATTCGACACCGGTGGTCGTAAAGCGGAGTTTAGAATAATAGACATGTAATTTTATTTTAAACATCAAACATATATATTCGAATATTTATATGGATTTTCTATCATATATTTTGTGACTAAATATATTATAATGTTTATTCTCTTTGATGGTCGTCGAATTTTTGCCCCCCACCCCCATGTCCGGAACCTGGCTCCGCCACTAATTTAGAAGCGTGGGACCATAGTCATACGTTTCTACAACTAGGGTATCGAGGGGTGCAGAGGAGCACAAAAAGTAGAAGCGTGTTACCATCCGGACATGCTTCCTGTATAGTAGTAGTAGTAGTAGAAGCGTGTGGGCGTAGGAACACGCTTCTACTATGGTGTGTCTCGTCGGGTTAGCCTGTGATGACTTACTAGTAGCGTGCGCCTCCGTAGGTACGCTTCTAGTACGTGGTACTAGAAGTGTGATCGAGTAGACGCACACTTCCACCTGTTACAGAAAGCGTATATAGTACATACACGCTGCTAATTTATTTTCTCTTATAAGATTTTCTCTACTAGTGGTTGGTTCGTAATAACTTGACATCTCGAATAACCATGCTAATGCATTCAATCGAGCATTGAAGACTTTGTCAACAACATCAGATGCAACATGTCGAGACATCGTAATAGAGTTCATAGACGGGGGTGCCATGAGACTAATGGTAGAGACGTGGGGGGACGTGGTAGTATGAAGACCAGGAACACCAAATTTACCCATGTTCGGTACGGTGCGACTAGGCAGCGTTCCTACTCCTGCAATCTCACCAAATCAGGGCTGAAGCCTGAAGTATACAAAGTACAATGTGAGTAGGGTTTCGCTAACTCGACAAGGATCAACTTCTCGGTGAGTTGGCTTCTAGCTAATTGTCTTCTGTTCTTCTTCTCTCCCATCCGGCTTTATATAGATAGCCGGGTTAGGGCTTACAGAAAGGAAACCTAAAAGACTACGGTAAGTATCTAACTTGGAAAGCAGGAATCGCCTTCTACTCCAAGCCGCACCACTTTGGGCCGTGGTCCGGGTTCTTCTAGAATCCGGCTTCTGCACGTCAGCTTACTGGGCCTCCTAATGGACGGTGATCCATTACCAACAGGCCACCCTGCTAATCCGGCTCTTTAGGACAATGCCGGATATACCCCTCTTCGGTATATATCCGACACAACACGTATAAGTACTAAATCTTGGCAGCAGGTAGTCTATCAATGGAACTATATCCAAGATAATAATGAGATAAAACAAAGTTATATGACAATAAGAAGAAAAGAGAAGTGCATAAGGACAATTAAAAAGAAAATCGGTGAATAAGAAACCATAACATGACTAACGAAAAGAGTAGCTCCAACTGGCACTATAAATGTGGCTCAAGATTAAATGAAGACCACTAATAAAATATCAACTTTTTTGTTTAATGTATATATATTTTCTATGATTCCTTGATGGAATAAAAACATCAATACTGAGTTACTGAAGTTTAGAGTTTCTAACATCTAACTTATAGGTGCCTTATCTGTGATAAAAATGATCTAGGAATAAGTATGACTAATGATATGAAAATGTTTCTCCTAACATACGTCAATAGAGAAGATCAATCACTTTATCTGATCTCGAAATCAGAATTGTTTCCTGGCCGGGGAAACTAAAAAAATCGGCCTTATATTCCCATAAACTAGTTTGCAGGCAACTTAAAATTATAAGCAAAATATGTGGAGATTAGCATAGAAAACATGGCCTAAACAAGAATTAAATTCCATCACGGTGATCATAAATATAGGACCACAATAATCTCCTAGAAGCAAAAAAAGGTTGAGGAGGTATATACATGTACATAATCCTAAATATGCACCTCCTTGGAAAATCTCCATCTTACATCGACCAAATCCTATAACAAATAAAAACCCACATATGACATAATTTGGCATAAGGCAAGATCGTGGTGCTTCATAAATCATAAACATGTGTGTGAAGCTTAAAATTGTACATCTAATATGTTTTAGAATTGGTTGCCTAAAATATGCACAGGAATTAAGAAGACAACTGTTTTTACATCCTTTTCCAAGAACAAAGATTCTAGAGTCAGTCAGTGGTTTCCCGAAATTAGTTCAAATGCATTCATTGATGCTGACTAATGTTCAGTTTCTTCCTTTCCTCCTCACATGTTGATCCTGGTAAATGTATTGATGCATACAAACATTTTATCAACTTACTGGCACACCTCTGCCTATTAAATAAAAAGGCACAAAGACAACCTCAACGGGAGTTACTTACAGCAAAAATAGTGGAGGATCAGCTGAAGGAGCTTGGTGGATCCTGGAAGTGCAAGGGATGGAACTCCATGCCGTTGACTGACCTAGTTACCTCCTCCTTGTAGATCCAGCACCATCAAGGTCAACCATTAACCGCCGCCTCGCATCTGGTCCTACCATCTCATCGTACATGGTCTTGGCCATAGTTAGGAGCCAACAAAGACGGTGCCGACGATGCACCTCCATCTGCAGCCCGTGCTCCTTCGCCTAGGATAGTAGCCATGACACCACGCTCCTGCTACCTGGTCCATCCAAGAGGAAGACGTAATTTGACAAGAGGGGACTGAGGGCTATAGGAAAACGATGCGATAGGACCAGCAGATTCCAGCAGACCCTGCAAATCAGAAGCGGCTCACCTCGCCTTGATGTCCTCTTGTGGGCTAGGCCGCGCCCTCTCATGCGGTGTGACATTGGCCCACGTGCTGCTCCGAGGAGAGGAGCTCCTTCATTGAACTGGCGGTGAAGAATGGACCTACAGTACGAGCAGGTGCCATCGAGGTCCAGTGGTCGTGGGGGAGCGAAAGGAGGTACAGCCGCGTCTTCGCCTCGAATCCTTCTAGTCGTGCCGACCTGCGGCAGGGGAAGGTGACGCACCATCTGCTCCTGCGCGAGGGAAGAGGAGGAGGGGGAGAGCGCAAAGAGGTGGGGTCGTGGGAGAGCCGGCTAGGATTTCACCGTGGCCATTTTATCTCACATGGTGGAATCGACCTACGGGTGAGATGCCCTAGGAAAATCGATCGAACGGCAGAAAGGGAAGTGGCCTAAGAAGGGGGCTGGCTCCCCCAAGGATGTAATCTTTAGATTTGATAAATGTAACAAGGTTATTAAAAGTGCAAAACGCACGCGGGGTACATCAACTTGCCCGAAGAGGGCACATTGGTCACAAAGTTGGCAGAATGTGTAACTCGGGTCTCGAACTTGCCAAAACTAGGCACCTTAGTCACCCCGTGACTTTTTCGCCGAAATCGAACAGAAGTTGCTGACGTGGCCTGTTATTTGAGCACGTGAGAGTCACGTGCTTGACTCGGAGGGGCTCCATTTTTTCAAAAAAACCCTCAATGCTATTATGTTGGATTTTTTTTGAGAAGCTCACCACATCTACATATGTCAACAGCTCACCCTGCGCATCTCTCTGTTCCCCAAATCGAAATTGAAACCGGAACCTAACCCTAGAACTCCAGATCGACACCATGGCTCGCGAGAGGAGTTTCCTGGTAGGAGGTGTTCCACCATGGTGAGCCGGCTCTGCATCCGGAGCATGGGCACATCCCACTTTCTCGTAGCTGCAAATCGGAGGCATTGGAGGCAAGGTAACAAGGTCGTGCACTCGTGGCGACAATGCACGATCCCCATCCTCATGTGTCGCCGGACTCGATGTTGGGTGCACTGGAAGCCTAGTGCGGCGTCAAGCATGCGCTCTGTCGCGTGGAGGTTAGCTTTCCACCTGATTTCTTCATCCAGTTCGCCAACGACGAAGACTGCTAGCGGGTGTTGGACAAGTCCGGCGTTCTACGCTGCTACGGGGCGATAGTGTCGTTCTGCCATTGGTCAAGGACAGTGTGTGTTGAGCCATCGGAGTTGGAATTTTTCTTGAAGATTTCTATTGAAGGGTTGCCGGTCAGTACATTTGAAGCACATATGCTGTCGGAGCTCATTGCCAAGCTTGATGGCAAGCTCATCTCGATCGAGACGCGTACGGACCGTTGGTCGGTGACCATGTTTGCGTGGATGAAATATCCAAGCGCCATTCCCAAGAGGCCGAAGGTGGAGATTCCGGAGCCGCTTATACCGCCGAGGGTGCTGTCGTCTGATTCAGAAGATGCTTACTTGCCGGAGGTACCTGTGGAGCGCAGGGTGTGGCGCACACTCACTTACCCGGTGCTTGTGCACGTCCAGGAGGTGGTGGACAGGGGCCCTCTCATAATTGCAGGTACATATCAGTCATCGTCGTCCGACGACGAGCAGGATACCACCCGTCGTCATCGCTGCTCCTGTTGGAACGACATGATTGATGGTACTGGCCCATGCAATGTGCTCAGTGGAGGCCACCCATTTGCAGGTCCTGGATCCGGTGGCATCGCTGGCGGGCTCGCTGAAGACGGTGATGTGTAATTCAGCTTCATTTGTCAGTGTTAAGCAGTCCGATGTAGTGTAATGTGAACTCTTTTTTTAGTTTGGGATATGTCTGTGTAATGTGAACACCGGTTTGTATGTGGGCTTTGTAATGAACTAAGTAGAAATTTGGTTTGAATTCAGTTTGTGTAATGAACTAAGTAGAAATTTGGTTTGAATTCAGTTTGTGCAATGAACTAAGTTGCATTTCACTTTTATGCAGTGGTCTCAGTGGCATTGTGCTACTCTTGTGAAATTGGAACTGGAACTTGTGATTCAAATTGTAACATGTGAAAATGTCAGTTTGTGTAATCGAAATCAAACCAAAATACATAAGGCATTGTGCTCCTCTTTTGAACAATAACCGATTCATCCGAGTAGCAAAATGAGAACTGAATAACGTTCAGAAATCTTCTCGATAACTTGCACATTGTTACAATTCATACAAATTCATCCGAGTAGGAAAATAAGAACTGAATAACATTCTCATCTGAGTAGCAAAAGGACTAGCAAATTACTTGCAGAGCTAACTAGTCAGAGTATTCTCCAGGTGCCCCATATGTGGTGTTGATCTCAAAATTCGGGTACTCTTCTTGTGGTTGTGATGTAGACTAGCCATCTTGAAACAATAGTCACCGTGCTCCTCTTTTCGGCTTCTTCTTGCCTGTGCCCCTCTTGATCCTCTTGTTCTTGGTGGCACATGTTCTACAATAGTTCTTGCCCCTCTTCCTCTGCGTGCATTTCCTGTAGCTCTACCTCTTCTAGATGTCCAAGCATTAAGTGAAGTGATTTCCCTACCATTTGTTGTAATTTCACCGCAACAAATATGGACTCTTCAGGTAATGGTTCAACTACTCTGGTAGCCCTTGTAGGAACCTGTGTTTATGAAAATTGTATCATGTGCAACTTGTATGTGAGATAAATATAGGGAAAAGGAATATATTTTTATAGGCTAATGTGGTGAAACAAAACTCATGTAACAACTTGTAGACCATGGTGTTAGTGAGATTTGTTGGATCATTGTTGGCAACTAGATGTTTAGAAATAATGCGCTAACACAAACAAAAGAATATCACACATGTTGTACTCATTTTTCACTGGAAAAATACTTTATGGGCAATCAAGAGAATATAACTTACGGTCAATAATTCTGGATAGTCAATGTCCCCATTTTCATCAAAATGTTGGGCTTTTTCCTTCCGGCTTCATATTCTGCTGCTGCCTCCTGCTGCTCCAACTTCTTTTTGCTTGGTTTTCTCTGTCTTTTCCGTGGAACTTGCTCACCTGGACCTTGATCACCTAGAACTTCTTCACCTGGAGCTTCTGGCACTTGTGGAGCTGTAACTTGCTCACCTGTACACATGATCAGATGGCACTTGTGGATCTGTAACTTGCTAACCTGCACTTTGCTCACCTGGAACATGATCACATGGCACTTCTCTCCCTAGAACTTGCTCACCAGGAATTTATGTATGTGGCACATGATGAGTTTTCCTTGGAATAGGAGGAAAAGCAATCCCTTTCCCTAGATCTTTCTTGTACTGGGCACAATTTCTCCTGGTATGATATGTTGATCTATAGTAGCTGTAGTGCATCTTCACACCATGTCTGCTAATTTTCTTGCCACTTTCATTATCTTCTGGGTCATTTCTCCTACATCTCTTAGGTCTCCCAAATTGTTTCTCATAATAAGGAGGCAAAACATCAGGGCCATTAGTTCTAGTCCACTCCATTTTAGCAACTAGATACCATATCCTCTGGTCTTGTCCTCTCATGCCTCAAACAACTTATGGCATGGTGGCAAGGGATACCAGTCAATTGCCACCTCCTGCATGTGCAGCTCCTCATGTTCAACTCAACCACATACCGAATTTGGTTTGACATCACTGAGAACACTCCCATGTAAGATTGAGTTGCAATACACATGTTCGACAAATCTGTAAATTTTCTCAATTTATGCACAATTTTAGGGCACACTTTCCATCTCCACTTCTCAATTGCCTCTTTCTTTTTAGTGTGCATCCTAGCATGAATTACACTCTTAATTCTTCCCAGCATTGATATAATACACACCTCTCTAGCTTCCAAAATCATCCTGCAAAAATCGTAGTAAGTTCATTAATATGCAGTACAATTGTATTTTTTGGGAAAATAACATGCACTAATAATTCCAGGAAAAAGCATACTTACTTTTTGAACACTTCGCAAACATTGTTCAGCAGAAGATCTCAGTTAGGAAATTCACTACAAAAGGCCCTGCACCATGTATTTGGAGGCATATTTTCTAACCATTCATGTGCTCCTGGGCATTCTGCATTCAGCTTTTCCATGTTAGCTTCCCATCTTCCAACTGTAGTTGATCTTGCACATGCCCGCAACAGGTTCTTCACTGTCTCCCTTCAAATGTTGCCTCATATTCTTCAAGAGATGTCGAACACAAAACCTATGCTCACTGTTAGGAAATACCTTAACACTGCTTTTATCAATCCTTTTTTTTGTCACTCATTATGGTGAAAGGACCTGTATTGCAGATGTTAAGATCATTCTTGAGTGTTGTCAAAAACCATTTCCAGCTGGAATAACACTTCACTTCCACAACTGCCACTGCAACTGGGTATATGCAATCATTTCCATCGATGCTAACTACCGTTAAAAGTTGTCCACCGTATTTGGTCTTGATATGTGTACCATCTAGACTGATTAATGGTCTGCATCCCTTCAGAAAACCCCTTTTGGTGCTATCCAATGCCATGTACAGTGTGCTGAACACTCCTGGATTTCCTACAATTCTCAAGTAAAATGTGCTTCCAGGATTTGTGTACCTAATTTCTTCTTCGTAGTCCCATAGGAGATTGTACTTCTCATCTCCATGGATAATTTTCAAAGTTGTGTCCTTTGCTCTAGCTAGCTTGTACCTATTTGGTACCATGTTCAACTTTTTTTTGGATAGTGTTTTTAAAAGATTTCAGTGACATTTTCTCATTTTCTCTGAATTCCTCAACAAATTTCTTGGCCAAATAACCATATGTCCATTCTTTTACATTCCACACCTTCTCACAGTCATGGACACCCACACATTCCTTCACGAGAAAATTTTCAGTCCTGTTGTCCATGGACACCACAAGTTTCCATGGACATTTGCCACTAGCACCCTGACCTGAGCATACAACTTCCAAGCGCTTTGAATTGTTCCTCTTCTTAACTATCCGCACTCTCTCGTTCACACAATATTCAAATAATTCTTCCCTCACCTCTGCCATGCTACTAAACACCAACTGAGGTTGAACTGAGGATTTTTCATGTATGTTTCTGCATTAAATGTTTTAGTGTGGAATTTAATCTTGTACTCATCTTCACACATAGGTAGCTGCAGATCACCATCTTCTTCAACTTCATCTGGCCACACCTGTCCCTCTGCTTGCTTCTGGATCAGCACATCTTGAACATCATCATCTACTGCTTTCACAAAGTCCTCATCATCTGAACTTCCTTCTTCTTCAAAGTCATAGTCACTGTCAAATAAATCTGTATCTGACCCACTATGTTCTTGATCATCTGCATATTCGGATCCACTCTTTCTCCGCTTCCTCACTTTCAATGGAACAACAGGGGTTAACACTTCAGGCAGAGGAGTACCATGTACTACAACATCATCATCATTTTCCTGTGACATGAGCAAATCTCCATGATGAACATAAAACATCAAGTTCTTGTGCATCAGACCGGCAATTGCCACCTCGCGAGCTTCGCTAGGAAGTATATGTCGCTTCGCACCATCTGCCATTGACATCCCTGGTGGCACCCAATACACATGTTCCCATCTCGATGCAGGACACCCACACTTGTTGATTAGATAGTCAAGAACATCTTGACTCCAATAATCGACTACACAATCATCGAACCAATATACTGTTCCCCCAACATACGAACGATTAGCACCAGCGTCATAGAAAAAACCTCCATGATGCATCTCTACGCTGAAATTCCTTGGCAAAAGACCTACATTTCTACCAAAGAAAACAAAATCCCCTTTTAGAAACCCTAATTCCAGCCAAATGACCTATATTTGGTACACTACAGTAGCTATGAACCGAGGTATTTAGTTCAGATTTGGTACTAACTGTAGTCTGGAGCGGCGGCACCTATCTCTCTTCGGTGCGGTGGAACCAGCTCCCAACTCTCTCCTTCCACAGGTAGGGTTGCTGCCATCGGAGATGTACGTGGTGGGGATTTCGGCGGCGGATCATCAGGCGGCGGGGATTTAGGCGGCGGAGCTTCAGGTGGCGGGGATTGCAGCGGCGGAGAGGCCATTCTGCTCAACGCCATGGTGCCGCGGCCGCCGCCGTCGACGCCCTGTCTCTTGCAGCGTTGCAACGGGGAGGAGTATGGACGACGAAATGGCAAACAATTTACATCCAGGGGGCTTTCCACAAAACAACTCGCATCCTAACGGGCCACGTCAGCAACTTCCGTTCGATTTCGGCGAAAAAGTCACGGGGTGACTAAGGTGCCCAGTTATGGCAAGTTCGCGACACGAGTTACATTTTCTGCAACTTTGTGACCAGTTTGCCCGCTTTGGGCAAGTTGATGTACCCAGCGTGCGTTTTTCACTTATTAAAATATAGATGGGTTTCCCTTAAATATGTGCATCATTTGAAATATTGTATTTGAATACAAGATCCATACCTATTAGGATATATGGAAGAATGGACACGTGGTAGCTCTTGAACCCGGATAATTTTTTCCCTAAATCCCTTTTTTTTTTTTGAACACTTTTTCCCTAAATCCCTATGATTAAGTAAAAGGACCAGACGGCCCGGAAGATATCAGACACAACCAAGAAAACGAAGAAAAAACAGCCGACCACGACTAGACATCGACAACCTTAAACAGAGAAAGCGAGAATAGCAAGACAAGCCAAGCCTAGCTGGTCACCCTGACGGTAGCAGAAAACGACCTCCACGAGGCAACGTTTGTTATTATCACCTCCGGCTTTTGTACTCTTCTTCGGCGACTACAAATGTAGGAGTAGCCAACGTGAAAAAAGTATTGTTTTTCATCCAGGTCTGATCCCTGCTGTAAAGAATGTTCGGATCCTGCAAGAGGAGCCCCATGTCGTGTGTTCTTTTTCTTCTCTCTCTTGTTGATATTTTAGGCTTTTTTTGGCTCTATATATACACAAGTAGCAGTAATTCCGATTCCCTCAAAAAAGACGTTCAATGCGCTCTACCGGGAGTTCAATGCGCGAATTTTGACGTGCGGACGGACGCAGCGTGCGTGTTCGTTGGAAATTAAAGCGCACAGGTAGTTGGCTGCTGTCTTCCGCTTGTTCTCCCAAGGAACTTGAAAGGAAAGGCAAAAGTTCTCCCAAGGAACTTACGCGGATATCACTAACAGTGCTTCGCATAATGCAGGGTTTTGCAGGAGTGTCTAAAATGGAGCCGATGTACATCGGAACCTTGGGGCCGTTCGCCGATATCGACGCCATACGGGTTCAGGAGAGGTGCGTACTGTCGAGGGATTCAAAGTTACGCCTGCTTCCGCATCGACACGTGCCATGTCGGAGTTTAGGTTTCCGTTGCACGGGTTTATTTGGCGCCGAGTTATATAGCTTCAGTGTCATTCGCACTACGTCGATGGAACGGGGTTTTTCGAGAGGGAGAGATTTCTTCGGCCAAGAGGCCAGATTTGCCAAAAAAAAAAAAAAAAAGGAATTTACCCTATCGACAACCTGACCGTATGTATATACAGGATCGGTATCGAGCTTCCACAGATTGAGATACGATATGAGAACCTTACCGTGGAGGCGGACGTCTACGTCGGCAAACGCGCTCTGCCCACACTCATCAACGCCGTCATCAACACAATGGAGGTATAAAAACATGAGATTATTGGGTTCGATCCATTCTTTACTTTATTTTCTTTGCTTCTTCTTATGGCATCTCGAACCATATGCACCTGTACTGATAATATCTTGCAACCCAGTTACTATCTCTTGGACTTTTAAAACATACTCCCTCTGTAGCATAATATAAGATGCTTTAGCTATTATAATAAAGATAACATAAAGAGCAAAATAAGTGAATCTACCCGCTAAAATATGTCTACATACATCCGTATATTGTCTGTATTGGAATAACTGAAATCATGACACATAGGAAATATTGTGTTTATGAATGGGGATCCTCGCCGCAACGCGTGAAATATCCTTCCCGCATTAGAAATAATAATGACTTGCACAAAACATAAAACATGCAATTGCATGATTTCACAACTAATTAACTTGTTGGGTCCAAAGATCCGTGGAAACCTCCTTAGCATTTAGCGCAGCGTCTACAAATTTTTCAATGTTCTTTCTTAACGATTTAAGCAATTTTTTGTCTTAGAAAATATATATGATAACTTTTAACTAGCTTATTTAAAGAGAGATGACTTTAAAAACTTAGTAGATGTTGATGCATATGCAAAGGTGTATTCAAAATGCTAATTAATTTTCAAACTATAAAATTATATGTTTTTGTGATCTATGCAAATCATTACCGGTGTTTTCAGCAAAACCAAAACCCAACAAATGGTGTAAAACGCAAAAACCTCTACAAAGTAAGTTGGGGTCCATAAAAGATCACTTTGTCCTTTCATTTGTTGTGCTTTTGAGGATTTTACTTTCGCATATGTATATATAGTATATAATTTCTTTTGGCTAAAAAACAATCAATTTTGTCGAAGAAATGAAAACACCATCGCAAAAAAAGGAAAGAAAAAAAAGCTAAAAAAATATAGTGAAACACATCCAAGGCACAATCCGGTTACCATTCGGCCCAGGTATGCCGACCTTAGGCGAACCCTTCCTTTTTTTTCCGTCTAGGCTAATATAGAAAGGCCAACGCCCAGACTCCACTCTCCTCGCGATGCGGACTCGACAGGGGCGAAGAACAGATTAGCAAGCCATGGAGCCGCCCACCGGCCGCCTCCTCCTCGAGCGTCTCCGGCAGCGGTGGCGAGCTTGGCCACCGTATCTTGGTACCTCCTACTTCCACGCACTCACACGTTAGCCCCCTGCGCAGTTGTATCGTGTCGTGCCGTAGGACTTAGGACTAGCCTTTTTCTGTTCCGTGTGGGCTCGCGTCGTCGCCCCGTCGCCATCCACGGTGCTAATTACGCAACGCGCTGCAACTCAAGTTTTGGTATCAATTCGCAGCAAAATCCCGCATTCGATTTTGTGAATTTTGCAAGAGGCAGGGATCGTAGTGGCACAAGTTCAGTGAAAGGCTGACTGCTGGTTCATTCCACATGTTTGGTGTATGTTGTTGCTTGTTATCTATGGCTCAAATTCGTTACCATTGATGCTTTATGACAGGGGCTCGCGAGCAATTTCGGTTCGTCTAACAGAAAGAGGATTGAGATACTCAAAGATGTCAGTGGCATTTTGAAGCCATCAAGGTGATTATCTGTTCTTGCCGAACACGGTGGTGGAGCTTTATTTATGTATTAATTTAGTGCTAATTTACAGTTAGAAGCGGTGATATGTTTTCCTTTTTTCAAAGTAGTCAAATTTTGTGTTCTGTGCCAGGCTTCTTTTCAGTTCTCAGCTGGGTTTTACTTCAGGTAGAATTTGGGACTCATTTGTGGGGTGGTAGTATCTTGGGTCAGCTCTGAATTCTAGAATTTAATGACGCTAGATGATTAGGAATGCTATTGAGATCTCTGTACAGGTAGATGTGTTTTTCGAAATTTCTTTACATAGTCGTAGAAGTAACATTGGAGGAAAGATAAGCATAAGTTGTTATGAAAATAGAGTTGTGTTTTCTGTACTTCTCTAATGTTTATGATTGAAAATAGAGTTGTATTTCTCTGCAACTATAACACACACTGTTATAGTGAGAGCCCACCAAATAAGTCACAGATCATTTGCATTTTCTCCAAAATACGGGAATCTTTAGCCTCTCAGAGTGGACGCAGAGGCTTATTTGAACCTTGTTTTGTTTATATATAATGGGTATATAGAATAATTGGAAAAGGTATTATTATGCTGAGACACTTTCATACTAGTACTAGTTTAAATAAATTATGTGCTTCCTTTAGTGATCGCAATTCCCGAACAATGCAGATCTAACCTATTTGATCTGCGCCACCATTGTTAGTCCGAAATTCATGCTCTGTGTGTATAGAAACATGTTGTGTGTATAGAAACATGCTGCATATATCATTGAGATTCTCAATGCATGAATCATTAAAATTCATGCTATGTTTTTTCTTCTTGAGAAAATAAACAAAAAAATTCTGTCTCGATGAATTGATAGAATGAACCAGGTACAAAACTACATCTTCTAATTGTCATCAATGTAGTTTTTATTCATATATTTGAAACATAGAGTTTTGGTGTTGTTTCTTGAGCTATTTATTGAATTAATCGAACTATTCGTGTCAGGTTGACTCTTCTTTTGGGACCTCCATCATCGGGGAAGAGCACACTCATGCGAGCACTAACTGGGAAGCCTGATAAGAATCTCAAGGTTGCTTTTGTTATTCGAGCAATTCAATATACTAACTTCTGATTGCGTGTGCTTGCTATATCTGAATCTCCGGATGACCACAGGTATCTGGCAATATTACATACTGTGGCCATACGTTTTCAGAGTTCTATCCTGAGAGGACTAGTACATATGTCAGTCAGTATGATCTACATAATGGAGAGATGACAGTTAGAGAGACATTGGACTTCTCAAGAAGATGTCTAGGCACTGGCAACAGATATGATATGTTGTCAGAATTAGCAAGAAGGGAGAGGAATGGAGGCATTAAACCTGACCCTGTAATTGATGCTTTCATGAAGGCAACTGCAATACAAGGAAAGGAAAGTAACTTTATCACGGATCTTACTATGAAGGTGAGCATCTATCGTTTATTGTCTTCTTGAGGTTAAAATAACATTGTTTACAGACTTACCAGCCTCAGTTTGACCATTCGTTTCTATTAATGTATGAAAATGAGGTTATGTGAGTTTTTTTTTTGCTTTGTATTACTTTTCATTAGAATAACTGCACATGTATCACTCTGGAAGTGACGTCATATGGGAATCTAGCACTTTGTTCCAGATGCAAACTGAATCTTCACTGCTTCACTCTGCTAATTGGGCATATAAACCTCTGTAGGTGCTTGGGCTTGACATTTGTGCTGATACTATCGTTGGAGATGAGATGAAAAGGGGCATTTCTGGCGGACAAAAGAAACGTGTAACAACTGGTATGGTGCAGCCATCATATCAAGTAAAATATAACAGAAATGATTGGCCATTTTGTTCATGAAGTTATTAGTATAACCGAGATATAGATATAATTATTTATATGGATTTTCAGCCTCAATAGTTGCTATTTTGTTTCAAATTGCATGTCTAGGATTCCCGTGTTTATATTTTATTTATCCTTTTCTCCAGTGAAAATAGTTATTGATTTTCTATGTGAGATATGATTGCGCATGATGCAAAAATATAGGTTAACCGACTCCTTGTATTTATCCCAGTACCTGTGTCCAAAAGGTTACTCCACCACTGTTTTGCTCTTTTAGATCACCGAAAACTGTACTTAGTAACATTGTGCATGAAATAATTTATCACTTGCATATTTGCATAGGGGATTATATATTACACTATTGACATATCAAGAGTCCTAAGCTTGGGTTGTCGATTTCATTTGACCATAGGAGAGATGCTAACGGGACCTTCAAGAGCTTTGTTCATGGATGAAATATCTACTGGGCTTGATAGTTCTAGCACATTTCAGATCGTCAAATACATCAGACACATGGTACATGTGATGAATTATACTGTGATGATCTCTCTCCTCCAGCCTCCACCTGAGACCTATAATCTATTCGATGACATCATTCTGCTATCAGAAGGGTACATAGTTTACCATGGGCCACGAGAGAACATCCTCGAATTCTTTGAGAGAGTTGGTTTCAAATGTCCTGAACGGAAAGGAGTGGCCGACTTCCTTCAAGAGGTGACTTCCAAGAAAGATCAACAACAATACTGGTGCCATGAGCATGTGCATTATCGTTATGTGTCAGTCCTGGAGTTCTCTCAGCTTTTCAAGCAATTTCATGCTGGACAGAAGCTCCAGAAAGAGCTGCAGATTCCTTATGCCAAATCTAAAACACATCCTGCTGCATTGACTACCAAGAAGTATGGATTATCTAGTTGGGAGTCTCTCAAGACTGTGTTGTTACGAGAGTGGTTGCTGATGAAGCGAAACTCCTTCCTCTACATATTCAAGTCATTTCAACTGTTTGTCTTGGCAATAATAACCATGACTGTATTTTTCAGAACAGAGATGCCTCATGAGAAATTTTCTGATTCTGTCAAATTTAATGGTGTTTTGACTTCCTCTTTGATCACGATCATGTTCAGTGGATTTGCTGAGGTGCAGATGACTATCAAGAAACTACCAGTATTCTACAAACAGAGAGACTACTTGTTCTTTCCAGCATGGACCTTTGGAGTTGCGAACATAATCTTAAAGCTTCCTTTTTCTCTCGTGGACACATCAGTTTTTACAGTTGTTACATATTATGTTATAGGTTATGCACCTGCTCCAGGAAGGTAGCTGGTCTTCTTTCTTACAGTAGTTTTCATTTTAATGATTTCGATGAGGATAATTTGATGTATTGTTTTTCATTTGATGATTTCGTCTCTCTATTGATTTCAGGTTCTTTGGCCAGTTACTAGCATACTTTTGCACACACCAGATGTCTGTGGCAATGTTCCGCCTGCTAGGTGCAATTTTGAGAACAATGGCTGTAGCTAATACGTTTGGAATGTTTGTGTTGCTCCTTGTTTTCTTGTTCGGAGGATTTGTCATGCCCAGAAGTAAGTATGTCATTGTGGAAACTCTACCCTTTGGGCCAATGAGCTGCCTAGCCAGTTATAGTTTCTTAGACACAAAACTACTTCCTTAAAGATAGTTTGAAAGTTTAGTGTCGAGGTTTTACCATAATTTCCTTTTCTTACTGGTGTTCGTGATATATTTTATGTCCACAGGTGATATTAAATCTTATTGGGTATGGGGATATTGGATATCCCCCATGATGTATAGCAATAATGCCCTATCAATCAATGAATTCCTTGCCAGTAGGTGGGCTATTGTAAGTTTCTTGTCACCATAATGTTTTCTCTGTTTATCATATGAGATGTGGACAAAAGCACAAATCATTGATCACATGATAAATATTCTTGATAGATTTAGCTCATTAACACGAAGAAAATAGAACATCTCATGATTTTTTTCACTCCTACTTTCTAGGATGTTTATGTATATAACCTGTAAAATAGAATATGTAACTTATACCACCTTGTTAATTGCAGCCAAATGTTGACAGAAGCATTGATGCTTTAACGGTTGGGAAGGCTTATCTCAAATCCAAAAGCTACTTTTCGGGTGAATGGGGATACTGGCTTTGCATCGGGGCCATGATAGGATTTATGGTTCTTTTCAACATTCTCTACCTTTGTGCTCTTACATTCCTGAGCTGTAAGCACCTTCCCTTTTCCTTGTTTTACTGGGTTTCCCTAGTATTTTCACTTGTTTGATGGCTAATTTAAGACTTACAAACTATTTTCCATACAGCTGCTGGCGGTTCAAATAATGTGGTTTCTGATGATACCTCTGAAAAAGAGCTTAAAGTAGAATCAAAAAATGTGGAACAGATGGCCCAGGTTACCCATGGTATGGTTGCAGCATATTCATCTCATGCGTATCTTCAAACCATAATTGTTATCAAATCTCCACTTTAATAAAACTGCTGATGTCTTCTAATATATACTTTTAAGAAGACCCCATTGGGAATGAAATTCTACAGTATATTTTGTGGAAAGGGAAATTCTTACCAAATTCATTTGAGGATGCTGCGTTCCAAATTGGCCATAAATTATGTTACGATAGATTCATCAACCATATATACAACTCATCCTAGCATATTTATGTATCATGAAGTATAAACATTCTTTCTACTGCTACTTTTAGTATTTTTATGTATCTACCATCTCATAATTTATCCTGCTGCTTCATCATTGTGTTAGGTGCAGAAGAATCAGCAAACAAGAGAACTGAGACTGGAATGGTGTTGCCATTCCAGCCTCTTTCACTTTGTTTCAACCACGTGAACTACTATGTCGACATGCCTGCCGTAAGTTGATATTCTAAAAATATGTACTAATTTTTTTGACATCAACAGATCATGAAAAGTTGATAAGACACATCATAGCTAGAGTAGAAATTAGTTCGCCCCACTTCCTCTTAGAGATACATATCTGCATCTTTTCTAGCATGTACATTACTTTGACCTATGTGGACTAAGATAGCAACTCTTATTGCTTTATCAAAGAATGTAATTCAGACATAAAATTTTGATTTCACATATTTCTTTACAGGAAATGAAGGCACAGGGATTCACCGAAAACCGCCTCCAGCTACTGTCTGATATCTGTGGTGCATTCAAACCTGGTGTCCTGACTGCATTAGTTGGTGTCAGTGGAGCTGGAAAGACCACTCTAATGGATGTACTGGCAGGAAGAAAGACAAGTGGGACAATTGAGGGAGATATCAGGCTTTCTGGCTACCCTAAAAAACAAGAAACTTTTGCCCGAATCAGTGGCTACTGCGAGCAAACTGATATCCATTCACCAAATGTGACTGTGTATGAGTCTCTCGTGTTTTCTGCTTGGCTGCGCCTTTCCTCAGAAGTTGATGAGAAGACTAGAAAGGTATGTGTTCTATTTCTAAGGCTTGTGGATTCCTTGTGCATGAACTCTTGATGTTGCTGCATAAAATAAGCATGTTAATTGTACATTATGCATGTGGTGCTATCCGTTAAGGTTGTGTATTTTCCTATGTCGTTGCTTGCATCATGTCCGACCAGGCCAATGCAATCATTGTTCTTACAAAATTAATTTTACTGTAGGTGTTTGTGGAGCAAGTGATGTCACTCGTTGAGCTTGATGTATTGCGTGATGCGCTGGTTGGTCTACCTGGTGTTAGCGGGTTATCTACTGAGCAAAGAAAAAGGCTGACAATTGCTGTTGAACTAGTTGCAAACCCTTCAATTATCTTTATGGATGAGCCAACTTCTGGCCTTGATGCTAGAGCTGCAGCAATTGTTATGCGTACTGTTAGGAACACAGTTAACACAGGACGAACCGTGGTTTGCACAATCCATCAACCCAGTATTGATATATTCGAATCGTTTGATGAGGTTCTTATCTGGTCTTATTTTGCTATCTTTTTAGCTTTGGGTGCCTGTATTGATGAGGTTTTGTTTTTCAGCTTTTATCGATGAAGAGGGGAGGACGGGTCACATATGCTGGCAAGCTTGGTCGCCAGTCTGACATACTAGTTAAATACTTTGAGGTGAATTATCTTTATAAATTTTCTGTGATAGCCAAGTTTTAAAATGTCAAATATTACTAGTGCAAAGTGGGCAGATGTGATTCGCTTAGGAAATTTCCGATGATATTAGTATCATCAAAATATGCATATTATATGGGAATTTCTCAATTGTTCGAATGTATTTTAGGCCATTTTTAGTAGTTCACAATGATGCAAAATAGAAGATGTAGATAAATTTGGTTTCCATGGTTGTATATACGATAAACACATGAACTACCTGGGATACATTGTATTTTAAATTCGATATGTTCTTGGCATTGGCATTGATTGTTAATCATAACTATAACAATTTTAGGAGAGCTCTTTCATGTACCACTTCAGTAGCTACAAAGATGTGATATATAACTATTTTTCCTTGGTGGTGGTATACCATGTTTTATATGCAAAGAAGAGGACATTATTAAACATGAGACAATAAAGGCTACTTTAACATATAGTGTTTTCATGCAGGCAGTTCCAGGTGTTCCAAAAATAACGGAAGGATACAACCCAGCTACGTGGATGCTCGAAGTTAGCTCTCCTGTAGCTGAGGCTCGTCTGAATGTAGACTTTGCTGAAATATATGCCAATTCTGCACTTTACCGGTAAACATGTTAGCTATGTTACTCTGTTAGCATTTTCATAGTGGAATTGGTTCTTGCTTTGACACCAATGAAGGAGCAATGTTCAATCAAACAATGCATGAATTTTCCCGTTTTTGTTCTCACATCTTTTTCATGAATATGTTCAGGAGCAATCAAGACCTTATTAAGGAGTTGAGTGTTCAACCGCCAGGCAGCCATGATATCTCATTTCCTACCAAATATTCTCAGAATTTCGTAAATCAGTGCATGGCAAATGCTTCAAAGCAATTTAGATCTTATTGGAAGAATCCACCCTATAACACTATGCGTTATCTCATGACGCTTCTCTATGCTTTTGTGTTTGGTACAGTCTTTTGGCAGAAGGGAAAGAATCTGTATGATCCTACTTTATATTCCAATTTTCCTCAGATTCCATTCATTTATCTTTTCCATTTGCAGTAGTATATATATGGAGTGATGTCAGACCAACAACCCACCATGCTAATGCATCTTGTTTGATCTGCTGATTTTTTTTCCATTTTTAGAGAGTCCCAGCAGGACCTGTACACTCTACTTGGAGCCATGTATGCTGTTGTTTTCTTCCTTGGAGTTTCCACTGTTCTATCGATTCTGCCAGTTGTATCTATCGAGAGGACAGTTTTCTACCGTGAAAAGGCAGCAGGGATGTACTCTCCTCTGTCTTACGCTTTTGCACAGGTAATTTCTTTACTAGTCACGTATCTTAAATACTATTATCAGGACATACTTTAATCTTGTTACAAGCATAACTACCTAATATCCAAGCTAAGAACAAGAAAGACATGCCCCCTTCATATCTCGGAAAGATGTGTTTTTTATAAGTTGATTGGATGTCCTCATAATGGTCTCTAGATCAGTCCCTAAAGTATATGTCTACATCGTCAAAATCCTTATTTTCTGGCAGAACCATTACTAAAATACGCTAATTTGTAACTAGTGTGACTCGAAAGTTCAGGAAGGGTGAAATGGCCTTTACTGATAGTTGAGCACATTTGTTTAGCTTCCTAATATGGTGATATCCTTTAATAAATCTATACTGAAATATATATGCTTATAATTAGTGTTTTTTTTCCTGTTTGTTGTTAGTAAATTATTACATGGACTTTCTCCTGAAACTTGGTGATGTTTACAGGCACTTGTCGAGTTTGTGTACAGTGCGGCGCAGGGTGTTATTTATACTGTTCTCTTCTATCCCATGGTTGGTTTTGAGTGGAAGGCAGACAAGTTCTTCTACTTCATGTTCTTTCTTGTTGCAAGCTTCGTCTACATCACACTGTATGGCATGATGCTTGTTGCATGCACCCCCTCCCAGATTCTCGCGACCGTTCTTTGTGCGTTCTCTACAAGCTTGTGGAACATTTTCGCTGGGTTCATCATAGCCCGACCGGTAAGAATTTCAACGAGCTTTGGTCTTGCTGGTGACTGAACAAGAGTTCTGGTGTTATAGTACTTCCTCTTGGAACTAATCAATACCGAGCTTGTGATGCAACATCTAAAATGTTTGCTCTCTTGCAGATGATACCTGTATGGTGGCGGTGGTACTACTGGGCTGACCCTGTTTCCTGGACCATCTATGGTGTAATTGTGTCACAGTTCGGCAACGACAACAAAATTTTGACAGTCCCTGGCCAAATTGATAGCGTGGTGGTGAAGGATTTCTTGAAAGATAATCTGGGATACAAACATGACTTCCTTGGTTACATTGTGTTGGGACATTTCGTCTACATTATTCTCTTCTTCTTCCTCTTCGGGTATGGAATCAAGAAGATGAACTTCCAGAAACGTTAGGAGGGTGTGAATCTGAAGTCACCTCTTGTCCCGTAATTTTTCTTTTGGTGCGAAGCTATGCAGCAATCTACTGTGTACTATGCTACGTTGATGCAGAGATATACTGATCTCACTGAGTAGTTTGTATTATATATTGCAGATATAATTTTGTACGATGTAGTTATTCAGTATACTAAATCATGGTGTTTCCTTTCATACCATAATTTTTTCTTTTGGTGCGAAGCGTATGCAGCAATCTACTGTGTACTATGCTACGTTGATGCAGAGATGTACTGATCTCACTGAGTAGTGTATTATATATTGCAGATATAATTTTGTACAATGTAGTTATTCAGTGTACCAAATCATGGTGTTTCCTTTCATACCATATCTATTTTGTTTTCCTTGTTTCTTTAGCCACATTATACAAGGATTTATTTTGAATATGGAATTAGGAAACTAATTCCAAATATTTAAACTGGAACAAACAAGTAGTGGCAGGGCCAGTATTAGCAAGACCCGAGCCAAGATCTAAGCACTAATAAGATTATTCATGAATTTGAACCCACGTCTAACAAGCAAGGTAAATCATGGAAACATCACCATATTATAAAGAGTATATCCCATCTTTTACACCCTTTATTAGTGACTTTGTGACAGAGTTTTTTTTTGACAATGACTTTGTGACAGAGTTTATACCATTTAATTTTATTTGCCACATTTACCATGTGCATGTCACGACGTGTCAAGTTTTATCCTATTTAACAATTCGCCCTAGTTACGACAGACACAACCTATATCTCTAAGCCGATTATAGTCAGTAACGCTCGGAGGCTAGTGCAGAAATTAAATCCTAGTCATAATTTAAAGCTTTAAGCTAATTACGATTAGTAATTCGGCTTAACGCTCAGGGGCTAGGGAGTATGGTAATGAACAAATGTTTACCTGCATTTGATTCTTTAGAATGGCAATGCCGGCATCAATATGGTCATTCCAGCTCTTATTGTTGTCCTGAAGAAGATCCACTGTCTAACGCATAACTCGTACAGGGCCACAAGGTTGAAGGTTTTGTCGTCCGGGATGACCAAATTTGCTTGAGGCTGACTAGAGCCGCTTGGGACAGACTGGCAGCCGCCAGTTTTCTCAGTAAGACGGCAAAATATAATCATGCTCGTTGAACGATTTGTCCTTCACCTTTGCGGCTTTTGCGGCGTCATCAGCCAAAGCTTCAATCGGTTCTTAATGTTGGAACACCGCCGCCTTTCCTGCTGCAGCTGCCCTTGCCAAAAAAAAATTAGCATTTGCGGGTTCAGGCTGGCTCGGGGGAGCCGGCTCTTGCAGTTCGACATAGGTCTCTTCATGCAAAGAGACGGGAACAGAAACATTGGGAGTTGGAGGAGCGACAGCAGGGGAATCCTTCTTCTTCCCACCACCGTGGCAAGATATTTCAGGCCTAAAGCTGTAGACATAAAACCAAAACAGACGTCAATACATACGAGAAAGCAAATGACAGATATGCTGATATGCAAGTGAATTCACGAAATACTTAATCCTTTTTTATGATCGCGATTCCCTCGGTGGGAATGACGGAGGCATCAGCCGGAATAGGCTGGCCTCTCCTCTTCTTCTTGCTGCCCACATCAGCTGTTAAAGTGCCGTCTTTCTTGCACTTTCTTCTTGCTGCCCACATCAGCTGTTAAAGTGCCGTCTTTCTTGCGCTTTCGGGATTTTCCGGCACTACTTTACTATTCCCGTGGGAGCCAGGGTCATCGTCGGTCAGCACGGACAACCAAGTAGAATTTTACATAAATAACCTTTTGGCGTAACAAATTCAAACCACCGAACAAATTTTTTCAAAAAATAACCTTACCATAATGTCTGCCTATAAGGGTGAAAATTAACAAAAATAACCTTAAAATTAATATTCAGCACAAAATAAACCTAGTTGTAATCTATTTCCAAAAATAACCCTTTTGTGTGTCGCCCGCAACGGAGGTGCGACATTATGCAGTGTGACTCCCCAGATGGGGGTGCCACACTTTCGGCTAGCGTGGCAACATGAGACCCGCGCTTGTAAGTGTGGCGCCGGCTACCAGGAAGTTACAGTCTGAAGCGTGACTCCGTTATACAGGGTGCCACACCCGGGGAGTGGAACCACCCCGTTTGGTTGCTCTCGGGTAGAATGTTTTTAAGTGTGACACCCCAGTCTAGGGTGCCACACCCTGAAGTGTGGCTCCATTGCTTATGGTGGCACACGGTGAAATTGTAACCGGTTTTCCATTGCGAGCGAAACAATCTCAGAATAAATAAAATTCAGAGAATAGTAACACTATAAAAAGAATACCATAGTAATACAATTCACAACATTGGATTGCAAGGTTCACATAAATTTAGAAGTTCACGACATTACAAAGTTCGCAACAGTGGCACAAATTTAAAGTCATGACAAAGTTCAAGCACATGAATGCGATTGACAGTCCCAAGGAGGATCCACTCAAGTGTTGGTGCCAAGACATTTGCAAGGCCAAGCAACCCGATGATTGAGATGACACAGGAGGAAGAAAGTTTTGGTTGTGTCCCAACTTTGCTTGAGACAAGGAAGACCAGAAATCTACCTATGACCGTCTCAAGGTATGTATCCTCTGTATCCATGGTTGCCCGGGAGATTTTTGTAGATGGTTAATTATTATTGTCTCTTTGTATTCGCCACCGCCCCTTTGCAGCTACTTCGAATGGATAGACCTATTTCAATGTAGCTACTATAAGAATGAGGTCGATAGGAATGAGGCAAGGATAAAACACCGTTTGGAGGAGCACCGCCAAGACGAAGATAGGAAAAAGAAGATAAATGAACGTATGGAGACGGAACATTTGGAGAAAGAGAAGAAGAAGCGTGAAGATAAGAGGGCTCGTGAGGAGGAGCGGGGAAGAAAGCGTGAGCTAGCTCGCCGTGCGCAAGAGAAGGATGAAGTGGGAAACCTCAAGGGCAAGTATCCACGTTGGACTGAATAGAGTCTCTAACATTGATGTCGCCATGGACATTGGCTATCTCGTGAACTTCGCTTGAACTTTTTCATGACTTTAAATTTCTACCATTGTTGCGAACTTTGTACTGTCGTGAACTTCGAGATTTATGCGAACCTTGCAATCTAATGTGGTGAATTGTATTCCTATGATATTCTTTTTAGAGTATTACCACTCTCTGAATTTTAGTCCTTCTGAGATGGTTTCACTCGCAATGGCAAAACGGTTACAATTTCACCGTGTGGCACCCTGAGCAATAGAGCCACACAGGGTGTGGCATCCTAGACTGGGGTGTCACACTTAAAAACTTTCTACCCGAAAGTAACCAAACGGGGTGGTTTCACTCCCAGGGTGTGGCACATTGTATAACTGAGCCACGCTTCAGAGTGTAACTCCCCGGTGGCCGGCGCCACACTTACAAGCGTGGGTCCCATGCTGCCACACTGGCCGAAAGTGTGGCACCCCCATCTGGGGAGTCACACTGCATAACGTGGCACCCCCGTTGCGGGCGCTACACAAAAGGTTTATTTTTTAAAATAGATTACAAATAGGTTTATTTTGTGCTGAAGCTTAATTTTGAGGTTATTTTTGTTAATTTTCACCCTATAAGGCGTTATACACTATAGCATAACGCAAGGACTTGAGACGTTATTGACCGTGCCACCATGGACGAAGACTTCCACGTGGCAGGCAGAATAACACTCCAGACGGAGGTGTTATGCACCTCAACGCCCTGGCCGGGAGCATTACACATCTTAACGCCTTCGTCGGGGGAATATGCATGTAAACTTAACACGGGCGCACTGTCCCCTCCCGACCCCCTTCTTATTTCCCCTCTCCTCTCTCTGTTCTTGAAGAAGAAGAGCAACTACCCCGCAGCATCACCCCTCTTCTCCCCAAATCCACCAACTGTTGGCAAGATCGGAGGTCCATTTGTTAGGGATTTGGTTCCCTAATGATTTCTAAAGGTATTGCCCCACTTTTCCCCTCATTTTAATGGTTGAAATTCTTTCATTTCATTCTCTAGGTTTTCCCGATCCCGAATCTATCTAGTTTCTTAGCTATTTAGGTTGTTAGTAGTGGATTAGTGGGTTTCTAAGTATTTAGCTTTCTACTACTAATGGGTTTTGAAACCCTAGATTCTAGTACTAGATATTAGTATTAGATTAGTGGATTTCTAGTAATACATTGTTATTATTAGATTGTTATTATGAGGTATTTAGTGTTAGGTTGCTATTAGTAATACTAGTATAGTCATTTTGTAAATATTTTTTTTTTGAAATTTTTAGTTCATTGTAAATAAGTATTGGATTGTTCATATAATTGCAAATTTTATTTAATTGTAAATTTTAGTTGATTATAATTTTAGTTCATATTACTATTGTTCGTAGTAGTGCGTTCTAATTGCCACATTTTATTTCAACAACATAATAAGACTTTGGTATTTGTATTGTTAGATGACAAGGACCACAAAACGCAGTGTTGATGCCCCTGGTCCTAGCAAGGGAAAGAATGTTAAGGACAAACCAATGAAGGCGACTACTACAAAGGGCAAGAAGACGAAGACTAAAGATTACATGGACATGGGTTAGCATGAATGGGAAGAGGGTAGAATGAAGGTAGATCCATATTTAACACCTAGGGAGGAGCTAGCTGATACTCGTTTTTGGAACGAGGAGCAAGTTAAAGTGGTCAAGGTTGTCATTCGAAACAAGACCACCGAGATTATGTTTCAAAAAAAAAGAGCACCGAGATTGTGAGCCAGAAGCACGCGGATTTTGAGTGCATTAGGGGCTACGATTATCAGTTTGGAAATCTCATTTCTGTATGTGACGCCATTGGTGTTAGGATGATCATGAAATTTGAACAATCCTATAATGTTGATGTGGTGAAATAATTTTATGCAACCGTGTTCTTCGTGAAAGATATGGACAAGACAATAAAGTGGATGTGTGGTGATGACATGCTTAGTGCCCCTTTAATCGAATTTGTCAAAGCAATGGGCTATGATGAACAATATGCATGGAGGAGAGCAGTTCCATGTTATGGTAAGGGTGCTCCGCCAAGTAAGACATGCCTTAAGTGGCATTATCCCAAAGGCACACGCTCAAAATACATTGGTAAAATTGTTGGACCGAACCCAAGGTATTACTATTTGATGAAGCTCCTCAACGTCTCAAATTTGTCCCAAGGACGACAACCTAGGCAAAGTTAGTGGCCATGTCATCCAGCTCCTGTACCATGCTCGTAATTCCGATGACAAAATAAATGTGATGCAATGGATCTATGAGACGATGAGGCATGTGGTCAAGAACCGACGATCTCTTTGCTATGCACCATACATCTATGCATTCATCATGTATGTGAGAGCCGAGGTAGCACCACTTGAGGACTTGTTTCCAACAAATGTGCCTCATCACTCATATCAACCCAAGGCGAAGCACATCTTAAGGGAAGTCGATGTGGGTGCATTATCTAGTGGTAGGCAGGGAAACCCTAGTACTCTACGGGAATTTTTCAGCAAGTTTTGGAACATGTGCAAACCCAATCATGACCAGACCCATCGGATGCATCAACTTGAGAAGAAAAATTTTAGGGAGTTTCGGCAAGACCGAAGACAACGTGGAATTCAACGATGTTCCTAACAATGGGCAAGACTTGGAAGATACTGACATAGAAGATTATCCTACGCCACCGCTTATCGATTATGACTTTCACGGTTGGGTGGCTCACCCCCTAACTTTTCTACTGGACAGGAGGACGGTGGCAGCGATGCGTATAGTGTGGAGTAGTCTATCGGCAATCTAGTCATGTAATGATTTAATTTGAAAACTTATGATGTTTGAATTGTTGAATTTGAACCATCTAACTCGTAGGACCGATGCCTGCCCCAAACACTTCCAGTATAGGGAAGTCTGGTGCCTCAACCCTGTTCGCGCCAAGCGCGAAAGCAATCCACAGGTCGTAGCCCTATCAATCATCAGGTGCAGCACCTCCATAACCAAGATGAACAGTTGTGGGGATAACGGGTGTCCCTACCTAAGACCCCTTCTATTAAAGATCTTTGGCCCAGACCAGCTGTTTAAAAGAACCCTTGTGGAAGCCGAGGAGTGGAGAGCGCATATAATGGTGATAAGGACATCCCCGAACCCCATCTTCTTTAACACCTACAAGAGAAATGCCCAATTGACCGTATCAAATGCTTTTGTGATGTCTAGCTTTAGAAGAACCGTCGGGGTAGATAGGCTATGAAGTTTCCCTTCTGTCTCGAACCGTCATGAAATTGTCATGAATACAACGTCCACGCACGAATCCACTCTGGTGAGTCCCAACCAACTGCGGCAGCACCGACGCAATTCGGAAATCAAGAAACTTCGCAACCAACTTCGCGAAACTGTGAATGAGACTGATTGGTCTGAAGTTCTTTATCTCCTCAGCTCCTACCTTCTTTGGCAGCAACGTGACAAAGGCGTTGTTAAGAGCCCCAACTCCACGGACATCCCGACGTGCCAATGATATGAAGGCTGCCATAACGTCCTCCTTGACAATGCTCCAACAGGCCACGAAGAATCTGTTCGAAAATCCATCTTGCCCAGGACTCTTAACCAACGACATCCCTCGAATGGTTTTTCACACTTCCTCTTCGGTGAACTCTGCATCAGCCTGATTGAGCTCAATTGTGGGAGCTCCAAGAAATCTAGGTCCACTGAGAATTGCCTGTCCAGTTCCACACCCAAGATACAATCAGAGAAGGAATCGACGGCTTCTGCCTTCTCCTCATGACCCAATTGTGTCTGATGAACTTCTTCTTTTTGCGGTGGCTGGCATGAAGGTGGAAGAATTCAGTGCATGCATCTCCCTCACGAAGCCACAACACCCACGCCCTTTGTCTAGCCATCGATCTTTCCAGGGAGGCGAGGCCTAGTAGCTTACTATTTAGCAATCTCCTCAGTACCCTCTCTACAACTGTTTGATCTCTTGATTCTATAGCCACATCCAACCGTAAAATGAATTCATTCACCAATAGGATCTACAACTTAATATTGACGATAAATTTCATGTTCCAACTGGTCAGACGCTTGGTTGTTGCCTTGAGCTTCTTGTCTAGAAACTTGAAGGTATTTGCATGATGCTCCACCGAACCCCACGCCTCCTGAACCACGTCAAGGAAGCCATCCACTTTTGTCCAGAAGGATTGGAATTAGAACCTACGCCCCGTCTGCAAGTCAGGAGCCAGACTCAGAATCAAAGGGCAATGTTCGGAAGGACCTGACGACCCAGCCGACAGGAACGCATCCGGGAAGCATTCCTCTCAATACACGGTCGAAAAGACCCTATCTAGCCACTCGAGTGTAGGTTGATGTCTCTCGTTTGACCACGTGAATCTACGACCGTTAAGTTACAACTCTTTGAGCTCCAGAGCTTCCAGAGTACGACGGAAATGGCTCATCATAGGACGGTTCAAAGATCCTTGGTTTTTGTCTTGCGGATCAGTGATGAGGTTAAAGTCCCCGACAACCATCCATGGGCCCACGTGCAGATTGTCACACCCCAGATTTTGGAACACTTGTAATATAACTAAGGAAGGCAAATTTGAGAGCCAACAAAAACTTTTGTAATATGTTTGTGTGGACAACATATGTATGTGACCATAAGTATCTATGCAATGCAAGAAACCTTTTTCTTTCAAATCAAATTTTCCTGATGATTACTGTATGTGACCATAAGTCTTTTTAACTGAACTTTTCTGAACCTTATTTTTACAGGACTTTGGTTGATGTTTTCATTTGAATTTTGTGCAATTTGGGAAGTGAGACTTTGACTAAACCGTAGACCTATGTTTCTACTCCAGTTTCAAAGCCTTGGATCCTTTTTAGACCAACCAGAGAGGAAGAGAGAGAAGTGGGAACTAGAGGGGACAGAGGGAGTAGAACACGGGGGGGGGGGGGGGCAGCCACGAGCACACAGTGCACACGCACTATGGCCACGCAGTGCCTCTCCTCGAAGATGTGGTGCAGTGCCACGCCTCCTAGACGCTATAGCCGCCGTTGCACGTCGTGGACACGCACGGGCGCGCCCGTGCCGTACGCGACATGGCCGAGAGCACGCCCATGACCCCGACCACCACGCCGCGGATATAAAGAACCCCACACCCACAGCCTTGCCACACCGCTCTCCGCCCTCACCGCACTCACCCCAACCCGCTAGCTCGACCCCGCTCGCTCCTAGTGAGCGCCACGGGGGAGAATTTGCCGCCGGCCACCAAGAGAAACTCGAGAAGGTGGAGCTCACCTCGAGCGATTCAACTACTCATTTCCCTTTCGTCGTGCTCCCCGCACCCATTAGACCCTCACTGACCTCTCGCTTTGCTTGATCGGTTGCACGTTACGCGCCGCCGTCATCAGAGCTTCCGCGGACGTGCTGCACTGCGCCGTCGATTGGAGCCGCCTCGACCATCGCCATTTGCTCGCCTCCACTGCCCCGAGCATCTGCGACATCCTCGACCCCATTCCACGGTCCCGCGTTGACCCTAGGTGAGCACACCGTCGTCCCCGTTTCCTGGTTGTGCTCCGATGAGAGAGAGAGGGGGGAGGAAGAAGAGAGAGTGTGGAACGTAGATCTCGTGATCTACGACTCCCTTTGAACCGTGCCTGTGCCGCGTAGCACAAGCACGCACGTGTGCCCGCGGCCAGATGTGCCGCTAGTTGGGCTGCGCTAGTTAGATCCGGCCCGTGCTAGTGAGTTTTACTTCTTTTTAAAAATGCCAGAGAAATGAACCCTAGATTTTGTCCTAGGAAAAATAGAAAGAAAGGGATTTATTCCAAACCAAAAATCATGCCATTAGTTTATCATTTTCTTAAATACTTCCAGGTGGTAGATCTACATTTTGTGGATTATTTCTGCAGTAGTAATTAATTTGCTGAGGCCGTCTGTTAAACCATTTTGAGCATAACTTTCAAAATATGAATCCAAATAATTCAAATAATTTTTTTTGAGTATCCCTTGATGATATCTATCGGCAACACTTGGCCTTGCATAAGGAAAGCTTCCTATAGAAAATGCCATGCATTTTGGTAAATGTCCAGTGGGCATTTCTAGGATTTTTGTAGGTTGTTTAATAATGATTTTTTTATGTGGATCCAATTGGATGAGTTTTTGTATCATTAGATCTATCTAATCCTATCTTGGTGTAATTTTTAGATCTCTAGAATAATTATGGTGTGCATAACTATATTCAGCATTTTTCTGTTTTTATTAAATCTTGTGTATATAGTTTTAGTTAAATACTTGTGTGTTAGATTCTTGTTCTCTAGCATATGTAAGATTGTATCTTCTGTTATTATGTTGTTTTCTTACAGTACTAACATGTTAGGAAAGGTCTAGCCTTGTTGTGAGTTGATTAGAACTTGTTTTACTAGTATAGTCATTTCCTAGATTTTCCTATTGTTTAGGAAAGTGTGGCATATTAATTATAAGTTTAGTAGCTAAGTTTTTAGGTGTTGTTATGATGAGTCCAGTACCACTTTGGTACTGATTTTATGATGTTATCACCCCTTTTAGCTTGCACTTTAATTTATAGGAAAGCTTGAGTAGCATTTGCTTGATGAACTGCCCCTATTGTTTTCACTAATATGTGTAGTTTTGTGATGGTTGTTTAGTGGAATATTATTTTTCCACAAGTGCAACCAGAGGCATTGTGACCCTCAAATGCCTTGGAAGGCTAGTGGAACACCCACTGGTCCCATTTCATTTTGGTGAGAAATACAATTTCTCCACCATAGGCATGTTCTTAGTAGTATAGTTTTTGTTTATGTGTGTTTATTAATTGTTGCCTTTGGAATGTGGAGTGATGAATTTATTCGTGCATTTCTTGCTGTATGTATTGCTTAGTACCATTGTTTTCCTTAGTTGGTTCTGATTGTGTGTCATTTATTTCTTTTTACGACGTTAGAAAACGAGGAAGGAAGTGTTGGAGAAGAAGAGGCATATTTCCACTCTTGCTATTTTCAAGAGCAAGACTTGAACCAGTACCAAGGAAAGCCATACTAATGCCTGCTATTATTACACTTATCATTATTTATCATGCATGTTTTAGTTCTGAAGTTTTACAAAAATATGGTTAAAAAACTATTTTTGTTATGCCTAATATTACTAGTAACTATCACTTTGCCAATAGTCAAACTTGGTGTTACGAAGCCCTTAGCCACCATATGGTATATAAATACCACCAACTTTAATAATATTGAAGTCCCAAAGTGGACACCCTAAAATGTGCGTTTGTAAACAAATGGTTCAAGAAAAACCCTCGGCGAAAAGGTGGGACCTTATTCACTAGAGGTGGCAAAGAGGAATGTTTTTGAAATGATTTACAAAAGAGATATAATCTAGTCTTCATTGGACAACCAAGACATACTTCCACTCTACCTCAACATGTGCAAGAGGCCTATCTAGAAACTTGTTTGTGTTAGTGTATGTTCTATCCCAAGTGCTATATAGAATGAGATTCTCGGAACGGAAATGTCGCCAGGAGGGAGATACGGGACATGCAAAGTGTGGGATTAATTTTCCCTCTGGCTGCAACAGTTGGGTCTCCTATCATGGTTGTGTGTGACACGGTGCCGGGGAGAATAAATCCAGTTAAAGGGATAGTCATATACTAGCTTGACAATAGTGGAAAGTTAGGATCAATTATCTGATGTTCGCATATTGTTGTGAATAGTCCATTGGTGATTCATGGCAGATGATTTGGATCTAGTGGATTGTGTACACCTCTGCAGAGTAAATCTATTCAGAATACCGCGTCCTCGGATATGGACAGTTGAGTGTCCTTGTATCTAGTATTGTGTTAATGTTTTCGACAAGGATGTTTTGAAAAAGGACTTGTACCTGCGAGTTACTGGAAAAGGAACTGTGTACCTGTGAGGTAAGTTATGAAGGAAAGCTGGAAAGTGTTTTACAAGAAGTTTTCCAAAGAAAAACCTTCTTTAAACAAAGTTATACAAAACCTCTAGGATATGTGATATCTACAAGAGAAACCATATTATTTTCTTTGTAGTATCTTCTTCAACAAAGATATAGAGATGTCAAATCAACCATGATGTATCTTTCATCCATCATGGATAGTGAACCCTATGCATAGGCTACCCACTCCATCATATAAGCATTCTTGCATTCTATTAAGCTTCATAATGGATGTCTTGCAGAGTACATTCAAATGTACTCATATTGGTTTCGTCCCTGGCTATTTACTTGTCCAGAATACGATGAGCAGCCTCAGGAGGAGTACTACGTCGACGACCATGCAAACTAGGCTTGTCTCCGGGTCAGCATCTTGTAGGTTAAGGCGTGACTCGGGTGCTACCATGTTGTGTTTTGCTATCTTCCGTTGTGTGTGTGTTATTTTCCTGCCCTGCGTGGCAGTTGTTAAGACTTGGTCATGGACCATTTATGTAAGAATTTATTATTTGTGTAATGGATGATGTTATCTGTGTACCAAGTTCGTATGTTGTTCACGACTGATTTTTCTGGGATCGTGAATGTATGCATATGAGGGGCCTTGGACTTGCTAGTCAGGGGCCTCTACAAAGTTGGTATCAGAGCTATCCTGACCATAGGAGACCTTAGTTAGCATGGACATTAGCTATTACTCTGCAAAATCTACTTTATAAAACGAAATTACTGATATGACTAAGTACCAAAAATATTCTATATACCCCATCTCCTTTGTGTTACTAAACTCTACTTACATTAAGTTACCTCTTGCATAACTTAAAACTTTGCACACTATGGTCTAACTTAAACTATACTAAAAAAATTGTGTAGATGGAGGTTGTCTTCACACAAGCCTGTCAGTTGGGACTGGCTCGCGACGTATCATTTCTCTTCGAGCCGAGGTTTGTCGAGATGACTGAGCTTATTGACCGCCCAGTTCCTGAGCCGAGGGTAGGACTTATCTTTGGTTCTCCGATAGAGGGTGATTGGTTTGTGGAGTGTACCATCCGTCCACCTCTGACGACACCTTCTGCGGAGACCTTTGTCTTCACCACTGTTGATCGTTCCTGGCAGGAGGGAGCTATTCGTGTGATCCAGGAGGCGATTGCATGCTTGGCTTACCTGAGAGACTACATGTTCCTTGGCAGCCAGTTTGAGTTGCTTGGGAGGCACGATGAGATGGGAATACCACTTCCTATGCCGCAGGAGCTGGATGGCGTGGGTCCTCACCTAGAGGACATGGAGATTCTTGTAACATCCGTGATTTTTGGAAAGTGCAAAAATCACAAAAAAATGAAACTTTTTGTTTTCTATTAAAGCAATGCACCAAAAACAAATAAAACCCAAACACAAAGGAAACAATATTGTTATTCCAATGTTATAGAAATTAAAAATCCATTATGCCTCTGTTTTCCATAATCCCTAAACCTCCTTCAACTAAGTGTGTGTTTGGGATGGCTCCGCTCCGCCAATCAACCGGTGGAGCAGCTGAAGCTACCCCAAACGCATAAACTCCACATAATTGCTGGAGTGAAGCTGGGACGTCTGCTAGTTCATTTTAGCAAGCAGTGGAAGAGGTGCTCCGCCAGATTCACTTCATATCGCACGTCTATACGACCCTAGATCTGAGATGTATTTACCCACCAATGCCACCGCATTACCCCCAAACAACCGGCTGGCACGAAACGTTTTCTTCTTTCACTGGTAGAAAATAGGCCTTCCATACGCCCCCATTAGTCCCCAAAATAATCGAACCGCAACCATAGGGGTCTTTAGTCGCGGTTCGGGAGGAGACCTGCGACCAACAGTCTGGGCCCAGCGCGCTCGGTCCACAGCTGGCGGACGGGAGGGGCTTTAGTCGCGGTTGGCCTGGCCAAAAGGGACTAAAAGGTCCTCAGGCTGGCCCGAAGGCCTTTAGTCGCGGTTGTCCAGGCCAACCGGGACTAAAAGACCATCCCTATATATAGGACTCAGCTCGCTGCACTTAGCCACATTTGGTGTCACTTCTACTCACAATATTCACAAGGGGTGGTGGGTTTGCTTTTGGTTCCTCCTATGCACACAAGGTGTTCGATGAAATGTCCGAGAGCATGAAACACACATGATATGAAGTGTCCGAGCCGCACTTGGGCTTTGTCATTTATTTTTCCTCCGCGATCGCGGTTAGCAACTTGAACCTTTCATGATTTGTATTATTTCTAGCTAGTTAGTTTAACAAATGCATGATGGTTAATTATATACTTTATATAATAATAATGCAGATGAATCGGCAATGGATGTACGGTAACCGACTCTCCGGCGAGTTCACCACGGGTTTGAAATATTTCCTCGTAGTGGCAAATGCGAACAAGCACCAAGGTTTTATTATCTGTCCATGTGCTGAATGTAAGAATCAGAAGGGTTACTCCTCCTCAAGAGTCGTTCACATGCACCTGCTTCGGCACGGTTTCATGCCAAGCTATAATTGTTGGACCAATAATGGAGAAAGAGGGGTTAGAATGGAAGAAGATGAAGAAGAGGATGATATCGATGTCAACTATCATGAGGCTTTCATGGAGGATGATGCTGAAGGTGGGGAAGGGTTCGGTGAAGGTGAAGAAGAGGCACATGATGAGCCCGCTGATGATCTTGGTCGGACCATTGCTGATGAACGGAGACGCTGCGAAACTGACAAGGAGAGGGAGAATTTGGATCGCATGTTAGAGGATCACACGAAGTCGCCTTACCCAGGATGCGACAATAGTATGAAGAAGCTGGGCTGCACACTGGATTTGCTGAAATGGAAGGCACGGGAAGGTGTAGCTGACTCATCATTTGAAAATTTGCTGAAAATGTTGAAGAATATGTTTCCGAAGAATAACGAGTTGCCCGCCAGTACGTACGAAGCAAAGAAGGTTGTCTGCCCACTAGGTTTAGAGGTTCTGAAAATACATGCATGCATTAACGACTGCATACTCTACCGCGGTGAATACGAGATTTGAATGAATGCCCTGTATGCACTGCATTGCGTTATAAGATCAGAGGCGATGACCCTGGTGACGATGTTGAGGGCGAGAAACCCAGGAAGAGGGTTCCCGCCAAGGTGATGTGGTATGCTCCTATAATACCTCGGTTGAAACGTCTGTTCAGGAACAAAGTGCATGCCAAGTTGTTGCAATGGCACAAAGAGGACCGTAAGTCCGACGGGGAGTTGAGACACCCCGATGATGGAACGCAATGGAGAAAGATCGACAGAGAGTTCAAAGATTTTGCAGCTGACGCAAGGAACATAAGATTTGGTCTAAGTACTGATGGCATGAATCCTTTTGGCGAGCAGAGCTCCAGCCATAGCACCTGGCCCGTGACTCTATGCATCTACAACCTTCCTCCTTGGTTGTGCATGAAGAGGAAGTTCATTATAATGCCAGTGCTCATCCAAGGTCCAAAGCAACCCGGCAACGACATCGATGTGTACCTAAGGCCATTAGTTGATGAACTTTTATAGTTGTGGGGCAGACCTGGTGTACCTGTGTGGGATGAGCACAAAGAAGAGGAATTTGACCTACGAGCGTTGCTTTTTGTAACCATCAACGATTGGCCTGCTCTCAGTAACCTTTCGGGACAGTCAAATAAGGGATACAAAGAATGCACGCACTGCTTACATGAGACTGAAAGTGTATTTTTGGATAATTGTAGGAAGAACGTGTACCTGGGTCATCGTCGATTTCTTCCCCGAAATCATAACGTAAGAAAGAAAGGCAAGCATTTCAACGGCAAGGCAGATCACCGGCCGAAGCCTGCGGAACGTACTGGAGCTGAGATATTTGATATGGTCAAGGATTTGAAAGTCATCTTTGGAAAGGGTCCTGGCGGACAATCAGTTCCGCTGGGAGTTGACGGGCACGTACCCATGTGGAAGAAGAAATCGATATTTTGGGAGCTACAGTATTGGAAAGTCCTAGATGTCCGCTCTGTAATCGACGTGATGCATGTTACGAAGAATATTTGCGTGAACCTACTAAGCTTCTTGGGCGTGTATGGGAAGACAAATGATACAAAGTAAGCACGGCAGGACCAGCAACTTTTGAAAGACCCGGATGACCGGCATACGGAATGGTTTCAAGGTCGTGCCAGCTACGCTCTTACCAAAGAAGAGAAGGTCATTTTTTTTGAATGCCTGAGCAGTATGACGGTCCCGTATGGCTTCTCGCCGAATATAAAGGGAATAATAAACATGACGGACAAAAAGTTCCAAAACCTGAAGTCTCACGACTGCCACGTGATTATGACGCAATTGCTTCCGATTGCTTTGAGGGGGCTCCTACCGAAAAATGTTCGAGTAGCCATTGTGAAGCTATGTGCATTCCTCAATGCAATCTCTCAGAAGGTAATCAGTCTAGAAGATCTACCACGGTTACAGAACGATGTGGTCCAATGTCTTGTCAGTTTCGATTTGGTGTTTCCACCATCCTTCTTCAATATTATGACGCACCTCCTGGTCCACCTAGTCGAAGAGATTTCCATTCTCGGTCCTGTATTTCTACACAATATGTTCCCCTTTGAGAGGTTTATGGGAGTATTAGTAACCGTGCTAGGCCAGAAGGAAGCATCATGAAGGGCTATGGAAATGAGGAGGTAATTGAGTTCTGTATTGACTATGTTCCTGACCTTAAGCCGATTGGTATTCCTCAATCGCGGCACGAGGGGAGACTAAGTGGAAAAGGCACGATCGGAAGGAAATCAATGATATGTATGGACGGTCATTCTATGACTGAAGCACACCACACAGTTCTGCAAAATTCGAGCTTGGTGGCTCTGTACTTCGAGCAACACAAGAATATTTTACGCTCGGACAACCCGGGGAAGCCTGAATCATGGATTAGAAAGGCCCACATGGAGACTTTTAGCAGTTGGTTGCGAAAACATTTAATGAATGACAATGTTGTTGGAGATCAGTTGTACATGTTGACCAAGACACCATCTTCGACTATAACGACTTTCCAAGGGTACGAGATTAATGGAAATACATTTTACATGATCTTCCAAGATTAAAAGAGCACCAACCAAAACAGTGGTGTCCGCTTTGATGCAGCAACCGAGAATGGGCAAAAGGTCACATATTATGGTTACATAGAGGAGATATGGGAACTTGACTATGGACCCTACTTTAAGGTCCCTTTGTTCCGGTGCAAATGGTTCAAGCTAACAGGAGGTGGGGTAAAGGTGGACGAGCAATACGGAATGACAATGGTGAATTCCAACAATCTTGGTTACCTTGATGAACCATTCGTCCTAGCCAAAGATGTCGCTCAGGTTTTCTATTTGAAGGACATGAGTAGCAAACCGAGGAAACAGAAAGATAAGAAAACGATCAGTACATCATGCGATGATCCAAAGCGCCACATTGTTCTTTCAGGGAAAAGAAACATCGTGGGAGTGGAGGACAAGACAGACATGTCAGAAGACTATAATATGTTTGGTGAAATTCCGCCCTTCCAAGTGAACACTGACCCAAGCATTAAGTTAAATGATGAAGATGCTCCATGGATACGGTACAATCGTAAGAAAGCAGGGACACAAGGGAAGAATTGACGTGTAATAATTTATTGTACCAAACTTTGTTGAATGGATCATGTGAATTATATTATCTCTGATGTGTTTAAGACTAACTCCTTTGCAAAATATTTGAGAAAACGAGTGGAAAACATGGAAAACAGAAGGTTACTTAAATGTCTCAAAACCTTGTGAGATAAAATATCTAATTTCATAACTTTTATTAAAAACAGAAAACAGACGCGCTAGCGCGCCGCAGTGTCGCCGGAATACAAATTCTTTTATTAAAAACAGAAAACTGACGAACACTACTCCTCGTTGTCGTCGTCGGAGAACTCGTCGGTGACCTCCTCCGGGTCATCATTATCGCCTAACTCGTCGGTGACCTCCTCGTCGTCGTCGGAGGTGTATGATGGTATGTCCGAGATAGGCCCCCACCTCGGATCGTCGGAGGCCCAGACTTCGCCGGCGTGGTCGGCCCGACGAAGCTCTTGCAGCGCCTTCGTCCTCGCCTCCCGAGCGGCATCTAACGCGAGGTGGCGTTCGAGGCGGCGCTCCGCCCGCTCAGCCGCGCGGGTCTGCCAGAGCTCCTCGTCGGCGCTCTCCTCCCCCGGGTTGTTCCGGTAATACTCGCGGACAACACGGTCTTCCCTGGCGTCGACTAGGCCCTGAAACGCGCAGTGGCGGAGGTGGAGGTGGTCGGCGGCAGTGACGATCTGCGGCTTCGGCGCCCTGGCCTCCACTTCCCAGACGGTGTGGCAGTCGTTGAAGCTCATCAGCGATCGCGGGCGGTTGAGGCGCCAGGCCGCCGCGTCCCAGGCGCGGGCGGCCTCCGCCGCCATCGCAATGGAGCCGAGGGGGATGCGGTCGTCCCCCCAGCGGATATCTGCGCTGAACATTCCGTTCTGCCGTGCTCGGACGCCGCGGAAGCCGGTGGTGCTGTTCCTCCTCGGAGGCATGGTGGAAGCGCGACCGTGCGTGGAGAGGAGTGGGCGCGTGGAGAGGAGAAGACGCGGTCGAGGCGCGACAGTTTATACCGCGCCCTCCTGGCCACGCGTCACAACTCCCACGCCACGCGTCACAACTCCCGCGCCACGCGCCACCCTAACACAACCAAGCAAATAGTTGCACATTACTACCCGAGCTCAAAGTGAACACTGACCCAAGCATGGATTGATGTGTTAAAGGGGGGGTGTAGAACAAAACAATCGGTACCACCATCATACAGCCCTACCGTGGCTACTGGGTGCAATATGCATACCAAATGCACGGCAGGACGTATGATGGCGAATCCGGATGTTTTGTATTTGCTCGATGAACTGAATATATGATGTATCAAACCTTAAAGGGGGATGTAGAACAAAACAATCGGTATCGCCATCATACAGCCCCACCGTGGCTACTGGGTGCATATATGCATACCAAATGCACGGCAGGACGTATGATGGCGAATCCGGATGTTTTGTATTTGGTCGATGAACTGACCGGTGTATGAAGGTGGGGTATATATAGGGTCCTCTGGCTCACAAAGTGTTGTGCTAGGGTTTTGATCCAACGGTTAAGAAACACCCTCATCCAACGGCTCACAACAGTTCGAAAGAAACACACCGTAGCCCTGATCGAACGGCTCACAACAGCTCGAAAGAAACGCACCCCGGATCCAACGACTCACAAGCGCTTGAAAGAAACACACGATCCGTGTGATTCTATCTGATTGGTCCAAACAAAACCCTAACCCATTTAGTCCCGGTTGGTGTCCCCAACCGGGACTAAAGGGATGATCTGTTTCCCAACAAAACCCATACCATTTAGTCTCGGTTGGTAAAACGGGTCGGGACTAAAGGGATATATGTTTTCTTCTCGCTATATATATGTATGCATTTCCACACCATTGGCATAAACACATACAAACTCACAACTCTCTCATGGCTTCTCCCGTACCCACTCTAACATTCATCCAGGCGGAGGCACTTTCTGCCTCAAACTATCCCTGCCCGCCCGGCTACAACGTTCCCGCCGGTTGGATGCTGAGCGCCGGAGGATGCCGGTACCTCCTCTTCCTCAAGGTGTGGCGCGTCGGGCGGCCATCACGAACCACTACTACCACGAGCTCACGCCGGAGAAGCGGAGGAATCCCAGTTGGCATCCCGATAACCAGCATACATGGGATGCCTTCTTCATCAATCGGCGTGAGAGGGCGCTCGCCAGGTATGAGGAGGACGGTCTGCCTCCTGGGAACTTTCACGAGGCCGGTCGTCGTCTATGGTGGTACGGCCGGACTCTACAGAGCGTCATGGACTACATCAGGGCCAGTGATATCCCCCGCCTGCGCTACCCTCACGCCCAGTCCTGGAGTCGTGATCCTCCGAGGGAGTGCAGAGCACCGTCAGACGATAGTGACGACAACGGCGGCGACTACGACGACTACGAGTCGGGGTACTATAGGCCTAGGCAGGAGTATGACTAGCAGATATCAGATCCACAGTGTCTTGCTGTTATGTAGATCGATCATGCATCTATGCTCTCCGTTTAGGTTTAGATCCACACTTGACATTATGTACTGTCTTTTTTATCTATATATATATCCAAGATATGTGTGAATCTTTTTGATTAGAGGGAACAAAACCCTAACCATTTCGTCTCGGTTGGTAAAACATGCCGGGACTAAAGGGCTTTTAGTTTTTCTGAATTTTCTGATATATTATTTGTATTTTTAAGATTTTAAAATGAAGTAGTTTTATTTTTCTGAATTTTCTGATATATTATTTGTATTTGTAAGATTTTAAAATGAATTAGTTTTATTTTTCTGAATTTTCTGATATATTATTTGTATTTGTAAGATTTTAAAATGAATTAGTTTTATTTTTCTGAATTTTCTGATATATTATTTGTATTTGTAAGATTTTAAAATGAATTAGTTTTATTTTTCTGAATTTTTTGATATATTATTTGTATTTTTAAGATTTTAAAATGATATTTTTCTGAATTTTCTTATATATTATTTGTATTTTTAACATTTTAAAAAGAATTAGTTTTATTTTTCTGAATTTTCTGATATATTATTTGTATTTTTAAGATTGTAAAAAGAAAAGTAATTGAAAAAGCACCTTTAGTCGCGGTTCGTGTCACGTACCGCGACTAAAGGCTCTTTCCGCGCAGGAACGAAAACGCCGCGAAAAAACCTTTAGTCGCGGTTCGTGACACCAACCGCGACTAAATGTGCCCCTTTAGTCCTGGTTGGGGACACCAACCGCGATTAAAGGCCCGCGGATGGTACCCGGAGGTGACATTTAGTCGGAGTTAGTGTCCCCAACCGGGACTAAAGGCTGGCCCTATATATTCGCGCTGTCTTCCTGCCCCCAAAATTTCTAAATCCCAAACGCATCCCGTCTTCTCCGCGCGCGTCGCCGATTCCGCAGTCGCCGTCGCCCTGCTCGTCTTCGTCGCCGTCGCCCTGCGAGAGGACCGCACCGTCGCCGTCGCCCGCGCCCTTCTCTCCACCGCCTCCGCTCTGCTCCGCCCCCCGCCCCGTCACCGTCTCCGATAGGTTCCCCGCGGAATGGAACGCGCCGCCCTCGAACACGAACCGCGAACGCGCCGCCCTCGAACGGAAGGGATGACGCGCCGCCCTCGAACCACGAACGCGCCGGCCGCCCTCGAACCACGAACGCGGCGCCGGTCGAACGCGCGGCGACCACGAACGCTGACGTCACGGTGACGCCACGCTGGCGTTTTTTTAGACAGGGCGGTGGCTGCTGGCGCAGTTGGGCTGGGCTCCTGGAATGGCAGTTTTTTTTTCAGCACTATTTTTTTCTAAGTAAAAAAGTCAAAACAATTCGAATTAAATTCATTAAAATAATGAAAAATAAGTTTTAATTCAATAAATTCAGAATATTAAGTGTAATATACCAAAATGACCAGGAAAGTAAATGCAACCTAGCTATGGGGTTCTCCAAGTCATTTGAGCAACTAATCTTGGACACACCTCTAAAGTGGTCATTGTTCTTCCACCCAAAACCCTAGCAATCTGTTTTCCCTCCTTCTACGACAATATTTGCTAAGTCTCCTTTATACTTAATTAATTTTTACTACATGCATGTCTGCAGGAGTGACATATGGCGGATAATAGAGCCTTGCCGTTTACGGATCAGGAGGCTGAAGGTTATATATTCGGCATCATAAACAACGAGATCCCTTATGTGCCGGGCCCAGAAGATGAGCAAGAAGAGGATGTAGTCTCTTCTTATCTGAACCTTGATGATCAAGAAGGTGAAGAAACGGACATTGTCGATGATCAAGAGGGTGAAGGAACGGACATTGTCGACGGAGGTCAACCGTCGAAAAACGACGATCTCGAATTGCAAAGACCAACCACCTCCGACGAGGTATATATATAAACATTGAGCCTCTCGTGATACAAACTTACTGAAATGTGAATACATATGCATTAACGCGCGCGACTCTCTTTCTTATTTTAGCCCTCGGCCGGATCGAGTACGACAAAGCGTGGCAAATCCAAGGCTATGAAACCAGGAGAAACATATACCATCGAATTAGTCGGTGAAACCGGCAAGCCCTACAGCACACCACAAAGTTTATCAAGCAATGCGGAGTCATTGTTAGAGACAACGTCCCGATCACTGTCCAGGAATGGAAGGAGCCAAAGAAGGCACGTCTTGGTTTCAGTTATGTCGACAAGCGAACGAAAAAGGATTGCTGGAGAAAGCTTATGGTACATTTCATTCTACCTCCGGAATACAACAAAGTCGATGAATTCGGTAACGAGGTTCCGGGTGGACGTAAGAGGAGGAGGCTAGTCAAAGAGTTCGCTCTTCAGAAGATGGACGAAGCATTCCGGAACTTCAAGAAAAATTTAACCCGTGAATATGTCAACAAGGGCAAGACTCCGATTTTCACTGGACAAAATGAGAAACTGAAAGATGATTGGCCAGAATTTGTGAAGCAAAAGAAATCGGAGCATTTCAAGGAAAAATATCGAAAAAAATAAGGCTAATGCGGATAAGAAACAGTACCATCATGTTATGGGGCCAGGAGGATACCGCCTTTTGGCGCCTAAGTGGCAGAAGATGGGGGACGGCCTGAGGGCGCGAGGAATCCCTCTAGGTACAGAGGGATGGGACGAAAGAGCCAAAATATGGTGGTACGGGCATGGGGGATCGCTAGACCCAGAGACAGGGGCGTGTGTTCATCGGCAGAAACGTTTGCTCCCACAAAAGCACTTATTGACGCAATGACCCAAGCTCAACAGGGCTTGATCACGTTCAACAGAGAGAAAGACGCACTGACGTTAGCCCTCGGGAATGCTGAACACGGAGGACATGTACGAGGCAAAGGCAGAATGCCGTGGAAAGTAGGGTTTTCCCAGGAAAATGACCCGTACTGTTACAGAAGCCGTAAGAGAAAGACGGACCGGGATGCAGATCTTCTGGCGAAGCTTGCATCGGAAGTTAGTGAGTTGAAGCAGACCGTGCATGGAATACTTGTGAAAGAAAGATCGGTGGCTGCAGGGCCGCATGAAGATCATGAAGCGGATCTCGGAAGCCAGCATAAGCGGAGAAGCAGCGTGGCTTCCACGGAGGCCCCGCCTGCAGGTGCTAATGCACTGATGATCGAGAGTCGTGCACCGAAGCCTCACTACCCCGTGGATGATGTAAAGGAGATGAAAGAATGTGATCTGCATTATCCCGTGGGGAACATTTCCACGAAGGTAGCTACCGGCAGTGCTTTACCCTGTACACCTGGAGCACTCCACCACAACAACCCCATTCCATATGGCTATGCTCGTGTCACGGTGGAAGACATAGTCCGAGTGTTTGAGGACCTGGAGATTGACATAGCTACACCCGAAGGGGAGAGAAGACTTGGAGATGTCAAGAGCCAGTTCATTCTATGGAAAAAGAAGTACATAGTGTTTCTAGGCGAGGCGCCAAGGCTAAGAAGTCCACCCCCTCCGATGGTGGTGGTGGTGGTGGTGCTGGTGCTGGTTCACCTACACCTCCTTCACGCCATTCGACGTCGTCCCCCGATCCACAATCTCCGGCGGGTAAGCAGGCGTCGCTCCCCCATCCTCCTCTGGCGGGTAAGCAGGCGTCGCCCCCCTTCCTCCTCTGGCGGGTAAGCAGGCGTCGCCCCCCAATCCTCCTCCGGCAGATAAGCAGCTGTCGCCCCCCAATCCTCCTCCGGCGGATAAGCAGCCGTCGCCCCCCATTCCTCCTCCAGCGAAGAAGCAGAAGCAGGAAGACACCAAGGAAACCCGCTCTTGGACTATTAACCTGGAGCCTTATGTACCTAAGACACACGGGTACCGGATCCATCACTGAAGCCTATCCCCCCAAGGCCTTGGGAACTTAGTGAAGCTGAAACCAAATTGGCCACGAAGGCTGAGTATGAGAAATGGTCGGCCGATCGGAAGGCGCTAAGGGAGCCTAAGCCCAAAAAAGTATACCCTCCGAAGGTAAAGAAGTGGGCTACGAGTTTTTTGACGCAACCGTCCCAAGCCGAGCTGAATATGCCTGACGACTATGGAAGTGAACTTCGTAGGCAAGCAGAAATATTGAAGGAGGGGAATGAAGAAAGGAAAAAAAAGCGGGAAACAAGTTGACCAGCTCGGGATGCAGAGTAAACAATCGATCCCCCCGCTCATAGTGAAAGCCGGTCCGGAACAGGACCCCGAGGTCAGAGCAGCTGCGGCAACAATTGGATTGACTGTAGAGAGTGCCATGATAAATGCGTCCGAGATGGGTTTGACTCTTCGTGCCTCGTTAGGCCTTGACGATGCGCCAATGGGTGAGGTAGCATTTCAATATGTGAAGAATGGGCCTCTCGTCGAGCCTACGCGGGAAAAGAGTCTACCACCACAAATGTGAAATCTGCTATGTTGGTACAATAATTTCATATCATGGGCCGCCAAAGAATATGTTTATGTGGATGTTAAAGAGGAGCATCACACCAAACGGTACTCTGTAACAGTTGAAATGAGTGAATTGTTCCAGCTATTTAATCTGCGCGAGCTCGACAAATCTATCCTGAGTTTCTACGTTCTGTAAGTGATTTATTTCTACCTCATCTCGTTCTTCATTGCCTGCACTATATATATATAATATATATATATTGTCCTAACTATATTGTTGCGTACTCTATTATGCAGATTGAAGATTTGGGAATGCAAAATAAGAAACATCCATAATGTTGGGTTCATTGACCCACAAATCATTAATGGAACTATGTTACAACTTACAACGTCACCCCGAAGACGTGGAGAAAGACTTGTTCAGGTTTCTTACAAAGCATCAACTCAAAAGTCATATTCTATTTCCTTACAATTTTGGGTGAGTGTTTCTCTCTTGTGCCCATTCTTTTTTGTTTACTCCATGCATGGTATGTCTAATCGATAAGTTATGCATGACTGTGCATGTATAACGTGTCCGCAGGTTCCACTGGATGCTGCTAAAAATTGAACTTCACACCTACACAGTTTATATCATGGACTCTATGGATACAGATGCAACGCTTTGGGACGAAATGAGAAAAATGCTGCAAAAGTAATTATTTTCAATCATTTGCGCTCTATATCGATCGGTCTCTTTTGTTCATTTTCTAATATGCAGTAGCTAATAACTCACTTGTTCATTTAATTTTCTTTGCACTGTAGAGTTTGGAGACGGTTCTCAGGAGAAATTGTCGGTGAATTCAAACATAAGCTAGATTTTAGAAAGTTAGTTAATGTGGATAAGCAGACACCGGGGACCAATCTATGTGGATACTATGTGTGTGAGAACATCAAGAGAGAAACCTCTGAGAAGAAGATGTCGGATAGCTTGCGGAAGGCGACGGATAACTTGCGGAGGAGGCTTAGTCCAGAAGCTCGCTTCCAACCAATTCAAGAGGAATTAGCAGGATTTTTCCTTAGGCATGTCATCGATTCTAAAGGAGAACATTATACGTCCGACGACGACCAATTCAAGATGACTTAGCAGGATTTTTCCTTATGCATCTCCTAGATTGAAACTTGTTCGAAGTTGTGTATGGTCATCCATCGTAATTATGTATGGAAACTTGTTCGAAAGTTGTATATGGTCACCTGAGATTGCATATATATATACTATATATTCCTATTGAACTCTTCTTGTTTAAAATTTCATATGCATGTATATAGTAGCGTAGAATATATATGTACTGAAACTTCATCAAAATTAAAATAAAACACAAAATAAAATATAAAAGAAATAAAACAAAACAAATTTAAAAAAAACCAGGTTTAGGGGCGCTAAAACCCTAAACCTGCGGAGGAGGCCTTTAGTCCCGGTTAGCCACGAGAACCGGGACTAAATCTCATTCGCCCCGACGGATTCCTGGCGCCCACGTGGACGGACCTTTAGTCCCGGTCCGTAAGAGGCGCGACTAAAGGGGGTCCTTTAGTCGCGCATACTTAGTTCCGGTTGCGCGACCGGGAATAATGGCCTTTGCGAACTGGGACTAAAGGCCTATTTTCTACCAGTGTTTCTCCTCTTCTGATTTCTCTCCTCAAATCCTCATGGTCATGGCGACGACTAGGGCATGCCGCCGCCACAGTTTCGCTCGAGATTGCTCGCCTCCAGAGCTACTCCGGAGCCTTCACGATGTAAAGAGCCTCTGTAATTTATCCTGTACCATTAACTTGCTGCCTACCTTCAGCAGCAGTTCATCTCTGACCCCTTCTCTTCCGTGTCCAGTAGCTGGCTGCCGGAATAAAAGGCGCCATATACACCAACCTGCACTAGTCGTTGTCCACCAGGAGGTCGCCGGAAGAAACGCTGCTTGCTCGTGGCCTCCCTAATTTCCCCTGTCTGCTAGTTGTGTCTTATGTTATTTCTGCTCTAACTGCATAGATCGATATCGCTGTATCGTTGATCTGTACATGTCAAACAAGTGGTATTATTACCTATATGATCTGCACACGTCGAGCAAGTATATTGGTTGACCTATATGCATTGAGTTGTTGTACATGAATCATAGATGGAGGTTTTCGTATGAGGCTGTTATCTGATCTCACACGTCACGACTATCAAAGAGAAAAAAATTGAAGACGTTCTCCTCACATGAGCACGGTGCTACGGCACCAAATCAGTAGGAGAAAAAAACTGAGGAAAAAAAATGCTAGTCTAGACATTTTGCAGGAACCTCCTTCAAATCTGGAATCCGGAGCTAATTTATTAACCAAAGTACCAAACACCTTTTTAGCTGCTCCGGATCTTGTTGGTGGAGTGGAGTTTAGAGGTGGAGTGAAGTCGGATGGAGTGGAGCTCTCCCAAACACACTCAGGCTTCATAATTCAAAGTGATAGTTTTTCCTTACCAAACCTTGTTCTATAAAAAAATTCTAACTCAAATACTACTTTGAAAATGTTTTCATGGCTTTAAAAACTTGAGAATTACAAACCTCAAGAATATTTTCACCATTAATAAATATTATATGAACTTGAAAACAGTTATGTGACTACAAAATGTTTTATCCAACTTTAAGAGTATTAAATGGTTTTCTTAACAATATGTTCTCCAAATGGTTGTTTTCAACTCCCATCTATTAATAATACTTCATCTATCAAATTATATGACTTATTAAAAATAATTTCAAAGCCAAAATCAACTATACCCCTTATTAACCACTCTGTTAAGTATTAAGTAACCAAATCTTTTTCACCAAACTATTTGGGTAAAAGGGGCTTAGAGAAAACATATTTTTCAAATATGATATGCCTCTTGTTTTATTTTACCAAATATTGAATTTTTTTTTTCTATGGCATAAAGTTGCTATTAGGGTTGCACCCTTATTTTAAAATTATAAAATATGAAAAGAAGGTAAAAATGACTTTGAAAATTTATATATGACATGTATAATGTCTCTAAAATTTTATTTAGACAATAACATCAATTTATTATTTTGTAATTTTTAAAATGACTTTAAGTACTATTAGTGATTTAATTATATTTTCCAAAATATAAATTTTAATGTGTTCAAAATTTTATAAACATGTTCTAAACAGAAATAAATTAATTTTACAAATTTTTAGAAATTATTTTGAGGTCAATTGGATTATTACAACTAAAGATATTAAAAACAGGAAAAAAAGTTTTTAAAAAAAGTGATGACGTCATCATCATCAAGCTCAGGCCGTTGCCTCTCTACCGTTTCTTTCTCGCTTAATTTTCTTTCAATTCGCGCGATTAAGGTTACCATTTGCAACCCCGAGCCCACCTACTAGAAGCCCGCCTCTCCCTCTTCAATACCCCTCTCCTCCACTTCTGTTTCACGCCCCCACGTCCCCAAAATTCCTCGCCGGAGTGCTTGGTTCCCGCCGCCGTTTCTCGTCATCTCCGGCCAACAGAGAAGGTACCCGAGCCCGAGAACACCTCCATCCGTTTCACCTCGACCACGCGCTCCGTTGTGACCTATTGGTCGTATTTTTTTGTGTGCAGAAATGGATGACGCCGAGCATGTCTTCATCCCGACAGGGTTGTCTACGTCTCCGTCTGCCCCCTGTTGTCATCCGAGGAAGCGCACGCCCGCGCCGTCGTCCCTATCGTGCTATCCATTCCGCGTTGCACGCCGTCGTCCTCTCTGTCGTACTAGAAGACCCCCGGAGCGTCATCGCCGTCGAGCCCGAGCCGCATCGCCGCCGTCTTGCTCCATTCCAGCGAGATCCCACCGCCCAGTGAGCTTCCTCTCCTCTCTTTCATTCGATCTAAATCGACGGCCGCGATTAGACCGGTACCCACCGGTAGAAACGTGCCATGTGTGGGCCCAGTCAACAGTGTGCCGTTTCGCTATCCGTCGCTCAGAGTGGCGTGTAACCGGCCCAGGCCCCGCTATTATCTCTCACCCAGTGCAGCACATAGTGGCCCTTTTTCTGTTTTTCTTCCGGGTTAGAAAATAGAATAGGAGTTTTGCAGAAAAGCCCCTAGTTATTAGAAACATCATAGCTTTTTAAGCACAACTCCAAATTTAACAAACTTGGACTTTTTGAAATCTCCTGGATCTGTATAATATTTTAGCACTGTTCAAATTAAAAATTGACAAACTTAAATTGGTTCAGTTTTGAATATGCTTGTTTGATTAATTTTGACATAATTCAAATTCTATAAATCCAATTTAAGCAAACCAAATTTCTTTGGGTTCCTCAGAATGTGTACTAACAGTACCCACTGCCCAAAATCCTATTTGAATTATGTTTTAAGTGTTTTAGATTTTAGATGGTCATTTGGGTACTTAGACATAATTTAAATTCTATAAATAATTAGAAAATGTATTCTTAAGAAAAGTTGCTCCATTTGGCAACCTTGAACCAGAGACATCAGTGCCTAACCATTTTGGACACCCTTGGACCATGACCATATGTTTTTGACCAAAAACCTAACATAGTGGTCCAGCCATATTATTATGACTTAGATTTCGTTTCTAGCCTTGTTGCATTTGTTGTTATGGCTATTTTGGAGCCAAGACCAAGTCCCTAGTATGTTTCAATAACATATAAGACCAAGTAGTGAACCTCAAACACTAGTATTATTGTTTTCAATCTACTTCTCCACTCTCCTATTCTTGCTTCAAGAATTCATCAAGCTAGCAAAATGGAAATCAAGACTCAAGCACAAGGAGGTACTTCATTTTCAACTTGGTGGCAACATGAAGACCTACAAGGAAGATCATTGAAGAAATTCTTAAGAAAAGACTTATACTCCACAAAACTAGAAGAAACTCAAGGAAACACGGGTGTGTGAAGAAATCAAAGAACAAAACATCTTCTTCTCTATTTCTATCATTCTTATTTCCTTTCTTTTCAAATTGACTTAGTGGTAGTCGTGCCCATCCCACCTTGGACCAAATAGTGAGAAAGCCATGAAGAATCTATCAAGACCAAGAGAAGAATCCATCCAAGGAACAAGACTACAATAGAAGCAATGAAGATGCTATTCAAGAAGACAATCATATGAATACTTGGAGCAATCCATACAAGTTGAAGGTTAATAAGTTGTTTTTGTCCAACCATTGACCCAAATCGAAAATCCGAAGACTATAATCTTATTATCTCTATTGTTATGGAGTTAGTTGAACCTAGACCTACCTTAACCCATAATTGAAAGACTAAACTAGAACACTCAAATGTCTTGATGAAAATGACTAAGTGTTACACATTGTTATGTGCTACTTTAGTTGAAGAAGTGATTAGATCACCCTTGTTGAACTCTTGGAACTTCCTCGATAAGTATGGTTATAATAAAGTTTGATCACATCAAACTCAAACTAGTCCACCCCAAGTAAACCCTTGGAACTTCCTTAACAAATATTGAACAGAGAGAGAATAAACCTTCCAACTCAAATCTTGACCTTGTCCTAGCCAACTTAGTTAAATCCCTTTTTCCATGATTGTTGTTTTGTATGTTTTCTTCACTTGTATGTTTGTTTGATAGTATGCTTGTTTATTTTTTGTTATTGTGTTTTCAATGAATGAATGGTATGGAGAGCAACGATATTTTGTGAAAAGAGTGTGAATTATTCACCAAATTCAACAAGGAAAGTAACACATCATCCATCCACCCATTATTTTCTATATGCATTAGTTGGTTTTTGAGTAGTATGCATGATAGGAAATTTTACTAAGCTATATTATGCTATGCTATATCCTAGTAATGTGTGTCCATACTTATACCCTGTTATTTTAATGCCTTGCTAATTAGTAGATGCTTAGCCATGCTACAAAATTTGTTTTACTTGATGTTGTGTAAAAATACTAAGTATAAACTTCAATGAACCACCTACGTGGATTTGGTTGTTTGGCCGAAGAGAGTTGAGTGTCTCCCCGAGGGGTGTTCACTTGAGGAATGTCACCTAGGAACAAAGTGATTTTGATGTTCCCCGAGTTTAGATTGCTTCAAGTGCAGCCTTTGGTCATATGGGCTTTGACTTAGTTGATTAAGTTGTGTGGACTCTACCTGTGGCTTGAAAAGCAGATGTAGCAGAACTATAGGTGGAACGGGTGTTGCCGGTTGGTAATTTTCATGCTTCTGAAAAACTTTGACTCAATTCTCTCCTTTCCTTAATACATTCAGCATGTATAGGATGTTTAGGTGAAAAGAGTAGAAGGGTGAAAGTGCACAACCTCTGCAGAGTTAGAAACTAAGATCTTAGTCGTGTCCCCGGTTATGGAGAACTATGAGCAGCTGGACAAGGATGGACGGAAGAATCACATCACCATTTTCAATAAGTAAAATTTGACCAAGTGAATAGTAGTTGTGGTACTTGGATTTCAATCCAATGATGCGACCCTTTGGAAAGAAAAGTTTGTTTTACAAAAGTGATAGGAGAAAACTGGCTTTATGCAAACTTAGCAAAAACTCCACTCAACCAAATAAGCATGTAGTATTAGTCTTGCCATTTATATCCATCATAGTGTTACTTGCCAATACATTATAATTGTATTGACCCCCTTGTGGCTGCATATTCCATCCTGCAGATGATTCTGCAGACGAGTGAGGACTTCGTTTAGGATCTCGAGTCTACCGCCAACATGTTTTGCCTGTGGCACATGAAGAAGATGGGCTCAATGTTGTACTATGTTTTCTGTTGTATTTCTATGTTTTCTGCTAGTCTTGTAAGACTATGCAAGTTGTAATATTATTTTGTAAAGATTGGATCATGCGATGTAATAGAATTTTGATGCATTTGCATGATATTTCATCTTGTACTGTGGTGCTAGCAAATGATCCAGGGACTAGCACAGTAACAAAGATGTTCTTACATTATTTAAATGTGGGAATGCTACATAATGGTATCAGAGCATTGTGTTGCCTGTAGAATTCGGGACCCTAAGTTTGGAAAAGACCCTAGGATTGAAAATTTTCTATGTTCAAACTTTCTAGAAACAAAACATCTCATCTTAATCTCTCTCATATCCTCTTATCTATTATTCACCCTTAAAATATCTTCTCTCATTCTAGATGACCATACCATGAAGTGGAAGGAATGTTGTCACCACATGAAGACCTACACTCATGAATTCTGAAGAACTTGAAGAAATACTTAGACTTCACAACAATCAAGAACACCTCAAGACATTGAGAGAAGAATTTGAAGAAAATCAAGAAGATATAAATGAGACCACCAATCTAGTTACTTTGTTAGAACAACGTTAACGTGTTAATGTATTGATCATACCAATGAGTATGGTATGACAATATTAGTTTGTTTTCTAAAACTATGTTGTTTAATGTGATGAATATATTGCTATATGTTTGTTATGTGTTGTTTGCAAGATGAGTTTTCTTGCTCTTCTGTGTTTGGATAGGAACCTCTTTTAGCTATCTTTCTAATCTCTACTCATTCTCCCCCTAAAACCTCAAAACAGATGTCTAGACAGAATGCCAATAACCCTGAGAAGTCAATAGCCATGCAAATGCTACTAGAAGGTCAAACTCAGATGCTACAACTGATGACCCAGAGTCAAGCCAGCAACCCCAATATGGAGTTAACCCCAAGAATGCAACAAGTGTTGGATACTCAATCACAGACAGTGAAGATGATGTCCCAAAACTTTGCCAATAGTGAAAACAATCAGCCCTTCATAGCTAGAGATAACCAGGAGACAGAAGAAGAATTAATGTCAACACTCAAAGCCTGCAAAGCTTGTGGAGAGATAGGACACTATTCCAAAGAATGTCCTGATGAGTGGCCCCATGGTCATGCAAACAACTCAACTGAAGGATACTTCACTCAAGTTACTTGCTTTCTATGTGAAGGAACAACCATGTTCCAACACAATGTCCACTTTACCCCATGGTACAACAAGTTGGAAAACAAGCCAGAGTGGGAATGTTTAGTGCACTCCAAGAGAACTTAGGAAAACCAGAAGTGAAGGGAAAACACAAGATGGATACTGTAGTAAAGACTACACCACATCCATATTCATCCAAACACTCCACCAAGAATTGTTATTCTTGTGAAGAAGATGGTCATTTATCTAGGAATTGTCCCAACAAGCAGCCTAGACTTTCAACCAACATAGTTGAGTATACTGGACAGTAGTATGAAGACATGATGGCCAATATTATGCCAATAAAAAGGAAGAAGGACCTAAGAAAAGTCACTTGTTTTTAGTGTAGAGATACATGACATTATGCCAATAGATGCCCTGAAAAGAACAAAGAAGAAACATGACTATCTGCAGGAACTCATGAGGATCATTAAGAAGTATTTGTCCAAGAATGAGCCTTATGCAATATTTTGATTTAGAAAACAAATGTTCCCTTAAGATGCTTCCAATGTAATAAAATACAATGAATGCTTGAGAAATGTGTTTCCATTTTAATAAATGAGATGAGTTGTGATATCCTCCCAACTTGATCTTTTGATTGACCCAAAGAGTGACCCCTTGGTGTCAAAGGTATTTCAACACAATTCTGTTGGTTTGTAACTCTACCATGAGAAAAAGTTCTACTCAAGCCATCTTGAGTTGAACCACACACTCCAAGCCATGTGGATAAAAACCCCCTTATTGGAAGTGAATATAGACCCATAGGACCCTAAAGGTTGACTACATGGATTCAAAACCCCAAATACCCACAAGGAGTTGATACATGCTATACAAGAATATTTGGATGAAGAAATATGAATCCGGCTGAAGATATAGTCAAAACCAACAGCCAATTAGACAAGAGTTTTAGACTACCCACAAAAGTTTCTTTTAAGGGTGGTAGTCCACCAAGTTGTTATGGAACCCAGTTACCCAAACCTAATCTTTCTTTCTAGCCTTCCCAAATCTCGGGACGAGATTTCTTTTAAGGGTGGTAGTCTATAACATCGTTGATTTTTGGAAAGTGCAAAAATAACAAAAAAAATTGAAACATTTTGTTTTCTATTAAAGCAATCCACCAAAAACAAATAAAACCCAAACACAAAGGAAATAATATTGCCATTCCAATGTTATAGAAAATAAAAATCCATTATGCCTCTGTTTTCCATAATCCCTAAACCTCCTTCAACTAAGTCTTCATAATTCAAAGTGATAGTTTCTCCTTAGCAAACCATATTCTATAAAATGTTTCCAACTCAAATACTACTTTGAAAATGTTTTCATGGCTTTAAAAACTAGATAATTAGAAACCTCAAGAATATTATCACCATTAATAAATATTATATGAACTTGAAAACGGTTATTTGACTACAAAATGTTTTATCCAACTTTAAGAGTATTGAATGGTTTTCTTAACAATATGTTCTCCAAATGGTTGTTTTCAACTCCCATCTATTAATATTACTTCATCTATCAAATTATATGACTTATTGAAAATAATTTCAAAGCTAAAACCAACTATACCACTTATTAACTACTCTGTTAAGTATTAAGTACCCAAATCTTTTTCACCAAACTATTTGGGTAAAAGGTGCTTAGAGAAAACATATTTTTCAAATATGATATGCCTCTGGTTTTATTTTACCAAATATTCAATTTATTATTTTTCTATGGCATAAAGTTGCTATTAGGGTTGCACCCTTATTTTAAAATTATAAAATATGAAAATAAGGTAAAAATGACTTTGAAAAATTATGTATGACATGTATAATGTCTCTGAAATTTTATTTAGACAATAACATCAATTTAAATGACTTTAAGTACTATTAGTGATTTAATTATATTTTCCAAAATATTAAATTTGAAATGTGTTCAAATTTTTATAAACATGTTCTAAACAAAAAAGAAATTAATTTTACAAATTCTTAGAAATTATTTTGAGGTCAATTGGATTATTAAAACTAAAGATATTAAAACAGGAAAAAAAAAGAAAAAAAAAGTGATGACTTCATGATGACGTCATCATCATCAAGCTCAGGCCATTGCCTCTCTCTAACGTTTCTTCCTCGCTTAATTTTCTTTCAATTCGCGCGATTATGGTTATCATTTGCATCCCCGAGCCCACCTATTAGAAGCCCTCCTCTACCTCTTCAATACCCCTCTCCTCCCATTTTGTTTCACGTCCCCACGTCCCCAAAATTCCTCGCCAGAGTGCTTGGTTCCCACCGCTGTTTCTCGTCATCTCAAACCAACAGAGAAGGTAACCGAGCCCGAGAACGCCTCCATCCGTTTCCCCTTGACCACGCGCTCTGTTGTGACCTATTGGTCGTATTGTTTTGTGAAGAAATGGACGACGCCGAGCATGTCTCCATCCCGACAGGGTTGTCTCCATCTCCATCTCCCCCCTGTTGTCGTCCGAGGAAGCGCACACTCGCGCCGTCGTCCCTATCGTGCTCACCATTCCGCGCCGCACGACGTCATCCTCTCTGTCGTGCTAGAAGATCCCCGGAGCGTCATCGCCGTCGAGCCCGAGCTGCATCGCCGTCGTCTTGCTCCATTCCGGCGAGATCCCGCCGCCCAGTGAGCTCCCTCTCCTCTCTGTTGTTTGATCTAAATCGACCACCACGATTAGATCCACTTAAGTGAATCGGTACCCACCAGTAGAAACGTGCCACGTGTGCGCCCAGTCAGTAGCGCGCCGTTTCGCTATCCATCGCTTAGCGTGGCGTGTAACTGGCCCAGGCCCAGCTATTATCTATCGCCCAGTGCAGCACATAGTAGCCCTTTTTCTATTTTTCTCCCGGAAAAGAAAATAGAATAGTTGTTTTGTAGAAAAGCCCCTATTTATTAGGAATATCATATCTTTTTTACCACAACTCCAAATTTAACAAACTTGGAATTTTTGAAATCCCCTAGATCTGTAGAATCTTTTAGCACTGTTCAAATTCAAAATCGAAAAACTTAAATTGGTTCAATTATAAATATGCTTGTTTGATGAAATTTGACATAATTCAAATTCTGTAATCCAATTTAAGCAAACTAAATTTCTTTGGGTTCCTTCGAATGTGTACTAACAGTACCCACTTCCCAAAATACTATTTGAATTATCTTTGAAGTGTTTTAGATTTTAGATGGCCATTTGGGTACTTAGACATAATTTAAATTCTATAAATAATTAGAAAATGTTTTCTTAAGCAAAGTTGCTCCATTTGGTAACCTTGAACCAGAGACATCAGTGCCTAACACTTTTGGACACCCTTGGACCATGACCATGTGTTTTTGACAAAAAACCCAACATAGTGGTCCATCCATATTATGTCTTAGATTTTGTTTCTATCCTTGTTACCTTTGTTGTTATGGCTATTTTGGAGTCAAGACCAAGTCCCTACTATGTGTCAATCACATATAAGACCAAGTAGTGAACCTCAAACACTAGTACTATTGTTTTCCATCTACTTCTCCACTCTCCTATTCTTGGTTCAAGAATTCATCAAGCTAGCAAAATGGAAATCAAGACTCAAGCATAAGGAGGTACTTCATTTTCAACTTGGTGGCAATATGAAGAGCTACAAGGAAGATCATTGAAGAAATTTTGAAGAAAAGACTTAGACTCCACAGCAACTAGAAGCAACTCAAGGAAACACAAGTGTGTGAAGAAATCAAGAAGAAAACATCTTCCTCTCTATTTCTATCATTCTTATTTCCTTTCTTTTCAAATTGACTTAGTAGTAGTTGTGTCCATCCCACCTTGGACCAACTAGTGATAAAGCCATGAAGAATCTATCAAGAACAAGAGAAGAGTCCATCCAAGGAACAAGACTTACAATAGAAGCAATGAAGATGATCTTCAAGAAGACAAGAATATGAAGACTTGGAGCAATCCATACAAGTTTAAGATTAAAAAGTTGTTTTTGTCCAACCATTTACCCAAATGGAAAATCCCAAGACTATAATCTTGTTATCTCTATTGTTATGGATTTAGTTGAACCTAGACCTACCTTAACCCAGAATGGAAAGTCTAAACTAGATCACTCAAATGTCTTGATGAAAATGAATAAGTGTTACACATTGTTATGTGCTACTTTAGTTGAAGAAGTAATTATACCACCCTTGGTGAACTCTTGGAACTTCCTCGATAAGTATGGTTATAATAAAGTTTGATCACATCAAACTCAAATTAGTCCACCCCAAGTAAACCCTCGGAACTTCCTTACCAAGTATTAAACCAAGAGAGAATGAACCTTCCAACTCAAATCTTGACCTTGTCCTAGCCAACGTATTTAAATCCCATTTGCCATGATTGTTGCTTTGCATGTTTTCTTTACTTGTATGTTTGTTTGATAGTATGCTTGTTTTTTATTGTGTTTTCAATGAATAGATGGTACAGAGAGCAACGATCTTTTGTGAAAATAGTGTTAATTCTTCACCAACTTCAACAAGGCAAGTAACACATCATCCATCCACCCATTACTTTTTATATGCATTAGTTGAAACTAGAGTAGTATGCATGATAGGAAATTTTACTAAGTTATATTATGCTATGCTATATCCTAGTAGCGTGTAGCCATCCTTATACCTTGTTATTTTGATGCCTTCGTACTTAGTAGATGCTTAGCCATGCTACCAAATTTGTTTTACTTGATGTTGTGGAAAAATACAAAGTATAAACTTCAATGAACCACCTGGGTGGATTTGGTTGTTTGGCTGGTGAGAGTTGAGTGTTTCCCCGAGGGGTCTTCTCTTGATGAATGCCACCTAGGAACAAAGTGATTTTGATGTTCCCCAAGTTTAGATTGCTTCAAGTGCAGCCTTTGGTCACATGGGCTCTGGCTTAGTTGATTAAGTTGTGTGGACTCTACCTGTGGCTTGACAAGGAGATGTAGCAGAATTATAGGTGGAACGGGTCTTGCCGGTTGGTAGTTTTCATGCTTCTGAAAGACTTTGACTCAATTGTGTCCTTTCCTTAATACATTCAGCATGTATAGGATGTTTGGGTGAAAAGAGTACAAGGGTGAAAGTGCACAACCTCTGTAGAGTTAGAAACTAAGATCTTAGCCGTGTCCCTGGTTATAGACAACTATGAGAATCTGGACAAGGATGGACGGAAGAATCACATCACCATTTTCAATAAGTAAAATTTTACCAAGTGAACAGAAGTTGTGGTACTTGGATTTCAGTCCAAGGATGCCACCCTTTGAAAAGAAAAGTTTGTTTTACAAAAGTGATAGGAGAAAATTGGATTTATGCAAACTTAGCCAAAACCCCACTCAGCCAATGTCGCGACCCCGGACCCAGAGATATACATACTGTTATGTGCTCCTAGACATGGACTCACAAGGGCTTCAGGGTTACCAGTCCCGGCCGCAACAAACAACGGCAGGCAGACTGGATTCATCGGCACGTAGTCCGGATCCCCAGTCTACTACTCCTTGTATCCATGCTAGTCATAACCAACTATGCATATCAATGCGTCCACGAATCGAATGAAACTGAAGGAAACGGGACCAAAGCTATACAGAGATGCTATGTGTCCAGAAAGTGCAACAACAATCGAGGGTTACCGGGGTTACCTCGCCCCAGGCCGATCACATCGACAGGCGGGCTCGGACATGGATCATCGGCTCCAGAACCCCTCGACTGCGACAACTATGCAGGCATAGCCAAAACTGTATAAAAATGAGCTTGAAACCAACAACCGATCAAAGCAGTACTCTAAACATGAAGCTTTATTAAATAGCGGTTACTAGAGTATAGCTTACAAGCAGAGGTCACATGACCCAACATTACATCAGACAACGGAAGGCAAATTATGTTTCTAATCAACAAGAACCAAAAAGGCCTAAGAGGCCGCAACATAAGGCGACGTCCCATCCCATAGATTCCAGGCTACTACCTAGGAACCCCAAATCACTCATCGATGTCCACGTTGAACCACCACTGAAGTGAGATCTTCTCCTGAACCAAAATTAAGAAAACCTGAGTACGGGAGGTACTCAACAAGACTTAATTAACCTATTATATATCTGCTATTTCGAAAAGGGTTTCATGAAGGCTGATTTGCGTAAAGCAATCTTTGTTTTGCAAGTTAAGGAAGGAATAGCACATCTCATGGAGTATTTTAAAAACAAATGAGAAAGCTACTCAAACACTGAGATCATCATCTTATTGTATTCCACCAAGTCCTTCTCATTCCCACACTATCTCATGCTACAAGGATCACCCCTCTCGGCATCTCCGAGGAGGCACCCTTCAATCATGGTTAACAAGTTTTAGTCATTCCGTCGAAGTTATCTATGATCACAGAATCCGTTGCCAACTCGTCCGTAACCGTGGACACGGCTTCTCGAGGAGATTTATCCCTGCAGGGGGTACACTTTACCCACACGTACCATCGGACTCTTAACGCCACATGTACGCTCGTCCATGGAGTGCGGCTGAGGGTGGATGGCCACGACCTTTACCTTGCTCGACCCTATCCATGAGTGAACCCAAACAGGGCCACCCCGTCAACAGGGAGTTGGCCACCTCCTGACGGCACCTGTTCTGTGAGTCGGGATCAAGATCCGAGTACGTCCATCACTTGTCCCGGTCACGCCCTAAGTTTTCTCCAAATCGTTTTCGGACTCACACGCATATGGAAAGATAAAACTACGTGACTCATGGATGTGGCCAAACAAGTTAGTTGGTCGAGCGCGGTCTGTTAGGCCCCGCGTGTGGTTGCACGCTCAGTCTTGGCTTCGAATGCGAGAACTCGCTCCTAGGGGCATGAACAGGAAAAAACGCCACAACCCATTATGGCCTCACATCCATGCCATTATTTAGTCAAGTTATCAAGATAATATAATTCACAACAACCTAACATAATAGATTCACGCATTGACCAGATTCATCAACCGGATAGATCATATCACAACTAGGCATGGCTAAGCAAGACTCACAGGGTTTAGCGGAACGCGCATGTCAGACCCCGGACCCAGAGATATACACACTGTTATGTGCTCCTAGCCATGGACTCACAAGGGCTTCAGGGTTACCAGCCCCGGCCGCAACAAACAACGGCAGGCAGACCGGATTCATCGGCACGTAGTCCGGATCCCCGGTCTACTACTCCTTGTATCCATGCTAGTCATAACCAAATATGCATACCCAACCGTCCACGAGTCGGATGAAACTGAAGGAACGGGACCAAAGTTATAGAGAGCTGCTATGTCTCCATAAAGTGCAACAACAATCGAGGGTTACTGGGGTTACCTCGCCCCAGGCCGATCACATCGACAGGCGGGCTCGGACATGGATTATCGGCTCCACAACCCCTCGACTGCGACAACTATGCAGGCATAGCCAAAACTGTATAACAATGAGCTAGAAACCAACAACCTATCAAAGCAGCACTCTAGACATGAAATTTGTATTAAACAGGTGTTACTAGAGTATAGCTTTACAAACAGAGGTCACATGACCCAACATTACAAGAGACAACGGAAGGCAAATTATGTTGCTAATCAACAAGAACCAAAAAGTCCTAAGAGGCCGCAACATAAGGCGACGTCCCAGCCCATAGATTCCAGGCTGCTACCTGGGAACCCTGAACTACTCGTGAATGTCCACGTCGAAACACCACCGAACTGAGGAACTCCACCTGAACCAAGTTGAAGCAAACATGAGTACGGGAGGTACTCAGCAATACTTAGTTAACCTATTATATATCTGCTATCTTCAGAAAGGCTTTTATGAAGGCTATTTTGTGTAAAGCAGTCTTTGTTTTCCGAAAAGAGGAAGGAGTAGCACGTCTCATGGAGTATTTTGAAAACAGATGAGAAAGCTACTCAACTACTGATATCATCATCCTTTTAATCCACCAAATCATATCAGCACCTCGTGCTTCAAAGATCACCATGTAACATCCCAAGTATGAAAAATAGCCATTAGAATGTTTGCTCTCTGTTATTTTATGTTTTGCATCATGGCATCATGTTGATTGCAATTGTTTTGCTTGTTTTCCTTTTGTTTTCCTCTGTTTTCATTTGTTTTCCAACTGTTTTCATTTGTTTTCCTTTGTTTTCTATTTGAAATTCAAACCAAAATTCAAACCTTTTGTTTCATCCTTGTGATGTTACAATTTCCAAAATCATATTTCAAATCAAAACAATCAATTGTTTCCATAAAAGTTGTAATTCCAAACTGTTGTTTTGTTTCTAACAGAAATTCATCTAATACCAAAAAACCATTGAAATTCAAACAATCTTTCAAATGTTTTGTTCATACTTGTTATGTTACATTTTCCAAATAAAAGTTTCAATTAAAACAACTAGTTGTTTCTATTTAAATAGAACCATTAACTTGTTATTTTATTTAATAACTCATTTGAATCAATTCACATTCAAATCCAAATCACATTGTCCAAAACAGCAACCATGTTGATCTTATAAAAATTGCAACACAATTATTAATCATTTGTTTCCAATTAAAATCATTTGTTCACCCTAATTAAATTATTGTTTTCAATAACCACTTAATATAAAGATGATTCCAATTTGAATTAATTTGCAAACCACAAGTTCTTTTGAAAATTTAGAAAATCAAAGTTGTTAAGTGGTTGTTGTTGATCTAATTAACCCACACAATTTTATTCCAAATTTCCCCTAACTCCAAACCCTCATCCTCTTCCTAATTCATTTCAGCAAAAAAATAAATTGGAACAAATAATAAAAAGAGAGAGGAGCACACACAGCAGGCCCAATTTTTCTCCTCAGCCCATCACCACCCAAACCTCCTCTTTTGGCCCGGTACCTTTTCCCCCCTGTCGTCTTCCTCCTCGAGCTGACGACAGCAGTACGACTGCACCTCCACCACACGATCCTCCTCCCCCATCCTCTGATTGCTGCCGTACCAAGTACCAGCTCCCATAAAACCACCCCTCTGCTCGCCCTACCCCTCCTCATCCTCCACAGCGCCGCCATCGCTCCTCTCTTCCCCCCGATTCCTCCTCAGCCTCTGAACCTCTGTACATGCGAGAGAGATACAGAGGGCATCGAGCTCGCTGCCGCCCCCTGCCACGGTCACCTCGGGGCCTCGCCGTCGTTGGGAATGGAACCAGGGCGAGTTCCTCGTCAAGTTTGGTGAAGGCGCGGAGGCGGGAGGATGCCCGAGTCGTCGCCGCCGTGGAGTATCCGCCGCCGACCAACCTCTGCATCGCCACTGCCCCGCCGATCCTGCCTCTCCTCCGCCAGCCTCGAGGTGAGGCCCTCGATCCGCCCCGCTCCCCTCACCTCCTCCCCTACGCCATGCCCCACACACGCACCAGGCGCCCACGGCCACCAAGGCGAGCGGGCAGAGAACCGCCGGCGGCCATCTCCCTGTCGAGGTGCAGTCCAATCCGAGGTTCAGTTAACCCAAAGTTCAGATAACCCGAAACTGAAACATATCCACCCCCGAGGCCCCTTTCCATCACAAATCAATCACCACCGCACTGGCAGAGGCCCTATGCGCGCACCAGGAGGGTGTGGGTTCGATCCCCACCCACTGCGAATAAAACCAACTTTTTGTTTTGTTTTTCCAGAGCCAGAACAAACTGCAGAATCACAACTAGGTCCCTGTTGATTAATTCTAGCCCCTGTAAAATATTTTTGTAAGTCCCTAGAGGTGATAAAAATGGCAGATTTGCACCTTAACTTGTAAAATGCATAAGTAATTCATCCCAACTCCAAATTCCACATTTTTAATATGTTTTCTGTACCAAATTAAATGATCTATCCAAATATAAATTTTTTTTTACTGTTTTGAATATTTTAAATTGGTGCAATATTTGAAAACTTGCTTAATTCACTTAATTTTGCAAAATTCATAACTTGGGCATAAAAATTCCAAATTCCACAAACTAAATATGTTTTCCAATCAACTTTTCATGTACTTTCCAAATATCAACTTTGTTTGCTGTTTTGAATAATTTAAATTTCTAAAAACAACTGTTTCTTAATTATTGCATTTAAAATTGCCAAAATAATAACTTGCTCATTTTAAATCCAATTTCAACAAATGAAATATGTTTTCCATGCAAAATTGAACCACCTTTCCAAATATAAAATTTGTTTCATGTTTTGAATAATTAAAATTGGTTAAATAATTTAAACCTTGTTTAAACCATTTAATATTGTTAAATTCATAACTTGGTCAAATTAATTTCTTTTTGAACCTATAAAATATGTTTTCAAACCCTAAAAGTATAAACCTTTCAAATATGAATCTCACTTAATGTTTTGAACAAATAAAATTTAAATAAGTTCATGTTTGAATTAAATTCATTTAATTCTTGCTTAAACTTGTTTAATTCATAAGTAATTTACTTTAACTCCTTTTTCAACAAGTGAAACATGTATTCCACCTAAAATTGTGTGTTCTTTTCAAATATGAACTTTGTTATCTATTTTGAACAATTTAAAGTGGTGAAAACAACAAATGCTTGTGTGACACCTTTAAGTAACCAAAATTCCAAAACTTAATAAATGAATTTCTAAATTGGGTAAACCTTATTTCCAATTGGTTCTATTGTTGTTATTTTGCTGTTTTCCTCCTCCATGCATCATGCTAATTCACTTACACATGTTGGTTAGTTGTAAAACAATTAATTCAACCATAATTCATGGGCTTTCCATATGCAATCCAAATTGCATGTGGGTCCATTTAATCATGTTGCTATCTTGTCAACTAGTTTATTTCTATGCATCAATTAAATGGTCATGCATCATCCCATGTTTGTGCATTATGCCATGTTATTGATTGTTTGTCTCTCTGCGTTGTTTGTTTGCTTCTTCTCGGATACACGACGACGTTGAGACCGACGATACTTACGACACCCCCTTCTAAGGAGTTAGCTCAGTACCAGGCTACTGGGTTTGCAGGCAAGTATTCACTCACATGAACCATTGTGTTCCTTTCAACATTGGATACCGATACTTTCCGTTGTCTATTCTGCTAGCCCTATGAATCGTTGCTTCTGTTCGATCCTATCACATGTTATCCTTTAACCCTGATATTGCCTCACCTCCACTCCCATAACCCCTTTGCTTGTGCCCGTGTCTTACTAGCATGCTTAGGGTTGTTTTGCTCGAGCCTGTTACCCGTTACTTTCTGTTACCATATTTCGTTATGTTTTGGGGCTCGATGTTAAACAACAACCTGTGAATTTTGAGGTAATAATAATTTGTTGATAAGGCACCGGCAGGAGGCCCGGCGTGGTTTTGAGGCCTGCTAGTGTCGACCCTAATTAGGAAAAGGGTCTTGTCTACTGATCCATGATGAGCGCACTAACCGCATGTGGGAAGCGAGTATGGGCGCCCCCCTCAATTTGATTCGATTCGCATCTCGTCCAAATCGCCACACTTAGTTCGGGCTTTCCATTTGATGCATGCATGTGCAGGTGCGAACCCTTGGCGCCTGGGTGGAACTTTTGTAGTCGGCATTTAGGGCGGTGTGGTCTTAGAGTGCTATGAGGGTCCCCTTTTCTTCGTGGGGCTCGATTAGCCGCGCACGCACAGCATGTGGTTCTTTGGGCTTGATGCGAAGAAGAGTTGAGTTGTGTTGAGTGCCTCGCTTGGTGGGTTAGCTCCCCGCCTGGCGGGTCATTCTTACGTGTACGGCTAAATTGGTGCATCCCTGCAGGGTTAAATCTTCTCGAGAAGCCGTGTTTTCCGCGGTTATGGATTACTTGGTGAAAGTACTGGCTAACAAGTACTCAGAACAACTTACACCTAACTAATGTTAACTTGACTAGTAATAGGCTTATTGACACAATAAGCTGAACCATCACTAATCCAACTGTGTGAGTTTATCCTCGGATTGCTTCTTTGGATAAGGGGCGAGATCCAGGATGGGTTTGTTTGGTGGTTAGTTATAGTTGGTTTCGATACGCTATCTTATCCCTTTTCTGATAGCTGGAAGTTGTAGCATGTTTCTGTAGTTGGTTAGAGCAGCCAGTTGCAGCATCTTTTATATCCCCTTCCTTCCGCTGAACCCAAAGCATCTGTGCTTGGTGTTGACGGGTTACACTTTGGTGAATTGTGAGTCTTGCTTGCCAGTACGTTTATGTACTAACCCCTTTGGGGCTGTGGTTTCCGCAGACTACGTTTCCGAGGATCCCCATGGTGGCTACTACGTGGAGTATGACGAGACTGCTGACGAGTAGATAGCGGACCCGGGCAGGATCCGAGACTTCGTGGATGGGCTCCGTCTTTTCGTTTCCGGCCTCTTAGGCCTATTTGGATCTTGTCTGTACTCAGACATGTTGAATGCTTCCGCTGTGATGTAATGATGTTATGTTGGGACATGTGTCCTCTGGATGATTGTATTTGCTATCTCTGCTCTAATGAGAGCTATTTGCAACTTATTTCCATCTTTTGTGTCGTAGAGATCTGTTGTGATATCACTTGTTCCAATGCCGTTGACGTACCATGTGTGTATGTTTTGAAGTACGTCAATGGAAGTATCTGGATTTCTATGGGATGGTTTGCGCAGACGATGAATAGTAAGAGAATGGTTGTCACACGTTTACGTGTTGGCCTGCTCATATTGAGATGCGGGTGCCGGTATGCCCCGTAAGCCATTTATCTACTGCTTAACGGACTGTGAGTATCCCCTAGAAGTCCGGGTGCGACACACCACCTCAAGTTGTTCCGGTAACTCATGCTACAAGGTAACCCCTCTCGGCATCTCCGAGGAGGCATCCTTCATTCGTTATCAGCAAATTTTAATCATTCCGTTAAAGTTGTCTATGATCACACAATCCGTCACCAAGTCGTCCTTAACCGCGGACACGGCTTTTCGAAAAGATTTAACCCTACAGGGGTGTACAACTTTAACCACACGTACCAACCAACTCTTAATGCCACTAGATTAGCACTATTCCGGGAAGTGCCGGCAGATGGAGGTTGACCAGGATCTTTCCCTTGCTTCGCCTATTCCATGAGTCGCTCCGAGTAGAGATGGACCGCCAATACGGAGTGGCCATCTCCTGCCGGGTCTCTATCGTTGTGCGCGGTGCTCGACGGTGACCTACCCGCAGAGCGCCGATACATCCCCATATCCTAGTTTTGAAAGTGTTTTGACATCCCCGCAAATCCAAATGGAAAGCCCGAACTAGGAAACTCATGGAACAAACTAGGCAAGTTGAGACCGAGGGGAATCCAATCCCCATGTGGATGCACGCTCAGTCTTGGATCGAAGACGAGAACTCGCTCCTAGGGGCATGAACGAGACAACCACCACAGACCCTCTGTGGTCTCATCATCCACACCTTTAAATCATGTTAATAAAGTATCTCTTAATTTACCACTACTTCCTGCCATACTAGATTATTTCGTAACCCTGATTCAGCAACCGGATGGAGCAGAGATAACAGGCATGTATGACTAAGCACAGCATATTTCAGGCTTTGGCGATGCACACAAGAAAACCTATAGCTGCTAGGAGTAGTGGATCAGGATATTTAGGCTATGCATGATATAGGATAAGTCTAACTACTGACACAAGATATATTTGAATCGAATGCATTGTACGAGAGTCAAAAAGTCTTTCAAAACCATATATGGGCAGATAAGAGGTTATGCTTGCCTTGCTTCAAGAAAACCAGAGAAAGTCTTCGGGAATAAGTGCTTGACTTGTCGGTTAGGATCAAGTATTCGCCATTGGAGTTGTTGGCCTTCTCTTCGGAGTCACGTTCTACCGAGGGGGAACAAACACCGAAACAAGAAAAACAACAATCAACACATGGCATCGATGCAATGCACAATATGTATGCATGAGCAAGTTAATGCACTGAAAGAAGCCCTAAACATGTTCTTTGGGTTGCTAGGGTTAATATGGCAATTAAGCATTTTTTACTGAAATTAGCCCGAAATAGACCCCGAAGGGGCAATTCGGGTGATTATGGAAGTAGGTACCATTTTAAAAGCTCAAATGGGTTTGAAAACACCATAAATAGATTGCATTTGTCATTCTGAGCATTTTTGGTATATAACTTTTAATTTTCTAATTTTATTGAATAAAAACTTATTTTCTCTATTCTAAATGAATTAAACAAATTCAAATAATGTCCAAAAATCAACTTTGTCAAACATGTATGAAAATTACATATTTGGATAGAGTTTATTTTTCTAAACATTTCCATATTTTTAGTTTATTTTTCTGAATAATATATCAGGAGATATTAATTTTACAAAGCTTTATTGTTTTCTGGAATATATTAAACATTTTTCTGCTGAAATAGAAAAACAGATTTATGACATCAACATGATGCAACAGTGATGTCACCTGCTCTGATTCCTCACAGATGAATTCGCAATCCACGGATTTCACGCGCGATTCGCGAATCGAAACATACCACAAAGGAGAGGAGCTCGTGGGGAGTATAGGGGTGGCGCCGGTTGACCAAATGGTCACCGGAAACCTCACCGGCGTGAAGAGTCGCGGCGACGAACGGCGGCCTTCGGCGGCGAGAGGAACCAGAGGGGGAGGGAGGAAATGGAGGGGTCCGGGAGGCTCACCGGAGAACCACGAGGGTGTTGGGGTGGACAGGGAGGCGCGGGGGTGACCGAGCTTGCCGGAATCGAGCACGGGGCCGTCGGCCGGAGTTGGAGGGGATGCGGAAATTGCTCTCTTCCGGGGCATCCCTACAAGCGTGAGTCGACGAGGAGGTTCAGGAGCTCGAGGCGGTTCTCACGGCGTGGTAATCTCGTCCAGGGGTGGCCGGAGACGGCGGGGTGAGGCGGCGGCCGGAGAGGCAGAATGGTAGGGTTTCGGTTTGGGGTGTTCTGTGCACAGAGAGCCAGAGAGAGACGAGGCGGAGGTGAGGAGGTGGAGGCATGCGGAGAACCCTCTCCTCGCCCTTATCCTCGAGGAGGCCAAGCAGGAGGTGGATCGGCGGCAGCGTTGTCGACCTTCCGGCCTACTGGCGCAAGGAAGAAGACAAAATGCATCTTCAAGAAACCCCCTGGAACTTTCAGAAATCACCAAGAGTCCCTTTTCCATATTGAAACAGAACAGGAAACCAAGTTTTTAGGACCTTTTTGCAAAGATAAATTTTGGCAAAAATACTTTTTTGGAAAGCCCATTAAATTTCCAACCAAACCATTACTTGGTTTTCAAATTTTGAAACTATTTTAAAATCAAATTTGAAGTGCTCACTTTAAGTGATTTTTATGCAAGTTTCATTTAAAAATTCAAATCAAAACTTGGTTCAAATTTTTCATGCATGCTATGCCATGAACACGATACCACAACCCTTTCTTAGCAAAACAGGGATGTTACAAATCTACCCCCCTTACAAGAATCTCGTCCCGAGATTCTCGAAGGAGAAGAAAGAAGGAACACCGGTTTTGAAAGATCTTCTGGAACCTTGCGATTCTCTTCTCGAAGAGGTTGATCCGTAGTATCGTGTATTATTGAACGGATACACCTTAGGTAAGAGTGAAAACTCTTAAGATTTGATCTTCACGAAGATCGAATATCTCATGGGTAACTCATGACAGGAATGTTCATAAAGAACTTTTGAGTTAACAGACATGAAACACATTAAGGTAACGGAGTGAACTGAGAGAAGGTTTCAAGTTTTTGGACGATGGTTCTTGAAAGGATTTAGAATATGAGCTTTGCACAAGACGTTAAATCCTTTTAGAAAAGAAAGGTCGAACAACTTGTGAAATCGAGGTTTCTTCAAACAGACAACCAAGATGGAGAGGATTGTCTTGGATACCAAAACATAATATCCACAGACGAGGAAAAACACGAGGAAACACTGTAGTCGTGCGTCAGAGAGGATTTGATACATGATCATGTTCACTCCTCGGAGTGGACACGAAAGATAATGTAACTTTCAACCATTCCTTCAAAGTTTGTCGAGATCTTTGTCAAAGGTCATGATGTTACTCCATGGCAGAACATGAGTAACCACTGAATGTTGGAACACTGTAATGAAGGAGGAACCCTTGGTCACACCATAAAGATGAGCAACCATTGGTTGGAACATTGAAAAGAATAAGGAATCTCTTTCCTATCATGGGTTGGACGTAGAAATACGTTTACCACATGGTTAAGACCTCATGGCTGAAGTGACTGACAAATTCACACAATGTGTGAGAAAACAGAGCTTCAAGTACCATCAACTTAAAAGAAGGGAACGGATCAATGGCGGTTGCAAAACACCACGAGATGTTCCTATGAGGAACTTGTTTCCACTAGAACAAAGATTTTGGAGGTTCAGCAGAAAGATATTGGAAAGATCAACTTCCAGGTTCTCCTGGATGTTCTAGATACCAAAATCAGGCTTATGACAAGCCTTCTATAGGTAATCAAGTGAAAGATGAACTCCGGTTTGGAAGAATGGAAAGGGGGAACTTATTAGAATGAGCCACACCAGAATTCTCACGGGGAGTGGTTGTTCTTATGGATTCAAAGAGATATGACATTAGGCCTTCCGGCTAATTGTGTCAACCACCACATCAACCATGCCGAATTATGAAAAGACATAATTAAATACCCTTGAGAAAACACCAACCATCATTGTTGCTTGAGATTCAGCTCTGGTTAGCGGGTTGATAACTCAGACTCGGTACGTTTGATAACAGAGGTTGCACCGGGTACCAACAAGATACATACGCTAGATTCTCAAGATATGGACTATGATGCTACGCTCAAGAAGATGAGCGAGATTGCGGAATTCATGTATTAGCAACTTATGAAAGACTGTTGCACCTACATGAATTACTTGCAGCAAAACACATCGGAGACCTTATTGGGAAGATGATTGCAAATATGAACTTCTGCTCTTTCACGAACGATCAGTCAATGGCTTGGTGTGGATGCAAATTTGTGGAAGAGACGGAGGCAACAACCTACCATCTCAAGAATGGTACACATTGGCATGACCAACTTGGGATTATTCCCAAAGGAACAAGAAAACTTTACCCGGATCCATGGCGACAACTTTCACCATAAGCACACGAACCTAAGAAAGTCACTTCGAACATCCAGAACGAAACTTCGTGATGACACAAAGATGGTTCTCAAAGGTTTCCAACATTAGTGCCAAGTGTTCAACATGAACCTCTTGCAACTTGGAGAAATAGGAATGTCATCGATGGGCTCGATAACACGCTTATCAAATTACTCCAAGAAGGGGGACTCATATGGTACATGAACATGGCAAGGTATTGGTCAGACTAGAGGACATGAAGGTGTACTTAGGTGGAACACCATGAGTGAAAACACCATCAGGATAGTCCTTGGATCTTTTCTCGATTTGACGATATCCCAAATCAAATCAAGAGGTAGAGTGATAGCATTTACGAAAAGGAGATACTATCATGCTTCAACACAAAGGAAACCGGACATCCCATAACGAAGGATCGAGTTAGGATGAGCTTTTGTCTTTCAACTCTCCAAGTTGTTGTTTAAGCTCAACCAACTAGTCTAGGATATCCAGCACTGTTTTCTTGGAGAAAAGAGAAATTCAAATTACCCTTTGCTTAGACATTATGGCCAGGTAACAACCTGGTAATACTTGTGGAAAGACAACCAGAATATCACAACCTACCGATATGTCTTAGAATTCGAGAGGAGGTTTGCTTTTCAAAGCAACTGATATGGTCTTGAGAGCTTCGGCATGAAACTAACTCTTTGACCAAGAATGTGAACCAGAATGAACGGATTTGGTAACACGGTCAACTTTAAGTAAAGACCGGTTGACCAGTAGTGCTAAGAAGGATACCGATGTTTCTTAGATTTTTCAAAGCAGTAAAGATTGCTAGGAATATCTGGTACACATGTCGAAGAACATACCCATCATTCTCAAGCATTCAAACTTGGAGGAAGGGGAGTGAAGACATGTATTAGCATCACTTCATCAATAAGACCATGAAACTCAACATGGCCTCTTGATTTAAAAGAGTGTGATACTCATAGGTAGAATAGAACAGAAGCTAACGGAACTTCTTGAATCCGCGAATTACAAAACTTTGACCTGGTCCTACATATGAACGAGGTACTGGAGTTTGTTTCTCCTGACACTCCAAGGTGGAATGTTTTGACGGAAAACAAGAGAAAATGCACTGGAACAATCCACACACATATGCAACTTGGTTTCAACACAACGGATGTAGATTTAAGAGCAACTGGAATGTAGGAACATGCTCAGGAAAAACCCGAGATCAGGTTGAATGCACAGGTTAATACTCATTTGTAAGACCCATGCCAAGATGAGAGGTATAGCAGAGTCCAGCACCAGGATATGGAAATCATAAAGAACACTCTTGTTGTGATCCCTTTTAGTTCCAAAGGAAAGCCTACAACTATGAGAGTTGGAATTTCCTAGCCATCCTGAGGTGGAAAATGTTCCTCAGGGTCTAAAGGAAAACAAAAACTTGGGTTAAAGGTCAGCATCTTGTACTGATGGAGTGAGCACCACATGGTTTAACAACCACATGATTCAACCCACCACCATTCAGCACATTCCGGGACCTTCGGTTTCAGTCCAAGAATTAAAATCACGTCGAAAGGAGTAACTACTATATGGGTGCCACAAAGGACACTACCATTAGCAATCACGAGGTATCTTCCAAAAGACAACGATAGCTCCGGGAGAACTTTGAGCAGAGGATAATGGACACATTCGAGATGGAAAGCAGATCTCGAGGTTCAGGATTTTCAGGCTTTAGAACAGGAGTATGTGGAATCCACACAGCTCTGAAAGAGATTGGGATGGAAAGGAAATCTCCCAGTTAAGAGATAACGGAACATGGAACACACACTACTCTAGAAACTGAGCACTAGGTCTGAAAGACTAGAAGAGATAGCAAAACCTTTTCAAATCAAAACAGGTAAGGAGACCAAGAGTTAGAGCGATACCATATACGGAGTAAAAAGAATCCTAAGAAGGATTTTCATAATCATTTGAAGTTTCAAAATAGTTTTCACAAACACTAGACTCAACATCGACCAAGCAGTAAGGTTTTCCTACAGGCAGTCCTGCTCTGATACCATGACTTGTCAGACCTCGGACCCAGATATATACACACTGTTATGTGCTCCTAGCCATAGACTCACAAGGGCTTCAGGGTTACCAGCCCCGGCCGCAACAAACAACGGCAGGCAGACCGGATTCATCGGCACGTAGTCCGGATCCCCGGTTTACTACTCCTTGTATCCATGCTAGTCATAACCAAATATGCATACCCAAGCGTCCACGAGTCGGATGAAACTGAAGGAATGGGACCGAACTTATACAGAGCTACTATGTGTCCAGAAAGTGCAACAACAATCGAGGGTTACTGGGGTTACCTCGCCCCAGGCCGATCACATCGACAGGCGGGCTCGAACATGGATCATCGGCTCCACAACCCCTCGACTGTGACAACTATGCAGGCATAGCCAAAACTGTATAACAATGAGCTCGAAACCAACAACCGATCAAAGCAGCACTCTAGACATGAAAGTTGTATTAAACAGGTGTTACTAGAGTATAGCTTTACAAACAGAGGTCACATGACCCAACATTACATCAGACAACGGAAGGCAAATTATGTTGCTAATCAACAAGAACCAAAAAGGCCTAAGAGGCTGCAACATAAGGCGACGTCCCAGCCCATAGATTCCAGGCTGCTACCTGGGAACCCCGAACTACTCGTCAATGTCCACGTCGAAACACCACCGAACTGAGGAACTCCACCTGAACCAAGTAGAAGCAAACATGAGTACGGGAGGTACTTAGCAAGACTTAGTTAAGCTATTATATATCTGCTATCTTCAGAAAGGGTTTTATGAAGGCTATTTTGCGTAAAGCAGTCTTTGTTTTCCGAAAAGAGGAAGGAGTAGCACGTCTCATGGAGTATTTTGAAAACAGATGAGAAAGCTACACAACTACTGATATCATCATCTTTTTAATCCACCAAATCATATCAGCACCTCGTGCTTCAAAGATCACCACCTCAAGTTGTTCCGGTAACTCATGCTACAAGGTAACCCCTCTCGGCATCTCCGAGGAGGCATCCTTCATTCGTTATCAGCAAATTTTAATCATTCCGTTAAAGTTGTCTATGATCGCAGAATCCGTCACCAAGTCGTCCTTAACCGCGGACACGGCTTTTCGAAAAGATTTAACCCTGCAGGGGTGTACAACTTTAACCACACGTACCAACCAACTCTTAATGCCACTAGATTAGCACTATTTCGGGAAGTGCTGGCAGATGGAGGTTGACCACGATCTTTCCCTTGCTTCGCCTACTCCATGAGTCGCTCCGAGTAGAGATGGACCGCCAATAGGGAGTGGCCATCTCCTGCCGGGTCTCTATCGTTGTGCGCGATGCTCGACGGTTACCTACCCGCAGAGCGCCGATACATCCCCACATCCTAGTTTTTAAAGTGTTTTGATATCCCCGCAAATCCAAATGGAAAGCCCGAACTAGGCAACTCATGGAACAAACTAGGAAAGTTGAGACCGAGGGGAATCCAATCCCCGTGTGGATGCACTCTCAGTCTTGGCTCGAAGACGAGAACTCGCTCCTAGGAGCATGAACGAGACAACCAACACAGACCGTCTGTGGTCTCGTCATCCACACCTTTAAATCATGTTAATAAAGTATCTCTTAATTTACCACTACTTCCTGCCATACTAGATTATTTCGTAACCCTGATTCATCAACCGGATGGAGCAGAGATAACAGGCATGTATGACTAAGCACAACATATTTCATGCTTTGGCGATGCACACAAGCAAACCTATAGCTGCTAGGAGTAGTGCATCAGGATATTTAGGCTATGCATGATATATGATAAGTCTAACTACTGACACAAGATATATTTGAATCGAATGCATTGTACGAGAGTCAAAAAGTCTTTCGAAACCATATATGGGCAGATAAGAGGTTATGCTTGCCTTGCTTCAAGAAAACCAGAGAAAGTCTTCGGGAATAAGTGCTTGACTTGTCGGTTAGGATCAAGTATTCGCCATTGGAGTTGTTGGCCTTCTCTTCGGAGTCACGTTCTACCGAGGGGGAACAAACACCGAAACAAGAAAAACAACAATCAACACATGGCATCGATGCAATGCACAATATGTATGCATGATCAAGTTAATGCACTGAAAGAAGCCCTAAACATGTTCTTTGGGTTGCTAGGGTTAATATGGCAATTAAGCATTTTTACTGAAATTAGTCCGAAATAGACCTCGGAGGGGGAATTCGGGTGATTATGAAAGTAGGTACCATTTAAAAGCTCAAATGGGTTTGAAAACACCATAAATAGATTGCATTTGTCATTCTGAGCATTTTGGTATATAACTTTTAATTTTCTAATTTTATTGAATAAAAACTTATTTTCTCTTTTAAATGAATTAAACAAATTCAAATAAAGTCCAAAATTCAACTTTGTCAAACATGTATGAAAATTACATATTTGGATAGAGTTTATTTTTCTAAACATTTCCGTATATTTAGTTTATTTTCTGATTAATATATCAAGAGATATTAATTTTACATAGTTTTATTGTTTTCTGGAATATATTAAACATTTTTCTGCTGAAATAGGAAAACAGATTTATGACATCAGCATGATGCAACAGTGATGTCACCTGCTCTGATTCCTCACCGATGAATTCGCAATCCGCGGATTTCGCGCGCGATTCGCGAATCAAAACATACCACAAGGGAGAGGAGCTCGTGGGGAGTATAGGGGTGGCGCCGGTTGACCAAATGGTCACCGGAAACCTCACCGGCGTGAAGAGCCGCGGCAGCGGACGGCGGCCTTCGGCGGCGAGAGGAACCAGATGGGGAGGAAGGAAATGGAGGGGTCCGTGAGGCTCACCGGAGCACCAGGAGGGTGTTGGGGTGGACAGGGAGGCGCGGGGGTGACCTAGCTCGCCGGAATCGAGCACGGGGCCTTCGACTGGAGTTGGAGGGGATGCGGAAATTGCTCTCCTCCGGGGTATCCCTGCAAGCGTGAGTCGACGAGGAGGTTCAGGAGCTCGAGGCGGTTCTCACGGCGTGGTCATCTCGTCCAGGGGTGGCCGGAGACGGCGGGGTGAGGCGGCGGCCGGAGAGGCAGAATGGTAGGGTTTCGGTTTGGGGTGTTCTGTGCACAGAGAGCCAGAGAGAGACGAGGCCGAGGTGAGGAGGTGGAGGCGTGCGGAGAACCCTCTCCTCGCCCTTATCCTCGAGGAGGCCAAGCAGGAGGTGGCTCGGCGGCAGCTTCGTCGGCCTTCCGGCCTACTGGCGCAAGGAAGAAGACAAAAGGCATCTAAAAGAAAACCCCCTGGAACTTTCAGAAATCACCAAGAGGCCCTTTTCCATATTGAAACAGAACAGGAAACCAAGTTTTTAGGACCTTTTTGCAAAGATAAATTTTGGCAAAAATACTTTTTGGAAAGCCCATTGAATTTCCAACCAAACCATCACTTGGTTTTCAAATTTTGAAACTGTTTTAAAATCAAATTTGAAGTGCTCACTTTAAGTGATTTTTATGCAAGTTTCATTTAAAAATTCAAATCAAAACTTGGTTCAAATTTTTCATGCATGCTATGCCATGAACACGACACCACAACCCTTTGTTAGAGAAACAGGGATGTTACAGCGCATAAACAAACCTATAGCTGCTAGGAGCAGTGGATCAGGATATTTTAGGCGATGCAATAAGTATAGGAGAACTCTATCTAAGACTATAAATACTTTGAACCGCCTGCAATATACGAGATTCCAAAACACTTCGAAAACCATATATGATCAGATAAGAGGTTATGCTTGCCTTGGTTATAAGAAAACCAGATAGAGGCTTCAGGAATAAGTGCTTGACTTGTCGGTTAGGATCAAGTATTCGTCATGGAGTTGTTGGCTTTCACTTCGGAGTCGCGTTCTCCCGAGGGGGAAACAACACCGAAACAAAGAAGAACAACAATCAAACATGGCATCGATGCAATGCACAATATGTATGCATGAGAAAGTTAATGCACTTAAATAAATCCCTAGACATGTAGATAAGGTTGCTAGGGTTCGTATGTCAAATATGAAGTTTTACTGAAATTAGCCCGAAATAGACCCCGAAGGGGCAATTCGGACAATACTGAAAGGGGGTACAATTTTAAAAGCTCAAATGGGTTTTAAAACATCATAACTAGATTGCATTTGTCATTTTGAGCAATTTGATATATAACTTTTAATTTTATAATTTTATTGAATAAAATCTTATTTTCTCTATTTTAAATGATAAAACAATATTAAATAATGTTCAAAAATGAAATGTGTCAAACATGTATGAAAGTGACATTTTTGGGTTCTAAATAACTTTCTGAACATTTTGATATCTTGAACACATTTTTCTGATTAATATTTTAAAAGATATTCATTAGTAAAGATTAAGGCATTTTCTGTAATTAAAACACAGTGGGGCCCACCGGTCATATATCTTTTATTAAACATTTCATTAAACAACATTTGAACCTGACAGGGCGGGCCCGCGGCGACGTCACGCTGACGTCATGATGACGCCAGCAACTGGCCGGAGAGCCACGGTTGCGGACGCCGGCGGCGAAACACCGCACCAGCGGGAGCGCGGACGCGCGCTGGAACCAAGGCCTCACGGGGAACCTTCTAGGGGTGGCGCCGCCCCCTAGATGTCGCCGGAGCCGCGCCGACGAGCACCGAACACGGCGGAACCCACGGAACACCATGACGGGGACGCTTCTGAGGGGAAGGAGGGCAACGGAGAGCACCTCCGTGCTCCACAACCTTCCACGAACGCGATGGGGAGCTCGGGGATCCCGGAGGAGGCTCGACGGCGCCTGATTCAGAGAGAAACACGGCGGCCGGAGTCGGAAGGGAACAGCCCGATTTGCGGGCTCCCGTCCTTCCCAGCAAACGAGAGTCGACGGGAGAGTAGAGGAGGGCCTCGCGGAGCTCTGGGCGTGCTTCACTGGCCACGGGGTGGCGTGTAGCGGCGGCGAGAGGAGATCGCCGGCGAGATTGGTTTCGGCTAGGGTTTGCGTTTTGGAGGAAGATACAGAGAGCGACGGGTGGCGAGGCGAGGAGGAGGGAGGTGAGGACGATCCGGACGTCTGTGCGCTCCTCTTATCTGCGCAGGAGGGGAGCGGGACGTGGCGTGCGGCAGCGTCGGCGACCTCCCTGCCTACTGTCCAGAGGAGGAAGACGACAGGAGAGTTTTTCCTCCATAACCCCCTGTGAAACTTTGGAAATTACAACAAGGTCCTTTTCTCTTTTTAAAACAGGACACAAACATCGTTTTGAGGGCCTTTTTCTAAACAGAAAATTTGGCAAAAATAACTTTTGGAAAGCTTATGAAATTTCCAACCAAACCATGTTTTGTTTTGGTGTAAACTAAATATGTTTCAATACAACATTTTGGAAACCAAAATAAGTACCGTTTGTGAGATTTTCTCAAACCATTGAAATTCACAATTTGAATTGGTTAGAACATGGTTTAAATTTTTGTTTTGATGCATGTATGAGATGCCAACAACACCACACACCCTAGTTTAGCAAAACAGGGATGTTACAAATCTACCCCCCTTACAAGAATCTCGTCCCAAGATTCCCGAAGGATAAGAAAGAAGGAACACCGGTTTTGAACGATCTTCTCGAACCTTACGGTTCTCTTATCGAGGAGGTTGATCCGTAGCACTTGCAAAGATCTCCAGCGGCTACACCTTAGGTGAGAGGGAAAACTCTTAGGAACTGATCTTTACGAAGATCGAGTATCCCATGGGTAACTCAGGACAAGAATGTTCGTAAAGAACTTTTGAGTTAACAGGCATGAAACACATCAAGATAACGGAGGGAAAACAGAAGATTTCAAGTTTATGGACGATGGTTCTTGAAAGGATTTAGAATATGAGCTTTGCACAAGACTTTAAATCCTTTTGGAAAAGATAAGTTGAGCAACTCGTAACACCGAGGTTTCCTCAACATAGAATATCAGAACGGAAAGGATTGTCTTGGATACCATGACGTAATATCAGTAGACGAGGGGAAACACGAGAAAACACTGTAATCGTGCGTCGGAGAAGATTTGATACAGGATCATGTTCACTCTTCAGAATGGACACAGAAGATAATGGAACTTTCAACCATTCCATAACAATTTTCTTGAAATCCTTGTTAGGGATCGGTATATTACTTCACGACACAAGATGAGAAACCACAAGATGTTGGAACACCATAATTAAGGAGGAATTCTTGGTCACACCACAAGAATGGGTAACCAACGGGGATTGAAACACCATAAGGAATAGGGAATCTCTTTCCTATGGTGGATTTGACGTAGCAATACGTTTACCACATGGTTAAGATCCCATGGCTGAAGTGACTAACGAATTCACACAATGTGTGAGATGAGCAGAACTTCAAGTACAAACAACTTGAGGAAGGAAACTGAACAAAGGTGGTTACAGAACACCAAGAGATGTTCTCCTGATGAACTTGTTTCCACTGAAACAAAGGTTTTGGAGGTTCAGCGGAGAGATATTGGAAAGATCAACTTCCAAGTTATCCGTGATGTTCTAGATACAGACAACAGGCTCACGACAAGCCTTCTGTAGGTCATCAAGTGAAAGTAAAACTCCGGTTTGGGAAGAACGGAGAGGAAAACTTGTTAGAATGAACCACACAAGAATTCTCATGGGGAGTGGCTGTTCTTACGGATTCAAGGGAGTATGACATTAGGCATTCCGGCTAATTGTGTCAACCACAACATCAACCATGCCGTATTTTCAAATGGACCTAATCCAATACCCTTGAGGAAACACCAACCATCGTTGCTGCTTGAGATTCAGCTCTGGCTAGTGGATTAATGACTCAGACTCGGTATGTTTAATCAAAGAGATTGCACCGGTTACCAACGAGATACATATGTTGGATTCTCAAGATATGGACTACGATGCCACGCTCAAGAAGATGAGCGAGATTGCAGGACTCATGTATTAGCAACTTGCGAAAGACGGTTGCACCTACATGAACTACTTGCGGAAGAACACATCGGAGTCCTTTTTGGGAAAACAATTATAAAGATAACAAAGTTCTTAAACTTCTTCTCTTTCACGGATAGTCAATCAGTGGCTTGGTGTGGATGCAAACTTCTTCAAATAATTGGAGGTAACAACCTACCATCTAAAAAAATGGTCCACACATGCATGACCGACTTGGAATTATTCCCGAAGGAACAAGAAAACTTTACTCGGATCCATGGCGACAACTTTCACCATAAACACATGGACCGGGGTAAGTTACTATGAACATCCAGAACACAACTTCGTGATGACACAAAGGTGGTTCTCGAAAGTTTCCAACATTGGTGCCAAGTGTTCAACATGAACCTCTTGCAACTTGGAGAAAATAGGAATGCCATCGATGGGCTAGACAACACCTTATCACGATACTCCAAGAGGAGGGATTCACATGATATATGAACGAGGAAAAATATTGGTCTGGCCAAAAGACATGAAGGTGTACTTAGGTGGAACACCGGGAGTAGAAAACACCATCAAGGTAGTCCTTGGATCTTTTCTCAATTTGATGATAGCCCAAATCAAATCAAGGTAGAATGATAGCATGTCCACTAAGGAGATACTATCCAGCTTCAACACATAAGAAACTGGACATCCCGTAACGAAGGATCTAGTTAGGATGAGCTTTTGTCTTTCAACTGTCCAGGTTGTTGCTTAAGCTCAACCAACTAGTCCAGGATATCCAGCGGAGTTTCCTGGAGAAAGGAGTAGTTCAAACTACCCCTTGGTTAGACATTACGGCCAGGTGATAAACCTGGTGATACTTCTGGAAAGACAACCAGAATATCACAACCTACCGGTATGTCTTGGAATTCGGAAGAAGTCTTGCTTTTCAAAGCAACTGGTATGATCTTGAGAGCTTTGGCATGATCATAACTCTCAGACCAAGAATGTGCATCAGAATGAACGGATTTGGTAACACGATCAACTTTCTATAGAGACCGGGTGACCAATAGTGCTAAGAAGGATACAAATGTTTCTTAGGTTTTTCGAAGCAATAAGAATTGCTAGGAGTACCTAATACACATGTCAATGCATAAACCAACCATACTCAAGCATTCAAGCTTGGATGAAGGGGGAGTGAAGACGGTAAGAGCATCACTTCATCAATAAGGCCATGAAACTTAACACAACCTCCTGATATAAAAGAGTGTGATACTCGAAGGTGGAACAAACAGAAGCTAATGAAACTTCTTTGATATGCGTATTACAAAGCTTTGACCTAGTCCTAGAGATGAACGAGGTTCTGGAGTTTGTTTCTCCTAACATTCCAAGGTGGAATGTTTTAACGGAAAACAGGAGCAAGTACATTGGAAGAATCCAACACACATATGCAACTTGGTGTCCAGAACAATAGATGATGTTTGGAAGCAACTATAGAATACGAACATGCTTCGGAGATTCCAGAGGTCACGGTGATTGCACAGGGTGATACTCATTTGTAAAACCCACGCTGAAAGAGAGGTATAGCTGAATCAAGCATAAAGATGTGGAATTCAAGATGACCACTCTTGTTGTGATCCCTTTTGGTTCCAAAGGAAAGCCTACGGCTATGAGAGTTGGAATTTCCTAACCACCCTGAGGTAAAACAGATTCTTCAGGATTCAACGAAACAGAACTTGGGTTAAAGGTCAGCATCCTGTACTGATAGAGTGAGCATCACATGGTTATGAAACTACATGGTTCAACCCACCACAATTCAGCACATTCCGGGACCTTCGGTTCAAGTCCAAGGTTAAAAAGCAAAAGAAAGGAGTAACTACTATTTGAGTGCCTTAAAGGACACTATGAATAACAATTACGAGGTATCTTTCAAAAGACAACAATAGCTCCGGAAGAATTTTGAGCAGGATAACATATACATCTGAGATGAAAAGGAAATATCGAGGTTCAGGATTTTGAGACTTTAGAACAGGAGTATGTGGAACCCACACAACTCTGAGAGATTATGATGGAAAGGAAATCTCTCAGTTTAAGAGAAACAACGGAGTAAGGAACACACACGACTCTAGAAACTTTAACACTAGGTCAACTTGGGTGAAAACGTCATTGCCAAAGAAGGCAACTGAGTTTTGAATGACTAGAAGAGATATCAAAACCTTTTCAAAACAAAACAGGTAAAGTGACCCAGAGTTAGAGCGATACCAGATACGGAATAAAAAGGATCCTAAGAAGGTTTTTCGCAATCCATTTGTAGTTTTCAAATAGTTTTCACAAACACTAGACTCAACATCGACCAAGCAGTAAGGTTTTCCTACAGGCAGTCCTGCTCTGATACCATGACCTGTCGCGACCCCGGACCCAGAGATATACATACTGTTATGTGCTCCTATGTGACGCCCCGAGATCGGGCACTATGCAGATTTCAGCATTCCCGCCAAATCCGCATAATAACCGATTCCAGGTTGCCATTTATGATAACATTACAATAGTTCACGAATAATCCACAATTACAACAGAAGCAGATAGATACAAGATGACTCAAACGAGCCAGGGTTACAACTGATACATTACAAAGATCCAAATAACAGCGGAAGAAACAAAACATCGTCCGTCTACGGACAAGATCCAATTTGGACTAAGAGTCCTGAAGATAACCGAAGGCGTCCAATCCCTGCCCAGGCCAAGCCGGAGGGATTCCCAAGCTAACGTCGTCAGACTTCAAACCTGTTGACTGCAATTTGGAATTTGCAGCCACGAAAGAGATTCGTGGGTCAGTACGGTTAAGTACTGGCAAGGGGGATAAAACCCATACTCACAAGTTACCGGCGTAGCCAGTCATCACAAGATACAAATACTTTAGGATCAACGGAAGGAAGGGGTTATTGCAAATAATTGACAGCAGGCTGCACTAACCAACTACAGAGATTCTACTACTTCCAACTGTCAGAAAGGGGATAAGATCGAGGTTTGTAACCAACTGAAAGATAACTTCAAACAAACCCATCCTGGATCTCGCCCCTTATCCAAAGAAGCAATCCGAGGATAACTCACACCGTGGTATTAAAGATGAGTCAAGTTATTGTGTGAACAACCTATTACTAGTCAAGTTATTAATCATTGGGTGAAACATGATTGATCATTATGTTGAAGTTGTCCTGAGTACTTGTTAGCCAGTACTTTCACCAAGTAATCCATAACCGCGGAAAACACGGCTTCTCGAGAAGATTTACCCTGCAGGGGTGCACCATAGTAACCACACTCATGAATATCCCGCCAGATGGAATGCCTCCCACCAAGCGGGGCACTCAACACAATCCAACCCTTCTTCGCATCAAGCCCAAAGAACCTTGGGCGCACGGCTAATCGAGCCCAGAAGAAAATGGACCCTCATAGCACTCTAAGAACGTGTCCCCCTATATGCCGACTACGAAAGTTCCACCCGGGTACCAAGGGCTCGCCAGATCATGCATGCAGCAAATGGAAAACCCGAACTAAATGAGGCGATTTGGACGAGATGCGAATCGGGTCAAACTGAGGGGGAGCCCATACTCCCCAAATGCGGGTAGTGCGCTCATCATGGATCAGTAGACAAGACCCTTTTCCTATTAGGGTCGACACTAGCAGGCCTCAAAACCACAAAGGGCCTCCTGCCGGTGCCTTATCATCAAATTATTATTATTACCATTAGCAATTAACAGGTTTGATTGATTAACATCGAGCCCCCAGAACATAACTAAGTAATAACAGAAAGTAACGGGTAACAGACTCGAGCAAAACAACCCTAAGCAAGATAGTAGGACACAGGCTCAAGCAAAGGTTATAGGAGTGGAGGTGAGGCAATATCAGGGTTAAAGGATTCATGTGATAGGTTCGTAACAGAAACAACTACTACTAAGGCTAGCAGAAAAGAATCAACGGAAAGAATCTGTAACAAGTGATGAAAGGCAGCCATATGGCATGCAAGTGAGTATACTTGCCTGAGATCCCGCAAGGTAGCAGAACTTGTCGTTGCTCACATCATCTCAACGTCCTATCCGAGTAGAAGCAACGAACCTCGAACAAACACCGGAATGCAACAATTACTACTACGGCAAAAGATCCAGCATGATCAAGATATGGATGCATGACAAGTTTAATAGATGCACCAAGGTAAACTAGTGGATATGATACACAAGTTTAAATGGATTCCATATGCAAAGATTGCATTTGGCAAACCCATGCCTTATAGTTGAATTAATTGTTCTAACACTAGGCATCATGTGTAAGTGAGTTAGAATGATGCATGCATGATGAAGAACAAGAAGATAGCAATATTAAATGCAATTGGAATGATAGTTAACCATTTTAGAAAACATTGATAAGTTTTGGAAATTATTGGTACTTAATGGTGTTGAACAAGTAGTGGTTGTTATCAACAAGTTAAAGGGTGCAAAACAGATAACAAAGTTGATATTTGAAAAGGTTATCAAATTTTAGTTGGATTACATGTTTCACATTTTGAAATTGGACTTTGGATTATTTAATTAGGAATTAAACAATATTAAACAATTTTTAATTGAATTAAACAAGATTTAAATTGTTTAGGCAATTTTAATTATTCAAAACAGAAAACAAAAATTATATTTGATTAGCTTATTTAAAATGGTATTGAAAACATATTTTATTTTCATGATTTGGACTTATGAATAATTAATTATTGAATTTAGCAAAACACATTTGAAATGATTTAAATTTGAATTGAATTGTAATTTGAAAGTTCAAAACAGAACACAAGTTGCAAATTTGGATAGATTAGGAGATTTAGATCAAGTTTCATATAAAGTTTGTATTCATTGGATTTATAAATTGAAAGATATGGAATTTAGAAGTTATTATTCAAATCTGTTATTTTAAAAAAAAAGAATTTGATTATTGGTAATTCGCAGAAAACCAAAAGTCACGCAGCAGTGCCCTACACGCAGTCACTGCGCAGTGGGCCACCTGCCAGCGTGGCCCTCCGCAACGCCGCGTGGCCACAGAGGGTCGCTGACTGCGGGCCTCCTCGCGGTGGACGAAAACCCACAAAAAAGGGTGTGGTTTTCGCGGCTCGAACCCGCGCCCACTCGCGAGTTTCAGAGGGAGACTACCACTGCGCTGTGCTCGAACATCTGACAGAGAAACATGCGCGGCCAAGGTAACCTTCAGGAGAACGTTAACTGAATTTTTTTTGGAACAGACATCTATCTGAACCTGACAACAGAAAGGCTCGAACGGACAACATCGGTGATCTCCGGGGTGGGCAGCGGCGTGGTGCGGTGCTCGCCGGTGTGCATCGTGTGGAGGCAGTGCGGGACGTGGGTGTAGAGCGTGGAGACGTAAGGAGGGAAAGGAGAGGGGTGCCTGCTCGATGCGTTTTTCTGACGAACGAACGCGACCGTAACAGAGGAGACCGGCGAGGAACAGAGGAAGAGGGAGGCGGATCGGGGCCTTACCTCGAGATGGAGCCTTCTGCGAACTTGTAGCTGGATGATTGCGGTTTCCATTCCCGGGAACAGATCCCCCTCGAGGTGTCCAGATCGTGGCCGCCATGAAGAGGCAGGTGATGGTCTCGGTGGGGTTAGGTGGTGTGGTTCAGAGGAAAGAACTTAGCAGGGGGGGGAGAATGGCGGCGAGGAGGAACTAGCTAGGGTTCTAGGGTTTGGCAGAGGGCAGAGGGGCGGTGGGTAGGTACTTAAGAGAGAGGGTGCTCCTGTACGGCAAGCAATCCAGGAGGGTGGGGATCGATCATGTGGCTGTTCTTGGTTCGTACAGGATGACAGCGACTTGAGGAAGAAAGACAGAAAAGATAGAGGGGTATGGGCCAGCAGGTTTGGTGGGCTTTGGGGAAATTGAGAGGATGGGGTTGGGCTGGTTCCCTCTCCTCTCTCTTAGGCTATTTATTTTTCCTTTTCCATTTTTTTTTTTTTGCAAGAGATCAAAGAGGGAGAAAGAATAGGACTTTGGGGTTTAACCTTTTGTAATTATTTGGGATACTTTTCAAAAACAGGAGCTTAAGCAATGTCAACCTATTTTTCACAAGATTTGAAATTCTAAATGATTTAAAGTTGTTTTGTTAAAATTATCAATTAGGGTGTGAGGGTGTTTAGTTGATAATTAAAGTTTATCAATTTGCAAAACAATAAATAAAAGCAAGTTTGGTTTTTGATTTCAAGATTGGTAATATTAGTTTGATTTTTAAATTGGTATTTGAATTTCAAATAGGGTTTGGGGTTTTATTTTATATGAAATGTTTTATTAATTTGCAAACAACAAATCAATGCAAGTGTGAACATTAAGTCCCAAGATTTGAAAACTTTATTTGATTTTTTTAAAGTTGTTATTTGAATTTTCCATAGCATTTCATAAAGATTGAATTTTAAACAATGTTATCCCACTAACTCAAACAATGATGAAATCTTATTGACTTAGTTTGTTTGCAAGATTTTAATTGCCAAGCCACAATTGGATCATGTCACATATGATTGAAATGATTTGAATTTTGAGTTGTTTTGAAAAACAGAATGCAATGCTCATGTGATGCATATGATGCAAGCCAAAAAGAAAACAAACACTTTCCTATTAGGGTAACACCCCAGGTGTTACAGACGACACCACTAACAAGGGATTGCGCCCTCGCAATCCACCTGCTAACCCGGGAGGGGAAAGAAGTTAGACTATCGATTCTTCGTGCTTCCGGTTGATCTCCTCGACACCACTAACAAGAGATTCTTGCTCGGGCTGACGACGATGTTCTTCCACCAGGAGTTTTCCGATGATCGAACCTATTAGGTTAAAGGCTCAGGAAACGTCCACCCACGTAGGATCCTAACACTTTGAAAGATAGACCAGAGGGGAGACTCCAAAACAAATAAGATTGGGAGGGGAAATAGAATAGGGATAAGGAGAAAAACAAGAATCCTATTGAGATGTTGTTCCAAAATAGTTTAGCAGAAATAGTTTTTGACACTCTAGAAACAACGACCGTTAGCGAGGTTAACCTACAGGCTTTGCGGACCCGTTGCTTCGATAACCATTCGTATCGAAACAATATCGGGAATCGGAACCAAGGCTCTGATACCATTTGTGACGCCCCGAGATCGGGCACTATGCAGATTTCAGCATTCCCGCCAAATCCGCATAATAACCGATTCCAGGTTGCCATTTATGATAACATTACAATAGTTCACGAATAATCCACAATTACAACAGAAGCAGATAGATACAAGATGACTCAAACGAGCCAGGGTTACAACTGATACATTACAAAGATCCAAATAACAGCGGAAGAAACAAAACATCGTCCGTCTACGGACAAGATCCAATTTGGACTAAGAGTCCTGAAGATAACCGAAGGCGTCCAATCCCTGCCCAGGCCAAGCCGGAGGGATTCCCAAGCTAACGTCGTCAGACTTCAAACCTGTTGACTGCAATTTGGAATTTGCAGCCACGAAAGAGATTCGTGGGTCAGTACGGTTAAGTACTGGCAAGGGGGATAAAACCCATACTCACAAGTTACCGGCGTAGCCAGTCATCACAAGATACAAATACTTTAGGATCAACGGAAGGAAGGGGTTATTGCAAATAATTGACAGCAGGCTGCACTAACCAACTACAGAGATTCTACTACTTCCAACTGTCAGAAAGGGGATAAGATCGAGGTTTGTAACCAACTGAAAGATAACTTCAAACAAACCCATCCTGGATCTCGCCCCTTATCCAAAGAAGCAATCCGAGGATAACTCACACCGTGGTATTAAAGATGAGTCAAGTTATTGTGTGAACAACCTATTACTAGTCAAGTTATTAATCATTGGGTGAAACATGATTGATCATTATGTTGAAGTTGTCCTGAGTACTTGTTAGCCAGTACTTTCACCAAGTAATCCATAACCGCGGAAAACACGGCTTCTCGAGAAGATTTACCCTGCAGGGGTGCACCATAGTAACCACACTCATGAATATCCCGCCAGATGGAATGCCTCCCACCAAGCGGGGCACTCAACACAATCCAACCCTTCTTCGCATCAAGCCCAAAGAACCTTGGGCGCACGGCTAATCGAGCCCAGAAGAAAATGGACCCTCATAGCACTCTAAGAACGTGTCCCCCTATATGCCGACTACGAAAGTTCCACCCGGGTACCAAGGGCTCGCCAGATCATGCATGCAGCAAATGGAAAACCCGAACTAAATGAGGCGATTTGGACGAGATGCGAATCGGGTCAAACTGAGGGGGAGCCCATACTCCCCAAATGCGGGTAGTGCGCTCATCATGGATCAGTAGACAAGACCCTTTTCCTATTAGGGTCGACACTAGCAGGCCTCAAAACCACAAAGGGCCTCCTGCCGGTGCCTTATCATCAAATTATTATTATTACCATTAGCAATTAACAGGTTTGATTGATTAACATCGAGCCCCCAGAACATAACTAAGTAATAACAGAAAGTAACGGGTAACAGACTCGAGCAAAACAACCCTAAGCAAGATAGTAGGACACAGGCTCAAGCAAAGGTTATAGGAGTGGAGGTGAGGCAATATCAGGGTTAAAGGATTCATGTGATAGGTTCGTAACAGAAACAACTACTACTAAGGCTAGCAGAAAAGAATCAACGGAAAGAATCTGTAACAAGTGATGAAAGGCAGCCATATGGCATGCAAGTGAGTATACTTGCCTGAGATCCCGCAAGGTAGCAGAACTTGTCGTTGCTCACATCATCTCAACGTCCTATCCGAGAAGAAGCAAGGAACCTCGAACAAACACCGGAATGCAACAATTACTACTACGGCAAAAGATCCAGCATGATCAAGATATGGATGCATGACAAGTTTAATAGATGCACCAAGGTAAACTAGTGGATATGATACACAAGTTTAAATGGATTCCATATGCAAAGATTGCATTTGGCAAACCCATGCCTTATAGTTGAATTAATTGTTCTAACACTAGGCATCATGTGTAAGTGAGTTAGAATGATGCATGCATGATGAAGAACAAGAAGATAGCAATATTAAATGCAATTGGAATGATAGTTAACCATTTTAGAAAACATTGATAAGTTTTGGAAATTATTGGTACTTAATGGTGTTGAACAAGTAGTGGTTGTTATCAACAAGTTAAAGGGTGCAAAACAGATAACAAAGTTGATATTTGAAAAGGTTATCAAATTTTAGTTGGATTACATGTTTCACATTTTGAAATTGGACTTTGGATTATTTAATTAGGAATTAAACAATATTAAACAATTTTTAATTGAATTAAACAAGATTTAAATTGTTTAGGCAATTTTAATTATTCAAAACAGAAAACAAAAATTATATTTGATTAGCTTATTTAAAATGGTATTGAAAACATATTTTATTTTCATGATTTGGACTTATGAATAATTAATTATTGAATTTAGCAAAACACATTTGAAATGATTTAAATTTGAATTGAATTGTAATTTGAAAGTTCAAAACAGAACACAAGTTGCAAATTTGGATAGATTAGGAGATTTAGATCAAGTTTCATATAAAGTTTGTATTCATTGGATTTATAAATTGAAAGATATGGAATTTAGAAGTTATTATTCAAATCTGTTATTTTAAAAAAAAAGAATTTGATTATTGGTAATTCGCAGAAAACCAAAAGTCACGCAGCAGTGCCCTACACGCAGTCACTGCGCAGTGGGCCACCTGCCAGCGTGGCCCTCCGCAACGCCGCGTGGCCACAGAGGGTCGCTGACTGCGGGCCTCCTCGCGGTGGACGAAAACCCACAAAAAAGGGTGTGGTTTTCGCGGCTCGAACCCGCGCCCACTCGCGAGTTTCAGAGGGAGACTACCACTGCGCTGTGCTCGAACATCTGACAGAGAAACATGCGCGGCCAAGGTAACCTTCAGGAGAACGTTAACTGAATTTTTTTTGGAACAGACATCTATCTGAACCTGACAACAGAAAGGCTCGAACGGACAACATCGGTGATCTCCGGGGTGGGCAGCGGCGTGGTGCGGTGCTCGCCGGTGTGCATCGTGTGGAGGCAGTGCGGGACGTGGGTGTAGAGCGTGGAGACGTAAGGAGGGAAAGGAGAGGGGTGCCTGCTCGATGCGTTTTTCTGACGAACGAACGCGACCGTAACAGAGGAGACCGGCGAGGAACAGAGGAAGAGGGAGGCGGATCGGGGCCTTACCTCGAGATGGAGCCTTCTGCGAACTTGTAGCTGGATGATTGCGGTTTCCATTCCCGGGAACAGATCCCCCTCGAGGTGTCCAGATCGTGGCCGCCATGAAGAGGCAGGTGATGGTCTCGGTGGGGTTAGGTGGTGTGGTTCAGAGGAAAGAACTTAGCGGGGGGGGAGAATGGCGGCGAGGAGGAACTAGCTAGGGTTCTAGGGTTTGGCAGAGGGCAGAGGGGCGGTGGGTAGGTACTTAAGAGAGAGGGTGCTCCTGTACGGCAAGCAATCCAGGAGGGTGGGGATCGATCATGTGGCTGTTCTTGGTTCGTACAGGATGACAGCGACTTGAGGAAGAAAGACAGAAAAGATAGAGGGGTATGGGCCAGCAGGTTTGGTGGGCTTTGGGGAAATTGAGAGGATGGGGTTGGGCTGGTTCCCTCTCCTCTCTCTTAGGCTATTTATTTTTCCTTTTCCATTTTTTTTTTTTGCAAGAGATCAAAGAGGGAGAAAGAATAGGACTTTGGGGTTTAACCTTTTGTAATTATTTGGGATACTTTTCAAAAACAGGAGCTTAAGCAATGTCAACCTATTTTTCACAAGATTTGAAATTCTAAATGATTTAAAGTTGTTTTGTTAAAATTATCAATTAGGGTGTGAGGGTGTTTAGTTGATAATTAAAGTTTATCAATTTGCAAAACAATAAATAAAAGCAAGTTTGGTTTTTGATTTCAAGATTGGTAATATTAGTTTGATTTTTAAATTGGTATTTGAATTTCAAATAGGGTTTGGGGTTTTATTTTATATGAAATGTTTTATTAATTTGCAAACAACAAATCAATGCAAGTGTGAACATTAAGTCCCAAGATTTGAAAACTTTATTTGATTTTTTTAAAGTTGTTATTTGAATTTTCCATAGCATTTCATAAAGATTGAATTTTAAACAATGTTATCCCACTAACTCAAACAATGATGAAATCTTATTGACTTAGTTTGTTTGCAAGATTTTAATTGCCAAGCCACAATTGGATCATGTCACATATGATTGAAATGATTTGAATTTTGAGTTGTTTTGAAAAACAGAATGCAATGCTCATGTGATGCATATGATGCAAGCCAAAAAGAAAACAAACACTTTCCTATTAGGGTAACACCCCAGGTGTTACATCCTAGACATGGACTCACAAGGGCTTCAGGGTTACCAGTCCCGGCCGCAACAAACAACGGCAGGCAGACTGGATTCATCGGCACGTAGTCCGGATCCCCAGTCTACTACTCCTTGTATCCATGCTAGTCATAACCAACTATGCATATCAATGCGTCCACGAATCGAATGAAACTGAAGGAAACGGGACCAAAACTATACAGAGATGCTATTTGTCCAGAAAGTGCAACAACAATCGAGGGTTACTGGGGTTACCTCGCCCCAGGCCGATCACATCGACAGGCGGGCTCGGACATGGATCATCGGCTGCACAACCCCTCGACTGCGACAATTATGCAGGCATAGCCAAAACTGTATAACAATAAGCTCGAAACCAACAACCGATCAAAGCAGTACTCTAAACATGAAGCTTTATTAAATAGGGGTTACTAGAGTATAGCTTACAAGCAGAGGTCACATGACCCAACATTACATCAGACATCGGAAGGCAAATTATGTTGTTAATCAACAAGAACCAAAAAGGCCTAAGAGGCTGCAACATAAGGCGACGTACCAGCCCATAGATTCCAGGCTACTACATGGGAACCCCAAACCACTCGTCGATGTCCACGTTGAACCACCACTGAAGTGAGATATTCTCCTGAACCAAAATTAAGCAAACCTGAGTACGGGAGGTACTCAACAAGACTTAATTAACCTATTATATATCTGCTATTTCGAAAAGGGTTTCATGAAGGATGATTTGCGTAAAGCAATTTTTGTTTTGCAAGTTAAGGAAGGAATAGCACGTCTCATGGAGTATTTTAAAAACAGATGAGAAAGCTACTCAAACACTGAGATCATCATCTTATTGTATTCCACCAAGTCCTTCTCATTCCCACACTATCTCATGCTACAAGGATCACCCCTCTCGGCATCTCCGAGGAGGCACCCTTCAATCATGGTTAACAAGTTTTAGTCATTCCCTTGAAGTTATCTATGATCACAGAATCTGTTGCCAAGTCATCCGTAACCGTGGACACGACTTCTCGAGGAGATTTATCCCTGCAGGGGGTACACTTTACCCACACTTACCATCCGACTCTTAACGCCACATGTACGCTCGTCTATGGAGCGCGACAGAGGGTGGCTGGCCACGACCTTTACCTTGCTCGACCCTATCCATGAGTCAACCCAAACAGGCCACCCCGTCAACAGGGAGTTGGCCACCTCCTGACGGCACCTGTTCTGTGAGTCGGGATCAAGATCCGAGTACGTCCATCACTTGTCCCGGTCACGCCCTAAGTTTTCTCCAAATCTTTTTCGGACTCACACGTAGATGGAAAGATCAAACTACGTGACTCATGGACGTGGCCAAACAAGTTAGTTGGTCGAGAGCGGTCTGTTAGGCCCCGCGTGTGGTTGCACGCTCAGTCTTGGCTTCGAAGGCGAGAACTCGCTCCTAGGGGCATGAACAGGACAAAACGCCACAACCCATTGTGGCCTGACATCCATGCCATTATTTAGTCAAGTTATCAAGATAATATAATTCACAACAACCTGACATAATAGATTCACGCATTGACCAGATTCATCAATTGGATGGATCAGATCACAACTAGGCATGGCTAAGCAAGACTCACAGTGTTTAGCGGAGCGCGCACAAACAAATCTATAGCTGCTAGGAGCAGTGGATCAGGATATTTTAGGCGATGCAATAAGTATAGGAGAACTCTATCTAAGACCATAAATACTTTGAACCGCATGCAATATACGAGATTCCAAAACACTTCGAAAACCATATATGAGCAGATAAGAGGTTATGCTTGCCTTGGTTATAAGAAAACCAGATAGAGGCTTTAGGAATAAGTGCTTGACTTGTCGGTTAGGATCAAGTATTCGTCATAGAGTTGTTGGCCTTCACTTCGGAGTCGTGTTCTACCGAGGGGGAAACAACACCGAAACAAAGAAGAACAACAATCAAACATGGCATCGATGCAATGCACAATATGTATGCATGAGCAAGTTAATGCACTTAAATAAAGCCCTAAACATGTAGATAAGGTTGCTAGGGTTCGTATGTCAAATATGAAGTTTTACTGAAATTAGCCCGAAATAGACCCCGGAGGGGCAATTCGGACAATACCGGAAGTGGGTACAATTTTAAAAGCTGAAATGGGTTTGAAAACATCATAACTAGATTGCATTTGTCATTTCGACCAATTTGATATATAACTTTTAATTTTCTAATTTTATTGAATAAAATCTTATTTTCTCTATTTTAAATGATTAAACAATATTAAATAATGTTCAAAAATGAAGTGTGTCAAACATGTATGAAAGTGACATTTTTGGGTTCCAAATAACTTTCTGAACATTTTGATATCTTGAACACATTTTTCTGATTAATATTTTAAAAGATATTCATTAGTAAAGATTAAGGCATTTTCTGTAATTAAAACACAGTGGGGCCCACCGGTCATATATCTTTTATTAAACATTTCATTAAACAACATTTGAACCTGACAGGGCGGGCCCGCGGCGACGTCACGCTGACGTCATGATGACGCCAGCAACTGGCCGGAGAGCCACGGTTGCGGACGCCGGCGGCGAACCACCGCATCAGCGGGAGCGCGGACGGGCACGCTGGAACCAGGGCCTCACGGGGAACCTTCTAGGGGTGGCGCCGCCCCCTAGAGGTCGTCGGAGCCGCGCCGGCGAGCACCGAACACGGCGGCACCCACGGAACACCATGACGGGGACGCTTCCGAGGGGAAGGAGGGGAACGGAGAGCATCTCCGTGCTCCACAACCTTCCACGAACGCGATGGGGAGCTCGGGGATCCCGGAGGAGGCTCGACGGCGCCGGATTCAGAGAGAAACACGGCGGCCGGAGTCGGAAGGGAACAGCCCGATTTGCGGGCTCCCGTCCTTCCCAGCAAACGAGAGTCGACGGGAGAGTAGAGGAGGGCCTCGCGGAGCTCTGGGCGTGCTTCACTGGCCACGGGGTGGCATGTAGCGGCGGCGAGAGGAGATCTCCGGCGAGATTGGTTTCGGCTAGGGTTTGCGTTTTGGAGGAAGATATAGAGAGCGAGGGGTGGCGAGGCGAGGAGGAGGGAGGTGAGGACGATCCGGACGTCTGTGCGCTCCTCTTATCTGCGCAGGAGGGGAGCGGGACGTGGCGTGCGGCAGCGTCGGCGACCTTCCTGCCTACTGTCTAGAGGAGGAAGACGACAGGAGAGTTTTTCCTCCATAACCCCCTGTGAAACTTTGGAAATTACAACAAGGTCTTTTTTCTCTTTTTAAAACAGGACAGAAAACATCGTTTTGAGGGCCTTTTTCTAAACAGAAAATTTGGCAAAAATAACTTTTGGAAATCTTATGAAATTTCCAACCAAACCATGTTTTGTTTTGGTGTAAACAAAATATTTTTCAATACAACATTTTGGAAACCAAAATAAGTACCGTTTGTGAGATTTTCTCAAACCATTGAAATTCACAATTTGAATTGGTTAGAACATGGTTTAAATTTTTGTTTTGATGCATGTATGAGATGCCAACAACACCACACACCCTAGTTTAGCAAAACAGGGATGTTACAGCCAAATAAGCATGTAGTATTAGTCTTGCCATTTATATCCACCATAGTGTTACTTGCCAATACATTAAATTGTATTGACCCCCTTGTGGCTGCATATTCCATCCTGCAAATGATTCTGAAGACGGATGAGAACTTCATTTAGGATCTCGAGCCTACCGCCAACATGTTTTGCATGTGGCACATGAAGAAGATGGGCTCAATGTTGTACTATGTTTTCCGCTGTATTTCTTTGTTTTTTCTGCTAGTCTTCTAAGACTATGCAAGTTGTAATATTATTTTGTAAAGATTGGATCATGCGATGTAATAGCATTTTGATGCATTTGCATGATATTTCATCTTGTACTGTGGTGCTAGCAAATGATCCAGGGACTAGCACAGTAACACATATGTTCTTACATTATTTAAATGTGGGAACGCTACAATTCTACTACACCGCACCCAGCGTAGTCTGGATGATCTGAGGATTGTGCAACACACCACTATTGCAGAGTGCCGCATCCGGACAACACACTTGGGGAAGCTGATGGTGTAGTATGAGACAGTTACCGTGAGGAACCGTGCCTTGGTGGGACAGTTATGGACCACTCGTTTGGGCCGTACCCGTCTCACCAAGAAGGTAGAGGCGCTGCAGGAAGCCAACGCCATTCTGCGTGGTAGGACGAAGACTGCCAGAGAGGATCTGGCCACTCGAGACTCATCTCTCGAGGAGTTGGAGGAGGATATCACCGAGCTCCATAGGGAGAACGAGGACCTCCTTGTTGACGATGACATTCTGTCTGATGTTGATGGGATGGACATGTGTGACCAGAGTGAGCAGGAGGATAACGACCTACTTGAGGACGAGGAGGATCCTGGGGAGATCCTTTTTGATGGAGACAGTGACCAGGACTAGATGTAGCACCTTGGCACTTTTGGATGTGTGCTAGTAGCTTTGCGATGTCCTCATGAGTCGCACCCCTGGTTGTAGCTCTTGAAGCTTAGCTTGTAGTGTGAGATTTGTGTTTGTGTATGTGTGATTGTAAGACTCTATGTGATGAATGTGATATGTTTATGTTCTATCCGTGTTTGTGATTTTTCTACTCGTAACTTTACTTGTGATGTATCACTTGTCTTTTGTTGTTCATAAAACTATTTTTGTTGCTTAGTTTTTCCTTTAAAAAATGAAGAAGTATTGATGCATAGTCTTACACATGTTTCACTATAGCATGCCGCCGCGTCGGGAACCACCCCCACCATCGGTGGAGGCATTGTTGGCCCTAATGATGGAGGATCGTCAAGCCACACGAGCTGAGAGCATCGACACAATTGCTGCACTGCAGTAGTTTCCCACTGCTAGTGCCAACAACAATAACAATAACAATGGCAATGGTGCTCGATCGAAGCTGAAGGATTTTCAACAGACCAACCCTCCGGTCTTTTCCAAGATCATGGAGCCACTTGATGCTGATGATTGGCTCTGCACAATTGCTAACAACATGGAAGTTGCATCTGTGGAGGAGAATGACAAGGTTCTGTTTGCCACTCATTTTCTTGCTGGTCCGGCAAGAACTTGGTGGGAGACAACTCGAGCCACTATTGCTGTTGGCCATGTGTTCGATTGGGAGGACTTTGTTGCAAGGTTCCGCAATTATCACATCCCCCAGGGTGTGATGAACATTATGCGGGACAAGTTTCTGAAGCTGGCACTAAATCTAAGAATAGTATGACAACTGGACCATACTTCAACCATACCCAGGAAAGAAAACATGGCAGCCGAACCTAAACTAAACCCATTTGGTAATCACCTCAGCCCAACCAAAACCATAATTGTTCAAGTTTCTACCCAAACCAAACTAAACCGAGACTTCATATGTGGGTTTAAACCAGTTACGAACTGTACGATCAAATGGGTTCGCGATATTGCCACCACCACATGCAAATTGAAGCGCTCCTTCTCCCATAGTCCCATGCCTCCTGGACATACTGCAGCAGCAGCTTGCCGGACATGAGCAGCGTCGCTCCCATGCCATCGGTGACGTCCCTCCGACCTCTGCGGAGAGAAGGCTGTCGCACCCGGACTTCTAGAGGATACTCACAGCCCGCTAAACAGTAGATAATTGGCTTACGGGGCTAACCGGCACCCGCATCTCAATATGAGTAGGACAACACGTAAACGTGTGACAACCAACCTCTACTATTCATCGTCTGCGTAAACCATCCCATAGAAATCCGACTACTTGCATTGACGTACTTCATAACATACACACATGGTACGTCAACGGCATTTGAACAAGTGATATCACAACATATCTCTAAGACACAAGGAAATAGAAATAAGTGGCAAATAGCTCTCACTAGAGCAGAGATAGTAAATACAGTCATGAAGAGGACACATGTCCCAACAAGTCATCATTACATCACAGCGGAAGCATCCAAGTGTCTGAGTACAGACAAGATCCAAATAGGCCTAAGAGGCCGGAAACGAAAAGACGGAGCCCATCCACGATGTCTCGGATCCTGCCCGGGTCCGCTATCTACTCGTCAGCAGCCTCGTCATACTCCACGTAGTAGCCACCATGGGGATCCTCGGAAACGTAGTCTGCAGAACACGCAGCCCCAAAGGGGTCAGTACAGACGAGTACTGGCAAGCAAGACGCACAAGATACCAAAGTGTACCCGGCAACACCAAGTGCAGATGCTTTGGGTTCAACGGAAGATAGGTGATACAAAAGTGCGGCAGCGGGCTGCCTAACCAACTACAGAGACTCGCTACAACATCCGGCTAAAAGGAAGGGGATAAGATAGCGCATCGGAACCAACTACCACTACCCTCAAACAAACCCATCCTGGATCTCGCCCCTTATCCAAAGAAGCAATCCGAGGATAACCCACACAGTTGGATTAGTGAAGGGTCAAGTTATTGTGACAATATGCCTATTACTAGTCAACTTATTATTGATTAGGTGTAAGTTTTCTAATCCTTGTTAGCCAGCCCTATCACCAAGTCATCCATAACCACGGACAACATGGCTTCTCGAGAAGATTTAACCCTGCAGGGGTGCAACAATTTAGCCGTACACGTAAGAATATCCCGCCAGACGAGGGATCAACCCACCAAGCGAGGTACTCAACACAACCCAACTCTTCTTCGCTTCAAGCCCAAAGAACCACGTGCTGTGCGTGCGCGGCTAATCGAGCCCCCAGGAAGAAAAGGGGGACCCTCATAACACTGGAAGACCACGCCGCCCTAAATGCCGACTACAAAAGTTCCACCCTGGCGCCAAGGGTTCGTACCTGCATATGCGTGCATCAAATGGAAAGCCCGAACTAAGTGTGGCGATTTGGACGAGATGCGAATCGAATCAGAGTTGCGGGGGGCGCCCATACACGCTTCCCACATGCGGTTAGCGCGCTCAACATGGATCCAGAGGACAAGAACTTTTCCTGAGTTCGACACTAGCAGGCCTCAAAACCATACCCGGCCTCCTGCCGGTGCCTTATCATCAAATTAGCATTACCTCAAACATTAAAAGGTTGTTGTTTAACATCGAGCCCCCAGAACATAATAAATATGGTAAAAGAAATAACGGACATCAGACTCGAGCATAAACAACCCTAAGCATGCTAGTAAGACACAGGCAACAAGCAACATGGTTATAGGTGTGGAGGATAGGCTATATCAGGGTTACAAGATAACATGTGATAGGATCGGAACACAAGCAACGAATCTTAAGGCTAGTAGATTAGACAACGGAAAGTATCGGTATCCAGTGTGGGAAGGACACAATGGTTCAGGTGAGTGAATACTTGCCTGCAAACTCAGTAGCCTGGTACTGGGCTAACTCCTCTGAAGTAGTGTCGTAAACCTCGTCTGTCTCAACGTCGTCGTCTATTCGAGAAGAAGCAAACAAACAACACAGGGAGACAAGCAATCAATAACATGGCATAATGCACAAAGATGGGATGATGCATGACAATTTAATTGATGCATCAAAGATAAGCTAGTGGACATGGTAACATCTTTAAATGGGCACGTATGCAATTCGGGTTGCATATAGAAAGGCCCAAGAATTAAAGTTGAATTAGGTGATCTACAAATAACCATCATGTGAAAGTTGATTAGAATGATGCATGGATGATGAAAACAATAAAAAAACAACAGTAGCTTCAATTTGAAATGTTGTTTACCAAGTTTGGAATTTTATTTATTAAGTTATGAAATTTGGCTTCTTAAATGAGTTACACAAACATTTATTGTTTTCACCCATTTTAATTATTCAAAACAGATAACAAAATTCATATTTGGAAATAACACAAAATTTTAGGTGGCATACATATTTCATTTGTTGACATGGATTTAAAATGAATTAATTGTGAATTAAACAAGTTTAAACAAGATTTAAATGAATTTAATTCAAGTATAAAATTATTTGAATTTTTATTTGTTCAAAACATTAAATAAAATTCATATTTGAAAAGATTGTACTTTTCTTGTTTGAAAACATATTTTATATGTTTCAAAACAATTTAGTTTGACCAAGTTATTAATTTAGCAATTTTAAATGGTTTAAACAAGATTTAAATTATTTAACCAATTTTAATTGTTCAAAACAGGAAACAAAGTTAATATTTGGAAAGCTTGTTCAATTTTGCATGGAAAACATATTTTACATGTGCCATTTGAATTAAATTTGAATTAGTTATGAATTTGACCAAATTTGAAAGAGTTGTTTGAATTTGAATTTTTGAAACCATTTGAAAAGTTCAAAACAGTAAACAAATGGTTTAAACATGTAGAGAATTAAATTTGGTATGGAAAACATATTTTATTTATTAAATTTGGATTTGAAATGCAAAAGTTATTTGAATTTGAATTACATGGGCTATTCTGTGATTTTAAAAGTTTCAGATTTGGTCCAGGGGCTTGGATGCGAAAAAGAAAGTTTTAGAAAGGTCCCTGGAACCTTTCCCACGCAGCCAGAGCAACCCCTGGGTCACTGGCAGTGGGCCAGTGCCCAGCTGGTGCGTGCGTGGCGCGGGTGGAAGCTGGCGTGGCATCCACTGCCAATGGCAGGTGGGCCCTGCTTGCATGCGTGGCGACGAGAAGTAAAAAGGGGGTTTTTATTCGCGCGGCGGGGGATCGAACCCGCGCCCTCGCGCTGGGAGCCGTTAGATCTGGCCACTGGGATAGCTCGACGGTGGTCATAGGAGAGGGATCTGTGTGGTTATGGGGTAGATCTGGGAGTGTGCTCTCTAACTGACGAAACTGAACCCGATTGTTCAGTCCGTGGCGGAAGCAGACGGCACGGCGGCGCGTGCTCACCGTCAATGACCACAAACTAGCGGTGCTAGGGTGTTGCGTGGGTGCGGAGGTGAACCAGGAGGGGTAGGCGACAGGTGCAAGGTGGAGGAAGGAACAGCAGAGGCACGATGGCATGCTCAGAGCGCGATCATGGCGGAGGTGCTCGGGTTCAGAACTCCCCCTGCGCAAATAAGCCACGGATCGTCGGGGAAACGGCGCGGATGGAAGCGGTGACTCACCGTGAGTGTGTTGAAGTAGTCGGGAGAGGTTGCCGTGGACGAGGACGACGAGATGGCGACGAAGTTCAGAAGCGGTCGGCGAGGACGCAGGGAAATTCCGGCGTCGTGGAGGCTGCTCGTGCTTGGCGTCGCGGTCGTAGAGGTAGCAGGGGTCCCTGGGGTGGTGCACGTCTCCCTAGCGTGGCCGGAGATGCACCATGGCGGCGTGTCGACGGCGGCGCCCCTCCCTGTCGCTCTCGGGTTTTTCAGAAGGAAGAAGGGGGAAGCAGAGAGGGGAGGAGATGGTGGCGGCGCGAGGAGGAAGGAGCGGAGGGATGGCTAGGGTTTGGACGCGCCCTCGGGGAGTAGATAAAGGGGAGAGGGTGGAGCAGGTGGAGGGCACGGTGGCGCGGTGTGCGTCAGCGGCCGCGTCACCCGTACGGAGAAAGAAGAAGGGGTGAGCGGGCCGCGCGCGCTTGGTTGGGGTGGAAAGGTGGGCTGGGCTGGCTGTTGGGCTGGCCTGGCTGCCTCCCCCAGCCCGTTTTCTGTTTTTATTTTTTTATTTCTCTCTGTTTTTTTTGCAGAAAAGAAAAGGGAAGAAAAGAAGGGGTTTTTGGGGTTGGAAAATTTTGGGAATAATTTTTATATAGGTTATTATTTACAAAAGCCCAGTTGTGCAACTTTTTGTTTTTCAAAAATTTAAATTTTGTTGTTGTTTGTAATTTAAAAGCATTTGATTGAAATTTGCAATAATTGAATTATTGAAACTTAAGCAAGTTAAAAGTTTGGAATTTCTAGTTTATTGGAACCAAACAAATGGTTTTATTTGAAAGTTTCATTTGAAAAATTGTAACAGAACAAGTATGAAACAAGGATTTGAATTTTGGTTTGAAATTCAAATGGAAAACAATTGAAAACAAGATCAATGCTCATGATGGAATGATGCAAACTTATTTTAAACAAAAAGCAAACATTCCATGGTTGTTTTTCATACTTGGGATGTTACAAAACGCCCCCCCTTGAAGGAATCGCGCCCCGAGATTCCTACTGAGAAGAGAAAAGGTCCGGATACTTCTTGCGAAGATCCTCTTCGGTCTCCCACGTTGCCTCTTTATCGGAATGATGAGACCACTGCACTTTTAAGAACTTGGTGCTCTTATTGCGAGTTTTGCGCTCGGTCTCATCGAGAATTCGAATAGGGTGCTCCTCATAAGAGAGATCTTCTTGCAGATCAATTGCATCATGATCAACTGCACGACCTGGATCTTTGAAGCACCTCTTGAGCTGTGACACGTGAAACACATCGTGCACCTTGGATAGCTTTTCTGGAAGTTCAAGACGATAGGCATTTTCTGCACGCCTTGAGAGAATGTTGAAAGGACCAATATATCTTGGTGCAAGCTTTCCTTTGACACAAAAACGATGAGTGCCTCTGAGGGGAGTTACACGGAGATATGCTTTGTCTCCAGCTGCATATACCATGTCCCTGTGCTTGCTGTCATAGTAGCTTTTCTGACGAGATTGAGCAATCCTCAGATTGTCACGAATGATGCGAACTTTCTCCTCGGCCTCGTTAACAATGTCAGGGCCTAAGAGTGAACGTTCACCAGCTCCAGACCAATTGATTGGACTCCTGCATCTGCGGCCATAGAGAGCCTCAAATGGTGCCATGCCTAGGCTTGCCTGGAAGCTGTTGTTGTAGGAGAATTCAGCATATGGAAGACATTCCTCCCATTTCATGCCAAAAGAGAGACCACATGCTCTGAGCATATCCTCGAGAATCTGATTGACTCTTTTGACTTGCCCTTGAGACTGAGGGTGGTAGGCTGTGCTGAACAGAAGCTTGGTGCCCAATGCTTCTTGAAAACTTTTCCAGAAATGAGAAGTGAAGATGCTTCCACGGTCTGAGCTTATTTCCAGCAGAACACCATGAAGAGGAACAATCTTTGCTGTGTAGAGCTCTGCTAACTGACTAGCTGAGATTGTCTCTTTGACAGGAAAGAAGTGAGCTACTTTAGTGAGTCGATCAATGACAACGAAGATTGCATCGTTGCCCCTCTTGGACTTTGGAAAACCAGTGACGAAGTCCATTTCAATCATGTCCCACTTCCATTCAGGGATTTTCAAAGGTTGGAGAAGACCGGCTGTTTTCTGATGAACTGCCTTAACACGTTGACAAACGTCGCATTCAGAAACGTATTGAGCAATTTCACGTTTCATGCTAGGCCACCAATACAGCGTCTTGAGATCCTGGTACATCTTTGTACTTCCAGGGTGTATGGAGAGAGGAGTTTCATGAGCCTCCTTGAGAATGACATCTTTGAGACTTTGAACTTGAGGAACTGCAATGCGTCCTTCGAAGAACACAGTTCCCTTGTCATCAATTTTGAAGCACTCAAATTTCTGATTGCCTGCTTTGATGTGTTCTACAATCTTCTTGATTTCAGCATCACGAAGTTGTTCAGAACGAATCTTGTCCTCGAGAGTTGGAGTGGCTGTCAAGTTTGCAAGATAGCCTTGAGGAACAAGACCAAGGTTGAGCTTCTAGGATTCTTCATGAAGAGGAGGTTGGCTTTCCATGATCATGAGATTATTGCAATACGACTTGCGACTGAGAGCATCGGCCATAACATTAGCCTTGCCTGGAGTGTAAGAAATGGTAAGATCAAAGTCTTTGATATTTTCAATCCATCTCCTTTGTCTGAGGTTTAGATCTAGTTGAGTGAAGATGTACTTCAGACTCTTATGATCGGAAAAGATTTCAGTGCGATTACCCAACAAGTATTGTCTCCATTTCTTGAGGGCAAACACAACTGCTGCAACTTCAAGGTCATGAGTGGGATAATTGAGCTCATGTGTGTTCAACTTACGTGAAGCATAAGCCACAACTTGACGTTCTTGCATAAGAACTGCACCTAGACCTTGGAGAGAAGCATCACAGAATATTTGGAAAGGTTTGGTAGGATCTGGGCCAACCAGAACTGGTGTAGAAGTGAGTTTAGTCTTCAGGAGATTGAAACTTTCATCACATTGTGGAGACCAGACGAACTTCTTATCCTTCTTTGTGAGGTCAGTGAGAGGTTTGGCAATCTTGGAGAAGTTTTGGACGAAACGACGACAATAGCTAGCCAAGCCAAGAAAACTTCTTACTTGCTTCACCGTCTTTGGAGGTTTCCAATCAACAATTGCTTTAACCTTTTCTGGATCAATGGCTATGCCCTTGGCAGAGATGACATGACCAAGGTAAGCAACTTCTGAAATCCAGAACTCACATTTGGAGAATTTGGCATAAAGACGATGCTCGCGAAGCTTCATGAGAGTGAGACGAAGATGTTCTTCATGCTCTTCCTCGGATTTTGAGTAGACAAGAATGTCATCAAGATATACCACAACGAACTTGTCGAGGTATTCATGGAAGACAGAATTCATGAGTCGAGAGAAGGTTGCCGGTGCATTGGTGAGACCAAAGGACATGACGGTGAATTCATATAGACCGTAGCGAGTGGTGAAAGATGTCTTTGGAATATCCTCTTTTCTGATCTTTACTTGATGGTAACCCATTCTCAAGTCCAACTTGGAGAATATTGAGGCTCCAGCAAGTTGATCAAAAAGATCATCGATGCGAGGAATTGGATACTTTTTTTTGATGGTCTTCTCGTTAAGAGGACGATAGTCAATAACGAGTCTCTTTGTGTGATCCTTCTTCGCAACGAACAGAGTTGGGCAACCCCAAGCCGAGGAACTAGGTTGAATGTAACCTTTTTCCATGTACATATCAATTTGTTCCTTCAACAACTTCAGCTCGAGAGTTCCTATCTTATAGGGATGCTTAGAGATTGGAGCAGTACCTGGTTCAAGTTCGATCACGAACTCAACAGCTCTATCCGGAGGCATCCCTGGCAACTCTTCTGGAAAGACGTCAGGGAAGTCGCAAACCACCGGAACATTTTCAAGTGAAGGTAGAGGTTTTGCATCGAGGGTGCATAGCTGAATGGAACTTGATTCATGTGGAGAATAGATTATCTGGCCAGAAGGGTGGGACAGAGTTATTGACTTTAGAGCACAGTCAATCCTTGCTTTATTGGCCTTCAGCCAATCCATACCAAGAATGACATCAATGTCAGAATTGCCAAGCAGTATGAGGGAAGCAAGGAATATGTGGCCTCCAATTAGAATTTGATTTTTGTGACTGATCTTGGACGTTTGCATAGTAGCTCCAGGGGAGTTGACCACTAGCGGGGAACCCAAACCAACAAAAGGGAGTTTAATTGCTGTCGCAAAGATCTTTGACACGAAAGAATGTGATGCTCCGGTATCAAACAACACTTTAGCTGGATTAGAGTTTACGGGAAATGTACCGAGAACGACGTCAGGAGCTTCCTCAGCTTTGTCGATCTTGACATGATTCACCCTTGCGGTCCTCCCGACAGGCCTGTTGTTGAAGTTTAAGGCCTTAGGCGGGGGAGCGCGCACCATTGCCTGGTTTGTGTTAGGACGAGGTGGTGGTGGAGGTAGCTGCCTCTGCGTGCACTTGTCGGCGTAGTGTCCCGTCTGCTTGCACTTGTAGCAAGTGACGACACGAGGAGGCCCTGGCCTTGGCTGCCCCATCGAAACCCTTGGATCATTCAGCTGAGCAGGGTTGGGTGGGCGGGGAGCGAAGCCTGGAGAAGTTTGGGCGTATGGAGCCCGAGTGATAGCACCATTTGGTACCCAGATGCGGCGCTTCTGCGGAGGGGTGGTCATGTTGGAGGAGGAACCACCCTCACGCGAGTGCTTGCGAGACTCCTCGAACGCCTTGCACCCATTTTCTTCATTGAGCGTGGTGTTAAAGAGATCCTCGAAGCTGTTGGCCTTGATATTGGTGAGGGCATACTTGAGTTCCGGGTTAAAACCTCTGCGGAACCTTGCCATCTTCTTAGCTTCAGTGGACACCTCGTCTCCAGCGTATCGAGCGAGGCGATTGAACTCACTCTGATACCCGATGACGTCCAACTTGCCCTGCTTGAGTGAGCAAAACTCTTCACGCATCCTTTCCATGAGACCATCTGGAATGTGGTGCTTCAGGAAGGCTTCCTTGAAACAATCCCACGTGACTGGCATCCCAGTTCTCATGGCCTGGAAGTTTTCCCACCAAGTAGCTGCCTGACCCTTCAGCAGATAGGAGGCATACTTGACCTTGTCTTCCTCAGCTACGTGTGCAATCTCTAGAGCCTTTGCTATCTCACGGATCCAGTCATCAACGTCCAGAGGCTCGCGTGTGGCCACGAAAGCTCTTGGGCCCAGACTGAGAAACTCCTTGATGCTGACTCGTGGAGCTGTCTGGTTGATGTGCTGATTAGCCTGAAACTGGGCCATTTGCGTCATGACTTGGGTCATCTGAGTCAACAGCTCCGCGATTGGCGGTGGCTCAGGCGTGTTGTTCCTTGCTGGCGGCATCCTGAATGGAAATGCATTTTAGCACAACAATAGAAAAAGGATAGACTTGGCAACCGAAAGAGAGATTATTCCGATGCATGAATAGACAACCACAAGGTTCACCATCACATGTTCAAATACATCAGAATATCCAACACACCATAAATTGTTCGAATGCCAAAGGATAACTAAACATAGCTAAGAATGGATACATCAGTACTCCCATGCTCATCACGCAGGACGGCGGCTAGGAGTACGGCGAGAGGTACGGTGAGGAGCACGCCCACGAAAGTAGGTGGAACAACGATCCACGTAGATCTGACGTGGTCTGAGACCGACTCTAGGCGTGGTGAAGTACATAGCGTCGACTCCCTGTGCTCCAAAGCGTGGAATCCCAGTGTAACCAGCACCAAGGTTAAGGAGTGGACCTCTGATCGGCTCGTAACCTCCAGCATCTGGCAGACGACGCCCCACTGGCTGATCGAAACGTGCAAAGCGCTCGTCTCCAACAAAGTCTGTGGTGTACGTCGCCAGACGAGTCAAAGCAAGGTAAAGCTGCTCTCTGACTGAAGCCAACTCCTGAGATAGTGTGCGGGCAACTGCGTCACTGTGTCTCACAAACTGAGCGGTGGTGTGCAGCCTGGAGTTATCATGATCGTAAACATCCAAGTTGTCGTAGAGAGTGAAATGAGCTCCCTCCGAAGTGATGTAACCACGGGGAATGTGGCGATAGATAGAATCGTCAAATCCCCAGTAGTCAGCACGAAGGACGGTGAGACTCACATAAGCTGCCTGCTGCACAGCCATATCCACTGTGGAACCTACTGCCTCGTAGCGGTGAACTACGCTCATGCCATCATCTGACAGAATGTAGACGATAGCCTGGTAGTAGGTCTGGTCAAACTCTCGCTGCTGCTCGTAGACCTGGTACTCTGGTGCCCAACGGAACCCCAGAAAAGTGACCATGTCTCTCAGCATCTCCGGATAACCGGCAGTGCTCTCGCAACGAGTCATACGAACCACCTGCGGGTAGAACCTGAGATCCATCTGCAGATGATCGGGGAAGCTTTGATTAGACGCCGGTAGAAGAACTGAAGTGGCAAGCAACAACAAGGTTTCAACGGACGAAAAGGATGTTGAGAAGAACAGGATATCGAAGCAACAATTGGGAAACACGAGACCAAACACTCCTAAGGTACTACAGAACACCCATCCGGGCTTCTAAAGGATCAATATCTACTGCTTAAGGAATAGAGGATCTGCTTCCGGGGCTTATGTGCCTCCGTTCTCAATCATGAGTAGGCAACATGATAAATTATATCACAACCACCTCCATTCCTATGGTCTAGTAGATATAATCATCCTAGAGAAACCAGGATACGAGAAATCCTAACTTGAAAGTTTAGATGAGAAGAGAAAAAACAACGTTGCACTTCCTTACCAGAAAAAGGGAGGGTGGGTGGGGAAAGAAATAAAAGAACAGAATTCCTACTCTCACGTTTCATTTTTTCTATATAGCTACAAAATAGTTTCTAGACTCAACTGCAACCAGTAAAAGGGATCCTACAGGCAGATAGGCTCTGATACCATTTGTCGCACCCGGACTTCTAGAGGATACTCACAGCCCGCTAAACAGTAGATAATTGGTTACGGGGCTTACCGGCACCCGCATCTCAATATGAGTAGGCCAACACGTAAACGTGTGACAACCAACCTCTAGTATTCATCGTCTGCGTAAACCATCCCATAGAAATCCGACTACTTCCATTGACGTACTTCATAACATACACACATGGTACGTCAACAGCATTTGAACAAGTGATATCACAACAAATCTCTAAGACACAAGGAAATAGAAATAAGTGGCAAATAGCTCTCACTAGAGCAGAGATAGTAAATACAGTCATGCAGAGGACACATGTCCCAAAAAGTCATCATTACATCACAGCGGAAGCATCCAAGTGTCTGAGTACAGACAAGATCCAAATAGGCCTAAGAGGCCGGAAACGAAAAGACGGAGCCCATCCACGATGTCTCGGATCCTGCCCGGGTCCGCTATCTACTCGTCAGCAGCCTTGTCATACTCCACGTAGTAGCCACCATGGGGATCCTCGGAAACGTAGTCTGCAGAACACGCAGCCCCAAAGGGGTCAGTACAGACGAGTACTGGCAAGCAAGACGCACAAGATACCAAAGTGTACCCGGCAACACCAAGTACAGATGCTTTGGGTTCAACGGAAGATAGGTGATACAAAAGTGCGGCAGCGGGCTGCCTAACCAACTAAAGAGACTCGCTACAACATCCGGCTAAAAGGAAGGGGATAAGATAGCGCATCGGAACCAACTACCACTACCCTCAAACAAACCCATCCTGGATCTCGCCCCTTATCCAAAGAAGCAATCCGAGGATAACCCACACAGTTGGATTAGTGAAGGGTCAAGTTATTGTGACAATATGCCTATTACTAGTCAACTTATTATTGATTAGGTGTAAGTTGTCTAATCCTTGTTAGCCAGCCCTATCACCAAGTCATCCATAACCGCGGACAACACGGCTTCTAGAGAAGATTTAACCCTGCAGGGGTGCACCAATTTGGCCGTACACGTAATAATATCCCGCCAGACGGGGGATCAACCCACCAAGCGAGGTACTCAACACAACCCAACTCTTCTTCGCATCAAGCCCAAAGAACCACGTGCTGTGCGTGCGCGGCTAATCGAGCCCCCACGAAGAAAGGGGGACCCTCATAGCACTGGAAGACCACGCCGCCCTAAATGCCGACTACAAAAGTTCCACCCTGGCGCCAAGGGATCGTACCTGCATATGCGTGCATCAAATGAAAAGCCCGAACTAAGTGTGGCGACTTGGACGAGATGCGAATCGAATCAGAGTTGCGGGGGGCGCCCATACACGCTTCCCACATGCGGTTAGCGCGCTCAACATGGATCCAGAGGACAAGAACTTTTCCTGAGTTCGACACTAGCAGGCCTCAAAACCATACCCGGCCTCCTGCCGGTGCCTTATCATCAAATTAGCATTACCTCAAACATTAACAGGTTGTTGTTTAACATCGAGCCCCCAGAACATAATAAATATGGTAAAAGAAATAACGGACAGCAGACTCGAGCATAAACAACCCTAAGCATGCTAGTAAGACACAGGCAACAAGCAACAGGGTTATAGGTGTGGAGGATAGGCTATATCAGGGTTACAGGATAACATGTGATAGGATCGGAACACAAGCAACGAATCTTAAGGCTAGTAGATTAGACAACGGAAAGTATCGGTATCCAGTGTGGGAAGGACACAATGGTTCAGGTGAGTGAATACTTACCTGCAAACTCAGTAGCCTGGTACTGGGCTAACTCCTCTGAAGTAGTGTCGTAAACCTCGTCTGTCTCAACGTCGTCGTCTATTCGAGAAGAAGCAAACAAACAACGCAGGGAGACAAGCAATCAATAACATGGCATAATGCACAAACATGGGATGATGCATGACAATTTAATTGATGCATCAAAGATAAGCTAGTGGACATGGTAACATCTTTAAATGGGCACGTATGCAATTTGGGTTGCATATAGAAAGGCCCAAGAATTAAAGTTGAATTAGGTGATCTACAAATAACCATCATGTGAAAGTTGATTATAATGATGCATGGATTATGAAAACAATAAGAAAACAACAATAGCTTCAATTTGAAATGTTGTTTACCAAGTTTGGAATTTTATTTATTAAGTTATGAAATTTGGCTTCTTAAATGAGTTACACACACATTTATTGTTTTCACCCATTTTAATTGTTCAAAACAGATAACAAAATTCATATTTGGAAAGAACACAAAATTTTAGGTGGAATACATATTTCATTTGTTGACAATGGATTTAAAATGAATTAATTATGAATTAAACAAGTTTAAACAAGATTTAAATGAATTTAATTCAAGTATAAAATTATTTGAATTTTTATTTGTTCAAAACATTAAATAAAATTCATATTTGAAAAGATTATACTTTTCTGGTTTGAAAACATATTTTATATGTTTCAAAAGAATTTAGTTTGACCAAGTTATTAATTTAGCAATTTTAAATGGTTTAAACAAGATTTAAATTATTTAACCAATTTTAATTATTCAAAACAGGAAACAAAGTTTATATTTGGAAAGCTTGTTCAATTTTGGATGGAAAACATATTTTACATGTGCCATTTAAATTAAATTTGAATTAGTTATGAATTTGACCAAATTTGAAAGAGTTGTTTGAATTTGAATTTTTGAAACCATTTGAAACGTTCAAAACAGTAAACAAATGGTTTAAACATGTAGAGAATTAAATTTGGTATGGAAAACATATTTTATTTATTAAATTTGGATTTGAAATGCAAAAGTTCTTTGAATTTGAATTACAGGGGCTATTCTGTGATTTTAAAAGTTTCAGATTTGGTCCAGGGGCTTGGATGCGAAAAAGAAAGTTTTAGAAAGATCCCTGGAACCTTTCCCACGCAGCCAGAGCAGCCCCTGGGTCAGTGGCAGTGGGCCAGTGCCCAGCTGGTGCGTGCGTGGCGCGGGTGGAAGCTGGCGTGGCATCCACTGCCAATGGCAGGTGGGCCCTGCTTGCATGCGTGGCGACGAGAAGTAAAAAGGGGGTTTTATTCGCGCGGCGGGGGATCGAACCCGCGCCCTCGCGCTGGGAGCCGTTAGATCTGGCCACTGGGATAGCTCGACGGTGGTGATAGGAGAGGGATCTGTGTGGTTATGGGGTAGATCTGGGAGTGTGCTCGCTAACTGACGAAACTGAACCCGATTTGTCGTGGGATAATCACGGCAGATGTTACCGGGGGTAACTGATCTTGGGGCAAGGCGACACTGGCGTTTGGGAGAGGGTTTAGCTCAGAGGAAAACATGATGCAACTCGATCTGGTAGCCGGCAATCAAAGTCGCCGAGTCTCCGATCTTGATATAATAACTCAACTCTAGGGTTACACTAGATGCTCGATATCAAGCGATATTGCTAGGGTTCTTAGATCTCAAACAACTACTCCTAGGGGTCGGTTTATAAAGCACCCGTACCCCCTGGCTTAACCTCCAAGGCGTACCCTGGATCCTACCCGGACACGGCGCACAAACCCTAACTTTCCTTTACCATAACCCACAATCCGGGTTTCTGGGCCTACAAACTTGGGCCTTCCAAAAGTTTCTTTATCCTTAGCCGGATCCTGCGCAGCGTCCTTTGGGCCGGGTTACTCCTTGGAGTTTGGCCTACCGGGTTATTATCCCCCCATCAGTAGTCCCCAGAATAGCCTGGGCTTCACGGATCCTTCCTTGAAGCGCTCGCTATTCCCTGCAAGGATATCAAACACGCAAGTATGTGGAGGCCGGGTTAAGGTGCCTTGATAGATAACTAGGCCTTACTCCATGGTGGCCATATAGTAACCCGGCTCTTCCCCAAATACCTAACTTACCTTTCCAGGTCTAAACCCCAAAATGTCAAGATTCTATACTTGATAATTGACCCTGATATCACGGGATGGATCTCTTTCTCCTTTTCGTTCAGACACCTTGCTCAACATTTAAAGCGCATCTCGCAAAAAATCAAATAGATAGCCGTTTACTCCGCAACTCCCGGCTCCCGCTCGCTGAACCGGGCTTATCCACTCGCGCTATAAATAGGCTCCTTGGGGGTAACCCGAACCCTAACGGCTCATTTCCCCCCACTCTTCTTCCTTTCTCCCTCCGTGCTCATCCTCACCGAGCGCCACCACGAAAATCCCGCGAGCATCACCGGAGCCCATTGGCCGGAGGCTGCGCTCCGCCACAGCTCACCCCGCGCCGCCGCCAAGATCCACCGGCAAATCTCCATCCGGCCCGTCAGGAACCGCAAAAGGACACCAGGCTTGCGCCATCTGCCTCCGCAAGGCTTCACTCAGATCTCCTCCAGTAAGCCTCTTGCATCCATTAATTTGCCCTTGCAATTTCTTGATTTCTCCTCAGATTAGATCCAAATCAACCCGCCAATGATTTCTCGGCCATGCCGAATTAGGTTGCTAGTATTCTTTCTAGCTCGCCCAATAGATAAGATATAGACTCCAATTCACTCTCCTACTACCTGCAATCATTAATTTCGCCACAAATCTGAAGATGGAATTTCCAATCTGGGCTCGAACCATTCAAAATTTCCGCCTTTGCCTCAATCACCCGGCTAATCCTCCCCTTTCCAGTTCCTTTTATTCGCACTAAGTGCCTGTGCAGCCATCCATCGTCCTCAAAAGCTCCTTCAACGCTTAGATCCCCATAATTTTTGCTATAATACTTGATACCCGGATAGTTCGAACCTCACTCTGCAAACTGACACCCGGATAATACGCAATTTTCGTGTCTCAATGTTACCTTGCCGATACTTGGCCGGCTCACAGCTTCCGTGTCTTATTCCTTTTATCCTTCTACCTTGTGCTTTGCAGGTCAACCACATGGCTCCCAAAAAGCAGGGAAAAACTCCAACTAAAGCCAAAGCCACCACCTCCATATCCGCCAACTGGGCGCGGTCTACGGTCACCAAGGCCAAGTTGGAGGAGTTGGTCGAGCTGGGAGTTCTTCCTCCTCAAGAGGATATCCAGTGGAGGGTGCCGGGCAAGGAGACCCGGCCTACCCCGACGGAAGACGAGGTAATCTGTTTCGTGGAACATGTGACCCGGGGCTTCCGTCCGCCGGGTCACCCTTTCTTCCGTGATGTCCTAAGCCATTACGGCCTTCGCGTTTTTGACATCGGGCCTAATTCTGTATTAAATATTTCCCACTTCATCGTCCTTTCCGAGTCATACTTGTGCACTCCGCCAAGTCTGGCTCTTTTCGTTGAGCTTTTTCAGTGCAAACCGTGCCACGAAAGCGGGGACGGGGCGCTTCTCGCTTGCGGCGGGGTTTCTATCCAACGCCGCAAGAATTCTCTGATGCCACCCCTCACCCTTAACTCCCATGTCAAGCACTGGCAGCTCTCATACTTTTACTGCCAAGACACCTCCCCACCCGGCCAAAAGAAACTGCCGGGTTACTCAGAGGGCCTTCTTGACATCTTTGAGAAATTTAGTGCCTTTGCCCCTGACTCGGACAGGGAGGCAATTCAACCTCTGCTAGCCAAAATCACCACTCTCACGGCCCAAGGTCTCATCGGGCTCAACCTGGTGAAGACTTGGGTCGACTTCCGGATTCAACCCAATTCCATCCGCACAAAGTTGATGTGCGAGTATTCGGGGCAATCTACAGACCCGCTCCGGTACTCTGACAACATCTTCGCGGCTGGTGACACTCATAAAACTATCAAGGGTTTTCTGACGGAAAAGCTTGAGGTGATCCGGAACATATCCGGATTAGAGCCCTTCACACTCGAGAACCCATCCCCCAAGGTGAAAACCCAATTTTGATGTCTTTACCTTTGCTCTTTCCACTCGATACAGTTGATGACCCTTGTACTGATACTTTTCAGGCTGATGATGACTTTTGGAAGATCAACACTTCTCCTAGCTCCGAAAGTCCAGAGGAGCAAGAAGAAGTCGTTAACTCGGATGAAGGTGCTCTCCGGATTTCATTTGGTTCCTTTAAGCTCAACATAACCCCTTCATTTTCCAACTTATAACTTTGATGATATCCAGAACAAGAAGATGACGAAGAAGAAGACACCGACGGCAAAGCAGAATCCGCCAGCGACGAGGAGGAATTGGAACCGACACTCAAAGTCGGATCAAAGAGAAAGTCCCAAGAGGCCACCCCCAAGGTTTCACATCACCTCCTTGCATTCAATTCGTATTCCTTTAATGATACGCATGAGCTACCTTGACGTTGTTCCACTGGCCATACTCGAAGGAGTCTCCCATGACCAAGCGCAGGTCAACTCGAAATCACCCGGGTGATGGTGCTCTTAACCCGGGTATTTCATCGACTCCGACTCGGCGGGCTGGTATTTACCCTATCCTTTCTCGGACGAAACATTCTTCTTGACCCATTCCCTTATGAAATCTCACTTGATACTTTCCAGCCTCTCCCGGGTCCAGCGACGGATTCCCTTCGGACTTCGCGGTGAATACCGGGTAAAATACTCTACCATGTTTTCATCACCCTTTCCTGATTCTACACTAACTGCTCACTCATAATATCTATAGGGCCACGGTCGTTACTAGCGACCAAGAGGATATGGAGACCGAGGGCCCGGGTAAGGGGAGCCTGGCTGATAAGACAACAGCCGCGTCTAGCAGCGAAGGACAAGCGTCACCGATAAACCCGGACACGCAAGAAGCCGAGTATCCGATTGCATCCCACGCAAGCAAGAAGAACAGAGTCACAACCTTGGGTGCAGAAGAAGGAGCATCGGATTCCGACATACAAATGACCCGGGTGCCACCTCCCCCTAAGAAGAAAACTCCCTCTCGGAATTTCCCAGGCCCCGGGTCCTCTGATACGGGTAAAGACACTTTTAATCAATTGATGAACACTCTCCTGACTATGAAGACCTCAGAGAGAAATATCTTGGAGCACATGGCCGCAGAGCACCAGGTAATAACACTTAATATCTCGTGGTGCATGCCTAGTCCCCAAGTCCCGAGCATGACTTGCTAAAGTTATGTTTGGTACTTTACGCAATACTCAGCTTACCATAATATCCGACTGATACTTGTGCCCCTTGCCACTTACAGGCGCAGATAACCCGGTCTGATGAAATTTTACTCAAGACCGAACAACTTCTTCTTGCCGAGGTAAAGCGAAGGGAAACCCTTGAGGATGACATAAAAACTCTGAAGAAGGATGTTTCTAAATACAAGAAAAAGTGCAATACCGCTCAGATCGCTCTAAAGAAACTATCGGACCAGGTCGCCGATACTTATCAGATCTTGCTTAGTAAGTTTTTGTTGCCGATTGACTTCATGTCTTTTCTTTATTATATGATACTTGGGATTACTGATACATTCTTTCTTTTGTTTCAACTGTAGGTGCCAACCTTGCGACCCCCGAGGAGGATGCCATTGTCAAGGCTAGAACCTTGAAGACTGTGCTCCGGACTTTCTTTGCCGGCACAAAATTTATACTGGATGCCGTGAAGTGGCCTACGGAGGTATATCCGGGTGAGGAAAATCTCGTCAAAGCCTGCTCCACCGTGCCTGGCTGGATCGAAATATGGAAACGCTCGTCATGCCGGATTGGTATGACCCGGGCCTTTACCCTGGCTAAGGCTTACTTTCCAAAGCTTGACCCGGCAAAGATGATATCCGGGTTTCCAGAATTTAAAGCGGATGGCTCCAAGTTCACACCCAAGGACTTCAAGGCCGCACAGCATGCAGTGCGCCATTCGGCCACCACTTTGGCCGATAGTATGGACTTGAACACGATTATGAGTTCATATGACGCCGAAGGCAAAATTGTTACAGAGGAAGCACCCCCGCCTTTTGATATTTTGGAGAAATGGGCTGCTGATTCGGCTAAGAAGAGGGAAGCAACTGCGAAGAGAGAGGCCGAGTTATCAGGGCCAGCCACCTCTACCCCAGGTGTTCCTCCACCAGCCCGCCCTGCCGCAAGGAATCCGAGTGGTGATGCCGGAAAAAAGCAAGTCCAGGAGCAAGACCCAGAGGGTAAGGGCAAAAATGTGGACTCTACTCAGGAAGCCGAATGAGCAAAACGCCATAAGAATACTTCAATCATTTGATGTTTTTACTCAAAACAAGTATTCTTTTGATGGTGCGCCTGTGCACCCTTGATACTAGTATCGCAACTTGTAACGCATTTTAATTCTGTGCTACACCTCGTGCCTTTCTAGGCCTTTTGATGAACTTGATACTTGCCTATTTTTGGATTTATTCTTGATATCCGACTTTCTTTTTATTTCCTTCTTTATTTCCGAGTACCGTGGGTTTTGACAGGTGGACTTTTCTTTAAGTCCCCAAGTCCCCACGACTCGGACATTGGGGTCTTTCGAGCTTAGCGATGAAACAGCTTGACTCTGTTTCGAAACCCACAGTCCCCAAGGCCCGAATCTCCGAGTCTGTGGTGTGTGGTTTTTTCGAAGAGAACAAACCTGTTGTCGCTAAGTCAAAACCCGGAATTGTTTCATATGGATAATGAAGTTATGCTTGATAAGCGTTGAGTTTCCAACTATTAGCCTTGTACTCTGCATAACTTGTGGTTTAGATGACCCTTTTGACTATCTTGTACTGTAAGCCGGCTTTCGCGTGGATACCATGTTGTTACATCTATACGAAAACAGGGTCAGGCAAGTCCCATTGGGCTTCATGGCTGATTGTAATCGTAAGCGAGCAAATCATGCCACTTTAGTGCGAGTCACATCGAGCTTAAGTAAGAAAAGTCAAGAAAATTTGGCTCCTTTGTCCAGTTATAAGATTGCAGCCGTACTCGTTTGCGAATAATCGGCCCTTATAACTTATGGGCATCAAGGCCGGGTCTTTGGGTTTGTGGCTGTGCTACTTGAGCAACCAGCCCCCGCGACCTATATATACTCAACATTCTTAATGATACTGATGTATTGATGTCTCATGGATATTACTTACTTGTAATCGGAGTAAATTCTGTAACAAGATAGGACTTGATAACCATCTCTTTATTGATGCGAGAAAGTTTGGATCAGCAGGCCGCCTCATTAAAAACCTTCCAGTCCCCTTAGGTACCCTGGGTAGGAAAAGAGCGCGTCTGAAACCTGCTGCCCGTTACATTGTTTAGTTCTTCTTGGGCACCGGTCCCGGGCTGGCGTGACCGATACACATTCTCCACATGTTTGACTTTTTCATGATGAGTATCGGGTTTACTAGCCAACCCGGGTGAGGTGTGTCCATGACGTGGCTGATTGTGAGCGGCCGTGCAGTTTCTTCTCTTATAGCGGATTGTTTGGGGGGGTCATCCTCGATAAAAGCCACCATTTTAGTATCTTGTGCTACCTTGGACTTTGCTCTTTCGCCTTCAGTACTCGGCCTTTTTGATGTGGTTCTGTCCTTCGGGTCTGCTTGAGACCGGTAGTGCTTGAGTTCTTCTTTTCTACAGGCCTGCTCGGCCATTGCTGCGTCTCCTTCATCGCATTCAGCTGCTATGTCTCGATTTCCATGTATGGTAATGGTCTTCTTGGGACCCGGGATTTTCAGCTGTAGATACACGTAACACGGCCTAGCCATGAATTTGGCGTAAGCCGGCCTTCCGAATAACGCGTGATAAGGGCTGCAAATTTTGACTACCTCAAAGGTGAGCCACTCAACTCGATAGTTATCCTTTGACTCCCCAAAAGCTACCTCCAATGCGATTTTTCCCTCGGGGCACGCTGAATGACCCGGCACTATCCCATGAAAAATTGTTGAGCTTTTTTGTAGCTGAGACTCCTTGAGGCCCATGCGTAGGAAGGTTTCCCAATACAGTATATTGATGCTGCTTCCACCATCCATCAAAACCTTTTTCAGCTCATACCCATTGACCTGCGGTGCGACTACTAATGCCAAGACTCACGGGTGTTCCACTCTTTCTGGGTGATCCCTTCTGCTCCATGTTACCTCCTGTTCTGACCATCTCAAGTATCTCGGGACAGCTGACGAAACTGAGTTGACCGCTTGCTTCAGTATCTTTTTGTCCTTGTTAGAACCTCCTGTGGTATGCACATGATATTGACCCAACTGTTTGGGGTTAGCCTGGAAACCTCCTGCCCCCCCTGGTTATTACCTTGATTTCCAGCTGCCGGGTTACCAGCTGGGGGTGGGCCGTTGCCCGGGTTTCCCCCTGGACCCGGTCCTCCTCCCCGTCCTGCACCTCGCATAGCTCTGTTCACTTCCTCATTTTCCATCTTTGTAAGTCAGCGCACTGCTCCAAGGAGTGGTTAGATGGCCTGCCGTTCCTGCTGTGCTTCGGGCATGCCATTCTGAATATATCCCAATTGTTACTCGGCCTTGGTGGTCCTTGATAGTTTCCTCCACTGTGATTACCTCTGTTGAAATTTCCTTCTGCTCTGGGTCTCGAAGACCCGGCCTCTGTGTTGGCGACAAACTCGTAGCCTCCTTCAAACGGGCGCTTGTTCTGGCTATTTCCGTTATTACCCGGTGCTGATCCATTGCCGGTTCTTCCGCTATTACTCGTGTTTGCTTTTACCTTCTTGTCATCAGCCTCCTCCTCTGTAGTATCTGTCGCAGCGTGCTTGTTGCACGCATCCATCAATTCTCCCATTGTAACTTCCGACGCATTCCGACTTGATTTCATGCGAGTTAACTTTTGCACTAAAGGTATATACTTGCATGTTTTTTCCATAGCTTGTAGTGCATCCTTGGGCTGAATATCCGTGGACGAGTGAAGTATCTCCATAACCCGGCGCACCCAACTGCGCGCCGACTCTCCCTTCTTCTGGACGCATCGCTCTAGATCATCAATAGTGAACAATTTCCTGCACGTCCCATGAAAGTGCTTGACAAACGCGGTCTTCAATTCCTCCCAGGACTTGATCGATCCTTCCGGCAAATTGGTGAACCACAACTTTGCTGCTCCTTCTGACATCATCAAGTACATGAACTTGGGTTGGAGATTCTCGGATGCGTTGCGAATCGACATTGCCATCTCATAACTACTTAGCCATGTTTCCGGATCCATAGTTGGCTCGTAATTCACTACCTTCCCTGGCTCTTTGAATTTCTCCGGGTAAGGTTCAGCTCTGATATTGTCCGAGAGACACTTGGGTCCTGCAAGAATGGTCGAGGCCGGCCTTGCTCGAGAAACGTGTGACCCAGCGGGGGGCGCGGCTGGGGGCGGCGCCGCGGGTAATCTATGCGCTGCGGATCCGGCCGCGGCCCTCCGAGCCCTGGAACTGTCCACAACAGCCTGTGCTGCTGATGCTGCCTGAACACGGGGAGGAGGCGGCATTTGCTCCTGCTCTTCCCTCCGCCGTGCCGAACTTGTTTGGATATTCCCTTGTTGCTGACTGGCGTATGGCGTCCCGTGCATCCCACTTCTATGATCCGGATAATTGGCTTGCTGCGCCACCGCAGTGTGCAACAGATCGATTGCTTGTCGGGTCTTCTCTGCATGGGGTGACTCTCCCACGGGGATTTGATTTAATGCGAGTGTTGCCGCATACACGTTGTCCATGGGATTGTTGTAGTGACTTGCTGGTGTGCAAAATCGTGATGGTGGTGGTGGCGGTGGTGGTAGATCGTTGCCGGGTGTGATTCTAGTCTGTGGTGGGGGTAACCCGGCCCGCTCATTTGCCGGATGTGTCCCCGCTGTTGCCGGTTGGGGTGCGGTTCCCTGATTCACCGCTGGTATCGGCTGATCCTGAGGTGTGATAAATAAAGTAGCCGGATTAATAACCCCACCCATTGCTGGTAACCTAGTTTGATGCCTTTGATGTACTCTAGATGTTTCCTCCCGGAGCCGAGTTTCCAGCGCATCCAGCTCACGCTGCCGCGTGGCCATCCCTTGCCTTTCCGCCTCTACTTGCCTTCTTTGCTGTTCCAGCGCACGACGAGCCACATCCAGATCCCTGACACGTTTCGCTGCGTTTTCTGGAGTGATAACCGTTGCAAGAACCGTGGGGTCTAGAATCAGATTATTATCGAATAAGGCCGGGTGACGCGGGTTCGAAGGACCCGCCCCTGGTGTCCGGTTTCCCAGGAATCCGAACGTATTTGCGTGCAACTCCTCGTCTGCTGCGCGGCTGGTCACTGATGTCGACTCTCCATCAACCCGGGCCAGAACCGGGTCTCCGTTAGCCGCGTCCTGCTGCTGGGCCAATGCCTGAGCCGCCCCGACTGCTGCTGCGGTTGCGTTCTCTTGGTTGAGATTGGCCGCGGGAGCCATGTAGACCGCAACTCGGCGTATGATACTCGGTGTAAATTCATGCTGTTCTTCTCCGGCGTTATTCTCCTCGTACCGGTTCTCCAGCAGATCCAGGATAGACTCGGTATCATCCTCTCTCCCGACCCGGTCGCGCGGGGTCCATGCCGGCTCCTCCGGCTGTTCCCACTTCGCGATGGGTTCTTCCGCCGGATATGTCGTTCCGATCGATTCTTCATCATCTGATCGGATAGAAGTGGCTTCCCCTGACACAGAATCAGATCCAAAATTGTCAGGGATCGAACCGGAAGTACATACCATACCAATGAAGACGCTGGTCCGGTCGATTGTCACGACAGATCCGGATTCGAGGTAATCCGATTCTGGCCCCCAGTCGGAATCGTCCACCGTCTTTTCTCCTTTGTGGTCGATGTAGATCTCGCCGACGACAAGATTCTCCATGTTCTTCCCAGCTTCTCCCATGATGTAAACACCTTTGGACGCAGGCCCCACGGTGGGCGCCAACTGTCGTGGGATAATCACGGCAGATGTTACCGGGGGTAACTGATCTTGGGGCAAGGCGACACTGTCGTTTGGGAGAGGGTTTAGCTCAGAGGAAAACATGATGCAACTCGATCTGGTAGCCGGCAATCAAAGTCGCCGAGTCTCCGATCTTGATATAATAACTCAACTCTGGGGTTACACTAGATGCTCGATATCAAGCGATATTGCTAGGGTTCTTAGATCTCAAACAACTACTCCTAGGGGTCGGTTTATAAAGCACCCGTACCCCCTGGCTTACCCTCCAAGGCGCACCCTGGATCCTACCCGGACACGGCGCACAAACCCTAACTTTCCTTTACCATAACCCACAATCCGGGTTTCTGGGCCTACAAACTTGGGCCTTCCAAAAGTTTCTTTATCCTTAGCCGGATCCTGCGCAGCGTCCTTTGGGCCGGGTTACTCCTTGGAGTTTGGCCTACCGGGTTATTATCCCCCCATCATGATTGTTCAGTCCATGGCGGAAGCAGACGGCACGGCGGCGCGTGCTCACCGTCGATGACCACAAACTAGCGGTGCTAGGGTGTTGCGTGGGTGCGGAGGTGAACCAGGAGGGGTAGGCGACACGTGCAAGGTGGAGGAAGTAACAGCAGAGGCACGATGGCATGCTCAGAGCGCGATCATGGCGGAGGTGCTCGGGTTCAGAACTCCCCCTGCGCAAATAAGCCACGGATCGTCGGGGAAACGGCGCGGATGGAAGCGGTGGCTCACCGTGAGTGTGTTGAAGTAGTCGGGAGAGGTTGCCGTGGACGAGGACGACGAGATGGCGACGAAGTTCAGAAGCGGCCGGCGAGGAGGCAGGGAAATTCCGGCGTCGTGGAGGCTGCTCGTGCTTGGCGTCGCGGTCGTAGAGGTAGCAGGGGTCCCTGGGGTGGTGCACGTCTCCCTAGCGTGGCCGGAGATGCACCATGGCGGCGTGTCGACGGCGGCGCCCCTCCCTGTCGCTCTCGGGTTTTTCAGAAGGAAGAAGGGGGAAGCAGAGAGGGGAGGAGATGGTGGCGGCGCGAGGAGGAAGGAGCGGAGGGATGGCTAGGGTTTGGACGCGCCCTCGGGGAGTAGATAAAGGGGAGAGGGTGGAGCAGGTGGAGGGCACGGTGGCGCGGTGTGCGTCAGCGGCCGCGTCAGCCGTACGGAGAAAGAAGAAGGGGTGAGCGGGCCGCGCGCGCTTGGCTGGGGTGGAAAGGTGGGCCGGGCTGGCTGTTGGGCTGGCCTGGCTGCCTCCCCCAGCCCGTCATCTGTTTTTATTTTTTTATTTCTCTCTGTTTTTTTTTGCAGAAAAGAAAAGGGAAGAAAAGAAGGGGTTTTTGGGGTTGGAAAATTTTGGGAATAATTTTTATAGGTTATTATTTACAAAAGCCCAGTTGTGCAACTTTTTGTTTTTCAAAAATTTAAATTTTGTTGCTGTTTGTAATTTAAAAGCATTTGATTGAAATTTGCAATAATTGAATTATTGAAACTTAAGCAAGTTAAAAGTTTGGAATTTCTAGTTTATTGGAACCAAACAAATGGTTTGATTTGAAAGTTTCATTTGAAAAATTGTAACAGAACAAGTATGAAACAAGGATTTGAATTTTGGTTTGAAATTCAAATGGAAAACAATTTTAAACTTATTTTAAACAAAAAGCAAACATTCTAGCGTTGTTTTTCATACTTGGGATGTAACAAAGGCCAGGAGCGGCATGGTGGTGGCGCAGCAGCTGCACTGGATACCTGTTGTGCTGCCGGCACTGCATAGAACACCTTCTCTTTCTGGATGCCGGCCTGGAGTGGCATGGCGGTGTTGCAACAGCTGCACTGGATGCCGGCCTTGCTGCTGACGTCGCGTAAAATACCTTCTCTTTGGATACCATCCAGGAGCGACATGGCGGTGTCGCAGCAGCTGCATTGGATGCCGGCCGTGTTGCCGGCGCCGCGTAGAACACCTTCTCTTTCGATTCTCCTTAAGAGCGCCGGCGTCGCTCAACCATGTAAGGAAGGTGTATATCTTTTCTAGCGCCGCCGCCCTGTGCTCAGCTTGTTCTTGCGCCGGGTGACCAAGCTGCACGCACCGGGTGGCCGACTGATTGGTGATGCTTCCATTCGGCGCCCGCGGCTTCCGTAGGCGGCCATTCGTCGACCGAACGGCGGCATTCCTTGGAGAACACGGGCCCAAAATATGCAGCGATGAGGCGTCGCCATTGCCACTGGCCGGTTGCACGGCGGAGGTTTAGACAGTGGTGGTCTGGAGCGTCGTCGTGCTCATCAGTCTGCCACGGTCGGCGCCGGTGCTCCTGGAATTACTGTGGCTGCCGCTGACGTTAGTGTTTACGGTGAAAACAGCACGGTCGGTGTCCCTGGCATTACTATGGCTGCCGACAGCGTCAGCGACGGTGTCACCACGACCGGCGCCAGTAATAGGTGCCCCTATCATGAGTTGCTGCTGCATGTGCGCAGACGGCATCGACAACAACGTTGGTCCAAATGGAAGACATAGGTCCAGTGTCATTTTGTTATGGCTTATAGGTGCCTAGGTGGTCATGGGCCCACGACCCACACCATTACCGAACGGCCCCACGTCCACGAACCAATTGAAAGAACCGGGTCTCGACTTAAAAGTCCGTAACTGTTAGGGCCGAATAGTTTGAAGCCATGCCTAACCAAACCCAACTGATTCCACGAGTAACCAAAACTATAACCAACTGTTTCGAGGTTGAACCCATAACAAACTGAACCAATCGAACCCATCGTGAGAAACCGAACCATTAGATCCAGTCAATCAAAACCCATTCCCAGATTTAGCTGAGACAAGGAGGGATGACCGTGTCTAAATACTGGGAGGATTTCACAACCCTGTCCTGGTATGCACCTGAGGAAGTTAACACATAGGCGAAGAAGAATGAGAGATTCCTGAATGGACTGCACGATGAGTTGCAGTGCACACTAGTTGCGATACCATTCCAAGATCTGGAATCACTTGCTGATACCGCTATGATGATGGAGCATAAGCGGTAGAATGCTTTTGATAACCGTAAAGAGAAGATGATGTTTCAAGGAGGACCTAGTGCACCAAGGACTCGCCCTGCTCCTTATGTGAGACCACCGCAACCAAGGGCGCCTGCTTATGCACCTCGTCCGAATCACCAGTACGCACCAAGGCCCAACCACCACAACAACAACCGTGCACCGAAGCCTAGAGAAAATGGAAATGGAAATGGGAACAACTTCAACTGTGCCGCTAAGACAAACCCGAACCTGAAGCCCAATGGAGGTTGCTTTGTCTGTGGAAAGGAAGGACACTTTGCTCGTGAGTGCCCTACCAAGAATGCGGCTACAGCTCAGCCCACTGCAACCAAGATGAACCAAGGTCCAGTTATGAGGAGGCAGAATGTGATGACGGGACATCTAAATCATGTCACTGCTGGTGGAGCACAGGTTGCACCAGGGCCGACCCTTAAATTTTAGGGCCCCGGTGCCAAAGGAAAAATTGGGCCTCCTATGTACAAGTAAATGTTCATGAGGCTAGTCCCTTTTAGTTATCTGTATATACCGTTCGCTTCAAAGGCCCATGCTGATAGCATTTGGGATAATTAATTTGGTTAAATCTTTTCCTAAGCTAATTAACATGCGTACACTTTCTGGATGGGGGCCCTAAGCAACGAGGGGCCCTGTGCGGCCGCACATGCCGCACATGCTCAGGGCCGGCCCTGGGTTGCACCAGACATGGTGATGAGTACGTTTCATGTCAAATCCGTACCAGCTGTAGTATTATTTGATTCTGGTGCATCGCATTCCTTTATCACTAAGTCGTTTGCTGAGAAAAGTGGTATGAAGCATACCAGTATGCACAACCCTATGTTAGTACAAATACCCGGAGATAAAACCAAATCTAACATTGTTTGCAATGAAGTACTCGTGGAGATACAAGGGAAAACTTTTCATGCCGACTTGATAGTACTGGGATACCAAGGGATATAAGTAGTACTGGGTATGAATTGGATGACCAAGTATAAGGGTGTTATTGATTGCACCAAGAAGTCCATTTCTATGACCACTAGTGATGGAGATAAAGTTGCCTACACCGAAACCAAGCGTTCATCAAAGGTTCAATGCCACACGAGTGTAGCCAACCCCACACTTGAAGAAGTTCCGGTAGTATGTGAATACTCAGATGTTTTTCCACAGGAATTACCCGGTATGCCCCCTGATCGAGATATCGAGTTTAATATTGAGTTAATACCTGGAACTGGACCTATATCACAGAAGCCTTATCAGATGAATCCGAAGGAGTTAGATGAGTTGAAGAAAGAGCTGGATGACATGTTGACAAAAGGTCTGATTCTCCCTAGTGCATCACCATGGGGATCACCTGCCAGTTTTGTAGACAAACGGGACGGTACCATTCGTTTATGTGTGGACCACCGCAAGTTGAATGATGTCACCATCAAGAACAAATACCCGTTGCCCAAAATTGAAGACCTGCTTGACCAGCTGAATGGGGCTAGAATATTCTCGAAGATCGACCTTCGCACTGGTTATCACCAATTGAAGGTTCGTGATACAGATATTCCCAAGACCGCTTTCACCACTCGTTACAGGTTGTATGAGTACATCGTGATGTCTTTTGGTCTGACGAATGCCCCTGCCTATTTCATGAATCTCGTGAACACGGTATTCATGGATTGTTTGGACATGTTTGTTGTAGTGTTTATCGACGACATTCATATTTATTACAAGAGTGAGGAAGAACACGAAGAACATTTGAGAACTGTGCTCGGAACACTTCGTGAGCATCAACTGTATGCTAAGTTCAGTAAGTGCCAATTCTGGCTGAAGGAAGTCGGATTTCTTGGACATGTGGTATCTGAAGGAGGGATTTCTGTCAACCCTACTCTGGTTCAGTCTGTGGCGAAGCGTAATGCTTCGACCAATCTGACTGAAGTCAGATCATCTCTAGGTTTAGCGGGATATTATCGCAAGTTTGTTCAAGGATTTTCGAGCATCGCTAGACCACTCACTCAATTTCTCAAGAAGGATAGTAAGTTCGTATGGACGGACAAGTGTGAAGGGAGTTTCCAAGAGTTGAAGGATCGACATGTGTCTGCGCCGGTACTCATTATGCCGGATGTCACCAAGAGTTTCGATGTGTATTGTGATGCTTCTAAGATTGGTGTTAGAAGTGTTCTCATGCAAGAAGGTAAGGTTATATCATATATCCCACGTCAGTTGAGACCTCATGAGTTAAACTACCCCACGCATGACTTAGAGCTTGCCGCAGTTGTACATGCCCTCAAGGCATGGTGACACTTTCTTATTGGGAAAAGATGTGAAATATACACAGATCATAAGAGTTTGAAGTACATCTTTACTCAGCATGAACTCAATATGAGGCAACGTCGTTGGATTAAGCTCATCAAGGATTATGATCTAAGTATCCACTATCACCCTGGGAAAGCAAATGTCGTAGATGTTGCTCTTAGTCGAGAACCAGCCTCTCTGAATGCTATGATCCAAATTAGGCAACCTCAGTTGTGGAAATAACTTGACCAGCTTGGTATTGAAGTGGTCAGCTATGGTATGTTGGATGCCATGGATGTTAAGCCAACTCTCGTTGACCAGATCAAAGAATCTCAGAAGGGTCAGAAGAGTATAGATGGGATTAGGGCCCATTTAGAGAAGGAAAAAGTTGTTGGCTTTACCGTTGATTCCGAAGGAGTCTTGTGGTATGAAGTTCATATTTGTGTTCCTACCAAATCGGAGTTAAAACAAACCATCATGACTGAGGCTCATGATACCCTGTACTCTATTCGCCCCGGAGGAACCAAAATGTACCAAGACCTAAAGGAGAGATTTTGGTGGCATGGAATGAAACGAGACATTGCCTCGTTAATAGCCAAGTTTCATATAGGTCAGCAGGTAAAAGCTGGACACTAGCGTCCCGCTGGATTGTTACAGCCGCTAAAAGCCTGTTTGGAAATGGGATGAAGTCGGGATGGACTTTATCATTTGACTTCCTAGATCCATCCGAGGAAATGATTCAGTATGGGTTGTCGTAGACATACTCATTAAAGTTGCACATTTTATTCCTGTCAAAACTACATATCGTGGAGACCAACTTGCTGATCTTTACATTTCTCGGATTTTTATCCTGCATGGAGTCCCTAGCAGGATTGTGTCGGATCGAGGATCACAATTCACTTCTCGATTATGGAAGAAGTTACACGAAGAACTTGGAACCAAGTTAGCCTTTAGCGCCGCCTATCACCCGCAGACCGATGGACAAAGAGAGCGTGTGAACCAGATATTGGAAGACATGCTCTGTGCCTATGTTTTGTCTTATGGAGTCAAATGGGAAGACTGCCTGCCTTTCTCAAAGTTTTCTTACAACAATAGCTACCAATCTAGCTTTCAGATAGCACCTTTTGAAGCCCTGTATGGCGCAAGTGCCGTACCCCGCTGAACTGGACTGAAACTGGTGACAACCAAGTCTTTGGAGTAGACACTCTGCGTGCCGCAGAAGAACAAGTCTAGCTCATTCGTGATCGTCTCAAGGCAGCTTAATCTCGCCAAAAGAGTTATGCTGACACAAAGCGTCGCGACGTCTCTTTCAGTATTAGAGATTTCGTGTATATTCGTGTCACGCCACTCAAAGGGATGCAGCGTTTTCATGTCAAGGGAAAGCTTGCACCCTGATATATTGGCCCTTTTAAGATACTAGCACATCGTGGAGAAGTGTCTTATCAGTTGGAATTGCCAGAAGAGTTGTAAGCATTTCACAATGTTTTTCATGTGTCCTTGCTCCAGAAGTGTCTTCATGTACCTGAGAAAGATCTCACCTACCAAGACGTTGACTTCAGGACCATTGACCTAAATGATGACCTGACCTACCGTGACAAACCCCTGCGTGTTCTTGAGGAAAATGCTCGTGCGACCAGGAGGAATGCTTTCAAATTCCTTAAGATTCAGTGGACAAATCACTCTAAGGAAGAAGCTACCTGGGAGCATAAGTATTATATCAGGAAGGATTTCCCTCGTTTCCTTAAGGACTAGACGTGCGAATCTCGGGGCAAGATTCTTTTAAGGGGGGAAGAATTGTGACACCCCAGATTTTGGAAAACTTGTAATATAGCTAAGGAAGGAAAATTTAAGAGCCAACAAAAACTTTTGTAATATGTTTGTGTGGACAACATATGTATGTGACCATAAGTATCTATGCAATGCAAGCAACCTTTTTCTTTCAAATCAAATATCAATTTTTCCTCATGATTACTATTGTTTTTGTGATGTTTTCCATATCGTGCTTTGATGAATTTTTGTCCCAAGTATTGGATAAAGGTTGATTTCAACTTAGCATTATTATTTGGCTTTGTTTGAATCAAGAAAACAAAGTGGAAATTGAAAATATGAGTCTTTTCTTTTGGAGTTTCTATTAAAGTTTATCTCTGAAAAACTAGCCAAGTATCATTTTCTAGCACTTGTTTTCCATATGTTAGAGTAATCAATTTTATGTGTTCTTGGCATATAATTTCTCTCTGATATGCGGACTACAAATCTAGAAACTTGGGTTGATTTGTGCAGTTGGAAAATAAACATTTGCATGCTTGTTTTCTGAAGAGAAAATAAGACATAAAATAGACATTTTGGAAAACAGAGAAAAACAGAAAGTTGACCTTTTCCACCTTGTTTTCAAAACCTTCCACAATTTTAAAAATGTTTTTAAAGGAGGTTTCTGAAATTTCAAACCATGTTTAACAATCTACAACTTAGAATTCCAAAATTGGAATCCATTTACTACTTTAAAACAGATTGAACTTTTTGTTGAAAATGTCTGTTTCCACACTTAGCAATTTTTGCAAGTCTTATTAACTGAACTTTTCTGAACCTTATTTTTACAGAACTTTGGTTAATGTTTTCATTTGAATTTTGTGCAATTTGGGAAGTGAGACTTTGACTAAACCGTAGACCTATGTTTCTACTCCAGTTTCAAAGCCTTGGATCCTTTTTAGATCAACCAGAGAGGGAGAGAGAGAAGTGGGAACTAGAGGAGACAGAGCGAGTAGAACATGGGGCGGGGGGGGGGGGAAGCCGCGAGAACACAGTGCGCGCGCATTGTGGCCATGCCGCGCCACTGCGTGCCTCTCCTCGATGACATGGTGAAGTGCTGCCACGCCTCGTAGACGTCGTAGCCGCTGCTGCACCTCGTGGGCACGTCCGGGAGGACGCGCCCGTGCCGTATGCGACATGGCCGAGAACACGCCCACGACCCCGACCACCGCGCCACGGATATAAAGAACCCCACACCCCACTGCCTCTTCACACCTCTCTCCACCCTCACCACACCCACCCCAGCCCGCTAGCTCGACCCCGCTCGCTCCCAGTGAGCGCCACGGGGGAGAAATTCGCCGCCGGCCACCGAGAGCAACTCGAGAAGGTGGAGCTCACCTCGAGCGATTCCACCACCCCATTTCCCTTTCGTCGTTCTCCCCGTACCCATTAGACCCTCCCTGACCTCTCCCTTTGCCCGATCGGTTGCAGGTTATGCGACGATGTCGTTGGAGCTTCCGCGGGCGTGCTGCACCGCACCGTCGATTGGAGCCGCCTCAACCATCACCGTTTGCTCGCCTCCACTGCCCCAAGCATCTACGACATCCTCTACCCCGCACCACGGTCCCACGTTGACCCTACATGAGCACACCGTCGTTGTCGTTTCCCGGTTGTGCTCCGATGAGAGAGGAAGAGAAAGGGAGGAAGAACAGAGAGCGTGGACCGTAGATCTCGCAATCTACGGCTCCCTTTGAACCGTGCCTTTGCCACGTGTGCCCGCGTGCCAGATCTGCTGCTAGTTGGGCCACGCTAGTTAGATCCGGCCCGTGCTACTGAGTTTTATTTATTTTTGAAAATGCCAGAGAAATGAACCCTAGCATTTGGCCTCGGAAAAATAGAAAAAAGTGATCTATTCCAAACCAAAAATCAAGCCAGTAGTATCAATTTATTAAACACATCCAGGCGGTAGATCTACATTTTGTGGATTATTTGTGCAGTAGTAATTAATTTGGCAGAGGCTGTCTATTAAACCACTTTGAGCATAACTTTAAAAATATGATTCCAAATCTTTCAAACTAAATTGTTTTGAGTATTCCTTGATGATATATATCAGTAGCACTTGGACTTGCATCAAGGAAATCTTCCTATAGAAAATTCCATGCATTTTGGTAAATGTCCAGTGGGCATTTCTAGTATTTTTGTAGGTTGTAGATTCATCACTTTTCTGTTTTTATTAAATCTTCTGTATATAGTTTTAGTTAAATACTTGTGTGTTAGATTCTTTATTTTCTAGCATGTGTAATATTGTTATATTATGTTATTATGTTGTTTTCTTACAGTACTAACATGTTAGGAAAGGTCTAGCCTTGTTGTGAGTTGATTAGAACTTGTTTTACTAGTATAGTCATTTCCTAGATTTTCCTATTGTTTAGGAAAGTGTGGCATATTACTTATAGATTTTACTAGTATAGTCATTTCCTAGATTTTCCTAAGTTTTTAGGTGTTGTTATGATGAGTCCAGTACCACTTTGGTACTGATTTTATGATGTGATCACCTCTGTTAGCTTGCATTTTAATTTATAGGAAAGCATGAGTAGCAATTGCTTGATGAATTGCACGCTATTGTTTTCACTAGTATGTGTAGTTTTGTGATGATTGTTTAGTGGAATATTATTTTTCCACAAGTGCAACCCGAGGAATTGTGACCTTCAAATGCCTTGGAAGGCTAGTGGAACACCCACTGGTCCCATTTCATTTTGGTGAGAAATACAATTTCTCCACCATATGCATGTTCTTAGTAGTCTAGTTTTTATTTATGTGTGTTTATTAATTGTTGCCTTTGGAATGTGGAGTGATGAATTGATTTGTGCATTGCTTGCTGTATGTATTTCTTAGTACCATTGTTTTCCTTAGTTGGTTCCGATTGTGTGTGATTTATTTCTTTTTACGACGTTAGAAAATGAGGAAGGAAGTGTTGGAGAAGAAGAGGCATGTTTCCACTCTTACTATTTTCAAGAGCAAGACTTGAACCAGTACCAAGGAAAGCCATCCTAATGCTTGTTGTTATTACACTTATCATTATCTATCATGCATGTTTTACTTCTGAAGTTTTACAAAAATATGGTTAACAAAACTATTTTTGTTGTGGCTAATATTTACTATTAATATTACTAGTAACTATCACTTTGCCAATAGTCAAACTTGGTGTTACCAAGCCCTTATCCACCATATGGTATATAAATACCACCAACTTTAATAATATTGAAGTCCCTAAGTGGACACCATAATATGTGCGTTTGTAAACAAATGCTTCAAGAAAAACCCTCGGTGAAAAGGTGGGACCTTGTTCACTAGAGGTGGCAAAGAGGAATGTTTTGAAATGGTTTATAAAAGACACATAACCTAGTCTTCGCTGGACAAACAAGATGTACTGCCACTCTACCTCAACATGGGCAAGAGGCCTATCTAGAAACTTGTTCGTGTTAGCCTGTGTTCTATCCCAAGTGCTATAGAGAATGAGATTCTCGGAACCGAAATGTCGCCAGGAGGGAGATACAGGACATGCAAAGTGTGGGATTAATTTTCTCTTCGGCTGCAACAGTTGGGTCTCCTGTCATGGCTATGTGTGACACGCTGCCGGGGAGAATAAACCCAATTGAAGGGATAGTCATATACTAGCTTGACCATGGTGGAAAGTTAGGATCAATTATCGGATGTTCGCATACTGTTGTGAATAGTCCATGGGTGATTCATGGAAGATGATTTGGATCTTATGGATTGTGTACACCTCTGCAGAGTAAATCTATTCAGAATAGCCGCGTCCTCGGATATGGACAGTTGAATGGCCATGTAGCTAGTATTGTGTCAATGTTTTCAAAAAGGATGCTTTGAAAAAGGACTTGTACCTACGAGGTACTTGAATATCAACTGTGTACATGTGAGGTACTTATGAAGGAAAGCTGGAAAGAGTTTTACAAAAAGTTTTGCAAAGAAAAACCTTCTTTAAACAAAGTTTTACAAAACCTTTGGGATATGCGATATCTACAAGAGAAACCATATTATTTTCTTTTGAAATATCTTATTCAACAAAGATATAGAGATGTCAAATCAACCATGATGTATCTTTCATCCATCATGGATAGTGAACCCTATGTATAGCCTACCCACTCCACCATATAAGCATTATTGCATTCTATTAAGCTTCATAAAGGATGTCTTGCAGAGTACATTCAAATGTACTCATATTGGTTTCGTCCCTGGCTATTTACATGGCCAGAATACGAGGAGCAGCCTCATGAGGAGTATTACAAGGAGGAGTACTACGTCGGCGACCACGCGAACTAGGCTCGTCTCCGGGTCTGCAGCCTGTAGGTTAAGGCATGACTCGGGTGCTACCACATTGTGTTTTGCTATGTTCCGCTTTGTGTGTGTGTTATTTGCCTGCCCTGCGTGGCAGTTGTTAAGACTTGGTCATGGACCATTTATGTAAGACTTTATTATTCGTGTAACGGATGATGTTATCTGTGTACCAACTTAGTATGTTGTTCACGACTGATCTTTATGGGATCGTGAATGTATGCATATGAGGGGCCTTGGACTTGCTAGTCAGGGGCATCTACACAGATCCCTTATGTCGTGCAACTCTTGCAAGAATTCTCTCTTATCCGCCATGCCCTGCGGGCCATACACCCCTATGAACCACCATCCTTGCTGCCCTTCAACTGAAATATTCGCAGTTAAAGCGTTCTTCGAGAAGTGAGGGTTCGAAACCGTCATATGGGCAGATTGCCAAGCTATAAGGATGCCTCCACACGTGCCATCAGCCAGCAAGAAGAAAAACTCATCGAATGTTGGCCCAACACTCTCACGCACCACCTGCGCCGTTATTATCTCCATCTTAGATTCCTGAATACAAACAATTTTTTCCCCAGTAGAAGAGAGCACCTGCAACACCGCAGCTCTTCGGGCTGCCGAATTTAGTCCACACGCATTTCAGATGGCAAAGATCACGTCAAAATCCAACATAGAGTGCAAAAAAGGTTACAAAGCTCATAATGGGACACTCAAAACACTTAGACACCCACTCCATGCCCCTAAACCAGGAAGTCCACCGGTAAGTCCTCTGATAACAGCAAAGCCACCAGCTGCCACCCAAACAAACGGAGAATCACGTCGATGTGCTCCTGCGGTAAAGGCTGGTCGAACAGATGGAGGTAGGCATTGAGGGCCTCATCCCCAATAACCTCCCCCTCTCTCGCAATCTTCAGGCGATGGATCAACTATCTCTGCTGCCTCCCTACCGGGGTACCTGCCGCGAACTTCCCTTTTTGGCGACTGCTACGGCGCACCGGGCCGGAGTGAATCCTCTTCATCCGGGTCCTCTTCATTGGCTTGTGCATGATAGGAAAAATTGGCATCACACAAGCCGACCAGAAGGCTTGGACGTACTCCCCACTACGGACCCCAACCTCCACGCCACATGCTTCGTTCGTCTGATCTGCGACTGGGCTAGCAAAAGGGTCCTGCCCAACCCCCTACTCCACCTGCAGCTCACCAGGCCTTACCGAAGAGAGACTCACCTGGAACCAGTCCAACACCAAGACTGGCGAACCAGGCTACACCGAATCCCCTCGGGTCCACGTCGCATCAACATGCGATTCCAGCCCACGGAAGAGAGCGGGCCGGCAGAGCTCAAAAGCACGTGCTCTCCCTCCTTTTGATCACTCCTCGTCCACACCCGTAGAGGCGACAACGAGTTCAAATGTTTTTGTAATTCCGCGCCACGGTCCGCACCGACAGTCGCCGTACTTTCTTAGAGCAGACGTACTAGTAGAGATGGATTATATTTCAACAGAGTGATCCATTTTGTTGGTCCATTAGTGCTAGCTACGTGGTGGGCTTGAGCCATCTTTATTTTTTCTATTGTTTTGCTGGACCTAATGCTGAAGTACGTACACTGCAGTACACTCTGAGCGGGCCCCCTAGCTCCCAGGGGCCAGGGCGGTCGCCCCATTGCCTCGGCCTATGGGCCAGCCCTGAGACCAACATCTTTTTCTAGGGCAGGAGCCAAAGCCGAGATCCCCTATGTCATGCCTTCTGCGAGTTGAAGCATCAGCTCGCCCGCTAGCGCTGTGAAGAGTCGCGCGTCATGGGCCAGCCCATGCTCTCGATCGGTGGATTGCGCTCGTTTCCGGATCGAGCTTCCTGGTCACGGCCGTGTTAGCCCTGGCCACGCGCACAGTACCACTGCGGCATTCCTCAAAAGAAAACGTACCACTGCAGCACCGTTTCCCATTATATATTTTCAATTTCTTTGGTTAGAAAAAATTTAAATAACTTAAAACGAATATTTTTTAAATAGTGAACAAATTTTAAATTTGAACGATTCCAAAACATGAAAAAAAGAATACGTATGAACAATTCTCAAATTTAAACAAATTTTAATCTGAACGTTTTTTGATTTGAACAATTTTAAAATTTAAACAGTTTTTTATCCGAACAAAATTTAAATTTGAAAAAAATAAACATTTTAAAGTTTGAACAGTTTTCAGTTTGAACCAAAAAAAAAGCTGAACAAAATGTTTCGATGAACAAAAAAAATAGAAAAGAAAGTGAGAAAAAAATGAAAACAGAAAAATAAGACAATAAAAAGCTTAAAAAAAGAAGTTTGACACAAAAACGTGTCTATGCACGTATCCGTCTGCCCATGAGTACTCAGGCTCAAATCCGTCTTCTCCCCCGTATTTTCTCTTATTTTCCAAGAAAATGGCTTAATGGGCCGGTCCGGATTAGGGCACGCTATAAAAAAAAACGGGCTACCCCATTCCATTACTTAAAACGGAAATACAAAAGTTCAACAACAGCAGAAAAGGACAGGGAAGTGAGAAGCGAGCTGGAGCAGTAGTAGGAAACCCACTGAGATCCTCTCGGACTCGGAAAGACTCTCTATGGGGCGAAAACCTACTAACACCTACAAGTTCATACGACGCTTATTACAACAACCAACAGAGGAAGCAAGTTCAAAAGACGCAGATAGCGCCACAACAGAAACCTCCAGGTCTCAACTAGACACAGGCATAAACTAGGACCGCAGACCACCGGATCACGAAGATATGCCACCCTTCAGGCACCAGAAATCATCAGCGTCGGCCTGACCCCCACGCGAACACCAGTCCTTGCTTGGGAGTAGATGTCAGCCGTTGCTTGCATCATCTTCGTCGCCGTCTTCAGCGTGTCCTTGACTCCTTGTCCTCCTCATCCTTCTGCGGACATGCCCACTAGATTACGGCAAAGCCTGGCGCTACCCCACCCCATCCACTGCACCACTCCCACCTTTCCCAGATACAGTACCTCCGTACCATCCGCACGATCCACTGCTGCCAACTGCTCCTCCCGCACACCGCTCGAATCGCAGCCACGACAAGTCCTAGGCACGGAAGAGAGGCCTCGAAGAGCATAGGGTCCCAGCGTCCAGCCTCTGCATGTGGTAGGCCCGCAATCCACATGCCGCCACCCCATTCGCCAGGAGCACGCACACCGGTATCCGCCGCGTCCCCGTCGTCTTCCACCTCTTGCCAGGGGGCTAGCTCCACCAGACAACCAGCCGCGACCCGGTGCCCTCCGAGACCACCGCTGTGGTAAGCATGACTGGCGCGCGACGCTCCGGCGCCACCCCGTGGCTGCGGCCGGAAGCTACGAGGCGGCCCCCTATCTGGCGCACGCTGCCCGCCGTCGTCTTGACCACCGCAGCCGCTACCACTGCTCCCGCCCTGTGCACGAGCGGCCGGCGGAGGCCCCAAAACATCTTCGGAGCGGACCAGCTGAACCTGAACCACACACATCTTCGGAGCGGACCAGCTGAACCTGAACCACAAACATCTTCGGACGCGGCGCAGGAGGAGACCGAGCGCGCCTTAGCGGGGGGCCTCACGTCACCGGCGCCCCGCACAGGTGCCCGCGCAAGAGCCACGGCCGCCCTTGACGAAACCGTAGGAGGAGAAGGCCGGAAGGCGCGCGCACCGGCGACAGTGGCGGATCTACAGGGTATGCCCGGTATGCCGGGGCATACCCTGCAGGCCAGCCTTTCTACGCGTGAAGTACTAGTAGGAAAAAATTGTTCGATCATTGGTTGCCTAAAACTGCTCAGCTGAGCGTGCAGCTTAATAGTACTAGGAAAAAAAGGCTGATCGATTTCTGCGATTGGTTGTGCAAAACTGCTCAGCTGAGTCGTGCGTCGTGCGGCCTAATAGGGCAAAGAAAAGCCCTGATCTTCTGCCTTTATACAGACCAATACCGAGCACGCTGCCGTCCGCTATGGCGCCACCGTATCTCGGCTAGGTCAGTAGGAGAGACGATGAGTGAATTGTCCTGATCACCGATCGGAATTCAATCTGTGGAGGCGGCATGCCGCGGGGTTTTCTAGTTGGTTGAACGCCAGCTCCTCCATTGCTGGCCGCTGCGAGCCACGGCAACAAAAACCATGATAATTGACTCCGGCAAGCCGTGCAGCGATAATTACGCAAGTATTTGACTTTTTATGTTAGTGTACAAAAAATTATATGCATACTTTGGAATATCAGTATGTGTTTTGAACTTTTCTCATGCATATTTTGGACTATTAGTATAATTTTTTTAACTTTTCCCTTGGTAATTGCGCTATTTCAATGCAAATTTACAATAATTATTGAATTGTTAAATATACTTTAGTGAAACCGCCAATAATTTTTAGTGCGGCATACCCAATGATAAAATCCTAGATCCGCCACTGACCGGCGAGAAGGGGGCGGAGTTCCACTGCGCAAGACCTCCCAGTAGGAGCGGGGCGAACCGGCGTCTTCGTCCTCATCATTGGAGAAGCCCACCCAGCGACACGAGGAAGGGGAGCTCATGGTGGCCGTCGGAGCTAGAGTGGCCGCCGGGCAGGGGCCGCAGACGGGCGGGGGCGAACCTCCTTCTTCCGCTTGTTGTTTACGCCCTTTTCGCCTTTCTGTCGTGTGCCATTGGAACTGGTCATATCATCAGTCAGAAAGGTTGTCTTATGCCCACGCAAAGAACACATAATCCGTGCTCAGTATAAACACGCTAATTAGATGAAGTCCAAAAAAGTCCCGGTAGAAACTTGAGAAAACAAAGCGCGAAATTCAGATCAAAACGCGTGATGACGAGAAGGCATGCAGCTCGAGTCAGGCTGGAACCATTTGATCGGGGGAACGAATATTCTCCCTCTCGGTTCACGTACTGGCCGGCTCCATGTCTGCTTCCTGTTGTAAAGGAATTTCGAATAATGCAAGAGGAGCCCCGTGTCGCGTGTTCATCTTCTTCTCGCTCTCTTGTTGATATTTTAGGATTTTTTTGGCTCTATATATACAAGTAGCAGCAATTCCGATTTCCTCAAAAGACGAGGCGTGAGAATTGGTGAGACCGGCAGCAGCGACGACGTTCAGAATGGCGCTCTACCGCGAGCTCAATGCGCGGTTTTAACGTGCGGCCGGACGGACGCAGCGTGCGTATTCGTTGGAAAATTAAAACGCACAGGTTTGTTGGCTGCTGCCTTTCCGTTTGTTCTCCTTTATGCGGACATCGCTAACCGTGCTTTGCATAATGCAGAGTTTTGCAGGAGTGTCTAAAATGGAGCCGATGTACATCGGAACCTTGGGGCCGTTCGCCGATATCGACGCCATACGGGTTCAAGAGAGGTGCGTACTTGTCGAGGGATTCAAAGTTAGGCCTGCTTCCACGTCCACAACCTAACCGCATGTATATACAGGATCGACATCGAGCTTCCACAGATTGAGATACGATATGAGAACCTTACCGTGGAGGCGGACGTCTATGTCGGCAAACGCGCTCTGCCCACTCTCATCAACGCCGTCATCAACACAATGGAGGTATAAAAACATGAGATTATCGGGTTCGATCCATTCTTTAATTTCTTTTCCTCGTGGCGTCTCGAACCATATGCACCTATACTGATAATATCTTGCAACCCAGTTACTATCTCTTGGACTTTTGAAACCTACTCACTCCGAATCATAATAAAAGATGTTTTAGCTATTATAATAAAGATAACATGAAGAGCAAAATGAGTGAACTTACGCACTAAAATATGTCTACATACTTTCGTATATTGTCTGTATCGGAATAACTAAAATCACTTATATTATGATACATAGGAAGTATTGTGTTTATGAATGGGGATCCTCGCCGCAACACGTGAAATATCCCTTCTAGCATTAGAAATAATAATGACTTGCAGAAAACATAAAACATGCAGTTGCATCATCTCACAACTAATTAACTTGTTGGGTCCAAAGATCCGTGGAAACCTCATTAGCATTTGGCGCAGTCGTCTACTAATTTTTCTTTTCTTAAAGATTTGAGCAATTTTTTGGCTTAGAAAATTATATATGCTAACTTTAACTTGCTAACTTAATTTAATGAGATATGACTTTAAAAACTTAGTAGATGTTGATGCATATGCAAAGGTGTATTCAACATGCTAATTAATTTTCAAACCATATAATTATATGTTTTTGTATTCTATGCAAATCATTTACCCGTGCTTTCAGCAAAAAAAAAAACCCCAACAAATGGTGTAAAACGCAAAAACCTCTACAAAGTAAGTTGGAGGAGCCAAAGATCACTTTCTCCTTTCATCTGTTGTGCTTTAGAGGATTCTCCTTTCACATTCATATATAGTATATAGTTTATTTTGGCTAAAAAACAATAAATTTTGTCGGAAAAATGAAAACACCATCGCAAAACAAGAAAAGGAAAAACAAGCTACTCCCTCCTCTCCATAAAAAGTGTTGCTCGCTTCCGGTGAAACACATCCAAAGCACAGTCCGGCTACCATTTGGCCCAGGTATGCCGACCTTTCCTTTTTTCTCTCTTCTAGGCTAGTATAGAAAGGCCAACTGCCCAGGGGGCGAAGAACAGATTAAGCAAGCCATGGAGCCGCCCACCGGCCGCCTCCTCCTCCAGCGGCTCCGGCAGCGGTGGCGAGCTTGGCCACCGTATCTTGGTACCTCCTACTTCCACGCACTTACACATTAGACCCCTGCGCAGTTGTATCGTGTCGTGTCGTGCCGTAGGACTTAGGACTAGCCCTTTTCTGTTCCGTGCGGGCTCGTCCCATTGCCCCGTTCGCCATCCACGGTGCTAATTACGCAACACGCTGCCACTCAAGTTTTGGTACCAATTCGCAGCAAAATCCCGCCATCCGTTCGATTTTGTGAATTTTGCAAGAGGCATGGATCGTAGTGGCACAAGTTCAGTGATATGCTGTGTATGTTGTTGCTTGTTATCTATGGCTCAAATTCTCTACCATCGATGCTTTATGACAGGGGCTCGCGAGCAATTTCGGTTCGTCTAACAGAAAGAGGATTGAGATACTCAAAGATGTCAGTGGCATTCTGAAGCCATCAAGGTGATTATCTGTTCTTGCCGAACTCTCCTGTGGAACCTTATTTATGTAGTAATTTAGCGCTAATTTACAGTCAGAAGCGGTGATATGTTTTCTCCTTTTCAAAGTAGTCAAATTTTGTGGTCTGTGCCAGGCTTCTTTTCAGTTCTCAGCTGGGTTTTGCTTCAGGTAAAATTTAGGACTCATTTGCGGGGTGGTAGTATCTTGGGTCAGCTCTGAATTCTGGAATTTAATGACGCTAGATGATTAGGAATGCTATTGAGATCTCTGTATAGGCAGATGTGTTTTTCGAAATTTCTTTGCATAGTCCTAGAGGTAACATTGGAGGAAAGATAAGCATAAGGTGTTACGAAAATAGAGTTGTGTTTTCTATACTTCTCTAATGTTTAAGATTGAAAATAGAGTTGTATTTCTTCTGTAACTATAACACACACTGTTATAGTGAGAGCCCACCAAATAAGTTACGGATCTTTAGCCTCTCAGAGTGGACGCAAAGGCTTATTTGAACCTTGTTTTGTTTATATATAGAGTAATTCGAAAAGGTATTATTATGCTGAGACACTTTCATACTAGCTTAAATAAATTATGTGCTTCTTTTAGTGATTCCCGACCAATGCAGGTCTAACCTATTTGATCTGCGCCACCATTGTTGTTCTGAAATTAATGCTCTGTGTGTATAGAAACATGCTGCATATATCATTGAGATTCTCAATGCATGAACCATTAAAATTCATGCTATGTGTTTTCTTCTTGAGAAAAAAAAACAATTTTTTTGTGTCTCGATAAATTGATAGAACAAACCAGGTACAGAACTACATCTGCTATTTTTTTTATAGAAATGGGGTAAACCCCGGCCTCTGCATCGAGTGATGCACACAACCTTTTATTAATTATTAGGTATCAAAGTATCACAAAAGTTTACATGTCTAAAAAGACCTCACGAAGAGACAAGTCTCCCTCAAAACTGAACTGTAACGAAGAGACATCTGCTAATTGTAATCAATGTAGTTTTTGTTCATATATTTGAAACATAGAGTTTTGGTGTTCTTCTTGAGCTATTTATTGAATTAATTGAATTATTCATGTCAGGTTGACACTTCTTTTGGGACCTCCATCATCGGGGAAGAGCACACTCATGCGAGCACTAACTGGGAAGCCTGATAAGAATCTCAAGGTTGCATTTGTTATTCGAGCAATTCAATATACTAACTTCTGGTTACGTGTGCTTGCTATATCTGAATCTCCCGATGACCACAGGTATCTGGCAATATTACATACTGTGGTCATACATTTTCAGAGTTTTATCCTGAGAGGACTAGTACATATGTCAGTCAGTATGATCTACATAATGGAGAGATGACAGTTAGAGAGACATTGGACTTCTCAAGAAGATGTCTAGGCACTGGCAACAGATATGATATGTTGTCAGAATTAGCAAGAAAGGAGAGGAATGCAGGCATTAAACCTGACCCTGTAATTGATGCTTTCATGAAGGCAACCGCACTACAAGGAAACAAAAGTAATTTTATCACGGATCTTACTATGAAGGTGAGCATCTATCGTTTGCTGTCCTTTTTAGGTTAAAATAACATTGTTTACAAACTTACCGGCCTCAGTTTGAACATTCGTTTCTATTAATGTATGAAAATGAAGTTATGTGAGATTTTTTTTTATTTTGTATTACTTTTCATTAGAATAAATGCACATGTATCACTCTGGCAGTGACGTCCATATGGGAATCTAGCACTTTGTTCCATATGCAAACTGAATCTTCACTGCTTCACTCCGCTAATTGGGCATATAAACCTCTGTAGGTGCTTGGGCTTGACACTTGTGCCGATACTATCGTTGGAGATGAGATGAAAAGGGGCATTTCTGGCGGACAAAAGAAACGTGTGACAACTGGTATGGTGCAGCTATCATATCAAGTAAAATATAACATAAATGAATGGTCATTTTCTTCATGAAGTTATTAGTATAACCGAGATATAGATAATTATTTATATGGATTTTCAGCCTAAATAGTTTTTATTTTGTTTCAAATTGCATATCTAGGATTCCTGTGTTTATATTTTATTTATCCTTTTCTCCCGTGAGAAGAGTTATTAATTTCCTATGTGAGATATGATTGTGCATGATGCAAAAAATATAGGTTAACCGACTCCTTGTATTTATCCCGGTACCTGTGTCTAAAGGGTTACTCCACCATTGTTTTGCTCTGTTAGATCACCGAAAACTGTACTTAGTAATATTGTGCATGAAATAATTTATCACTTGCATATTTGCATAAGGGATCATATATTACATTATTGACATATCAAGAGTCCTAAGCTTTTGGGTTGTCGATTTCATTTGACCATAGGAGAGATGCTAACGGGACCTTCAAGAGCTTTCTTCATGGATGAAATATCTACTGGGCTTGATAGTTCTAGCACATTTCGTATCGTCAAATACATCAGACACATGGTACATGTGATGAATTATACTGTGATGATCTCTCTCCTCCAGCCTCCACCTGAGACCTATAATCTATTCGATGACATCATTCTGCTATCAGAAGGGTACATAGTTTACCATGGGCCACGAGAGAACATCCTCGAATTCTTTGAGAGAGTTGGTTTCAAATGTCCTGAACGGAAAGGAGTGGCCGACTTCCTTCAAGAGGTGACTTCCAGGAAAGATCAACAACAATACTGGTGCCATGAGCATGTGCATTATCATTATGTGTCTGTCCTGGAGTTCTCTCAGCTTTTCAAGCAATTTCATGCTGGACAGAAGCTCCAGAAAGAGCTGCAGATTCCTTATGTCAAATCTAAAACACATCCTGCTGCATTGACTACCAAGAAGTATGGATTATCTAGTTGGGAGTCCCTCAAGACTGTGTTGTTACGAGAGTGGTTGCTGATGAAGCGAAACTCCTTCCTCTACATATTCAAGTCATTTCAACTGTTTGTCTTGGCAATAATAACCATGACTGTATTCTTCAGAACAGAGATGCCTCATGAGAAATTTTCTGATTCTGTCAAATTTAATGGCGTTTTGACTTCTTCTTTGATCACGATCATGTTCAGTGGATTTGCTGAGGTGCAGATGACTATCAAAAAACTACCAGTATTCTACAAACAGAGAGACTACTTGTTCTTTCCAGCATGGATCTTTGGAGTTGCAAACATAATCTTAAAGCTTCCTTTTTCTCTCGTGGACACATCGGTTTTTACAGTTGTTACATATTATGTTATAGGTTATGCACCTGCTCCAGGAAGGTAGCTGGTTTTCTTTCTCGCAGTAGTTTTCATTTTAATGATTTCGATGAGGATAATTTGATGTATTATTTTTCATTTGATGATTTCGTCTCTCTACTGATTTTAGGTTCTTTGGCCAGTTACTAGCATACTTTTGCACACACCAGATGTCTGTGGCAATGTTCCGCCTGCTAGGTGCAATTTTGAGAACAATGGCGGTAGCTAATACGTTTGGAATGTTTGTGCTGCTCCTTGTTTTCTTGTTCGGAGGATTTGTCATGCCCAGAAGTAAGTATGTCATTGTGGAAGCTCTACCCTTTGGTCCAATGAGTTACCTAGCCATTTATAGTTCCTTATACACAGAACTACTTCCTTAAAGATAGTTTGAAAGTTTAGTGTCGAGGTTTTACCATAATTTCCATTTCTTACTGGTTTTCGCGATATATTTTTATGTCCACAGGTGATATTAAATCTTATTGGGTATGGGGATACTGGATATCCCCCATGATGTATAGTAATAATGCCCTATCCGTCAATGAATTCCTTGCCAGTAGGTGGGCTATTGTAAGTTTCTTGTCACCACAATGTTTTCTCTATTTATCATATGAGATGTGGACAAAAGCACAAATCATTGATCACATGATAAATATTCTTGATAGATTTAGCTCATTAACACAAAAGAAAAAATAGAACATCTCATGAGTTTTTCACTCCTACTTTCTAGGATGTTTATGTATATAACCTGTAAAATAGAATCTGTAACTTATACCACCTTCTTAATTGCAGCCAAACGTTGACAGAAGCATTGAGGCATTAACGGTTGGGAAGGCTTATCTCAAATCCAAAAGCTACTTTTCGGGTGAATGGGGATACTGGATTTGCATCGGGGCCATGATAGGATTTATGGTTCTTTTCAACATTCTCTACCTTTGTGCTCTTACATTCCTGAGCTGTAAGCACCTTCCCATTTCCTTGTTTTACTGGGTTTCCCTGGTATTTTCACTTGTTTGATGGCTACTTTAATAATTTACAAACTATTTTCCATACAGCTGCTGGCGGTTCAAATAATGTGGTTTCTGATGATACCTCTGAAAAAGAGATGAAAGTAGAATCAAAAAATCAAGAACAGATGGCCCAGGTTACCCATGGTATGGTAGCAGCATATTCATATCATGTGTATCTTCAAACCATATTGGTTATCAAATCTCCACTTTAATCAAACTGTTGATGTCTTCCTAATATAAACTTTTAAGAAGGCCCCATTGGGAATGAAATTCTACAGTATATTTTGTGGAAAGGGAAAATTCTTACCAAATTCATTTGAGGATGCTGCGTTCCAAATTGGCCATAAATTATGTTACGATAGATTCATCAACCATATATACAACTCATACTAGCATATTTATGTATCATGAAGTATAAAGATTCTTTGTACTGCTACTTTTAGTATTTTTATGTATCTACCATCTCATAATTTATCATACTGGTTCATCATTGTGTTAGGTGCAGAAGACTCACCAAACAAGAGAACTGAGACTGGAATGGTGTTGCCATTCCAGCCTGTTTCACTTTCTTTCAACCACGTGAACTACTATGTCGACATGCCTGCTGTAAGTTGATATTCCAAAAATATGTACTATTTTTTGACATAAGCAGATCATGCAAAGTTGATAAGACACATCATAGCTAGAGTAGAAATTAGCTTGCCCACTTCCTCTTAGAGATACATATCTGCATCTTTTGTAGCATGTACATTACCTTGACCTATGTGGACTAAGATAGCAACTCTTATTGCTTTATCAAAGAATGTAATTCAAACATGATATTTAGATTTCACATATTTCTTTACAGGAAATGAAGGCACAGGGATTCACCGAAAACCGCCTCCAGCTACTGTCTGATATCTGTGGTGCATTCAAACCTGGTGTCCTGACTGCATTAGTTGGTGTCAGTGGAGCTGGAAAGACCACTCTAATGGATGTACTGGCAGGAAGAAAGACAAGTGGGACAATTGAGGGAGATATCAGGCTTTCTGGCTACCCTAAAAAACAAGAAACTTTTGCCCGAATCAGTGGCTACTGTGAGCAAACTGATATCCATTCACCAAACGTGACTGTGTATGAGTCTCTCGTGTTTTCTGCTTGGCTGCGCCTTTCCTCAGAAGTTGATGAGAAGACTAGAAAGGTATGTGTTCTATTTCTAAGGCTTGTGGATTCCTTGTGCATGAACTCTTGATGTTGCTGCATAAAATAACCATGTTAATTGTACATTATATGCATGTGGTGCTGTCCATTAAGGTTGTGTATTTGCCTATGTGGTTGCTTGCATCATGTCCGACCAGGCCAATGCAATCATTATTCTTACAAAATTAATTTTACTGTAGGTGTTTGTGGAGCAAGTGATGTCACTCGTTGAGCTTGATGTATTACGTGATGCGCTGGTTGGTCTACCTGGTGTTAGCGGGTTATCTACCGAGCAAAGAAAAAGGCTAACAATTGCTGTTGAACTAGTTGCAAACCCTTCAATTATCTTTATGGATGAGCCAACTTCTGGCCTTGATGCTAGAGCTGCAGCTATTGTTATGCGTACTGTTAGGAACACAGTTAACACAGGACGAACCGTGGTTTGCACAATCCATCAACCCAGTATTGATATATTCGAATCGTTTGATGAGGTTCTTATCTGGTCTTATTTTGGTAGCTTTTAGCTTTGGGTGCCTGTATTGATGAGGGTTTTTTTCCAGCTTTTATCGATGAAGAGGGGAGGGCGGGTCACATATGCTGGCAAGCTTGGTCGCCAGTCTGACATACTTGTTAAATACTTTGAGGTGAATTATCTTTATAAATTTTCTGTGATAACCAAGTTTTAAAATGTCAAATGTCACTAGTGCAAAATTTAGGTATGTGGACAGATGTGATTCGTCTAGGAAATTTCCGATGATATTAGTATCATCAAAATATGCATATTATATGGGAATTTCTCAATTGTTCAAATGTATTTTAGGCCATTTCTAGTAGTTCACAATGATGAAAAATAGAAGATGTAGATAAATTTGGTTTCCATGGTTGTATATACGAAACACACATGAACTACCTGGGATACATTGTATTTTAAAGTCGATACATTCTTGGCATTGATATTGATTCTTAATCATAGTTGTAACAATTTTAGGAGAGCTCTTTCATGTACCACTTCAGTAGCTACAAAGATGTGATATATAACTATTTTTTCCTTGGTGATGGTATACCATGTTTTATATGCAAAGAGGAGGACGTTATTTAACACGAGACAATAAAGGCTACTTTAACATATAGTGTTTTCATGCAGGCAGTTTCAGGTGTTCCAAAAATAACAGAAGGATACAACCCAGCTACATGGATGCTCGAAGTTAGCTCTCCTGTAGCTGAGGCTCGTCTGAATGTAGACTTTGCTGAAATATATGCCAATTCTGCACTTTACAGGTAAACATGTTAGCTATGTTACTCTATTAGAAGTTTCATAGTGGAATTGGTTCTTGCTTTGACACCAATTAAGTAGCAATGTTCAATCAAACAATACATGAATTTTCCCTTTTTTTTGTTCTCAAATCTTTTTCATGAATATGTTCAGGAGCAATCAAGACCTTATTAACGAGTTGAGTGTTCAACCGCCAGGCAGCCATGATATCTCATTTCCTACCAAATATTCTCAGAATTTCGTAAATCAGTGCATGGCAAATGCTTCAAAGCAATTTAGATCTTATTGGAAGAATCCACCCTATAACACTATGCGTTATCTTATGACGCTTCTCTATGCTTTTGTGTTTGGTACAGTCTTTTGGCAGAAGGGAAAGAATATGTATGACCCTACTTTATATTCCAATTTTCATCAGATTCCATTCATTTATCATTTCCATTTGCATTAGTAGATCTGTGGAGTGATGTCAGACCAACAACCCACTATGCTAATGCATCTCGTTTGATCTGCTGATTTTTTTTCCATTTGCAGAGAGTCACAGCAGGACTTGTATACTCTACTTGGAGCCATGTATGCTGTTGTTTTCTTTCTTGGAGTTTCCACTGTTCTATCAATTCTTCCAGTTGTATCTATCGAGAGGACAGTTTTCTACCGTGAAAAGGCAGCAGGGATGTACTCTCCTCTGTCTTATGCTTTTGCACAGGTAATTTCTTTACTAGTCACGTATCTTAAATACTATTATCAGGACATACTTTAATCTTGTTACAAGCATAACTACCTAATATCCAAGCTAAGAACAAGAAAGACATGCCCCCTTCATATCTCGGAAAGATGCGCTTTTTTTTTAGTTGATTGGATGTCCTCATAATGGTCTCCAGATCAGTCCCCAAAGTATATGTCTACATCGTTAAAATCCTTATTTTTTGGCAGAATCATTACTAAAATACGCTAATTTGTAACTAGTATGACTCGAAAGTTCAGGGATAAGGGTGGAATGGCCTTTACTGATAACTGAGCACATTTGTTTAGCTTCCTAATATGGTGATATCCTTTAATAAATCTATAGTTAAATATATTCTTATAATTAGTTTTTTTTTCATGATTGTTGTTAGTAAATTATTACATGGACTTTCTCCTGAAACTTGGTGATGTTTCCAGGCACTTGTCGAGTTTGTGTACAGTGGGGCGCAGGGTGTTATTTATACTATTCTCTTCTATCCCATGGTTGGTTTTGAGTGGAAGGCAGACAAGTTCTTCTACTTCATGTTCTTTCTTGCTGCGAGCTTCATCTACATCACACTGTATGGCATGATGCTTGTTGCATGCACCCCCTCCCAGATTCTCGCGACCGTTCTTTGTGCGTTCTCTGCAAGTTTGTGGAACATTTTTGCTGGGTTCATCATAGCCCGACCGGTAAGAATTTCAACGAGCTTTGGTCTTGCTGGTGTCTGAACAAGAGTTCTAGTGTTACAGTATTCTCTCTCGGAACTAATCAATACAGAGCTTGTGATGCAGCATCTAAAATGTTTTCTCTCTTGCAGATGATACCTGTATGGTGGCGGTGGTACTACTGGGCTGACCCTGTTTCCTGGACCATCTATGGTGTAATTGTGTCACAGTTCGGCAACGACAACAAAATTCTGACAGTCCCTGGCCAAATTGATAGCGTGGTGGTGAAGGATTTCTTGAAAGATAATCTGGGATACAAGCATGACTTCCTTGGCTACATTGTGCTGGGACATTTCGTCTATATTATTCTCTTCTTCTTCCTCTTCGGGTATGGAATCAAGAAGATGAACTTCCAGAAACGGTAGTAGGGTGTGAATCTGAAGTCACCTCTTGTCCCGTAATTTTTCTTTTGGTGTGGAGCGTATGCAGCAATCCACTGTGTACTATGCTACGTGGATGCAGAGATGTACTGATCTCACTGAGTAGTTTGTATAATATATTGCAGATATAATTTTGAACAATGTAATTATTCAGCATACCAAAACATGGTGTTTCCTTTCATACCATAATTTTCTTTTGGTGAGAAGCGTATGCAGCAATCTACTGTGTACTATGCTACGTTGATGCAGAGATGTATTGATCTCATTGAGTAGTTTATATCCTATTGCAGATATAATTTTGTACAATGTAATTATTCAGTGTACCAAATTATGGTGTTTCCTTTCATACCATATCTATTTTGATTTCCTTGTTTATTTAAGAACATTATATAAGGATTTATTTTGAATACTGAATTAGGAAACTAATTCCAATTATTGAAGCTGGAACGAACAAGCAATGACAGGGCCAGTATTAGCAAGACTCGAGCCAAGATCTAAGCACTAAAATGAAACAACTAAAGAGCATGATTATTCATGAATTTGAACCCACTTCCAATTCGGACCTGCATCCAGAGAAAGCACCGGGTCCTGACGGCTTTACCGGCCTTTATCAAGGTCGACGTGATGATGGCCTTTGGTTTGCTCGAGCACAGCGACCAGCAGGGTCTGCAGCTGCTCAATTCTGCTCTGCTTGTCTTGATTCCAAAGATGCAAGGGGCTTCCAAGCCAACGGAATTCAGGCCAATTAGTCTGGTGCACAATATCGCGAAGATCTTCACTAAAATTCTTGCTAGGCGCTTGCAGCCGTTGATGCCACCTCTTACCTCGCCCTGCCAAAATGCCTTCATTCAAGGGCGCACAATTCATGACAACTTTGTATACGTTCAAGGGGTTGTCAGGTCCCTCAAGAAGAAGAAAATCCCAGCCCTCGTGCTCAAGCTAGACTTCTCGAAAGCATTTGACTCGGTTTCCTGGACATTTCTCATCAAGATGTTGCGTCACCGTGGTTTCAGTGCCAAGTGGATTAATTGGATTATTGCTCTCTTAGCAACCAGCTCCACAAAGATCGTGGTCAACTCTAATTTATCAGAACCTATCTTTCATCGGAGGGGTCTTTGCCAGGGAGATCCCCTCTCCCCCTGCTCTTTGTCATTGTCATGGACTGCCTAGCTAAGTTGTTCGACGCTGCGGAGAGCAACAACATTTTGGGTACACTTGGAAACCAAAATCTGCGCTTCAGGGCATCGCTTTATGCTGATGATGTGATGATTTTCATAAAGCATGAACTTGCTGATCTCAAGGCCACCTTCTCCGTTCTCAAGCTTTTCGGGGCTGCTTCGGGCCTGAAGCCTAATCTGTCTAAGAGCAACATTCACACCGACTGTGGGCCGAAAGAGGCAAAGGAACAAAAAATATGCAAACATAAAGCATCTCGGAAGAAACTTACCCATCGACTGTGGGCCGCAGGTTCCACCGGAGTTTCGCCGTAACCTTGCCACCCTTGGGACCCTTGTTTCTGGATTTCTTGTTCCATTTGGGTGGGGGCTCGACGGTGCCGCTTCTGGCCCTCTTCTTCAGTTCCACGGGGGCGGCGATGGACACGCGCGCCGCGTCAATCACCTGATCTTCCAAGTCAGGTGGGAACAAGGAAACAGAGTACACAAATGAGATCGAGAAGGGGTTAGATACCTGCATGAGAACACAATCATCGTCACTGTCACCTGCATCATCTTCGGACCAGTCCCGGATTGACGTTGGAACTCGGGACTTACCGGGTTGAGCGGGAGGATGTGCGAGTGGCATGGGGAGCGTGTCCTGGATGTCGTACTGCTCGACATCGTCCTCGGTCCGGTCGGGCTTCCAATTCTCTGAAAGGACCTCCTTGTTCTCCTCTCTATGGCGGTCAGAGTGCTACACATGAGAAAGATAAAGCATAAGGGATTAACTGAACTCGGAAGAAACCGAGATATACTCTACTCGGCAGAGCATGCGAAACATGAAGCATAAGAAACTAAGTGGACTCGGAAGAGACGGAGATGTACTCTACTCGGCAGAGCATGCGAAACATAAAGCATAAGGAACTAAGGGAACTCGGAAGAGACTGAGACATACTCTACTCGGTAGGGCATGCAAAACATAAAGCATAAAGATCTAACTGGACTCGGAAGAAAGCAACTCGGCAGGATGGCAGATACTTACTCGGGGCGCCCGCCTATCTCGGTTGAAGGGCTCGAGTCCCCAATCCCAGGTTTCAGAGAGGGTGGCCTTGAAGATGCACTTGGACCAGATGGCCACCTCCTTATTGCTGAGCTCGAAGGTGGTTTTGCGCGTGCAGTCACGAGGCCCACCCATGAAGCACATCTTGTGGGCCCTAAGCTGCAAAGGTAGGACCCGGCGGCTCACCCAAGCGGCAATAAGGTCGTCAGCTTGGAGCCCGTCCTTGACAAGCTGCTTCAGGCGGTCGTCTACAGCGTTCACCTCGGGTATAGTCTTTTTCGGATTGTACCTCCAGTTCATCATTGATGTGGGGGATCGATGCAAAAGGGGGAAGCTTGATGAGGTCCTCCTGCTCGGCGCCCTCCACCGGATCGGGATTCTTCACGTAGAAGAAACCCCTCTGCCACTTGCGGCAGGAATCGAGTCCCTGAACTCGGGGATACTCAGTGGTGTTCTGGTAGACGATCATGGCAGTGCCACATTGAGTCATTGTTTTGGGGGCATTCGAATTGGCGGTGTTGGGGATAACTTGCTGGTGGAAGTGAAAATATTTGGCCCAGATATCTACCGTGGGGTAGATACCGAGATACACCTCAACGAAAGTTACGAAGGTGGAAAGCATGGTAATGGCATTAGCAGGGAGGTGGTGTGGTTGCAAACCGAAGTGATGGAGGAACTTTTGCATGAAGTAGGAGATGGGAAGGACGAATCCACGCTTGAAGTGGCTGAGGAAGACGACTGTTCGCCGTATCCGGGTTGCGGCTCCACCTCGCGGCCAGGGGGCCTACAGATGACACCCGGCAGCACGCGTCGAGTGTTGACGAGCCACTAGATGTCAGAGGTGGTCACGTCAGAGCCCTCCCAGGCTTCCCGAGTGGACGCGGGCCCGTCGAGGTTGAGATCGTCCACGGGCTCAAGCTCCATCTCGGCGGTTGTAGATCTCGGCTCCTCCGAGATGCCCGCGGCCGCAAGGAGGGGCTCGAGACGCAGAGGGCGAAGAAGGGCCGCGGCGGTGCGGAAGACAAACGATGTGGCGTGCTATCCGCGGCGAGGGAGTCGAAGAAGACCGGCGAGGAGGAAGCAGTACGGCGCAGAGCGAGGAGGATCCGCAACAAACAGAGAGTCCCTTGTGTGTGGCGGCGCTCCGGTGTGCGGAGTCGCGTGGCAGTGGAGTACTCTCTACTGTGCGCGGTTGCGCTTGAGGGTGTACGGTGGAGCAGCGAGTTTTGCGTGCGCGCCTGCGAGGAGAGAGGAGGAAGAAGAAGGGGCAAATGGCGAGGAAAAAGGTGCGACGGGCGGCGCGTGGGTATTTATACCCCCTAAAACGTAGTAATTGCTCTGGATCCATTGTGGAGGCGAACGTGGGTGCGTGGGAGTTACTGCGCACAGATAAACGCACATAACGGTATTACCGCGCGTAACTAGCGCAGTTAATCCCACGCCGCGCGACGTGGGCACTTGAGTGCTCTTCTGCGAACGGACGCGACGACGCGTGGGCCCGTTGTGCCGTGAGGGGCGTGGGCGTGGCGCGTGCGCTGCAACTGCACGGGAACCGAGGCAACATGGGTTGCGGTTCTGCGCCACGTGTTGAGCCTTACACGCGAAGATAACTAGGCAATCTAGTTCGAGCGGCAAAATCTGTGAAAAAATGGCTAAGTGCTCGGATCTCGGTAAAATCCAAAGTAGTGTGGCCTACTCGGTTGAAGGGAGTGAGTTAACCAAGAAGTGGTGGATTGAATCCGAGTTCGAGTTGGAACTCGACCGAGATGGGTGCATCTCGGTTAGGCATTCTGGAGGAAATTGGATTAAGCTGGTGAAGGGGACGTTGCATAGGAAACAAAAAAAATTCCTACGCGCGATAAACCCGAATGGCCAAGATCTAATCTAGGAGACGAAGTGCAACGGGCAGCGAGAGGGTTAAAGAGAACACATACCCTCGAAGACACAAAGCGTTACGAGATCAAATCTCGTTGTTGGCGTAGTCGTACTCACACCGATCCCGATAGCGAGAAGAAGTGCACCGCATCCGGCGGTGCCTCCGTGATCGGTCACACATACGGTTGATGACGACCTCCGTTCCCTCGATCCAGCGGGGCGCGGAAGTAGGGGATCCCTTGGAACTCCAGCAGCACGACGGCGTGGTGGTGGTGAAGAATCCCACGGTCAAGGTTTCGCCAAGCCGGAGACCATGAAATGGAGCAGCGGGTGGAGGGAAAGGGAAGTGGCCAAGTGTGTGAAGGAGGGAGAGCTCTCACCCTCCTTTTATAGGAGAGGGGGAGGCAGCCCAAGGGGGTGCAGCCAGCCCATGGGTGTGCCCCCACCTCTTCCCTCATCATGTGAGTGGACACTCCACTCACCTCCACTCATTTTCCCATTATTTCCCACTTGGAAAATCCAAAGGTTTTCTTTTAATAAATAAATAAAACATTTTTATTTCTTTATTTCAGCATTTGTTAATTCCATTAACAAACATTTGGATATAGCACCTCGAATCATTTGTTAATTCTATTAACAACCATTCGACGAAAAACCCCTTGAACTATTTCAATTTTCCCCGAAACAATTTCGGTGCTGCCCAAAATATTCTTCGATATTCCGTATCCTCCCAAACGCGTCATCGAACCTTAAGTGTGTCACCCTACAGTTCGCGAATAAGATAGACATGATCGAGACTCTTCTCCGATCAATAATCAACAGCGGGATCTAGAAATCCGTGATGACTCCTATTTATTCAACAATGACTCTTGTGATCGTGTGAACCAACAACTTCGTGAACTATTCCCTTTGTCTCGCGATATTTTACTTGTCCGAGATTCGATCATTGGTATCAACCATACCTTGTTCAATCTCGTTACCGACAAGTACTCTTTTCTCGTTCCCGTGATATAACATCCTTGTGATCATATCACGTGCTTGCAAGCGGTTTCGATGTGATATCACCGAGAGGGCCCAGAGTATATCTCTCCGTCATTTTGGATGGAAAAATCCCACTCTTGATCCATGAGCCTCAACTAATACTTTTCGAATACCTAACGGCACCTTTATAGTCACCCTGTTACGGTGTGACGTTTGATGACATCAAAGCACCCTTCCGGTATCAGTGATTGACATGATCTCATGGTCTAAGGAATAAGTTACTTCGTATGCAATATATAACAATATAAATTAAATGACTTGATCGTATTGTTATCTTGATATTGGGTATGTGTTCATCACATCATTCTTCTAATGACATGACCCCGTTATTAACAACATCCAATGTTCATGATCAGGAAACCTTGATCATCTATTAATCAAGGAGCTAGTTAAAAGAGAGGCTTTACTAGGAACTATTGTTTGTTTATTAAACACACATGTATCAACGTTTCCGGTTAATACAATTCTAGCATGAGAAATAAACATTCATCATAAACAAGGAATAAGATAATAACCAATTTGTTATTGCCTCTCGGGCATATTCCCTTCAGCTGGCATGGCCCAGCGTCCGAGTTCACCGGACCATACCAGCTTCGGGGAGTAATGTTGGGGGGCTACCCTGAGTAGGGCAAGATTGGTAAGAAACGGCCTTTTGGGTACGGACTGCCGAGTTGGGCCGTACCGAGTAGGGAGCTACCGGGTAGAATGGCTACCGAGATGGAGCTACTCGGTAGGAAGGACAAGAAGCCAAGATGAAGAAATGAGTGTCCGTCTGGATCGTCCGAGTAGCACTTGGAGGATCTGGATAGACAAGGGGTGTCGAATCTCTGACTCTACAAATCCCTTAGTTGACCCTATCGGGTTTTGACTAGGAGAAGTCATGAACGCTGGTGGAATCGTCGGCTAGACAGGGGGCGAGATTTACCCAGGTTCGGGGCCCTCGTAGAGGTAAAACCCTTACTCCTGCCTCTTGTCGATTTGTATTGACGAAAAGATCGGTTACAATGGTGGTGCTCGAATCGAGAGTAAGATCTCGAGTTCAAGGTTTCGATGATACTGTGTTGCTTGGTCCTCTCCCTGGGGGGCTCTCCTGGCCTTATATAGATGGCCAGGTCTCGAACCCTACCCGGAGAGGACTCGAACTCTAACTAGGTCGGTTACATGTTTCCTATCTGAACCCGCAAGTTAATGCGGGTGGGCTTCACGTGGGCCTTCTGGAGTATTCCAAGGGCTCCTCTTCTTGGGCCTTCAACCTTGGGCCTGAGAGGGGGTGTCCTTATTCGCAGGGTCTAGGATCCATATATTCGTCAGTAGCCCCCGAGCGTTTGCTCGAGTGGGATTTTCCAGTCGAGTAGACGGTCAAACCTTTCTTGGTCGCCTTTCTTATGGATAACCAACTTGGTCGTTTTCTGTTTTAAAGGGTGTGTTCCCTGTGCGACGAGTCTTCATGCTCGAGTGTCGAGCAGCTTAGGTGCCTGTTTTTGCGGCTTTTATCGTAGAAGGATGCGGCACAGTAGCTTGGCTCTCCCGAGAGATCAGGGCCAATTAAATGCGACTAGGGCAAAAACATTCCTGGCCTACACAGATTCGAGACCTCCGACTCGAACCCGATAAGGTGTTTGTTGCGACTGAGCCGTTGTGGACTTATCGAGTCGAACTTAACCTATGGGGGTACCCGGCGCGTCCGCTAGGATTTTTCTTCGTGTTGTTGACACGGAATCATACCGGAGGACGCAGCTTTCGAGTGCGATTCCAGGCCCTTAAGAAAGATCTTTTTGGGTCTTACCTTCATATTCAAAGAATATGGCATCCGGATGTGCCTAGTCGGCTGAACAATTCAGGTTTTTATGATGTAAAAATATCATGTGTGAATGGAGGTAGGTTCTTCCTACCCGAGTGATTGTTTGAGATTCAATCGAAAGAATTTTCTACTGAGGAGAGTCATGCCCATATGAAAGAGTTTTCATGTTTGGACTGTTGTGCCCGTACGAAAGAGTTTTCGTGTATAGGGTAGTTCTCTCTTGTTTTAAAGAGGTCTTGCTCCATGATTTGTTCGCAAAAGAGTTGCCTTTAATCGAAGGAATTTCATACGAAGCTGTTTTCGTGTTTGAATTTTCCATTCGAAGGTTCTTGAGTTTGATGATGCGTGCCATGACGTCATGGCGCACTTTTCTCCTCCCGATGGGACGTCACGGAGTGGTAGCAGATGGGCTGGCCCACCTAGTCAGCTTTTTGACCGGGAAACGAGACGCCGCTCCCGGTTTTTACGCGAACGGTGCAGTAAATGCGCACGATCTTCTGTTAAGATCGTGGCACGGAACAGCGTTTCACCGTCTCTTCGTTTCATCTTCACACGTGGTGGCCGCGATAGGCGCCACGTAGCGCATCGAATGGCTGGGGCTGATTCCCTCCGTGTATAAATACGGGACTTAGCGCTGCGGTAAAAACTTCCCAGCCTTCGTCTTCAATCCATCTCCTTCCTCGCGCCCATCTTCTTCCTCGTGCTCAAGCTCGCGCTCTCAACCATGGCTGGAGGCAAAAGACGTGGCGCTGCCACTTCCGCAACCGGAGAAGTCTCCGCGCAACCTGCGCCCCGAGCTGGCGACTGGCGTTCGCCCAACACCACCGCGAAGAGCGTCAAAGAGATGCAGCGGGAGGGGCTGCTGCCGGCGGAAGCTCAGAAGCGGGTGCGCCTCGGGAAGAAAGAAGAGGTACCAAACCCGCAGTCGAACGAGCGCGTGGTCTTCGTGGACCACGTGTCTTGGGGTCTCTCCTTCCCTCTCCATCCTTTCCTTCTCGGGTTGCTGTATGTCTATGGCATACAGCTTCACGATCTTCCTCCGAACGCGGTGCAGCACATATCGTGCTTCATCGTGTTCTGCGAATGCTTCCTTGGCATTCGCCCACATTGGGCGCTCTGGAAGGCCCTCTTCAAAGTTCGCTTCTTCCGCGAGAAATCGCGGGTGGACTCCGAGCCTGGCGAGCCGCTACGCACGGGTGGCTTCGGGATCCAAGCGCGACTGGAGAGCAGCTACTTCAGTATGCACTTCATCGACTCTGCCCAAGGCTGGCAGAAAAAGTGGTTTTACGTCATCGACAACAGCTCGGGTGGAATCGTAGAATTCCACCCGTTCGGTGTTTTGAAGAGGCGAAAGTCCTGGGCGCACAAGCTGTCAGCCGAAGAAACTCAGGTTGTCACGCCCCTACTCGCAAGGGTGTCCGCTCTCCGGGATCAAACTGCTGGAGTGGTGCTCAACGGGCTGCACCTGGCGAGTATTTTTCTGAAGCGCAGGATCCAACCTCTGCAACAAAGGCCTTCCACCATGTGGGAATACCAAGGCTCTGAGGATCCTAGCCGAGTGAGCCGCGAGGAGCTTTTGAACGTTGAGTTCGAGACGAAAATCGCGGCTATCACTAGCTTAAAGGTGGGGGAGAAGTTCCCCGACTGCTCAGTCGAAGCCTTCGACGCTTCGAAACCTCCACCTGCCGCGGTTAGTTTACCCTTCCTGTCTTCTATTATTTTCTTCTATGCTTTGAGCTTTATTCGACTGAATTTTTTCTTGCCTTCTTCTGCTTTCTTTGTAGAGCTTAGCAGTGGCGAACTGCTACCCTCCAGTTGCGGGAGAGGACGCCTTGGAGTTATTGGCGAGTCATCTGGACGGCTTAGCCGATACCAGTGTAGCCGATGCTTCTTCGAGCTCCGAGGACGATTCTTCGGATGGTGCGGAGGGCTCGAATGGCGGCCTTCATCACCACAAGCGTCGTCGGGTGGATGATAACGAGGCTACTTCCAAGGATAACTCCTTGGAAGAATCGCCTAGGAAGTGATGGAGGGATGATAACCCGGTAGGCCAACGCCAAGGAGTGACTCGGCCCAAAGGACGCTGCACAAGACCCGGCTTAAGATAAAGGAGTTTCTAGGAGGCCCAAGAACGTAGGCCTCGTAACCCGGATTGTGGGTTCCGATAAGGAAGTTTAGGGTTTGCAAGCAGTGTCCGGGTAGGATTCAGAGTGCGCCTTGGAGAGTAGGCCAGGGGGTCCGGATATTATATAAGCCGGCCCCTAGGGTTAGACGAGAGAGATCCAAGAGTTCGAGTAATATCGTTAGGTATCGAGTATCCAGTGTAATACGAGAGTTGAGTTAATATATCTAGATCGGAGACTCGGCGACTTGATTGCCGGCTACCAGATCGCAAATCATCATGTTTTCCCTTGAGCTAAACCCTCTCCCAAACACCAGAGTCGATTTGCCCCAAGATAAGTTACCCCCGGTAACGTCTGCCGTGATTATCCCACGACAGTTGGCGCCCACCGTGGGGCCTACGTCCAAGGGTGTTTACATCACGGGAGAAGCTCGGAAGAACATGGAGAACCTTGTCATCGGCGAGATCTACACCGACCTCGAAGGAGAGAAGATGGTGGACGATTCCGGCTGGGGGCCAGAGTCGGATCTGCTCGAATCCGGATCGGTCGTGACAATCGGCCAGATCAACGTCTTCATCGACATGGTACGTACATCCGGTTCAATCCCTGACGATTTCGGATTTGATTCTGTGTCAGGGGAAGCTACCCACGTCCAATCAGATGGAGAAGAATCGGTCGGGACGGTAGATCCGACAGAAGAGCCCCCCACGAAGAGGGAACAGCCGGAGGAGCCGGCATGGACCCTGCGTGGCCGGGTCATGAGAGAAGATGATACCGAGTCCATCCTGCATCTGCTGGAGAACCGGTACGAGGAAAATAGCAGCGAAGAGGAAGAGTACGAATCTGCGCCAAGCATTACGCGCCAGGTTGCGGTTTACACGGCCCCGGCGATCAATCTTAATCAGGGGAACGTGACCGCGGCCACAGTCGGAACAGCACCAGCATTGGCCCAGCAGCAAGGTCCGGTTGACGGAAATCCGGTTCTCACCCAAGTTGACGGAGAATCGGCATCGGTTACCAGCCATGCGGCGGACAGCGAGTTGCAGGCAAACATGTTCGGATATCTGGCAAACCGGACGCCAGGGGCGGGTCCTTCAAACCCGCAACACCCGGCCCTATTCAACAACAACTTGATTCTGGATCCAACCGTTTTAGCCACAGTTATTACTCCGGAAAACGCGGCGGAACGTGTCAGAGATCTGGACGTAGCCCGTCGCGCATTGGAGCAACAGAGAAGGCAAGTAGAAGCAGAAAGGCAGGGGATGGCCACCCGCCAACGTGAGCTGGATGCATTGGAAACCCGGCTCCGAGAAGAGACAACCAGGGTGCGTCAAAGGCATCAAACCATGTTACCAGCAACGGGTGGAGTTATAAACCCGACCAAACCATTTATCACACCTCAGGATCAACCGATTCCGGCAGCAAACCAAGGAACCGTACAGCAACCTGCAACTGGAGGAGCACAGCCTGCAAACATACAAGCCGGGTTACCCACATTGCAGACTGGAGCCACTGCCGGCAATACATTACCACCACCACCACCATCACGATTTCGCACACCAGCAGGTCATTACAACAACCCCATGGATAATATGTACGCAGCAACGCTCGCATTGAATCAAATCCCCGTAAGAGAGTCACCCCACGTAGAGGAGACCTGGCGGGCGATAGATCTATTGCGCACTGCAGTAGCGCAGCAAGTTAATTACCCGGATCACAGAAGTGGAATGCATGGGACACCATATATCAACCAGCAACGAGGCAATACTGGCAATATCCAGACAAGTTCAGCGCGGCGGAGGGAAGAGCAGCAGCAAATGCCGCCTCCTCCCCGCGTTCAGGCAGTACCAGCAGCATCAGCAGCAGAAGCTATCGTGGACAGTTCCAGAGCTAGGAGGGCCGCGGCCGGGTCTGCGGTGCATGGGCCACCAGCCGTACCGCGTCCAGCCGCACCTCCTGCAGGATCCCATGTTTCCCAGGTGAGACCAGTTCCGACTAATCTCGCTGGGCCTAAGTGTCTGTCGGATAACATCAGAGCTGAGCTGTAACATCCCAAGTATGAAAAATAGCCATTAGAATGTTTGCTCTCTGTTATTTTATGTTTTGGATCATGGCATCATGTTCATTGCATTTGTTTTGCTTGTTTTCCATTTGTTTTCCTCTGTTTTACTTTGTTTTCCAACTGTTTTCCTTTGTTTTCCTTTGTTTTCTATTTGAATTTCAAACCAAATCTTAAACCTCTGGTTTCATACTTGTGATGTTACAATTTCCAAAATGAATATTTCAAATCAAAACAATCAATTGTTTCCATAAAAGTTGTGATTCCAAACTGTTGTTTTGTTTCTAACAAAATTCATTTAATACCAAACCCTTTTCAAATTCAATTATATTTCCAAAACAGCACCCTTTTGAAAATTATGAAAATGACAAAACATTTCCATCTTTTGTTTCCATTAAACTAAGGTTCAACTATTTAAATTTGTGGCTTTTAATCATTCACTTATTTAAAATGTTTATCTAAAATGTTATTCAAATCCAATTGCAACGTACAAACAGCAACCTTTTTGAAATAATGAAAATTACACAGCAATTCTAATCAATTGTTTCTAATTAAACAATAAGGTTCAAACTAATTAAATTCGTGTTTTCAATAATTCAATCAATAATCAAATTCCTCCAAATTTGAATTAAAATTCCAAACCACATTTTTATTTTGATCATTTTGAAAAACAGAACTTGCTAGCTGTTGCTATTACTTAAATAAGCAATCTAAAAAATTTCCCCTAATTTTTTCTACCCTAAAACTTATCATTTTCTTCCATTTCTATTTTCTGCAAAAAAAAATATAAACAGAAACAAATAATAAAAAGAAGAGAGGAGAGAGGAGCACACCTAGGCCCAACCCAATTTTTCTCCCAGGCCCATACCCCTTTCTTCTTCCTCGGTACGGATCGCATCCAACCTGTACACGTATGTTCAGAGGAGCAGCAACGGCTGCGACCACCTCCCTCCCCCTATAACTCAACCCCTACCCCAGGGTTCCCCCAAACCCTAGTTCTTTCTCCTCCTCCCTTCCTACCTCCACGCCTCCATTCTTCTCTCTTTCTCCTCCCTCTCTGCAACGCTCCCTCTCTGTACCTATACACACCGAAAATCCACCTCGTTTGCTCCGGTGATCGCCAGCGATCCGGGCTCCCTCCGGCCCGGGCGAGCGCGGGAATGGAAACGCCCGGCCACCCTCTTCCTCCTCCACCCCTCCTCGGCCATGGGGACCCAGCCCGTCGCCGCCGCCGTCCGATTCCTCGCCGCCGTTCGTCCCTGCACCAACCTGCTCGACCTGCGCCTCCCTCTGTACCAGCTCGAGGTGAGCGCCTCCCTCCCTTTCCCTCTCGCCTCCCTTCCCTCCTCCCTCTCGGTCAGCATCCACGCCCCACAGCACGCCCGCACGGCGCCTCCGGCGAGCGCATCACCGATCGCTGCGTCGCTGCCATGTCTCTGTCGAGGTACAGAAAGGAGCGAACTGAATTTTCAGTTCAGCTAAAAACCACCACGGACCACACCATATCCACCCCCGAGGCCCCTTCCTATCACAAATCTGCAGCTACCGCAGTGGTAACTGAACCTGTGCGCGCAACGGGAGGTGCTGGGTTCGATCCCCCTAACCCCACCTTTTTTATCTCTGTTTTGCTTTTTCTGCCCGAAGTTCAGAAAGTCAGATCTGAGCAATTACTTCTAAAATCCATATCAAATTGAATATCACTCCAATTCGAATGATTCAAAATCCTGTGGATTCATAATTTTGTGCTCCTTATATTAATGTCAAGTTTGCAACATGTTTCTGTAACAATTTTTGCACTAAATAATTAATTACTGAAAATGCAATAAAAATTGGAAACTTTGGAATTTCATAACTTTAGTTCTGCTCATCCAATTTGAGCAAACTTGGGCTCTAAAAATTTGTCTTAACAAACTCTAAACATTGGTATTTTATTTGGTCACAATTGAATTAAATTTGAACATGTTTCCCTCTGTTTACTAAAAATGGTGAAATAAGATTGATTATGGAAAATTGCATAATAAATTCAATAATACCCCAAAAATTATGTTTAATAACTCAAAATGTTCAGTGAAACATTTGCTACATGTTTTCAACCTTTTCAATGCAATTTGTTTACTGTTTTGAATATTTTGAATTGGTGAAATATTTGAAAACTTGTTTAATTCACTTAATTTTGCAAAAATCTTAACTTGGGCATAAAAATTCCAAATTCCACAAACTAAATATGTTTTCCAATCAACTTTTCATGTACTTTCCAAATATCAACTTTCTTTGCTGTTTTGAATAATTTAAATTGCTGAAAACAACTGTTTCTTAATTATTGCATTTAAAATTGCCAAATTAATAACTTGCTCATTTTAAATCCATTTTCAACAAATGAAATATGTTTTCCATGCAAAATTAAACCACCTTTCCAAATATAATTTTTTTTCATGTTTTGAATAATTAAAATTGGTTAAATAATTTAAACCTTTTTAAATCATTTAAAATTGTTAAATTCATAACTTGGTCAAATTAATTTCTTTTGGGACATATAAAATATGTTTTCCAACCCTAAAAGTATAAACTTTTCAAATATGAACTTCATCTAATGTTGTGCACAAATAAAAATTCAAATAAGTTCATGTTTGAATTAAATTCATTTAATTCTTGCTTAAACTTGTTTAATTCATAAATAATTTATTTGAAACCTTTTTCAACAAGTGAAACATGTATTCCACCTAAAATTGTGTGTTCTTATCAAATATGAACTTTGTTATCTATTTTGGACAATTTAAAGTGGTGAAAACAACAAATGCTTGTGTGACACCTTTAAGTAACCAAAATTCCAAAACTTAATAAATGAATTCCAAAACTTGGTAAACCTTATTTCAAATTGTTTCTATTGTTGTTATTTTTCTGTTTTCCTCATCCATGCATCATGCTAATTCACTAACACATGATGATTAGTTGTAAAACAATTATTTCAACCATAATTCATGGGCTTTCCATATGCAATCCAATTGCATATGGGTCCATTTAATCATGTTGCTATCTTGTCAACTAGTTTATTCCTATGCATCAATTAAATGGTCATGCATCATCCCATGTTTGTGCACTATGCCATGTTATTGATTGTTTGTCTCCTTGCGTTGTTTGTTTGCTTCTTCTCGGATACACGACGACGTTGAGACAGACGAGCCTTACGACACCCCTTCTGAGGATCTAGCTCAGTACCAGGCTGCTGAGTTTGCAGGCGAGTTATCACTCACATGAACCATTGTTTTCCTTTCAACATTGGTTACCGATACTTTCCGTTGTCTATTTCTGCTAGCCATATGTATCGTTGCTTCTGTTCGATCCTATCACATGTTATCCTTTAACCCTGATATTGCCTCACCTCCACTCCCATAACCCCGTTGTTTGAGCCCGTGTCTTACTAGCATGCTTAGGGTTGTTTTGCTCGAGTCTGTTACCCGTTACTTTCTGTTACTATATCATTATGTTCTGGGGCTCGATGTTAAACAACAACCTGTTAATTTTGAGGTAATAATAATTTGCTGATAAGGCACCGGCAGGAGGCCCGGCGTGGTTTTGAGGCCTGCTAGTGTCGACCCTAATTAGGAAAAGGGTCTTGTCTACTGATCCATGATGAGCACACTAACCGCATGTGGGAAGCGAGTATGGGCGCCCCCCTCAATTTGATTTGATTCGCATCTCGTCCAAATCGCCTCATTTAGTTCGGGTTTTCCATTTGCCGCATGCATATTGCAGGTGCGAACCCTTGGCGCCAGGGTGGAACTTTTGTAGTCGGCATTTAGGGAGACACGTTCTTAGAGTGCTATGAGGGTCCCCTTTTCTTCGTGGGGCTTGATTAGCCGTGCGCTCACTGCACGGGGTTCTTTGGGCTTGATGCGAAGAAGAGTTGAGTGGTGTTGAGTGCTCCGCTTGGTGGAAGTGCATTTCCATCCTGGCAGGGTATTCTTACGTGTACGGCCAAATTGGTGCATCCCTGCAGGGTTAAATCTTCTCGAGAAGCCGTGTTTTCCGCGGTTATGGATTACTTGGTGAAAGTACTGGCTAACAAGTACTCAGAACAACTTACACCTAACTAATGATAACTTGACTAGTAATAGCCTTATTGCCACAATAACTTGATCCATCATTAATCCAACTGTGTGAGTTATCCTCGGATTGCTTCTTTGGATAAGGGGCGAGATCCAGGATGGGTTGATTGGAGTTAGTTGGTAGTTGGTTACGATACGCTATCTTATCCCCTTTCTGTTAGCCGAAAGTTGTATCATGTTCTGTAGTTGGTTAGTGCAGCCAGCTGCCGCATCTTTTGTATCACCCCTTCCTTCCGTTGAACCCAAAGCATCTGTGCTTGGTGTTGACGGGTTACACTTTGGTGAACTGTGAGTCTTGCTTGCCAGTACGTTTATGTACTGACCCCTTTGGGGCTGTGGTTTCCGCAGACTACGTTTCCGAGGATCCCCATGGTGGCTACTACGTGGAGTATGACGAGACTGCTGACGAGTAGATAGCGGACCCGGGCAGGATCCGAGACTTCATGGATGGGCTCCGTCTTTTCGTTTCCGGCCTCTTAGGCCTATTTGGTTCTTGTCTGTACTCAGACATGTTGAATGCTTCCGCTGTGATGTAATGATGATATGTTGGGACATGTGTCCTCTGAATGATTGTATTTGCTATCTCTGCTCTAATGAGAGCTATTTGCAACTTATTTCAATCTTTTGTGTCGTAGAGATCTGTTGTGATATCACTTGTTCCAATGCCGTTGACGTACCATGTGTGTATGTTTTGAAGTACGTCAATGGAAGTATCTGGATTTCTATGGGATGGTTTGCGCAGACGATGAGTAGTAAGATAATGGTTGTCACACGTTTACGTGTTGGCCTGCTCATATTGAGATGCGGGTGCCGGTATGCCCCGTAAGCCATTTATCTACTGTTTAACGGACTGTGAGTATCCCCTAGAAGTCCGGGTGCGACAAATGGTATCAGAGCCTGTCTGCCTGTAGGATCCCTTTTTACTGGTCGCAGTTGAGTCTAGAAACTATTTTGTAGCTATATAGGAAAAATGAAACGTGAGAGTAGGAATTCTGTTCTTTTTTCTTCTTTCCCCACCCACCCTCCCTTTTCTGGTAAGGAAGTGCAACGTTGTTTTCTCTTCTCATCTAAACTTTCAAGTTAGGATTTCACGTATCCTGGTTTCTCTAGGATAGTTATATCTACTAGTCCATAGGAATGGAGGTGGTTGTGACATGATTTATCATGTTGCCTACTCATGATTGAGAACGGAGGCGTGTAAGCCCCGGAAGCAAATCCTTTATTCCTTAAGCAGTAGATATTGATCCTTTAGAAGCCCGGATGGGTTTTTCCGTAGTACCTCAGGAGTGTTTTGTTCTCGTTTTTCCCGGTGTTGCTTTGATATCCTGTTCTTCTCAACATCCTTTTTGTCCGTTGAAACCTTGTTGTTGATTTCCACTTCAGTTCTGCTACCGGCGTCTAATCAATAACTCTGTTCCACCCTTCTGGCCAGATAGTCTATTCTCCAAATGAATCAAATTCTATCCAGCTATACACCCTCGATACAAAACCCCTTCCTCTATTTGAAAATGTTCCGGTGGTTTGCGAATTCCCTGACGTCTTTCCAGAAGAGTTGCCAGGAATGCCTATCATCTTAAACTTCCAGAAAAACTATCCAAGGTGCACGATGTGTTTCACGTGTCACAGCTCAGGAGGATCTTCGCAAGAAGTATCCGGACCTTTTCTTTTCTCAGTAGGAATCTCGGGGCGCGATTCCTTCAAGGGGGGCGTTTTGTAACATCCCAAGTATGAAAAATAGCCATTAGAATGTTTGCTCTCTGTTATTTTATGTTTTGCATCATGGCATCATGTTCATTGCATTTGTTTTGCTTGTTTTCCATTTGTTTTCCTCTGTTTTACTTTGTTTTCCAACTGTTTTCCTTTGTTTTCCTTTGTTTTCTATTTGAATTTCAAACCAAATCTTAAACCTCTGGTTTCATACTTGTGATGTTACAATTTCCAAAATGAATATTTCAAATCAAAACAATCAATTGTTTCCATAAAAGTTGTGATTCCAAACTGTTGTTTTGTTTCTAACAAAATTCATTTAATACCAAACCCTTTTCAAATTCAATTATATTTCCAAAACAGCACCCTTTTGAAAATTATGAAAATGACAAAACATTTCCATCTTTTGTTTCCATTAAACTAAGGTTCAACTATTTAAATTTGTGGCTTTTAATCATTCACTTATTTAAAATGTTTATCTAAAATGTTATTCAAATCCAATTGCAACATACAAACAGCAACCTTTTTGAAATAATGAAAATTACACAGCAATTCTAATCAATTGTTTCTAATTAAACAATAAGGTTCAAACTAATTAAATTCTTGTTTTCAATAATTCAATCAATAATCAAATTCCTCCAAATTTGAATTAAAATTCCAAACCACATTTTTATTTTGATCATTTTGAAAAACAGAACTTGCTAGTTGTTGCTATTACTTAAATAAGCAATCTAAAAAAATTCCCCTAATTTTTTCTACCCTAAAACTTATCATTTTTTTCCATTTCTATTTTCTGCAAAAAAAAAATATAAACAGAAACAAATAATAAAAAGAAGAGAGGAGAGAGGAGCACACCTAGGCCCAACCCAATTTTTCTCCCAGGCCCATACCCCTTTCTTCTTCCTCGGTACGGATCGCATCCAACCTGTACACGTATGTTCAGAGGAGCAGCAACGGCTGCGACCACCTCCCTCCCCCTATAACTCAACCCCTACCCTAGGGTTCCCCCAAACCCTAGTTCTTTCTCCTCCTCCCTTCCTACCTCCACGCCTCCGTTCTTCTCTCTTTCTCCTCCCTCTCTGCAACGCTCCCTCTCTGTACCTGTACACACCGAAAATCCACCTCGTTTGCTCCGGTGATCGCCGGCGATCCGGGCTCCCTCCGGCCCGGGCGAGCGCGGGAATGGAAACGCCCGTCCACCCTCTTCCTCCTCCACCCCTCCTCGGCCATGGGGACCCAGCCCGTCGCCTCCGCCGTCCAATTCCTCGCCGCCGTTCGTCCCTGCACCAACCTGCTCGACCTGCGCCTCCCTCTGTACCAGCTCGAGGTGAGCGCCTCCCTCCCTTTCCCTCTCGCCTCCCTTCCCTCCTCCCTCTCGGTCAGCATCCACGCCCCACAGCACGCCCGCACGGCGCCTCCGGCGAGCGCATCACCGATCGCTGCCGTCGCTGCCATGTCTCTGTCGAGGTACAGAAAGGAGCGAACTGAATTTTCAGTTCAGCTAAAAACCACCACGGACCACACCATATCCACCCCCGAGGCCCCTTCCTATCACAAATCTGCAGCTACCGCAGTGGTAACTGAACCTGTGCGCGCAACGGGAGGTGCTGGGTTCGATCCCCCTAACCACACCTTTTTTATCTCTGTTTTTCTTTTTCTGCCCGAAGTTCAGAAAGTCAGATCTGAGAAATTACTTCTAAAATCCATATCAAATTGAATATCACTCCAATTCGAATGATTCAAAATCCTGTGGATTCATAATTTTGTGCTTCTTCTATTAATGTCAAGTTTGCAACATGATTCTGTAACAAATTTTGCACTAAATAATTAATTACTGAAAATGCAATAAAAATTGGAAACTTTGGAATTTCATAACTTTAGTTCTGCTCATCCAATTTGAGCAAACTTGAGCTCTAAAAAATTGTCTTAACAAACTCTACACATTGGTATTTTATTTGGTCACAATTGAATAAATTTGAACATGTTTCCCTCTGTTTACTAAGAATGGCAGAATAAGAATGATTATGGAAAATTGCATAATAAATTCAATAATACCCCAAAAATTATGTTTAATAACTCAAAATGTTCAGTGAAACATTTGCTACATGTTTTCAACCTTTTCAATGCAATTTGTTTACTGTTTTGAATATTTTGAATTGGTGAAATATTTGAAAACTTGTTTAATTCACTTAATTTTGCAAAAATCATAACTTGGGCATAAAAATTCCAAATTCCACAAACTAAATATGTTTTCCAATCAACTTTTCATGTACTTTCCAAATATCAACTTTGTTTGCTGTTTTGAATAATTTAAATTGCTGAAAACAACTGTTTCTTAATTATTGCATTTAAAATTGCCAAATTAATAACTTGCTCATTTTAAATCCATTTTCAACAAATGAAATATGTTTTCCATGCAAAATTAAACCACCTTTCCAAATATAAATTTTGTTTCATGTTTTGAATAATTAAAATTGGTTAAATAATTTAAACCTTTTTAAATCATTTAAAATTGTTAAATTCATAACTTGGTCAAATTAATTTCTTTTGGGACATATAAAATATGTTTTCCAACCCTAAAAGTATAAACTTTTCAAATATGAACTTCATCTAATGTTGTGCACAAATAAAAACTCAAATAAGTTCATGTTTGAATTAAATTCATTTAATTCTTGCTTAAACTTGTTTAATTCATAAATAATTTATTTGAAACCTTTTTCAACAAGTGAAACATGTATTCCACCTAAAATTGTGTGTTCTTATCAAATATGAACTTTTTTATCTATTTTGAACAATTTAAAGTGGTGAAAACAAGAAATGCTTGTGTGACACCTTTAAGTAACCAAAATTCCAAAACTTAATAAATGAATTCCAAAACTTGGTAAACCTTATTTCAAATTGTTTCTATTGTTGTTATTTTTCTGTTTTCCTCATCCATGCATCATGCTAATTCACTAACACATGATGATTAGTTGTAAAATGATGATTTCAACCATAATTAATGGGCTTTCCATATGCAATCCAATTGCATATGGGTCCATTTAATCATGTTGCTATCTTGTCAACTAGTTTATTCCTATGCATCAATTAAATGGTCATGCATCATCCCATGTTTGTGCATTATGCCATGTTATTGATTGTTTGTCTCCTTGCGTTGTTTGTTTGCTTCTTCTCGGATACACGACGACGTTGAGACAGACGAGCCTTGCGACACCCCTTCTGAGGATCTAGCTCAGTACCAGGCTGCTGAGTTTGCAGGCGAGTTATCACTCACATGAACCATTGTGTTCCTTTCAACATTGGTTACCGATACTTTCCGTTGTCTATTTCTGCTAGCCATATGTATCGTTGCTTCTGTTCGATCCTATCACATGTTATCCTTTAACCCTGATATTGCCTCACCTCCACTCCCATAACCCCGTTGTTTGAGCCCGTGTCTTACTAGCATGCTTAGGGTTGTTTTGCTCGAGTCTGTTACCCGTTACTTTCTGTTACTATATCATTATGTTCTGGGGCTTGATGTTAAACAACAACCTGTTAATTTTGAGGTAATAATAATTTGCTGATAAGGCACCGGCAGGAGGCCCGACGTGGTTTTGAGGCCTGCTAGTGTCGACCCTAATTAGGAAAAGGGTCTTGTCTACTGATCCATGATGAGCGCACTAACCGCATGTGGGAAGCGAGTATGGGCGCCCCCCTCAATTTGATTCGATTCGCATCTCGTCCAAATCGCCTCATTTAGTTCGGGTTTTCCATTTGCCGCATGCATATTGCAGGTGCGAACCCTTGGCGCCAGGGTGGAACTTTTGTAGTCGGCATTTAGGGAGACACGTTCTTAGAGTGCTATGAGGGTCCCCTTTTCTTCGTGGGGCTTGATTAGCCGTGCGCTCACTGCACGGGGTTCTTTGGGCTTGATGCGAAGAAGAGTTGAGTGGTGTTGAGTGCTCCGCTTGGTGGAAGTGCATTTCCATCCTGGCAGGGTATTCTTACGTGTACGGCCAAATTGGTGCATCCCTGCAGGGTTAAATCTTCTCGAGAAGCCGTGTTTTCCGCGGTTATGGATTACTTGGTGAAAGTACTAGCTAACAAGTACTCAGCACAACTTACACCTAACTAATGATAACTTGACTAGTAATAGCCTTATTGCCACAATAACTTGATCCATCATTAATCCAACTGTGTGAGTTATCCTCGGATTGCTTCTTTGGATAAGGGGAGAGATCCAGGATGGGTTTGATTGGAGTTAGTTGGTAGTTGGTTACGATACGCTATCTTATCCCCTTTCTGTTAGCCGGAAGTTGTATCATGTTCTGTAGTTGGTTAGTGCAGCCAGCTGCCGCATCTTTTGTACCACCCCTTCCTTCCGTTGAACCCAAAGCATCTGTGCTTGGTGTTGACGGGTTACACTTTGGTGAACTGTGAGTCTTGCTTGCCAGTACGTTTATGTACTGACCCCTTTGGGGCTGTGGTTTCCGCAGACTACGTTTCCGAGGATCCCCATGGTGGCTACTACGTGGAGTATGACGAGACTGCTGACGAGTAGATAGCGGACCCGGGCAGGATCCGAGACTTCGTGGATGGGCTCCGTCTTTTCGTTTCCGGCCTCTTAGGCCTATTTGGTTCTTGTCTGTACTCAGACATGTTGAATGCTTCCGCTGTGATGTAATGATGATATGTTGGGACATGTGTCCTCTGAATGATTGTATTTGCTATCTCTGCTCTAATGAGAGCTATTTGCAACTTATTTCAATCTTTTGTGTCGTAGAGATCTGTTGTGATATCACTTGTTCCAATGCCGTTGACGTACCATGTGTGTATGTTTTGAAGTACGTCAATGGAAGTATCTGGATTTCTATGGGATGGTTTGCGCAGACGATGAATAGTAAGATAATGGTTGTCACACGTTTACGTGTTGGCCTGCTCATATTGAGATGCGGGTGCCGGTATGCCCCGTAAGCCATTTATCTACTGTTTAACGGACTGTGAGTATCCCCTAGAAGTCCGGGTGCGACATGAGCCTTACCCGGATAAATTCAAAGAACCGGGTAAAGTTGTGAATTATGAGCCGACTATGGATCCAGAAACATGGTTGAGCAGTTATGAGATGGCTATGTCGATTCGCAATGCATCAGAAAATCTTCAAGCCAAGTTCATGTACTTGATGATGTCAGAAGGAGCAGCAAAGTTATGGTTCAATAATTTACCGGAGGGATCTATCAAGTCATGGGAGGAGTTGAAAACTGCGTTTATCAAGCACTTTCATGGGACGTGCAGAAAGCTATTTACTATTGATGACTTAGAGCGATGTGTACAAAAGAAAGGAGAATCGGCGCGCAGCTGGGTGCGCCGGGTTATGGAGATACTTCACTCATCTACGGATATTCAGCCCAAAGATGCGCTACAAGCTATGGAGAGACGTGCAAGTACATACCTTTAGTGCAAAAGTTAACACGCATGAAATCTAGTCGAAATGCTTCAGAGGTTACAATGGGAGAGCTAATGGATGCATGCAACAAACACGCTGCAACGGATACTACAGAAGAGGATGTCGATGACAAGAAAGCAAAAGAAAATACAAATAATAGTGGAAGAACCGGCAATGGATCAACACCGGGTAACAATGGAGGTAACAATGGGAACAACCAGAACAAGCGCCCGTTTGAGGGAGGCTCCGAGTTTGTCGCTAGCACAGAAGCCGGGTCTTCGAGACCTAGAGCTGAAGGAAATTTCAATGCTGGAAACCACAACGGAGGAAATTATCAAGGACCGCCGAGGTCGGGTAACAATTGGGATATCTTCAGAATGGCGTGCCCAAAGCACAGCAGGAACGTTAGGCCGGCTAACCACTCATTGGAGCAGTGCGCGGACCTACAGAGATGGAAGAATGAGGAGATAAACAAGGCCATGCGAGGTGCGGGTCGGGGAGGAGGACCGGGCCCGGGTGGAAACCCGGGCAACGGCCCACCCCCAGCCGGTAACCCGGCAGGCGGAAATCCGGGTAACAACCAAGGGGGAGCGGGAGGTTCCCAAGCTAACCCCAAGCAATTGGGAGAATATCACGTGCATACCACAGGAATTTCTAACAAGGATAAAAAGATACTGAAACAAGCAGTAAACTCGGTTTCTTCGGCTGTCCCGAGATACCTGAGATGGTCAAAGCAGGACGTAACATGGAGCAGAAGAGATCACCCGGAAAGGATAGAACACCCGGGAGTCTTAGCATTGGTGGTGGCACCACAGGTTAATGGTTATGAGCTGAAAAAGGTCCTAATGGACGGTGGAAGTAGCATCAATATCTTGTATTGGGAAACCTTTCTATGCATGGGTCTCAAGGAGTCTCAGCTGCAGAAGAGTTCAACGGTTTTTCACGGGATTGTGCCGGGTCACTCAGCGTGCCCCGAGGGAAAGATCACATTGGAGGTAGCTTTTGGAGAATCAAAGGATAATTATCGAGTCGAGTGGCTTACTTTCGAGGTGGTTAAGTTGCGCAGTCCTTATCACGCGCTTACGCCAAGTTCATGGCCAGGCCGTGTTATGTGTATCTACAACTAAAAATCCCGGGCCCCAAGCAGACCATCACCATACACGGGAGCCGGGATATAGCAGCTGAGTGAGATGAAGGAGATGCAGCCATGGCGGAGCAAGCTTGCAGAAAAGAGGAACTCAAGTATTACCGGTCTCAAGTAGACCCGGATGACAGAACAGCGCTAAAAAGACCAAATACTGAAGATGAGAGAGCAAAATTCAAGGCAGCACAGGACACCAAGATGGTAGCTTTTGTCGAGGGTGATCCCTCTAAGAAATTTGCTATAGGATCTAACTTGGACAGCGAGCAGGAGAAAGCACTTGTGGAGTTCATTCGTTCAAATCAGGATGTGTTCGCCTGGACGCCTAGCGATATGCCGGGTATCCCCACAGAGTTGGCAGAGCACAGAGTGCACGTCGATCCCAAGTCCAGACCTGTGAAGCAGGGCTTGAGAAAGATGAATGAGGAAAGAAGGAAAGCTATAGGGGAAGAAATCGCTCGGCTGCTGACAGCTGGCTTTATTATGGAAGTGTTTCACCCGGACTGGTTAGCAAATCCGGTTCTCGTGATGAAAAAGACCAATGAGTGGAGGATGTGCATTGATTACACGAGTCTCAACAAGCATTGCCCAAAGGATCCGTTTGCACTACCAAGGATAGATCAGATTATAGACGCAGTAGCTGGAAGCGACCTATTATGTTTCCTGGATGCATATTCCGGGTATCGTCAAATCAAGCTCAAGAAGGAGGATTGGGAGAAAACATCATTCATAACCCCTTTTGGGGCTTTTTGTTACAAAACCATGACATTCGGATTAAAAAACGCCGGCGCAACCTATCAACGGTGTATTCAGAAGTGCTTCGAGGACCAAATTGGACGCAACGTCCATGCTTATGTAGACGATGTGGTGATCAAGACCAGAAAGGCGGAGACATTTATCGATGATCTAAAGGAAACATTCAAGAACTTGAGAAGGTATCAGATGAAGCTCAACCCGACAAAGTGTGTTTTTGGAGTTCCAGCCGGGAAATTACTCGGCTTTATCGTTTCTGAGAGAGGAATTGAAGCAAAACCGGACAAAATCAAAGCTATTCAGAGCCTGAAAAAGCCGGAAAATTTGAAACATGTTCAGAAGCTCACAGGGTGCGTGGCAGCGCTCAGCCGGTTTATATCCAGACTCGGGGAAAAGGCGATACCCTTGTACCGGCTCTTGAAAAAATCTGATAAATTCTGGGATCAAGAGGCGGACGAGGCGTTCGAGGCACTAAAAAAGCAGCTATCTGAGGCACCAGTCCTAGCAGCTCCGGGTCCTAAAGAGCCTATGTTATTATACGTTGCAGCAGGGCCCCGGGCGGTTAGCGCAGTGGTTGTTGTCGAGCGGAAAGAAGATGGAAAAGAACACCCGGTCCAGAGACCGGTTTACTACGTCAGTGAGGTATTATCAGAAGCAAAACAGCGCTATCCACATTGGCAAAAGCTGGTTTTCGGGGTCTTCATGGCCAGCCGTAAATTGAAGCCATATTTTCAGGAACACCCCATAACAGTGGTTAGTTCTATACCAATGTCGGATATCATCAGAAACTCGGATGCAACAGGTAGAATAGCCAAGTGGGCGATCGAGATGGGGGATTATCATATCAATTACGAGCCAAGGTCAACAATTAAATCTCAAGCTCTAGTCGATTTTATTAATGATTGGACACACACAGGCATGCCTACCATGGCTCCAAACTCCGAGTCTTGGATCATGCACTTTGATGGCTCCAAGCAATACGAGGGGTCAGGAGCTGGAGTGGTGCTAACATCACCCAAAGGAGACAAGTTGAGCTACGTGCTGCAGATTCATTTTGATTGTTCCAACAACGTGGCTGAGTATGAGGCCTTATTGCACGGCTTAAAGGTAGCAAAGGAGATGAATATTAAGAGGATACGATGCTTTGGAGATTCGGACCTTGTGGTACAGAAGGTCTCAGGAACTTGGGATAGAAAAGATGCAACTATGGCAGCATACCACAGAGAGGTTGATAGAGTTGTCGGGTGTTTCTCCGGGTACGAGGTGGAGCACATAGACAGAAGAAAAAACGAGGCAGCAGATGCACTCGCCAGACTCGGCTCGCGCAGAGAGCCGGTTCCACCTAATATTTTCCTGGATGAACTATGGCGACCATCAGTTAAAACCGAGTCTGAGGAAGAACTGGCAAATCAAGACCCGGATTTGGAGCTCGTGGCCACAGTACGTGCTGTTCCCGAGTGGACAGAGCCGTTCTTGGCCTACCTATCACGGGGCGAGTTACCACAGCAGGAAGTATTAGCATGACAAATTCTGAGGCGAGCAAAAGGATATTCTATCATCAACGGAGAGTTATACAAGAGAAGTGCAGCAGGAGTCTTTTTGCGCTGTGTAGCACCAGAAGAAGGCCGGCAGATCCTCAAGGAAATCCATGAAGGTGATTGTGGGCATCATGCATCCACAAGATCCCTGGTGGCCAAAGCTTATCGACATGGTTTTTTCTGGCTCACGGCCCTAGCAGACGCGGAGCGCTTGGTGGCAAGGTGTGACGGATGTCAAAGGTACGTGCGCCAAACCCATGTGCCGGCTATGGAACTATGGACTATCCCGTTAACTTGGCCGTTTGCTGTTTGGGGTATGGACATGGTTGGCCCCTTTCATATGTCACCTTGCAAAAGGACGCACCTCTTGGTGGCCATTGACAAGTTTACCAAGTGGGTTGAGGTTATGCCAGTTACCAATTGTGAAGCAATTACAGCAGTCAAGTTCCTGAAAAGGATTATCTATCGGTTCGGGTATCCCCATAGCATAATTACCGACAATGGAACCAATATGTCCCTTGGCGAGATGGAGAAATTTTGTGGAAACAATGGAATCCGGCTTGACATAGCTTCAGTGGCCCATCCACAGGCTAATGGACAAGTGGAGAGGGCAAATCAAGAGTTTCTTCGTGGATTAAAGCCACGATTGCGAGTTCCGTGTATCAGAGCTGCTGGTGCATGGGTCGAAGAGTTACCTGCAGTGGTTTGGGGTATAAACACAACGCCTAACAGATCCACTCAGATGACACCGTTTTTCATGGTTTATGGTGCAGAGGCGGTGTTGCCGAGTGATATCATCCATGACTCGCCTCGAGTGTCGGCTTACGTCGAGGTAGAGAACGAGAAGACCCGGCAGGACGCCGTGGATATGCTAGAAGAAGAAAGGGAACAAGCACTGGAAAGATCAGCCATATATCAGCAGGATCTGCGGAGATATCATAGCCGGCGCGTGAAAACCCGGGTCTTCCAGGAAGGAGACCTGGTTCTGCGCCTGGTACAGTCAAAGGAAGGAAAACATAAGTTATCACCGCCATGGGAAGGACCATTTATCATAAGCCGGAATCTGCACAATGGATCGTATTACTTGATAGATGCAAGGGAAGAGTCGGCTACGGTTAACGACACCGCTCATACCACTTCATCTATGCAAGAGAAAGAAAGACCATGGAACGTAGCTCAGCTGCGTCCCTACTATACCTAGTATAGACCAGACTCACAAGTGGAATTACACGATGTAACAGGCAGCAGGTTTCAGACGCACTCTTTTCCCATCCAGGGTACCTAAGGGGACTGGAGGGTTTTTAATGAGGCGGCTTGCTGACCTAACTTTCTCATATCAATAAAGAGATGGTTACGCAAGTTTTATTCTTCTGTTATGTTTTTATTTTTCTTCCAGGTAAGTATTATTTATTGTTTTCTTAGTGCGTTAGTTTCTTTAGTATGTTGCATATATTTAGGTCTTGGGGGTTGATTGCTTGAATAGCACAGTTACAAACTCAAAGACCCGGCCATGATGCCTATGAGTTATAAGGGCCGATTACTCGCAAACGAGTACGGCTGCAATCTTATAACCGGACAAAGGAGCCAAATTTCTTGACTTTTCTTACTTAAGCTCGATGTGACTCGCACTAAAGTGGCATGATTTGCTCGCTTACGATTACAATCAGCCATGATGCCCAATGGGACTTGCCTGACCCTGTTTTCGTACAGATGTAACAACATGGTATCCACGCGAAAGCCGGCTTACAGTACAAGAGAGTCAAAAGGGTCATCTAAACCACAAGTTATGCAGAGTACGGGGTTAATAACCGGAAACTCAAAGTCTATCAAGCATAACTTCAAAACCTATGTGAAACGGCTCTAGGTTTTGGGCTTAGCAGAAACAATTTGTTTTCTTTGAGAAACCTCACCCCCCAGACTCGGAATTTCGGGCATTGGGGACTGGGGATTTTGATCAAAGAGGCAAGTTATCTAGCTATTAAAGCACAAAAACCCAAAAATCCGAGTCTTGGGGACTTGGGGACTTAGAGAAAAGTTCACCCGTCAAAACCCACGAGACCCGGAAACCGAGTCTCGCAAAAGGAACCATAAAGAAAGTCAGAGTATCAAGAGTAAATAATCTCAAAGGCAGATAGATATCAAATTCATCCAAAGGCCGGAAGGGCCAAGAAAGCTATTAAAGCTTCATAATGTATTTACATGATGCGATGATAGTATCAAAAGTGCACATCTGCACTATCAAAAGAATATCTGTGTTTACATGGGCATCGAGCGAACAAGTTATTAGGATGGCATCAGGTAATAATTCACTCGGCCTCCTGAGTCGGGTCCACATCCTTACCCTTGCCCTCCGGGTCTTGTTCTTGGGTTTGCTTAGAAGAGTTCCCAGCATCATCATCCGGTTTTTCAGCATCAGGACGAACAGGTGGACGGACAGCTGGCGTAGAGGAAGTTGGTGCTGATTGCAATTCGGCTTCCCTCTTTGCAGCTACCTCCCTCCTCCTGGCCGAGTCAGCATTCCACTTTTCTAAAATGTCGAAGGGCACGGGCGTATCTTCCTTCACAGCCTTGTCCTTGGCATCGTATGGAGACATAAACCTACTCAAGTCCATACTGTCGGCAAGAGCAGTTGCCGAGTGACGAACCTCGGATTGTACGGCTTGGAAATCCTTGGGGGAAAATCTCGAGCCATCTGCCTTGAATTCTGGAAATCCGGCCACCACCGCTGTCGGCTCAAGCTTAGGAAAATAAGCTTTCGCCAGCATAAGTCCCCGGGTCATCCCAACCCGGCATGCTGAGCGTTTCCAGAGCTCAATCCATGCAGGGACAGTAGAACATGCATGGATTAGGGTCTCCATACCCGGATAGAGTTCAGTCGGCCACTGAATGGCGTCTAGTATCCACTTGGTGCCGGCACAAAACCTCCGGAGGACATTCTTCAATCTCTTTACCTTTTCGATATCATCTTCTTCTGAAGGCGCAAGGTTGGAAGCTGCAATATGAACAACAAAGGTTACATCAAAGTATTCCGGGTATCATGTATCAAGAAAACAAGAAACCAAGGCACGAACCAGTAAGTAGCAAAATCTCACCAACGAGGACACGATAAGTGTCGGCCACTTGGGCTGATAGCTTCTTCAGCGCAGCTTGAGCAGTGGTGTATTTCTCTTTGTATTTTTTGACATCTTTCTCCAAGGCTGCCACCTCGGACTCAAGTGCTTCTCTTAGCCTTACCTCGGTGTCCAGGAGCTGCTTGGTCTTGGCCAAAGTCTCCTCGGACCGAGACGCTTGTGCCTAAAAGAATGGAAGGTTAAAACATTAGTCGGATATCGCAATCAGCCGAGTATTGCAAGAAGTACCGAGTGTAACTTTGACAAGTTAGACTCGGAACTTGGGGACTAGGTGGACACTATGAGATATCAACTAACGTACCTGATGCTCTGCGGCCATACGCTCTGACATGCTGCTCTCTGAGGCCTTCATGGCAAGGAGGGCGCTCATCATTTGGTCGAAGGAATGGTTGCCCGAGTTGGAAGACCCGGGGTCTTGATAACTCGGAGTGGATGTTTTCTCCTTTGCAGGGGAAGGTACCCCAGTCGCCCGGATGTCGGGGCTCGGTACGCCTCCTCCTGTGCCCAAGACGGTGGCTTCTTCCTCCTCGCGTGCATGTGAGGCTATCGGGTACTCGGCTTCCTGATCAGCCGGGCGTGTCGGTGACACTTGTTGTTCTTCGTCGCCAGTTGCAGCCGCCATATCATCAATCGGGTTCTCCTTACCCGGGTCATCGGTCTCCATATTTTCTTGGTCACTGATTGTGACCGTGGCTCTGTGGACAGTATAAAAAAGCGGTTAGCATGTAGACTGGAGAAAATTATGGCAAAGTGATGGAATATCAGGAGAAGAACCTTACCTGGGATTCACCGCGAAATCCGAGGGAAACGCGCTGCTGGACCCGAATGAAGCTGATAAATATCAAGAGAATAAGGCATGGAACTGCCCTGTTAAAAGATGATTCGAAAAGAAAAAGAATTCGATATTTGGGAAAGGATTGAAAGATACCAGCGCATCGAGGAGGGGACGATGGAATACCCGGATTAAGTGCGGATTCACCCGGAAAGTTCCGGGTCATTCTGCGCTTGGTCACGGGCGGATCCTTCAAGTACGGCCAGTTAGACAACTCTCGGTTTAACTCGCACATGTTAGCAAAGGAGTACGGTTTAGAAGCAAGGGAACGGTATGGCACCTTAAAGACGACCCCTCGGGGTTTCCTCTTTGCTCCGACCTTGACTGTCAGCTCAGCTTCATCTTCATCGCTTGCTGTTTCCACCTTGCCTTCCGGTTCTTCTTCTTCTTCTTCGTCCTTGTCCTCTGGCTCTGGAAGTTGCCAAGGTATATTGTCGAAAAAACAAGGAATAAACAGCAATGAGCTTGCATAGTCTAAGTGAGACTCGGAATGTACCTTCCTCCGAGTTAGCTGCGTCCTCTTCCTCCTCTGGACTCTCGGAGTTAGGGGGCGTTTCGATGTTCCAAAAGGCGTCATCATCCTAAGTCAAAGGCACTAGGGTAAGGATCAGTAGTTGTATCGAGAGAAAGGTGTGAAGGTAAAAGTATGAGAACCGGATTTTACCTCAGGAGCTGGTTTCTCGCGAGTAAATGGTTCCAACCCGGCTATGTTCCGGATTACCTCCAATTTCTCCGTCAAGAAGCTCTTGATAGTCATGTTGGTGTCACCGGCCGGGTAGTTCTTGGAAGAATATCGGAGGGAATCCGTAGAGTGCCCCAAATACTCGCACATCATTTTTGGACGGATGGAATTGGGTTGTATGCGAAAGTTCACCCAAGTTTTGACTAGGTTGAGCCCAAGGAGACCTTGGGCGGAAAGGACGGCTATTTTCGAGAGGAGCGGTCGGATCGCCTCCCTGTTCGACTCAGGGGCAAAGGCGTTGAAAGATTCGGAGATATCTAGAAGGCCCTCCGAGTAACCCGGCAGTTTCCTTTCGCCGGGTGGGGAGGTGTCTCGGCAGTAAAAGAAGGAAAGTTGCCAATGCTTAACATGAGAATTCAGGTTAAGAGTCGGCATTGGGGAATTCTTACGGCGCTGGATGGAAACCCCGCCGCAAGCAAGAAGTGCCCCGTCACCGCTTTCGCGGCACGGTTTGCACTGGAAGAGTTCAACGAAGAGAGTCAAATTTGGCGGAATGCACAAATAGGACTCGCAAAGGACGATAAAGTGGGTAATGTTCAACATAGAGTTAGGCCCTATGTCGAACACCCGGAGGCCATAGTGGTTCAAGACCTCGCGGAAAAAGGGATGACCCGGAGGGCGAAACCCCCGGGTCACATGTTCAATGAAGCAGATTACCTCATCGGCAGCAGGTGTAGGCCGGGTCTCATCACCCGGCACTCTCCAATGGATATCTTCCTGAGGGGGGAGGACCCCTAACTCGGCCAGCTCTTCTAACTTGGCCTTGGTGACGGTGGATCGCGCCCAGTTGGCGGATATTGATTGGGTTGTCCTTGCTCTTGCTTGCTGCTTCCCTTGCTTCTTGGGAGCCATGGGTTCGGTCTGCAAAAGCACGAGACAAAAAGGTACAAGACGTAAGACTAGGAAATCATGGGTTATCCGGATATATGCAAGCAGTATCAAAAGAAGGCATGAGGACTATGAATTATCCGGGTATCACTGGACGGGGAGAAAATTACAGGTTATCCGGGTATCGAGTAGCAATACAGAAACTATGGGGGACTTACGTATTGGTGATCGTTCGCGGAAGAAGGTTGATTGCCCATGTATCTACTGCAAGTAAATGAACCGGAAGAAACGGACTTTCCGGGTATCAAGGGCAGTTGCGGAAAATTTGGGCGGCCCGAGCCTAGATTGGAAATTTCATTTTCAAATTCGTGGTGAAATTAGTGACTACAAGCAATAGGAGAATGAAGTGGAGCCTATATTCAAGCCATTGGATGAACTAGAATGAGTCTAAGCGACCTAATCCGGCGCGGGGCAAGAAATAGCCCGCGGTTGACCTAGATCCAATCTAGAACGAATCAAGAAATTGCGAGGCTAATTCGACGGGAGCAAGAAGCTTACCGGAGGAGATTGGAGTAAAGCACGACGGCGGCAGATGGCGCAATCTGAATGTCCCTTCGCGACTCCCGGCGGGCAAGATGAGGGCGCGGCGGCGGATCTTGGCGGCGGCGCGGAGCGGTTCGAGGACGAACGTAGCCGGCGGCGGCTTTGCTCCGGCGGTGAGCTCGAGGTTCCCGTGGTGGTGTTGCGCAAGCGCGAGAGATGGGGAGGAAGAAGGAGTTGGAATGGACCGTTGGGGGTTAGGTTATCCCCTGGGTACCTATTTCTAAGGTACGGGCGGATAAACCTAGTCCAACGGGCGGGAACCGGAAATTTCGGGATAACGGATACCCGCCCGGATTTTCTGAGATATGCTTTAAGTGTTGGACGAGATATCCGGAATGGATGCGAAACAAATCTTCTCCGTGATACCTGGACTGATTAAACAAGTAAAGTAAGCCGGATCTTTGGCGTCTGCATCAGGGGCGCTGACCCGGAAAAGTAAACACTGGACTTGGAGAAAGCCGGGTTACTATATGGCCACCATGGAGTTAGGCCTAGCTGTTTATCAAAGCATCTAACCCGGCCTCTATGAACTTGTATGTTTGTTATTTTTTGCAGGGAATAGTGTGCGCTTCAAGGAGGATCTCATGAAGCCCAAGCTATTCTAGGGACTACTGATGGAGGGATAATAACCCGGTAGGCCAACGCCAAGGAGTGACTCGGCCCAAAGGACGCTGCACAAGACCCGGCTTAAGATAAAGGAGTTTCTAGGAGGCCAAAGAACGTAGGCCTCGTAACCCGGATTGTGGGTTCCGATAAGGAAGTTTAGGGTTTGCAAGCAGTGTCCGGGTAGGATTCAGAGTGCGCCTTGGAGAGTAGGCCAGGGGGTCCGGATATTATATAAGCCGGCCCCTAGGGTTAGACGAGAGAGATCCAAGAGTTCGAGTAATATCGTTAGGTATCGAGTATCCAGTGTAATACGAGAGTTGAGTTAATATATCTAGATCGGAGACTCGGCGACTTGATTGCCGGCTACCAGATCGCACATCATCATGTTTTCCCTTGAGCTAAACCCTCTCCCAAACACCAGAGTCGATTTGCCCCAAGATAAGTTACCCCCGGTAACGTCTGCCGTGATTATCCCACGACAGGAAGGCTCCTATCTCCGCGACTCCACTTCGCTCACTCGCCCCTTCCCCTTCATTCCCAGTAATCGCGCCCGCTTGGAACGCGGATTTGCTGGATGAAGATGAAGATGATGAGTAAGTTCTTCTTCTTGTCCTTTAATCGAACTTTTTTCTTTGCACCTATGTTGATGTTTATTTGCTGCAGTTTGCAAACCATCAGTCCTCGCAGGTATGCTTCTTCCGTTCCTCCCGAAAAGAGGAATAGAGCAGGAGCTGCAGGTGAGACTCCCACTGCTGGCACTGTCCAGAATTCTCCCAGCGCAGCCCCCCATGCGGCGACTGTGGAACGTGAGGCTCCTAGCTTTGCCGCCAGGACTTCAGCTTCGAAAGAAGTGACGGACGGCTCCGTAGATCCCCTCTCCCGCGCCACGGGCCAGGTAAACTTTGCCATTCGTCATGATATTTTTATCGGGTGCACGACAGTGCTCCCGATGGGAGTAGCCCCTGAGGCTGTAGTCGATCGCGTACGATGGGCTACAGGCTCAAAGTCTTTTTCTTCTTCTTGATTTTTTCGGGTGCACGGCAGTGCTCCCGATGGGAGTAGCCCCCGAGGCTGTAGTCGATTGAATTCAATCGGGTACAGGCTCCAGTTTATATCTTCTAATTCTTCTACCTCTGTATTTTTTGTAGTCGCTTGTTGACTCTCTTGCAGCGATTGGTCGCCGAGTTGTTCTTGCCGAGTCGGAATGTGAGTCGCTTCGATCAGACCGCAGTCGACTCTGCACCGAGAACGAGCTCCTTAAGAGTAAGTCTTATAATCTTTTCTTCTTCCTATTCTTTCTTCAACTCTTGATTCCTGACAAGTGTTTCTATGCAGCCCGACTCGAATTCGCGGAATCCGAGAAGCGAAGTCTCTCTGAGCGGGTAACCACTCAGGGGGCTGATCTGGCGGCCATCCGACAAGAACTAGAGACCTCCCGCATGCGATCGGAGGATCTTGAAAGGCAACTTGCGGATGCGCGGAAAGCTCTAAAGGATCAAGAGGATGCTGGCAATAAGGCCGATGCTGACCTTGTCACGTTCCTCCGTCCCCTTGCTGAGCGTCTCGCGGGTAAGTAATTTAAGCTCTCGCGATTTTATCCCGCTGAACTTGCCAAGTCTTGACATTCTTTTCTTTTGCAGGTCTTCTGGATGTTCCTCTGGAGATCCCTGGGATCCAACGGGTAGACGTGCTAACCGACACTCTTGCTCAACTCAAGAGGCACGCCGAAGGAGTTTGCTCCTTGATTGGCGATGCCACTCATGTGTTGACGCAACTGCACAGTCGCTTCCTCGCCAACGCTGCACCTCCATCTGCGCTAGACGACTTGCTGAAGATCTTTTCGAAGAGCAATCTCTTGGATGCCTACGCGGTCGCCCAGTCGGAGTCTGGCGCAAAGACTGCGATCCAGTTCGGGCTGGCGCATGGAGTCACTGGTTTGGAGGAAGCCTACTCGGCTCTTCCAGTCGACCCCTCCATGGGCAAAAAGGTACGTCTCTCTCGTTTTGGCAAGCAAGCCGCCATCCTTGCTCGGAAGCTGTCTGAGCTATTTGCTCGACTCACAGGAGGGGCGACTGCCGCTAGCGGGAGTACCACTGTAGCTTCGTAGTTTTGTATTCCTTTTCCGTTTTGAATGTGATGAACCTTGGGATGTATTCCCGTATTATCTTTAATCGAAATGTTTGCCTGGAAATCGCTTCTGGTAGTTTGTGTATTCTCTCCCGATGGGAGTAGCCCCCGAGCATTCGTCAAATGTGCGACTAGAGATACTTCGAATAGGGCGTCTTACTTCTTTCCTTGTACTCTTCCAGGCTACTGGATTTGTCGCAGAATCTTCAGGTGGACTTACTACCCGAGCTGATCCACTTGTTGCAGCTGTTGGGTCTTTGGCGGGTCTTCGTGATCGTGTAGCCGATGGAGAGCGCAAACTGAAAGTGTTGCGTGGGGTAGCCGATGTGGCGAAGTCCAAGCAAAAACTAGCGACTGAACGTGAACAGTTTGTGATGGACGAGCTGGCTTCCCTTGCTAGGGAACTGTTGTGTAAGTAATACAGCCCCCAAGTCTTCTTTGTCTTGCTTCCTTATCTGATCACGCACTCTTTTCTTCAGTTGTTAAGCGGGATGATAGGGAGGAAAACAGTGGGTGGAAAACCACATTCTTCAAGAAGCTGGCAGCTCAAGGCCTCATGCGAATAATTTTTGGTCTGATCACAGCCGAGGTTTTGTGTTAGCTACTTTGAAGTTCCGTGTCTCCCAGATAAAAGTTCTCGTGAGTTCTTTTCACGAGGTCTTGATCGCGATAAACGCTGCATTCTACCCGCTTGAGAGGGGTCCTGAAGATTGGAGGTATCTCCTTGGGCTCTTCGGGCAAGAGGGAGAAATTCGCGAGTGCGTGCGCAACCAGATGATTTGCGGCGCGGTGGTGGCTCTCTCCTTTGTCCGAATATGGCATCCGGAAGTAAATTTTAACTCCGTAGCTAGGCTCCCAGATGGGCCAATCGATGATATTTCTCCGCATTACGATGTTGTTCGTCCTGCAGCGGAGAAAATCATTCGACTGACATCTGAGGAAGTAGATAGAGTGTTGGCGACTGAGAATGCTTATCGCCATGACTGATTGTTGAATGTGTACATTCTGTCATGCTGTATAGCTTGTAAAAACTGTTTATAAGGTGTGTAACCTTGTGTGTATGATTTTTCTTGTGATGCTTAGTTGTAGGCTTAGCCCCCGTGTGTTTATGGGGTGTGTACCTGTAACTATTTAGCATGTAAGAAGAAATAATCTTCGACTAAATATGGTTGAGAAACCATGTATTTTATTGCTATGACTGAGAATTCATGTATTCGGGCTACAAGAGTGGCTAGTATAGCCTTATTTGTTGTGATAATAAATAAACCTAGGGATAAAATTTGCGGAGGTGTGCGATATTCCAAGGATTGGAATAGATTCCTCCAGTCGACGGATTCTTCAGCCTGTAGGCTCCGCCTGGGATGACTTCGTGTATAATGAAGGGTCCTTCCCAGGGTGGCTCGAGCTTGTGTCCCTCCTTCTGCTTGAGCCGCAGCACTAGATCTCCAACCGCGAATGCTCTGTGGCGTATGCGGCGATTGTGATAATTTCGCAATGATTGCTGATATACGGCTGATCTTGCGAGCGCGATGTCACGCATCTCGTCGAGTGCATCCATATCTTCCGCGAGTGCCTTGTTGGAGGTTTCTTCGCTGTAAGCCACAACTCGTGGGGCGCTGAATTTAACATCGTCGGGAAGGACTGCTTCTGCCCCGTATACCATGAAAAATGGTGTGTATTTTGTGGATCGGTTTGGAGTTGTGCGGAGGCTCCATAGTACGGAGGGTGGCTCTTCTGCCCAATGTCCTGCGACGGGGTGTAGACGATCGAGTAGGCGTTTCTTGATGCCGGCCGAAACTAAGCCGTTTGATCTTTCGACTTGACCGTTCGTTTGCGGGTGGGCAACTGAAGCAAACTTGAAATTGATGCCCTTTTCCTCGCAGAACTGTTGCGTTTCCTTTGCTGTGAAGTTTGTACCATTGTCTGTAATGATGTCGTGTGGCACACCAAATCTGCATACGATGGAGTCGAGGAACTTCACGGCGCACTGGGCGCTAGCCGAAGTTACTGGCATGGCCTCGATCCATTTGGTGAACTTGTCGACTGCGACCAGCAAGTGTGTATACCCACCCGGTGTGGACTTGCGTAGTGGTCCAACCATGTCCAGCCCCCATTGTGCGAAGGGCCAGGCAATGGGTATCATGTGCAATTCTGTAGCAGGTGCATGTGGTCTTGGCGCGAATCGCTGACAAGCATCGCATCGTTCGACCAGGTCCTTTGCGTCGGTAGCTGCTGTTAGCCAGTAGAATCCCGCTCGGAAAGCCTTTCCCATGATTGTTTTCCAGCTAGCATGATGTCCGCAGTCTCCTTGGTGGATGTCCTGGAGTAATTCTTTTCCATCTTCGGGTGCGATGCAACGCTGAAGTATACCCGAGATGCTTTGCTTGTATAATTCTCCGTTGACTACCCGAAAGGATTTGCTGCGTCTCACTATTTGTCGAGCCTCGCGTGGATCGGCCGGGAGCTGTTTGTTGATCAGGTAGTCGAGATACTTCTGCGTCCGGACTGGCTCGACCAAAAAAACATGTCGTGATATATTATGGGTAACCTCGATAATGGCGACTTGCGGGCTGACCTCCGTTTCTGGCGCTGCGGGTGTTCCTGCAGCTTTCTTGACTTTGACCGATCGCTTGATCATCCGTTCGAAATATATTCCTGGTGGTATGGGTGTATTTGTGGAACCCATGTTTGCCAGCCTATCTGCTTCTTCATTGCTTGATCTTGCAATGTGCTTCAGCTCGCACCCTTTAAAACTTCCTTCGAGTAGATTGTACATGTCGCGGTACGCGACCATGTTTTCAGCAATTGCATCACATTCTTTCATTGTCTGCTGCACAATGAGATTGGAGTCGTTGTAAATCATTAATCGAGTAGCTCCACAGGCGGCTGCCATCTTCATCCCATGCAGCAGGGCTTCATATTCTGCGTCGTTGTTCGATGCTGGATCATCTGGTGGAAAGTCTAATCGCAGGACGTATTGCAGCTTGTCTCCCTGAGGCGATATGAGGACAATTCCAGCTCCTGCTCCTTTGTTTCTTTTGGACCCGTCAAAGTACATTATCCAATTGCTCGTGTACTCAGGTGGTCCGGGCGTTTGTAGTTCTGTCCATTCGCTTAGGAATTCCACTAGTACCTGAGATTTGACTGCGTTGCGCCCTGCATAAGTGATGTCCCAGGCGCCCAACTCGATGCTCCATTTGGCTATTCTTCCGGATGCCATGGGGTTGTTCATGATTGTCCCGAGTGACGCATCATTGACCATTGTGATGGCGTGCTCCTGGAAGTAGTGCTTGAGCTTTCGGGCTGTAAAAACAACTCCGTATGCGAGCTTCTGGTAATGAGGATATCGTTGCTTGCATGGCGAGAGTACTTCGCTAATGTAATAGATTGGTCGCTGAACTCCATACGCTTTACCTTCCTCAGGTCGTTCGACTACGATTGCTATACTAATGACCTGGTTTGTGGCGGCTAGGTACAAGTAGAGTGGCTCCCTTTCTTGCGGCGTTGCAAGAACTCGCCTACTTTGCAACGATCGCTTTAAGTCTGCGAATGCTTGCTTAGCTTCTGGTGTCCATTCGAATGTGTCTGTCTTCTTCAGCAACTTGTAGAAGGGTAACGCTTGCTCTCCCAATCGAGCGATGAACCTTCTCAGGGCGGCCAATCGCCCTGCAAGCTGTTGGACTCCGCGTAGATTGGTTGGCTCCTTCATTGTCAAGATTGCTTGTATTTTCTCAGGGTTGGCTTCGATGCCTCTGGCGGATACCAGGTACCCGAGGAGTTTCCCTGCTGGAACGCCGAAGACGCATTTTGTTGGATTGAGCTTGATCCTGTATGCGTTGAGGGCATCGAATGTTTCTCTAATATCCTCGAGGAGTGTGCTCTCAACTCGAGTCTTGATGACTATGTCGTCAACGTACACTTGTACGTTCTTGCCAATGAGCTTGGCGAGGCATTTTTGCATGCAGCGCTGGTATGTTGCGCCTGCGTTCTTGAGCCCGGAGGGCATTGTCGTGTAGCAGTAGACACCGTGAGGTGTGATGAATGCTGTCTTTTCTTCATCTTCTTTTTTCATCCGGATCTGATTATATCCCGAATAGGCGTCCAGGAAAGAGAGGCGTTGGCAGCCTGCCGTAGAATCCACGATCTGATCGACTCGCAGGAGGGGAAAGTTGTCCTTGGGGCAGTGTTTGTTTAACGACGTGTAGTCGATGCATACCCGAAGGATGTCCGTGTTCTTTTTGGGGACCAGCACCGGGTTTGCTAACCAAGTGGATATCTTGATCTCTCTGATGAATTTTGCTGCTAGCAATCTGTTTACTTCTTCTCCGAGTGCCTTCTGCTTGGGTTCTGAAAATCGTCGAGTAGTTTGTTTGATGGGTTTGGCATCTTGAAAGACTTCGAGTGAATGCTCGGCAAACTCCCTGGGTATTCCTGGCATATCTGATGGCTGCCAAGCGAAAATTTCCCAGTACTCACGGAGGAGTTCGACGAGCGCGCTTTCCTATGCTTGCGGAAGGGTGGTGGAAACCAGCGCTGTTTTTGCAGAATCTGTCGGGTGCACTTGATGCTTTCGGGTGTCGCTGTTAGCGCTGAACTCCAGTTCAGTCGCGTTTTTCTTCGTGAGGGGCATCACGGAGTGATCCGTGGTTTTTGCCAGTTCTTGAAGTTCTTCTTGCATCCCAAAAGATTTTGCGATCTCATTGAATTCAATGTCACATTTGTTGGATTTCTGAAAATCTCCGTCGATGGTGATTACGCCATGTTCTCCAGGTAATTTGAGCTTCAGGTAGGCGTAATGCGGTACTGCCATGAATCTGGCGAACGCTGTTCGACCAAGAATGGCGTGGTACTGCGAAGGCCTGTCGACAACTTCGAAGTCGAGGAATTCTCTTCTGTAGTTGCTCTTGGTGCCCAGCATAACTTCTAGGTTAATTGTTCCGAGTGGACGGATTGCTTTTCCTGGAACTATCCCGTGGAAGGATGTTTCTGATTCCTGGAGGCCGTCCAAGTTCATGTTCATCCGATGGAGTGTATCCGCGTAGATTATGTTGATTCCACTGCCACCATCCATGAATACGCGGGCCAAGTCGTAGTTGCCAATTTGTGCTTGGATGACAAGGGCGGCGTGTCCTGGTCGATAGACTCGTGGCGGGTGGTCCTTCATCGAGAATGTTATTGGCTGGTCTGCCATCTTCAAGTATTCTGTTTTTGTTGGTGGTGTCTGCACGGCCATGCATAATTGCCTTGTGTTGGTCTTTTGAGCTCTACGGGATGGACATACCTTCTGGATCATCGCGAGTTGCCCTGCTGGATTCGGGTACGCGTTGGCCCCGGAGTTTTGAGCTGGCGGTGCAGGTAGCGCGGCTAACGCCATGTTTGGATTTGCTGGTGGAGGTGGGGGTTGCGGCGGCTGGAATCCTTGGTGGCCTCCTCCTGGAAGCGGTGGGTAATTTTGCATGTGTGCAGCTCTTTTCCTGGCGATTGCTTCTGAGATATCAATAAACTTTCGGCAATCCTTAAGAAGGTGTGTTGCCTTAGTTTTGCCCGTGCGTTTATCTGTAAATAGATGTAGCGAGCAGTATCCATCGAGGTCTTCCTCGGGTGATTTTTCTTCAGATTTTGGTCTCCACTCGCGATTCCCACGGCGACCGGAGTCGCGGCCTCGCGTGAATTCCGCTGCGACCAGCTCCTCCCTGTCTTCGTGATCGTAATATTTTCTCCTCTTCCTTCGACTATGACGGTCTTCATCATGCTCAGGTGATGAGGCTCTCTCATTGCGCACCGCATCTTCTCCGTTAGCCCATTTTTCGGCTATGTTCATTAGCTCCCCAATAGTCTTGGGTGCGGCTCTGCCCAATTCTTCTCTGAAAGCCGTTCTTCGGGCGCCTTTTGTGAAGGCTTCAATCGCTGGATGTACTCGCGGGTGGATTCGCCACTTTTCTGCTTGCATGCTCGCAGTTCTTCAATGGTGGCTGGCCTCTTGTAAGTCGACTGGAAATTTTTGCAGAAATCGCGGTGCAAATCATCCCACGATGCGTAGCAAGATTTTGGTCGTCTCTCCAGCCAACTGCAAGCCGCGCCGACGAGATGCAAATTGAGGTATTGCATAGCCGTGTTTTTATTCCCACGTTGGCATTTTACTGCCGTGGGGTAATCGCTTAGCCATTGAGAGGGCTCGAGTGAGCCGTCGTACTTCGTTACTTCCGTGCTAAGCTTGAATCTTTTGGGTAGGGGTGCCTCGCGGATACTGCGGGCAAAGCAGAGAGTGCCGCAGGTTTCGTCATCCGAGGAGCCAGACGAGGAGCGCTCGCGATATCGCGAAGCCCTCGCCTTATCCACCCTTTTTTGCGCGAGGTCTGATCGCGCGTCGTACTCTAGCCGGTCGCGGTCAGTATCCTTCCTTGGCTCCTTGCTTCGCTTTCGCGAGCGGCTGCTATGATGCCGCGAGCTCTTGTCTCTCGGACTGCCTTCGCTGCTACTTCGACTGTCATCACGGCGCCGTGCTTCTTTTCCTCGACCACGACGCGGTGACCTGTCCCTTCTTGGCGAAGAACTCCTACGTTTGCGGGATGCTTCCCTATCCTTGTCCTTCTCCTTCTCATGTTCCTTCTCTAGCTGCTCTGCGGCCTTCTTTCGATCATAAGCGGCAAGCCTTGCGGCCGCCAGCCCTAATCCCGTGCGCACTTGTTTATATTGTTCCGCCCGAGGATCACTTTCCGTCGGTTGGTTCATCTGCATGTAAGTTGCTGCGGCCAGAACCGCGGCGGCAGGAGTTTGCGGGTAGACATTGCCATCGTCGTCGACTCGCATGAGAGAAGGAGTGACCGATCTGCTGGTTCCGGCTAGGGACTCATTGTTCCTGGATGTAGATGTGTGTCCCTTCCTCGCGGGTCGGGTTCCAACCGAGGGTGTTATGGACAGCCCGGCTCGCCTTTGGCTCGACTCGTCTGCCGCTCTTCTTCGGCGGGCCAGGTCTATTCGAGCATCCTTGATAGTCGTGGCTGCTCTCACTAGGTGATAGTGGTAGGCAACCATATCTTCGTGTGAAGCCCCGGATGCGGGTGGCTTGCTCGTTCGCATAGCCTCCTTTGCTCGGTTCCAGGACTCCCGTGAGACGCCGATTATGTTGCGCTCTGCCGCGCTGTGTTCTGTTTCCGAGGCTTGTTCCGATCCTGCCATGCAGACTTGAGCCATTCGAGGCTCGTGCGTCCTAGGCGTAGGTCGAAAGTTTCTTCGAATTCTTGATGGTTCCTCTGTCGAGAGGGTATGGTAGTCGTTGTCGTTGAAGCGGATGGACTCGCCGCTTTTCTCCAGATGACGGCGTGAGTCGACAGCTCCAGATTCAGTTTCCGATTCATCCGAGAAGTGGAGGATTCCGTCCCGGTTGGTCACGAATTTTAGGCTCCCAAACGTCAAGGTGACGCTTCTCTCCAGATTCTCGAATACCGGGCGTGATTCCGGCGAGTGAGGTGTGACCACGACAGATCCGATCCGTATAGGATTGTTCGGAGCCGTAGTCGATGGTTTCCAACGAGAGTGCGTTGTCGATGAAGCCGAAGATGCCGGTGATCCAGCGCCCGTCCATCCCACGGTCGGCGCCAATTGTCAAATCTCTGACTCTACAAATCCCTTAGGTGACCCTATCGGGTTTCGACTAGGAGAAGTCATGAACGCTGGTGGAATCGTCGGCTAGACAGGGGGCGAGATTTACCCAGGTTCGGGGCCCTCGTAGAGGTAAAACCCTTACTCCTGCCTCTTGTCGATCTGTATTGACGGAAAGATCGGTTACAATGGTGGTGCTCGAATCGAGAGTAAGATCTCGAGTTCAAGGTTTCGATGATACTGTGTTGCTTGGTCCTCTCCCTGGGGGGCTCTCCTGGCCTTATATAGATGGCCAGGTCTCGAACCCTACCCGGAGAGGACTCGAACTCTAACTAGGTCGGTTACATGTTTCCTATCTTAACCCGCAAGTTAATGCGGGTGGGCTTCACGTGGGCCTTCTGGAGTATTCCAAGGGCTCCTCTTCTTGGGCCTTCAACCTTGGGCCTGAGAGGGGGTGTCCTTATTCGCAGGGTCTAGGATCCATATATTCGTTAAGGGGCTTACTCTTCTCGAAGGGAAAGTCAATGGAGCCGTTGTGATCCCGTATAATCAGGGAGAGTACAGGCATGCGGTTCAACTTACTAGGCGTGATGATGCGTATGCATACGCTGGTACAGCGTGCTGTATGGGCGAGGCCACGTCCTGTCTCTGACAAGGGGGACAGGACATGTCAGCGACCATGACAGTTGGTGCCCACCGTGCGGCCAGCAGCGGCGCTAGCTAGGGTTTCCATCCGGACGGGACTTTCTTCATCAACTCGGGGACTCGACGTCTCCATTACCCCCCCCCCCTCCCGTGCGATAGCTTGCCGCCGTAGGCAAAGGCTAGCGTAGTCTTCACCAATAATCGTCATCAATAGATCCATGGAAATTGCCCTTCGATAGCTCGGCCCGTGTCGGTTCTATCCGTCCAGTCTGCACCAACAATGCATTGTGAGTATTTGTCATGTCTTCCCTGAACAACACTCGGGATTGTGACCCTCTAGCATGCTTAGCTGTTTTCCCCGGGACCGAGATGTCTTGACCCGGGGACTGGCCAGTTAGTCTGTTTTATGGTATCTCCTAGGCAATATATGTTAGATGTTAGAAAGTAACTCGGGGACTGCCCTACGTTTAATTTATTTTCCCCCGGGATCATGCATTTTGACCCGGGGACTGTCCGTTTATTCAGGAGGTTATCTCTTCCTAGATATTAAAAGTGACTAGGGGGCTAAACCCGTACCGAGTTTGTTTCTCCAGGCTTAGAATTATTGTTGAAATAGCCTTTTTTGCTTGCTTGTTGTGGCTATTACTGAGTGCATATTTAGCTTGTACGTTACCGCTCGCTGCAGCAACCATGTCTTTTACTGCTTATTTACCGAGTTTGAGTACTTATACTATGTGTGGACTAACCATGTTTGTATGCACGGATATGCCCCCGAATGAGAATCTATCGTCGAGAATTCAATTATTATGGGATTATTGGTCATCTCGGATTCATCTTATGTTCAAAATGGCTTGAGAGCGCATCTCAAATAATCATTGAGCATTAGCTTGCTGAATCATAAAAGGCATATCCTCCCGATTTGTCGGTTATATCAGAAAATCAGAGTATCATAACGACACTATATCCCAAATCATCACTTATCTCGGTTTGCCAAGATATCACGGCACCATGTCTCTAAATCGTCCAAATAATCATGGTATATCTAAATATCACATCGCCAAAGTATCATGGCTAAAAGCTCCTCCCACTAAGTACGCAATATCTGCTAACTCGATATCACCAAATTATGGTGGTTCACTATGTCGGTTGAGCCGATGGATCGCTTGTCCAAGAGACAAGCCAAAAGAGCTAATGGACTCCGTTACCGACATAGCCAATGTCGGCTCCATTCCAAAAAGCGGCAAAAATGCAAAGGCAAAAAAGTTAAAGCCTATACGCGTGCCCGATATGCCTATGAAGGCAAGACACTGAAAAGCGGCATAAACGCAAAGGAAAAAAGTTAAAGCCTATACACGCGCCCGGTATTCCTGTGAAGGCAAGACACCGAAAAAGGGCAAAAAAGTTAAAGCCTATACGCGTGCCCGGTATGCCTATGAAGGCAAGACACTGAAAAGCGGCATAAACGCAAAGGCAAAAAAGTTAAAGTCTATACGCATGCCCGGTATGCCCATAAAGGCAAGACACCGAAAAGCGGCATAAACGCAAAGTCAAAAAGATTTAAACCCTTTACGCATACATGGTACACCCCAGAGGTCCAGACCGAAGAGGAGCATAGCCAAATACAGTAGAAAGATCGAGCTGAATTAAGTTATGACGGTTGGCATGAGTGTTATTATCTTATGTGGAAACTGCCGTGGCCCTTCATCCGAGGCTGCAAGACCGCGCCAGCTTCGGGGACTAATGTCGGGGGGCTACCCCCCGAGTAGGGGCAAGCTTGGTACGAAGAAACGAGTGTCCCCCAGGTTATCCGACATGGAAGTTATCCGAGATGGAACTTATCCGAGATGGGGGGTTATATGAGATGGAAGTTATCCGAGATGGGGGTTATCCGAGATGGAAGTTATCCGATATGGGGGTTATCCGAGATGGACGTTATCCGAGATGGGGTTATCCGAGATGGAGGTAATCCGAGATGGAAGTTATCCGAGATGGGGGTTATCCGAGATGGGGGTTATCCGAGATGGGGGTTATCCGAGATGGAAGTTATCCGAGATGGGGGTTATCCGATATGGATCTATCTTGGTAAGACGAATGTTGGGCCATATGCTGAAACGGGTGTCCCCCGGGTTATCCGAGATGCACTTGGAAAATCCGGGTACACAAAGATCTATCCATCCCGAAGCAGGGTCAACGGAGTGTATCCCGCAGATCACGGAGGAGTACATGCGTGCGGTTCAACTTACTAGGCGGGTGACGCGGAGCATACATGGGTACAGTGCAGAGGTATGGGTCGAGTCATGTCGTGTCTCTGACAGAGGGGACATGACACACAGGACATACCGCAGAGGAGACTTTTGGCTCCGTGCACTACAACGTGCGCTACTCCACAGTGTATCTCGCCTAACCTTGTACGGTCTGTCAGTGGCCACCAGTATATAAGGTGGCCACTGCCCTCCTAGGCGAGGGACGGTCCAGACAATCCCAGAGAGAGAGCTTCTAGTGTTTTGCCTTAGAAAAGGAGAAAAAGAGTGAGGTTCTTCTTCTTCCTCTTGCACTGTGAGCTTTAGGAACCACATATGTACTCGGTTACCCAGATATATTGACAGACAAGCAGGAGTAGGGGTGTTACCTCCACACGAGGGCCCAGAACCTGGGTAGATTGTTGTGTTTGCAGTCTAGTGAGTGTGCCATCTAGGCGTGCGATCCCTCCCCGGATACCCACAGTGTCCATCGGCCCCAAACATAAGCCATCCTATGGCATCTGTCTTTATCCCACCATGACAATGGGATTTGGTGGTGTTGGGCCCCGGCAAAGTGTAAAATTTTCATGTGGCTGGCGATTCAGCATAAGATTTGGACATCGGACAGGAGGGCAAGACATGGACTGCAGGATCAGCCGGATGCCTGTTAGCTATGCTCCTAGGAGGTCGAGATAGTTGACCACCTACTACTCCAGTGTGTCTATGTTAGACAGGTGTGGTGGTATTGCTCCCAGAGGCCGCTCGCTTAGATCCCATTATCTACCTGCACGGATACTCTGGAGAATTGGTGGCTAATGGTGCGGGACCGATTTAGAGACAAACAGCGGAAGGCATTTGACTCGTTCGTGATTTTGGTATGCTGGAGCATCTGGAAGCAGCGAAACGTTACGGTGTTCGGGAATGCCAACCAGATCAGGAGTGAAGCACAGCTTGTTCCTAGGATTTTGGAGGACATGAAGCTATGGATAGCAGCGGGAGCTAGAGTAGGAGCTATATTTAGGTAGTAGTCAACTAGCAGTGTGTGAGAGGGTGTGGCGACAGCTGGGTTGTTTGCCACTTTTGTTGTCGCTCTCTTTGTAACTCAAACTCTTCTTCTACTATAAAAATCAGGTATGCAATTGGATACCCTCAAAAAAATGCATTTGGCTTTCTTAGGTACCTGCCCCATGGTGATCCCCAAGATGGTGCCCAAGAAGCCCAAGAAGAAGACCAATACGGTGGCCAATAAGAAGGAGAAGAAAGGCCAGCCATGAAACCCGGCCTAGGCCAGCCTCTAGACCCCCAGGGCAACCGGCTCGGCTGCCTACCCGGCCTCTAGCCCGGCCTAGGCCGGATCCCATTCGAACGCCTGGCCGGCCGGCTCTGCTGCCTGCCCGGCCTCTAGTCCGGCCAGGCCGGCTCCCCTGTGACCTACAGACCAGCTCGCTCTGCCACTCGCTCGGCCTCCAGGCGGCCTCGAGCCCGGCCATGCCGTCCAACCTATGTGAAAAGGGAATATTCCAGCCTTTTACCCCCACCCACCCCCTTGATTCCCCTTAGACAATAAATAGGACCCCTATGGTTCAGATCTAGGGTTAGAGATGATATGAACTGAGATTTGATCTTGTTGCTCCCTAGATCTTCCCTATGTTGAATCTACCAAGGCTACTCCATATATGTATCTATTGGACCGTATCAAGGCCTCTCCTTACGTGAAGTCTCTCGATTGGGTGATTCCACCTAGAGGACTCTCATCTTCCAATTCTATTGGTCCGGTTGGTCCGCCGGTGAGAGAAAGGATTCATCAACAGGTTGGTAGGTTTGTTGTTACGATCCAAGGCTATCTCCCAAGTTATCGTGTGTGATTTGCCTGTGTTCTTTGTGTTTGTCTTTCGTTCTTCATCTCCCTCTTCATGTTTGTCTCAGGTCTGTGAAAATCAGGCCATCTCCGGTGATTCCCGTCAGGGGGCTACATCAACTACGACGCCCACGGGCGCCGCTGTCAATGGTGACCTCCCCCAGAGCTGATGTTTCCCCTAGAACCAAAGGCACGAGAGACGCCCCCACCATCGCCTCCAACGAGGAATAAGACACCCACGGGCACCTCCGTCGATGGTGGCATCTTGAACTGTTTCAACAGCTGGACCACCTTCTCCTCCTCACCGTGGACCACATGCATGTCGTCCCGAGGCGCCTGCTGAAGATCCACTACCGCAGGCACGCCTCCGAACTGCGGCGGAGGGCCGCCCCGCCGCCGCCATCCCCCTCCACCCCCCACCCCTCCCCCCACAGCGACGGAGGGGAGATGGGACGGGTTTTGATGTACCAAGAACAAACCCAGTAAGTCTTGCGGGCAAACATTATTGTTGACTGTGGTAGACAAGGTTATGCAACATGGTATATTACCATTTTGAAGCTCGGACATCTTTATTATTACTGCTATGTTCCACAATGTGAGAATTTTTAGCAAACTAGTTTAGCTTGATAGAAATAGTTACATTATGGAACGGAGGTAGTAGCTCAAATCACAGTTACATTGTGTACCAAGAGAGAGGTGACCAAATACGACAGGTCTTCCGACCAAACAAGAGGTATCGAACCGGAACAAGACTAGCTAAGCTAGCTGAATTACCTTACGAGCTACAATATTGGCCAAATGAGGAGAGAGTTGAAACGATGCCTTGGAAGTGTCTATATACATCCATTTCTAGATAAATGGAAGTCATCTATTGTTGAAGAGAGGGAGCAGGAGCAGCTAGGAGCAGTATCGGCGGGCAACGTCACTTCCAATTCTGCTTTTCTGCAGCAAACTACGTGCTGTACTTCCCTGCGTTGAACTGTTTGCCGAAACGTCAACCGTGAAATGGGAAGATCTAGCTAAGATACTAGTAACTCCGTCTTCCGCTAGAACCAATCGCGACGTGCCCTCCACTCCTCTAAAGACTGAACCCAGGAAAGAGCAGACGTGTTGTGCGTCATACAGTGCACAGGCCGGCCTGCCAAGAGGGGGAAAAGGGAGCGTTTATATTACATGGATTCCTCCTATACATACAGTGAGGCGAGAGAGACGCACGTACGGAGCGGCGTGGCGACGAACATCTCGCGGTTTCCTCTTCAGCGGGAGGGGGGGATGCACAACATACACCTATGTACAACGCTGCGCATCTTGCCTTGCCTGCCAGCCTCGATCGACCAAACACCGAGAGGCGAGAGGTTGGTTAGTAGTAGTAGTAGCAGTAGCAGGGAGAAGGAGGGACGAAGAGCCTCCTCCTATGTTGTGGGGGCGTGTGTGTGTGTGTCTAGTGGTCAGTTGCGGTCAGAAGTCTATGATGGGCTCGCCGACGGTGAGGTTCCGCTCCACCGTCCAGGGAAGGTTGAAGAGCTTGGCCGTGATGAACTTGAAGATCTTGTTCACGTTGATGTTGTGCGTCGCGCTCGAGAAGAAGAGGGTCGCCTTCATCGCTCTTGCGTATGCTCTGGCCTGCCAACAAACCAACAGAATCAGCGTGTTAGATCTCCACCAAAGTCTCCATTCCAAGGGGTCCGCAGTAGGTACAGACATGCCCAAAGAAATGCAGATTCGTACTAACTTTTATGGATGAAGCTCCTATATATTGCCGTAGATATAAACCATGATGATGGAACGTTTGTTCTTTTCTTTAATTTTCAGTTGATAGTATGATGGAACCTCTATTCTGTATTGGATGCAACTAGCTTTTCTGTCTTTAGCATGTCGAGTAAGAAGTGGCCATCAATCTACAGACCTGAGGCCCACACTGGAGAAAGACCGGCATAATTTGCTTTTCTAAAACTGAAAGAACAAAATAGTTTCGGCCTGTGGCTGGTGTGACAAGAAATGAAAAATATATATCTTCTCCATTTTTATCTGCCGTCAGAGCACTCATTCTCTTCTTGCAGATGTCCTGTTAGTTGTTCTTGTCACATATTCATCACCCAAGACCTGTTCTACCGGTCCTACCTCGCGATTACTCTGACGAACAAGGCCCACTGGCTTGAATGTGCAGTAGTAATAGGCATTCATGTATGGTACTACTACCCTGTCTCAGATTAGATCAGTCTTAATTAGTCCCCTGTACAGGATTCAGGTTTTGATATATGGGCTCTACGGTCGCTCTCAGCCTGTCACACCAGTACTCCACGCATCAGATACCTGTGGCTCTCATAAAATTAGAAATCTTGACTGCTCAAAGCTAAAATCTAGCACTAGCAATGGGTGACCATAGAAAGACTCGCCCAAGGTTAAGGTTAAAACTTCTGGTCATGGTGGTTTCAGATGGAACACGCATTGGTAGTGCAACCACAACCGCCTGCCGTCAGAACCAAGGCATGGCCTCATCTTTCTATGCTAACTACATTGGAGATGCTGAAGGCCCCGTCACCCAAGACATAAAGACAGAAAGGTGGACAATATTTATTTTGATCACAAGAAACTGTTATAGTAAAATGTACTAGGAGTACCTCCTTAACAATGGTCCATTGCATCTCAAGGGGAAGCTGAGCGAAGTCATCAAACTTCGTTCCGATTAGGATTGGAATAGCCGTCTGCCAGAAATAAATAAAAAGGTATGTTCAGCACGGTGTCAAGAACCATGAACAGCCAGTACGATCCAGTTATAATAGCATTGGAGACAGCTAAACAATGAAATCCAAAGAAGTGAAGGCAAAATACACCAACCTTATTCCATTTCCTCGCCCTCTCGTACCAGTCTATAATGCTGCAGCAGTGAAATCAAAAGCAGCGATAAGCACCTAGCGACGAAAAACTCCAATGAACTCAGAATTAGTTGTGTGAGCTCTGCGATGCTGTGAAACTGAAGTGGATACTAACTTGGTGAGCGTGCACCGGCTGGTGAGATCGAACATGAACAAGATCGCGACGGCGTCCTTGCACGCGATCGGGACGTGGTCGACGGACTGGCTGTCGCCTGCATCATCACCAGAAAATAAACACAAAACATTTCAGGATTCCGTACTCGAACCAACGCAATCACAATTTGGTGCCCGCATCTGCACACACAGTACCTGCCACGTCCCAGATGTTGAAGGCGAGCCTGGCGCCCCGAACCGCCAGCGTCTTGTCCATCAGATTCAGGCCCGTCATCTGCAAGCCGTTCTGTTCCTCCTCATCTCCAACATACTTAACCTGCAGAGACCAATGGCCATGGCAAGAACGATGAGTTAGCTGAATCGACAGGCCCTGGAATCGAATGTACAGGGTTGAATGGTGAATTGGTGATGCATTTCAAGGCTGGTGCCAGGTCCGCGCTTTGTTGGTCAAAACAGGAAGGTGTGAAAGAAATTGCGCGAGCATCACTAGCCGCATTCTATGGGAATGAAATGTCTCTGTAGCCAGGTACACGTTGTACCAGCAACATCGGAATAGGAGTTAGTTGGGCTCCAATAAGAAAAGAACGGGCAACAAGGAAGAAGCCGAGAAGGAGAGGAGCAGCGACAAGTTGATTACCATGAAGCTAGTCTTGCCGATCTGGCAATCCCCGAGCAGGCTGACTTTGAGCCCTACCACGTCCTCTACGTCCGCCGCGTCGGCGTCGGGCGCCTCGCAGCTGTGGTCGTCCATGGCGACGGGGGACAGCACGTCCCCGGCGTGCGGCGGGCCGAGCCGGCGGTACCGGCCGCCACCGCCGCCGCCTCCGCCGCAGGAGGAGCAGGCGAGCAGCTGGTCCCAGACGAGGCGCACGACCCTTGTTGCGACGGCGAGGCGGAGCAGGCGCGCCCACCGGAGGTCGAGCCGCAGCGCGGCCGGCCTGCGGCGGCGGCCCCGTCCCCGCGGGCCGTCGCATAGCTGCGTCACGGCCACGTTCATGGAAGCCGTCGTCGTGGTCATGGCGCCGCGGCGCCCATGCGCGCTAAGGCCGGCCCAGGCGTAGCCGGAGGTCGGAAGAGGAGGGAAAGGAAGCGGGCAGAGCACGACGGTATTAAAACTTGGGAATCGGAGGCTAAACAAAGGGGTCGCCCTATAAAAAGGCTTGTTGGACGCGCGACGCTTTTGGTGTGTCGTCCGTCCCTGCTGGCTGCTGCCTCCTCGAACTTGCTCACAGCAGAGGCGCCATGGATTAATGGCACGCACGCACGCACGTACGCTTCGGTGGCTGTGGCTTTCGTCTAATCCTGCATGGGTCGATGGGAGTCGGGAGCAGTGGGAAAGAAGATGGACAAACGGAGGGGTCGGCGTTGTTTAGTAGCACTCGTTGGAGTCGGAGGGGTGCGGTGAGGACGACGACGTGTCGTGGTGGATGTCATGTCGATGCGCGATGGCGGTAACGACCGGAGGGTGCGAGCGGGAGGAGAGGTGGTGGTTGACCCGTTAGCGCCACGGTCACAACGAGACACAGCACTAGTGCTCTGACTCTCAAATCTGGATGACCATTCACGATTTCAGCGTGCGTGCTCTAACCTCTCCCTCGCCTGCACACACAAAAATATAAAACATCGAGAAGCTGTTGCAGCTCTCCGCTGCGAGTAGACCTGTTCAAACCCTGGGCCGGGTCAGGCTTGCCATTTGCCAAAGCCCCAACTAAATGCCAGGTCTCATCTACACTAAAACATACCAAGTGTGTAAGTTTGATTTTCTGCGATTGTTTCATCAGATGTGTGAACACAAGTTAAGATGAAGCTAGAGTCAACAAACTTCAAGGACTTCGATGTCGCTTCATGTACTATCATATCCATTTCTTGTTTCATTTTTTGTAAGACGTGATGTAATTTATTTCGGGTATATTTAGTTGGACTTTCTATTTTTGTGTCCTATTTCGCTTAATTTCCTCACTTTTGTCTCAAGGGTTTAGTTTTCCGCTTTTGCCCCATTGTGCTCCTTCGAGCCTCGAAAAGGTTCCAAATGGCTTTTCCCACTACGGTCATTTTTGTAAGATGTGATACGGTTTATTTTACGTTTATTTAGTTTACCGCTAAAGTGAAATCGTTTACTGCTAAACTAAACTCTCGGCTTGGCCTAGACTACGTACCTTACAGCTAGTAGGCGTGAAGACCCATGCCATATTTCTCAAGACGGTTGAAAGTTCGCTTTCTAGCGACATGGATTAAGGCCATTGATGCGCTTGTGAAGGACATGACTACCGTGAAGAAAATAACTAATACTAAGAGACTGATATGGTGGGTACTTTTTACATCACCGTACCAATGTCACCTCCAACTACACCAATTGGAACAATAACAAGAGCACGAACAAAGACCATATACCATGACGTGAATCTATTTATAAACATGTTCTGATCTATACATATAAGAATGACTTGCTACCTAACGTAAGGACTATACGATTGCTCATGTATGAAAGTAATTATCGTGAAGACAAAGGGGAGTAGCAATGATTCAAGAAGGGGGGAGACAAGAGAAGATGGGGAAAATGGTGCTCTAGGAGCACCTGGAGAAGACTCTGAGCCAGACCCGAAAGGAGCTAGAAAAAGAACCTAAGCCTAGACACTCTAGAGACAACCCGTGAGGAGACATAAACTACCCCGGAGGCTCTGGCCTCGACATTTTTTAGTGTGGTTTCCTAATCTCTAGGAGCCCATGATTTAGAACAAAATAGAATTTCTCCCTTTCCATAGTTGAATCCAAGACACTCCATGATGAAGTTCAAAACCTCATTATAGTCTATATTTCCCTTTAGGATTCAGTTGGATCAGTGGACCGGCCTAGGAGATTTTTGGTTCAATTAGAGTGAGTCGATTGAGCTGTAGAAACCCAAACGCGCGTATGCTTGGTGCTTTTACTTGTGTGCTTGAATCCATGCTACTTGTTATTTAACCGAATTTGCTTTGTATTTTTTAGAAACATGCACGTACTCACCCCTATGAACGCATGCACGCAATTCTACCCCTAAGAAGACCTCTAAGATACTGAACTGACAGATCATGAGGTTGATGAATGAAGGAAATAATCTCTATGCATGTTATTATTACATCGCATGTTCATTACTGATGTTTATATATTTATGTTATTACTGTTGTGATACTTGAATTCAAACTCAAAGGAAAACCCACACGCATGTGTAGAGATATAAACAACCAAGAGTTTCTAGTCCAGCCTCTAGGAATAGCTCATGTGGTGTGTAATGATAAAGTTTTCATGATCGTAGGCAGTTTTATTATAACATGGTTGCCAATAACAGTGAGAGTCAATTATTGGCAGAATAATGGTACTGAAACGATCCAACTATATAATTTTCTATGAGACATATTAATCACTACTCGATAGAAATATTGTGTTGACGTTATCATATGCATACTCCTTTGACCATGAGAATATCAGGTAACCACATACTTGATAGGCATGCTTTGATTATCATCAAATGTCATACCGTAATTGGATGATCATGATGGTGATTCGCATGTATGTTAGATAGTATGTCCAGAAACATAAATAGTTCAAGATTGGGATTTTCTCCTCATGATGATGGAGAGATACACTCCCGGACCTCTCGGTATAACAATGGTACCCTATCCCTTGGCCATACACAACCTGATAATGATCATGAGGACATCGAAATATAGAACGAGAAAAAGAGAGTGATATAAGTATGAGGCTAATAGGCGTAGTGATTCAAGAGTTTGATCACGAGGATACCGACATCTCACCTCGGGATATCACTAGCATCGTGAAGCAAAGGATTTAACATAATGAGTAACGAAGGTTCACTCGATATTGCATCGGAGCCATCATGGGTGTCCATGGACTTGTTGCTAGTTTTGAACGGAAGGTGTTTTGATCATGCCTATGCATTAGCGAACCTACTGGTTCACACGCTTAGGGTCATCCAATATGTTCTGAGGTAATTATGATATGAGAAAGTAAGAGGTACATCAGAAACATTTTGATGAGATAAATAAGTTCAGAGAGTACCAGAAGTTTTACGGAAATTTATTAAGTGCACATATGATGTCACGGGGTCATCAAGATTGTCTTGGTGATTTTATATAGGTAACATGCGATATTTCGGGGTTTGTCGGACAAACACCTGAGGAGTGAGAAGTAGACGGGATGGGTCATAGGGTTGTCGTAAGGCCATATGCCACATGGGGGAAGATGCGTGGGCCTCCTAGGCCCATCTAGGGCTTTGGATAAGCCCCCTTTGGGCCCCCCACCTACGTTGGGGGGCAAGGCAGCCTAAGGGGCAATCCGAGTTGGTCTAGGGAAAGGAGGGCGTCGATCCCCCTCCTGCCTTTCTGGTGCAACGGTGGCAAAGGAGAGGGGCCGCCTATAATATCCCGTAGTTATAGGATAGGCGAGGGTAGATATAGAATTATGCATTCTTGCATTCATGCATTTTTGCAAAATCAGGGAAAATTTTGCGCTTTTGTGAAAGAAAGAGTTACGAGGACAAGTTGAGTTGGAACCGATGATCTGGAAACAAGTCATCGACATCTTGCAATAACACTTGAGTTACCCTCGAATCATATATTTTGGGATCAGGGTTTTCGACAAAACCATTTGGCGGGAATTATAAGGAGAACAAGTATCCGGGAAAAAAAATCATTCCTGATGAATGAGTTAAGTCTCATACATCTATTCTTATCTCATTTTTTGAACACTAGAATTGAAATTAACCAAGTACATTTGAATTGAATTATTTGAGATTCAAATAAGTTAAGTAGACATTTGAATTATTTTTATTGATCAACTTAAATAGATGACTAGTAAATTTTATACAATGGAAGATCATTGTCGATCATTTCATATACTACAATATAGAAACATATTCAAATAACAGATTCACATTCAAATATTTCAAATAGAATTCAAATTCATAAAAGTAATTCACTAAAGCATTCCAGAATTCAAAACAAGACCATTTCAGAAGTAAAGTGAAATCTTTATTATTAAGAACACAAGTACAAGGGTTTACACTTGAATTACAAGTTTGAATTCAAACCATTACAGAACAAGAACCTATTCTAGCCTATTCTAAACATATACAAAGATAACCTAAGCTAAAACCCTAGAAGACTACATATTCTGATCTTCATTTTAATGGAATGTTGAACTTGCAAAACAGAAAATACAAGAAAAGGATTTAGATTATGTTAAAATGTTTTGCCTCACCAATGGTGGAGCAATTTTGATGTTTTGGATGCAATGGAGCCCTGACTAAGATGAATTCTTAGCTATATACTCAAATCGGTGAGAAGGCAAATGATATATGAAGCAACAAGGACAATTCCTCAATACTTGATCAAGAAAGCAATCCAACAAGCTCAACTCAAGTGATCATGAGCATAGCAACTAGGGACAACAAGCCAACAAGCACCAGTGTGCAATTCCAGCACATAAACCACAGGGACAGTTGTGGATTCCAACCACAAGCTCAAATGAGGTCACAATTTGAAACTTGAGCATAATTCATAAGTAAAGCCAACCATGATATTTATACTCCATTGCATCCATAGAAGGGAAAAGACACTAACAAATATGTACATTACATTGCATCAATTATTCTTATTTCTTCTAGTTTTCAAAAATAGTTTTTAATACCAAATTCTTAGTTGAAATAATATTTTTTAAAATGGAATAAATCCTTAGACTTGAGGGTTTGAGTTTTAAAAAATTCAAAACTAAGTTCTTAAAAGATTACTTTGAGAAATATTCTCAAAGGAAAATATTTGGAAAATTCTTGAATTCAAAAATCAAGGTGATTGTTTTCTTAAGAAAAATAATATGATCCAATATTTCCCTAAACTCAAAAATCAAAATGATCGTTTGATTCAAACTCATATTTTCCCAAAGATGGGAAATTATGTCAACTTTTGAATGAAACTTCAAAAAATACCCAAATAAATCCAAATTATTACCAAACCCTAAAAATCTTGAAACCAGGGTTTTTCAAATCATCAAAATCATTTCATGATATGCATAATAGCATGAAATTTTTATCTTTTAGCATTGTATTATGTAGACAATGATGCTTTCTACAGAACACGAGGATCACGATTCACCGAGAACTTTAGACTGCACTACTTATCAGTCTCAAGTCAAGTTCACACTTGCATGACTATTTGAAGTATCTTTATCCAAGTATTTGTAATTTATATCTTTTTTAGTACTTGCATTCAAATAACTATGGATGAGCAAGTCAGAGGTACTTTTCACGTTCGCATACCCTCAACAGACTGGCCCTGTTGGGTCCGGCGCATTCCGGCCACCAGCGAGTAAACGCATATAATTTACCACCTAGACGTTGGGTGGGGGGTCAGGATCTCGGGAATGGTGGCGTGCTATTGGTTGTCGTACCGGCTGTGTCAGACTAGGAGGATGTGCGGAGAGCGGGGAAGTACTCGATATGACTTGGTGGCTCTGACCAGGCTAAGACACACATAGTGTGCAGAGAGAGCAAAGAGGCTGAGACTGTTTGCATACCTCTAAAGAGGGGAAACAACAAATTGTGGCAGTGATACGTCATAAGCGTATCCTTAATTTCTGATGTTCCATGTTGTTTTGTTATTGTTTCCCACATGTTTTCTATACACTTTATGTCATTTTTATCGATTTTCCAGACTAACCTATTGACAAGATGCCACAGAGCCAGCTCCCTGTTTTCTGCTGTTTTTAGTTTCAAAAAAGTTGTTCTAGAAATATTCTCGGAATTAAAAAATTTGAAGCCCGGCTGTCTTAGAATTTTAGAAGGTTCCACAGAGTCCCGAAGAGACCCGGAGGGGGGCCTCAAGGGGCCCACACCATAGGGCGGCACCCCCTGGCCGCGCCATGGGGTGGTGTGGGGCCCCTCGGCCTCCACCGCCTTTGCTCTTTCGCCTATTTATACCCCCCGAGACGTAAACCCTAAATATATTTCACTTCGTCCCGAAAAACACCCGAGGCCGCCGTCATCGTCATCCCGAGATCGGAGGGTTCTGTACCTCTCCCCGGCACCCTGCCGGGAGGGGAATTCGTCACCGGAGGGGTCTACACCACCATGCCCTCCTCCGAAGTGATGCGTGAGTAGTTGATCCCTGGACTACGGGTCCATAGCAGTAGCTAAGTGGTTGTTCTCTCCACTTTGTACCTCATGTCTAGATCTTGTGAGCTGCCTAACATGATCAAGATCATCTTTATGTAATGCTACCTGTTGTGTTTGCTGGGATCTGATGAATGTTGAATGCCATGTCTTTTGATTATCAATCTATCATGTTATCTTCATGCATATGTTATTTATGATCTTGCATGCTCTCCGTTATTAGTAGATGCTCTAGCCAAGTAGATGCTAGTAAATCCAAGGGAGTATTTATGCTCGATAGTGAGTTCATGCCTCCTTTGCATCTGTGCTCGAGTGACAGAAACGTGACGGATGGAGGATGTGTTGTTACCATTAGGGAGAAAACAACGGTGTTTGCCTAGTTTACATTGTTTACATTACACACTTTGCTTACGGCGACAATCTGTTGCTTGCAACTTAATACCCAACGTTTGTTCGTATGATATTCGGAGGGTGGACTATTAGACAAATATGCAGTTGGATGACGATCAATGTATTTTGTTGTAATGCTCGCATGAATCGCATAGTAATATTTATGTCTTGCATATGCACTATGGTGCAGTCTTCATTTCTGTCAATTGCCGAGCTGTAATTTGTTCACCACACATGTTATTTATCTTTCACGGAGAGACACACTAGTGCAATGTGGACCCCGGTCCTTTTTTTTCCTCATACTGATAAAACACCTACTGCTTTCATACTGTTTTCCTACTGTTTACCATACGTTTAACCTCTTTGTTTTCAGCAAAACCGGTGAGATTGACAACCTCACTGCTTCATTAGGGCAAAGTGTTTGATTGTGTTGTGTAGGTTCCACGTTGCTTCTGAACCGGTAGAGCGGCCTGCCATCTCAGCTGCTTCAACCTTCTGAAGGTACTCCTTCCTCCTACTGGTCAATTAAACCTTGGTTACTTACTGAGGGAAAACTACTGTTGTGCTCATCATACCTTCCTCTTGGGGTCTCCCAATGAGTGCAAGACCTGCACCATCAGGCAGCTACATCCTTGTCCCATAAGAGGGATACGTTCATGGTCGGAAAGAATCCCATGAGATTCTGACGCCCGACGGGGATAACGGAACTAGTTTTTCAGAAGTAAAACTTGACAGTTGAAGAAATGTTTTACAAAACTTGCATTATATCAAAGACCAACGGTCTTTGGTGGTAGATAGAGAATCATACACTATATAAATATTACTTTCGACTTTGAAGACATACCGGGGGATCACGGCGGAGTTTACCAGGATGATGAAATCTACTACGAGGAGCCAGAACTGTCATGTGTCGTTGAAGGAGTCGACTGCCTGATAGCCTATGGAGCTGAAGACCCAGGGGAGGAGGATTAGACCCTAGCCAGATATAGAACTGAGCTGAGCAATGCTAGACTAGTACTACATAGGTTGCTGAGCTCTAATGATTCTAAGTTTACTTTTATCTTTGTGCACTAGGTTGACACACGACAACACCGCACAATTCAAACTTCCTCCCTTAGAAAAATATGACGTTGAACTCTTATTCACTTTTGGCTTGTAATATTAAGCAGTGTGTCAACGACTTGTGCACTACACATGAAGTGGTGTGCGGGGTCACCGCACAACCTAACCAAACCAACCTCTTTTCCATCCACCGATATAAAGAGGAAAAACCCCTCCCATGGGTGCCTTCTTGACCTATCTATCCTAGACCCCAAGCTCATGAGTTGAGAAGATTTTCCCTTTCTCTATTTGATGACCCACAAGTATAGGGGATTGTAATAGTCTTTGAGGGAAGTAAAACCCAAATTTCTTGATTCGACACAGTGGGAGCCAAAGAATATTTATAAGCCTTAACAGATGAGTTGTCAATTCAGCTGCACCTGGAAGTAGACTTGCTCGCAACAATTTATCAGTAGTAACAGTTTTATAGCAGTAGCAGTAGTAAAATATCAGCACGAACAAAATAGAAATAGCGGTAGAAATTGTAGGAAACAACGAGATTAAAGTACTGTAGGCATAGGGACGGATGAACGGGCATTGCATGTATAAGATAGTTCATATAATAATCAAAACATGGGAAATTGCAGATAAATAATAATAAAGCATCCAAGTACTAGGTAACCATAGGCATGTGTTCCATATTTAGTCGTACCTGCTCGCAATGAGAAACTTGCACAACATCTTCTGTCCTACCAGCCCGTTTGCAGCGGGGCCTCAAGGTAAACTACTGGTAATTAAGGTGCTCCTTTTAATAACGCACCGGAGCAAAGCATTAACACTCCGTGAACACATGTGATCCTCACATCACAGCCATACCCTCCGGTTATCCCAATTGTTGTCACTTTGGGGCCTCGGGTTCCGGACAACGATATGTGTAAACAACTTGCATGTATGATAAAAAAAATTATCCTCATGAATCAATAACACATTCAAATCTGAGATCATAGCACTCGGGCCCTAGTGACCAGCATTAAGCATAACAAGTTGCAACAACGACAGATAGCACTAACAACGGATACTAGGCACCATGCCCTAACAATCTGACAATTATTACATGAACGGTCTCATCCAATCCCTACCATCCCTCTCATCCTACAACGGGGATTACTCACACATGGATGGGGTAATCATGGATGGTTGATGGAGAAGTGGTGGAGATGACGATGGCGATGATCTCCTCCGAATCCCCGTCCCGGCAGGGTGCCAGAACGGGAACTTCTGATCCCCTAATTGGGTTTCAAGGTGGCGACGGCGCTCTTGTGTGTTTCTCTGGAATATGACCAACCCCCCTCGGTTTTTAGGCCAGGAGGGTTAAATAGTCGCAAGGGGAACCCGAGGGGGCGCCCGAGGTGGCCACACCATATTGTGGCATGGCCTAGGGGGGCGCACCTCCAGGTGGTGTGGGCCCCTCGTGGCCCCTCTCCGTATCGTCTTCTGGCTCCGAAGGTCTTCGGGTAAAATAGGAGCTGTATCGTCTTCTGGCTCCGGGGGTCTTCGGGTAAAATAGGATAGGAACATTGGGATCTTCTCCGGGCATTTTCCCAAAAGTTGATTTTCTGCACATAAACGAGACACCAGGGTAATTCTGCTGAAAACAACGTTAGTCTGTGTTAGTTGTATTCAAAATTCACAAGTTTAGAGGAAAACAACAACAAAAGTGTTCGGAAAAGTAGATACGTTTTGGACGTATCAGCTTCCACCAAGCTTAGCTTATTGCTTGACCTCAAGCAATTCAGTTAACAACTGAGTGCGATAAAAGAACTCTTACGAACACATTTGCTTCGTATGATGTAAATATTCTCACTATATGATCAAGTACTTAGGCAATTCATAATAAGAAGTATGCAAATAAAGTCACCCAACAGTTATGCAAACCATGAAGAAATATCAACACACTAATAATAAGCAACATAAGATATATCAATTTGCAGGATTGCAATGTTCATAATAAGATATGATAAAGTGGTATCTCTCTTGCCGTTAATTGTGGAGCAAAACATAAATGCTAGGGCACCTCTGAGGTTCAAGTTAAGATTAGAAGTAAAGATATCAAAGATAAAAGCATCAAATTTATACCACAATCAACCGTGTTCTGGGACAAGCACATTGCACTAAGAATGACAGCTATGCTCTCGAGAAGGTGCATAAAGTTGGAAGGTGAAGACTCAACATAAAAGTAAAAGAAAGTCCCTTCGTAGAGGGAAGAAGGGATTAACTAATGTGCTAGAGCTTTTTATTTAATTAAAAGAGAGGTATTGAAAACAATTTTGAGAGAGGTGTATGTCTATGTCAACGAATAGCAAACAGACAATACAGTACGTCACAAGTTAATTAGACTTTACAAGAGCGGCTCCCATTGAAGGACGTTCTTTCTACTGGGGTTAGTAGATCCTCCCTCTTCTATTTTGTTTACACAATTATCCTTTAACTGATAAATCAGGGGCAAAAAGAGTGAAGAGAATTTATAGTAACCAAGTTTGGGGTTGGGCACCCCGTTGCCATCTCTTCTATCGATTTGGATAAGAGGATGTGCCACTAGTCCAGGTGTGTAAAGTATAATCAACAAGTGAGATAAAGATCGTCTACCTGTGTCCTCGTGAGCTAAAACAGGGGCACAAAACAGGTATAATTTTGAAGGTTTTAAAGGTAGCACACGAGCAATTTACTTAGAGTGGCGGTTAAATACCACATATAGGTAGGTATGGTGGACACATTTGGCAAACTTTGGGAGCGACAATCAAGAGATCAACAACTGTCATAATCGTGCTTGCGACAAAACAAAATTAACGGGGGCATAAAAATGATACAAATACTCTGTGGCAAAATAAATCGTCAAGGATTAATTGACTTTTTATTTTCAGTCTTATGCATGCGTGAGCATGTGCCAAGTCGATTCAATGAAACATTCAGAGAAAGATACCACAATGTCATACCCTTCTATGAATAAAACAATGCAAGCAAACAATTATACGACATGATATCTACTATTAGTAAGTTGGTATTGATCATAAGAGAGCATGAACTACTAAGCATCCATTAAATAACAAACACCTTACACGAACAAACTAAGCATGTCCACATGGATGAGTATATGTACAAAAATAAAAATAAATAGAGTTCATACCAGCCTCTCAACACAAATTGAATTATCATAAATCGTCATTATTGCTCTTCACTTGTGTGGATTGAATGATATAATGATAACCAAACTCCTATGGAGTCACAGAGGACTATTGAACTGTGGATAAAACTTTACAAAACCAAAGAAGAACAAAAAAAATTGGCTTTTCGAATTTAAAACAAGAACAGAAGGAAACAAGCAAACAAAGAAAAATCGTTGTGGATTTTTGAATATTAAATTGAAACTAGAAAGTAAAGCAAACTAATAAAAGAAACTAAAAAACAAATAAAGAGAAACAACAGAAATATTTTTGGTATTTTTGCGTTTTGGAAAGCATGAACTAAAAGAGAAAACCCAAAGGAAAGACAGAAACAAAAACAGGGATATACAAAGAACCGAAAGAATCATGATTTGTAATTGAGTGTGATGTCGGTATACCTTCCCCCAAGCTTAGGCTTTTAGCCTAAGTGGAGATTAATCTCGGCGCGGGTCAAAGCCCCATGTTGGTGGGTCATCCCTAGCATGATCGTAACCAGGTGCCCATGAAGAAGAAGAGGCAGCATGCCCATAATCATAACCAGGGTGCTGGTACGAAAACCCCATAGTGTCAGAGGGCTAGACGAAATAATTTTCGGCCCCCTCTCCATCGTCCTCTACATGCTGGAGGTGCTCCTCAATGCATGCATCAAATATACTCTATGAGAGTGACCATCCTTCCCACTCTCATCTGAGAAGCTTCTCCCCTGGCAGATTTCTTTATACAAATCCATCAGTGGTTTGGGCTGCCCTATTATCTTCTCACGTGATCCTCACTGTGGTACTTTGATGGCTGGACAAAAATCATCAAAAGGCAAGTTGATAGTTTTATTATAAATTTTTTAGTGAACCATCGGGTTAGGCAAAGACCAATTGAAACTAAAATCCTTCGCTACAGACATAGTTAGATTTATGTGTTGGCTAGATTCACCATCAACGAAATGTTCCAACCCTGCATTAGATATTACAGTTTGGAAGTCTTGCAGAATCCCTTCAGCATTCATGAATTCGTAGCTTGGATAGATAGAGGGAATACACCCTCTTCTCGTTGGACTCTCATGACTTCATGTACTTCTAATTCATGTTGGTCAAGTTGGTATACATTACCCTCCATTGTTGAATTTTTTAACAAGCATCACAAAAATTGATTTTGAAGTAACTACATGATAGAAACTACTATAGAGACTTGTAAGAGGGATGAACATGCATCAAAACCAATTTTCTATACACAGAACAAGCATGCAAGCTCACATAACCTGTCACCTATAGTACCAAAATACTCAAGAAATACTCCACTGGATAAAATTCTACTTGGATAATCGGAGGAGTCACATACTAGACAACAAATGTTCCAAATTTTAGCAACAAAGATGGGCTAAGAAAGGAGATCAAAAATTCGCGAGGAAGAACAACAAGAACACGGGTTTGAGCAATGGTGTTGAGTTTGGTGGAGAGAGAGAGATGTTTGGCAGGAAGGAGAGTAACTGGAGGGCCAGGGGCACCCACACCATGTGCTAGCGCGCCCAGGGGGTACCCGCACCACCAGGTGCTGTGGACGCATGGTGGGTCCCCCTGGGTTGCCCCAGGTGCCTCTCTTCCCCATTTTCAACGTAAAAAATTAATATAATTTTTCTGAAATTTTTCGAGGAATTTTCAGAATTTTATAAATGATTATAATCCAGGAAAATGATTATGGAATGATGGAAAACAAAACCAAAACCAATTCTACAGAAGTTCTAAGACACTCTAATATGCAAATAACCAGTGGAAACATAGGAGAAAGTAGTGAAAACAAAACTGTGGATGGTGAAAACATGAGTAAACTAAAGTAGCAAGGTGAAAACATAGTAAAAACATAATTGGGGAAAGTGAAAACATAGTGAAAACATTAGTTTTATTCAATCAAAATCACTTTGTTAACAAGGTTGATCAAGTCTTGTTACCAAAACAATTTTTCATGAAGCAAAACTTTGCATTTCACTAAATGATTATGTTACCTCAACTTTGATAGATATAGTCCTAACATGACAATTTCATATTCTTCTTGTGGCATTGGAATAGGACAATAAATTCATCATCAAGTTCAATGTAAGTTTCCTCAAGATCATCACTATGACTTTCTCTAAACTCAGGTGAACTAATAGGTGTACCAATGTTTTCATTAGGAATTTCAGTGTTTTCAATTTGTTTAGATCTAGCAATTGTAGCATCTAGGAAAGGACCTAATAAACCACTCTCATCAAGCACGGTAGAAGCATCATCAAAATTATCAGAGGCATTTTCAGACTTGGCATAAGTATCATCATGTGTAGAATGTGTATGTGATGGTGTAAGAAGTTTACTCATTACAGATGGCGAATCAAGATCAACAGAGGTGTTCAAAGTTGTACCTCTCCTTGTAGTGGATGGAAATATAGAGTCCTTCCCATAACGAGTTTTACCCATGATGAATAACTTGCAGTGAACAATATCACGTTCAAGTGAGCTTATAAATAAAGCTATGCACCCCGGCAACGGTGCCAGAAAATAGTCTTGATGACCCACAAGTATAGGGGATCACAACAGTCTTCAAGGAAAGTAAAATCCAAATTTATTGATTCGACACATGGGGAGCCAAAGAACATTTATAAGCCTTAACAGATGAGTTGTCAATTCAGCTGCACCTAGAAGTAGACTTCTTCGCAACAATTTATCAGTAGTAACAGTGTTATAGTAGTAGCAGTAGTAAAATAATAGCATGAATAAAATAGAAACAGCGTTAGAAATTGTAGGAGACAACATGATTAAAGTACTGTAGGCATATACATGGATTAACGGGCGTTGCATGGATAAGATAGTTTATATAATAATCAAAACATGGGCAATTACAAATAAATAATAATATAGCATCCAAGTACTAGGTAACCATAGGCATGTGTTCCATATTTAGTCGTACGTGCTCACAATGAGAAAATTGCACAACATCTTCTGTCCTACCAGCCCGTTTGCAGCAGGGCCTCAAGAGAAACTATTGGTAATTAAATGTCGCACCCTGGCTTCTAAGGGATACTCATCGGACGAACTGGATAGCAGGTGCTTGGATTATGGGGCATAACTGCTCCCACGTCCCAGCTTCCTGGTAGGCCTGCGCTTATGCGCGACAACACAAGCCCTGCTATTCCACCGTCGATGTAAACTATCCACTAGAAGTCATAGGCACTACTGTCGACGTACTTCATATCAATCACGCACGGTACGTCAACAGCTTTGAACGAATGATGATCACAACTTATCTCTAAGACACAAAAGATTGAAATAAGGTTGCAAATGGCCTTCACTAAGGCAGAAATAGCAAATACAATCATCCAGAGGACACATGTCCCAACATAGCATTCATTACATCAGCGGAAGCAATCAAAGGTGTCTGGGTACAGACAAATCCAACAGGCTTAAGAAGCCGGAGAAAGTAAAGAAGACGAAGCCCATCCACGTAGGTCCTGGATCCAGCCCTGGTCCAGCTAACTACTCGTCTGCAGTCTCGTCAAACTCCACGAAGTAGCCATCCTGGTGGTCATCGTAGTCGTAGTCGTAGTCTGCGTAAACCACAGCCCCAAAGGGGTCAGTACATCCAAGTACTGGCAAGCAAGACTCACAGTTCACCAAAGTATAGCCCGTCAACACAAGCACAGATGACTTGGGTTCAACGGAAAGAAGGGGATATATAAGATGCTACAACTGGCTGCGCTAACCAACTACAGAGATTCTATCATTTCCATCTATTAGAAAGGGGATAAGATCGAGGGTTGTAGCCAACTGGAAGATAACATCAAACAAACCCATCCTGGATCTCGCCCCTTATCCAAAGAAGCAATCCGAGGATAACTCACACAGTTGGATTAAGATGAAACAAGTTATTGTGACAATAATCCTATTACTAGTCAAGTTGATAATCATGGGGTGTGAGATTTATGAATCATTAGGTTTAAGTTGTCCTGAGTACTTGTTAGCCAGTACTTTCACCAAGTAGTCCATAACCGCGGAAAACACGGCTTCTCGAGAAGATTATCCCTGCAGGGTTGCACCAATTTGGCCGTACACGTATGAATAACCCGCCAGATGGGATGCCTCCCACCAAGCGGGGCACTCAACACAACTCAACTCTTCTCCGCATCAAGCCCAAAGCACCTTGGGCGCACGGCTAATCGAGCCCAGAAGAAAATGGACCCTCATAGCACTCTAAGAACGTGTCCCCCTATATGCCGACTACAAAAGTTCCACCCTGCGCTGGGCTCGCAAAAACATGCATGCGGCAAATAGAAAGCACGAACTAAATGAGATGATTTGGACGAGATGCGAATCGAATCAAATTGAGGGGGGGCGCCCATACTCGCTTCCCACATGCGGGTAGTGCGCTCATCATGGATCAGTAGACAAGACCCTTTTCCTATTAGGGTCGACACTAGCAAGCCTCAAAACCACACAGGGCCTCCTGCCGGTGCCTTATCATCAAATTATTATTAACAGTAATATTAGCATGATTGATTGATTGATTAAACATCGAGCCCCCAGAACATGATAAAGATATAGCAACTGAAAGTAACGGGTAACAGACTCGAGCAAAATAACCTAAGCATGCTAGTAAGACACTGGCTCAATCAACAGGGTTGTAGGAGGGGTGGTGAGGCAATATCAGGGTTAAAGGATTCATGTGATAGGTTCGTTACAGAAACATCTACCACTAAGGCTAGCAAGTATAGACAACGGAAAGTATCGGTAACCAGGGTTGAAAGGAACACAATGGTTCATGTGAGTGATAACTTGCCTGCAAACTCAACAGCCGGATACTGAGCTAGATCCTCAGAAGGGGTGCTGTAAAGGTCGTCTGTCTCAACGTCGTCGTCTATTCGAGAAGAAGCAAACAAACAAAACGGGAATGTAAACAATCATTGCCATGGCATTGTGCACAATCAATATGATGCATGACAAGTTAATGGTTGCATCAAAATAACTAGCTAACATGATAACACAATTTAAATGGACCCATATGCTAAAAGGAGTTGCATATGGAAAAGGTCCATAGATTAAGTGGAATCAAATGATTTACAACTAATTATTATGTGAAAGTTGTTATCATGATGCATGCATGATGATGATAACAAGATAACAACAGATAGCAATAATAGATGCAAAGAAAAAGGGATAAAACAAGTTTGGCAAATTTGGTTACTTAAACATGTCAAACAAACAATTATTGTTTTCATCAATTCAAAGTGTGCAAAACAATTAACAAAATTTATATTTGAAAAGAACATCAAATTTTAGTTGGATTACATGTTTCCAATATTGAAATTTTGAATTAGGATGAATTTATTATGAATTAAACAATATTAAACAAGTTTTAATTGAATTTAAAACAAGTTTGAATATTATTTGAATTTTATTGGTTCAAATCATAAATTCAAATTCACATTTGAAAAGTTCACACCTTGATGGTTTGAAAACATATTTTGCATGTTCAAAAATATTTTATTTTGAGCAAGTTATGATTTTATCAAATTTAAATGAATTAAACAAGTATTAAATTATTTAGGCAATTTAAATTATTCAAACCAGAAAACAAAAATTATATTTGAATAGGTTATTTAAAATGGCCTTGAAAACATATTTTATTTGCATGATTTGGAATTATTATGAATTACTCATGAATTTTAGCAAAATACAATTGAATGATTTGAATTGCAATTTGAAAGTTCAAAACAGTACACAAATAGATTATTTGGAAAGATTATGAAATTTGGAACAGAAAACATATAAAACTTGCATTTGATGGAATTATAGATTGGAAGTTATTAACCTTTGAAGTTTTTGTTTTAATTCTGTTAATTAAAATGATTTTGGAAATCAGAAATTCGCGCAGGAACTTTAGTTACAGCGCTGGCCTCTACACGCTGTCACTGCCGCGTGGGCCAGCGGCCAGCGTGGCGCTGCGCATGCACGCGTGGCAGGGGCAGTCGATGACAGGTGGGCCGCTGCGCGCTGTGGAAGCAAAATAGCCAAAAAATTGGCGCTTGCGGGGCTCGAACCCGCGACCAAATGCTTGCGCGCACAAGGCAGTGCCACTGCGCTGTGCTCGTTCGTCTGACAGAGATAGCGACGCGGACAGGTTATAGTTCATACGCCGCGTTAACTGAAACTGAAACTGACGAACGATTGTTTGCTCGACTGACGGACAGCGACGGCTCGCCGGCGTTGCTCTGCACGGTGGTTCGCGATGCGGTGGGTGTCGGATATATACTGAATAGGGGTATAGAAGATGGTAGACAAAAGAGCCGGACTACCAGGGTGGCCTACATGGTAATGGGCTTGGGTCCATTGGGCGGCCCAGTAGTCCGACGCGCAGAAGCCGGATTCTAGAAGAACCCGGATCACGGCCCACGTGATCTGGCTTGGAGGAGAAGACGGATTCCTTACTTTCCAAGTTACAAGTTAAACGTAGTCTTCTAGGTTTCTTGTTCTGTAAGCCCTAATCCGGCTATTATATAAAGCCGGACGGGAGATAGATTAGATAGGTTCAAGTTTCACCAGCTAAAGCTCTACGCAACTCGCCGAGAAGCTCATCCTCGTCGAGTAGCTAGATCTATTCCCTCACACTGTAACCCTGTTATACGGGCTTTAGTCCCGATTAGTGAGAAGTGCAGGAGTAGGTACGCCGTACTGTCGCGACGTACCGAACCTGGGTAAAATCCCGTGTTCTGTGTTACTACGCTATCCCGTTACCCCACGTCTCTACCGTAGTCTCATGGCACCCCAGTCTATGAAAACTACTACGATGTCTCGACAATTGGCGCCCACCGTGGGGCAAACGACGTCAGGCGTGAAATTCCGATCTGGGATACTCGGCGGAATTGGAAGATCGATCACTGTCGGAAGCTTGGAATTCGACGACGACGTCGGGCGCTTCCTCGACAACGGATCCTACATACCGGCGCAAAACCACCTGGTAAGTGCCTGCGTGTTACCGATTGGATCTGCTAACATCTTTATCGGACTAACCGCTGATGAGGGGATAGTAACCCGGTATGCCAACTCCCAGGTGAGATTCGGCCCAAACGACGGATGGATCAAATCCGGCTAAGGACAAGAAGCTTCTAGAAGGCCCAGGACTTGTAAGGATCGTAACCCGGATTGTGGGTTACGGTAAGGAAAGTTAGGGTTCGTATGAAGAGTTCGAATAGGACTCGAGAAGCGCTTTGTAGGGCAAGTCAAGGGGGATATGAGTACTATATAAACCAACCCCTGGGCTTCGCCTAAGAGGGATCCAAGTCATAGTTGTAACACCTGTTATCGAGTATCCAGTATAATCATATCGAGAGCCGGCGAGTTGTTTTCCGGTTCTTAGATTGCTTTCGCCATGTTCTCTTTCGAGCTAAACCCTCTCCCAAATACCTGTGTCGACTTGCCCCAAGATCAGTTACCCCAGGTAACATCTGCCGTGATTATCCCACGACAGTTGGCGCCCACCGTGGGGCCTGCGTCCAAAGGTGTTTACATCACGGGAGAAGCTCGGAAGAGCATGAAGAACCTCATCGTCGGAGAAATCTACGTCAACGGCAAAGGAGAGAAGATGGTAGACGATTCTGGCTGGGGGCCAGAGTCGGATCACCTCGAAACCGGATCCATCGTGACAGTCGGCAGCATCAACGTCTTCATCGGTATGGTATGTACTTCCAGTTCGAATTGTGATAATATTGGATCTGATTCTGTGTCAGGGGAAGACGCGTATGTCCGATCGGAACAAGAAGAATCGATTGGAACAACGGGTCAGATAGAGAGGGAGGATGATACCGAGTCTATACGGGATTTGTCGGAGGATCGATATGAAAGGGAAACCAGCGAGGAAGAACAGTACGAATCTACACCGGGCATCATGCGCCGGGTTGCAGTTTATGCGGCTCCCGCGACCAATCTCAATCAAGAAAACGCGGCCGCGGCACCAGCTGGGGCGGTTCAGGCAGCGGCTCAGCAGCAAGGACCAGTTGACCCGGTCTTGGCCCAAGTCGATGGAGAGTCGGCGTCTGTCACCAGTCGCCCAGCGGACGAGGAGCGACACGCAAATATGTTCGGGTTCCAAGCAAACCGGACACCGGGGGCGGGCCCCTCAAACCCGCGTCACCCGGCTCTGTTTGATAATAACTTGATTTTGGACCCCACAGTCTTGGCCACAGTTATTACCCCGGAAAACGCGGCAGAACGTGTAAGAGACCTGGACGTAGCTCGTCGTGCATTGGAGCAGCAAAGAAGGCAAGTGGAAGCAGAAAGGCAGGGGATGGCCGCGCGGCAGCGCGAATTGGATGACCGAGAGACCCGGCTCCGGGAGGAAACGACAAGGATGCACCAAAGGCACCGAACTATGCTGCCGGCAACAGGAGGGGTTATTAACCCGACCGCCCTGGTGTTCACGCCTCAAGATCAGCCGATTCCGCCGACGAACCAAGGGACCATACCGCGACCTTCAACGGGAGCACATCCGGTAAGCGCGCCAGCCGGGTTACCTTTGCCACAGACAGGGGCGACAGCCGGCAATACCATGCCGCCACCACCATCGCGATTCCGCACACCAGCAGGTCATTACAACAATCCCATGGACAACGTGTACGCAGCAACGCTCGCATTAAACCAGATCCCTGTGGGAGACTCGCCTCATGCGGAAGGAACCCGACGAGCAATCGATCTACTACACACCGCGGTAGCACAGCAAGCTAATTATCCGGATCATAGGAGCGGGATGCATGGGACGCCGTACGCCAGCCAGCAACAGGGCCATGTTCAAACGAATGCGGCGCAACGAAGGGAAGAGCAGCAGCAAATGCCGCCTCCACCGCGTATCCAGACAGCACCAGTAGTATCAGCAGCGCAGGCGGTGGTGAACAGTTCCAGAGCCAGAAGAGCCGGGGCCGGGTCTGCAGCGCACGAGTTACCAGTGGTGCCGCACCCCGCGGTACCCCCAGCCGGGTCACGCGTTTCCCGGGCAAGACCGGCCCCAACCACCCTTGCGGGACCAAAGTGCCTTTCGGACGATATCAGAGCAGAACCTTACCCGGAGAAGTTCAAAGAACCGGGGAAAGTAGTAAATTATGAGCCAACAATGGATCCAGAAACGTGGCTGAGCAGCTATGAGATGGCAATGTCAATTCGCAACGCATCCGAGAATCTCCAAGCCAAATTCATGTACTTAATGATGTCAGAGGGAGCAGCAAAGTTATGGTTCACCAACCTACCGGAAAAATCGATCAAATCGTGGGAGGAGCTAAAGACCGCATTCATCAAGCACTTTCATGGGACATGCAGAAAGTTATTTACTATTGATGATTTAGAAAGATGCGTTCAGAAGAAAGGAGAATCGGCACGCAGCTGGGTACGCCGGGTTATGGAGATACTCCACTCGTCTACGGATATCCAGCCTAAGGACGCGCTACAAGCTATGGCAAAAACATGTAAGTACGTTCCTTTAGTACAAAAGCTAACTCGCATGAAATCTAGTAGGAATGCAGCGGAGGTTACAATGGGAGAGTTAATGGATGCGTGCAACAAACACGCTGCAACGGATACCACAGAGGAGGAAGTTGACGACAAGAAAGCAAAAGCAAACGCAAGTAGCAGCGGGAAAACCGGCAATGGGTCGGCGCCAAACAATAATGGAAGTAGCCAAAACAAGCGCCCGTTCGACGGGAATTCCGAGTTTGTAGCCAACACGGAGGCCGGGTCTTCAAGACCTAGATCCGAAGGGAATTTTAATACTGGGAATCACAATGGGGGACACTACCAAGGACCTCCAAGACCAAGCAACAGTTGGGACATATTTAGGATGGCGTGCCCGAAGCATAGCAGGAATGGCAAGCCGGCCAATCATTCACTAGAGCAATGTGCCGACTTACAAAGGTGGAAGAACGAAGAAGTGAACAGAGCTATGCGAGGTGCGGGCCGGGGAGGAGGTCCGGGTCTAGGTGGAAACTTGGGTAACGGGCCGCCCCCAGCCGGCAATCCGCCAGCTGGAAATCAAGGTAACAATCAAAATGGAGCAGGAGGTTTTCAAGCTAACCCCAAACAGCTGGGTCAATATCATGTGCACACTACAGGAGGCTCTAACAAGGACAAGAAGATACTGAAACAAGCAGTTAATTCGGTCTCTTCCGCTGTTCCAAGGTATTTGAGGTGGTCAGAACAAGAGGTAACATGGAGCAGGAAGGATCACCCGGATAGAGTTGATCACCCGGGAGTCTTAGCTTTGGTAGTGGCACCACAGGTCAACGGCTACGAGCTGAAAAAAGTCCTGATGGATGGAGGAAGTAGTATCAATATCCTGTACTGGGAAACTTTTCTGCGAATGGGCTTAAAGGAATCGCAGCTGCAAAAGAGTACAACAGTTTTTCACGGGATAGTGCCGGGTCACTCAGCATGCCCTGAAGGAAAGGTGGCACTGGAAGTAGCTTTTGGAGAGTCAAAGGATAATTATCGAGTCGAGTGGCTTACCTTTGAGGTAGTAAAGTTGCGCAGTCCTTATCATGCATTGTTTGGAAGGCCGGCTTATGCCAAGTTCATGGCAAGACCGTGTTATGTGTACCTACAACTGAAAATCCCGGGTCCCAAGAAGACCATTACAATACACGGAAACCGGGATATAGCAGCTGAGTGCGATGAGGGAGACGCGGCAATGGCCGAGCAAGCCTGCAGGAAGGAAGAGCTCAAACATTACCGTTCTCAGGTAGACCTAGAAGAGAGGACAACGTCAAAAAAGCCAACCCCTGAGGGGGACAAAGCAAAAGTTAGGGCAGAACAAAACCCTAAGATGGTAGGCTTCATCAGGAGCAATACTTTCAAAACTCTCAGCAGGGAAGAAGAAGGCGTACCACCGTCCGCAGCTGATCACGTTCCAAGGAAGATATACCCGGACTGGCTAGCAAATCCGGTACTCATTACGAAAGGGCATAGCAAGTGGAGAATGTGCATCGGCCGTATCAACGCGAGGCCGATTCTCGAGAATAACTAAAGCAGTGTAATGGGCGGCAGGTTTCATACGCACTCTTTTCCTATCCAGGGTACCTAAGGGGACTGGAAGGTTTTTAATGAGGCGGCCTGCTGATTCAAAAAAGAAATTTTTATCAATAAAAGAAGATGGTTTCGAGCCTTATCATGGTCTTTGCTTCAGTTACAAGTAAGTAACATTGTTACTATCAATACATCAGTATCATCGAAATACATTACATGAATATAGGTCTCCGGGGGGTGATCTGCTTCAATAAGTAATCACAAGACCCGGAGACCCGGCCATGATGCCTATGAGTTATGGGGGCTGATTACTCGAAAAAACGGGTACAGCTGCAATCCTATAACTGGACAAAGGAGCCAAATTTCTTGGTTATTCTTACTTAAGCTCGATGTGACTCGCACTAAAGTGGCATGATCTGTTCGCATACGATTACAATCAAATTATGCAGCCCAGTGTGGCTTGCTTGATCTTGTTTTTCGTATAGACGCAACGACATGGTATCCACGCGAAAGCCGGCTTATAGTACAAGATAATCAAAAGGGTCATCTAAACCACAAGTCCATGCAGAGTATAAGGCTAAAAAAGCCGGAAACTCAACAAATATTAAGCATGACTTCAGTATTTATGTAAACAGATATTGGTATTCAGCTTGGTAAACAGCAGTATGTCATCTGAGAAAGGCCACGCCCCTATAGCTCGTACTTTGGGTCATGGGGACTGGGGACTTCGAAACAGAAACAAACTGTTTTAACTACCCAAGCCTGAAAACCTTAATTTCCGAGTATTGGGGACTTAAAGAAAGGTTCCTCTATCAAAACCTACGATACTCGGTTAGCCGAGTCTCAAAAGGAAACTGAAAACAAGAGTTCGAAGTATCGAGAATAAGCTTATAAGTAACACAAGGATCGAGATTATCAAAAGCCAGGGGAGGCAAAGAGTTATCATAAGATTAATAAGCATACAGTCATAGTATCAGCGTCAATGGTGCACAAGCGCACCACCAAAAATCATATCAGTCTCGAGAAACACAAAGCGTTGGGTAGCGTCCTACTCGGCGTCCTGAGAGTGGTCCTCCGGGTCTGAATCTTGGACTTGCTCCTTGGCCTTACCAGCAGCTTTACCCGGGCTCTTCACTTCTGGACGAACAGGCGGAGGCACGGCTGGGGTAGAGGTAGACGGCTTTACGCCCAGTTCTGCTTCCCTCTTTGCAGCCTCTTCCTTCCTCCTAGCCAGATCAGTCGACCATTTGTCCAACATATCAATAGGGGGAGGCGCCTCCACCAGGATAACCTTGCCCTCAGAATCATACGAGCTCATAATTGTGTTTAGATCCATCTTGTCGGCCAAAGCTGTGGCTGAAGGACGTACCGCAGATTGTATAGCTTTGAAATCCTGGGGCTTGAATTTGGACCCGTCAGCTTTAAATTCTGGGAACCCGGATACTATCTTTGCCGGGTCAAGCTTTGGAAAATAAGCCTTCGCCAGCGTTAAAGCCCGGGTCACCCCAATTCGGCAGGACGAACGCTTCAGTATTTCAATCCATCCAGGTGCTGTGGAAAAGGCCTGTATAAGGGTCTCCTCGCCCGGGTATACCTCAGAAGGCCACTTGATAGCATCCAGCAAAAGTTTCGTGCCGGCAAAAAACGTCCGGAGCACAGTCTTCAGAGTTTTTACTTGAGTAATGGCATTCTCCTCCGGAGCAGCAAGGTTAGCACCTGCAATCCAAACATGTGAAAGCATATCAGTCATGTTGGTTATTACAGCGGCAAGATAGAGGTACGCAAATTAATCGCAAATAGCAAACTTACTTAGCAAGATACGGTAAGTGTCCGTAAGCTGAGCCGACAGGTTATTCAGCGAGGACTGGGCAGCATGGTACTTCTTCTTGTATGAGGAGACATCTTTTTTCAAAGTCTTTATCTCCGCTTCAAGGGCCTCCCTACGCTTAACTTCAGCCAGCAAGAGCTGCTCAGCCTTAAGTAACGCTTCATCTGACTGAGTAATCTCTGCCTGCAAAGGCCGGGTGAAGCTGTAAGCCGGATATCGCGAGAGTATTTTATCTGAGGAAATGATTGCCGGCAAGTACTATGCGAAGTACCGAGGATAATTAAAAAAAAAAAAAAATTATACTCGGGACTTGGGGACTGGATGTATAATAAGGAGTATCAAGTAAAAATTACCTGATGTGCTGCAGCCATACGTTCTAAGACAGTCCCTTCTGAAGCTTTCATGGCAAGAAGAGCGCTCATCAGCTGGTTAAAGTCAGCGTTATCCGAGTTAGATGGCTCGGGTACCTGGAAAGTGGGAAAAGGAGCATTTCTTGTAACAGGAGGTGGCACCCGGGTCATCCGAATGTCGGAGTCTGGTCCCCCTCCCGCGCTTGAAGCTGCCCCCTTCTCCTTCTCGCTCGTGTGCGAAGCGATTGGGTACTCGGCGTCATGCCTAGCTGGCTCCGGTGGCGACATTTGCTCGTCGCCAGCCGTAGTGAAGGCGTCATCAGCCGACTCGCCCTCGACCCGGACTTTAGCTTCGGTGTCCTCCTGGTCGCTACTAATAACCGTGGCTCTGAAGAAGGTGCAAAGGCGTAATTAATCTTTGGTTATGGAAAGAAAGGGGATGAAAGTTCGGTATAATATCCGGAAAAGGCGTTTACCCGGTGTTTACCGGGAAGTCCGAGGGGAAGCCGTCACTAGACCCGGAAGAGACTGAAAAATGGCAAGAGAGGTCTGGGATTACGTTACAAAGGAATGACTGGAAAGAAGTTTTGTTTACAACAAATACCAGGGTGTTGAACCGGGGGCGGCGAAGCAACCGGGTTAGGGGTCTCGTTGCCCGGATGATTCCGGGTTACTCGGCGCCTAGTCATGGGTGGCTCCTTCAGTTATGATCAAAAGGGGTGAAGATGGGGTTAGCCCCGGGGTGACGTTATGGGAGCAAAAAACCAAAGTGTAAGGGGATGAAGTAAAAACCTGGAGGGCTATCCTCTGGGATTTCCTCTTTGTTCCGGTTCTGGTGGCCGGCTCCGGCTCTTCCTCCTCGCTGGTGGACCCGCCCCTGCTGTCCGTTTCTTCTTCTTCGCTTTGGTCCTCTCGCTCTGAAAAATGTCCGAGTTACAGCATAAAGAAGAAGAAAGGGCAGGATATAACGTGTGCAAAGGAATCAAGTAGGTACCTTCATTCGAGTCAACGGCATCGTCTTCCTCCTCCCCGTCTTCGGAATTAGGAGTGGAGTCGACCGTCCAAAAGTCATCATCGGCCTGAGGAGAAGATGCCAGGATAGTGATTAATATCGAGTCAAGAGAAGCGAATAAAAGTAAGTGTTAGAAGTCAAAATCAAAAGGCAGAAAACTTACTCCGGGGGTTGGATTCTCGAGGGTAAAAGGTTCTAATCCGGCTATGCTCCGGATTACTTCGAGCTTCTCTGTCAGGAAACCCTTAATTGTTTTGTTAATGTCACCCGGAGCAAGGGTGCGGGTAGAGAATCGAATTGGGTCCGTGGTTTGACCCGAGTATTCGCACATCAGCTTCTCACGAATGGAGTTTGGCTGAATGCGGAAGCTAACCCAGGTCTTCACCAGGTTTAGCCCGATGAGGCCTCGGGCGGACAAGATGGAGATCCTAGCTAATAAAGGCAAGATCGCCTCCCTGTCTGGTTCAGACGCGAAGGCGTTGAATTTCTCGGAGATGTCAAGTTGACCCTCCGAGTAACCCGGCAACTTCTTCTCACCAGGTGGAGAGGTATCCTGGCAGTAGAAGTACGAAAGCTGCCAGTGCTTTACGTGGGAATTGAGAGAAATAGGAGGCATCAGGGAGTTCTTGCGGCGCTGGATAGAGACCCCGCCGCAAGTGAGAAGTGCGCCGTCGCCGCTTTCGCGACACGGCTTGCACTGAAAAAGTTCGACGAAGAGGGCTAGACTTGGCGGTGTGCACAAGTAAGATTCGGAAAGAACAATAAAATGGGAGATGTTCAAAATGGAGTTTGGACCTATATCGAAGATACGGAGGTTGTAATGATCTAAGACGTCACGGAAGAAGGGGTGACCCGGAGGCCTAAAGCCCCGGGTCACATGTTCAACGAAGCATATTACCTCATTCGTCGCTGGAGAAGGCCGGGTTTCATTGCCTGGCACTCGCCAGTGGATAGACTCCTGTGGAGGTAGGGTTCCAAGCTCGACCAACTCCTCCAGCTTGGCCTTGGTAACGGAGGACTTCCCCCAATTGGCCGATATGGAGCTTGTGGATTTAGCCTTATTCGGCTGTTTCCCCTGCCTCTTGGGTGCCATGGGATTGACCTGGTAAAACATCGAAGGAAAAGACGTAAGGAACAAAAACTTGGAAGTTAGCAGGCAAGCAATTACCCGCAATTTGAACATAACCCGGCTATTGCCTCGCTGGGTCAAGAATGATTTGTCCGGGTATCAAGTGACCTTACAAAATACATGGAGCTTTCCGTAAAAGCAAATGTTTGGAGAAGTTAGGGGGATGCTTATATGCTTACCATCTGCGAATGAGTCGGAGAAGTAAGATTTTCTGAGGAAGGAGAACAAGGGCGGAAATTTCAGATGGCCCGAGCTTAGACTGGGAATCTTATTTCTAAAATTGTGACCAGATTAACGATTATTGGAGTTAGGGGAGTAATATAAGCTATGAATCCTATCCATAGGAATGTTTATGGTAAGTATCAGTGAGTTAATCCGGCGCGGCCCGAGAAATTGCGGACCGCTCGATTCAGATCTAATTAGAGGAAGAACTAAGAAATTGCGGGGGTAAGTTGGAGGATGTAAGGGACTTACTGAAGGAGATTGGAGTAAGGCCTTGCGGAGACAGATGGCGCAAGATTCGTGTCCTTTCGTGGTCGTTGGCCGGCGAATCGGAGGCTTGACGGTGGATTCGGGAGCTGGTGCGGCTCGCGCGGCGGCGGAGCGCAAACGAAGGCGGATGGGCTCCGGCGAGATGCGTGGGGTTCCCGTGGTGGCGCTCTGCGAGCTTGAACTTGGGGAGAAGAGAAATGGGGAAAGTGAGCCGTTAAGGGTTGAGTTTGCCTCCTGGGGTTTATTTATAATAAACCGGGTGGAAAAATTTATCCTAACGGGCGAAACCCGGGAGTTGCGGAGTAATGGTTGGACATTTTGAAATTTGAAGACGTGCTTTATGTGCACTTAGATATGATCCCGAGAAAAGAGAAGGGGGGAATCTCTTTCCTGGTATTAGCACTAATTATCGAAGAAGGTGCGAAGTCATGGAGTTCCTTACTAAAGCTCGAGTCTGGAAGATTAAGGGAAAACCCTTGAGGGAGAGCCGGGCTTTTGCTTGACTTCCTTGGTACCAGTCACGGCTATTCATCAGCGCGCTGCGTCCTGATTTTCATATGTTTGTGTCTTATATTTCTGTAGGGAATAGCCGGCGCTTCGAAGAGTAAATCTTGGAAGCCCAGGCTATTCTGGGGACTACTGATGAGGGGATAGTAACCCGGTATGCCAACTCCCAGGTGAGATTCGGCCCAAACGACGGATGGATCAAATCCGGCTAAGGACAAAGAAGCTTCTAGAAGGCCCAGGACTTGTAAGGATCGTAACCCGGATTGTGGGTTACGGTAAGGAAAGTTAGGGTTCGTATGAAGAGTTCGAATAGGACTCGAGAAGCGCTTTGTAGGGCAAGTCAAGGGGGATATGAGTACTATATAAACCAACCCCTGGGCTTCGCCTAAGAGGGATCCAAGTCATAGTTGTAACACCTGTTATCGAGTATCCAGTATAATCATATCGAGAGCCGGCGAGTTGTTTTCCGGTTCTTAGATTGCTTTCGCCATGTTCTCTTTCGAGCTAAACCCTCTCCCAAATACCTGTGTCGACTTGCCCCAAGATCAGTTACCCCAGGTAACATCTGCCGTGATTATCCCACGACAACCGCAGAGGCAATGGGGTTTTGCGGTGGAAGCAAATTTATCCCACCCGCCCTATACCCAGTCGAAGACGACTATGATGCCGGATTCTGCTCAGATCGCCGACAAAACAGTGATACACACTTCATCGGCATGGTGCAATCCGAAATCGCTGAAAACACGGATGACGGAAATCCCGTGCTAGAAGCAGATAACAACCTACCCGTCATAGAGACGGAAGAACCAATACCCGTCACAGAGACGGAAGATCCGACATCCGTCAACCAGACGATGAACTCGGAAGCAGAATCCGTGCTTGCCGCCATTGAGGCGATATTGGAGTCGGAAACTGGATCGGATAACTTCGAATCCGAAGACGAAGACGAGGATGCCTTCGTAAGAAAGGTTAAGTCCTTTCAAGAGGGATTCCATGAAGTGCTAATGGCAAAACCAGCTGATACAACGGGTGCCGACAGCCAGGAAAGCCCTAAAACCCCTCCGCCAGTGGAAGAGAGAGAAGACGGAGAAACTTCTCCGATATTCCCTAATGTCAAGGAGATGACAGAGGATGAACCTGTCAAAAAACCTCCGTCTTCCAAGAAAAAGCACCGTGCTTCTAAAAAACTCCAGTACAAACTCCGGAAGAAAAAGTCAGCTGATCTCGCTGATGAAAACCTGGAAGTTGGAGATATTAGTGGCACAAAGCCCGCGGAAAAGAAATCTAAGGAAATCACTGCTCCGCCAATGACAGTACTGGAAGAGCAAGAACTATTACAAACACCAGTGGGACCAGATGAACCCCCTGAGATGCTGGAAGCCAGGAGACAAGCTTTCCAACGGCAACAGCAACATCTGCTTAGATCTCGGCAACATCTCCAACAAACCCATAATGACATCAAAGTCATGAAGGAAGAAATAGAGGAGTACGAGAGAAAGCATAGATCTGCCTTAAAACCTACTAGGTTACCCGGAATCGCAAAACCGGAAGAACTGCCGCCAAAAGAAAGGTTTTATAACCCATCTTGGCAAAAGCAGTTAAACGGCAAAAATGCCAAGGGCGAACCAATATACAAAACCGCAGCGGAAAACGCGGAAGCAGCGTTTGCCATCCTAAATAACGATCTGTACTCCAACGGGGAAAAACTCCAAGGGGTGTATGCTTTCCTAGGAAAAGCATTACAGCAGCAACAGCGAGGACAAGAGCGATCAGGGAGGCTGCATGATAATTCCGCCCTCTGCAAAACAGTTACTTGCGCTGCTGGAGCACCTGGACCGGAAGAACCCGGAGATTCGGATAAAAAAGAGGATCCGAGAAAAGACAAGAAAAACCCCGACAACCGGGACGCAGCGTCTAGAACCGGACCTCATCTCCCGAAAGATGGATATAAACCACACGATCGGGAAGACAAACACCGGAATGACGGCAAAATAATGCCACCTCCGAGAAACCCAGCTGAAAAAGCTGGAAGATACGATACACCTCACAGACGTGAAAGATCTCGGACACCGCCTAAAGATAAGGAAAGGTACAGGAGCAGGACTCCACCTAATCCTAGGGGGCGTGACAACAGAAGAGATAGAGATAACCTCGGAAAAGCGCGTCCGCGCAACAATGGAAAAGAAAGGAGCAGATCCCCTTCTGTCCATTCAGCCGGGAGATATTCTGCACATATTGATAGAGCAGAAAAGGATGATCTATACTTTGGTCCTAAGTGTTTTACTGACAGGATCCGAAGGATAACCCTGCATTCTGGCTTCGCCAAAGTTGGTCCAACCTACCAAAAGTATACCGGCAGTACAAACCCGGATACCTGGCTCTCAGATTATTACACAGCCGTCCAAATCAACAACGGGACAGACCTGGAAGCTGTCAAGTTTCTTCCCCTAATGTTGCTAGACGGAGCCAGAGATTGGATCAATGGTTTACCATCAAGAACTGTCGACAGTTGGGATGATATGGCGAGAGTATTTACTCAGCATTTTCGGGGAACATACAAACGCCCAAATAGCATCAACCAGCTGAACCGTTGCACCCAATTTGAATACGAACCATACGTGGATTTCATCTCCAGATGGACTGCAATGAAGAATAGTTGCTCTGGAGTAACTGACGTACAAGCAATGCATGCTTTCGTCAATGGCCTAAAACCCGGACTTGTACCGTTCATGGTTGGTTCTAAAAAGCACAAAGATCTCGGATCTATGCTTACAACCGCTAATGAGCATGCTGCAGCCGAAGATGATATCAGAGCAAGAGAAGGCAATATTGAGTCACTGATACTGGCCAAGAAAACACCTCGTTCTGATTAAAAAGGTACTCCGGAGTCAACAACAAAGCCCAAGGAGGTCAACATAGCCTTTGGAGGAGAAAAGGTGAATAAGTGGAAAGGCCGCAGTCCAGATCCAATCAATTACACTCCCGAAGAATGGGAGAGAATTAAGTCGGAACCCTGCGTCCACCATTCTCAGTTTGGGAAACCAACCCACACAAACGCGCAATGCCGGCTAAACAAGCATATGAAAGGCAATGCAGGATCCGGAAATAAAGGGAAGGGTTCCAAGAGGAAACCTGCCAAACAAAAGCCAGAAGCTGAAAAAGAAGACAGTGAATCAGACACTGATGACAAAATCCAGGAACAGCAGCGAAAAGGCGAACCCAAATTTCCGAGAGTTGACGGAGAAGCAATGTTAACTTTCCTAGCAACCCCGTCTGCAAAGGTGGCCAAAAGGACACTTCGAGAAATAAACGCGGTTGTTCCTGCGACCCCGAAATTCTTGAACTACTCCAACACACCGATAATCTGGGATCAGTCAGATCATCCCGGAAATATCCCTGAACCCGGCACACAAGCTCTTGTTGTAAGCCCTATTGTTCAAAACACTAGGCTAAGAAGAGTGCTGATGGACGGAGGATCCAGCATCAATATAATGTACCTGGATACACTGAAGCACTTGAAGATCTCCGAGTCACAGCTCAACTACAGCAATATACGCTTCCACGGCATTGTCCCAGGCAGGCAAGCATGATCCCTAGGAGAGATTTCCCTAGATGTCACCTTCGGAGATAAAGATCACTTCCGGCAGGAAAAAGTATCCTTCGAAGTAGTGCCGTTCGAAAGCGTGTATCACGCAATACTCGGACGTCCGGCTTTCGCCAAATTTATGGCAAGATCTTGCTATATCTACAACAAGCTGAAGATGCCAGGACCCAAAGGAGGAGTAATCACCATTGCCGGTGATTTCAGGCTGGCAAACGAGTTGGAGAAAGAAAACGCCCTTTGCGCTCAGAGAGTTATAGCAAAGGAGGAACTGAAGGAATTAGCCAAGGAGGTATCGCCGAAAGAAATGCCGGCAGGAAAAGAAACTCGGAAGCCAACAGATAGCTTCAAGGCGTCCGAGAATACAAGACAGGTAATCCTAGATCCCAAGGATCCGACAAAATTTGTCGTCGTAGGGACTGGGATGACCGACAAATAGGAAGGCGAGCTCATCAAGTTCCTCCGTGAGAACTGGGATATTTTTGCCTGGTGTCCAGCTGACATGCCAGGCGTACCCAGGGAACTTGCTGAGCACCAACTCAAGGTTATTCCCGGATCAAAACCCGTCAAACAAGGTCTCCATCGATTTGACGGAAGAAGACGGAAGGCTATTGGCAAGGAAATTATCCGGCTTTTAGCAGCGGATTTTATCAAGGAAGTAATCCATACTGATTGGTCCGCAAATCCGGTATTAGTGCCGAAGAAAGACACCACTGCTCTTAGAATGTGTATAGATTACACAGGATTGAACAAGTTGTGTCCGAAAGATAGGTTTGCGTTACCACGAATCGATCAAATAATAGACGCCACTGCAGGCTCTGAGCTTTTATGCTTTTTGGATGCATACTCCGGGTACCACCAAATACGCATGAAAAAGGAAGATCAAATCAAGACTTCTTTTATAACCCCGTATGGGACGTACTATTACGTAACCATGCCTTTTGGCCTGAAGAATGCAGGTGCAACCTACCAGCGTTGCATGCAACGCTGTTTGCATAGTCAAATTGGCAGAAACGTCCATGTTTACGTGGACGATATCGCTGTCGTAACCAAGGAAAAAGATACACTCCTTGAGGATTTGCGAGAAACTTTCGAAAACTTGCGCACTTACAAGATGAAGTTGAATCCATCTAAGTGCGTATTCGGGGTTCCCTCAGGAAAACTTCTGGGTTTCATCATTTCTCACAGAGGAATAGAAGTTAACCCGGAAAAGATCAAGGCAATCTTGAATATCTCAAAGCCTACATGTGTAAAAGATGTCCAAAGATTGACGGGTTCTGCCACAGCCGTCAGCAGATTCATCAGTTGGCTGGGGGCTAAAACCTTACCACTGTACAAGATGCTGAAAAAATTCGACAAAGTCAAATGGATTGCGGAAGCCTGGGAACGTATAGAAAGTTATGTACCTTTCCGTACTTAGTTCAATTTCTATGTAAACATATTTTGAGATCATGAAATAAAGTTGTCGGAATGCTGTCATCCATATTATTTATAAGTGCAAAGTGTTTCCGCCTGATCTATTTCCCAATGATCTTACAAATTTCTCAACGTTAACCCGAATTGTGCTTGCGTACTCGGCGTTACAAAACTGAATGATTTTTCAGCCTGTTAACGGCTAAGGGAAACTTGAATTGCCTGCGCGCCCAAGTTTCACTTAAAAAACTTTCCTTAAATTCTCTAAGTCTTATCTGATTGTGTGTGTGTTGGGTTACTGGAACTAGTTAGTAAAAATGCCTTTAGCATGATCCATGTTTCCGAGTTTAAAAAACTGCTTGGTTCGTCCCCAGTTACTCGGCATGAAGATTCATATTGCTATTTGAGCCATTTAAAACACTAAGGACAGTTAAGGCATATACACCAGAGAACTTAGAAGATAAAGGAATGGTAAAATATGAAAAACTTGCAAAGATTTTCATAATTTAAACTGTAAAAGATGGAAGTTTCATTCATATAAAAAGAAGCATTACATTTTGGATTACATTGAGAGAATAGTAATGCTCCTATTGTCTACTTTTTCTATCCAGGTTCCAGGTGACCCTTCAAGCATCCGACTCCTCCTCGCTGCTTTCGTCTTGAGGGATTGGAGGAATCTCTGCTTCTGGATAGTTGATGGAAATGTTTACCATGGAGGCAATCTGGGTGGCGTGGCCCTTGACTTCACCAAAGATGGTGTTTCGCTGCATATCCGTGTATCCTTGAGGGACACCGGACGCCACGCGCCAGGATTTAGCACTAGGGTAGTGCATGCGCATGAGGCCAAGAGCCATGCGCGCACCACCCCGTGCAGCGGAGCAAAGGAAAGATTCCTTAGACTCCGCCACCTCCATGATGGCACCCGGAAGCTTTTCAACCTCCGAGCACTCCCCAGATTTCTCGGGAAGAAACTTGTCTACTAGCTGCGTTGCAGCAGCCTTCATCAAATTCCATGTCTCCCCGAAAGCTCGGATGCCTGCAGCCCGAGTGCCATCTGGGGTATCTCCTGGTTTTTTCCAATAAAACACCCAAAAGGGTTAGACAGAAAACCAGAGAAAGTAAAACATGGAAAAATGGTACATAAGTTAGAAATTTACCAATGAGCTTGTCGATCTCGGAAACTTCCTCCAGGCGAAGGTTCAGAGCATCGGTCAAATCCCGGATGGTGGATTTGTCCTTCTCCGCCTGCTCGGAAGCCTTGGAATTGGAAACTCCAAGGGCCAGGTTGTTGGCTTCCAAGTCTTGTTGAGATTTCACAAGGTTCTTGTGAAGCTCAACATTCTCCTTGCGGAGAATTTCGGCATTGCCAGAATCTTCTGCTGCTTGTTTAGCCTCAGCTAATGCAGCTGAAAAGCTAGGGAAAAATCCGAGTTAGCTAGCTTCTCGGAAAAAACTTAGGCAAATGATTGAATCGGAAATTTCAAAAGGAAAATGTTCACCTTGTGTTTCCGACAATGCGAGCTTAGCTGATTCCAGCTCTGCTTCCCTTTCTTCAAGAATAGAGAGAAGACTTCTAACTTCTTTATTCTTGATGGTAAGCTTCCGGAAAACTTCCCTGTTGATGGCTTCCGAGGTTTGCTGAAACATGGCAAGGAGAAGAATGAGTACAAAAAGCATCAAAGCAAAAAAGCACGCATTTTAATTAATGCTTGGGGGCTAGAGTTATATACCTGGCTCATGCGCTGCAAACCTGCCAAGTTTTCTTTGAATTCTTTCGCGTATTCCGCGAAGAGATTTCCGGCTGCGTCCAAGCCGTCATTGATAGCTTTGAAATCCTTGTCAAAGGTGGGAATTTCCTCGTCGAAAGTCCGAGTTAATTTTTCCACCTCTGGGGCCGCCCTTTCCCTCGTGTCCGGGTCGGACACAATGGGCTGGCTGGGCTCCGGGGGCTTGGTGGTGGGGGCTGCAGTAGGCTCTTTCGCCCTCGTGCTTGGCGTATCCGGGGCGACGGCAGGAGAAGGTTGGCTGCCTCGGCTGGAAGAAACCTTGAGTTTCTTCAGCTTCTTCGGCTTCAGGCTGGAGGGGGGCAGGCTAAAAACCAAAACCCGGAAAAGGTTAAAACACCAAAGATGGACGAAAAAGATCCCATAAAAGAAAAACCCAGAAGAAAATAACCTGGAAGTGGCGACGGGGATTCCGTCAAGATCGATAATTTCATCCGAGGAAATTATCTTCTTGCGCTTGCGCCCACCTGTAGCGGCGGTGCGTAGCGCATCCAGCTCGGCCTCGGAGGCTAACTCCGAGTCTGGAAGATCCGCAAGCTGTCGGAAGAACCAATCAGAATAAAAAAGGTAGATTATCCGAGAATTGAGATTGTACCCAAATGACGGAAAACTTACCTTGGGAGCTGGGTTGTCGGCCGTGTACATTGGCCGACTAGCTTCATATTGGTCGCGAGATGCGACCAACTGGTTGATGCGCCGTCGAAGCTCCTTTTGAGGCCAATCCTTGTCGGTTGTCCGCATAGGATCTTTGGCTCCCGTATACTCGCACAGAAGGCGGCCTCCGTGGTTTGCTAATGGCTGGATCCTCCTATCCAGCCAGCAAAAGACCGTATCCATACCGGTCAAAGGAGGTTTGGAGGAGGTGAGCTTGGCGATGCGCCTCTTGATCCTTAACAGATCTGGCGGCAGAACTTGGACGGCTTCTGTTCCCCAGTTATCCTGGGGAACGGCGGCAGAGTTCACAAAAGGTGGAACCCCGACGGCCTTTTTAGGAAAAGGCACGTCGGGATGATAGAAGAAAGAACCCGTCCAAAATTTGACGGATTCTGAGGTCTTAATCTTGGGGAACCAATCCTCTCGGAATCTCCGAAGAGTAAAGGATATGGTCCCGCAAGTTGGGAGTGCGCCCTCCGAAGAGTTCCGCTTAACCCCAAAGCAGTACATCCAGAAGTCTAGCCTAGGTTCTATCCCTAAATAGCCTTCAAACAGGGCCTGAAAGCCGGCCATGTAAAGAATAGAATTGGGGGGAAGATTGTGGGGCTGGATGTCGTAATGGGAAAGAACTTGGAGGAAGAAAGAAGAAGGCGGAAGCCCCATACCTCGCAGGAGGTGGGAAGTGAGAAGTACCCGTTCGCCGTTCTGCGGCGTTGGCTCGGTCTCTTCCTCCGGAAGCCGCCATTTCTTCTTAAGTACCAGGCCCTCCTTCTCCAGGTTTGGAAGGAGAGCCGGAGGAATACTGCAGGCAATCCAGTTGCCTGCAGATTCAGCTTCCTCCTCCGCTCCGGCGGCGGCGGCCTCCGCAGCGGCGAGCTCGTCGCCGAGGAGCTCAATCTTTTCCTCCACCGTTTCGGGTGCAAACGGTGGGGTTGTCGCGGCGCTTGATGATGCTATGTCCGCGGCGGCGGAAGTGTTCTCTCCGCCCGCCGCGGAAGCCGTGGTCTTCTCCGGCTCACTGCCGGTGGGCTTTTGCGCTCCCGATTGCGGATCTAGGTCGTTGACGAGCTCGTCGATGGCGGCGCGGGTCGGGGAAGGCGGCGAGGATGCCATCCTTTCATGGTGCGTTTTGGTGCGTTCTGCGTGCTTGGAAGCTAAGTGCGCTTGGGGCAGGAAACTTGCTCTCGAGCTCGCGTCAATGGCGTGGGCAGTGTGGGAGTGAGGAAAGTTTCGGAGGAGAACGATGATGGCTATTTATAGCCAGATATCCGTTTAGATACGTGCCAACGGCTCTTTTGACCGTTGGATGTTCGACGCGTGTCGCTCGCCGGAAAATCCGGGAAACGAAACGACAGGGGAATGATGGCTATCTCCTCGTTTCTCGTGAGAATCTGTCAGAGATACGTTGCAGGGTTTCCCGCGTGAAACCAAGCGGCGCTTGCGTCAGCATGATTAAAGCGCTGATGTCATAAGTTCCTTTTCCGCGAAGGATCGCGAGAAGAGAAGCCGGATTTTCATAGTTCCGAGTTTTATGTTACCATCTCCTTCAAAAGGAAAGAAGAAAGAATCAAGACTGCTGAATCAAGTTTTCCCGGACAAAATTATTTGACAGAAGACGGAGAATCAGAGTTTTGATCCTTCCTGGGGGCTACTGTCGGATATATACTGAATAGGGGTATAGAAGATGGTAGACAAAAGAGCCGGACTACCAGGGTGGCCTACATGGTAATGGGCTTGGGTCCATTGGGCGGCCCAGTAGTCCGACGTGCAGAAGCCGGATTCTAGAAGAACCCGGATCATGGCCCACGTGATCTGGCTTGGAGGAGAAGACGGATTCCTTACTTTCCAAGTTACAAGTTAAACGTAGTCTTCTAGGTTTCTTGTTCTGTAAGCCCTAATCCGGCTATTATATAAAGCCGGACGGGAGATAGATTAGATAGGTTCAAGTTTCACCAGCTAAAGCTCTACGCAACTCGCCGAGAAGCTCATCCTCGTCGAGTAGCTAGATCTATTCCCTCACACTGTAACCCTGTTATACGGGCTTTAGTCCCGATTAGTGAGAATTGCAGGAGTAGGTACGCCGTACTGTCGCGACGTACCGAACCTGGGTAAAATCCCGTGTTCTGTGTTACTACGCTATCCCGTTACCCCACGTCTCTACCGTAGTCTCATGGCACCCCAGTCTATGAAAACTACTACGATGTCTCGACAGTGGGTGCTGGACGCGGACAGGTGCACGGATGCGTGGCGATGCACAGGAGGGAGAGAGGGAAGGAGAACGGCGGCTCACCGGGGGGGTGTCGGGTTGCAGAGGAGAACAGCGAGCTCGACGGCGGCGTTGTCGTGGACGGCGGGGAAGGTGTGGTTGATCTCCGGTTGAGCTCGCGTGTCCGAAACGTAGAGGAAGCAGTGGGCTTTTGGTTCCCGGTGGTAGGTAGCTAGATAGGAGTGGGAGGTGGCGGCGCCATCGGGAGGTTCAGAGGAGGGGACTCCGGCGAGGTGGCAGCAGAGGAGGAATTCGTCGGGGAGGAGGCGATTGGCGGCGGCGGAGCGATGGGACAGGCAAACCTAGGGCTAGGGTTCGACGCTGAGCCCTAGGGCATGTTTTATAGGCCGCTGGAGGCTTGGATCGCCGTCGGAGAGAAGTTTCTGCCGCGGTGGCACCGGCGGATTGCCGCCGTACACGAGATAGATCGAGTGCACGCTTTTTGAAGCATTACGCGAGGGTTTAGTTGGGCTGGGCTGGCGCGCGCGGTAGATAGATTGGGCTGGGTAGCGTTAGGTGCTGCGCGCGCGGTAGGTTTTGCTCCTTTTTTTATTTTTTCCTTCTGTTTTTTTTTTGTAGCTTTTGCTTTTGGAAGAAAAAGCTAGGTTTTAGTTTAGAGAAAAATTTGGAAAAATTAGGATAAATTCCTTAGGTGAAAAGCAAACATTTGGTAGCTTTTGTTTTCAAAATTTAAACATTTGCTTGCTGTTTAATAATTAAACCAAATTGATTGAAATTTGCAATATTAATTAATATTAGAAAACAAAGTATTTTCAATAGGGTTTCCCCTAGGGTTTAAAATGATTTAAAGAATATAGTGTTGTGGTGAACTTCATGGATTCCAAAGAGTATTGTTTTTGAGAATTGGTTTGAATTTGAAATGATTTAGAAATTATTGATTGAATTAATGGTTTGATTAAACCAACAACTTAATGGGTGATTAACAAGGAATAAAATGGTTGTTTTTATTTGTTATTTTTATTCCAAAAGTGGTAACAGATCAAGTATGAAATAACCATTTGAAATTTGTTTGAGTTTGATTAAGAAAACAAGATAAAACAGATGCAACACAAATAGTAACAATTGCAAACAAAAATAACACAAATGCAATGAGATGATGACATGATGCATTGCTTGAAATAAAACAATAAACAAAACATTCTAAGGGATATTTCATACTTGGGATGTTACAAAACGCCCCCCCTTGAAGGAATCGCGCCCCGAGATTCCTTACTGAGATGTGAAAAGGTCCGGATACTTCTTGCGAAGATCCTCTTCGGTCTCCCACGTTGCCTCTTTATCGGAATGATGCGACCATTGGACTTTCAAGAACTTGGTGCTCTTGTTGCGAGTCTTACGCTCGGTCTCATCGAGAATACGAACAGGGTGCTCCTCATAAGAGAGATCATCTTGCAGTTCGATAGAATCATGATCAACTGCACGATCTGGATCTTTGAAACACTTCTTGAGCTGTGACACGTGGAACACATCGTGCACTTTGGATAGCTTTTCTGGAAGTTCAAGATGATAAGCATTTTCTGAACGCCTTGAGAGAATGTTGAAAGGACCAATGTATCTTGGTGCAAGCTTTCCTTTCACACCAAAATGATGAGTGCCTCTGAGGGGAGTTACACGGAGATATGCCTTATCACCAGGTGCATAGATCATATCCCTGTGCTTGCTATCATAATAGCTCTTCTGACGAGACTGAGCAATCCTGAGATTGTCACGAATGATACGAACTTTCTCCTCGGCTTCCTTAACAATGTCAGGGCCTAAGAGTGAACGTTCACCAGCTCCAGACCAATTGATTGGACTCCTGCATCTGCGACCATACAGTGCCTCAAATGGTGCCATGCCTAGGCTTGCCTGGTAGCTATTGTTGTAGGAGAATTCAGCATATGGAAGGCAATCCTCCCATTTCATGCCAAAGGAGAGACCACATGCTCTGAGCATATCCTCGAGAATCTGATTGACTCTTTCGACTTGCCCCTGAGACTGAGGGTGATAAGCTGTGCTGAACAGAAGTTTAGTGCCCAAGGCTTCTTGAAAGCTTTTCTAGAAATGAGAAGTGAAGATACTTCCACGGTCTGAGCTTATTTCCAATGGAACACCATGAAGAGGAACAATCCTTGCTGTGTAGAGCTCTGCTAACTGGCTAGCTGAGATAGTCTCCTTGGCAGCAAAGAAGTGAGCAACCTTAGTGAGACGATCAATAACAACGAAGATTGCATCGTTGCCCTTCTTGGACTTTGGAAACCCAGTAACGAAGTCCATTTCAATCATGTCCCACTTCCACTCAGGAATTTTCAGAGGTTGGAGTAGACCGGCTGTTTTCTGATGGACTGCCTTAACACGTTGACAAACGTCGCATTCAGAAACGTATTGAGCAATTTCACGTTTCATGCCAGGCCACCAATACAGAGTCTTGAGATCCTGGTACATCTTTGTACTTCCAGGGTGGATGGATAGAGGAGTTTCATGAGCCTCCTTGAGAATGATATCCTTGAGACTTTGAATCTGAGGAACTGCAATGCGTCCTTCGAAGAACACAGTTCCCTTGTCATCAATTGTGAAGGACTTGAATTTATCATTGCCCTCCTTGATGTGCTCTACAATCTTCTTGATTTCAGTATCACGAAGTTGTTCAGAACGAATCTTGTCCTCGAGAGTTGGACTGGCTGTCAAGCTAGCAAGGTATCCTTCAGGGACAAGACCAAGATTCAGCTTCTGGAATTCTTCATGAAGTGGAGGTTGGCTTTCCATGATCATGAGATTATTGCAATAGGATTTGCGACTGAGAGCATCGGCCATAACATTAGCCTTGCCTGGAGTGTAAGAAATGGTGAGATCAAAGTCTTTAATCTTCTCAATCCATCTCCTTTGCCTGAGGTTCAGATCTGGCTGAGTGAAGATGTATTTCAGACTCTTATGATCGGAAAAGATTTCAGTTTTGTTACCCAACAAGTATTGTCTCCATTTCTTGAGGGCAAACACAACTGCTGCAAGTTCTAGGTCATGAGTGGGATAGTTTTGCTCATGTGGGTTCAACTGACGTGAAGCATAAGCCACAACTTGACGTTCTTGCATAATAACTGCTCCTAGGCCTTGGAGAGATGCATCACAGAATATCTGGAAAGGTTTGGTAGTATCTGGGCCAACCAGAACTGGGGTGGAAGTGAGTTTAGCTTTGAGGAGATTGAAACTCTCATCACATTGTGGAGTCCAAACGAACTTTTTGTCCTTCTTTGTGAGATCAGTGAGAGGTTTGGCAATCTTAGAAAAGTTTTGGACGAAACGACGGCAATAGCTAGCCAAGCCAAGAAAACTTCTGACTTGCTTCACCGTCTTAGGGGGTTTCCAATCAACAATTGCCTTAACCTTTTCCGGGTCAATGGCTATGCCCTTGGCAGAGATGATATGACCAAGATATGCAACTTCTGGAATCCAGAACTCACATTTGGAAAACTTGGCATACAGACGATGCTCGCGAAGTTTCATGAGAGTGAGACGAAGGTGTTCTCCATGCTCTTCCTCGGATTTGGAGTAGACTAGAATATCATCGAGATATACCACAACGAACTTGTCGAGGTATTCATGGAAGACAGAATTCATGAGTCTTGAGAACGTTGCCGGTGCATTGGTGAGACCAAAGGACATGACGGTGTATTCATATAGACCGTAACGAGTGGTGAAAGCTGTCTTAGGAATATCTTCCTTTCTGATCTTTATCTGATGGTAACCCATCCTCAAGTCCAACTTTGAGAATATTGAGGCTCCAGCAAGTTGATCAAAAAGATCATCGATACGAGGAAGTGGATACTTGTTCTTGATTGTTTTCTCGTTGAGAGGACGATAGTCAACCACGAGTCTTTTTGTTTGATCATTCTTGGCAACAAACAGAGTTGGGCAACCCCAAGCGGAGGAACTAGGCTGAATGTAACCTTTCTCCATGTACATATCGATTTGCTCCTTCAACAATTTCAGTTCAGGAGGAGCTATCTTGTATGGATGCTTAGAGATTGGAGCAGTACCTGGCTCAAGCTCGATCACGAACTCAACTGCTCTATCCGGAGGCATCCCTGGCAACTCTTCTGGAAAGACGTCAGGGAATTCACAAACCACCGGAACATTTTCAATTGCAGGAAGGGGTTTGGCATCGAGGTTGAACAGCTGAACAGAACTTGATCCATATGGAGAATAGACTATCTGGCCTGAAGTGTGGGAGAGAGTTATTGACTTTTGAGCACAGACAATTTTAGCTTTGTGGGTCTTCAACCAATCCATACCCAGAATGACATCAATGTCAGAATTTCCCAGCAACATGAGTGAAGCAAGGAATATGCGACCTCCAATTAGGATCTCATTGTCCATGCTTATCTTGGATGTCAACATTTGCGGTCCCGGAGAGTGAACAGACATTTGATTGCTTAGCGGAACCAGAACTAGGTTGTATGCTTTTGCAAAAATCTTTGACACAAAAGAATGCGATGCTCCAGTATCAAACAACACTTTAGCTGGAATAGAGTTTACGGGTAATATACCGAGAACGACGTCAGCAGCTTCCTCATCTTTGTCGGCCTTGATATGGTTCACCCTCGCGGTCCTCCCGACAGGCCTGTTGTTGGAGTTGAAGGCTTTAGCCGGTGGAGCACGAACCATTGCCTGGTTGTTGTTGGGGCGAGGAGGTGGAGGTAGCTGCTTCTGAGTGCACTTATCAGCGTAGTGCCCAGTCTCCTTGCACTTGAAGCAAGTGACGACACGAGGAGGACCTGGCCTTGGCTGCCCCATTGGAAACCTCTGACCCTGCATCTGAGATGGGTTGGGTGGGCGGGGACCAAAGCCTGGAGAAGCTTGGGCATTTGGAGCCCGAGTGACAGCACCATTTGGCACCCAGATGCGGTGCTTCTGCGGAGGGGTGGTCATGTTGGAGGAGGAACCACCCTCGCGCGAGTGCTTGCGGGACTCTTCGAACGCCTTGCGCCCATTCTCCTCATTGAGCGCGGTGTTCACAAGCTCCACGAAGTCCTTGCACTTGATGTTGGTGAGAGCGTACTTCAGTTCCGGGTTAAAACCTTGGCGGAACCTTGCCATCTTCTTGGTTTCAGTGGACACTTCGTCACCAGCGTACCGAGCGAGACGATTGAACTCGTTCTGGTAGCCGAGGACGTCCAGCTTGCCCTGTCTGAGAGAGCAGAATTCCTCACGCATCCTTTCCATGAGACCATCTGGGATGTGGTGCTTCAGGAAGGCATCCTTGAAACATCCCCAGGTGATAGGATAGCCAGCTCTCATGGTATGGTAGTTCTCCCACCAAGTAGCTGCCTGACCCTTCAGTAGGTAGGTGGCATACTTGACCTTATCTTCCTCAGCAACATGAGCTATCTCCAGAGCCCTGTTCATCTCCCTGATCCAGTCATCAGCATCCAGAGGCTCACGTGTTGCCACGAAAGCTCTCGGCCCCATGCTCAGAAACTCCTTGATGCTGACTCGCGGAGCATTCTAGTTGTTGTGCTGGTTAGCCTGGATCTGGGCCATCTGTGTCACCACTTGGGTCATCTGAGCTAACAGTTCCCCCATTGGTGGTGGCGGAGGCGGGTTGTTCCTGGTTGGAGGCATCCTGAATAGACATTCATTTTAGCACAACAATAGAAAAGGATAGAATTGGTAACCGAAAGATAGATTATTCCGACGCATGAATAGATAACCAACAGGTACATCATCACATGTTCAATTACATCAGAATATCCAACAGACCAATACATGGTTCGAATGCCAAAGAATAACTAAACATAGCTAGGAATGGATACATCGGTACTCCCATGCTCATCACGCAGGACGGCGGTGAGTAGTACGACGAGAGATACGGTGCGGAGGAATCCCCCGGAAGTAGGTATGACGACGATCCACGTAGAGCGGGACTGCTCTGAGAGCAACTCTCAGTGTGGTGAAGTAGAAAGCGTCGTCTCCCTGTGCTCCAAAGCGGGGAATCCCAGTGTAACCCGGACCAAGGTCGAGAAGTTGACCTCTGATCGGCTCGTAACCTCCAGCATCTGGCAGCGGAAACCCAGCTGGCTGAGTGAAATGCGCAAAGCGCTCGTCTCCCACAAAGTCTGTGGTGTACGTAGCCAGACGAGTCAACGCCAGATAGAGCTGCTCCCTGACTGAGGCTAACTCCTGAGAAAGTGCGGAAACAGCTGCGTCACTGTGCCTCACGAACTGGGCAGTGGTGTGCAGCCTGGAGCTATCAGACTCGTAGGTATCCAGGTTGCTGTGGAGAGTGAAATGAACTCCCGCTGCCGTGATGTAACCACGGGGGATGTGACGATAGATGGAATCATCAAACCCCCAGTAGTCAGCACGGAGGACGGTGAGACTCACGTAAGCTGCCTGCTGCACGGCCATATCCACTGTGGAACCTACTGCCTCGTAGCGGTGGACAATGCTCCTGCCATCATCTGACAGAATGTAGACGATAGCCCGGTAGCAGGTCTGGTCAAACTCTCGCTGCTGCTCGTAGACCTGGTACTCCGGTGCCCAATGGAACCCCAGATAGGTAACCATGTCTCTCAGCATCTCCGGATAACCGGCGGTGCTCTCACAGCGAGTCATCCGAACCACCTGCGGGTAGAACCTGAGATCCATCTGCAGATGATCGGGGAAGGTTTTGATTAGACTCCGGTAGAGAACTGATGTGGAAAGCAACAACAAGATTTCAACGGACGAAAGGTTCTTCAGAAGAACATGATATGGAAGCAACATCGGGGAAAACGAGACCAAAACCTGAGGTACTACGGAGAACCCAAAACACGTGAAATCCTAACTTGAAAGTTTAGGTGAGAACAGAAAACAACGTTGCACTTCCTTACCAGAAAAGGGTGGGTGGGTGGGGAAAGAAGAAAAATGGCAGAATTCCTACTCTCACGTTTCATTTTTCCTATATAGCTACAAAATAGTTTCTAGACTCAACTGCGACCAGTAAAAAGGGATCCTACAGGCAGACAGGCTCTGATACCATTTGTCGCACCCTGGCTTCTAAGGGATACTCATCGGACGAACTGGATAGCAGGTGCTTGGATTATGGGGCATAACTGCTCCCACGTCCCAGCTTCCTGGTAGGCCTGCGCTTATGCGCGACAACACAAGCCCTGCTATTCCACCGTCGATGTAAACTATCCACTAGAAGTCATAGGCACTACTGTCGACGTACTTCATATCAATCACGCACGGTACGTCAACAGCTTTGAACGAATGATGATCACAACTTATCTCTAAGACACAAAAGATTGAAATAAGGTTGCAAATGGCCTTCACTAAGGCAGAAATAGCAAATACAATCATCCAGAGGACACATGTCCCAACATAGCATTCATTACATCAGCGGAAGCAATCAAAGGTGTCTGGGTACAGACAAATCCAACAGGCTTAAGAAGCCGGAGAAAGTAAAGAAGACGAAGCCCATCCACGTAGGTCCTGGATCCAGCCCTGGTCCAGCTAACTACTCGTCTGCAGTCTCGTCAAACTCCACGAAGTAGCCATCCTGGTGGTCATCGTAGCCGTAGTCGTAGTCTGCGTAAACCACAGCCCCAAAGGGGTCAGTACATCCAAGTACTGGCAAGCAAGACTCACAGTTCACCAAAGTATAGCCCGTCAACACAAGCACAGATGACTTGGGTTCAACGGAAAGAAGGGGATATATAAGATGCTGCAACTGGCTGCGCTAACCAACTACAGAGATTCTATCATTTCCATCTATTAGAAAGGGGATAAGATCGAGGGTTGTAGCCAACTGGAAGATAACATCAAACAAACCCATCCTGGATCTCGCCCCTTATCCAAAGAAGCAATCCGAGGATAACTCACACAGTTGGATTAATATGAAACAAGTTATTGTGACAATAATCCTATTACTAGTCAAGTTGATAATCATGGGGTGTGAGATTTATGAATCATTAGGTTTAAGTTGTCCTGAGTACTTGTTAGCCAGTACTTTCACCAAGTAGTCCATAACCGCGGAAAACACGGCTTCTCGAGAAGATTATCCCTGCAGGGTTGCACCAATTTGGCCGTACACGTATGAATAACCCGCCAGATGGGATGCCTCCCACCAAGCGGGGCACTCAACACAACTCAACTCTTCTCCGCATCAAGCCCAAAGCACCTTGGGCGCACGGCTAATCGAGCCCAGAAGAAAATGGACCCTCATAGAACTCTAAGAACGTGTCCCCCTATATGCCGACTACAAAAGTTCCACCCTGCGCTGGGCTCGCAAAAACATGCATGTGGCAAATAGAAAGCACGAACTAAATGAGATGATTTGGACGAGATGCGAATCGAATCAAATTGAGGGGGGCGCCCATACTCGCTTCCCACATGCGGGTAGTGCGCTCATCATGGATCAGTAGACAAGACCCTTTTCCTATTAGGGTCGACACTAGCAGGCCTCAAAACCACACAGGGCCTCCTGCCGGTGCCTTATCATCAAATTATTATTAACAGTAATATTAGCATGATTGATTGATTGATTAAACATCGAGCCCCCAGAACATGATAAAGATATAGCAACTGAAAGTAACGGGTAACAGACTCGAGCAAAACAACCTAAGCATGCTAGTAAGACACTGGCTCAATCAACAGGGTTGTAGGAGGGGTGGTGAGGCAATATCAGGGTTAAAGGATTCATGTGATAGGTTCGTTACAGAAACATCTACCACTAAGGCTAGCTAGTATAGACAACGGAAAGTATCGGTAACCAGGGTTGAAAGGAACACAATGGTTCATGTGAGTGATAACTTGCCTGCAAACTCAACAGCCGGGTACTGAGCTAGATCCTCAGAAGGGGTGCTGTAAAGGTTGTCTGTCTCAACGTCGTCGTCTATTCGAGAAGAAGCAAACAAACAAAACAGGAATGTAAACAATCATTGCCATGGCATTGTGCACAATCAATATGATGCATGACAAGTTAATGGTTGCATCAAAATAACTAGCTAACATGATAACACAATTTAAATGGACCCATATGCTACAAGGAGTTGCATATGGAAAAGGTCCATAGATTAAGTGGAATCAAATGATTTACAACTAATTATTATGTGAAAGTTGTTATCATGATGCATGCATGATGATGATAACAAGATAACAACAGATAGCAATAATAGATGCAAAGAAAAAGGGATAAAACAAGTTTGGCAAATTTGGTTACTTAAACATGTCAAACAAACAATTATTGTTTTCATCAATTCAAAGTGTGCAAAACAATTAACAAAATTTATATTTGAAAAGAACATCAAATTTTAGTTGGAGTACATGTTTCCAATATTGAAATTTTGAATTAGGATGAATTTATTATGAATTAAACAATATTAAACAAGTTTTAATTGAATTTAAAACAAGTTTGAATATTATTTGAATTTTATTGGTTCAAATCATAAATTCAAATTCACATTTGAAAAGTTCACACCTTGATGGTTTGAAAACATATTTTGCATGTTCAAAAATATTTTATTTTGAGCAAGTTATGATTTTATCAAATTTAAATGAATTAAACAAGTATTAAATTATTTAGGCAATTTAAATTATTCAAACCAGAAAACAAAAATTATATTTGAATAGGTTATTTAAAATGGCCTTGAAAACATATTTTATTTGCATGATTTGGAATTATTATGAATTACTTATGAATTTTAGCAAAATACAATTGAATGATTTGAATTTAAATTTGAATTGCAATTTGAAAGTTCAAAACAGTACACAAATAGATTATTTGGAAAGATTATGAAATTTGGAACAGAAAACATATAAAACTTGCATTTGATGGAATTATAGATTGGAAGTTATTAACCTTTGAAGTTTTTGTTTTAATTCTGTTAATTAAAATGATTTTGGAAATCAGAAATTCGCGCAGGAACTTTAGTTACAGCGCTGGCCTCTACACGCTGCCACTGCCGCGTGGGCCAGCGGCCAGCGTGGCGCTGCGCACGCACGCGTGGCAGGGGCAGTCGATGACAGGTGGGCCGCTGCGCGCTGTGGAAGCAAAATAGCCAAAAAAATTGGCGCTTGCGGGGCTCGAACCCGCGACCAAATGCTTGCGCGCACAAGGCAGTGCCACTGCGCTGTGCTCGTTCGTCTGACAGAGATAGCGACGCGGACAGGTTATAGTTCATACGCCGCGTTAACTGAAACTGAAACTGACGAACGATTGTTTGCTCGACTGACGGACAGCGACGGCTCGCCGGCGTTGCTCTGCACGGTGGTTCGCGATGCGGTGGGTGCTGGACGCGGACAGGTGCACGGATGCGTGGCGATGCACAAGAGGGAGAGAGGGAAGGAGAACGGCGGCTCACCGGGGGGGTGTCGGGTTGCAGAGGAGAACAGCGAGCTCGACGGCGGCGTTGTCGTGGACGGCGGGGAAGGTGTGGTTGATCTCCGGTTGAGCTCGCGTGTCCGAAACGTAGAGGAAGCAGTGGACTTTTGGTTCCCGGTGGTAGGTAGCTAGATAGGAGTGGGAGGTGGCGGCGCCATCGGGAGGTTCAGAGGAGGGGACTCCGGCGAGGTGGCAGCAGAGGAGGAATTCGTCGGGGAGGAGGCGATTGGCGGCGGCGGAGCGATGGGACAGGCAAACCTAGGGCTAGGGTTCGACGCTGAGCCCTAGGGCATGTTTTATAGGCCGCTGGAGGCTTGGATCGCCGTCGGAGAGAAGTTTCTGCCGCGGTGGCACCGGCGGATTGCCGCCGTACACGAGACAGATCGAGTGCACGCTTTTTGAAGCGTTACGCGAGGGTTTAGTTGGGCTGGGCTGGCGCGCGCGGTAGATAGATTGGGCTGGGTAGCGTTAGGTGTTGCGCGCGCGGTAGGTTTTGCTCCTTTTTTATTTTTTCCTTCTGTTTTTTTTGTAGCTTTTGCTTTTGGAAGAAAAAGCTAGGTTTTAGTTTAGAGAAAAATTTGGAAAAATTAGGATAAATTCCTTAGGTGAAAAGCAAACATTTGGTAGCTTTTGTTTTCAAAATTTAAACATTTGCTTGCTGTTTAATAATTAAACCAAATTGATTGAAATTTGCAATATTAATTAATATTAGAAAACAAAGTATTTTCAATAGGGTTTCCCCTAGGGTTTAAAATGATTTAAAGAATATAGTGTTGTGGTGAACTTCATGGATTCCAAAGAGTACTGTTTTTGAGAATTGGTTTGAATTTGAAATGATTTAGAAATTATTGATTGAATTAATGGTTTGATTAAACCAACAACTTAATGGGTGATTAACAAGGAATAAAATGGTTGTTTTTATTTGTTATTTTTATTCCAAAAGTGGTAACAGATCAAGTATGATATAACCATTTGAAATTTGTTTGAGTTTGATTAAGAAAACAAGATAAAACAGATGCAACACAAATAGTAACAATTGCAAACAAAAATAACACAAATGCAATGAGATGATGACATGATGCATTGCTTGAAATAAAACAATAAACAAAACATTCTAAGGGATATTTCATACTTGGGATGTTACATTAAACTGCTCCTTTTAATAAAGCACCGGAGCAAAGCATTAACACTTCGTGAACACATGTGATCCTCACATCACAACCATCCCCTCCGCTTATCCAAAATGTTGTCACTTTGGGGCCTCGGGTTCCGGACAACGACATTTGTAAACAACTTGCAGGTATGATAAAAATATAATTATCCTCCTGAATTAATAACATGTTCAAATCTGAGATCATGACACTCGGGCCCTAGTGACAAGCATTAAGCATAACACGTTGCAACAACGATAGATAGCACTAACAACAGATAGTAGGCACCATGCCCTAACAATCTAGCAATTATTACATGAACGGTCTCATCCAATCCCTACCATCCCTCTCAGCCTACAACGGGGATTACTCACACATGGATGGGGGAATCATGGATGGTTGATGGAGAAGTGGTGACAATGACGATGGCGATGATCTCCTCCAAATCCCCGTCCCGGCAGGGTGCCAGACCAGGAACGTCTGATCAACGAATTGGGTTTCGAGGCGGCGGCGACGCTCTGGTGTGTTTCTCTGATATATGACGAACCCCCCTCGGTTTTTAGGTCAGGAGGGTTAATTAGTAAAAAGGGAAACCCGAGGGGGCGCCCGAGGCATCCACACCATGTGGTGGCGCGACCTAGGGTGGGTGCGCCGCCAAGTGGTGTGGGCCCCTCGTGGCCCCTCTCCGTATCGTCTACTGGCTCAAGGGGTCTTTGGGTCAAATAGGAACATTGGGATCTTTTCCTGGCATTTTCCCGAAAGTTGATTTTCTGCACAAAAATGGGACACCAGGGGTAATTCTGCTGTAAACAACATTAGTCTGTGTTAGTTGTATTCAAAACTCACAAGTTTAGAGGAAAACAACAGCAAAAGTGTTCGGAGAAGTAGATACGTTTTGGACGTATCACTCTTCCTCTATCTTCTCTCTCTCTCTCACACACACACACACTGACGAAGACATAGATCTTGGACACTGCGGGTAAGGACACCCCCTCTCAGGCCCAATGTCAAGGCCCAAGAAGAGGCGCCCTTGGAAGACTCCAGAAGGCCTACCAGAAGCCCACCCGCACCAAACTTGCGGGCTAAGTTAGGTAGTTTTGTAACCGACCTAAGCTAGGGTTTGAATCCTCTCCGGGTAGGACTCGAGACCTGGCCATCTATATAAGGCCAGGAGAGCCCTCAGGGAGAGGACCAAGCGATACCGCACGACCAAAAAGCCTCGGAACTCGAGATCTACTCTCGATTCGAGCAACCTGTAACCGATCTAATCATCCAATACAGATCGACACGAGGCAGGAGTAAGGGTTTTACCTCTACGAGGGCCCCGAACCTGGGTAAATCTTGCCTTCTGTCTAGCCGACGATCTCACCAGCGCCCATGACTTCTCCTAATCGAAACCCGATAGGGTCACCTAAGGGACTTGTCGAGTCAGGGATTCGACAATTGGCGCCGTCTGTGGGAAACGCGGGCGCTGGATCACCGGCATCTTCGGCTTCATCGACATCCAACTCCCGTTGGAAACCAACGACTACGGCTCCGAACAATCCTATACGGATCGGATCTGTCGTGGTCACGCCTCACTCGCCGGAATCTCGCCCGGCGTTCGAGGAACTGGAGAAGAGCGTCACCCTGACGTTCGGGAGCTTCAACTTCATGGCGAACAGAGACGGGATCCTCCACTTCTCAGATGAATCTGAAACCGAATCTGGAACCGCCAACTCGCGCTTTCCTACAGGAAAAAGCGGCGAGTCCATCCGCTACAACGCAGTCGACTACCACACCCTCTCGACAGAGGAACCCTCTCGGGTGCGGAGAGCTTTTCGATCTACGCCTAGGACACACGGACCACAACTGGCCCAAGTCTGCATGGCAGGGTCGGAACAGCCCTCGGAAACTGAATATAGCGCGACCGAGCGCGATATAATCGGCGTTTCGCGGGAAGCCTGGAAAAGAGCCAAGGAATCCATGCGAAAGAGCCAGCCGCCTGCAGCGGGAGCCACACAGGAAGACCTAACCGCCTACCACTATCACCTAGTGAGGGCGGCCTCAAACATCAAAGATGCCCGAGCAGATCTAGCCCGTCGCAGGAGAGCGGCGGATGAATCAAGCCAACGTCGAGCCGAGCTATCCCACGCACCTTCAGTCGGCACCCGACCTAGGGGGAAAGGACCCGCAGCGTCGACGAGGGACCACGAATCTATGGCTGGAACCAACAGGTCTACCACGTCTTCTTTCATGAGGATCGACGACGATGGCAACGTCTACCCACAAACCCCAGCTGCTGCGATCCTAGCCGCAGCAACCTACATGCAGATGAATCAGCCAACAGATAGCGATCCCCGGGTGGAACAATACAAGCACATTCGCAAAGGTCTAGGGCTGGCGGCCGCGAGGCTCGCCTCTCACGATCGCAAGGAACAATTGGAGAAGGAGCGACTGGAGAAGGATAAGGACAAGGGAACGCCCCGCAGGCACAGAAGCTCTTCCCCGAGAAAAGACAAGTCACCACGTCGTGGCCGAGGGAAAGAAGCCCGCCGCCGTGATGACAGTCGAAGCAGTGGCGACGACAGCCCGAGAGAAAAAAGCCCGCGACACCGCGGCAGCCGTTCACGCAAACGAAGCAAGGAACCACGGAAGAACTCCGATCGCGATCAACCCGGACGGGACGCGCGATCAGACATCGCGCAAAACAAAGTGGATAGAGCAAGGGCGTCAAGATATCGCGATCGATCATCGTCCGGCTCTTCGGATGACGAGACCTGCGGCGCACTATGTTTCGCCCGTAGTATCCGCGAGGCGCCCCTACCCAAGCGATTCAAGCTCAGCACGGAAGTGACGAAGTACGACGGCTCACTCGAGCCCTCCCAATGGTTGAGCGACTACCTCACGGCAGTGAAATGCCAACGTGGTAACAAGAACACGGCCATGCAATACCTCAATTTGCACCTAGCCGGAGCAGCTCGCAGCTGGCTGGAGAGGAGACCGCGATCTTTCTACGCATCGTGGGATGACTTGCACCGTGATTTCTGCAAGAACTTCCAGTCGACCTATAAGAGGCCGGCTACAATCGAAGAACTACGAGCCTGCAAACAGAAAAGCGGTGAATCCACCCGAGAATACATCCAGCGATGGAACACGCTCAGGAACACCGCAGGGACAATCTCTGAAGAAGTGGCGATTGAGGCCTTTGCCAAAGGAGCAAGAAGAACCGCGTTTCGAGAAGAGCTCGGCAGAGCCGCGCCCAAAACCATCGGGGAGCTCATGGTCATAGCCGAAAAATGGGCCAATGGAGAAGATGCAGTACGCAACGAAAGAGGATCATCACCTGCACACGAGGACGACCGCCACGGACGAAGGAAGAGAAGAAAATATTACGACCACGATGATAGAGAAGAACTAGTGGCAGCAGAATTCACGCGAAGTCGCGACTCCGGTCGTCGCGGAAGTCGCGAGTGGAAACCAAAGGCAGAAGAAAAATCACCCGAGGAAGACCTCGATGCGTACTGCTCGCTACATCTGTTCACAGACAAGCGCACGGGCAAGACTAAGGCAACACACCTTCTCAAGGATTGCCGAAAGTTCATCGAAATCTCGGACGCGCTCGCCAAGAAAAGATTTGCTTCCACCCAAAACTATCCACCACTGCCAGGAGGGGGACAACAATTCCAGCTAAGGGACTTGTCGAGTCAGGGATTCGACAATTGGCGCCGTCTGTGGGAAACGCGGGCGCTGGATCACCGGCATCTTCGGCTTCATCAACATCCAACTCCCGTTGGAAACCAACGACTACGGCTCCGAACAATCCTATACGGATCGGATCTGTCGTGGTCACGCCTCACTCGCCGGAATCTCGCCCGGCGTTCGAGGAACTGGAGAAGAGCGTCACCCTGACGTTCGGGAGCTTCAACTTCATGGCGAACAGAGACGGGATCCTCCACTTCTCAGATGAATCTGAAACCGAATCTGGAACCGCCAACTCGCGCTTTCCTACAGGAAAAAGCGGCGAGTCCATCCGCTACAACGCAGTCGACTACCACACCCTCTCGACAGAGGAACCCTCTCGGGTGCGGAGAGCTTTTCGATCTACGCCTAGGACACACGGACCACAACTGGCCCAAGTCTGCATGGCAGGGTCGGAACAGCCCTCGGAAACTGAATATAGCAAGAGCTCGGGCGCGAGGAAGACGAAGATGGGCGCGAGGAAGAAGATGAAGAAAGAGTGCGGGGAAAATTTTACCGCAGCGCCAACACCCGTATTTATACACGGAGCGAAGTAATTTCGGCCGTACGATGCGCTACGTGGCGCCTATCGCGGCCGCCACGCGTAAGGATGAAACGAAGCGGCGGACTGCGGCGGACGTCTCGTTTCCCGGTCAAAAAGCTGACAAGGTGGGCCACCATCTGCTACCACTCCGTCACGTCCCATCGGGAGGAGAGGAGTGCGCCATGACGTCATGGCATTCGTCATTCAAAATTGAGATCTTTTCGAATGGAAGTTCAGACGCGAAATTATCTTCGTACGAATATCAATTCCTTCGGATAAAAGCAACTTTTCCATGAACAGTTCATAAAGCAAGACCTCTTCGAACAGAGAGAAAAATACCCTATGCACGAAAACTCTTTCGTATGGGCACAGCATGCCGAACATGAAAACTCTTTCATACGGGCTTGGTTTTTTCCAACACGAAATTTCTTTCGTATGGAGCTCAAACAAATTCATCGGGTGGGAAAAACCTACCTCTCCTACACGTGATAATTCTACATCATAAAAACCTGGATTGTTCAGCCGACTAGGCACATCTGGATGCCGTATTCTTCGAGTACGAAGGTAAGACCCAGAAAGATCTCTCTTTTGGGCCTGGAATCGCACTCGAAAGCTGCGTCCTCCGGCATAGTTCCGTGTCAACAACACGAAGAAAAATCCTAGCGGACGCGCCGGGTACCCTCATAGGTTAAGTTCGACTTGATAAGTCCACAACGGCCCAGTCGCAACAATCACCTCATCGGGTTCGAGTCGGAGGTCTCGAATCTGTGTAGGCCAGGAATGTTTTTGCCCTAGTCGCAATTAATTGGCCCTGATCTCTCGGGAGAGCCAAGCTACTGAGCCACATCCTTCTGCAAATATAAGCCGCAAAACAGGCGCCTGTGCTGCTCGATACTCGAGCGTTATAACTTACAATGCAGGGGACACACCCTTCGAAGACAACAACTGTCGAGCTGAACTTCCAAGAGGAGATCAAAAAAGGTCTGACCGTCTACCCGATTGGAAATAAATCCCAATCGAGCACACGCTCGGGGGCTACTGACGAAGACATAGATCTTGGACCCTGCGGGTAAGGACACCCCCTCTCAGGCCCAATGTCAAGGCCCAAGAAGAGGCGCCCTTGGAAGACTCCAGAAGGCCTACCAGAAGCCCACCCGCACCAAACTTGCGGGCTAAGTTAGGTAGTTTTGTAACCGACCTAAGCTAGGGTTTGAATCCTCTCCGGGTAGGACTCGAGACCTGGCCATCTATATAAGGCCAGGAGAGCCCTCAGGGAGAGGACCAAGCGATACCGCACGACCAAAAAGCCTCGGAACTCGAGATCTACTCTCGATTCGAGCAACCTGTAACCGATCTAATCATCCAATACAGATCGACACGAGGCAGGAGTAAGGGTTTTACCTCTACGAGGGCCCCGAACCTGGGTAAATCTTGCCTTCTGTCTAGCCGACGATCTCACCAGCGCCCATGACTTCTCCTAATCGAAACCCGATAGGGTCACCTAAGGGACTTGTCGAGTCAGGGATTCGACTCTCTCTCTCTCTCTCTCTCTCTCTCTCTCTCTCTCTCTCTCTCTCTCTCTCTCTCTTAGATCTACTCTTGCACATATGTCGTGAGGCTGCTCTCTCCCTGTTAGCAGAACGCTCTAGGCGGCGTAACCGTGAGGATCAGAGGACTAGACACGTGGATACCGGCAGAGAGATCATATGTTTGATCTTGGACCGGGGTTTGAGCAAAATCTTCATGTATTATACATTCACCACCCGTTGGGAACCCCAAGAGGAAGGTGATGAAGCATAGCAGGAAGTTTTCCCTCAGTATTGAGACCAAGGTTATCAAATCAGTAGGACTTAGAGATCTACAGCATGGTGCTAAATAGTCAAATTTATAGCGTGGACCTACACGCAGCACACAAACTTACTTTGTCCCAATGTTTCAGGAAGGTTGTCAAGCTTCCCGTCTTGCTGAAAATAAAGGGGTTAAACGTATAGTGTGAAAAACATAAATGAAAGTAAAACGCACCAGTGAGCAAGTAATGATTGAAAGCAAGTAAACGATGTTGTAATCAATATAAAATAATGGACCAGGAGCCATAGTTTCACTAGTGGCATCTCTCCAAAGATAAACAAGCAAACATATTGAGTAAACGAATTATAGCTGGCCAATTGATAGAATTGAAGCAACAATAATTATGACAAAGCAAAATTCATTGTGATATTCATGTAGACACTACATCAAACATATATAGACCATAATCAAACTGCATCTATAACTAATAATCCATCTTGAGAGACTTCTATGCTCGTCTCTGGCCGGTAATAAGTTGCAAAGCAACAGATAATCGCATTAAGCTCAGTACATAATTTAAGCAATATTTAGTAGCAAGAAAACATTCTCATCCTTAGATGTCTCTATCACTTGTGCCCAGGCACGGAGAAGGCATGAACCTACTAGCTAGCACAAAACCCTCTCTTGGAGATACATGAAATCACTTGGCAAAAGTAAGTAGACACATCGGAGAGCATGCACGAACATAAATATAACATGAATATGATAATAGAAACAAGATCATATAAGAAACATGAACAATATGATCATAACTTCACAATTCATCATATCTCAGCAAACACAACACGTAGTATTTACATCATATCAATCTTTATCATGTTAGGCATCTCAGCAGACCACAAAGTGGTAGCACAAGGAGAAGAGACAACCATCTGGATAATGTTGTGGACCTGTAGTCCAAGTATGAACTACTCATGCATCATTTCGAAGGCAATCATGACGATGAAGAGGACACCGATGACGATTCCCCCTCCGACAGGGTGCCGAAACATGATTCCAGAACCCTAAATTAGGCTTTCGAGATGGCGGCGGCTCTGACAATGTTTTCTGGAAAATAATGCTCGCCTCGAAGTTTTTAGGTCAAGGGGGACGACCTGGGGGGAGTCTCGGGGTGCCCATGCGGGGTCTGGGCACAAACCCACCCGGACGGGCGCCTTGGACCCGTCTCGGCTCCCAGGTGGCCCCCACGAGCTCTCCTTTGGTCTTTATCTTTGTTTCGGGTTAAAAAATCCTCCAGGGCTTTCGTGGAATATTCCATGAAAAAGGATTATCTTAGGTTTTATTTCAAGGCATGTTCAAACACACTCGAATTTTCAAATTTCCGCAAAGTTAATTGAATTGTTTGAATTCAAATGATTATTTTTGGTCCTTTTGACCTCACCGGAACTATAGTGTCAGAATGACTTGACCAAATTTCACCGACTGAGAATGTTGAACCTATTAGTCATACTTCAGGTGGTTCTACTATAAAAGCGAAAATGCAAAATCTTTGCATTTCGATTAATTGATAGAAAAGATAATATATTGATAGGAACGGTAATATGTACAAGTCTAGAAAAGGACTAACACCGTGATATATAAATTGATCCAAAACCTAGCCTAGGGGAGAAGCTAGAGAAGGCTCCGGGCTCCCGTGTTCTCCCACTCTCCCGCTTTGGTCATGATCGTGTCGAGCAGGGTGGCTACCAAGGATGCACATTATTGAAGACGATCGTGTTCCAGTGTTTTCAGGTTCACCATGTTGTTAGAATGATCAATGATGAGGTGCCCTTGTGCAGCAGGTGAGGGGTGGCGTGCAAAGTCCGCGCCCACCAATCTGCAAAGACACCTCAATGGGGCGTGGAGGGGGTGGATCTACTATAAAAGCGAAAACGCAAAATCATTGTGTTTCGATACAAAAGATAATATATCGATAGAAACGATAATATGTACAAGTCTAGAAATGGGCTAACACCGCGACATATACAAATCGATCCAAAACCGATCCAAAACCTAGTCTAAGGGAGAAGCTGGAGAAGGCCCGGGCTCCCGCGTTCTCCCGCTCTCACGCTTTGATCTTGATCATGTCGAGCAGGGAGACCACCGAGGATGCGCATTGTTGAAGATTGTCGTGTTCCGGTGTTTTCAAATCCACCATGATGTTAGTATGATCAACGATGAGGTACCCTTGTGCAGTAGGCGTGGGGTGGCGCACAAAGTCCGCGTCCACCAATCCGCGAACACAGGTTGAATCCACGAGAGTCTCTCATGCCAGATCGTCCGTGAGAAAGGTCGACCGGTGAGAATGTGCGCTATTGTCTACTCTGATTGGTCGCATAGTGGGTGTCGCGCCACAAGAGAGAGATCGTGTCACGCTAGCCACTCACCCGTGCAACATCTGTACTGACAAGCGAATGAGATGAAGAATTTCACCCTACGAGGCTGCTCGCCTAGGATTTTTGGTTAAGTCTACAGGAAGATGGTTCTACTACTGAGTCTTGAATTGTGCGTTGTTTAGCTCAATCATTTCCAAATTCTTACATTAATTGTGAACCGTTGGGCATATGATAATCTGTCAGTTCGTCATCCCTCTTCTCCACCGTTGCTCCAATTTATTGTGGCTGTTAGTACATCAACTCAACGTGAATTGTGATATTGTTACATCAAGGCATCAAGTGGTGCTTCGAAGGGGACATGCCATAAAGTGGCATTGAGCTCGCGTGAAACGGTTCGGAGCTTCGGTTGTACTAGCATTTGAGTAAAAGTGATCAAACTGTAATGCTGCATGTGCATATCACAGATGACGCAGACTGCCATGTAAAAAAAATGGGTATGGAGTACTTGCGTATTTTAACTGGACGGTGCAATTGTTGTACTCCCTCCATCCACTTTTATAAGACACACTTCTTACTATTGAAGTAAAACAAATTGGACGGTGCAGGGGTCCAGATCGAGAGTGTGGTGTATTCCGATGATTCAAAGGTTATTAAAGTTGTACTGTAGATCTTATATGTTTGTCCAAGCTCGAAATAATGTGTGTACCCCCCGACAGTAAGAGGCATAAGAATTTTGGTGGCTTCATGTAGTTGAATCGGTATCACACAAGTACTTAAAACATTTGTAAGTATTAAAATTCTTCCTCTTACATCTACTTTCGTCAAATTTTGTGACACTTAATTCCGGACGGAGGGAGTACTACATTGCAACATTTCCTATTGCTTTGTTTATCCGATTTAAGTGTTGAGATATCGGTTTTTTTAGCCTCGTCCAATAAAAACACAGGAGTTTTACACCATAAAAAGTTGGCATGAACCTTTAAGTTTTCCATTTCTAGAATCATCGGTTGTACGCATTTGAAGGCACCCAGTACTCGTGGGCCGACACGTTGGAGAGTGGTCTGTGTATGTGGTAAATTAGTTTAGTTCATGATTAGATCTGTACCTAACCAGGCAATTAAAAGATGCAACCTGACTGAGCTCCCGATGGCCGCTCGGGCTAAACTAGACACAGGATCAAACCGTACAACTGTCGCACCGAGACAAAAAGTACTCCCTCCGTCTCAAAATAAGTGTCACAACTTTGTCTAAACATAGATGTATCTAGACATGTTTTAGTGTATAGATGCATCCATATCTAGACAAAGTTGAGACACTTATTTTGAGACGGAGAGAGTAACAAGGAAAAAAAAACTAGTTCAGCAGGTGAATCTCGTACCGCGCGCACCGCTTCCGACGCGAGATGTCGCTCTGGATCCGATCTACTCGTGCTGGGAGTACATCTGTAGCCGGTGGCTTATCCCTTTTTATTTTGGAAAATGAAGCTGCTACTTATCTGATGCACGATCATGTGAATCCCATTTAGCTTTCAGCATTTCATTTACATGTGTCGTTGCAAGAGCAACTCTAGCAAACCTCCTGAAACTGAGAACTTTAACCTAGGTCTATGTCCGGTGAGTGGTTAAAGCAGATCCGGTATGAATTAGCTTCTCCGCAATGTGGTCTCTGAACAACCACCACGTCGCCGCGTGGGCTCGCATAAGCTCACCTCCACGCCCCACACCACCGCCGGCTATGGAGGTGGGAGACGAGTGCACGCCTCGCATCGATGAGCAGGGTCGCATCCACGGCGGGCTGGCCAGCGCCCGCAACGGCCCAGCTCGTAGTTGGGCGGGCCTGCCACTCGCCATTTCGACGACGAGACCGGCCCTTCCGGAGTCGTCCCGTCGCTGTCGCCGACGACGGTCCTATGGCTCCAAACGGAGGAGAGCGACAAGGACTCCTTCTCCTACGTCGAGACCGACGATGACCTCGTCAAACTCGTCATGGAGAAGTCCATCCATAGCGAGCGCTGGCAGACGGAGAAGCGTTACCGCTTCGAGCAGCAGGTGGAGTCCTACAACGCCGTCCAGCTCAAGTGCGTCCTTTGTGTGGACGCGGAGATGCAGGCGAAGCGCCGCGAGTGGGACGCCATTGCGGCGGCGCAACTCGACCACGTCGTGCACTCCTCCGACGACGACAATGACTGAAGATGGCGCTAAAGATGAAGCCCGATGAAGTTCGTGCCCGCATTTTTATGATCTAGGTTTACGATGAGTTGTTTCATCGCCGTATATGCACATTAAGTTTCAGTTCAAATTTTGGTAGGAATCATCTAGTGTTCGTCCGTCTTTATTTGCCCAAAAATCAATAAGTTATGAATTTGCAGTTTGGGATACAGACTTTGCGTCGCCCATATGAAGACCAAAAAGCCATGAAAAGGCGAACCGAAAACTCCTTTTCAGTTTGACGTTTACGGATGCTTTTGCTATAACACAGGCCCAAAGCACACGAAATAGGTTTTCGCCCCGCTTTATAAATAAAGCAACCGTCCACAAGAGTCATACAGAAACACAGATACAACGCACACACAATGCTGGGGCCACAACACAAACAAGCCCAAAGTACAACAACACACCCACAGACACACGCTAGAGCAAGGGGCGAGGGGGTGGTGTGGGTAGAAATGGCGCTACGATCCAGCGCGGAGCCTCAGGGTGGAGCCGAGGCGGAGATGCGGCGCGCGGCTACTAGAAGTCTGTCGATAGAGTCATCTAGCCGCGCCCGGTCCCGCTGTCTACAAAGCGGGTGCCACTGCTGCAAGAAGGCCAAGATTTTGAAAATAGAGTCAGAAGCCCGCCTCAAGAAGACTTTCTCAATCCTCATTTTATTGCGGATGGCGCCATCGCCGCAAACACCAGCCAGAAGAGACGGCTGCCTCCTCATGCATGGCGTGCCCGACTTTCTAAGAACTCGCCAAGATCCTAGGCCTGCCAAGCAGGGCCTAAGGACTCCCGCACGAAATTCCACAAAAACCGGGCCGCGGGACACACAAAGAATATGTGCGTACTCGATTCCGGGGTCCTGCAGAGGGGACAAGGGCCATCCCCATGGCCCCGGCGTTTGGCCACCTCCACCCCCGAAGGCAGCCTATCACGTAGAAGCTGCCACACGAATATCTTAATCTTTAAGGGCAGCGGGGCCTTCCATAGGGGAGAGGCCCAAGCACTCGTAGGCTCAGCAAACTGTGCCCGGTACACCGACTTGACTGTGAAGGCCCCCGACGGGGCCAACGACCACGCCACCTGATCAAGGCCCCCTGGCAGCGCAACAGGGAGCTGATATGTCTCCAACGTATCTATAATTTCTGAAGCTCCATGATAATATTATGTCAATTGCTAGATGTTTTCTCTCTTCTTTCTAGCATTTTTACACGTTTTCCAGGACTAACCTATTAACAAGATGCCAAGTGTCAGTTCCCTGTTTTCTGTTGCTTTTTATTTCAGAAAAGTTGTTCTGGAAATATTCTCGGAATTGGACCCCACAAAGCCCGAAGTGCCTATTTTCCCCAGAAGCATCTAGAAGACCGAAGAGGAGTCGAAGAGGGGCACCAGGGGGCCCACACCATGGGGTGGCGCCCCCCTTGGCCGCGCCAGGGGGTGGTATGTGGCCCCCAGGGCTCCACCGCCTCTGCCCTTTCGCCTATTTATTCCCCCGGATGGAAAACCCTAGGCACCTGATCAAATATCCCCGAAAAGTTCCGCAGTCGCCGTCATCGTCAACCCTAGATTAGGGGGGGTTCTGAAGCTGTCTCCGACACCCTGCCGGAGAGGAAATCATCACCGGATGCCTCTTCATCACCATGCCTACCTCCGGAATGATGCGTGAGTAGTTCATCCTTGGACTACGGGTCCATAGCAGTAGCTAGATGGTTGTCTCCTCCTCATATGCCTCCATGTTTAGATCTCGTGAGCTGCCTAACATGATCGAGATTGTCCTTATGTAATTCTATGTGTTGTGTTTGTTGGGATGTGATGAATATTGAACTTATGCCAAGTTGATTATAGTCTTTATGGCATATGCTATTTGTGATCTTGCATGCTTTCCGTTGCTAGTGGTTGCTCTGGCCAAGTAGTTGCTAGTGACTCCAAGAGAGAGTATTTATGCTCGATAGTGGGTTCATGTCTCCTTTTCGCCTGTGCTCGAGTGACAGAAACGTGACGGGGGAGGATGTGATGTTGCCACTAGGGAGAAAATAGCGGTGTGAGTGCCCGCGTGTACAATCATTGCTTACGTTACACACATTGTTTAATGCAATTATCTGTTGCTTGCAACTTAATACCTAAGGGGGTTCGGATGATAAGCTGAGGGTGGATTATTAGTCATAGATGCAGTTGGATTATGGTCTATGTATATTGTTGTAATTCCCGCACTAAATATCATAGTAGTCATCATGTCATGAATGTGCACTACGGTGCAACCTTTATTTGTCAATTGCCCAGCTGTAATTTGTTCACCCAGCATGCTATCTTTTATGGAGAGACACCACCAGTGAACCTATGAACCCCGGTCCATTTTCCTACACTGTTAAACAAACCACTACAATTTCCCTCTTTCTTTACTTACTGCAAGCATACACTATTTTCCACACTATACGTCTAATCTTTATTTTCAGCAAGACCGGTGAGATTGACAACCTCATTGTACCGTTGGGACAAAGTTTTTGGTTGTGTTTTGTGCAGGTTCCACGTTGTTGCTGACACCGGTGAGGCGCCATCAGCACCGTCAGTGGCGTCAACCTTCCAAAGATCATCTTCCTCCTACTGGATTGATAACCTTAGTTCTTAACTGAGGGAAATTCTTACTGCTGCACTCATCACACCCTCCTCTTGGGGTTCCCAGCACACCATCAACGTTTGCATCAAGGAATTTCTGGCGCCGTTGTCGGGGACCAAACAAACATATATAAGAAGACTTCCTCCCGCCACGGTCGACATCACAAGTAGCAAGGAATTTTTGGCGCCGTTGCCGGGGAGGAAGAAGTCTTCTGGCAAGGGGAGTCTCTCACTCTCAACCTCTTTATTTTGTTTATTGTCTTGTTTTTATTTTTTTTCTTATTTTGCTTCTCTTTATCAAAAATACAAAAAAATAGTTCTTATTCTAGTTGTTATTTTTGTCACTAAGTTATTATTTTTCATCATGTTGTTCCCTAAGTTTACCTTGAAAGATTTGCCGGTAGGAAGTGTTTCTATACTTGGAAAGGACACTATCAAATAATTCTTTGATCATGTTAGTAAGCATGACAACTTTGAGGAAAAATCCGTAGTAGAACTTGCTCCCAATTACGAGACTGCTGCAACTTCTTTAGTTCACATGCTAGAAGCTAGGTTTGTTAACCTCCATCCCATATTACAACATATGTTCCTCAACATGAATAACATTGAAGATGTTGAGAAAAGAAACTTCATCTTAGAAACTATGCTTAAAGAATTTGGAGATGTTGCTCTAGAAGTTAGAAAAGCCTTTGATCGTTTCAATATGCTTGTCTCATGTGTAGACATTGTTGGTGCTCTAGAAAAAACTGAATCTAATAATGAAAACGAGGATAAAAATACCAATCCCCTTTAAATTGGTGGCACTGCACGAAGCCCAAGAAAATAATTTTTATTGGATTGTTCCTCAGAATTTATTTGATGAAGATAGTAAGCCTAAAAGTACTAAGAGAGGAGCCTCTAAAACTCACTTAGAAAAAATACAATGCATTATTAAAGAATTTTCAAGTCTTGATTTGAATTCCTCACTTGAAAATACTTGAGTTGTTTTCTATGCCTAGCTGAAAGGCGTTAAAGAAAATCGCTACCGGGAGACAACCCGTTTTATTTCTCTGTTTTCAACTTGTTTTCCTTCGTTTTCTTTTGTGTGCTTTGTACCTGAATGTTGTCTATTTCCTTAGAAACCCTTCTGTTTCTTTTCTTTTGTATTTTTGTTGAGCCAAGTAAAGCCTCTAGTGGAAAGTTGAGGCTATATTTCGGATTTCTGCGCAGGAAACAGATTTCTGCTGTCCACTGTTTATTCCGTATAAAATTACAGAAAATTCAAAATGACCTGAGTTGTTTTGTGCGTAATCCTGGGATATATACGCAACCTTTCTTATTTTACCACTTTTTGATTTGATCAACAGAAGATTTTCTAAAAAAATCATGTTTACCTGCTGTTCTGTTTTGACAGATTTCTGCCAATAATTGCATTTGCGTCTTAATCTCTTTCTTTTGGCGTTCTTTTGAGAAAAAAGACTTTTAAAAGAAGTTGTGACAGTAGCTAATGTGTTTTTGAGTGTTAGGCATGTGTTGAAACTGAACCATGTGAATTTATTATTTCGATTGCACTAACGTTGCTAATGAAGATTGTGAGAAGTTTGGTGTGAATGAAGTTTTCAAGGGTCAAGAGAAGAGGATGATATGACGTGATCAAGAAGAGTGAAAAGACTAAGCTTGGGGATACCCCGGTGGTATATCCCAGCAAATTCCAAGAAGACTCAAGCGTCTAAGCTTGGGGATACCCAAGGCATCCCCTTCTTCATCGACAAATTCTCAGGTCACTTCTAGCGAAACTATATTTTTATTCGGTCACATCTTATGTGCTTTACATGGAGCGTCTTTTATTTTTCCTATCAGTTTGTTTTTATTTTTGCAATAAGTTTGCTTGGACCCCAGCATTCTTTTATTGGAGAGTGACACGCTCCGCTTTTTCATGGGAATACTTTGTATTCTTTGTCTAGCTGATTTATTTATTTAGCTACTGTTTTGCATGCATCTCTTATCAGAGCTGTTAGTTTTAGTAGTGTTATGTGAGTAATCTCATGTTTGCTTGTTGTATCATAATAAGTATTTTTGTTAAAATATACCTTATATGGTGCTTATTAGGAAAATAAACTGCTGCTTGAAGTAGAATTTATAACAGTGCATGTAGAAGTTTGTATAGACTGTGACTAGAACTTTTTCATGCCATGCTAAATGTTATTTTAGTTTTAAAGCCTTGTGGATATTGAGTAGCATGAATAGCCTCAAATAGCTGAGAGTGTTTAATATTCCATTGAAAGATTCATGAGTTGTTCTTGTCATAAGGAGGCATAAATTTATGGTATTATCTTTCGAATGTTTTATTTGGTTGACTTGGCGCATGCTCACACCATGTTTCTGACTATGAACCAGTCACGAATAGGCTCCATGACCACTTAGTTTTTGAACTTGTGATACCGCTTATGCTTTAATTAATGATGTTTATGTCGCTATGCATGATTATGGCTCTTATGCTCTCTTGATTTGTCGCTCCCAGTCTTTTGCTAGCCTCCACCTGTACTGAGTATGAGCTCTACTCGTGCATCCAAATCCCTTAAACCAAAGTTTTTCCCATTGTGTCCACCATACCTACCTACATGTGGTATTTAACTGCCACTCCAAGTAAATTGCTCATGTGTTACCTTTAAAACCTTCAAAATTACTCATGCTTCATGTTTCTGTTTTTCCTCATGAGGACGTAAATAGAGAATCTTTATCTCACTTGCTGATTGGATTTCACACCCTAGACTAGTGGTTTCATCCGCTTATCCAAATGATAGAAGAGCTGGCAGCGGGGTTCCCAGCCCCAAATTAATACACACAAAATCTCTTCACTATTTTTTCCTCTGATTTATCAGTCAAAGCATAATTGTGTAAACAAAAGAGAAAGAGGGATGACCTTCTACCCAGATGCATCCTTCACATGGGAGCCGCTCTTGTGAATCCAGTTGGCTTGTGACGTACTGTATTTTCTGTTTACCATTCGTTGACATTAGTATACACCTCTCTTAAAATATAGACACTCCTCCATGGTATGTGATTGTTGGCAGGCACTCGAGGATTCGGTTAGCCATGGTTTGTGTAAGACGGATGGGAGGAGTGTCAAAGCTTTTTATACCTCTGTTTAATAAAATAAAAGCTCTAGCACATGAGTGATCCCTGCTTCCCTCTGTGAAGGGCCTTTGTTTTACTTTTATGTTGAGTGTCCATCTTCTAACTTTATGCACGGTTGAGAGAGCATATTTGCCATTCTGAGTTTTATGTGCATTTGTCCCAGAAACATTACTAATTGATTCATGATGTGTTATTGCTTGTTCTCTAATTATTTGTTCTAGTCTTCCTCATGAACTTTGAAGGTGTCCTGCCATTTATGTTTTGCCCCACTCTTAAGGACTAGCGAAATATCACTTTGACATGTTTTCTATATACTTGAAATAAACGTATATCTTTCGTTGAATTGTTATTCATGATCTTTTATTTTGTTACTTCTCATGCTGCAAGGTGATTGCTATGCTTTATTATTAAAATTCTATTGATCATGCTTGTGTTCAAGTTCTATGATCTCAGCTTAGTTATGATTTTACATTATTGATGATCAAATTTATGTTGGTAGCATGTCACCTCAGAAATTATGTGTTTTTATCGTTTACCTACTCAAGGACGAGTAGGAGCTAAGCTTGGGGATGTTGGTATGTCATAGACGTATCCTTAATTTCTGATGTTCCATCTTGTTTTCATGCCATATGCTACATGTTTTTCTTAGACTTTATGTCATTTTTATAGATTTCCTGGGACTAACCTATTGACAAGATTCCACAGAGCCACTTCGTCCCGAAAAACACCTGAGGCCGCCGTCATCGTCATCCCGAGATTGGGAGAATTCTTGAGCTCTCCCGGGAACCCTGTCGGGAGGGGAATTCATCACCGGAGGGGTCTACACCACCATGCCCTCCTCTAAAGTAATGCGTGAGTAGTCCATCCCTGAACTACGGGTCCATAGCAGTAGCTAGATGGTTGTTCTCTCCACTTTGTATCTCATGTTTAGATCTCGTGAGCTGCCTCACATGATCGAGATCATTTTTATGTAATGTTACATGTTGTGTTTGTTGGGATCTGATGAATGTTGAATGCTATGTCTTCTGATTATCAATATATCATGGTATCTTCATGCTTATGTTATTTATGATCATGCATGCTCTCCGTTATTAGTAGATGCTCTGACCAAGTAGATGCTAGTAACTCCAAGAGGGGGTATTTATGCTCGATAGTGGGTTCATGCCTCATTTGCATCTATACTCGAGTGACAGATGGAGGATGTGTTGTTGCCATTATGGAGAAAACAACGGTGTTTACCTAGTTTACATTGTTTACATTACACACTTTGCTTACTGCGATAATATGTTGCTACCAACTTAATACCCAATGTTTGTTCGGATGATATTCGGATGGTGGATTATTAGACATAGACGCAGTTGGATGATAGTCTATGTTTTTGTTGTAATGCCAGCATGAATCACATAGTAATCTTTGTGTCTTGTATATGCACTACGGTGCAGCCTTCATTTTTGTCAATTGCCCAGCTGTACTTTGTTCACCACACATGTTATTTATCTTTCACGGAGAGACACCACTAGTGAACTATGGACCCCGGTCCTTTTTCCTCATACTGATAAAACACCTACTGCTTTCATACTGATTTCATACTATTTTCCTACTGTTTTCTACACCATACATTTAACCTCTTTGTGTTCAGCAAACCGGTGAGATTGACAACCTCACTGCTATATTGGGACAAAGTGATTTGATTGTGTTGTGTAGGTTCCACGGTGCTGCTGAACCGGTAGTGCGCCCTGCCACCTCAGCTGCATCAAACCTTCAGAGACTGCTTGTCCTCCTACTGGTCGATTCAACCTTGATTTCTTTTCTGAGGGAAAACTTGCTGCTACACTCTTCACAACCTTTTCTCTTGGGGTTTACCAACGTCATCCTCATGTCAAGGCATCGTTAGTAACGTCCCTTGAGGAAAGTGAACTGAAAGGGATGTGTCAGACGCTCAGCCACTGGGGCCAAACGCCTCGCACATACCTTGGATAAAATCCTATGGATAACGTTTATAACCGTGATGGGCCTAAACTGTCGAATATCTGTCGCCCCAGGAATTTTCGGGATCAGGGTTATCACGCCATAGTTAAGGCGTGACATAACTAAAGTCGCGATATAAAATTCCTGGAAAATTGGCGTAACGACCGCCTAGATAGTCCCCTAGAACTTCTGGAAGAAGGAAACCGGGAGACTGTCCGGCCCTGGAGCCGAGCATGCTTTCATGTCCATAATCGCCCCGTGAACCTCCTCAGGGAGAAACGGGAGAAAAAGACCCTCGTTCTGAGCCGAAGTGAGTAGAGCTCCCTGGGGCCACAAGTGGGCCATCAATGCGACCCCGAAACGAGGGGTCGCCGTAAACAACTCTTTATAGAAGGAGTAGATGTGGGCGGAGATGTCTTCAGCCGCTTCCAATAAGTTGTCTCCTGCCCATAGTAATGGGATAGATCATCTACGTCTCCTCCCATTCGCAATGACGTGAAAATAGGCGGTATTGGAGTCTCCCTTGAGAATCCAGTTCTGGCGACTGTGTTGACGCCAGTACACCTCCTCCCCTTTGTAGACCTCCATAAGGGAGGTCTCCAGGGCATACCGCTGACCCCACTCTTCTGCACTCAGCCCCCTGCATCCACCGCCAAGTCAAGGGATTGGATCTGACCCGGTAGGGAGGCTTTGTGCCTCCGGATCTCGGCTTCTCGGTTTTCCCCCCACCCACGCATGAACTGACGGGCGCTCTTAGCACAAAAGTCCAAAACATCCACCGCAATATACACACGAGGGCGGGAAGCTGCCGCAGAGTTCCACTTAAGCCGAACCGCCTCCACAAAGCCCGGTTGGTCCAACCAGAAGTCCTCGAAGTGGAACCTGTTTGGCCTAGGAGGTACTTCTCCCCCCGACGAGAGGATCAACGGGCAGTGGTCTGACCCCACCCGAGTGTCGGCCCGAAGGGAGCACAGGGGGAACGCAGCTTTCCCGTCTACCGATATCCACACTCGATCAAGAACCGAGTGAACCAGGTTCGCCTGGTTATTAATCCACGTGTACCTAGCCCCAACTCGCTCAACCTCGATAAACACCATGTACGCAATGAAATCGTTGAACATGCGCATCCTAGGAAGGTCAACATTGTCCAAGCTCTTGTCGAGGGGCGAACGGATCAAGTTAAAGTCCCCTTCCACGACAAACGGGGTGTGACAATGCTCCACCTTGGCCCGTAGTTTGTCTAAGAACTCAGCGGACCGCCGATGGTCCGCAGGCCCATAAACAATGATAACCTCCCACCGGAGGTTAGTCCGTTTATGGGTGAGGTACATGCTTAGAAAGAATTCCCCTCGGTCCATATCCTCCACCTCAAAGGTGTCCTCCTTAGCACCAAGGAGGATCCCGCCCGGCCGTCCAGTCATCGGGAGACATTGCCAGGCAAATTTATGGCGACGCGGACTCTCGAGTTCCGGGATCGAGAAGTCTTGGCGAATTGTCTCTTGAATGCCCACAATATTTGGGTCCTCCTCCCTAATGTACTCTACCAACTGGCGCCGCCGACCGTCCTGTCTGAACACCCACATATTCCAGTCAAGTAGGATGACACTCATTGGGAACCAGCGGGGGTTGTCCCCTTACGGTGGACCTGTCGGGCCCTACCAGAGGTCGAGGGTCGGGACACGTCCTTCGGTGGCCTCCCGCGCTTCCTTCCCGGCTGGGAGGCTGCCACGGGCTCCGCAACCCTAGGCCGCTGCGAGGAGGAGGCTCCGCTCTCGGACCTAGGTGCCTTCTGCATAGGTCCAACAGGGTCCTGGGGCCCTGGCTGCTCTCACTCAGCGAGAGCGCGAGCAGCCGCAAGGGCCCCCTCATAGACCTCCTTGGCTCTAATCACCTCAATTTTTTCCAATCGGGGGCCAGTCCCTCCCCCCGGAAAATCACACCACAATCAAGAGCCACCTACTCCAAGTGCTCAAGCGGAACCAAATCGAGAACCGAAAATCTAGAACTAGAAGGGGGGAGGACGACGTAGGAATGGAAGAGGTGGGCCGAGACGTACCAGGCTCAAGGCAGCAAACCGCCTGGCGGCGCGCACCCACCTCGAACATCGACGGTACGACGACCTCCGTCCCAGTCTTTGCCCCCGCAAGGCGCGCACTGCGGCGCGACGTGACCCCAGGCACGAGAGTGGTGGTGACGACCGCGCCCAGGGCACGAGTGTCCGGGGATGGAGGAGCTGTCAGTCGAGCCGGGGACCCCTGGGGTGGAGTAGGAGGGGTCCCTGGCGAGCGGGAGTAGCAGACCACCCCCGGGGGCCGCGGAGAAACCGGGGCAGCAACCTCCATGCTTGAACCCCCAGAGTCAGCCGCCTCCGAGTCAGACTGTGGCGAGGGAACGTCGCGAAGGGCGGCAGCCACCAGACCTAACAGGTCTAAGGAACCCGGGCCCTCACAGAGGTCAGACCCATACTGTGAGAGAGAGGGACCCATAGAGAGATGAGAGATCCGACGAGAAACATCCACCATGGTCAGTATAGCCGGTGCACTCGAGGGAGGGGCGACTAGGACTGGCCGAGTCGGCACAGGCGAAGGTGCCTGAGCCACCGCGACAACATGGGCCATCGCCCCAGCAGGCGAGGTGATCCTCGGCACAGGGGCCTAGGCCACTGGAGTCGGGGCCGCGTCCCTAGGGCCCGAGTTGGAGTCGTCCTCCGAGGAGTCCTCATCCTGAGAGGAGCTGTCGTGGTGAGGAGACGGCGAGCGACGTGGGAGCGGGGGAGACACCTTCGGCTGGTCACCCTCCTGCTCCACCTCCACAGAGAGAGGTTTGTCCACCCCATAGAAGTAGAACGGGGGTAGAGTGCCCTCTAGCTTAGAGATGTCCGGGACCAACATACGTAGCCGGACAAGGCCACAACCCGGCAACGAGGTCTCGTCCACCTCCACAAGGCGTCCCACAGCCTGTGCGATCTGGTCGATGATGTGGAGGGTCTTCGCCTCCATAGGGATCTCATGGATCCTAATCCAGACAGGGACCAGAGCAGACAACGCGGTCGGGTCGATGGAGGACTACTCGATGGAGACCTTGATGTTGCATCCTGAGAGTGTGATCGACTCACCCCAGGAAAGGGCCTTGAGCAGACCAAGGGAGGGTAACTCGACGACAAACTCAGAGGGTGTGAGCTCGGTGACCACCCGAGGAGCCTCCGGCTCAAGCAGGAGGAACTCCGCCCACTTCTTGGTAAGGTGAATGTGCCTATCCAGTCACTCTTGCCCACCGGTGTTGAGGGATCTATTAGCCAACAGTTTATTGTACAAATTTGCAAGCCGCATTTCGGAGAAAGCCATACAACAATATTGAAAATCATCGGTCAACTCCTTGCTCCCACATGCCCTATAGAAGTTTGAACAGAAATGCCTCATGAACCATCTATGGTGCAAAGGAGCATGGCCGGGAATGTCAATATCAACCGCATTTAGAATTCCTTGATGACGATCCGAGATGAAACATATTTCTCTTTGAGGCAACAATACCTTGGTCCTAAAAAGATGAAAGAACCATGCCTAGTTAACATTGTTCTCCGCATCCACCAAAGAAAAAGCCAATGGCACCAAACGGTTATTGGCATCATTTCCTATTGCAGCCAATAGAGTGCCCATGTATGGACCGGTCAAAAACGTGCCATCAACGGAGATGACCGGTCTACAATGTTCAAAAGCACTCACACATTGCTTAAATGCCCAAAATGCACGGCCAAATACTCGGACAGTCTTTCCGTTGAGGATCCTTGTTTTTTCCCCAAAAGGCTCAACCACATGAACCATCCCGGGGTTAGTGGCGGCCATGGCTCCCAAAAACCTAGGGATCCGGTTGTATGCTTCCTCCTAGTCACCGTACAACATCTTGAATGCGGCTTGCTTCGCCTTCCATGCCTTTACGTACTTGACCTAGTAGTGAAAAAGGTTCTCCACAAGTTCCATGACACTCTTAATACTCATCGTTGGAAGTGACGAGATGGAGTTGGAAAGCCTATAAGCAATGAACTCGGAGGTGAGTTGTCGGTGGTCTTGATTCAGTTTCTTTCCATAGGCACTCTTGCCATCAAGCTTCTTGCCTCGGCACATGTGAGTTTCCGCACAACTAGATATGTGCCATTCGGGCCCTTTTTTAGAATGGTTTTGCACGCAAAATCCATGGACATCCATCCTCCAAGCAAGCAACCATGTAACGCTTCGTTCTGTCCGAGTGAACAACTCTAAACGGACGATGGTACTTCAGCGAGTACTCCTTGATCCATATCGGAAATTCCAACAACGTTGGAAACTTCAAACCGGGATATATCCCACTCTTCACGTGATTCATATCCTGGTAAGAAGTTCGTCTAGCTCCGAGCACTATACCCTTTCTGCCGTCCACCGTGGCTTCATCCGCAAGACTAACATCACGAACAACGGAATCCGATGATCCCGCCCCAATACCTTCTTGAAAGCTTCCGCCTCCTTCGCCGTGAACCCCTCCTCATCAACTTCTTCATCCGGACCCTCGTCATCTGACCCCGATTCATAGCATCGAGAATAAGGTATGTCATGATCCATAGTCTCTTGCACATAATATGCGTTCAAATCTCCAAGATTGTTGTCATGGAGTTCGACTCCATTCTCATTATCCTCATACTCATTATTTCTCCTCAATGCCTCATCTTGGTTATTTGTAATGGGGATCAAAGTTTTCCTCACTTCATGTTGGGTGGAAGGAGGTTCAAAGACTATGTATAGGTTCGTGAGTGTTGGACTCGTACCATGAAATGGGGAGGCACAACAGTTCAAGTCGAAGTCTTTTTAGTGGCAAATAAATCGAGAGACTTGTCTAGTGACTCGGCTATGGTCTCCTTGTATGCAACCCAACGTAGCTCGAAGTTGATACGCAAAAACTTCCAACGAAGGTGCAATCCATGACCCACGTTATGTCTTCCCTCCAACTCTACTAAACCATTTTGGTCCATCCAATTCAACTCAACTCTAACTTGTTCCAAAACCTCCGCATAGGTAGGACTACGCTCGAAGACCAAGGATATCTCATCCGGATCCGGTTCCAAATCACGTTTCATGAATGCATCCTTGTCCACATGATGAACATGAACAATTCTCGACATTCCTAAAATAATGAAGACACTAATGTGGGAAATTAAAACAATTTATTACTACTCATGCCAATATTAACTTATATTCCTACTCCTAATCTTTGACCTAACATACTACCCAAACAAAAGACCCTAACCCTAACAAATATCTAACCCTAACCCTAATAAATATCTAACCCTAACACATAAGAACCCTAACCCTAACATTTAGGCAACCATACAAGCCACCAACTAGGCAATAAAACCACAAACACCATGCATCATTGGGGTCAAATTGAATTTTTAGGGTTTCCAAGATTGAAACAAGAATCAACAAAAAAAAAGGTTCCCAATGGGTGAAAACAAGGGGAAATGGAGGACATTACCTCTAGGAACTTGTTGGGGGCAAGATTCGATGAAGGAACTTCAAATTGGAGAATTTGAGAGAGGATTTGAGAGGAGAGGGAGGGAAGCCGCCGGGAGAGCTCTTCTCTTCCTCCAAAAACCGAGAAATGTTGCTTGGGGACCGGGGAGAGGGGGTCGCGCATGACTTAGAGGTTTTAATGTGTAGCGTCTAGTGCTAAGGCGCTACACGCCCCGACTCGGGCCCACCTGCCAGACGCCACGCAGCCAGGCGGCTAGCCCCGCAGTGCCACGTGGGCAGATGTGTAGCGCCTGATCAGTAGGCGCTAAATAGAAGGGCGTAGCGCCTGAGCGTCGGGTGCTACCCAATGAGGTTAGATTTTGAAAAAAATTCATTGAGGGTGCAGTCTGTGAATTTGTTTCGAGTGTGGTCACTGTAGTCCATTTTGCCGTGCTTGTGCGACCGTGTTCGAGATGTGGCGGCAGTCTCACAGCTTGGATGCAAGTGGAGAGAGTAGTACAGTACGTGGCAGGACCCGCAGGACGCACGGACGGACTTTGAGTCGGCAAAAGGGCAGGTACGATACGAAGCCGCCTCTCTCCTCTAGTTGCACGTCGTCATCGGCGACTTTGGAGCAACATGGCATGGGCGCTAGTGAGGGCCGTGCCTTTTCGCCGTGTATGTGGCTGGCCGGTTTCCTCTTCTCGTCAGAGATTTGGCTCCTCGCTTCCATTTCTGGTACGATATATGTTTCGCCAACCGGTGAATTTGTGCGCCTTTCTTCTGGCCGAAAGAAATTAAAGTAGCAGACGACAGAGGCGACGAGCAACTAGCTAATCTGAGCAATCAGACAGGTCACCCGCCAAGCCATATCTGTGGGGGGATACCCGGTGCTTTGATAAGTAAGACTATACTCCTCGCACTCACGGCCACCGCCACGGGCTGGATCGTCGATCGAGTGCCTTGCGCGTCATGCTACCGTGTTTCTCACACTTTAATCTTTATCAAAGGCCAAGAAGATTCTGTTTCAGAAAAGAAAAAGCAGCTCGTAAAATTCTTGTCATCAGGATAAATGCGGCGTACTTAGTGTCCGCCAGACAGACGGACAAGACGGTCGACAGCTAGCGTAGGCGAGGCTGTTCATCTTGTTGGCGTTGGCAACTGGAGCGCAACCCTGGGTTCACGCGGCACGACAGCCGATCGATCAAACCGATGATCCATCTCTCCGCACAGAAACACGAACCGTACCAGCACCTAGCTACCGATCCGGCGAGTAATTAACACATCCGTTCACGGCCACGTTCCCGTGTCCCGCCAAGAGCAAATCGACAGCGTCCGGCCGGCACGTTTATCGTCGCTATTAGGCCGTGCAATTGCATGCATGCATCGCTCATGTCCACAATTCAAGTGCGCCATGCATGGCAGCTCGCCAGCTCGAGCCACGCGATCGAACACGGGCGTACGTCGCTGCCCGAATCTTGGGAGAAAGCGCGCCGGGCAGCTGTAGCATCTGCCTGATGCTTGCCTGCCTGCCTGCCTTTTGGTTTCGCCCTTTGCTTTTGCAGACGCTAGCTGCGGTCATGTGAGACGTGCCATGGATGGTGCCTCAAAAGCTCTGGCCCTGCTAAGCAAAGAGGTAACCGACGAGTCACGGGCACCTCGTGATCTATAATACACAGAAACAGTACATTTGCAGTTGTAGCCTGGGTACGTGGCATTATCATCCATGCATGGAGGAAACCGAAAGTGTGCGTTGATCCGATGGTATTATCTTCTCGCGCAGCTCCGCGGGCGTGCATGCTTTGCTCGGTAGATGGCATCTCCACCGCGCGTGCTCTGTTTCCCTTCGGTGGTGGAGATGATGAGCACACCTTTTTTTTTTATAAACGGCTTTTATTATTTAAGATGTTTAAGCATTTAAACCCGGACTCTGCATCGTTATAATGCACATAGCCGAAAATCCAAAATCGAAAGGAAAAATACGACATGTCTAAACAAATCATGTAGATGTAGACTGTCGGTGCTATGAAGCTGCTATCCGTAAATCAAACGGTCATCCATGTGGGATAAAAATATCCCTCGTCATCTGCTCCAGCTGTGCACACACGGCTCCATAAAAAGGTCTCGAAACTCCACCCGCTGTAATATGGATCACGAACGAAGAATACATGTGCATCTGAATAGAATCTGCATACGAGAGAGAGCACACTTGATTCTAGTGTTATGGTATGTTCAGCATTATGCCATAAATAATACTCCCTCCGTTCACAAATAGATGACTTTTATTTGTCAAAAAATAGAAAACATGTCTACATACATCCACTTTTGGATAAATGGAAATCATCTATTTATGAACGAAGGGAGTATATATATTACTAACTATTAATACGAAGAAATGCTTGGATGCTAAAAGGGGAAAAAAAATCAGAAATAACACTGTGAGATCTACTGGAACTCCCCAGAGGACAAGCGCTTAAGAGAAATTTCTATCCTGTCCAACTCCTTGGATGAAATCCAATTAACCCAAGCACACGATAGGATATTTTCCATTCTTGCTCCTTATTTTTACTCAGCACCGTTTCTTTTTTCTTGTTTGACATATTACATGAATTCCTTTAGTACAGCCCGTAGGTCGAACGGTCATTCTTGCTCCTTATTTTTACTCCGCACCGTTTCTTTTTTCTTTTTTGACATATTACATGAATTCCGTTAGTACAGCCCGTAGGTCGAACGGTCATTCTTGCTCCTTATTTTTACTCAGCACAGTTTCTTTTTTCTTGTTTGACATATTACATGAATTCCGTTAGTACAGCCCGTAGGTCGAACGGTCACGTGAATGAATGAATCAATCACAATGAATAAGATCGTTGATCGAGACTAAGCTGATATCAAACACCAAACAAGGACAATCAGTAGTTGATGCCCTTGATTTAGCACAGTACCGCTGCTCTCTATGATAAGTTAAACTACAAAGGATCAAACAGTTCTAGGACAGGTGCAATTACACCGCACACAAATCAATTCGGAACAGTCATACCTACCATTTTGACATGCATGGATATGTCTTGCTTGCATGAATCAGAGTTTTTTTTTTAATAAAAAAAAACATGTGTATGGTTTGGTTTGTGACCTGTTCACTAGTAGTTGATGTTGCAACTACCGGGGATCAAACAATGTTGAAGATCGCACACAGGTGCAGGGTGACTCACACCCATTCTATGTTTGCCTTCTCTTTATGGGCTGCATGGTAGGGATATCATTGGTCAAGAGGAGGCCATAATATATTAGTCAAACTGGATCCTTGGGAGTGCAATAAGCCAAGAACCACCGACTTTTGTTTATGGCTGGCAGTTTCAGTTGATATGATATATTCTATCACCCCTGCAAATCTCATTGAAACAAGTAATTAAGCTCTACTAGTAGACAGGTAGTAGGACCATGCGTGAGCTACAGCCTACAGCTTATTTATGATCCGGCTTAGCTAGGCTTAAATTCTGAAATAAGCTCATGACGAAGGAAACACTAAGAAACTGTTTTCCCCTTTTCTTTTTGGCTCATAGTATTTGAGTTATGTAACAAAATCACTCACATTGCTCATGATGCTCCTTTTACTCACTATTTCAAGAACAAGATGAAATCATGAGGGCAACTGTATTTGAAAGTTCGGTAGGCCGAGTGAGGCTTCTCCTCAATACGTATGTGGTGATTGTTCATAAACTCCATGAAAATCGAACCAACTTATTATCATTGCTCCAAGATCCATACTATATATTAACCGTTTTGGGTTTTCACCTTTTAGACTAAATTAATTAAGTAACTAACCTTGGATGGCATCTTCCTTCTTTTCCCCATCAATAATTGGTTAATCTCCTTGACAACCCTACCACTTCCGAAAGAGTAGAACAAAAGTAGACAAGTGGAATCACAATCCACAAACACAAACGATCCTTTTCTCCTTTGCCTTCCCTTGAAGCACATCACTACTTATGTCCAGACCATTGCATGAATAACTATTCGTTCCCCCCATAAAGATCAAAGTACATATATGGATAAAGTGTGCTCCGAACAATGGAGTAGCGGTTTTGTTTGCTCATATCATCACATCATGCAAGTACGCCCCATCATGTACAACAAACAACATAAGCACTTCACGTTCATGATATATCTCCCATCATGTTTAGTGCCACGATAGAAGTTTGCTTGTCAAAGTTGTGTCCACAACGGCGCAATATTACATACTGTGCACGATCACAGGAAAGAAGAAGAAAAAGTGAGCCGAGATAGGCACATTCTCATTACCCACACCAATTAATCACTTCACCAGCAATAACCCAACAAAAAAAATTGAGCATTACTGGTAGTGTTGCTAGTTAGTAGTATGTGATCATGCTCATGCACACATGTAGGGTTTTTTTTTTGAGGTTGTGCACACATGTAGGTTGTAGCCACTACAACACAGTTTTGCTTGTGCAAGTTGGGCACCTACTGCTTGCCATGGGGCACACCCACACTTTTGGAGCAGATTAAGCTGCGAAAAGACAAGTTCATCTTCGATTGCATCTTCTAATCTTCTCCAGACACTTGGCTGGTGCCCTGTTAGTTTATTTTGAGGTGGCCGGACACGTGTGTGTCTTGCGCGCCTTGACAAGATATAGTAGATTTTCTTGGATCATCTTGGACACCTCATGATTGACGTCTTACCGTCTAGATGTAGACCATGCATGGCGTGTAGTCGTTTAACGAATTGACCCTTCACGTGTAGCTTTGCTGATGTTATCGTGTAAGAAAAGTCGAAATAAGGAGACACCAGGTAGGGTGCGCACTTGCGCAAATTTGTTCAGGGGTGCTGGTTTTCTTAAACAAGGGAAAAAGAAGTGGTATATTTGACTAATTAGAATTCACCAGTATACCGCACTAGCAATATTTTATTGGTCCGAAATGGGGTGTTTATGTACTCGCTGTTTAATGGTCATATAACACCACATAAACACAATATGTTTGAAAGATAGAAAAAAAAAACATGGCAATCTAGAATAGATCGACAGCCGACTATTTACAGATACCGGCCACGCTACGACAAATTCTGGAAATCTAGTTTTTATTTAACTCTGATGTGCAGACTGAAAGGTGTTGGAAATATTATGGCTTCTTCAACTGGATTTGTACAGAAATGTATCACTATTGACCAGATAGACTGTGGTTAGAAGAAGATCCAATTGTAACCAACTCTGAATCAGTTTTCAGCTCTGAAAATTCAGAACATGCTTCTTAGTTTCAAGTGCTTACACTCAGTTTCCAACACTTGCAAGTAGGAATGTAGGATCATGAATGTATGTTGCTGTTAAATATCAATAAAACCTTCCTTGTTAAAAAAAAGTTTCCAACACTTGCAAGTAGGATTTGTCTATGGCACATCTAAAGCTCTCCATGAAATGCACACCTTCCTCCAATCAATCGGAGGTTGTTGCCGACTCCTTTTCTGTAGAGGGTGATTCATACATCATACATGTAACTAATGTTACCAGAATCAAGTTGCTGCTAGGATTAGATTAGGATATCTTGGCAACCAAAGTTAACTGGGACCATCAATCGAACTAAACAAATGCTGGGAGATGTGGCCATACTACCTTCCAATCTTAATCAAAGTTAAGGCCAGTTTCATTTAACAGTTGCTTGGAGACTGGAGAGTCGAGAGAAGGATATGTCCACTCTTCTCCCTAAGAAAGTAGTAACCAAAGAGAAAAAAAATCATGTGAATGCTGTAATTAGAGAATAGAATGTTAATTAAGCTAGCTTGATGTGAATGTGAGTCTGCTGAAGTGGGTTGCAATTGCTTTATCAAGCGAAAGAGCTGGATATGCTACTTCTTCAGCAAAGAGCTGCAATGAAAGGAAATACACAACTAGAGTCCCAGGCATACCACACCAAACAAGGATTAGAACTTCTCAACTTATTTGGGGGATGCTTCAGATCGTAGCTACAAGAACTTGGAAGCGGTTACTTCAAAACGACAAAAGCACAACTTGACAGAAGTTGTAGCTGCAACTGAATGCTAATTCTCCAAGAAATTGGTGTTAAAGGAGATTCAGAATTGTTGCTTCTTGGCACGATAGGACTTAAAATGTTGGGAAAATATTTCAGGGAAATACTCTGAAGCTGCTCGGCGGCTGCCAGGTTTCCAGTCAGAACAAACGGCACACAAGAAAACCGTGTCATCAGTTCATCACCAACTGGGGTACTGAATACTGCCACTTCAATTGCAGGACCGCACATTGCACTGGCTATGTTAGTCATGTAACAAGGTAAGATTTATATTGGTAATGTAGATTGTTTCTCCGTGCTACCGATTCTTGTCTGCTGAGAGCCATTAGGCTTTTTCTTGAGAGCTTCCTTCACCTCCTCCTCCCTCTTATCAACAAAAGAGATTAATGACTTTATGCTAGTTAGCCTTGCTGGTCGGTTTACAATCTCCGGTTCAAGCTCAACCTGGTTATTATACCTGCTGTACTGCCAAAATATTCGCCAGAAGAAAATTAACAGGGCGATGGCACATGCAAGGCCACAGATGACGAAGAGGCCCCAGAAGCTTGACAGGCTCAAGGAGCTTGAGCTAATGTCACTATCATCTGCGCCACATCCTTTCACACTTAACCATTCATCATGGATCCTTTGGAGGTTGCCATTCTCCGACAGTGTAAGGATTGCTGTCGACAAGTCCTCAGCGAGAGGGGAATCCCTGGGGAAAGCCTGGTTCAGAATATAGTACAACAGTAAGATATTTAGGAGAGAAAGAATGAGTTATTTGATCATGATTAATTAACTTACAAATCCCCATCCGCCTTTTGTGAAAACCTGACCAACCGTCTTGAATTTGCAGTATTTTGACAAAAAGATCTCAACGTATGGTAGCTCATCGATTATTGCAGAAACACCACCCTTTCCTGACCCTAGCTCTAGTGCTCTAGCATAATCAGATGGGCTGTTGAGAGCCACCAAACGTGAATCAGCGATATTGAGCTCCTCCACAAGATAGTTTCTGGCAAAAGATCCAACTTGATAGCCAATTGGACTTGAACTAGAGATCAAGCTATCAAGACCTTTTATCCCTGATGTCAGCTCCTGAACTGTGAGAAGTGATGTCAAGCTTGCCGTGTAACTTGAGTTAATAATGAGCACAACAAAGAGCCATACAAGGAGCACAAATCTACCAAGTGCACTAGAAGTGTTTTCTCCTGTGCAAAGCGGCGAAAAAGGATATGAGAATGGACTAGGATATCCCTTAATATTAACAAGTTTGGTATAAAAACTTACTGTGCGCAAAGAACATGGTGGAAAAACTAAACCTGAAAATGTGCAAAAAAACACCATAAGATCAAATGAAGAAAATAACTTTCTCTTAGAAGAGAAATGAAACATACGGAATCCAGATACTAACCAGCATACTGTCATAATTTGGTGCCTTGGGGTTCCACGGAACTCAGTATTAGTGCGGTGTTCAAGTATCCAAACAACTGCACCCACAAAGAGGAAAAGCATACCCAGAACACACCACATTTGAAAGGTGAATGGTTTCAGAAAAGCCCAAGCATTTGATTCAATCTCCCTTGCTGGAGCTACAATAATGAGACCTGATTCTGTATACGGCTGGGTAAAATCAACAAGTCTTGTTCTATTTGTCACAATAGCAATGTCCCCTATGGCAGCATCAAAGTACTGAGTGGCACAACAAAAGAAAACTAAATTAATAAAATCTGGTTTAATAAAGGTGGTATATGATAGTTTCAGAACTCAATGGTATGAGAATGCTACTTACATTTTCAGAAACCTTTTGAACAAGGTTACTGTAGCTCGGATTCTTCAAACCATCTCCAAATAAAACAAAACTGTATGCCACAGGGTAAGGCAACAAGTTTATTGCAGATTTAAAAACATCAACTGAAAACCCCTTTACTCCATCAGGTCCATTGTCTTGCATCACAAATTCGTTGTAGCTTGTACGAAGAGGTACTCCAATCCTTAGAGGCTTCCCATGATACGGAAACACCCAACCACGAGGTTTCTCTGCAGTCTGACCAGGCCAGATGACACCATGAAGCTGTATATCATTGGTTGAAGAGTCCAGTGGTGTTGAATGTAAGCTTTCTGGAGGAGCAACCGACAGACCAGAAAAGTTTGACCAATAGCCAATGGTTCTGAAACCTGTACCAGCTACATTCAGGATATCATAAGCTGGATGGATCAAATTCCTCTCCAAAGTAAATTGCACTTGGCCAGAAACCCCAGTGAAATTTGCCTGCAACACTTTCTCCAGTAGTTTATCTCCTTTGTCAAAAATTCTCAGAGAATCTAACTGTAGGCTACTTCCCTTTATAGAATGCAGATTCTGGTTCGCAGAAAAAGATACCTCATTCCCTGCAGTCAGGAACTGCTCAACCGCATGAGCAACCAGCCATACAGAGTCATAAGCATGTGCAGTGTAAGAATTCAAACTTGAATAGTTTGCTTTTCTAGCCAGACCGTTCAACTTGCGCAGTAAGGAATGCTGAATACCGGAGTCAGCGACATGTTGCCGAAGCATAATAACCCCCTGAGTATGTTCTGTCGCATCAAAATCAACATGCCCAGATGAATCTATCGCTGCAGAAAGCCAGTCTGTTGCTATCCACACATAGCCACCACTCATCATCCCCAAAGATTTGGCAGCGGAGAAAACATTCAGACCGGAGTCAGGGTTTACATGGACAATATAGACACGCGACTCCATTTCATTCACGTGCATCAAAATATCCTGGATTGCAGTCCTTCCAGCACCAGGTGACAACTTTGCTTTGTAGGTAATCTTGGACATCTTTTTTGCAAGGGCTTCACCTAATGCTGTGATGCCACCTCTACCATAGTCATCGTCAACATAGATTGCGATGACTTCTCTCCAGCGGTACTGACTGATGATACTAGCTACAGCAGCCATTTGGTAGTAATCACTTAGTGTAGCCCTCACAAAGTAAGGGTACTCAAGGGAAGAAAGGGTAGGATCAGAGGCCGCAAAAGAAATAAGTGGCACATGGAGTTCATTAACAGCATGAGAAATGACATGAGCAATTGCCGACGATTGTGGACCTAGTACAGTGATGACATCCTTGGCCAGAAGCTGCAATGCTGCACACATAGAATAGAATGGTGTCAAACTCTTCCAAGATTACAATGAGGGGTAAATAACATATTAATATCTTATGATCGCTTATAATTTAAAAATTATTTACAATTTGAGGACACTTACAATGAGAAAAAGCAGTCCACTTCAACTTCATGTGTATGCTTTGCGTAAGAAAAAAATTTCAGTAGGACTCAAATTTGCGCACTTGCCATGATACGGAAGTAGAACTAATTTATGATGGCTTTTGAACTTCCAAAAAAAAAATCTGTACCTGAATGTGGTTACTGATTATGTCGTTGGAGCTAACAGGCAACTACTATTTGGCTACCAAGAATGACTTAAAAATGCATACCCACGTGCAAGCGAAAACAAAACAAAAAAATCTCTGTTGTAGCTCTCAGTTCAGGCAATCAGTTAGAGGTGAATAGTGTTTAGGGCATCTCCAGTCGTCCCCCCAGAGCCCCCCAAGCGGCGTTTTTGGGTCAAAAAGCGCCGTTTTAGCGCCGAATTCCACCAGTCAGCCCCCCAGGAGCTGAAAAAGCGCCGTTTTTGCGCCGGCGCACCCAAGCTAAACCCAGCCCCTTGGGTTTGGCCTGGGGGGCAAAATGCGCCGCTTTGCATGCAAAAAGGAATCTTTCTCCTACTTTTGCCCCACTTTGCATGCAAAGATGCCTCTCTCTCCTACTTTTGCCCCACTTTGCATGCAAAAGCCCCCCATTTTGGGGGCTTGGGTGGGCTACGGCTGGGAAACGCGCCCCCCCAGTTTCCAGAATAGCGCCGTTTCGCGCCGCGGCGCAGAAAAAGGGGGGGTTTTTTGCGTCTTGGGGGGATGCAACGGCTGGAGATGCCCTTAGTTCAGGAAAGGATACTTTCTTGGCAAGCAGATAAATATGTCAATTTATTATTTCCATATAATCGATCAAATACTATACCATTCCGAATAATATTCACCAAATGATATTCTCATTTCTAGTTAAAAAGTAGTAGATAAAAAAGTTCATACTTGATAGTACAAGATAGAGGGATAAACTAATTTGCATATTATAGACTCAAGACAGATTTTTGAAAAGGAAAAATTCTGAAAAAAGAAGGAAGTATGAACCTTCAATGGTTCCAACAAAGCCGCTGCAATTAGTGTCCTGCATAAGAACACTTAGTTTTGTCCCGGAGAGTATGCTTGGATCAGCATTTATATCTGCAACAGCGAGTTCTATAGCCGGCTTCACAGCTCTCCCGATAACCGAATCAAATGTGAACAGCGCACCGATGCGCACCTCAGTCGGCCTCGAGATTCCATTGGTGCTATTCTGGCTATCTGCTATGGCTCCACCGGCAAAAATGCAGACATAGAGAAGAATGGCAGAAACTTGAGCAGAGGCCATCCCCATCTCCACCAACCAAGAAAGCAGAAGTGGCTTCTTTGATCTATAGAACCTAACACGAATACTGTGCTCGCAATCTAGACGACCATTGCTCATCAGCACAAGGAGTTTAGGGGTAGAGATCGCATTAAGAAATCAGGAGAAGAAGCAGAAGCACTTCAGTGATGGAAATGAGCTGGGCTATTCTGGGGTGGCCGCCTACCAGCTGTTTGACGAAATGCTCAACAGGACGAAATGGCGGCGCAGCTCACCGACAGCTGCAAAGAGGAGCGCGCCATCACTCGGTTTCCCAATGAGCTAATCAATTTGATTGTCGGAAGAAAATATTAAGATCATCCGGCGCTTACCGACGGCTCGCTGAGAAGTCAAAGCGGCAGGAAGCGAGCTCATCTGAGAAACCTCATTTTGTTTCTTCGTCCTCTTGATGCCTGGCACCCGAGGAGGGAAATACTATGGTTTCTCGAATCTGGGGAGATATTTGTAGGCATTCTACTGGTAAATGTCCCAAGAGGCAGTGGCCGCCACTGTGACCGGGATGCGATGGCCAGACGATCGTGGCCTCGTGGGAGATAAAGCGGCTTTTTGCTGCCGTGTGCGATTGGATTCCTATCAGAAATAAAGAAGGAAATGTGAGCACAGAACTTTGTGTCACGAACGTCAAACTCTACTTTTGTATGCAGCAAAATTCAGTTTGTACTATGTGAAGTTGAGCGTCTCCGCGGTCACCCATTTAATTTATGTCGATGCTTATCAATAGAGCCCTCTCTAGACCTTTGTTCGGAAATTTGGTGGATATCATCCACAACGACGAGCCAAACGCTGACCCAAACCAGCAGACTTGTTTTGATCAATTTCTATCTAGAAAACTCTCCACAAACTTGGTACAATATTTTTACAATACTACAATTAGTTTAATAGTCATTACAGGATTTTAAATAATTTAAATTCGTCAAGGTCAAGTTCATACAGTCAAATCATCGTGATCAAACTACTCGTTTGCTCTGATAGCGCACAAGTGTAGAATTCCCTCGTCACGAATTTCCTGATAGACACCGAGAAAATCATCAAACTCGGCAGACACGCACGACCGTGGATCCGCAAGAGGGCCCTGAAACTCGAACGACTCATCAAACACTATTCCCACGTCTCTCTCACTCTCGATGATCATGTCGTACATGATAATACAAGTGTTTACACATTTGATCTAGCGGCCATGATAGAGAAAGGTACATGATCACATCAAATCGTGCCTGGAGTACACCAAATGGCCGCTCCAGATCTTTTCGGAAAGCCTATTGCTTTCTTGCAAAATTTCCATTTGCACCAATAGGGTCACGGATTGTCTTCACAAATGCCGACCAGTTGGGATATATGTCATCCACTAGGTAGTACCCTTTTGTCGTACTCATGGCCATTGATCGAATACGTGCACTCCGGAGCGTGGCCTTCAGCTAGTGTCTGAAATACCGGATAGCGGTGCAGCATATTGATGTCATTGTGAGAACCGGCCATGCAAATGAATGCCAAATGCAAAGGTCGTAATCATTCACGACCTCAAGCACAACAATGCACTTTCCACGACGACTACCTTTGTACATCCCTTGTCAAGCGAATGGACAATTCTTTCAAATCCAATGCATGCAATCGATACTTCCAGGCATCGCAGGAAATTCTCTTGCTTCTCCTTGTGCCAACAGACGAGTCGTGACTGCTTCATTTGGCGCTCTCCGATAATCTAGACCAAACACTGCAACTACTTCTTTGCAAAATAGAAATGTGGCTTCAACGACGGTTGTCTCAGACATAAGATAGTCATCTAACGAATCTGCGGGAGCTCCATATGCAAGACACCGTATGGCAGCCGTGTATTTTTGAAAGGATGAAAATCCAAGAAGCGCAGTGCAATCCTTTTTCAGCTCGAAGTAGTCATCATAATCCCGAACACCGTGCACAATTCGTCTAAACACTTCTCTGTTCATTCTAAAACGTTGCGAAATTCACGAGATAGGTTTTCCGGCGTGGGAGAAAAGTAATCGTCCCACAAAAGTCTGTGGCCAGTTTTCCTTTGACGATTCTTGTTCGCATTGCGCCCTTTATTTGATCCTCCATGCTTTGGATTGTCTTCCTCGGCGAGTGCCTATAACAGATCGCCATGGCCAGCGCATTCTCCTCGTCGTATGCAAGAGCGGCCTTCTCTCCCATCATTTGACAAAACATCATATCATCGTCGCTATCCATAATCTATTGGACAAAAGAGAAACATTAGCATCGAGCCAGAGAAGTGAAACGGCGGTCCATCGACCTACAACAAACGGCCGAACACCTTACCTGCGGGGTGGCAGCGAGGTAGAGGCGGATCCGACTGAATGACCTGCGGCGGCGCACAAAACCGATGGGGAACGGCGGCGAGCGGCAGCAAATCAGCCTACGTCATAGACGCTCAACTGTTGCGGGGAGATGGTGACGACAAGGGTGACGGTGATGGTGCTAATCACCGGCGTGAGGAAATAGCAGAAGGATCGAGGGCAAATGGCTACTGGCCTCTGCTAGATTCTCTCTATGAAGAGCGGGCCACTCGTGTCAGGCGGGCTGACCGGACAATGTCCGGCGCCCCCAGGAAGGCCCCAAGTTTGGCGGGTGGGCTGGGGGCAACGAACATAAATTTGATGGGTGGACACGTTTGGGGGTGTCGCTAGGTCCGGACCCCCAATGGGCCATTGGGGGCGTTTGGGGGTGCCGGTGGAGATGCTCTAAGAGCATCTATAGCAGATCACTTTAAATAATTCATACCCAAAAACTTGTTTGAATTATTCCTGAAAATTGTTTTGGGGGTTTGGGCGGAACGAAACCCGGAAACTCGTACCATAATACAAATTTCTTCCGTACGGCCTTGTCAGACCCGTGGATACCAGGGTACCACGGCCCGTCTGCTGCGGCCCAGCCCACTAGGCGCTACGGGGGCATCCGCCAGGTTGTCTCGTGAGGCGAACGCCTTCACGAGGGTTTCGCCTCCCACAAGACGCTGGTGATGAGGGACTTACCCCCACTGAAGGCACCCAGCCTCACTTCTGTAGAGAGGAGCTCTACATCGAGCCCTTCCCTTCCCTCTATAGAGGAGAGCCCCCTCACGAGGGAACAACCTATGTGAGGGTGATGCCCACGTCTCTGCACAGTGACGATAGCTCCGCATGGTGACAGAACCGCTTTAGCCGTAGTTGTCATTCTCGTGTATAAAGAGCGAGTTGCAACTGGAGACGCCAAAGCACCGCCCGAGGCTTTCCTCTTTGGTGCAAGGAGGTCGGTCTGATGCTACAAGACGAAGGAAACATCATCTTGAGTCCCCACTACACTACCATGGACGGTGGAACTGACCTCGATGACCAAGATCGACAGGCGCCGTAGAGCTCCGCCTGTCCCCTTCTTGGCACCTTGTGGTGACCCTTTCCCGCCAAGAATGAGCGGGAAGGAGGCCTAAACGCCGGTACATAAGGAGCCCCTTGGCTCCCATAGCAGTGACGCCTCAGTTCACCTAGAGTCTCCCTAGTCTGAACCGAGCATAAGCTCGCACCTTGTATTGTATCCTACGCAGTGCAATCCATCAGACAAGCAGGAGTAGGGTTTTACACCGCAAGGTGGCCTAAACCTGGGTAAAATACCCATGTCTCCATTGTTGCTTGCTTCGAGCTTTCCTCACGAGGCCTCACAAGGTGTGTAGAGAGCGTGGTTAGCCCCTAGTGTTCGAACCTTCCGAGGGTACCTGTCTTTGAAAAACCACTCTCCGACATTTGGCGCACTAGGTAGGGGACTAAGGCGTTCCTTCACATCCTCGTCGCCATGGTCGTGTCCCGCACTGAGCTCCTCGGCCACAAAGCCCGGTCCTGGAGGCGAGCATCCCTCGGTGGCCCTTGCTCCAGCTTCTCCAGCAGCCGGCCTCGTCGCTCCCGCTCCCCGTGTTGTGCCGCGGACATGACACGGCGCCCGTCGGTGAGTCCCCCACGGACCTGACCCGGTTCTTGCAGTCTCCTGCACGGGTGATGCTCGCCCTGCGTCCATCGTTCATGTCCGCGCGCAGTCGACGGTACTCGCAGGAAGCCCTGCCAGAAGCACAGGAACCCCCGCGATGTCCTTCCAACACCGCCGGTCACGATTTTTGGTTGGTCCCCACCACCGAGTTCACTTGGGCTGCGGGAGCCGAGCCTGACACACCCGACGTTTCGTCCGCTACCCAGGATCTCACCAGTTCCATCGCTGAGAACACGCCCATGGTCAACATCGCGGAGTCCCACACACGTGGGACTCTACCCCGTCCATCGGAGGACGTGTCCCCTCGCCTCCTTCTAAGCAGCGCCCGCACAAGCCCGGAGCAGCCCAGCTACCGTAAGCGGCGCGCGAGCGGGGTGCTGCAACGCGTTCTCCCGGGATCTTTGAGAGGCGAGGTGGCCTTCCGCGTTCCGTCCTCTCCTCCCTCCATGCTACAGCAGCGATGCTTCCCCCTTCGATTTCCTACGGAGGTACGAGGCGAGCGTCCGGGCCAACGGGGGGTGCGACAGGTGCCTCATGAGGTACTTCCCCCTAGCACTTCGGGGAGCATCACTCGCATGGTTGCTGAACCTCCCAGATAGCTCTGCGAGCACGTGGGGGGCCCTGCGCGCGTTCTTCTTCTACCACTTCCAACACTACGACCGCTTCCTCCACGACGAGCCCAGGGACGCATGGTATTGTGGCGCTTCACCAGGGAAAATGATGGCGGCGACTCTCCCGGGGAGTGATGCATGTAAAATGCATAGATGAATTTTGCATATTTTCACATGGTTTTCTATTACATATTGCATCATATAAGGGTATAATTCAATGTTTTATAGTATTTTGGGGTTAAATTACAAGGTCCCCCAACTTTTATGGAATTAACCCTGCCTGTCAGAAACCCCGTTCTCTATATTTTTGACGTTTCAGGGGGCAAACTTCCGCGAAATCACCTGAAAATCTGCGGGGGTCATTTTCTTGGAAGGAGAAGACTTGCGGGCCAAGGATCCACCAGAATTGGGCAAGGAGGCCCAAAAGAGGACCCTCCACGCGGCCAGATTCCTTGGCCGCGTGAGAGGCCCCCTTTTGGCCCCTGTGGCCCCAATTCCTTCCATCTTCGACTTACCGACTCCGTCTTGACCTAAAACCGACTATAAAAAGGGTCCCCCGTACCCTTACGGAGGAGAGCGCCGCCGAAACACCGAAACACCAAAACAGAGACCAGAAGTTCCAGATTGGAGGGGGAAAACTCCGGCGGAGCGCCGCCGGAGTGATCTCCTACCCCTCCAACGTCATCTCCATCGACATCTCCATGAAGAGGGAGTAGTCCACCCCAAGGCTATGGGTTTGTGGAAGTAGCACTTGTATCTCTCTCTCTATGTGCTTCACTAATTAGATCCGTATAAGCTGCCTCAGATGATTACGGGCGCCGTTGTAATTCATATGTGGTGGATCTTTTCTATGAGTTATTGAATCTGAGATTGCAATTGTTTCTCTTGAGTTATTTGAGTAGATGTATCTTATGTACCCTATTCTTATTTGCTAGCTTTGATCAATCTAGTTCTTTAGAGCATGTGTGGGGTGATGGGTGCATTAGTTGGAGTAACGGGGGGAGGCTAGTGCTGTGAAAGTGACAGAAGTTCAGCGATCCACTTAGGTTTTGTTAAACCTTTCTTAGTTACCTCACTAGGGATAAAAAAGGAGTACCTTGTTACCGGGGATTTGAAGTGACACTAATCAATCTCCATGACTAGATCTAGCAAGTTCTTACTTCAACTTCATGTCACATTGCTTAAAGCTATACTCTGGTTTTTCCTTAATTATCGAGGTGTTATGATTTATTTCGCATCTTGGTGAAGTATAAGAGGGATCAATATGACCGTAGAGATCTCTATGCTAGGACGTGATGCCCATATGAAAGTACTCAATGTTAAACATGTTATTGTAATCTCACATGTAATTCTTTATGTCCACCGTCTACCACCTTATTTGAGAGAATTCAAGTGTGAAACCATGAACCCCGGTCCTATTTAAATATAAGAAAACACTCTAGTTACTTTGCTGCAATTTACTTTACTTGCACTTTACTTTACTTACATCTCCGATTCGAATTTACATTATCTCCATCACCACTTGCATCACAAAAATACAAAAACAATCCATTGCATATTTATTTTCTCATTTGCATTTAGTAGTAGATTTAATTATTGCACATTTACTTTCCGTTTTGCATTGCAATTTAGAAGTCTCACACCTTGTGTTTGACAACCACTTGGTGAGGTTGAGGGCACAAAATTCTCTACTTGTTTGCAGGATCCTGGAGGAAGCTTGGAAGACAACTGCTGAAATACTGGCTCCCCAAGAGTTCGATATGAACCCTCGAGTCACCCTCGTGGGGAAGAAGGCTTGCCACTAGCTACACACTCTGCACTTGGAGTCTCAACCTAGCCATCAAGCGTTTTTCTGGCGCCGTTGTCGGGGAGCCATAGGTGAAGGAGTTGTCCAATGGAGCTCACAAGAAGTCTTCATCACCAACAAGGTGTGAAAACACCTAAGCTTGGGGAGGTTGCACCTACGTGAGTACCGTCCTTTCTATCTCCACCTTCTTTCAAGTAGATTGTTTTGTTTCTTGTCTTGTTTTTGTTTTTGTTCTTGTTTTTGTTTTGTCTTGCATATTTTATTTTAGTTTGCATTTTAGTTTTGCATTTAGTTATCTAGTTTATTTTAGTATTTCGAATTTTCTTAGTTACTTTACTTTTGTTTTGCATAAAAATTTAAAAACTACATAAAAACTTGGAAAATGGAGCAGAGAACTTATTGGCCATTCAGTGTTAGGAATTTCCCTCAAGAGCTAAATATTCCCGTTGAAAAATTAGAGGTAGATCCTAGTGTTATTAAAATGATTTATGAATCTCGTTTCTATGGAAAGCCTAAAGAAGACCCTTTGTTCCATCTTAAGAAATTTGACGAAAGATGTAAAACTTTGAACTTGAATCATGCAAACATCAAGACTACTAAAGTTAAACTCTTTCCCTACTCACTAGGAGGCAAAGCATTAGATTGGATATTAAGATGGCCTCCTAGCAATTTTACTACTTGGTTCAACTTAAGGGCTGCATTTATTGAAAGGTTTTGTCATGCTGAAAAGAATTACAATGTTAAACAATTGCTCATTACCTTTAAACAAGAAAAAGATGAATCAATGATACAAGCATGGGAGAGATTTAGAAGTAGAGCATATGGAATAGGGCATGGCTTTAGAGATTGGATACTTATGCATATGTTTTATAAGGGACTTTCTGAAACTTCTAGAGCCTTTTTAGATAATGAATGTGGGGGATCTTTTACTAGTACTAATGCTGCAAATACCCATGTTTTGCTTGAAAGTTTGCTCTTAGAGGTTAAAATTAAAGAGAGCTTAAAAAAGGTTGAAGTACCCGAGGATATTTTTGATGATCGCTATGAGATTTTTAATATGCATAATAGAAAAGGAAAAGTAGAGGAAATTATGATGCTTACTAAAATTAAGGATCCATTGCTTGATTTAGAAAAAAGTAGCTTGCAAGAACTTATTGCTACTCTACAAAAATTTGCTAGTGATCCCACTAACCTGGCTTTGGATCTTATATTGCTAATCATATCTTGCAAGAAAAAATTGCTAGGTACAAGAATGAGGCCATGATACCTCCTAAGCTTGGGGATGCATGGATCCCCAAGGTGCTAGTTTCAATTGGAAAAGAAATTCACCTTGCTATGTTAGATCTAGGTTCTAGTGTATCGGTACTCTCTAAAGAATTATATGAATTGCTAGAACTAGAAAATTTAGAAAAGTGCTCAAGTGAATTTGTCCTTGCTGATAACTCTACTAAACATGTTGTAGGAAAAGTAAAAGATGTTATGATTGAATTGCACATGAATTTTGTACCCGTTGATTTCATTATTATGGATATGGGGGATAAATCCCCTAGTCCTATTATTTTGGGTAGACCTTTTCTTCGTACTACAGGTGCAATCATAGACTCCAAGGAAGGGAATGTCAAGTTTAAGTTCCCTCACAAGAAAAGCATGGAGCACTTCCCAAGGAAGAGGGGCACGCTGAAGAACAAGCTCCCTCATGAGCTTTATCCCTCTTGATTATCAAGTAAGTAAAGCCTAGCTATATGGCTATAAAGAAAGAGCTTTACGGGAGGCAACCCGGTTGTTTTTGTTTGGATTTTCCTAGTGTCCTCTTGCTGTCTCAAGAGATTAGTTTTTTTTTAATTCTGGAGTTTTCAATAAAGAGTCAAGTCAAACCCATTTGGACTTATAAGTTGCTATCCTAGTGCATGAATATCTGTTTCAGCACGAGTCTTCTCACCGTATGATTTTACGTTTTTTATTGGTATGTCGGATTGAGCTAATTTTTTAGTATGTTCTGCAACTTTTCGTCCTCTGTAAACACAAAAATTGGCTTAATTTTTTGACGAGTCTAGCTTAGGGAAAAACGTTCGTTTTGCTGCTGCTGCTTTTCTGGACAGATTCTGCCTTCTTTTGTTTTATGCACTCTCTGGGCTTGGAATCGAATTCCATGATTCTTTCAAGCAAGAGAGTGAACATACAATATAATGAACCTTATTGTATATCTACTGGAGCATTTGATTTGGAATTTTGCACATCAAGCATGTGATTTGTTTATCCTTGCTAATCTCACCCCACAGAAAAAGAATGGGAGAAACATGTTTTGTGAAGTTTTTTCACAGGGAATAGAGGAGCTGCGCCTCAAGACATCCAAGAATGGTGAAAGCCATAAGCTTGGGGATTTGATGAACACCCCACTGGAGCTACACTCTTTTGGTTAGCACACGTCTACTTTCTGTTTTTCTAAGCAAAGCATTTATCGTAGAGACTTGAAGCGTCTAGTTTTTGTTTTGATAAGACCACCATCATTTTAAATGAGATTGAGCTACTGGAGTTTGGGGTTGGAATATATTGGATGATAGTATTATGACTTGGAATAGGGATGCCATGGTTGATTTGAAGAGCTACATATGTTTTCATGATTTATAGGCTTTTTATGTGTAGAAATTTGCAATAATATTGTCTTGAGCTATCTCTTATTCATGTCCTCGATGTTAATTGTTGGTTTATTTAGTTTGTCATGAAATGAGTATTTATATGGACATATGCATGCATAGTAGCTGGTCAACTATCTCCCTCTTGCTAGCCCAAAAATTTAAAAATTCCAACAAGTAAAAACTTGTTTCCAACACTCCTTAGCCAAGTATTTCCAGTGAGTCCACCATATCTTCCCATTAGCTTCATTGCTATTCCGAGTATGTTCACCATGTTATTGTGTTATTTATGTTCTAAATTAAAATATTCACTTTATTAATTGTCATGGGTTGAACTTGGGATAGGACTCTCACGAACTTTTGAAGCCACACTTTACTTTTTATGCATCTAATAAACATGACAACAATAATGGGAGCCACAAGTTTTGCGTTTGACAAGTGTGTGGTTGGGAGCTAGCTATAAACGTGTATCACCGGAAAGCTTTCAACATTGCACAAAAAAAATTACATTTGGTTGATATCATGTACTTTTGTTTTTGGACTCCTGCCATGCCGAAATGAAATAGAGGAATAGTAAGTTTTGATGAGTAAGTATCTATATGACTAGAGAAACGCATTGGGCCGCTAACCCAAGCCATGCTTTATCATGGTGGAAATTTACTTACAACTTGAGTGACTCTACAACACATCCTATAATAAAATAAGAAGCTATGCATAATAGTGAATGAAAATAAAAAGGATGATGAGTCTACTCCGTTTGTTCATCTTGTCATTGTAACATGGGCTTGTTTCCATGTCATGGGGAAAGAGGTACCTCTTTGTGGTTCTCTATGATGTCATTAATACTTATTATGATTGTACAAAGCTTATTAGGAATCTTAAGTTGAGTAATCATGGAGTAGGTTTTCACACTCACGGGGCATGAGGCTTTTAACCACCTTGTCATTCTCATTACTTCAATACTCACAATTTTAAGATGCTAGTGATAAAGGGGAAATGAGAGTCCTAGATCAATGGATACCACATTTCAATTAGTAATTTTAGTTGAATAATTTAGAGGCTAAATAAGACTTGATCATGTTTTACCTCTACTCAATTTTCTCCAAAGTGTCCACCATATTTTCTATTCTCCATTATGCTATTCTTTGACCAATATAGGATTTTATTTTTCATTTTGTCTATGCATTTGGTCCATAGTGCTTTTATTTCATTATACACTTTGTGAACTTTCATGAAGCACCTTTGCTTGCATATTTGATATTTCTTACAACATGAATTGTATATTGCTACTCATTTCTAGTATTAATCGTTTGATTATATGTAGCATGAATAATCCTCCTTGATATCCCATGATTGTTTCAATATGCAAAACCCATCTTAGTTTTATCACCTTCATACTCGAGGATGAGCATGGGTTAAGCTTGGGGATGTTGATGCATGTAAAATGCATAGATGAATTTTGCATATTTTCACATGGTTTTCTATTACATATTGCATCATATAAGGGTATAATTCAATGTTTTATAGTATTTTGGGGTTAAATTACAAAGTCCCCCAACTTTTATGGAATTAATCCTGCCTGTCAGAAACCCCGTTTTCTATATTTTTGACGTTTCAGGGGGCAAACTTCCACGAAATCACCTGAAAATCTGCGGGGGTCATTTTCTTGGAAGGAGAAGACTTGCGGGCGAAGGATCCACGAGAATTGGGCAAGGAGGCCCAAAAGAGGACCCTCCACACGGCCAGATTCCTTGGCCGCGTGAGAGGCCCCCTTTTGGCCCCTGTGGCCCCAATTCCTTCCATCTTCGACTTACCGACTCCGTCTTGGCCTAAAACCGACTATAAAAAGGGTCCCCCGTACCCTTACGGACGAGAGCGTCGCCGAAACACCAACACAGAGACCAGAAGTTCCAGATTGGAGGGGGGAAACTTCAGCGGGGCGCCGCCGGAGTGATCTCCTACCCCTCCAACGTCATCTCCATGAAGAGGGAGTAGTCCACCTCAGGGCTATGGGTTTGTGGAAGTAGCACTTGTATCTCTCTCTCTATGTGCTTCACTAATTAGATCCGTATGAGCTGCCTCACATGATTACGGGCACCGTTGTAATTCCTATGTGGTGGATCTTTTCTATGAATTATTGAATATGAGATTGCAATTGTTTCTCTTGAGTTATTTGAGTAGATGTATCTTATGTACCCCGTTCTTATTTGCTAGTTTTGATCAATCTAGTTCTTGAGAGCGTGTGTGGGGTGATGGGTGCATTAGTTGGAGTAACGGGGGGTGGCTAGTGCTGTGAAAGTGACAAAAGTTCAGCGATCCACTTAGGTTTTGTTAAACCTTTCTTAGTTACCTCACTAGGGATAAAAAGGAGTACCTTGTTACCGGGGATTTGAAGTGACACTAATCAATATCCATGACTAGATCTAGCAAGTTCTTACTTCAACTTCATGTCACATTGCTTAAAGCTATACTCTGGTTTTTCCTTAATTATCGAGGTGTTATGATTTATTTCGCATCTTGGTGGAGTATAAGAGGGATCAATATGACCGTAGAGATCTCTATGCTAGGACGTGATGCCCATATGAAAGTACTCAATGTTAAACATGTTATTGTAATCTCACATGTAATTCTTTATGTCCACCGTCTACCACCTTATTTGAGAGAATGCAAGTGTGAAACCATGAACCCCGGTCCTATTTTAAATATAAGAAAACACTCTAGTTACTTTGCTGCAATTTACTTTACTTGCACTTTATTTTACTTACATCTCCAATTCGAATTTACATTATCTCCATCACCACTTGCATCAAAAAAAATACAAAAACAATCCATTGCATATTTATTTTCTCATTTGCATTTAGTAGTAGATTTAATTATTGCACATTTACTTTCAGTTTTGCATTGCAATTTAGAAGTCTCACACCTTGTGCTTGACAACCACTTGGTGAGGTTGAGGGCACACAATTCTCTACTTGTTTGCAGAATCCTGGAGGAAGCTTGGAAGACAACTGCTGAAATACTGGCTCCCCAAGAGTTTGATATAAACCCTCGAGTCACCCTCGTGGGGAAGAAGGCTTGCCACTAGCCACACACTCTGCACTTGGAGTCTCAACCTAGCCATCAGGGAGGGCGGTGGTACTACGCCGATTCATCGCATGGCGTGCATCCTGGGTGGCTTGATGGCCACACTCTCCAGCTACCACCTCAAGAGAACCTCACGAGAGGTCAACGCTGCACGACAGTGGTACGGGGCATCTCCCCAGCCCCTCAAGTGGTCCCAACAGGAGATCTCCTTCGACATCACCGACCACCCCAGGTCAACCGGCTCCATGGGCTCCATACCTCTGGTCTGCACCCCCACAATCAACAACGTCGCCGTCTCCAAGACGCTCGTGGACGGTGAAAGAGCATAGTGCCCCATGTGTGGTTTTGGTAATTAATGACAATCCTTATGGACTAATGTTTGCACTGAGATATTCTTGTAGGTTTGTCCATAGGCATCACTTGAACTCCATGTGTTGGATTCAAGGTTGGATGCCATCAAGATCATTTTGTCGAGACATCGTAGTAGAATTCATAGACGGGGGTGCCATGAGACTACCGATAGAGATTGTGGGGGACGTGATCGTATGATGAACAATGACATCAGGATTTTACCCAGGTTCGGTACGTCGCAATTAGGCGGCGTCCCTACTCCTGCAATCTCACTAAATCAGGGCTGAAGCCTGAAGTATACAGAGTACAATGTGAGTTGGTTTTAGCTACTCGACAAGGATCAACCTCTCGGCGAGTTAGCTTCTAGCTTATTGTCTATATGTTTCTTATCTCCCGTCCGGCTATATATAATAGCCGGGTTAGGGCTTACAGAAAAGAAAACCTAGAAGACTACGGTAAGTGCTAACTTGGAAGGCACGAATCCGTCTTCTACTCCAATCCGTACCACGCGGGCCGTGATCCGAGTTCTTCTAGAATCCGGCTTCTGTGCATCAGCTTACTGGGCTGCCTAATGGACCATAGCCCATTACCATTCAGGCCACCCTGGTAATCCGGCACTTTAGGACACCATCTGATATACCCCTAATTGGTATATATCCGACAATAGCCCCCAAGAAGGATTAAGACTCGAAAACGATGTCTTTCGTCAAATTGCATTCTTTCCGAGAAATGGTGGCTCTTCGTCTTGATTCTTCTTTTCCTTCAAATCATGCTTTAACACGAAACTCGGATTTCGGGAAATCCGGCTTTTTTCTTCCACGAGCCTTCGTGGAGAAGGAACTTCCTACGTCAGCGATGAAATCGTGCTGACGTCAGGGGCGTTTGGGTTTTCGCGTGTGAAACCCTGAAACGTATCTCTGACAGATTCTGACAGGAAACGAGGAGATAGCAATAATCACCTGTCGGTTCATTTCCCGGAATTTTCGGCGAGTGACACGCGTTGATCATCCAACGGTCAAAAGAGTCGTTAGCACGTATCGCGATGGATTTTTGGCTATAAATAGCCCACTTCATCCCCTCCGCGAAACCTTCCACTCCTCTGTCATCTTCTAGCCCCAAGCGCAAAGCCCCCGAGCCTCAGTGAAAGCAAAGCAGAGCAAACACCCGAGCCCGCGTACGCGACCGCGTCGTTCCCGGACTTCTCGTCGGAGAGCACGGAGTCCTCACCGTGCCGCCCGGATATGGCCTCTCTGTACGCTTTCCTGGCCCGCTCCATCGTCGCTGAGATCGACGACATAATCAACACCATGGATCCCATGGTGGATTCACTGAACCGCGCGCCGGCGACGAGCCGGAGAAATCTTCCGGCGGCCAGGCCCGCGAGGATCCACCTCTCGCGGCTACAACCCTGGCCACACCTTCTTCTACTCCGCCTCCGCCTCCCGAAACGGCGGAGGAAAAGCTCACTCTCGTCGGAGAAGAGCTCGCTGTCGCGGCCGCCGGAGCCGAAGAAGAAGGTGAATCTTCCGGCAATTGGAGCCGGAGCAGCATCCCCCCTCTCTTCTTCCGACAATGGACAAGGAGGGGTTGATCGTGAAAGGCAAATGACGTCATGAAGAAGAGGAGTCTGAGCCATTACCCAGAGCCGGGGAACGAGTTCTCCTAACCTCACACATTGTTAGAGGTATGGGAATCCTGCCTTCCGCCTTCTTCCTCGAGGTTCTCAACCATTACGGTATCCAGCCCCACAATCTTCCACCAAATTCTATTCTATATCTGGCCGACTTCCAGGCCCTTTTCGACGGATATTTAGGAATAGCACCTAGATTAGATTTCTGGCAATATTTATTTGGAGTTAAGCGAACCCTACAGAGGGTGCTCTTCCAACCTGTGGAACCATATCTTTTACCCTGCGTAGATTCAGGGAGGATTGATTCCCGAAAATAAAAACATCAGAATCCGTCAAATTCTGGACAGGTTCTTTCTTTTATCACCAAGACATCCCCTTTCCCGGAAAAGAAAACGGAGTTCCTCCATTTGTCAATGTTGTTTCCATTCCTCAAGACAGCTGGGCCATCGAAGCGGTGCAAACTTTGCCGGATGATTTGATGAAAGTCAAACGGCGCATCGCCAAACTCACCTCTTCAAAACCACCTCTCACCGTAACAAACACAGTTTTGTGCTGGTTCGGATGTCGTATCCAACCTCTCGCCCACCAAACCCGGCTTCTTTACGAATACAAAGGTCCGGAAGACGAGATGAGAGGAACGGAAAAGGCTTTCTCAAAAAGGGATTTTAAGAAGCGGGTCAACCACTTGGTTGCTACTCGCGATCAATACGAGGAAAGCCTGGGAATATATCACGAGGAAAACCCGGTTCCCAAGGTAATGCATCTTTCTCCTTTTAGGCAATTTATCGGATGTTTACCTTTCCCTGATTTCCTGTCTTAATCGGATTTTTGGCCACTTCCATAGTCCGATGACCTTACGGAAGGGGATCTTGCGACCGACACTGAGCTTGACGAATTACATGCCAATTTCTACGGTGGTCGTAAGCGCAAGAGGTCAGCAACCACGGAGGTAGTGGTAAATCTTGACAGAATCCCCGTCGCTTCATCCATGTAACTCTCTGGGAATTTTATACTTTTGCCAGTTTTTTGTTGCATAAACTGTTTTGGTTTCTCGGGATATTTATATCTCGGATTTTTCCTTCTTCCTTTTCCCTTTCAGCCTTGCTCCAACTTCTTTGAAATCAAAGAAACTAAAAAAGCATAAGGCCACTCCAAGCAAGGGAGCGCCATCTCCAGCTGTGGCTCCTCCCACCCCAGTTACTCTTGGGGGAGAGGATCAATCCGCGAAGCCGAGGGAATACCCATTGCCGACCAGCCAACCTATTACATCCGAGAAGGATGCGAGGGAAAGGGCGGAACCGGATGTGGACGGTCCTTGTCGTGTACCGGAGGAAGAGCTCATTCCCACCTTTAGCCGAGAATTTAAGGTAAAGGAGGAACCCTTCGACGAACATGGACGTATTCGTCCAGGGGCTAAGAAGTTCTTCGCTCCTGGTCCTCTCATCTGTCCTTGGCCCCAAGGAGGATTAATTGTAAGGAATAACTTCGTATTTTCACCACGGCAGGTCATCCAAGACGGCCTTCACCATGTTGGGATTCTTTTTGCAGAGTATGCAAAAGAATTCAACGAAAACTTGTCGGATTTGCAACAAACGAGCCAGGTAATACCTCTAGCCCCCAAGCAATAAGTCAAATGCTTGTTATTGGCTTAATGCTTTTTTCGCTTTTATGCTTGTTCTTAACTTAAGCCTGCTTTATTTCTTTTCCGTGTTTCAGCGAACCGATGAAAACATAAATCTGGAAGTTTTCAACAAACTTACTACCAAGAACAACGAAGTGAAATCCCTTCTTTCGATTCTTGAGAGTAAGGATGGGGAACTGTTATCCTTTTAGCAGCAGCTGGAGGAATCAGCAGGTAAGTTTTTTCTCTGCTTCCAGTTGTACGAATTTTTTCTAAGTATTTTTTCGAGTTTTCTTACTCATCCTTTTTTACTTGCTTTTCAGCTTCTTTGGCGAAAGCCAAACAAGTTGCTGAAGATGCCGGCAATGCCGAGAACCTGCATCAGGAAAACCTGGATCTTCATAAGCTTAATATGAAGTTGCAGCAGGACCTGGAGGCCAGCCAATTGGCTGTCGGCATTGCCGAGTCCAAGGCCTCCCAGCAAGCTGCTAAAGACAAGGCGACGATCCGAGATCTCGAGAACGCCTTGACCCAGCGCTTCGAGGAGGGATCCGAGATGGACAAAATTCTCGGTAAGTTTTTATCCTTTACCGGATTTTTTATGTTGACATGTTTCTATGTTTTTTGCTAACACTTTTTGTGTCTTTACTAAAATAGGAGATAGCCCCCAGCTAACTCGGATTGAGAAAATCCGAGTCTTTGGAAAGGTGTTTACCGCAATCAAAGCTGCGGGGATGCTGCTGGTCAGCAAATGCCTTCCCACGAGGACTGGAGAGTTCTCGGAAGTTGAAAAACTTTCGGAAGCTTTGGTGGAAGTGGCGCAGTCCAGGTAATCCATCCTGCGCTCCGCGGCGCGTGGTGGTGCGCGCATGGCTCTAGGGCTCATGCGCATGCACTACCCTGACGCCAAGTCTTGGCGCGTGGCGTCCGGCATCCCGCAAGGATACACGGAGGCGCAGCGGGCCGGTATTTTTGAAGCTATCAAAGGTCACGCCACCAAGATCGCCACCATGGTCAACATCTCCACCTTCTACCCAGAGGAAACCATTCCAGATATTCCTGAGGAATCCAGCAGTGAAGATGACTCGAATGCTTGAAGGAAATTCCTTGGACCTGGGTAGAGAAATAGGAAATAGGAGCATTACTGATCTTACAATGTAAACTTATTGTAATGCTTTCTGTTCTTTTGTATGAACAAGTACTCCGCTTTTGCAGCAATTTTTATAAGTCTTTTGCAAGTTTTCCGGGTTTTATATTCCTTTATCTTCTAGGTTCTCTGGTCCATATGCTTTAGCTGTCCTTAATGTTTGAAATGGCTCGATAGTATTTTAATCTTCATGCCAAGTGACTGGATATAACCAATCAGTCGAAACTCGGAAACATGGATCATACTAAAGGCATTTTTACTTACTAGCTCCAGCGACCCAACATAAAAACAGACAGATAATACTTAGAGAACGGTAAGGAATTTTGAATGAAACTCAGGCACGCAGGCAAAATCTGGGTTTCCTTAAGCCATTTTAGGCTGAAAATCATTCAGTTTTTAAACACCGAGCACGCAGGCACAATTCGGGTTAACATTGAGTATTTTGAAAGATCATTGGGAAATAGATAAGACGGAATTATGTTTTAAACTATAATGAGCATGTAAAAAACATAGATGTATGAATTTCGACAACTTTATTTCATGATCTCAAAGATGTTTACATAGAGATTGAACTAAGTATAGAAGGGGCGTAACTGCTGGATGCTCCAGGGTCTTTTGGTCTCCCCTAGTTCGTCATCTATCTTTCTCTTTCTTTTGCGATTCGGCCTTTCGGGATCATCTTCCGTGTCTCGAATATCTACAAGATAGTATGATCCATTTTTCATATCTTTGCTGATGACGAATGTTCCTTCCCAAACTGGAGCCAATTTGTGCTTTCTTTGTTGTACCAATCTTAGCACTAGGTCACCTTCTTTAAAAGAATGATGCCTGATTTTCCGACTATGGTAACGTCGTAAACCTTGCTGATAAATGGCAGATCTTTGAAGCACAAGTTCTCGTTCTTCCTCTAGGAGATCGACGACATTCTGTTGTGCGCTTTCGGCATCCGAGTCATCGAAAGCCTGCACTCTTGCGCTATCATGGATCATGTCCGTTGGAAGGACTGCTTGCGCGCCGTAAACTAGGAAAAACGGGATTTGCCCTGTTGACCTGTTTGGCGTCGTTCGAATACTCCAAAGCACGGAAGGTAACTCTTCCACCCATGCTCCAGCTGCTCTATGAAGAGGAGATTGGAGTCTTGGGCGTATTCCTTGCAAGATTGAACTATTCATTCTTTCGACCTGCCCATTGGATTGTGGGTGTGCCACAAATGCAAGATCTAGGCGTATTCCTGTTTGTCGGCAATATTTTGCCAACTCTCCAATAGAGAAATTTGTCCCGTTGTCGGTTATTATGCTGTGTGGAACGCCGTATCTCATGACTACGTCAATGATGAAATTTCTGGCTGTTACATCGTCAAGCTTTTTGATCGGTTTTGCCTCCACCCACTTGGTATACTTATCTACTGCAACGAGTAGATGTATAAGTCCACCTCTTGCAGTTTTGAATGGTCCCATCATATCTAGCCCCCAGACCGCAAACGGCCATGTAATAGGGATAGTTTTGAGTGCTTGGGCTGGCATATTCGTCTGCTTGGCGTAATACTGGCATCCGGCACATGTATTGTGTTTGGCATCTGTCTTGGCTGTTAGTCAGAAAAATCCTGCACGGAATGCTTTCTTAACTATGCTTTTTGATTGAGCATGATGTCCGCAATCTCTAGCATGGATTTCTTGCAAAATTTCTCGGCCTTCTTCCGGCGAAATACATCGCAGAAAAATTCCGGTAGTGCTGCGTTTATATAGGCAACCATTGATTATCGTGTATCCTTTGCATCGACGTTTTATTTGTCTTTGCAAGACCTCGTCTGCTCCATCCGGGTACTTCTGATCTACTAAGAAGTTTAGATATGGAATTGTCCAATCCGGTTTAACGAGCAAGACTTCGATTGATTCAGAAACGAGAGGATAGTCGACATCTCCACCTTTTATGGATGGTTCGTGCAAATGTTGGACAAACACACCTGGTGGTAGGGTTTTCACTCTTTCCGATCCCATGCAGGCTAGTGCGTCCGCGTTCCAATTTTCTTCCCTTTTGACATGAAGTACTTCAAATCCCAGGAAACAAATTGCAAACTCGTCCACCGTTCTCCGATATTTGGCCATGATGGGGATTTTGGCATCCCATGTTTGGTTAAGCTGATGTTGTACCAAATCTGAGTCTCCATAGCATAAGATGCGTTTGACACCTATTTCTTTTGCAATGTGCAAGCCATGAAGCAGAGGCTCGTATTCTGCCACATTATTGCTGGCGTTGAAGTGTATTTGTAATACGTACTCCATTGTATCTCCCTTGGGGGATTTTAGGACTACACCAGCTCCAGCGCCCTCCTTCATCTTGGATCCATCAAAATGCATAACCCATATTCCAACTCCGGCATTGGTGTGTTTTCCATTGCTTCTGTCCAATCAGCGACGAAATCTGCCAACACCTGGGATTTTATTACCGTCCGGGGTTGGTACTTAATATCGAACGCAGCTAACTCGATGCCCCATTTGTCTACTTGGCCTGTTGCGTCCGCATTATTGATTATATCCCCTAGTGGCGCTTTACATACCACTGTTATGGAATGTCCTTGGAAGTAATGGCGAAATTTTCGAGATGCGAAAAATACACCATATGCCAGTTTTTGATAGTGCGGATATCTTTGCTTGGACTCGGAAAAAACTTCACTTACATAATATACCGGATGTTGATCTGGTATGGTTTGGTCTTCTTTTCGCGTTTCCACAACTATTATCGCGTTGATAACCCTGTTTGTTATTGTGAGGTACAATAACATGGGTTCTTCGTCTTTTGGCGATGCCAAAATCGGAGATTTCATCAAGGTTTCTTTTAACTGGGTTAACGCTTTGTCCGCCTCTTCTGTCCATTCAAATTTGTCGGATTTCTTCAACAATTTGTATAATGGCAGAGCTTTGTCTCCTAGCCGACTTATAAACCTGCTGACGGCAGCTGCAGAACCCGTCAATCTTTGTACATCTTTTAAGCACGTAGGCCTTGAGATGTTTAGGACTGCCTTGATCTTTCCTGGATTTACTTCTATTCCTCTGTGAGAAATGATGAAACCCAGAATTTTTCCTGAGGGAACCCCGAATACGCACTTTAATGGATTTAACTTCATTTTATAAGTGCGCAAATTTTCGAAGGTTTCTCGCAGATCTTCAAGGAGCGTGTATTTTTCCTTGGAAACGACGGCTATATCGTCCAAGTAAACGTGGACATTTTTGCCAATCTGACTATGCAAACATCGTTGCATGCAGCGCTGGTAGGTTGCACCTGCGTTCTTCAGGCCAAAAGGCATGGTTATGTAGTAGTATCTTCCATATGGAGTTATGAAGGAGGTTTTAATTTGGTCTTCTTCCTTCATGCGTATTTGATGATACCCGGAATAAGCGTCCAAAAAGCATAAAAGCTCAGAGCCTGCAGTGACATCTATTATTTGATCGACTCGCGGTAACGCGAACCTATCTTTTGGACACAATTTGTTCAAGCCGGTGTAATCTATACACATCCTGAGAGCAGTACTATCTTTCTTCGGGACTAATACTGGGTTTGTAGACCATTCAGTATGTATAACTTTCCGGATAAAATCAGCTGCCAATAGCCGGATAATTTCCTTGCTAATAGCCTTCCGTCTTCTTCCGTCAAATCAACGGAGACCTTGCTTGACGGTTTAGATCTTGGAATTACCTTGAGTTGGTGCTCAGCAAGTTCCCTGGGTACGCCTGTCATGTCCGTTGGACACCACACGAAAATGTCCCAGTTCTCACGGAGGAACTTGATGAGCTCGCTTTCCTATTTGTCGGTCATGCTAGTTCCCACTACGACAAACTTTGTCGGATCTTTGGGATCTAGGATAACCTGTCTTGTATTCTCGGAAGATTTGAAGCTGTCTGTCGGCTTCCGGGTTTCTTTTCCTGCCGGCATTTCTGTCGGCGATACTTCTTTCGCCAGCTCCTTTAATTCCTCCTTTGCTATCACTTTTTCTGCATAAAGGGCGTTTTCTTTTTCCAGCTCGTTTGCCAATTTGAAGTCTCCACTTATGGTGATTACTCCTCCTTTTGGCCCCGGCATCTTCAGCTTGTTATAGATATAGCATGATCTTGCCATAAACTTGGCGAAAGCTGGACGTCCGAGTATTGCGTGATACACGCTTTCGAACGGCACAACCTCGAAGGAAATCTTTTCCTGTCGGAAATGTTCTTTCTCTCCAAAGGTTACTTCTAGGGAAATTTCTCCTAGAGGTCGTGCTTGCCTGCCAGGGACGATGCCGTGAAAACGTATGTTACTATGATTGAGCTGGGTCTCGGAGATTCACAAGTGCTTCAATGTATCCAGGTACATTATGTTAATGCTGGATCCTCCATCCATCAACACTCTTTTTAGCCTAGTGGTTTGAACAATAGGGCTTACAACTAGAGCTTGTGTGTCGGGTTCTGGGATATTTCCAGGATGGGCAGACTGATCCCAGGTAATTGGTGTGTTAGAGTACTTCAAGAATTTCGGGTTTGGTGGGACAACCGCGTTTATTTCTCGAAGGGTTCTCTTTACCACCTTTGCTGACGGAGTTGCCAGGAAAGTTAGATTACATTCTCCTTCAACTCTCGGAAACTTAGGCTCGCCTTTTCGCTGTTGTTCCTGGATTTTTTCATCAGTGTCTGATTCACTGTCTTCTTTTTCAGCTTCTGGCTTTTGCTTGGAAAATTTTCTCTTGGAATTTTTTCCTTTGCTTCCGGATCCTGCACTGCCTTTCATATGCTTGTTGAGCCGGCATTGTGAGTTAGTATGGGTGGGTTTCCCAAATTGCGAATGGTGGACACAGTTTTCTGACTTTATTCTTTCCCACTCTTCTTTGGTGTAGTTGATCGGTTCTGAGCTTCGTCCTTTCCATTTGCTCCCATTTTCTCTTACAAAGGCTATGTTAACTTCTTTGGGTTTTTGCTGTGTTTCTGAACCTGCTTTTTTCTCAGGACGAGGATTCTTTTTGGCTTCAATCGAGGTATTTATATTGCCACCTCTCGCTTTGATGTCATCTTCGGTCGCTGCGTGCTCATTTGCAGTTGTAAGCATAGATGCGAGATCTTTGTGCTTTTTGGAACCGATCATGAACGGTACGAGTCTGGGTTTTAAACCATTGACGAAAGCATGCATTGCTTGTACGTCAGTTACTCCAGAGCAGCTGTTTTTCATTGCAGTCCACCTTGAGATAAAGTCCACGTATGGTTCATCTTCAAACTGGGTGCAGCGGTTTAACTAGTTGATGTTGTTGGGTCGTTTGTACGTTCCCCGAAAATGCTGAGTACTCTAGCCATATCATCCCAGTTATCGACAGTTCTTAACGGAAGCCCGTTGATCCAATCTCTGGCTCCGTCCAGTAACATTAGGGGGAGGAATTTTACTGCCTCTAGGTCCATCCCATTGTTAATCTGGACGGTTGTGTAATAGTCTGAGAGCCAGGTATCCGGGTTTGTACTGCCGGTATATTTTTGATATGTTGGACCAACTTTGGCGAAGCCAGAATGCAGAGTTATTCTTCGGATCCTGTCTGTGAAACACTTGGGTCCGAAGTATAGATCATCTCTTTCCGCTCTATCAATGTGTGCAGAGTATCTCCCGGCTGAATGGATAGAAGGGGATCTGCTCCTTTCTTTTCCATTGCTGCGCGAGCGCGCTCTTCCAGGGTTATCTTTATTTCCTCCGTTATCACGCCCTTTAGGATAAGGTGGAGTTCTGCTCCTATGTCTTTCCTTATTCCTGGGAGGTGTACGAGATCTCTCACGCCTATGAGGAATGTCGTATCTTCCAGCTTTTTCAGCAGGGCGTCTTGGAGGCGGCATAGCTTTGTCGTCTTTCCGGTTTTGTTCTTCTCGATCTCGGGGATTAATTCCATCTTTCAGCAGATGGGATCCGGTTCTGGACGCTGCATCCTTGTTATTGGGATTTTTCTTGTCCTTTCTCGGATCTTCTTTCTTCTCTTTTGAATTATTTGAATCTCCAGGTTCTTCAGGTCCAGGTGCTCCAACGGCACATGTAGCTGTTTTGCATAGGGCTGAGTCGTCATGCAACTTCCCCGATCTTTCTTGTCCTCGTTGTTGCTGTTGTAATGCTTTTCCTAAGAAAACATACACCCCTTGAAGTTTTTCTCCATTGGAGTACAGATCGTTGTTGAGGATGGCGAACGCGGCTTTTGCGTTTTCTGCTGCCGTCTTGTATATAGGTTCGCCCCTAGCATCTTTGCCGTTTACTTGCTTTTGTCAGGCCAGGTTTTGAAACCGTTCCTTTGGCGGCAATACTTCCGGTCTTGCGATTCCGGGTAACCGTGTAGGTTTAATAACCAGATCTATTCCTTCTCTCATACTCCTCGATTTCTTCCTGCTTTAACTTAATGTCAGCTTGGATTTTTTGGAGATGTTCTCGAGTTCGGAATAGATGTTGTTGTTTCCTTTGGAGAGCTTGTCTCCTGGCTTCCAGCACTTCAGGGGGTTCATGGGGTCCCACTGGTGTTTCAAGTAGATCCTGTTCGTCCTGTTCTGACATTGGCGGAACAGAGATTTCCTTCGTTTTGTTCACCGCAAGCTTAACTCCACTTCCACTTCCTGCTTCCAGGTTTTCGTTGGCTGGATCAGCCACTTTTTTCTTCCGGAGCTTGTATTGGAGTTTCTTGGAAGCTTTGTGTTTTTTCTTGGAAGAGGGAGGTTTTTTACCAGGTTCTTCCTCTGTCAATTCCTTGACATCCAGGAAAATTGGACTGGCTTCTCCATCCTCTCTTTCCTCTGGCGGAGGTGTTCTAGGGCTTTCCTTACTTTTGGCATCCGTGTTTTCAGCCGGTTTTGCCATCAGTACTTCGTGGAATCCCTCTTGAAAGGATTTGACCTTTCTCTCGAAAGCGTCTACATCTTCGTCTTCGGTATCGAACTGATCCGATCCGAGTTCTGACTCTAATCTCGCCTCGATGGCGGCTAGCACAGAGTCAGCTTCCGAGATCGTCGTCATATTGGCGGATGTCGGATCTTCCACCTCTGTTGTGGGATTGTTGTTTTCTACCTCTTCCACGGGATTATTTTCATCTGTATTTTCGGCGATCTCGGATTGCACCATACCGATAAAGTGTGATTCAGCAGAATATCGGCGATCTGAGCAAAATCCGGCGTCATAGTCTTCTTCGACTGGGTATAGGGTCCTGCCAATGTTGGCTCTTTCGTCTTGATTCTTCTTTTCTTTCAAATCATGCTTTAACACGAAACTCGGATTTCGGGAAATCCGGCTTTTTCTTCCACGAGCCTTCGTGGAGAAGGAACTTTCTACGTCAGCGATGAAATCGTGCTGACGTCAGGGACGTTTGGGTTTTCGCGTGTGAAACCCTGAAACGTATCTCTGACAGATTCTCACAGGAAACGAGGAAATAGCAATAATCACCTGTCGATTCATTTCCCGGAATTTTCGGCGAGTGACACGCGTTGATCATCCAACGGTCAAAAGAGCCGTTAGCACGTATCGCGATGGATTTCCGGCTATAAATAGCCTACTTCATCCCCTCCAGCAAACCTTCCACTCCTCTGTCATCTTCAAGCCCCAAGCGCAAAAGCCCCCGAGCCTCAGTGAGAGCAGAGCAGAGCAAACGTCCGAGCCCGTGTACGCGACCGCGCCGTTCCCGGACTTCTCGTCGGAGAGCACGGATTCCTCATCGCGCCGCCCAGATATGGCCTCTCTGCACGCTTCCCTGGCCCGCTCCATGGTCGCTTAGATCAAAGACATAATCAACACCATGGATCCCATGGTGGATTCACCGAACCGCGCCACCGGCGACGAGCCGGAGAAATCTTCTGGCGGTCAGGCTCGTGAGGATCCACCTCTCACGGCTGTAACCCTGGCCACACCTTCTTCTACTCCGCCTCCGCCTCCCGAAACGGGAAGGAAAAACTCAATCTCGTCGGAGAAGAGCTCGCTGTCGCGGCCACCGGAGCCGAAGAAGAAGGTGAATCTTTCGGCAATTCGAGCCGGAGCAGCATCCCCCCTCTCTTCTTCCGACAATGGAGAAGGAGGGGTTGATTATGAAAGGCAAATGGCGTCATGAACAAGAGGAGTCCGAGCCATTGCCCAGAGCCGGGGAACGAGTTCTCCTAACCTCACACATTGTTAGAGGTATGGGAATCCCGCCTTCCGCCTTCTTCCTCAAGGTTCTCGACCATTACGGTATCCATCCCCACAATCTCCCGCCAAATTCTATTCTATATATGGCCGGCTTCCAAGCCCTTTTCGAGGGATATTTAGGGATAGCACCTAGATTAGATTTCTGGCAATATTGCTTTGGAGTTAAGCGAAACCCTACAGAGGGCGCTCTTCCAACCTGTGGAACCATATCTTTTACCCTGCGTAGATTCAGGAAGATTGCTTCCCGAAAATAAAAACACCAGAATCCGTCAAATTCTGGACAGGTTCTTTCTTTTATTATCAAGACATCCCCTTTCCCGGAAAATAAAACGGGGTTCCTCCATTTGTAAATGCTGCTGCTATTCCTCAAGACAGCTGGGCCGCCGAAGCGGTGCAAACTTTGTCGGATGATTTGATGAAAATCAAACGACGCATCGCCAAACTCACCTCTTCAAAACCACCTCTCACCGGAATAGACACAGTTTTGTGCTGGTTCCGGCGTCGTGTCCAACCTCTCGCCCACCAAACCCGGCTTCTTTGCGAATACAAAGGTCCGGAAGACAAGATGAGAGGATGGGAAAAGGCTTTCTCAAAAAGGGATTTTAAGAAGCGGGTCAAGCACTTGGTTGCTACTCGCGATCAATACGAGGAGCCTGGGAATATATCACGAGTAAAACCCGGTTCCCAAGGTAATGCATCTTTCTCCTTTAGTCAATTTATCGGATGTTTATCTTTCCTTGATTTCTTGTCTTAATCGGATTTTTGCCCACTTCCATAGTTCGATAACCTTACGGAAGGGGATCTTGCAACCGACGCTGAGCTTGACGAATTACATGTCAATTTCTATGGTGGTCATAAGCGCAAGAGGCCAGCAACCACAGAGGAAGTGATAAATCTTGACGGAATCCCCGTCGCTACATCCAGGTAACTTTTCGGGAATTTTATACCTTTGCCAGTTTTTTGTTTGCACAAGCTGTTTTGGTTTCTCGGGATATTTATATCTCGGATTTTTTCTTCTTCCTTTCCCCTTTTAGCCTTGCTCCAACTTCTTTGAAATCAAAGAAACTAAAAAAGCATAAGGCCACTGCTAGCAAGGGAGCGCCATCTCCAGCTGTGGCTCCTCCCACCCCAGTTACTCTTGGGGGAGAGTATCAATCCGCGAAGCCGGGGGAATACCCATTGCCGACCAGCCAGCCTATTACATCCAAGAAGGATGCGAGGGAAAGGGCGGAACCGGATGTGGGCGTCCCTTCTCGTGTACCTGAGGAAGAGCCCATTCCCACCTTTAACCGAGAATTCAAGGTAAAGGAGGAACCTTTCGACGAACATGGACGTATTCGTCCAGGAGCTAAGAAGTTCTTCGCTCCTGCTCCTATGATCCGTCCTTGGCCGCAAGGCAGATTAATTGTAAGGAATAACTTCGTATTTTCACCTCGGCAGGTCATCCAAGACGGCCTTCACCATGTTGGGATTCTTTTTGCCGAGTATGCAAAAGAATTCAATAAAAACTTGTCAGATTTGCAACAAATGAGCCAGGTAATACCTCTAGCCCCCAAGCAATAAGTCAAATGCCTGTTTTTGGCTTAATGCTTTTTTCGCTTTTATGCTTGTTCTTAACTTAAGCATGTTTTGCTTCTTTTCCGTGTTTCAGCGAACTGCTGAAAATATAAATCTGGAAGTTTTCAACAAACTTACCATCAAGAATAAGGAGGTGAAATCCCTTCTTTATATTCTTGAGGGTAAGGATGCGGAACTGGTATCCATTCAGCAGCAGCTGGAGGAATCAACAGGTAAGTTTTTTCTCTGCTTCCAGTTGTATGAATTTTTTCTAAGTATTTTTCCGAGTTTTCTTACTCGTATTTTTTACTTTCTTTTCAGCTTCTTTGGCAAAAGCCAAACAAGTTGCTGAAGATGCCGGTAATGCCGAGAACCTGCACTGGGAAAACCTGAATCTTCATAAGCTTAATATGAAGTTATAGCAGGACCTGGAGGCCAGCCAATTGGCTGTCGGCATTGCCGATTCCAAAGCCTCCGAGCAAACTGCTAAAGACAAGGCGACGATCCGAGATCTGGAGAACGCCTTGACCCAGCGCTTCGAGGAGGGATCCGAGATGGACAAAATTCTTGGTAAGTTTTTATCTTTTATCGGATTTTTTCTGTTGACATCTTTCTCTGTTTTTGCTGACACTTTTTGTGTCTTTACTAAAACAGGAGATAGCCCCCAGCTAACTCGGATTGAGAAAATCCGAGCCTTTGGAAAGGTGTTCACCGCAATCAAGGCTGCGGGGATGCTGCTGGTCAGCAAGTGCCTTCCCACGAGGACTAGGGAGTTCTAGGAAGTTGAAAAAAATTCGGAAGCTTTGGTGGAAGTGGCGCAGTCCAGGGAATCCGTCATGCGCTCCGCGGCGCGTGGCGGTGCACACATGGCTCTAGGGCTCATGCGCATGCACTACCCGGACGCCAAGTCTTGGTGTGTGGCGTCCGACATTCCGCAAGGATACACGGAGGCGCAGCGGGCCAATTCTTTGAAGCCATAAAAGGTCACGCAACCAAGATCGAGGCAAGGGGATATTCCTCTGTAGCCTTCTAGGATATGTTAACCAAGAGCGCCCTCTGTAGTGTTTCCTTTTCTGATTCTAGAAGGTGTGTTGGACCGTAGCAGAATATCGGCGATCTCGGATTTCACTGCCACTCCACGTAAATTTCTCATGTGTTACCTTTAAACCTTCAAAATTATCTCTGTTTTGTGTTCGTGTTTTAGCTCATGAGGATGCAAATAGAGAATCTTTATCTCACTTGTTGATTGGACTCACACACCTGGACTAGTGGCTTCATCCATTTATCCAAATGCTAGAAGAGCTGGCAGCGGGGTTCCCAGTCCCAAATAATAATACAAATTCTCTTCACTCTTTTTGCCCATGATTTATCAGTCAAAGCATAATTTTGTAAACAAAAGATAAAGAGGGATGGCCTTCTATACCAGTTGCGTCCTTCTATGGGAGCCGCTCTTGTGAAGTCTAGTTGGCTTGTGATGTACTGTATTTTCTGTTTGCCATTCGTTGACATAAACATACACCTCTCTCAAAATTTAGACACTCCTCCACGATTTGTGATTGTTGGCAGGAACCCGAGGATTTGGTTAGCCATGGTTTGTGTAAGATGGATGGGAGGACTGTCATGCATTTTATACCTATGTTTATTAAAATAAAAGCTCTAGCACATGAGTGATCCCTGCTTCCCTCTGTGAAGGGCCTATCTTTTACTTTTATGTTGATTCAGTAAACCCATTCCCTTCTGTCTCCAGCAAGCATTTGAGTTATTGTGATCTCACCATCTATATGTTGATTTATTCAATCATGTTTTTTATCCTTCTTTGTTTAGCACATGCTTTATTATCTGAATGAATATTACTTTGAAAGCTATGAATCACTGTAAAAGTATTGTTATAATTAAACATGTTAAGCTCTACAATATAAGCCTTGTTATAAAGACTTCACTTAAGATAAGTATGATATCATTAAATGTTCTCTGACCAAGAACAAAGTTTGACATCACCAATTTTGATTCTCTCTTTTGCATTTTTGTTTGTGACTCCCATCATAATTTTCTGTTATTCATCGATATATTTCATGTTATGATGCATCCCTTATGTTATTTTATCTTATTTTGCATGTTTCATAATTTTTGGAGAATAAACACCGGGACCAGAAATCTGATGGAAAAAAGCACCATCGAGATACCATATTTCAGAAGATCAGAAGAAGAAGGGGGACACTCGGGGTGTCTTAGAAGTTCATAGGAGGAGTCCAGCCAGAAGGGGAGCCAGAGGGGGGCCACCATGGGCCCACACCATGAGGTGGCGCACCCCCTGGTCGCGCCACCAGGTGGTGTGGCCACCCTGGGCCACCTCTGGTGGAGGTCTTTCGCGTACTTGACCTCCAGCAAACCCTAAGACTCATACCATCATCGAAGAATTATTCCGCCGCCTCGAGGTGGAAAACACCCGAGAGAGAAAAGCTCTCTGGCAGGGAGAAATCTGCCGGGGAAATTCCTCTCCGGAGAGGGGAAATCATCGCCATCGTCACCGTCATCACTCCGAGCATCATCAAGATCGTCATCATCATCATCATCACCACCAGCACCATCACCCTCATCATCCACTGTCATCCCGCTGTAACAATTAGGGGCCTCTATCGTTGTTTTACGTTAGATCTCTCTCCTAGTGTGGATTACTTGTTAGTAGTTGATGCTTGTGAGATTTATCGGTGTTTGCACTTTATGACCAGATTGTTATCATCCATTATATCACCTTTGATTATGATCCATATGATGTCTTGTGAGTAGTTCGCGTTGTTCTTGAGGACATGGGATAAGTCGAGTTGTTAGTAGTGAAGTAATGTTGAGTAATATTTGATGGTTTGACATTTAAGTTGTGGTGTTATTCTACTAGTGGTGTCATGTAAACGTAGACTACATGATAATTCACCATTTATGGGCCTAGGGGAATGCATCGTGTATTTGGCTACTAATTGTGGGTTTGCCGGAGTGACAGAAACCTACACCCCCGTTAGGAAACCATTACACGAGGGAGCGTAGGATCCTGGAGTTTAAAGCTGTGGTTAGATTTATTTCTTAATTACTTTCTTGTAGTTGCGGATCCTTGTAAGGGGTATAATCAGAAGTATGTATTAGTCTTGGATGGGATGGTACATTAGCATAGGTTCACCCACACAACACTTATCAAAACACTAAGATTATTCAGGGGCATGGAACAAAAGCACTTGACAGAAACCTCCCGTGTGTCCTCGTGAACGTTTGTTAATCATAAATAACCCACCGGCTTGTCCTTTGCGAAGAAAGGATTGGGCCACTTGCTGCAATTATTAGTACTGCATTTTGTTTACTCGCACTTTATTTATCTTCAATATCAAAAACCCCTACAAATCTATTTTTCAGTATTTACAGTTATTCCTTCATCGAAACTGCTTGTCAACACCTTCTGCTTCTCGTTGGGTTCGACGCTCTTATTTATCGAAAGTACTACGATACACTCCCTATACTTGTGGGTCATCAATGACTTGCATAACTATGTGGGGAACTTTACATTATAGAACTTGGCTTGTATATTCCAATGATGAGCCTCCTAAAAAGTACTCTAGGTCTTCATGAGCAAGCAAGTTGGATGCAACCCCACTAGTTCCATTGGAGAGCTTTCATACAGTTATAGCTCTATCTGCATATGTTGTGTGGCAATCACTACTTGTATAACTATGATTATAAGACTTCCTCTTGTCTAATGATCACTTTGAGTTATGTGAGACTTTCTTCCATTGACCATCCAACCCCCCATAATGTTCTTTTAGCCATAACATCCTGGTGCCAGGGACCAATAAAGAACGCTTGCTTGTTTTGAGTGCACAAATATCTTAATTATTTTCCTACGATCATATTGTTGTCACTTGACTTGATCCTAACAGGAGTTGTTGTGAGAGTTGGATGCCTTGGATGATTATATTGTTGTTCTTGAAGCTTAAATCATCTTTAATAAACCTTGCACGGTTGATTGTACTTTAGTATTGATTTGTTGAAAAGTTTTACTTTGTTCTTTCTAATGGTTTATACATTATTCTATTTGATATCAACTATAAACCACAACCCTTATTCATTTGATCATAGTTTACATGCTTTACATTACTATGATGATCAAGTTTATGTTGGTAGCATGTCACCTTAGAAGTTATTTGTTTTTATCATTTACCTACTCGAGGACGAGTATGAACTAAGCTTGGGGATGTTGATACATCATAAACATATCCATAATTTCTGATGTTCCATGTTGTTTTCATGTCGTATGCTACATGTTTCTTATACACTTTATGCCATTTTTTATCGATTTTCTGGGACTAACCTATTGACAAGATGGCACAGATTCAGTTCATGTTATTTGTTATTTTTAGTTTCAGAAAAGTTGTTCTGGAAATATTCTCAGAATTGGACGATTTGAAGCCCGGAAGTCTTAGAAATTTGTCGCGCACACGGAGTCCGGAGGGGACCCGGAGGGGGGCCACAGGGGCCCCACACCATGAGGCGGCGCCCCCCTTGGCCGCGCCCAGTGGTGGTGTGGCCCCCCTGGCCGCCCACCAACATTGCCCTAGCGCCTATATATTCTCCTCCTCGGGTTAACCCTAAATACCCCGAGCATTTTCCACCAAAAACATCCGCAGCCACCGTCATTTTCATCCCCAGTCCAGGAGGGTTCTGGAGCTCTCCCCGGCACCCTGACGGGAGGGGGAATCATCACCGGAGGGCTCTTCATCACCATGCCCTCCTCCGTAATGATGCGTGAGTAGTTCATCCTTGGACTATGGGTCCATAGCAGTAGCTAGATGGTTGTTCTCTCCTCTTTATGCCTCATGTTTAGATCTTGTGAGCTTCCCTACATGGTCAAGATCATCTTATTGTAATGCTACATGTTGTGTTTGCTAGAATCCAATGAATATTGAATGCTATATCCAATGATTATCAATCTATCATGTTCTTTTCATGTGTATGTTATTTATGATCTTGCATGCTCTCCGTTGTTAGTAGATGCTCTGGCCAAGTAGATGCTAGTAACAACAAGAGGGAGTATTTATGCTCGATAGTGGGTTCATGTGTCTCTTTCTCTCACGCTCGAGTGATAGAAACATAAACGGGTGGGGGATGTGTTGTTTCCATTAGGGAGAAAACAACAATGCTTTGTCTAAGGATGATTTTATTGTTTACATTACACACTTCGCTATCTGTTGCTTGCAACTTAATACCCAAGGATTGCTCGGATGACATTCTGAGGGTGGATTATTAGTCATAGATGCAGTTGGATAACATTCTATGTATCTTGTTGTAATGCCCGCATGAATCGCATGGTAATCATCATGTCATGCATATGCACTACGGTGCAGCCTTTATATCTGTCAATTTCCCAGCTGTAATTTGTTTACCCAAAATGCTATCTATCTGTTTTGGAGAGACACCACTAGTGAACTGTGGACCCCGATCCATTTCCTTTATACCGATAATACAACCACTACAATCACTGTTTTCCTGTTGTTACTACTATTTTCCTACTGCCATCATTGTTCTCTTTCCATCTATTGCAAACAAGTACTGTTTTTCACGCCATACGTTTAACCTCTTTTTTTTCAGCAAAACCAGTGAGATTGACAATCGCACTGCTTCGTTGGGACAAAGTGATTTGATTGTGTTGTGTAGGTTCCATGTTGCTTCTGAACTGGTAGCGCGTCCTGCCATATCAGCTGCATCAACCTTCCGAAGTGATTTCTTTCTCCTACTGGTCGATTCAACCTTGGTTTCTTTCTGAGGGAAATTTGTTGTTGTGCTCTTCGTACCTTCCTCTTGGGGTTTCCCAACGAGTGCAAGACCTGCACCATCAATGCTTTATCTGGATTGACTTGGCGCATGCTCACACCATGTTATGACTATAAACAAAGTCACTTCTATCCTTGATGATCATTTACTTTTTGACTTGTAATATCACTCCAAGTAAATTTCTCGTGTGCTACCTTTAAACCTTCAAAATTATAACCTATTTTGTGTTCTTGTTTTAGCTCATGAGGAAGTAGTTTAAAGTTTATTATGGTTTGTGTCAAGCAAAGTTCTTATTCCTTCTTTCTCCCGATGAGTATGGAATTTGTGCTCATATAAATTTGCAGAGAGTTGGTGCCAAATAATAACAAAGAGGCACTTCCCAATGGTTTGATGAAAGCTGGTGGGTACCCGTGAACATGGCTATCCCTAGTTTGTGAAAAGAAAGGTGGGCGAAAGTGCCAAACTAATAAATAATGGAAAGCGGTCTCAAAAGTCTAAACACTTTGCTTGACATGAATTATGATAAGTTTTTCATTACCATTCGTTGACATAGACATACACCTCTCTCAAAATTGTGTTCAATATCTCTGTTTTATCAAATAAAAAGCTCTAGCACATGAGTAATCACTGCTTCCCTCTGCGAAGGGCCTTTCTTTTACTTTTATGTTGAGCCTTCATCTTCTTACTTTGTGAACCAGCTAAGAGAGCATATTTTTCATTCTGAGTATACTGTGCATAGTCCCAAAATTTATTATTCATTGATTCATTATTGTGATATTGCTTGGCTCTCAAATTATTTGTATCTAATCACCATTTAAACTGTGAAGGTGTCCTGGCATTTATGTTTTGCTACCACAAAAAGGACGAGTTGGATACCACTTTATTATCTTTTTCTTTATGATTGAAACAACATTATTTCTTTCAATGTTTCATTATTCATTTTCTTTTGTTTGTGTTACTTTTCATGTGCAACATGGTTGCTAAGTTTACATTGGTTGAAATAATATTTATCATGCCTTTGTTAAAGTAATTTGATCTTAGCTTTGCAATGCTTTTACATAACGTTGATCAAGATTTATGTTGGCTTTATGTCACCTCAAAAATTATTTTGTTATCACTTACCTACTTGAGGAAGAGTAAGAGTTAAGCTTTGGGATGCTGATACGTTGCAAACGTATCTATAATTTTTTATGCTCCATGCTTGTTTTCTACCCAATACCTTTTGTTTTCCACACGTTTTCTATCGTTTTCCAGATGTTTTCATATTTCTGTTGTTTTTCTATTTTAGAAAAGTTCTGAAGGAAATATTCTCAGAAAGGGCTGCAAATCCATGGAGATCAATTTTTGCCCGGAACAAAGACGGAGTCCAAAAGGGATCCAGATGGGAGCCAGGGCGCACAAGGAAGTAACCAGGCACGGGCTCCCCCTAGGTCGCGCCTGGTGGGCCCTGGCCACTGCTCTAAGTCCCCCCTTCGCCTATGAATTGCCTTTTACCCTAAAAATGTTGGGGACGGAGTTATTTTCCATGAAACATACTCAAAGGCGCCGTCACCTCGAAACTCCAATCTAGTTCTTCTGGAGTCATGCTCCGACACCCTACCGGAGGGGGGATCGTCACCGGAGGCCTCTACATCGCCATGATTGCCTCCGGACAGATGCATGAGTAGTTCATCTCGGGACTACGGGTTTATAGCAGTAGCTAGATGGTTGTTCTCTGTCCAATTCCTCCATGTTTAGAATCTCGTTAGATGCCTCACATGATCGAGACCACCGTTATGTAATTGTGCATGTTGTGTTTGCTGGGATCTGATGAACCATGAGATTATGATTATTTTGTTCATGTCAATATGAGATGCTTCACTTATATTTGTAGAGAGTTTTAATCTTGTCTTGCAATGATCTCCGATGTTTATGATTACCTTGGCCATGTAGTTGTTTTCACCTCCAAGAGAGGGTTTATATGCTAGATAGTGGCTTCATGCCTCCTTGTTGCCTACGCTCCATTGACAGAAACATGCGGGGGGAGGATGTGATGTTGCCACTAAGGAGAAAACATCAGTGTTATTGTCTACGAATGAGAACCACTGCTTACATAACGTATTGATCTTAATGCATGTGTATGTTGCACACATAGCAATCACTTCGTTGCTGCAACTTAATACCAAGGGATTTGCTGGATAGCTTTCTTGAGGTGGATATTTAGATATGGATGCATACTGGATAGTGGTCCATATGCCTTGATGTAATGCCTGCAATGTTAGAACCCGTGAACTTTATCTCGTCATAATAGTATTGTTATATGTTCATGATGCCTAGATATAATTTGTTTACCCATCATGTTTGTTTTCTTTGGAGAGACACCACTAGTGAACCTATGGCCCATGGCCCTATGGTCCTCATATTGCAAACCTTCTTTTAAGCACTTTCATCATTGTTTCCTTGTTGTCCTATTTTTACTTTAATTGTTTTCCAAGACTCTATACCTTTAGTTCTCCTGTTTTTAGCAAGACCGAAGATTGACAACCTTCCGGAAAGTTGAGGCAAGAGAGAGTTTGTGTTTGTGTACAGGTTCCATGCTACCGTCAACTTCACGTCGGTACTTTTTCTGGCATCATTGATTAAGCAACCTTCTTCAAGACTACGAAGTCCTACTGGTTCAATAACTCTAGTTCTTAACTAGGGGAGAACTTACTCTAGACTGCATCATACCTTCCGCTTGAGGTCTCCCAACGAGCGTATGATCACGTCCTCATCAGGCTTGTCGGATATATGCCAAATAGGGGTATGTCCGGCATTGACCGAAGGCCGGATTACTCGGGTGGCCCATAGGTACTGGTGCAATAAAGTCCATTAGGGGGGCCAGTAAGCCGACGCAAAGGAAGGCTGGATTCTAGAAGAACCCAGATTATGGCACAATAAGCAGTCCGGCTTGGAGAAGAAGCCGGATGTCTTGGTTACCAAGAATAGGAATACTTTCCTTATACTCCATGTTTTCCTTCCTGTAAGCCCTAGTCCGGCTGCATATATAAAGCTGGACGAGAGCCGCCTCATAGGAGAGAAGAGATAGAGAGAAACCTAGACTCACATTGTACTTTGTATACATCAGGCTTTAGCCCTAATTTAGTGAGATTGCAGGAGTAGGGCACCGCCATTGTTGCGACGTACCGAACCTGGGTAAACTTGTGTCCCCGCCTATGGCAACTTCCCTACATTTCCATCCACGATCTACCATAAGTCCTATGGCACCCCTACCATGAACCAAACTACGAACACTCGATAGTTGGCTCCCATCGTGGGGCCAGAGGCATCTAGGATTACGTTCAGAGCGGGAATACTCAGCGAAATCAGCAGTACAATCACGATCGGCAGCCTCGAATTAGACGGAAAGGTCGACCGTCTCATCGACAATAGTTCTTATTTTCTGGCACGGAACCACCTGGTAAGTGCTTGCATCCTTCCTATTGGATATGCTAATCTTTTCATAGGTTTAACGGTGGAAGCAATGGGTTTCCGTGGTGGAAGTAAATTTATCCCACCTACCCTATGCCCAGTAGACGATGGCTTCGATGCCGGATTCGGGACATATCTGCCTTATTCATACATTGGGGCGGACCAAGATTTATTAACTGCATATCGCCACAACATGATTGGGTTCAATGCCTCTCAGGAGATGTCTACCCCAGATTGCACTTTGTAGGCATGGTGCAAGCAGAGCGTGCTGAATAGACGAAGGACGAACAACCCATCGAAAAGGCAGAAGACGATAAACCCATAGAAAAGGTGGATGACCCAAATCACGTCAGTCAGGTGGAGAACTCGGAAGCCAAATCTATTCTATCCGCGATTGAAGCAAAGAGTGATTCAGAAACCGGATCAGCATCCGGCGATACAGATTCTGATGATGATGGGGACGCTTTCAAAAGAAAGATAAAATCTATGCAGGGAGGTTTCCACAAAGTCCTCATGGCTAAGCCTGACAAAAATACGGATATGGAGGAAAAGGAGGAAACAAATCCCAAAACAAATCCACCAGAAGATAATTCTAGCAGAGAAGAAGAGGATGAGAAAATCCAAAATTCCCTGATGTTTAGGAAAGGACTTAAGATGAAGTTGTAAAGAAACCCCCGTCCTCCAAGAAAAGAAGAACTCCTCCAAGAAGCTATACGCCAAAGTTCAGACGAAAAATCTGGATAGATTGGCAGACATAGCCAACCATAACCTAGAAATTGGTGGAAGCAGTGGCGTAAAAACGGCGCAGAAGAAAAGGCAGAAACAGGTTGACATAGTTCCGGTCCCCCAGACGTCAGAACAAGATGAAGCTGATCTGCTACAAACCCCGGTTAGAAGGCATGAACCACTGGAAGTGCTAGAAGCCATGAGACAAGAAATAATGCGGCAACAACAACAGCTTTACCGGACTCGTGAAAACCTCATAAAATCCCAAGCTGCTGTCAAAGTGCAGCAGGAGGAAATTGAGGAATTCGAACGCCAGAATCGCTCAGGAATTAAGCCTACAAGGTTACCCGGAGTAGGAATCACGAAGAACAGCCAGTCAAAATACAGATGGAAAACCAATCCTGGCAAAGTCATGTGAGCAATGTAAAATCTAAGGGAGAACGCATCTACAAAACTCCCGCTGAAAACACGGAAGCTGCGTTCGCCATCCTCAATGACGACCTTTACTCTGCAGACAAAAGATTCACAAAGTGTATGCTTTCTTAGGAAAAGCATTAGAGCAGCAACATCGAGGACAAGCGCGCTCCGGCAAATTGTATGAAAATTCATCTTGATGCAAAACTGTCGCACCTATAGCACCTGATCCGAGCGAACCTGAGATTCAGGAAGTCAAAGGGAAAGAATGAAGATCCCAAAAAGGACAGGAAAGATCCACATGATAAGGATGCAGCATCTAGAACCGGGTGGCATCCGCCACACAAGAGTAACCAGAAATCCCAAATCAATGATGATCGAGAAGACAGAAACCGAAAGGAAGGCAATAGCGCTCTTCGCCAATCTCGTGCAGAGAAATACGAAAAACCAATGCCACCCCCGAGAAACCTGGCTGATAAAACCGGAAGATACGAACATCCTCACAGGCGTGAGAGGTCCCGGACCCCACCATGAAACAAGGAGTGAGTCAGAAGCAGAACTCTGCCTTCCCACAGGGATCGGGATGCCGAAAGAAACAGGGACGAGCCACGACGACCGAATTCACGCAATAGTGGGTTAACGAGAAGCAAATCCCCCACAGTCCTCTCCGTTGGAAGGTATTCCTGCATGCGCCTAGAGGATAAATGGATGAATTGTATTTCAGACCAGAGTGTTTCACTAACAGAATCCGAATATCAATCTCCATGCTGGCTTTGACAAAGTCGAACCAACTTATCAGAAGTATACTGGAAGTACAAACCCATATACATAGCTCTTGGATTACTATACCGCCGTTCATATCAACAAAGGGACAGATCTAGAAGAAGTGAAATTCCTGCCTTTGGTGTTGCTGGACGGAGCACGTGACTGGATTAATGGATCACCGTAAAGAACAGTGGACATGGGAGGATATGGCCAGAGTTTTTGCTCAGCATTTTCGAGGCACATATAAACGCCACAAGAGTACTAACCAGTTAAACATTGCATCCAATATGAAAACGAGTCATACGTCGACTTTATTTCAAGATGGACAACAATGAAGAATAGTTGCTCTCAAGTGGATGACGTCCAAGCAACGCATGCTTTCATCAACGGTCTTAAACCCGGCCTTTTACTGTTTATGGTGGGATCTAAAAAGCATAAAGACCTTGGTTTTATGCTAACAAGAGCTAATGAGCATGAAGCAGCACATGATGACATTAGGGCAAGAGGCGGAAATATTGATGCACTCGTACAAGCCAAAAAGTCGTCCCGCCCTGAGAAGAAGGCTGCTCCAGATGCATAATAAAAGCCCAAAGAGGTAAATATTGTCTTTGGAAAAGAAAACTCCAACAGGGTGGAAAGGCAAAGGTGTAGAAGCTAAGGAATCCATATCCTACTCCAAGGAAGAGTGGGACAAAATCCAAAGCAAACCTTGCATACACCATGCACAGTCTAGGAAACCAAACCATACAAACTAGCAACGCTAGCTGAATAAGCATATGAGAAGCAACGCTGGAGCTGGAAACAAAGGGAAGAATTCCAAGAGGAAGTTCAACAAACAAAAGCTGGAAGCTGAAAAAGACGAAAGCGAGTCCAACACTAACGATCAGATTCAAGAACAACAGCAAAAATGAGAACCAAAGTTCCCAAGGTTGGATTAAGAATGCAATCTCACCTTCTTGGCAACACCATCAGCCAAAAAGGTGAAGCAAGCTTGGAGAGAAATCAATGTCATAGTGCCACCAACCCCAAAGTACCTCAAGTATGAAAAAATCCAACAAATTTGTTTGGACAGAAGAAGCAGACAAAGCGTTAACCTAATTAAAGGAAACTTTTATGAAAGCTCGGACTTTGGCATCCCCAAAGGAGGAATAACCCATGTTGTTATACTTAACAACAACAAGCAGAGTTGTTAGTGCAGTGATAATTGTGGAAAGGAAGAAAGACGAGCAAAGTATTCCAGACCAGCATCCAGTATATTATCTCAGTGAAGTATTTTCGGAATCAAAGAAAAGGTATCTACATTATCAAAAACTGGCATATGGCGTATGATACGTCATAAACATATCCTTAATTTCTGATGTTCCATGTTGTTTTCATGTCATATGGTACATGTTTTCCTTACACTTTATGTCACTTTTATCGATTTCCCAGGACTAACCTATTGACAAGATGCCATAGAGCCAGTTCCTGTTTTCTGCTATTTTTTGTTTCAGAAAAGTTATTCTGGAAATATTCTTGGAGTTGGAAAATCCGAAGCTCGGAAGTCTTAGAATTCCCGAAGGTTCCACAGAGTCCCGAAGAGGCCCGAAGGGGGGCCACACCATAGGGCAGCGCCCCCTGACCGCGCCTGGGGGTGGTGTGGCCCCTCAGGCGCCCACCGCCATCGCCCTTTCGCCTATATTACCCCCTCGGATAGTTAACCCTAAAGGGAGACCACTTTTCCACGAAAAACACCCGAGGCCGCCATCATCGTCAACCCGAGATTGGGAGGGTTCTGGAGTTCTCCCCGGCACCCTGCCGGGAGGGAAAATCATCATCGGAGGGGTCTACACCACCATGCCCGCCTACGGAGTGATGCGTGAGTAGTTCATCCTTGGACTACGGGTCCATAGCAGTATCTAGATGGTTATCCTCTCCACTTTATGCCTCATGTTTAGATCTTTTGAGCTGCCTCACAAGATCATCTTATTGTAATGCTACATGTTCTGTTTACTAGGATCCGATGATTATTGAATGCTATGTCTCTTTTTTATCAATCTGTCATGTTGTCTTCTTGTGTATGTTATTTATGATCTTGAATGCTCTCCGTTATTAGTAGATTCTCTGGCCAAGTAGATGCTAGTGACTCCAAGAGGGAGTATTTATGCTCGATAGTGGGTTCATGCCTCCTTTGCATCTGTGCTCGATTGACAGAAACGTGATGGATGGAGGATGTGTTTTTGCCATTAGGGAGAAAACAACGATGTTTACTTTGTTTACATTGTTTACATTACACACTTTGCTTGCTGCGATAATCTGTTGCTTGTAACTTAATACCCAACGTTTGTTCGGATGATATTCGGAGGGTGGATTGTTCTGGATCATTCACACGTATGAAGGGAGAAGCTAAATGGGATCTTGTCGACGGTATTCAAGAAAACACTGAAGGATGGTAGAATGAAAAAGGTAGAAAGTCAGGTATAAATTATGATTATGAATGCATTAAAGCTTTTATGGGAACCGTTGATTTTTATAATGTTAGTGTTGTTTGTGGTATTAATTCTCAAATCTTTGCAAACTATCTTAAAGCTTCTGCCTCCTATCTCGATATTCCTAAAAAGGAGTATCACAAGTACAATGCACCTTGTAAAGATATTTTTCTTGCTAGAAATATAGAAGTGCATGGTGCAATCCTGCTGTTCCTGAGCCTTATATTGAGAAAATGCCTTTCCCTGCTAAGGTGGAAGAAAACTCTATTGTAGCTAGTGTGGTTAATAAGAGAATTAAGAAATCTACTGAACCTGATGAACAAATAACTGTTGAACCTGCTATACCAATAGTGAAAGACCATGTCCGTGGAAACGTAGAGGATGAACATATTGTATTTTGTGAGGATGCTTCTAATATTGTCTCACATCCAAATAGACCTAAGAAAACTAGTGTTCCTGTGCTTTCTGTTAAGATTGGTGATCATTGCTATTATGGTTTGTGTGACATTGGTGCAAGTTCTAGTGCTATTCCTTATGAGCTTTATAAAGAAATTATGCATGAAATTGGTTCTTGTGAGCTTGAGGATATTGATGTGGTTATTCGGATTGCTAATAGAGAAATTGTCTTTCCAATTGGTATTGTTAGAGAAGTGGAAGTTTTATGTGGTAAAACTAAATATCCTACTGATTTTCTAGTACTTGGTAAGGCTGCTAGTAAAACTTGTCCTATTATTTTTGGTAGACCTTTCTTGAACACTTGTGGCTCTATTATAGATTGTAAGAGGGAGAAGATATTGACTAAATTTGATGGAAAATCTTATGATTTAAATTTCTCCAAATTTGCTAGAGCACCTTATGAATCTGAATTGCCTAATGAGAATTTTAGAGTTGAACAACTTGACTCTATTTCTCTTGCTCCTAACAATGTTTTGCAGCAATATATGGAGGACCATGAAAGTGAGGTCTTTATGGAGGAGAGAAATGAGATAAAAAATATTCTTCTTCGTCAACCGGTGATTGATGCTACGTGTTGGGAACCCCAAGAAGAGGGTGTGATGAGTGTAGCGGTAGGAATTTCCCTCAGTTAAGAACCAAGGTTATCAACCGAGTAGGAGAAAGAGGATCTTTGGAAGGTTGATGCCACTGACGGTGCTGATGGCGCCTTGATACGTCAAAACTGTATCTCCTTTTCCGAACACTTTTCTTATTGTTTTCCTCTAAACTTGTGTGTTTTGGATACAACTAACACGGACTAACGCTGTTTTCAGCAGAATTACTTTGGTGTCTCGTTTTTATGCAGAAAAATCAACTTTCGGGAAATTGCCCAGAGAAGAGCCCATTGATGTTTTCACCCCGGAATACCCCGGAAGCCAGAAGGGGGCCAGGAGAGGGGCCACAGGGTGGCCACACCCCCTGGCGCGGGTCCCCCCTGCCGCGCCAGCATAGGGTGTGGGCCCCCTAGATGCCCCCTCGAACTCCCCTTTCGACTACAAGTAGCCTCCAACCCTAAAACCCGAGGGGGTACGTCATGTTCCACAAAAACAAAATAGAGCGCCGCTGCCGTCCTGAACCTTGATTCGGGGATCAGAGGTTCCTGTTCTGGCACCCTGCCGGGACGGGGAAGTGGTGGAGATCATTGCCATCGTTATCACCAACGCCTCTTCATCGACCATCCATGTGTGAGTGATTCCCCGCTGTAGGCTGAAGGGGATGGTAGGGATTGGATGAGACCGTTCATGTAATAATGCCATGATTGTTAGGGCATAGTGCCTAGTATCCTCTATTAGTGCTATTGACATTGTTGCAACTTGTTATGCTTAATGCTTGCCACTTTGGGCCCGAGTGCCATGATCTCAGATCTGAACATGTTATTGAATCACGATGATAATTATTGTTTCTTGATCATACCTGTCGTGGGATAATCACGGCAGACGTTACCGGGGGTAACTTATCTTGGGGCAAGACGTCACTGGCGTTTGGGAGAGGGTTTAGCTCAGAGGAAAACATGATGATATGCGATCCGGAAGCTGGCAAGCAAGTCGCCGAGTCTTCGATCTCGATATATTAATCTCAACTGTCGTGTTACACTGGATACTCGATACCTAGCGATATTGCTCTAATTCTCTTAGATCTCCCCGAACTTAACCTAGGGGCCGGCTTATAAAGCATCCGGATCCCTAGCCTGTTCTCCAAGGCGTACTCTGAGTCCTACCCGGACACTGCTTACAAAACCCTAGACTTCCTTACCGGAACCCACAATCCGGGTTACCAGGCCTACGATCTTGGGCCTTCTAGAAGCTCCTTTATCCTTTGCCGGGTCTTTGCGCAGCGTCCTTTGGGCCGAGTTACACCTTGGCGTTGGACTACCGGGTTATCATCCCTCCATCAGTAGTCCCCAGAATAGCCTGGGCTTCACGAGATCCTCCTTGAAGCGCTTGCTATTCCCTGTAAAAATATCAAATGTACAAGTCCATAGAGGCCGGGTTAAGGTGCTTTGATAAATAGCTAGGCCTAACTCCAAGGTGGCCATATAATAACCCGGCTTTCTCTAGGTCCTTCTTTACTTTTTCCGGGTCAACGCCCTGATAAGAATGTCAAAGATCTGGCTTATTTTACTCGATAACCGATCCTGATATCGCGGAGAAGATTTCCTCCTTATCTCCGTCCGGATATCTCGTTCAGCACTTAAAGCATATCTCACCAAATCCAAGCAAGAATCCGTTATTCCGAAATTTCCGGCTACCACCCGTTGGACTAGGTTTATCCGCCCGCACCTTATAAATAGGTGCCCAGGAGATAACCTAACCCTCCAACGGTTCATTCCAGCTCCTTCTCTTCCCTCATCTCTAGTGCTTGCATAATACCGCCATAAGAACCTCAAGCCCCCCGCCGGAGCAAAACCGCCACCGGCTACGTTCGTCTTCGAGCCGCTCCGCGCCGCCGCCGAGCTCCGCCGCCACACCATCGTCTGGCCCGCAGGGAGCTGCGAAGGAACATTCAGACCGCGCTATTCGCCGCCGCCGCGTGCTACTCCAATCCCCTTCAGTAAGTTTCTTATACCCATCAATTCAACCTCGCAATTTATCGATTTACTCTAGATTGGATCTAGGTCAACCCGCGGGCAATTCTTCTTGTCGCGCCAGATCGGGTCGCTTAGATGCTTGATAACTCCTCCGATAGCTTGATTGATGGTCACACACCACTCTCCTATCATCATTAACCATTAATTTCTTCGTAGAATCGCCCGCAAGTTTTCCAATCTAGATCCATTTCGTCCCAAATTTCTGCGCACGTCATTGACACCCGGAAAATCCTCTTCTTCCGGTTCTTTTGCTTGCAGTAGATACATGGGCAATCATCCGTCTTCCTCAAACACCTTTGAATACGTAAGTACCCCATAATCTGTGTAATGATGCTTGATACCCGGATAACTTGTAACCTTGCCTTCTAGAATGACACCCGGATAATTCTTAACTTCCATACTTTCTTGATACCACTCGCAGATACTCGGATAGCCCATGGTTTCCGAGTCTTACTTCTTGCACCTTTTTGCCTTGTGTTTTGCAGGTTGATCCCATGGCTCCCAAAAGACAAGGGAAGCAGCCCGCCAAGGCCAAGACCTCCAATTCCATATCCGCCAACTGGGCGCGATCCACGGTCACGAAGGCTAAGTTAGAAGAGCTGGCCGAGTTAGGGATTCTCCCTTCTCAAAAAGATATCCATTGGAGGGTGCCGGGTGATGAGACCCGGCCCACGCCTGCCGACGACGAGGTAATCTGCTTCGTCGAACACGTGACCCGGGGCTTCCGTCCTCCGGGTCACCCCTTCTTTCGAGATGTTCTGAGCCACTATGGCCTCCGGATATTTGACATAGGGCCTAACTCTATGTTGAATATTTCCCATTTCATTGTTTTATCCGAGTCATACTTGTGCACTCCGCCAAGTTTGGCTCTCTTTATCGAACTCTTCCAGTGCAAGCCGTGCCGCGAAAGCGGTGACGGAGCACTTCTCACTTGCGGCGGGGTATCCATCCAACGCCGTAAGAACTCACCGATGCCAAGCCTTAATCTGAATTCCCACGTTAAGCACTGGCAATTATCCTTCTTATACTGCCACGACACCTCCCCACCCGGCGAGAAGAACTGCCGGGTTACTCGGAGGGCCTCCTCGACATTTCCGAGAAATTCAACGCTTTCGCCCCTGACTCGGACAGGGAGGCAATCCAGCCCCTTCTCTCAAAAATATCTGTCTTATCCGCCCAAGGTCTCCTTGGGCTCAATATGGTCAAGACATGGGTGGATTTCCGGATCCAACCCAACTCTATCCGCACAAAGCTTATGTGCGATTACTCGGGGCATACCACGGACGCACTCCGGTATTCCTCCAAGAACTACCCTGCCGGCGACACCAACAAAACTATCAAGGGCTTCTTGACGGAAAGGTTGGAAGTGATCAAGAACATCGCCGGGTTGCCGCCATACACCCGGGAAAATCCGGCCCCAGCGGTAAGACCCGATTCATGTAACCTTATTCACACGCCTTTGACTTGATACAACTACCGATTCTCACCTTCCTGTTTTTATCCCAGGCTGATGACGCTTTCTGGAATGTTGAAACCTCTCCTACTACCGGAGACCCGGAGGAGGAAGACGAGCCGGCTGACAATGATGAGGGTATTCATCCGAATCTTGTGTCATCTTCACTTGCATAAATTTCCTCTCATTTAACTTTTTCCATCGATACATACTCGGCTTGCAGGGCTGGAGGACGAGGATGAGAAGGATGAGGAAGACCCGGAGGCCACCGAGTCCGATCCAGAAACAACGGTCGGGGCCAAGAGGAAGGCCAGAGGAGTGGTGTGCAAGGTTCCTTATTCCACCATGTCTTCCGAACCCTACTCTTTTGATAACATGCACAGACTTAACCAACAACTATCCAACTCACCGCACTTGAAGGACTCTCTCCCGACCAAGCGCAGAGTGACCCGGAGTTCACTGGGCGACGATCCCCTTAACCCGGGTATCTCCTCCTCACCAAACCTCCGGGCCGATACTCCTCCTCCTCGCCCCTCCAAATCTCCTCGGCGTCACCCCTCCCCCAACCATCCTTTGGCTGGGCAGCTCCGGGTTCCGCTATCAACTACTATGACAAACTCATCGGCTTCCAGCAGTGAACTCCCGCCGGATTACACTGTGAACACCGGGTAAGTCTTCCGCTGTACGATATCCTTGCGCACTTTATTATTTCCATCCGCCGTTGTTGACTATTCCTCTCTTTTCCTTAGCGCCCAAGTTACGACTAGTGACCCAGAGAACATGGAGACGGATAACCGGAAGACGGAGGGGCCGACTGAAAATATAGACGCCGCGACTGGCGGTGACACTGAGAACAACCAGGAGCAAGGCCCCTTGGGCGATCCAGTTCACCAAGCCGCCGGGTCTCCAGAGTCATCCGAAGCAGTGGACGAGGAGATCGAGGTCCCAGACACGAGGATGGGTTCTCCCAACCCGGATACCCAGACTGTCCGGGTCTCGACCCCAAAGCCGGGGAAAGCTCACCAACCAAGCGACCAGGCTGCCGGCTCTTCTGGTGTCCGACCCGAAGACATGACGTTTGCCCAGCTGCTCGAAGCCCTGCACACCTTGAGGGCTGATGAAGAAAATATCCTGGAGGCTTTAATAGCCAAACACGAGGTAAACCCGGATAATATTGCTTGTGTCCTTAACTAGTCCCCAAGTTCCGAGTGAATTGATTGATAATTTGCTTGGAACTTTACGGTATAACCGACTGATAGCTTGCCTTTTACCCGGCTAACCCTTCCTTCCATCCGTGCAGTCCTTCGTGACTCAATCTGAGAAGAAACTGGCAAAGGCCACCAAGCTCATTGAAAAGGAGGTGGCTCTGCGTGAGGCGGCCGAAGCTGAGGCCAGGAGGAGTGGGAAGATAATGAAGAAGTATAGGAGGAGGGCTCATACAGCAGAAGATAATCTAACGAGCCTTTCTGTTCAGATTGCCGATACGTATCGTGCTTTGCTCGGTACGATTCTTAATCCGGGTTATCCTTCTGATGAATAGCCGGAGTTTCCTTACTCGTGTTTCCATTTCTTTCTGCAGGTCCGGATGAAGTGATGCCGGACGAAGATGATATTGCCAGGCTGAAAACCATCAAGAACGTTATCCGGCAGCTATGTGCCGGAACCAGATGGATCCTTCAAGAAATACGGTGGCCGGGTGTTGGGCATGTCGATCTGAAGAGAATGTTGGATGCCTGCTCCACTATTCCCGAGTGGATTTGGCATTGGAAGCGCTCGTCCTTCCGGGTTGGAGTAACCCGGGGGCTTGCGCTGGCTAAAGCTTATTTCCCTAAGCTCGAGCCAGCCAAGCTTATGGGCGGGTTTCCGGAATTCAACCGTGATGGGTCCAAGTTTTCCGCGAAGGATTTCAAGGCCATCCACAAGGAAGTTCGTTACCCGGCCAGCGTGATTGCTGACGGCTTGGATGTCAATTCCATTGTTCCTGCATATGATGCTGATGGTGAAGCGGTTAAGTCGGACCTTCCCAAGCCGTACGATATGCTAGCCCGATGGAAGGAGGAAGCTGCCAAGTTGAGGGAGGAAGCCGCAAAGAAGAAGGCTGAAGCCGATTCTGCGCCTGCTACCTCCACACCCATCGTCCCTCCTCCTGCACGAGCCGGCACTGCTGCTGATCCGGGTGTTGCTGCTACCAAGGGTAATAGCAAGGGCAAGGAGAAGATGGATGCCGCAGCCCAGAATGCCGAGTGATACCTGCTACCTGATAATGTTTCGTATGCGTCATTCGGCCAATCGGCCGTTTAAACAATCACTTTTTTGATGGTGCGCCTGTGCACCTTTGATACTAGTACTGAAATTTGTAACGCACTTTAAGTTCTTGATACACCTTGTGCTTCTTCTGAACGTTTAAATTTATCTACTTTTGAGCCCACTTGTTCTTGATATCCGACTTTCTTTATGGTTCCTTTTGTGAGACTCGGTTTCCGAGTTTCATAGATTTTGACAAGCGGACTTTTCTCTAAGTCCCCAAGTCCCCCAGACTCGGATGTTTGGGTTTTTTGAGTTTTAGCAACTGAGCAACTTTTTCTTTTTCAAAGTCCTCAGTCCCCAAGGCCCGAAAATCCGAGTATGGGATGTGTGGTCCTTCCAAGAGAACAAGTTGCTTGCTGCTAAGCCTCAACCCAGAGCCGTTTCACATAGGTTTTGAAGTTATGCTTGATAAACATTGAGTTTCCGGCTGTTAGCCCTGTACTCTGCATAACTTGTGTTTTGGATGACCCTTTTGACTATCTTGTACTATAAGCCGGCTTTCGCGTGGATATCATGTTGTTACGTCTATACGAAAACAGGGTCAGGCAAGTCCCATTGGGCTCATAGCTGATTGTAATCGTAAGCGAGCAAATCATGCCACTTTAGTGCGAGTCACATCGAGCTTAAGTAAGAAAGGTCAAGAAAATTTGGCTCCTTTGTCCGGTTATAAGATTGCAGACGTACTCGTTTGCGAGTGATCGGCCCTTATAACTTATAGGCATCAAGGCCGGGTCATTGAGTTTGTAACTGTGCTATTCGAGCAATCAGCCCCCAAGACCTAAATATATGCAACATACCAAGAGTGAAGAACATACGAATAACCACCTCTTTATTTGATATGAGAAAGTTAGGTCAGCAATCCGCCTCATTAAAAACCCATCCAGTCCCCAAGGGTATCTTAGATAGGAAAAGAGTGCGTCTGAAACCTGCTGCCTGTTACATCGTGCAATTCCACTTGCCAATATGATCTATACTAAGTATAGTAGGGACGTAGCTGGGCCACGTTCCATGGTCTGTCTCTTTCTTGCATAGATGAAGTGGGATGAGCGGTGTCGTTAACTGTAGCCGACTCTTCCCTTGCGTCTATCAAGTAATATGATCCGTTGTGCAGATTCCGGCTTATGATAAATGGTCCTTCCCACGGAGGTGATAACTTGTGTTTTCCTTCGTTTGACTGTACCAAGCGTAGAACCAGGTCTCCTTCCTGAAAGACCCGGGTTTTCACGCGCCGGCTATGATACCTTCGTAAATCTTGCTGATATATGGCTGATCTTTCCAGTGCTTGTTCCCTTTGTTCTTCTAACATATCCACGGCGTCCTGCCGGGTCTTCTCGTTCTCTACCTCGACGTAAGCCGAGACTCGAGGTGAATCATGGATGATATCACTCGGCAACACCGCCTCTGCACCATAAACCATGAAAAACGGTGTCATCTGAGTGGATCTGTTAGGTGTTGTGTTGATACCCCAAACTACTGCAGGTAATTCTTCAACCCATGCACCAGCAGCTCTGACACACGGAACTCGCAATCGTGGCTTTAATCCACGAAGCAATTCTTGATTTGCCCTCTCCACTTGTCCATTAGCCTGTGGATGGGCCACTGAAGCTACGTCAAGCCGGATTCCATTATTACCACAAAATTTCTCCATCTCGCCGAGGGACATATTGGTTCCATTATCGGTGATTATGCTATGGGGATACCCGAACCGATAGATAATCCTTTTCAGGAACTTGACTGTCGTAATTGCTTCACAGTTGGTAACTGGCATAACCTCAACCCACTTGGTAAACTTGTCAATGGCCACCAAGAGGTGTGTCTTTTTGCAAGGTGACATGTGAAAGGGGCCAACCATGTCCATACCCCAAACAGCAAACGGCCAAGTTAACGGGATAGTCCGTAGTTCCATAGCCGGCACATGGGTTTGGCGAGCGTACCTTTGACATCCATCACACCTTGCCACCAGGCGCTCCGCGTCTGCTAGGGCCGTGAGCCAGAAGAAACCATGTCGGTAAGCTTTGGCCACAAGAGATCTTGTGGATGCATGATGCCCACAATCACCTTCATGGATTTCCTTGAGGATCTGTCGGCCTTCTTCTGGTGCTACACATCGCAAGAAGACTCCTGCTGCACTTCTCTTGTGTAACTCTCCATTGATGATAGAATATCCTTTTGCTCGCCTCAGAATCTGTCTTGCTAATACTTCCTGCTGTGGTAACTCGCCCCTTGATAGATAAGCCAAGAACGGCTCTGTCCACTCGGGAACAGCACGTACTGTGGCCATGAGCTCCAAATCCGGGTCTTGATTTGCCAGTTCTTCCTCAGACTCGGTCTTAACTGATGGTCTCCATAGTTCGTCCAGGAAAACATTAGGTGGAACCGGCTCTCTGCGCGAGCCGAGTCTGGCGAGTGCATCTGCTGCCTCATTTTTTCTTCTGTCTATGTGCTCCACCTCGTACCCGGAGAAACACCCGGCAACTCTATCAACCTCTCCGCGGTATGCTGCCATAGTTGCGTCTTTTCTATCCCAAGTTCCTGAGACCTGATGTACCACAAGGTCCGAATCTCCGAAGCATCGTATCCTCTTAATATTCATCTCCTTGGCTACCTTTAAGCCGTGCAATAAGGCCTCATACTCGGCCACGTTGTTGGAACAATCAAAGTGAATCTGCAGTACATAGCTCAACTTGTCTCCTTTGGGTGATGTTAGCACCACTCCAGCTCCTGACCCTTCGTATTGCTTGGAGCCATCAAAGTGCATGATCCAAGACTCGGAGTTTGGAGCCATGGTGGGCATGCCTGTGTGCGTCCAATCGTTAACGAAATCGACCAGAGCCTGAGATTTGATTGCTGACCTGGGCTCGTAGTTGATGTGATAACCCCCCATCTCTATCGCCCATTTGGCTATTCTTCCTATTGCATCCGAGTTTCTGATGATGTCCGACATCGGTATCGAACTAACCACTGTTATGGGGTGTTCCTGGAAATACGGCTTCAGTTTCCGGCTAGCCATAAAGACCCCGAAAACCAGCTTTTGCCAATGCGGATAGCGCTGCTTTGCCTCTGATAATACCTCGCTGACGTAATAGACCAATCTCTGAACCGGGTAACCTTTCCCATCCTCTTTACGTTCCACAACAACTACCGCGCTAACGGCTCGGGGGCCAGCTGCTACATATAGCAACATGGGCTCTTTAAGACCCGGAGCCGCTAGGACTGGTGCTTCAGATAACTGCTTCTTTAGTGCCTCGAACGCTTTGTCCGCCTCCTGATCCCACACGAATTTATCGGACTTCTTCAAGAGCCGGTACAGCAGTATTGCTTTTTCTCTGAGTCTGGATATAAATCGGCTCAAGGCTGCTACACAGCCTGTGAGCTTTTGAACATGCTTCAAATTTTCCGGCTTTTTCAGACTTTGGATAGCTTTGATCTTATCCGGGTTTGCCTCAATTCCTCTCTCGGAAACGATAAAGCCGAGTAATTTTCCAGCCGGAACTCCGAACACGCACTTTGTCGGGTTAAGCTTCATCTGATACCTCCTCAAGTTCTTGAACGTTTCCTTTAGATCATCGATAAATGTCTCCGCCTTCCTGGTCTTGATAACCACATCATCCACGTAAGCATGGACGTTGCGTCCAATTTGGTCCTCAAAGCACTTCTGAATACACCGTTGATAAGTTGCGCCAGCGTTTTTCAGCCCAAATGTCATGGTTTTGTAACAGAAGGCCCCAAAAGGGGTTATGAATGACGTTTTCTCCCAATCCTCCCTCTTGATCTTGATCTGATGATACCCGGAATATGCGTCTAGAAAGCATAATAGGTCACTTCCAGCCACTGCGTCTATGATCTGATCTATCCTCGGTAGCGCGAACGGATCCTTTGGGCAATGTTTGTTAAGACTCGTGTAATCAATGCACATCCTCCACTCATTGGTCTTTTTCATTACGAGAACCGGATTCGCTAACCAGTCCGGGTGAAATACTTCCATGATAAAGCCGGCTGTTAGCAAGCGAGCGATTTCTTCTCCTATTGCTCTCCTTCTTTCCTCGTTCATCTTCCTCAAGCCCTGCTTCACAGGCCTGGACTTGGGATCTACGTGCAAACTGTGCTCTGCCAACTCTGTGGGGATACCCGGCATGTCGCTAGGCGTCCAGGCGAACACATCCGCATTTGAACGGATAAACTCCACAAGTGCCTTCTCCTGCTTGCTGTCCAGGTTAGACCCTATAGCAAACTACTTAGAGGGATCGCCTTCAACAAAAGCTATCATCTTGGTATCCTGTGCTGCTTTGAATTTTGCTCTCTCATCTTCGGTATTCGGCCTTTTCAATGCTGTTCTGTCATCCGGGTCTACTTGAGACCGGTAATACTTGAGTTCCTCTTTTCTGCAAGCCTGCTCAGCCATTACTGAATCTCCTTCATCGCACTCAGCCGCTATATCCCGGCTTCCATGTATGGTGATGGTCCGCTTAGGACCCAGGATTTTTAGCTGTAGGTACACATAACACGGCCTAGCCATGAATTTAGCATAAGCCGGCCTTCCGAACAGCGCGTGATAAGGACTGCGCAGCTTGACCACCTCGAAAGTGAGCCACTCAACTCGATAATTGTCCTTTGATTCTCCGAAATCTACCTCCAATGCGATTTTTCCCTCGGGGCACGCTGAGTGACCCGGCACTATCCCATGAAAAATTGTTGAGCTTTTCTGTAGCTGAGACTCCTTGAGACCCATGCGTAAAAAGGTTTCCCAATATAGGATATTGATGCTACTTCCACCGTCCATTAGGACCTTCTTCAACTCATAACCATTAACTTGCGGTGCAACTACTAATGCTAAGACCCCCGGGTGTTCTATTCTTTCCGGGTGGTCCTTTCTGCTCCATGTTACGTCCTGCTCCGACCACCTCATGTATCTCGGAACAGCCGAGGAAACCGAGTTTACCGCTTGCTTCAGTATCTTTTTGTCCCTGTTAGAAGTTCCTGTAGTATGCACATGATATTGTCCTCTTGAATCGTAAGTACGTACCATACCGATGAAGACGTTGATCCGGCCGATTGTCACGATAGATCCGGATTCGAGGTGATCCAACTCTGTCCCCCAGCCGGAATCGTCCACCATCTTCTCTCCTTCGTGGTCGGTGTAGATCTCGCCGATGACAAGATTCTCCATGTTCTTCCGAGCTTCTCCCGTGATATAAACACCTTTGGACGCAGGCCCCACGGTGGGCGCCAACTGTCGTGGGATAATCACGGCAGACGTTACCGGGGGTAACTTATCTTGGGGCAAGACGACACTAGCGTTTGGGAGAGGGTTTAGCTCAGAGGAAAACATGATGATATGCGATCTGGAAGCTGGCAAGCAAGTCGCCGAGTCTCCGATCTCGATATATTAATCTCAACTCTCGTGTTACACTCTATACTCGATACCTAGCAATATTGCTCTAATTCTCTTAGATCTCCCCGAACTTAACCTAGGGGCCGGCTTATAAAGCATCTGGATCCCTAGCCTGTTCTCCAAGGCGTACTCTGAGTCCTACCCGGACACTGCTTACAAAACCCTAAACTTCCTTACCGGAACCCACAATCCGGGTTACCAGGCATACGATCTTGGGCCTTCTAGAAGCTCCTTTATCCTTTGCCGGGTCTTTGCGCAGCGTCCTTTGGGCCGAGTTACACCTTGGCATTGGACTACCGGGTTATCATCCCTCCATCAATACCTGCAAGTTTTTTACACACATTGCTGTCCGGAACCGGAGGCCACGAAGTGACAGAAATTGGGACAACCGGAGGGGATGGCTGCGATATGAGGATCACATGTGTTCACCGAGTTTTAATGCTTTGCACCGGTCTTCTATTAAAAGGAACACCTTAATTACCAGTAGTTCCCTTGAGGCCTCGCTGAAAACGTGCTGGTAGGACAAAATATGTTGTGCAAGTTCTCATTGCGATCACGTACGACTATTTACGGAACACATGCCTATGGTTACTTAGTGCTTGGATGCTTTATCTTATTTATCTGCAATGCCCCTGACATGATCATTATTAGAACTTTCTTATCCATGCAACACCCGTTCATCCATCCCTATGCCTACAATATTTAATCCCAGTGTTTACTTCAAACACTACTGTTGCTGCTGTTTTCATTCCACTGCTACTATTATTTCACTACTGTTGCTACTATAAAATTGTTACCACTGACAAACCACTGCGAACAAAAGTACTTTCAGGTGAAGGTGAATTGACAACTCACTTGTTAAGGCTCACAAATATTATTTGTCTCCCCTTGTGTTGAATTAATAAATTTGGGTTTTACTTCCCTCGAAGACTGTTGCGATCCCCTATACTTGTGGGTCATCAAGACTATTTTCTGGCGCCGTTGCCGGGGGACATAGCTTTATTTGGAAGCTCACCGGAGAGTATTATTATCTACTGTCATCATTCATCATGGGTAAGTCTCGTGATGGAGGAGTTCTTATATTACCATCCACTACAAGAAGAGGTACAACTCTGAACACCTCTATTGCTCTTGATTCACCGTCTGTTATGAGTAAGCTGCTTACACCACCACATGCTACACATGCTACTTCTGTTGAGTCTGAAAATGCTTCTGATACTTTTGATGATGCTTCTACCGTGCTTGATGAGAGTGGTTCTCTTGGTCCTTTCTTAGATGTTACTATTGCTAAAGCTAAAAAATATTGCAAACACTAAAATTCCTAATAAAAATCCTGTTACTCCTGCTTTTCACCTGAGTTTGGAGAGAACCCTAGTGATGATTTAGATGATGCTTATATTGAACTGAGTGATGATCTTATTGATGAAATACATGCTATGAAGGATAAAGATGCTGCTATACGTCTTATGGAAAGTCGTGCTGTTAGATATAAATAATCTCCTGATGCTAAGTTTGCCACTTCTCCTATTTATATTAGGGATAAGGATTATGATTTCTCTCTTGATTTATCGTATATATCTATTGTTGAGAAAGAACCTTTTTGTGGAACTGAAAATGAAAGTGCTATGAAACATATGAATGAGCTCTCCTCTTTGAGTAGTTTATTCTCTGATGATCTTAAGAAACGTAGCTACTTTGTTGCTAAATTATCCCATTTCTCATTAAAGGATGAAGCTAAAACTTGGTTTAACAATTTGTCTCCTGGATCTATTGATAGTACTATTGGTTTGGTTAATGCTTTCTTTCAGAAATATTTTCCTGCTAGTGCTCAACATGCTGCTTTACAAAATATATTTAATTTTAAGCAATTGGAAGAAGAGAAATTGCATGTATCTTGGACAAGGTTATGTTCTTTAGTTAGGGCTACACCTGGGCATAAGCTAGAAGACAATAAACTTCTTGATATTTTCTATAATGGACTAACTGTTGAATCTAGGACATACCTGGATAGTTGTGCTGGTTGTGTTTTCACGCAAAGAACTCTAGAAGAAGTTGAGGAATTAATGGCTAAAATAAGCTAAAATCATGATGATTGGACTATGATTGAGCCTGAGCCGACTCCTACTCCAGTACCTACACCAACACCAACACCCAAGAAGAGGGGAATGATTGAATTAAATGATGAAGTGATGAGAGAAGTCAAGAAATCTCTTAAAGAGAGGGGTATTAAATCTGAAGATGTGAAGAATCTTCCACCTATAGAAGAATTATGTAAGCCAATCCCTCACTCACTATCCATTGAGGTACACTATATCCAATATTTTGATAGTAGAGATATTCCCTATAGAAAACCTCCTGATCAATGCTTAGATGAATTTGATAATTATGTTATCAAGCAAGATAATTTTAATATGAGAGTGCAAAATCACCTTATGGAAAACTCTAAAGTTGTTAATGATCTGCATGGTATTATAGAAAGAACCTCTAATGATGTTAAAATGCATGTTAAACATTTTCAAATGGTTCAAACTCAAATAAATCAACTTGCTAAAGTGCAAAAAGATTTTCTACTTAATGCTTCTAAAGAAAAACATGCTTATGAAATAAGAACTAGAAGTGGTATTGCTACACAAGATCCTTTATATCCTGAGGGACATCCTAAAAGAATTGAGCAAGATTCTCAGCAAACTAATAATGATGTTATTCATACTAAGAAGAAAAAGAAGAAGAAACATAAAACTGCTGTAGAATCCTCTGAACTTGCTAAAGATCCTAATAGTATATCTATCTCTGATGCTGAAACTGAAAGTGGTAATGAGAAGAATGATGCTTCTGATAAAGAAGAACCTGTAGCTGAAAAGCAAACTAAAACTGCAAAGTGTACTAAGGAAGATTTCATTGCTAATAAACATGGTAATGAGAGAGAACCTTGGGTAGAAAAACCAATGCCTTTTCCTGGTAAGAAACACAAATCTAAGGAAGAAGAACATTATAACAAGTTTTGTGAATGTATGAAACCTTTGTTCTTGCAAATTCCCTTAACTGATGCTATTAAATTGCCTCCTTATGCAAAGTATATGAAAGATATTGTCTATAACAAGAGGAAGATTCCTAATGAGTAAATCTCCACTATGCTTGCTAATTACTCTTTTAATGGCAAGGTTCCTGAGAAGCTTGGAGATCCTGGTATACCTACTATTCCCTGTTCTATTAAAAATAATTATGTTAGAACTGCTTTGTGTAATCTGGGAGCCGGAGTTAGTGTTATGCCTTTTACTCTCTATAAAAGACTCCTCCTAGAAAAATTGATACCAACTGATATATCTTTGCAAATGGCTGATAAATCTACTGCTATTCCTGTGGGTATATGTGAGAATGTTTATGTTCAAGTTGCTAATAATTGTTTGATATTAACTGACTTTGTTGCGTTGAAAATGCCTGAAGATGATAATATGTATATTATTCTTGGAAGACCTTTGCTTAATACTGCAGGGGCTGTTATTGATTGCAATCAAGGAAAGGTTACTTTTAATGTTAATGATAAAGAGCACACCGTTTATTTTCCCAAGAAGATTGATAGAAAATATGGTCTAAATTCCATTGAAAATGTTGAGAGCATCAAGATTGGAGAATTTTACTGTCCTATTCCAAAGCCACCAAAAGAATATGAAATTATTATGATTGGGACTATTCCTATCAAGGTTGAGGTAACATGAGTATTTAGTGATAAACAAAGTTTTGTTTCATATAAAATTATTTTGGTAGCAAGACTTGATCACCCTTGTTAACAAAATGATTTTAAATGAAATGGGCAATGTTTTCACTATGTTTTCACCTTCCCCATTATGTTTTCACCATGTTTACTTCTGTTATTACATTATTACTTGAGTACAATCATGTTTTCAACCATCCGTATGCATGTTTTCCTGATGTTTTCACCCTGTTTACTGAAGTTATGCATGTTTTCCTGATGTTTTCACCACTACCACCTTTGTTTTCTTTGGTTATTCTTTCATTGGAGTGTCATAGAACCTTTGTAGTTCTGTTTTTGGTTTTGTTTTCCACGTTTTCACTTTCGTTTTCCGGGTTTTTATTAATTATTAAAATTCCGGAAATACCTCAAAAATAAAGTTTCTCGAAAAATTCCAGAAAAATTATAATAAATTTTTACGTCAAAAATGTGGCAGAAAGCCACCTGGGAGACCCCAGGGGGACCCACCAGGCAGGCACACCCCAGGGTGGCGCGGCCTGCCCCTGGTGGCGCCAGCACATGGCGTGGGCCCCCTGGCCCTCCACTTACTCTCTCCACTGCCAAAGTCTTCTCTCTCACTCCCAAATCTGAAAACATTTCCGGGATCCCGTGTTCTTGGTGTTCTTCCTCTGGATTTTCAATCTCCTTCTTCAGCCCATCATTTGTGCTGATTTTTGGTGTGGTTTGATCTCCGGTATGTGACTCCTCTGATGATCCAAGTAGAATTTTGTTTAGTGAAGTATTTCTTGAGTATTTTGGCACTGCAGGTGACAACTTATGTGAGTTTGCATGCTTGATTTGAGTAGAAATAACATAGTTTTGGTGTATGTTTATTTCTCATATAAGTCTCTATGGTAGTCTCCACCTTATAGTTGCTTGAAATTATTTTTTATGATGATTGTTGAAAAATTTCAGAGATGGAGCACAATGCTTATCAACTAAACCAGCATGAGTTGGAGGCACATGAGGTCATGCTCGTGCACCGTTAAGAGAGGTTGTTCCCATCAATCTATCCGTGTCGGGAATTTATGCAAGTTACAGGAATTCTGCAGGATTTTAATACTCTAGTGCATAATGCAGGTTTAGAGCGTTTCACTGAGTATGAGCCCATCCAATATGTGAAACTAACTATGTCTGTGGTGCATGATTTTCGTTTTAAATGGTCTCCAACTAACCCAATGGTCCACTATAAGATTTATAATAAAGCTGTGAGCCTGCCTTTTAGTATTTTCTGTGCATCTACTAAGGTACCTGAGTGGGGGTCTTGTGAGAAAATAAGTGGGCAACCCAAACCACTACTGGATTTATATGGAGAGATTTTCCAAGGCAGAAGCTTCACAGGGGAGAAGGGTAAAATTCATGAAATTCAACTCCCTAGCATTCGATACTTTGCCTACTTCATTTCTAAATGTGTATTAGCTAGGAAAACTCCCAGCAAGTTATCTGTTTATGATTTGGCATTTATTGATGCTGCTTTGAGACACGATAGGTCTAATAATTTTGGCGCTTTGATTGCTTACACTCTCTCACATAACTGTGAGAAGGGCGGAGTTTGTGGAGGTCTTATTGCCTCGCGCTTGTTAGCTTTGCATGGTTTGGAGCCACACCATCTAGACTATCAGTTTCCTATAGAGAGACTTAATCTTTTTTCCATGGTTCAACATAAGTTTCTTTCTACTCATGCTAACTTACATAATTTGTCTTTTGAATTAAATTTCTCCAAACGATCCGGGTGGAGAGTTGTTAAAATTGTTAGATAAGTACTTTTGCCTGCACCTCTTTTGTTTGATCTAAATAATAGGCAAGGATGGGAGCTTCCTGAGAGTGAGATGGGTACATACCTTGAGCATCTCCCCCAGCAAGGGGAGGACGCCGGAGAGGGGGACGATGGTGATTTCGTCCAGCCCTATGACGCCACGGGGATTCCATATCAGCACCCCGGTTATGACTATGCGCCGGCTGCTTCATCTTCTTCTTATGCGCCAGAGTACGACCACGCGAGGGATGACCCACCGCAGTGGGGATATTTCCCGCACTTTGATTGATCTCCACTTAGGACAAAATCCTAATCTTGGGGGGAGGTATACCGACATCACACTAATTTATATATCATGTTTGGTCGGTTCTTTGTATATCCATGTTTATCATTTCTTTTGTTTTCTTTCGCTTCTTTTTGTTTCTTTCATTTGTTTTCGTTTCTCTTTGTTTTAATTGTTTTGTTTTAACTTTCCCAAACACAAAAAGACCAAAAATATTTCTGTTGTTTCTCTTTGTTTGCCTCTTTAGTTTCTTTATTTGGTTTTATTTATCTTTTATTTGCGTTTTAATTTTCAAAAAACCCAAAAATATTTTGCTTGGTTTGTTTCTTTGCTTTCTTTTGTTCTTGTTTCATTTGAAAACCCAAAAATATTTTTGCTTTGTTTGCTTGCTCTCTTTTTGTTCGTGCTTTAATTGAAAAACCCAAAAATATTTGTTTTCTTCTTTGGTTTTGTAAAGTTTGTTGCAGAGTTCAACAGTCGTCCGTGATTCCATTGGAGCTTGGTTTTCATTATATATTATTCGATCCACAAGTGAAGAGCAATAATGACGATATACGACAATTCAAGTTGTGGTGAGAGGTTGGTATGAATTCCATTTGCTTTCATTTTGGTACATATATCCATCTATGTGAGCATTCTTAGTTTGTTCGCATAAGATATATGTGACTTAATGACTGCTTAATAGTTCATGCTCTCTCATGTTTAGTTCCAATTTATTAATAGTAAATGACTTGTCATATAAATATTTGTTCGCATTGTTTTATTCATAGAAGGGTATTATATTGTGGTAGTCTCCTCTGACTGTTTCATTTGAATCGACTTGCCACATGCTCACGCATGCTAAGACTGAAAACAAAAAGTCAATAAACCTCGATGATTTATTTTGCCTCAGAGTTCTAGTATCAATTTTATTCCCCAGTTAATTTTACTTTGTCGCAAACATGATTATGATAGTTGTTTCTCTCTTGATTGTCGCTCCCTGTCTAATTGCTAGCCTTCACCTGTACTAAGTGTGATCTCTACTCGTGCATCCAAATCCCTGAAAACCAAAGTTTGCCAAATGTTCCACCATACCTACCTATATGTGGTATTTAACCGCCACTCAAAGTAAATTGCTCATGTGCTACCTTTAAAACATGCTAAAAATTATTCCTGTTTTGTGCCCCTGTTTTAGCTCATGAGGACATAAATAGAGAATCTTTATCTCACTTGTTTATTGGATTTCACACCCTGGACTAGTGGATTCATCCGCTTATCCAAATGATAGAAGAGCTTGCAGCGGGGTGCCCAGCCCCAATTTAATACACAGAAATTCTCTTCACTCGTTTTGCCCCTGATTTATTAGTCAAAGCATGATCGTGTAAACAAAAGAGAAAGAAGGACGACCTTCTACACCAGTTGTGTCCTTCACCATGGGATCCGCTCTTGTGAATCCAGTTGACTTGTGACGTACTGTATTGTCTGTTTACCATTCGTTGACATAAGCATACACCTCTCTCAAAATGCTTCCCTCTGCGAAGGATCTTTCTTTTACTTTTATGTTGACTCTCCGCCATATTCTTTGAGCACTTTCTTGAGAGCATAGTTATCATTCTTAGTGTAATATGTTTGTCCCAAAGTACGGTTGATTGTGATATAATATTGATACTTGCATCTTTGATATCTTTACTTCTAGTCTTCCCTTGAACTTCAGAGGTGCCCTGACATTTATGTTTTGCCCCACACTTAAGGGCAAGCGAGATACCACTTTGTCAGACCCTATTATGAATATTTCAATCTTGCAAATAGTTATGCTTCATGTTGTTTAATATTAATATGTTGTTATCTCTTCATGGTTTGCATAGCTATTAAGTGACAGTATCTTGCATGTATCTTATCATGAGCATAATTACGTATTTGATCACATAGTGAATATATTTAAATCATATGAAAGAAATGTGTTCGTAAAAGTCTTTTATCGCACTCAGTTATCACTGAATTGCTTGAAGACAAGCAATAAGCTAAGCTTGGGGGAGTTGATACGTCGAAAACATATCTCCTTTTCCGAACACTTTTATTATTGTTTTCTTCTAAACTTGTGTGTTTTGGATACAACTAACACGGACTAACGTTGTTTTCAGCAGAATTACTTCGGTGTCTCGATTTATGCAGAAAAATCAACTTTCGGGAAATTGCCCAGAAAAGAGCCCATTGATGTTTTCACCCCGGAAGACCCCGGAAGCCAAAAGGGGGGCAGGAGAGGGGCCACAGGGTGGCCACACCCCCTGGCGCGGATCCCCCTGGCCGCGCCAACATAGGGTGTGGCCCCCCCAGAGGCCCCCTCGGACTCCCCTTTCGACTACAATTAGCCTCCAACCCTAAAACCCGAGGGGGTACGTCATATTCCACAGAAACACAACAGAACGCCGCCGCCGTCCTGAACCTCGATTCGGGGATCAGAAGTTCCTGTTCTGGCACCCTGCTGGGACAGGGAAGTGGAGGAGATCATCGCCATCTTCATCACCAACGCCTCTCCATCGACCATCCATGTTTCCCCCATCCATGTGTGAGTAATTCCCCTCTATAGGCTGAAGGGGATGGTAGGGATTGGACGAGATCGTTCATGTAATAATGTCGTGATTTTTAGGGCATAGTTCCTAGTATCCTCTATTAGTTCTATTGACATTGTTGCAACTTGTTATGCTTAATGCTTGCCACTTTGGGCCCGAGTGCCATGATCTCAGATCTGAACATGTTACTGAATCACGATGATAATTATTGTTTCTTGATCATACCTGTCGTGGGATAATCACGGCAGACGTTACCGGGGGTAACTTATCTTGGGGCAAGACTACTCTGGTGTTTGGGAGAGGGTTTAGCTCAAGGGAAAACATAACGATATGCGATCTGGTAGCCGGCAATCTAGTCGCCGAGTATCCGATCTCGATCTATTAACTCAGCTCTCGTGTTACACTGGATACTCGATACCTAGCGATATTGCCCTAACTCCTGGATCTCTCCTAACCTAACCTAGGGACCGGCTTATAAAGCATCCGGACCTCCTGGCCTGCTCTCCAAGGCGTACTCTGAATCCTACCAGGACACTGCCTACAAAACCCTAAACTTCCTTACCGGAACCCACAGTCCGGGTTACCAGGCCTACGATCTTGGGCCTTCTAGAAGCTCCTTTATCCTTAGCCGGGTCTCGCGCAACGTCCTTTGGGCCGAGTTACAACTTGGCGTTGGCCTACCGGGTTATCATCCCTCCATCAGTAGTCCCCAGAATAGCTTGGGCTTCACGGGATTCTCCTTGAAGCGCACGCTATTCCCTGCAAAAATATCAACATTCAAGTTCATAGAGGCCGGGTTAGATTGCTTTGATAAACAGCTAGGCCTAACTCCATGGTGGCCATATAGTAACCCGGCTTTCTCCAAGTCTGTCGCTTATTTCTCCGGGTCAGTGCCCTGATAATGATGCCAAAGATCCGGCTTACTTCACTTATCTAACCGATCCAAGTATCACGGGAAAGATTTGCCTCACATCTATTCCGGATATCCCGTCTAGCACTTAATGCATATCCAGGAAAATCCGGCGGATATCCTTCATCCCAAAATTTCCGGTTATCGCCCGTTGGTCTAGGTTTATCCGTCCGCACCTTATAAATAGGCACCTATGGGATAACCTAACCCCAACGGTCCATTTCTTCTCCCTCTCCTTCACTCCCGCACCCAAGCTCACGGAGCGCCGCCACGGAGTCCTTGCGTACGCCGCCGGAACCAATCCACCGCCGGTTACGTTCCGCCACGGCTCGTCCCGCGCCGCCGCCAACCTCCGCCGCCGCGCCCTCGAGCAGCTCGCCGGCAGTCGCAAAGGGTCATTCAGATTGCGCTATTTTCCATCGCCGCGCTCTACTTCAATCCCATCCGGTAAGCTCCTTGCTCCCTTTGATTTAGCTTTGCAATTTCTCGAATCGACCCAGATTGGATCTTGGTCTTCCGCGGGCCATTTTTTGCCCTGCGCCGGATTAGGTCACCTGGACTCATACTAGTTCATCCAATGGCTTGAATATAGGCTCCACTTCATTCTCCTATCACTTGTAGTCGCTAATTTCACCACGAATCTGAAAATGAAATCTCCAATCTAGGCTCGGGCCGCCCAAATTTTCCGCAACTGACTTTGACACCCGGCAGATCCTTTTCTTCCGGTTCTTTCATCTGCATTAGATACATGGGCAACCACCCTTCTTCCACGTATGCTTACCAATATGTAAGTACCCCATAATTTCTATTCTGATACTTGATAATCGGACAATCCATAACTTTTGCTCTTTTCAATGATACCCGGATGATTCTTAGTTTCTTTGTCTAGCTGATACCGCTTGCCTATACTCGGATAATTCGGGATTTCCGAGTCTTATGCTTTGTACACTTGTCTTGTGCTTCGCAGACTGAACCCATGGCTCCCAAGAAGCAAGGGAAACAGCAGGCCAAAGCCCGGATGACTCAATCGATCTCCGCCAACTGGGCGCGATCCACGGTTACCAAGGCCAAGCTGGAAGAGCTGGCCGAGTTAGGGATCCTCCCCCCTAGAAGGACATCCACTGGAGGGTGCCGGGTGACGAGACCCGGCCTACACCCGCTGATGACGAGGTAATTTGCTTCGTAGAGCACGTGACCCGGGGGTTCCGTCCTCCATGTCACCCTTTCTTCCGTGAAGTCCTGAGCCACTATGGCCTCCGGGTGTTCGACATAGGGCCTAACTCTATGTTGAACATAACCCATTTCATAGTTCTTTCCGAGTCATATTTATGCGTCCCGCCAAATTTGGCTCTTTTTATCGAACTTTTCCAGTGCAAACCGTGCCGCGAAAGCGGTGACGGGGCACTTCTTACTTGCGGCGGGGTCTCTATCCAACGCCGCAAGAATTCACTCATGCCGACCCTTACTCTCAATTCTCATGTCAAACATTGGCAAATTTCTTACTTTTACTGCCGAGACACCTCCCCACCCGGCGAGAGGAAACTGCCGGGTTATTCGGAGGGTCTCCTCGATATCTCTGAAAACTTCAACGCCTTCGCCCCTGACTTGGACAGGGAAGCAATCCAACCCCTCCTCTCAAAAATATCCGTACTTTCCGCCCAAGGTCTCCTTGGGCTCAATTTGGTTAAGACATGGGTGGATTTCCGGATCCAGCCTAATTCCATCCGCACCAAGCTGATGTGCGACTACTCGGGGCACGTCACTGACGCGCTCCGATACTCCTCCAAGAATTATCCAGCTGGTGACACCAACAAAACCATCAAGAGCTTCTTGACGGAAAAGTTGGAGGTGATCAAGAACATCGCCGGGTTACCGGCGTTCACCCGGGAAAATCCGGCTCCAGCGGTAAGACCGATACTCGTAAATTTATTCCCACTCCTTGACTTGATACAGCTGTTAGTTCTCACTTCCATGTTTTTATCTCAGGCTGATGACGCTTTCTGGAACGTCGAGACCTCCCCTTCTTCCGGAGACCCGGAAGAAGATGAAGAGCCGGCTGACAATGATGAAGGTATTTATCCGAGTCGTGAATCAGCTTTACTTGCATCATTTTCCTCATTCATCTAACTTTTTCCCTCGATACATACTCGGCTTCCAGGGTTGGAGGACGAAGATGACAAGGACGAGGAGGACCCGGAGGCCACCGAGTCCGATCAAGAAATAACAGTCGGGACCAAACGGAAGGCCAGAGGGGTGGTATCCAAGGTTCCTTTCTCCTATATGTCCTCCGAACCCTACTCCTTTGATAACATGCGCAAACTTAACCATCAATTATCAAACTCATCATACTTGAAGGACCCTCTTCCGGCAAAGCGTAGAGTGACCCGGAGTTCCCCGGGTGACGATCCCTTCAACCCGGGCATCTCCATCTCACCAGTCCACCGCTCCGGTACTCCTCCGCCTCATTCTTCCAACTCCCCTCAGCGTCACCCTTCCCCCAACCATCCACGGGCCGGGCAGTTCCGGGTTCCGCTATCGGTTCCTGTAACAGCTTCATCTGCTTCCAGCAGCGAGCTCCCACCAGATTTCACCGTAAACGCCGGGTAAGTCTTCACTGTATGATATCCTTATATACTTGATAATTTCCATCCACTGTCGCTAACTATCTCTTTTGTTTTTTCCTTAGTGCCCAAGCCACACTTAGTGACTTGGAGAACATGGGGACGGATAACCGGGAGACGGATGAGCCGACTGATGATATGGACGCCGCGACTGGCGGCGATGTTGAAGGCAATCAAGAACAAGGCCCCTTTGTTGACCCAGCTCACCAGGCAGTCGGGTCTCCAAAGTCGTCCGAAGAGGCAGTGGACGAGGAGATTGAGATCCTGGACACAAGGGTGAGTTCTCCAAACCCGGACACCCAGACAGTCCGGGTATCAACCACAAAGTCGGGGAAAGTTCACCCGCCACGCGATCAAGCAGCCGGCTCTTCCGGTGTCAGGCCTGAAGACATGACGTTCTCCCAGATGCTTGATTCCCTGCACACCTTGAGGGCCGATGAAGAAAATATCTTAGAAGCTTTGATAGCTAAACATGAGGTAAATCCGAGCAATATTTCCTGTATCATTATCTAGTCCCCAAGTTCCGAGTGAATTTATTGATAATTTGCTTGGAACTTCGTGGTATAACCGACTGATAGCTTGCTTTTTATCCGGCTAATCCTTCCTTGTGTCCACGCAGGCCTTCGGTACCCAATCTGAGAAAGCATTGGCGAAGGCCACCAAGCTTGCTGAGAAGGAGGCGGCTCTACGCGAGTCGGCTGAAGCTGAAGCTAGGAGGAGCGGGAAGATCACAAGGAAGTATAGAAGGAGGGCTCATGCAGCAGAAGATAGGCTGACGACGCTTTCTGTTCAAATCGCTGATACATATCGTGCTTTGACTGGTATAATTCTTAACTTGATAATCATGATCCGGGTTCTCATTATGATAAATAGCCGGGTTTCCTTATTCGTTGAGTTTTCTCGCAGGTCCGGATGAAGTAATCCCGGACGAAGATGACATTGCCAAGTTGAAAACCATCAAGAGCACTATCCGGCAGCTCTGTGCTGGAACCAATTGGATTCTTGAAGAACTGCGATGGCCGGGTGTTGGGCACGGCAACCTGAAGAAACTGCTGGACGCATGCTCCACTATTCCCGAGTGGATTTGGCATTGGAAGCGCTCGTCCTGCCGGGTTGGAGTAACCCGGGGGCTTGCACTGCCTAAAGCTTATTTCCTAAGCTCGAGCCGGCCAAGCTTATGGGCGGGTTTCCGGAATTTAATCACGATGGATCCAAGTTCTCCCCGAAGAATTTCAAGGCCATCCAGAAGGAAGTCCGTCACCCGGCCAGCATGATTGCCGATGGTTTGGACCTTAGTGTCATTATTCCAGCATATGATTCTGATGACAAGGCTATCAAGTCGGATCTTCCCAAGCCATACGATATGCTGGTCCGATGGAAGGCGGAGGCTGCCCAGTTAAGAGAGGAGGCCGCGAAGAAGAAGGCTGAGGCCGATTCTGCGCCTGCTACCTCCACACTAATCGTCCCTCCTCCTGCGCGGGCTGGCACTACTACTGATCCGGGTGCTGCTGCTACCAAGAGTACTGAAGGGCAAGCCAAGGAACAAGACCCGGCTGGCAAGGGCAAGGGGAAGATGGATGCCTCAGTCCCGGATGCCGAGTGATATCTGCTATCCGCTGTCATTTCGTATGCGTCAGCCGGCAAATGGGCCCTTTGAACAATTATTTTTGACGGTGCGCCTGTGCGCCTTTAATACTAGTATCGAGACTTGTAATGTACTTTAATGCCTTGATAAACTTCGTGCCTCTTCTGGCCTTTGGATGATTTTGATATCTATCTGCCTTTGAGCTTATTTACTCTTGATACTCCGACTTTCTTTATGGTTCCTTTTGTGAGACTCGATTTCCGGGTCACATGGGTTTTGACAGGTGAACTTTTCTCTAAGTCCCCAAGTCCCCAAGACTCGGGTTTTTGGGCTTTTGTGCTTAGTAGCTAGATAACTTGCCTCTTTGTTCAAAATCCCCAGTCCCCAAGGCCCAAAATTCCGAGTCTGGGGTGTGAGGTATCTCGAAGAAAACAAGTTGTTTCTGCTAAGCCCAAAACCTAGAGCCGTTTCACGCAGGTTTTGAAGTTATGCTTTATAGACTTTGAGTTTCCGGTTATTAACCCTGTACTCCGCATAACTTGTGGTTTAGATGACCCTTTTGACTCTCTTGTACTGTAAGCCGGCTTTCGCGTGGATACCATGTTGTTAGGGCATCTCCAGCCGTCCCCCCCAGAGCCCCCCCAGGGGGCTTTTTTCGCGGCGGAAGCGGCGAATAGCGCCGCTTCTTCACCACTCGGCCCCCCCAGAGGCCCAAATAGCGCCGTTTCGGCGCTATTTGGCGCCGCGGCACCCAGGCCGAACCCAGCCCGCTGGGTTCGGCCTGGGGGGGCGAAACTGCGCGGCCGCGCGTGCGGGCCAACGCTGTCAGTGACGCCCCGGGAAAACGCGGGAACAGAAACCACCGCCCGTGACTTTCTTCTCGGCGCCCGCGCCGTCAAAGGCTGCCGGAGGCGGTCGGCCAGTGCATGCGCCCCAGTCAAAGTCCACCGGATTAATAGCGGGGGCGGCAGCGGCGACACGCGCGGCGCGGCGATTGGCCGGCCAGGCTATAAAATGGTGCCCGCCCCCTACCCGTACGCACAGTCTCGACTCCCTCCTCGCCGTTCTTTCCCCACCCTCAAACCTCGCCGCAATGGAGAACCTCTGGGACGCGTGGCCCGAGAATGACGACGTCGAGCCGCAGCCAGCACAGCAAGCGGCGCCGGAGCCGGTGGCGCCGGAGCAGCCACCCGAGCACGACGAGGCGCGAGAAGCGCGGCGAGCCGCCCGCCACTGGAGACGCGAGGTGAGGAGGCAGCCAGTGTGGCCCGAGCAGCACGCCGGGCTGCACTCGTTCGAGACCTCGCAGAACGAGGAAGCGTACCGCGAGGTGCGCGGCGTCCTCGAGCAGGCCGCGGCGGCGGCGGAGGCGGCCGCCGTTCGTGCCTCCCTGGAGACGCACCAGCGGGAGGAGGCGGCGCGAGCGGTGCGCCGCCAGATGGCCCAGCGCGCTGCCTCGGTCGAGCAGCAGGGCATCATCGCCCTCTACGAGGACCGGCGGCAGGTTGCGCTGCAGAGTGAGCGGCGGCGCAACCGCCCGCCCTCCGAGCAGGCGCAACTGCACCGGCTGCGCCTGCAGGCCCGAGCGGAGCGGGCGGAGCAACGCCGTCTCGCCGCGGCGAGCCAGGACGAAGCCGGCCCCTCCAACCAGCACCGCCACGACGACGTCGCTGATGAAGACGACGATGCGTAGGCGTAGGGGCAGTCATCGAGTAGTTTAAATCTCCTATGTTTTTAGTTTAAATTTTTCGTACTAGCTTAAATTCGCGCCGAATATGTACGCACTTTCCGAATTTCAATAAAATTTCGCCTGTTTTCATTTTGCGTTTGTTTGGGCCGCTTCTTGGGCTCGGGACGCGACTGGGAAACGCGCCCCCCCAGGTTCCAGAATAGCGCCGTTTAGCGCCGCGGCGGCACCAAAACGGCGGCGTTTTGGGCCCTGGGGGGCGCAACGGCTGGAGATGCCCTTACATCTGTACGAAGACAGGGTCAGGCAAGTCCCATTGGGCATCATGGCTGATTGTAATCGTAAGCGAGCAAATCATGCCACTTTAGTGCGAGTCACATCGAGCTTAAGTAAGAAAAGTCAAGAAATTTGGCTCCTTTGTCCGGTTATAAGATTGCAGCCGTACTCGTTTGCGAGTAATCGGCCCTTATAACTCATAGGCATCATGGCCGGGTCTTTGAGTTTATAACTCTGCTATTCAAGCAATCAGCCCCCAAGACCTAAATATATGCAACATACTAAAGAAGCTAATGTACTAAGAATAATAAATAATACTTACCTGGAAGAAAAGTAAAAAACGTAACAGAAAAAAATGAAAAGCATGATAAAACAGGGTAGGAGGAAGAACGATACGTTGCTTAACCATCCCTTTATTGATAGGAGAAAGTTAGGTCAGCAGGCCGTCTCGTTAAAAACCCTCCAGTCCCCTTAGGTACCCTGGATAGGAAAAGAGTGCGTCTGAAACCTGCAGCCTGTTACATCGTTTAATTATTCTTGGGGATCTAGCCCGAGCTAGTGTAATCAATACACATTCTCCACTCGTTGGTCTTTTTCCTTATGAGTACCGGGTTTGGTAACCAACCCGGGGTGGGTACTTCCATGATACAGCTGGCTATAAGTGGCCGTGCAATTTCTTCTCCTATGGCATATTGTTTGGAGGGATCACCCTCGATGAAAGCCACCATCTTTGTGTCCTGTGCTGCCTTGAACTTTGCTCTTTCGTCCTCAGTATTCGGTCTTTTTAACGCTGTTCTGTCATCCGGGTCTACTTGAGACCGGTAATACTTGAGTTCCTCTTTTCTGCAAGCTTGTTCGGCCATTGCCGCATCTCCTTCATCACACTCAGCCGCTATATCACGGATCCCATGTATGGTGATGGTCTGCTTGGGACCCGGGATTTTTAGTTGTAGATACACATAACACGGCCTGGCCATGAACTTAGCATAAGCCGGCCTTCCGAATAGCGCGTGATAAGGACTGCGCAACTTAACCACCTCGAAAGTAAGCCATTCAACCCGGAAATTGTCCTTTGATTCTCCAAAAGCTACCTCCAATGCGATTTTTCCCTCGGGGCATGCTGAGTGACCCGGCACTATCCCGTGAAAGACTGTTGAACTTTTCTGTAGCTGGGACTCCTTGAGACCCATGCGTAGAAAGGTTTCCCAATACAAGATATTGATGCTACTTCCACCGTCCATTAGGACCTTCTTCAGCTCATAACCATTGACCTGTGGTGCAACCACCAATGCTAGGACTCCCGGGTGTTCTATCCTCTCCGGGTGATCTCTTCTGCTCCATGTTACGTCCTGCTCTGACCATCTCAGGTATCTCGGTACAGCCGAGGAAACCGAGTTTACCGCTTGCTTCAGTATCTTTTTATTCTTGTTAGAAGTTCCTGTAGTATGCACGTGATATTGTCCCAATTTCTTGGGATTAGCTTGAAAATCTCCAGCTCCCCCTTGATTGTTACCCGGATTTCCTCCTGCCGGGTTTCCGGCTGGGGGTGGGCCGTTGCCCGGGTTTCCACCCGGGCCCGGTCCTCCTCCCTGACCTACACCTTGCATAGCCTTGTTTATCTCCTTGTTCTTCCATCTCTGTAGGTCTGCGCACTGCTCCAAAGAGTGGTTAGCCGGCCTACCGTTCCTGCTGTGTTTTGGGCACGCCATTCTGAAGATATCCCAATTGTTACTTGGCCTTGGTGGCCCTTGATAATTTCCTCTGTTGTGATTTCCAGTATTGAAATTTCCTTCTGCCCTAGGCCTCGAAGACCCGGCTTCTGTGCTTGCGACAAACTCGGAGCCTCCCTCAAACGGGCGCTTGTTCTGATTGTTCCCATTGTTACCTCTATTGTTACCCGGCGTTGATCCATTGCCGGTTCTTCCACTATTATTTGTACTTGCTTTTGCTTTCTTGTCATCGACGTCCTCTTCTGTAGTATCCGTTGCAGTGTGTTTGTTGCATGCATCCATTAACTCTCCCATCGTAACCTCTGAAGCATTTCGACTGGATTTCATGCGAGTTAGCTTTTGCACTAAAGGTATGTATTTACATGTCTTTGCCATAGCTTGTAGCGCATCTTTGGGCTGAATATCCGTAGATGAGTGAAGTATCTCCATAACCCGGCGCACCCAGCTGCGAGCCGATTCTCCCTTCTTTTGGACACATCGCTCTAAGTCATCAATAGTAAATAGCTTTCTGCACGTTCCATGAAAATGTTTGATAAATGCAGTTTTTAACTCTTCCCACGACTTGATAGATCCCTCTGGTAGATTATTGAACCATAATTTTGCTGCTCCTTCTGACATCATTAAGTACATGAACTTGGCTTGAAGATTTTCAGTTGCGTTGCGAATCGACATTGCCATCTCATAGCTGCTCAACCATGTTTCCGGATCCATAGTGCGCTCATCATGGATCAGTAGACAAGACCCTTTTCCTATTAGGGTCGACACTAGCAGGCTTCAAAACCTCTCATGGGCCTCCTGCCGGTGCCTTATCATCAAGTTATTATTTAACAGTATCATTAGCATGATTGATTGATTTGATTAAACATCGAGCCCCCACAACGTAATAGAAATAGTAACAGAAAGTAACGGGTAACAGACTCGAGCAAAAGCAACCTAAGCATGCTAGATAAGAACAGGCACAAGCAATGGCTGTAGGTATGGAGGTGAGGCAATATCAAGGTTAAGGGATTCATGGGATGGGTTCGTAACAGAAACAACTACTACTAAGGCTTAGCAGAAAAGAACAACGGAAAGTATCGGTAACCAATGTTGAAAGGAACACAGTGGTTCATGTGAGTGATAACTTGCCTGCAAAACCCAGTAGCCTGGTACTGAGCTGACTCCTTAGAAGGGGTGTCGTAAGTATCGTCGGTCTCAACGTCGTCGTGTATCCGAGAAGAAGCAAACAAACATTGCAGAAAGATAAGCAATCATTATCATGGCATTGTGCACAATCAAATATGATGCATGACAAGTTTAATAGTTGCATCCAATAAACTAGTTGACAAGGTAGAACAATTTAAATGGATCCATGTGCAAAGTTGCACATGGAAGGATCCATTGAAAGTAATTAGAAGCAATGAATCAACATTAGTTATTAGTTGAGAGTTGTTAGCATGATGCATGTATGATGATGATGACAAGATAACAACAAAATAACCATGATAGATGCAAAGGAAAAGGAATAAAACAAGTTTGAAAATGATTTGTTAATTTTGGAAAGTTTTGGTTACTTAGACATGTCACATAAACAATTAATGTTTTCATAAAGTTAAAGTATTCAAAACAAGTAACAAAGTTTATATTTGAAAAGGTTATCAAATTTTAGTTGGATTACATGTTTCACATTTTGAAATTGGACTTTGGATTATTTAATTAGGAATTAAACAATATTAAACAAGTTTTAATTGAGTTAAACAAGATTTAAATGGTTTAGGCAATTTAAATTATTCAAACCAGGAAACAAATTTTATATTTGAATAGGACATCCAAAATGGTGTGAAAAACATATTTTATTTGAATTATTTGGAAAAGGTATGAATTAGTTATGAATTATTTCAATTTGCATTTGAATTATTCAAATTTGAAATTTAAAAGTATTTTGAAAACTCAAAACAGAACACAAATAGGCTAGTTGGAAAGATTATGAAATTTGGAGCAATAAACATATAAAGTTTGTATTTATTGGAATTATGGTTTAAAAGTTATTGAATTTTCAAATTAGGTGTTTATTCTGCCCATTAAAGATATTAGAAATAAAAAAACGGATTTGATTTTAATTCTTTGTTACCGTGCAGGAAACCTACACACAGGCTGCCAGATGGGCCCGTGGCCAGCGTGGCAAGGGCGCGCACGCGTGGCCACCAGGGGGGCTGACCCGTGGGCCTGGGTGCGGGGAGAAATCCCAAAAAATTGGGTGCGCCCGCGGGGATTCGACCCCGGGCCGCTTGGCTTGCGCGGATGGAACAAGACCAATGCGGTGTTCTGCAGTTTGTTGACAGGTTCAGGTAGGGAGGGGGGTTTGAGGTGTAACTTTCGGGCAGTTTCAGAAACTGTAACTGAATTGTTACTGTAACTCGCGAGCGGACAGAATCGGAGATGCTCGCCGGCCGGAGATTGGATTGCGGCGATGCGGTGCTTGGCGTGTTCAGTGCGGGTGCGCTGGTGCGTGCCTAGGACGTGGTGGCGGCCGATCGGAGCGGGAGGGGTGAGGTAACAGAGGCGCTGCTCACCTCGCTTCTGTCGATGACGACGACTGCCTGACGGCAGTGGCAGAGGCCGCTCTCCGGCGACGGCGCGGCCGCCGTGGGCGCTCCCGGCAAACGACGAGGAGACGGTGCGGTCCAGGACGACGCCGCGTTTCCATTCCCGGGGAGCGGAGCCCCTCGAGGTGACCGGAGCTAGAGGAAGGCGGTGGTGTCTGACGGTGGCGCTCGGTGTGGTTGCAGTGTCGAGGTTCAGACATCAGATGAGATCGAGGGGAGAGAGGGAGATGAGATCGGCGGCGCAGGGAGAGTGGTGCTAGGGTTAGCAGAGGTGAGGGGAGAGGTAGGTTACTTAAGGAGAGAGGGGGCCAGTACGGCATGCCATCCACGGGGGGGAGAGACGATCGATCGGTCTGCAGCTGTTCGTACCGGTGGAGAAGACGACAAACAGTGAGGAGGTGGGCCAGAAAGGAGAGTTTGGGCTGGGCTTAGATAGGCTGGGCAGGTTTTCTCCCTCTCTCTTTTGCTGTTTGTTTTATTTTTTTTTGTAGAAAACCAAATTTGGAAGAAAAACATGAGGTTTTGTTCATATAAAAATTAGGAAAAATTAGGATAAATTTCTTAATTGAAATGCAACCACTTGGTAGCTTTGTTTTTCAAAAAGTTAAACATTTGCTTGCTGTTTGGAAATCAAACCAATTTAGATGAAATTGCAATATCAATTAATATTGGTAAAACAATGCATTTTCCATAGGGTTTTCCCCTAGGGTTTTTAAAGTGATTTAAGAATTTCAATTAGTGGTGAACTTCATGGATTCAAAAGGTACTGAATTTTAAGGATTGGTTTGAATTTGAAATGATTTAGAGTAATTGCTTGAATTAATTGATTGGAAAATTGGTTTGATTAAAGCAACAAATTGAGAAGTGAAAAACAAAGAATAAAAGGGGTGTTTTTATTTGTTATTTTGGTTCCAAAAGTTGTAACAGAACAAGTATGAAAACAAGCATTTGAAATTGTTTGACTTTCATGGTGAAAACAAAGAATAACAGATGCAACACAACAGAAACAAATGCAACAATATGATGACATGATGCAATACTTAACTTAAACAGGAAATCAAACATTCTATAGGGTAGTTTTCATACTTGGGATGTTACAAAACGCCCCCCCTTGAAGGAATCGCGCCCCGAGATTCCTACTGAGAAAAGAAAAGGTCCGGATACTTCTTGGGAAGATCCACTTGAGATGTGACACGTGAAACACATCGTGCACATTGGATAGTTATGTGGAAGTTCAAAACAATAGGAATTCCTGGCAACTCTTCTGGAAAGATATCAGGGAATTTTGGAAACCACCGGAACATTTTCAAGTAAAGGGAGAGGTTTTTGTATCGAGGGTGTATAGCTGGATAGAATTTGATTCATTTGGAGAATAGACTATCTGTAATAAAGGTGGAACAGAGTTATTGACATCAATCCAACACCCAGAATGAGATCAATGTCAGAATCAGCAACATGAGAGAAACGAGGAATATGTGGCCTCCCATTAGAATTGGAGTGTTCTTACTTATCTTGGAAGTCAAAATTTGAGATCCCGGGGAGTGAACAGAGTTTTGATTGCTTGGTGGAACCAGAATTGGGTTGTATGTTGTGGAAAAGATTGTTGACACAAAGGAATGTGATTCTCCGGTATGAAATAACACTTTAGTTGGACAAGAGTTTACGAGGAAGTTTTGATTAGACGCCGGTAGAAGATCTGAAATGGAAAACAACAAGAAGATTTCAACGGCGAAAAGGATGTTGAGAAGAACAGGATATCAACATCGGGGAAAACGAGATCAAAACCTCCTGAGGTACTACGGAAAACCCATCCGGGCTTCTAAAGGATCAATATCTACTGCTTAAGGAATAGAGGATCTGCTTCCGGGGCTTACACGCCTCCGTTCTCAATCATGAGTAGGCAACATGATAAATCATGTCACAACCACCTCCATTCCTATGGTCTAGTAGATATAACCATCCTAGAGAAACCAGAATACGTGAAATCCTAACTTGAAAGTTTAGATGAGAAGGGAAAACAACGTTGCACTTCCTTACCAGAAAAGGGAGGGTGGGTGGGGAAAGAAGAAAAAGAACAGAATTCCTACTCTCACGTTTCATTTTTCCTATATAGCTACAAAATAGTTTCTAGACTCAACTGCGACCAGTAAAAAAGGGATCCTACAGGCAGACAGGCTCTGATACCATTTGTCGCACCCTGATTTCTAGGGGATACTCACCGTACGAACTGGATAGCAGATGCTTGGATTATGGGGCATAACTGCTCCCACGTCCCAGCTTCCTGGTAGGCCTGCGCTTATGCGCGACAACACAAGCCCTGCTATTCCATCGTCGATGTAAACTATCCACTAGAGATCAAAGGCACTTCCGTCGACGTACTTCAAACCATACACACATGGTACGTCAACGGCGTTTAACAAGTGATATCACAACAGATCTCTACGACACAAAAGATTGAAATAAGTTGCAAATGGCTCTCATTAGAGCAGAGATAGCAAATACAATCATTCAGAGGGCACATGCCCCAACAATTCATCATTACATCACAGCGGAAGCATTCAACATGTCTGAGTACAGACAAGAACCAAATAGGCCTAAGAGGCCGGAAACAAACAGACGGAGCCCATCCATGAAGTCTCGGATCCTGCCTGGGTCCGCTATCTACTCGTCAGCAGTCTCGTCAAACTTCACGTAGTTGCCACCATGTAGATCCTCGGAACGTCGTCTGCGTAAACCACAGCCCCAAAGGGGTCAGTACATAAACGTACTGGCAAGCAAGACTCACAGTTCACCAAAGTGTAGCCCGTCAACACCAAGCACAGATGCCTTGGGTTCAACGGAAGAGAGGGGATATGAAAGATGCTGCAACTGGCTGCGCTAACCAACTACATAGATTCTACCACTTCCGGCTAACAGAAAGGAGATAAGATCGAGGATTGTAACCAACTGAAAGATAACTTCAAGCAAACCCATCCTGGATCTCGCCCCTTATCCAAAGAAGCAATCCGAGGATAACTCACACAGTTGTAATAATGATGGTTCAAATTATTGTGTCAATAAGTCTATTACTAGTCAAGTTATTAATCATGGGGTGTAACATGTTTGATCATTAGGTTTAAGTTGTCCTGAGTACTTGTTAGCCAGTACCTTCACCAAGTAATCCATAACCGCGGAAAACACGGCTTCTCGAGAAGATTATCCCTGCAGGGTTGCACCAATTTGGCCGTACACTCATGAATAACCCGCCAGATGGAAAGGCCCTTCCACCAAGCGGGGTACTCAACACAACCAACCATTCTTCGCATCAAGCCCAAAGAACCTTGGGCGCACGGCTAATTGAGCCCAGAAGAAAATGGACCCTCATAGCACTCTAAGAACGTGTCCCCCTATATGCCGACTACAAAAGTTCCACCCTGCGCTGGGCTCGCAAAAACATGCATGCGGCAAATGGAAAACACGAACTAAATGAGGCGATTTGGACGAGATGCGAATCAGGTCAAGTTGAGGGGGGTGCCCATACTCGCTTCCCAAATGCGGGTAGTGCGCTCATCATGGATCAGTAGACAAGACCCTTTTCCTATTAGGGTCGACACTAGCAGGCTTCAAAACCTCTCATGGGCCTCCTGCCGGTGCCTTATCATCAAGTTATTATTTAACAGTATCATTAGCATGATTGATTGATTTGATTAAACATCGAGCCCCCACAACGTAATAGAAATAGTAACAGAAAGTAACGGGTAACAGACTCGAGCAAAAGCAACCTAAGCATGCTAGATAAGAACAGGCACAAGCAATGGCTGTAGGTATGGAGGTGAGGCAATATCAAGGTTAAGGGATTCATGGGATGGGTTCGTAACAGAAACAACTACTACTAAGGCTTAGCAGAAAAGAACAACGGAAAGTATCGGTAACCAATGTTGAAAGGAACACAGTGGTTCATGTGAGTGATAACTTGCCTGCAAAACCCAGTAGCCTGGTACTGAGCTGACTCCTTAGAAGGGGTGTCGTAAGTATCGTCGGTCTCAACGTCGTCGTGTATCCGAGAAGAAGCAAACAAACATTGCAGAAAGATAAGCAATCATTATCATGGCATTGTGCACAATCAAATATGATGCATGACAAGTTTAATAGTTGCATCCAATAAACTAGTTGACAAGGTAGAACAATTTAAATGGATCCATGTGCAAAGTTGCACATGGAAGGATCCATTGAAAGTAATTAGAAGCAATGAATCAACATTAGTTATTAGTTGAGAGTTGTTAGCATGATGCATGTATGATGATGATGACAAGATAACAACAAAATAACCATGATAGATGCAAAGGAAAAGGAATAAAACAAGTTTGAAAATGATTTGTTAATTTTGGAAAGTTTTGGTTACTTAGACATGTCACATAAACAATTAATGTTTTCATAAAGTTAAAGTATTCAAAACAAGTAACAAAGTTTATATTTGAAAAGGTTATCAAATTTTAGTTGGATTACATGTTTCACATTTTGAAATTGGACTTTGGATTATTTAATTAGGAATTAAACAATATTAAACAAGTTTTAATTGAGTTAAACAAGATTTAAATGGTTTAGGCAATTTAAATTATTCAAACCAGGAAACAAATTTTATATTTGAATAGGACATCCAAAATGGTGTGAAAAACATATTTTATTTGAATTATTTGGAAAAGGTATGAATTAGTTATGAATTATTTCAATTTGCATTTGAATTATTCAAATTTGAAATTTAAAAGTATTTTGAAAACTCAAAACAGAACACAAATAGGCTAGTTGGAAAGATTATGAAATTTGGAGCAATAAACATATAAAGTTTGTATTTATTGGAATTATGGTTTAAAAGTTATTGAATTTTCAAATTAGGTGTTTATTCTGCCCATTAAAGATATTAGAAATAAAAAAAACGGATTTGATTTTAATTCTTTGTTACCGTGCAGGAAACCTACACACAGGCTGCCAGATGGGCCCGTGGCCAGCGTGGCAAGGGCGCGCACGCGTGGCCACCAGGGGGGCTGACCCGTGGGCCTGGGTGCGGGGAGAAATCCCAAAAAATTGGGTGCGCCCGCGGGGATTCGACCCCGGGCCGCTTGGCTTGCGCGGATGGAACAAGACCAATGCGGTGTTCTGCAGTTTGTTGACAGGTTCAGGTAGGGAGGGGGGTTTGAGGTGTAACTTTCGGGCAGTTTCAGAAACTGTAACTGAATTGTTACTGTAACTCGCGAGCGGACAGAATCGGAGATGCTCGCCGGCCGGAGATTGGATTGCGGCGATGCGGTGCTTGGCGTGTTCAGTGCGGGTGCGCTGGTGCGTGCCTAGGACGTGGTGGCGGCCGATCGGAGCGGGAGGGGTGAGGTAACAGAGGCGCTGCTCACCTCGCTTCTGTCGATGACGACGACTGCCTGACGGCAGTGGCAGAGGCCGCTCTCCGGCGACGGCGCGGCCGCCGTGGGCGCTCCCGGCAAACGACGAGGAGACGGTGCGGTCCAGGACGACGCCGCGTTTCCATTCCCGGGGAGCGGAGCCCCTCGAGGTGACCGGAGCTAGAGGAAGGCGGTGGTGTCTGACGGTGGCGCTCGGTGTGGTTGCAGTGTCGAGGTTCAGACATCAGATGAGATCGAGGGGAGAGAGGGAGATGAGATCGGCGGCGCAGGGAGAGTGGTGCTAGGGTTAGCAGAGGTGAGGGGAGAGGTAGGTTACTTAAGGAGAGAGGGGGCCAGTACGGCATGCCATCCACGGGGGGGAGAGACGATCGATCGGTCTGCAGCTGTTCGTACCGGTGGAGAAGACGACAAACAGTGAGGAGGTGGGCCAGAAAGGAGAGTTTGGGCTGGGCTTAGATAGGCTGGGCAGGTTTTCTCCCTCTCTCTTTTGCTGTTTGTTTTATTTTTTTTTGTAGAAAACCAAATTTGGAAGAAAAACATGAGGTTTTGTTCATATAAAAATTAGGAAAAATTAGGATAAATTTCTTAATTGAAATGCAACCACTTGGTAGCTTTGTTTTTCAAAAAGTTAAACATTTGCTTGCTGTTTGGAAATCAAACCAATTTAGATGAAATTGCAATATCAATTAATATTGGTAAAACAATGCATTTTCCATAGGGTTTTCCCCTAGGGTTTTTAAAGTGATTTAAGAATTTCAATTAGTGGTGAACTTCATGGATTCAAAAGGTACTGAATTTTAAGGATTGGTTTGAATTTGAAATGATTTAGAGTAATTGCTTGAATTAATTGATTGGAAAATTGGTTTGATTAAAGCAACAAATTGAGAAGTGAAAAACAAAGAATAAAAGGGGTGTTTTTATTTGTTATTTTGGTTCCAAAAGTTGTAACAGAACAAGTATGAAAACAAGCATTTGAAATTGTTTGACTTTCATGGTGAAAACAAAGAATAACAGATGCAACACAACAGAAACAAATGCAACAATATGATGACATGATGCAATACTTAACTTAAACAGGAAATCAAACATTCTATAGGGTAGTTTTCATACTTGGGATGTTACACTGGAGAGGAGACTCGGCCTTCTCCGGGTCTCGATGAGGTAGTAGTTTTTGTTGAGCATGTGATCCGGGGTTTCCGCCCCCGGGTCACCTCTTCTTCCGGGAGCTCCTCGACCACTACAAACTCCGAGTATTTGATATTGGCCCCAACTCTATGCTCATCATTACTCACTTCATAGTTTTGTGTGAATCATACCTATGCATCCCACCAAATTTAGCTCTTTTCCTTGAACTTTTTCAATGCAAGCCGTGCCGAGAGAGCGGCGATGGGGCCCTCCTAGTCTGTGGAGGGGTCTCCATCCAGAGGAAGAAAAATTCCCTCATGCCGACTCTGGGTCTCAGCTCTCACGTCAAACACTGGCAAAAACCTACTTCTACTGCCAGGATACTTCCTTAGCCGGCGAAAAGCCACTTCCGGGTTTCACCAGCGACCTCCTCAATCTGTCCGATAGTTTCACATCCTTTGCTTCTGAGGCCGAGAGGCAATCTATCTAGCCCCTCCTGCACAAACTAGCCGTACTGTCGGCCCACAGTCTCCTAGGGCTCAATCTAATTAAAACCTGGGTAACTTTCCGGATTCAACCCAACAGTGTCCGGCCCAAACTCATGTGCAACTATTCCGGGCACGTCACTGATTCTCTTCGCTATTCGATGAGAAATTACCCGGCCTCGGACGCAAAAAAGATCATGAAAAACTTCTTGGCCGAGAAGTTGGAGGTGATCCGTAACATAGCCGGCCTGGACCCCTACACACGGGATAACCCGGCCCCAGCAGTAAGAACCGGCTATCTCTCTTTTATCCAACTTATACTTTTCTTGCACAATCATTAACTTTTTGTCACTGTATTTTTTCTCAGGAAGATAACGCTTTCTGGAAGATTGATACCCCTCCTCCTTCCGAAAACTCGGAAGAGGATGAAGAGCCGGCTGATACTGATGAGGGTAACATCCGAGTCTCACTTATTCCTTCTTCTGTTAACTTGTTCCGACCAACTTTTTCCCTTTTTCCGACAATATGCCATGTTTACCAGGGCTAGAAGATAAGTAGGACACCCAGTCGGACGAGAGTGAAGCTGAGCCGGAAATAGAGGTTGGGGTAAAGAGGAAGACCCGGGGCGTTGTGTTCAAGGTGCCTTACTCCTCTATGACCTCCAAATCATATTCGTACGCTAACATGTGCGAACTTAACCAACATTTGATCAATTCATCACGCTTGAAGGAACCCGCCCCAGTCAAGCGTAGGGTAACCCGGAATTCCCCGGGTGACGATCCTCTTCACCCGGGCATCCCTTCGTCCCCCACTCGCAAAGCCGGTATTCCCCAAACTCATTCTTCCCACCTTCCTCGAAGATTTCCATCTCCAAATCATCCACTAGCCGGACAAATCCGGGTCTCACTTTCCCACTCTTTATCAGTTTCTTCCGGGTCTAGCAACGACCTCCCACCGGATTTCGTCGTGAACACTGGGTAAGTCACTTTTCTTGCTACTCAATACACTAACTTTTTCCATACCTTTCGCTTACCATATACTAACTGCTTCTTTTTCCCTTTCCCAGAGCCAAGGTCACGAGCAGTGACCCGGAGGACATGGACGTGGATAACCCGGCTATGGGGGACCCGGAAGATGCTGTGAAGACCACGGCTGACGGTGTAGTAGAAGAAGAAGACTTTCTGGTAGACCCGACCGAGCAGGAGGCCGAGTTTCCCCTGCCAACTCACACACCCGGGAATGAAGATGTCGAGATCCTGGGGACGCGGAGGGGTGATCCCACTCCCAACAACCAGGCGACCCGGGTAACCTCCCCTAAGCAGGAAAGAACTCCACCTCCGGGTACTCAGGGCCCCAGCTCCTCCAGGCCGATACTCGACGATCTGAGCTTTGAAGAAATGCTAGGTGCTCTCTTTACCTTGAAGACCGATGAAAAGGGCATTCTGGAGGCCATGGCGGCTAAGCACTAGGTAAATTAACCAAAGTTTCTTGTATATTCACATAGTCCCCAAGTTCCGAGTGAACTATGCATAGTTTACTTGGTACTTTATAACTCTATGATTTACCTTACTCGGATACATCTTTTGTCCGACTAACTTGTCCTTTATTTTTCTCATGGGCCTATGTGACCCATTCTGAGGAGGTGTTGGCAAAGACCAACGAGCTCCTCGAGGTCGAGACCAAGTTGCGTGAAGATCTTGAGTCTGGTGTGAAGAGTCTTGAGAAGGATGTGAAAAAGTACAAGAAAAGGTCCCAAACTGCTGAGGGTGAGCTGAAGAAGATTTCGGCCCAGATTGCCGATACTTATCGCACTCTGCTTGGTAAGAATTTCCGACTTTCTAATTATAACCCGGATTTCTCATTCTGTAACGTTTATCCTCCAGATTTAGTGCCTTAACTTTTGCTGTTACTGTGCAGATCCGGGTGAAAAGGCCCTAGATGAAGATGACATTGAAAAGCTGAAGACGCTGAAGGCCGTGATCCGGCAACTTACTGTCGGCACTAAGTGGATTTTGGAGGCTCTGAAGTGGCCAGGTAAGGGGTATTGTGGTTTGGACACTTTGCTTGACGCATGTTCTACCATCCCCGAGTGGATCGACCACTGGAAGCGTTCGTCGTGCCGGATTGGGGTAACCCGCGAGCTTGCTCTGGCCAAGGCCTATTTTCCTAGGCTTGAGCCGGCAAAGCTCGTGGGCGGGTTTCCCGAGTTCAACAACGACGGCTCCAAGTTCACTGGTAAGAATTACAAGGCCATTCATGCTGATGTGCGTCACTCGGCGAGCTTGATCGCTGACAATCTGGACTTAAGCAAGATCACTCCATCTTACGATGCCGAAGACAAGCTAATTCAATCTGATTTGCCCAAGCCCTTTGACATGCTGGAACGGTGGAAGGCGGAAGCTGCAAAGAAGAAAGAGGAAGCTGCCAAGAAGAAAGCTGAGGCCGATACTGTGCCTTCCACCTCTACGCCGGCTGTCCCTCCTCCGGCTCGCGCCGACACTGCTGCTGACCTTGACGCGGGAGCTAGGACAACCACCGACGAGCAAGTCAAGGACCCGGCCGCCAAGGACAATGTCGATGACTCGGCCAAGGATGCCGAGTAAGGTTTCACTTTTTATCGCCTCAAACACTCATTCGGCCAATGGGCATTTTGTAACGTGCCAGATACGATTATTCTTTTAATAGTGCGCCTGTGCACTTTTCGATACAATTCCCTCGGTTTGTAATACCTTAAAACTTTAATAGCTTTTGGTGGCCCTTCTGGCCCCTCATCGTGATATGTTATTCCTTAGCCTTGAACTTTGTTGCTGTTTTTCTGATTTTCGCTCTTTTTTCCTTTTGTGAGACTCGGTTTCCGGGTCTCGTTGGTTTTGACAAGTGGACTTTATTTCCTAAGTCCCAAGTCCCCAAGACTCGGATTTTTGGGTTTTTAAGCTTAACAGCTAAACAATTTGTTGCTTTTTCTGAAATTCCCAAGTACCCAAGGCCCGAATTTCCGAGTCTAGGGATTTGTAGTTTTCAGAAAGGCAAATTGTTTTAGCTTAGGCTCAAAACATAGAGTTACTCACGTGGATTTGAGGTTAAGCTTAATATTTGTGAGTTTCCGGCTGTTAACCTTGTACTCTGCATAACCTGTGGTTTGGATGACCCTTTTGATCCTCTTTGTTGTAAGCCGGCTTTCGCGTGGGTATTCACTGATGCTATAACTTTGTAAAGACAGGGTCAGGCAAGTCCCATTGGGCATCATGACTGATTGTGATTACATGTTAGCAAAGCATGCCACATTGCTGCGAGTCACATCAAGCTTAAACAAGGGAAAACAAGAAAATTTTGCTCTATTGTCCGGTTATAAGATTGTAACCGTACTTATTACAAGTAATCGGTCCTTATAACTTTAATGGCGTCGTGGCCGGGTCTTTTGAGTTTGCAACTGTGCTATTCAAGCAATCAGCCCCCAAGACCTATATATGCAATCTTAGGAAAAATATAGAACTGGTATACTATAAAACAAATAAGTAATACTTACCTGATAAAATAGAAAACAGAAAGTAAAAACAGAAAAAATCAAAACTTAACAGAAAATAAATAAGAAAGAAGCAATATCATAGTTTAACCATCTCTTTATTGATATGAGAAAAGTTAGGTCAGCAGGCCGCCTCATTAAAAACCCTCCAGTCCCCTTAGGTACCCTGGATAGGAAAAGAGTGCGTCTGAAACCTGCTGCCTGTTACATCGTGTAATTCAACTTTGTAAACCTAGCCTATGCTAAGTGTAGTAGGGATGTAGCTGAGCCACGTTCCATGGTCTTTCCCTCTCTTGCATAGATGAAGTGGTGTGGGCTGTGTCATTGATGGTATCCGACTTATCCCTTGCATCTACCAAGTAATATGATCCATTATGCAGGTTCCGGCTTATGATAAATGGTCCTTCCCATGGTGGAGATAACTTGTGCTTTCCCTCCTTTGATTGTACCAAGCGCAATACCAAGTCCCCTTCCTGGAAGACCCGGGTTTTAACTCGCCGACTGTGGTATCTCCTCAAATCCTGCTGATATATGGTTGATCTCTCCAAGGCTTGCTCTCTGTGTTCTTCTAGCATATCCACGGCATCCTGCCGGGTCTTCTCGTTCTCCACCTCAACGTAAGCCGACACTCGGGGCGAGTCGTGAATAATGTCACTCGGCAATACTGCCTCTGCACCATAAACCATGAAAAACGGGGTCATCTGAGTAGATATGTTAGGTGTAGTGTTAATTCCCCAAACTAATGATGGTAGCTCTTCAACCCATGCTCGAGCAGCTCTGATGCACGGGACTCACAGCCGTGGTTTTAACCCACGAAGTAACTCCTGGTTTGCCCTCTCCACCTGTCCATTAGCTTGTGGATGGGCTACCGAGGCTATGTCAAGCCGGATACCATTGTTCCCGCAGAATTTCTCCATCTCGCCTAAGGACATGTTGGTTCCATTGTCTGTTATTATGCTGTGAGGGTATCCAAACCTGTAGATGATCCTTTTCAGGAACTTGACTGTTGTGATTGCTTCGCAATTGGTAACTGGCATAACTTCAACCCACTTTGTAAACTTATCAATAGCTACCAAAAGATGAGTCTTTTTAAATGGTGACATGTGGAAGGGGCCCACCATATCCATACCCCAAACAGCAAACGGCCAGGTCAGTGGGATTGTTTGCAACTCCATAGCCGGCACATGGATTTGGCGAGCGTACCTTTGACATCCATCACACCTTTCTACCAAGCTCTCCGCGTCTGCTAAGGCTGTGAGCCAAAAGAAACCGTGTCGATATGCTTTGGCCACAAGGGATCTTGTGGAGGCATGATGCCCACAATCACCTTCGTGGATCTCCTTCAAAATCTGTCGGCCTTCTTCTCGTGCTACACAGCGCAAAAAGACTCCTGCTGCACTCTTTTTATACAGGTCTCCATTGATAATAGAATAGCCCTTTGATCGTCTCAGAATTCGCCTTGCTAAAACTTCCTGTGGTGGTAACACGCCTCGTGATAGGTAGGCCAAAAACGGCTCTGTCCACTCGGGAATAGCACGTACTGTGGCCACGAGCTCCAAATCCGGGTCTTGGTTAGCCACCTCTTCCTCAGACTCGGTTTTAATAGATGGCCTCCATAGCTCGTCCAGGAAAACGTTGGGTGGAACCGGCTCTCTGCGCGAGCCGAGTCTTGCGAGCGCATCTGCTGCCTCGTTCTTTCGCCTGTCAATATGCTCCACCTCATACCCGGAAAAACACCCGACAACCCTGTCCACCTCTCCGCGATATGCTGCCATTGTTGCATCTTTTCTATCCCAAGTTCCTGAGACCTGCTGTACCACAAGATCCGAGTCTCTGTAGCACCGTATTTGCCTAATGTTCATCTCCTTTGCTATTCTCAACCCATGTAACAATGCCTCATACTCGGCCACATTGTTGGAGCAATCAAAGTGAATCTGCAACACGTAGCTCAATTTGTCTCCTTTGGGTGAGGTGAGTACCACCCCAGCTCCTGATCCCTCATACTTCTTAGAACCATCAAAGTGCATCACCCAAGACTCGGAACTTGGCATCATTGTGGACATGCTTGTGTGAGTCCAATCATTGATGAAATCAGCTAAAGATTGGGATTTGATTGCAGACCTGGGCTCATAGCTGATGTGATAATCTCCCATCTCGATGGCCCACTTGGCTATTCTACCTGTCGCATCTGAATTTCTGATAATATCTGCCATTGGTATAGAGCTAACCACTGTTATGGGGTGTTCCTGAAAATATGGTTTCAATTTTCGGCTGGCCATGAAGACCCCAAAAACTAGTTTTTGCCAATGTGGGTAACGTTGCTTTGCTTCCGATAGTACTTCACTCACATAATAAACCGGCCTTTGCACCGGGTGGTCTTTTCCATCCTCTTTGCGCTCGACAACAACCACAGCACTAACCGCCCGGGGCCCGGCCGCAACGTATAACAACATGGGCTCTTTAGGACCCGGTGCCGCCAGAATTGGTGCCTCAGATAATTGCTTTTTCAGAGCTTCGAACGCCTCGTCCGCCTCTTGGTCCCAAACAAATTTGTCGGTTTTCCTCAAGAGCCGGTATAAAGGTATTGCCTTCTCTCCAAGCCTAGATATAGACCGGCTTAACGCTGCTACACACCCTGTAAGATTTTGAACATGCTTCAGGCCTTCCGGCTTTTTCAGATTCTGAATAGCTTTGATCTTATCCGGGTTTGCCTCAATTCCTCTCTCGGAAACAATGAAACCGAGTAACTTTCCTACTGGCACTCCAAAGACACACTTTGTGGGGTTGAGCTTCATTTGACACCTTCTCAAATTCTTGAACGTTTCCTTTAGATCCTCAATGAATGTTTCCGCCTTCCTGGTTTTAATCACCCCATCATCAACATAAGCGTGAACGTTGCGTCCAATCTGATCCTCGAAACACTTTTGGATGCACCTTTGGTATGTTGCACCAGCGTTCTTTAGCCCAAAGGTCATGGTTTTGTAACAGAAAGCTCCAAAGGGGGTTATGAACGACATTTTCTCCCAATCCTCCTTCTTGAGCTTGATCTGGTGATACCCGGAATAAGCATCCAGGAAACACAATAGGTCACTTCCAGCCACTGCATCTATAATTTGATCTATCCTTGGGAGGGAAAACGGATCCTTTGGGCAATGCTTGTTGAGGCTCGTGTAATCTATGCACATCCTCCACTCATTATTTTTCTTCATCACCAGAATCGGATTTGCCAACCAATCCGGGTGAAAAACCTCCATGATAAAGCCGGCTGCAAGGAGCCGAGCTATCTCCGCTCCTATAGCCTTTCTTCTTTCCTCGTTCATTTTTCTCAGGCCCTGCTTCACAGGCCGGGACTTGGGATCAACATGCAAACTGTGCTCAGCTAACTCGGTTGGGATACCCGGCATGTCGCTGGGCGTCCAAGCGAAAACATCCTGATTACCACGAATAAACTCGATAAGTGATTCTTCCTGCTTGCTATCCAAGTTAGATCCTATAGCAAATTGCTTGGAGGGATCGCCCTCGACGAAAGCCACCATCTTTGTGTCCTGTGCTGCTTTGAATTTTGCTCTCTCATCTTCCGTATTCGGTCTTTTCAATGCTGTTCTATCATCCGGGTCTACCTGAGACCGATAATACTTGAGCTCTTCCTTTCTGCACGCCTGTTCCGCCATTGCCGCGTCTCCCTCATCGCACTCGACTGCTATAACCCGGTTGCCGTGTATAGTAATGGTTCGCTTGGGACCCGGGATTTTCAGCTGTAGGTATACGTAACACGGCCTGGCCATGAACTTGGCGTAAGCCGGCCTTTCGAACAGCGTGTGATAAGGACTGCACAATTTTACCACCTCGAACGTGAGCCACTCCACTCGGAAATTGTCCTTCGATTCTCCAAAAGCAACTTCTAGAGTGATTTTTCCTTCTGGGCATGCTGAGTGACCCGGCACAATCCCATGAAAAACTGTAGAACTTTTCTGCAACTGAGACTCCTTGAGCCCCATGCGTAGGAAAGTTTCCCAATATAAGATATTGATGCTTCTTCCACCGTCCATCAGAACCTTTTTCAACTCATAACCATTAACCTGTGGTGCCACTACCAAAGCCAGCACACCCGGATGTTCTATGGTTTCCGGGTGATCCCTCCTGCTCCATGTCACCTCTTGGTCTGACCATCTCAAGTATCTCGGAACAGCCGAAGAAATCGAGTTTACTGCTCTTTTGAGTATCTTTCTATCTTTATTGGAAGTTCCCGTAGTATGGACATGATACTGCCCTAGCTGCTTGGGGTTGGCTTGGAAACCTCCAGCGCCTCCTTGGTTGTTACCCGGATTGCCACCTCCTGGGTTGCCAGCCGGGGATGGGCCATTGCCCGGGTTTCCACCCGGACCTGGTCCTGCTCCCCGGCCTGCACCTCGCATTGCTTTCTGTATTTCTTCGTTCTTCCATCTCTGTAAATCTACGCACTGCTCCAATGAATGATTAGCCGGCCTACCATTCCTGCTATGACACGGACAAGGCATCCTGAAGGCCTCTATATGGTTAGCCGGCCTTGGTGGTCCTTGGTAATTTCCTCCATTGAAGTTTCCTCCGTCGAAATTTCCCTCAGCTCTGGGTCTCGCAAACCCGGCTTCTGTACTGGCGACAAACTCGGAATTTCCTTCATATGGGCGCTTGTGCTGGTTGTTTCTGTTGTTTCCTCCGTTATTACCCGGTGCAGCTCCATTGCCGGGTCTTCCACTATTACCTGTGTTGGCCTTTGCTTTCTTATCATCGACATCCTCTTCTGTAGTATCTGTGGCGGCGTGCTTGTTGCATGCGTCCATCAACTCTCCCATTGTAACCTCTGAAGCGTGACGGCTAGACTTCATGCGTGTCAGTTTTTGCACTAAGGGTGTGTATTTGCATGTTTTTGCCATAGCTTGTAACGCATCTTTTGGCTAGATATCAGTGGATGAGTGAAGAATTTCCATAACCCGGCGCACCCAACTGCGTGCCGACTCTCCTTTCTTCTGAACACATCGCTCTAAATCATCAATCGTAAACAACTTCCTGCATGTTCCATGAAAGTGCTTGATAAAGGCAGTTTTCAACTCGCCCCATGATTTGACGGATTTCTCGGGAAGATTATTGAACCACAACTTGGCTGCTCCTTCTGACATCATCAGGTACATGAATTTGGCTTGAAGATTCTCAGATGCGTTGCGGATCGACATGGCCATCTCATAGCTGCTCAACCAGGTTTCTGGATCCATGGTCGGCTCATAATTAACCACCTTACCCGGCTCCTTGAATTTATCTGGGTAAGGCTCAGCCTGGATGGTATCCGACAAACACTTAGGCCCGGCAAGGTTTGTCGGTACTGGCATCACCCGGGAGACGTGTGACGCCACAGCGGGTACGACGGGAGGTGCAACCGCTACCGGTCCCCGTACCACAGACCCGGCCGCTGCTCGGCTGGCTCGGGAACTGTCCACAATGGCTTGCGTCGCTGATACCGCAGGCGTTGCCGGCCTACGGGGAGGAGGCGGCATTTGCTGCTGCTCTGCCCTCCGCCGCGCCGAACTCGACTGGATATTGCCGGTGTTTGCGTTCTGCCGGCTCACATATGGTGTTCCGTGCATTCCACTCCTGTTATCCGGGTAATTAGCCTGCTGAACTATTGTTGTGCGCAGCAAATCTATTGCCCGCCGGGTCTCCGCTGCGTGGGGTGACTCTCCTACGGGGATGCGATCAAGTGCCAATGTTGCTGCATACACGTTATCCATGGGGTTATTGAAGTGACCTGGTGGAGTATGAAATCGTGGCGGTGGTGGTGGTGGCGCTGCATTGCCAGTTACTATTCCTGTTTGCAACGTGGGTAACCCGACTTGTACGTTTTCCGGCTGTCCTCCCAAGGTTGCAGGCTGATGTCCGGTATCCTGATTCACAGCCAGAATTGGTTGATCCTGAGGTGTAATGAACAGTGCTGCCGGGTGTATAGTTCCACCTGTGGCCGGTAATCTCGACTGGTATCTCTGATTGTGCATCCTGGTCGACTGAACTTGGAGCCGGTTCTCCATCTCTTCCAGCTCGCGCTGGCGCGCAGCTATCCCTTGTTTTTCAGCTTCCACATCTCTCCTTTGTTGGTCCAATGCGGGGCGAGCCACATCCAGATCCGCGGCGCGTGCCGCCGCGTTTTCTGGGGTTATCACCGTTGCTAGTACTGTAGGATCCAAGATCAAGTTATTGTTGAACAGAGCCGGATTTCGCGGATTTGAAGGCCCTGCTCCTGGCTTTCTGTTCGCCATGAACCCAAACATGTTTCTCCGCAACTCGCTCTCGGCAGTACGGCTGGTGACTGAAGCCGATTCTCCATCGACCCGGGCTACAACCGGGTTTCCATCACCCGGATTTTGCTGCTGGGCCAGCGCTCGCGGGGCTCCGACCGCGGCCGTAGTCACGTCCCCCTGATTAAAATTGGTTGCAGGGGCCGTGTAGACCGCGACCTGGTGCGCGATGCCATGTGAAGATTCATATTCTTCCTCATCGCAACTATCCTCCTCGTATCGATCTTCCAGCAAGTGCAGGATAGACCCGGTGTCATCTTCTCTCATGACCCGGCCACGCGGGGTCCGTACCGGCTCCTCCGGCTGTTCCCTCTTCGTGGGGGCCTCTTCTACCGGATCGACTGTTCCGACCGATTCTTCCCTGTCCGACTGAATGCAGGTCGCTCCTCCTGACACGGAATCATACTCGATATTGTCAGGAATTGAACCGGACGTACGTACCATGCCGACGAAGACGTTGACCCGGCCGATCGTGACGACAGATCCGGCTTCTAGCAGATCCGATTCTGGTCCCCAACCAAAGTCGTCTATCATCTTCTCTCCTTCGGGGTTGGTGTAGATCTCGCCGATGACGAGGTTCTTCATGCTTTCCCGAGCTTCTCCCGTGATGTAAACACCTTTGGACGTAGGACCCACGGTGGGCGCCAACTGTCGTGGGATAATCACGGCAGACGTTACCAGGGGTAACTTATCTTGGGGTAATTCGACTCTGGCGTTTGGGAGAGGGTTTAGCTCAGGGGAAATCATGCTATCGATTGATCTAGTAGCTCAAGCAATCAAGTCGCCGAGTCTCTGATCTAGGGTTACAATATCAGCTCTTGTATTACAGGGATACTCGAATATCTGGTGAAGCTCTGTTTCTCTAACCCTAGGAGCCGGCTTATATCTTACCCGGCTCCCTGGCTTCCTACGCAAGGCACACTTGGAATCCTACCCGGAAACCACACTCAAACCCTAAGTTTCCTAACAGCAATCCCAGAAGCCGGGTTACTGGGCCTACGTTCCTTCTTGGGCCTTCTAGAAACTCCTCTTCCTTGAGCCGGGTCTCGCGTGACCTCCTTTGGGCCGGGTTACACCTTGACGTTAGCCTACCGGGTTATCATCCCTCCATCAATCCCGCTGTAACAATTAGGGATCTTTATCGTTGTTCTCCACTAGATCTCTCTCCCGGTGTGGATTACTCGTTAGTAGTTGATGCTTGTGAGATTTATCGGTGTTTACACTTTATGAACAGATTTTTATTATCCATTATATAACCTCTGATTATGATCCATATAATGTCTTGTGATTAGTTCGTTTAGTTCTTAAGGACATGGGAGAATTCATGATGTTAGTAGTGGAATTATGTTGAAGTAATATCTAGTGATTTGGTATTTAAGTTGTGGTGTTATTCTTCTAGTGGTGTCATGTGAACGTCGACTACATCATACTTCACCTTTATGAGGCTAGGAGGATGCATTGTGTATTTGGATGCTAATTGTGGGGTTGCCGGAGTGACAGAAATCTAAACCCCTGTTAGAAAACCAATGCACGAGGGAGCGTAGGATCCCGGAGTTTTAAGGCTGTGGTTAGAATTTGCGGATGCTTACGAGGGGTATAATCACAAATATGTATTATTCCTAGTTGGGTGGTGCATTAGCATAGGTTCACCCACACAACACTTATGAACCAATAAATATTAATCAACCATATGAAACGAAAGCACTTAACGAAATTCCCATGTGTCCTCGAGAATGTTTGGTAATCATAAGTAGAACAACCGGATTGTCCTTCGCTCTCAAAAGGATTGGGCCACTCGCTGCAATTATATTTACTGCATTTTATTTACCCCGCACTTTATTTATCTGCTATATCAAAAACCTCCAAAAACTCGTTTGCTAGTGTTTACAGTGAATCCTCTATCCAACCTGCTTGTCGACACCTTATGCTCCTCGTTGGGTTCGACACTCTTATTTATCGAAAGTACTACGATACACCCCCTATACTTGTGGGTCACTAGGCGCTCGTCTGCCGCTCTCGGTAGCTAGGCCACTCCGAGTCGGTGGTGGCGTTTCCTGGGACGAAGGATGTTGTGCCGTGCGCTCGAGAGCGTCGAGCCCTGCGCGCAGGGCTCCGCCGGCCCGACCACAGGCGTGGCCACCGCGGTGGAGCCGGTCTGCTCCCAGTTAGCTGATGGCGCTGAGGTGACCTCGGTGGTGTGAACCAACCGAGAACCATTGGCGTCGGGTTCGAACGGACAGCGCGAAGGTACCTGTGCTCCAGGTAGGGCTTCCTGCGAACGCTGTCAGCCGTGCACGTGAACAAACGATGGCTGCAGGGCGAGCGTCGCTTGCGCATGAGACTGTAGGAACCGCGTCGGGCCCGCGAGGGACTCACCGACGAGCGTCGTGTCACGCCCGCGCCGCGGCGCAGAGGAGTGAGTGTGGGAGAGTACGATGTTGGAGAAGCCTGTGACGCCGCCGCCGATGTCGTTCCGCTTCCAGAACCGCGCCCTGCGGCCGGTCCGGTCGATGCGGGAGGTGACCATGGCGACAGAGATGCGAGAAAACGCATTAGCCCCCTACATGGTGCGCCAAATGTCGGAGTGGCTGTTCTGTCAATGATAGGGTTGCACTCAAAGGTTCGAACACTGGGGGCTAACCACGTTCTATCGTACCTCGGATGGCTTCAGGAGAGGAGCTCTCGAAGGAAAACAATGGAGACACGGAGAGTTTACCCAGGTTCAGGCCACCATGATGGTGTAAAATCCTACTCCTGCTTGTCTGGTTGATTGCATTGCGGTGATTACAGTACAAACGGGAAGTTCTGTTGGTCTATCTACTTGGTGCTCAGATTCATCCTTTTCTACCTACGGTGGCGAGGGTAGCCTACTTATACCGGCGATTGGCCCTCTTTCCCGCTCACTTGGCGGGAAAGGGATACCACAAAGTGTCAAAGAGTGGAGCGTCCCGTACTGATGCGCCTCCTGCACGGTCCTGGTCGCTGGGGACAGCTCCACCGTCCATGGCGTCACGGTGGGAGAGCCCGGTGACGCCGCCTCCTTCTTGTAGCGCGGACTTGGTCTCCTTGCACCAAAGAGGAAAGCCTCAGACCGGGCTTTGGTGCGCGCAGCGGAGCTCTGCGCTTTATACACGAGAATGGCAATTGCGGCCAAAGCCGCTCTGTCCCCCGCGGTGCCTTCGTCATCCGCGCAGGGGCCAGAGCATCACCCTCACATGGGCTGTCTCCCAACGGGCGAGGCTCCTTCCAGGAAGGAGCGGGGGCGGAGCAGGGCTCCTCCCCAGCGATGCGCGATGGATCCCTCAGGGAAGACTCCTCTCCAAGGGACTGGCCTTGGTAAGGAACCGTTAGGGGGTCCTTTCCTTGCGATGGACCGCTACAGACTCCTTCCGTACCTGATGGGCTCGGCCAGCAGTAGACGGTCCAGGATACCATGATATCCATGGGTCCGACAATTTTTGTAGTGGCATGGTTGAGACGGCTCCGAGGCCAGTGAGGCGACCACTTATGGATCTAGGCAGCGGTGGATGTTGGACAAAAAAAGATCAAAGATGAAAATCCATCCATGGTGGCGGCGGTGACTCGCGATACGGATGTGTCCGATCCGAGACATGATATTGGGGTTTCATATCGTTCTAATTGAAGATTTTTTAAGTGCATAGCCGCGGTCGCAGCTCGACAACAAAAGACACTTTTTGAAGGGATTCCATTTTCCCTAGTTCGTCGTCTCCCGATGGCGAGGATGACATGGGTCTAGCGGAGGAGCACTTAATGTAGTTTTCAGCGGTGTGTAGGACTCTCGTCGTTGCCCGTCAACAAGCTCACCTGGTAGATAATGTACCTGCAATTTGAGTAATAAAGATGCCCGAGCTTCAAAAGGGTAATACAATGTTGCATGACCTTGTCTAGTTAATTTGCCCGTAAAAATTTATAGCCTCTCTAGATTGTAGGATGGAAAAACATAAGAATAATAAAAACACATGAATCTACCAAGTTTTCCTTTGTAGAACAGAGGATTGTAGAACCCATAGAAACTGCAAGAATAGTTATTTGGATGAAATGCAGGAAAAAACACACACAACAAAAGGCTCGATCCTACACATATGAGTCTAGAAGGGTGGATATTATGCAATTGAGCCATTGGATACATTCCATAGGTAGGTCATTCATTTGATCCAAAGTCAATCCATATAAAAGAATCCTAAGCATAGAAATTCTACAAAATTCTTATGAAATTGTTACAATCCAAATTTTCCTTTACTGGGATTGTTCTTGTTCCATCAAAACATATTTGCCTGTCTGGATTTAATAATCTCCCACCACTCAAAAAGCTTTTCGACGAGTGTATTTGGTGAATGCGTACTACTTACCCGTCCAATACACATCCCCTTACACGGGGTCGCTAACATGAGGGCCCCACATATCGGCGATCCGATAAGACAGAGGATACCCTAGTGATTCAACCTTAGGAGGAGTGGATTTTCAATGCGAGTTTGGCCTTTCGGGTTGAAAGTACAAGCATTCCAGCATCTATCCAAAGGTTGTTTATGGTTCAACACTTTATTTCTATCCACAAACTGGGAAAATGTCACCCTTGAAGGTTAAGGAGGTTTCATCGTCACTTACCACGTGGAGCCAACGGACGTGGGCACGAGCACGAGTGTGAAGGAGAGACAGAATATCCATGTCATTTTTGGGATTGTTAGGGGCATTGTTTTATATAAATTAAACTTTAAAACAAATATAATTTTGAAAACGAGCGTCTAAACTACTATTCCCTCCGTTGTAATAAATCAGCGACAACTAATATATAGCACAAGGATTAAATTTTCAGATATGATTTCTCACAACGATATCGGATACCATGTTAATAGGTTTTGATGAAAAATGCATGTTATCTTATATTATATGTTGCTCTAAGTGTTATGATTGTTTACCAAAGGTACCATGTATTGGCACATCCGACCTCTTGTGCTGCGTTATATGTTGTGTGTTTCAACCCACTTCCCCTTTTATTGTCTATGTGTCTTGATTCTTTCTTTTTTGTAAATAACCTAACAAATATACGCATAAATATTTATTTATTGGAAGAGAAATTGAAGAAAAACAAAGAAAATTTGCTACTTAGATAAAACAAATTAAGAAAACCAGGTTCACCCACACCATATGAAAGACCTCATGTATTCAAAATTACTTATATATTGGAAACATTACCTGAGCTCGAAGTTACGAATGCCGCTTCATAGTATACTAGATCATGTAGGCGCGCGTTGCCGCGCCCCTTAATTGGGTAAATAGATTGTTACTACGGATGATATTATATTTGTATTGTTGAAGATGGAATGCCACGTAGTGGAGACACATACTCAATAAATGATATGATATTTGTCTCTATATCAAAGATTAAAATGTTAAATTTGACTGAAAAAATAAATAAGTGCTACCGACAATGCCAAGATGAAAAGGACAAAGAAAAATGGATGTCAAAACGGATTTATAAGGGGATTGGAAAGAAAGATGGAAACTATTAGAATGCAAAGACCATTTACTCATGATGCTTACATCCAAAGAAAATTAAATGATGTACATCTGCCCTATATATTTACCATACATGGCTTAATATTTTAACTTTCACCCATACAACCCTAAAATGGTTGTAAAACCAAGCCTTGTAAAATGACTCTAAATTTTTCCTAATCTGCAAAAAAGGGAAAGACCCAGAAAGATTAAGCCAGACTAAGAAAAACAGATTTGTATATTAGATGAAACATCGTGCCTGGGTGGTATATTCGAAAGATCGCTGGTATGCACTCCATCTGATCTTCTCGAATACAAAATTTGAGGGTTCTTATCAGCGGACCAATATTTACTCAAATCTAGAAGAAAATCATGATAAAAATGGAGGTACAATAGTAATATTCTAACGAAAACTACTTAAGATAATATCAAAGAGAAAACCCTCAGCAGTCATGCAGCCAGAGTGTTCACTATGCATATTGCTTTATTGCTTCAACCTGAAAGATACATGGACATGCACCATATGTTTGTGAAGTTAGTAAGTAGTAACAGAACTTAGTAAGCTGTAACAGATGCAATGTATACCGACGAATCCATGGCAGAAGACTAAGAAAAACACCTACACTGAATACTGAAAGCCAAGAGAAGTAATCCACATGATCAGACATTTACAATAAATAGACTGGGTCCAGATATTATTCATCTGTTAGTTCTTTTACAAAACTCAAACCACACTAATTATATTTGGAGCCTGCACTGTAAATTCTTCCAAAGAATGAGAACAAAACTCAGTAAAAGAGAAAGAAAATTGCAAATAACATAGCTAGTTATTCCATGGTATGTTTGAGTGACATGAGAGACCAATCATTAGATAACCTTGTCTCCTCATAGCAAATCCTTGCCTGAGCCACACAAGCTGAATAATCAATACATTATATTTATATCCAATCAAAAGGGTAGAAGCAAAAAGAAAATCACTTAATGGCCAAGGTTGATAATCTGCAAAGCATCGTCCTAGCTTGTTGAACGGACAGAGAAATCCGGCCAAGCGGCCAAGCTGTGCTAGCTGGTGGTGTTTGGATGTTTGCTATGATCAAAGTGGCAAATGGTAAATAACATGACAAGAGAAGTTGTTATAAATAGTGGTGAGCGCTTTACCTGAGAACTGAGAAAATTGAGTGGCCACGGCCACGAAGGCACACAATCTGCATCCCTGTGGAGAGGCCATGGGAGGCACTTGCTCTAGTTTTCCTTTCCCAGATACAACATCGATCAATGGGAGGAAGAATTTTGGAAATGGGTATCCGCCAGCTTGAAAATATTCATGGCTGGATCAAGGAGCACCGATGAGGTGATACGGTATATAGTGTTTTTTTTCCAGAAATAAGATCGGGCTCCTTCATGTGCAAGTGCAACCAATCGTTAACATCCCTTCCATGACTATAGCAAAAGGGGGCTGGCGGCAATCTCACTGTGAGGAAGAGGGGGGCATGGCCACCGCGAAACATGAACGTCTACTACCTGAAAAGCGAAACGTTGAGGTTACCTACCCAAGGCCCTTCGTGATGCCATGGTCCTCCTTAATCTCGGCGCCCGGCTCCGCGCCTGCAAGGGGATGCCGCTTCTGAATCCCCAATTAGAAGCCTCTAGTGGTGGAAGCGTGGCTCGAGCTCGTCTGCTCGAGGCATGGTCTAGTTCAATATCCTAGGAGTGGATTCGTCGCTCGAGGTCGACGAAGGAGGTTGTGGAGAGACGACGGCGGCGACAGACTGCAGCTCACCTAGGTACGATGAATGAGAGGATACGCCTATGCTTTTTTCCTTCCTGTTCCATCGGAAGGCTAGACCTCATATTGTACTTTTCAGACCTAATAATGGGATTTAGTCGAGCATTTGAGGCCCAGTTGACCGCAACGGGCCAATTTGCTCCTGAGTGTAGCTGCCTTAGGGACATGTGGCCCACTGCGGGATTTACACTTCATCCGAGGGTTACAAAGAGGCATCCGACGGTGGAAAATGTATAGGTTGTGAGAGAGCTCCATTTTGTTCTAGTTTTAATATCCCTAATGAAATCCCACATAAATGTTAATATCTATAATTCTATACATCGTATTTTTGTTGGGACACATTTTAAAATATGTAGATTAACATATTGTTTAGCTAAGTACAAAATCTAGTCGCTTATTAAGGTGGGACATATTTAAAGTAAATTATCTATATGGAAGGCGTAAACTATACACCATTTGTTCCTTATTCCCGAATCTAAGGACTCGGGAGTTCTAATCTCGGGAAATGTCCCACCTAGTTCAACGAGAGGAATCCAACTCAGCCGGTCACACAGACTTCGTTCGAATTACAGATTTTTTGATGAAAAAAGAAGTATGACAATCTGGAATTAATATAAATCAGAAAATGCCATACACAAACAACAACTCTATATTGCAGATTGCGTACCCCTCCTTTAAGTTAAACTAGTCACTAATCATCATATATTTAAATAAAAATATTAAAATAAAAGATTGATCAGACGGTTTTGCAGAAATTGGAAATATTTAGTTTCTAGGGTTTTTTAGGGGAATTTAGTTTTTAGGTTGTGGTAATGTATCTTTGGGGAAGGTTTTTTCGTGGGATCGCCAGGCTTCCAGCATATTAGGCCTGTTGAATGAGAAAACACAGCCCACGATTTCTTTTTGGAACCAAAGCCGAACATTTCCCACAATTAAAGGAAGCAAAAGCCCATGAAGAAACCAACAATCAATTATCCAGGCCCGTGAAGAAACCGACGATCAGGCGACCAGAAAACCCTAGCTCACGAGGACAGGACCATAACACCACTCCCTCGGCGCCGCCACTTGCCGCAACTCCTCCATCCGATAGGGAAGCACGCCGGTGCCCTAGACCCCGGCCGCCAAAATGGTACGCTCTTCCTTCTCTTCTTCCCTCTCCATCGCTCGAGAGCCTTAAAATCGTGTTCTAACCTTTCCGATCCCTGTTGTTTCCCCTGTTTTGCTTGCAAACGTGGATTTTTTTCGTGGTCGTTGTTGATAGATTTCGGATTCATGTGGTCTGGACTATTGTTTCTGCGTCAGATTCAGGGTTTGATCCTAGTTCTAGATCTGTGAGCTATGTTCTACGAGCTCTTGGCGACAGTATGATGGTATTCGATCTGTACTGCTTTAGGATCCTAGTTACTAAGGAGGAATGCCTTAGATCTGTAAACTGGTGTAGGAAGAGATTGACTGGATAACTCGCCGAGCTAATTTAGTATTATCATCCCGTTTTTAGTATGACTATAGTTTTAAACTTTGAATCCATGTCGCTCAACAATTATCATTTGTAGCAGCAAAATTATTCTTATGGCATGATACATCTAAAATCCGATGTGGCAGATCATATCGTGCACTCTATAGTGATTTAGCTTTGGCCGTTTCACATCCGAACTCTTGTTGTACTTTATATTAGAATCCTTTCTGGTGTACTAGCTATTCTCAGATAAACTATTCACCATTCCCCTTGAATGATTAGGTGATCTTCTTTCTTGCCGAGTGATATCACTTTGTTATGTAACTTCTGTTGTAATTTCGATTCTGATTGTTTGGTAGTATTTGCCATTTAATTATGGTGTCCTGTGATGCATTAAATCTTTGAGACCTGAGTATCCTTATGATGCCAACTATAAGATGCTTCTGAGGACCCAATTGGAGTTTGTACCAGAGGTTTTTGGTCTATTTTTTTGGAACATTAACTGAATGTGTTTATAGATTTTGTGTTAAAAACTAAAATCTGCTTTCCAGATTCCTGTAAACCATAATTTATCACGAGTCTAATGTGTCAAATGCTATAGGTGAACGTTCCCAAGACCAGGAAGACCTACTGCAAGAACAAGGAGTGCAAGAAGCACACCCTTCACAAGGTCACTCAATACAAGAAGGGTAAAGACAGCCTTTCTGCCCAGGGAAAGCGTCGTTATGACAGGAAGCAGTCAGGATATGGTGGGCAGACTAAGCCCGTGTTCCACAAGAAGGTACTGCAACATAGTTCTTGTGTTTGATCTGCCAACACAACATATAGTTAATGATTCCTCTGATTTGTCTATCATCTCAGTGCCATCTAATAATGTCGTGTCTGTTTAGTGTAAACATCTTATGAAAGTTAGAGGCGGTTGTGTGATGCAAATTTTGTGACCTTGTTCAGGCAAAAACTACGAAGAAGATTGTGCTGAAGCTGCAGTGCCAGAGCTGCAAGCACTACTCCCAGCGCGCTATCAAGGTTTGTTCCTTTTCTCTTCTATCTGAGCATGTCTTTGTGTTCTGTTGTGCTTTGCTCACTCTTTCTTATTCCTCTATGCAGAGGTGCAAGCATTTTGAGATCGGTGGAGACAAGAAGGGCAAGGGAACATCGCTCTTCTAAATAGCTTTCACCTATCTGGAGTCGTTGTGGTCAACAATATGTCTTATGATTTCAATTTTAGGAGTTATTAAATTAAAACAGACCTTGTCATGTATCCAAACTCCAGTGTATGGTATTGAAGTAAGGGTTGATGTTTGGCTAAATCCTCTTTGAATCCGTGTAACGACTTATTTCAATCTCGATCTGTTAATTAGATCTGATGTCCAGTGGCCTCTCATTAGTTGTCCGTTTTCATGGTCGCTTCTACTCCCTCCGTTCTATAGATACATCTAGGTGAGAGTTATCTAATATACGGAGTAGCTTGCACTGTATCCTGTGCTTTGCTGCTGTTCGGATGCTTTTGGGCATGCATGATAATAACTGAAGATTGCTGAAACATTCACATACTGTTGTTATTCCGCTCTGAAATGGTTTGTGCTCAACCTAGATAATCATGCTAAAAAATTCTTGTGATGAAATCTTGATCATATATGCTGGACCATTTGGACTCAATCTTGCCAACATCTGCGAGTTCTCTTTTCTTACACACAGTGGATAAGATAGTACATCAGTGTAATGTAGAATACATCGCTAAAGTTATAGAAAAAGGGCATGTACATCGCGCAGGCGCTACAGGGGGCGCTTAGGAAATTAAATAAGGGAATAACCACGTAGCGGCTGCATTAGAGCATCCACAATGCACGATGCTTATGTAGGCGCTTAGTTAATAAAAAATAATGTTAGTAAATCAATTTTTGAGCTAAGCGCCTGAGTTTGCAATGCTAGACGCTTGCTCCAACGCTAATGAAAATAGTTAAGCGCTAGATTGTCCAACGCAGAATAAAACTAGCGCATACTTGGACCCACAGACCATCCTATCTAGAATCCTATCTGACACCAATCCATTCCCGTTCTTTCCATTTTGCGTTCACCCGGTGCGTTGCGTTGGCGACTTGGCGTTTCTTGGGTTCTTCTTCTGAAGAGCATTCCCGTTCTCGCGTCTCGCGTCGCTCCCCCGCGGGCGGCCGGGACGCAAACCCTAGCCGCCGCTCAACCACCGCCCCCATCCCCTCCCTCCCCCCGCCGCCGCCGGCCTGCGCCGCCGGGCAAAGCCCGTGCGGTACCGGTGGCGGCGGGTCCTCCTCTTCCCGCGCGCGAGGGGCTCCGCGGGGGCGAGCGCTTCGTTGCGGTGCGGGCCTTTCTTCTCCGGCGCGGTGGTTCCGGCGGCGACGCGACGAAGCTGGGGTCCGGGTCGACGTGGAGCGGCGGCGTCTTGCAGCGACCGGTGGCCACCTTCCTCCATGGGCGGCGACGGCGGCCTTGGTCTGGGTTGCCACGGGCCAGGCGGGCCTGCAGCGACCTGGACCGGCCGGGGGTGCTGCCTATGACTGGGATGGCGCGGTTGGCCGTCCGGTGCGACGGCCGTCACCGGGTGTCTGTGCGCGCACGGGTCAGCTCGGGGCCCGGCGAGCCCAGATCGGATCTGGTGAGGTCCAGGCGGGGCTTGCTCGAAGGCTCGGCCAGCAGTGGTCTGGCGCGGCAGTGGAGGTGCGACGGCTGCGCTCCTTGGCGCCGTGAGCGGCGGGTTCGAGGCTGCCGGCCGGTGAAACCCTGTAGGCCCAGATCTGGGCCCTTTCGGTCCCGGTCTGGGTGCGGGCGGGCTGGCGCGGACCTCTGCCTGGGTGCTTTCGGTCTGGTTGTTGAAGAGATCGGGGCGAGGAAGGCAACATCAAAGCCATGTCTGCTGCAACGCCTTCAGAGGGAGCTTCATGGGTCCGACGAGGGCCCGGCCGGGCAGATGGCCTGGTTTGCTCCCTTCTTGGTGTCCGGTCTGCTACTGCCACTGGTGGTGGAGGTTGTGCCCTCCCACATGGTTGCGGTCTTGCTGTCCTCGTTCTGGTGCTTCTCTTCGGTCAGGCCGGCCTCGCATCGGTTGCTGTTGTTAGACGGCGTGGACGGCTTCAAGACCTGTAGCGCATGGGTGACGGTTAGTGGGGTGGTGCCGACGGATTTCCGGGACGGTGGGGTTTGTGGGTCGGGAGAAATCCCTGCTGACGCATGCCGGCACCGGCGCGGTGACGCCTGTGGGCGTTGCCTTCCTTCCTGAAGGGCGTCGGGGTACCCCTTCCCCACTGTCCTACGTGTACCGGGAGAAATCCTAGGCGCAGTCCGGGCAGCAGTGTCGGCGTCAGCGACGTCGTCGCGTTCCTTCTTGAAGGTGGTGCTTGGTACACGGCAATTCAGAGGCCTGGGAGTGTGGCTGGCCTTCGGTGGGCGCTATGGTCGCGAGGTGTCCCCGTTTTCGTTGTTGTGCCGGTGTTGGTTTTAGTTTCTTTTTTAGTTCTCTTATTTTTCTTTTGGGCTTTGCTTGTGCTGTCCAGCCCCAGCTGTGGTTCGGTGTGGTTGCTATATTTATATAGCGGGGCGAAAGCCTGTTTCGTGGGTGAGAATCCTATCTCGATCGTTGTCCAGCCTTGCAGAGAGTTGTTACATGCAGGTTGTTGCTAGCGCCGGACTCTTCCGATTTTCTCTCCCCTAGCCAAAAAACAAGAAGCGCCGGGCGAAACTATTTGCGCCGGACGCCCAGGATCCGAGGTGATAACTACCAATTGACTCGGAATCTAATCCTAGCGTCGCACTGTGGGTGCTCTTAGCGCCCTGTCAACGCAAATGGAAAGCACAGGTGCTTATATGGCCCAGTTTGACTCCTGGCCAAGAAGAAAAAGTGACTAGCATAGGACGTCATAAATCTCGGGCCTAACCGGGAATAAAATAAAATAAAACGGCCGGGATTTTAGACGTAACTGACGGGGATTTGAGCCTAGCGTCTCAGCTAAGCGTCCCCCATTGTACGTGCTCTTAGAGCACCAGTGTAACTGTAAAATAACCGTCGCTTCTAGTTTTTTTTTTTGCCAAAAAGAGCCCTTAATTAGAACCCACAAACGGCGTGGACCTGTAAAAAGTTTAGGGGCCGATAAATTTTTTCCTCCACGAACGAAGAAAACATCGTTTCTGCGGCCGACCCGCTAGTGCCCTGAAGAAGGGGAAAGCGGTTGGCGGGAGGAACATTTCGGCCCCGTACGAGTTCCCTCCCATTTCTCAACCGAGCCCCGCCGCCCTCGCTTCCTCGCTTCGACATCTATGGGCGAGAAGCCGCCGCATAGTCGTCGCCCCCTCTCCCTCAGCAGACAAGAAACTAAGAGAAGTGGAGCTGAGGAAGGACCAGCGGGTGGCTCATTCAGATCCGTCGCTGGTGGCTCAGATTCATTGCCCCGTCGATTTGGTAGTCGCCGCCCCGCGTCCACCGCTCTCCCCGCCGCCACTGCCCCCGCCCCTGTTCTATCGGTGAGTGTTTTTCCACAACATTAATCAATGGCACTTGAATATGCGTAGCTTCATAGGGATTCTGTTTGCATTTTAGATGGAATTGTGCCAGTGTGAGCAGTTTTTCCTCGAAGACTCCTCGTCGGACGATTCTGATGTGGAGACACTACTCACCAATCACCAGAAGAAACTGGTGGCGGTGGTTCTCACCGTCAAGGAGCTGGAGGACCGGAAGAAAAAGAAGCGGCAGAGATCGACCATGGGCCGCCTTTGTATTCCGTGGAACCGCATCTACGACAACGAGTTATGTAACATCCAAGTATGAAAACCCTTAGTTGTTTTACTTATTTGTTTAATTTATGCAATGCATCATGGCATCATCCTCATATTTATTTATGTTTGCATTGTTTTCATATTGAATTCAAACTTGTTATCAACTTCTGTTTTCACACTTGTCTGTTACAACCTTTCAAATAAAAAAAGTGCAAACTAAAAACCTCTTTTGTTTTCAAGCAACTCATGATAGTTCACCTTTTAAATTGTTGCTTATTTCAATCAATCACCTTAATCCCTTATTTTCAAATCAATTCTAAAACTCAATCCTTTTCTCAAATCATCAAATTTTTGAATCCATGAAGTGATCACAATTTGGTATTCTTCAAAACATTCTAAACCATAGGGGAAACCCTATTGAAAATAACTTATTTTCTAAATATTAATTGCTATGGCAAAATTCAACTATTTTGGTTCAATTTCAAAACAGCAAACAAACCTTTGAAATTTTGAAAACCAAAACTACCAAATGGTTTCTTTTCACCTAAGAAGCTTACCCAAATTTTTTTCCAAAATTTTATCTAAGTTAAAACCTATTTATTTCTTCCAAAAGCATTTGCTACAAAAAAAACAGCACATCTCTTAATACAAAAAAAAAGAAAAAAAAAAGGGAGCAAAACGTTTCAACCAGGTGGGGGAGAAGGCCCAGCCCACCTGGTTGGCCCGATACCCCCATCTTCTACCTCCGTACAGGAGGTGACGCCATGGAGACAGCGACAGGAGCCACTCCCTCCACCACTCGATCCTCCTCCCCCCCTCCTTTATATCTCCCCCTCTCCCCTCCCGAGCCAAACCCTAACCCTAGACGCATCTCCTCCCTCCTATCTCCCCTCAGCCGCCACCATCGAGGGAGAGAACCTCCTCTGTAGTGTGCCACGGCCGGCCGCCGGCACACGTCGCCGCCGCGTCCGCCCGCCTCCGGCCGTCCCGAGTACCCCCACGCGAAGCCGGTACCATCTTGTTTCCATTCCCACTCTTTCCCTCTCCTTTTTCCTGCGAATTGGTCATCAATTTCTTCCACGAAGATCACCTCGAGTGCCCTCTGTTCGTCCCTGTCTGTAACGATCTGGATCGTGCGTTTGCAGGTTCAGTAACATCTCGTTGGCAGAGGTTAAAACCAACCAGCGCCCCATCCCATCAACAAACGCAGCGATAGCCCTTCTGGTTTGGTGCGCGCGCAGTGAAGCCAGAGGTCTCGAGGTCGAATCCCCAAACCCCCCACCCCTTTTCTGTCTATTTATTTCGAGTTGGATGCACAGCAGTTCTGAACAATAACCACCCCGAGGCCCCCTTCCTAGCACCAAAGTTTAGCCATCCCACTGGTTAGCCCCCAGATGCAGGAAGCAGGAGGTGAGGGGTTCGAGTCCCCCCTCCTGCAACATTAACCAAACTTTTTGTTTCATTTGTTTTGGTACAGCAACTTGTTGGAAATCACCACTAAGCCCCTGGCCCTTACTTCTAGCCCCTGGAAAAATTATTTCTAAGTCCCTAGATCCATAAAAATGGCAGATTTACCCCAATTTTTGTAAATTGCATAACTAAATCATCCTAAATCCAAATCCAACATTTTTGATATGTTTTCAATACCAAATTAAATGTTCTATCCAAATATAAAATTTGTTTACTGTTTTGAATATTTTAAATTGGTGCAAAATTTGAATTCTTGTCAAATTCCCTTAAATTTGCAAAATTCATAACTTGTTCATAAAAATTCCAAATTTCACAAACCAAATATGTTTTTCAATCAACTTTTCATGTACTTTCCAAATATAAATTTTGTTTTCTGGTTTGAATAATTTAAATTGCCTAAACAATTTAAATCTTGTTTAATTCAATTAAAAATTGTTTAATATTGTTTAATTCATAATTAAATAATCCAAAGTCCAATTTCAAAATGTGAAACATGTAATCCAACTAAAATTTGATAACCTTTTCAAATATCAACTTTGTTATTTGTTTTGCATCCTTTAACTTGATGAAAACAACAACTACTTGTTTAATGCCATTAAGTAACAAAATTTCCAAACTTGATTAATGTTTTCTAAAAATGGTTAACTATCATTCCAATTGCATTTAAATTGTTATCTTCTTGTTATTCATCATGCATGCATCATGCTAACTCACCAACACCTGATGCTTAGTGTTAGAACAATTAATTCAACTCTAAGGCATGGGTTTGCCATATGCAATCTTTGCATATGGAATCCATTTAAACTTGTGTATCATATCCACTAGTTTATTTTGGTGCATCTATTAAAACATGTCATGCATCATTCCAATGTTTGTGCACCTATGCCATGTATTGATTGCCCGTATTCCTTCGTTGTTGTTTTTGCTTCTTCTCGCTTAGACGACGACGTTGGTACCGACGAGCCTTACGACACCACTACTCAGGACCTAGCCCAGTACGAGACTGAGCTGCCAGGCAAGTTATCACTCACATGAATCATCGAGTTCTCTTCCACACTTGTTGTCGATACTATCCTTTTGTCTATTATTGCTAGCCCTATGTATCGTTGCTATTCTTCGAACCCATCACATGATTCCCTGAACCAATGATATTGCCTCACCTCCATACCCACAGCCTTTGTTTGTGCCTGTTCTTATCTAGCATGCTTAGGGTTGCTTTTGCTCGAGCCTGTTGACGGTTACTTCTTTTATTATCGTGCTATTATCATCTGTTACCGTTCCGAGGGCTCGAATGTTAATCAATCAATCCTGTTAATGCTGCTGTTAATAATAATTTGACGATAATGCACCGGCAGGAGGCCCTTTGTGGTTTTGAGGCCTGCTAGTGTCGACCCTAATAGGAAAAGGGTCTTGTCTACTGATCCATGATGAGCGCACTACCCGCATGTGGGAAGCGAGTATGGGCGCCCCCCTCAACTTGACTCGATTCGCATCTCGTCCAAATCGCCGTACTAGTTCGGGCTTTCCATTTGCTGCATCATATGCAGGTACGAACCCGAGGCCAGGGTGGAACTTTTGTAGTCGGCATTTAGGGCGGCGTGGTCTTCCAGTGCTATGAGGGTCCTCCTTTTCTTCGGGGGGCTCGATTAGCCGCGCACGCACAGCACGCGGTGCTTTGGGCTTGATGCGAAGAACAGTTGGTTGTGTTGAGTGTCTCGCTTGGTGGGTTTGATTCCCATCTGGCGGGATATTCTTACGTGTACGGTTACTATGGTGCACCCCTGCAGGGATAAATCTTCTCGAGAAGCCGTGTTTTCCGCGGTTATGGACTACTTGGTGAAAGTACTGGCTAACAAGTACTCAGGACAACTTAAACATAATGATAACCATGTTTCACCCAATGACTAATAACTTGACTAGTAATAGGTTATTCACACAATAACTTGATTCACCTTGTTATAACGGTGTGAGTTATCCTCGGATTGCTTCTTCGGATAAGGGGCGAGATCCAGGATGGGTTTTGTTTGAAGTTATCTTTCAGTTGGTTACAATTCCTCGATCTTATCTTTTCTATTAGCCGGACACAAGTAGTATTTTCTGTAGTTGGTTAGAGCAGCCCGCTGCAGCTTTTATAATACCTATCTCCTTCCGTTGATCCCAAGCATCAATGCTTGTGTTGACGGGTAACTCCTTGATGAAGTGTGAGTCTTGCTTGCCAGTACTTGGATGTACTGACCCCGTTGGGGCTGTGGTTTACGCAGAGTACGACTACGGCTACGAATATCACCAGGATGGCTACTTTGTGGAGTTCGACGACACTGCAGACGAGTAGTTGGCTGGACCCCGGGCAGGATCCAGGACCTACGTGGATGGGCTTCGTTTTTCGTTATTTTCTCCGGCTTCTTGAGCCTTGGATTTGTCTGTACTCAGACCCATTTGATTGCTTCCGCTGATGTAATGGATGATATGTTGGGACATGTGTCCTCTGGATGAGTGTTTTGCTATCTCTGCCTTAGTGAAGGCTATTTGCAAACTTATTTCATTCTTTTGTGTCTTAGAGACAGTTTGTGCTATCATTTCGTTCAAAGTTGTTGACGTACAGTGCGTGCTTGAATATGAAGTACGTCGACAGTAGTGCCTTAGGTTCCTAGCGGATAGTTTACTTCGACGGTGGGAGCAGGGCTTGTGTTGTCGCGCATAAGCGCAGGCCTACCAGGAAGCTGGGACGTGGGAGCAGGTATGCCCCATAATCCAAGCACCGGACTTCCAGTTCGTGCGATGAGTATCCTCTAGAAACCGGGGTGCGACAAGTTACTGATGCAGGACTAGTTCGTCGAGGTGCCTACCTATCCAACTCACATCTTTCGAAGAAGGTACCAGATGCAACGTTCTCTCTTTGTGAAGATAGTGGAAGTTTGCAAAATGAATTGTCGTTATTTTACCCATCAGAGATATGTCGTGGGTTTACTACGGTTTAGCCCTTATAAAAAAAATCCGCGGCAATGAGAGTGATGGTCTATGGCTTTCCGACTGACTATGCTGTTGAGTATCTTCTCATTGGCGAGGATAGTTCGATAGAGTCTATCCGCAGGTTTGCCAAAGTCATAATCCGTCTCTTTGGCCATGTTTATCTTCGAGCGCCCAATGAATAAGATGCGGTTAGGTTGATGACATAAAATGAGAGACGAAGTTGGCCAGGTATGCTAGGAAGTGTTGACTGCATGCATTGGACTTGAAAAACCGCCCGGAAGTATGGCACAAGCGGTATTGTGGTAAGGATGGTGATGCAACAATTGTGTTTGAGGCCGTTGCATCACAGGACTTATGGATTTGGCATTGATTTTTTGGTTTTTCAGGTACACGCAATCATATCATTGCATCCGTCTCGTCGATTTGCGAGGCTAGCTAGTGGTGATGCACCGGCTTGCAACTATACTCTCAAAGGGCATCCCTACACAAAGGGTACTATTTTGCCGATGGCATTTATCGTGCTTGGTATACATTTATGAAGACCATCTTAAATCCAAGCAATAGGAAAGAATTCAAGGCACAACAGGCATGCATAAAGGACATTGAGAGAGGTTTTAGTGTTTTGCAATCTAGGTTTGTCGTTGTTCTTGGTCTTGATCGTTTTTGGGATAAAAAAAACTCCGAGGAATATAATGGCATGTGTAATTCTTCACAACATGATCATCGAGTATGAGAGAGACTTGGACTTACAGATGATTTACGACAATTTGACAGCGGTTGCATGGGCAATAATTTTTATCTTTTATTCATTTGATTTCTTTTATATGTGATTTCAACTATTATTTGCACTCGGCACTATTCTTGTATTGAATTATTTGTTTAATTTATTTTTTTGTAATTTGAACCATTATTGTACTTTGCAATAAGTTTTTATTATAAAATTTACTATATTAATATTTTTTCATATTGGTTTCATATTTTAATGTCAAATGATACATATGTGTTAAAATGTGTCGCACCCGGACTTCTAGAGGATACTCACCGTACGAACTGAATAGTATTTTGATTGGATTACGGGGCTTAACGGCACCCGCATCTCTTACGAGTAGGCCAACACTTATGTGTGACAACCAATCTTTACTATTCACCGTCGATGTAAACTATCCCGTAGAAATCTGGACACTACCATTGACGTACTTCATACCATACACACATGGTACGTCAACGGCTTTGAACAAGATGATAACACAACATATCTCTAAGACACAAAAGATGAAAATAAGTTGCAACTGGCCCTCACTAGGGCAGAGAATAGCAAATACAATCATCCAGAGGACACATGTCCCAACATAACATCATTACATCTCAGCGGAAGCATTCAAAGGGTCTGAGTACAGACAAATCCAAATAGGCTTAAGAAGCCGGGAATGAAAATAAAACGGAGCCCATCCACGATGTCTCGGATCCTGCCCAGGTCCGCCACCTACTCGTCAGCAGCCTCGTCGAACTCCACGTAGTAGCCGTCACGGGGATCCTCGTAAGCGTAGTCTGCGGAAACCACAGCCCCAAAGGGGTCAGTACATAAACGTACTGGCAAGCAAGACTCACAATTCACCAAAGTGTAGCCCGTCAACACCAAGCACAGATGCCTTGGGTTCAACAGAAGAAAAGGTATAAAAGATGCTGCAACTGGCTGCACTAACCATCTACAGAACATACTACAACTTCCGGATAAACAGAAAGAAGATAAGATAGCGTATCGTAACCAACTATAGCTAACCACCAAACAAACCCATCCTGGATCTCGCCCCTTATCCAAGGAAGCAATCCGAGGATAACTCACACAGTTGGATTAATGATGGATCAAATTGTTGTGTCAATAAGCCTATTACTAGTCAAGTTATCATTAGTTAGGTGTAAGTTGTTCTGAGTACTTGTTAGCCAGTACTTTCACCAAGTTAACCATAACCGCGGAAAACACGGCTTCTCGAGAAGATTTATCCCTGCAGGGGTGCACCAATTTGGCCGTACACGTAAGAATAACCCGCCAGATGGGAAGGCCTTTCCCACCAAGCGGGGCACTCAACACAACTCAACTCTGCTTCGCATCAAGCCCAAAGCACCACGTGATGTGCGTGCGCGGCTAATCGAGCCCCACGAAGAAAAGTGGACCCTCATAGCACTGGAAGACCACGCCGCCCTAAATGCCGACTACAAAAGTTCCACCCTGGCCTCGGGTTCGTACCTGCATATGCGTGCATCAAATGGAAAGACCAAACTAAGTGTGGTGATTTGGACGAGATGCGAATCGAACCAAATTGAGGGGGGCGCCCATACACGCTTCCCACATGCGGATAGTGCGCTCATCATGGATCAGTAGACAAGACCCTTTTCCTATTAGGGTCGACACTAGCAGGCCTCAAAACCACGCCGGGCCTCCTGCCGGTGCCTTATCAGCAAGTTATTATTACCTCAAATTAACAGGTTGTTGTTTAACATCGAGCCCCAGAATATAATAGAATATAGTAACAGAAAGTAACTGATAACAGACTCGAGCAAAAACAACCCTAAGCATGCTAGTAAGACACAGGCCCAAACAACGGGGTTATAGGACTGGAGGTGAGGCAAGATCAGGGTTCAGGGTAGCATGTGATAGGTTCGTAACAGAAGCAACGATACATATGGCTAGCAGAAATAGACAACGGAAAGTATCGGTAACCAATGTTGAAAGGAACACAATGGTTCATGTGAGTGATAACTTGCCTGCAAACTCAGTAGCCGGGTACTGGGCTAGATCCTCAGAAGGGGTGTCGTAAAGATCGTCGGTCTCAACGTCGTCGTCTATCCGAGAAGAAGCAAACAAACAATGCAGAAAGATAAACAATCAATAACATGGCATGGTGCACAATCATGGGATGATGCATGTCAAGTTAATGGATGCATCAAAATAATCTAGTTGACATGGTAACACAATTTAAATGGGCACATATGCAATTTTGAGTTGCATATGAAAAGCTCATGGATTTTGGTTGAAACAGTTGTTTTCTAATTAACCAACAGGTGAAAGTGGTTTAGTATGATGCATGGATGTGGAGAACAACAAAATAACAACATTAGAACCAATTGGAAATGAGGTTTAGCAATTTAGAATTTTATTTATTAAATTAAGGAATTTTTGGTTCCTTAAAGGTGACACACAAATATTTGTTGTTTTCAGCCACTTAACTTGTGCAAAATAAATAACAAAATTCATATTTGGAAAGATCATAAAATTTTGGGTGGATTACATGTTTCAAATATTGAAAAAGGAATTAGGATGAATTTATTATGACTTACACAATATTAAACAAGTTTTAAATGAATTTAAAACAAGCATGAATTTTGTTTGAATTTTATTTGTTCAAAACATAAATTCAAACTCATATTTGAAAAGGTTATGTTTTCCTAGTTTGAAAACATATTTTGCATGTTCAAAAATAATTTAAATTGAGCAAGTTATGATTTTAGCAATTTTAAATGATTTAAATAAGGTTTAAATTATTTAAGCAATTTAAATTATTCATACCATGAAACAAAATTTATATTTGAAAAGGTTATTTGAAATAGCATGGAAAACATATTTTATTCGCATTATTTGGATTAAGAAGGAATTAGTTATGAATTTTAGCAATTTGCAATTGAATTATTTGAATTCAAATTTGAATTGCATTTGAAAAATTCAAAACAGGAAACAAATGGCATAGTTGGATAGAGAATTAAATTTGGATCAACACACATATTTTATTTTCATTATTTGGAGTTATATTTTAAAAGTTATTAACAATTTAAAACAGAGGACCAATCTATAAAATTAAGGGACTTGTTTTAAAAAAAAAACGTGCTGGAACTTTTGTTACCGCACTGCCTTCTAGCCCTAGCCACTGCCCGTGGGCCTGGGGGCCAGCGTGGCAGGCGCGCGCATGCGTGGCAGCGAGGGCCGCTGACGGGTGGGGCACGCTTGTCAGCCATGCGCGCAAAAAAATGTGGATTTTTATCCCGCAGCGCTAGGGATCGAACTCACAACCTGTGGGTGCGCGCGCTGCACTGCAAACCACTGCAGTACTCGAATTCGTTTTGACAGATTCAGTTACGCAGTGAGGTTAAGATTCAACAGGCGCGTTAACTGAATTTTCCCGCGTGCTGCTAACTGAACCTCGACTGGAAGCAACAGATCGTTGCTCGCCGGCGGTGATCACCGCGGTGGATGGAAGCGATGCTTGCGGGTGGGTGCTGTGGACGTGCACGGGTGCTTGCGCAAGCAGAGGGTACAGAGAGGAGGAGGAGAAGGTGGGGGCTCACCGCGGATGCAGGCGTTGCAGAGGCTCGGGGACGATCTCGTCGGCGACAGCGGCGTGGACGAGGACGGCGGCGCGACTACCGAGCGTCTCCGGGATGGCTCCGGTGTTTAAACGGACGAGGGAGAGGTGGAGGTTCAGTTCCCGGTTAGCCAGCGAGGAATCGAGCGGTGACGGCGGCGTTCATCGGCGAGGTTCAGAGAAGAAACTCCGGTGAGTGGTGGCCGAGAGGGGAAAACGACGGGGGAGATGAAATCGGCGGCGGAGCGAGGGGAACAGGAGCCTAGGGTTAGCCAGGGCTGCGGCGCAGAGCCCTAGGGGTCTTATAGGCCTCGGGATCGTCTCCTGGCCGTCGGGATGCGCGGCTGCCGCCGTGGCATGGCCGGATGGCCTGCCGTACCGCGAGAAGAAGGAGGAAAAGAAAAAACGAACCGGTACGCGCGCCACTGTGGGCTGGGCTGCGCGAGCGAGGAGAAAGAGAGAAGAAGTGGGCTGGGCGTAGCCCACTCCCCCTGGCGCCAGATTTTCTTTTTTAAAATTTCTTCCTCCTGTTTTTTTTTGCTGAAAAAGGAATTGGAAGAAAAGGAAGGGTTCTATGTTAGGTAAAATTTTGGAAAAATTAGGGGGAGCTAATAAGGTCAATAGCAAACAACTGCTAAGTTCTGTTTTCAAAAAGTTTGAAATTAACTTGCTGTTTGGAAGTGGTTTCAAATTTGGATGATGTTTATTTAATTGATCATTAATAAAACAAACTTTTAAATAGGGTGACCCCTATGTTTAATTATAAACAAAATGAGTTAATTTGTTTTGATAACATTCATAATTTCAAAGTGGTTCTGTTTGATGCTTTGATTTGAATTTTTGAATGCAATTTGGAATCAATTGATTGATTAAAACCATCATTTTAATAAGTGATCATTATGGAATAATTGGAAACAAAATAAGGGTTTAATTTGACATTATAATTTGAAAAAGATTGTAACAGAGCAAGTATGAAATAATCATTTGAATAAAGTTTGAAATTGAATGGTGAAAACAGAGAAAAACAGATGCAAACTAAATGAAAACAAATGGAAACAATATGATGACATGATGCAATACTTTAATAAACATGAAACAAACATTCTAAGGGGAGTTTTCATACTTGGGATGTTACAAAACGCCCCCCCTTGAAGGAATCGCGCCCCGAGATTCCTACTGAGAAAGGAAAAGGTCCGGATACTTCTTGCGAAGATCCTCTTCGGTCTCCCACGTTGCCTCTTTATCAGAATGATGCGACCACTGCACTTTCAAGAACTTGGTGCTCTTGTTGCGAGTCTTACGCTCGGTCTCATCGAGAATACGAACAGGGTGCTCCTCATAAGATAGATCATCTTGCAGTTCAATGGAATCATGATCAACTGCACGATCTGGATCTTTGAAACACCTCTTGAGCTGTGACACATGAAACACATCGTGCACCTTGGATAGTTTTCTGGAAGTTCAAGACGATAGGCATTTTCCGCACGCCTTGAGAGAATGTTGAAAGGACCAATGTATCTTGGTGCAAGCTTTCCTTTCACACCGAAACGATGAGTGCCTCTGAGGGGAGTTACACGGAGATATGCCTTGTCACCAGGTGCATAGATCATATCCCTGTGCTTGCTGTCATAGTAGCTTTTCTGACGAGACTGAGCAATCTTGAGATTGTCACGAATGATACGAACTTTCTCCTCGGCTTCCTTAACAATGTCAGGGCCTAAGAGTGAACGTTCACCAGCTCCAGACCAATTGATTGGACTCCTGCATCTGCGGCCATAGAGTGCTTCAAATGGTGCCATGCCTAGGCTTGCCTGGTAGCTGTTGTTGTTGGAGAATTCAGCATATGGAAGGCAATCCTCCCATTTCATGCCAAAGGAGATACCACATGCTCTGAGCATATCCTCGAGAATCTGATTGACTCTTTCGACTTGCCCCTGAGACTGAGGGTGATAAGCTGTGCTGAACAGAAGTTTGGTGCCCAATGCTTCTTGAAAGCTTTTCCAGAAATGAGAAGTGAATATGCTTCCACGGTCTGAGCTTATTTCCAATGGAACACCATGAAGAGGAAGATCTTTGCTGTGTAGAGCTCTGCTAACTGGCTAGCTGAGATTGTTTCTTTGACAGCAAAGAAGTGAGCTACCTTAGTGAGACGATCAATAACAACGAAGATTGCATCGTTGCCCTTCTTGGACTTTGGAAAACCAGTGACGAAGTCCATTTCAATCATGTCCCACTTCCACTCAGGAATTTTCAGAGGTTGGAGTAGACCGGCTGTTTTCTGATGGACTGCCTTAACACGTTGACAAACGTCGCATTCAGAAACGTATTGAGCAATTTCACGTTTCATGCCAGGCCACCAATACAGTGTCTTAAGATCCTGGTACATCTTTGTACTTCCAGGGTGAATGGAAAAAGGAGTTTCATGAGCCTCCTTGAGAATGATATCTTTGAGACTTTGAACTTGAGGAACTGCAATACGTCCTTCAAAGAACACAGTTCCTTTGTCATCAATTGAGAAGGACTTAAATTTCTCCTTGCCTTGTTTGATGTGTTCTACCATCTTCTTGATCTCAGTATCACGAAGTTGTTCAGAACGAATCTTATCCTCGAGAGTTGGACTGGCTGTCAAGCTAGCAAGATAGCCTTGAGGAACAAGACCAAGGTTCAGCTTTTGGAATTCTTCGTGAAGTGGAGGTTGGCTTTCCATGATCATGAGATTATTGCAATACGACTTGCGACTGAGAGCATCGGCCATAACATTAGCCTTGCCTGGAGTGTAAGAAATGGTGAGATCAAAGTCCTTAATCTTTTCAATCCATCTCCTTTGCCTGAGGTTTAGATCTGGTTGAGTGAAGATGTATTTCAGACTCTTGTGATCGGAAAAGATTTCAGTGCAATTACCCAACAAGTATTGCCTCCATTTCTTGAGGGCAAACACAACTGCTGCAAGTTCTAGGTCATGTGTGGGGTAGTTTTGCTCATGTGGATTCAACTGACGTGAAGCATAAGCCACAACTTGACGTTCTTGCATAAGAACTGCACCTAGACCTTGGAGAGATGCATCGCAGAATATCTGGAAAGGTTTGGTAGTATCTGGGCCAACCAGAACTGGGGTAGAAGTGAGTTTAGTCTTCAGAAGATTGAAACTTTCATCACACTGTGGAGACCAAACGAACTTCTTGTCCTTCTTCGTGAGATCAGTGAGAGGTTTGGCAATCTTGGAAAAGTTTTGGACGAAACGACGGCAATAGCTAGCCAAGCCAAGAAAACTTCTGACTTGCTTCACCGTCTTAGGAGGTTTCCAATCAACAATTGCTTTAACCTTTTCTGGATCAATGGCTATGCCCTTGGATGAGATGACATGACCAAGGTAAGCAACTTCTGGAATCCAGAACTCACATTTGGAGAACTTGGCATATAGACGATGCTCGCGAAGTTTCATGAGAGTGAGGCGTAGATGTTCTCCATGCTCTTCCTCAGATTTTGAGTAGACCAGAATGTCATCAAGATATACCACAACGAACTTGTCGAGGTATTCATGGAAGACAGAATTCATGAGTCTTGAGAATGTCGCCGGTGCATTGGTGAGACCAAAGGACATGACGGTGTATTCATATAGACCGTACCGAGTGGTGAAAGCTGTTTTTGGAATATCTTCCTTTCTGATCTTTATTTGATGGTAACCCATCCTCAAGTCCAACTTTGAGAATATTGAGGCTCCAGCAAGTTGATCAAAAAGATCATCGATACGAGGAATTGGATACTTGTTTTTGATGGTTTTCTCGTTGAGAGGACAATAGTCAACCACGAGTCTCTTTGTTTGATCCTTCTTGGCAACGAACAGAGTTGGGCAACCCCAAGCGGAGGAACTAGGTTGAATGTAACCTTTCTCCATGTACATATCAATTTGCTCCTTCAACAATTTCAGTTCAGGAGGAGCTATCTTGTATGGATGCTTAGAGATTGGAGCAGTACCTGGTTCAAGCTCGATCACGAACTCAACTGCTCTGTCCGGAGGCATCCCTGGCAACTCTTCTGGGAAGACGTCAGGGAATTCACAAACCACCGGAACATTTTCAAGTAGAGGTAGAGGTTTAGCATCCAGGGTGTACAGCTGAACAGAACTTGATTCATTTGGAGAATAGACTATCTGGCCCGAAGGGTGGAACAGAGTTATCGACTTCTGAGCACAATCAATCGTAGCTTTATTGGCCTTCAACCAATCCATGCCAAGAATGACATCAATATGTGACCTCCAATCAGAATCTGATTCTCATGACTGATCTTGGAAGTTTGCATAGTTGCTCCAGGGGAGTTTACTACTAGCGGGGAACCCAAACCAACAAATGGTAGTTTAACTGCCGTCGCAAAGATCTTTGACACGAAAGAATGCGATGCTCCGGTATCAAACAACACTTTAGCTGGGTTAGAGTTTACGGGGAATGTACCGAGAACGACGTCAGCAGCTTCCTTAGCTTTGTCGACCTTGACATGATTCACCCTCGCGGTCCTCCCGACAGGCCTGTTGTTGGAGTTGAAGGCTTTAGCCGGGGGAGCACGCACCATTGCCTGGTTGGTGTTGGGGCGAGGAGGTGGTGGAGGTAGCTGCCTCTGAGTGCACTTGTCAGCATAGTGCCCTGTCTGCTTGCATTTGTAGCAAGTGACGACACGAGGTGCATCTGGCCTTGGCTGCCCCATTGAGAACCTCTGAGCCTGCATCTGAGATGGGTTGGGTGGTCGGGAAGCGAAGCCTGGTGAAGCTTGGGCATATGGAGCCCTAGTGACAGCACCATTTGGCACCCAGATGCGGCGCTTCTGCGGAGGGGTGGTCATGTTGGAGGAGGAACCACCCTCACGCGAGTGCTTGCGAGACTCCTCGAACGCCTTGCGCCCATTTTCCTCATTGAGCGCGGTTTTCACGAGCTCCTTGAAGTCTTTGCACTTGATGTTGGTGAGGGCGTACTTGAGTTCCGGGTTAAAACCTCGGCGGAACCTTGCCATCTTCTTAGTCTCAGTGGACACCTCATCCCCAGCGTAACGAGCGAGGCGATTGAACTCATTCTGGTAGCCAATGACGTCCAGCTTGCCCTGCTTGAGAGAGCAAAACTCTTCACGCATCCTTTCCATGAGACCATCTGGGATGTGGTGCTTCAGGAAGGCATCCTTGAAACAGCCCCAGGTGATTGGGTATCCAGCTCTCATGGTCTGGTAGTTCTCCCACCAGGTAGCTGCCTGACCCTTCAGTAGGTAGGTGGCATACTTGACTTTGTCTTCCTCAGCAACGTGAGCAATGTCAAGAGCCCTGGCCATCTCCCTGATCCAGTCATCAGCATCCAGAGGCTCCCGTGTTGCCACGAAAGCTCTCGGCCCCAGACTCAGAAACTCCTTGATGCTGACTCGCGGAGCATTCTGGTTGTTGTGCTGGTTAGCCTGGATCTGGGCCATCTGCGTCACAACCTGAGTCATCTGAGTCAACAGCTCCGTGATCGGAGGTGGCTCAGGCGGGTTGCTCCTTGTTAGCGGCATCCTGAATAGACATGCATTTTAGCACAACAACAGAAAATGATAGACTAGGTAACCGAAAGAGAGATTATTCCGACGCATGAATAGATAACCAACAGGTACATCATCACATGTTCAAATACATCAGAATATCCAACACACCATTACGTGGTTCGAAAGCCAAAGGATAACTAAACATAGCTATGAATGGATACATCGGTACTCCCATGCTCATCACGCAGGACGGCGGTGAGTAGTACGACGAGGGGTACGATGAGGAGGAGGCCCACGAAAGTAGGTAGAACGACGATCCACATAGATCTGACGTGGCCTGAGAGCGACTCTAGGTGTGGTGAAGTACATAGCGTCAGCTCCCTGTGCTCCAAAACGTGGAATCCTAGTGTATCCAGCACCGAGGTTGAGGAGTGGACCTCTGATCGGCTCGTAACCTCCAGCATCTGGCAGACGACGACCAACTGGCTGATCGAAACGTGCAAAGCGCTCATCTCCAACAAAGTCTGTGGTGTACGTCGCCAGACGAGTCAAAGCAAGGTAGAGCTGCTCTCTGACTGAAGCCAACTCCTGAGAAAGTGTGGTGGCAACGGCGTCACTGTGCCTCACAAACTGAGCGGTGGTGTGCAGCCTGGTGTTATCATGCTCGTAGACATCCAGGTTGTCGTAGAGAGTGAAGTGAGCTCCCTCCGAAGTGATGTAACCACGGGGGATGTGGCGATAGATAGAATCGTCAAATCCCCAGTAGTCAGCACGAAGGACGGTGAGACTCACGTAAGCTGCCTGCTGCACAGCCATATCCACTGTGGAACCTACTGTCTCGTAGCGGTGGACAACGCTCATGCCATCATCTGACAGAATGTAGACGATAGCCTGGTAGTAGGTCTGGTCAAACTCTCGCTGCTGCTCGTAGACCTGGTACTCTGGTGCCCAACGGAACCCCAGATAAGTGACCATGTCTCTCAGCATCTCCGGATAACCGGCAGTGCTCTCGCAACGAGTCATCCGAACCACCTGCGGGAAGAACCTGAGATCCATCTGCAGATGATCGGGGAAGTTTGATTAGACGCCGGTAGAGAACTGAAGTGGAAGCAACAACAAGGTTTCAACGGACGATAAGGATGTTGAGAAGAACAGGATATCGAAGCAACAACGGGAAACACGAGACCAAAACTCCTGAGGTACTACGGAAAAACCCATCCGGGCTTCTAAAGGATCAATATCTACTGCTTAAGGGATAGAGGATTTGCTTCCGGGGCTTACACGCCTCCGTTCTCAATCGTGAGTAGGCAACATGATAAATCATGTCACAACCACCTCTATTCCTATAGACTAGTAGATATAACTATCCTAGAGAAACCAGGAGTCGTGAAAACCTAACTTGAAAGTTTAGGTGAGAACAGAAAACAACGTTGCACTTCCTTACCAGAAAAGGGTGGGTGGGTGGGGAAAGAAGAAAAATGGCAGAATTCCTACTCTCACGTTTCATTTTTCCTATATAGCTACAAAAATAGTTTCTAGACTCAACTACGACCAGTAAAAGGGATCCTACAGGCAGACAGGCTCTGATACCATTTGTCGCACCCGGACTTCTAGAGGATACTCACCGTACGAACTGAACAATATTTTGATTGGATTACGGGGCTTAACGGCACCCGCATCTCTTACGAGTAGGCCAACACTTATGTGTGACAACCAATCTTTACTATTCACCGTCGATGTAAACTATCCCGTAGAAATCAGGACACTACCATTGACGTACTTCATACCATACACACATTGTACGTCAACGGCTTTGAACAAGATGATAACACAACATATCTCTAAGACACAAAAGATGGAAATAAGTTGCAACTGGCACTCACTTGGGCAGAGAATAGCAAATACAATCATCCAGAGGACACATGTCCCAACATAACATCATTACATCTCAGCGGAAGCATTCAAAGGGTCTGAGTACAGACAAATCCAAATAGGATTAAGAAGCCGGGAATGAAAAGAAAACGGAGCCCATCCACGATGTCTCGGATCCTGCCCGGGTCCGCTACCTACTCGTCAACAGCCTCGTCGAACTCCACGTAGTAGCCGTCACGAGGATCCTCGTAAGCGTAGTCTGCGGAAACCACAGCCCCAAAAGGGTCAGTACATAAACGTACTGGCAAGCAAGACTCACAATTCACCAAAGTGTAGCCCGTCAACACCAAGCACAGATGCCTTGGGTTCAACGGAAGAAAAGGTATAAAAGATGCTGCAACTGGCTGCACTAACCATCTACAGAACATACTACAACTTCCGGATAAACAGAAAGAAGATAAGATAGCGTATCGTAACCAACTATAGCTAACCACCAAACAAACCCATCCTGGATCTCGCCCCTTATCCAAAGAAGCAATCCGAGGATAACTCACACAGTTGGATTAATGATGGATCAAATTGTTGTGTCAATAAGCATATTACTAGTCAAGTTATCATTAGTTAGGTGTAAGTTGTTCTGAGTACTTGTTAGCCAGTACTTTCACCAAGTTAACCATAACCGCGGAAAACACGGCTTCTCGAGAAGATTTATCCCTGCAGGGGTGCACCAATTTGGCCGTACACGTAAGAATAACCCGCCAGATGGGAAGGCCTTTCCCACCAAGCGGGGCACTCAACACAACTCAACTCTTCTTCGCATCAAGCCCAAAGCACCACGTGCTGTGCGTGCGCGGCTAATCGAGCCCCACGAAGAAAAGGGGACCCTCATAGCACTGGAAGACCACGCCGCCCTAAATGCCGACTACAAAAGTTCCACCCTGGCCTCGGGTTCGTACCTGCATATGCGTGCATCAAATGGAAAGCCCGAACTAAGTGTGGTGATTTGGACGAGATGCGAATCGAATCAAATTGAGGGGGGCGCCCATACACGCTTCCCACATGCGGATAGTGCGCTCATCATGGATCAGTAGACAAGGCCCTTTTCCTATTAGGGTCGACACTAGCAGGCCTCAAAACCACGTCGGGCCTCCTGCCGGTGCCTTATCAGCAAGTTATTATTACCTCAAATTAACAGGTTGTTGTTTAACATCGAGCCCCAGAATATAATAGAATATAGTAACAGAAAGTAACTGATAACAGACTCGAGCAAAAACAACCCTAAGCATGCTAGTAAGACACGGGCCCAAACAACGGGGTTATAGGACTGGAGGTGAGGCAAGATCAGGGTTCAGGGTAGCATGTGATAGGTTCGTAACAGAAGCAACGATACATATGGCTAGCAGAAATCGACAATGAAAAGTATCGGTAACCAATGTTGAAAGGAACACAATGGTTCATGTGAGTGATAACTTGCCTGCAAACTCAGTAGCCGGGTACTGGGCTAGATCCTCAGAAGGGGTGTCGTAAAGATCGTCGGTCTCAACGTCGTCGTCTATCCGAGAAGAAGCAAACAAACAATGCAGGAAGATAAACAATCAATAACATGGCATGGTGCACAATCATGGGATGATGCATGTCAAGTTAATGGATGCATCAAAATAATATAGTTGACATGGTAACACAATTTAAATGGGCACATATGCAATTTTGAGTTGCATATGAAAAGCTCATGGATTTTGGTTGAAACAGTTGTTTTCTAATTAACCAACAGGTGAAAGTGGTTTAGTATGATGCATGGATGTGGAGAACAACAAAATAACAACATTAGAACCAATTGGAAATGAGGTTTAGCAATTTAGAATTTTATTTATTAAATTAAGGAATTTTTGGTTCCTTAAAGGTGACACACAAGTATTTGTTGTTTTCAGCCACTTAACTTGTGCAAAATAAATAACAAAATTCATATTTGAAAAGATCATAAAATTTTGGGTGGATTACATGTTTCAAATATTGAAAAAGGAATTAGGATGAATTTATTATGACTTACACAATATTAAACAAGTTTTAAATGAATTTAAAACAAGCATGAATTTTGTTTGAATTTTATTTGTTCAAAACATAAATTCAAACTCATATTTGAAAAGGTTATGTTTTCCTAGTTTGAAAACATATTTTGCATGTTCAAAAATAATTTAAATTGAGCAAGTTATGATTTTAGCAATTTTAAATGATTTAAATAAGGTTTAAATTATTTAAGCAATTTAAATTATTCATACCATGAAACAAAATTTATATTTGAAAATGTTATTTGAAATAGCACGGAAAACATATTTTATTCGCATTATTTGGATTAAGAAGGAATTAGTTATGAATTTTAGCAATTTGCAATTGAATTATTTGAATTCAAATTTGAATTGCATTTGAAAAATTCAAAACAGGAAACAAATGGCATAGTTGGATAGAGAATTAAATTTGGATCAACACACATATTTTATTTTCATTATTTGGAGTTATATTTTAAAAGTTATTAACAATTTAAAACAGAGGACCAATCTGTAAAATTAAGGGACTTGTTTTTTTAAAAAAAACATGCTGGAACTTTTGTTACCGCACTGCCTTCTAGCCCTAGCCACTGCCGTGGGCCTGGGGGCCAGCGTGGCAGGCGCGCGCGTGCGTGGCAGCGAGGGCCGCTGACGGGTGGGGCACGCTTGTCAGCCATGCGCGCAAAAAAGTGTGGATTTTTATCCCGTAGCGCTAGGGATCGAACTCACGATCTGTGGGTGCGCGCGCTGCACTGCAAACCACTGCAGTACTCGAATTCGTTTTGACAGATTCAGTTACGCAGTGAGGTTAAGATTCAACAGGCGCGTTAACTGAATTTTCCCGCGCGCTGCTAACTGAACCTCGACTGGAAGCAACAGATCGTTGCTCGCCGGCGGTGATCACCGCGGTGGATGGAAGCGATGCTTGCGGGTGGGTGCTGTGTACGTGCACGGGTGCTTGCGCAAGCAGAGGGTACAGAGAGGAGGAGGAGAAGGTGGCGGCTCACCGCGGATGCAGGCGTTGCAGAGGCTCGGGGACGATCTCGTCGGCGACAGCGGCGTGGACGAGGACGGCGGCGCGGCTACCGAGCGTCTCCGGGATGGCTCCGGTGTTTAAACGGATGAGGGAGAGGTGGAGGTTCAGTTCCCGGTTAGCCAGCGAGGAATCGAGCGGTGACGGCGGCGTTCATCGGCGAGGTTCAGAGAAGAAACTCCGGTGAGTGGTGGCCGAGAGGGGAAAACGACGGGGGAGATGAAATCGGCGGCGGAGCGAGGGGAACAGGAGCCTAGGGTTAGCCAGGGCTGCAGCGCAGAGCCCTAGGGGTCTTATAGGCCTCGGGATCGTCTCCTGGCCGTCGGGATGCGCGGCTGCCGCCGTGGCATGGCCGGATGGCCTGCCGTACCGCGAGAAGAAGGAGGAAAAGAAAAAAACGAACCGGTACGAGCGCCACTGTGGGCTGGGCTGCGCAAGCGAGGAGAAAGAGAGAAGAAGTGGGCTGGGCGCAGCCCACTCCCCCTGGCGCCAGATTTTCTTTTTTAAAATTTCTTCCTCCTGTTTTTTTTTTGCTGAAAAAGGAATTGGAAGAAAAGGAAGGGTTTTATGTTAGGTAAAATTTTGGAAAAATTAGGGGGAGCTAATAAGGTCAATAGCAAACAACTGCTAAGTTCTGTTTTCAAAAAGTTTGAAATTAACTTGCTGTTTGGAAGTGGTTTCAAATTTGGATGATTTTTATTTAATTGATCATTAATAAAACAAACTTTTAAATAGGGTGACCCCTATGTTTAATTATAAACAAAATGAGTTGATTTGTTTTGATAACATTCATAATTTCAAAGTGGTTATGTTTGATGCTTTGATTTGAATTTTTGAATGCAATTTGGAATCAATTGATTGATTAAAACCATCATTTTAATAAGTGATCATTATGGAATAATTGGAAACAAAATAAGGGTTTAATTTGACATTATAATTTGAAAAAGATTGTAACAGAGCAAGTATGAAATAATCATTTGAATAAAGTTTAAAATTGAATGGTGAAAACAGAGAAAAACAGATGCAAACTAAATGAAAACAAATGGAAACAATATGATGACATGATGCAATACTTTAATAAACATGAAACAAACATTCTAAGGGGAGTTTTCGTACTTGGGATGTTACAAAATGCTACAAAAACATGTGTTTTACAGGTCTCACGCGGACTAAAATCCGCGTTTACAATTCCGCGGTTTTTAGTCACTGCTAGAGATGCTCTTATATCCAATGTTTATCAATAAAACATCAGATATAAAGAAGGTACAACTCGACATGACACGGTTAATACAAAATAAAAATGTAATGAAACTCATTATTGTCGTCGTCTTCCTCCGATTGTTCGACGACCGTCAGTACACTGAACAAGCAGCAAAAGACCCGGTCAGCTACAAATGCCCTCGACAACAAGGGTTTGAAGGACGCAATAGCCACTCGTCATGAACAACGAGATCGAATAAACGCAGATGAAACATCGGCCGAGAACACACTCCAAGTAGCAGCACATGCTTGTAATCCTCCACACCCAATGCAGAAGGTTAGATAAGTCGGATCTTATAGTAGGCCTAAACGAACGAAGGGATCGAAGATATCTCACCATAGACCAACGAACAACTTCTCTTAAACGACACACCAAGTGCAAAGATCCAATGAAGACCAACCGATCTGATAGTTACACTCTCTTAAACCACACACCAACTGCCAAACTCCAATAGAAACTAACATATCCGCACTCATCGGCCCTCTAAAAACATCGATAAAGTAGGGAGAGGCCGGAGAGACCTTATCATCTCGCTACCATCTTGTCGATGACACTAGGGAGACCAAAACCAAACTCTAACTTTAGAAACCTTATAACATCGCCAATCGTAGGTCCGAAGTCGCCACCCGCTCCCGTCTCCAGAGTGATACACTGAGAGGGGACGGGGACCCGTCGATTTCTGGACGAAGAAGACGGAGACGGCAGGTGCCGGACGAGAAACAGAAGCAGAATTTGTGGACGTGGGTGTATGTGCGCCCCTTGGCTAGTTTGTAAAGGTCAAACAATCGAGCGCCATCTCAGTCTCATTGATCTTCCTACAAAGCACCGAAAGAAACATCTGAATCGGAAGCTAGAACTGAAAACACAACGCCCCTTTGAGCCCTGGAAGGGTGATCCTTTAAACCAAGAATCTATGCCATCGGGGGCATATGCCGCGCCCAAACGCCACAACTATTTGTCAACAGGCAGCAAAACAAGCCGGGGACCGTGCAGAAACTCCCAAACAAGAGGGCAAGGAAACATGGGGGCAACACGCAGCAAACGGAGCTAGGCTCCAAACGTCGCGCCCATCCCAGAGATCTCTCGGCTTGCAAATTGCCCATGCCCCGTATCCGTCGCCAGAAGGAAAACAATCTGGAGCCAAAAGAGCAATGTCTAGTGCATTCTGAACCACGAGTTGTTTTTTGGACCACGTAGGAGAGATCAGAGACGAACCGTGCAAGGGCGGAGCAAAACTTCCTGGCAACTTTTATTTAGATGGACTCATTCTCCTCTCTACATCATCATCAGCGTCACAACAAACGAAGAATTCAGAGACATTGGCAGCTAATCCTAGAAAGAGAAGAAAACGAACAAAAAAATTGATTTCCTAATATATATTACAAGGGTTCCATGATCATATATGCTCAACGACATGTGATGTTCGAATGCCGAGCCGGCTGGCGGCGGAGGAGATACCGTTTCCTTCACTGCTTTGCCTGCAAACACGAGAAGATTTTTTTTTGGTCAAGTTGCAGTGCTGAATTCTGGACCGGTTCCTTCGTTTCTCATGTATGTACGGTGTGGTAAAGGGAAGCGTGTGGGATGGATCACCTGGGAGTAGATGAAGGTTCCGAGGATGGCGATGGCCGCTCCGAGCGCGTTGATGGGCTGTACCGGCGTGTGGAAGATGATGATGGAGGCGACGATGACGGAGATGCGCTTCATGGTGTTGCCGACGCTGAATGTCAGCGGCGAGATCTCGTCAAGCGACATGTAAGATACCTGGTTGTACAGGTGGTAGAACACGCTCTGTGCGGCCACCCACCTACAAACCAGACAGGTTCATTTAGACACATGAACGGACTGAATTATCACAGAAAACATGGAAATCTTAGTCTTCTCTGAATGATCTTGTGACATTTCTGAAGTATGAATGCTGTACTTTTGTGGAATTGCTGAACCACCTCAACTGAATGACATGGTGGACTGGTGGTTGTGAAATTGTGACAGTAAAATGGTAAGTAGTAGCAGTACAAGGCTGATGCACGTGATGGAGCTTACCAGACGAAGTTGGGACCAATCTCCGCGACTGCATTCTGCCAGCCTGCAGCCCACACCTTGGGACCCTCCATGGCGAAGGCGAAAGGGAGGAGAATAACCAGGGAGAGAATGGAGAGGCAGGCGTAGTAGTTCATCCCGCTCACAGACTTGCCCTTCATCCCCTTCTTCGAGAATATGTTCCGGAACACGAACGCAAGGTTGGAGATCATTGCCCCCATGAATCCTACAGTGAGACATGGTTAGTATCAGCATTAACAGGTTGATCAGAGTGCCTGTCAAACCTTCCAATTGTGTCAAATTTATCATATAAATAAATCTCTAACTTTATTCAGTGACACGAGAATCGTATCCAAAAGTACAGATTGTACGGTATATGACCTCAATGATAGATCAGGTTTTGGTACAAGACGTGCTAAATTACGGACCTCAGGATTGGTGGACAGTTACGTTCTGAAAATATCAATCTGTTGCGAAAATAGTGATGATATTTCTCATGTATGTACCCTTGGTACTAATTCAAGATTCAGAAAAAATGGTAATGTGCATATTGCTCTCACCAGTCATGTTGAAGTTGAGCTCGGTGACGGCGGCAAGAGCGCATCCACCTATGATCGGGAGGAGGGAGAAGTACACCGGCGCCGGGAAGTGCTCGCCGAGGAAGAACCTCGAGACGAGCACGCTGAACGCCGGCTCACCGCTCTTAATGATGTGCGTGAAAGACACGGCCACCTTCGACATGCTCACCGTGGCAGCCACGTGCCCGATTGTGTGCGCAATCGCCACCTGTTCGGCGGCCACAAAAAAATAACCAACACACGCATCAGCACATCGAGAACAGAGCGCGCCAGGAAACCATGGATGGTAACGTGTGCAGGATTATTGTTCCTTCCAACAAAATGTGTGCAGGATTGCTCACCGGAGACAGGGCCTTCCAGAAATCGAGGTCTGTCTGGGGAGCCTCGGCGATCTTGGTGGCCCAGGATGCGAGCATGATGGCGGAACCGGCGGCAAGGGACAGCGTCGACGTGAGCCACGGGTACGGGAACGCGTTGAGCACCTTCTTGTTGTAGATGTTGAAGATCACATTCAGCGCCCACCATGTCGCGAAGTAGACTCCGATCTTGGCGCGCCTCGCGGTCTCCGGCGCGGTTGCCGTCTCCACCGGCCGTGCGCCGTCCGCGGTGGCGGCAGGGGGCGCCGTGGACGCGGCGCAGTCGTTACGGGACGCCGCCATGAACGGCTCCTGGCGGTACAGGGGCCGCGCGGAGAGGGATAGGGGACGAAGGCCGACGTTGGGGAGGGGAGGGAGGTGGATGGGCTTGAAGGTCTTGGTGGTGGCTGCAGTGGCGGGAGCCGGGGAGAGCTTCACGGAGGTGACGGCGGCAAGCATTTTGGCGGCGGGAGACGCGGCCTGTTGATTTGCTTGGAAATTGTCCGGGTGTTGTGGTATGCGCCTGCTGCGGCTTTGTGCCTCTGTGGTGAGCGATTGCGGAGGGGAGATGGGGAGGAAGGTATTTATAGTGAGCATCCGAAGGAGAAGGGAGGCGGTTTGGCTAGTTCATCGTGGGATCTTTCACTACTGGGTTTTCTCTCTTTTTTTTCGGGGATAAATGCTTTTCTGGTTCCCATTTTTTTGCTCTATGTCTCGAAACAGCTTGTGCCCCGCTTTATAACAAAACTCGACAGCCAACCCGATACAATGTGATGAGGTGACCCTGTTACGAAAGCACATCAAGGATAATTGGATAAACACAAAAACTGAAAGGATAGGAAAATCCTGTGCAAAAAATCATCGCTGTCCATCTCCTTCGGCACCACCGAAGTGACCACCAAGAGAGAGTAGACAGATCACCTCTTCACTCGAGCTCGACGCGGCTCTATCGCTGATCTGCAGATTTACGGGCCTCCAAAGTAGTTTGCCAAAAGCAAAACCATTGTCGTTGAACGAATCAGACCGGGGCAACGTGTCCCCGGACACGCCATCGAACTCCAGACCTGACATCCCCGCACGACTACAACGTCGGAGAAGGATACCAGAACTGTCAGCCTCCAACCACAAATCCAGCACATGGTGCACCATCTTCCAGTTGTCAACTGCGCAGGCAACTGTCTGCGCGTACTCCCGGACGACCAATCCTCCCTGCTCCACCATGACGTCGGAGACAACGCCGCAGCAACGGGGACAGAGCAGAAGGAGAAACACACATGATGGGATCGCCGCCACCGCCTCGCCGACACCATCAATGAACTCTAACGCCACCAATCTGAAAGATCGGCAAACACACGATGCCATCAGCTCCGAGACGTCGCCGTGAAGGACGACGCCGGTGTGAGATACAGTTGAGGCAGATTTATTCGTCGCGGCGCCGCTCCCACCACCCCAGCGGCGCACCACAATCTAAAAGACCAAAACCTGACTGCAGAGCGGAGGAACGGGGTCCCCCCTCCCTCGTGCCGCCGGAGCAGCAGTCGGAGGGAGAGGGAACCAGCGCGCCGGCCGGTGAAGACCGGTGGTAGACGACCGTGCCCCTAGTCGTCGCTACTGGCGGCTAGGTCACGAAACGTAATTTCAGTGTTTACGTGTCTTGTAACTGGATATTTATCTTATGAATGAGAACGTATTACCTTGCAAAAAAGGATAAAAACAAAAACACAAGGGAACCAAATTTGCGACCCATGACACCGGGATGGCACGGAAGAAACCGAAACTCCATGATAATGCCCCCAAGGAGGTAACAAAGTCTCACGCCGCCATTGTCAAGACCGAAGTCTAAGGTTTTCACCCCAAGTCCTGACACGGAGAAGGTAGCTACAACGTTGCCCCCATAGGGATAACACCCGCAAGCATCAGCGCAGTCGGCGTCAGATTGCGGGGATCTCGTCCGGAAAAACCTTCACCATGCCTGGGTTTCGGACAACCTATCACCACCGAATCAGGATCCCAAAACACGACCTGGGACTGACAAAGTCGAAACGTCGTCGACACGAGGGCCCCTCGCCACCAGCTTCTTGCCACCCACATGGTTAAAAAGCAGGAACATCACCACTGCCACGTCGTTCGGCGCAAATACACCCGCGCGTCCACCTTCCGAGGCTGCCGTCTTGGTGCCCGGGATCGTGCCCACGGCAGGATCACACACCGCCATGACCATCCCACCAGAACGGACAGGAGAGAATGTGATCAACCGACTGGCACCTCGGACAGTGACGTTCAACTAGCAGGATGCACACGTTTGTTAAACCCGTAGAGCCCGTAACGGGGCTGCCAAGCGGTTGCCGGATCCAGACTCATCGGGCCTGGATCCAGCGCCCCAACCATCCATGATCAGGGAGTGCGCTCCCAGGCTAGGAGCCCCTAAAACCAATCGACCCACGAGGCCCAACCAGCCCTATCCAAGCCCAAAGGGCCTAGATATGGGCCAAGACCGGGCACAATGCCATCGATGGCTAGCTGTGCTGGCAACCGTCCAAGGTCTGCGCCTTGCCGCCCCCCTCCATCGCAGGCTCCGGAGATGCATGCCGCCACCATGTCGACCCATCCCCACCGGCCAGATCCACGCGGGCAAGCTCGACAAACACTACTGCCATGGTTGCAGTGTCCCCAAGACCACCCCTACCGCCGCCTCCACATACAGGAGCCTGACCATGGCGTCGCTCGCCAGCGAATCGCTGCACCATGTCTCGCCAAGCCCCATCGAGATGCACCGACGCCAAGGAGAACCAACAATGTGTCCAGGGATCCTCGCATCGAGGAAAGAAAGGTCGGCCGCCGCCGGCACCGCTGGGGCCTTGCTCGGCGGCGTGCATCAGCAGCAGCCGGGGGAGGAAGAGATTGAGGGGAGGAGGAGCCGGCGCGCCCACGGAAGTCTCGGTTGCCCGCGCGGGAGTGACGCAAGACCAAATGGGTTTTTTCTCACCCTTTATGTTTTTGCCCCATTTTTCTCGAACATTTTGTGTATATTCTTGCCTTCGGAGGCTCTATTGACGTTCTTCTCTAAAGAGGCTTCACAATTTACGTATGCTTTACTCGTAGACATGCATGATGGTACTCTCTTCGTCTCAAAATAATTGTCTGTGGAGAGAGTATATTTTCTTTTTGTTGAGTTTGTTTGTTTTGTAATTGTACTTCTCCCCAAGTATATATATTTTGTCCAAAGCTATTGCTCTTCTTGTACTATATAATATCAGCTTTGCACATGACCCCTCAGTCGATACAAAGATTTTTGTAAGTACAAGGATGTGAGGTCATCATCATTTGTCAGATACATAATTATTTATTTGAGGAATAATTATGTCTGAATCGATCAAGAAACAATCACTTCCATTTGATATATGATAGCATTTCTTCTCTAGTTTTCGAAAAATATGAAAACTTTTTGTATTTGATAAATAAAGATTCAATAGCATGCCATTAAGTTGAATTCCTCGGCAACACTAATATTTATGTGTCAATCTCAATGTTATCTATGCACTAGGAAACTTTGGATTTTAGTACGTGTCAATCTCATGATTCTCTATATATGCATTACACTAAGATGATAGCAAATGGAAAATTCCAATATGAACGACTAACATGATACACAATATAAATCGTGATATCTTCCATATAGCACATAACAGATGAACGTCCCGCTAAACGTATTAAATCTTAATATGTCATCTGCAATATGCTCCATAATAAGAGACACCATACCGCGCAAGTCACATGTATGTCCATCGAGAGCTTCTCCAAACAACATTTCAGAACTAACATACGCCTAAAATATTGCTAGCTGATAGCATGTACGTGTGTTGAAAATATGAACGCTTAATTTAAACTCTTATTTTCTTCGACAAATCTAGTACAACGCCCACGAGAAATGGTGAACAAAATTACTGCTTAAATTTCAAGTAATTTTTTAAATTTCACATCTTCATTTCGGCCTACTTAGCGTGGAGTATATAAATCTATTTGCATCTTTGCTATGTTAGGTATTTAATTATTTTTTGAGCCGCCTCTCGGGTTGTCCCCGCCCCGGCGACTTCGGAGGACCCTCCCCCATCCACTACAGCCTCCCTCATTGGCGTGCTCCTGGCCGGTGCCACTGCCGATGCCTCTGGCGGTGGCGGCGCCCTTCTCGTCAAAGGACGGAGGGGCGTGGCGGCAGCTCCATGGGAAGTTGTGGAATGGTGTCATCGGTTCAAGGGCGGCACAGCCTTGGAGCCGGGGCCTTAAGCCAGAGAGGAGCCTTGGCGGCGGGTGGTGCGCATCATAGGCATCAACCTCCGGCGGCACGGTAGTGGATCAGATGTCGGTGTGGCCGCCTTCTCTGTTGCTGCTCCGACCGGCAGTGTGGGGGCCTGCTGTTGTGTTCGAATAAACGTGGTGGTCCTAAGGTTCCTCTTGCGCCAAGACGAAGAACTTCCTGACGCATGTCCTTCTTGATCTGGCCGGGGTGTCGGGTTCCATAAGTCTCCGTCGGCGAACTCCCATGGGCGCATTACGCCTAGAGATTGCTGGATCGGATGGGATTTGGCCGTGTCCATTGAATTCTCTGTTAAGGAGGGTGCGGCGCAGAGCTCTGCTATCTGTGGCCATCACTAGATATGTTTAGATGCATGGTGAAGTCAGAGGCAGAGAATGTCATAAAAGCTGAGATTGGAGGACTAATAACGGTGATTGGAGTCTGCGGCGACAAGGAAATTACTTGGAGTTTCGGGATTCGTAGCATCGGTATGTAAATGGTGGTGACAACACAGGTGAAGTTCGATGTCTTACTTTTCAGGGTGAAAATTGAAGGTCAGGTCTTAACTGGTTGTGCTTGACAATGAACTTGTTGAAGGCATTATTTTGAGAGCGGGACTATCTTCAGGATGAAAATCTAAGATGTATGATTGGGTGATGATGGCACTTGAGCATCGCTTTTGGAGAAATTGGACATTACGTGTTGCCTTGGTGGTGGTTGTGCTACTGCTGCAAACACTAGAACTTGGTAGCGAGTATTTTCTTGTTATTTTTTTCTTTTGGTTGTGTGTATCCGTCGTGTTGCATTCTTTCACGATATTAATATATTTTCTTTATAAAAAATACTTAAATTTTCCAATTGTAGTCTACAATTTATCAGTTGGAAGCAAGGAGTGACACGTACGTTTTTGTTGGTAGCAAGATATGGTTTTGCGTGTTTCCGGTGCTGCCTATTGCCTAAGACTTGCAACACCAATAACGTACTGTACGTGTATCTTGCACGTTTAGAATTGGCAGGAGAAGTTGCCTAGCAACCTCTCAAATCCTCAACATATTCAAAACGAATCGAGTTTCCTTGGTTCACCTATGACATTTCTAACAACCGCGGCCATGCACCGATGACCGATGCACGGAGACTTTTCTAACGACCTACGTTCGTCACAGTTGTATGCATGCATCTGAGTATTTGACATTTGCTTTCACATGTGTGTTGCACCGTGGATTAATTTCTTAATTTGTAGCAGTCGAAGCACGCACCAAAAAATTAGCTCCGATTCCGGCATTTTTGAAACGAAAACGACGCATGAGCAAAGCGTACAAAACACCTCATGATACATACATAGCTGTGAGAGGACGTATTGTCAAAATTGGGATCCAAGCAGCATGCCTAAGACTGCTGACCTCCGTTGAGCCGTCGGCTGGATGGAAGAGAAAGAGATCCATCGAAATCACTGCGCTGCCTACCCAGGGGTCAGGTCCAAGCAGGCAGCTAACTAACTGCTGGCCCTGGCGCCTAGCCAACTGGACGAAACTTCCGGCCAACTCAAGAGCAAGGAGCATGGTCTCGAACGAACGAACGACGGTGGCTTGCCGGCGCGTCGCTCCCAAGCGTCGTGTCTCTGTCCGGCGTATCCGAGGTTGGCCCCCCGCTGTCGGTGGGGCCCTCCTCCTCCCGGCCTCGGGACCGTTGGTGCGGAACTCGTGGGCCAAACCCCCGGGTGACGGCTGTGCGTCGTCGAGGCAGGGTTTTAGCGGCCGAGAGCGGCCGGGGCCCCGCGTGGCGTGTACAGTGTGCCCGGAGCTGCTGCGCGCGTTCCTCACCGTTCGTGCAATCCACGGGCAACGTGGGAGGGACCTCGCCTCGATCGCCCCCCCGGGGAGTAACCGCCTAGCAGGGTACGGCTAGTCCGTAGGCCGTAGCCGTGTTTGTTTGCTCCGTTCTTCGTTTCTCTTGTTTCCTGCACGTTCTTTGCTGACAGAGAAAGAGATCATTGTACTCCTGCATTAATTGTTGACGGACTGGATGTTTCCAATTTGATTCAGCTCCTATAGATATGGTGGATGAGCTGCTAGTACGTGATCAAGAGCTGATTAACTTGGCGTACTAGTAGCACACACTTTTTTTTTTGAGATTAATACTAGTAGCACACACTTGAACGTTAGGCCGGCCAAGCTACACAACACACCAACCGTGGACCGATACATGTACGACGTACGCACACGTAGCTAGCTCGCGTCGGCTGCGAACGTGCCGTACATGCTTTGGGTTGCATGCTGCATGTCTCTGCCGCAACACGTTCACCACGTAGTATGATGTACGTTCTCTGCCTCCCCGCGTCCGTGCCTTTCGCATCGCGTCATGCATGTACTACAGTACGTGCGGTCACCTCATACTACAGCCTTTGTCCGCTTCCCCGGCCGGCGCCCGGATTTTTTTCCATCGACGTGCGTGCCTTCTTGCGTGGTGCCGGCCGGTCTGTCACGACCACCCGATCGACCAACGACGAACGTCTGCACGCGCTATTCCGCACGGTTTCCCCGTATCGGCCCGTGAAACTACCCGTGCGACCATCTCCATCCATCGATCGCGCTCAGCCGGACACGAATTGTCGCAGGCCATGCTTTTCTTTTTCTACTACTAGCAAAAGTGCCCGTGCGTTGCGACGGGTTGAGATGAATTTAGCAAAGTAGCAAAACCTCCTATTTTATGTTAGAGTAACAAAACAAAAGATCCCCAGAAGAAATGAGAAAATATATCAGGTAGACAAGTAATGTTTAAGAAGAGAAACACTTAATAATCATAAGAGAAGTTCTAGAATTTCTTGATATAAGAAAAAAAGTAGGCTCTTGATAGTGTGCTCATGAAAATGCATGAAACATGCATATTAATTGAATCATGTGCCGAAATAAAAACATCGTCTCACGAGAAGTTACCTGTGTGCAAGCATGGCTATAGCTACTCAGATTTTTACACTACTTAATTATCCTCCAAAAAGGAACGACCAGACTTGTGCTTCGATGCTTGGCTCCGCTCAATCCCGTGTGATAAAATCACATACCTCAATCTAATGACTTTATAAACTACGTCATATAGTAGAGAAATAACATCAAACTAAGTTTCTATGAATATTACTGTGTTCCGAACTCTCTTCCCTCCAACCAGTTAAATAGCATACACCAAAATCCAATCGGAGCCAAACCTCTCGTGGAAAACACCACCCTCACCGGGATGCATGATCCTAGTGATATCACCACCGACGTCGCAAAAGAGCTCAAACACACCCTGGAACCTTGTCAAGTCCCGGACATACTACCTCACCCATCGGTCTTTGTTTTCTCATGGCCACGATCCGAAGCACCCCATCCCCACTCCCCATGTTCATGTCGTACTGCTCATGCAAGCTGGTGAGCAGCCTAACGCTGGTGGAGAACTCCTTCATGCCGTGCCGAGCACCAGAAGATACGATGTTGTCGTCGTCCATCACCCAGTACACGCAGTTGTTGGCGCCTGGAGCACATCCATCAACTCAGTTATTGGTGTGTGCTGGGCGACCCCTCTCAACATCGGCTGGACTTGCCGCAATCTGCTTCCAGGAGAATAGCTTCGTCGACTACCAAGTCGACCCGGCCGCCGCGCTCTCTCCTTGCGCCTCCCTGTCGGACCCACTCCACCGCCTATCCCTGCTCGCCAGCACCCTCAGCCCGGACGCCATCAGTCCTAATCTAGCGGCCATGACGGCGGCGGCCCCATGGGGCCTAGCCTGATGCTCTAGCTCGTGCAAGTTCGGACCTGGGCTGCTGCGTCCCGACACCAAAATCTTCTCCTAAAGAAACGACTTCGAGGTGACCTATTCCGACCGGATATCGTTCTCCACCTCTGCCGAGATCCGATTCACCATCTCGCCGCGCTTCAGCTCATCAAAAGGAACTAAATCCCACCACCACCGATGATTAGGGAAACCAATGTCGGCTGCACGCTGGTTTGATGTATCTTCGCCCCCACAGCTTCCGACCTTGTAGAGCCGGGCGGTCGCTCGTTCACTGATTCTGGCTGGTACTTCATGTTGCGATTTTTTTTTGATAGTTGTCCACCACACATCGTTGTATATTTATACATGGAAGGTACCTTATACGGTTCGAAGTATCCATGCATATCTTGTTGTTCTTTTCGTGCACGTCAAAGGGAATTGCATATGACAACGTATTGGAATCGACTGGGGCGTCGACGCTGATTTGTTGACTCACGCCCAAACAAAACCAACTATCTTTTATCGATCGTTCACTACCTACGCGACGACGCACCCGGCCGTAGTCCTGGACACGTACGTGATAGAGATACAATCGTGACTTGATGCTGCTGTGTGCTCCTACGTGACTTGTGAGGTTACCGGCCAGGGGACGCACAAAGCATAAGATGCCAGGTTTTTCCTATGTAGAAAAGGATCACGTCCATTTTTTTAAAACTGACGAAAGCAAGTAGAAAACGGACATACCCAATTTGGAACGCACGAGAGAAAGACGTGCATGACGTACGGTGGCAAAGGAGGGTAATTCTTTTCGACTCCGGGGCTGATTGTAACGATGTACCGACTGACCGACCGACCAAGTAACCAACCAGGGAAGCCTTAACGCTTTTATTATTAGGTGTATATATATATATATATATATATATATATATATATATATATATATATATATATATATATATATATACTAGGAAAAGTGTCCGTGCCTTGCTACGGGTTAACTTTATTTAATATCGGTTTTGCTAAATCTCAGTCAACTAAGATTTTCTTAAGTCTCGGTCAATTTTGAGAAAAGTGCAACCTTAGTTTAAAAAAAGTGTAATTGCACTTTTCTAAACAGAAAAGTGCAACGGACCGTTGCACTTTTCTGCTATTGCACTTTTTTTAAACTATAGTTGCACTTTTCTGAATTGACTGAGACTTAAAAAAAAATAGTTGACTGATACATAGGCATTCCCATTTAATATTTTTAGTCATAGAGAATTTATACCTAGAAATCAGCTTTCTCTTAATGGAAAGAAAATTCTTGACTGGGATCTAGCTAGCGTAAATTATTAGGGGCGTTATTTTCTCGGGATTGCTACAGTCGTGGACTCTACCATGACAATCGATGGAAAGTGATGGGTAACCACGCCATCGCCCATTATTCTAGATTAGCTTCCCGTCATTCCCCGATAATAGCTCCTCGCAGTCTATCCCTGACACGGACAACCGCAAAATCTGAATGATCTCGTCTTCATAACACGAATGTTGTAGAGATGATGTATCAGCGTTCCTCATCTCTCCCAAGCTAGGGTCAAAATGATTTAATCTGGTGCAAGTATCAAACTTCAAGAGCTAACCTCGCAAAAGAGGTTTGTAATTACTAAAAGCAACAGGTTGGCACAGCATCCTAGCACAAGCACAATACAGAAGTATCATCTTCTCTTATAAAAAAAAGATGGAAACTTAGATACAAAAATAATAAGAACTTAGATAAATGTTGCAATTGTACGAAATGGCTCTAAATCATTTGCTATTTTAATATCAAGGGGCATCAATCGTTTCATAAGATCCAAAACCATTGCTAGGTTCTTCCATGGATTGTTCCATGTCACCAATGTCCCGGTTAATGCCATTATTATCTACCAAAATATATCAATTAGTATCATCTGCTGGAACATGAGAATCAATATGTACTCCGTCTATATTAGACCCATGAGCTTTTGATGTGTCTAATAGGGAATTCTGCACCACATAATGAGAGATATATAGTAAGTGAGAATTAACCTGCAACGGGTTTCAGATTGTTGACGCAGACTGACATAGCAAATTTGTTCCACATTTCATATCTGATAGGTTGCATGTAGTTTGATTATACCTTATCCTCTGTATATGGCAGTCCCTGGCAAAAGTTGTATAACAATGGCCTATGGGACAGCATCACCGCTGCGAACTTCGACTTTGCAAACTCTATCGGATCCATAACAACTATCATACCAAGTCAATACTACTATATCCTCCACCACATAGGCTCCTGTCCCCGATTTGCAAAGCTACCATGTCGAGTTCTCCTCGTTCGCGTATGAGAACAGGTTCAAGTGGTGCTGCTAATCCTGTTCCCGGTCCCGTCGCAGACTCCACCACCTTACCCAGCAGTTGAGCACACGACGCACATCGCCGCCCTCCTTACGCCATTGAGTTTTGACCGCGCGAGACACTCGACGTGGACCAACTTTCGGCATGTGGCTGCCCCGTTGCCGCCGGCCACAGCGCCTCAAAGCGTGCCCGGCGGACGTGACCTGCACGACGCAAGTTGACGTTGAACCGTGGCTTGGCAGCCTCGACCACCCACGAAACTCACGGCGCAGGTCGACGTAGCACCGTGTCGTGGCGGCCCTGACCATCCACGGGTCCTGAGTTTGCCTGCCATTGCTATCTTGGAGCCCATTACAACCGCCTGCAAGACGCAGGTTGATGGCAACACCATGGTGGTAGCTCCGGACCCCGGCTACACACGGGAAGCTGAGTTAAATTGGCCGTCCTTGCCTTCGTGGGGCTCATTGCTACCCCATAGAAACACACATCTGGAGGTGCTCAACCTGTAGAGAGAGCATGAGGTCGTGCCTGGTGATGGTCGCTATTGTGACGTTGCGCGGCGGCACAACCGCTGCTTCTCGCTGGAGCATATAGGGCCCGTCCCATCGGATCACACCCCGTCGGCGGAATCGGGTTGAAGATGCCATCGATCGATTGTCGTTTTAGGGCAAGTATATTGGATAGTTTGTTTGATAGATCTCGTCTCCTCAATCTTACGTGTCAGATTGACCTCATGTATATATACATGAACTTGGCACGGAGTTGTTTTTATTCCATCGGAGTCCGGTTTCTTGCCGTTTCATTGGTCGCTAGCTGTCCTTTCCGTTCACGAGAAGTTGGAAGGGAATCGGAAGGAACCGGGACAAACGACGTACAAACCAACGAACGAAACTAAGGAAACGCACGACGGACGAAAACGTACGAACATCCGGGAGGAAGAAACCTTAGTGCTTTTACTAGCAAATTGCCCGTGCGTTGCTACGGAGTGTATTTTATTGACATGACACAACATTGTTGATGAGATACTGCAATTTGATGGTAGTTAATGGTCTACATGACTGACATGAAAGGAATTGGCTTGGTTTGTGATGCTTGTTGACACCAGGAACATTACATGAGTAAGGAAAGGGTCTAGTTATAGGGAATAACCTGTCATCAAATTAAAGTTTTCTACGGAATATGAAAATGGCAACTCCACAATTATCTCAAACGGTGGAAGATGAAGTTTAGTTCAGTCCTAGACATTGGCTTTAAAACCCGTTACCAATTAAAGTGAGGCAGCCGCACCATGTCACCATCTAGCCGATCAGTAGCTCTCCGTCTATGTCGCTTCCATTGTTTACGGTTTCTCTTTCCGCACACTAAGCTAGCTTTCGTAGACATTATGGCTATGAAATCACACTGTCAAGCTTATTGTAGCAGTTTTGTAGCAATACCAATTACTACAGTGGCTATGAAATCACACTATCTAACTTGTTTTCCTTCTCGGGGCACCCCAGCTATATGTGAACCAGGCCTTACAGATGACCCACGGGGCAGCAGTTGTGTCTGACACTCATCCTGATCTGCCGAGTCTGTGGTCAGTTACCAAGGATAACAAATGCAAATTTATTTGGTCAATTCACAAAATCAAAGTAGAGGAAAAAATAGGTATGTGTGGATCTGATAATTTTCTTCCTTCCATGCGTCCACCGGCCATCATGTTCACAGACTGTTGCTAAGTCAGTATACATATAACCAAGATAAACCTCACCTTCCATGTACCTCCTCTGTAGCAGCAGTTTTCTGTACACCAGTAGATGGATACGATTCTTGGCATTTTATCAAACCTGAAAAAGACACAGGTCGCTGTTCACCTATAATCATAGCTCAGCCAAGTCATGGAAAATCTAGGAGTTCCACTATGATTTTAAACTACAAGAAACCGTGATGAATGAAAATAAAATATACCCGTACGTGAAGTTGAACTTGATGAATGAAACAACTGTGACACGGTTAACTCAATGTAATGATGATACTTGAACAAGGAATCAACAGCCCGCTCAAGGTTTACCTCTGATGGTTAGTCATCCAAGCTAGTGGAAAGACTTGCCCACAAATTAGAGCTTGATAAGAGTAAATATCTCGGAACAACTTACTTAAATATGCTTGCTGAAACTTAAAGAACGCCAAAAATATTTTTTCCAAAATGTTGAATCTGAAAACCTGAAACAAACACATTACAGGCTACCTCAGATGGCTTCATGCCTTTATTAACCTAATACAGGTTGTAATTTGTAAACTATCATGTTGTATGTGTCGGAAAGGAGAAATTTCTACCATAAGGCGTACAAATCCTCAATTCCAATGTAACTCATTATTTTCTGATGATCTCGACCATCATGAGTCGACAATGAAAAACACACGGGTTGTCTTTTTCCATGTTCACAGAAGAAATCTAATACTGTGATAAGGTCCAGCAAAGCTAAGGCAAGATAAATAAATCAAATTATCAATCAGCCAAATGCTTCACCACAGAATAAGGGTTCGACCTGCTGTTTACATGATCCCTAATACGGTCATTTCAGCTCTAACTTCAGAAACACCATATGGCGATGATAGCAAAATATTTGACAGGGTAACATAATTCCGCAAATTACCTAGTTAAATTTCAGAAAAGCATATCTGATGCAATTTTTCCAAGTTCAATATCACCTTGGAGTATGCATCCACCCAACAATGCACCCTATGACCTCGGATAAGGTTTTCCAGGCGTTGACTTGATAAGCTCATGTGCATCTCTGAGCATCCCCGAACGTCTAAGAAGACATACAAGGCAAGCATAGTGATCGCCACATGGCACATTCAAGTATTCGTTCTTCATCATACCAAAGTACTTCCCTTCTTCTACTAAGCCAACAGAACTGCAAGGTTCAGAACAACCGTAAACGCCACATTATCTGGAGAGAGGCCCTCCCAGAGCATCCAAGAGAAAATCTCAACAGCTTTGTTAGCTGAACCATGTAGGAAATAACCTTAGAATCATCTAACTGCAGAAGAACACGTCTCAAACTGGAATAGAATCAAATATAAGAGTAGTCCTCTCCCTGTTCCCAAAATTTGTGCTCATGTTAATGAGACCTGCCAACACATGGGTGTTGTTCATATCTATAGAATAAATCGTGATGCAACCTTCAATCCATTTTGCCAACATGATGTTACTATTTTGGAAGAGGCCTGTCATTAGAGCTAAGATAACAAAATCATCTGTGCATATTTCCTTCTTACTAAACTCATTAAAAATCCCTAAAGGCTCTCGAGATGACCATTCTGGGCATAGCCTGAAATAATCGCTAACCATGTGAGCACATCCCGGTCTTGTAACTTATTGAACAACAAACTGTTTACCACTTTGCATATTTCCTGAGTGCATACTCACCAATCAGATGTGTATGCTGCAGCAATTCTCTTAGGCATTTCTTCAAACAGCCTCCTTGCACTCTCCCCGCACTTCACACATCCATGAACCATGGCATCTCAATCTCTCACACGCAGCAGCTCAATCTTCTACTCCCCGCTCCACCTCTCTAGTAGACATTCACCTGTCCGGCTGTCCCCTTTTCCCGGTGCCTCCCATCGCTTCCCCTCCATGGAGCACACGCGACAGAGGTAGGCGTCCTACTCGACCGCCAAGGTATGAGCTGGTCAAGCACTTCCACCACGCCAGGTCGACGCATTGGCTGGAGAGCTAGGCCTGATACAGGTTGATGCAGCTCCGGTGCCGACGTTGGGCTCACCTCGTTTGGGAGCCGGAGGAGGGTGTCCAGGAAAACTCGGAGCTAGGTGGAGGGAAGCTTGGTGCTGCCGTGGTCTATCTTGTTCCAACGGAAGGAGGAGGTCTAGCTCGCCGGCAGCAGCACCAGAGGAAATAGTAGGGGCGGGGGATCTACCTCCCGTCAATCGCCGCCGCTCCGATCGGGGCAGGTGCCAGGCTGCGGGTTGGACTAAAGTGCAAACACTCCCCTATACATGTGGTACTGCGGGTTGATTTTCCAATTGTTTGGGGACTAAAGTGTAAAACGGATGACGTACCCGTACGCACCCATACGGTCGTTAGCCGAAATTATATAGTAGAGATTATTAGGTAAAGATGGGTGGCAATACCATGTGCGAGTCTGCGACGGGCCACGCGGCTGCAGCCTGCAGGCACGTTGGAGAAAATAGGGCTGAGAAATAATCTATTTCTTTAGTCGGCTCACATCAGCCTTTTTTGCGGATGTTACGTGAATATATTTAAAGCCATTAGTCTAATTCGATTGCTTTTTTTTATTCTCGATCCATGCTACACCGAGGCCAGCCTCATTTTAGCCTAACGCGAGGTCAGTTCGGACATTCCTTATATAGAAAGATTCGCTCCCGCGCATTACCAGAAAAGGAAAGGGCCCCCAACAGCGACATATCTACGCGCGAACCCAGGCTGCTCCGCGCGCGAACCAGGCTTCACGCGCGAAGGAAAACTCCACGACGTTGTCGCTGTCTACAAAAGCCCATCTAGAAAAGTACATCTCCCCCTTCTCCCGTTACTTCCAATCTTCAACAACCCTAGGCAGCCATGAAAGGAGGCGGCGCGAGCTCCATCCCCAACATGGCGCCATGAACAGCAGATTTCTACCAGGGAAAAAACTACAGGTAACCAGAAAATAACAAAGCAAGCAGGAAAACATCATCCCGCGTTTGCTATCTTCCCCCATCTCCCGTTACTGCATCTCCTGGTAGTAAGCAGGAAATTCCATCCTTCTGCTGCCCTTGATGATTCTCTCACATGGATACACATTGATTCGTGAGCTACACACCCCCCTCCATTCCCCCTCCCCACCCCCCCTAGATGTCATCAAAACTTACAGCAAAAAAGTGGTGGACATAGAATTTCATAAGTTCCAGGTGCCCCAAAAAGCATCAGATAAAAAAACTACATCAGGTTTGCATCCCCAGGTTTCAGTACTAGTAGTTACAGTTTACAGGGAACAGTTTCAGTCTTGTAATTCGTAGGGGGCTTTTGAGATAAAAATTCCCATAGATCTGCTGTTCTGCCTGTTCATCATCAGGAGTACTTCTGAAAAAATCAACCATGGTTTCCTGTTACATTAAGAGAAGAGTGCTTTATATTTTAGTTACCTCCCTCATACATTCAGATAGGTGAAAGTAACAATTGAAAAACATCTATTATGGTTCCCTGTTGCTACCGCTGGAGTATCTTCTGCTTGTTACCAGTCCAAAATAAAGTGCTTGTGATTCAGTAACATTATTACTTTTGCTAGGGAGAGGTAACAATTTGGAAAAGTAACTTACTATTTGTGAGTATGAAAACAGGCGTATGGCATGACAAAAAAGTCAAGTGAAAAAATCGGGTGTGATTAATGACTTACTTGTTCCATCCCACTCATCAAAAATCCGATATGTATGATCTCTGTATGAAAAAAGGCATGGAAAAAAAATGAAGATATATTAGTATGAGCATGGTTCATGATTTGCATGTTGAGATTAAAAAATTACATGGAGATATAACTGAAAACAACCATGTTGATTTGCATTTTTTGAGAAAAAAAATGACATGGAAAGATAACTGAAAAATAACCATGTTGGTTTGTGTTGCAGGTACTAAGATGCGAAATTTCGAATGGTGGTTGGGTGGCATTGATCTGAACCAGGATCCTAAACCTGATGGACATGAAAGTCCAGCTGGTGCTTCCTTTGTAGATGCTTCGAACCGTGAACCTGATAGCGGGGACTTTCCTAGGCAGGCAAACACATATGCTGATGGCTCGCACGGAGCAGAAGCTGGGAAGTCAGCTGGACTTCCTGCCACTCACACTACATCTGGCCATCCTTTTGACAGTGGCCCAACAGTTGCATCTGGCCATCCTTCTGGCAGTGGCCCAACAGTTGCATCAGGTGTGCCATCTGGTGTAACCCTACCTAGTGCTGACAGTGGTAGCGATGATGAAGTGCAGTCTACCCCGGAAGGGTATAGGCCGCAGAAACCTTTCATTGGTATGAAGTTTGATACCATTGACATGGCGATGGTGCATTACAATAAGTACGCAAAACACATTGGCTTCTCGGTGAAAATTGAGTCGTCTAGAAAGTCAGTCAAAGACGGTGAAAAAGACAAGGCTGTATTTGTCTGTAACAAGTCTGGGAAAAATTCAGAAACTGAAAAGGTTCAGCCTCAAAGATTGCGAACTGTGACCAAGTTGACTGAGTGCAAAGCTAAGATGAGAGTTAAGCGTATTGGTGCCAAGTGGGAAGTAACTCAGTTTGTCGAGGAGCACAATCACGATCTTATTGAGAAGTTTGCGTTGAAGAAATATTTGAGGTCGCATAAAAGAATTCCTAAGGAAGAGAAGAGGTTCATTGATTTGCTGCATGAAGTTAACATATCCTCAGGCAGAATTATGGAAATAATGGGTGAACTTCATGGTGGCAAAAAATTTGTTCCTTATGACAGCAAAACAGTTAGCAACTACACTGCCAAACTTGGAGAAGAGAACAGGTTCAAGGATATGCCATTGTTGAAATCAACTTTTGAAGAGATTCAGAAAGAAGATCCTGGTTTTTTCTTCAAGTTCAAGATTGATGAGGATGGTGTTGTTGAGAACATATTTTGGGTTGACAGTGCGGCGAGGGGTGTGTACAAACTGTACCATGACTGCGTATCGTTTGATACTACCTATATGACCAATATGTATAACATGCCATTTGCTCCTTTCATTGGCATTAACAGATATGGTCAGTCTATTCAGTTGGGTTGTGGTTTCATGAGGAATGAGAAGATTGCAAATTTTGTATGGTTGTTTGAGACCTTCCTAGAAGCTATGGATGGGCCGCATCCTCTAAATATAATAACAGACCAAGCAGCTGCGATTCGCTCGGCAATCCTAGTAGTTTTCCTTGGAATTGTTCACCGGAATTGTCGATGGCACATTATGCAAAAGTTGCAGGAAAAACTAGGCCCATTCATATCAAAACATGAAGCTTTGAGACTGGAGTTCAATGCTATCATTGATTACAGCCTGACTGAGCAAGAGTTTGAATTAAGATGGGCTGATATGCTATTAAGGCATGGAGTTGCTGACAATGTGCACCTCGCTGATCTTTACGATCTTAGATAGATGTTTGTACCAGCCTACTTCAAGGATAGATTTTTCCCGTTCCTGCAGACTACAACTAGAAGTGAGGGTTTTAATGTCGTGTTGAAGCTGTATGTTAACCCTCATGATAGTCTTGTCCGTTTCTTCAAGCAATACATGAAATTGCAAGAAAGGATTGAGGTTGCTGAGGATGGCCATGAGTTTGTTGCCGAAGACAAGACAGTGAGGTCTTGGTCGGATCTGCCAATGGAGAAGCAAATGCGCGAAACCTACACTCTCCCTATATACAAGAAGTTCCAGCTTGAGCTGCGCAAGAATACGGCTTACAATGCAAAAGATCTTGGAGGAGGTTTGTTTGAAGTGTCTCCTATTCAAGATTCTGTTTTTTGGCTATGGGAACAGAAGTTACATTGTTAGATGTGATGTTCAAAATGGCATTTTCGATTGTGAGTGCTCAAAATTCAAGAAGGATGGCGTCCTATGTTGCCATGCCATGAAGGTTATGATTCATGTGGGTGCAGTTCATTCGATGCCGGAGCATTACATATTGCCTAGATGGTCACTACCTCCACCCGACATTGTTGTGCCACCGGCTCCATTTCACGAAAAGCCTACTGGAAAACTATCCAGAAAAGAAATGTGAATACTACGATTTGGTAACTTGTGTCAGGATTTTGCAGAAAAGATAGCTTGTTCTGCAGCAATTTCTGACAAAGGGGTGGAGGTTGCAGAGAAGCACATGAGAAATTGTGAGAGGGAGCTAGCGGACATAAAGAAAGCTGCGTCTGATGCAGCAAAGAAGAGGAAGCAAAAAAATGTTGCATCAAATTCAGTGCCTGCCACTGAAATGACAGATACTTCAAGTTCGTAGCATGACACTGGGATCCCTCCTGGCACAACACTAAAAGATCCTATATTCATGAAGTCGCCTGGTAGACCGAGCCAGAAAAGGAAGAAAAATGGCCTACATCTCCAACCTTCTCGCCCTACAGTCTGCAGTGTTTGTCAAGAAACGAAGCACGATGCACGTAACTGCCCAGTTCGGATTGCAAATCCGGAAAAATATCCACTACTGCCGCTGTTCAGTTGAGAACTCGAGATTGTATAGAAATAAAAATCCAGACAGATTTTTATATTTCGTAGTTTTATGAAATCCCAATAGTTGTATTGCTTGCCTTGAATATCGTATGTTATGTTGCATTTTCAGTTTGAAAAACAAAAAAATGTTAGATGGAGGAAACCAATGATTTACTTCTTTATGCTTGTTTTATTTGTTGCACTTATTGAATTATGAGACATACAATGCAAGCAATGTGAAAACTACGGCTGCTGCAACTAAAAAGTGCTATATGTAGGTAACTGAAATAGTCGAGGATAATTAGGGACTTACAGTGGAAAAACATATTAGATAATAAGCCTCCACTGGGCCTTGTTTTGTTCGAAACGAAGCCACTTGTCGTTGTATATCTTCCTTATATTTGGCATGTCATCCTGATCAAAGTTTGGAGTCCTCCTGCCATTCCATTCTTCCAAGTTCTTCAGTGTAAAGAAGCCGCAGTCGAACCTGGTTCTCAATAGATATAGAACACGCACAGAAAATCAAAACACATGCATGAAAAAATCAAAAAAAAAAATGTCATCTAAAAACATGTAGACACAGAGAATGTTGAAAGGAGTTAGCATTGAGAATCAGAGATGGAACTTACGTGTTTGTTTGCTTTGGAGAGTTTATGACTTCGATTGGATAGTCGCTTATTTTGATTTTGTATTTCTTGTACTCTGTTGACCATACCTTCTTGATTGATGCAATGAGAATATGACATGCGTGCATCATTAAAGCTTCCCCGTTGTTTTACAGTGAATCAAGAATTTACAACCTCTGTGCTACTAAATTAAGAACCACCAACCAATAATGCCCTGTACATTTATCTTCTTTTCTACTCTTTGGAAAGCTTTGTAGTGTTGGGAAAAATATCTGTTATTTCCACAAAAGAGAACAATAGAACATGTCGTCTTAAAGAAAACAATAAAATGGAATATCTGCTATTCAATTTTTGCCTAAGATGGGATGAAAAAATGCCATTCTGTTTGATTTAAAAAAATGCCATTATGCAAAGAATTGATCCAGTGAAATTACTTATATTTTATATTTTCATGTTAAAAAAGAAAAATATGTTATGATACTTTGATGCCATTCTGCAGGACAGCTAAAAAAACCAAAAATACTTTGTAGAATACTTTTTGGAAATGTAACTTTGGGTTACTAAAAACATCACAGTAATATAGAAATTCCCATGGTTTTTCACTTTTGTACTGAAGATTGGCGCTTGGATACCAACTGTTAAAAACAAGAATCATAAAAAGGTACATTGCTGGTCTGGAGGGGGTGATAAATTCTTACTAGTTCTTTGTGATCAAGTCTATTGGAACCATGAAAGGCAAAGCACCTCTTGACATCTTTCAGCTCGAATCTGCAGTCGATCAGATATGTCTGCGATGTAACAGTATTAAAATGTTAAAAATGCATTCACCTATAAAAAACCAATTAACATTTCATCCAGCAAAAATCCATTAACATTCCATTTCCCAATTTGTGTCAGCAAAACTTACAGCGATTCGGAGTGGCATGATGTACTTCATTGGATTTTTGTTGTCGGCATTAATTACATGTATACCAATTTCACATACAGTATTCCACAGTTTCCCCCCCGGAGCTACTGAATCTGCTAGATCTCCCAGAGCTACGAAGAATGTACCATAATCAATTATAGTCTCCTTACACTCCGGGTGTAGTGTTTTCCACTTGTGCTTACAAACCAAGGTATAAACTTCATTAGCTCCCCTGCTCACTGTGTAATCCTTTTTGGTGTTATCAACATACGGTGATCTGTGCATAGCGGTTGGCTTGATAAGTCTCTTTTGGTATTCATGGGGAACAGGGGTGATGCTTGTTGATGATGGATCTGCACATTTTGAGCTAGTGGCACCTTCTGCATTGTAAACGTGATTTTCCTCTAAATTTGTTGTGCAATTAACTGGCTCATTGTCCTCTGGTGGTGTGCTAAGGTCAAACACGGGTGGATCAGGAGCTAGCCTTGCACACTCATTCCTTCTACTTGACATTGAGCTGTCAAAGTTAAGTCGCCTATTCATTGAATCTTGCACTGCTGAACTTGGTGCGGTGCTCCTGTTATTATTAGCAGCGGAAACATCATTCGTTGGTGTTTTCTGATAGATGCCATGGTCAGTACTGCTTCTCGTTGCGCTTAGCCTACTTGGACTCAACCTTGTCATGACACGTGTAGGCGTCAAATTTCTTGGAGGTGATTTCAGCGGCGACTTTTTTGTTGATGTTGGCTTTGTAACAATGCTATTATGCGTGTCGTCCTGGTTCTGACTTGTGTAAACCTGTCCACGGACCGCTGCCCTGGTTCTATACTTACTAGGTGTAATGGTAGCTGTTTTACCAAAATTGCCTTGCTCCTATTCAGGTAGCTCAAATGTAACTGATTTCCTTGGTATCAGGTGGGGTTTAGGTTCCAACTCTTCGATGATTTTGTTTAGCTCATCTTTTGCGCTCACTAACACAGAAGATATGTAACTGTTCCATTTGACCCCATCATCCATTATTGGCACCTTGAGAGGGGCTTGCTTGAATACATACGTAGTTGTCCTGTCCACATGATCTATTTCTGGTGTTTCAAGGACAGGGATATGGATTTCTGGCTTTAGATCAGCGCGCATAAAATCCAACAAGCTTGCCCTGTTTCTTTCCCATTCCAAATTGCTGCACTTCTCTCTCCCTTGCACCTCTTCATCCCCCTCTGGGCCATCGATGCTATCGGTTGTTGAGTTGTAATTGTCACGCAAACCTGCAAGTGTGTCAGCTGCGTGCAAACCTACAAGTGTGTCAGCTGCGTTTTTTTCTGTCAGGTTGCATTCCCCTTGTAGACCATTGTGAGCTTCTTCAAGGCATGGATTTTCACTGTTTCTGCCCCCTGTACCTGAACGTGTTGATCCATTTTCTACAGCCGGTGGAACTCTTACTTCATTGGACCTATCTTCCTTGCCAATCTCTAGATCAACAATCTTATAAGTGCATGCCTTTTCTCTTGCTATTTCTTCATTTATCTGCATACCGCGAGGATCATCCACTGCCACTTCGACTGAAATTCCATCTTCCTTGTCAATCTCTAGATCATCCATGTTGCCAGTATGTGCTTGTTCTGTTGTTGTTTCTTCACTTATCGGGATACTGTGAGGATCATCCGCCACTTAGACTTTATCTCCGTTAACAACTTCTGTTTGTGGGCAGACTCGAGATGGAACCTTGACAGAAGACAACTCTGGAATAACTCCAATTCCAGACGTAGCTGCCTGTTGTACCTCGTCCTGAGACAAAACCCTACTGCAACTTGCTGCGCTTGGTGATGAGATGATGTCCTCATTCATATCTGTGCTTACTGTTTTCTTGCAGGCAGCAATTCCTGTTGGATGAGATGGTTCTTGAGCAACATCGCTGCTGGACATAGCTTTCTTCTGTTGCTCCTGCGGCGACAAAAACCTACTGCAAGTTCTTTTGATTTTTTTTGGAATGTAATCATGCTTCGACTCTCGAATGATTGCTATCGGACATGGCTCACCAATGGTTGATGCTGCCATTCTAGCTCTCTTTTTTCGACGTAAACACCTATCATCTTCTTCATATGTTGACTGCAGGCTAAGATCAAGTGATTCTTCATCAAGTGATACTGTTGTTTGTGTGTTATCTTCATTTAAATTGCCGCACTCAAACTCTGCATCAGATATACCCAGTGAATTTGGGCTGGGTGGGCTCTGTGTTGCAATTGGGGTATGCTCCCTAACGTCATCTTCGCTCTTCGATTTCTTGGCGCTTTTCTTCGCACTCTTCTTCTTCTTGTGCTTCCTGATTTTTTTGACAGGTCTGAATGCCAAATTATTTACAAGCATCTGAAGAGTTGACTCAAAATTGTGACACGCGTGTTGGACTGCTTCTTTGTATCTAGCTGTTTCCTGCATCAGAAATTACATATTGGCCCCAAATTTATTTTAGATGCATGAAAGTAGTACCGCAGTGAATATTCAGCTGCTTTGTCTAGCAAAAATGACTCAAAAAAATAAACTAAACTTACTTCTAAAGTTCGCTCAGCTGGTGCATTCTTTTCAATGAACAGATCAATCTTGGATGCGTCTGAGAAAAAGATGCTGCTGTGAAGTGATCCATCTCCCTGGGGGCCATCATCATGTTCTACTTCATCTTGAACAGGTGTGTCATTACTTGTTCCATTTTCTGCTTGATAAGTTGGAGAATTCGATCTGTTTTCGTGCAATTCTTCATTTACATCCGTGGGCTCTTCGTGTGCGCCCGGGTCAGCAAACTCAGGTTTAAGTTGCACCATTTTAGGGAGACAAAAAGGAAAAAGCACATGCATGAATACACATAGAGTATACAAGAAAAAATTCAAGCTGATCAGTAAACAAAAATAAATCCAAAGAACAGTTACACAAAAAATCAACCAAACAAAATTACCGGAGCCCATCCAAAACTTCCATCGCTCCCTTGATCTTGCATTATAGCTGCTTTCACCTCTGATTGGTCCAAATGGAAACGCGTGTTCCTTCAGGGTTGATTTCAATGCCGCTGGGTTGTACAGAGTCTACATATTTTACCTGTTCCACATGAGAAAATGGAAACACAAAAAACACAGAAATAAAAAGACATTAGGAAAACAGAAAAAGGATGTAAAAAGAGATAACAAGATGCAAGGAATCATTTGTATGTGACTGTACCATCAAGTATAACATGCAGGATTTCATCACCCCCTCTGCCTTTGACTTCGCGGCTTTTCGGAGCATTGTTATAACAAACTTGCTCATATTTAGCCTGTTAGCATTCGTGATCCTCACAAGTGAAGGGTAGAGCCTAGGGCTGATATGAGTACCAGTTGTTGGTGCAATTACAGAACACATTGCAAAAGTGATGAACATCCTGAGATAGCTGCTGTCGGCATCTTTCATCTCTACAAGCTTCTTCTCTAGGTAAGATACTGTGGGCTGGACTCTGCTTCTATTCCCAAATTGCTTATTCATGAACTTGATTGCCTCCGGATCCATCTCATACCGAACATCCAAATCACCCTGGACAGAATTTTCAGTCACGTCAATCGAGCCTCTTCCGGGAAAAACAAGCTTGCAGCTTGTCGGATCGAAGCAGTCCATCAGTTATTTGCACAAATCAGGCTGCAGCTTAGAACACTTAATATCCACCAGACCTCCATATCCCCAGCTTTTTATGAAATTAACCTGCTCAGGTGACATGCTCTTGTACAACCTCACCAGATTCATTGGGGATGATCGGTTAAAAAGCTTTGAAGAATGATTTCTCTGTGAACAACATGAATTACAGCCGTAAGAATGTAGTTAGTTGTTTTTAATCTAACAGCAAATAAAAATAGACTGCAGAATTTAAAAGTAATATGGATGGTAATGAACAGAAATCAAATCCTGGAAGTTTCAAAAAAACTTCCGAAAATGGCTTACATGTCTCATGACTGCTTCCTCATTTAACGTGTCCAATTGACCTTTAGTACTTGGTGAACGTCTAGAAGACAATGTAAGTTTCTGTCTTAATAAACCCAGCTTGGAATGGCTCTTGTGACGTTTTCGGCTGCTACAGGACTTTGTCATCTGAATAGAATAACTTCTGTTGTTTCACTGTGAAAACAAAAACACAGTTAAAAGAAGAAATCATGAGACATTTAGAAAAAAGTACCATCAAATTCAGAAAACACAAAGAACAAGCTGTAAAACGTGATGGCTCCAGTACCATCAAATTAGGAAAAAGTACCATCCATTCACGAAAATAGTCTCGTGTGTTTCAAAAGATACCAACCATTCAGAAAAAGTGACATGCCTTGATGATCTATCTAGGACAAAAAAAATACTAAAAGTTCTATCTAAGAAATGAAACAAGTGACATTTAACCCCCTGAAAATTAAAAATAGGCTCCAACATGTGAAAACTCCACTTTACATCGAAAATTACATATCCACTCAAAAAAGTAACATCCCTGCTGATCTGTCTGTAAAAAAGTACCAACAATTCAGAAAAAGTACACCCCCCTCCCTAACCTGTCTAAACAAAAATTACTAAAAAGTTCTATCATAAAAAAAATGGTGCAGCCTCATCCATGTAACAAAAATTAGTAGTGGAAGTTCTATCTATCTGAAAATTACATCTACCCATCCATGTAACAAAAAAAACTAATCCAGTTGCGTCGTCATCTATTTCAGTAAAAATGTTTGCAGTTTCAGAAAAAGAAGATGGTGCAGCCTCAGAAAAACAAAAAAAAAATGTAAAACCCACCATCTAGTTTTCAGAAAAATGTCCATTGCATGGTCGCAGTGCCATCTATTAAAAAAGGAAACAAACATTCGAGCTCATGCTTGGATGAAATTAGTACCATCTACACACTACAAGGTATAACCGCCCGCCGCCCTGAAAACCCCTCCAAAGCCCACCGTTTCGATCGATGCCCGACGACTCTTCGCGTCCCTCTATCCAACGTATGCCACCTTCTTTTGAGAATGGGCAACTTGTAATCTTGCTGTTAACGACAAGCCATAATGGCCAAAATTAACAATATGCGACTAATACATGTGGATGGGTATCCAAAATTAACACTACTTCATGCTTAGATGAAGTTAGTACCGCTCAAAAGTAACAAACCTGCTGATCTGTCTGCAAAAAAGTACCAACAATTCAGAAAAAAGTACACCCCCTCCTGATCTATCTAAACAAAAGTTACTAAAAAGACCTATCATAAAAAAAAGATGGTGCAGCCTCATCCATGTAACAAAAATTACTAAAAAAGCTCTATCTATCTGAAAATTGCATCTACCCATCCATGTAACAAAAACACTACTTCATGTTAAAGTGAAACAAACACAGGTTTCCCACTAACATGTACTGAAAACCACAGATTCATGTGCCTCCTCTCATCGACATCCCCCCTCCCCCTTCTATCACCTGTAACATGGGTTTGAAACCTATATCTCCATCTACTACCATGGAATTTTGCGAGTCAACTACAGAAAATAATCGCCCTCAAAAACACAGCGTGCATACAGTAAAAACATACGGGTTCAGATTGTAGAAAAAGTCACATCGAGTCCTCTGGGACTTACCCCTGATTCCTCCGTGAGGTGTAGAAACCCTTCTTCCACTCAAAATCGCCTAGGGGAACCACAGGCCGAGGGGACAAAATGGTACGCTCGGGAAGTAATGGCCACCCTCTGCAACGAGATCGCCTCCCAAGAAATCCGCGCGGAAAATCACCCTGGATGGAGAGAGAGGGAGGGGGAGAGCACGATATAGCCGTCAAACAAATCCACCATGGATACAACAAACAAGCTTAGAAGTTACATCAACGGGGGATCGATCCGCCCAGGGGGAAATACCGTCTCGAAATCGTCTCCTCCACGGCGGCCCGCGAGGAGCGGCGGCTGAACGGCGGGGATAGGGACGACCGTCGACGGGGCGGTGGGTTCCGCCCGAAAGACCGAGCTCGCCACTCGAATCCAGCCAGCAATCCACCCTACGGGGTGGGGGAGGAGGGGGCAAGCGGAGACGACGAGGAGCCCGCGAGGAGCAGCGGCTGAACGACGGGGATAGGGACGACCGTCGACGGGGCACTGGGTTCCGCCGGAAGACCGAGCTTGCCGCTCGAATCCAACTAGCAAGCCCCTACGGGGTGGGGGAGGAGAGGGCAAGCGGAGACGACGAGGAACGTCCGGACAAAATGGATAACGGCACGGTTACCGAAATTTGAATCGACTCCGCTAGGTTCACCCCGACCGCGCTGCACGAAAAGTGGACGCTCCAATCTGCGCCCTCCGATAGAGATCGCACGGTGCGGACGCGCGACCTCGAATTAACACAGAACGAGGTCAACCTGTTTTAAGAATACGGTATTCATTGTTTGTGAAAACTGCATGTGCTGGGCAGTTGTGGGTTACCGCAACCCATTTTGCTATTCTTAGCTTTATGGTTGTAAGTACACCAGGAAAATGGAATTCACTCCCCATCGCCCGAGCGATGCATGCTATCGTTTCGCGTAAGGATCGTTGTTCCTGGGCTGGCCCAATTGTGTTCCTTCGTGGTGCTTCGCTCGAGTGAAGATGCTTTGCCTCACGTACGTTCCACTCGGAAAAAAAAAACTAGCTCACGTACGTAACTTTTTTATCATTGTTTTGTTACTTATCATGCACTTCCGCACAATGGGTCACCATCTCACCGAATGGTGTGCTCAATTAAGAGAACAACTCACGTACTTTACTAGGGGGCTAGTGGTCAGGATCTATTTTTTTTTCATTTTTTCTTTCATATGTTTCTTTTCACAACTTTTTCTTTGAATTTTCCTTTTTTTTCTTTTAAATATACCTTTTTTCATATGCATATCATTTTGTACCTTTATTCAAAAAAAATATCTAATTTAAAATTTTAGTTTTACATTTTCTCTTTTTTTTTCTTTGATATGTTTCTTTCACTATTTTTTTCCAATATTTTTTTGCTTTTTAACGTTTTTAGTGTGCCTCGTTTACACTTTTGTTCTGTCTAATATACTTTTTTATGATGTATCACTATGTGTTTCTTTCATTTACAAAGATTTTTATTTTAAAATTTATTTTCATACCTTTTATTTCGAGCGTTTGTTTCTATGTCCATAAAACTTTGTTTCTCTCTCTATAGATTTTCTGTTCCTATCTTTTGGTGAAACTTTTGTTCCTAAATTTGTTGCCCGAGTTTTTTGTTCATAGTTATATTCCCTTTCTCTATGGAACTTTGTTTCTCCATAGAGTTCTTGGTTCCTATCTCCATTGACCTTTTTGTTTCTTAAATTTGTTCGAATTTTTTGTTCCTACGTAGACGGAGCTTTTGTTCCTATATCTATGGAACTTTGTTCCTTCATCTAGATATCAACTGGGAACTTTGTTCCTCTCAATAGTTCTTATAAACTAGGAACTTTGCTCCCACGTCAATGGACCTTTGTTCCGACATATGATTCTTGTTTGTTCCCATATTCATGGAACTTTGTTCCTATATATATGTATAGTTGTTCGTCTAGATAGTTCTTATCAACTTGGAATTTTATTCCTCTAGATAGTTCTTATCAACTTTGGAACCTTGTTACATAAATATGAAATTTTTGTTCCTACATATGGTTCTTGTTTGTTCCGACATTCATGACACTTTGTTCTTTTATATAGGTATAGTCGTTCCTATACATAGTTCTTGTCAACTTGGAACTTTGTTCCTCTAGATAGTTCTTATGAACTTCAAACTTTGTTCCGACGTCAATGGACATTTGTTGCTACGCATGGCTCTTGTTTTGTTCCGACATTCATGGAACTTTGTTCCTTCATCCAGATAGTTCTTATCAACTTGGAACTTTGTTCCCTCATCTAGATAGTTCTTATCAACTTGGAACTTTGTTCCTACATCAATGGACCTTTGTTCCTACATATGGTTCTTATTTTGTTCCCACATTCATGGAACTTTGTTCCTTCATATAGATATCAACTTGGAACTTTGTTCCTTCATATAGATATCAACTTGGAACTTTGTTCCTCTAGATAGGTCGTATAAACTTGGAACTTTATTCTCACATCAATGGACCTTTGTTCCTACATATAGTTCTTGTTTGTTTCCACATTCATGGAACTTTGTTCCTATATATAGGTATAGTTGTTCATCTACATAGTTCTTACTAACTTGGAACTTTATTACCCTAGATAGTTTTTGTTCCAATAAATATCATTTGTTCCAAGCATTTTATTCCTAGCATTTGTTGCTCGATTTTATTCCTAGCATTTATTTCAATCATTTGTTTCTAAATTTTGTTCTAAGCATTTTGTTCCAATCATTTGTTTCTAGATTTTGTTTCTAACGTTTGTTTCTAGATTTTGTTTTCTAACATTTGTTCCAAGTTGTTCCTATATTTTGTTCCAAGAATTTGTTCCCTCCAAGCATTTTGTTCCAATAATTTGTTCCTACCATTTGTTTGAAATATTTGTTCCTAGATTTTGTTTCTAAATTTTGTTTCAATCATTTTTTTCCAATCATTTGTCCCTAGATTTTGTTTCTAGCATTTGTTCCAAACAATTGTTCCTCATGTGTTCCTCGATTTTGTTTCTAACATTTGTTTCTAAATTTTGTTCCAAGCATTTTGTTCCAATCAATTGTTCCTAGCATTTGTTTCAAGCATTTGTTCTTATATTTTGTTCCTATCATTTTTGTTCTAGCCATTTGTTTATAATTTTGTTCGAAACATTTTTGTTTCAATCATTTGTTTCTAGATTTTGTTCCTAGAATTTATTCCAAACATTTGTTCCTAGATTTTCTCCCTTTTTCTAATTGCGATTTTGTTTCAAACATATCTAAACTTTTGTTCCTTTGGTCGAAATTTTTGTTCCTAACATGTTTAAACTTGGTTTCTATTTGTCTAAATTTTGTTACCTAGTGTATACCTAGTTGTTTCTTAGTTCCGAAAGATTTTCCCATTTTATTTAAGAAAATTATTTCCACAAAATTTATTTTTCTTGGATGAAATATATTTCGTACTCTATGATGTTATTTTTTCTGTTCCCTTGTGTATAATTAATTGTGTCATTCCTTCCGGGGTGTTCAGAGTTTTTGTTTCTAGTGTTCTTATTTTTTTTCATTTTCAATGTGTACATGCAGTTTGTTTCTTTCCTTTCGGTGCTATTTTTTTCTGTCCGATCCGAGTCATGTTTTTTATTTGTTTCACTTAGGCGCCACTTGTAATGTAGTAAATATTTCCGGAGCCTTATTATTTCCACATGTGCGCGCCCTTAGATATCAACTGGGAACTTTGTTCCTCTAAATAGTTCTTATAAACTTGGAACTTTGTTCCCACGTCAACGGACCTTTGTTCCGACATATGGTTCTTGTTTGTTCCCATATTCATGGAACTTTGTTCCTATATATACTTATAGTTGTTCGTCTATATAGTTCTTATCAACTTGGAATTTTATTCCTCTAGATAGTTCTTATCAACTTTGGAACCGTGTTACATAAATATGAAAATTTTGTTCCTACACATGGTTCTTGTTTGTTCCGACATTCATGACACTTTGTTCTTTTATATAGGTATAGTTGTTCCTTGTCGTGGTATGGAGAAGACAGATGCCATGGGATGGCTTAAATTTGGGGCCGATGGACGCTGTAGGTATCCGGGGAGGGATCGCACGGCGAGTAGCCGCGCTCAGGTAACACTGCAAACACCAAGAACTACCCAGGTTCGGGGCCCTCGTGTGGAGGTAACAACCCTACTCCTACCTATCTCTCTGTATGTATAATCTCCGAGTAGCCACAGTACAACTTTGCCTCTAGGACGAGTAGCCACTCGGCTGTTCTCTCTCGCTCTAGTGCTAGCTCTTGTAATAAATGCGATCTGAGGCAACGTCCCTCGCGCAGAAGGGGGCAGGGCACCTTATATACTGGTGCCTAGCCGAATAAACAAAGACTAAAAGGTACAACTGATGGGACATTCCTACTGTGAAACAGAGCATACCTCCGGCTTCTCGCTGACGCGGGTGCGGGATGTCGCCGCGCCGTTCGACAGATGGGACCTGTCCACCTGTCAGTCACACAGAGTAGACCCCTCGACGTGTCCTGTCCCCTCTGTCAGTGACATGACATGACAGGCGTCTACCACACTGTAGCCACGCCGTTGCGCGGATAATCATGTGCTCCGTAAGTTGAACCGCACGCCTGTACGGCTGCGGGATCTCCGTGATCTTGTCAGAACGGCTCCATTGACTTCTTGCCCGAGTAGGATTGCAGCCCATCTACTCGGATCACCTGACCGCTACCCGGACGTTCATAATCTTTCTCTTTATCTTCTCTCCTCCTTCAGTACTTATGACCGAATAGAAACTACCGGGTAGAGTGCACCCAGGTAGCCGTCTACCCGGTCAACGGCACTTTGACCTTCGCTTTAGCACTTGCCTTACCCCTACTCGGGGGTAGCCCCCCGACATTAGTCCCCGAAGCTGGTAGAGTCCAGTGAACTTGTTCTCGGGGCCCTGCCAGCTTAAACCAACTTGTCTTCTCGAATGAGTAATGCCGAGTTGCATCTCAGCTTGGACCAAGGACTCCTTCTCAAATCTCTCCAACTGTGGTCACGAGAGAAACTTCCTTGAAGCCGAATATAGCACTCTCTCTACTGTTCTGCCGAGTAACTTGACTTGGTGAAATTTTGAACACGATCCCGCTGGATCAGACCAAATCTATCTTCTCGTGCCTCTATTGGGCACGTGTCACGCCCACGTACCCCCGACGCCTCGGTGCCAAGGATACCGCAGGCCACGCGCCCTTCACTGCAGCCAGGGCCCACAGCCCGTTAGGTCAGGGTGGGCATTCGGTCATGACCGAAAATTCGGTCTTTGTATTTCGGTTAATTTGAAATTCGGTCAGTAAAATATGAAGACCGAAATTTACTCACAACCTTAAAGGACCGAAAAATTCGGGTAACCAGAATTTCGGTCTCTATTTCGGTCATGACCGAATTTGACAAAAGTAGCTAATAGCTCCAAAATAATGATGAAAATAAAAAAAAAGCCAGCACTTCGTCTATAATTTGGACATAGTTGAATCCACATATTTATATCAAGTTGCAGCAGACCATAATCAACATAAAAGCCTCACGGGAGGACATACATGCATACATCACCACAATCTCACAAAAAGGAAAAATACACACGTTTAGAGTTTGGACAAGAAAAAGTGAACTGCATCATTGTAAGTTTGCAACCAAGAACGCATGTATTGTTTCCGTCGCCTGCTGGTACCTAAATCGGTCGCTTCGGTCTATTCGGGTTTCGCCCATGTGTTGCCCGAATTTTTCAACAAATTTCGGTCTATTTAAATCTGCTAACCAAATTTGCATCGGTCCTTTCGGTTTCGGTCATCTCGGTTTCGGTCTCGGTCTTTTCGGTTTCGGTTTTCGGTCATCGGTTTTTATGCCCACCCTGACCGTTAGGTCACCTCGGGTGAGTACTCGAAAGCCCACGATCCAGGACGTGGGATTAACTGCGCCCGTTACGCGCGTGTTTCGTGCTATGTGCGTTTCTAACGGGCAGTTAACCCACGCCGCACGATCAATAGCCACGATCGATCCAGTAGTAACTACAGCTCGCGGGGAGAGATAAATACCCCTGCGACGCCTACCTTTTCTCTTTCCTTCTCACTTTCCAATCTCGTTCTCCCATCGCCTATGTCGCCGCCGTCGAGCACAGCGCCACCGTGAGTACTCACCGCGCCCCCACTGTGAGATCTGAGAGCAAGAATCTCGGCGCGTCATCGCCATCATCCTCGCCCCCAACTCCGATGAGATCTTCCTCTCCAACCGCAACCTCCCTTCCATGGCTCAGCACGGAGACGAGATGGTTCCCGCCCGAGCCGGCTGGGAGGGCTCGGACGTCACCGCCGACGACTGCCAATGGCTGGTGAACACCCGCCGAGTCCCTCCCGGCACCGAGATCGTCCCGGCACCAGAAAAGAACGAGTACGTGGTATTCCTCTCCCACTTCAAACGCGGCTTCGGCCTTCCCATCTCCAAGTTCTTTTCGGACTTTCTCCGCCATTTCGGCCTTCAGCCGCTCCACCTTCCACCAAACGCCATAGTTATGCTCTCCATACACGCCACCGTGTGTGAAGCTTTCCTGGGTGTCTACCCAACAGTTCAAACATGGGCACGCTACTTCTTCCTCCGTCAACAAAGCGTGCCCAATCCCAACAACCCTCTCGTTCCCCGCACGAAGACCCAGACGGGTAGTGCGATGATGCTGCAGCGCCGCACCGGACACCACCCGAGAGTACTCGGGCTGGAAACTGTGCGCAAGTGGCAGCGCGGCTTCCTTTACGTGAAGAACGTTCCCGCCGAGAAGGGAAAGCCCATCCAAGACCGAATAGGGCTCCCTAAGTTTGTGAACGCGCTGCCCACCGGGCAGAACTGGGGATACGATCCAAAGAAGACCGTGCCAGACGTCGTCCAGGTCGAGAAGCGCTTGACCGAGTTGGCGGCGGAAGGGCTCCTTCAGGACGACCCAATCGCCTGCTGGATCTCTCGCCGAGTACTCCTGCTCTAGGAGCGAGTACACAAGATGTGCTACATGGGAGGTCCTCGGGATTGTACCAGGATGACGACCTTCGAGCTCAGCAAGGCTGAGGTGGCCATCTGGGCCAGGTCTATTATGCAGACCACGCTCACTGAGAACTGGGCATACGGCTTCATGCCGTATAGCCGCACCAAGAAGATTGCCTAGGTTAGTGCTCTTCTCTGCACCCTTATTATTTGTAATTGACAACGAGTAGAACTCCTCTTAGCTTTATATGCTTTGTATTTGCATGCTATGCCGAGTAGGAACCTTTAGCTTTGTATGCTTTATGTTTGCATGCTGTTCCGAGTAGACTCACTTAGCTTAATATGCTTTGTGTTTGCACGCTATCCTGAGTAGAACTACTTAGCTTAATGTGCTTTATATTTGCACGCTTGTTCCGAGTAGAACTTCTTATCCGAGAACTCAACTCACTGTGTCTGTTTGTACCAATCAGCACATCAATCGCCAGAGAGAAGAGGACAGTGAAATCTTCGAGGCCAACTGGAAGGATGACATAACTGAAGATGACGTCAAGGCGTACGACACCCAAGATACCTTGTGTATCCCTCACGCCATTCAGGCCGGTAAGTCCCGAGTTGATGCCTCTATTCGGGATTGGTCCGAAGATGAAGAAGGTGACTTGGTTCACCTTTCCGCTTACTCGCAGTCTGCTTTGCTTCCCTTCTCTTTTGCTTGTTCTGAATTCTCCCTTCTTCTCTGCAGAGGAGCCTGAGCTGGACGAGTTAGAGGAGCCCGTGGACGCGATTCCTGGGTCCATGGCCGCTCCCACTACCCGGAAGAGGGCTGGCATCGATGCACAGGAACCTCCTGGCAAGAGGACCAAGAAGAAGCCAGCAGTTAAAGTTACCACCGGCCGCCGAAAACGCGTCCCTACCATGGACGGGTAAGTGCTTCCGAGTAAACCCTGGTTCTCTGTTGTTCTTTTCCCTTCTCCCTTTTCTGCTTTCTTTCTGACCCTATTTCTTCTTCCAGCGTAGCTCTCGATGCTGATGCCACTGCTGCACCTCGTCCCAAGAAGAAGACAACCGCACCCCGAGAGCAGCTCGTAGAGCTCTCGGATGATGATGGAAACCAGGAACCACAGGGTAGGACGCGTGCATCCTCCCCTATTGATGAAGAGCAAGATCTCGGCACCGAGAACGATGGTGCCGGGGACGATACCGACCACGTCTCCGAGCAGCTGCAGCCAGAAGCGCAGCAGGCTGACCAGGATGCTGCCAACACCGAGAGGCCGCTAACTCCCCCAGCTGCATCCGCTGGGGAGGACAGTGAACATGCTGCCGAGCAGCAGCAGGACACCACGGCTGTGGAGCGGCCAGATGCCACCATCGATCAGCAGCCAGAGACCCATGCTGCAGAACAATCCAACCCCGCTGTCGAGCAGCGGGTAGAAGACGCTGCCGCCGCGCAGCACAGCGAGGATCCCGCTGCCGTGTAGCGCGCAGAGGACTTTGTGGAGGAGCCCTCCCGCGAGTACGCGGTCACCCGGATACCGCTGTTGCCGAACAAGAAAAAATGCCTCCAACTCGCAATGCACCTTCACCTGCCAAACAGGTGCCACCTCCATCCCAGCCAGCCTTCCAAGTACCTCCAACAGTTCCTCCGCCTTCTCGGCCAACCCCCACACCAAGCACCAAGAAGACTACCAAGGCGGGTGCCGAACCAACCCGGACGCAGCCAAAACGCGCCGCCTCACAGGCTGGACAGGCGCCGCTGCCCTCCAAGCCGCAAGGAGGACAGCCCGGACAACCAATCAAGAGCACCCAGCTGACACTCACTCAGAACAAGACATCGCCTAACCCAAACATCAGCCTGGTTCCCTCCGAGGTTACCCTTGGTCCTGTCGAGAAGCCGAGTGCTGGTGCTGGCGCCAGCGGGCAGCACAAGTATCCCGAGTACTGGACACATCTGCAGCAGCGCCACCAGATCCAGCTGTCCAAGGAAGATAAACGGCTAGCCGCTCTCAAAGAGCGCAAAGCCACGGGAATCTCCAAGACCAAGGGAAAAAAGGATTCCTTGTTCATCAAGGAACTTTCTTCCCGCGGTGAAGACGAGGAGGTGCTTCCCGAAGAAGGCCTCGCGGCCATCTTGGACCGAGTAGGACACATCGAGAAGGCCTGGGATAGCAAAGTGCTCGGCAACAACGCCTGGGATGGTACCGAGTTGGGGAAACTCGACCATTACCGAACGGACTGGAACAAGGCCGACATCGGCCCTGTTGGCATGGCGGTTGCCAGCCCTTGCAGCACCTTGGCCGGAAAATTGTTCGTCCTGCGCAAGAACGTCGAGGACATCGAGCAAAGCTATGTGGTAAGTGTCTCTCTATTCCTTGCATTTTCCGAGTTGCTGATTTCTTCTTTCTCTTCTCTTTTTCTCTTAGTCATTCCCCCAGTCCCTGAGATTCGGGCCGAGTAGGTGAAGACTCAACCGAGTTGACATTTACTCGGGCCAAATCTTCCAGTACTCATATTTTCCTTTCTACTCTGCAGGATAGCGTCCAGAAAAGGACAAAGATTTTCCGTCAGCTTCTCTGGAACCACCGCCAAACCAGGGAGCGGAACCAAGCCCTGGAGGCTAAGAAAAAAGACAAGGATGCTATGGAGCAGCAAGCCCTGGAGCGCACCCTCAAGCTTTCTGAAATAGAGAGTAAGCTTTTACCATCTCGGTTTATGCGTTTTGTACTTACGCCCGTTTTTTGCTTTTTGCTCAATTGTTGTCTTCTCTGCAGGTGAGCTCAAGGCTCTGGTGGATACGCACCAGGATTGCGAGGTCTTCGCTGCCTCTGCACAAAGCAAGATCACTTCTCTGGAAGGTGAGCTTTTTCTTTCTTCTCTGCCCTCGTTTTCTTTCTGTTGGCTACCCTGCTCAATGGTGATGTTCTTCTCGCAGAAGAATATAAGAAGTTCCGGGAGCAGCACCTGCAATGACTTACTCCTGCTGAGGCTCACCAGCAAGTGCAGGCCCGGGAAGCGGAGATAGAGAAGGAGCGCAAGACCGAGAGAGCTGATTACGAGAAGCTCCAAGTTGATCTCTCAGATGTACTCCAGACTGCCATCAACCAAGTCCGCGAGAAGCAGGAGATCGAGAAAACAGCTGCTGCCGAGAAGCGAGCACTCGAGCTGGAAATCACCATGCTCAAGGAAAGGAACCAAGCCCTCGAGGCGCAAATCACTGACTCGCGCCACGTCCATGACAAGTATCTCCAAGAAGCAGAGGACTGGAAGGTTAAGCTGGGAGCCCTGTTGGTAGACATGGAATGTGAGTTGCCGCTACCCCTTTCTTCTCTTGTCTCCTTCTTCTACCCGGTTTTACTTCTTCTCGGTCACTGTTTCTGATCCAACTCAGATCCTTATGCAGATATCTTCCCGGAACTCCGTTCCGCTGGTGTGCCCGCTGTGGACAAGGCAAGACAGGCCAGGGCCGCATCTGGTCTAAATATTGACAACCCATCCAGCATCAACGACCATCTCCTCAACCTCAAGACGTAAATCCGCTCCCTTAAGGGCCTGGGCACCTCCATGGTGTCTACTGGTATCAAGCTGCACAAGCTCTTCTGGCCCGAGAAGGACGCCCCGGAAACCTTTCGCGAAATTCAGAGCACCTGGATGAGGTTAAGGTGGAGCTCAAGAAGTGGCGTGCCTCCGCAGCTCGGGAAGGAGCTGACGAGCTGCTGCACTTCATTCTGTCCTGGTACGAGAACTTGGATCTCAACAGGATCAACACGCGTCGCAACGACTCCAAGTGGACCGATGATCCTGATTGCGTCACTCGCCGAAGAGAGGTGGCCTATGAGCTCGCCTCTTACGCCGACACCAGCGTCTTCATCGACGGTCCCACTGAGCCTGACACGGATGTCGACAAAGAGGATGATGACGTGGATGATGAAGACTTGGCCGAGTTCGAGGAGGGTGTTGAGGAGGAGGGATCCGAGCAGGAGGAGGCCGAAAAGACGGAGGAGACCGAGCAGCAAGGCGCATCCGAGAACTCCGGGTTGGGAGCCAACCCAGAGGTCGAGCAGCCGCAGCCCGCTACACAAGAGGCTACCATCACCACTGAGATGGTGATCGAAGAGCCAACTCCCGAGTTGGGCGAGGCTGGGGCTGCGACGCACGGTCTCTACCCTCTGCCTGGCACCCAATCCACTCCAGCCTCCGACACTGCCACGGACCCAATCTCTGCTACTCCAACCTCCACAGCTACTGCTTTCGAGTCAACTGCGCCTACAAACATTGACGCTGATACCACTGCTTCTACTGCTGCGTAACTCCTGCATGTCTTATCTCCAAACACTTATCAGATCCCCGGGATGCCGGGTGCAGATGTAATCGATACAATTATGCCCTTTGCTACTCAGTTTTTATTTCAGTTAATGTTTTAGCAACTCTGGCTCAATGTCGGGTTGCATTTCTATGCAAGTCCCCGAGTTGCATTTTTTATCCACTCATTCTCTTTGTCTTAGCTCTTACCTGCCACTTGTGGCTTTTTTGGTAGTCGAGTCACAAGATTTCAAAGTTTGAGTTTCAAATACTCAGCCACTTAGAAAACTGCATGGTAACGCTGCCCACCACTTAACCGAAAAGAGAACAAACAGTAAAGAACATCCTACTCGGTTGCTACACCTCTCTTTTCCTTAACAATTTTTCATGTGTTCATTGACCTTTGGCTTGTTCTCTTGCTCTCCATGAAGCCGGGTTGCGGACAGCAGCAGAGTCGAAGAGTTGGCCCTTGGGTTTAAACACACTAATAGATATGCGCATGAAATTCTAAGTAAAGCAACCGAGTAGACAAAGTAAAACAGAGTAGAACAACACAGAGCAAATTTGGACAAGGGAAGTCCCCGAGTTTGAATTCGGAGTGCCGACTAGAATTTTAACTCGGTTGAGGAGATACATACAACTTTTTGCTCATGAATGAAAACGGCGGAGTAGAGCTACATTCCAGGGGCGCTTAGATTCCTCTCCAGCTTTATCCGACCTATTCTTCTGGGGTGCCTGTGCGTCAACTAGATAGTAGGCATCATTGTGCAGAGCCTTGCTCACAATGAAAGGCCCTTCCCACGGAGGTAAAAGCTTGTGCATCCCGGCCGTGCGCTGCACGAGCCTAAGGACCATGTCTCCTTCTCGGAAAACCCTTGGGTTTACTTTCCGGCTGTGATAACGCCTCAGGTTTTGCTGATAAATAGCTGAACATGACAGAGTTAGCTCTCTTGCTTCTTCTAGCAGGTCAACATCATTTTCTCGAGCTTCTCTCGCCTCCGCCTCCGTGTAGAGGGTTACTCGGGGCGAGTCATGCTCTAGGTCAGTGGGCAACACGGCCTCAGCTCCATATGCCAGGAAGAATGGTGTGTATCCGGTTGATCTGTTAGGGGTAGTCCTTAGACTCCACAACACCGCCGGCAACTCGTCCAGCCAGCAACCAGGGGTTCGCAGTAATGGCTCAATCAGCCTTGGCTTTATCCCGGATAGGACCATGCCATTTGCTCTCTCAACTTGACCATTGGAGGCAGGATGCACAACAGATGCAACATCTAGCCGGATCCGCTTCTCTCTGCAGAATCTTGCGAATGCACCCTCAGCAAAGTTTGTGCCATTATCAGTGATGATGCTGTGTGGGTAGCCGTATCTCAGAATGACATCCTTCAGGAAATTCACAGCTGTGACTCCATCACACTTCTGAATAGGCTTGACCTCAATCCACTTGGTGAACTTGTCAACCATGACCAAGATGTGAGTCATGTTGCCTCTAGCTGGCTTGAAAGGACCCACCATATCCAAACACCAAACAACAAACGGCCAAGTAATGGGAATAGTCTTCAACTCGGAAGCTGGCATATGAATCTTAGTTGCAAATCTCTGGCAGCCGTTGCACTTTCTCACTATATCTTCAGCTTGCTTCAAGGCAGTGAGCCAAAAGAAGCCGTGCCGAAAAGCCTTGTTGACCAGAGCCCGAGAAGAGGCGTGATGCCCGCATTCTCCCTGGTGTATCTCCACAAGAATTTCTTCTCCTTCCTCTGGCTCAACGCAGCGTTGCAGCACGCCAGTAGGACTCCTTCTGTGCAGCACTTTGTTGATGATTGTGTAGCCCTTGGATATTCTCTGTATCTGCCTGGTTGTGACCTCGTCACTCGACAATGTGCCATCCGTTAGAAAGGATAATATGTGCAGAGCCCAACTCGGTGTCTCCCGGGTGGGAAACACTGGTTCGTCCACTTCCATTGGATCAGCTACCAAGACTTCTTCTGAGCTGGGGGCGAGTCCCCGAGTCCCCGTGTACTGAGAAATGATCCCCTCAATGAATGCGACAGTCCCCGAGTTGAATGGAGCAGTCCCCGAGTTGCAGGTGCCAGTCCCCGGGTTGCAGACGACAGTCCCCGGGTTCTCTTTTGCAGCCTCCCAGTCAATCTCCATTGGAACAACTTCCTCTCCCGGCAGAGATGGAACAAAGATAGATTTAGAGTTGGGGGATGGCTTGATGGATGGCTTTCTCAAATGCTCCAAGGCAATCCCCGCTGGGATGAACTGCCGAGAAGACCCCAACTTGGACAGCTCATCAGCTGCATCATTTTCAGCTTGGTGTATATGATGAAACTCACACCCTTCAAAGAAGCCAGTCATGGTTTGCACCAGAAACCGGTAGGACGCCATGTTGGCATCCAAAGCATCCCAGGTGCCGGATACCTGCTGAATCACCAGATCCGAGTCGCCATAGCATACGATACGTTGCACCCCAATCTCCTTGGCTACCCTCAGGCCATGTACCAATGCCTCATACTCGGCCACATTGTTAGATGCTTTGAAATGAATCTGCAACACATACTTGAGTTGATCTCGCTTGGGTGACGTAAGCACTACGCCAACACCAAGGCCTTCCTTCACTTTGGAGCCATCAAAATGCATCTTCCAGTAGTTGGTTTCCGGCAAGGGAGGATCATACTGCATCTCAGCCCAATCCACCAGGAAATCTGCCAGAGTTTGTGACTTGATTGCTTCTCTTCTCGCGTACAGAGGAGTGTACGCGGCTAGCTCGATTGCTCACTTGGCTACCCGGCCGCTTGCTTCCTTGTTGCCCATGACCTCCGAGATGGGAGCAGTACTCACCACTGTGATGGGATGCTCTTGGAAATAGTGCTTGAGCTTCTTGGCACCCAGGTACACGCCGTAAGTCATCTTCTGGTAATGCGGGTAGTTTTGCTTGGAGCTGGATAGCACCTCGCTGAGATAATACACTGGCCGCTGCACCTTCTTGCCTTCCTCTTCTCTTTCCACCACTATCACCATGCTGACTACCCGGTTGGTTGCTGCAATGTACAACAACATTGGCTCTTTGGGTAGCGGGCTAGCCAGGATGGGAGCGCTACCCAGCATGGTCTTGAGTTCTCTGAATGCCACATCGGTTTGCGATGTCCAGACAAACTTATCACTCTTCTTCATGAGCTGGTAAAGAGGCAAGGCCTTCTCACCCATTCTTCCCAGGAAGCGGCTAAGAGAAGCCAAGCACCCGGTAAACTTTTGCACATCCTTCAGTGATCTCGGCAAATACATGCTCTCTATAGGTTTTATCTTTGAAGGATTGGCCTCAATGCCCCGACTGGATACCAAGAAGCCGAGTAACTTGCCAGCCGGGACGCCAAAGATGCATTTAGTCAGATTCAGTTTCATCCTGTACTTGCGCAGGTTAGCAAAAGTTTCCTCAATATCACTAAGCAGATATGTGTTTCTTTCGTTTTGATGACAATGTCATCTACGTACACCTGCACATTTTTGCTAATTTGATCATGCAAGCATTTCTGCATGCATCTCTGATAAGTAGCCCCAGCATTCCGCAACCCAAAGCACATGACACGATAGCAATAAGCCCCGTACGAGGTAATGAAAGCAGTCTTTATTTGATCAGCCGAATTAAGAGGTATCTGGTGGAAACCAGAGTAGGCATCAATGAAAGACAAAAGTTCATACCCGGCAGTGGAATCGATCACCTGATCTATGCGGGGTAGCGGGAATGGGTCCTTGGGGCGGGCCTTGTTCAGGTCGGTGTAGTCCACGCACATGCGCCATGCAGTCTCGGCCTTGGGGTCCTCCTTCTTCTTCTCAACCATGACCGGGTTGGCCAGCCAATCCAGATGCAACACCTCCATAATGAATCCGCTTATCATCAACTTGGTGATCTGATCACCGATAGCTTTCCTCCTCTCATCACCAAAGCGGCGCATAACCTGCTTAACTGGCTTGGCGTCAGGACGCATATGTAGCGAGTGCTCAACCAACTCCCTCGGGACACCCGGCAAGTCCTCATTAGACCATGCGAAGACATCCCGATTCTCACGGAGGAAGTGGATGAGCTCGCCTTCCTATTTCTCACCCAACCCGGCGCCAATGATGGCAACACGGTCTGGGAACTCAGGGTCCACCTGCACCTTCTTGGTTTCCTGGGAGGTCTGGAAAGTTTCTCCATACTGAGTACCCGACATGCCAGGCATACCGACTTGCGCTACCTGAGCCATAGAAACCACCTCATGTATCTTCTTCTTCTCGGCAGCAATGACCATGGACTCTGCCAGCAGAGAACCAGCAGACGCACACTCCAAGGAGCGCTTGTAATCACCCGAGATGGTGATGACACCATTGGGACCAGGTAGCTTCATCTTCAGGTAGGCTGCATGGGTTGAGGCCATGAACTTGGTGAGTGCAGGCCTACCGAGTAGAGCATGGTAGGGGCTCTGAAGATCAACCACTTCGAACTGCAGGCACTCGGTGCGGCAATTCTCCCTGGTGCCGAATAGGACATCAACCCAGATGCGGCCGATCGGAGCGCAGGACACTCCCGGCACAATGCCATGGAAAGTGGTCCTTCTGGGCAGCAGCATGTTTTCGGCAAGGCCGAGCTTCTCCAGGGTATCTCGGTACATGATGTTGATGCTGCTGCCGTTATCAATCAGCACTTTGCTGAATCTGACATTCTTCGTGGTCCCCTGGAATGTGGAATCCACCACCAGAGCATATGTACCCGGATTGGGCATCACCTTGGGATGATCAGCTCTGGACCAAGTAATCTCTTGCTCACACCAGAGCAGATAGTGAGGCATAGCTGGGATCACTGCATTTACCTCCATCGCACGCCTGTGCAGCGACTGCTTGTCGTCGGGCTCGGTGGTGAACACCATGTAGCTCTCATGGTGTTCCTGGTACTGGTTGCGGTCTCCACCACCATTATTGCCATTGTTGTTGTTGTTGTTGTTGTTGTTGTTGTTGTTGTTCCTGTTGTTGTTCCGGGTGTAGTAGTTGCGGCTGCGGTCATTGCAGTTGTCGTAGTTGTAGTTGTAGTTGCGGTTGGCTCCCTGAGCCACTTGGTTCACATTCTCCCTTCTCGGATTCACTGCAGGACTGGGAGCAGCTGCCCGAATAGGCTGCACATTGGCATTCGCAGGCGGCAGAGGAGGAGGAGGGGGCAACTGACCAAAACCTTCACTCTTGATGCGGTCCCACCAGCTGCATTGCCGGGTAGTGTGGTAGTGTGGCCTACTCGGATGCCGAGTGTGGAAGCTGCATGGCTCATCCTTCATGTTCTCAAAGATAAATCTCTGAGCATCTCCTACGTCCGGGTTGCCGCTACCTTGCTGAGGAGTAGTGTAGGGCTTCTTGATGCCTTGGCCCTGATTCTGGTTCTGCCCGTATTGGGTTCCAGCAGTTTTCTACCTCTGGCTACTCCCAGCAACCGCAGGGTCTTGGTTCACATCATTCACCTCTTCGGCATCATACCGAGTATCAGGTCGATCACTTCTGCGCTTGTTGCAGAAATCCTGGCGTCTGCCGCCATCATGGTGATTCCTTCTCGGCTCGAATGCATCGAGTAAAGGCTGAGTAGGGTCACCGAGTGCATACATATCAGCTATCTTGATCGTCTCGGCGATCGTACTCGGCATCTCTCTTTGCAGCTTTTGCCACAACATGCTGCCATGCCTGCAGCCTTGAGCAAACCAGGCGATTGCCTGTGACTCGTTCACACCCTCGCAGGTGTTCCTCAGTGTGCTCCACCGAGTAAGGTACTCTCGGCCAGTCTCCTCTTCTCGCTGCTTGCAAGCTGAAAGCTGCTGCGGCCTATTCGGCCTCTTGTACGTGCTGGTGAAGTTGCTGATGAATGCTTCCGAGAAGTCAAGCCAACAATTGATACTGTCCTTGGGCAAGTTGTTCAACCAGATCCGGGCAGGGCCCTCCAACATCTGGGGAACGTATCTCACAGCCCATCTCCGGTTGCCGCCTGCAATGTGCACGGCGGTAACATAGTCGCTTAGCCAGTCTTCCGGCTTGGTGCTGCCATCATAGCACTTGGTACCTATAGCCAACTGGAACTTGTTCACATAAGCTCTCCCATGATGCGGTTGCCAAAACAAGCTGGGCCGGGTGGCCCCTTCGTCTCCATCTGTGCTGACCGATTAATCCGGTCTAACTTGTATCTTGCATCGCTGGGCTCCAGTATGCGGTCACCCAAGCGATCAGTGATGTCTCTTGGGTCAGCGTACCCGGCCATCTCCATTGCCGAGTACCCATCATCGTAGCGGTCTTGCGTCACAGGACCGGGTTGAGAAACCGGGTTGGCTGCTGCCATAACTACTTGCGGCTGCACAGCAGCTGGCTGCTGTACTCTCTGCTGGACCGGGTTGGCAGCATGATGCCGTGAGGTTCCCGCGTGGTTTCCTCCTTGCCCCTTGCTGTGAGCTTTAGTGGCTTGATAGCCTGCTCCTGCAGAGTTGTGTTTCTGACCGGGCTGCCGCGCCACAGCGTGGTGTTTTTCGGCGGCAGCCGGGTCGTACACCTGCATCTGTTTGTTCTTCCCAAAGTTCACACTCTGGTCCCTCTCATTGCCAGGAAGCGGCGATGAGGCCTGATCCATAGATCTGACCGCATGCGAGTGCACAACTTGAGAAGCGCCAGCTCCCGGATTGGCTTTCCAGAACTCCTCGTTCTGCCTGCCAGCTTGTAGCACTAGCTCATTCAACCTATCCTGCTGCCTAGCGCGCGCGTCACCAGTGAGATGCGGCAACTCAGTAGCCACTGCCTCTGCAACCCTAAGAGTTTTGGCGGGGGAGCTGTATTTGGGTCTAGTAGCAGTGTTCAAACTATCAGTTTGGCTAGCAGCCCTACCATCTCTGGCTAACTCAGCGCCTAAGTTGCGACGGATAACGCCTATCTTGCTAGGCAACCTAGAAATGGGAGTAAAGCCGTGTGCTTTGTTGTACTCGTTTTGATCCAGGTTAAGCTCAAGCCTAACCTTCTCCAGCTCCTGGGTCTCCGCGAGTAGCGCTTGACGCTGTTGCTCAAGTTGTGCCCTCAGTGTCATGAGCTCGAGGTCGGTGGGAGGCGGCATGCCTAGCTGCTCGGTGGCGCCACCGCGAGCAACTGGTATAGCCGCGGGCGTGGAAGTAGCCACGTAACCCGGAATGTTCCGGGGCATGTCGTAGGTCTTGTTGACCCTTGCGCCAGCCGGATCCTCGATGACTTCCGCGGTAGCGGCCGCGCCTTTCCCGACATCGATAGCCGGTCCTTTCATCGTCACCTCCATGCTGTCCGCAGAGCAGCCAGAAGGCTTCCCGCGGGCAGCGAGTACAGCAGGAGGATCTTCCGCGACGAGCATCTCCTCCGGGAACTCGCGGATGACGGTGGTGGCGACGTAGACCAGATGCGCACCGAAGGAAAGCACCGAGCCGCCTGCTAGCACGGGCCTGCCGCCGAAATCGCCGGCGTTGTCGGTGACGAAATCGAAAGAGCCGAATCTGTGGACAAGGCCACAGACCACGCGCTCTCCCGAAGCAGAAATCGGTCCCGTCCGAATATGAACCCCAGCCAGCACCGCTGCTGGCCCCACGGTGGGCGCCAACTGTCGTGGTATGGAGAAGACAGAAGCCATGGGATGGCTTAAGTTTGGGGCCGACGGACACTGTAGGTATCCGGCGAGGGATCGCACGGCGAGTAGCCGCGCTCAGGTAACACTGCAAACACCAAGAACTACCCAAGTTCGGGGCCCTCGTGTGGAGGTAACACCCCTACTCCTGCCTATCTCTCTGTATGTATAATCTCCGAGTAGCCACAGTACAACTTTGCCTCTAGGCCGAGTAGCCACTCGGCTATTCTTTCTCGCTCTAGTGCTAGCTCTTGTAATAAATACGATCTGAGGCAACGTCCCTCGCGCAGGAGGGGGCAGGACACCTTATATACTGGTGCCCAGCCGAATAAACAAACACTAAAAGGTACAAGTGATGGGACATGCCTACCGTGAAACAGAGCACGCCTCCGGCTTCTCGCTGACGCGGGTGCGTGAAGTCGCCGCGCCGTTCGGCAGATGGGACCTGTCCACCCTGTCAGTCACACACAGTAGGCCCCTCGACGTGTCTTGTCCCCTCTGTCAGTGACAGGACATGACAGGCGTCTACCTCACTGTAGCCACGCCGTTGCGCGGATAATCATGTGCTCCGTAAGTTGAACCGCACGCCTGTACGGCTACGGGATCTCCGTGATCTTGTCAGAACGGCTCCATTGACTTCTTGCCCGAGTAGGATTGCAGCCCATCTACTCGGACCACCTGACCGGTACCCGGACATTCATAATCTTTCTCCTTATCTTCTATTGGCCTTCAATACTTATGACCAAATAGAAACTACCAGGTAGAGTGCACCCAGGTAGCCGTCTACCCGGTCAACGGCACTTTGACCTTCACTTTAGCACTTGCCTTACCCCTACTCGGGGGTAGCCCCCCGACATTCCTATACATAGTTCTTGTCAACTTGGAACTTTGTTCCTCTAGATAGTTCTTATGAACTTGAAACTTTGTTCCCACGTCAATGGACATTTGTTGCTACGCATGGCTCTTGTTTTGTTCCGACATTCATGGAACTTTGTTCCTTCATCTAGATAGTTCTTATCAACTTGGAACTTTGTTCCCTCATCTAGATAGTTCTTATAAACTTGGAACTTTGTTCCTACATCAATGGACCTTTGTTCCTACATATGGTTCTTATTTTGTTCCCACATTCATGGAACTTTGTTCCTTCATATAGATATCAACTTGGAACTTTGTTCCTCTAGATAGGTCGTATAAACTTGGAACTTTATTCTCACATCAATGGACCTTTGTTCCTACATATAGTTCTTGTTTGTTTCCACATTCATGGAACTTTGTTCCTATATATAGGTATAGTTGTTCATCTACATAGTTCTTACTAACCTGGAACTTTATTCCCCTAGATAGTTTTTGTTCCAATAAATATCATTTGTTCCAAGCATTTTATTCCTATCATTTGTTGCTATATTTTCTTCCTAGCATTTTTTCTAGATTTTATTCCTAGCATTTATTTCAATCATTTGTTTCTAAATTTTGTTCTAAGCATTTTGTTCCAATCATTTGTTTCTAGATTTTGTTTCTAACGTTTGTTTCTAGATTTTGTTTCTAACATTTGTTCCAAGTATTTGTTCCTATATTTTGTTCCTAGCATTTGTTCCCTCCAAGCATTTTGTTCCAATAATTTGTTCCTACCATTTGTTTGAAATATTTGTTCCTAGATTTTGTTTCTAAATTTTGTTTCAATCATTTTTCCCAATCATTTGTCCCTAGATTTTGTTTCTAGCATTTGTTCCAAACAATTGTTCCTCATGTGTTCCTCGATTTTGTTTCTAACATTTGTTCCAAGCATTTGTTTCTAAATTTTGTTCCAAGCATTTTGTTCCAATCATTTGTTCCTAGCATTTGTTTCAAGCATTTGTTCTTATATTTTGTTCCTATCATTTTTGTTCCAACCATTTGTTTATAATTTTTGTTCGAAACATTTTTGTTTCAATCATCTGTTTCTAGATTTTGTTCCTAGAATTTATTCCAAACATTTGTTCCTAGATTTTCTCCCTTTTTCTAATTGCGATTTTGTTTCAAACATATTTAAACTTTTGTTCCTTTGGTCGAAATTTTTGTTCCTAACATGTTTAAACTTGGTTTCTATTTGTCTAAATTTTGGTACCTAGTGTATACCTAGTTGTTTCTTAGTTCCGAAAGATTTTCCCATTTTATTTAAGAAAATTATTTCCACAAACTTTATTTTTCTTGGATGAAATATATTTCGTACTCTATGATGTTATTTTATTCTGTTCCCTTGTGTATAGTTAATTGTGTCATTCCTTCCGGGGTGTTCTAAGTTTTTGTTTCTAGTGTTCTTATTTTTTTTTCATTTTCAATGTGTAGACGCAATTTGTTTCTTTTCTTTCGGTGCTATTTTTTTCTGTCCGATCCGAGTCATGTTTATTATTTGTTTCACTTAGGCGCCACTTGTAATGTAGTAAATATTTTCGGAGCCTTATTATTTCCACATGTGCGCGCCCTTTTTTGCAAGAGCTCTACGGTTCCCTGTAAATTGTTCCCCGTATTTTTTTTAAATAGTAAAATACACCATCCTATGTGCGCCCTTAGTCTATTTTACTTCCGGTTTTAGAAGTGATTTTATTACTTACTGGCTAACTTTAGATTTCTTCTCGTTTTATTAATTTTCTATATAAAAAAGGTTGACTTTGGTTTTTCATTCCTCGTTTCTTCTACCATATCACTTACTATTAATTTTTACTATAAGTTGGATGTACATATACATGTGGATGTACAATAGTTTGCTGCATGCTCATGTGTACGCTACAATGTGTAGATGGAATATTTCCACGTGCACATCAGCAATTAGTGAATCGGTGCACAACCACACGTACGCAATCAATTAGTGAACCTTTTTTTACTTACTATAAGCAGCAGCTAGCACACCGAGGCTGCTAGGCAAAAAAAAAAAAAAAAAAGAGCAAGCACCATGCCACACAGCAGCAGCGAGCGTCGTACGAGAAAAAAAAAGCAATCACGCGCGTGCAGACGGATTCCGCATGTAGACAATGCCCGTACATGTCCAGAAAAGTAACCAGTCAACCCTACGTACGAAGGAGCCAGTCCCGCATGAATCGAACGTGCAAACAGCGAACGGACCAAAAAAATTAGTCCCACCTCGAAAGTTTAGCAAACCAAACACCAGTTTAAATACACCGACCTCCCCACCTATGTAAACACGAGTGAAAACCACACATCTGTCTGACAACGTAGACATACGAAGGAACGAAAATGGGCCGGCCCAAGACAGAATCCTTCGGCGATACGAGAGCAGTGAAATGCACGCTTGGGCCTAGAAAACAACTGTTGCAACTGGGATAACGATTGCGACTATGGTTGCAAGTGAAACTAAAAGGAAACACTCGAGAAAATCTTATTTGCATTAAAAAAATAGAAACGCAAAACTTATCAAATAAAAGTATCATAAAAAATATATCGAGAAAAATATTCAAAATATGCAAGATAAAAAATATTCAAATTTTATAGGATGAATATACTAAAATAATTTGTATAGTAAAGTGTTAGATAATTAAACTATTTTATTTAGTACACACTTACAAAAACAATCGGTATCCGCATTCCTAGAAAAAATATTGCAACCAACAGTTGTGACCCAAAAATGCATCCTTAGACTGAAACTAATATTTATAGACAAAAAATTTATTTAGAAATTCAACAAAAAAGAAACATAAATCGACAAATAAAATCAATGAATATAACTCCATCGTGTTCACTGTAGGGTCATGGATGGTCAGGAACGTGCTGCACCAAATTTGAACTGGTATATATGTAGCTAAATACATTTTCTCAAGGAAAGATGAAGGAAGTGATAGGTACGTGAGCTAGCTCGTGTGCATGCAAGAATGAATCCATTAGACGCCGCCGGCCCAAACAACGATGGATACGACAACAACCTAACAACAAAGAAGCCCAGACAACAAACGACCAGATCAAGAAAGCAATGACACAAAACAAACACCACCACAGGAAAAAACGAATCGTAAATCACATAAAGTTCGGACGGTTAAGCATGTGACTGAGAAATAAGTTATTTCTCAGCTAGCTGAGAATTAGCAAAACTGAGAAAATAAGCTAAGGGTTTCAGACCATTTGCATATGTGGCCAATTAGGTCTGACTCTTAAAATCATTTGTGCAGCTGTTTAATTGCCAACAATCTTTCACACAAACACGTTTGGCAGGGAACAAATACCTTTAAGCTGTAAGCTCCGTGGGCTGGGAGCATTCTCAGGCACTCTGCCGATCGTTCTGTCTATGCGTGTGGGCCTTGTTGACTGCAGTTTGTCGCTGGCCATGGAACGCGTGGACTGTACCGCCTGCTAGCTGTGTCGTGGGGCTGCTGAATGCTGATAGAGCTGGCGTGCGCTGTGTTCAACACGTGTGGCGGTGGAGGCGGTGCGGGGGTCACGTGCTCGAGTGCTCGAGTGCTGCCTGGCTTCAAGGAGCTCATAGCTCACGACCCGTCCCCAAACTCTCCTCAATCCCTCCTTTTGTCTCCACATTGCTAGATTCCCTGACTACCGTCTTCCCCGACTGTATCTCCGCTCTTTACTGCCGTGCAAAGGCAATGGCGGCGGTGACTAGAAGATGGCGAGGATGGGGCTTGTACGGAGGTCACAGGTGTGTAGATCCGGCGGTTGTTGTCTTAGAAGCTATCGTGGAGGCTCGGCGGATTTAAGAGAAGTTAAGGTGCTTCACCTGGCCGACGAGCCACAAAGAGAAGCTCCCCGCCAGCAACAACGGGACTATTGTGAGGACCATGGAGCCAAATGATGGCGGGGGTTCTTCTCCGATCTGGGGTTGTTTCCGGCTGCCGCTGTGTCGGCGGAGACCGGCGGTGCGTATGGTTATTCTGTGCAGACAGCTTCAAGGTGATTTCTGCAATTTTCTGTGTTAAATAGTTTGTCATTATCAGAGTTTCCAATTACCTACCTTCAAATCCAGCCCCACAGTCCACTGAAGTCAATCGCTCCTGTCTGCCCAAATCCGGTCGCATCCCACCCCCGCATTTTACCGCCATAGAACCCGCTGCTCCTACTCCCGGCCACCCGCTCACCTCTGCCCCGACAGTGATTGGGGACTGGACATGGGTGGGAAGAGAGGCAGCAGTGTCCGGTGATGGGAAGGTAGCCAGCTCTACAATGTATACACTGTCCCTATCCTCTTATCCAGATCCACTAACTATGTGATCAATTGTTTACGGATCTACCAGGAATCTATATGGTGGTGACTACATGGACGGTCCGACTAACCACAATGGACACTCTGCTTACTTCTTGGCCTCCTCCTTCTGCTGCTCTTTGAGCTCCTGGGGCATTGTTGCTGACGGAGACTGCCATGGTAGATTACAGACTCTATGTGCACACATTTTTGTTCAGTACAAGCCCCATCTGTTCTAAGACTCTTAAGTTTGGGTGAGGGACTAACAGATCTATTCTGGAATTTTTGCAGTGTCTTCGTGGAGTTAGACACTATAGCTAATATTACTATTGGATCTGAGGATGATCTTCATGGATTGATACTGTATGTAGAAAATATGATTATTGGATAATTTGTCAGTTCGTGTTCCATCCATGCATTCCCATCTGTTCTACAAGCATGTGTAGGTTACCTTTGTATATTGTGTTGATTTTATAAACTCAAAGTGGTTCTTTTTGTACTTTATCTATTTGTAGTGAAAGAAAAATCCCAACTACTAAGATTCTCTAAATACTATTAATAATATACTCACTATTCTATTCAAATAAGATAGGTGGTTAAATCCTTCCATGTAGTAGGATATTTAAGTAGTAATGCAATTTTTTTTTTATGATAGTAAATGTTGTGTTGTTTCAGAGATAATATGTTGGTGATATAGTTTCGATCATAATCATGCCATGGGATTTTATCTCGCATTACCTTCTGTTTCTAGGATTAAACGGTTAATGAACCGTGTTTAAGTGGCATTTGGTGTCAAGATTAATGTGTTTTGGAAGTAGGTATTCTAAGAATTAATATGGCATGATAATCTATTTTCCATTAGTTTTTTATATGCTAAAATTCTCTAGACAGCTGAGAAAGCATCTTGTTCTTGTGATGAACATATGGTGTTGATATTTCTGTGTAAATCTGAGATGCCTAGAATTTGTGGAAGTGAACAGATGCTTAGTCAAGAGTAGACGAAAAAAATAATGTGTACATGTTGGTTGTGATAGATTAATATCTCTGGGTTGACATTTTGCCAAACCTTGTATCTCTTTTATTCGTTTTTTTTAAGTCGATGCTTGTATTGGCACGAAAAGTCAGTTGCACGAACTTCTAAAAGCATTGGTGTTTGTCTTCGGGTGGATGAAGAACCTGCAATCAAACAAACACTATAATTCTTCTTGGGAATATTTTGTATTGCATGAATGTTGGGGTTCGTCTCAATGCTCCGAACTTTGTTGTTTGCTTTTATTTGTAATTTTGAGATAAATAAGAATCCATGATGGAGATAAAAATCCGAAGAGAGCATGCTTTTATGTGTGGTGATTTTTTAGCCTTTTTCCTGAATCTGATATGTAGTCATGGTTGTGAATGTTTACCTAAAAATTTAGAGGCCTTCGCGGGAGGTGATTACATCCCAAGAGAGCATGCTCTTATGTGAGGTGATTTTTTTAGCCTTATTCCGGAATCAGATCTGTAATCTTGGTTGTGAATGTTTACCTGAAAGTTTAGAGGTCTTTGCAGGAGGTGATTACATCCCATTTCACGACAATGGCGTGACGAGCGACCCTATGCAGAAGCACGACGGAGATCCACTACCTCTTCTACGAATCTTCACCAACCAGGTCCTCCCGGTATGCTATATGAACTGTAAGACCAACTATTTAGGTGTCTGGGTATATTCTTTGCCGATGGAACTTTTGGACATAGTTCTTGAATCAGACTATTTCAGATAGAAATTCTTTGTCAGCATTTGTTTTGTCCATAGTTACATGCTATAGGAAATTCTTTGTCAACAACTGTTTAATCCAGTTCTTGAATCTGACTATTTTAGATAGAATTCAGCTCTGTTTAGTCCATAGTTATATGCCGGTGGTACTTATGTGCTTATACCTGCAACAAGTTAATCTAACATGTTGATTGTTAAATCATAACCAAATATGATATCTGTTGTTGTTTGAATGTGACCTTTTCATGGGAAGAGCTAATTGGCCCATTGGATGTTATTAATTTTGATGTGGCTTGAGTTGGTTGTTCACATATCTAGGTAGTAATTTTAAAGGACTTGCTAATTTGTCTTTAAACTTGTAGAATGTAGATTAAAATAGGATGGAGGGAGTAGTACTTTATTTTGCTCCGTGAAATATGGAAAATCTTGGTCATATATAGCTCATGCCTATTGCTATGTTTTCCATTAGCGGTCACTAGCCAAAAATGGTTTCAATTTTTTCAAGTCTCATATGAGAAATATTCAGATATCTGAATCGAACCATTTGGTACCTGCTGGACTTCACATTCAGTTATTTGCTCCAATGAAACCTCGCATTTGAGTAGCTGCAAGATACATTTTTACATCTTGTTTAAAGTAGAGCAGGCTCTTAGTTTTATATATTTTCTGTAATGAAACCTCACACTTAATGTTGAAAATGATTTTATAGTGCTTCTACTGGCACATTTTACTATGAAAGATTCTTGGGCATATACATCTCTGCTTCTGTTTACATGAAAGATGCATGCACTGGTTAAGAAAAATATTAAGGGGTCGAATTCATAGGTAATTTATGGCGGCTTATGAACTCCATACCCACATACACTTAAGTTTTCGTCTGGAATGCTACCGAGAATCGGGCTAAACCTTTTTTTCCTCTGCTTAGCTTGCTTTTGGTGAAGCCTATTTTTCTCAGTTTAGCTTGCTTTTGTTCTCTGTGCACATGTATGGATTACATAGAACAAGTGTGGCCACAAATGTGCTTTGCATGCTGGAAATATAGTTCTATCTTGCTCTGTAACTGAATATTCGCTCTTCCTCTTCAGCCAGCAAACGCTATGATGTCGGGAACCTGAGCAACAGAATCACGACTTGATAAAGATGGTGAATGACCTGGTGTCCATGGCGGCGCGGTGGCGCCCGTGCACTGACAATGAGCGTGAGTGATTTGGGCAGAAGAACTCGTGGATCGACGACGAGCGCCGAGCCAAACGTGAGCTTTTTACAGTCGCCCCTCCCTCTCCAAGCTTGTGTGATGTGCTATGTCTTTTTTTTTCTCTTTTTCTTCCTTCTTAAAATATTTTTCAGAATTCCAGGAATAAAACAATTTATTATCTCTTCTGCTATATCTAAAAACAATCGCGCTGACTCTCCCTGGTTTTAACTTAAGTGGTATTTCCAATTTGGATGAATTTACTTTCTGTACTTTTTTCGTGTAATACTAGAATTTCCATTAGCATCAAATATTCCTGTACGGTGCTCCAGGAGCATCACGTAATCTTGTCCAGCATATGCTTATGAATCGGTCCAGATATGTCCGCATGTTGTATTGCTGGCCCTCGGAATGGTTATAATAATTTTATATCTGCATCATACTAATCTCAGAATCCAATTAATTTGCAGGGCATTGATTTTGAATAAATATTTTGAAAGAAAGACATTTTGGTCCAAGTGGCTAATTGATGAAGGAGCTGAATAGCATCAATTGCTATGCCAGCCATGTATACGACAAGTGATGTATGTCTCGAACTCTTCTTTTCCATTCTTCAGTCATCATTTCTTCATAGAGATTTATTACGCGCTCTGCTTGTGAGTGTGATTTTAATTGTTTTTATCTACGCTTGGCTGTACAGCCTCTGATCGTTTTTCTAAGGCAATTGGAACCTGGCACGCATGTTTGAGTACAGAGTATATATTTGTGAACACTGTGATTGCCTTATAATTCGGTCCGTACATTGCGATGAATAATGGAACTTAAATATTGACCACTTTCTGCATATACTTACATTGTAGCATTGGAAGATGAACATGAACACCGTGATTAATTTATAATTCGGTCCGTACATTGCAATGAATAATGAAACTTAAATATTGACCACTTTCTGCATATACTTACATTGTAGCATTGGAAGATGAACATATCGTTTGCCTTTGCAGGGTCCTTGGTCGGAAGCTTTGCAGTCATGGTACCTGGCTAGCAAGATCAGGGCGTTATAAGTTCAATACGGTGTCTCATGAAGATCATACTGTCAGACCGTCGTGTGGGTGTGTTTATACCGGGTTGATCTGGTGGTACCGATTCATTTGACATGCTAATGTCTGTATTCTTGGGGCTGTTGTAGACTATGAATTTTGGAAATATCATTTTCACGGGCTGTTCGAAACTATATATCTGTTATACCAATTGGAGCAATGTTTGCAATCACACTTCCGGCTACGACTTTACTTTTGATTTCTCCCATGTTCTAATGACCATAATCGATGGAGCGCATGATTTTAGCAGACTCCACCTGCCCACACACCTGGCTGTGTCTCATCAGATCACCCACTAATGCACCGCAAGGTTAGCCTATGGCAGGCGGCGCGGCGGAGCGCGCCTTTACGTCTAGTTTAGAGTACACATACAGTGTGCTTGTGTTTGATTGCCCACAGTCCACAGAGACGGAGAGAAGGGGACGAGACACCACCCCCGCCCCAATGATTCTCTCACCCCTTGAAACTATTAACGAGATCGCTATTTTTTCGCTCATCTTAGCTACTTCGCACCATCTATTCATGTGTAAGAGCATCTCTAGGAGACACCTTGTGCTCCGATAAACTGCAAAATAACCGACCTTTACCTTATTGGCCCAAAAAAGCGGCCCGAATAGACGCATTAAACTACGCCAACTTTAAAAAAAATTGAGGGGCGCGGAAGAACCCCCCTCCCCCCGACCTGCAAAAATGAGGATTGGGTGGCCGAACCGGCAGTGCCCTATATAGGGTGGAAACCCTTGGCAGGAGGGACATTTTGAAGGGAATATGCCCGAAAGACAATAATGAAGTGGTTATTATCTTATTCCATCTTTATGATAAATGTTTATTTCTCATGCTAGAATTGTATTAACCAGAAACGTTGATACATGTATGTCTAATAAACAAACAAGAATTCCTAGTATGAACTCATGTGTACACCTTGACGAACTTCTTACTCCCTGAGAGATATTGACGAGATTTTCTGGTACCGGACCACGACACCACCGGTCTCACCAACGATCTTCCACCTTCACCGCTTTTCCGACGGCAGCTCCCGCCGTCTCTTTTTGTCGCTCCGACAAACAACGATCGCCCACCGTCTTCATCCTTGTCGCTTCGGCAAACAACGACCGTCCTCCGTCTTCCTACTTGTCGCTTCAACAAACGACGATTGCCTGCCCCGAGGCGCTAGCACGCGTCGTCTCCTCGGGGCAAGCATGACTTCAATCATCGCTCTTATACCAATTGTTAGAATTCTCCCACAGATCGATCACATTAAATTAGACAAACACACACAAAAAATCTTTTTGCCAAGGTCTTGTATCGTGTCTTTTATTTTATCTAAATTTACATTATCTAAATTGATCCACTTTAAGTAGAAAAAATAAAGTAAAGAGTAGATAAGAAAAAAGAATATTCTGTCTCATAGTTCTGAAATAGAATTCAAGAAAAATATTCCTAACTAGGCACGAAATATACACGCACGGCTGGACCAAGCTTTTACCAAACTGGGAAACCATTCCTAACTTCTTCAAACTATACGGTACACGATATATTTTCCTGTAATAATACGACAAAAATAAAAAGACTATACGGCTGGCCTGAATATTTCTAACTAGGCACGAAATATTCCTAACTTCTTCAGACTATACGGTACACGCACACAAATATACACGCACGGTTGTGTTAGATACCGTTTGTAACACGTATATGGGTGTATGGAGTAGTACTCCACCTGTGTACGTTCCCTCTCCTTTCTTCATGTACAAGCCACGGGTGGGGCTTTTCCACCCCAATATAACACGTAGCCGATGCCCTCAACGGGGCCATCGTTCCCAGCCTAGATCGATCACATGGTATCAGAGCCATCCTCTTCTCTGACCTAGCCGCTACACCAAAACCTAGACAAAACAAAAAACCTAAAACCGAAGCTCCCTCCATTGCTCATGGCGTCCTCCTCGAGCTCCACCATGAGCGGCTTGGGCTCCCCGCCCTCGCAAAAACTCACACCCGATAACTTCCTCTTCTGGAAGGCATTGGTATTCCCGGCTCTGCGCGGTGTGCGAGCCCTTGGCCTGCTTAACGGAACGGATGCCGCACCGGCCACACACCTGGAGGTTGAGGATAAAGATGATCCAAAGAAGAAGAAACTCGTCGAGAACCCGGCGTACATTGCTTGGCTCGAACGAGACCAGCTTGCGGTGAGTTATCTGGTGAACTCCTTGTCCCCGGACGTGCTGGCGCACGTGCTTGGACTGAATACCGCAGCTGAAATTTGGGCCGTGATCTCCGACATGTTTGCCTCGCAATCCCGCTCTCGCTTGCAACATCTTTGGACAACCCTCAATACAACGAAGAAAAACAATATGACAACGGCGCAGTTCTTTACTCAGATGAAGGGATACAGATCTGAGCTCGCTGCAGCCGGCAAAACTGTTGATGATGAAGAGCTTGTTGGTTATATTCTCAACGGGCTGGATGCCTCTTACAACTCTCTGGTTTCATCGGTCACAGCAAATCCAAATACAACCCTGTCCGATCTGTTTGGCATGATGAATTCACATGATATGCGGGAGAAGATGCTTGCTGATACTCGTCATGGCGCTGATGGATTTGTTTCTTCAGCCAATGCCGCGCGCCGTGGACGTGGTGATTATAGGCGCCCAGATGGTGATCGTGGTGACTATAGGCGCCAAGATGGTGATCGCGGTGATCGCAGGACTACATGCGCCAGGATGGTGGGGGTCGTGGTCGATCCCCTGACCGAGACCGCGGAGATCGCAGCGATGACGGTGCAGACCGTCGTGACAGGCGCTATGATGGTGGCGGTGATCGCCGCTACGATGGAGGCCGTGACCGTCGTGATGATGGTGGTGACCGTCGTTATGATGGAGAACGTGACAGACGTGACAGAGGTGGTGATTGTCGTAATGATGGAGGAAATCGCCGTGGACGTTACATACGCCGTGCACCTACACCATATGAGAACATAACATGTCAAATCTGCAAAATTCATGGCCACTCTGCAGGAAATTGTTGGTGGCGCCGTGGCAATGATTCTAATGATGAAGGTGGTGATCATTACCGCAAGGGTGCCAATGGTGCTGCTTATGGTGTTGACACGAACTGGTATATGGATTCAGGCGCCACACATCACCTCACTGGAGAACTGAACAAGCTTACTACATGTGACAAGTATCATGGCCGTGATCGCATCCACGCTGCAGATGGTAATGGTATGAAAATTAAGCATTATGGTCATTCAACATTGCATACTTCCCATGATTCCTTACACTTCAAAAATATTCTACATGTCCCTAGTGCTTCCATGAATCTCCTTTCTGTGCATAAACTCACCCTTGATGATAATGTTTTTATTGAATTACATCCACATTCCTTTTTTATCAAGGATCAGGCAACAAGGAGAATTCTGTTTCAGGGGCCATGCCATGATGGTCTCTATCCTCTCGTACCTGTCTCCACTGGATCAGTCAAGCAAGCCTACGTCACAATAAAGCCATCCTCATCCACATGGCATCGCCGCTTAGGACATCCATCTTCATTTATAGTTCAACAAGTTCTTAGGAAAATAATATTTCACAGTTTCTAGAAATAAATCCTTACATTTGTGATTCTTGCAAACTAGCCAAAAGTCATCAGTTGCCATATCCTGTTTCCACTAGTGTCTCTACTGTTCCTTTGGAACAAGTTTTTTCTGATGTATGGGGTCCATCTCCTGTTTCTGTTGGCAAGCACTCATATTATGTAAGCTTCATCAATGATTATAGTAAATTTACTTGGATTTATTTTCTTAAAAATAGATCTGAAGTGTATCAAGTCTTTCTCAATTTCCAAGCTGTTGTTGAACGAAAATTTGGTAGAAAAATTGTCACTATGCAAACTTATTGGGGAGGAGAATATGAGAAACTCAATGGTTTCTTTCAGAAAATTGGCATCACACATCATGTTTTATGTCCTCATGCACACCAACAAAATGGTTCAGCTGAACGCAAGCATCGTCATATTGTTGAAGTTGGTCTTGCTTTGCTTGCTAATGCATCTATGCCTCTCAAATTTTGGGATGAAGTATTCCTTACTACTACTTTTCTTATCAATTTACTTCCTAGTAAAGTAATAGATCATGATACTCCTGTTGAACAACTCTTGCACACCAAGCCTAACTATGCATCCCTTCGTATTTTTTGCTGTGCTTGTTGGCCAAATCTCCGTCCATACAATAAAAGAAAGCTCTCTTTTCGGTCTATCCAGTGTGTATTTCTTGGGTATAGTCCACGTCACAAGGGAGTCAGATGCTTAGAACCTAAGACTGGCCCAGTCTATATCTCTAGAGATGTAGTTTTTGATGAAAATATTTTTCCTTTTGCATCTCTAAATCCTAATGATGGCTCTCGACTTCGTCATGAAATTCTCCTCTTGCCATTGGATGCACCTACAACACCATCAAATCATGGAAATGCAATTGTTGACGATTATATTCCTTTACCATTTGTACCAATTGTTACTCCTAATGCTCCTGCTACTTCAGAAAATACAGCTGCAGATTTACATGCCGAAAATCCTGTTCAAAATGACTCTGATGATGAAAATACAAGTGATTTCAGCATTGAGGAAGAAGACAAAACAGAGGATTCAGCATCAGCCTCGGATCACGAGCTGTCTGATCCCGAGGTTGATTCATCTGTCGCGGTGCATGGTCCCGAGGAGGATCCGGCCACCAGCCCTATCGCGCAGCATCCCGAGGCGGGTGTCCCCCCGCTGTCCTCCGCGCACGCGTGTCAACCATGCGCCTCCGTCCCGTCGCCTTCTGCCACGTCGCCACCACGGGACCGCGCCTCCCGTCTGTGCATGCATGCTCCCGACAAAGAGGGGCGGGAGGTGACAGGAGCAGCTGCTCCGACCGGATCCAGCACATCACCCGAGGCGGGATCCAGCACATCACCCATCCCTGCAGTCCCTTCTGTGGCTCCTCGGACTCGCCTGCAAAAAGGTATACAACATCCAAAAAATATACGGATGGTACAATTCGTTATGACATCAAAACTCGGCGAGTCCGCTATGGTTTACTTGCAGCTACAGGTGAACCTCGCACTGTTATAGAAGCCCTTGATGATGCAAATTGGAATTCTGCTATGAAGGAGGAATATGCAGCATTGATGCATAACAAAACATGGAACTTGGTTCCTCCTAGTACAGGCAAAAATGTTATTGACTGCAAGTGGGTATACCGTATAAAGAAATGTGCAGATGGTACTATTGACAGGTAAAAGGCAAGACTTGTTGCAAAGGGATTCAAACAGAGATATGGAATTGATTATGAGGACACCTTCAGTCCTGTTGTTAAAGCTGCTACCATCAGAACTGTTCTTGTTGTTGCAGTTTCACGGGGTTGGAGTTTACGGCAGCTAGATGTCAAGAACGCGTTTTTGCACGGTGTTCTTGAAGAGGAGGTTTATATGAAGAAACCACCCGGTTTTGAGCACTCTGATTATCCTAATTATATTTGTCGTCTTGATAAAGCCCTCTATGGATTAAAACAAGCACCTAGAGCATGGTTTTCTCGTCTCACATCAAAACTTCATGAGCTTGGCTTCACTTCCTCAAAGGCTGACACATCATTGTTTTTGTACAACAAGAAAGGTATAACCATATTTATCCTTGTTTATGTTGATGATATCATAGTCACCAGTTCATCAGATAGAGCTATATCTACTCTACTTCATGATCTCAATGATAACTTTGCCATCAAAGATCTAGGTGATCTACATTTTTTCTTGGGTATTGAGGTTAATCTACACAAGATGGGTTATTGTTGACACAAGAGAACAACAGATATTCTTAACAAGGTGGATATGCCTGGTTGTAAAGGATCACCTACACCTCTTTCTTCCACTGATAAATTGTCTCTTGTGGAAGGGACGTCATTGGGTCCTGAGGACAGTATACAATATCGTAGCATTGTTGGAGCTCTACAGTATCTCACTCTTACTCGTCCAGACTTGTCATTTTCTGTTAATAAAGTCTGTCAGTACCTGCATGCACCTACTACATCACATTGGACAGCTGTGAAGAGAATACTACGTTATGTCCAAGATACAGTTAAAGTTGGTATTACTTTTACAAGATCCTCTTCAACTCTTTTGAGTGCCTTTTCACATGCTGATTGGGCAGGCTCTCTTGATGATAGAAGGTCCACTGGAGGATTTGCCATTTTTGTTGGTTCAAATTTGGTTTCTTAGAGTGCCCGAAAACAGCCCACAGTTTCTCGTTCTAGTACTGAAGCTGAGTATAAAGCTCTAGCAAATGCCACAACTGAATTGATTTGGGTAGAAGCTTTACTACAAGAACTTGGAGTTCCAATGCAACAAAAACTTGTTTTATGGTGTGACAATTTAGGTGCAACTTATCTTTCTGCAAATCCGTTCTTCCATGCCCGCACAAAACACATTGAGATTGATTTTTATTTTGTACGAGAAAGAGTGGCTGAGAAAAGATTGGAAATTCGCTTCATCTCCAACAAGGATCAAATTGCTGATGGATTCACAAAGGCCTTACCAGTCAAGGAACTACATGAGTCTCATCGTAATCTCAACCTTTCTGAAGGTTGTTATTAAGGGGGGTGTTAGATACTGTTTGTAACACGTATATGGGTGTATGGAGTAGTACTCCAACCCGTGTACGTTCCCTCTCCTTTCTTCATGTACAAGCCACGGGTGGGGCTTTTCCACCCCAATATAACACGTAGCCGATGCCCTCAACGGGCCCATCCTTCCCAGCCTAGATCGATCACATGCTGGACCTAACATGTCTAGGTCTAGTCGTACTAGTACTCGTGCACGACCAAGCTTTTACCAGCCTGATACAAACTACTCCCTCCGTTCACAAATAGATGCCTTATATATGTCCAAATATGAATGTATGTAGACATGTGTCCAAATGCATTCATATTTGGACAAATATAAGTCATCTATTTATGAACGGAGGGAGTAGTACTAACACCACGTGGAATAGTAAACCAGGATAAGGACTCACGAAAAGTTGTCACTAAATTGGAAAGGGTTGAATTATTTCCAATGCACCACACCCTCTGTAACATCCCAAGTATGAAAAACAACCCTACAATGCTTGCTCCTTGTTTAATTTTAGTTTGCATCATTCCATCATGAGCATTGCATTTGTTTTCACTTATGTTCCATTTGAAATTCAAACTAAATTTCAAAATTTGGTTCATACTTGGTATGTTCCAATGTTTCAAAATAGTTTCCAAACAGCAATAATTCAAATGTTTCCAATAAACTTGAATTTCCAAATAATTAACTTGGTTAAATATTTCAATATTTCATATATTGCAAAATTCACTCAAATTCTTTTAAATTTCAAACAGCAACAAAAATTTAAAATTTTGAAAAATAAAAGTTTGCACAACTGGGCTTTTGCAATAAATAACTTATAAAAATTTATCACCAAAATTTTTCAACCCAAACCCTATTCTTTTTCCCTTTTTTTCTTTCCTACCAAAATAAGGTGAACCAAAAAAATAGAAACAGAAAAAACAAAAAAAAAAGAAGAAAGGGGGGGGGGGGCAGGCCAGCCCAAGTGGGCTGAGCCCACCACAGCCCCAAGGCCCAGGCGCCCCCACGACGTTGTCGTCTTCCTCCTCTGTACGGAGACAGAGGAGGGGAGACCTTCCCCCACCTGCAAGCTTTTCCTCCTCCTCCCTCCTCTACTTAACCCCCCATCGACCCAAACCCTAGCATCCCTTCTTCCTCCTCCTCAAGCCGCCACCCTCTCCCCTTTTCTTCTCTCTTTCCCTGTCTGTTTCCCGGAGTTTTCTGAACCTTCTGTAAAAGCTCCATGGCCGGAGCTTGACGGTGGCGGGGTAGAGGCTGTGGTGGCCGTCGAGGCTCCCTCTTTGCGGGAACGGAAAGCCCTCACCCTCCTCTTCCGATTCGCTTCCAGGGAGGAGTCCCCGGAGCCGCGGATCGCCGCCGCCAAGCCGCTGTCGCCGCCGACTGCTCCGCCCCGTCAGGACCTCCTCGTCCGCATGCTCCCGCTCGCCAGGCCCACGGTGAGCTCGCCCCTCTGCCCCTTCTCCTTTCCCCTCCGCGAGCAGGGCGAGCGCACGCCCGTGCCGTGCAACCCCCGGCGCCCTCGCCCGCCGAGCGCCGCCTCGCGCGGTCGTCGCCGTCGTCTCTGTTCCTCGTCGGTTCAGGTAACTGAACAATGTTCAGTTTCGTCAGTATGTGTTAAGGCTCGAAACGTTACCTCAAAATCCATCGCGAGCAGTACCTAGCACAAACCGATCGACAGCCCAGTGGCTGCGCGCCTGCACCGCACAGCGCAGGGTCGCGGGTTCGATCCCCCCCGCGCGGTTTAAAACCCACTTTTTATTTTATTTTTCCAGATCCAGATCCAACTCCTTTTTCGCACATGGGTCCCTGTGATTTCACAGTTCAGTCCCTGTCTAACACAATCAGGCCCTTAGCTATTCTTTTAAATCACAAATTAATACCCCAACTTCAAAATTGCATAACTAATTCATTATAACTCCAAATTTAATAATTTAAATATGTTTTCCACACCAAATTAAATTCTCTACCTAAATATAAACTTTGTTTCCTGTTTTGAATAATTAAAATTGGTTAAATAATTTAAATCTTGTTTAAATCATTTAAAATTGCTAAATTAATAACTTGGTCAAACTAAATTCTTTTTGAACATATAAAATATGTTTTCCATCCCATTTTTTCATGAACCTTGCAAACATCAACTTTGTGTTCTGTTTTAAATAAATTAAATTGCTGAAAACAACTGTTTCTTAATTAATGCATTTAAAATTGTCAAATTAATAACTTGCTCATTTTAAATCCATTTTCAACAAATGAAATATGTATTCCATCTAAAATTTTGTGTTCTTTCCAAATATGAATTTTGTTATCTGTTTTGAACACTTAAAATGGGTGAAAACAATAAATGTTTGTGTAGCTCATTTAATAAGCCAAATTTCATAACTTAATAAATAAAATTCCAAACTTGGTAACCAACATATCAAATTGAAGCTATTGTTGTTTTCTTATTGTTTTCATCATCCATGCATCATTCTAATCAACTTTCACATGATGGTTATTTGTAGATCACTTAATTCCACTTTAATTCTTGGGCCTTTCTATATGCAACCCAAATTGCATATGGGACCAATTAAATATGTTTACCATGTCAACTAGCTTATCTTTGATGCATCAATTAATTGTCATGCATCATCCCATGTTTGTGCACTATGCCATGTTATTGATTGTTGTCTCTCTGCGTTGTTTGTTTGCTTCTTCTCGAATAGACGACGACGTTGAGACAGACGAGGTTTACGACACTACTTTAGAGGAGTTAGCCCAGTACCAGGATACTGAGTTTGCAGGCAAGTATTCACTCACCTGAACCATTGTGTCCTTTCCACACTGGATACCGATACTTTCCGTTGTCTAATCTGCTAGCCTTAAGATTCGTTGCTTGTGTTCCGATCCTATCACATGTTATCCTGTAACCCTGATATAGCCTCACCTCCACACCTATAACCCCGTTGCTTGTTGCCTGTGTCTTACTAGCATGCTTAGGGTTGTTTATGCTCGAGTCTGATGTCCGTTATTTCTGTTACCATATTTATTATGTTCTGGGGGCTCGATACTTAAACAACAACCTGTTAATGTTTGAGGTAATGCCAATTTGATGATAAGGCACCGGCAGGAGGCCGGGTATGGTTTTGAGGCCTGCTAGTGTCGAACTCAGGAAAAGTTCTTGTCCTCTGGATCCATGTTGAGCGCGCTAACCGCATGTGGGAAGCGTGTATGGGCGCCCCCCGCAACTCTGATTCGATTCGCATCTCGTCCAAATCGCCACACTTAGTTCGGGCTTTCCATTTGATGCACGCATATGCAGGTACGAACCCTTGGCACCAGGGTGGAACTTTTGTAGTCGGCATTTAGGGCGGCGTGGTCTTCCAGTGCTATGAGGGTCCCCCTTTTCTTCGTGGGGGCTCGATTAGCCGTGCACGCACAGCACGTGGTTCTTTGGGCTTGATGCGAAGAAGAGTTGGGTTGTGTTGAGTACCTCGCTTGGTGGGTTGATCCCCCATCTGGCGGGATATTCTTACGTGTACGGCCAAATTGGTGCACCCCTGCAGGGTTAAATCTTCTCGAGAAGCCGTGTTGTCCGCGGTTATGGATGACTTGGTGATAGGCTGGCTAACAAGGATTAGACAACTTACACCTAATTAATAATAATTTGACTAGTAATAGGCTTATTGACACAATAACCTGAACCTTTATTAATCCAACTGTGTGGGTTATCCTCGGATTGCTTCTTTGGATAAGGGGCGAGATCCAGGATGGGTTTGTTTGAGGTTAGTGGTAGTTGGTTCCGATGCGCTATCTTATCCCTTTCTTTTAGCCGGATGTTGTAGCGTGTCTCTGTAGTTGGTTAGGGCAGCCCGCTGCCGCACCCTTGTATCACCTATTTTCCGTTGAACCCAAAGCATCTGTACTTGGTGTTGTCGGGTACACTTTGGTATCTTGTGCGTCTTGCTTGCCAGTACTCGTCTGTACTGACCCCTTTGGGGTTGCGTGTTCTGCAGACTACGTTTCCGAGGATCCCCATGGTGGCTACTACGTGGAGTATGACGAGGCTGTTGACGAGTAGATAGCGGACCCGGGCAGGATCCGAGACTTCGTGGATGGGCTCCGTACTTTTCGTTTCCGGCCTCTTAGGCCTATTTGGATCTTGTCTGTACTCAGACACTTTGGATGCTTTCCGCTGTGATGTAATGATGACTTGTTGGGACATGTGTCCTCTGCATGACTGTATTTGCTATCTCTGCTCTAGTGAGAGCTTTTGCCACTTATTTCTATTTCTTTGTGTCTTAGAGATTTGTTGTGATATCACTTGTTCAAATGCCGTTGACGTACCATGTGTGTATGTTATGAAGTACGTCAATGGAAGTATTCGGATTTCTATTGGATGGTTTCACAGACGATGAATAGTAGAGGATGGTTGTCACACGTTTACGTGTTGGCCTACTCATATTGAGATGCGGGTGCAGGTAGGCCCCGTAAGACATTTATCTACTGTTTAGCGGGCTGTGAGTATCCTCTAAAAGTCCGGGTGCGACAAATGGTATCAGAGTCTGTCTGCCTGTAGGATCCCTTTTACTGGTCGCAGTTGAGTCTAGAAACTATTTTGTAGCTATACAGGAAAAATGAAACGTGAGAGTAGGAATTCTGTTCTTTTATTTCTTTCCCCACCCACCCTCCCTTTTTCTGGTAAGGAAGTGCAACGTTGTTTTCTCTTCTCATCTAAACTTTCAAGTTAGGATTTCACGTATCCTGGTTTCTCTAGGATGGTTATATCTACTAGACCATAGGAATGGGGGTGGTTGTGACATGATTTATCATGTCGCCTACTCACGATTGAGAACGGAGACACATAAGCCCCGGAAGCAGATCCTCTATTCCTTAAGCAGTAGATATTGATACTCTAGAAGCCCGGATGGGTTTTCCGTAGTACCTCAGGAGTGTTTGGTCTCCTGTTTCCCAAATGTTGCTTCGATATCCTGTTCTTCTCAACATCCTTTTCGTCCGTTGAAACCTTGTTGTTGCTTGCCACTTCAGTTCTTCTACCGGCGTCTAATCAAAGCTTCCCCGATCATCTGCAGATGGATATCAGGTTCTACCCGCAGGTGGTTCGTATGACTCGTTGCGAGAGCACTGCCGGTTATCCGGAGATGCTGAGAGACATGGTCACTTTTCTGGGGTTCCGTTGGGCACCAGAGTACCAGGTCTACGAGCAGCAGCGAGAGTTTGAGCAGACCTACTACCAGGCTATCGTCTACATTCTGTCAGATGATGGCATGAGCGTAGTCCACCGCTACGAGGCAGTGGGTTCCACAGTGGATATGGCTGTGCAGCAGGCAGCTTATGTGAGTCTCACCGTCCTTCGTGCTGACTACTGGGGATTTGACGATTCTATCTATCGCCACATCCCCCGTGGTTACATCACTTCGGAGGGAGCTCACTTCACTCTCTACGACAACTTGGATGTTTACGAGCATGATAACTCCAGGCTGCACACCACCGCTCAGTTTGTGAGGCACAGTGACGCAGTTGCCCGCACACTATCTCAGGAGTTGGCTTCAGTCAGAGAGCAGCTTTACCTTGCTTTGACTCGTCTGGCGACTTACACCACAGACTTTGTTGGAGACGAGCGTTTTGCACGTTTCGATCAGCCAGTTGGGCGTCGTCTGCCAGATGCTGGAGGTTACGAGCCGATCAGAGGTCCACTCCTTAACCTTGGTGCTGGTTACACTGGGATTCCCCGCTTTGGAGCACAGGGAGTCGACGCTATGTACTTCACCACGCCTAGAGTCGGTCTCAGACCACGTCAGATCTACGTGGATCGTCGTTCCACCTACTTTCGTGGGCATATTCCTCACCGTACCTCTCGCCGTACTCCTCGCCGCCGTCCTGCGTGATGAGCATGGGAGTACCGATGTATCCATTCTTAGCTATGTTTAGTTATCCTTTGGCGTTCGAACCATTTAAGGTGTGTTGGATATTCTGATGTAATTGAACATGTGATGGTGTACCTTTTGGTTATCTATTCATGCGTCGGAATAATCTCTCTTTCGGTTGCCAAGTCTATCCTTTTCTATTGTTGTGCTAAAATGCATTTCCATTCAGGATGCCGCCAACAAGGAACACCACGCCTGAACCACCGCCAATCACGGAGCTGTTGACTCAGATGACCCAAGTCATGAAGCAGATGGCTCAGTTTCAGGCTAATCAGCACATCAACCAGACAGCTCCACGAGTGAGCATCAAGGAGTTTCTCAGTCTGGGTCCGAGAGCTTTCGTGGCCACACACGAGCCCCTAGACGCTGATGACTGGATCCGTGAGATAGCCAAGGCTCTGGAGATTGCACACGTGGCTGAAGAAGACAAGGTCAAGTATGCCTCCTATCTGCTGAAGGGTCAGGCAGCTTCTTGGTGGGAAAACTTCCAGGCCATGAGAACTGGCATGCCAGTCACGTGGGATCGTTTCAAGGAAGCCTTCGTGAAACACCACATTCCAGATGGTCTCATGGAAAGAATGCGTGAAGAGTTTTGCTCTCTCAAGCAGGGCAAGTTGGACGTCATCGGGTATCAGAGTGAGTTCAATCGCCTCGCTCGATACGCTGGAGATGAGGTGTCCACTGAAGCTAAAAAGATGGCAAGGTTCCGCAGAGGCTTTAACCCGGAACTCAAGTATGCCCTCACCAATGTCAAGGCCGACAGCTTCGAGGATCTCGTTAACACCGCGCTCAATGAAGAAAATGGGCGCAAGGCGTTCGAGGAGTCTCGCAAGCACTCGCGTGAGGGTGATTCCTCCTCCAACATGACCACCCCTCCGCAGAAGCGCCGCATCTGGGTACCAAATGGTGCTGTCACTCGGGATCCATATGCCCAAACTTCTCCAGGCTTCGCTCCCCGCCCACCCAACCCTGCTCAGCTACATGATCAAAGGGCTTCGATGGGGCAGCCAAGGCCAGGGCCTCCTCGTGCCGTCACATGCTACAAGTGCAAGCAGACGGGGCACTACGCCGACAAGTGCACGCAGAGGCAGCTACCTCCACCACCACCTCGTCCTAACACAAACCAGGCAATGGTGCGCGCTCCCCCGCCTAAGGCCTTCAACTCCAACAACAGGCCTGTCGGGAGGACCGCAAGGGTGAATCATGTCAAGATCGACAAAGCCCAGGAAGCTCTTGACGTCGTTCTCGGTACATTTCCCGTAAACTCTAATCCAGCTAAAGTGTTGTTTGATACCGGAGCATCACATTCTTTCGTGTCAAAGATCTTTGCGACAACAATTAAACTCCCTTTTGTTGGTTTGGGTTCCCCGCTAGTGGTCAACTCCCCTGGAGCAACTATGCAAACGTCCAAGATCAGTCACAAAAATCAAATTCTAATTGGAGGCCACATATTCCTTGCTTCTCTCATACTGCTTGGAAATTCTGACATTGATGTCATTCTTGGTATGGATTGGCTGAAGGCCAATAAAGCAAGAATTGACTGTGCTCAAAAGTCAATAACTCTGTCCCACCCTTCTGGCCAGATAATCTATTCTCCACATGAATCAAGTTCCATTCAGCTATGCACCCTCAATGCAAAACCTCTACCTTCGAAAATGTTCCGGTGGTTTGCGACTTCCCTGACGTCTTTCCAGAAGAGTTGCCAGGAATGCCTATGGACAAAGCTGTTGAGTTCGTGATCGAACTTGAACCAGGTACTGCTCCAATCTCTAAGCATCCCTACAAGATAGGAACTCCCGAGCTGAAATTGTTGAAGGAACAAATTGATATGTACATGGAAAAAGGTTACATTCAACCTAGTTCCTCGGCTTGGGGTTGCCCAACTCTGTTCGTTGCGAAGAAGGATAAAACAAAGAGACTCGTTGTTGACTATCGTCCTCTTAACGAGAAAACCATCAAAAACAAGTATCCAATTCCTCGTATCGATGATCTTTTTGATCAACTTGCTGGAGCCACAATATTCTCCAAGTTGGACTTGAGAATGGGTTACCATCAAATAAACATCTGAAAAGAGGATATTCCAAAGACAGCCTTCACCACCCGCTACGGTCTATACGAATTCACCGTCATGTCCTTTGGTCTCACCAATGCACCGGCGACCTTCTCTCGACTCATGAATTCTGTCTTCCATGAGTACCTCGACAAGTTCGTTGTGGTATATCTTGATGACATTCTTGTCTACTCAAAATCCGAGGAAGAGCATGAAGAACATCTTCGTCTAACTCTCATGAAGCTTCGCGAAAATCGTCTTTATGCCAAATTCTCCAAATGTGAGTTCTGGATTTCAGAAGTTGCTTACCTTGGTCATGTCATCTCTGCCAAGGGCATAGCCATTGATCCAGAAAAGGTTAAAGCAATTGTTGATTGGAAACCTCCAAAGACGTTGAAGCAAGTAAGAAGTTTTCTTGGCTTGGCTAGCTATTGCCGTCGCTTCGTCCCAAACTTCTCCAAGATTGCAAAACCTCTCACTGACCTCACAAAGAAGGACAAGAAGTTCGTCTGGTCTCCACAATGTGATGAAAGTTTCAATCTCCTGAAGACTAAACTCACTTCTACACCAGTTCTAGTTGGCCCAGATCCTTCCAAACCTTTCCAAATATTCTGTGATGCTTCTCTCCAAGGTCTAGGTGCAGTTCTTATGCAAGAACGTCAAGTTGTGGCTTATGCTTCATGTCAGTTGAATACACATGAGCTCAATTATCCCATCATGACCTTGAACTTGCAACAGTTGTGTTTGCCCTCAAAAAATGGAGACAATACTTGTTGGGTAATCGCACTGAAATCTTTTCTGATCATAAGAGTCTGAAGTACATCTTCACTCAACCAGATCTAAACCTCAGACAAAGGAGATGGATTGAAAAGATCAAAGACTTTGATCTTACCATTTCTTACACTCCAGGCAAGGCTATTGTTATGGCTGATGCTCTCAGTCGCAAGTCGTATTGCAATAATCTCATGATCATGGAAAGCCAACCTCCTCTTCATGAAGAATTCCAGAAGCTCAATCTTGGTCTTGTTCCTCAAGGCTATCTTGCGAACTTGACAGCCACTCCAACTCTCGAGGACAAGATTCGTTCTGAACAACTTCGTGATGCTGAAATCAAGAAGATTGTAGAACACATCAAAGCAGGCAATGAGAAATTTGAGTGCTTCTCAATTGATGACAAGGGAACTGTGTTCTTCGAAGGACGCATTGCAGTTCCTCAAATTCAAAGTCTCAAAGATGTCATTCTCAAGGAGGCTCATGAAACTCCTCTCTCCATACACCCTGGAAGTACAAAGATGTACTAGGATCTCAAGACACTGTATTGGTGGCCTAGCATGAAACATGAAATTGCTAAATATGTTTCTGAATGCGACGTTTGTCAACGTGTCAAGGCAATTCATCATAAAACAGCCGGTCTTCTCCAACCTCTGAAAATCCCTGAATGGAAGTGGGACATGATTGAAATGGACTTCGTCACTGGATTTCCAAAGTCCAAGAGGGGCAACGATGCAATCTTCGTTGTCATTGATCGACTCACTAAAGTAGCTCACTTCTTTCCTGTCAAAGAGACAATCTCAGCTAGTCAGTTAGCAGAGCTGTACACAGCAAAGATTGTTCCTCTTCATGGTGTTCCGTTGGAAATAAGCTCAGACCGTGGAAGCATATTCACTTCTCATTTCTGGAAAAGCTTTCAAGAAGCCTTGGGTACCAAGCTTCTGTTCAGCACAGCCTACCATCCTCAGTCTCAAGGGCAAGTCGAAAGAGTCAATCAGATTCTCGAGGATATGCTCAGAGCATGTGGTCTCTCTTTTGGCATGAAATGGGAGGAATGTCTTCCATATGCTGAATTCTCCTACAACAACAGCTTCCAGGCAAGCCTAGGCATGGCACCATTTGAGGCTCTCTATGGCCGCAGATGCAGGAGTCCAATCAATTGGTCTGGAGCTGGTGAACGTTCACTCTTAGGCCCTGACATTGTTAACGAGGCCGAAGAGAAAGTTCGCATCATTCGTGACAATCTGAAGATTGCTCAATCTCGTCAGAAAAGCTACTATGACAGCAAACACAGGGACATGGTCTATGCAGCTGGTGACAAAGCATATCTCCGTGTAACTCCCCTCAGAGGCACTCATCATTTTGGTGTCAAAGGAAAGCTTGCACCAAGATATATTGGTCCTTTCAACATTCTCTCAAGGCGTGCAGAAAATGCCTATCGTCTTGAACTTCCAGAAAAGCTATCCAAGGTGCACGATGTGTTTCACGTGTCACAGCTCAAGAGGTGCTTCAAAGATCCAGGTCGTGCAGTTGATCATGATTCCATTGAACTGCAAGAATATCTCTCTTATGAGGAGCACCCTATTCGAATTCTCGATGAGACCGAGCGTAAAACTCGCAACAAGAGCACCAAGTTCTTAAAAGTGCAGTGGTCTCATCATTCCGATAAAGAGGCAACGTGGGAGACCTAAGAGGATCTTCGCAAGAAGTATCCGGACCTTTTCTCTTCGCAGTAGGAATCTCGGGGCGCGATTCCTCCAGGGGGGGGGGAGGCATTTTGTAACATCCCAAGTATGAAAAACAACCCTACAATGCTTGCTCCTTGTTTAATTTTAGTTTGCATCATTCCATCATGAGCATTGCATTTGTTTTCACTTATGTTCCATTTGAAATTCAAACTAAATTTCAAAATTTGGTTCACTCTTGGTATGTTCCAATGTTTCAAAATAGTTTCCAAACAGCAACAATTCAAATGTTTCCAATAAACTTGAATTTCCAAATAATTAACTTGGTTAAATATTTCAATATTTCATATATTGCAAAATTCACTCAAATTCTTTTAAATTTCAAACAGAAACAAAAATTTAAAATTTTGAAAAATAAAAGTTTGCACAACTGGGCTTTTGCAATAAATAACTTATAAAAATTTATCACCAAAATTTTTCAACCCCAAAACCCTATTCTTTTTCCCTTTTTTTCTTTCCTACAAAAATAAGGTGAACCAAAAAAAATAGAAACAGAAAAAACAAAAAAAAAGAAGAAAGGGGGGGGGGCAGGCCAGCCCAAGTGGGCTGAGCCCACCACAGCCCCAAGGCCCAGGCGCCCCCACGACGTTGTCGTCTTCCTCCTCTGTACGGAGACAGAGGAGGGGAGACCTTCCCCCACCTGCAAGCTTTTCCTCCTCCTCCCTCCTCTACTTAACCCCCCATCGACCCAAACCCTAGCCTCCCTTCTTCCTCCTCCTCAAGCCGCCACCCTCTCCCCTTTTCTTCTCCCTTTCCCTGTCTGTTTCCCGGAGTTTTCTGAACCTTCTGTAAAAGCTCCATGGCCGGAGCTTGACGGTGGCGGGGTAGAGGCTGTGGTGGCCATCGAGGCTCCCTCTTTGCGGGAACGGAAAGCCCTCGCCCTCCTCTTCCGATTCGCTTCCAGGGAGGAGTCCCCGGAGCCGCGGATCGCCGCCGCCAAGCCGCCGTCGCCGCCGACTGCTCCGCCCCGTCAGGACCTCCTCGTCCGCCTGCTCCCGCTCGCCAGGCCCACGGTGAGCTCGCCCCTCTGCCCCTTCTCCTTTCCCCTCCGCGAGCAGGGCAAGCGCACGCCCGTGCCGCGCACCCCCCGGCTCCCTCGCCCGCCGAGCGCCGCCGAGCGCGGTCGTCGCCGTCATCTCTGTTCCTCGTCGGTTCAGGTAACTGAACAATGTTCAGTTTCGTCAGTATGTGTTAAGGCCCGAAACGTTACCTCAAAATCCATCAGGAGCAGTACCTAGCACAAACCGATCGACAACCCAGTGGCTGCGCGCCTGCACCGCACAGCGCAGGGTCGCGGGTTCGATCCCCCCCCCCCCCCCCGCGCGGTTTAAAACCCACTTTTTATTTTATTTTTCCAGATCCAGATCAAACTCCTTTTTCGCACATGGGTCCCTGTGATTTCACAGTTCAGTCCCTGTCTAACACAATCAGGCCCTTAGCTATTCTTTTAAATCACAAATTAATACCCCAACTTCAAAATTGCATAACTAATTCATTATAACTCCAAATTTAATAATTTAAATATGTTTACACACCAAATTAAATTCTCTACCTAAATATAAACTTTGTTTCCTGTTTTGAATAATTAAAATTGGTTAAATAATTTAAATCTTGTTTAAATCATTTAAAATTGCTAAATTAATAACTTGGTCAAACTAAATTCTTTTTGAACATATAAAATATGTTTTCCATCCCATTTTTTCATGAACCTTGCAAACATCAACTTTGTGTTCTGTTTTAAATAAATTAAATTGCTGAAAACAACTGTTTCTTAATTAATGCATTTAAAATTGTCAAATTAATAACTTGCTCATTTTAAATCCATTTTCAACAAATGAAATATGTGTTACATCTAAAATTTTATGTTCTTTCGAAATATGAATTTTGTTATCTGTTTTGAATACTTAAAATGGGTGAAAACAATAAATGTTTGTGTAGCTCATTTAATAAGCCAAATTTCATAACTTAATAAATAAAATTCCAAACTTGGTAACCAACATATCAAATTGAAGCTATTGTTGTTTTCTTATTGTTTTCATCATCCATGCTTAATTCTAATCAACTTTCACATGATGGTTATTTGTAGATCACTTAATTCCACTTTAAATTCTTGGGCCTTTCTATATGCAACCCAAATTGCATATGGGACCAATTAAATATGTTTACCATGTCAACTAGCTTATCTTTGATGCATCAATTAAATTGTCATGCATCATCCCATGTTTGTGCACTATGCCATGTTATTGATTGTTGTCTCTCTGCGTTGTTTGTTTGCTTCTTCTCGAATAGACGACGACGTTGAGACAGACGAGGTTTACGACACTACTTCAGAGGAGCTAGCCCAGTACCAGGCTACTGAGTTTGCAGGCAAGTATTCACTCACCTGAACCATTGTGTCCTTTCCACACTGGATACCAATACTTTCCGTTGTCTAATCTGCTAGCCTTAAGATTCGTTGCTTGTGTTCCGATCCTATCACATGTTATCCTGTAACCCTGATATAGCCTCACCTCCACACCTATAACCCCGTTGCTTGTTGTCTGTGTCTTACTAGCATGCTTAGGGTTGTTTATGCTCGAGTCTGATGTCCGTTATTTCTGTTACCATATTTATTATGTTCTGGGGGCTCGATACTTAAACAACAACCTGTTAATGTTTGAGGTAATGCCAATTTGATGATAAGGCACCGGCAGGAGGCCGGGTATGGTTTTGAGGCCTGCTAATGTCGAACTCAGGAAAAGTTCTTGTCCTCTGGATACATGTTGAGCGCGCTGACCGCATGTGGGAAGCGTGTATGGGCGCCCCCCGCAACTCTGATTCGATTCGCATCTCGTCCAAATCGCCACACTTAGTTCGGGCTTTCCATTTGATGCACGCATATGCAGGTACGAACCCTTGGCGCCAGGGTGGAACTTTTGTAGTCGGCATTTAGGGCGGCGTGGTCTTCCAGTGCTATGAGGGTCCCCCTTTTCTTCGTGGGGGCTCGATTAGCCGCGCACGCACATCACGTGGTTCTTTGGGCTTGATGCGAAGAAGAGTTGGGTTGTGTTGAGTACCTCGCTTGGTGGGTTGATCCCCCGTCTGGCGGGATATTCTTACGTGTACGGCCAAATTGGTGCACCCCTGCAGGGTTAAATCTTCTCGAGAAGCCGTGTTGTCCGCGGTTATGGATGACTTGGTGATAGGGCTGGCTAACAAGGATTAGACAACTTACACCTAATTAATAATAATTTGACTAGTAATAGGCTTATTGACACAATAACCTGAACCTTCATTAATCCAACTGTGTGGGTTATCCTCGGATTGCTTCTTTGGATAAGGGGCGAGATCCAGGATGGGTTTGTTTGAGGTTAGTGGTAGTTGGTTCCGATGCGCTATCTTATCCCTTTCTTTTAGCCGGATGTTGTAGCGTGTCTCTGTAGTTGGTTAGGGCAGCTCGCTGCCGCACCCTTGTATCACCTATTTTCCGTTGAACCCAAAGCATCTGTACTTGGTATTGTCGGGTACACTTTGGTATCTTGTGCGTCTTGCTTGCCAGTACTCGTCTGTACTGACCCCTTTGGGGCTGCGTGTTCTGCAGACTACGTTTCCGAGGATCCCCATGGTGGCTACTACGTGGAGTATGACGAGGTTGTTGACGAGTAGATAGCGGACCCGGGCAGGATCCGAGACTTCGTGTATGGGCTCCGTACTTTTCGTTTCCGGCCTCTTAGGCCTATTTGGATCTTGTCTGTACTCAGACACTTTGGATGCTTTCCGCTGTGATGTAATGATGACTTGTTGGGACATGTGTCCTCTGCATGACTGTATTTGCTATCTCTGCTCTAGTGAGAGCTTTTGCCACTTATTTCTATTTCTTTGTGTCTTAGAGATTTGTTGTGATATCACTTGTTCAAATGTCGTTGACGTACCATGTGTGTATGTTATGAAGTACGTCAATGGAAGTATTCGGATTTCTATTGGATGGTTTCACAGACGATGAATAGTAGAGGATGGTTGTCACACGTTTACGTGTTGGCCTACTCATATTGAGATGCGGGTGCAGGTAGGCCCCGTAAGCCATTTATCTACTGTTTAGCGGGCTGTGAGTATCCTCTAAAAGTCCGGGTGCGACACCCTCCCCACCGTGGTCAGGACCATCGCATCCCTCGCTCCATTTTGGCAGTAGCTATAACGTAGCAGTAGCCCCAGACATAGGATGACTGGTGGGTGCAGGGGACGGTGTTCGTCGATAGGGACGACAAGCAATTTCGTCACATCCTCAACTGGCTGCGCGACCACGCCATCCCTGCGCCGCCGATGCAGAATACCACCAGCTCTGTGAGAGGCCAAGTACTACCTGCTGCTCGTAATCCAATCCCAAACCCTTCCTCAGTTGCAATACGGCCTTAGAATGGTTCGTTTCAAACCAGCCTCCCACACACGCACATGAATATTGATGGTCTGTGTTTCTGCAGGGCTTGGAGGATTACATAAATGAGAGTCCGGCTGGCAAGAAGTCCGGCCTCAGGGGAGGCCGAGCTGACACGCAGGGACGTGATCAAGTGCATCCAGGCCTACAAGCGTGTACAATTTTTAGAGTGAACTCGGCTTGCTGCTTGTTCTCTTTTGACATTACTGAATACAGCCGCAGTTGCTCTACTTAGTTAGCTTATCTATGCATACATGAGAAAGCCAAACAGATGGTTGTCTTCTCCTCATATGCCTCCATGTTTAGATCTCGTGAGCTTCCTATCATGATCGAGATTGATCTTATGTAATTTTATATGCTGTGTTTGCTGGGATCCGATGAATATTGAACTTATGCCAAGTTTATTATAGTCTTTATTTGCATATGCTATTTGTGATTTTGCATGTTTTGTGTTGCTAGTGGTTGCTCTAGCCAAGTAGTTGCTAGTGACTCCAAGAGAGAGTATTTATGCTTGATAGTGGGTTCATGCCTCCTCACCACCTTGCTCGAGTGACAGAAACGTGAAGGGGGAGGATGTGCTGTTGCCATTAGGGAGAAAACAACAGTGAGAGTGCCTGCGTGCTTAATCATTGCTTACATTACACACTTTGTTTAATGCAGTTATCTGTTGCTTGCAACTTAATACCTAAGGGGGTTCGGATGATAACCTGAGGGTGGATTATTAGTCATAGATGCAGATGGATTTCGGTCTATGTATATTGTTGTAATGTCCGCACTAAATATCATAGTAGTCTTCATGTTATATATGTGCACTACAGTGCAACCTCTATTTGTCAATTGCCTAGCTGTAATTTGTTCACCCAGCATGCTATCTTTTATGGAGAGACACCACTAGTGAACCTATGAACCCTGGTCCATTTTCCACACTATTAAACAAACCACAACTATTTCTTGCTTTCTTTACTTACTGCAAGCATACATCATTTTCCACACTATACGTCTAATCTTTGTTTTCAGCAAGACCGGTGAGATTGACAACCTCACTGTACCTTTGGGACAAAGTATTTTGGTTGTGTTGTGTGCAGGTTCCACGTTGTTGCTGACACCGATGAAGCGCCAGCACCACTGTCAGTGGCATCAACCTTTCTGAGATCCTCTTCCTCCTACTGGATTGATAACCTTGGTTCTTAACTAAGGGAAATTCTTGCCGCTTGCTCATTACACCCTCCTCTTGGGGTTTCCAACACACTATCAAAGAGCATCAATAGCCCATTTGTGATTTGTAATCATCCATATCGGTTTGTAAACTAGCATCGGTGTAACCATTTACAACGAGCTCCTCCTCACCTCCGTAAACTAGGAACATATCCTTAGTTTTTCTCAAGTACTTAAGGATATTCTTTATTGTTGTCCAGTAACTCTCATCGGGATTAGCTTGGCACCTCCTCATAACACTTAGAGAATATGAGACATTTGGGCGAGTATATATCATTGCATACATGATAGAACCAATTTCCAAGACATATGGAATCCTACCGATGTGCTCTCGTTCATGAGTTGTCGAAGGACACTAAGTCTTGCTAAGATTTATGCCGCCTGACATGGGCAAGAACCCTTTCTTTTCCTCTTCCATGTTGAATTGTTTCGGCACTTTGCCAATGTAAGTAATCTGGCTTAATCCTAGTAGCCTCTTCGATCTATATCTATAGATCTTAATACCCAGAATGTATGCCGCTTTCCCTAAGTCCTTCATGGAAAAACTATTTTTCAATGAGGTCTTAACGGACTCAAGCATATGAATATAATTTCCAATCAGTAGTATGTCACCCACATATAAGATTCAAAATACGAGCGAGCTCCCACTTTCTTTCTTGTAAACACAAGACTCTGATTCGTTTTTGATAAATCCAAAACCTTTAACTACATCATCAAACCGAATGTTCCAACTCCGAGATGCTTGCTTCAACCCATAAATGGATTTTTGAAGCTTGCATACCTTTCCAACATTTTTAGGATCGACAAACCCCTCGGGCTGCATCATATACACGTCCTCGGTTAGGTTTCCATTTAGGAAATCCGTCTTGACGTCATTTTTCATATCTCATAGTCGAAATATGCAACAAATAGCTAGAATTATCCGAATAGATTTAAGCATCACTACGGGAGAGAAGGTCTCATCGTAGTCAACTCCTTGAACTTGTCAAAAACATTTTGCAACAAGTTGAGCTTTATGGACATGAACATTTCCATCCATATCAATCTTTCTCTTATAGACCCATTTGCACTGTATGGTATTATGACCATCGGGCAGATCAGCCAAGTTCCAAACTTGATTGTCACACATGGAATCTATTTCGAATTTCATGGCACTTTGCCAGTTCTCAGAGAGTGAGTACATCATTGCTTCCATATAGGTCGTAGGATCATCATTGTCTATCAATAATATTTCCCACGTATCATTTTGTAACAATAATATCTCCCGCGAGTTACAGAGCCTTTGCGACCTTCGTGGTGGTGGTGCTTCTCTTGCCACGGGTTCTTCAACTTGTTCTGCCATTATAGCATCACTCGTTGAGTCCTCCTTAGTAGGCTCATCTTGAACTTCATCAAGCTACACCGTTCTCCCACTTTTCTCCCTTGTGAGAAACTCTTTCTCTAAGAAAACGCCATTTCGAGCGACAAACATTTTTCCCTCTTCTTGGTTGTAGAAGTAATACTCCAAGGTTTCCTTTGGATATCCCACGAAAATGCATTTATCCGACCCGGGTGTGAGCTTGTCCGACTGAAGTCGCTTGACAAACACGTCATATCTCCAATCTTTAGAAAAGACAAGTTGGGACTCTTCTCATTCCAAATCTCATATGGCGTCTTAACTACGAATTAGAAGGTACCCTATTTAGTGTGAGTGCTGTTGTTTCTAGAGCATGATACGTCGAAAACGTATCTCCTTTTCCGAACACTTTTCTTGTTGTTTTCCTCTGAACTTCTGTGTTTTGGATACAGCTAACACGGACTAACGCTGTTTTCAGCAGAATTACTTTGGTGTCTTGTTTTTATGCAGAAATATCAACTTTCGGGGAAATGCGCAGAAAAGAGCCCATTGATGTTTTCACCCCGGAAGACCCTGGGAGCCAGAAGGGGGCCAGGAGAGGGGCCACAGGGTGGCCACACGCCCCCTAGCGCGGGTCCCCCTGGTCGCGCCAGCATAGGGTGTGCCCCCCGAGAGCCCCCCTCGGACTCCCCTTTCGACTAGAAGTAGCCTCCAAACCTAAAACCCGAGGGGGTACGTCATATTCCACAGAAACACAACAGAGCTCCGCCGCCGTCCCGAACCTCGATTCGGGGATCAGAAGTTCCTGTTCTGGCACCCTGCCGGGACGGGGAAGTAGAGGAGATCATCGCCATCGTCATCACCAACGCCTCTCCATCGACCGTCCATGTTTCTCCCATCCATGTGTGAGTAATTCCCCGTTGTAGGCTGAAGAGGATGGTAGGGATTGGATGAGATCGTTCATGTAATAATGTCGTGATTGTTAGGGCATAGTGCATAGTATCCTCTGTTAGTGCTATTGACATTGTTGCAACTTGTTATGCTTAACGTTTGCCACTTTGGGCCCGAGTGCCATGATCTCATATCTGAACATGTTATTGAATCACGACGATAATTATTGTTTCTTGATCATACCTTCAAGTTGTTTACACATATCGTTGTCCGGAACCCGAGGCCCCGAAGTGACAGAAATTGGGACAACCGGAGGGGATAGCTGTGATGTGAGGATCACATGTGTTCACGGAGTGTTAATGCTTTGCTTCGGTGTTCTATTAAAAGGAACACCTTAATTACTAGTAGTTCCCTTGAGGCCCCGCTGAAAACGGGCTCGTAGGACAAAAGATGTTGTGCAAGTTCTCATTGTGAGCACGTACGACTATTTACAAAACACATGCCTATGCTTACTTAGTGCTTGGATGCTTTATCATATTTATCTGCAATGCCCCTGACATGATCGTTATTAGAACTTTCTTATACATGCAACGCCCGTTCATCCATCCCTATGCCTACAGTATTTAATCCGTTGTTTACTTCAAACACTACTTTTGCTATTGTTTTCATTCCACTGCTGCTATTATTTCACTACTACTGTTACCATAAAACTGTTACTACTGATAAACCACTACGAACAAAAGTACTTTCAGGTGCAGGTGAATTGACAACTCGCTTGTTAAGGCTCACAAATATTCTTTGGCTCCCCTTGTGTCGAATCAATAAATATGGGTTTTACTTCCGTCGAAGACTGTTGCGATCCCCTATACTTGTGGGTCATCAAGACTATTTTCTAGCGTCATTGCCGGGGATCATACCTTTACTTGCGAGCTCCCCGGAGAGTATTTTTATCTACTGCTATCATTCATCATGGGTAAGTCTCGTGATGGAAGAGTTCCTATATTACCATCCACTATAAGAAGAGGTACAACTCTGAACACCTCTGTTGCTCTTGATTCACCGTCTGTTATGAGTAAGCTGCTTACACCATCACATGCTACACATGCTACTTCTGCTGAATCTGAAAATGCTTCTGATACTTTTGATGATGCTTCTACTGTGCTTGATGAGAGTGGTTCTCTTGGTCCTTTCTTAGATGCTACTATTGCTAAATCTAAAAACATTGCAAACACTGAAACTCCTGATAAAAACCCTGTTACTCCTGCTTTTTCACCTGAGTTTAGAGAAAACCCTAGTGATGATTTAGATGATTCTTATATTGAACTGAGTGATGATCTTATTGATAAAATACATTCTTTGAAGGATAAAGATGATGCTATACGTCTTATGGAAAGTCGTGCTGTTAGATATAAATTATCTCCTGATGCTAAGTTTGCCACTTCTCCTATTTATATTGGGGATAAGGATTATGATTTCTCTCTTGATTTATCTTATATATCTACTGTTGAGAAAGAACCTTTTTGTGGAACTGAAAATGAAAGTGCTATGAAACATATGAATGAACTCTCCTCTTTGAGTAGTTTATTCTCCGATGATCTTAAGAAATGTAGCTACTTTGTTGCTAAAATATTCCCTTTCTCATTAAAGGATGAAGCTAAAACTTGGTTTAACAATTTGTCTCCTCGATCTATTGATAGTCCTATTGGTTTGGTTAATGCTTTCTTTCAGAAATATTTTCCTGCTAGTGCTCAACATGCTGCTTTACAAAATATATTTAATTACAAGCAATTGGAAGAAGAGAAATTGCATGTATCTTGGGCAAGGTTCTGTTCTTTAGTTAGAGCTACACCTGGGCATAGGCTACAAGATAATAAACTTCTTGATATATTCTATAATGGACTAACTTTTGAATCTAGGACATACCTGGATAGTTGTGCCGGTTGTGTTTTCAGGCAAAGAACTCGGCAGAAGCTGAGGAATTAATGGCTAAAATAAGCAAAAATCATGATGATTGGACTATGGTTGAGCCTGAGCCAACCCCTACTCCAGTACCTACACCAACACCAACACCCAAGAAGAGGGGAATGATTGAATTAAATGATGAAGTGATGAGAGAAGCCAAGAAATCTCTTAAAGAGAGGGGTATTAAATCCGAAGATGTGAAGAATCTTCCACATTATGTAAGACAATCCCTCACTCACCATCCATTGAGGTATACTCTCTCCAATATTTTGATAGTAGAGATATTCCCTATATAAAACCTCCTGATCAATGCTTAGATGAATTTGATAATTATGTCATTAAGCAAGCTAATTTTAATATGAGAGTGAAGAACCACCTTATGGAAAACTCTAAAGCTATTAATGATTTGCATGGTATTATAGAAAGAACCTCTAATGATGTTAAAGTGCTTGTTAAACATTTTCAAATGGTTCAAACTCAAATTTATCAACTTGCTAAAGTGCAAAAAGATTTGCTAGCTAATGCTTCTAAAGAAAAACATGCTTATGAAATAAGAACTAGAAGTTGTATTACTACACAAGATCCTTTATATCCTGAGGGACATCCTAAAAGAATTGAACAAGATTCTCAACAAACTAATGATAATGTTATTCATACTAAGAAGAAAAAGAAGAAGAAACATAAAACTGCTGTAGAATCCTCTGAACCTGCTAAAGATCCTATTAGTATATCTATCTTTGATGCTGAAACTTAAAGTGGTAATGAAAAGAATGATGCTTTTGATAAAGAAGAACCTGTAGCTGAACCTGAAAAGCAAACTAAAACTGCAAAGTATACTAAGAAGATTTCATTGCTAATAAACATGGTAATGAGAGAGAACATTGGGTACAAAAACCAATGCCTTTCCCTGGTAAGAAACACAAATCTAAGGAAGAAGAACACTATAACAAGTTTTGTGAATGGATGAAACCATTGTTGTTGCAAATTCCTTTACTGATGCTATTAAATTACCTCCTTATGCAAAATATATGAAAGATATTGTCTCTAAAAAAAGGAAGATTCGTAGTGAGGAAATTTCCACTATGCTTACTAATTACTCTTTTAATGGCAAGGTTCCTGAGAAGCTTGGAGACCCTGGCATACCTACTATTCCCTGTTCTATTAAAAATAATTATGTTAGAACTGCTTTGTGTGATCTGGGAGCTGGAGTTAGTGTCATGCCTTTTACTCTCTATAAAAGACTCCTCCTAGAAAAATTGATACCAACTGATATGTAACATCCCAAGTTTTTCCAAAAATAAAAATAAAACCAGCATGCATACATGAGCATCATAGCATCCCTGCATTTTGAGTGCATAAAATTTTGTTTTCATTTTGTTAACAAACAATTTTGGTAGTTCTTACTATCTTGTCCTCGCTTGGAATTTAATCTTTCTCTACAATAAAGTATTTTTTTTTTGGGAAGGCATAGCGCCAATTTGTTCCTTAGGTTCTAAGATTTCCAAAACAATTTTTATGAATTTTTCTGAATGTTTTTTTTGTTTGATTTGAGTTAAAAAAAATAGAAAAAGAAAAAGAATTCCAGCGCAACTGGGCCAGCCTACTCCCTCTCTCCCCCCCGCGCAGCAGCCGCACCCTGGGCCGGCCCAGCTAGCGACACTTGCGGCCTGCCCCCCCTTTTCCCTCACTGACACTAGGCCCCGCCCCGATCATCTCCTATGCCTACACGGAGAACACCCGAGTCGTGTTCGATAGATCGTTCGCATCGATAACAACCAAACCGAGCGAATCCTCGCCAAAAACCTAGCCCCTTCTCCATGTTGCACCCGCCTTTATAAAACCCCGAGTACCCTCTCTCCATGCACCCTATCTCTCGAGCTCCATCGCCGCCAAGCCGCTCGGAAACATCGTCGTCATCTCAGGGCCACCGCCGCCATCCCCGACCTACTCCGGTGAGTACGGTGCACCTCCACCCCTCCCTCGGTCTTGTTTGCCTTCAGTGCATCCCGGCGAAACCCCTTGACACTTCCCCTGCTCTATTTTCCCCAGAGAACGACCCCGCCGTCCACGACCGCGCCCACCGCCGTCTGCCTCAACTCCGACGAGGAACCGCGGGAGGAGAAGGCCACGCCATCCTCAACCGCGTCGCCATCGAGCTTGCGCCGTCTTCCTGAGGGTCCCGGTACATCTTGTTAGCCCCCTAGCCCCGTAGAAAAGCCACGCCGTGCACGCTCTGTTTCCGCCGCCGCGCGCCTGCGTTCTCCAGCGAGCTGCCGATGACTTAGCCGCCGCCAGCCCCGCGGGATCTAATCCTAGCCGTAGATCCAAATCAAACTGCGGACAACAGACGCGGCGACGAAGCGGTACAGGATCGATCTGGTGTGTCCATCTTCACTGCGATCGGATGGACGACGACAACAATCCACGCGAAACGCCATCGACCAATCAGAAGCCGCCATGAGGGTGCCCCGGATCGACCAGTTTCTACGTTTTAGAAATAAAAACAGAGTTATGTTCCAAACTTTAAAAATTCACGACTCTCGTTCTGGTTATGCAAATTTGATGATTTTGTATGTTTTGAAATCAGCGTAATGTGTAGAATAGCATGATCCAATAAAATTTTGTTTTTGTCACGTGCACACACATGTTATTCACAGATCATTGTTTTCACTATTTTGGCCATAACTTTTATTATATATTGTTTTTTTGAGCAAATCTAATTGCTATAGTTTGATTGGTTGTCCCCTACGCAGTAGAAGCAGAGAAAATTTTATTTGCATCGATTTTGGGGGCAGAAAACAGTCTAGTCTAGTTTATAGCCTTTATGGAATCCCATTAATGTTTAAATTTATAATCAAGTGCTTATTTTGTTTTCCATGCATTGTGCTCATCTAAACAACACGAGAGAACCTTATTTATAGAAATTTGAGCTTTTTAATTTTTGTGCATCATATTTCATGACATAGCATGCATACATGTTTTATGTTTTTAAGTCAATGAATTGTGTGTTTATGTTTGTTTTGTTTTTGCTTGATTTAGATTGTGAGGACGAGCAAGACCTCTCTTGTGATTGTTGTTGTGCTTGTTCATCTGTTATCAAGGCAAGTGACATTCATAAACCACCCCATATTTTCCCTACGTGCATTAGAGTAATTTTAAAGTAGTATACATGTTAGGGATTTTCTCCAAGTTATTAATTGCTATGCCTTTCCCTTGGTAGTATTTTTAGCCACCTTTCCTTGATAAATTTCGTGGCTCCTATGCCCTATATATGTAAGTACTTAGCCATGCAACAAAATTATAATTTCTAGCTATTGAGGAAAATTCTAAGTACTTAAACATAATGAAACACCTGGGTGGACTGGTTGTATGGATGATGAGAGTTGAGTGTTGCCTCAGGGCCCTTTTCCAAGGGTTGAACTTGAGGTATTCACTTGTGGTTGGCCACCCAGGGGCAAAGAGATTTCTAAGTCCCTCCAAGTTTAGAAGCTTCCAGTGCAACCTTAAGACAATGGGCTCTGTCTTGAGCAAAGAAGATGTGGAGTTCAAGTCGTCAGCTTGACAAGAAGATGTAGCAAAATTATAGGTGGAACGGGTCTTGCTAGTAAGGTTGAATTCTCCTTCTGAAGGGTCTTGTCTCAATTCTCTCCTTTCCTTATTGCACTCAGCGTGTATAGGATGTTTGGGTAAATTGGGGCTTAAGGTGAAAGTGCACAACCTCTACAGAGTCAAAAACTAAGTACTTAGCCGTGTCCCCGGTGATGGACAACTTCGAGCAGCTGGACAAGGATGGATGGAAGAATCTCAACATCAAGTTTTCAATAAGTAAAATTTTGTCTAAGGAATCAATGTCTTGTGGTGCACATAGGTTCAGTCCTATGGTGCCAACTTTTGAATAGAGAAAACTATTTTACTAAAGAGTTAGGGAAAATTTGGCTTTCTGCAAAAGCTAGAACTCCACCAAGCCATAAATGCATGTAGAATAGTCTTGTCACTTATATCCACCAAAGTCACTTGCCAGTACATTGTTTGTACTAATTCTCCTTCGGGGGCTGCATATTCCAATGTGCAGGTAACTCGGATGAGGAATACTAAGTTGTTGGAATCGAGTCTACACTCAACATGAATGCCTGTGGCGCATGCTGAAGATGGGGGCTCATTGCTATCATGTTTCTGCTTTATTTACTTTGAAGTTTATCTAGTCATAAAGATTATGCAAATTGTAATAAAGTTTTACTTGGCTACTCTGGATTTTCGTTGTAATAATTGCTACTTCTGCAATGATACTTTAAATTTTGTACTGTGGTGCTAGGATTGATCCAGGGACTAGCACTTAACACAGGTATTCCAACTTTATGAAAAGTTGGGATGCTACAAAATTGTATCAGAGCAAAGTGTTGCCTGTAGGTTCGAGCCCATAGGTTTGGAAAGCCCTAACAGAGTTAATAAAATTCGATCACCTTAAAGTAGGACTTATATTTTCTCTAAGTATTTATGCACTACTATCCTAGTATTCCTTTACCTTATTTATGATGACTTATATTTTATTCTTCTAACTTAAAGATGTCGATCGTCAACTTCACCACTGTCGAAGACTTTGAGGGCACACGCTTTGGAGGCTACCTTCTAGATATTTTAGAAGTGTTGGAGCTACCCATTACTTTGATTAAAGCAATGCTACTAAAGAAGTTCCACAAAGAAGGCTTGTGGTGTGTCAAACTCCTTCAACGTGGGCGTGAAGCTACTGAAGACATCAAGTTCAAGTCCCTTAGTTACTCCATGGAGAAGGGCATGAACGTCGCAATGCAAGAGCTGATTGGTTGTCTTTGTGGAAAATACCATCAAGAGCTGAAGGGCCACTTTTCGCATGAACTTGGAAGGCGTGACGAGAACGGACATCCCCTCCTCATAGACGAGGAGATAAAACGCAACCCCTTAGCATGGTACCTCCAGGATCTAGAACATCACCTCAAGGACCTTGAGGATGACAGGGTCTCCGAACTACTAGAGAATGATGAGCTACTTGGCCGAATCAAGGAGACGGAGAAAAAGATGAAGGAAGAAGAAGAGGTGACCAAGACACAAGAAGAGAAGTTCGACGCGCAAGAGGAAAAGATCAAGGAACAAGAGGAGAATTTCAATGCACAAGACAAGAAGTTTAAAAATCAAGAGAAGAGAAACAAGACTAAGGACTAGAAGATTAGAGAGCTGAAGGAAGAGCTCGAAATTTATGGGGTACAGTTAGATGTTGACTACGACATAATGGCTAGACTACATGGTGAGAAGAGGACTCTACAAGAGAAGTTTGAAGCCTTAGAGCGGGAAACGAAGGAACTTAAGAGAAAGCACCAAGAGAAGAAAGCCATAGAAGATAAGAATGAGGCACTAGAGAAGGAAGTGAAGGAGCTCAAGGAATTTCTCGATAATGAAGGTTTCGCACTTGAGGAAGTTGAAGAGGAAGTGGAAGCCATGGACGAGTAGTCTTAGTAGCTGGACCACCATGTATTTATTTTTGTTAGCTCGTGTTTGGTTTAAGTATTGACCTAACAACTTGTGGTATGGTAATGCTAGAGTGCTTGGTTTGCAAACTTCGTTGTTTTTGCTTAAGTTTATCAAAAATTATGTCCAAATTTCGAAATTTTGGTTAAGAGATAAAATATTTTAAGTTGTTTTTTTCCATTGATTGTTTGTCTTTGTTTTGTGCATGGGTAGGAATAAAAATTCCCCATAGTTCCAATCTCTCTTTTACTTATCCATGCTAAAACCCCAACAGGTGCCTCCTCGTCGTGATCCCAACAACAACGAGGAAAACAATGATGCAATGCAACAGATGTTGGCCGCTCAGACAACGACAACAACAACAACAATCCGCCACCACCACCCCCACTAGACAGACTTACCAGGTTCCTGAGACTAAGGCCTGACAAGTTCTCCTCGGCTGCTGAGCCCATCGTGGCGGATGTTTGGCTTTGCTCAATCAACAAGGACCTAGTAACCTGTGAATGCACAGATGCTGAAAAGGTGAGGTTCACCGCTCACTTACTGGAAGGACCTGCTGCTATGTGGTGGGAGACCTGCCAAGTTACCCATCCGTTGGAAGGCATGACTTGGGATGCATTCTAGAAAGTGAAGAAGGAGGAATTCCGCAGCTTAAAGCAAGGAGGCAGAAGTCTGAAGGAGTACATGGATGATTTCTACTCACTATCAAGGTATGCACCAGAGGATGTTGACACTGATGCAAAGAGAAGGGAAAAATTCCTCGATGGTCTTAAGGGGGAACTAAAGATACCCTTATATGTGGCATATGCTCCAAATTATCAAACACTCTTAGATCAAGCGACTACTCTAGACAACAACATGAGGAAGGAAGAAAATAGAAAGAGAAAGTTCAATGCCAGTAAAGTTTACCCAGAGTCCTCATACAAGAAACATCATTTCTCTGAAGGCAATGGTGGCCATGTCTTTCACAAGCATGGAAGCCACCACAACAATGGTAATGGACACATGCATCAGGGCCGCCACCATAATGGAGGATTCAGAAGTAACAATGGAGGTTATAGAGGAAATAATCACAATGTTCACAACCATGGCAATGGTCCATCTCGTCCCAATTCAGAGGCCAAGAGGGATATGTCTCAGGTTATGTGTTTCGAGTGCAAGAACAAGGGACATCATGCGAATGATTGCCCAGAGAGGAAGGCCGATGGGAATACCAAGCCAAACCCATTCCAGAAGGGACATGTGAATCACATCAACTAGAGGAGGTGATGGATGAACCAGAGGCTGTGATCGGTACGTTCCTACTCAACTCTTTTGCAACATTGGTACTATTTGATACTGGAGCATCACATTCATTCATATCCAGAAATTTTGTCAAAAAAATGGGATACCCTCGAAAACCATAGGCAAAACCATTAGAGTGAGTTCTCCCGGAGGAGAGATGGTTGTTAATGCGGGATGTAGGAATCTCATCTTGGAAATCGGTAAGTATCATTTTCCAACCCATCTGGTGATACTAGAATCCCATGGTCTAGATGTTATTTTGGGTATGGACTGGATGACCAATTTTGCTGGAATCATCTACTGTGTGGATAGAGCTATTTCGCTTACAACCCCGGAAGTAAAAAAGATTAGATACAAATCCCAGTTGAAGCCAAAAGGGATTAGGCTCAATTCTCTTAAGGGGGTTAGCCTAGACCAAGTCCCCATAGTAAGAGAATACCCCGATGTATTCCCATATGAGTTACCAGGGATGCCACCTGATAGGGATGTGGAATTTATTATTGATCTGCTCCCTGGTACTGGCCCCATAGCAAAGAGACCCTACCCCATGTCCACTGATGAGCTGAAAGAACTTAAGAAGCAACTGGAAGAGCAGTTGGGGAAGGGATTCATTCGAGAGAGTTCGTCACCATGTGGAGCACCAGTTTTGTTCGTAGAAAAGAAAGACAAGAGTCAGCGTTTGGTTATGGACTACCGTAATCTGAATGAAGTAACCATCAAGAACAAATACCCTCTGCCCAGAATCAATGATATGTTTGATCAACTAGAGGGGGCATGCATGTTTTCTAAGATCGATCTTCGATCAGGATACTTCCAACTGAAGATTAGGGAGTATGATATACCTAAAACATCTTTTGTCACTAGGTATGGATCCTATGAGTCTACAGTGATGCCTTTTGGTTTAACCAACGCCCCATCTTATTTCATGAACATGATGAATAAATTTTCATGGAATTTCTTGATAAGTTTGTCATAGTCTTCATTGACAACATACTAATCTACTCCAAAAGTAACAAGGAACATGAGAAACATCTACGTCTAATCTTGGAAAAGCTTAGAGAACACAAACTTTATGCCAAGTTTAGCAAATGTGAATTTTGGCTAAGTGAAGTTGGATTTCTTGGACATATAGTATCACAGGAGGGAATTGTTGTTGATCCTTCCAAGGTTTCTACAGTGACAGATTGGGAACCACCCAAGAATGTTGGCGAAATTCGTAGCTTCTTGGGGTTAGCAGGTTATTACCGCAGGTTCATTGAGAACTTTTCCAAAATTCCTAAGCCCATGACTGAATTGTTGAAGAAGGAGAAGAAGTTTGAGTGGAATGAGGCATGTGAAATCAGCTTCCAAGAATTGAAGAAACGTCTAGTGTCAGCCCCAGTTTTGTGCTTACCAGACTTAGAGAAAGAATTCCAAGTGCACTATGATGCTTCACGTCAAGGCCTTGGAAGCGTTTTGATGCATGGAGGAAGAGTAGCATCCTATGACTCTAGACAACTCAAGAAGCATGAAGTTAATTACCCCACACATGATCTTGAGTTATCCTCTGTAGTACATGCCTTGAAAACCTGGAGACACTATTTGATGGGGAAACGATGTGAAGTCTTCACTGATCATAAAAGTTTTAACTACATCTTTACCCAAAAGGAGCTAAACATGAGACATAGCAGATGGTTAGAACTTATTAAAGACTATGATCTCAATTTGCAATATCATCCCGGAAAGGCTAACGTTGTAGCCGATGCTTTGAGTCGCAAGGTTTATGTGAATGGCCTAACAGTAGGAGAGTTACCAGGAGATCTATGTAAGGGATTCCGGGACCTCAGATTGGAAGTAGTGCCAAAAGGTTTCATAGCATCATTAGTGGTGCAACCAACTCTGATGGACAAGATACGCAAAGCCCAGAAAGGAGACAAAGATATAGAAGAAATCAAGGTCAACCTGAGAGCAGGAAAAACTAAGGGTTTTCTTGAAGATGAGCAAGGAACCTTATGGTTTGAGAAACGAGTCTGCATAGCCAATGACCCTGATCTTAGAAAGTTAATCCTGCAAGAATCCCATGAAACACCTTACTCCATACATCCAAGTAATACCAAAATGTACATGGATGTGAAGGGAAGATTCTGGTGGAATAACCTGAAGAGACACATAGCCGAATACATAACAAAATGTGATGTATGGAGCAGGGTAAAAGCTGAGCATCAAAAACCAGCAGGGCTGCTACAACCTTTAAAGGTGCCAGAGTGGAAGTGGTATCAAATTGGTATGGACTTTATTACTGGGTTACCCAGAACTAAATCTGGCTATGACTCTATTTGGGTAGTGGTTGACCGTTTAACAAAAGTGGCTCACTTTATACCAGTAAAGACCACATACACCAGTGCCATATTAGCTGAGATTTACATGAAGAGGATTGTGTGCCTTCATGGTGTTCCCAAGAGTATTGTGTCGATAGAGGTACCCAGTTTACGTCTCATTTCTGGAAGCAGCTACATGAGTCCTTGGGAACTAGACTACAATATAGCACAACTTTTCATCCACAGACAGATGGCCAGACAAAAAGGGTGAATCAAATCCTAGAGGATATGCTTAGGGCCTGCGAACTGGACTATGGTTCTAGTTGGGATGATAACTTATCTTATGCAGAATTTTCTTACAACAACGGCTATCAAGCAAGTATTGAGATGGCACCGTTTCAAGAATTGTATGGGAGAAAATGTACCACACCGTTGCTATGGAACGGTGTAGGGGAACGAAATTTGTTTGGCCCCGACATAATCCAAGAAGCTGAGGAGAAAGTTAGACTGATCAAGGATAGGCTGAAAATAGCCCAGTCTAGGCAAAAGAGCTACGCAAATAAAAAGCGACGGGAAGTTGCTTACAAAGTCGGTGATAGAGCCTATCTTAGAGTATCACCACTTCGAGGAGTCAAGACGTTTGGGGTAAAAGGAAAGTTAGCACCTCGATTCATTGGACCATTCAAGATCTTGTCCCGCAAGGGTGAAGTGGCTTATGAGTTGGAATTGCCTGAGATCTTGTCAGCAGTCCATAATGTGTTTCATGTCATTTAGTTGAAGAAGTGCCACCCTGAGATGTTGGAAACTCCGTTGAAAGATACCGTGCCCCTTGAGGAAGTAGAGTTGGAAAATGATCTCACATACGAGGAGAAGCCCCTCAAGATTTTAGAGACGGCACAAAGAGTTACTCGTACCAAAACCATTTAGTTCTGCAAGGTTCAATGGAATCATCATACCGAAGAAGAAGCCACCTGGGAAAGAGAAGATGATCTTCAAGAAGACCACCTTCACCTATTTGCTAACCTATCCGAAGCTCGAGGGCGATCTTGATCTCAAAGGGGGTTAGTCTGTAACATCCTAAGGTTTTTCCAAAATAAAAACCAGCATGCATACATGAGCATCATAGCATCCCTGCATTTTGAGTGCATATTTTTTTTTAATTTGTTAACAAAAAAATTTGGGTGTTATTACCAATTTGTCTTCCTTTGAGATTTAATTCTTTTTCAAAAATAAAGTATTTTGTTTTTGGGAAGGCATAGTGCCAATTTGTTCCTTATGTTCTAATATTTCCAAAACATATTTTTATGAATTTTTCTGAAATGGTTTTGTTTTGTTTTGGTTTGATTTGAGTTAAAAAAATAGAAAAAGAAAAAGGATTCCAGCCCAATTGGGACAGCCCACTCCTTCTCTCCCCGTGCGCGCAGCAGCCGCGCGCTGGGCCGGCCCAGCTAGCGACACTTGCGGCCTGCCCCCCCCTTTTCCCTCACCGCCACTGGTCCCCGCCCCGATCATCTCCTACGCCTACACGGAGAACACCCAAGTCGTGTTCGACAGATCGTCCGAGTCGATAACAACCAAACCAAGCGAATCCTCGCCAAAAACCTAGCCCCTTCTCCATGTTGCACCCGCCCTTACAAACCCCTGAGTCCCCTCTCTCTACGCACCCTATCTCTCCAGCTCCATCGCTGCCAGGCCGCTCGGAAACGTCGTCGTCATCTCACAGCCACCGCCGCCATCCCCGACCTACTCCGGTGAGTACGGTGCACCTCCACCCCTCCCTCGGTTATGTTTTCCTTCAGTGCATCCCGACGAACCCCCTTGACACTTCCCCTGCTCTATTTGCCTCACAGAATGACCCCGCCGTCCACGACCGCGCCCACCGCCGTCTGCCTGAACTGCGACGAGGAACCACGCGAGGAGAAGGCCACGCCATCCTCAACCACCTCGCCATCGATCTTGCGCCGTCTTCCCGAGGGTCCCAGTACGTCTCGTTAGCCCCCTAACCCCGTAGAAAAGCCACGTCGTGCACGCTCTGTTTCAGCGGCCGCGCACCCGCATTCTCTGGCAAGCCGTCAATGACTTAGCCGCCGCCAGCCCCGCGGGATCTAATCCCAACCGTAGATCCAAATCAAACGGTGCACAATAGACGCGGCGACGAAGCAGTACGGATCGATCTGGCGCGTCCCTCTTCACTGCGATCGGACGGACGACGACGGCAATCCGCGCAAAACGCCATCGGCCAATCAGAAGCCGCCATGGAGGGTGCCCCGGATCGACCAGTTTTTGCGTTTTAGAAATAAAAACAGAATTATGTTCCAAACTTTAAAAATTCATAACTCTCGTTCTGGTTGTCCAAATTTGATGATTTTGTACTTTTTGAAATCAGCGTAATGTGTAGAATAGCATGGTCCAATAAAATTTTGTTTTTGTCACGTGCACACATATGGTATTCACATATCCTTGTTTTCACTATTTTGGCCATAACTTTTATTATATATTGTTTTGTTGAGCAAATCCAATTGCTATAGTTTGGTCTGGTTGTCCCTACGCAGTAGAAGCAGAGAAAAATTTATTTACATCAATTTTGGGGGCAGAAAACAGTCTAGCTAGTTTATAGCCTTTATGGAATCCCATTATTGTTTAAATTTATAATCAAGTTCTTATTTTGTTTTCCAAGGGTTGAACTTGAGGTATTCACTTGTGGTTTTCCACCCAGGGGCAAAGAGATTTCTAAGTCCCTCCAAGTTTAGAAGCTTCCAGTGCAGCCTTAAGACAATGGGCTCTGTCTTGACCAAAGAAGATGTGGGAGTTCAACTCGTCAGCTTGACAAGAAGATGTAGCAAAATTATAGGTGGAACGGGTCTTGCTAATAAGGTTGAATTCTCCTTCTGAAGAGTATTTTCTCAACTATCTCCTTTCCTTAATGCACTCAACGTGTATAGGATGTTTGGGAAAATTGGGGCTTAAGGTGAAAGTGCACAACCTCCGCAGAGTCAAAAACTTCGAGCAGCTGGACAAGGATGGATGGAAGAATCTCAACATCAAGTTTTCAATAAGTAAAATTTTGTCTAAGGAATCAATTTCTTGCGGTGCGCATAGGTTCAGTCTTATGGTGCCAACTTTTGAAAAGAGAAACTATTTTACTAAAGAGTTAGGGAAAATTGGCTTTCTGCAAAAGCTAGAACTCCACCAATCCATAAATGCATGTAGAATATACTTGTCACTTATATCCACCAAAGTCGCTTGCCAGTACATTGTTTGTACTGATTCTCCTTTGGGGGCTGCATATTCCAATGTGCGAGTAACTCGGATGAGGAATACTAAGTTGTTGGACTCGAGTCTACACTCAACATGAATGCCTATGGCGCATGCTGAATATGGGGGCTCATTGCTATCATGTTTCTGCTTTATTAACTTTCAAGTTTAGCTAGTCATCAAGACTATGCAAGTTGTAATAAAGTTTTACTTGGCTACTTTGGATTTTCGGTGTAATAATTGATACTTCTGCAATGATACTTTAAATTTTGTACTGTGGTGCTAGCATTGATCCAGGGACTAGCACTTAACACAGGTATTCCAGCTTTATTTAAAGTTGGGATGCTGCATGATATATCTTTGCAAATGGATGATAAGTCTACTGCTATTCCTGTGGGTATATGTGAGAATGTTCCTGTTCAAGTTGCTAATAATTGTCTAATATTAATTGACTTTGTTGTATTGGAAATGCCTAAAGATGATAATATGTCCATTATTCTTGGAAGACCTTTTCTTAATACTGTAGGGGCTGTTATTGATTGCAATCAAGGCAAAGTTACTTTTAATTTTAATGATAAAGTGCACACTGTTTATTTTCCTAAGAAGATTGATAGAAAATATGGTCTAAATTCCATTGAAATGTTCAGACCATCAAGATTGGAGAATTTTGTTGTCCTATTCCAAAGCCACCAAAATAATATGACATTATTATGATTGGGACTATGCCTATCAAGGTTGAGGTAACATAATTATTTACTGAGAAACAAAGTTATGTTTCATATAAAATTATTTTGGTAGCAAGACTTGATCGCCCTTGTTAACAAAATGATTTTAAATGAAATGGGCAATGTTTTCACTATGTTTTCACCTTTCCCATTATTGTTTTCACCATGTTTACTTCTGTTATCACATTATCACTTGAGTACAATCATGTTTTCCACCATCCTTATGCATGTTTTCCTGATGTTTTCACGCTGATTACTGAGGTTATGCATGTTTTCACCACCCATACTTTTGTTTTCACCACTACCACCTTTGTTTTCTTTGGTTATTCTTTCATTAGAGTGTCTTAGAACCTCTGTAGTGTTGGTTTTGCTTTTATTTTCCACGTTTTCACTTTCGTTTTCCTGGTTTTTTATTATTTATTAAAATTCTGGAAATACCTCAAAAATAAAGTTTCTCGAAAAATTCCAGAAAAATTATAATAAATTTTTACGTAAAAAATGAGGTAGAAAGCGACCTTGGAGACCCTAGGGGGACCCACCAGGAAGGCACACCCTAGGGTGGCACAGCCTTCCCCTGGTGGCGCCAGCCCATGGTGTGGGGTCCCCTGGCCCTTCACTTACTCTCTCCACTGCCAAAGTCTTCTCTCTCACCCCCAAAGCTGAAAATATTTCCTGGATCCCGTGTTCTTGGTGTTCTTCCTCTGGATTTTCGATCTCCCTCTTCAGCCCATCTTTTGTGCTGATTTTTGGTGTGTTTGATCTCCGGTATGTGATTCCTCCTATGATCCAAGTAGAATTTTATTTAGTGAAGTATTTCTTGAGTATTTTGGTACTGTAGGTGACAGGTTATGTGAGTTTGCATGCTTGATTTGAGTAGAAATAATATAGTTTGGATGTATGTTTAGCTCTGATATAAGTCCCTATGGTAGTCTCCACCTTATAGTTGCTTGAAATTAATTTTTATGATGATTGCTGAAAAATTTCAGAGATGGAGTATAATGCTTATCAACTAAACCAGCATGAGTTGGAGGTGCATGAGGTCATGCTCGTGCACCGTGAAGAGAGGGTGTTCCCATCGATCTATCCGTGTCAGGAATTTATGCAAGTTACATGAATTCTGCAGGATTTTAACACTCTAGTGCATAAATTCAAGTTTAGAGCGTTTCATTGAGGATGAGCCCATCCAATACGTGAAACTAACTATGTCTGCGGTGCAGGATTTTCGTTTTAAATGGTCTCCAACTAACCTAATGGTCCACTATAAGATTTATAATAAAGTTGTGAGCCTGCCTTTTAGTGTTTACTGTGCAACTATTAAGGTACCTGAGTGGGGGTCTTGTGAGAAAATAAGTGGGCAGCCCAAACTACTAATGGATTTATATGGAGGGATTTGCCAAGGCAGAAACTTCACGGGGGGAAGTGGTAAAATTCGTGAAATTCAACTCCCTAGCATTCGATACTTTGCCTACTTCATTTCTAAATGTGTATTAGCTAGGAAAACTGCCAGCAAGTTATCTGTTTATGATTTGGCGTTTATTGTTGCTGCTTTGAGACACGAGAGATATTATAATTTTGGTGCTTTAATTGCTTACCATCTCTCACATAACCGTGAGAACGGTGGAGTTTGTGGGGGTCTTATTGCCTCGCGCTTGTTAGCTTTGCATGGTTTGGAGCCACACCCTCTAGACTATCAGTTTCCTATAGATAGGCTTAATCTTGTTTCCATGGTTCAGCATAAGTTTCTTTCTACTCATGCTCACTTACATAATTTATCTTTTAAATTAACTTTCTCCAAATGACCCGGGTGGAGAGTTGTTAAAACTGGTAGAGAAGTACTTCTTCCTGCACCTCTTTTGTTTGATCTTAACAACATGCAAGGATGGGAGCTTTCTGAGAGTGAGTTGGATACATACCTTGAGCATCTCCCCCAGCAAGGGGAGGACGCCGGAGAGGGGGACGGTGGTGATTTCGTCCATCCCTAAGATTCCACGGGGATTCCATATCAGCACCCCGGTTATGACTATGCGTCGGCTGCTTCATCTTCTTCTTATGCGCCCGAGTACGACCACGCGAGGGATGACCCACCGCAATGGGGATATTTCCCGCATTTTGATTGATCTCCACTTAGGCCAAAAGCCTAAGCTTGGGGGGAGGTATACCGACATCACACTCATTTATATATCATGTTTGGTCGGTTCTTTGTATATCCATGTTTATCCTTTCTTTCATTTTCTTTCGCTTCTTTTTGTTTGTTTTCGTTTCTTTTGTTTTTATTGTTTTTTTTGCTTTCCAGAACACAAAAAGACCAAAAATAATTCTGTTGTTTCTCTCTATTTGTTTCTTTGGTTTGTTTTATCTTTTAGTTGCAGTTTAATATTCAAAAACCCAAAAATATTTTCTTTTGTTTGCTGTTTGCTTTCTTTTGTTCTTGTCTCATTTTGAAAACCCAAAAGATTTTTGCTTTGTTTGCTTGCTCTCTTTTTGTTCGTGCTTTAATTGAAAAATCCAAAAATATTTGTTGTTCTTCTTTGGTTTTGTAAAGTTTGTTGCAGAGTTCAACAGTCGTCCGTGATTCCATTGGAGCTTGTTTTTCATTATATTATTATTCGAGCCACAAGTGAAGAGCAATAATGACGACATACAACAATTCAAGTTGTGGTGAGAGCAAGGTTGGAAAAAGCGCTAGGCGTGAGCGAGGCGGTTGGCATTCGCCTAGCGCCTAGGCGATGCTTAATCGCACTAGGCGTGGCCTAGGCGGGCATATAGTTTTTTACAATTAGGTGTACATTTGAGTTATTCTATATCTGTACATACTAATTTAGAGCATATAAATGAGTAAACTACTAACATATTCCATTGCGTTATGTTCCATATTATTATGAAGTGTAATATGGTATAATTTCTTGCAACAGAAGATAATTTCTTAGTTTTGCTGCCTAGAGTTCCGCTTATGCCCTAGGCAAGGCATTTGTCCATCGCCTAGTGCCTAAGCGTGCTTAAGCGCTGCCTAGGCGCCGCCTAATCCAACACTGGGTGAGAGGCTGGTATGAATTCTATTTGCTTTCATTTTTGTACATATATCCATCTATGTGAGCATGCTTGTTTTATTCGTATAAGATATATGGGCTTTAATGGCTTCTTAATAGTTCATGCTCTCTCATGTTTTGTTCCAATTTATTGATAGTAAATGACTTGTCATATAAATATTTGTTCGCATTGTTTTATTCATAGAAGGTCATAATATTGTGGTAGGCTCCTCTGACTGTTTCATTTGAATCGACTTGGCACATGCTCACGCATGCTAAGACTGAGAACAAAAAGTCAATAAGCCTCGATGATTTATTTTGCCTCAGAGTTCTAGTATCAATTTTATGCGTGAGTTAATTTTACTTTGTCGCAAACATAATTATGATAGTTGTTGCGCTCTTGATTGTCGCTCCCTTTATATTTGCTAGCCTTCACATGTACTGAGTATGAGCTCTACTCGTGCATCAAAATCCCTGAAAACCAAAGTCTGCCAAATGTGTCCACCATACCTACCTATATGTGGTATTTAAACGCCACTCCAAGTAAATTTCTCATGTGCTACCTTTAAAACCTGCTAAAAATTATTCCTGTTTTGTGCCTCTATTTTAGCTCATGAGGACGTAAATAGAGAATCTTTATCTCACTTATTGATTGGATTTCACACCCTGGACTAGTGGCTTCATCCACTTATCCAAATGATAGAAGAGCTGGCAGCGGGGTGCCCACACCCAAATTAATACACACAAATTCTCTTCACTCTTGTTGCCCCTGATTTATCAGTCAAAGCATAATTGTGTAAACAAAAGAGAAAGAGGGATGACCTTCTACCTAGATGCGTCGGGAGCCGCTCTTGTGAATCCAGTTGACTTGTGACGTACTATATTGTCTGTTTACCATTCGTTGACATGAGCATACACCTCTCTCAAAATGTTTTTCAATACCTCTGTTTAAAAAAATAAAAAGCTCTAGCACATAAGTGATACATGCTTCCCTCTGTGAAGGGCCTTTCTTTTACTTTTATGTTGAGTCTCCGCCATATTCTTTGAGAACTTTCTTGAGAGCATAATTATCATTTTAGTGTAATGTGTTTGTCCCAAAGTACAGTTGATTGTGATATATTTTTGATGCTTGTATCTTTGATATCTTTACTTCTAGTCTTCCCTTGAACTTCAGAGGTGCCCCGGCATTTATGTTTTGCCCCACATTTAAGGGCAAGTGAGATACCACTTTATCAGATCCTATTATGAATACTTCAATATTGCAAATAGTTATGCTTCATGTTGTTTATTATTAATGTGTTGTTATCTTCTCATGGTTTGCATAACTTTTAAGTGTCCGTATCTTGCATGTATCTTATCATGAGCATAATTAAGTATTTGATCACATAGTGAATATATTTACATCATATGAAAGAAATGTGTTCGTAAAAGTCTTTTATCGCACTCAGTTGTCACTGAATTGCTTGAGGAAAAGCAATAAGCTAAGCTTGGGGAGTTGATATGTCGAAAACGTATCTCCTTTTCCGAACACTTTTCTTATTGTTTTGCTCTAAACTTGTGTGTTTTGGATACAACTAACACGGACTAACGCTGTTTTAGCAGAATTACTTTGGTGTCTCGTTTTTATGCAGAAAAATCAACTTTCGGGAAAATGCCCAGAAAAGAGCCCATTGATGTTTTCACCCCGGAAGACCCCGGGAGCCAGAAGGGCGCCAGGAGAGGGGTCACAAGGTGGCCACACACCCCTGGCGCGGGTCCCCCTGGCCACACCAGCATAGGGTGTGGCCCCCCAGAGCCCCCCTCTGACTCCCCTTTCGAATACAAGTAGCCTCCAACCCTGAAACCCGAAGGGGTACGTCATATTCCACAGAAACACAACAGAGCGCCGCCGCCGTCCCGAACCTCAATTCGGGGATCAGAAGTTCCTGTTCTGGCACCCTGCCGGGACGGGGAAGTGGAGTAGATCATCGCCATCGTCATCACCAATGCCTCTCCATCGACCATCCATGTTTCCCCCATCCATGTGTGAGTAATTCCCCATTGTAGGCTGAAGGGGATGGTAGGGATTGGATGAGATCGTTCTTGTGATAATGCCGTGATTGTTAGGGCATAGTGCCTAGTATCCTCTATTAGTGCTATTGACATTGTTGCAACTTGTTATGCTTAATGCTTGCCACTTTGGGCCCAAGTGCCATGATATCAGATCTGAACATGTCATTGAATCACGATGATAATTATTGTTTCTTGATCATACCTGCAAGTTGTTTACACATATCGTTGTCCGGAACCCGAGGCCCCAAAGTGACAGAAACTGGGACAACCGGAGGGGATGGCTGCGATATGAGGATCACATGTGTTCACGGAGTGTTAATGCTTTGCTTCGGTGTTCTATTAAAAGGAACACCTTAATTACCAGTAGTTCCCTTGAGGCCCCGCTGAAAACGGGCTGGTCGAACAAAAGATGTTGTGCAAGTTCTCATTGCGAGTCGTACGACTATTTACGGAACACATGCCTATGGTTAATTAGTGCTTGGATGATTTATCTTATTTATCTGCAGTGCCCCTGACATGATCATTATTAGAACTTTCTAATCCATGCAACGCCCGTTCATCCATCCTTATGCCTACGGTATTTAATCCGATGTTTACTTCAAACACTATTGTTGCTGCTGTTTTCATTCCACTACTGGTATTATTTTACTACTGATGTTACCATAAAACTGTTACTACTGATGAACCACTCTGAACAAAATTACTTTCAGGTGCAGGTGAATTGACAACTCACTTGTTAAGGCTCACAAATATTCTTTGGCTCCCCTTGTGTAGGATCAATAAATTTGGGTTTTACTTCCCTCGAAGACTGTTGCGATCCCCTATACTTGTGGGTCATCAGAGCAAAACCCCAAAACAACAATGGAACATGTGACTTGCTCATCATTGATCGAATCATGTCCAGCAAGGTTCGATTATGCCATTTGGAACCCCTGTTTCTTTGAGGTGTTCCAGGCGGCGATGATCGCTAAATTTCTGACTCAAATATTCTCCTCCATGATCGGATCGTAGAGCCTTAATTTTCTTGCCACGTTGATTCTCCTTTATTTCTGGAACTCTTTGAACTTTTCAAAAGTTTCATACTTATGCTTCATTAGGTAGACATAACCGTATCTACTAAAATCATCAGTGAAAGTTATGAAGTAGTGAAAACCACCTCTTGTTGTCGTGCTCATCGGTCTGCATACATCACTATGTACGAGTTCCAATAAGTCTGTCGCCCTCTCAAGAGAACCATTGAAAGGCGACTTGGTCATCTTTCCAAGCAAACAAGTTTCACATGTCTCGTATGATTCAAAATCAAATAAAGTTCGAAGACCATCATTATGGAGATTCTTCATGTGCTTTCCAGTTATATGACCCAAACGACAATTAAACAAATAGGTGGGATTCAAATCATTAGGCCGAATCCTTTTAGCACTTATGTTATAAACATGCGCATCGGCATGATTTATAATAAAAGGGCCATTCACAATGGAAGCAAAAGCCACAAACATATCATTCTTAGAGATTAAACAAACATTGTCTTTACTTGCAAATGAATAACCATCTCTCATCAAACATGAAGGAGAAATGATGTTTCGGTTAAAACTAGGAACGTAATAACAATTATTCTATTCCATAATAAATCCTGAAGGGAGGTACAGTTGGTAGACGCCAACGGACAACGCAACAACCCATGCATTATTTCTGACGTGAAGATCAACTTCTCCTTGTCTCACGCTTCTACTCCTTACTAGCCCCTGCATCGATTTGCAATTTTGAGCAACCAATCCGGTATTAAATATGCAAGAGTCAATAAAAGAGTTAGCGATAAAAATGTCTATAACATTAATTACAAGCGGACCTGAGATAGAAGTCTTACTTCCACTGTTCTTCATAGAAGAAAGGTACTTGCTGCAATTTCTCTTCAGTGTCCGATATCATAACAGTAGAAGCACTCTGTGTCAGGTTTAGGTCTGTCCTTAGGCTAAGGTTTTGGCTTGGAGATTGAATCGTTAGACTTACCTTTCCCCTTAGACTTACCCTGCTTCTTGAAGCTAGGCCTGTTCTGCATAGCCAACACTTTGCCATGCCATTCCGCAGAAGACCTCCTTTTTACTAGCCCACGATACGGAACTGTTTCCCATCTGTGAGAGAGAAAAAGGCGACCGTGCGAGCGCCCAACTACGACGGCCGTCGTCGGTCCCTGCCTCCTCCGTTGGCCACTCCGGCAACACGAGGAGGTGGGAACCATGGCGCTTCGGTGTCGGTTTGTAGTTAGGGTTTGGCTACTATTTTCTTGGGGCTCTGTTGGGGTGGTGGGAGCGGCGCCCGGGAAAATAAATCTGTCTCAACTCTACTCCCATACCGGCGGCAATCTTCATGGCAGCGTCTCAGAGTTGGTGGCAAAGTGTGCTGCTTGGTCCTTCAGATCAGCAGCTTGGTCTTCTCGCGGTTCTTCAGATCTAGCGAGATCAGTTTCTCGGTGTGTCGCTGGCGTTTGTTGTTCACGACGATGCTCGCGGCCAGGGGGAGGTGGTTCTTCTAGAGCGAGGATGCTGGTCCGGAGGTGGTGGATCTGCCGTTCTTCTCTGCCTTCGTCGGTGGGAGGCGACATATCTTGGTCCAAGACAGCACGGGGACGTCCCCCGGTCGACGTGCCACATCGACATGTGCCTTGCTGCGTGCAGCGGGTCTGTTCATTGAATCACAAAGCCTCGTTGGCGATGGTGCTTTCTCGGATCTTGCAATGGTGGAGGCTCGATGTTTCTTCCGGCGTTCGTCTCGATGGCGCTGGAGTAGAATGGCGGCCGCTCGCTACGGTGGTTGCAGTAAACCCTTGGGGTCGTTTTGTATTTCTCGATCTTTTAGAGTTTTATCTGCAAATTCAGGATAATCATTGTATCCCGGTTTGTCTTTTAATTTCCACATGCGTTGCTTATTGTAACTTGATTTTCTATTAATGAAATATGTGGTTGCTCTAAAAAAACACTTTGACATGCCCTGCACACTTCTTAATGTCACTCTCTGTCGTCTTGAGCATCCCACAAAGTTCATTAAGGTTCTTCTTCGGCCCATGCATATGGTAGTTCGAAATGAAGTTCCCATAACTAGGTGAAAGCTAAGCCAAAATCAAATTTGTGGCCAACTTAGGGTCCAATGGAAAACCAAGCTTGTCCAAAGTCTGCGTGTAACCAAGTATCTTGATCACGTGCGGCCCTACTGCTCCGCCCTCAGCTAGCTTGCATTCTCCAAAAGCCTTAGCGACATTGGACCTTTCAGTCTTGGCTTGAGTCTAGAATGTATCCTTCTGCGCAATGATCATGTCATACGCTTCCTTACCATCAAATTGCTTTTGAAGGTCGGGTTCCACGCATGCAAGAATAAGGCAACTAACCTCAAGAGACTGTAACATCCCAAGTATGAAAAATAGCCATTAGAATGTTTGCTCTCTGTTATTTTATGTTTTGCATCATGACATCATGTTCATTGCATTTGTTTTGCTTGTTTTCCATTTGTTTTCCCCTGTTTTCCTTTGTTTTCTATTTGAATTTCAAATCAAATTTCAAACCTTTTGTTTCATACTTGTGATGTTACAATTTCCAAAAAGATTATTCAAAATAAAACAATTGTTTGTTTCCATTAAAGTTGTAATTTCAAACTGTTGTTTTGTTTCTAACAAAAATTCATTTAATACCAAACCCTTTTCAAATTCAATTAATTTCCAAAACAGCAACCCCTTTGAATTTTACGAAAATTACAAAACAACTAAATCCTTTGTTTCAAATAAACTTGAATTCAAAATCTTTTAAATTGCTTAATGTCACCCTTATTCATCTAAGATCAAAATTATTTAAATTCAATTAAACTTGCAAACAGCACCATAATTCAATTTTTCTTGAAAATAAAAGTTGCACATGTTGCTGTTACCAAAAATCAAACTATACCAAAAAATTTACCTAATTTTCTAACCCTCAAACCCACTCCCTTTTCTCTCTTTTCCTTTTAGCAAAAAAAAAAACAAACATAAATAAATTTAAAAAGAAAGCAAAGGAGAGAGGGGCAGGCCCAGCCCAACTACCCCTAGGCCCATACCCCCTTACCTTCTTCTTCCTGTACGGCTCAACATCCATGACTCCCACGTAGCAGATGAGTAGAAGCAACGGCTGCAGCTCCACCTCCCCCTATAAACCCTAGCTCGTTGCTTCCCCTCTGCCCTAATGCCCTCTCCTCCTCTCTTCCTCTCTCCCCCGCCGTTCTCTCTCTTTCTCCTCCCTCTCTGCAACTCTCCCTCTCTCTGAACCTGAACACACCGAAAAAACACCTCCTTCTCTCCGGTGATCGCCGCCGAGGGAGGCCTCCTCCTCGCTGCCTGACGTCGGGAATGGGCTCCCCCAGCCACCCTCTTCCTCCTCCACCCCGCGGCGAGGGCCGGGGAGGCCCGAGGCGCCGCCGCCGTCGCCGCCAAGTCGCCGGCCACGTCTCCCTGCACCGACCCCTGCCGCCTCCTCCCCTCTGTGAGCGCTTCCCTCTCCTCCCTCTCGCTCCCCTCCCCTCCTCCCTCTCGCACGGCCACAGCAGCCCGCACGTCCGCGCCCCTCCCGTGCTCGCCGCACCGCCGCAGCGGCAGGTCGCCGTCGTCGAACAGTCGTGAGCGCGTGCAGTTGGCTGAACATCCGTTCAGTTACGGCAGAGCCCGAAACAACCCCTCAAAAGGACGCGTTCCCGTTACATGCCAAAAGCACCGCAGTACCGCATTGGTAGCAACCCTTGCGCGCAAGCCCCAGGTGCTGGGTTCGATCCCCCCCAGAGGCAGAAAAGCCACACCCTTTTTATTTCTGCCTTTTTCTTTTTCTGCCCGAATTTCAGAAACCCAGATCTGACCCATTAATTCTAAAATCCATAACAAATCCAATTTTGCTCCAATTTGAATGATTCAAATTCCTGTGGATCTAAAATCTTGTTCTCTTTCCATTAGTAACAAAATTGCAACATGTTTCTGTAATACTTTTTGCACTAAATAATTAATTACTGAAAATGCATTAAAAATTGGAAACTTTGGAATTTCATAACTTGAGTTTGGTTCATCCAATTTAAGAAAACTTGGGCTCTAAAAATTTTTCTTAATAAACTCTACACATTGGTATTTTATTTGGTCACAATTGAATTAATTTTGAGCATGTTTCCCTCTGTTTACTAAAAAGGGCAGAATAAGAATGTTTAGGAAAAATTGCATAATAAATTCAATAATCACCCAAAAATTATTTTTAATAGCTCTAAATGTTCATTGAAACATTTGCTACATGTTCTCAACCTTTTCAATGCACTTTGTTTATTGTTTTCCCTAATTAAAAGTGGTGAAATAATTCAATGCTTTAATTAAACCCTTTAAATTGCAAAATTCATAACTTGGGCATAAAAATTCCAAATTCAACAAACTAAATATGTTTTCCATTCAATTTTTCATATACTTTGCAAATATCAACTTTGTTTGCTGTTTTGAATAATTTAAATTGCTAAAAACAACGGTTTCTTGATTAATGCATTTAAAATTGCCAAATTAATAACTTGCTCATTTTAAATCCAATTTCAACAAATGAAATATGTTTTCCATGCTAAATTAAACCCTCTTTCCAAATATAAAATTTGTTTCATGTTTTGAATAATTAAAATTGGTTAAATAATTTAAACCTTGCTTAAATCATTTTAAATTGCTAAATTCATAACTTGGTTAAATTAAATTCCTTTTGAACATATAAAATATGTTTTCAAACCAGCAAAGTATAATCTTTTCAAATATGAGTTTGAATTAATGTTTTGAACAAATAAAAATTCAAATAATTTCATACTTGAATTAAATCCTTTTAAATCTTGTTTAAACTTGTTTAATTCATAAGTAATTTATTCTAAATCCTTTTTCAACAAGTGAAACATGTATTCCACCTAAAATGTTGTGTACTTTCCAAATATGAACTTTGTTAACTATTTTGGACAATTAAAATTGGTGAAAACAACAAATGCTTGTGTAACACCTTTAAGAAACCAAAATTTCATAACTTAATAAATAAATTTCCAAACTTGGTAAACTTCATTTCAAATTGTTCCTATTGTTGTTTTCTTTCTGTTTTCCTCATCCATGCATCATGCTAATCCACTTTCACCTGTTGTTTAGTTGTAAAACAATTATTTCAACCTTAATTCATGGGCTTTCCATATGCAATCCAAATTGCATATGGGTCCATTTAAACATGTTATCTTGTCAACTAGTTTATTTTGATGCATCAATTAAATGGTCATGCATCATCCCATGATTGTGCATTATGCCATGTTATTGATTGTTTGTCTCTCTGCGTTGTTTGTTTGCTTCTTCTCGAATAGACGACGACGTTGAGACAGACGATACCTACGACACCCCTTCTGAGGACCTAGCTCAGTACCAGGCTGCTGAGTTTGCAGGCAAGTATTCACTCACATGAACCATTGTGTTCCTTTCCACATTGGATACCGATACTTTCCGTTGTCTATTCTGCTAGCCCTATGAATCGTTGCTTGTGTTCGATCCTATCACATGTTATCCTTTAACCCTGATATAGCCTCACCTCCACACCTATAACCCCATTGCTTGTTGCCTGTGTCTTACTAGCATGCTTAGGGTTGTTTATGCTCGAGTCTGCTGTCCGTTATTACCGTTACCTTATTTATTATGTTCTGGGGCTTGATGTTTAAACAATCAACCTGTTAATGTTTGAGGTAATAATAATTTGCTGATAAGGCACCGGCAGGAGGCCCGGCGTGCTTTTGAGGCCTGCTAGTGTCGACCCTAATTAGGAAAAGGGTCTTGTCTACTGATCCATGATGAGCGCACTAACCGCATGTGGGAAGCGTGTATGGGCGCCCCCCTCAATTTGATTCGATTCGCATCTCGTCCAAATCGCCACACTTAGTTCGGGCGTTCCATTTGATGCATGCATGTGCAGGTGCGAACCCTTGGCGCCAGGGTGGAACTTTTGTAGTCGGCATTTAGGGCGGTGTGGTCTTAGAGTGCTATGAGGGTCCCCCTTTTCTTCGTGGGGGCTCGATTGGCCGCGCACGCACAGGATGTGGTTCTTTGGGCTTGATGCGAAGAAGAGTTGAGTTGTGTTGAGTGCCCCGCTTGGTGGAAAGGCCATTCCATCTGGCGGGTTATTCTTACGTGTACGGCCAAATTGGTGCACCCCTGCAGGGATAAATCTTCTCGAGAAGCCGTGTTTTCCGCGGTTATGGATGACTTGGTGAAAGTACTGGCTAACAAGTACTCAGAACAACTTACACCTAACTAATGATAACTTGACTAGTAATAGTCTTATTGACACAATAACTTGAACCATCATTAATCCAACTGTGTGAGTTATCCTCGGATTGCTTCTTTGGATAAGGGGCGAGATCCAGGATGGGTTTGTTTGAGGTTAGTTATAGTTGGTTCGATACGCTATCTTATCTCCTTTCTGTTAGCCGGAAGTTGTAGTATGTTCTGTAGTTGGTTAGTGCAGCCAGCTGCCGCATCTTTTGTATCAACTTTTTCTTCCGTTGAACCCAAAACATCTGTGCTTGATGTTGTTGGGTACACTTTGGTGAACTGTGAGTCTTGCTTGCCAGTACGTTTATGTACTGACCCCTTTGGGGCTGTGGTTTCCGCAGACTACGTTTTCGAGGATCCCCTTGGTGGCTACTACGTGGAGTTTGACGAGGCTGCTGACGAGTAGATAGCGGACCCGGGCAGGAGCCGAGACTTCGTGGATGGGCTCCGTCTTTTCGTTTCCGGCCTCTTAGGCCTATTTGGATCTTGTCTGTACTCAGACACTTTGGATGCTTCCGCTGTGTTGTAATGATGAATTGTTGGGACATGTGTCCAATGGATGATTGTATTTGCTATCTCTGCTCTAGTGAGAGCTATTTGCAACTTATTTCAATCTTTTGTGTCTTAGAGATCTGTTGTGATATCACTTGTTCAAATGCCGTTGACGTACCATGTGTGTATGTTATGAAGTACGTCAATGGAAGTATCTGGATTTCTATGGGATGGTTTGCGCAGACGATGAACAGTAGAGAATGGTTGTCACACGTTTACGTGTTGGCCTACTCATATTGAGATGCGGGTGCCGGTATGCCCCGTAAGCCCTTTATCTACTGTTTAACGGACTGTGAGTATCCCCTAGAAGTCCGGGTGCGACAGAGACTCATCACATGCTCTCTTAAAGGCAACTCTAATGGCAGCAGTGTCAGTATCAAGAGGCGCATCTGGGATTGGGGTATCTAGAACATTTTTCCTTTCTCTCAGACCTAAGAACAATTGTCAGATTTCGGATCCAATCCGAATAGTTTGTTACACTTAACTTTTCTTTTCAAGGATAGATCACAACGCAAACATGGTGGGTTTGTTGTTCCGTGACATTGATCTACAACAGAAAAACATGCAAAATACTAAGACAATCTCATGATAGAGTAAAAGACATTAAACAATTTAACATGGTCTACTCCCACTAAAACCAACATCCCTCTATTGGTACTTAGTGATTCAAGATCCGCAACAAACAAGTTGACTAGTGACGTTTGCGTCACTGCTAGAAGACAAGGTAGATCGGTAAGCAACACTTGGTAATTAGATCACATAAGACTCTTGTTGTTGGGTGACATCTCCATGTCAACACACCAACCTTTATGCCCCAAGGTGTTTAACCGATAAGATTACCTTGATGAGTTAACCAACCTTTTATGCGTGTAAGCATCAGTAAATTGGCATCTTGCTGCAATAGTCGTGCCACCTAAGCAATACAAACCCACCTAGTCAACGAAAACTGATGGCGCCTTGCTGCAACAGACCCACCATCAATTGTAGAAGACATGGGATGGTGCAAGTTTTAGTTGGGGGCATGCGAACTTAACATTTGCGAGGTACCGTTCAACTTCTACGAATCTAACATGCATAGGCGTAAGACAACATGAGTAGCAATCACATAGTTGTAACACAGTATGGCCCATTTCACATGGTGATCTCAATCTCCATAAAACATGTCCACCATGATTATTTCAATCTACATGGTCCATGTGCGCCATCCCTCTGGGTGAGAAGTCCTCCAAGAAACTTTTACAAGCTATTACTACTAAGATGTAGAAATAAAGATTACATGGATAGTACGAATCATCACAGGTTGGCACGCATGCCATTAATACAATAAGGGACAACACAATATGGCTCTAGCCGTGTTCACATACTCACGACACGCAGGTCATGAAAATATTACACACATGCATCACATACACATAGGGCCATACTTGAGGGTCTAAAGTCTATTTTAGAAGAAGAATTAGCCAAAACATTAAAATCGATCGGATCTCATTAGACCGACGAAAGATTTCCGAAACACAATTTTGCTACGCAACTTTTTCCAATTGAGACTTTTTTGATCCGAGGTTGTATGCAAAAGTTAGAGCTGTTTTATTGGGACTGTCCATTTCTGCAAATTCCACAAAACCGGCGGCAGATCCAATCTGTCACTCGCGCATCTCATGCACATCATATATGATCTAGACTGATTCGACCAATCATATTGATCTTCGCGTGCTGCGCTTGGATTTATGTGTCAGTGTCTACTCTGATGGAGAAAACCGACCGGTAGGGTATGTCGTTCGACGACCTCTTGCATCACGGTCATGGAATCCAAATTACAGATCGAAACATCTACTACATACAATCGATCACATCGATCATACCCCATCTACATATCACATATGCAAACGCTCTGAATCTATAATTAGACAGCATCGGCTCTGATACCACTATAGGAAAACGGGGTAAGCTACACTAGCATAAATCAAAATTTCTACCGCGTCAACCAAGATCCGTTGCAAGATTTAGATCGTGAGATTACCACTAGACGCGCTATGCTGATCTCGGTGAGCGGTTCGGGTTAGGGTGTCGTACGAATCCTCCGGATCCCGCCGCTCCCACCAACAGCTCATCTTGGCGTCTCGTCCAAGTGCTACAAATGCAACACCTCTATCGATATGCACACGTGCGACGTGGAAGCACAGCTCGCCGGACTGCTAGGTCCACATGGGCGGCAGGGGCGTGGAGAGATGGTGTCTGCGGTGGAATGTGGTGCGGAATTAGCAACCCTAAAACACACATCACTCCTCTCCTTTATATAGACATACCCATAATGGGTGGCCATTGAACAACCCACTCTGGAGTCCATTTCTATCCAATTTCGGATCCAATCCGAATTCTGCTTCTTCTGCCTTAATTGTGCAACCTTATAGGTTCACGCACGTTTAGACATGACACGAGTACACCTACTCGGCCAATAGTTGGTAGCGGTTTCTAGCAAAACATGCCAACTCCCAAACATTCATAAATATCACATCGGACGAACCATCACATGTTTATACTATTCATTTTGCCTCACGATATTTGATCGTGCTCCTAGCTGATCACTCTTTCTCAATCTTGTGAATCGGAATCTCTTACTAGGTTAAGTATTAACCTTATTTAGCACGGCCATGAATTTCTGGATCCAAAATCACTCGTGGGGACCAAAAAAATATCTCTCTCGTGAAGAGAGGGGCAAATCCCGTCTTGACTGACCATGCCTTGTAGCATGCTTCATGACAAAGCCGAAAACTACCTTTATAACCCTATCAAGTTGTATAGTTTGATAGCCCCAAAGTAGGTCGATTCACATCTCAAGAACACGCGCAATCTCAGGTTTAAGGACAAAGCAAGCACAACATGTAGAGAGAGAACTATTAATATTGTTGTAATGTCTCAAGGTTGGTCATCCCAACACCATGTTCACAACATGAGTTCACATTATTAGTTTGACATCACCATGTCCATGACATGCGAAACATAGCCATCAACCAACACATGTGCTAGTCTAATATTTAGGTGAGTCCTCAAATGAACTCCGACTAGAGACATATTTAGAATAACCATGTAAGTAAAGAGTTTCACAAAGAAGTCACATACTTGCCAATAAATACAAAAATATTATTCAAGGCACATTATTACAAATCATGGATACATAGATATACCATCATCTCTATGATTGCCTCTTAGGCATATTTCCAATATGAACAACACATGATTTAATTTCAGTGGCACATTAAGCACTCCCAGCTATTTGAGACTAGCCATGACACATCATAAACTACTAAGAACACAATTAAAATATCATCTAACATGACATGCCAAAGTCTAAGCCACGGTCAAAACAAGCTTCCTATTGCACCACTATAAGAATTAAATATTTTACTCTTCTACAACACCAATCAACTTATTTGAAACAACTCTCAAAGAAAATAATCATTAAAGACCAAGGAGATAATCATATATAACTGAAGCAAACCAACAAGCTCTAAACAAATTTCGAGTGAAAAATAAGAGCTAACCGCAGTAGTAGCAAAAACTGAACAGTCACAAAACAATAAGAGTGAAAACTAAAGTGTTCTAGGGAATTAAATTGGAGTGTGTATCTCTCCAAAATAAAAGTGCTAGGATCCAATCAAAATCTATAACGAATAAAACAAAACAAAACTGATAAAAAAAATGACGCTCCAATAATAACACATATCATGTGAAAAAAATAGTGTTTTGAAAAAAACTTGATTTTTTGTTGATAAAGAAGAGGATGCCTTGGGCATCCCCAAGCTTTGACGCTTGTACTTATTGGATATGTCTTGCGGTGACATGGGCATCCCCAAGTTTGAGCTTTTATCCATCCTTCATCTCATCACATCATACTTCTCTCCCTACACTTGAAAACTTCCTCCACCTAAAACTTCTCACAATCTTCATTAGCAATCTTAGTGCAATAAAAATAATAAATCCACTTGGTTCAGTTTCAACACAAGTAATACTCAATTTAATACAATAGCTACTGCCACAACCTTTTTTTAAACCTCTTCTTCTCAAAAGAACACCAAAAGAAAGATATTAAGAGGCAAATGCAAGTACTGGCAGAAATCTGTCAATACAGAACAGTCGGTAAAGATGATTTTTTTTCAAAAATCTTCTGTTTCTTAAATCAAAAAGTGGGAAACTAATGAAAGTTAGATTAAAAAACTGGGGCATGTGTCTATTTTTTTCTCAATCTGACGTTCCTTCTAAGAGAAATAAATCTTTTGGTGTCAGCCCAGAAATCTGTTTCAGAATAACAACTTCCCCAGATCGCACATTCTCTCTATTAGAGGTTACTCTTGGCACAAAAACGAAATAAAAAGGATAAAGAGCGGTTTCTACAGAGGTAAAAACTTCCAAGACACAAAAACAACAAAAGAAAACAAAAATAAAACGAAGGAAAACAAAGTGGGTTGCCTCCCACAAGCGCTTTTCTTTAAGGCCTTTTAGCTAGGCACGAAGAACGAATCAAGTATCATCATTCAATTTGAGGAGGTCGAACTCATCATAGAGGAATTTAATTTTCCACACACAAGGTTCATAATATCCTCTCTCTTCTCTTTTAGGTTTACTATTTTCATCAAAGAGATTCGAACAACCTAACAAAAATTCTCCACTAAAGCCTTAGACATTGCTAAAACTTTGAATGGTATAGGAATACTAATTTCTTGTTCACATTCAGTTCTTCCATCATATTTCATTCTATCAATATCTAAAATTTTCAAAGTATGATTCATGGTAAGACCATAGCCAAGCATCTTGTAACGAGCAAAAACTTTTCTAGCTTCTATAGTAATGTTACTAAATTATAGGAGTAAAGCATTCAACACAAAATCCCTTTATTTTCCTGTCTCCATGCTATCAAGTTTAAGAAACATTCGTTGTATAATAGGATTGAGGTTGACAAACCAAGATTATATCATGGCAACCAAAGAGGCTACACTAGTCTCATAGTTATGGGCAAGTTTAACTACATGTTTATCCTTAAAATCACGAAGCTCATTAACATGGTTAAAGAATTATTCAATATTGTTTCTTCCAATAATAAGTCTACTTCCCACTTTCAGATCTTTCATAGAAAATTTAGGGGTAGACATCTTAGAAAAAAAACAGTAACAAAAACTAACACAAAGATGAAAAAAAATAACAAAAAAAAGACTAGAAACTAGAGAACTAATTTTTTAAGGTTTTTGATAAAGAGAAAACAAGACTAAACAAAAGTAAAATGAGAAAGAACAAAACAAAATAAATAGAGTGGTAGTGTGAGACTCCCCTTGCAGCAAGCTAGAGATCCCCAACAACAGCGCCAGAAAAAGTACTTGATCCTGACGTGATCACATGCTCGTTGGGAGACCCCAAGCGGAAGGTATGATGTAGTCTAGAGAAATTTTTACCCCAATTAAGGAACCGGAGTTATCGAACCAGTAGGACTTCATAGTCTTGAAGAAGGTTGCTTGTTATATGGCGCGTTAACAAGCGTGGAACCTGCACACAAACTCTCTCTTGTGCCCCAACTTTTCGAAGGTTCTCAATCTTCCGGTCTTGCTGAAAACGAGAGAATTAAACGTATAGAGTCTTGGAAAACAATAAAAGTAAAAACAGAACAACGAGGAAACAATTATGAAAAGTGCTTAAAAGAAAGCTGCAAATATGAGGAAAATAGGTCCAGGGGGCATAGGTTCACTAGAGGTTGATGCGCATGAAACACACGTTCGTTGGAAGACCCTAAGAGGAAGGTATGAAGAGCACATCAGTAAGTTTCCCTCGGAATGAAACCAAGGTTGAATCGACCAATAGGAGACAGAAATCACTTCCGAAGGTTTATGCAGCTGATGTTGGCAGGGCGCACTACCGGTTCAGCAACAACGTGGAACCTACACAACACAATAAAATCACTTTGCCCCAACGAAGCAGTGAGGTTGGCAATCTGACCGGTTTTGCTGAAAAGAAAGAGGTTAAACGTATGTGTGGAAAACAATAGGAAAACAGTAGTAGCAGTATGAAAACATTGATTGCAGTGGTTGTATTATCAGTATGAGGAAAATGGACCGGGGTCCACAGTTCACTAGTGGTGTCTCTCCATAAAAGATAGATATCATGTGTGGCAAACAAATTACAGCTAGGAAATTGACAGATATTAAGACATGCATGACATGATGATTACTATGTGATTAATGTGGGCATTACAACAAGATTCATAGACCGTTATCCAACTGCATCTATGACTAATAATCCACCCTCAGAATGTCATCCGAGCAAACCTTGGGTATTAAGTTGCAAGCAACAGATAATCGCATTAAGCAAAGTGTGTAATGTAAACAATGTAAACATTGTTGTTTTCTCCCTAATTGCAACAACACATTCCCCATCCATCACGTTTGTCTCACTCGAGCACATATGAAAAGGAGGCATGAACCCACTATCGAGCATAAATACTCCCTGTTGGAGTCACTAGCATCTACTTGGCCAGAGCATCTACTAATAACGGAGAGCATGCAAGATCATAAATAACATACACATGAATAAAACATGATAGATTGATAATCATGGACATAGCATTCAATATTCATCGGATCCCAGCAAACACAACATGTAGCATTATAATAAGGTGATCTTGATCATGTTAGGAAGCTCACAAGATCTTGCACATGAGGCATAAAGAGGAGAGAACAACCATCTAGCTACTGCTATGGACCCGTAGTCCAAGGATGAACTACTCATGCAACATTCTGGAGACGGGCATGGCGGTGTAGAGCCCTCCGGTGATGATTTCCCCTCCCGGCAGGGTGCCGGAGAGAGCTCCAGAACCCTCCCAAACTAGGGTTGACGATGATGACGGCTTCGGATGTGTTTGGTGGAAAAGGCTCGGGTATTTAGGGTTAACCTCCCGAGAGGTATAAATAGGGGAGAGGGAAACGTCGGTGGGCGTCCAGGGGGCCCACACCACCCCTGGGTGCGGCCAAGGGGCCGCACCGCCATAGGGTGTGGGGCCCCTGTGGCCCCCCTCCGGACTCCGTGTTCGCGACAAATTTCTAGGACTTCCGGGCTTCGAATCGTACAATTTCGAGAATATTTCTAGAACAACTTTTCTAAAACTAAAAACAGCAGAAAACAGGAACTGGCTCTATGGCATATTGTCAATAGGTTAGTCCTAGAAAATCGATAAAAAATGGCATAAAGTGTATAGCAAAAATGTAGCATATAGCATGAAAACAACATGGAACGTCAGAAATTGTGGATACATTTATGACATATCAACATCCCCAAGCTTAGTTCCTACTCGTCCTCGGGTAGGTAAACGATAAAAACAAACAATTTCTGAGGTGACATGCTACACACATAAACTTGATCATCGTAGTAATGTACAACATGTAAACTAGGATAAAATGAATAAAGGTTGTGGTTTATAGTTGATATCAAATAGAATAATGTATAAACCATTAAGAATAACAAAGTAAAGCTTTTCAATGAATCAGTTCTAAAAGACAATCAACTGTGCAATGGTTTATTAAAGATGATTTAATCATCAAGAACAACAATATAATCATCCAAGGCATCAAACTCTCATACAACTCCTGTTAGGATCAAGTCAAGCGATAACAATATGCACGTAGAAAAATCATGAAGATATTTGTGCACTCAAAACAAGCAAGCGTTCTGTCTTGGTTCCCGGCACCAGGATGTTATGGCTAAAAGAACATTATGGGGGATTTGGAAGGTCAATGGAAGAAAGTCTCACACAACTGAAAGTGATCATTAGACAAGAGGAAGTCTTATAATCGAAGTTAGGCAAGGAGTAGTGATTGCCACACAACGGATGCACATAGAGCTATAATTGTATGAAAGCTCTCCAATGGAACTAGTGGGGGTGCATCCAACTTGCTTGCTCACGAAGACCTAGATCACTTTTGAGGAGGCTCATCATTGGAATATACAAGCCAAGTTCTATAACGTTAAGTTCCCCACATAGTTATGCAAGTCATAATATGAAAACTCTCTCCAAACTGAAGTATTGGTGCTAAATAAAGCACAATTGTGGAATAAATGATAGTAATGATGCTCCTCTCTCTTTATTATTTCTCTTTTATTTTTATTTTTTTCGGGCTTTTTATTTATTTATAACCTCACTGGTAGGGGCAACACTATTAGTACTCATAACTCAAACTGAAATATCTTTGATGTATATAAAAATAAATGCTCCTTCCAGTGTAGCAGTATGCAAAATAACAATGAAGCATGACATCAAGTAACATAATGAGGATGAATGTTGTATGGCAATATATCTTGGAATGCCTATGGAAATTCCATGGTAGGTAGGTATGGTGGCTGTTTTGAGGAATATAATTTTTGCCTTATGTATAGAAGAACAAAGTTCTCCCACGGAGTTTGGATGTACTGGTAAAGTTTGCACCAACTATCAATGTGAGAATGAGCAATGCACAGTACCGAAGAGGCTAGCAAATATGGATGGCGGAAGTGCCAGAAAACCGCAACATAGAACTCACAAGTTAAAAGATTACAATTAAAATCATGATCTTACAAGGCATAATGAAAATCACTCCAGGGGGTCCATGGCAGTTACAAGTCACTAGCGCGTAACAAAAAGCAATCACGATTGCTATCAGCAAAAGGAAGTCATATACCATTATCCCATCAACTGGTTATTTGAGAGCGGCAAAGTTTCAAGCTTTTAGACCAACTATTAATTGTTTCTACTCTACCAAACCAGCAAGTTTACCATTAATAATATTAATATAAAAAACAACAGCAAATAATCAAGTGAAATAGTTTAGTGATCTACAACAATATGCAAGTTTTTTCCGTTATACCATCTACCACATGTAGCATTTTCTATTTCCATCAAGCACCATTCAATATATATTTTAACACAAACTATCCAAATGATATAGCAATGAAAAAAAGAGTACTAATACTACTCTACTAGAACTAACAACTCTAAATAAGAGATGTATGAAAAACAGGAGCTAAAAGGATTGCAGCAGCTAGAAGAAAAACTAAGAATACGAGCATAACGAGTATTCATATGAAGAAGCGGAGTGTGTCTCTCTCCCACACAAGAATCTTGGGTTCCAAAAACATTTATTGCATCAAGGAAAATAAAAGAAAAGAAAATAAAAAATAAAAGACGCTCCAAGTAAAATTCTTATGACGTGACCGAATAAAAATATAGTTTCACTAGAAGTGACCTGATAATTTGTTGATGAAGAAGGGGATACCTTGGGAATCTCCAAGCTTAGACGCTTGAGTCTTATTAGTATTTTCTGGGATGAACCACGGGGGCATCCCAAGATTTGGCTTTACACTCTTCTTGATCACATTATATCACCCTCTTCTCTTGACCCTTGAAAACTTCCTTCACACCACACTCTAAGTAATTCGCATTAGAGGGTTAGTGCACAATACAAAATTCACGTGTTATGCATGGTCACAAGATTTAGTAATACTTTTCAACATTAGCTACAGCCACTGATGTTTCGTGAAGCAAAGAAATCCACTCGACATAGAAAAATAGAGAATGCAAGTAAAAAAGGCAGAATCTGTCAAAACTGGAACAGTCTGTAAATACGAATTTTTTCAGGGCACTTAAGTTGCTCAAATCAAAAAACGTAAAGAATGAAAAAAATGGAATTAGCTGAGGAATAAGAACAAAAAATTTCAAGTAATTTTGATCTTTCTGTGATTTTATACGGAATTTACGGTGGACAGCAGAAATTTATTTCCTCCGTAGAAATCCAAAACTAACACCAACTTTCGCTAGAAACTTTACTTGGCACAACTAATACATGAAAATAAAGATACAAATGAGTTTATTCAAAAGTATACAACACCTTGAATCAAAGAAAACAGAGAAAAAACAAAGAAAAAATAAAAAAATGGGATAGCTCCCAAGAAGTGCTTTTCTTTAGTGCCTTTCAGCTAGGCATAGGAAGAGAAAATCAAGTATTTTCAAGTGAAGAAGCATCCAAATTTTAACTTGTTTGAATAATATAATCAAAAGGCAACTTCATTCTCTTCCTAGGAAAGTGTTCCATACCTTTCTTGAGTGGGAATTGGTATTCAATATTCCCCTCTTTAATATCAATAACAACACCAACGGTTCTAAGAAAGGGTCTTCCCAAAATAATAGGACAAGAAGCATTGCATTCAATATTCCTAACAACAAAACCAACGGGGAAAAGTTTATTATTAACCATAGTAAGAACATGATCAAATCTCCCCCAAAGGTTTCTTTTTAGCATTATCAGCAAGACGAATATCCAAATAACAGTGTTCCAATGGTAGTAAATCAAGCATATCATAAAGTTTCTTGGGCATAACAGAGATACTAGCACCAAAATCACATAGAGAATTGCAATAAAAATCATTCACCTTAATTGTATTGATGGGATCCCAATCATCTTCTAATTTTCTAGGAATAGAGGCTTCAGATTTTAATTCTTCTTCTCTAATTTGCATTAGAGCATTTGTAATATGTTTTGTAAAAGTCATATTCATAGTATGAGCATTGGGATTACTAGCAAGATTTTGTAGGAACATAATTACTTCAGATATGTTGCAATTATCAAAGTTAGGATCATTCTTATCAAAAGTAACATGACCATTGTCTCCCATACCTAGAAAAATTTCAGCACATTTATTAGGAACAGTTATAGTGTTTTTAGGCAATTTTAAATGTTTAGCAGAAGAAGTGGAGACATTGCCAACACCAATTACTTTACCATTAATATTAGAAGGTTTACTATCATGAGAAGCTTCAGTTTTACTATTTGTGGTAATAGTAGAAACATTAGCTATATTATTCTTTCTAGCTATTTCATCTTCTCTTTCCCATCTAGCATGCAATTTTGCTAACATCCTAACATTGTCATCAATTCAAATTTGAATGGAATTCAAAGTTTTGCTTTCCTTAAAATCATGAGGCATAATTGTTGGGGGAATAGGTAAGGGGAGCCTTACCTATCTCCCACATGAACCGAAAAATGTTCTAGCCGGTTCATACTACTCAATCCGGTTTATATCGTGAGAAGCTGGCCAGGAGGTAGCCAGCTACCAGACGAAGACCCGGGTTACGCTTAGCATAACCCGGAAGCAAATACAGACCCGACCCAAGGCCCAAGAGACAAGCACGAAGGCCCAAGGTCGGACTGGAGCGTCCGGTTTAGGGGCCAAGCCAGACGAAGCGTGTTGAAGACCGGAGTGCGCTAGGGCTCCGACGCCGGGCATAACCCGGAGGGCTCGCCCACTATATAAGGGGAGACCCTAGGGCGTAGAGGAACAAGTTTTAAGTCAAAAGCAAGGTAGCTCGATACATCGAGAGCCAGAATCACCCTTTGTAATCGGGACCATGTTTTCCTAATAGTAAGAAAGCAAGAGTAGGTTTTACCCTCAATAGAGGGGCCGAACCTGGGTAAACTCGCGTCTCTCGTTTCCGCTCTAACCCTTTCGAAGCTTCGCTTAGTAGAAATGGCCTCACAATCTAGTTCTCAGATGAGGACACTTGTCGTGAAAACCCCACGACAATAATCTTTATTTTAAGAAGATCAACATCAAGAGAAAGGCTATCAACTTTATAAGAAGGAACATCAATTTTGTCAAACTTTTCCTCAACGGATTTATTAAAAGTAGTTTGTGTACTAATAAAATTCTTAAGCATGTTTTCAAGATCAGAGGGTACACTTTTATTGTTGTTGTAGGAATTACCATAAGAATTGACACAACCATTATTATTATTAGGAGGATATGGCCTATAGTTGTTGCTACCAAAATTATTCCTATAAGCATTATTGTTGAACTACTCACACATCATTCCGGAGGCGGGCATGGTGGTGTATAGCCCTCCAGTGATGATTTACCTTCCCGACAAGGTGCCGAGGAGAGCTCCAGAACCCTCCCGAACTAGAGTCGACGATGACGGCGACTTCGGGTGTTTTTCATGAAAATGGCTTCTGTTTTTAGGGTTAACCTCCCGAGAGGTATAAATAGGCGAGAGGGAAACGTAGGTGGGCGGCCAGGGGGCCAACACCACCCTTGGGTGCGGCCAAGGGGGGGCCGCGGCGCCCTATGGTCTGGGGCCCTGTGGCCCCCCTCCGGGTCCCCTCCGGACTCCATGTTTGCGATAGATTTCTAAGACTTCCGGGCTTCGAATCGTCTAATTCCGAGAATATTTCCAGAACAACTTTTCTAAAACTTAAAACATCAGAAAGTAGGTACTGGCTCTGTGGCATTTTGTCCATAGGTTAGTCCCGGAAAATCGGTAAAAATGGCATAAAATGTATATCAAACATGTAGCATATAGCATGAAAACAACATGGAACCTCAGAATTTATGGATACGTTTATGACGTATCAATGGTGTCTCTCCAAAGAAAACACACATGCTAGGTGAACAAATCACAGCTGGGAAATTGATAAATCATGACGAGATAAAGTTCACGGGCTCTAACATTGTAGGCATTACGTCAAGGCATATGGACCCCTATCCAGCATGCATCCATATCTAAAAGTCCACCTCAAGAAAGCTATATATCTAGCAAATCTCTTTGGTATTAAGTTGCTGCAATGAAGTGATTGCTTTGTGTGCAACAGACAAATGCATTAAGAACAATATGTAATGTAAGCAGTGGTACTCGTCCGTAGACAAGAGCACCGTTGTTTTCTCTATAGTAGCAACAACACATCCCCCATCCGTCACATTTCTGTCACTCGAGCACAGATGTAAGGGGGGCATGAACCTACCATCCAATATATAAACCCTCTCTTAGAGGTGAAAACAACTACATTTCCAAGTTAATCATAAACACCGGAGAGCATTGAAATACAAGATTAAAAATCTCTATGAATATAAGTGAAGCATCTCGGACTGACATGAACAAAATAATCATAATCTCATGGTTCATTGGATCCCAACAGACAGAACATGCACAATTACATAACGGTAGTCACGATCATGTGAGGAAGCTTGGGAGACTCTAAACATGGAAGCATAGGGGAGAGAACAACCATCTAGCTACTGCTATGGACCCGTAGTCCCGAGATGAACTACTCACGCATTTGTCCGGAGGCGATCATGGCGATGTAGAGGCCTCCGATAACGATTTCCCCCTCCGGTAGGGTGCCAAAACAGGGCCGTAGAAGCCCCATATTCGATTTTCGTGGTGACGTTGCCTCTTTGTATGTTTCATGGAAAATAACTCTGTCCCTGAAGTTTCTAGGGTTGAAGGAAATTTATGGGCGAAGAGGCACCGAGAGGCGGTGGCCAGGGGCCCACCAGGTGCGACCTAGGCTGGGGTCGCGCCTGGCACCGCCATGAGGGCCCCTGGCCCCCCTCTGGCTCTTCCTTGGACTTTGTCTCTGTTCCGGGTAAAACATATTCTCCGTGGATTTTCAGCCCTTTCAGAGAATATTTCCTTAAGAACTTTTTTGAAATAAAAAAACTGCAGAAAACAACAACTGGTCTAGGGAATCTTGTCTATAGGTTAGTCTGTGAAAACATCCATAAAACGATAGAAAACATGTAGAGAACAAAAGGTATTGGGTAGAAAACAAGCATAGAGCATAAAAAATTATAGATATGTTTGCAACGTATCAGACTACTATATGGTCGAGAGCTTGTTTCCATGACCCCTTGTGCATAAAAATTTAGGTCAATCGCAAAGTGGTACGCACTCCTAACAGTAAACTGGCCCCCTTTTTCCATACTACATGCAAGAAAGTCTTCGGCCTATCTAGGTGACACCCGAATTTTTAGAATTTCTTCTACATCTGTAGGAAAATAATATTCCTCTAAGAGCTGCTCATCCCATGTACCCCCAGGTGATATTAACCGTTCCAATTTTGTCAAGCGACAAATACCTTTATTTCATAGAGGGTTTTTGGAATTTCCTGCCCGTGGTATCCATGAGTCCCTCCAGATTTTCACTTTTCGACCATTTCCAAAACGCCAAATACTTTCTCTCTTCAGTAGCTCTAAACCATGTTCTATGCCTTTCCATGCTGGTGAAGCATTAGCAGGAAACACAGTATCCAACAAATTTCCCCTCCTATAGTATTTTTCTTTTAGCAACCGCGCACACAAACTATTAGGTCTTTCCAACAATCTCCAAGCCTGTCTGGCTAGCCATGCTTGGTTAAACATCCGCATATCCGTGAAGCCTAGTCCCCCACGGTTCTTTGGGCGTATCATTGTAACATCCCAATTTTTGCTACAATAGGGTGTGTGGTCTTGTGTTCATCTCATACATGCATGAAACAACAAATTAAATCATGTTTGAAATGATCTAAATTGTGAATTTAAATGGTTTGATAAAATACCACAAATAGTACCTAAATTGGGTTCCAAAATTTTGTTTTGAAAAATATTTCAAATACACCAAAGAAACACATGGTTTTGTTGGAAATCTCATAAGCTTTCCAAAAGTTATTTTTGCCAAATTTTTACTTTCCAAAAAAGACCTAAAACTTTCAAATCCCTTCCCCTTTTGAAACAGCAGAAGGGCTTCTTTGTAATTTCTGGGAAAAACAGGGGGTTATCGAAAATGCTCCTTTGTCTTCTTCCTCAAGCCAGTAGGAGCACCTGCGTGGCCTCTGCGTGGGACGTTGTTGCCACCTCCTACTCGCCGCTTTGCCCACGAGAAGAGGTCCCGGACGTCTTCCACCGCTTCCTCTTTCTTCCTATTTTCCTCTCACTCCCTCCCTACTCTCTCTGACCAGGGAGAAGGAAACCCTAACGCTACTGCTGCCGCCGGCCACCGCGATTTGCCGCCGCTCTGGGCTGTCCCTGGAAACCCCGAGCACGCCACAAGGATCCTCTGATCCTCCCTGACGAAGGCATGGATCCTGGACCCTGCGAGTAAGGACACCCCCTCTCAAGCCTTCTGGTCAAGGCCCGACAGGAAGCGCCCTTGGAGTACTCTAGAAGGCCCATGAGAAGCCCACCCGCATCAACTTGCGGGTGAAGTTAGGGATTGTAACCGACTCAAGCTAGGGTTTGTATCCTCTCCGGGTTGGACTCGAGACCTGGCTATCTATATAAAGCTAGGAGAGCCCCCAAGGAGAGGACCAAGTAATACCGCACGACCACAAAAGCCTTGAAACTCGAGACCTACTCTCGATTCGAGCATCCTGTAACCGATCTAATCATCTAATACAGATCGACAGAAGGCAGGAGTAAGGGTTTTACCTCTACGAGGGCCCCGAACCTGGGTAAATCTCGCCCCCCTGTCAAGCCGACGATTTCACCAGCGCCTATGACGTCTCCTAGTCGAAACCCGATAGGATCACCTGAGGGATTTGTGGAGCCAGAGCTTCGACAATTGGCGCCGACCGTGGGGAGCGCGGGCGCTGGATCACCGGCATCTTCGGCTTCATCGACATCCAACTCCCGTTGGAAACCATCGACTACGGCTCCGAACAATCCTGTACGGATCGGATCCGTCATAGTCACACCTCACTCGCCGGAATCACGCCCGGTATTCGAAGATCTGGAGAAGAGCGTCACCCTGACGTTCGGAAGTTTCAACTTCATGGCGAACAGAGACGGAATCCTCCACTTCTCGGATGAATCTGAACCCGAATCTGGAGCCATCAACTCACGTTTCCCTATGGAGAAAAGCGGCGAGTCCATCCGCTTCAACACGATCGACTACCACGCACTCTCAACGGAGGAACCCTCTCGGGTGCGAAGAGCTCCCCGATCTGCGCCTAGGACACACGGACCACGACTGGCCCAAGTCTGCATGGCAGGGTCGGAACAGCCCTCGGAAACTGAATATAGCGCAACCGAGCGTGATCTAATCGGCGTCTCGCGGGAAGCCTGGAAAAGGGCCAAGGAATCCATGCGAAAGAGTCAGCCACCTGCAGCAGGCGCCACGCAAGAGGATCTAACCGCCTACCACTATCACCTAGTGAGAGCGGCCTAAACATCAAGGATGCCCGAGCAGATCTAGCCCGTCGCAGGAGAGCGGCGGATGAGTCAAGCCTACGTCGAGCCGAGCTGTCCCTTGCACCTTCGGTCGGTACCCGACCCGGGGGAAAAGGACCCGCAGCGTCGACAAGGGACCACGAATCTATGGCTGGGACCAACAGGTCTACCACGTCTTCTTTCATGAGGGTTGACGACGACGGCAACGTCTACCCGCAAACTCCAGCCGCTGCAATTCTAGCCGCGGCAACCTACATGCAGATGAACCAGCCGACGGACAGCGATCCTCGGGTGGAACAATACAAGCATATCCGCAAGGGTCTAGGGCTGGCAGCCGCAAAACTCGCCTCCCACGATCGCAAGGAACAACTGGAAAAGGCGCGACAGGAGAAGGACAAAGACAAAGATACGCCCCGCAGGCACAGGAGCTCCTCTCCGAGAAAGGATAAATCGCCGCGTCGCGGCCGAGGAAAAGAGGCTCGACGCCGCGGCGATAGTCGAAGCAGCAGCGACGACAGCCCGAGAGACAAAGATTCGCGGCACCACAGCAGCCGCTCGAGAAAACGAAGCAAGGAACCAAGAAAAGATAGCGACCGTGACCGGTCCGGGTACGACGCGCGATCCGATCTCGCCCAGAAGAAGGTGGATAAAGCAAGGGCTTCACGATATCGCGAACGCTCCTCATCCGGGTCTTCGGATGACGAAACCTGCGGAGCACTTTGTTTTGCTCGCAGTATTCGTGAAGCACCTCTACCCAAGAGATTCAAGCTCAGCTCGGAGGTGACAAAATACGATGGCTCACTCGAGCCCTCCCAGTGGTTAAGCGACTACCTCACGGCAGTAAAATGCCAACGTGGTAACAAGAACACGGCCATGCAATACCTCAATTTGCACCTAGCCGGAGCGGCCCGCAGCTGGCTGGAGAGGAGACCACGATCTTGCTACGCATCGTGGGACGACCTGCATCGCGATTTCTGCAAAAACATCCAGTCGACCTACAAAAGGCCAGCTACAATCGAAGAACTACGAGCTTGCAAACAGAAAAGTGGCGAATCCACACGAGAATACATCCAGCGGTGGAACACGCTCAGGAACACCGCAGGGACAATTTCTGAAGAAGTGGCGATTGAGGCCTTCGCCAAAGGAGCAAGAAGAACCGCGTTTCGAGAAGAACTCGGCAGAGCTGCGCCCAAAACCATAGGGGAGCTCATGGTCATAGCCGAAAAATGGGCCAATGGAGAAGACGCGGTACGCAATGAAAGAACATCATCGCCCACGCACGACGAAGACCGTCATGGGCGAAGAAAGAGAAGAAAATATTACGACCACGAGGATAGAGAAGAACTAGTGGCAGCAGAATTCACGCGAAGTCGCGACTCCGGTCGTCGTGGAAGTCGCGAATGGAGACCAAAGGTAGAAGAAAAATCACCCGAGGAAGACCTCGATGCGTACTGCTCGCTACATCTGTTCACAGACAAGCGCACGGGCAAGACTAAGGCAACACACCTTCTCAAGGATTGCCGAAAGTTCATCGAAATCTCGGACGCGCTCGCCAAGAAAAGATTCGCTTCCACCCAAAACTATCCACCACTACCAGGAGGCGGACAACAATTCCAGCTACCACCGCCACCACCTCCACCGGCCAACCCAAACATGGCACTCGCCGCATTGCCAGCACCACAACAACAAAACACGGGAGCAAATACATACCCGACTCCGCACGGACAACTCCTCGGGATGATACAGAAGGTATGCCCCTCTCGCAGAGCTCAAAAAACTAACTCGAGACAAATATGCATGGCAGTGCAGACGCCACCAACGAAGCCCGAGTACCTGAAGATGGCCGAGCAGCCAATCACGTTCTCGAAAGAAGACCACCCGCCACGAGTCTATCGACCAGGACACGCCGCCCTCGTCATTCAAGCTCAAATTGGCAACTATGACCTGGCCCGCGTATTCATGGACAGTGGCAGCGGCATCAACATCATCTACGCGGATACACTCCGTCGAATGAACAAAAACCTGGACGGCCTAACGGAATCAGAAACATCCTTTCACGGGATAGTTCCGGGCAAGGCAATACGTCCACTCGGAACAATCAACCTTGAAGTTGTACTGGGCTCCCCACGCAACTACAGAAGGGAATTCCTGGACTTTGAAGTCGTCGACTGGCCCTCACAGTACCACGCCATTCTTGGTCGAACAGCGTTCGCCAGATTCATGGCCGTACCACATTACGCATACTTGAAGCTCAAGCTACCCGGCGAATACGGTGTGATCACCATTGACGGAGACTTCCAGAAATCGGATAAGTGCGACATAGAATTTAATGAGATCGCGAAATCTTTCGGGATGCAAGAAGAACTACAAGAGCTGGCAAAAACCACGGACCACTCCGTCATGCCCCTCACGAAGAAAAACGCGCCTGAACTGGAATTCAGCGCCAACAGCGACACTCGCAAGCACCAAGTGCACCCGACGGATTCCGCCAAAACCGCGATGGTTTCCACAACCCTCTCGCCAGCATAGGAAAGCGCGCTCGTCAAACTCCTCCGTGAGTACTGGGAGATTTTCGCCTGGCAGCCCTCAGATATGCCAGGTATACCCAGGGAGTTTGCCGAGCACTCACTCGAAGTCTTTCCTAACGCCAAGCCCATCAAACAGACGACTCGACGATTTTCAGAACCCAAGCAAAAGGCGCTGGGAGAAGAAGTAAATAGGCTGCTAGCCGCCAACTTTATTAGAGAGATCAAGATATCCACCTGGTTGGCAAATCCGGTGCTGGTCCCCAAGAAGAACACGGATATCCTTCGGGTATGCATCGACTACACGTCGCTAAACAAGCACTGCCCCAAGGACAACTTTCCTCTACCACGAATCGACCAGATCGTGGATTCCACAGCAGGTTGCCAACGTCTCTCCTTCCTGGACGCCTACTCGGGATACAACCAGATCCGAATGAAAAAGGAAGACGAAGAGAAGACGGCATTCATCACACCACACGGTGTATACTGCTACACGACAATGCCCTTCGGGCTGAAGAACGCAGGCGCAACATATCAACGTTGCATGCAGAGATGCCTTGCCAATCTCATTGGCAAGAACGTACAAGTATACGTCGACGATATCGTCATCAAAACTCGAGTAGAGGACACACTCCTCGAAGACATTAAAGAAACATTCGACGCCCTTAATGCATATCGGATCAAGCTCAACCCGACAAAATGCGTTTTCGGCGTCCCCGCAGGAAAACTCCTAGGATACCTGGTATCCGCCAGAGGCATTGAGGCCAATCCGGAGAAAATACAAGCCATCCTAACCATGAAGGAGCCTACCAATCTACGCGGAGTCCAGCAGCTCGCAGGGCGATTGGCCGCCCTAAGCAGGTTCATCGCACGATTGGGAGAGCAGGCGTTACCCTTCTACAAGCTACTGAAGAAGACGGACAAATTCGAATGGACACCCGAAGCCAAACAAGCATTCGCAGACTTGAAACGGTCGCTGCAAAGCAGGCGCATTCTCGCAACACCACAAGAAAGGGAGCCACTCCTTCTCTATTTAGCCGCCACAAACCAGGTCATCAGCACTGCAATCGTAGTCGAACGACCTGAAGATGGCAAGGCATACGGAGTCCAGCACCCAATATATTACATCAGCGAAGTGCTCTCGCCATGCAAGCAGCGATATCCTCATTACCAGAAGCTTGCATATGGAGTTGTCCTCACAGCCCGAAAACTCAAACATTACTTCCAGGAACACGCCATTACAGTGGTTAATGATGCGTCACTCGGGACAATCATGAACAACCCTATGGCATCCGGAAGAATAGCGAAGTGGAGCATCGAGTTGGGCGCTTGGGATATCACCTATGCAGGACGCAATGCAGTCAAATCCCAAGTTCTCGTGGAATTCATCAGCGAATGGACAGAGCTACAAACACCCGGGCCACCCGAGTATACAAGCAATTGGATCATGTACTTTGACGGGTCCAAAAGAAACGAAGGAGCAGGAGCTGGAATCGTTCTTATCTCACCTCGTGGAGACAAACTGCAATACGTCCTGCGACTAGACTTTCCACCAGATGATCCAGCATCGAACAACGACGCAGAATATGAAGCACTGTTGCACGGGATGAAGATGTCGATTGCTTGTGGAGCTACCCGGTTGATGATTTATGGCGATTCCAATCTCATAGTGCAACAAACAATGAAAGAATGTGATGCCATTGCTGAAAACATGATCGCGTACCGCGACATGTATAATCTACTCGAAGGAAGCTTCAAAGGATGCGAGTTGAAGCATATTGCAAGATCCAGCAACGAAGAGGCGGATAGACTGGCCAACATGGGTTCCACGAATACACCCATACCGCCAGGGATATATTTCGAGCGGATGATTAAGAGATCAGTCAAAGTGAAGAAAGCCGTAGAGACACCCGCAGCACAAGAAACAGAGGTCAGCCCGCAAATCGCGCTTCTCGAGCTAACTCATAACATATCACGACAGGTTTTTCTGGTCGAGCCAATCTGGACGCAGAAATATCTCGACTACCTGCTCAACAAACAGCTCCCGGCCGATCCACGTGAGGCTCGACAGCTAATCAGGCGTAGCAAATCCTTTCGGGTGGTTAATGGAGAATTGTACAAACAAAGCATCTCGGGCATACTCCAGCGCTGCATCGCACCCGAAGACGGCAAGGAATTACTCCGGGACATACACCAGGGTGATTGCGGACATCATGCTAGATGGAAAGCAATACTGGGAAAAGCCTTTCGAGCAGGATTCTACTGGCTAACAGCAGCCAACGATGCAAAAAACCTGGTCGATAGATGCGACGCCTGCCAGCGATTCTCACCAAAGCCGCACGCACCCGCTACAGAGCTGCATATGATACCCATCGCCTGGCCCTTTGCGCAATGGGGGCTAGACATGGTTGGACCACTACGCAAATCCACACCAGGGGGATACACACATTTGCTGGTCGCAGTCGACAAATTTACCAAATGGATCGAAGCTATGCCAGTAACTTCGGCTAGCGCCCAATGCGCCATCAAGTTCCTCGACTCCATAGTATGTAGATTCGGTGTACCACATGACATCATTACAGACAATGGTACAAACTTCACCACAAAGGAAACACAACAGTTCTGCGAGGAGAAAGGAATCAACTTCAAGTTTTCTTCGGTTGCCCATCCGCAAACAAACGGCCAAGTCGAAAGATCCAACGGCTTAGTTTCGGCTGGCATCAAAAAGAGATTGCTAGATCGTCTACATCCCGCTGCGGGACATTGGGCAGAGGAGTTACCCTCCGTACTTTGGAGCCTCCGCACAACTCCCAATCGATCGACGCAATACACACCATTTTTCATGGTATACGGGGCAGAAGCCGTCCTTCCCGAGGAGGTCCGATTCAGCGCCCCACGAGTTGTAGCCTACAGCGAAGAAACCTCCAACAAAGCACTTGCAGAAGATATGGATGCACTCGACGAAGTTCGGGACATTGCACTCGCAAGATCCGCGGTCTATCAACAATCACTACGCAATTACCACAGTCGACACATACGCCACAGGTCATTCGTGGTAGGCGACTTGGTGTTGCGGCTGAAGCAAAAGGAAGGACACAAGCTCGAACCACCTTGGGAAGGACCCTTCATCGTACACGAAGTGATCCCAGGAGGAGCCTATCGATTGAAGAATCCTGAGACCGGAGGCATCTACTCCAATCCATGGAACATCGCGCAACTGCGCAAATTCTACCCCTAGGTTTACTTGTTTTGAAACAATAAGGCTATGCTAGCCAATCTTGTAGCTCGAACACATGACTTCTCAGTCATCGCAATGAAATACATGATTTCCTCATCATATTTACCCAACAGATTTCCAGTCGATTACATGCTAAAAAGTTACAGGTACACACCCCATTAAATACACGGGGGCTACACCTAAAACTAGGCATCACAAAGAAATATCATCAAAAACAAGGTTATACACCTTACAAACTATAAGCAGTTTTACAGGATATTCACATCCGATAATCAGTCAAACCGCTGAGCATTCTCAGTCGCTAAGACCCTATCTACCTCTTCAGAGGTCATTTGGATAATCTTCTCGGCTGCAGGGCGTACAGCATCATAGAACGGTGTGATGTCCTCGATTGCATAACCTGGGAGCCGAGCTATGGAGTTCAAATCTATCTCAGGATGCCATATTCGGACAAACGAGAGAGCCACAACCGCGCCGCACATCATTTGTTTGCGTACGCACGTACGAACCTCTCCTTCTCGTCTAAACAGCCTGAGAAGATAACTCCAGTCTTCGGGACCCCTCTCGAGTGGATAAAAAGCAGCATTCACCGCAACCAGGACTTCGTGGAAAGAACTCACGAGAATTCTCGCCTGGCGGACTCGAAATTTCAAGGTAGCCATCACAAAACCTCGACTGCGATCAGACCAGAAATTACTCGCATGAGGTTTTGTGCTGTTAACTTCTTGATGAATGAGGTTTTCCACCCACTGCTTCTCCTCTCTGTCATCTGGCCTCACAACTAAAGAGCAAGCGCACTTAGTCAGATAAGAAGCAGAGGGGAGGAAAATAGAATGGGGGCTACACTACTTACATAGTAACTCCCTTGCAATCGAAGACAGTTCATCCATCAGAAATTGCTCGCGCTCAGCTGCCAATCTCTGTTTGGATATCGCCACATCAGCTACCCCGCGCAGCGCTTTCAGTCTACGCTCACCCTCCTGAACCTTATCACGAAGGCCAGCGAAAGTGCCCACGGCAGCCACAAGTGGATTTACTGGATTACCACGCCCACCCGATGACTCCGCGGCACACACCGTCGCCTGGAAGAAGTACAAGGAAAGGAGTGAGATGCCCTACTCGAGTTGTTTCTAGTCGAACATTTGACTACACGCTTGGGGGCTACTCCCATCGGGAGACAGAGTACAAACAAAAAGATTAAATTCCAAAGGCACAATGCTTCGATTAAGACCAACAAAAGTACGGGAATACATCCCAAGATTCATTACATTCAAGGAAAGAGATAAAAAAAAGCTACGAGGCTACATTGGTACTCCCACTAGCAGCAGTCGACCCTCCCTTCTTCCGAGCAAAAATCTCAGAAAGCTTCCGAGCAAGAATGGCGGCTTGCTCGCCAAAACGAGAGAGCCGTACCTTTTTGCCCGTGGAAGGATCGACTGGAATGGACGAGTAAGCCTCCTCCAACCCTTCGACTCCGTGCGCCAGAGCAAATTGAATCGCAGTCTTCGCGCCAGCCTCCGATTGAGCGACTGCAAAGGCATCCAGAAGCTTTCCTTCTGAGAAGACCTTCAACATATCGTCGAGCGCAGGTGCAGGAGTGGCCTTGGCGAGGAGGCGACCGTACAGTTGCCCCAGCACTTGGGTAGCATCACTGACAATGGAAGAAACTCCATCAGCGTGCCTTTTAAGCTGGGCAAGCGTATCGGTTACCACATCCACCCGCTGGAGTCCAGGGATTTCTAGAGGAACATCCAGAATACCTGCGAAGGGAGAAAATAATACTCAGCAAACTACAGCCAAGTGAAGAATCAGAATCGCGAAATTTCATCAAGCTTACCCGCGAAGCGCTCAGCAAGGGGACGGAGGAACCCGACAAGCTCGCTGTCAGCCTTACTGCCGGTTTTCTCTAACTCCTTCAGGGACTTCCGCGCTTCCGCAAGCTGTCGACTGAAGTCTTCCGACTGCATGCGGGAAGTCTCCAGCTCTTGTCGAATGGCCGTCAAGTCAGCTTCTCGAGCAGTTACCTGCTCCGAAAATTTGACCTTTTCGGATTCCGCGAATTCAAGTCGAGCTGCAAAGAGGCGCTTGTCAAAACCTCTAGAATGAATGAAGTGTGGAAGACAGGGGAACGATAGAGCTCACCCTTGAGAAGATCGTTTTCAGTCCGCAGTCGGTTGCGGTCTGCTCGAAGAGACTTGCAATCCGATTCAGCGAGAATGACGCGGCGACCAATCGCCGCAAGAGAATCAACGAGTGACTGCAAAAGCGCGAAGACAGAAGAGTTAAAAAGATCAAATTTGAGCTTGTACCCGATTATTTACAATCGACTACAGCCTCGGGGGCTACTCCCATCGGGAGCACTGCCGTGCACCCGATAAAAATCAAAAGCACGAAGATAGAAGAATTAGAAGGATTACATTGGAGCCTGTACCCGATTATTTACAATCGACTACAGCCTCGGGGGCTACTCCCATCGGGAGCACTGCCGTGCACCCGAGAAAAGCAAAATCATGAAGAAAGGATGAAACAGAACTTTGAGCCTGCAGCCGATCGCACGCGATCGACTACAGCCTCGGGGGCTACTCCCATCGGGAGCACTGCCGTGCACCCGATAAAAAATTCTTGAAAGCCAAGAGATAGAAGTTTACCTGTCCGGTGGCGCGGGAGAGAGGATCCGCAGAACTGTCCGTCGCCTCCTTCGAGACCGAAGTCCTAGCGGCGGAGCTGGGGATTTCTATCTCCATAGTCGCAGCATCAGGCGCTGCCCTGGGAGAGTTCTGGACGGTGCCTGCAGTGGGGGTTTCACCCGCGTCTTTTGCTTTGTTCCTCTTTTCGGGAGGAACGTTAGCAGCAAACTGACGCGGGCTGATCGCCTGCAGACTGCAGTGAAAATTAGAAAAACATCAATATCGGAATCTAGAAGTTGATCGACTGGCATTACAAAAGAACAAGGAAGAAAACACTTACTCATCATCTTCATCATCATCCAGAGCATCCGCATTCCAGGCGGCTGCTATCACTGGAAACGAAGCCGAAGGAGGAAGAGATTGGAGTGGAGTGACATGGATAGGAGCTTGACTAGGCGATGCTTCCAAGGATTTGTCCTTTGAAGTAGCTTCGTCTTCATCTACCCGACGACGTTTCGGGAGGGCGCCATTCGAGTCTTCGACGTCGTCCGAGGAATCGTCCTCCGAGCTCGAGGAAGCATTGGCGACACTGGTGTCAACCGCGCCGTCCTGGTGGCTAGACACTTGCTCCGAAGCAGCTCCCCCCGTAGCTGGCGGGTAGCAATCCGCCACGGCTAGACTCTACGAAGACAAGAAAACAAAAAAGATATTATCGACTAAAAATTCAGAAGATGAAGGTAACTCAAAGACAGGAAACTAACCTCAGCTGGAGGAGGATTCGAAGCGGAGAAAGCTGCAACCGAGCAGTCGAGGAATTCTTCCCCTACCTTCAGTCGAGTGATTGCAGCTATCTTCTTCTCGAATTCCACATTCGAAAGTTCTTCGCGGCTCACTCGACTGGGGTCCTCTGAGCCCTGGTACTCCCACATGGGGGAAGGTCTCTGCTGAAGAGGCTGGATCCTGCGCTTCAAGAAGAGGCTCGCCAGATGGAGCCCGTTGAGCACGACTCCCGAAGTTTGGTCTCGAAGAGCGGCTACTCTTGCGAGTAAGGGCGTGACCGTCTGGATTTCCTCGGCTGACATCTTGTGGCTCCAAGACTTGCGCCTCGACAGAACTGCGAATGGGTGAAACTCTACGAGCCCACCCGAGCTATTGTCGACGACGTAGAACCACTTCTTCCGCCAGCCTTGGGCGGAGTCGATGAAGTGCATGTTGAAGTACGCGTTCTCCTGGCGCGCCTGGATCCCGAAACCACCCGTGCGAAGTGGCTCGCCAGGCTCGGACTCCACCCGCGGCCTCTCGCGGAAGATCCGGATCTTGAACAGCGCCTTCCAGAGCGCCCAATGCGGGCGAATGCCGAGGTAGCACTCGCAAAGCACGATGAAGCACGAAATGTGCTGCATCGCGTTTGGAGGAAGGTCGTGAAGCTGTATGCCGTAGGCACACAGCAGCCCGATGAAGAAAGGGTGAAGGGGGAAAGAAAGACCTCGAGTCACGTGGTCCACGAAGACCACGCGCTCATTCGACTGAGGGTTGGGTACCTCTTCTCTTTTCCCGAGGCGGACGCGCTTCTCCGCCTCCGCTGGTAGCAATCCCTCCCGCTGCATCTCTTTGATGCTTTTTGCGGTGGTGTTGGGGGAGCGCCAGTCGCCGGCGCGAGGAGCGGGTGGCGCAGAAGGCTCGCCAGACGCCAAAGTACCAGCGCCACGCTTCCTTCCGCCAGCCATTGTTCGCAGCGAGAGCTTGAGCGCAAGGAAGATGAAGATGGGCGCAAGGAAGAAGACGAAGACAGAGAGCGGGGAAAATTTTACTGCGGCGCTAACACCCCTACTTATACACGGGGCAAAGCAATCTCAGCCGTACGATACGCTACGTGGCACCTATCGCGGCTGCCACGCGTGAGGATGAAACGAAGCGGCGGCATGCGCTGTTTCGTGCCACGATCTTAACAGAAGATCGTGCGCATTTACTGCGCGTTTCGCGTAGAAAACGGGAGCGACGTCTCGTTTCCCGGCCAAAAAGCTGACAAGGTGGGCCACCATCTGCTACCACTCCGTCACATCCCATCGGGAGAAGAGGAGTGCGCCATGACGTCATGACGTTCGTCATTCAAAATTGAGATCTTTTCGAATGGAAGTTCAAACGCGAAAATATCTTCGTACGAATATCGATTCCTTCGAATGAAACCAACTTTTCCATGAACAAGACCTCTTCGAACAGAGAGGAAAATACCCTATGCACGAAAAACTCTTTCGTATGGGCACAGCATCCCGAAATATGAAAACTCTTTCATACGGGCTTGGTTTTTTCCAACGCGAAATCTCTTTCGTATGGAGCTCAAACGAATCCATCGGGTGAGAAAAGCCTACCTCTCCTACACGTGATAATTCTACATCACAAAAACCTGGATTGTTCAGCCGACTAGGCACATCTGGATGCCGTATTCTTCGAGTACGAAGGTAAGACCCAGAAAGATCTTTCTTTTGGGCCTGGAATCGCACTCGAAAGCTGCGTCCTCCGGCATAGTTCCGTGTCAACAACACGAAGAAAAATCCTAGCGGACGCGCCGGGTACCCTCATAGGTTAAGTTCGACTCGATAAGTCCACAACGGCCCAGTCGCAACAATCACCTCATCGGGTTCGAGTCGGAGGTCTCGAATCTGTGTAGGCCAGGAGTGTTTTTGCCCTAGTCGCAATTAATTGGCCCTGATCTCTCGGGAGAGCCAAGCTACTGCGCCACATCCTTCTGCAAATAAAAGCCGTAAAACAGGCGCCAGTACTACTCGATACTCGAGTTTTATAACTTGCAATGCAGGGGACACACCCTTCAAAAATAACAACCGTCAAGCTGAACTTCCGAGAGGAGATTAAAAAAGTTCTGACCGTCTACTCGACTGAAAGTAAATCCCAGTCGAGCACACGCTCGGGGGCTACTGACGAAGGCATGGATCCTGGACCCTGCGAGTAAGGACACCCCCTCTCAAGCCTTCTGGTCAAGGCCCGACAGGAAGCGCCCTTGGAGTACTCTAGAAGGCCCATGAGAAGCCCACCCGCATCAACTTGCGGGTGAAGTTAGGGATTGTAACCGACTCAAGCTAGGGTTTGTATCCTCTCCGGGTTGGACTCGAGACCTGGCTATCTATATAAAGCCAGGAGAGCCCCCAAGGAGAGGACCAAGTAATACCGCACGACCACAAAAGCCTTGAAACTCGAGACCTACTCTCGATTCGAGCATCCTGTAACCGATCTAATCATCTAATACAGATCGACAGAAGGCAGGAGTAAGGGTTTTACCTCTACGAGGGCCCCGAACCTGGGTAAATCTCGCCCCCCTGTCAAGCCGACGATTTCACCAGCGCCTATGACGTCTCCTAGTCGAAACCCGATAGGGTCACCTGAGGGATTTGTGGAGCCAGAGCTTCGACACTCCACTACCTCCTGGTGTATGGAATCGAGTCGAGAAGGCCGGTGTGCCTGCCGCCGGCCGTGTCTTCCTCAACACCGGCCGACGTGGCCCTCCTCCAATTCCGGGCGCCTCCGGCCTCCGTTTGCCTCCCCGACCCATCCATGAGCCTCACGGTGAGCTCCTAGACCTCCCGGACCCCTCCATTTCCTCCCTCCTCCTCTGGTTCGTCTCCCCGTTGAGCTCCGCCGCCCGCCGCCGTGCCAATGGTCGCCGCCGGCCATTCCGGCGACCATTTGGTCACCGATTGGCACCCCTAGGTTCCCCTCCACCTCCTCTGTCCCATGGTACAGTTTGATTTGAAACTAGCACGCGGAATTCGTCGATTTTGAAGATCATACATGAGAACAGAGCACTGTGATGTCACAGTGACATCACAGTGATGTCATTTTTCTACTATTTAATAAATCCTAGAAAATGAGTAAATGTTGAATAATTAATATTTATTAAAATGTTACTCAGAAAAATAAAATAAAAGTATGGTTTTGATCAGAAAAATGTACTATTTTCAAATATGTCATTTTCACACATGTTCGAGAAAGCCAAAAAATGAGCATTTATTTAATATTGTTTAATCTTTTAAAATAGAAAAATAAGTTTTTATTCACTAAATTTAGAAAAATAAAAGTTATATATCAATTTGCTCAAAATGACAAATGGAATCATGTTATGATGTTTTCAAACCCATTTGAGCAACTAAAATTGTACCCACTTTCAGAATCGTCCGAATTGCCCCTCCGGGGTCTATTTCGGGCTAATTTCAGTAAAACTTTATAGTTGTCATATGAACCCTAGCAATCCAACCAACATGTTTAGGGCTTTACTTCAGTGCATTAACTTGATCATGCATACATGTTGCGCATTGCATCAATGCCATGTGTTGATTGTTGTTCTTTTTCTTTTCGGTGTTTGTTCCCCTTCGGTAGAACCCGACTCCGAAGAGAAGGCCAGGAGTCCAATGGCGAATACTTGATCTTAACCGACAAGTCAAGCACTTATTCCCGAAGACTTTATCTGGTTTTCTTATAACCAAGGCAAGCATAACCTCTTATCTGCTCATATATGCTTTCGAACACCATTTGAATCTCGTACTTTGCATTCGATTCCAAAGTATTTGATGCTAGTAGATATAGTTCACCTATATACTGCATTGCCTCAATATCCTGATCCACTGCTCCTAGCCGCCATAGAATTTCTTGTGCGCATCGCCAGAGCCTCATATCTGCTTCGCTTAGTCATACATGTTTGTTTACCTCTGCTCCATCCGGTTGATGAATCAGAGCTGCGATAACCTAGTATGATATGATGACGTGGTGAGATGAGCAATGTGTGGTTAATCTGACTAAGGCAAGGACGGGATGCCACTTGGGAAGTGGTTCTTTGTCCTGTACTTGCCAACCCTAGGATTAAGGTCTCGCCGCGGAAACCAAGACTGAGCGTGCAACCACACGCGCGAGCCAATGAACCTCGCTCGACTAACTAACTTGTTTGTCCACATCCATGAGTCACGTAGTTTGCTATTTCCATCTGCGTGTGAGTCAGAAAACGATTTGGAGAAAAACTAGGGCGTGACCGGGACAAGTGATGGACGTACATGGATCTTGATCCCGACTCACAGAACAGGTGCCTTCAGGAGGTGGCCAACTCCCTGTTGACGGGGTGGCCATGTTTGGGTTGACTCATGGATAGGGTTGAGCAAGGTAAAGGTCGGAGCCATCCACCCTCTGTCGCGCTCCATGGACGAGCGTACATGTGGCGTTAAGAGTCGGATGGTACGTGTGGGTAAAGTGTACCACCCTGCAGGGATAAATCTTTCGGAAAGCCGTGTCCACGGTTAAGGACGACTTGGTGAATGTCACATGGCCATAGATAACTTGAACATGACGTAAAAGATGTTGACAATGCATGGATGCAATAGATGAAGGGTGCCTCCTCGGAGATGCCGAGAGGGGTGATCATTGTAGCATGAGAGATGCTGGGAATTGATGTTGGTGGTTTGAAATGATGATGATGACAGTAGTGAGTTTCTCATCTGTTTTCAAAACCTTCTATGATACGTGCTATTCCTCGTCGACTTGGAAAACAAAGATTGCTTTACGCAAATCAGCCTTCATAAAACCCTTTCTGAAGATAGCAGATATATAATAGGTTAACTAAGTCTTGTTGAGTACCTCCCGTACTCAGGTTTGCTTAATTTGGTTCAGGTGGAGTTCGTCACTTCAGTGGTGGTTCAACGTGGACATCGACGAGCAGTTTGGGGTTCCCAGGTAGCAGCCTGGAATCTATGGGCTGGGACGTCGCCTTATCTTGCGGCCTCTTAGGCCTTTTTGGTTCTTGTTGATTAGCAACATAATTTGCCTTCCGTTTTCTGATGTAATGTTGGGTCGTGTGACCTCTGTTTGTACAGCTACTCTAGTAACACCTATTTAATTCAACTTCAATGTCTAGAGTGTTACTTTGATCGGTTGTTGGTTTCGAGCTCATTGTCATACAGTTTTGGCTATGCCTGTATAGTTGTCGCAATCGATGGGTTGTGGAGCCGATGATCCATGTCCGAGCCCGCCTGCCGATGTGATTCGGCCTGGGGCGAGGTAACGCCAGTAACCCTCGATTGTTGTTGCACTTTCTGGACATATAGCAGCTCTGTATAGCTTTGGTCCCGTTTCCTTCAGTTTCATACGATTCGTGGACGCTTTGATATGCATAGTTGGTTATGACTAGCACGGATACAAGGAGTAGTAGACTGGGGATCCGGACTACGTGCCGATGAATCCAGTCTGCCTGCCGTTGTTTGTTGCAGCCGGGGCTGGTAACCCTGAAGCCCTTGTGAGTCCATGGCTAGAAGCACATAACACTATGTATATCTCTGGGTCCGGGGTCGTGACAAGTCATGGTATCAGAGCAGGACTGCCTGTAGGAAAACCTTACTGCTTGGTCGATGTTGAGTCTAGTGTTTGCGAAAACTATTTTGAAACTCCAAATGGATTGTGAAAAACCTTCTTAGGAATCTTTTTACTCCTTATCTGGTATCGCTCTAACTCTAGGTCACCTTACCTATTTTGATTTAAAAAGGTTTTGCTATCTATTCTAGTCATTCAAAACCTAGGTGCCTTCTCTAGCAAGGACGTCTTCTACCCAAGTTGACCTAGTGTTAAAAAGTTTCTAGAGTCGTGTGTGTTCCATATTCTGCTATCTCTTGATTCAACTGGGAGATTCCTTTCCATCATAATCTCTCAGAGTTGTCTCGATTCTACATCCTCATGTTTCAAAGTTCTAAATCCTGAACCTCGAGATCTGCTTTCCATCTCGAATGTATCCGTTATCTTCTGCTCAAACTCTTTCGGAGTTATGTTGTATTTTGAAAGATACTTCGTGATTGCTATTCGTAGTGTTCTTCAAGGCACTAAGATAGTAGTTACCCCTTTCTCTTGGTTTCTAACCTTGGACTTGAACCGAAGGTCCCGGAATGTGCTGAATTGCGGTGGGTTTAATCATGTGGTTTATAACCATGTGCTCACGTATCAGTACACGATGCTGACCTTTAACCCAAGATCCGTTAGGTTGATCCCGAGGAACATCTTCTACCTCAGGATGGCTAGGCGATCTTAGCTCCAATATCCATAGGTTTTCTCTAGGAATCAAAAGGATGGCAAGAGTGTTCTTATGATTCCCCTATCCTTGTTCTTGACTTTGCTATACCTCTCTTTTAGCATGGGTTTTACAAACGAGTATTACCTTGTGCAATCAACATGATCTGAGGAATTCTCCTGAGCATGTTCCTACTTTCCAGTTGCTCTCAAATCTCCATCTGTCATTTTGGAAACCAAGTTACACATGTGTGTTGGATTCTTCCAATGCATTTGATCTTGTTCCGTATAAACGTTCCACCTTGGAATGTCAGGAGAAACAAACTCCAGTACCTCATTCATCTCTAGAACCATGTCAGAGTTTTGTAATCCACAGAATAAAGAGGCTTCATTAGCTTCTGATCTGTTCTACCTTTGAGTATCACACTCTTATATATCAAGAGGTTGTGGTGAGTTTCATGGCCTTATCGATGAAGTGATGCTCTTACACATCTTCACTCTCCCTTCCTCCAAGCTTGAATATGATGGTGTGTGCATTGAGGTGTGTATCAAGTATTCCTAGCAATTCCTATTGCTTTGAAAAATCTAAGAAACATCTGTATCCTTCCTAGTACTATTGGACACCCGGTCTCCACTAAAGTTGGCTGTGTTATCAAATCCGTTCATTCTGGTGCACATTCTTGGTCAGAGGGTTAGGTTAATGCCGAAGCCCTTTAGACCATATCGTTTTGCCTTAAAATCAAGACTCCTTTCGAATTTCGAGACATATCGGTAGGTTGTGATATTCTAGTTGTCTTGCTAGAAGTATCACCAGGTTGTTACCTGACCGTGATGTTTAAATAAGGGGTAATTTGAACTACTCATTTCTCCAAGGAACTCTGCTGGATATCCCGGACTAATTGGTTGAGCTTAAACAACAACTTGGAGAGTTGAAAGACAAGAGCTCCTCCTAACTGGGTCCTTCGTTAAGGGTGTAACACCTGGGGTGTTACCCCTTAGTAGATTGGTTGTTTCTTTTTGCATTGCAATCACATGCATCACATAAGCATTGCATCATGTTTTCCAAACCACTCCAAAATTCCAAAAAACAAACCCTAGTTGAAAGTCACCCAACAATTTGATATCAAATTAATAACTCCAATGGTTGAAAATAGGTAACCTACATTGTTATTTTGCTGTTTTGTTAATCAATAAAAATATTTTATAAAATTTAAAACCCCCAAACCCCAACCTATTCTCTTCTCTCTCCCTTCTCTTTCTTGCAAAAAAAAAGAGAGAAAAGGAAAAATTAAAACAGCAATGAGAGGGGCAGCCCAGCCTTTCTCCCTTTTTTTCCCTCAGCCCACCTAGTGGCCCAGCCCCAAGCCCTCCAGCCCATCCCACCTGTTGTCTTCCTCCTCCGTACAGAGAACGCACGCAGGAGGCACAGGTCGCTGTCCACCTTTTCCCCAACCGATCCCACCTGCTCCCCCCACCTTAAAGCACTCCTCCCCTCCTCCAAACCCTAGGCCTCACCCTTCTTCTCCCCCTCCTCTCCATCTCGCGCCGCCACCCTCCTCCCTCTCTGTTATTCTCTACCCAATTCCCAACCAAGAGAGCTTCCATGGCCGAGCCACCTTCTCCGGCGAATCCCCGTCGACGCTGTCATCACCGAGCACGCCACGGGTGTCCAATCCCCTCACGGTGACGACTCCTTTCCGTTCCCAGCGAAAGCCAATCAGTTCGCACTCTCTTTCTTGGCTCCAAATTCTGAATTTTTCTTTGCTGCATGTTGTCCGCCATGGCTTGGAGCTCGGCCTCCTCTTCTTTCGACTCCAACTCGCCCCTGAAGCCGAGTCCCTGTGCCAGGAACGTAAGGTGAGCACGCCTCTCTCCTCTCCCCTCTCCCCCTTTCTCCTTTCCCTCCTCGCCCGTCGCCCTCGCCGGCAGCAGCCGCAGCGAGCGGCCGCAGCCTGACGATCGATCGCCGTGACGGTTTCTGAACGTTTGATCGACAGAAACCCGCACCCCTTGCCTCAAACTCCCGAGCCTCTGTAACCTATCACAACCAGAGCAGTAGCCCAGTTGGTAGCGACCCCTTGCGAGCAATCCAAAGGTCCTGGGTTCGATCCCCCAAGCCCCCACCCCTTTTATTTCCGTTTTTTTTCTTTTCTGCCCGAATTTCAGAAACCTAAATCTGAGCCATTACTTCTAAAATCGATATCAAATCGAATATAACTCCAATTTGAATGATTCAAAATCATGTGGCTTCATAATTCTGTGCTCTTTCTATTAATGCCATGCAATATATTTCTGTAACAATTTTGGCACTAAATAATTAATTACTGAAAATGCAATAAAAAGTGGAAACTTTGGAATTTCATAACTTTAGTTGTACTCATCCAATTTAAGCAAACTTGGGCTCTAAAAATTTGTCTTAACAAACTCTACACATTGGTATTTTATTTGGGCACAATTGAATTAATTTTGAACATGTTTTCCTCTGTTTACTAAAAAGGGCAGATTAAGACTATTTATGGAAAATTGCATAATAAATTCATTAATAACCCAAAAATTATGTTTGATAGCTCTAAATGTTCAGTGAAACATTTGCTACATGTTTTCAACCTTTTCCATGCAATTTGTTTATTGTTTTCCCTAATTAAAAGTGGTGCAATAATCCAATTCTTTAATTAAATCCTTTTAAATTGCAAAATTCATAACTTGGACAATTCAAATCCAATTCCAACATGTTAAATATGTTTTCCATCCCATTTTTCATGAAATTTGCAAATATCAACTTTGTTTGTTGTTTTGAATAATTTAAATTGCTGAAAACAACTGTTTCTTATTTAATGCATTTACAATTGTCAAATTAATAACTAATTCATTTTAATTCCAATTTCAACAAATAAAATATGTTTTCCAATTAAAATTAAATGCTCTACCCAAATATAAAATTTGTTTACTGTTTTGAACAATTAAAATTGGTGAAAACAACAAATGCTTGTGTAACACCTTTAAGAAACCAAATTTCATAACTTAATAAATAAAATTCCAAATGTGGTAAACCCCTTTTCAAATTGAATCCCTTGTTGTTTTCTTATTGTTTTCTTCATCCACGCATCATGCTAATCCACTTTCACATGTTGATTAGTTGTAGAACAATTATTTCAACCCTAATTCATGGGCTTTCCATATGCAATCCAAATTGCATATGGGTCCATTTAATTATGTTATGTTATCTTGTCAACTAGTTTATCTTTGATGCATCCTTAAACTTGTCATGCATCCATATCTTGATCATGCTGGATCTTTTGCCGTAGTAGTAATTGTTGCATCCGGTGTTTGTTCGAGGTTCGTTGCTTCTTCCCGGATAGGACGTTGAGATGATGTGAGCAACGACAAGTTCTGCTACCTTGCGGGATCTCAGGCAAGTATACTCACTTGCTGCCAAATGGCTGCCTTTCATCACTTGTTACCGATGCTTTCCGTTGTTCTTATTCTAGCCTGTTGATACGATGCTTGTGTCTCGATCCTATTATATGTTTACCTTGCAGCCATGATATAGCCTTTCCTTCCACTTCCTATTACCTGTTGCTTGTTTACCCCGTTGGCCCTCGTGTCGTAGTTGCATGCTTAGGTTTGTTTGTGCTCGAGTCTTGTTATCCTTTGCCGTATCACCTGTTTAGTTGATAGTTGGGTTTCAATTCAATCAACAAACTGTTAATGTTTTGGGTAATAATAATTTGATGATAAGGCACCGGCAGGAGGCCCGGGTTAGGGTTTTGGAGCCTGCTAGTGTCGAACTTAACTAGGAAAAGAGTCTTGTCTACTGATCCATGATGAGCGTGCTCACCGCATCCGGGAGGTAGTATGGGACCCCCCTCGACTTAGACCTGATCTGCAACTTGTCCGAAGAGCCACACTTAGTTCGGGTGTTCCATTTGCTCCTTGCATAATGGGTTGATCACCCATGGTTACTGATGATGATGATGATGCATATAGGACGAGGCCTGTGGTGCCGGGGGGTGTGGTTTTCACCCTTGCGCTTAGCGTACTGGCCGGGACCTTATAGCTCCGTGGCTCCTAGGATGTGTTGTAGAGACGGTTTGGGTCGTGTCGAGCCAACCTGAGTTTTAGTTGGTGGCTTGAGTGTGTACGGGTATTGGAGCACACCCTGCAGGGATGAATCTTCTCGAGAAGCCGTGTTTTCCGCGGTTATGGATTACTTGGTGAAAGTACTGGCTAACAAGTACTCAGACAACTTACACCTAACGATAATAACTTGACTAGTAATAGTCTTATTGACACAATAACTTGATCCATCATTAATCCAACGGTGTGAGTTATCCTTGGGTTGCTTCCTTAGTAGGGGGTGACATTGGATGGGTATTGTTTGGTGAGTAGTTGTAGTTGTTTCCGATACGCTATCTTATCCCCCTCTTTTAGCCGGATGTTGTAGTGAGTCTCTATAGTTGGTTAGTGCAGCCCGCTGCCGCTTAATTGCAATAATCCCTTTCTTTCCGTTGATCCCAAAGTATTTGTATCCTGTGATGACTGGCTACACCGGTATCTTGTGAGTATGGGTTTATCCACTTGCCAGTACTTAACCGTACTGACCCACGAATCTTTTTCGTGGCTGAAAATTCCAAATTGCAGTCAACAGGTTTGAAGTCTGACGACGTTAGCTCGGGAATCCCTCCGGCTTGGCCTGGGCAGGGATTGGACGCTCTCGGTTATCTTCAGGACTCTTAGTCCAATTTGCATCTTGTCCGTAGCCGGACGCTATGTTGTTTCTTCCGCTGTTATTTGGATCTTTGTATTGTATCAGTTGTATCCTTGGCTCGTTTGAGTCATCTTGTATCTATCTGTTTCTGTTGTAACTGTGGAATATTCGTGAACTGTTGTAATGTTATCATAAGTGGCAACCTGGAATCGGTTATTATGCGGATTTGGCGGGGATGCTGAAATCTGCATAGTGCCCGATCTCGGGGCGTCACAAAGGGATGCCTAGTTTCCTTTGTGTTGAAGCAGGATAGTATCTCCTTAATGGACATGCTATCTTTCTAACCTTGATTTGGTTTGGGTTATCATCAAATCAAGTCCAGATTCAAGGACTATCTTGACGGTGTTTTCACTCATAGTGTTTTACCCGAGTACACCTTCATGTCCTTTGTTCTAACCAATGTTTTGCCTTGTTCATATATCATATGAATCCCTCTTCTTGGAGTGTCTTGATAAAGATGTTGTTGAGCCCATCTACGACATTCTTGTTTTCTCCAAGTTGCAAGAGGTTCATGCTGAACAAATGGCAACAATGTTGTAAACTTTCGAGAACCATCTTTGTGTCCTCACAAAGTTGTGTTCTGGATGTTCGAAGTTACTCACCCTGGTTCATGTGCTTATGGTGAAAGTTGTCGCCGTGGATCTGAGTATAGTTCCATTGTTCCCTCGGGAATAATCTCTAGTCGGTCATGCATGTGTGGACTACTCTTAATATGGTAGGTTGTTACCTCCATTCATTTGAGGAAGTTTGCGTCCACACCAAGCCACCGATTGATCGTTCGTTGAAAGAGAAGAAGTCCAAGAACTTCGTTATCTCTGTAATTATCTTTCCCAAAAGGACTCCGAAGTGTTTTGTTGCAAGTAAGTCATGTAGCTGCAACCGTCTTTCACAAGTTGCTAATACATGAGTTCCATAATCGGGCTCATCTTCTTGAGCTTGGCATCATAGTCCATATCTTGAGAATCCAGTAAATGTATCTCGTTGATAACCGGTGCAACCTCTTCGTTCAAAAATACCGAGCGTGAGCTATAAATCAACTACCCAGAGCTGAATCTCAAGCAGCAACGATGGTTAGTATTTCCTCAAGAGTATTGAATCAGGTCTTTTCAAAATCCGGCATGGTTGATGTTGTGGTTGACACAATTAGCCGGAAGGCCTAATGTCATATCTCTTTGAATCCGTAAGAACAACCACTCTCCATCGGAATTCTTGTGTGGCTCATTCAAGAAGTTTCCTCCCCGTTCTTCCCAAATCGGAGTTCTACTTTCACCTGATGACCTATAGAAGGCTTGCAAGAGCCCGATGGTGGTATCTATAACATCAAGGGTAACTCGGAAGTTGATCTTTCCAATGTATCTCCGTTGAACCTCCAAATTTTTTGTTCTAGTGGAATCAAGTTCATCATGAGAACCATCTCGTGGTGTTTGGTAACCGCCATTGATCAGATCCCTTTTCAAGTTGTTTATACTTGAAGTTCTGTTGATCTCACACATTGTGTGAATTTGTCAGTCACTTCAGCCATGAGATATTAACCATGTGGTAAACGTATTGCTACGGATAAACCACAATAGGAAATAGATTCCCTATTTTATTCCGGTGTTTCAATCCCCGTTGGTTACTCATCTTTATGGTGTGATCAAGAATACCCCCTTCATTACGGTGTTCCAACATCCTTTGGTTACTCATCTTCTGCCATGAAGTAACATCCCGATCCCTGATAAGGTTTTCAATAAAATTGTTACGGAATGGTCGAAAGTTCCTTCATTTTCTGTGTCCACTCTGAAGAGTGAACATGATCATGTATTAAATTCTCTCTGACGCACGATTACAGTGTTTTCTCGTGTTTCCCTCATCTATGGATATCACGTTGTGTTATCCAATAAAATCTTTCCCATCTTGGTATTCTGTTTGAAGAAAACCTCGATGTCATAAGCTGTTCAACCTTTCTTTTCCAAAAGGATTTAAAGTCTTGTGAAAAGCTCATATTCTAAATCCTTTAAAACCAATCGTCCACAAACTTTAAACCATATTCTATTCACTCCGTTACCTTGATGTGTTTCATGCACGATAACTCAACAGTTCTTTATGAACAGTCCTGTCCTGAGTTATCCATGAGATACTCGATCTTCATGAAGATCAGTTCCTAAGAGTTTTTCCTCTTACCTAGGTGTATCCGTTCAATACTTCAAGATGCTACGGATCAACCTCTTCGAGAAGAGAACCGTAAGGTTCGAGAAGATCATTCAAAACCGATGTTCCTTCTTTCTTTCTCCTTCAGGAATCTCGGGACGAGATTCCTGTAAGGGGGGTAGATTTGTAACATCCCAATTTTTGCTACAATAGGGTGTGTGGTGTTGTGTTCATCTCATACATGCATGAAACAACAAATTAAATCATGTTTGAAATGATTTAAATTGTGAATTTAAATCGTTTGATAAAATACCACAAATAGTACCTAAATTGGGTTCCAAAATTTTGTTTTGAAAAATATTTCAAATACACCAAAGAAACACATGGTTTTGTTGGAAATCTCATAAGCTTTCCAAAAGTTATTTTTGCCAAATTTTTACTTTGCAAAAAAGACCTCAAACTTTCAAATCCCTTCCCCTTTTGAAACAGCAGAAGGGCTTCTTTGTAATTTCTGGGAAAAACAGGGGGTTATCGAAAATGCTCCTTTGTCTTCTTCCTCGGGCCAGTAGGAGCACCTGCGTGGCCTCTGCGTGGGACGTTGTTGCCACCTCCTACTCGCCGCTTTGCCCACGAGAAGAGGTCCCAGACGTCTTCCATCGCTTCCTCTTTCTTCCTATCCTCCTCTCACTCCCTCCCATACTCTCTCTGACTAGGGAGAAGGAAACCCTAACCCTACTGCTGCCGTCGGCCGCCGCGATTTGCCGCCGCTCTGGGCTGTCCCTGGATACCCCGAGCACGCCACAAGGATCCTCTGATCCTCCTATACCTCCCGGTGTATGGAATCGAGTCGGGAAGGCCGGTGTGCCTGCCGCCGGCCGTGTCTTCCTCAACCCCGGCCGACGTGGCCCTCCTCCAATTCTGGCCGCCTCCGGCCTCCGTTTGCCTCCCCGACCCGTCCATGAGCCTCACGGTGAGCTCCTGGACCTCCCGGACCCCTCCATTTCCTCCCTCCTCCTCTGGTTCCTCTCCCCGTCGAGCTCCGCCGCCCGCCGCCGTGCCAATGGTCGCCGCCGGCCATTCCGGCGACCATTTGTTCACCGGTTGGCATCCCTAGGTTCCCCTCCACCTCCTCTGTCCCGTGGTACAGTTTGATTTGAACCTAGCACGCGGAATTCGTCGATTTTGAAGATCATCCGTGAGAACAGAGCACTATGATGTCACAGTGACATCACAGTGGTGTCATTTTTCTACTGTTTAATAAATCCCAGAAAATGAGTAAATGTTGAATAATTAATATTTATTAAAATGTTACTCAGAAAAATAAAATAAAAGTATGGTTTTGATCAGAAAAATGTACTCTTTTCAAATATGTCATTTTCACACATATTCGAGAAAGTCCAAAATGAGCATTTATTTAATATTGTTTAATCTTTTAAAATAGAAAAATAAGTTTTTATTCACCAAATTTAGAAAAATAAAAGTTATATATCAATTTGCTCAAAATAACAAATGGAATCTAGTTATGATATTTTCAAACCCATTTGAGCAACTAAAATTGTACCCACTTTCAGAATCGTCCGAATTGCCCCTCCGGGGTCTATTTATGTAAAACTTTATAGTTGTCATATGAACCCTAGCAATCCAACCAACATGTTTAGGGCTTTACTTCAGTGCATTAACTTGATCATGCATACATGTTGCGCATTGCATCGATGCCATGTGTTGATTGTTGTTCGTTTTCTTTTCGGTGTTTGTTCCCCCTCGGTAGAACCCGACTCCGAAGAGAAGGCCAACAGTCCAATGGCGAATACTTGATCTTAACCGACAAGTCAAGCACTTATTCCTGAAGACTTTATCTGGTTTTCTTATAACCAAGGCAAGCATAACCTCTTATCTGCTCATATATGCTTCCGAACACCATTTGAATCTCGTACTTTGCATTCGATTCCAAAGTATTTGATGCTAGTAGATATAGTTCACCTATATACTGCATTGACTCAATATCCTGATCCACTGCTCCTAGCCGCCATAGAATTGCTTGTGCGCATCGCCAGAGCCTCATATCTGCTTCGCTTAGTCATACATGTTTGTTTACCTCTGCTCCATCCGGTTGATGAATCAGAGCTGCGATAACCTAGTATGATATGATGACGTGGTGAGATGAGCAATGTGTGGTTAATCTGACTAAGGCGAGGACGGGAGGCCACTTGGGAAGTGGTCTTTGTCCTGTACTTGCCAACCCTAGGATTAAGGTCTCGCCGCGGAAACCAAGACTGAGCGTGCAACCACACGCGCGAGCCAATGAACCTCGCTCGACTAACTAACTTTTTTTAGCCACATCCATGAATCACGTAGTTTGCTATTTCCATCTGTGTGCGAGTCAGAAAACGATTTGGAGAAAAACTAGGGCGTGACCGGGACAAGTGATGGACGTACACGGTCTTGATCCCGATTCACAGAACAGGTGTCGTCAGGAGGTGGCCAACTCCCTGTTGACGGGGTGGCCCTGTTTGGGTAGACTCATGGATAGGGTCGAGCAAGGTAAAGGTCGGAGCCAGCCACCCTCTGCCGCGCTCCATGGACGAGCCTACATGTGGCGTTAAGAGTCGGATGGTACGTGTGGGTAAAGTGTACCACCCTGCAGGGATAAATATTTCGGAAAGCCGTGTCCACGGTTAAGGACGACTTGGTGAATGTCACGTGGCCATAGATAACTTGAACGTGACGTAAAAGATGTTGATAATGCATGGATGCAATAGATGAAGTGTGCCTCCTCGGAGATGTCGAGAGGGGTGATCCTTGTAGCATGAGAGATGCTGGGAATTGATGTTGGTGGTTTGAAATGATGCTGATCACAGTAGTGAGTTTCTCATCTGTTTTCAAAACCTTCTATGAGACGTGCTATTCCTCCTCGACTTGGAAAACAAAGATTGCTTTACGCAAATCAGCCTTCATAAAACCCTTTCTGAAGATAGCAGATATATAATAGGTTAACTAAGTCTTGTTGAGTACCTCCCATACTCAGGTTTGCTTAATTTGGTTCAGGTGGAGTTCGTCACTTCAGTGGTGGTTCAACGTGGACATCGACGAGTAGTTTGGGGTTCCCAGGTAGCAGCCTGGAATCTATGGGCTGGGACGTCGCCTTATGTTGCGGCCTCTTAGGCCTTTTTTCTTGTTGATTAGCAACATAATTTTCCTTCCGTTGTCTGATGTAATGTTGGGTCGTGTGACCTCTACAGCTACTCTAGTAACACATGTTTAATACAACTTCAATGTCTAGAGTGTTGCTTTGATCGGTTGTTGGTTCCGAGCTCATTGTTATACAGTTTTGGCTATGCCTGCATAGTTGTCGCAGTCGAGGGGTTGTGGAGCCGATGATCCATGTGTGAGCCCGCCTGCCGATGTGATTCGTCCTGGGGCGAGGTAACCCCAGTAACGCTCGATTGTTGTTGCACTTTCTGGACATATAGCAGCTCTGTATAGCTTTGGTCCCGTTTCCTTCAGTTTCATACGATTCGTGGACGCTTTGATATGCATAGTTGGTTATGACTAGCACGGATACAAGGAGTAGTAGACTGGGGATCCGGACTACGTGCCGATGAATCCAGTCTGCCTGCCGTTGTTTGTTGCGGCCGGGGCTGGTAACCCTGAAACCCCTGTGAGTCCATGGCTACAAGCACATAACAGTATGTATATCTCTGGGTCCGGGGTCGTGACAATCATTTTCTCACATGCAACGAAATGGGTTTTATGCCTCCCCTCTTCTACTCCCCACCAGTAAGTCCTAATCTTTGACGGCTCATCACACACAGACATTTGGATTTTAAACACTCCCATAATGTATGTTGAAATTGCTTGCGCAATAGATTTGATCCATGTTTCGTTTTGTCACCGAAATCATTTTATCACCCCAATCAACCATCCTCTTGCTCAGTAGTTCTTGAAGATATTGGAGTTTTTCTTTGTGCATATGTCCAAGTCTCCTCCTAACCAATGTCCAAATAGCTGGTGGATAGAGTCGGTCTTGTCGAGGTCATTGTTCACAACAGAAGATTCTCCATTAGAATGTACAATCGTTGCTTCTCCAAAAGCCGAGTCTGACTCCTGAACCAGTTCCGAGCTTGATCCTCCAACAAAACCGACGAAGACCTGGATTCTGCCAAAGGGGCCCAGAAACCGGTTTTGACGAAAGCAAATTCTGGGCCCCAAGTGTCGTGGTTGTAATAGTTTCTGCGCCGGCTCCTCGTGAGCCGTCCTACTACGAGTTTCTGGATCCCAGATAGGAATGCTTCCGAAAAAACGACGCTCCCGCAAGCTGCCCCCACGGTGGGCGCCAACTGTCATGGTATTGTCACGGCAAGTGTCCTCGTGCGAGAACTAGATTGTGATGCCATAGATTCTAAGCGAAGTATCGAAAGGGGTATGGTGGGACGGGAAAAGCGAGTTTACCCAGGTTCGGCCTCTCTATGGAGGGTGAAACCTATCATGCTTCTTTGCTATTGATGATTCGAGTTCTCGATTACAAGGAGTGATTCTGACTTCTGATGTCTCGAGAACTATTGCTCTGAACTAGAACTTAGTTTCTATATCCCTTGAACTTCCTTTATATAGCAGACGAGTTCCTGGGTTTACAAACAAAACCGAGTCCCGCCCGCAGTCGGAGTCCTAGCCTAACCTGACTAGAAGAGCCCCTGCCATTTTATGATGAGAACTAGGCCTCATGACCTGGCTGGCTCTGGAATCTTCCTCGGGTCCATACACGCGTGGACCTTGCTCCGCCTTTGGGTCCTAAACCGGCTCCTGGGCCGGATCTTGGATCTTCCATTGTTTAGACTGTAAACTGGGAATTTGCTGCTGATTTGTCAATAGGCCCGTTTTCCCGGTTTGGACGGTTCTAAGATGAACCGGCCTTTGTCTTGTAAACTGGCTTTCACCTAAGCTGGTCCAGGAGCACCTTGGCCGGGGGATGAGAATCTAGAGTTCAATCTTGTGTTGCACTCATCACCATCGGCGCACGTGCGGTGTTTTCTTCTCGAAGGCGTAGTCTAGGAGTTGTGTATTCATTTTCTTTAGTCCTGTATCATAACGCTAGTGGCTATCTGCTGGAGTTACTGTCGCGAGACATTAGGCCTCGGGTTTTTTTCGGGTCGATGTTGTTCGGCTGCTTGATTTTGTATTTTTGAACTCTTCTTTAATATACCGGTTGTGTGCATCGTTCCCATTTAAAAAAACCCGTCTTGATGACAAGACTACTATACAATGTTATGCACCTATGTATGAGTGGAGATTCCATACTCCCGGCCTCGAGTGATCTCATTTTGAAAAAAAAAGTCCAATTTAAAGTTTTTTAAAAAAACCTGTAAAAAAACATGGTAGTTCTTAATGGTGTTTTTAACGGACATGTAAATTTTTAATTCGACTTTGTAGTTTGATCTACACAAAGAAGGTAAATGTACATATCTGAATATAATGAACAATACACGTTTTCAAATGTTCAGATTTTTTTTGTAGTCTATAATAAAAGAAATTTCACGTTGTAATTTTTCATGCTTGTAATATGGAGGATATTTAGCATCCAGATTTGTTTTTCATAATTTTTTTGAAACGTTTAAATATTGTTTTTTAGTTTTTCAAAATACCGGGTTCTCGGGAGCCAAAATGGCTTTCCGACCTATGTACTATGTACGTTGAATCTCTTCCATCTTTCTTGCAGGTCTTGTAAATTAACAAGGCATGGTCATGGCAGGTGCTATGGCACTACGTACGTATTGCTCAACAAGTCAACGCCTGGCACCCATGTCATGGATTTCTAACATGGCCCCCCGTTAGATAACCTTTGTTCAGCGTAGTAGCGAAAAACAAAACGGCACGATCATGAGCCCCTGAAATGTCAAAAGCAGGGACCTCGGAAATAAGCTTGGTTGATTATGCTGTCAAAAGTGGACTGCATGACTTTCAACAGCAATCATTTCTAGCTACGATAATCCATGTGCAGAAGTTGCGAGCCACATAATCTGACATCATTTTCCAGCCAGGCATGAAACAAAGATCTGAACATGGATCCTGCTCTGTTGCAGTCAAGAAGGCTACACTCGCTTTAAAAACCAGACCGGGGGATGAACCGGCCCGGGCCGGCTTTCTGCGGCCGGTCGAGACTTCTTTTCGAAAATGAGTTCAGTGATTTATTGATGTAGTCACTGCTGGTCAGAACATTTTTTCTAGCCCATCAAAAATTTGATTGGACGATCTAACTCTAGCAGAAATTAGGTGAGGTCGCTTCAGTCAGCAATCTCTTTCAAGTTTACCATTGAATTTTCTAGACAGATTCTCCATATCTCTTCTTACTCGTTTAGGCCTTGTTTATTTCTAATGTATTATAGGGGAATGTAGGAGATTTTATGAAATCCCCAAAAATCCTTACTAGTCCGTTTACTACTCCGATTTTGAAGGGGATAATCCCCACAAATACCCCACCAACCACCTCACTTTCTCAAGGTTGAAAACTCTACCCTATACTAGTGTATTGTGGGGGGAGAGTATTTGACGGGATCTGGTGATCACCAAATCCCCTCCCAACCCCAAACTTCCCAACCCAACAAATATAAGAGAGGTAAACATGTCCTTAAGGGCATCTCCAGTCGTTGCGCTTCCCCAGGGCCCAAAACGCCGCCGTTTTGGGGCCGCCGCGGCGCTAAGCGGCGCTATTCTGGAACCTGGGGGGGGGGGGAGGCTTCCCAGTCGCTCCCCGAGCCCATGATTCGGCCCAAAACAAACGCAATTCAAAAATAGACGATTTTTATTGAATTAGGCAAACTTCGTACAATTCGCCGCGAATTTAAACTAAACATCGAGAAGTAAAACTAAAAACATCGACGACTATCCTAGGCGTCGTCGTCTTCCTTCGCCGCGGCGAGCCGGTTGGAGGGACCAGCCTCGCCGTCATCCTTCGCCGCGGCGAGCCGGTGGCGCTCCGCCCGGCCTTGCACCTGCAGCCGGTGCAGCTGCGCCTGCTCGGAGGGCTGGCGGGTGCGCCGCTCGCTCCGCAGCGCCACCTGCCGCAGGTCGGCCTCGTACGGTGCGATGATCGCCTGCTGCTCGGCCGATGCAGCGTTCTCGGCCAGCTGTCGGCGCACCTCCGCCGCCGCCGCCGCCTGCTCGAGGCCGCCGAGGACCTGGCGGTACGCGCCCTCGTTCTGCGCGGTCTCGATGGAGTACAGGGCGGCGTGCTGCTCCGGCCATATCGGCTGCAGCCTCCGCTCCCTCCTCCAGCGCCGGGCAGCCTGCCGAGCAGCCTGCGCCGCCTCCTGATCAGGCGCGAGCTCTGCCTGGACAGGCGGCTGCTCGGGCGCCGCTAGTCCCTGCGGCGGCTGCTGCGCCGGCGCCTCTTCCTGTTGTTCCTCGCCGTCGCTCTCGGGCCACGCATCCCAGAGGCCGTCCATCGTTGCTAGGCGCGGCGAGGGGGAGAGAAGGAGGAGGCTAGAATGGGGGAGCGGCGGGGAGGAGGAGGCAAGAATGGGCGGACGGCGAGGGCCGAGCACCCTTTTTATAGCCTGGCGGTCCAGTCGCTGCGCCGCGCGTGTCACCGCTGCCGCCCCCGCCATTAATCCGGCAGCCTTTGACTGGGGCGCATGCACTGGCCGGCCGCCACGCCATTACTCCGGTAGCCTTTGACGGCGCGGGCGCCGAGAAGAAGGTCACGGGCGGTGGATCCTGTTCGCGCGCTTTCTCGTCGCGTCGCTGACTGAGCTGGCCCACGCGCGCGGCCGCGCAGTTTCACCCCCCCAGCCGAACCCAGCGGGCTGGGTTTGGCCTGGGTGCCGCGGCGCGAAATAGCGCCGAAACGGCGCTATTTTGGCCTCTGGGGGGGCCCGAGTGGTGAAGAAGCGGCGCTATTCGCCGCTTCCGCCGCGAAAAAAGCCCCCTGGGGGGACGGCTGGAGATGCCCTAAGGGCATGCATTGATCTCTCTTTCCCACTTCTCTTTGGCTTTGTAGGGAATGTCTGTTTGCCCGAGGGAATGCAGAAAACCAGGATAGATGATGCTGATGCCAGGAAGATCAGGGGAGTTTGTCAACCACAACACATGTGCAGGCACCAATCATGTCCCTCAGCATGGTAGGCATCATGTCCCAGCTATCCAGTATAGGATCCCGTGTGGTCACCCAAAATGCCGTACTTGATACGTCGCTGATAGTGATAGACTAATAGAATCACTGTTCGCATACAGGTCATCCAAATAAATTCCAACGCGTATATACGAAATTTCGAACTGAGGAGAATAACGAACTGGTGTTTACATGAATGCAAAACAGTAAGCGCGTCCTATTAATTTGTCAACACGGATAAGTAAATATGATAATGAGTTAGCTCTCGTACCATCGGTTGGAACATTAGTTAGCTACTATGAAAAAACTCCAGACGGTGGAGTGGTTCAAGGCCACCAACCTAGTTTCTTTAGAATAACGGCAACCTAGCCGGCTAAGGTTCGATTCTGTATTAGAAAAAAAAAACCACTTGTCTGTCCAGGACTTAACCCTATATATAACCGCAAGTTGTTGCTGAAAATTGCACGCTTTCCACTACAATTAGACACAAAAGAGGTGCAATTTTAGGTTACCATGCTTAGTGCGAAACAATCGATATAATGGTCTTGTTGTAAGGTTATTTTTGTGAATGATCCTTTTGTAAGTTGTTAGCTGAGATAAGTTTTTTCGATAAGGAGGGAATGCCACCAGTCAACTTAGTTACTTAGGTTGGTGCCAATGCGGGCGGTAGTGGAGGCGGTACCGTCCGCGGCGAGGCGGTAGCCGGGCGAGAGGCGGGCGAGACGGTAGGGGGAGGCGATGGTTCCACCGCCCGCCTATCGCCCGCGTTGGAGGCGAGAGCGGGGCGAGAGGGAGGCGATAGCGGTGCTAGTGGGGACGGTAGGGAGGCGGTAGGAAGGAGAGAGAAGTGAGAGCTGGCACTATAGCCCGTGCACTAGCACCGTGGGGTGAGAGTGTGGTGAGAGTGGGGTGAGAGTGTGGGTAAAAACTGACGTGGCGAGGCTATAACGGGTGGTGCACTGGCATCAGCCTTATGTCCCATTCATATTTGTAAGTCTTTACTTCAACATCCCGCCCCAATTTTCACATTTTCTCCTTGATCACTCTACAAAACATGTTGGAGCTGACAACCAACTCAACCAAACTTTGAACTGGTGAAGAAGGGTGAACAACATATTTCAACACTCTCATGTTGCATTGGCTAGCCTTGAACTTGAGACCTCATGTCTCTAGTACCATATTGAATTCACACACCGACCAGCTCATCACTAATAAGTCTAAACTATTGGATACAAGTGAAAAATATACTTCAACACAAACAATTGAATCAATATGTGGCTTGGCATGATTTTTTTGAACATATGGGCTGAAGCATTTTGCCAGGTGCCAGACTAATAACTGCATATATCTTGTATATATTTATACACATTTCATACCTTAGTTTGAAGCAAAATGGTGTTTTGAGTATGTTGTAGAGTATATATTAGCGATTTTCTAGTATGGAATGATAAATAATCTAAGCATATTAAACAAATCAACATTATTTAGCAAACTAGATACACAACTCTATAGGTAAGATAAATGTGGTATATGTATCTCAACTACTAGCACTATAAGAGTAATTAAGTACACTCGGTAACACAAAGAATAAAACAATCTTTGCAACGGCCTCAGCACCGGCGGCGGAGAGAAGTAACACGGGTGAAATAGTCGATAAGAGTCGTCCGTAACAACACCGACGAAGAGCAGTCACGCCAAAGCGACATGGAGAAGACTTAGAGACGGCAAAAAGCTCTCAAAGGTGGTCTGCTCTGTGCTGCGCGGTTGGATTGACAAATTCAGTCATCTTCTCCTTATATAGCTGGGTAAATCCTACGATTTGAACTAGGAACAACCCCACTAACGCGTCCATAATTAATCAATATTCTCAAGTAAAAAAAAAGACAAAACACAAATATTGGATTAGTTATTCGGGTACAGAAATCCTATTCCCTAGTGCCATGTGCAAATCGGACAACTCGTTCCGTGGTATACTACCATGATTAAGCTCAGACCTAAGCCTTTTAGAATCAAATGCCGAATCAGAAAATGAGTGGATGAAAATCACGGAGATGAAGGCAAACAAGGGCCCTGCGTCTCTCTGCCCCTCGCCGGCGAGGGTCTGCCGCTGCGACAATGGCGGGCCTCCCCCTCTCCCCCACCCCTCCCCTCTCCCCTCCTCTATCTCTGGCGACGCGATGGGACCGCTGGGCTGCGACGACCGGCGGCGCGCTAGCCGCGACTCCGAGTCGGAGGGCTCGCGCTGCTCCTACCGCGAGGCGCTAGAGGGATCTCCGGCGAGGACGGGTGAGCCGTGGGTGGAATCATCGGTCTACCGCCACGTCTCCGACGCGTTCGACGAGCTGGAGGACTCGGAGGACTTGGAGGGGTCTAAGGAGAGGGTGTCGGCAGATGGCCCTTCGGCGGAGCTGGTGGTGGCAGAGCAGGCGCCATGACAACACCCCAAGTGCAAGCGCCCCAGGGGCCGCCGCGCGGGGAGGCAAGTGGCGGAGAAGTCTCGCCGGACTGCGCGTGAAGCCGGGAAATTTCGGGGGCTTTGCTTGCTCTGCGGGGAGCCTGGCCACCATGCTAGAGATTGTGAGGTGGGCCCGGTCTGCATTAGGTGCGGGGTGAAGGGTCATTGGTCGACGAACTGCTCGGAGCCATGGCGGCCGTCATCGCAGGAGCGGCGGAACGCCAGTGGTGGTTCGCGCGCGGACACGGTGGTTGTCGCCTAGACGCGCCCTCCTGCGCGCTCGTTCGCTCGGCGTGAGGCTGCCCCGGCTTCGACAGGTGCGCGGGGTGTGGCTCTCGGCCACTCGTTGCCTGCCCCTCCACCCTATGGCGCTACGCCGGGGGCTGCCGCGGAGGTTGGCGGGGAGCTCCGACTCCACCGCGCGCTGGAGACTATGATGCTGCCTTTGGCAGCGGCGGCGGCGGCCCAAGACGCACCTCGTGGCGATGTCGTGCGCGAACCCACCCGGGTGACCTGTGTCTTCAACCGTACGCAGGTGGTGGATGACGCTGAGGAGGAGTTGCAGAACGCCGTCATCGCCATAGATGATGGCTCCCGCCGCCGGCTGTCCAAGGCGAGGGTGATGGAGGCGATCTCTGACCTGCACGACCTCGCGCCAGGTGCCATCTTCGTCACCCCTCACCGAGACGGGAATTTCCTCGTCTTGTTCGACAAGCATGTCGACCTCGAGCTGGCCATGGCGGAGCCATTTGTCCGCACCCCGACGGTGAGGCTCCGTCTGGTTCCCTGGTCCCAACGCGCCTACGCGGCTGCGGGGGCTATGGTGCACCACGCGGAGGTGGCGATCACGGGGATTCCAGACAACTGCTGGGGCCTCGCCGCTGCGGAAGCGATCTTCTCGCCGGCGGCGTGGGTGCAAAGCATACACCCTGTCACGCGCTCCCGGCAGGATATGTCGGTCTACAGGCTGACGGCGTGGTGTGTGGACGCCGCCGCGATCCCGACTGCGGTGGACTTCCACATCCCGGAGCCAGGCGCGCCCCCCTCGGCGGCGGAGCTGGCGATGCCGCTCGATTCCGTCTCTCTTCCGATGCTCAGGACGTTCGTGTATCCGATCTCGGTGGAGGTGTCTGGGGCGAGGGACTACGGTAGCCGGCCGGTGCGGGACTTGGCGACGGTGTACGGTGCGTCGTGCGGCCCGCGGTCCTCTCGTGATTTCCCCAGAGACGCGGCGACGGCGGCTCGCGCCGGAAGGGAGGGAGACGGCGGGCGCGGCGGTTTCGTCCGTGGACCAGGTCAAACTGGTTTGAACGGGTCGTGGCAGGCCCGACTCGAAGTGACGCACGTCCTGGCCTCTGGCACTGTGGTGGGCTCTGCTGCGGCACCGCCGCCCCTGACGCGTCTCCAGCGCAAAAGAAGCAAGGAAAGGGCGAGGCGCTTGGCACGACGCGGAACGGAAAGCACACCTGCTCCTGCTCCTGCCCGTTCTGACTTGGTGGGCCTGCCTGCGGGGGTACAGCGGGTTGGTTCGGTGGCAGAGGTTGTTGGGGGCTTGGGATCCGCGATGGTAGTTGGCACGATCCGGCTGCCGTCTGGCGCCCTGGAAGGTTCGACCGAGAGGAACCGCGCGTGCTCCCGCTCTTCTGTCGCTTCTGAGGGGGGAGCTGGGACACGTGGTCGTCGCGTCGCCCGCTGTTGATCCGGAGGAGGCTCGCCCTGAGGGGCTGCGGGCCGGCAGTTTGGGCCAGGTTGCACCCCACCCTTCTCTAGGGCTAGGGCCGTTGGATTTGGGCTCAGCGTCGCAGCGGTTCCCTGGGCCTCATATCCCGAGTCAGGCCGTTTCTATTGCTGGAGGAGCTTCCCCGGGTGCTAGGGCTGGGCCGGAGGCGGAGCTTGGTTCACCTATCCTCCGCACCCCCTCCTCGAGCTCGTCGCGTCCGGAGACGGAGATCTCCCCCTCTCCCGTTTGGGTCGATCTGTCACTGTCTCAGGAGCCTTGTAGGCCCGTTGAGCCAGAGGGCAACTCCCGCTTCGCCTCTCCCCCTGTGGCCTTCTCTCACGGCGGCACACGGGGTTTGGCGGCCGGGGTCCCTCGCACGCTGGGTGGTTTTTTAGCCGCGACTAAGGCGCGCTCCGAGGCGGTCCTCCCTACCTCGCCCCGCCTGCTGGATTTGTACTTTCAGCCCACGCGCAACGTGAGGATTGCAAAGCAGCCAGGAGGGCTCAACATGGAGCAGAGGGCCCAGGGGGTCCTCATGCGCAAGCTTGGGTTGCTAGGCTGCGAGGAGGCACCTTCCTCCGAAACCCTTGACGCATTTCACATGATGTTCGAGGTTCCGCTCGAGGACGACATGATCGAGGCTATCGGTGCGTTGTTCGGGTGGTCCATCGAGTCGTTCCGGGGGGTGTGCTCACCCTCTCGACCTGAGATGTCGGGTGGTCGACTCGTCGAGGCTTGAACCCCGCGTTGTTCTGTTTCTTCCTAGGGTGTTCCTCTTTTCCATGTTATGTGAACCAAGGATTCTTGTTCTTAACGCGCGTGGCCTTAATGAGCGGGCGCGTAGGTCGAATATTCATGCCTTAGCAGTCTCTTCGGGTGCTTCGATTGTTTGTCTCCAGGAGACTAAGCTCGTGAATGTCTCCCTCCCCGTCGTCGTGGAAACGCTTGGCGCAGATTTTGATGGTTTTTTCTGCTTGCCGGCGGTAGGCACGAGGGGGCATTATTCTAGCTTGGGTGGGCGCAAAGGTCCAGTTGGACAATGCGCATGTGGATGTTCACTCGGTAACGGCCAGAGTTTCCCCCTTGGGTGGGGGGTAACCCTGTGGATAACCAACGTGTATGGTCCCTAAGAGGACGCAGATAAGATCGCCTTCCTGCAGCAGCTGTGCATGGTGCGCTCCACTAGGCCTGGCCCGTGGGTGATCTGCGGGGATTACAACATGATCTACCGGGATGAAGACAAGAACAACGGTAACCTAAACAGAAGGATGATGGGGAGGATGTGACGCTTCCTAAACGATTGCGCTCTAAAGGAGGCCTATCTCCAGGGCCACCGGTACACGTGGTCGAATGGGAGGGAGTCCCCGACTCTCGTCAGACTTGACCGGGTGTTCTACTCCACCGACTGGGAGGAACTCTTTGAGGCCTACTCGCTCTCCTGCTTGGCCTCGGTCGTGGCAGATCACTCCCCCCTCCTGCTGGATTGCTCCGCTCGATTGGCAGGGGGAAGGCGCTTCCAATTCAAGCGCTTCTGGTTGAAACTTGAGGGCTTCCAAGAGGAGGTCCAGGCTGCCTGGGGGGTTATCGAGGGAGACCCCGACCCTTTCCGGCGCCTTCACTCCAAACTCAGGCGTACTGCGCCATCTGAGGAGCTGGAGCGATAAGAAGGTTGGTTGCATCAGACTGCAGCTCATGTTAGCGCGGGAGGTTGTGTTACGATTCGACACGGTCATGGAATCGAGGCAGCTCTCGGCCCTCGAGCGCTCGTTGTGGGATAGGCTCAAGCAGTCCCATCTTGGGCTAGCTTCGCTAGAGCGCACTTTGGCCCGCCAACGAGCCAAGATTCGGTGGCTCGCCGAGGGCGATGCGAACACGGCCTTCTTTCACCAGCATGCTTCCTACAGGAGCCAAAAGAACGTGATCCAGAGTCTTCAGGCGGAGGGGGTGACGATCACGAGCCACGAGGACATGGCCCAAGCCACTTTCAACCACTTCATGGCCCTGCTCGGCACCTCCGAGGATCGGGCTTTCTCCTTGGACCTGGCATTCCTGGGGTTGCACGAGGGAGAGGAACTCTCGAGTCTGGAGGCTCCATTGACGGAGGAGGAGATTTGGGGGGTTGTTAGGCAGCTCCCTCCGGGGAATGCGCCTGGACCAGATGGCTTCATGACAGAGTTCCTCCAGAGTTGCTGGGGGATCGTCCAGGATGACTTCATGGCTGCCTTCCATAAGTTCTTCACCATGTGTGGACGGGGGTTCCAGGGCTTAAACCAAGCACTCATGGTACTCTTGCCTAAGCGCCCGGACTTTGCGGCTCTAGGGGATTATCGGCCTATTAGCCCGATTCACATTTTTGCCAAGTTGGTCACCAAAACCCTTTCTTTAAGGTTGGCCCCTTTCCTTGGCAATCTGATCGAGAGGAACCAGAGCGCTTTCATTCGTAAGCGTTGTATCCATGATAATTTCATGTTGGTCCAACAGTCGGCTAGGATGCTCCACAGGCTCAAGGAGCCTCGGGTGATGTTGAAACTAGATATAGCCAAGGCCTTCGATTCCGTCTCATGGAGCCTGCTCTTCGAAGTGCTTCAGAAGATG